>OX422207.1:429086101-431681101 GCA_949130495.1 Sambucus nigra
AAATATGATACAAAAAATCACACCGTGGATTTAGACTCAAACAACCAAGTCATGGAAATGGAATGAATGGGTGTGAACACATTCGATAGGTAAACCAACTCAATCAATCATATGTGCACGATGCATATGTGTACCCCTAACGAATGAACATCAAAAGTATCCTTAGGTGAAAAGATTGTTGAATTTAGATGACACCGTCTTACGCAAATCAACAAATCAAAGTCAAAATGATTTTCACACCAATAACGTCCAAAACTATTTAGTGCCGTTTCGAGAACTTTTCAAAGGAGGTGCAAACCCATTGATATATCCATCCAAAACTCCCTCAAATATAATAATGCAATTTTTATATCTAAAGAGGTACTAAATTCTCAACTTAGAGAAAACCTATTGGCCCAAATTTTTGGCATATTTCATCTTTTTATTGCCTTAATTTTTTGTGAGGGCTCTTTTCAAACGGTGGCTTTCACGACGTGATTATTATTCACTCGCAGCCCTTTCCCGTGTTCACTCATCATTTTTTCAAACTAAACAGTAAATTCCTCACGGGCAATGGTTTTTACATGAACTACTTTTATTACTCTAGTATTATTGCACTTGGTTCATTTTAAGGACAGGATTGAGATGAAAACACCCAACCAACATGTGATAAGTCAAGAACAATAATCAAACAAATACGTGCATGTGTGCAATAAAGGAAACTATGAGTCAAACATGTAGGAAGCAACACTTAATTACATCTTAATGACTCCAAACATTATAAAGCACATGGATGAATTGACCTATTGTCTAAAAACACAATCAAATAGTCACATGAAAATGGAATGATGTTGTGACTTGGTCATCCTAAGTCTTCATCCATAAACGGTGCAAACAAAATACAAAAATCTTTTTTGATTTTTCTAAAAGTTTTATCAAAATAAAATCTTTTTGTATTTTTCAAAAATTTTCAAAAATAAAAATTTATACAAAAAGTACATGTCACAACGCTAGCAAACATATAACAAAAAGCATAACTAGCGTATGACACACATGCAAACACAATCATCTATATGATATGGCAAGAGAAAAATCATGTGCAAGCAAACGGGAATCAACTTGTCTAAAATATAGTGCCTCTAAAAGTGATTTCCTAACCCAAATAGATGTGAAACATCGTGCGGGGGCTTTGGGAACCACGAGAACACTAGACATAAACTTTCTAGGACATTTTCCAAGATCAAAATAAAAACGCCTAAGGTGAACTTTCCTACCACAATATGAACATGTGTAAACGGGTGGAATGACACCTAAAGTGTAATCTTTTCTAACATCCTTGGAATTAATTGACCCTCTAAAACAAATAATGGTTTTGGCTTTAGCACTAGAAGCATGAGAACAAGATGAGCCATTACCATCACTATCAAACCTACTTGAGTCTGTCAAATCATTTTTTAACTTCAAAATTTTCGACTCAAGCAAAGAATTAGACTCTTCCAATCTGAGGGATTTCTTTTTCAAATTATCAATTAAACTTAACAGTTTATCGCGCTCCCCCTCAATAAAAACAAACTTATCTCTAAGAGTCTTTTCACGTGCCGTAAAATCATCGATTAATTTTTTATCCTCGACGGCACAAATGGGAACCCTAGAATTTGTTAAGTCCTCTAATTCCCTCTCTAAAATAAGGACTCTCTCATCACTCTTCTTTTTGGCAATTTTTAAAGAATCAAAATCAATACACAAATTACCAAAATGCTCACGACAAATATCACTTTGAGTTTGAAACGCTTGCAAATATTCAATCTTACTTTTAAAGAGAGAATTTTCTTTTTCCAAAACTTTAATTCTTTTGCAAAGTTTCAAATTCAAACTTTTTAATTTTTCAGCACGGTCATCAACTTTTTCAAAAATAGGCTCCTCATTAAATGGGCGTACCATTGAAAAATTACGATTTTTCACAAAACTGATTAAAAAAATCAATATCACATAATTTTGCAGAAAAAGGAATATGCAATAAATTAGCGCAACCTGCTCTGATACCAATTTGAAAACGTGAGTAGACAAATTGTATCAGAAAGTAAATCCTCAAAAAATCAAGATCACGCGATAAATTAGCGTAACCCGCTCTGATACCAATTTGAAAACGTGAGTAGACAACTTGTATCAGAAAGTAAATCCTCGAAAAATCAGGATCACGCGATAAATTAGCGTAACCCGCTCTGAAACCAATTTGTCGACGTGAGAAATCAAATTGTATCAGGAAAAAAAACTTTAAAAATCAGGATCACTCGATAATTTAGAGTAACCCGCTCTGATACCAATTTGAGAACGTGAGAATTACGTGTGATAATTGATTAACTTTGCAAATTTCTAATTTGACACACTTATTTAATTTCAGTCCCTAATCATGCATCTAAAGTGAAAGTGTCAACCCATAAACAAATAAAGCAAGTGACACAAAGTTAAGGAAAAATCCCCGAAGGGCAAAATCTTTTATTTCTAGAATTTTGAAGAATTTACAAGACCATTGACTTACATACAACCTGATAATCGCCCACAAGTGTAATGCACGGTGTCTTCATCAAACCTTCAAAGCAACGGCTAGAAACAGTATCATCTGGAATCTCCCGCAGGAACTCCAGATGGTTAGAAATGAAGAAGAGAGACGGCTTCCCCACAAGGGTTGAACAATAACAAAATTGTGTTCTAGGGTTCCAAAAGATTCACAAAAGTAATTGGGATTTTTGTGTGTGAATCAAAAAGATGTTTGGCACATAAAAAAATGAAGTCTTGTTGTGTTTTATCTCTTAAAAACGTTTTCTCAAAGACTTAAAAAATACACCGCCGAAATAGGTATATATAGGAAAAATAAACTGGTAGAATAAAATCTCACGGAACTGTTCGAACTTATCCCAGGCGGACCGGTCCGGCTTGGAGGCGGATCGGTCCGACCTCGGATCGGTTCTTTTAAAATTTTGCTTCTTTGGTTCGCAATCAGTCCGTGGTCTACTGGACAAAGCAAGGCGGATCGGTCCGGGTAGAGGGCGGACCGGTCCGAAGGCGAATCGATCCGGTAGGGAGGCGGACCGGTCCGGCTTCCCAGAAAAATAAAAAACTTTTTAAAAACCTCATTTTTCTTGAAAAAACTTACTTCTTATTTTTATAAAAAATCATTTTATAAAAATTTCCCAATACTAAGTATGAACTTTAAGGAACTTAAAAACAAAACTTTACCAAGTTTATTCTCGCAGAGGCTATGATGTTGAAGAAGCTTTGATATTCGGATCTGTTTATATAGATGCGATCTTGAATTTCTTCAACAGTGTAACGGCGTACGACATACAAATTGATAATGGACAAAAATGTCCTTACAACCTTAGCTGGAGTTGCTTCTTTGGGCGAGTCCCCTAGGATTGGTGATGACCCTGCATTGATTGATCCTCATATTCAAGCTAGTGATGGCGCCTCTCATACCCAGCGTCCCTCTGCTAGTGATAGTATTTTCAACATGCATCCCCCTAAGGTAGCCCCCGAAGTGACTGTGAGGCAGACATTGGCCAACTTCCCCTCTATTTTAACTGAGGGTCCTAGCTTGTTAATTGAGCAATTACTGGTTCATTTTCCTTCGACCTTTACTACCCGCTTCCTTCATCCGATTCCTAGAATGATGGCGTGTCATTTTCTTAGGATTATGATGGTGTTGTAAGAAATCCTCAACACTCCTCTTTTTTCCCTTAGCCCTGATACGATCAAGACCTTAATGGGGAGGGTTAATGTGCTCACTAATGATGGATTTTCTATGACCTGGCTGGTAAAGTTGCTGCGTAATTTTAAGAAGGCTGATATTCCTACTCTTTATCATCGCCTCCAAAGTTCACATCGTTCGCAAATGGAAATATTTGAAGAGCTTGCAAGTTTGGAGTTCAAATTGGTAGTATCTGATCAAGGAGTATAAGAGGCTCGTGAGGCGATCACTCGTGCGGAGATCGAGCTATTTGAGAGGGAGTGAGAGGTGGAGTCCATTCAGTAGTCCATGGAGCTTCATTAAAAGGATTTGGCTGATCTTATTTCAGACCAAAGCAACCTTGACTAGGTTCTTCCCCAATATCATCACAGGCGTCTTGGATCGACAGACCTTTGTTTTATTATGGACGATTCCTAGCTCCTTCATTCGATGTTGCTATCATTTTATTTTTTCGCTTTTTTTGGATTTTGGATTTTGCTTGCTTGTAACCACAACTATTTATTTTTTATGAAAATAAAGCAACATTGGTGACTTTTGGTGTCTTTTTTCCTTTATGTTATTTCGATTAAATATTGGCTAAACTTACTATGTCAATGCTAATTACATCATGCATGATTACAGAAACAATCAGTTAACTTATAAAAGTAATGTATTGATCTAGCATATGTCGCATGAATATTGCTTCCAACTATATTAAACAGGCGATCCAAATTGCTTTAAAACGTACATCCACATTTTCTAGAAAACAAAAATACAATGTAATAAACACGAGTATTGGCAGAACATACATTCAAATGTAGTAAATCTTCAGCCACTTATTGTTCAATTTAAAAGTCACATTATCTTTCAACCTAGATATCTTGCAGTAACATGAATCGTGAGCTACTCGAACGATGTAGGGCCCCTCCCAGTTTGCTTCAAACTTGGGTAATGACAAACCTCTGATGTGCCTTGTGTAGGCTTTTAGAACCAGGTCCCCCTTTTTAAACCTCGTTGGCCTCACTAACTGGTCTTAATATCTGTAGAGTTGCTTCCTGTATATATATCGAAGTGCCTTGCGGCATTATCTCTATGCTCTTCTAAGGCTTCGAGTTGTACATGGCGACTGTGGGGGAGCATAGAACTTCGTAGGTTATAGTGAGCAAGGAGAATGATGTGTACCCTGTTGGTTTTCTTTTCATCGTTCGATAAACCCATAGAACTTTGGGGATATTGTCATCCCATGTGCCTGGAAAATCTTCTAACATTTTTGCCAAAATGTTCACTAAAGTTTTGTTGGTGGCCTCTGCCTGTCCATTGCACTTCGAGTATGCTACTGTTGATTTGTGATGGATGACGAAGTACTTTTCTGTGAGCAGGTGCACCTCACTATTTACAAAGGGGGTGCTGTTATCTAACAGAAACACCTTCGGGATGCTAAAGCAGCAGATAATGTATTCTTTCATAAATCGAGTTACTACCTCTGTAGTGGCTTTCTTGAGCAGTATGGCCTCCGCCCACTTTATGAAACATTTTGTGGCTATTAAGATCCATATCTTTCCTTGTGATGAAGGGTTGCTGGCTCCTACTAGGTCAAAGGACCAAGTATGGAATTGGAATGGTATAGATAGAGAGTATAGGTCCACTGAAGGAGCGTGAATCATATTCCCATATAGCTGACAAGCTTTTCACTTAAAAAAAAATCAACTGAATCTTTATCCATCGAAGGATAATAATAACCTAAAGTCATTAGTTGATCGTAAATCTTGTCTCCTCTAATATGCCCTGGTTCATGAGCTTGCTTCAACACCTCTTCAACCTCTTCTCTTCTTATGAACCTTAGAGGCCTGTCATGATAGCCTCGTTGGTACAACTCCCCATCTTAAATGAAGTACCTCGATGCTATCCTTTTTATCTTTGTAGCATCCTCTTTATGTATTGGCATCACTCCATCTATCAAGAAATCCATGTAGGGTTGTCTACAGTCTTGAGGCTGGTCAATGAAGTTGCATTCTGATACCTGATAGAAAAGATAACAATTTGAACACTCTCTTTGCACTGCATCGACTTCCTATCTCATCGAAGGTCAGTAGTAGCCTTCCCGTTGTATCCTTCTATACAAAGGGATCTCAATGGTCTCGTAGCTATCTTCGCGTACTTTAATTTTCCTTCTTTTAGCATCTCCGAGGTCCACACACCTGGACAGAAAACCCCCTTTATTCATGTACTATAAGTTTCCCCTGATAATAAAGTACTGCACTAAAACGTCCAGGTTAAGTGTCCCATCCCCTTTATCCAATTGCTTTCTAATTTCACCCCTCATATCTTCTTTATCCTCCGAGGGAAGCATCTCAGGCACCGTCGAGGGGGTTATTCTCTTTGTGATTCAGACCACAGTTGACTTTCCATTGAAGGCAATCTTTTACGCGATGGTGTCATAGGCATCCGCATGTCTGTTCATCGTTCGAGGGTGCCTCTTTATCTTTACCACCTCAAACTGTCCAAGAAGTCACTAGATGATCGTGCCTTAAGGCGCCAGACTCATGTGCTTCAGAGAAAATTCCCATGTCACTTGTTTCACCACTAAGTTAGAATCCCTTTAATTATTAGGACTTGGATGCCCGTTCTCAGTGCTTCGAGTAACCCTAGGACTAGTGCCTCGTATTCAACTTCATTATTTGAGCATTCAAACTCCAATTTAAAAGATAGGTGAATTTATTCACCGCCTCTTCACAGAATGACTCCCGCTCCTCCTTTTTTATCAGCTGAAGATCCATCGAACTCCATGCTCCATTCATCCATGATGGATGCTATAAAATTGACTTGTAGGTCATCACCCGGGAACTCTTCAATAGGCGGCTCGAACATCCCAGACGGGAAGATGGCCAATAAATCTGTGTATGCCTGACTTTTGATGGCTCGAGGGACCACGCACTTGAGATCATACTTCGAAAGGATTAGAAACCATCTAGCTGCCCTGCCTATCAATACAGTTCTAGCAAGTAAAAATTTTATGGGATCGCACTTAGTTACAATATGAACCGTGAATGATAACAAGTAATGCCTAAGCTTTTATGCTACAAATACGAGAAAATAGGAAATACCCATTATCTCATACTACTCTCTCGATACATAATCTAATGTTTTGAAAAAATAATAAAAAACTTTCTTATATCGAATTGAAAGTGCCATGCTATTATTACTTAATATTCATATTTCATATGGCGAAGGCATAGTCTTCTTTTTTCTCTCAAATAAAAACCTCGGCCAAACAATGCCTCTCAATTCTAGTATATCTGGCCTCAACCCCGTGTATAATACTTCTCAGATAATAAATAGGTTTTTCAATTCCTTCGCTCTCTTGGTTCATCAAAACCCCAATAGACCATTCTATTGACGTAAAATATAAGTGTAAAAGGGTACCTGCCTTCGGGGGAATCATTGTCTGAGGATAAGTAAGGAGTGACTTCAACTTTTCTATAGCTTCTTGGTGTATAACTACCCATGCAAACTTCATACCCTTTCTCAGCATCTCCATCAAGGGCTGTGTTACCTCAGCCATCCCCAAGACAAACTGCCTCAGGTAAGAGACTTTGCTAAGAAAACTTTTTAACTCCCTTGAGGATTTTGGTCTCGACATATCGAAGATGGCTCGTTATTTGTTCAAGTCCATTTGTACCCCCTAGCAATTTACCACAAACCCCAGGAATTTCCCACCCGTTACCCCGAAGGAGCATTTGAGAGGGTTCATCTTTAGCTTATACTTCCTGCAGCGAGTGAACACCTTCATTAAATCATCCAGGTGGGACCCTCCTTCTTGGATTTAATCACCAAATCATCGACATAAAACTCCACAGTCTTGTGAAAAAGGTCGTGGAAGATGGCCATCATCGTCCTTTGGTAGGTGGCCCCTGTGTTCTTCAATCCGAAAGGCAAGACTGTGTATATGAAATTGCCCAAAAGTGTTTGAAAAGCGGTCTTCTCTGCGTCGATCGGATCTATTTTTATCTAATTATATCCCACGTAGCCATTCATGAAGCTGTAAAGTGGGTGAGGGTACTTTAGATTTTACCACTAAAGCAATATTCCTTGCTGCTTTTAAAAAGACTGCAAATGTACCTTCTCTTGTTTCGTTAATCAAGTGACATATATATTCGAGCAACAAGCCCTCTGTACACACTTGTAAAAGTTTGTATTCTCGCGTTTCCTCTCTCACCTTGAGGGAGCGTTCATGGAACCTCCTAATATAAACTACAACATCTTCTCCTAGCTTTTATTTCTCACGTGCGAGCTGGGTGAGTGTGAACTCATCCTCAGCCAAAAAGAACTTTTGCACGAACAAAACATGCAACTCTTCCCAAGATCTTACACTACCTGGGACTAAGTGGGAATACCACATGTAGGCTTTCTCTGTTAGGGATTTTGAAAACTCCCTTAGATTTAACTTCTTGTCATTACAGTGGGCTCCCAGACTCTCGATGAACCTCTTCACATGTTCCTTGGGATTAAAGCCTTTCTCCGTGTACTTTTAGAAGATTGGAGGAATATAACCCACTAGGTAGGGTTCATTGTTATACGCCTTTGGGTAAGGAGTACGGAAGTCATCGTACACCGATGAACTGTCTTCTTTAGACACAACTATAAACTTTAGAAGCTCTTTCTTCATATCCTCCAAGCTGGATGGTAAGGGGCTGGCTGACTGCGATATTATTATCATCGGGGTCATTGAGGATGGTATGCTTTATCCTTGGCCTACTGTTACAGCTGGAGCTGTTGAAGTTAATCCATCACTCTACAATGTCGATCTCGTTATCACATGTAGGACCGCGATAGGAAACTCACCACCTGAGGGTGGTGAAACAATGGAGGAGGCGTTATTAAAAGCAAGTGTTGCCACCCCTCCAGTAATAGTGGGAGCTGGTATGACGCTGGCGGTGTAGTAAATGATTTCGATCCTATGGGTGCCCCCAACATTGCTTGGGTTGCCGGAGTTTTAATTAACTCTGCGAATAAACCCATCAGCCCCTCCATTTATGCATGACCTATTCCTCTTTGCGTGGACATCACCTCTGTCATACCAACACCGGGTGTACTAGGATTCGTCCTTGTCGTTCTCTCCCCCTCTGGTAGTGCATCATTATTTGCATCTTCTTCACGCTGTATGGCGTCAAAGTCAATGAATCTAATGGTGTTATCCTCTGGCATCTTTTCAAAAGATAATACCTCCCCAGCAGATTCTCCAAATGTAAGATATGGGTTCTTCAAATATAGTTAGTATTAAGTGAGGCGTAACCCCTTATCAAGATCGATATTAACACCGTTAGGTACGCAATACCGATAGTAGCCACAGGTAAATCAGAGATAAAGAGATTCAATATTCAGGCTTGCATTAAAGAGCATATTAACATAAGAGAGATATGACAAGCACAATAAATAAATGGGACCAGTAGGTAGCATGGTCGGAGGGAGAAAGAACAAGCACTCTAGGGATAATAAAGACAAGGCAGGAACTTCAAGCTCAGTTAATGCCTAATGATGGGTGTATTAAGTGTGTATGGAAGTTAATGCTCTCGCAGTAGTTTTCAGGTGTAAGGAAATTTGGGCAGTAATTTTAGGCTAAAAATGCTCTCCCTTCTGATTTCTTTGTCTGGTCTCTTTATATGGGGCGAGGCTGCTCGAGTCATCTTACCATGGATTCGTCTGATAGGGTGCATTAAATGCACAAGATATTGCATTCAATGCATGTGATCCCATAGTTTTGGCGGGAAACCATTCTATTAGCTGGAAGTATTGTGGGTATTTAATGACGGATATGACCCGTCAACTTGAGGCTTACCCTAGGATGGCTAGGTGGTCAGGTTTGGTGAACCAGACCTACCATCCTAAGGATAAAGCTACTTGAGTGCTATATTCTTGAGTCCCTGAATATCAGACGTGGTAAGGTCATAAATTGGTTCAAATAATGAGTAGTGTTAGGTACATGGTCACATCTGTCAGGCGGGCTGGCACCTGAGATACCTTGAGGAGGTAACCTCGAGGGGGAAAGTATTGAGGGAGATTGGGTACCTCGGGGAGGTTCACTCAAATAGGTAAGCGATGAGTAGGTTCGAGTGACATTTGTCATGTATGAAGTTTTATCCAAGTGGGCCAAGAGGGTTGGTAATAATTCCCAACGTTTACTTGTTCTTAATCCTTCAAACCATGTCCCTGCGATGTTCCCAATAGGAGGTTGATTGATAGAGCATGAAAGCTTTCCATGCCCTTCCAGACATGGTCCCTCGTGGGTACCAAATATCCTCACTCGACATGTATATTCATAAGATAAAATACATAATAAAACATTATATTTCTTGTTAAAAACTACTATCATCCAGGTGACATTGTTCTACAAAATGAGTCCTTCGAGCCGCTTATTGTGAAGAATCTTCGAAGTGGGTACTTCGAGCCACTTACGGTGAAGAATCTTCAAGGTGAGATTGTGGACTATCTTTCCTTCTCATTCTTTGTAAACAATCGATCTTCTTGACCAAGTTAACCACTCATTTGGGGGAACACCCCCTATAAAGGTAAATGATCATGTGACGGAACCCCACCATGTGGAATTAGTGAACGATTCACCCGTACACCATCCTTTGGCTGACCTAATTGATAATGCTTATGGACTCCATGACCATCAAAATTTCTAGGCATTGGATATAGATAACATGCATTATGACCAAGTTAATGAACAAGTTGATTCTAAATTATCCGAAGATCGAGAATATATACGGTTGAAAGCCGATACGGCTAGAGCTTTGTATAAAAATTATAAATAAGATCACTCGGTATTGTATGGATTATTCATTTTGCATAATTTGAGGAGTCAATTTGGATATTTAGGAAATAATATAAATAAAATTCTAAAGTGGGATAAAGACATTCTCTTGAAAGATAACACGTTACTAGATAATTATCTAAGCATGAAAAAGTGCTTGAAGGGTTCGGGTTTGAAGTATAAATCTATTCACGCATGCAAGTATGATTGCATATTTTACCATAACTAACAAGAATTAAAGAATGAATGTTATGTATGTAAGGACCCAAAATATATAGTTTGTGAGAGTTAAAAAGACGGTACAATAAAATTTCATAAGTGCTCGCAAGTTTATAGAAGGTATTAATGCGTTATCCGATTAATTCACACTTCTGGAAGCTTTCAAATGCACGATAGACTGAATTTGCAAAAGAACCATGATATGTCCATCTTGAATTATCAACTGACGGGTTTAACCCTTTCATTAATTTAAACACTAATCATAGTTTTTGTTCAGATCCCATGGAACCTTTAAGTCTACCACCAACGTTATACATGAGAAAAAAGTTCACATTATATTCGTTGTTAATATCAGATCCAAGGGCTCCCAGTGATGATATTGATATTTTCTTACCCCCGCTAATCAAAGAACTTAAAGAGTTATGGGATGAAGGCGAGAGGGCGTTTGACGCTTAAAAGGGTTAAGAATTCACACTTAAGGGAATGGTTATGTGGGCTATCCATGAATTTTCTCCCTATTGGACCTTACTTGGTTGCAATGTTTATGGTTATTATGGATGTACCATCTGTGGAGAGGAAACTAAATCTACTTGGCTATATTATAGTGGAAAGATGATTTATTCTAGTCATCGTATATTTTTGTCGAGCGGTCACCCTTTTAGGAATGACAAGGCTAATGGTTTCCCTATCGGTCAAGTGCGTAGGATGGAACCAACTCTTGCTCTTCAGTTATTAAATTGAGGATAAGGCTAAGGTCGTGACTTCGGGGAATAAGTTTTTAGGCGAACACCCATAATTTTTAAGGATAAAAGTTTAAATCTGGAGAGGATATGCATGATCCTAGTAGAATGAAGGTGTATCTAGACGGTCAGTCTTATTCGGCTTATCGTATTGAAAAGATCATCATGTAAGGCATGTAATTAATGCGATGCACATGAAGAAGAATTTTTCAGAACATTTGGTAGGAACGTGTCTGGGTGGATCTCATTCCAAAGATGGAAAGATGGCATATCACGATCTAAAGGAGATAAAAAAAACTTGTGGCTAAAAACCAATCCTATAACTATAAGAAATTTGATTCCTGTGGGTGGTTTCACTTTTACCACAAGTGAGAGAAAGATCCTCACGTAAATGTAGTTCAATTTAAAGATCCCCGCGGGTGGTTATTCTAGTAATTTGCGCAGGGGTTTAGGTTACCAAATAAATGATCGAAAATAATGCAAGTCTCGTAACTGACACAACATCATCCAATTAATCCCTCTGTTGTTTAGGAATTTATTTTCAGAGAAAAAAGATTGCTGCAGAGAAATTATGCAGATTAGTTTGTACTTCACCTTAATATGTTAAAAAGTGGTTAACAAGATGCACATTAAGGCTGCGAAAGCCCCTTTAGCCAAGAGGATTTGTGTATTGGAGAATTATTTGTCGCCGTCGTTCTTTAACATCAGTGTCCACCTGATTGTGCATTTATGCGATGAGTCTTTTTTTACCCGTTAGGTACCGATGTATGTATCCTTTTGAGAGATTGATGAAAACCTTCAAAGACTGTTAAAAATACACGGTATACTGGAGGGTCAATTACAAAAGGATATATAGTAGTGGAATCATCGTTATACGTACATGAATATATATTGGAACAATTGATTGAGGAACCTGACGGTACCTAACGGGTGATTGAGGAGGTTCAATCCTCGTGGAGAACGAGTGATTGAGGAACCTGACAGGTTTGAGGATGAATTGCCTTTCGAAAACTCTAAAGAGGTGAGACTCGTTAATCTATAATACGAGCAAGCATCTCGTTATGTCTTTGAATCCCAAGATGAAGTTGAAGATTTGATAGAGTAAGTAACTACATATATAACTTTTTTTTATTACTTTTATTCTCTATATTAGCATATAAATCTACAATTTTCTGGAACACGTTTAGGAAGTATGAGCACGAAATGACCAGAAAGCATAAGAGAATTTATTTTATGGCATGGGGTATCAAAAGATGTAATTCCAACATCTTTTGTTGCGGATATTTATTTATGTGTTATAAGACATTGCCTTATACAAATCCATTAACAATTAAAGCTTTTAAAGAAAGGTGATGTGTCTTCAAGGCTTTCACACCTAGCCAAAGGTTCTAGTTTCCGTGTGAAGGAGTTTAAAAATTCCACATCATTAATTTTAAGTTCATGTCATACTCGTACAAGGAAAAACTATTTACACAAAATAGAAGAATATCAATTTATCCTTGGCTTCTTGTGTAGGTAACAAACGCGATAAAAATTCAAAGGACACGGTGTTGACTTTATTATGCAATTGTCCAATAAATCCTGGAACTAGATTACTTATACTTCAAAGAAATTGTCTCCTATTGCGGCTGGGTGAAGGTGGAGGAAACTACGAATGGTTATAAAGTTAATACTCTCTCAAAACTTGTAATGGTAGATTTATCAAAGGTGAAGAGTATAGATCGCTTGACTGGCGAGATTTTTATTTATTCCTTTCAAAATGTCAAGAAGATAATATACTCTAAGTGCACAAACGACGATAATTGGTCTATTATGCATACACCGAAGGGTCTGACTACTCAAGTAAACGCATTAAGGCCCTTAAAGAGTTTTAGTATGATCTTGACGAAAATCCTAATTTAGTCGCTCTTTAAGTTAATTTAGATGAATATTGAGTTTCCAAACATTATATTATTATCATTTATTTAACTCTTATATGACAACCCTATTTGTATCATATTCATTGGAACAACCCTCATATTTAATTACGTTTGTGTATCTTCTACTAATATATATTTAGTTATATTACACTTGCTTCCCCATCTCTCACATTTTGCAAAATATCATTATGTAGATCTTCTTATGTTTTGAATACGACACTGATAACAAATTGCGAATCTGAGGAAACCACACAAATGGTTACCGATTCTATTGATGTTCAATATATGTGTGGTTGCCTCAATTAGTGGTTTGTGTTATGTGATGCTCACCGAGACATAATGCATCAAAGTCTCTTATTGGTAAAACTAATTTTATTTTCGTATATTATTCCATTTCTATCTTGTATCACTAATCCCACTCTTTTTATTATCATATATACATTCACATATATTGTCATAAATAAATAAATAAAAAGCGAGGGCTTATACCACAATTCTCAATTTTGAGTGCTCTCATAATTTTCTAAACTTTCAACACATTTCACATTAGATTTGGATTATGATTTAGACTCCACCTTGTTCATCCTACGAATTACGTGAATTTTGAAGCCATTTTTTACTATGTAGGCATCCCGATGTTATTTTGATATTCAAGTCCTTTATTACGTACCAGTTGGAACATTTTAGAGTCTTTTTTGCAGACCTAGTTGGAAAAGTAACATTTTGAAGTTTTGTTTCGTGGAAGGAAACAATCATTGTATTGGATTTCGATTATGATTTTGCAATGTTATTAATATATTCATGAAAGCATGCATGGTATTATTAGTTGTATTGAATAATTTGATGTCTTTAGTTAGTTAATTTATGTTGTATTGCTATGGATGGTCTGGTGGCTAAATATTTATTTTTGAAAATGTAAACAGGTTTGAAAAATGTTCATGTTTGTTTGGGATGCAGAAGATTAAAATTTAATTATTTTTATTTTTTAATTTGGTCACGATTTTTTACCGTTACCAAAACTGTGACAAAATTCTAAATAATAATATTTGATCACGACTAAGAACCGAGACCAAATATATATATTTTTTAATTTGGCTAGTGATGGTCCAATGCCTTGACCCTTAGTGTGATAATTTTAAAATATGAAATATGTAGTTACGGTTCAAAGTCGTGACTAAATATTTTATAGTTCAAAATTATCACACTAGGGGTCACGATTTTGGACCGTGACCCCTAGTGTTAACTTTGAATTATCACACTGGAGGTCACGGTTTTGACCATGACCTGCCATGCAACATTGATGTCACCCACTGGACCGTGATCCTCACATGAGGTCACGATTTTGGACGGTAAACCACAATTTTATCGCCCTCAATATTATCACGGTCCAAAACTGAGACACATCTACCTGTTTTGGTATAGTGGTAAATCAAACCACAACGCTCGATGTACGAAAAAAATCCATAACGGGAAAACCTTGGACAACTCAGGCGCGCAGATTCACTTGGTATGAAATTAAAAAGGACAAGACAGTAGACTTATAACACATACCTGACGCCTTTGCAGGCCTTGCGCTCTTCGTTCCTCAACCTCCACACAGTGACAGGTAGGAGTCCACTCATGTAGAAGCCACAATGTGTGAGTCCACACATGTTTCGGTATCCATTGATAAGGCTCAGCAACCGTCTACGAATTGAAATACAAAATCCACATCTTCTTCACCGCAATACCACAACATGAAGTCCATCGTGTATAAACAATAAATACGGAGTCCAGCTTATGAAACAATTCTCAACAAGATAAAGAGAATACACCTTTGTGTCCACAAACTAAGATCTCAAAGCATAATCTGATGATACTTGGATCTTTAAATAGTTGGGTGTAAACTAGGATTTTAGTTGAAAAACAAGATCATGGAAGATCAAAACCTTTGGAGAGTTTTTTGAAAGAGGTTTATGACTCTGAGATTAAGAAAAAGTCTCTAATAAAATAGCTGCTCTGCACTCCTATTTATAGGAGGTTTTTTAAAACGAGATAGTGATGAAAAATAAATTTTGCATTAAAAACGTATCGAGCCATTCGAACGAACTCACCCTCATTCGAATGAAGACATTATTTTCGTTCAAACGTATTTCAACGAGATTTCCAACGAGAAATTAGTGCAAACCAATTTTGTCTCGTTCGAAGTCCGTTAGATAAGATTTTAATGAGGTGCTAGATCTCGTTTGAACAACATGCACAATGTCGTTAGAACGACTTTATAATTTCAAAAACCTTTTCGAAATTATTTTAAAACAACACTCAAAACAAAATGAAACCAGTGATAAAAATATATAACATTCAAACCTGAGAGATCCTTGGAAGTTTAAGACTAGAACGAGGCACGATACGATGAATGTGATCTCTTTCTTCCTTGATCTCTACGTCTTCAAACAAACACGTCACGGGCTTCGAGGGAAACACAAACAAACCCTAACGTATGACTCAAAATGTTTTGTTCGAAATTCAGTCAATACATACAAATCAATTATATCGAAAATTTGTCCTTAAAAAGTTAGGAGTAATTTTTTCCATTTACGCACAAAAAAAGTGAGAAATCGATTTTTGAATTTATTTGAAACGAGTTGAATGTTTAGGGGATGATTTTGTCAAATATTTTAGTTGAGGAGAGTGATCCTTAAATCCGAAATAATTCATGTGATTTGGTGTAATTTATCTTTAAAAATGGATGTAAATTTTGTATTTTAATCCCATAATAAAACAAATTATTTCAACATAAGATCGGACATGATACATCTCAAATCGATATAGTCAATTTTAACTATACAATGTGGGAATGTTCTTACAAATGCCATTTGAGCAAAAGAAATTGAGAGTACAATGAAAAAGGCAACTACCATCCGTGGGGTCGTCAGCAGTCTAATCTACGTTTACACTGGTGCCAATGAAAAATTTGCCTAGCAAGTAGCAGAGAACTCAACCGGATGTATAACAATACTTTAGGTAAAGGTCATATAATGCACTAACCCCACTTCTGAATTTGGGTGGTTATCCTTCTGACACATGTCATGTGACGGTGGGGTTTCCTTCGGTTTCTTTAAACAAATCTAACGCATGTGATTTTGAGAAAAACTAAATGTGGTTCATGCACCTTTCCTGAACTTCAAATCTCTTTAATCTCAGCCGTCCATTGTGTAAGCTCACATCCAAATATAATACCCATAATTTCTCAACGACTTATTTACCATACCATCTTTACACCCTACCGTTCATTCTTTCACAACCAAATTGAATAGATAGTTGGTGTCAGGCCGATCCTCATCATGTGTCAGGTACACAATGACACATAATTTATTTTAAAATATATATATATATATATATATATATATATATATATATATATATTTTAGGAATTTAAAAATATTTTATATATATTCTTAAGGGCTCATTTTAAAATAAATTTAATTTTTTAGAAGTTCATTTTATCAACTATAAAAAAATCTGTATAAAAAATGGTTCAACTATAAAAAAAAATCTGATCTAACTCATTTAAAATTCTCATTTTTTTAGGTACTTATTTTTTCAACTATCCACAATCTTTTTGGTGTCCATTCTCTCTCTTTCATTTGCAATTTTCACCGCCTCTCTCTCTCTCTCTTCTCCAACGTCCCTCTTTCTCTCTCTGTACAAATGCACTTGATGCTAGATTGTTTATATAAGAGCAATACTATATATATATATATATATATATATATATATATATATATATATATATATATATATATATATATATATGTCACCACATTTAGTGTCGAATGAAGATTAGATATCATCGATTTATTACAAACTGGTGCAACATGAGTAACACCGAGTCCAATCCCCGTATACATCATATTCTTACAAATTGTATTAAAAACCTTCATGATGTTGCACAGTTTTTGATTAATTAAAGTAAAATATCGTCTTATTTCATAACCTTCCATCAATTTGTTAATCTATATATTTACAAGTGACTCATATTACTTGATATGTTATGAATTACCTCATTTTTTCAATTCATTGATCATGAGCAATAAAGAAGATAGTTTAGAATAAATACCATAAGCTCCCAAGAGGAATTTTTTCTGCATTGTTGGGTGGTTAAGGGACTATGAGAGAAAAGAAAGTAAAAGAAGAGAAAGTGTGTTTCATTTCCTTCGTTTGGGAGTTTAAGTAGGAAAGAAAATATTCTCCTCTCGTTTGAAAGTTTAAAAGGAGAGAAAATATTGGAAATTTTTAAAAAAACTTTCCCTCCCTTTCTCTGCAAAACTTTATTTCCAAATTAGAAATAAAAGGAGAAAAAAGAATTTGTTTTTAATGAATTGTGCCTTCTTGCCCTTAAAAAAATGAATTTTCCTCCCAAACACAAGAAAGAAAGTTATTTTCTTTCTCTCCCAAACTCCGTTCTTTTCTTTTCTATTCTTTTATCTCTTATTAACTTTTCCTTCTTTTCTTTTCTCTCCTAATAATATTTTCCTTTCCTTTCTCTCCAAAACTCTCAAACGAGCCCTTAGAGAAAAGATGATGGTTTGGGGCTACATGGCGGGGGAAAAAGGAGTCTAATTGTGGAGAATGACTCTCTTGTGCATTGTATGAACTATATGGAATGAGAGGAACAAGATGTGTTTCGAGGGTGAAGAGATTGTGGCACACTTTTTTGAGATTTTTACATATGTGATTTAAGAATGAGACTAATTCTTCCATCCAAGGGCATGTTAAAATTTTCTTAGGAATTCAGGAAGGAGACTTAACTGTATACTTGTTGGTTGGGCTTGAGGTTGGGGAGGTTTAAAAGGTTTTTGTTTTCCTTTTCCCACTTTTATTTTTTTAGCATTTTGAAAATTTTTTGTATGTCTCTTGTATACGGGTTTCACCTCTTTAGGTAACTATTATCAATATACTCAAATGATTAGTTATAAAAAAAATTGTGACACATAAGACTTAGACTTCACGGGAAAGGAGACTCTATTTAAACGATCTAGTTTTTGGTCATATTACAAGCCTTTTTTCTTGTGCAATATTTCATCTGCAAGATAATAATCATATTACTAACTTGCAAGTCACGCATTGCGTAGCCGTAAAATATTACTTTTTTAAGACTCGCATTGTGAAAAAGAATATAGTTATGTCATGTTGACAACATATTTAACATCATAGAACGAACACCCTTATTTAAGGCAATATTTATATACCAAAAGTGCCACTTATCGGAATGTGACTGTTGTTGGCCTTGGACATGTCTTGGAGCACCTCTAACTATTTTTTAGATGACCTTTTCCCCCTTGCACACACCGGATAAAGTGTTATTATCTTGCCCAAAATCCTCCATTTGTGCCACTGGTAAATTCATATCGATACCTTTTATACGATGTTAAATTGAAAACATCAAGCAAACAAAAGTAGAGAGTAAAAATGTTATATATATATTAAAAAAGGATTGAAATGATGGTTTGAACATACCCCATTTACATTTCTATATACGAACCTCCTAATACATGAATCAACAAAATTCACGTATTGATTAAACGCATGTATTGATCAAATACATGTGTCTAAATACATGAACCAACTAAACGCATGTATTGATCAAATATATATGTGTCTACATTAATTTAGATAGTATAAAATTAAAAAAATGGATAATATTAATGAAGTGTATATGTGTCGTCATATGGGCACAACAAATGTTGACGTTGTATCGTGATAACAACTTTATATATATCTATTGATTCAAAAAACTAAAACTCTCTATCTAGATGAAAGCTTGTACATATGTGTGAGATGACAAATCGTTCCCCAAAAATGTTATGAGAATATTTGAGAACTTTCTTAATTGGGCACTTTATTCAAGGCTGAAGTGATGTAGTTTCAAAAAACTTCCCACAAATGAGCATTTAAGTAATATCATAAGAGCAAATTTTGACGAGACATAAGACACACATTAACGGGCTACATACATCCTTTCATACTCTCCAACATACATAAATTATATACCTTTACTTTTGAAAGAATAGATGAATATTTTTTTTTTTATGATTGACAGATTTAATCTTTTCACTGTGCAAATTATATTCATAAAATTTTATAAAAAAGTTTGAATACGTAACCGTTGAGATAGCTCTTCACTCTGAATATCATGTATATAAAATTTAATTCCATCAATTGAATGGGTGAATTTTTTTAATTAAATTTGGCGGAGATGATCTTCGTGATAAAAAGAGGATCTTTATCAAGTGACAAAATTAAATTCACTTGTTTACTCCCAATATGCTTGTGGATATGTTTAGTTAGGAGAGAGTAACACTGAACATATCGAAAAAATTAATTATGTAACATGATCATGCAAGCTCCAATGCGAACCAAATATTTACATACTTCCTGCGTGGATTAATTTTTTTAAAATATTAAATTATTAAATTTTGAGTCCTACTATTTCCACTCCAAATCTATATTCCCCCACTCCATCTTTTTGCTAAAAGACTTTGATACCTTTAAAACTTACTTTTTACATAGTTGTCTTCATCTCACTCCAACTTTTATTACTACCAACTAGGGCTGTGTTTCGGCCGGATCGGATCAGATCGGAAAATGACCCTTCCAAAAAAATTCCGATTTTTTCGGAAATAAAATATTTGTTCCGATTTCCTATCCAATTTTTTTCGAAAATCAAAAAAATTTCTGAATTCGAAAAAATCGGAAAATCGGAAAAACAATCACAAAAAATTGGAAATTCAAAAAATATACTAAAAATTCAGAAATTTTGGAAATTCCAAAATTTCAAAAAAAATAATATATAGGATTTTCGATTACTCGAAATTCTCATTTTAAAGAAATCGAAAAAAAGATTTAACCTAACATGTAAATATATAAGGATTTAACTATTTTTTTCATTTGTGTAGAGGATAGAGGGATATTCTCCATTTATAGAGGATTTTTTTGGGCCTCTCTTCCTCTCCTAGTCGATGTGGGACACATGAGAATATTTAAAAAAATTGGAAATCGAAAAATATTTCGGAAAAAATCGGAAATAATTCGGAAAAATCGGATCGGCATAGTTTCGAAAAAATCGAAAAATTGGAAATTCAGAATTATTGCCAATGTTCGATCCTATTTTTTTCGGAAGAATCGAAAATTGGAAACCTTATATACGTTCCAAAATCGAAAAATATCGGATCGGATATCGAAAAAATCGGAATGTTCGGAAAAAAAACACAGACCTACTACCAACTCAATTGAGAGTACAAATTGAAGGACAAGAGATCCTCTAATATTTACAAAAAAAATGCAAATAAACAACAACAAAAATAGTAAATTTCCAAAAAAAATTATTAATACATTTATTTATAAAAAAAATGCTTCTTGAAATTCTTTTTATCAAAAAAATGTTGACGATTATTATATCAAACAAAAATATCGGAGAACATTTTTTTAAAGACAAAATGGTCCGAACTTTTATTATGAACTATATTTTTAAAACCTTTATTTTTTACAATTTCTTATAATACATAACTTTTTTTTAAGTTGTATTTTTTTGTAAAAAAATTAAGTTGTGACTTTGACACATTACTAATTTTGTATTTTATACTTTAATACACGACATGACACAAAAAGCGTGATTTATAATTTTCACACCACATTAAATATAACATGACATGAATAACACGAGTAAACTTATGAATTTAATATTGTGTCACTCACAACAAATTATTCGTGTCATATTGTATTCATTTTAGTGTGAAAATTATAAATCACGCTATTCGTGTCGTGTTATGCATTAAAGTGTAAAATGCAAAAAAAATAGTAATTTATCAAAATCACAAATTAGTTTTTTACAAAAAAAATACAGTTTTATGAAAAAATTATGTTTTATAATAAAAGTTTCGTCCAGTTTTTCTTTATAAAAATGAAGTCCATTTTTTATTTGATATAGTCATCGTCAACATTTTTTATATAAATAACAAAGCAGATTTTTTTATTAACGCTTGTTTAAATAAAAATAATAATAATAATAAGTTTTTTAATAAACAACCGAATGTTTTTTTAAATAAAAAATGACTTTTGTGATTTTTTATATTTTCAGAATATTAAAAAAATTATTTTCCTAAATACCAGGATTTTTATATTCAAAACATTATGTTTTTTATTTTTAAAATATTACGTATTTAAAAACCGTTTTTTTGATTAACTTCCATTTCTATAAAAAAAATAGTAATAATTTTTTTGCCGAATATTATGTATTTTCAGAATATTTAAAAATTATTTTCCAGAATATTAGATTTGTTTATATTGAAAATATTATATTTTTTTTATTTTCAGAATATTATGTATTTTAAAATAAATAATAGATTTTTGGCAAAATGTTATATTTGTTCAAACTATTTTTTTTTGATAAATAAGTATATTAATAATTTTTTTGGAAATTTATTATTTATGTGGTTGTTTTTTTTGCATTTTGTTTTGTAAATATTAGAGGATCTCTTGTCCTTCAATTTGTATTCTCAATTGAGTTGGTAGCAATAAAAGTTGGAATGAGATAAAGACAAATATGTGAAAAGTAAATTTTAAGGGTAGTAAGGTCTTTTAGCAAAAAGGTGTAGTGGGAGAATATAGATTTGGAGTGGGAATAGTAGGACTCTAAATTTTTAACCAAATTTAATGAGGATATTCTTCATAATTAGGAGAATATATAGAGAAGCAAAACTCATTAAAAAAATGAATTTTAAAGTGCGTAATATAATCATCAAGACGGGTTTTGAGGGGAGGCGGCTGTCTCGGGCCCCTCGATTTTCGATGCATTTTAGGAGCTTCAAAAATTTCATGTTTATATATACTTATAGCCGCATTTTCCAATCGTTCCAAAAACAATTTATTAAAAATTGAAGAGTTGAATGTTTAAACTTATCGTAACTCTCGAAAAATAAGTAAATATCCTTTCAATTAAAAAAATTATAATTTATAAATTGATAAAATAATCTCTTATTCAATATGAAATCTTCAATTTAAAAATTCGGCTTGAGCCCTTTATGTCTCGGGACTTGCCGTTATGATCATAAGAACTTTTAAGGCTCATATTACTCAATTTTGCATTTTACGGACTTTTCTATTGAATTTATTGCATTAGAATAATATGTTGTATAACCACGCACCGAAGTCATTTGGAGAAATTTTCGTCTTTCCCTTGCCAACCAACTTGTTATATATACCCTTGCACTAACATGTTCCTGCACTTTGCTATATCCTTTGTGGTGAACCTTATTTCTAGTTTCTCACTTGTCATCTTTTTCCCTCTCTCCCTCTCTTGACTTGGAGTTTGGAGAAATGGATGTTGATTTTTTAAAAGCATCACCAGACCAAGATCAAATGGAGATGACCGCGATGATGATGCAGCTGGACAAGCTTCCTCAATTCTCGGGGCCTTACCAAGACATTAATAAATCTCCCGAGATACAATTCCCAGGAGAATACAGACCAACAACCTTCCACAACAAACTCTTAACTTCACCCCTACCACCGAATTCTATGATCACTAACACATCCCAAACTCACTCCATGGAACCCATAAAAGAGATGATTTATCGCATTGCCGCTATGCAGCCCATTCACGTAGATACAGACTCAATAAAGCCACCAAAGAGAAAAAACGTGAAAATATCTAAAGACCCGCAAAGTGTGGCGGCAAGGCTTAGGAGAGAGAGGATAAGCGAGAAAATAAGGATTCTGCAGAGACTTGTTCCTGGGGGTACGAAAATGGACACCGCTTCAATGTTGGACGAGGCTGCTCATTACGTTAAGTTCTTGAAGAAACAAGTGCAGTCTTTGGAAAGAGGAGCGGAAGCTAGTTGGCCAAATGTTGGGTGTTGGGTACCAAGCGACAATGGGGATGCGTCAACTATGAATTATTCACACAGCTTTGTGAAACCTTTCCAGCCTGCTCAAATGGTGGGCTCTATGCAAATGCTTAGGTGAATGTAAAAGTGGTTTTAGGAGGTGATGATGTCTGAGTGTATTCGTCGTGTAGTTGTGATGCTTATGACTGGCATTGTGTTGTTTGTAAAGACTTGCGTTTTGCTATTTTATTTTACTGTTGAGGTTTTTTTTATGGGTCTCCACCTCCAAATTAGATTATATCCAACTTCTCTTGAAATCATTTAGTTGGGTCAAGCAGATATCTCTCACTGCAAAGTCACATTTTAACAAATACGATGATTCTCTTGCAGTTAGCTTTTAGTTTTCTTTCTTTTTCCCCCTTAATGAAAAACACTACAAAGAAAGTGATTTTGACACTTCTTTCGTAAGAGATCACGTTCAGTGCACAACTCTAGCTCTTGCATAAGGGTGGACTCCATCTGATGTGGACACATTCAGTTTGAATGTGTTTGCGAGAGAGCTAGTGTGAAATTGGCTAACATGACCCCACGCATGTTTCTTCCTCAAAGGGCAGGCAGCGAAGATTCTGCGCTCATTCGGTCTGCGAAAAGCGGATTTCATTAATGTTATTGAGACATCTATAAGCCTTAGTACTAATACTATCATTGTAACCCGTTTTCTTATATAGTCAAATTCTTCTATCTCTATATACACACACAATAAACCTCTACCAACAATAATGATAATGAAGCTCTCCATCACGACTCATAATCACATGTGTATGAAGATATACTCAAAGACAAACCAAAAATTTGTAGTCAGGTGGTGGAAAATTTCGAAAAGTGGCCGGATTGGAGGGCGGAACGAAGCTATTTTTTTTTAGAATTATTTATAGTTTTTTACAATTTATTAGCTTCAAAAAATATTAATTGAATTACAAATACTTATTTAAGTTGTATTATAATAAATTCTCATTCAATTTAATGATAAAATATCGTAAAACAAAAAATTACAGCAATTAAATATTAAAAAAATAAGAAATTCAAAAATCAAATTACAACAATTTAACTTCTTAAGCTAATCAATTAGTTTTGTTTTTCCAGAAATTACAATAAATTTATGTAATCATTCAATCATTTAAACATTGGAAATTAAACTAACTCAACATTTTACATTTGAACATTGAACTCAAAAATTAAACTAAATTAACATTTTGCATTGCTGAACTTTCAAAGTTTAAGCTAATTAAACAATAGACATTATATAGTAAAAATTGAATTGAAAATTTTGAATTGAATATTGAACTGAAAATAAAAAATAATAAAAAATGTTGAACTGAAAAAGATTATGTCATCAAAACATTAAAAGCTACTTGTACTACTGAGTGAAAGAGGCGCTGCCCTGCCAGGGAGTGAGAGGGAGGGCCCCGGTCATGCTATTATCGTCGAAGGAAGGGAAGCGAAGGGGGGTCGTCGACGATTTGGGTTGGGTAAGGAAAGGGCAATGACAACTTGAGTTGGAAGGGAATAGAGAGGGGAGTCAAGGAAGAAATAGAATATAAATGTAGTTTTTTTAGTGAGATGCATATCTGATTAGAAGATATATTATTTATAGTTCTGCCCCTATGTTTTTATAATAACATAAAACTCATTACTTTTCACTATGAAAACTTACACAAAGATCCAAATTTTATAGTATATATTTCAAAAAAATTCTTGAAAAAATAGAGTGGGTGGCCGCCCACCTTCGGGATCACCTAGGTCCGCCCATGAATATGCCAATTTTTAAAAATAGTAAAAAATATACTTTTCAATCAATATTGGATACATGATCTCCATAATGATGAGATCATCTACAAAAAATACAACAAAAATTCAACTGGGAAGATAGTGAGATGATCATCACAAGTTTCCACGGTTAAAAATGCACATATTTACCCAATTTTCAAATCAACCACTTTTAAATTGTATTTTTGGATGAATTTTTTTTGTAGACGATCTCCTCTTTGTGCAGATCATTTATACCAAATTTGGTTGAAACAATTTTTTTTTACCATTTTGTAAAAATGAATATGTTCATAAATATATTGTTAGGATTTATAGTGGGGAGTATATATATATAGACAACATGTTTAATAAAAGTTCTAAGTTCGATTTTGGTGTTAACACACCATTGTTTAATATTGTTTGATTTGTTGCTTGGTCTAAAAATATAGTTTAAGATTAGAAGATGGAACGTTTTGATCAAAGTTATAACTCCACTATATGGAAAGTTAGAGTTAAAGATCTCCTCACATAACAATGCTTATCAAAAGAATTGAAATAGAAGATTATGAACCCAAAGAAGATGGTGGTTGATGTTTGGAAAGATATAAAATCAAGGTGTTTGAGTAATCTTTGACTCTATATCGGTGGTAATATAATCAACAATGTCAGTAATGAAGACACAATGACAAAATTATGGGAGAAGCTACTCAATCTCACGAAGGAGCTTTACCATTTGAAGATGGAGGAGAGAGAAAATATCATGGATCACATGACTATATTCTATGGAATTGTGGATGAAGTTAAAAATGTTAATGCGAAAATAGAAGGAGAAGATAAAACCTGGTTTCTTCTTACCTCACTTTCAAATTCATATGAGATCATTGTCACCACTATTTTGTAAAATAAAGACACGATTAAAATGGATAAGGTGGAGTTCACTTTATTGTCTTATGAGAAGAGGAATAATTTGATAGATCAGAGTTGAAGCTCAGTTTAAAATTCTCATGGTGGGAATCGGGGAAGGAATATGAATCCGGGATCTTGTAGAAGTGGTCTAAATCAAGGGGTGGTGAAAAAACTCGATAATATTAAAACTATAAGGAGTTAAGTCATATAAAGAGGGATTGTTCTTTGAATGAGGATGGAGATGGCTTTGTTAGTGCATCAGTGACATGTAGAGGATGAAGATTTTGACAAGTCTCTCATATTATCCAATGGTAACTCTATTTCTCATAGTTAATCGATATTGGATTCAATATATTTTAATCATGTGTTGTCCAAAAGAGACTATTTTGAGATGATCTTATGTAGGAAGGAAGGTGTGATACATAAAAATGATATTTAAATTGATCAGTTCTAACATAAAAATTACGATAGTCAAACTGTTAATGATATTCTAAGAATGAACAGGATGTACAATAAATAACAACAATACAACTTTCAACATACGAACGAGGAATGCAACAATCATCGAAGAAGGAGAGACATATGGTTTGTAGATGAAGGAACGATAGATTAACGATCGAATTGATTACCGAACAGGGAATTGGTCAACCATAAAAGCAGCAGAATCGCTGAATTGGTGGATAGATAGATTATCAACACGCAACATCAACATAGACAATATGCCATGTCCGTTAGGAATAATGACTTCTCACCATCGACTGAAGACTTAGCTTCATCTGATGAACTGTCAAAAATGGCCAACAGGGCACCCAGCTTTGTTAGACAAAAAACATCCGAGCCATTTGAGCCACCAATACTTTGTTGATTCGTATCGAATATTGCATATTTTCGCCCGTTATCTTTATGCATTCTAGCATTTTACGATCCTAAATGCCTATATTTATGCTCATTAACCAGAAAATCTTGGATGTGGATATATACATCCTTTGCAGGGGTTAATTGTGCTTTTGTAGGTATTGGAACACTAAAAGTGAGGATCCGTTGCATTTCAGAGAAGTTTCATTGTCGGACGCTACTTCAAGAGCATTTTAGTCAATGCAAATTTCTTCTCCAGCTCATGGAAATTCCACGGATGCGTAGCTCATTGAGTTAGCATCGCGTGGTAGGAAATGGTGCATCGTTTGGAGTTCGGACGAAGAAGTTATGGCCGTTTTCGTTTGCAACCATTTCCCCCCTCTTCATGGACCAAAGGCTGCCAAAAATAGAGAGCCGGTTGACCGGACTTGGGCCCCCAGTTGACCGCGGTTTCAAATTTTACCTACGAATTGAGACAGTGGGCTGGGACCTATTCGATCGATCGATCGATGATCTTGATCGATCAATCGATCCCCATCGATCGATCGATGGTCTCGATCGATCATACTAGATATTTGGCAATTCGTTCATTTTCTTTTCTTTTTCCTTTATTTTTATTCCAACTTACTATATAACCCATTTTTGTGTAAATATCAGATATACTTTATTTTAGAAGATATTTTAGGTTAGGTTTTGGTTTTGAGAGCTCATCTTCTTCTCTTCTTGGGGTGACATCCATTTGGTTTTGTAAGATTGAATTATTCATTATCATCTCCTTTAATATAGTTTTGTTCTTTATTTTTCTTGCCTAGATAATGATTTTACATTCTTTGTTGTTAGTTTATTTGTGTTTCTTTCTTGCTTTCTTAGTTAATTAGTTTAATTTAGTTTAATTCATGATGTACCCTTGGATAAAGAGGGTCGGGATTTCGTTCCGCCATTAACGGGCCCCGAGCTCTGAAAATTAGGTTTTGTGTAGAATTGCATTTAATTGAATCCGTGCGTATTAAATTCGGATTATTATGCATTTAACTTTCTCTGTCATGCAACGTTAGTGTTTATAGCGATAATCCGAATTTAATCCGCTTGCGACCAATTTTTGGTTAAATGTTTATTCACGCGACTTTGGCTTAAATTCCTCATTGTGTGAAGTTTATGATTATTTGATAATGCTCGATTAAATTGCTCTCGAGCTAAAATTCTAATTAGTAGTTATTTTCGAGCCGTATGGTTGGATGTTATCCCGATCCTCGCTTTTACTTTATTTAGACTTAACTTCTCTCTTTTCTTTTATTTACTAGCACACATAACCCTTTTTCACTTTTATTCTAGAATTAATAATCCAATTAAAATCTGTTGAACACTCCCTGTGGATTCGATACCCGACTTACCGCTATACTTGTATTGCAAGTGCAGTCGTAACTTAGGTTTTTTGCATAGATGCGGTGAAACGAACAATAACGATCGATGTCTTGATCGACGTCGCGTTTCGCAAGCCTATCAAAATGGCGCCTTTGTCGGGGACTGTTTTGTTATAGATTATAATTGTCTTATTATTTCGTAGTATTTTTTCTTTTGTATTTGTATTCTTTGTTTTAACATTTTTTGCAAGATTTCTACATTTGAGCACCTAGAAACCCTTGAATTTTGACGTGCACACATAATCTTTTTGGAAATAGCCACTTGAGCCTTTGTTGGGGTAAGCATGTCTTATTCCAATCATTTCGGTAATCATTATGATAATTCTCAAAATTCCCGTAATTCTATGACTTTTGGTCAATACTTAGAGTCCCAAAAAATTACAAATTCAAAAATGACTTTGGGCGAGTATTACAAAAGTCAAGCTTTGGAGTGCGTGTATTTTGAGGAGGATGATAACGATTTTGGCCCTCTAGTTCCTTATAATAGGAATGTTGAAACTAAAAGATATAGCTTTCAAATTTCTTATAATAATGAGTTTGAGTATAGTTCCAATAATAATTTTCAAACTTCTCATTTTTAAGAATCCGCACCTTGGGCTATGACTTTCGGCGAGGGTTTGCTCATGCTTGAGAATGAGAGGTATGAAGACCGTTATCGGTATGAAAATTATGTGTGGGAACATGAATTGGATTTATTATTTGAATTCGACGATGATTTTTCTTCCGAAACTTTTGAAGTCGAGGAATGTTTTGAACCAAATGAGGATTTTTTGCCTACATTGGAACAAACCATTCTTGATTTGGCCAATGTTTTAATAGAGAATGAAAGTGAGGATGAAATGGATGTAGTATCCATTTGCAATGAAATGATTTTGTCTTTGGATCCCAAAGAAGAAAGTTTCATTGAAAATGATCTTATCTCTTTCGAAATTCCAACTTTGAGTGATGATAACTCATCGCTTGAGTTTGAATTTCTTTCCTCCCCCTTTTCATTCTCTATTATCACACTGTCACAAGTACCCGATGAATCGGTGCCGAACTTTAAAACGTTTAACCCTTTCACCGACGAGGAGTACTTGCTCGAGTTGCTCTCCATGAAGGCATTTTTGCCTCCATATGCGCCCCCTCCCATTCCAATTAAAAAATATTCGGGAGAAAATTCAGTTTTTTTATCCCCTTGTGTATTTGTCACCCGTCCTATCCAAATCCCCCATCCTCCCTCCCAAATTTTTAATTGGGGATAGTTCACCTTTTCCACCACCCACATGCCTTTCGTTGTTTGAACATAATTCCTATTTTTCTGGAGGCATGCATGAAAGTGAGGTTCCCCCGTGGATCTTTCAAAGTCAAATCGTCTATTGGGTGGACCCTAAAAAATTTAGACTTCTAGTGTATAGTTAGTTAGGAGTCTAAATGGTAGGTTGTACATAGTTAGCTTTCTATTCTTTCTTTCTTTTTAGTTTTTATTTCCTTTTAGTTTAATCTAGTGTGTTTAGTTAAACTTTTTGTTATTTCTTTTTGTTATGCCTTGGTACTAACATATTTTGTAGAATCATTGGACTTGTACTTTCCAGAGATTACTCCCTTTTGGGTAATATCTCTATTTTCCTTCTTTAACTTGGTTCTTAATTAACATTGAGGACAATGTCGGGTTTTAAGTTAGGGGGTGTGGGATATATATCCATTCATTGGTAGTGTCCATGATTTTGATTATATATTATTTTCAAGCATGCTTTTCTTGGAAAAATCAAAAATTTCAAAAAGATTTTATTTCTTTTTTCTCTTTCTTGTGCCTTTTGCTATAATTTCCTATGATAAATTTCATAATTGTCCTATCCAATTGCTAACTCAATGATGTATTTTCTATTTTTTTCATGTTATTAAACTTTAATCCTCAAATTATTCAATATTGAGAATAAATGCATGAATTAAACCTTGAAAACCCATGAGCACTTGAGCATACTTTCTAAAATCATTCGGTAGAACAATTATAGCTTGGTATCTTTTTGTTGCTATGTGTACACTAAAAACCTAGTGAGCTTCATTCTTTTCTTCATTTCCGAGGGCTTATATATTACACTTTCTCTTTTTTGAATAACGTATCTTGTTGGTGATCTCGTTTTCTTTTCATTGATTGAATATTAATTGAAGCATCACTTGAGCATGATTTTCAACGGTGTTGAATCTCGAGAATCACTTGAAACTTTAGGAAAGGATCATAGGCCGTCTTTGTTGTTTAACCCATACGACCTTAAACATACCCTTATATATGTCCCTAGTCAACCCCGTTGAGCCCTATTATGTCCTTTCTTTTCATCCCAAATCCCTTAACCAACTCCACATTGGAGTTTACACCATACACTTTACCTTTCTTACCTATGTTTGGAATGATATATGGGATTGAATGATGTTGTGTAGTGTGGTTGCAATTTAAGCATGAAAAGAGTGAGAAAAGAAGAAAGTGTAGTAAAAAAGAAAAGAAAAAGAGAAATAAAAAGGAAGAGAAAACACAAGAAAAAGTGAGAAAAAGAAGAAAAGAAAAAGAAAGAGAAATTTGTATATATTTTTTGTAGTGATTCAATAATCCTTGTTACTCTCTCGATTGATATATTTAATGCTTGCTTGGAAATTATTTTCCAATTTTGAAATTGCCCGTTATTTTCCATTATCCTAAATTTTTCATCTCCGAACATCTTTTGTATCTGTAAATACATCCTTTCATTTCATTCCCCTAACCCCAAACCTACATTACAACCTAATAAAGTCCTATTTGATCCTAGGGTAATGTGATTCAAAGGTTGAACATTAATGATAATCTGTTTAAGTGCTTTACATATCGGTTAATATGCGATATACTTTCATGAGATTGTATTTTGCACTTTGATATTTTGTTCTTCATTAATGACATGTGCGTGGCCTTGTTTCCTTTTACAATTACTCTTTATGCCCGCATGTCCCATGTGTTACACCCTATTCCGAGTGCTTCTATTTATTGAGTGTGATATCCGGAGAGGATTGAGTGGAAGCATGCTTTAATTGTTATCCGGGCTATAGGAATTTTTACTGAATCAAATCTTTTTGTATGTACATACACCCCACTCACATTTGAGGTTTCAATTCCATGTAGTTTTTCTTTTAATGTTGATGGTTTCGGATTATTGAGCAAATTTCTCTTTTGCTTTGTTGATAATATGTTGAAATATCTAATTGGTGTTAAGTTTGGCATATTGGTTGTTTGGGCATGTTTTGAGGAAACAATTTGATGCTTGTGGGTTTCATCCCTGTAAACCCTCACAAGACGACACTCATCCACTAGGGTAACCTAGGGGTTTAACGGCTTATTGCACATGCTAAATGTAATCTTGCTCTCTACGAAAGTGATATTTATATTTCGATGCATATATACCTCTTGTACTGCCTTTTGTGGACTGGTTTTGTTTGTTTCATTACTAGGGACTAGTAATGTCTAAGTTAGGGGGTGTGATTCGTATCGAATATTACATATTTCATCCCATTATCTTTAAGCATTCTAGCACTTTTACGGTCCTAAATGCCTATATTTATGCTTATTAACCAGACAACCTTGGATTTGGATATATACATGCTTTTCAGTGGTTAATTGTTCTTTTGTAGGTATTGGAATGCTAAAAGTGAGGATCCGTTACATTTCGGAGAAGTTTCGTCGTTGGACGCTACTTCAAGAGCATTTTAGTCAATTCACATTTCTTCTCCAGCTTATGGAAATTCCACAGATGCATAGTTCTTTGAGTTAGCATCGGGTGGACACAAACGGTGCATCGTTTGGAGTTCAGACGAAGAAGTTATGGCCATTTTCGTTTGCAACCATTTCCCCCCTCTTCATGGACCAAAGGCTGCCAAAAACAGAGTGCCGGTCGACCGGGATTGGGCCCCCGGTTGATCGCGGTTATAGATTTTGCCTACGAATTCATACAGTGGATTGGGACCTGTTCGATCGATCGATCAATGGTCTTGATCGATCGATCGATCCCCATCGATCGATCGATGGTCTTTGGTCGATCGATCGATCATACTAGATATTTGGCAATCCGTTCATTTTCTTTTCTTTTCTTTTTTCTTTATTTTTATTTTAACTTACTACATAACCCATTTTTGTGTAAATATCAAATATACTTAGTTTTAGAAGATATTTTAGGTTAGGTTTTGGTTTTGAGAGCTCATCTTCTTCTCTTCTTAAGGTGACATCCATTTGGTTTTGTAAGATTGAATTATTCATTATCATCTCCTTTAATATAGTTTTGTTCTTTATTTTACTTGCCTAGACAATTAGTGTCCATGCTTTGTAGTTAGTTTACTTGTGTTTATTTCTTGTTTTCTTAGTTAATTGGTTTAATTTAGTTTAATTCATAATGTACCCTTAGATAAATAGGGACTGGATTTCATTTTGCCATTAACGGGCCTCGAGCTTCAAAAATTAGATTTTGTGCAAAATTGCGTTTAATTGAACCCGTGCGTACTAAAGTCGAATTATTACGTGTTTAATTTTCTCTGTCATGCAACGTTAGTGTTTATCGAGATAATCCGAATTTAATCCGCTTGCGACCAATTTTCGGTTAAATGTTTATTCACGCAACTTTGGCTTAAATTCCTTTTTGTATGAAGTTTATGATTAATTGATAATGCTCGATTAAATTTATCTCGAGCTAGAATTCTAATTAATAGTTGTTTTTGAGCCGTATGGTTGGATGCTATCCTGATCCTCGCTTTTACTTTATTTAGACTTAACTTCTCTCTTTTCTTTTATTTACTAGAACACATCACCCTTTTTCACTTCTATTCCTGAATTAATAATCCAATTAAAATCTGTCGAATACTCCCTGTGGATTCGATACTCGACTTACCACTATACTTGTATCGCAAGTGTATTTATAACTTAGGTTTTTTGCATAGACGCGATGAAACTAACAATAATGATTGGCGTCTTGACCGACATCGCGTTTCACGCGCCTATCATTTGTCAACATGTTGTTACTTCAAACGACTAACATGTTACCTATTAACACGATCAAAAATCTCAAAGAATAGGAAATATGTGAATATTTGGAGGAGCCGAAGATGAACATGTGTCTTGTTCAAATTCAAACTTTTTCAACGTGCACAGTACGAATTAGGAGAGATATTATGAAGGTCCAGCATATAAATCCTCTATTAGTGTGGAAGGATTTTTTAAGCATTGTAACTCTTGGTACTCACCATTTTTTAAAGTAATAAAAGGTAATCCCCTCCCTTTCACCGTATGGACGTCGGTCAAGCCCGACCAAACCACGTATACTTGATATTTATCATTTTCTCTTTTATCCTTCACATAATTGGCATTATAATTATAAGTTTATTGTGTCGTGTGTCTAAACTCTATTTTTCACCTCAACATAATTGGCGTCATCTGTGGGAACGACATTTTTCAAATCCATGAACAAAGATCAGGTGAGGCAGGCCATCAACGACCTCAGAGAATCACAACAAGCCCTTCAAGATCAGCTCGTAAAAATCTTGGGCCATTTAACGACTCCCCCACCACCAGTCTTAGAGAAGCACGTGGACCAGGATCCTTCTGTTGAGAAAAATCATGGAGAATAAAGTAGCCCAGCCACCTCCACCATGCTCAGCCCTCTCCTCCATCATTCATCGGGCATTGGATGCTAATAATATCGATCTCCAATCGATCATAGATAATGCAAGAGACACCTGATGAGAGTCTCCATTCAGTCTAGAGGTTGTAGATTGACTAGTTTCGTCTCACATTAAGATTTCGAGAATAGAATCCTTCAATGGGACCATTGATCCGAAGGGCCACATAGTTCATTATGGGACCTAAATGGACATTTTGTCTAGCCCAGATCAGATTAGATGTCAAGATTTTTCCAAGAAGATAAAGGGTTGAGCGAGAACCTGGTTCAATTATCTCCTACCCAATTCGATCACATGCTTTGAAAAGCTTTCGTAGCTCTTTGTCAGTCACTTAATTGGGTGTCAGATCCACATGAAGACCACCGACCATTTGTTTAACATTCTTAAGACGAAGGACGATAATCTCAGGAATTATTTGAAGAGATTCGATGATGAACTCCTTTATATTGATCACCTAAATAGGAGGTTGGTCATGCCAGCTTTGTTACGAGGGTTATACATCAACAGTATACTCGTTATCGAATAATCCTCCTACCAACTTGACGGAGATTATGAAGAAAATGAATATGCATATCCATGCTAAGGATATAATTATCAATCAATAGTCTAGCCACCAACAAAGATATTTTAGAGAAAAAAGGTTCAAAGAGAGTTGGTTCGAATAAAGAAAGTTCAAGGACGAGCAGGGAAGGTGGAAGTTCCCTCCGAAAGGAGCTCAACGGGTGAACCAAACTTATACCGAGCAATTCACTCCCCTAAATAAGAAGGTGGTGTGAGTGCTGGATGTTATGACTGATCAAAATATGACGAGTTGGCCAAATAGGCCGAAGAATAGATCAGTTAAACTTAGGTCTAACCTCTATATCAAGTTTCATTGAGATTATGGTTATGATACCAATGACTGTATCCACTAAAAGAATGAGATTGAAGTGTTAGTCCAATGGGGGCATCTGAGATAACTTTTACAACTAGGAGCTCCTCAATAGGATGAGACGATAAAAAATATAGAAATGATCAGATGATAATCCAATCAAAATAAAGAGAACCCGATTGAGAAGAGCGAAGGGAGGTGGTAACGACCGAAGGGGGAAGGAGAATGTACACGATCTTTAGCGAATTCTTGGCCAGAAGAGAATTTATTTCATCTCGTTGAAAATATCGGAAGTAAAAAAAGAGAACTGATGGAAATACAAATGTAAAAGCTCATTAGAAGTACATCACCTTCACACCAAAGGACTCCCAAGATCTGATCACCCCTCATGATGATCCTCTGTTTATCACAGCCAAGATCTCTAACTACACAATCAAAAGAATCATGGTGGATATGTGGAGTTGGACATATATCATCTTTTTTGAGTGTTATGAGAAGATAAAGTTAGCAGGGGTGAAGTTGAAGCCGATGAGCATCCCATTATTTGGATTTTCGGGGACTGGGTATATCTAGAAGATGAAATTGATCTACCCTTCATGATTGGAAAGGGTCTGAAGTAGACCACCCTACAAGTAGAATTCTTGATGGTGAGATCTTCGTCTACTTACAATGTGTTGATCGAACAAACTACCCTCAGCATACTTGAAGCAGTCTTCTCGATGAAATCCCTCACCATTTAGTACCTAACATTGAAAAAAATAGGAGCAGTGCACATAATCCATTCGTGTGCTACTTTTCTTTTTTGAAGAAGAAGATAGAGACCCTCATCATAGACGAGGTGGATCCAAGAGAAGAACTAACCATGGGATCTTGAGTTGAAGATCTAATCCAAATACCATTATATGATCATATCTGAAGAAAGTGGTGTATGTGGGATCTTCAGTGACCATTAAGAAGAGAGAGGAATTAGTTTATTTATTTAAAGGCATCACAAAACGTTCTTGTGTAGCCATGACAATACGTCAAGCATTGTTGCTTAGGTGATGACCCATTAGCTGAAGGTAGATCCAAGGACCGACCAATAAGACATAAGTAGATGGTGTTCGCCCATGAGAGTAAATAGGTGGTGCATGTTGAGGTCAATAAGCTATTAGAAGCAGGTTTTATTTGAGATGACAAGTATCCTGAATGGCTATCAAGTATAGTAATTGTCCTAAAACCAAACGGGAAGTGGAGATTATATGTAGACTATTCAGACTTGAATGAAGCATGTCCGAAGGACTCGTACCCTATGCCGAGGATCGATGCCCTTATAGATTCCATGATTAAAGCACATGATCTTATCATTCCTGGACGTATAGTATAGTCAAATATGAAAGCATACCACTAACGAGGAGAAAACCTCTTTCATAACTATTAGCGAGACATATCAACTTAAATAATGTAGGAGCCGCCTACTAGAGGGTGGTCTGCTAAATATTTGAGGATAAAATGTGGAAGCTGATGGAGGTGTACATGGATGATATGATGGTGAAGAACTGAAAGGGAAATATCATGTGACCAACTTAGAGGAGACTTTTAAAATTCTTGGCCGATACAAGATGAAGTTGAACCCTAAAATATGCCTTCGGGGTGGCATATGGGAAATTTATGGGGGTTATGGTAACTTATAAGGGGATAAAAGGTAATCCCTAAAAGATTCATGCAATACTAGAAACGAGGAGCCCAAAAAACTAAGAAGGAAGTCCAATCGTTGATCGGGAAGGTAATGGAATTAAACCAATTTATAAGCAAATCAACAGATAAGTGCATTCCATTTTTTTGAACTCTAAAGAAGTTGTTCATATAGAAGAAAGAGTGTGAGCAAGCTTTTCAAGACCTAAAATTATACTTAACAGATGTATCTCTCCTATCAAAGATGATAGCTGGAGAAGAACTATGCTTTTAACGCACCATTTCTTTAACGACAATCAGTTTAGTCCTGATCTGAGTGATGAAGGAGTTCAATGATTAGTCTATTATATGAGTAGAATGTTCTGAGGAGAGAAATCAAGATAAACGATGTTGGAAAAGTTAGCATTTGCAATGATAATCATCCGGAAAATTAAAGTCGTATTTCTAAGCCCATAACATTATCATCCTAACTAACTACCAGCCTTGGCAGGTCCTCCACAAGACGAAAGTCTCTGAGCGACTGAGAAGTGGCCAATCAAGCTCAGGGAATTTGATATACTACTACAATCTGAGAATAAAAATTTGAGGAAATTCGTTGCTGACTTTATTACATATTTTACTAGGGTTGAGGGTGTGTGTGTCCTATAGCATGCTAGCGAAAGAAAACCAATATGGGTGGCTCATATGGATAGATCCTCTAATAAGAGGGTTATAGAGCAGGATTAATAGTGGAAACACCGCAAGGGACTAGCATGAAGTACATGCTAAGATTTAACTTTAAAGTTTTCAATAACAAAGATGAGTACTAAGCACTGATTACCGAAGGGAAACTCATGGTGTCCTTTAAGGCGGATCAGATACTGTTCTTTAGCGACCTTAATGTGATCATTTAATAGGTAATGGATGATTATGATGATAAATGGAAGAACATGCTGGCCTACTTAAAACAGTTCCAAGATATTACAAGGCAGTTTAAGAGGTTCACTATCCATCACATTTCAAGAGAAGATAACATTGAGGCCGACCACTTAGCCAAGTTGGTCTAAATAGACCAAAGGAATCCCCTCGTGGAGACCCTCTACCGACCCAATATTTATATCAAGGAAGTAAAGACAATTAATGATGCATGGAAGGACCTAGATGGATAGATTCATATGTCCAATACATAAAAGAAAGGACCCTTCCAAAAGATCTTCTAAAGGCAAGAAAAGTGTAAGTCAAGGCGATGAAGTAACTAATGTACGAAGGGGTTTTATACCTAAGGGGAGATGCTCGAACGATCCTTCATTGCATTCAAGCCACAGAGGTGATGAAAGTCCTAGAAAGCCTCCACGAAGGTACCCACGGAGGACATCCCGATAAGGAAAGCTTAGCCCAGAGGGACCTAACACATGGTTATTACTGATTGATGATGAGTAAAGATGTTGAGAACTACGTCAAAAAATGCGATAAGAGCCAAAAGAAGATAAATGACATCCATCTGCCAATCGGAGAGTTATTAGAAATCATCTCTCCTTGGCTATTTTCTTTATAGGGCATGGACATAATGGGTCCATTTCTAATCAGGAAGGCTCATTGTAAGTTCTTGTTACTCGTAATTGACTACTTCACAAAATGGGTAGAGGCGTAGCCACTAGCTAGGATCACCGATTAAAGAATACACTCATTCATATGGAATTTCATCATTACTATGTTCGGTGTTCCACACGCCATCATTTTAGATAACGGGAGAAAATTTGACAGGGTGAGGATCGACAAGATTTATGACCATTTTGAAATCAAACATTACTATTTAACTCCAAGGCATCCCAAGTGTAACGGTCGTGTCAAGGTAACAAACATAACACTCCTCCATGGGATGAAAACAAAACTTGCCAACTCCAAAGGACTCTGGGTAAAAAATCTGGCTTTGAACCTTGGGCCTACTGAATGATAGTGAGGGGGCAGACAAGTTGCACACCCTTCGCATTGTTTTATGGAACCAAAGGAGTAATCCCAACTGAAAAGGAAATGCCTACGTTGAGGGTGAATTATTTCGATCAAGAACAGAAGGGTGAACGCCTCTGAACCAACTTGGACCTCTTAGAAGAGCGTAGAGAAGAAGGAACCTTCAAGATATCTCTGACATAATAGAAGGACACTCAATAATACAATCGAAGGGTGAAGAACCGATCCTTCTCAATCGGTGACCAGGTCTTAAGGAAGATGATGCAGTCGACCAAGATTTCAAGTTATAGAAAGTTGAATGATAACTTGGAGGGTCCTTACGTGGTGGAACACATCACATGACTGGGAATGTATGATCTCCGAGATCACGACGGCATCCCTAGTTCTTGGAATTTTTAAAATCTCAATCTCCATCACCAGTGAAATCAATCACCAATTAGATAACTCAAATCATTCCATAATTTAAGTTATTTTTTGTATCATCATCCTTGTTGTTTAATATATGTGTGTACATCTCGGGGTCGGATCCTCTTGGGGGGAGGAGAGATAGATACATCTCCTCCTCGGGAAGGCTGCGCCGCGGTCTCGCACCCCTCTTTCTTGGGAAGGTTGCTTTGACCATCGTCGGTGTGGGGGTAAATGTGAAGAGATAGAGTCATCAACCTATTTTCCACAAAACAGGCAAAAGAAATGTTGCCACTTTGATAGAGCGGCATCAAGAACAAACTGATGCATATGAAACCAATAGTTCAAAGGTTCGGGGGCTAAGTTACGGAATGGGAAGCTGCTAGTCACCCATACCTCCCTTTCGATCTCTCATGGGCTAGTGTTATCATCTTCCTTTTTATATACCCATGACGTGTGTAAGCGTGTTTACATAATGGAGATCGAATTTATTTAACTCATACTATGGACAAGGTAGAGTGAGGTCATCCACAGGAATTCTCCCAAAATAACATATGTAGAAAGTATGATTTTTATGCTCATCATGATAATGGTCGTTATTAGGAAATGATAATATGTGTTGGATGAAACGCAAAAAAGTATGATATATATATATATATATATATATATATATATATATATATATGAGAGGTTTTAGAAAATAAGAGATTTTGAGAAATTGGGAAAGTTGGAAAATTGGACTCGACTCTCGAATTTTAATCCAAGACACCTACATCGCCTATAAAGGCATCAAAGTCCACATAGTTCGAATGTGGCATAGGTGTGAGGTATATCCCATAGATTTGAATGGAATTTTATTATATGTGTATGTGTAGAAAGTGTGTTGTTTTGATTTTGGAAGAACTGTGATGGATAATTTCGTTTGGAATTTATGGGGGTAACCCCTCTTTATTTGCTTTTGGGATTTTTGTAGAAAATAAACTATGTGAAATATACTAATAAAAGTATAGATATTAATGTGTATGAACTAAAGTAAAAACAAGATTATGAATCTAATGTTTATTATGCAAAAATAAGGAATTTAAAGAGAGAGGGAAGGAATTGGCCCTTCTTTTAAGCTTGATCTTTGATCTTGAATGAACTCCCTTGAGTGTTGATGAACATTAATGAGAAAGAAGGATATTTTTCCAAATTGGGTATGAAAATGATGGGAAGGTAAGCTGGAATGGAACTTCACATGAGGAACTTCGCTGATTTCGAGGGAATATTGTTGAGATCACTGATGCTGATGGATCTGCTGTGTTGTTCCTTGGAGTGAGGTCATGGACCCTATTTATAGGGTCAGGGGGTGATGATATACCTACCCTTAGGGGTGCCTATCAGCATGTGCCCACAGACACAATGACGATTGGCAGGGCTTAGGACCTGCCAATTAGCAGTCCCATGCAGATTTTTTCCAAAAAATGGTCGTAAAACACAAACCGTTGATCCAAATCATGCACGGGTCATACCATTAGAAAGGTATTTTATAGACCTTCAAGAGTACTTTGGATTTCTACCGAGTCCGAGAGTTGACTTTAGGTCAAATGTGGATCGAAAGCGCACGTCGGTCCTTTGGATATGATATCATCGAATGCAAAAGGATCGTTCGTTCGCATGGTAATTCAGGATCATTAACGGGGAGGACCGTTGGAAAGGTTAGAAGATGTACTTTGACATTACAAAGAGTTTTGCTTAGTTCAAAAAGTTGACCTTGGTCAATCGGGGATTGATAGCGCCCAGGGATCTCTTGGAGTAAAGCGAATCGTTTGTCCGTACCATAGGTCAGAATTGTGCACTGGGCGGATTGTTAAAAAGGGTATTCAGTGCCATTTGGAGATTCATTCAGTATCGTTCGAGCTAAAGAGTTGACTTTGGTCAAATTGAGACCGGGAGCACCTAGTGGCATCCGGATCGATTTTAGGGGAAAAACTAATCATTTTCTGAACGGTTATGCCGTTTCACGCACGGGACAGGCCATTGGAAAGGGGTTTTAGTGCCCTTCGAAGATTTAAGGAGCTTTCACTCTGGCGGTGAAGTTGATTATGGTAAAATCGAGTCTTAGGAGTGCCTGGTGGCCTCCGAATCGATCTTCGGTAGTAAAATGGTCCGTTTGTCAAAACTGTTATGCCGATTTGTGCATGGGGCAGACCATTGGAAAGGGGTTTCAGTGCCCTTTGAATATTCAAAGATATTTTTCTCTGATGATAGAGTTGATCGAGGTTAAACGCGACCCGAGGGCACCCGATGGGCTCTAGATCGATACTAGGAGTGCGACTTAGGGTTTTTAGGGGAGGCGCTGGGGATCTAAGGGAATACCCATGGGGTCCTAGAATGTGGTGTCTATAGAGCCCCTCGACGGGTGATCTTGGAACAAGTGATCGTCGTCGAATAGACACCACATGATAGAGGTCGGTTATGTGGACCTATAGGATGAGGGTTACCGATTCAGAGGGTCAAGGTTAATGCTGAGGACCTAAGGCGATGTTGGGGATGCCGATTATGAGAACCTAAAGGAGGTGAGGGTAAGGAGTCGACCAATTATGAGGGTTGGGGTTGGTTCTGAGGATCTAAATTGTAGCGACCAATTCCGCGGGTCGAAACTAATTCTGTGGGCTTAAGATAGAAGCGATCGATTTTGTGGGTCGTATTCAATTCTGAGGGCTTATTTAGGGGTGACCAATTCTGAGGGTTGAAGCCAATTCTGAGGGCTTATATTGAAGAGATCGATTCTGAGGGTCGAAGCCAATTCTGTGGGTTGAAGCCAATTCTACGGGCTTAAGATAAAAACGACCAATTTATAGGGTCTAAGACAATTCTAAGGGCTTAAGTAGAAGCGACCAATTCTGCGGGTCGAAGCTAATTCTGTAGGCTTATTTAGGGGTGATCAATTATGTGGGTTAAAGCCAATTCTGAGGTCTTAAGTAGAAGCAACCAATTCTGCAGGTCAAATCTAATTCTGAGGGCTAATTTAGGGGTGACCAATTTTGCGGGTCGAAGCCAATTCTGAGGGATTATTTAGGGTGAACAATTCGGGGTCAAAGCTAATTCTGAGGGATTAAGTACAAGCAACCAATTATGCGGTTCGAAGCCAATTCTGAGGGCTTAAGTAGGGGTGACCAATTCTGCGGGTCAAAGCTAATTCTGAGGGCTTAAGCGATCAATTATGTGGGTCGAAGCCAATTCTGAGGGCTTAAGTAGAAGCGACCAATTCTGTTGCTCAAAGACAATTCTGCGGGCTTATTTAGGAGTGACCAATTCTTCGGGTCAAATCCAATTCTGAGGGCTTAAGTAGAAGCAACCAATTCTGCGGGTCAAAGCCAATTTTGTGGGCTTATTTAGGGATGACCAATTCTGGGGGTCGAAGCTAATTCTAAGGGATTATTTGCAGTAACCAATTCGGGTGGTCAAAGCCAATTATGAGGGCTTAAGTATAAGAAACCAATTCTGTGGGTCGAAGCCAATTCTGAGGGATTAAGTAGAAGCGACAAGAGGGCTTAAGTATAAGAAACCAATTTTGTGGGTTGAAGCCAATTCTGAGGGATTAAGTAGAAGCGACCAATTCTACGGGTCGAAGTTAATTCTGAGGGCTTAAGTAGAAGAGACTAATTCTACGGGACAAAGCTAATTCTGAGGGCTTAAATAGAAGCGACCGATTTTGCTGGTCAAAGCCAATTCTGAGGTCTTATTTAGGGGTGACCAATTTCATGGGTCAAATCCAATTCTGAGGGCTTAAGTAGAGGCGACCAATTCTGAGGGTCGAAGCCAATTGTAAGGGATTAAGATAGAAGCAACAAATTCTGCGGGTCGAAGCCAATTATGAGGGCTTATTTAAGGGTGAGCAATTATGTGGGCCAAACCTAATTTCGAGGGCTTAAGATAGGGGTGACCAATTCTGCGGGTCAAAGCCAATTCTGAGGGCTTATTTTTCCTTTGGGGATTTTGGGAAGCATTTGGCTTTAAGTTCCGTTGGGGAAGAGGGAATAATTCAAGGATTTTGAGCTTGGGAATTTTTGAAATTTTGGAGCATCCTCTGGGGACATTGATGGGGAGAATTATTTTCTGGAATTCCGCTGGGGATGTAGAAAAAAAAATTCTTGGTGAAAAGGTCCCAAAATTATTCTGTGAATTTTAGACATTTTTTGGGGATTTTTCGAGAATTTATTGTATTTTTTTGGACTTTTTGAACGAAGTTTTAAAGGGGGGGCCGACCAGCATATATGGAGGGGTTCCAAATGGTCGGGGCATAGTCTTTTGGGGTACTTAGATCAGGTGGAGGGTCAGTGCTGATCAGTAGGTGCCGATCGGCATGCCCATTAGCCTCTTATAAAAAGGGGGCGGGTTCTCCTTATTTTTCACAGTTTTGAAACTTGCCTTCTTCTAAAATTATCTTCTACAAATCGTTCTGGCGTTCCAAAGTTAGCAGATGGTTAAGTTTTCAAGCAACACTACTCACATGGCATGGCTCAATGCCGACGATTGGGTAGGGTTGGAGTGGAGGGCTAGGATGCCCCTTGCACTAGGCAGCGAGAACTCCTTTGATGCATTTGAGCCAGTAGTGGATGATCGGATTCTTCTATATGAGACCTAGCATCATCACTCTTCTAGGGTGGTGAACCCTGGTGGCAATGTAAGTATCGAATGACCTTTGGTATTCTTTTCCTTTTTTCTTGACAAGGTTGCTTTATTTCTTGAATTTGATAATGATTTTCTTTATTTCTTTAACAGTTCGATGTCTCTATGTTGACTATACATGCCCGAGGGACAACGGGGTTTAAGGATTTTTGGAAGCACCTTCCATCTGTGGTGTGCTCGATGGTGTCATCATCAGTCGACTTTGGGAGATTGGCATCTGCTCTGGAGGAGACGCCCCGTTCTACGATCGTTTTGTGTGCTCTAGGGGAGAGGTGGTGGGACACTATCCACAAAATCCATTTAAACTTCGAGTAGATGACAGTGACTCCCATTAATGTGCAATAGCTGCTGGGGCTGGACTGTGATGGTGTTCAGGTTGAGGTGGACAGGACGCTGAGGGTGAGACTGGAGGCGGTGACGGTGGCCTTAGGTGATGTGGAGAGGGTGGTCTCTGGGGATTCTCTCAGTTTATCTATGATGAGGGAGTTGTTATTGAGGAGGAAGATTGATGAGAGTGATGGGAAGTAGGTGCATCAGATGACCCGCTTGTTTATTTTGCTTGTGCTGGGAGGTTTTCTGGTGTCGACGAGTGGAGATGTAGTGCACTTGTGGTTTTTGCCATTCTTATGGGTGTTATCGGGAATCCGCCTTTATGATTAAGGGAGCCTGATCTTTGCGACCCTTTATTATCCTCCTGATTCATTCGTCCAGTGTTGTCGACAGTCTTTTACTGGAGTCACATATCCTCTAGAGGTATTCTTTATTTTTTGCATATTCCTTTATGCATTCGTATTTTCCTTCATGCATGTTTTTCTTAATTTCTTAAATGCTAGACTTTGCCCTTTGCAGATGTGATTTTATGAGGTAATTGGATTAAACACCCAATTGATAGCTTTGAAGGATGAGTTTGTTGGGGACTTTTATCGGATGTATTGGTGGCAGAGGTCCAACCGACAGTTGAAGAAATCTCTCTCTCTCTGGAGGCGGTGCATCAGGTCTTGAATGGCCTGACGAGCGAGTAGGTAAGCCCTCTTTTATCTTGAGACTGTCCTTTCTTTTGATGGTTTTGATGTTGATATTGATCTTTTTCTCTTACTGGGGATTTACAGGTGATCTTTTATCCTTGGGGGATGGCCATTCAGCACACTGGGGTGACAGGGGGATAGGCGCAGATGCGACATTTGCTGGCGTATGAGTTTGGCTATTCTTAGTACTTCAGGGAGAGGGTAGTTAGACTGATCATGGAGGACGAGGTTGATGTACCACCGGTGAATCCCCCTATGTTTATGAGGCGAGTGCGTAAGATATCAGAGGATGCCGGGGTGGCGACGATGATGGGAGAGTCGTACTCGGTGTATACTGACACCACGGTGATGTACGACTACATGGATTTCATGTCAAGATGGTTTATGCCTCCCAGTATATATGATCGGATGCCTATTCATCTCACGGGTTCGAGTCGAAAGGTGGGGTCCTCCCATAGTGAGGGCGGTGCGACGATGTCTGTCGCGGAAACGACTTCAGATGCTCCCTTTGTACGTCCGTTCTTCGCTGGTTACAACATTTTAGGGATTAATGATGCTAAGATTTAGCACCACCAGATAAGTGATAGTGAGCTCAAGCAGTAGCAGCCATGGCAGCCATGGAGATGTATAAGTGTATAAGTAGGTAGAAGGGGATGAGTATAAGAGGAAGTAAGACAATGATGTATAGTGGTTCAGCCAATTTGGCCTACATCCACTGTGAGTGTGTGATCCACTAAGTATGGGCACTAATGGCCTTGGATACAATGCACATAACCCTCTCTCTCTCTCTACTGTGTGTACAAGCAGAGTTTTAGCTAGGGCTACAGTTAATGGATCGATCCCCTGTAGGGTTGTAGGTGACAAGTATATATAGGTCTTGGGGGGTGTAGTGTACCCCCCAAGTAAGCATGGTGCATGTGAATGATGATCTAACCAATCCCCTGTTGACACCTGTAGATGCCAAATGATGACATAATATTCCCTCACGTGAGGGTGTGATTCGGTTATAACGGTCTGCCACGTGTCATATGAGCCTGACGTGCACTGTTCCACGCGTGTCCCAAACCACGCGCTGTCATGATGTCACCCTCGGCCTATGAGCCGAGGCCGAGGGCAAAGTTTCTTCCGGTAATGAGTCTGGCTTGATTCTGGCCTCGTACTGTCTTACCCTCGTAGGGTCGTCCGGAGCCTGGGGAAGGGTCGGCCCCTCGTAGGGTCGTCTGGAGCCTGGTGGAGGGTCGGCCCCTCGTAGGGTCATCTAGAACCTGGTGGAGGGTCGGCCCCTCGTAGGGTCGTCTGGACCTGGTGGTGGCCAGCTGGGGCCTGTATAAGGGTCGGCCCATTGTAGGGTCGTCCGTATTGGAGGTAATCCTCATCCAGACTGAGGGTATAAACGGGTATATCAATCACCCCCAGCCCTTAGCCATAGGTGTCATTGAGATGGCTGAGGGATATTTGCTGAATCCGAGACACGTGTGATCAGTTAGGTGAGTGACACCTGTGCAGATACTCATTGCTATTCCAGTTTCCAAGGCAGGGCGGCTGCGCAGTACGCTTGGGGCCTTGTGCCCTAATTATATCTTTCTTTGGTAAATGGGCCCACTCATTACCAAAGTATTTAAGAGATTTTCAAACTCTCTCTCTTCATCTTCTTCTTCTTCGCGCCCAAATCTATTCTCTCTCTAGAACCAGTAAGCTTCGCCACTTGCAGCCTTCGTTTCGTCAGGTCTCAGCAGCATTACTCTCCCTTGTTATCAGGTATTCTCCTTCATTAAGAGCTTTCCTTTGTCTTCATTTCTGTTTATTTTTTTTAGGGTCGTAGGGCAGCACTTTCTTTGAGTTCCCCCATAGCTTTTTTCGGTGTCTTCTCCGGTTACTAGTTCTTGATCGTTCTTGACAAAAACCTTTGAGTTCTTTTGTTTAATCCAAAAGTCAAACCTGGTCAATTCCCCACTTGTTTGTAGCTAAATTAGTCAAGTCTAGTGTAATTTCTCCGAGTGTAGAGCCTTCTCTTTAATGCTTAGGAGGCTTTACAACTTAGTGTCTGAATTCCCATCTCTAAGAGAGAGACTCTTTACCGAGATCAGACGAATAGAGGAAGAGGAAGAGAGGAGACGAGGGGCCGACCCTAATTGGGTATGACCCATCTTTCCCATTCCTCTTGCCACCATAAGACCATCTGAACCCTTTGAGTCTTGCGGGTCGTCGTCTCGTCCTGCCGACACTCCCAAACCAAGTGAAATGGACGAGAGAACCTCCTCTCCAACTGGTGCCGAGGCGTCTGGTAGAAGGGACACGTCTGATCTTAGCCCTCCCCGAGAGGCCGAGGGTACGATCCCCTCTGAGGCTGTCCCTGTGACAACTCTTTCCCCCAATGCCTTCCAAGTGGCTTTTCCCCAGGGTCCTCCTGCAGGTGATGAGGGGGAAGGAGATGAGGACGAGGACGATGATACAAATGATGAGGTTGACACCTCCCACGCCTCGTCCTTTATCTCCTCCGTTAGGGATAGAGACCTTCTGATATGGAGGCATATTTACGGAGTGCCCTTTGGGGTAACTATGAGGGTTCCCTCTGATACTGAGAGGGTTTTTGACTGTCAAGAGGGAGAGGTTGCAGTTTATGAGCAAATGCTCAAGGTAGGTGTCAGACTTCCTTTCCACCCTGCCATTGTAGATATTCTGTCGGCTCTGGGCGTCTCTCCCTCGCAACTTCCACCCAACTCTTGGAGGACGATTCTGGGGTATATCTCTTTGTGGAAAAAATCTTTCACTGATGAGTCCTCGTCCGACATGTTCTTGGACTGCTACAATATCACCTCTTCATCTAAACAACCCGGATACCATCATCTGGGGGCGAGAAGGTCTGAGAAGAAGCTTCTCCACGTGGCTCAAACTTCCAATCATGATTGGAAAAAGAGGTTCTTCTTCATATCTGGGGCATGGGAGAGCTCTGCCGAGGCGTCCCCTTCTGCCGACGGTCCGAGGGTCCCTAACAAATGGTCTAATCCCTCAATGAAAGCTAGGTCAGACCCCGGACTTAGCCTGGAGGAAAGGGATATTGTTGAGTATCTGAGGGGACGAGGGAGAGAGGGTGAGATCCCAAAGTTCGAATATCTGATGACCCCCCGCTTCCTTAAAGAAGCTGGTCTGAGGGTCGGCCCTCTGACAGAACTATGTGAGTTATACTGAACATTTTCCCTTCTTTACTTATTTTTGAAGTGTTCTCTCTTTATCTTTGAACTTTTCTGACATGTCGTCGTCTTATCAGATCGTCCTGCAGGTACACCAGACTACCTCTGGGAAATGACTGCTCCAAGCCTACTTGCTGGTTTGTCGAAGAAAAAGGGGAAGGAGCCTCAGGAAGCTCCAAAGAAGACAAGGGCATCAGGGCCGACGGTTGTTGAGCCGACCTCTGATAGCCACAAGAGGAAGGAGCCTGAGCCTCCTGTTGAGCATCGGCCTGATCCAAGGACGAGGGCAAGGGTCGAAGCCTCTGAGGGTACGACCTCTTCGTCGAGCATGGGGGCCTTCTGGTCTCAGAATCTGTCCCATCTGAGGGCCGACCCCTCATCCCTTATTGCCAACTTGAGGGCGGCCAAGGCCTCGATGTTCTCTGCACCATCATCCTCTGACTTCGAGTTCTTGGAAAAGATGCCTCCAGCTAAAGTGTACGACTTCGGTCTGCACTCCCTTGCTTAGGTATTGGTCTTGACCTTTAATTTCATTCTTTCATTAACTGTTCCCTCGGCCCCTCTTGACATTTGTTCATTTTTTCTTGCAGTCCGTCTGTGCCCTCACCTCAGCCACCAAGTGGATGGCTGAGAACCAACAGAAATTCCACGAAGCTGAGAGGGCCATTCAACAAGAGGCTGACCTACGGACAGAGTTGGACACTGCTAGGGCCGAGCTGGAGAGCACAAGGACTGAGCACGCTAGAGTCCTTGATGAGATGACGAAGCAACATGACGCCGATCTGCAGGCTAAGGACTTGTTAATCAAGGACAAGGACTTATTGATCAAGGACAAGGACGAGGCTCTGATCAACCTGGAGGCCCAGCATAAGACTGATCTGGAAGCAGCCATCAAGAAAGCTGAGGCTGATGCTGTGGAGGCATACAAGACTTCAGATGAATTTCAAGGCTTCGGCCTTGAATATCTTGAAAGGGGTATTAGGACGGCCTGCCGATGGGTCGTCCTCAAATTTGGCGATGTGGTTTCCTCTGTTCACCCTTCACTGGAGGGTGTTCAATTGGACGATCCCCTAATTGCCGAGGCCCTCAGGCAGGTGGAGTCCCAAGTCCAGCTCGAAGGGGTCGGTTCATCTGAAGATCATCCAATGCTGGTAACAGAGGAGGCCATTCCCCTTGATGTTGAGGCTCTGCCTTCTGATATCATCTCTTAGGGTGGCCGTCTGTGGCCCGTACCCTCCTTTTTGTGTTTTTGTTATATGTATTGTAAAACACTTGATGCTTTATATTAATACCATCGTCTCTTCCTTTCACAACTGTCTCCCATAACTGCTGTCTTCCATATTTAATTCTGTTATGGTTTGTTCCTTGCTAATTTGCCTCTTCGTTGATGATGATGATACTAACCCTTCCCTCATCTTTTTGAGGACCAATGTGGGGTCGTCCCCTCATCAGGCCTCATTATAGCCGAGGGTTCAAATAATCAAATTAATGATTTTTAACGAAGTCTACCCTCGTCTTTTTTTGAGAACAGTGGAGGGGTCGTCCCCTCCACTGGTCCTCATTATAGCCGAGGGTTCAACTTACCAAATTAATGGTTTTTAACGAAGTCTACCCTCGTCTTTTTTTGAGAACAGTGGAGGGGTCGTCCCCTCCACTGGTCCTCATTATAGCCGAGGGTTCAACTTACCAAATTAATGGTTTTTAACGAAGTCTACCCTCGTCTTTTTTTGAGAACAGTGGAGGGGTCGTCCCCTCCACTGGTCCTCATTATAGCCGAGGGTTCAACTTACCAAATTAATGGGTTTTAATGAAGTCTACCCTCGTCTTTCTTGGGGACAGTGGTGGGGTCGTCCCCTCCACTGGTCCTCATTATAGCCGAGGGTTCAACTTACCAAATTAATGGATTTTAACAAAGTCTACCCTCGTCTTTCTTGGGGACAGTGGTGGGGTTGTCCCCTCCACTGGTCCTCATTATAGCCGAGGGTTCAACTTACCAAATTAATGGATTTTAACAAAGTCTACCCTCGTCTTTCTTGGGGACATTGGTGGGGTCGTCCCCTCCACTGGTCCTCATTATAGCCGAGGGTTCAACTTACCAAATTAATGGATTTTAACAAAGTCTACCCTCGTCTTTCTTGGGGACAGTGGTGGGATTGTCCCCTCCACTGGTCCTCATTATAGCCGAGGGTTCAACTTACCAAATTAATGGATTTTAACAAAGTCTACCCTCGTCTTTCTTGGGGACAGTGGTGGGGTCGTCCCCTCCACTGGTCCTCATTATAGCCGAGGGTTCAACTTACCAAATTAATGGATTTTAACAAAGTCTACCCTCGTCTTTCTTGGGGACAGTGGTGGGGTCGTCCCCTCCACTGTTCCTCATTATAGCCGAGGGTTCAACTTACCAAATTAATGGATTTTAACAAAGTCTACCCTCGTCTTTCTTGGGGACAGTGGTGGGGTCGTCCCCTCCATTGGTCCTCATTATAGCCGAGGGTTCAACTAACCAAATTAATGGTTTTTAACAGTCTACCCTCGTCTTTTTTGAGGACTGTGGTGGGGTCGTCCCCTCCACTGATCCTCATTATAGCCGAGGGTTCAACTTCTTTGCATGTATACTAGAACTGATAACCACTGGATGAGGGAAACACTGATACTTCTCATTAATCTTCAATGTGTTCTGTCGAAACAATGCTTATTACAACTATGGCTTATCAAGACCTTGCAACACTACTGGTAGTATTTTTTCAAATGATCTGCATTCCAGGGGTTTGAGAAAGGTTCCCCCTCCAGGTTTTCTAGCCTGTAGGTCCCAGGGATGACTTCATCGATGACCCTATATGGGCCATGCCAATTAGGGTGAAGCTTGTTGGGCTTTTGCCAAGTCTTCTTGAGGACCAAGTCCCCCACTGCGATGGGCCTATGTTTCACCCTCTGATTGTAGAACCTTGTGGTCCTCTGTTGGTAGGAAGCCTGCCTTATCTCAGCATCCTCCCTTCTTTCCTCAATCAAGTCCAGGTCAAGTCTCCTCTCTTCTGTATTTCCCTGGGGGTCATACACTTGGACCCTATGAGTGGGAAACTCGACTTCGGTGGGGATGACTGCTTCTGATCCATAAGCTAACATGAATGGGGTCTCCCCAGTAGAGGTCCTTACTGTCGTCCTGTACGCCCACAACACTGCATATAACTCCTCGACCCATCTTCCTTTTGCCTCCTCAAGCCTCTTCTTAATCCCATCTAGGATTGTCCTATTCGTAACTTCGGTTTGCCCATTGGCCTGAGGTCGGCCTGGGGTGGAGAAAAATTGTTTGATACTTACCCTCTCACAGTACTTCTGCAGAGAGGCATTCTTGAACTGGGTCCCGTTATCCGAGATGAGGGTGTTGGGTAGACCATATCTGCATATCACATTCTTCCAGATGAACTGGAAGGTCTTCTGCTCTGTAATCGTGGCCATCGGTTCGGCCTCTACCCACTTTGAAAAGTAGTCAATTGCTACGATGAGGAACCGATAGTTATTGACTGCCCTCGGTAAGGGTCCTACCAGGTCAATCCCCCACACTGCAAACGGCCATGGGGATGTAATGGAGGTGAGGGGCTGATGAGGTTGGTGAGGGATGGTAGCAAATCTTTGGCATTTATCACACTTTTTAACATATGCGGCAGCATCTTTTCCTAAGGTCGGCCACCAGTAGCCCTGGGTGACCACCCTCTTCGCTAAGGATCTACCCCCAATGTGGCTTGAGCACGACCCTTCATGCACATCTTGCAGAATAGAAGGGACTTCTGAGGGATGTACACACCTAAGTAAGGGGAGTAGGAACCCCTTTTTTGTACAGCGTGTCTCCGATGACAGTGAACTTTGCAGCCCTGTATCTCAGCTTCTTCCTTTCTTGGCTTGCTTCTGGCATCTCTCCCTCTTTAATGTATCTGATCAGAGGATCCATCCATGACGGTTCTTGAGAAACATTCATGCAAATGCCAAGTGTTCCCTCGACGTCTTCAATAGTTGGTCGAAGCAAGATTTCTACCGGGACTGTCCTCCTTATGTCTGTCCTAGTAGCTGAGGCCAACCTTGCAAGGGCGTCAGCACGGCCATTGTCGAGCCTAGGTATCCTCTTGAATTTCACTTCTTTAAAGTTTTTCAGCAATGACCTCACCTTCTCAAGATACCTAGCCATCCTCTCGTCCTTGGCCTCGTAGGCTCCTAGTATCTGATTCACCACCAGCCTTGAATCGCTGTGAACCAAAATTTTGCCGACACTAAGGGACTTAGCCCAGGAAAGTCCAGCTATCAAGGCCTCATACTCAGCCTCATTATTGGAGGCTTTGAAATTGAACCTCAGGGCGTACTCGATGCCTGTGCCGTCGGGTGCTGACACTATCAATCCAGCTCCGCTCCCGCTTTCGCAAGAGGACCCGTCGACGAAGAGACTCCACACAGCATGTTCCTTTGAGAAATTTCCCTCGATGAGTGACCCTTGTCTAAAAAGGTATCTTCCCTCTTCGTTTTCAGTCGCTTTTTCTCTTGCGGTGCTCGTCTCAGCCCTATCTTCTGGTGTGTCTGCGGGTCTGTTTTCTGTATCCGTCTTCCCGAGGGTCTCACCCTCGGCCCCATCATCTTCCCAAGTGAACTCAGCCACGAAGTCTGCCAATGCCTGTCCCTTAATGGCTGTCTTAGGCTGATACACAATGTCAAACTCCCCTAGCTCTATAGCCCAGGTCATTAGCCTTCCTGATTTTTCAGGCTTGTGTAGGACCTGCCTAAGAGGAGAGTCAGTAAGGATGACCATAGTATGGGACTGGAAGTACGGTTTCATCTTCCTTGAGGCATGGATCAAGGCATAGGCCAACTTCTCCATCCTCGGGTATCTCTGCTCTGCCCCCTGGAGTGCCTTGCTGTTGAAATATACGGGCTTTTGTATCCCGTCTTCGTCTCTTACGATTGCTGCACTGATAGCGGACTCTGAGACAGCAAGGTACACGTAAAGTCGTTCACCCTGCACGGGTCGTGACAGCAGCAAGGGAGACCCTAAGTATGATTTTAGCTCCCTGAAAGCCTCATCACACTCTTTACTCCACTCGAAGGCCTTCCTGAGGATCTTGAAGAATGGTAGACACCTGTCTGTAGCCCTTGACACAAATCTGTTCAAGGCAGCTACTCTCCCTGTGAGCCTCTGAACGTCTTTAATGGACTTGGGGGTCTTCATCTCAATAAGGGCCTTTATCTTTTCAGGATTAGCCTCGATGCCTCTTTGATTGACAATGAACCCCAAGAACTTCCCCGCTCCGACCCCGAAGACACACTTGGCCGGATTGAGCTTCATTTTGTATTTGTCCATTGTATTAAAGGTCCTTTCCAGGTCTGCCACATGATCCTCTGCCTTCAGACTCTTAGTCAGCATGTCATCTACGTAAACCTCCATAGACTTCCCAATTTGGTCTTCGAACATTTTGTTTACGAGGCGCTGGTACGTTGCCCCCGCATTTTTTAGGCCAAAGGGCATGACCCTATAACAGTATGTCCCCTTGTCAGTGATGAAGGCGGTCCTCTCCGAGTCCTCAGGGTTCATGAAAATCTGGTTATACCCTGAGTAGGCATCCATGAAACTCATGAGCTCATGGCCTGCGGTAGCGTCCACCATCTGGTCGATGCGGGGGAGAGGGAAGCTGTCTTTGGGACAATGCTTGTTGAGGTCTGTGAAGTCCACGCACATTCTCCACTTGCCGTTGGCCTTTGGGACGATGACTGCATTGGACAGCCACTCAGGGTAGATGACCTCTCTGATAAATTCAGCGTCTTCTAATTTTTTAACCTCATCCCTGATGACCTCATACTTTTCTCTAGAGTAAATCCTCCTCTTCTGCTTTACCGGCTTCACTCCCTCTACCACATTGAGTTTGTGGCACATGATTTCAGGGTCGATCCCTGGCATATCTACATGACTCCACGCGAAGACGCTTCGCCTTCTCCTCAACAGTTTGATGAGGTCTTCCTTGATACTGGGCTTCAGAGATTTGCCAACTTGGACGGTTTTTCCCGGGTCATCCTCATCGAGGATGATGGGTTCTACCTCCTCAGCGGTCTCTCATTTTTTGAGCTTCGTCTCGTCCCTGGGGTCTAGGGTATCAATATTGTAAGTGGCTGTAGCCCTCTTGTGTGCCTCCCTTTCTTCAGCGGAGTTGTAGTAGCACTCTCTCGCTGTCGTCTGGTCTCCCTGAACTTCCCCCACCCCATAAGGGGTAGGGAACTTAACCATCTGGTGGACTGTGGACGGCACAGCTTCAAACTCCTTGAGGGCCACACGTCCCAGTATGATGTTGTATGCCGAAAACACATGCTCATCCAGCACAAAGAAACTGACCCTCTTGGTGAGCCATCTCGGCCATTCGTCCCCCATCCTGACATCAGCCTCATATATTCCTAGGGGGTGAACCTTCTCCCCACTGAACCCAATCAATGGATGATGGTATGGGACAAGTCTGGCACGACTGAGGCCCAAGGCCTTGAAGCATGGCCAAAACATCACATCTGCGGATAAGCCCCCATCCACCAGGATCCTCGGCACTTCGCACCCGTGCACCCTGGTGGTGATGACGAGAGGGTCATCATGCGGGGCCAATAGGCCCTTGAAGTCCATTCTTGAAAATCCCACAATCAAAGTGTCCATATCAACCTTCTTCCTTTTTTCTGACTTGACCTCTAGGAAGGTTGAGTGCACCATCTTCGTCACTGCCTTAGCCTCAGCGACATGGGCCTTCCTGTCGGCGACCTCAGACCCTCCTCCTGCAAGTCCCCCGGAGATCATTCCCACCCCGAGCGAGACCATATTAAGCCTCTTGACAGGGCCTTGGTCGTATCTCGGCGGGAGGTCAGGGTCGTCCTCATCATCAGAGGGGTCGTCCCCTCTTTTTTGAGGACCTTCTCTGCAGGCATCGACTCGCTTCTTTCTGGGGTCGTCCCCTCGGCCCCTCTTGAAGTCGGCTTTGTCGACGTACTTTCTGAGCTTCCCTTCCTTCAGCATCTTCTCAATCTCGTCTTTCAGGGCGAAGCATTTATCCGTCACGTGGCCGTGGTCTTGGTGAAATTCGCACCACAGGTTCTTATTTCTCTTGCCGGGGGCTGCCCTCAGCTTCTCAGCCCACTTCAGCGTCCGGTCACTCTTTATCTCATTGAGGATCTGTTCACAGCTGACCGTCAGAGGGGTGTACCCCGCGAACTTATCATCCATGGTTCTCTTCTTCCCCTCTTTGTTCTTCTTGGGGTATTTACTCCCACTTGCACCTCCTCTTTCGCCCTCATATTTTGCATCCATCGCCTCCTCGGCGTTCATCACCTTTCCTGCTGTTGACAACAGCTCGGCCATCGTCCTCGGAGGGTCTTCGGCAAGCTTCCATAATAGCTTCCCCTTTTGGAGCCCTCCAATTCAGGGTTGTCATAGCTATGCTCTCCTCATAGTCTTCCACCTACAGCTTCTCTTTATTGAATCTGGCTATGTAGTCTCTCAGAGTCTCATTCTTTCCCTGCTTAACATAGAGCAGGTGTGTGGTCTTCTTCTGTGGCCTCACCCTAAAGCAGAAATTATGGATGAACAGGTCTGCCAACTGCTTAAAGTTTCCAATGGAATTTTTTGGAAGAGACGTGTACCAGACATACGCAGCCCCTGTCAAGGTACCAGAGAAGGCACGACATCTTATCTCATCTGAGATAGAGTATATGTCTGCCGCGGATTGATACATCTCCACGTGGTGGACAGGGTTGGTGCTCCCATCGTATCTTGGGGTGACCACAGGAGGCCTGAACTTTGATGGCGTGGGGAAGTTGACTATCTTTGCCACAAAGGGTGAGCCTATGGTGTATCCCCTCTGAAGAGGGTCCCGACTCTTCAGTATGTCGCCAATCTTATCCTCTAACCGCTGGATTGAGTCATTCCAGGGCCTCACAGGGTCGGCCTGGCCGATGTTATCCCCTGCTGCCTCTCGGAGGTGGATGGAGGGCTCCGCTATGGCAGGCCTGTGTCGGCTGTTTACTTCCCTTTGGCCGTCATCCCGTCTTTGGGGTCGGCCTTCTGCTGCCTCTTTCCTAGATCTCGCTGCGCTTCTTGACTTGGACAACTTATCCCGCAGGTCATTCACTGGGCCCAGCCTCTCGAAGGCCGACCCCCTGCTCAGGCGGTCAAAAGCAGAGCCTCTTGGGCGATCATCAGGGTTTGGTCTCCCGCACTTTCCTCTACTGTCCTGGAGAGGTCGTACAGTATTGTTGGAGACCTCATACGGCTCCCAGCATTCTACTGGAGCCTCTTCCACCTCCAGATCGTCATACCTGTCCTCAGGGCAAGGGTTTCCTTGCCTCCCCAGGCGTAAACGCCGGGGGTCAGCAACATCCCTACGCCGCTGAGGGGGTGGCAGGTCTTTACGGGGTGCCTGGGGTGGTCCCCTGGCCTCATGCTGTCCTGGAGCTGCTGCCGGAGTAATCATCTCAGGTGAGACCCCTGGTGGTCTCAGTATGTTCTGACTTAGAGCTGTGAACTGCTCCTACATCATCCGCTGGCTGGCTGCCAGAGACTTTAGGGCTGCTGCCACATCAGCCATCTCAGATTGAGGTGGTGGCTGGCTGGGACTGGGTCTTCCCCCCTCATCCGGCGGGGGAAGAGGTGGTGGTGGCATCTCATGTGCCATGTGCTTGAGCTATGGAAAATGCTGGTGAGCTTGGGAACCCTAGTGGGTCTCTTTCAATGGTGAAACACCTCCTCTCAGGGGGAGTGTTGGTTCACCACCAGAGTGCCCAGTTAGGTCAAGCTGTACAAAGGAAGAGATGTCTTCTCGTTCCCACAGACGGCGCCAAACTGATGATGCTAAGATTTAGCACCACCAGATAAGTGATAGTGAGCTCAAGCAGTAGCAGCCATGGCAGCCATGGAGATGTATAAGTGTATAAGTAGGTAGAAGGGGATGAGTATAAGAGGAAGTAAGACAATGATGTATAGTGGTTCAGCCAATTTGGCCTACATCCACTGTGAGTGTGTGATCCACTAAGTATGGGCACTAATGGCCTTGGATACAATGCACATAACCCTCTCTCTCTCTCTCTACTGTGTGTACAAGCAGAGTTTTAGCTAGGGCTACAGTTAATGGATCGATCCCCTGTAGGGTTGTAGGTGACAAGTATATATAGGTCTTGGGGGGTGTAGTGTACCCCCCAAGTAAGCATGGTGCATGTGAATGATGATCTAACCAATCCCCTGTTGACACCTGTAGATGCCAAATGATGACATAATATTCCCTCACGTGAGGGTGTGATTCGGTTATAACGGTCTGTCACGTGTCATATGAGCCTGACGCGCACTGTTCCACGCGTGTCCCAAACCACGCGCTGTCATGATGTCACCCTCGGCCTATGAGCCGAGGCTGAGGGCAAAGTTTCTTCCGGTAATGAGTCTGGCTTGATTCTGGCCTCGTACTGTCGTACCCTCGTAGGGTCGTCCGGAGCCTGGGGAAGGGTCGGCCCCTCGTAGGGTCGTCTGGAGCCTGGTGGAGGGTCGGCCCCTCGTAGGGTCGTCTAGAACCTGGTGGAGGGTCGACCCCTCGTAGGGTCGTCTGGACCTGGTGGTGGCCAGCTGGGGCCTGTATAAGGGTCGGCCCATCGTAGGGTCGTCCGTATTGGAGGTAATCCTCATCCAGACTGAGGGTATAAACGGGTATATCAGGGATGATGGAAGGTTAATGCATTTATAGCATCATCCTAATGCGATGAACCTGAAGGATTTGGGCTTGACAGAGGAGGTTCTTCGACCTGTGGTACACTTTAGGTTTCCTTATCTTTTTTATTTCCTGAATCCTTTCTTCTTCTTTTCAGACTTGACTAATTTTATTTTTCTATTTTCTTTTGCAGCACATCTGGGTCTCCACCACTTGGATGAGGGATATTAGGGATTGAATATCTTCAGTGACTTTCCATATTAAGGATGTGATTCTGGTTTTTCTTGCTTAGTGCCGTCTGCCTCGTCCGGGTAAGGGTCGAGTTCTGGAAGTAGTGGAACATCGTCTAACCGCAGGGGGAAGAGTGCACGCCCGAGGGATGGAGGCTCTTAGAGAGAGAAATGCGGGTGAGAAAGGGAGAAAGAAAATTGGGTTCAGGCTGAGTCCTGTTGTATTTTTCTTTTAGTTTTCCTGTAAGACATCAATGTAACACAGAAAAATATATGCTAATATAGATGAAGTTTTTATTAATTCTTACTTTAGTGATTAATGCACATGCTCTTTTTACTTTGCTGCTGAGAACCTAAAAAGAATTTGAAAATTGATTTGAGAAGGATTTTATTTTAAAATGGGCCAAGTAAAAGTATGAGGAAATTCGGAATTCCCTTAAGATAAAATTTATTTTTATTGATTTTTTTTTATTTTGACGAAAGAGGAAAAAAGGAATTTTCCCAAAATAAGGGGTTGCCGATCGGCATGACCCCTATCCTGCCTATTGGCATATCAATCCAGTCTTATCAACCCAAGGATTTGATTTCACTTTCTTCAATTACTTGGTACTTGGTAGGGAAAGTTTTACTCCGATTTCTACAGGGTTTCTTATCTTTGCTTGAGAAGTTTTAAGTATAAATAGGGGTGTTAATGTGGATTTTCTTCTCACACTTTCATTTCCTTTCTTTCTCACATTCTTACTTGCTTATTATCTCTTTGATTTGCAAGATGGCTCTCCCTGGTAGCATTGAGTTTGCCAACTACCTCGAAGCCTTGGAAGCAACGTGTTCTTAGAATGTTGATTATGATGCCTTCCACATGCGGCGAGTCTCTTTGTGGCATCACCGGACCATGGAGTGGAATGTGCTGATGGCAACAGTTGAGTTCTGGTACCTCGAGGATCATGTCTTTCACTCCGAGTTGGATGAAATTTTTCCTACCTGGAAGGAATTTTCTGCCATGCTGGGGATAAATCCCAGCATTGCTGCATCTTAGCCTGAGTTTTCCCACTCTCCTAGGGAATTGTTTGGTGGACTTCTTCATATCTCACCTTTGACAGCCAAGTCGTTGGTTACAGGAGGAATAATTTCTCTTCTGACAGTGTTGCGATCCGTTCATTCGCAGGATGTGGGTGATGCCAGCTATGCTGCGGCCATTATTCTGGGCCTGGTTTCAAAAGTGTTATTGGTGACTGGGGAAACGCTAGTGGACCCCCAACTTAAGGCTATCATTTCAAGGACGTCGTACCATCACAATCCTGCGGTGGTGATTATTGCGGAGACTTTGGATGGTATGGATGCCTGGCGAGAAGGTCGTTGTGCCTTTCTGAGGGGCAGCCCTGTAATGTTGTTTATGTGGCTATCAGAGAGGTTTCATATGGCGGTCCCACATGTGCATCCTTTGTCGGTGGTGCTAAACTTCTTCTCGCACTCTTTCATTAGTATAGGCATAGACATTGAGAGTTGGGGGAACAGGTTTATAAAGCATGGGGCTCGGGGCTTTCGTGAGTCTTTGCCTTGGTGGGGGGAGCTATTGCCCATTTTGGAACTTGTGGAGTACCAATATGTCCGATTAGTAGGCCTCAAGCAAACCTATTTCTACTTTCCCTAGTGGCTGCTGCACCAATTCGATTGGGAACAAATTGTGCCACCACGGATATCTGACTTATTTCATGTGGAGGACCTGGCAGAGCGTATACGCATGCGGCTGGGATCTCTGTGGGAGAATCGTCATCCATTGACCCTTCCTTCCCAATATATGGGTAGAGTCTGGAAAATCTCCAGGGACTACATGTAGTGGTTGTGGAAGAAGTAGTGGCCAAGCTGCTGGCTGTGGAGACTGGGCAAAGGTAGTTTACCGTATCTGACACCATGGAGGGAGGCATTTTTGTTTTCCCAAAGATAGTCCATGCTTATCGCTCTATGGAGCATCTGCAATACTCCATTCAGATAAGGGAGTTTGGGGACCCCAGGATGCAGGTGATGATGGTGTTGGTTCCTTTGGCAGCCGCGTGTAAGACTTTGTGAAGATTTTGTAATGGGTGTGGTTTGTGGGAATAATTAGAGGGTGATTTTTAGGAGTAGTGGGGCTTGTTTTTATTTGGGTTTTTTAGGAAGGCAGGAGTAGGCTTGATAAGGGAAGTCATTTGACTCCCTATGCTGATGTAATCGTACAGAAATTTTGAATAATGAAATAAATGAGTTTTTGATCATCTAGTTGTGCCTCTCGATGACTTTTGCATTTTGAATTATCTATACCAATTGCTAAGGTATACATAATACTTTTGTTCATGTATATGTTAAAATTAACTGTCGTTATCGGGGATAAGAAAAGAATATAATTTTGTGGAAAGAAGGGGGCCATGCTCATGTAAGGCAGATGAGCTGCCTACGTACCTCTGAGGGTTTTGAAATTTTTTTGAAATTACTTTTTTTAGAGCAAAAAGGTTTTTATAGGATCAGGACCCACGTAGTTCTAATTAGGGGGAAATGAAGAGTTCTTTTTTTAGAATAGAATATAATAAAAGGGAGATGAGAAGAGTCATAACTCGCCGATATTTTAGATTAGAGGTAGAATTTCTTGAGGTGGTCTAGCTTGAATGGACGTACCTTTTTTTCTCCATCTAGGTCAGTGAGCACATCGATGCTGCCCGACAGGATATTCTTCACAATGTAGGGGTCGCTCCAATTGGGATTGAATTTCCCTCTAGGGTCCCAGATGGGCTTTACTATTTATTTGAGGTCTAAGTCAGCTTTATGGATACCGCGGTCCTTAACTCTATTGTTAAATGATCGCGCTATGCGGTGATGGTACCCTTGTATATGGTATAGAGCTTTCATCCTTCTTTCATCCAAGAGGGTGTAATACCCCGTATTTTTGTGATATTTAGTTATGGGATTAATTAAATTAAATGTGTATTAATTGGAAATTAATCCGGATTAAAATACTAGCGAGATGCGAGTTGGTATTTGATTATAATGTGCATATATGATTATATATGAATACTGAATTATGAAATTTGTCGTTAGATTGAAATACGGCAATTTGGAAATTTTGTTGAGACGCGTGTGACAGTCGCGTCATGGAATATAATTATGATAATTAAAAAGTGGATTTTATTTCTATTAACCGTATGGTCATTTTGAGTGCGCCAACGCGTCCGTAAGGGTCGAAATAGTCAGAAAACACTAGCCGGGGGTTTAGTTTGAGTCCCGGGGCATTTTTAGGCCATACCGGTAACGTATAAGGGCAGTTTGGTAATTTTGGATTTATGGGAATTAATACCTACGAAAATTAGGAAGTAAAAGCTGACTTGGTAATTACCCACGAAACCCACTAACCACATCTTAGAACTTAATGGACTACGGGGGTTATTAGAAATTGTTCCAAAAGTTCCTTAGGCAAAAAAACCCTAGCCACCATTGTTACTTGGAGAAGAAAACTTGTAGAGAGAGAAGAGATAGAAGGATTCTGCAGAGAGAGAGAGATCCATTCATCAAATTCGTCATCAAATCATAGATACTTATAAGGCAAGTGGTTATATTCCAATAAATTTCAGAGAATGCTTCTTCCATGCATAGTAATTGGTTAAAATTGTATTGTTCTTGGAGTATGATGAAAACCCATTTTATTGGATGTAGAAATTTATAAATCTATTGAGGAAATTGCATGTAGAATGTTGATAGGATGATTAGTGGGATGATAATACATCTTTTACATTATAAAAACGGATTTAGTTATGTCTTTGAATGACTTGATTTTTCTAGGGTTCATGTTCTTGAGAATTTGGGAAAAATGGTGGAGATTTGATAATTTGATGTAGTTTAGGGTGATTGGAACCCATATAAATGTTGTAATACGGTTGTAATATGTTTAGGAAGGATTAGATACCTTGAACCATTGTTGGAATGACATTTAGAGGAGATTAGAAGTGAAGAGAATTGGGAAAAACGAAATAAGGATTTCTGGGCTCGAAACTGGCCACTCGTTAGAAGACCTGCCCAGGTCGTTCGAACGAGCTTCTAACGAGTCGACCTTTGACTTATAATGAGGGTGAAGTTCGTTCGATAATCTCATTCGAACGAGATCTCGTTAGATAGCCCAGTTCGTTCGAACGAACTCTCGTTTGAACAGCCTCGTTCGAACGAGTTGACAGTTTAGGCTTTTTAGCCTGTTTTGATCCCGAGTGTCCCGTAGCCTTGTGTATACATAGAGATAACCTTTCCTTGATGATTAATTGATATATTTGGGATGTTTGGGATATAATGAGGAGTCAAACCTAGTAGTGTAGTTTGAACCTAAGGGTAAATATGAAGTAGGACGTGAGTGTCTATTACGATGTGAGAACTATTGACGACCTAATTTATTATATTAACCGGGAACATATAAATTGTGTAGTATTATATGTCGGTACGAGAATGAGAAGTGTAACACCAATATATTATGGTGATTACTAAGACGTGTGCATACTTAGTATATGTATTGATTTTATGTGTATGACATACCTACCATACTTGCTATCACAGGAGGTTTAGGTTCGCTTAGGGCCCTCTAATCCTTGTGTTGCCCGAATTTAGACTGGTTACCTCGATGAACATAGGTCAGAGAAGGACTTATTGGGATGTTAATAAGTCTGCTGATCGTGGGAGCGCAGGTATGTGCGTGACCCATGTGATGTGACTGTGTTCGCCTCCATTATTTGTGATGTTGTTATCTGAGAACTATTCCTGAGAGATTCGGAATATGTGATCCTTATGTACGTGATGTACCGGGATGGATAGCAGAGTATGTGTGCACCGTAGCTAGTCTCGGGGTGCTTGGATCGTATATTTATGATGTGAATAATATACACTTAATTAATGGGAACTTTCATATTGGTATTGTGAATATAATTATGGTAATGTTTTGAGAAAACATAACGGGATAACCGATAGTGAATTATATTACAAATTGAGAATCTGAGTTTAAGTGAAGCCTCTATTTATTTGTTAACGCTAGAATGTAATATGGGAATCGAGTAGTAAGGGATAGAACTTATTACGGTATGGTTAGATATGTATGTCATGTAGATGGGTACAGTACGTTAGGAGTGCACATGTAGTCGAGAGGTGAGAATTTCAGGTGAGTGCACGTCCTAACATGTATTTTGCATTTAATGTTTTAATGTTATTAAAACACTTGCTGTTTTCAAAATGATTTCCACTTTCGGGCTCTGACCCATTTGCTTTCAAATCTATTTTTGTAAAAACCATTTTAGGTGCCCAACCACAAGGACACCATGCATAGGATGCTCATTTAGGTGACGAGCTATAGCTGTTTGTGGAAGTTACAGGACTTTTCTTGTAGACACTTCATCTACCTTGACTCCATATTTATCAGTTATCAGTTGTAGGGCATGTCGCCCATTCCTCTTAGAGACATTTCATTTATTTCAGTATTCAGACTTTTGGCATGTAATTATTCAGGATTCAGACTTGTCGTATTATATTCAGTTGTTGGGATTGTTGTGAGGAGTTTTCCTCCGGATTTCTTATTATTATTGTTGGTTATTTCATTACTTCGTTATGGTGAATGGATTATGTTATTCTTTCATTATTCTTTTACTGCATGTTAATCAGACTTAACTTAAAATTTGGCACTTACTTTTTAAATACTAGGTGGTTAGTAATTATTAAAATGTTTTCGACAGTGATGCTATTAACTGAACCAACTTGACATTTTGAATTAATTTAATAAAGGAGTAGCTACCCGGTATTTAATTAGACGGGGTGTCACAGAGAGACAACTCGTCAAAACATCTTTGGTGCCGGTCTTCCTCGCTGACCTTGCTTTCAAGCATGATGCGCAACAAATGGATTTCCAGCTCCACGAGTAGGACTGCTTCCATGCCGTAGACTAGAGAGTAAGGGGTAGCCCTAGTTGAGGTTTGAACTGAAGTGTGATATCCCCAGGGGTGTAAGGGATCCTGTCGGTCCAATCCCTACAACTCTCGATCATCTTGCTGATAATGGCTTTAAGATTCTTATTGGGTGCTTCAACTGCACCATTGGTCTGAGGTCGGTATGGAGAATATTTATGTCTCTGAATTCCATACTCGTCGACCACTTTTGTAACTTCCACCCCGAAGTGTAACCTGTTTTCTGATACTAGCTCGTGCGGGACCCCATATCGGTAGATGAAGTTTTTCCTGATGAACTTTGCCACTTTCTGGGCATTCAAAAGTGCGTATGACTTATCTTCGACCCATTTGGTGAAGTAGTCAATGGCGACTAGGATGAACTCATGCCCATTGGATTCTTTCGGTGTAACTTTCTGTAATACCCCATAATTTTATTGATTTTTATTTAAAGGATTAATTGAATTAAATGAGAATTAATTGGGAATTAATCCGGATGTAAATACTAGAGAGACGTGTGTTGGTATTTGAATATGATGTTAAAATTGAATATTTATGAGTATATATGGTAATATATGAGTATTGAAAATATTAAAATTGTGGCGAGGAAGAAATATGACAATTTGGGAAATTTAGTTGGGACGCGCGTGTCGGTCGCGTCAGGATTGAATTTATTTGAATTAAAAAGGAAATTATATTTTTATCAACCGAATGGTCGTTTAGAGTGTGCCAATGTGTCCGGAAGGGTAGAAATAGTCAGAAAACACAAGCCGGGGGTTTAGTTTGGGTCCCGGGTCTTTTTTAGGCCAAACCGACAACCTAGAAGGGTATTTTGGTAAATTTAAAAATTGAAGAATTAAAACACACGAATTTTAGAGTTTATTTATATATTTTTAAAGAGGCCACTAAGTCCATTTCCAGGAAAAGGCAAGATAGTGGGCTACGGGAGTTTTGAGAGGAGTTAGAGAGAAGTTAAAAGAGGTTCCACCAAACCATCTTCCTTCACCAGCATTTTGAAAGGAAATTGTGACCGAAAAGAAGAGAGAGAGCCAACCTTGATCATCAACAACGAATCAGAACATCGGATTTAAGGCAAGTGATTTGATGTCATTAATTGCAATGAATATTTCCTCCATGTTTAGTGTAGAAACCTTATATGCCTTGAAAGTTTTGGTAAAACCCAATGGGATTGTCGTAGAAACTCTTAATTTTGGTTAGGAATTGCATGTAGAATGATTATGGACAAAATTGGTATCCAAAAACTTAACTTTGGCGATTTAAAAACGGATTAATGATGAGTATTTAGGTACAATAAAATTCTGGGTTCATGTTCATAGTGTTTGGGGTAAAATTTGGGGATTTATGATAATTGCATGTTGATTTAGAGGATTTGGCCCCAATAATATGTTAAGAAGCGACCTAGGAGGACTTAGAGTAGTTTAAAAACATTAAAACATTATTGGAATGATCTTAGGATTGATTTAGAGAAGAGAAAAATTAAAGAAAAACGAAATTGGGAAATTCTGGGCGTTGTCTGTCATCTCGTTAGAAGGCCTGCCCATGTCGTTCGAACGACCTCATTTGAACAAGACTTCTAACGAGATGACAGTACCCCTTCTAAAGAGTTCATTCGAAGCCTTCATTCGAATGACACTCATTCGAACTACCTCGTTCGAACGAGATTTCTAACGAGTTGACAGAATGGCCTTATAGGCCTGATTTTTATTCCGAACTTCTAGTAGACCTATTTTAATTGAGTGTTAACCTTCCCTTGTTGACTAGTGGGTATAGTTGTGAGATGGGAGTACGCTGAGGAGTGAAACTTAGAATGTTATAATAAACCGGATGACGTCTATGGGCTAGGAAATGAGTATTTGAAATTTCGACGTGAGAAGAATTAATTATCAATGATGTATACTATTCAGGGACTTGTGAGTGTACTACAATAATAACGGTATAGGAATGTAAAATATACCTCTATTAATATTATAATATAGCTAAGATATGTGAATGCTTAGTATATGTGATTATCTGTGTATGACATGCCTACCATACTTGCTATCATGAGAGGTCGGCGTTCGACCAGGACCATCTAATCTTTGTGTGCCTACGGGGGGATTTAGATTGGTACCTCGAGGACATAGGTCAGAGAATGATTTATTGAGGAGTTAATAAGTCTGCTGATCATGGGAGCATAGGTATGTGCGTGACCCATGTGATGTGAACTATGTTCGCATCCATGGGGTGTGATTGCTACTTGTCATAACGGTTCCTGAGAGATTCGGAATACGTGATCCTTAGGTACGTGATGTATCGGGATTTGAGAGCAGAGTATGTGTGCACCGCAGCTTAGTCTATGGGTGCCATTATTGTATATTTATGATGAGATTGAGATACTGAAATATTAAAATGTACTGTTTATATAAGTACAAGTGTGAATTAATGTAACATCCTTGTAGTGCTAAAAATGGGAAAGCTCTTAGTAATTATTGTAACAAATCCTAAGGAATGAAAGTAAAACTCTTAGTTTATATTAAGATGTCGGGAAATAAAACAATGAATAGTATAGTAAAGTTAGGTTATGAATTGGTCTAGTTAGATAGTGGAATAACTAGAACGAGAGCGGGTACAATAGGCGTGCACAATTAGTTGAGAGATGAGGAACTCATGTGAGGGCACGCACTATCATGTATTTTATATTCATTGTTTAATGATATTAAACACTTACTATATTGTTGATACCAAATTTAGTCTTCTGACATGGCCCAATTGAATGAAGACACGTGGTAATCTACGTGGCAACAACAAATACTTTCGAGGAACTCAGACGCTCCGAGGAACCATACTACAACGAGGAACACTGCTTCCCCGAGGAACTCAGACGCTCCGAGGAAAAAGAACTCTACGAGGAACTCTTGAGTACCGAGGAACTCTTGAACACCGAGTAACTTAGGCGGTCTGAGCTGCACCTCGAACAAAGCATTAATAGCAGGATAACCAACAGTTTGACTGTTCATTAAATGCTTATCATTCAGATGTATACGCTTAAGGGGCATTGAATGTATTACCCTTTCACATGTACATCATTTAATGTATTATCCTTTCACATTACAGCCTCATAGCTATAAATACATTGTACAATCCTCATTGTAAGGGGACCGGAATTTCTTGATCAAACTTGTAATCGAGAATTCCCAAACAGTCAGCAATAACATAACAGTGGACGTAGGCCATTATTTAAGGCTGAACCACTTTAAAATTTCTTTGTCTCATTTATTTATCTGTGATTGAATAATTAGATACGATCTAATTTTTTACATCAACAGATTGGCGCCGTCTGTGGGAAACGACTGGTAATATCGTTTTTCATCGAAAACAATTCATCACAAATGGATGATATTCTAGAATCCAGCAATCGAAACGCTGGAAACCCTCGAAATCCATCTGCTCCGCCAAATATTCCAGATCTGGCTGGAATAATGACAAATCTGGCTCAGGGCCAGACCGTCATGTAAGAAACTATGCGACAACTCATACAAACCCTCCATTGCGGTGCACCAACCCATTCAGAACCACGAAGTATTCAAAGAAATATCCGTGCACCTTCTTCGCGTACTAGGCGTGCCGATTCATATCGCAATGAGGAGTCTGGAGATTTTTTTTATCAACCTGGACGAACTTCGTCAGTGCGAGCCACAATTACTGAACAACGTATCACTCTCTCTCCAGAAAGGACTAGTGCGCTAGAGAGGTTAAGCAGGGTATCACCTTTTGATCGATTAGGACCTAGAAGGAGTAGAAGTCCTCCTAAAGCTGCATCGAGAAGTTTTCGACGACCATCAGATTTAAGGGAAGGATCTGCCCAGTCGCGACCAGTTGCTCGTCAAGATAGATCCCAGGAAGCCACTTTAACGCGATCAGTTGCTTGAACCAACAGGCCCGAGGAAGGAAATGATGCATGGAAAGGCTCTATTCAGAGGCTGGAGGATAGATTAGGGGAAATGGCTAAAGCAAAGAACCCTCTATAATGAACTTTTGTTCGAGGAACACCTTTTGTACAGGCCATTGTAGATTTTCCAACACCATCAAAGTTCAAAGCACCTGTTGTGACTCCCAAATATGATGAAAAGACTGACCCTGTCCTTCATATAAAATAATACCAAGCTGCAGCCGACATCTATGCTGTTCCAGATGAGATGAGATGCAGAGCATTCTCGGGAACTCTTACCGGATCTGCTCAAATATGGTATAATAATCTTCCTCGGGGTAAGATCTCAACTTTTCTTCAACTGGCCGAGTTATTCATTGGGAATTTCTATTTTGGGGCAAAGGCAGTTAAACGAGTAGTGCATTTGTTAAGTGTTAGACAAAAAGATGGTGAGAGTACCAGAGATTATATAACTCGTTTTAATAACGAGAAACTCAAAGTCATTGATTATGAGGAAAAAACAGTGATTACAGCCTTGATGAGTGGACTACTGCCCAACAAGTTGTACTACACTTTGGCCAAAGATCCACCTAGAACCATATCAGAACTGATGGGAAAATCGTCCAAGATTATGAATGCCGAGGAGGCTATGGCTGCGAAGAAGAATATGGATGCCAAAGAAACCAAGGTGGAAGGTGATAAAGCTAAGAAGAAAGAACATAAGAACAATGGTAATGACAAACACTCAAAAACTAGGTCGACATGGGAAGTAATGAAGAAATTTGATAATTATACTCCTTTGAAGAAGGACATCAACCATGTTTTAGAAGAAATCAAGAATAACGAGGAATTAAACTGGCCAGAGAAAATGACGGCAGGCCCTGACCGGAGGAATAAAGCAAAATATTGCGAGTTTCATAAAGATCATGGCCATATGACCAAAAATTGCATAGCTCTTCATAATGAGATTGAAACACTCATCAGACGAGGAAATCTGGCAAAGTATGTTGATCGTGGAAACGAAAGAAGGAACAACGACCGAACAAGAGACAGATCTAGATCTCCTCGTCGTGCAGAGGAGAACAAGAAAAGAAACCATGAAGTTGATCCAGAAGACGACCCCGATCTTCCCAAGAGACCAAGGCAGCCAGAACGAGAGGTATTTTTAATACGCTTTGGGTCATTTGACTGTAATGTTATAACAGGTGGAGATGCGGGAGGAGGAGACCTTACTGCAGAGAGAAAAGCTTACCTCTGTGAGGCTCAAGCTTGCTCGTACATTCAGCGAATAAATCTAGCCGAGGAGGATCGCCCGAGAAAGGTGAACAAAGAGAAATTGGTCATTTGTTTCTCAAAGAATGACCTTGCAGGTGTTCTCTATCCTCATGATGACCCATTGGTGATCAAGATGAGAATGAAGGAGGTAATGATTTCAAGAGTACTGGTAAACAATGGTAGCTCGGCAGACATCATATTCTACTCGTGCTTCGACAGTTTAAATCTAAAGCTATCTCAACTGGAGCCTTACCACAGACCCCTCCTCGGTTTTGCTGGCGAGAAAGTATTTACACTTGGGACAATCAAATTGGATATATTCATTGGTACATGGCCTGCTTGTCGAACAGAAAGAATACGCTTCTTCGTGATGGATAAGAATGTTCAATCATCATACAATATAAACATAGGAAGAGTAGGATTGAAGAAGTTCGAGGCTGTACCATCTACGGTTCATCAATGCCTAAAATTTCCTACAAATTATGGAGTAGGAGTTGTGAAAGGTGATAAAAAATTAGCTCGGGAATGCTATTATTCATCCGCCGAGAAAGAGGAACTGGAGGAATTAAGGAAAAAGACTACTACCTATCAAGTGGATGAAGCTGCAGAAATTGAAACCTTGGATCCTAGAGATGAGTCGCAACTCGTGAAGGGTCAAGTGGTGGAAGCTACTGAAAACATCATTCTGGTCGACGAGCACCCTGAACGAACTACTCAAGTAGGTTCGTCGTTGGAAGCCTCACTAAAACAGGAATTGATAACTTTCCTAAGAAGCAAAAAGCAAACTTTTGCATGGAGTCATGAGGATATGCCCGGAATAGACCCAAATTTCTTATGTCACGAGCTCAATGTGGATAAGGAGATCAAGCCAGTGAAGCAGAGAAGAAGAGTGTTCAGCCCCGAGAAGAACCAAGCTATACAGGAGGAAGTCAAGACGCTCCAGAAAGCTTGCTTCATTGAAGATGTTAAATATCTAGACTGGTTAGCAAATGTGGTGATGGTAAAGAAGAAAAACAACAAGTGGAGGATGTGTGTAGACTTCACTGACCTCAACAAAGCATGCCCAAAGGATCACTTTCCACTGCCCCGAATTGATCAACTGGTGGATGATACCTCGGGACACGAGCTGCTGAGCTTCATGGATGCTTATTCTGGTTATAATCAGATTAAAATGAAACCTGAAGACAGGGAAAGCACTTCTTTCATTACCCCTAGGGGAACGTATTGTTATAATGTTATGCATTTTGGTTTGAAAAATGCAGGTGCGACAAATCAGCGGCTGATGAACAAATCAGTTGCAATATGGAAGTCTATGTTGACGATATGCTGACAAAGAGCAAGAAAGCTGCCGATCATCTAGTTGACTTAAGTCAGACTTTTGATCAACTGGATAAATATCAAATGAAGCTGAACCCGACGAAGTGCATATTTGGAGTACGAGAAGGCATGTTCCTCGGGTACATTGTCAATCAATTAGGCATTGAGGCAAATCCTGAAAAGATCAAAGCTCTATTAGGGCTGCGATCTCCAACGACGAAGAAAGAGGTGCAAAGTCTTACAGGACGAGTAGCAGCACTCAACAGATTTGTATCACGAGCAACTGATCGATGTCTCCCATTCTTCAAGACACTCCGAAAGACTTTTGAGTGGAATGATGAATGTGAGAAGGCTTTTCAAAACTTGAAGAAATACTTGGGATCACCCCCACTGTTATCCAGGCCAGTGATGGGAGAAAAATTATACTTATATCTGGCAGTGTCCGAGAATGAAGTTAGTTCGGCATTGATAAGAGTGGAGAATGGAGTACAAAAACTGATCTACTACACAAGTAAGGCTATCCGAGGAGCAGAGATCAGATATCCAAGGATGGAAAAGTTAGCACTGGCACTGATCGAGGCAAGTAGGAGAATGAGGCCATACTTCCAGGCTCATACTATAGTCGTATATACTGATATGCCGTTGAGGCAAGCCCTTTATAAACAAGAAAAATCAGGGAGATTGATGTACTAGGAAATAGAGCTTGGTGAATATGATATAATTTACGAATCCAGATCATCGCTTAAAGGGCAAGCTGTAGCGGATTTTATTACAGAGTTCACCTATCCTGATACCCCCGAGGAGAAAGAGTTGCTCGCTGATCAACCTGTGGATGTTATAGGATCATCAAACACAAGATCATACCAACTTAGGTTGGTAAAAGGGCAAGTGGATGTTACAGGATCATCAAATTCGAGCCCAGACCAACTCAGGTTGGTAAAAGGGCAAGAAAAGATTATCGACGAAGAGCAAGAAATATCAGGGGAGAATGAAAGGAAGCAAAAAATTTTGCACCGAGGAACTCTGAAAGATAAGAAATTTGAAGACGAGTTACCTATATGGAGGCTATATGTAGATGGCTCATCTTGCACTACAAGATGTGGCGCGGGGATAATTTTGAGCACTCCGGACGAGGTCGACATGGAATACGCCCTACGTTTCCAATTCAAAGCTTCCAATAATGAGGCTGAGTATGAGGCCATGATTGCAGGTCTTAATTTGGCAAAAAATATGGAGGCGCAGCAGGTTATTGTTTTCAGTGATTCTCAATTGATCGTAAACCAAATGATGGGAATATATGCAGTCAAAGGAGAATTAATGATCAGATATCAAGCAAAGGCAAAGAAGCTGGTGTCGGAATTTACTGCTATTCAGCTGGTCAGAATACCAAGAATGGAGAATGCGAGAGCAGACGCCCTAGCTCGATTAGCATCAGATACTCGTACCGAGCTACGAAGAACAATCCCAATTGAAGTTTTAGCTGGTCGGAGCATAGACGAAGATCTGATAACGAGTTTTATTACCCTTGATTTAGGACCATCTTGGATGGATCCCATCAGGGTATATATTGAGGAGGGAGAATTACCCATTTGACAAGCTCACAGCCAAGAAATCAAAGTTTAAAGCTGCTCGGTATGTATTAACTAACGGTATTCTATATAGACGAGGAATTATGGCAGGTTTGCAAAGATGTGTACATCCCTCCGAGGTGAAAGAATTGATTGAAGAGATCCATGAAGGGTCCTGTGGAGCCCATGTAGCAGGTCGAATGATTTTGCAAAGGGTGATGACGCAGGGATATTACTGGCCAACGATGAGGGAAGATTGTATAGCCTATGCTAAGAAATGTGACAAGTGTCAGCGTTTTTCCTCCATCCGAAGAACTCCACAAGCATTGTTGACACCCATCACTTCCCCTTGGCCATTTTCCATGTGGGGAATAGATTTGGTCGGGCCACTACCGACGACCAGGGGAAGATTTAAGTATCTCGTGGTCGCGGTGGATTATTTTACTAAGTGGGTAGAAGCTGAGACTCTCATTGATATGACGTACGACAAGGTGTACCAATTTATTTGGAAGAACATCATTTGTCGATATGGTCTTCCTCATGCCTTCATCACAGACCATGGAACACAATTTGATAACGAGGAGTTCGCTACCTATTGCCATAAGTCCAATATCTTGAAGATCCACTCGGCACCAGGACATCCCCAAAGCAACGAACAGACTGAAGTGATGAACAAAACACTGCTAAATGTCTTGAAGAAAAGACTAAGTGACGCAAAAGCAAACTGGATCAACGAGTTACAGTCAGTACTGTGGGCTTATCGTACTACTCCCCGAGCAGCAACTGGAGAATCACCATATATGCTGGCGTTTGGAAGTGAATCTGTTATACCTGCCGAGTTGGGCCTCCCAACACATAGAGTACTGAATTTCAATTTCCCTGTCAGCGACTTAATAAGAAGATTGGATTTAGACATACTCGAGGAAGTTAGAGAAGAAGCAGCCATCAGGAATGCTGCATACCAACAACGAACAACTTTGTTCTACAATAAGAGGGTGAAGAAGTGCGACCTGAAAGAAGGAGACTATGTGCTAAAGAAAGTGATTCAAAAGCACAACAAACTGGAGGCAACCTGGCATGGACCATACCGAGTTACAAAAGTTGTTCGACCAGGAACTTACCGAATAGTAACTTTAGAGGGGGAAGAGTTTAAGAATGCATGGAACGCATAGCACCTGCGCAAGTATTATCAATGATGTATATTCTCATGTAACGCAGTTCCGTCAGTATGAATAAAATGAAGATATTCTGCCAAATTCTCTCCTTTTATTGAAAGTTTTTCGGGGAATACTAGTGCTACACACTGCTCAAATTGGCAAAACTCAGACTGCTCAAATGTATTCCTAAAAATGCCAACTTATGTTGGTTAGGAAGTAAATGTATTCCTCCGGGAAGTAAAACTACGTATTCCTAAAAATGCCAACTTATGTTGGTTAGGAAGTAAATGTATTCCTCTGGGAAGTAAAACTATGTATTCCTAAAAATGCCAACTTATGTTGGTTAGGAAGTAAATGTATTCCTCCGGGAAGTAAAACTATGTATTCCTAAAAATGCCAACTTATGTTGGTTAGGAAGTAAATGTATTTCTCCAGGAAGTAAAACTATGTATTCCTACGGGAAGTAAAACTATGTATTCCTAAAAATGCCAACTTATGTTGGTTAGGAAGTAAATATATTCTCGAAAATGCCAACTAAGGTTGGTCGGGAGGTACAACTATTCCAAAAAGTGCCAAAGTTGCTCGTCAAGAAAAAAATCCACTAACTATGGCTGGTCGGGGATAAAAACCCACCGACTATAGTTGGTCGAAAAGGAAAATTTATTGATCGACTTTTTATTACTAAGTTGGCCGAGAAACAAAACATCATTTTTGTCAAATGATTACCACAAATTCAAGCTAATCGACAATAAGTTGATCGACAAATAACACAACATTGTTATCTTTTTAACAGATACGCATGCACAAATGAAAAGTGTTTTATAATTACAAGACAATGGCAATTAAGATTGCGAACAAAAATGAAAGTCTTTCATTAAAATCAAAAACAAATTACATTGAGAATGAAATGTATACTAACTATTATATCAAAATTCCTACTCTATTGGTTTCTTCCCCTCTGCTTTTGAAATAGGTTCCTCGCCAGCAGGCGGATCATTTAAAGCAAGAGGAGAATTTATAAAGTTAAGATCTTTCAGCATCCTGATATTCATCACGGATGGTCGATCTAGTAGGTGCTCGGGGCGAGATATCTCAGCACTGGAATGGAGACTGTAGTCGCCGAGATATTTGGAAATCAAGCACTGAGGGATGGCCCGAGCAGGAATCCAACTCATGTCAAGCTTAAATGGTGGTACTGGTAGGTCGAGCAGCCCAGGATTATGGTAATCCCACGGGTAATGACCCTGTTCCAGTTGCAGCACACCTAAAACATTCAACCATCCCTGTTTGTAGCCCTCATTATTGGCATTCTGGATACGATCGTCCAAGTGGTAGAGAGCCTCGTTGTAGCCAGCCATCCAGAACTCCCTGGGCTGTTTGTGGAATTGATATGTCAATCTTTCCAGCTGTTCATGGAGATTTTTGATGAAGAGTTCTTTATTCTCTAAGGTAGATTTATGCGCAAAAAGCTTCTCGTTCAGGTCCCTGATCTTCTTTGACATTTCAGCCAACGCCTGGTTCTTTGCCATCAATTGGAATGCTTGGTTCTCTAAAGCAGATTGAGTCCTCTGTTCCTCGACAGGAATCCGAGATGCTCTTGCTCTTCCCCGAGGAGCTCTTGCTCATCCATGAGAAGATGTAGAAGGGCCAGACCTTTTTAAGGTTTCTAACTCATCCCTCAGGTTGGCGTTTTCGACCTCTAAGAATGAGAATCCCTCGTCAGTCACTGGGACCAAAGCATTTGAGGTGGAGGTAACAGATTTTAATTGAGATACTTCTCTTTGCAAGTTATTATTCTCTTGCTCCAACAACTCGGCTATTTGTCTACACTCCTCGACCTCATCCCTCAGAGTTCTTTCCCTCACATCATAGACAACAAAAAGTTTATCGTATCCCTTGTCGGCAATGATTTGTTGATATTTCTTCTCATACCCCTCATGCAAGAGGGCAGTGGATTCCTTATATTGTTGATGAAGGTCTTCAAGAGTGCCTTGGAGATCCTCAATCAAATCATAATAAGCTACATTGTTGGCCACCGTACGATCAAGCAGACACTTCAAATATTGGTAAGCTTCAACTGCTTGTTCCGAAGCATCTTGGCCGAGGATGTCGACGATTTGTGCTGCACTCAGATCTGTGTGACCAGCCTTAAAGTATTCATTACATTGCCGCAATAGCTTTGTATCATGAGCAGATAATAATTCCATCCTGGCCAGAAACTAGTAGAGGAAGAAAAAGCAATAATCAATAAGAGTACAAAAAGAGCATGAAGAAGTGAAACAACAGTATGCATAAATAAAAGTTCAAATTTTATTACATTACAAAGGTCAGAAGTACAAGGTTCAGAGTTACATGTTCAGAAGTTACATTTGACAAAGAAAAATATAGAGAGAAACCCGAACAACTCTACACCTTTTCCTTGTCTCCCAAAACTTTCTCGGGAGGCTGGGACGAGGAGGTAGGTTGCTTGGATGGAGCAGATAGTAGCAAGGGAAGTGCTGGAGGTTGCTCGGAGGAAGTAGCAAGTTGCTGAAGTTACTAGTTTGTAGGATGGATGGCTGAGGGATGAGAAACTTGATCACCCATCACCGTGGAAGACTCTTCGGAGGCAGCTTCATCCTCTTCTTCGTCTTCAGGAGTTGGAGGGGGACCAGGGATGTGTCGCTGAAAGAGTTCAGAAGTTTCATTAACATTCATTTCTTATAGAGCAGCGACCCACCCATGTCTAAAGTATTTGAGGCTGCCATATTCGACTTGCGACATCATAGCAGCCAAACCCTTGTTCCACCTTTTATCCCAGCCAGCGCTGAAAGACTTCTTCACAGATAATTTCTTCTTTAACTTCTCCGAGGAAAGCTTCTCGGACAGAAGATTTTCAGCAGTCTTCAGTTTATTCTCAACTTCTTCCTTCTGGTGACTTACTTCGCGAAGTTAGATTAATTCTTCCTCAGCAACCTTGAGTTTATTCTCAATCTCTCCAGCATTTTTTAGCTTCCCTTCAAGATCTTTATTCTTCTTCTCCAAAGCATTCATTTTTTTCTCAAACTCCTTGGAGACTTCAATAAACTGAGCCTTCTCCTGCTCGGTGGAGGTAAGTTTCTTCTCCCAAACAGCCTTGTCAGCATCATACTTCAGACGAGAATCTTCCAAAGACTTAATAGCTTCCTCCAGAGCTTCCTCCACACCAGATGAGGAGCTTGAAGCTTTAATAGCTTCATCTTTCTTCAAAATTGTATTAAAGCAGCTCACCAACTGTGAAAAGAAAATGAAAGTAAGTCAGAGACAGATATAACAAAGGAAAGATGAAAAGTTCAAAATAATAAGACTTACAGAAGCAATATGGCGAGCAGCCAATGAGGTAACCATGTCCCGAGAAAGGTTTTCTTCAATACCTTGGATCTCGGTAATGACCCAAGTCTTCACCGAGCTCATGGCAAACCTCGGGGGAACAAAAGTAGGAACACCAGTTCCAGTAGTTGGGGGCTGAGAGATGGTTTCATCCAAATTGACCGAGGAGCTCTTCTTCAGCTTCCTCGGGGGAACAGGAGTAGTTTTGACCAAGGAGGAACTCTTGGTCGGTGATATGGCAATCACCTCACCTGGAGCAACAGACTTGCTCAGGGCCACTACGGGCTTCTTGACAACCTTCACAGTAGCTGCCGGGGGAAGTGCATCAATTTTCTTTGTCCCCTCTCCTGGGACGTCAATCTTACTTCTTTTTGCCTCTCTAGCACCAGAGGCAGGTTTCTCAAAAAGGGTGGGAGGTCTTCTTTTCTTCATCCTTTCACTCAAGGGAATATGTGATTCAGGCGAAGAACTTGTGGAGGATGGTATTGGTTCAGTGTCGCTTATCACCGGACGAGCAGTGAAAGAAGAGGTGTAGCTCTTATACTGCAGCAAATACAAGGCTGACCTAATATGCTCGTCGGAAACAGTCTGATGTAAACTCCACATAAGTTTTAAATGCCTTATATTAATGTCTTCCTCTTTTGAGGATTTCCTTTTGCTATCAACTGTAAATAAATAAACATTGCCATCAGTGACACATTTTATCAAACATAAAGGAAGCATAATTTCAAAATAAATAAAATGAAATAAAAATAACCTATCCCATTGCCATAGGGAGGGAATCTGGGACCCTGATACACTTCATCTCAAGATAAAGGGGCATGTTGCCAATTTTTTATAACAACCCCGTGCTCAACATAGTCCCTATTGGCATCTGGGAGGTTGACCACTAAAGCCCTATTTAAAAATCTAGTTTTTAAATAAAAAGTGTTATCACCAACGGCCCATCTATAACAAAACATGATTTCTGGAATTCCTATGCGAGTTCCATGAATTTGATTTAGTCTATCAACCCCATTAACTATTCTCCATGTATTGGGGGTTATTCTTGCAGGAACCACGTCAAAGTATTGACAGAATTCCAGACATAGAGGGTTTGGAGGAAAAGAAAATCCACACTCAGCAACAAAGAGACTAGGGAACCAATGTCCCTCAGCCAAACGAAAATAGTCTGAAGGCTCAGAAAGCTCTTCCAAAATAACCCAGGAGGGAATAGAGAAATCAGAACGAAATTTATCAAGAGATTCAACAAGGTAAACCATGATGAATAAAGGAAATGAAGAAGAAGGAAGAAGATCTTACAGAAAAAGAGTGGATCTGTTGACAACGAACGATGAAAAGGATGAACACACAAGAGAGTAAGACAATGGAAAACTCAAAGATACAAATTTGAAAAAGTAGAAGACGATGGGATTGTCTGTGACGCTTAAGTACTCTGCCTTGGGAAAAGGAAAAAGTAATGATTACAAAAAGAAACGATTACGCTACCGGCGGCTAGAAGGACAAAAAGTACGCGGAGATCGAGGCGGTTATAAAAATTCAAAAAAGCCTGATTCTACGAATTTGGAAGGAAAATTAAATACAAAGGAAACACTCCTAAAAATCAGGAGGACCATTTAAAACTCCCATATTCCGAGAAAGAATGTTCCATACTCCTCAAATTTCGAACTATGAAACATTGGGGGCTTCTGTTGATACCAAATTTAGTCTGCTGACATGGCCCAATTGAATGAAGACATGTGGCAATCTACATGGAAACAAAAAATACTTCTGAGGAACTCAGACGCTCCGAGGAACCATACTACAACGAGGAACACTGCTTCCCCGAGGAACTCAGACGCTCCGAGGAATAAGAACTCTACGAGAAACTCTTGAGTACCGAGGAACTCTTGAACACCGAGTAGCTTAGGCGGTCCGAGCTGCACCTCGAACAAAGCATTAATAGTAGGATAACCAATAATTTGACTGTTCATTAAATGCTTATCATTCAGATGTATACGCTTAAGGGGCATTGAATGTATTACCCTTTCACATGTACATCATTTAATGTATTACCCTTTCACATTACAGCCTCAGGGCTATAAATACATTGTACAATCCTCATTGTAAGGGGACAGGAATTTCTTGATCAAACTTGTAATCGAGAATTCCCAAACAGTCAGCAATAACATAACAGTGGACGTAGGCCATTCTTTAAGGCTGAACCACTTTAAAATTTCGTTGTCTCATTTATTTATCTGTGATTGAATAATTAGATACGATCTAATTTTTTACATCAACATATATTTTAAACTGTTTTCACAATCGGGCTCTAACCCGTTTTCTTTCAAATATATTTTTTGTAAAAACCTTTTAGGTGCCCAGCCACAAGGACATCAAGCTTAGAAGTTCCATTCCAGTGACGTGCTGTAGCTGTTGTGGAAGTTATAGGACCTCGATTTTAGACGCCTCCACTTTCTATCTTGACTCTATTTCAGATTTAGTCATCTGTAGGGCATGTCGCCCCTTTTCTTTTAGAGACATCCTACTTACTCAGTTTTATTTCAGATTTTAGGTTGTAATTATTTAGTGATTCAGACTTTGTATTCAGTTTTATTCCGTATTCGGATTGTTGTGAGGAGTATTCCTCCAGATTTAGTTTATTACATTATTTTCTATTGCGACTGCATGGTGGTTGTGGTATCAGTATTTTATGATTGAATTTGGTTGTATGTTAATCTTATTAAATTTAAAATTGACAACTCACTTTTTAAATATTAGATGGCTAGTAATTGTTAAATGTTTTTCGACAGTGATGCTATGAACTGAACCAACTTGACATTTTGTATTAATTTGCATAAAGGAGTAGCTACCCAGTATTTAATTAGTCGGGGTGTCACAGGTGGTATTAGAGCATCAGGTTCTAGTGTCCTTAGGATCTGTAAAGCTTTTTATGTTTTCGCTAATCGTTCTTTGATGTAGAGCCCTATATTATCGGATTGTTGTACTCTATTGTGTATGTTTCGCTCTTCAGCTATTTTGAGATAATAACTGCGAACTCATAAGACTTTGCTCTCATTTCAGATGCCTCCATGACGTGCATAGCGAGTTCCCATGGATGCTCAGCCCAAGCCACAGCCTGCACCAGTTTAGGGCTCCATGAATGCTGCAGAGGTTGCCGCTATTGTAGCCCAAGTGGTAAATGTCGCTCTAGCAGTCGTGCAGCAGACACCGCCTCAAGCGCCGATAGTAGCGCGAGTACAGGCTCATGCATTCCCGTCTTCTTGGGAACATGTTCATGATGATTTTTAGAAAGCACACCCTACGGAGTTTGCAGGTAGTTTCGACGTCGTTGTGTCCAGTCAGTGGAAGAAGGACATCCAAAGGCACTTGAGGATGTATGAGTGCACGGATGTACATAAATAGATACTGGCTACTTTTAAGCTAGTAGGATCAGCGTTGCAGTGGTGGGAGTCCATTACCACCACGGAGGAGAGAGACATCCTTTCTATTCAGGAGTTCTGGGTGCGATTCGACAGCAAATATTTTCCATCATCCGTTCACACCGAAATGAGGAGGAAGTTAATGAACCTTAAGCAAGAGGGGAAAACCGTGGTAGAGTATAAGGACGAGTTCACTAATCTCTTGAACATCATTCCCGATGAGATTTCGACATGGGTGAAAAAGATACAGAAGTTCATGGATGGGTTAACTTGGAGGATTCATCATCACTTATTGGGTAATCTCTCGTTGGCTACTTATTCTGATGTGATTAACGCAACACTTCTTCATTGCCAGGACCACCGCTTTCACATGTCAGAGGGTAAGCGATTAGGAAAGTCCATCCGTTAGGGTAAGACAGGGGGAAATGGTGCCGGTGGGGCACAATCAGCTCAGGGTCAGCACAGGCAGGGAGATCAGGGTTCCCAACATGAGGATTTTAAGAGGTTTAGATCTGGGGGTTTCAGAAATGGTCAGGGAGATTTTCGTCAGGGCCAAAAGGGACAGCACGGCCAGCAGGGCCAACACCAGCAATTTCAGCAGGGCCAGCATGGCTAGGGGAGGAATGGCAACGACCACCAGGGCCGTGGGCAGCAAGGTCAGAGAGGGGAAACTTTCCAGGGAAATGTTTCACTTGTGGCAAAAATTGGCCACAAGCGCCAGGAGTGTCCTGATAGGGGCAGGACCCCACAACAGCAATAGCAGGTTGCTCGACACGAGCCCCAGAGACCTATGTTTCCCTTCGCCCTCCCAGCACTCCCAGTCCAGCAGGGACAGCTTCAGTACAAGCGAGTCTATTAACTCCAGCAGGCCGCAGTTCCACAGGATCCACCTGCTATTGAGGGTATGTTCTCTATTCAGGGAACTATGGGGCGTATCTTATTTGATACGGGGGCCACACACTATTTCATTGCCACAAGATTTTCACGCACTTTGGGGTTGTTAGGCACTATAGAGAGCACGATTACTTGCATAAATTCATCGTTGAGTAGGGGTTCTGTGATTTCTCTTATTTGTAGAGGTATGGGTATAGAGATCGGGAGATTTACTTTACGTGCTGATATGTTAGTAGTAGAGATGACTGAGTACGATGCGATTATTGGTATGGATTGGTAGTTGCGTACCGAGCCATGATTGATTATTTCAGGAGGAGTATCATTTTTTACCATACCCGGGCAGGAGATGTTTTTAGTGGAGATGCCTCGTCCTGAGGGAGGATCATCCACTCACTTGTACTATATAGAGGAGGAGACCTCTAAGGCAGTGGTGATACCACTCGATTCGATTCCAGTCATGAGGGAGTTTGCTGATGTATTTCAGGACATACCTGGATTACCTCCTAGTAGAGAGATTGATTTTGTTATCGATTTGACGCCGGGCACTCGGCCAATTACCCGCGCACCTTACCGTATGGCTCCAGTAGAGATGAGAGAGCTAAGGGATCAGATAGAGCAGTTATTGGGTCAGGGGTTTATCCGAAGGAGTACTTCGTCGTGGGGTGCCCCTGTGTTGTTTGTAAAGAAGAGGGATGGATCGTTGAGGTTATGTGTAGATTATCGGGAGTTGAATAAAGTCACGATATGAAATAAGTATCCGTTGCCCCGAATCGATGACTTATTTGACCAATTGAGAGGAGCTTCCTTCTTCTCAAAGATTGACTTGCAATCGGGATACCATCAGTTGCGTATCAGGGAACATGACGTCTTGAAGACTGCTTTCTTGACGAGATATGGTTCCTATGAGTTCCGAGTTATGCCTTTTGGCCTAGCCAACGCTCCAGCCGTGTTTATGGACTTAATGAATAGGGTGTTCAGAGAGTTCCTAGACCATTTCATCATCGTCTTTATCGATTACACCCTGGTTTACTCCCAGACAGGGGAGGAGCATGCCGAGTATTTGAGACAGGTTTTACAGACGCTGCGTCAGAACGAGCTATATGCGAAGTACGAGAAGTGTGGGTTTTGGCTGAAGGAGGTACAGTTTTTGTGGCATATCATTTTAGATAAAGGGATATCAGTTGATCCGGGAAAGGTATCGGCGGTGAGGGACTGGGTATAGCCCACGACACCGACTGAGATTCGTAATTTCTTGGGATTGACAGGATACTATAGGAGATTTCTTCGGGGTTTCTCTAAGATAGCGGGTCCTTTGACACATCTGACTCGCAAAGGTGTGCATTTATCTGGAGCGATTCCTATCAATTAGCAGTCGATGATTCGAAGGAAACATTGACCTCAACACCTATGTTAGCATTGCCCAGACCGGGAGTTGAGTATCTAGTCTACACCGATGCGTCCTTACAAGGACTTGGAAGTGTATTGCAACAGGAGAGTCAGGCTATAGCGTATGCTTCCCGTAAGATTAAGCCTCACGAGAAAAATTATCCCACCCACGATTTGGAGTTAGCGACAGTCGTATTTGCTCTTTGAATTTGGAGACACTATCTCCCGGGGGAAAAATTTTGATTGTTGACAGACCACAAGTCTCTACAATACCTCTTCATGCAGAAGGAACTGAATATGCGTCAACAACAGTGGCTTGATTTTGTGAAGGATTATCATTTAGATATCCAATATCACCCAGGGAAGGCTAATGTGGTAGCAGATGCATTGGGCCGTAGGCCAGTAGGTGAGGTGGCCGAAGTGTGGAGAGCAAAGTGGAAGGATTTGGGACACCAGGATGCAGTGGCCCGATCATTCATGTCTGTGATGACTGTTACACCTCATATTGTTACGAGGGTGATAAAGGCCCAGGCAAAAGACTCGTTCTTTCAGGAGCAGATAGTTCGATTACTAGCAGAGGGAGCCGATTCCTATACCGTTAGTTCAGACGATGGATTATGATTCAATGGGATACTGGTCATTCCGGAAGAGGAAGACTTACGACACGAGGTAATGACAGAGTCGCACGGATCATGATTCGCGGTACACCCTGGTGGGGATAAGATATACCAAGATATGAGACGACAGTACTGGTGGAGCGAAATGAAGAGAGATATTACCGTGTTCATTTCTAAATGCACCACTTGTCAGCTAGTGAAGGTGGACCATCAGAGACCAACAGGACTTCTACAACCGTTAGAGGTTTCGATGTAGAAATGGGAGAGCATATCCATGGACTTTATTTCGGGGTTACCTACCTCACAGAGGGGTCATGACTCCATATGGGTAATTATGGATAGGTTGACCAAAGTTACTCATTTTCTGCCAGTGAGGACAGACTACACTACGGGACAATATGCCCAGATTTTCATTGTGGAGATAGTGAGACTTCATGGGGTACCTCTAAATATCGGGTCTGACTGAGACAAGATATTTGTTTCACGATTTTGGGAGAGTTTTCAGGAGGCAATGGGTACGGAGTTGCGGCTGAGTACGGCGTATCACTCGCAGACTGATGGGAAAACAGAGCGAACAAATCAGATGTTGGAGGACATGTTGCGTATGTGCATCCTAGACTTTGGAGGTGGTTGGGAGCAGTACCTTCCACTGGTGGAGTTTGCTTATAATAACTCCTACCAGTTCACCATTGGCATGGCTCCATTCGAGGCGTTGTATGGTAGACCTTTTTGTTCCCCAGCATGTTGGTTAGAGGTGAGGGATAACAAACTCCTTGTGCCGAAAATGATTCAGGATACTTCGAAAAGGATAAAGATGATACGGAGCCGTATTCGGGTAGCTATGGACCGACAGAAGAGCTATGCTGATGCCAAGAGGTTCTTCAGAGAATTCCAGGTATGGGACCAGGTGCTACTCAGAGTATCTCCTATGAAGGGGATTAGACATTTTGGAAAGAAGGGGAAACTGGCACCAAGATATGTGGGGCCATTTCTTATCATCGAGCGAATTGGGCCAGTTGCGTATAGACTTGGGTTACCGGAGCACTTGCATAGGATTCATGATGTGTTCCATATTTCCTAGCTAAGGAAATATCTTAGGGACGATTTGGCCCATACTCACATTGCTTTAGAGGACATCGATCTTCAGCCTGATAGTTCCTACGAGGAGGGGTCGATTGCTATTCTGGACCACAGCGAGAGGAAACTGAGGTCGAAGATATTACCATTAGTACGCGTGCAATGACGGCATCATAATGCCGAGGAGTCCACATGGGATCGCGAGGATGTGATGCGCGAACATTATCCAGAGCTATTTTTACCAAGTATTCTATAGTTTCAAATTTCGGGACGAAATTATGTTATTAGGGGGAAGTATGTAATACCCCGTAATTTTAATGATTTTTATTTAAGGGATTAATTGAATTAAATGAGAATTAATTGGGAATTAATCCAGATGTAAATACTAGCGAGAGGTGTGTTGTTATTTAAGTATGATGTTAAAATTGAATATTTCTTAGTATATATGGTATTATATGAGTATTGAAAATATTAAATTTATCGCGAGGAAGAAATACGACAATTTGGGAAATTTAGTTGGGACGCGCGTGTCGATCGCGTCAGGATTGAATTTATTTAAATTAAAAAGTAAATTATATTTTTATTAACCGAATGGTCATTTTGAGTACGCCAATGTGTCCGAAAAGGTCGAAATATTTTTATTAACACTAGCCAGAGGTTTAGTTTGGGTTCCGGGTTTTTTTAGACCAAACCGACAACCTATAAGGGAATTTTGGTAATTTTAAAAATTGAGGAATTAAAACCCACGAATTTTAGAGTTTATTTATATATTTTTAAAGAGGCCACTAAGGCCATTACTAGCAAAAGGCAAGAGAATGGGCTACGGGAGTTTTGAGAGGAGTTAGAGAGAAGTTAAAAGAGGTTCCACCAAACCATCTTCCTTCACCAGCATTTTGAAAGGAAATTATGAGCAAAAAGAAGAGAGAGAGCCAACCTTGATCATCAATAACGAATCAGAACATCGGATTTAAGGCAAGTGATTGGATGTCATTAATTGCAATGAATATTTCCTCCATGTTTATTGTAGAAACCTTATATGCCTTGAAAGTTTTGGTGAAAACCCAATGGGATTGTCGTAGAAACTCTTAGTTTTGGTTAGGAATTGCATGTAGAATGATTATGGACGAAATTGGTATCCAAAAACTTAACTTTGATGATTTAAAAACGGATTAATGATGAGTATTTAGGTACAGTAAAATTCCGGGTTCATGTTCATAGGGTTTGGGGTAAAATTTGGGGATTTAGGATAATTGCATGTTGATTTAGGGATTTGGCCCCAATAATATGTTAAGAAGCGACCTAGGAGGACTTAGAGTAGTTTAAAAACATTAAAACGTTACTGTAATAGTCGTAGGATGGATTTAGAGAAGAGAAAAATTGAAGAAAAATGAAATTGGGAAATTTTGGGGGTTGTCTGCCATCTCGTTAGAAAACTTGCCCAAGTCGTTTGAACGACCTCGTTCGAACGAGACTTCTAACGAGATGACAGTACCCCTTCTAACGAGTTCGTTCGAATCCTTCATTCGAATGACCCTCGTTCGAACTACCTCGTTCGAACGAGATTTCTAATGAGTTGACAGAATGGCCTTTTGGGCCTGATTTTTATTTCGAACTTCTAATAAACCTATTTTAATCGAGTGTTAACCTTCCCTTGTTGACTAGTGGGTATAGTTGTGAGATGGGAGTACGTTGAGGAGTAAAACTTAGAATGTTATAATAAACCGGATGACCTCTATGGGCTAGGAAATGAGTATTTGAAATTTCGACATGAGAAGAATTAATTATCAATGATGTACACTATTCGGGGACTTGTGAGTGTACTACAATAATAATGGTATATGAATGTAAAATATACCTCTATTGATATTATACGATAGCTAAGATATGTGAATGCTTAGTATATGTGATTATTTGTGTATGACATACCTACCATACTTGCTATCACGGGAGGTCGGCGTTCGACCAGGACCATCTAATCTTTGTATGCCTACGGAGGGATTTAGATTGGTACATCGAGGACATTGGTTAGAGAATAATTTATTGAGGAGTTAATAAGTATGTTGATCATGGGAGCATAGGTATGTGCGTGACCCATGTGATGTGAACTATGTTCGCATCCATGGTGTGTGATTGCTACTTGTCATAACGGTTCCTGAGAGATTCGGAATACGTGATCCTTAGGTACGTCATGTATCGGGATTTGAGAGCAGAGTATGTGTGCAACGCAGCTTAGTCTAGGGGTGCCATTATTGTATATTTATGATGAGATGAGATAATGAAATATTGAAATGGACTTTTTATATAAGTACAAGTGTGAATTAATGTAACATCCTTGTAGTGCTAAAAATTGGGAAACTCTTAGTAATTATTGTAACAAATCCTGAAGAATGAAAGTAAAACTCTCAGTTTATATTAAGATGTCGGGAAATAAAATAATGAATAGTATAGTAAAGTCAGGTTATGGATTGGTCTAGTTAGATAGTGGAATAACTAGAACGGGTGCGGGTACGATAGGCGCGCACAATTAGTTGAGAGGTGAGGAACTCATGTGAGGGCACGCACTATCATGTATATTATATTCACTGTTTAATGATATTAAACACTTGCTATATTTTAAACTTTTTTCAAAATCGGGCTCTGACCCATTTTCTTTCAAATCTATTTTTTGTAACGACCTTTTTGGTGCCCAGCCACATGGACATCAAGCTTAGAAGTTCCATTCCAGTGACGTGCTATTGCTATCGTTGAAGTTACAGGACCTCGATTTTAGACGCCTCCACTTTCTATCTTGACTCTATTTCAGATTTACTCATCTGTAGGGCATATCTCCCCTTTTCTTTTAGAGACATCCTACTTACTCAGTTTTATTTAAGATTTTGGGTTGTAATTATTTAGTTATTCAGACTTTGTATTCCGTTTTATTCCATATTCGGATTGTTGTGAGGTGTATTCCTCCAGATTTAGTTTATTAAATTGTTTTCTGTTGCGACTGTATGGTGGTTGTGGTATCAGTATTTCATGATTTAATTTGATTGTATGTTAATATTATTAAATTTAAAATTGACCACTCACTTTTTAAATATTAGGTGGCTAGTAATTGTTAAAAAAAAATTCGACAGTGATGCTATGAACTGAACCAACTTGACATTTTGTATAATTTGAATAAAGGAGTAGATACTCGGTATTTAATTAGTCGGGGTGTCACACTTTCCCTATGATGTCAATGCCCGATGCGGAGAATGGCCAGGGAGAAGTCATGTTGTATAATTCCCACGAGGGTAAATGTTGTAGGTTGGAAAACTGTTGGCATTTGAGGCATCTTCGATCATAGGTTGTGAAATCCTGAAACATGGTAGTTCATTGGTAACCCTGTCGGATGATCTTTTTGGCGAGCATGTAGCCGTTCATGTGGGGTCTGCATTCCCTCAGTGGATTTTCTACATCACTTTTTCAATGTCAACCCCTGTGATGCAGTGCAAATGGGTTCCATCGAAGTTTCTCTTAAATGTAATATCCCGTATTTTTATGGCTTTTAAAATTGGGGATTTTTTAAATTTAATTTGAGATATTCATTTAATATTAATCCAAAAATTATTTTTAATATTTACTAGCATGATGTGAGTTAGTAATTATTGGAAATTTGTTGAATATTACTAGATGAGTAAAGTAATATATGAGATTGATTTTATTAAAAATGTCACGAGTGAATAAAATGGCAATTATGGAAATTTAATTCGGAACGCGCCTGTGTCATGTCAGAACTAAATTATTATTATTAAAGTGAATAAATTATAAGTCATCCGTATGGTCATTTTGAGTGCACCAAAGTTTCTGAAAGGGCCGAGATAGTCAGAAAAGTGTACCTGGGGGTTTAGTTTGGGTCTCGGGACATTTTTAGGCCTAATTATCATCCCAGGAGGATATTTTAGACATTTTGTATTTTTGGGTAATTAAACCCACGAATTTTCTTAGTATATATTAGCCATTTGGAGTTGTCTCTTAGGTTTAACAAACATAAAACCTAAGCCCAACCATTAGAGAATAAGGTGAAGATATTAGAGAAGAAGGTGAAGAGTTTCCCAGCAATCCAAGGCCTAGAACTCACCCGATTGCATCGCCACCACGACCAAAACGTAGATCGCATGACGAGGAACGCAACCACATATTTTTCATCAACAAATCAGATCCTTGAATCCCAAGAAAGTATCTATCTTGTTGATTTCCAGGTTAATATACCTTCCATGTTAGTCTAAGAATGAAAATCATATGTTTTAATCGAAGAATTATATATTTTGGAAGAGAATTCAAATGTGTTGTAGGGAGAATCCATATAGTCTAAAATCTTGATCATATGTAGAGGATTATCCACAAATTTATTATGATATCTGGGAAGAAAATCTGGATTAAAATAGAGGGTTGTGATTATTCATGCAAAATTTGGTTTTATAAATAAATCTGAGATTAAACCCCTTCTGATTGATTCGTTGAGGATTTATTGATGTTGTTACGTTAGAACTTATTTATATATGTTACTTATACATTTGGATTACTTTGATGGGTGTTTGGGATGAAATTATAGAGGTTTGGAGGGGTTATAATGTTTACACCCGTAGGTTGAAAATTACAGCAAACTGGGCAAGAACTGCTTGATCGATCGATCGACCAAGAGCATCGATCGATCGACGATCGATCGATTAACCCCATTCCTCGATCGATCGATCCCTCTTGGAAAAGTGCATATTTTTCTCCTTTTTGTTTAATCCGGTTAAGATAGGTAGGAACCCTTGATTATTTTTTTGTTATATAATGAGTTATGAAGAGGACCGGTAGGGTCTAGATAGACTCCGTTGAGCGAAATGGAATTGAGATGAAATTGTGGGTTAATGGGGAGTTAATCATATATTGGAAATTGTGGGTACGTTTACTAAAAGATTGAGACTCGTTAAAGATTTAGATTAGAAGGTAAGTGAGGGTATAGCTACTGATATTTATACTTAGTGAGAGAGGATATTTAGAGAGATGAGAAGTAAGTATGAAGTAATTAATAAATGAGAATAAAAGAGATGAATCCGTTATGAGAGATAATTGAGTATAAATTGTGTTGAGAACGGATAATAACAATTATGGGTCGTGGGAGAACCTAATTTGGAAAATATGACTATTTATATGTAAGACTGTGTGATTGTGCATATATTATGTATCTGTGTATGACATACCAATCTTACTTACTATCGACGGGAGGTTTGCGCATGAGGTCAGTCATATCCTGATGAATCCATGGGATTTTTGACTTGTCGCTCGAGAACATAGGACTTAGGTCGATTACCATTAGTGAGAACAATGGTATAGAACGGTCTTTTGGGTGCGTAGGTATGTGCGTAGCCCAAAGTCTTATTATTATGTTTGCCTCCATTATTTGTGATTTGATATTTATGATTCGAGTAATCTTTAATGAACTTATAGTCCCATGTACAGTGACGTGATGTATTGGTACAAGATCGCAGAGTAATGCAGCACCGCAGCTGTGTCTCGGGGTGCAGTATAGTGCGTATATATATATATATATATATATATATATATATATATATATATATATATATATATATATAGTGAATGTATATATATACACGTGATGATATCTACGATGTGGCTAAAGTATAAAAGTAAGACAGTTATGTATGAAAACACTTAGTTGAATTGAATTAATAAGGGACTTATCCATGTTGAATCTAAATGGATATATATGTTTATAACATCATTATATGTATTGTAAGGTTAATACGTGGGAATAATTTGGGCTATAAAGAATGGATACATGTGGTTAATCTAGTTAGCGTGGAAATTATAACTAGGATGGCTTAGATGTACGTTAGGTGTGCACACTAGATGAGAGGTGAGGATTCTCAAGAGAGTGTCGCATACTAACATGGTTGTGATATTAGCCGGTAAGAATTTTAAATACTTGCTAAACTATTTTAAAACTGTTTTACACTCGGGCTCTGTCCCGTTTTCTTTCATTTCTTTCTTTCTTATATATATGTATGTATTACAGGTGCCTAGCCACAGGGGCGTCATGCTTAGATTCTTTGGATTGGACGTGTTGCAGCTTACGTGGGAGTTGCAGGACCTTGCTTTAGACGACTTCGTCATTGAATTAGTTCCTACTTTAGATCTTCATAGTTAGGGCATGTGTCACCCGATTTCCTATTCCAGTTGGATTTGTTAGAGATTTATGATATTTCCAGCATTCCGTACTCCTCGGGAGTTAACTATTGTCAGGATGATTTCATTTATAGTTCATAACTTGGTTTGGTTTATCTAGATGGTTTAAATGGTAGTGTAGTAATTGTTATCCTTTTATTTATGTGACTCTTAAACTGTTATTGTTAAAAAGGTTTTCATATTGGTATTTAAGAAAGGAAAAATGAGGTTTTAAATGGGTCTGACACTTAGCTTCATTATTTAGGGTGTTCAAATTGGAAATATTATTTTACGACAGTGATGCTGAGAATGAACCAACCGTTCACCTGGTTTTTAGTTTAATAAAGGACTGATCACCCGGTATTTAATTAGTCGGGGTGTTACAGGTGGTATCAAAGCATTAGGTTCTACTGTCCTTTAGGATCTGTGTGACTTATTATGTTTCCAGCGTAGATTTCTTTGATATAGAGCCCTATGTTTAGGATTGTTTATTTCTTTGGTGAGATTGTGTTCTCTTGCTATCATGTATATATCTGTGAATATTATTTACGTTCAGGCGTGTTCGAACAATGAAGTATGGCAGATGAGGGTCGTTGGGCGAGTAGAGGGAAATAGGGCTTAGTGAGGTCGTGAAGTATATTCGAGGATAATGACCGTAGTAGAGGTCACCCCTATTATGGCACGAGATGCCAGGACTGTAAAGACGGTTAGGAAGCAACCTATAAATTCCAAGTGCTGCTACAGTCGAAAGTGTGCTAAATTATTCTCGCCTAACATGGTGCGCTTGGGAGAGGGTCAAATGGAAAATTGAGGAAAGACGTCAGCAAAAATTCTAAAAATGTGGGAATTGCACTACAAGAAAAATGAATATTAGGGACGGGAGTATTAGGGACGACCGTGTCCTTTTGTCCCTAATACTATACCAAAAGGGACGGTTTTAATTACCGTCCTTTTTGATAGTAACAAAAGGGACGGTTTTTTAAAAACCGGTCCTTTTGATATTTCTCAAAAAGGACGGTAATTAAAATCGTCCCTTAAAGCATATACGGATTTTTAGAGCTGATTTTTCCCGGGTTATTTTAAGGGACGGAATTTAAAACTGTCCCTTTTGCTATATCAAAAGGGACGGTTTGTAAAATCCGTCCCTTTTGATATAGCAAAAGGGACGGTTTTAAATTCCGTCCCAGTTAATAAAAAATAATTTTTTATTTTTTCCAAATGAGTAATTGGGACGGATTATTTTAACCGTCCCTTTTAAGATACCAAAAAAGACGGTTTTAAAGTCCGTCCCTTTTGATAAAAAATATTTTTTATTTCCCTCCCACTTTTTTAGGCAAAAGGGACGGTTACATCCGACCCTTTTAATGGTTTCCCTAATTTTTTCCCCACTTACTCCAAAAATTGGCACTTACGTTTTGGACTCCCGCTCACTCTCTCTCTCTCTGCTCTCGCGCTCTCTCCGCTGCTTCTCTCCCCTGCCCTAGCGCCGCTCCACTCCCGTTCCCTAGCCCAGCTCCACCCCTCCGCCTCTCCCGTGCCCTAGCCCCGCTCCACCTCTCTGCCTCCTCCGCCCTCTCCCCTGCCCTAGCGCCGCTCCATTCCCCTGCCCTAGCCCCGCTCCACCTCTCCGCCTCCTCCGCCTCTCCCCTGCCCTACCCCAGCTCCACCCCTCCGCCTCCTCCTCTCCCCCTTTGCCTCCACCTCTCCCCTGCGCACATGTATTAATCCTTTCTGCAATATATATATATATATATAGACACACACACACACACACACACACACACACACACACACACACAGATATATATATATATATATATATATATATATATATATATATAGACACACACAGATATACATTATCTGTATTGATTTGTATTGATTTGTTTAGACATTTGTTAGGGATTTGTTTAGATTGTTATCATAGTAGTTTAGGCATTTTTTACAGTTTTATTTAGTGATTTGTTTACATATTTTAACATACTAGTTAGGGCTTTTTATGCATTTAACATCAATAAGTGTAAAACAGATTTTTAATTATTTATAGCAAACCAGATTTAAAAAATAAAAAACAAAAATCAGATTGGATTACCGGATCGGACTACCGGATTGTTAACAAATTCGGATTCGGTTGCCAATGTACTGATCCGTGTTTGACTATCGGATCCCGTCCGAATCCGAAAATGTCAAAAGGATTCTAGCTACAAAATTTATAGTTTTTATAATTTTCTAAATTCCATGTGCCAAATGAGAACGAAGGATTTCATTTTTTTCCAGTTTATTGTTGCTTTGTACTCCATCCATGTTTAATTAGGAATTCATGTTTATAACATTGATACGGACACTTTTAGAACATTGACACGAACAAATGATATTCAAATGCAATTTTGTATATATTTATAAATCCTTTTTTCAATTTGTAATAGGGGTTCAATAAGATCAATATGGATAAGAGTTGGATCGGAGGAGATAGGACCACAAAGGCGTACGCCGATGGAGTTCAAATCTTTATTGATTTTGCATATAGAAATAAGGATATTCTTACTTCTAGCATCAAATGCCCATGTAGTACTTGTGTTAATCGTGTCTACTATAACTCACAAACTGTGAGGAATCACATAGAGATGTATGGTTTTGAAAAGAGTTACAAGAATTGGATTTATCATGGGGAATCATTGGGTGATTTTAATATCAACGTAAATAGTTGGAGCGATGGTATGGTTGTTGATGATATATTAGCTGATTTGAACTCGGGGGCAAGCATGATTGCAATGGTTCAAGAAGGAAGGGGGATTCCATGTAGAGAGAAAAATATGGGCAATGATGAAGAACCTAACATCGAAGATCATGACGTGCCCGACGCAGACCTCCCAGAATATTTTAGACTTTTAAAAGAGGCACAAAGTGAGTTGTATGAGAATTTTCCTAAGGACATTACTGAGTTGTCATTTGTTGTTGAATTATTGCACTTGAAACAACTAAATGGATGGACAAATCGTTCTTTTACGATGTTGATGTTATTCTTGCAGAAGGTGTTCCCGAAAGCCAAGATTCCAAAATCCTTTTATCAAGCTAATAAATTGACAAAAGATTTAGGATTTAAGTATGACACGTGGGATGCATGTCCTAAGAGTTGTATGTTGTTTCGAAATGAGAGCAAGAATCTTGAGAAATGCAAAATTTATGGGGAACCTAGGTTCAAAAATGAATTTGATAGTGGTGAGGGTACAAAAGTAGCAGCGAAAAAGGTAAGGTATTTTCCTTTGAAACCGAGATTACAACGATTGTATTGGTCATCGCATACTGCTCCACTAATGAAATGGCATGCTGATGAACGAATCGATGATGGCGTGTTGAGGCATCCTGCTGACTCCCTTGCATGGAAGACATTTGATGAGCGAAATCCATCTTTTGCGAGTGATTGCCGCAATGTTAGACTTGCACTAGCAACTGATGGATTCAATCCGTTTGGTAATATGAGCATTGCTCACAGTACTTGGCCTATTGTGCTAATGATATTAAACTTGCCCCCATGGTTGTGTATGAAACAACCCCACTTAATTTTGTCTGTTCTTATTGACGGACCAAAAGGGCCCGATGATAAAATTGATGTATATTTATAACCACTAATTGATGAGTTGAAAGAGTTATGGGCTAATGGGGTACGTACTTATGATGAATCAGTGAAACAATTTTTTCAGTTACATGCGGCGTTGTTATGGACAATTAGCGATTTTCCAGGTTATGCCATGTTATCAGGATGGAGCACAAAAGGTGAATATGTTTGTCCTTGTTGCAATAAGGACCATCAAGCTATACGATTGAATAACGGTCGTAAGTACTGTTATTGGGGTCATCGTCGATTCTTACCAATGCGACATAAATTTCGAAAAGAAAAAGTTACATTTAATGGCAAGGTTGATATGAGGCCACCACCATTGAAACTAACTGGATCACAAGTTCTGCAACAATTAAATGAGCTTGACGTTGTAACTGAATATAATAAAGAAGACTTGCTGAAAAGAATGATAAGAGACGAAAATGAAATTGAGCTTGCAAAAAAAACTAAAGGTAATATTCCGAAAAAAATACTGAATTGGAAGAAGAAAAGTATCTTTTTTGAATTGCAATATTGGGAGCATAATTTGATTCGCCATAATCTTGATGTCATGCATATTGAGAAGAATTTTTGTGACAATATTCTTTTTACATTGTTGGGCATCAAAGGGAAAACAAAGGATAATTTAAATGCTCGCAAAGACCTCAAAGAGATGAGTATTAGGCGCGTGCTACATCCTCAACCGCGAGGAGCAAATCAACAGTATGTGGCCACAGCAGATTTTACGATGAGCAACAAAGAAAAAGATATATTCTTGAAAGTGTTGTTGAATCTCATAGTTCCAGATGGTTATTCTTCGAATATTTCACGATGTGTGCACCCTCAAGAGAGAAGCATTTGGGGACTTAAGAGTCATGACAATCACATTCTAATGCAACAACTACTCCCGATAGCTGTACGTAGGGTATTGCCAAAGCATGTTGTCAAAGCTTTAATTGAATTAAGTAATTGCTTTGCGATACTATGCTCAAGTGTAAATACTTTAGCTGACTTGGAGAAATTTGAAGACCGTATGGCTCTTACTTTATGCAGTCTAGAGAAGATATTCCCTCCAGGATTTTTTGATGTGATGGAACATTTGCCCATGCATTTTACTGATGAACTATTAATTGCCGGGTCAGTGCTTTATCGTTGGATGTATCCAATGGAAAGGTATCTACACACATTGAAACTCTATGTGCGAAATCGTGCTCATCCTGAGGCCTCAATTGCTAAGTCTGTCCTTTTAGAAGAGTGCATGACCTTTTGCTCGAGGTATTTGGGTGATAACGTGGAAACCAAGTCTAGTCGACCTATTAGATTAGATGACAAAGGTAATGACTCTGGTCGCGCTGTTGGGAAAAAAGTTCAAATTCAGCTTGTTGAAGAAACATTGGTTCAAGCTCATCGTTATGTGCTTTTCAACACTGATTCAGTGGCACCGTTCATCGAGTAAGTTAGGTTTTTGCCTTAACAACTTGCACAACTTTGTTACTTGTAGGTTTCGATACATTCATTACGAAATTGACATGTGTGCATTTTTATAGAAAACATCTTGTGGAACTTTCAAAAGAGTATCCTCAACTTTCACAGCACCATATTCAACGCCTTCATAATGAAAAATTCAGCACATGGTTTAAGAATCATGTAAGTCGGTTTATTCCTTGTTAATCTTAATAGTGCTCTAGTATATTTGCTATATAAAATTTTGATTACCTTTTTTGTTGGGAAAATATCAGGTGCGCAGTTTGACAAATAACGCTCAACTACCTGATGAAATTAGGAGTTTGTCTTTAGGTCCTCTAAAGGATGCTTTTAGATTCCACTCTTATATTGTTCGTGGTTTTCGATTTCGGACAAAGGCAGTTGATCAACGTAGAAAAACTCAAAATAGTGGGGTGGTTCTAAAAGCTGCACAGATGAGTTATTCTAGCCGTAGAGACAAAAATCCTCTTTTAGGGGATGTTACTTTCAATGGACAGGTTACAAACATCATTGATATTCGTTACCTTAACGGCATGAAATTTGTCTTATTCAAATGCGATTGGATCGATAACCGTATGGGTAAAAAATTAGATGAATTTAACTTTACGCTCGTTAACTTCAACTATTTGTTATACAAAGATAACCGAGTTGGTGATGAACCTTTTATCCTAGCATCTCAAGCAGAACAAGTTTGGTATGTGGAAGACCCGTTAGAATTAGACTGGCATGTTGTTGTTTCGATGACACCAAGAGACAAATTTGATGGATATTTAGCCAATGAAGACTTAGATGTCCATGAAGTTGAGCCATTTAGCATGCAACAACTAGATCAAGATCAAAATGTATCTTGGACGAGGCAAGGGATAGATGGCTCCATAATTGACACAACCGTTCTTGATGATGACGATGGCACGGAGGAAGAAAGGGATGAAGTTTTTGAGGAATGAAGGGATGGTGGTTGAAATGCTTGAACTTTTTTACCCCCATATTACGTTAGTGAGAACATATCAGAATTACAAAATGATGATTGAAATGGATGTTTTATTAAATCTTTGTTCTCGTATTCACGTGTTGCCTTTTATTTTTTAATATTAACGGTTATGTTATAAATGATGTGCTTAAATGTTTTTTGATATTGTGACAGGAAACAATGCGGTCTTCTGTAAATTTTAATGATAATATTAAGAATGCATTAGAAGAATTTGAACATTCATCTTTTAAAGAGGGCACTCCAATTACTTTGTATGGATTCCGTAAAATTGAATTATGTCGTTACTTGCAAAAATGTGGGAAACAAATATCAGAACAATATTTGTTTGAAAAAATACTCCAGACGCTACCACCATGTTGGGATCAAGCAAAAGAAAAGATATTTCAAAAGCATAATCCAACACGTGGAGAGAAATTAGTAGAGCTACTAGAGGAGGAAGAACGAGAGTTTCATCCTTTATGGATAGAATTTGAGCAACATAAAATGAGCCCAAATTTAAATGTGCAAGATCATATGCATAACAAAGAAAGAGTATACAACATTTTAAAGAGGAGAGGCTTTTGTCCTAACATAATTGTTCTCGTGCATGCGATTGTGAGTACGCTTCCACCCACGTGGCCAATTTCATCTATTATTAAAAGGATAAAATGTGGTTGGCTCAATATGAGGGATTTGGCTAATTTTTTGGAAGAAATAGAAAGGTATTGAAAATGCATACTATCAAAGGAAATACGATGTATTATAAGTTTTCATTTTGTGTTTCATGTATAACGTTTATTCATATTTATTTTGACATATATGTTTTTTTATACAGATTTATCATGCCAACTAAAAACCCTTATCATTCCGTGGGAGTAGGAGGGTCATCGGATTCTCAAGCAGAAATGACCCCCCCATGTGCTCAGACGTCTATAGGATCACATCGGTCTCAACCAAAGTCATCTCAGCCAATGATATGCCAACCCTCAGATAATATGGGTGGAGGTATGTGTCTACCTATATAGTAGATAATTGTAAAATTCTGCTACAAATATTTTACTTTTATAATTATTCATGTCATATTTTCTTTTGAATTTTCATCAGGTAGTGCTGAGGGTTACCATTACCAGCTCAAAATGGTCCCGCTACTAGTGTGAAACGTAGAGGGTTTTCGAAACCATGGAAAGAATGGGATAGTGGTCAAAAGTTGATAATTGGGTGGAATAACGACTGTCAGCCAATCGAACCCAACGGGAAGAAGCTTGCGAGTCAGTTGGGATATTTCGCTAGACAAGGATCGTTATTTCCTTTGGATGTGGACGATTGGAGAAGAGTATTGAAGAAAAATCCTAATATAGTTTGGGATAGTGTGAAGGTACTTGTCGATCATTGCGAATATAAATTTGAATATTTTAAAATGCTCAGTTAGTACGTCAATCAAATGATCTATTTATAATTTATTTATATTCTTTTGTTTGTACCGCAATACAAATGCCCTGAAGGATTTAAGCCAATTTGTTTTCAAATGCTGGACAATGCTTGGAGGCGCTTTAAGTATCGTATAAAAAAGGACTATTATGAGGCGTATGACAATGACACAGATCGACTTGAAAATGTACCTCTCCAAGTTGATCCCGATATATGGCCTAAATTAGTGTCTTATTGGGGTGAAAAAGAAATCGTGGTATGACATATGTAGAATTACTTTCTATTTATTTTTGTTGGTTGTTTATATGTATCAAAATTGTAACATGATTTAACTCTTTATATAGCAAGTGGCGGCCAAAAACGCCGAAAATAGGGCAAACCTTTGTTCCCACCCTAGGATTGGGAGGACGTCAATTACTCAAGTTGTAGAAAAGGTTAACATCATATTTTATATTCCTTACATATTCTTTTATGCTTTTAGTTTGAGGACGATAATGTTGAATTTCATCATTACTATTATGAACGTAATATGTTTTTTTTCTTATCTTACTTAAAAAATAATAGATGAAAAAAGCCGACTTGCCTATCGACAAGCTTAGTGTGTATAGAGAGACTCGAAGGTTGAAGGATAAGACGTATAATATGGAGGATGGAGCGGCTGATATAGAGGTATTATATTTTAATGTCCATCCTTGTTACCTAATGTAAAAAATATTGCAATAAATGCTTTATGGTATTGCAGACTGTTTAAAACTCTTTTTTTAATTTGTAGGAAAGTATACAAAGACAGTTGAATGCGATAGAAGAAGAACAACAGAATGACCCAAAAGTGAGAGATATAATCTTTGAGGATGTCATTGGTCGTGACGGACATGGACGTGCATTATGTAGGGGAGTTGGTATTCGACCGCCATCTGTAAGGTCCATGCCTTCTCACTTTTACGAGAGCGAGATCGAAAGGTTGCAAAAGAGGATTGAGTAGGGAGAGACTCGTCATCGTGAAGAGATTCAAGAGTTGAAAGAGACCACCAACAAATTGTTTCGTATGATACAAAATGCTGGATTCCCAATACCACCAGATGATTCCCCGAGTACTTCCGATGTTCAGCTGTAGGGAACAGGTATCCTCATTTCTCATCGTTATCCAATTATCAGAAAGAAATTATTTTGGATAGGAATACTAAATTGTACAAAGACAATTGGCGCATTTGTTTCTTGTCACTTCCTGTGTGTGTGTGTGGTGGTGGTGGGGGGGGGGGGGGGGGGGGAGTACATAAGTATAATATACAGTATATTACTGCATATATATACTATATATACAGTATATATACTAGTATATATATGCATATATATGCATGTATAAAACTGCATATATGTAACTGCATATATATGCATATATATACTGTTATATATGCATATATATAACTGTACATATATGCAGTATATATATGTACGACGTAAATTTTCAAAAAAATAAACTTAAGCATAAAAACATGCCATCGAATGGTGAAAACGTAAAACAGCCTTAAAACGGTCCCGTAAGAGCCACGAACACCTCGCACGGGACCAATGTGACTCGTAGGAACAGACGGCGTAGTCCCGGGGCTCCCGGTTGGAGTGTACGACGTAAACTTGCAAAAAAATAAACTTAAGGATAAAAACATGCCATCAAATGGTGAAAACGTAAAACAGCCTTATAACGGTCCCGTAAGAGCCACGAACACCTCGCACGGGACCAGTGTGACTCGTAAGAACAGACGGCGTAGTCCCGAGGCTCCCGGTTGGAGTGTACGATGTAAATTTGCAAAAAAATAAACTTAAGCATAAAAACATGCCATCGAAGGGTGAAAACGTAAAACAGCCTTAAAACGGTTCCGTAAGAGTCAGGAACACCTCGCACGGGACCAATGTGACTCGTAGGAACAGACAGCGTAGTCCCGGGGCTCCCGGTTGGAGTGTACGACGTAAACTTGCAAAAAATTAGCCTTAAGCATAAAAACATGCCATCGAATGGTGAAAACGTAAAACAACTTTAAAACGGTCCCGTAAGAGTCACGAACACCTCGCACGGGACCAATGTGACTCGTTGGAACCGATCGCGTAGGCACGGGACTCCCGGTTTGAGTGTACGACGTAAAGTTGCAAAAAATTAGCCTTAAGCATAAAAACATGCGATCGAATGGTGAAAACATAAAACAGCCATAAAACGGTCACGTAAGAGTCACGAACACCTCGCACGGGACCAATGTGACTCGTAAGAATAGGCGGCGTAGTCCCGAGGCTCCCGGTTGGAGTGTACGATGTAAATTTGCAAAAAAATAAACTGAAGCATAAAAACATGCCATCGAAGGGTGAAAATGTAAAACAGCCTTAAAACGGTTCCGTAAGAGTCACGAACACCTCGCACGGGACCAATGTGACTCGTAGGAACAGACGGCGTAGTCCCGGGGCTCCCGGTTGGAGTGTACGACGTAAACTTGCAAAAAATTAGCCTTAAGCATAAAAACATTCCATCGAATGGTGAAAACGTAAAACAGCCTTAAAACGGTCCCGTAAGAGTCACGAACACCTCGCACGGGATCAATGTGACTCGTAGGAACCGATCGCGTAGGCACGGGACTCCCGGTTTGAGTGTACGACGTAAAGTTGCAAAAAATTAGCCTTAAGCATAAAAACATGCCATCGAATGGTGAAAACATAAAACAGCCTTAAAACGGTCCCGTAAGAATCACGAACACCTCGCACGGGACCAATGTGACTCGTAGGAACCGATCGCGTAGGCACGGGACTCCCGATTTGAGTGTACGACGTAAATTTGCAAAAAATTTGCCTTAAGCATAAAAATAAGCCATCGAATGGTGAAAACATAAAATAGCCATAAAACGGTCCCGTAAGAGCCACGAACACCTCGCACGGGACCAATGTGACTCGTAAGAACAGGCGGCGTAGTCCTGTGGCTACCGGTTGGAGTGTACAACGTAAAGTTGCAAAAAATTAGCCTTAAGGATAAAAACATGCCATCAAATGGTGAAAACGTAAAACAGCCTTAAAACGGTCCCGTAAGAGTCACGAACACCTCGCACGGGACCAATGTGACTCGTAGGAACCGATCGCATAGGCACGGGAATCCCGGTTTGAGTGTACGACGTAAAGTTGCAAAAAATTAGCCTTAAGCATAAAAACATGCCATCGAAAGGTGAAAACGTAAAACAAACCCAAAACGGTCCCGTAAGAGTCACGAACACATCCCACGGGACCAATGCGACTCGTATGAACCGATCGCGTAGGCACGGGACTCCCGGTTTGAGTGTACGACATAAAGTTGCAAAAAATTAGCGTTAAGCATAAAAACATGTCATCAATGGTGAAAACATAAAACAACCTTAAAACGGTCCCGTAAGAGCCACGAACACCTCGCACGGGACCAATGTGACTCGTAAGAACAGGCGGCGTAGTCCCGAGGCTCCAGGTTGGAGTGTACGACGTAAATTTGCAGAAAAATAAACTTAAGTGTAAAAACATGCCATCGAAGGGTGAAAACGTAAAACAAACCCAAAACGGTCCCATAAGAGTCACGAACACCTCGTACGGGACCAATGTGACTCGTAGGAACAGACGGCGTAGTCCCGGGGCTCCCGGTTGGAGTGTACGACGTAAACTTGCAAAAAATTAGCCTTAAGCATAAAAACATGCCATCGAATGGTGAAAACATAAAACAGCCTTAAAACGGTCCCGTAAGAGTCACGAACACCTCGCACGGGACCAATGTGACTCGTAGGAACCGATCGCGTAGGCACGGGACTCCCGGTTTGAGTGTACGATGTAAATTTTCAAAAAATTAGACTTGAGCATAAAAACATGACATCGAATGGTGAAAACGTAAAACAGCCTTAAAACGGTCCCGTAAGAGCCACGAACACCTCGCACGGGACCAATGTGACTCATAAGAACAAACGGCGTACTCCCGAGGCTCCCGGTTGGAGTGTACGACGTAAATTTGCAAAAAAATAAACTTAAGCATAAAAACATGCCATCAAATGGTGAAACATAAAACAGCTTTAAAACGGTCCCGTAAGAGTCACGAACACCTCGCACGGGACCAGTGTGACTCGTAAGAACAGACGGCGTAGTCTCGAGGCTCCCAGTTTGAGTGTACGACGTAAATTTTCAAAAAATTAACCTTGAGCATAAAAACATGCCATCGAAGGGTGAAAACGTAAAACAGCCTTTAAACGGTTCCATAAGAGCCACGAACACATCGCACGGGAGCAATGTGACTCGTAGGAACAGACGGCGTAGTCCCGGGGCTCCCGATTGGAGTGTACGACGTAAACTTGCAAAAAATTAGCCTTAAGTATAAAAACATGCCATCGAATGGTGAAAACGTAAAACAGCCTTAAAACGGTCCCGTAAGAGTCACGAACACCTCGCACGGGACCAATGTGACTCGTTGGAACCGATCGCGTAGGCACGGGTCTGCCGGTTTGAGTGTACGACGTAAAGTTGCAAAAAATTAGCCTTGAGCATAAAAACATGCCATCGAATGGTGAAAACGTAAAACAGCCTTAAAACGGTCCCGTAAGAGCCACGAACACCTCGCACGGGACCAATGTGACTCGTAAGAACAGACGGCGTAGTCCCGAGACTCCCGGTTGGAGTGTACGACGTAAATTTGCAAAAAAATAAACTTAAGCATAAAAACAGGCCATCAAATGGTGAAAACATAAAACAGCCTTAAAACGGTCCCGTAAGAGTCACGAACACCTCGCACGGGACCAATGTGACTCGTAGGAACCGATCGCGTAGGCACGGGAATCTCGATTTGAGTGTACGACGTAAAGTTGCAAAAAATTAGCCTTGAGCATAAAAACATGCCATCGAAGGGCGAAAATGTAAAACAGCCTTAAAATGGTCCCGTAAGAGCCACGGACACCTCGTACGGGACCAATGTGACTCGTAGGAACAGACAGCGTAGTCCCGAGGCTCCCGATTGGAGTGTACGACGTAAACTTGCAAAAAATTAGCCTTAAGCATAAAAACATGCCATCGAATGGTGAAAACGTAAAATAGCCTTAAAACGGTCCCGTAAGAGTCACGAACACCTCGCACGGGACCAATGTGACTCGTTGGAACCGATCGCGTAGGCACGGGACTCCCGGTTTGAGTGTACGACGTAAAGTTGCAAAAAATTAGCCTTAAGCATAAAAACATGCCATCGAATGGTGAAAACGTAAAACAGCCATAAAACGGTCCCGTAAGAGTCACGAACACCTCGCACGGGACCAATGTGACTCGTAAGAACAGGCGGCGTAGTCCCGAGGCTCCCGGTTGGAGTGTACGATATAAATTAGCAAAAAAATAAACTTAAGCATAAAAACATGCCATCGAAGGGTGAAAACATAAAACAGCCTTAAAATGGTTCCGTAAGAGTCACGAACACCTCGCACGGGACCAATGTGACTCGTAGGAACAGACGGCTTAGTCGCGGGGCTCCCGGTTGGAGTGTACGACGTAAACTTGCAAAAAATTAGCCTTAAGCATAAAAACATGCCATCGAATGGTGAAAACGTAAAACAGCCTTAAAACGGTCCTGTAAGAGTCACGAACACCTCGCACGGGATCAATGTGACTCGTAGGAACCGATCGCGTAGGCACGGGGCTCCCGGTTTGAGTGTACGACGTAAAGTTGCAAAAAATTAGCCTTAAGCATAAAAACATGCCATCGAATGGTGAAAACGTAAAACAGCCTTAAAATGGTCCCGTAAGAGCCACGAACACCTCGCACGAGACCAATGTGACTCGTAAGAACAAACGGCGTAGTCCCGAGGCTCCCGGTTGGAGTGTACGACGTAAATTTGCAAAAAAATAAACTTAAGCATAAAAATATACCATGTTGCTGAAATTTGTTTTAAACTTTAATTTTAATTAGTAGTTGTTAAAAAATGTTGATTTGTTACGTAGGAACTAAAAATGAGTGAATATTGATCACAAGTTTTTAAGGGTTAAAAATTGCAAAACAAGTAAAACTAACTTTTTTGTTTTGTTTCTTATATTTATTTGCAGGATAACATTTTAGGGGTATATTTTATTCGCGTGAAACACATGAACGAAACAATGGTTTGCGACAGGTAAATTGTTTATTTTTGTTGTTGACATGCGAGATTGTTTTTTTTTATTGGCCGTGCGGGCTTTTGTGTTGATTAAACGGGTTCATTTTCATGTATAAACAAAGGAGACTCTGCCGAATTTTTTAAAAAATTGTAATGACTTGTTGATTTGGGAGATTTTTCAATTTTTTTATGGCCGTGCGGGCCTTTGTGTTCATTTAACAGGTTGGTTTTCATGTATAAACAAAGGAGACTCTGCCGAATTTTTTTAAAAATTGTAATGAATTGTTGATTTGGGAGATTTTTCAATTTTTTTATGGCCGTGCGGGCCTTTGTGTTCATTAAACAGGTTGGTTTTCATGTATAAACAAAGGAGACTCTGCTGAATTTTTTTATAAATTGTAATGAATTGTTGATTTGGGAGATTTTTCAATTTTTTTATGGCCGTGCGGGACTTTGTGTTCATTAAACAGGTTGGTTTTCATACATAAACAAAGGAGATTTTGTTGAATTTTTTTAAAATTGTAAAGAATCGTTGATATGCGAGATTCTTATAGTTGTGCGGGTTTTTTTATTGATTAAAAAGGTTGGTTTTCATGTATAAACAATGGAGATTTTGTCAATTTTTTTAAAAATTTGTAAAAAGTTGGTGGTACGATTAACTAATATATTTGGATATTTTATTTTACTATAATATTATTTTGATAAAATGATTACTTATTGATTGCAGGTTGTGCACAAGAAGTTGAAGAGACGGGATTTTGAGTGTCTACTATATGCGACACTAAGAGAAGTTTTTGAAGCATGATAACCATATTTATCATCTTAATTTAGGAAGATATTTTATTGACAGTTGTTTATCTTATTAATTAGTATGATTTTGTACTCATTTAAATATTTCGACTTGAATGTTGTTTAATGGAAGAAATTGTTATTAGATACGTGCTTCAATGAATGTGGTCGATATATTGTGTTTTTGATCGGATGATTTGATTTATAATGCATATTAGACATCAATTATTATTGCAACATAAAACATATAATAATATAACTATTTATGATAATTTTTTATTTATTAATTGGGACGGTTCTAAACCGTCCCTAATACTTATTTGTATTAATTGAGAATACCTTTTGGGACGGTTTTTACCGTCCCTAATACTCATTTTTGCATCAACTGAAATTACCTTTAGGGACGGTTTTTACCGTCCCTAATTGGGTTGCCAGAATCTCAGTAGTATTAGGGACGGTTTATCCGTCCCTAATACTATCGGCGGGAGCGGGGATTTTTTCGCGGGAACACTATTTGGGACGGTAAAAACTGTCCCTAATGTCAAATGCAGAGTGTTTATGAATTAAAATTTAGGACGGTAAAATCCGTCCCTAAAATATTTAGGACGCCTAGTATAAGGGACGGATTTTTGCCGTTGCAAAAACCGTCCCTAATACTCTTTAGGGACGGTTTTTGTACTTTTAGGGACGGTTTTTTACCGTCCCAAATACTCATTTTTCTTGTAGTGTTGTGTGTTACCCAACGAAGTTAATGTATTCAAAGACTTGGGCATATGGAAGAGTGTGGCTAAATATAAGTGAAAATTTGGGGTAAGATTTTTTTGTGGCTCGTCGAAACGAATTTATAGTGGTGGGAGTCAGCCACCCCTTTTAGAAGTAGAATGCTATGTTTATAGAAGGATCTCAGGTACAGTTTGACTGCACATTCCTTCATCAGATGTTCAGGATAAGATGTGAAAGTTGTTCTGAACTCATCACAGTAAGGCTGGATAGAGGTCCATTTGTGAATATGAATCTAAACTATTAGCGAATCTTATATCGGAGGATGTAGATACAAATGGAGGAGAGGATTTCAAATGGGAGATCGACTAGTAAGGGAATTCTGCTGTTAAAAGGGAATTCTGTTAAAAAGGAAAGGTCTGCTAGACGGTCGATTTAGAGGGTGACAGTGTCATGCATTGTCAATAAAGGTCTTAATGCTTCTTTGTGAAAGGAGCTAAAGGGATTGAAAGATTTATCGGGAGAGTAAGACTAGATGAAATGCAGTTAGTGAAATGCCACAAGGGGGTAGACCCATCAGGGGACCCATTTGAATGATTCGGGTAGGTGAATCCTTACCAAGTGATGGTGAGTTCGGTTAGAGCTATCAAAGCTAGTAGTGTGTTCCTTAGGGCCAACAAAGATAAGGGAACGATGGGGGGTAGCCATCAAGATCGAGACTATTTAAGTCCTAGAGAAGGACAACCCTAATAAGGTCAGTGTGATCGGTAATAAGTTGATTATGTGTAGAGGTATTTTGTGTAGGGTGAAATCATATGCGTTAATGTTTCTCGGAGTGAGTAATGGGACAAGAGTAGGGTGCCTAATGAAGGGAATGATTAAAGTAGTTTTGTTTTGGCTCAGACAGGCGTATTTTGTCTGAAAGCCATTTGAGCATCCAGGGCGAATGGCAAAGTAGAAGTACGAGTTTTATGCTCGGAAGATGAAGCGTGTTTTATGTGAAACGAGCAAGTCATTACATTTTTGTTTATTGCTAGATTCGCATATGAGAAGAATTTAGTGCGTATATCTATAGCGTTATTATTAGGTGTATGTTTTCCCTGGTATAGTGGGGTTGTCTTCAGTATTATCTGCGGAGGATAAATGGGTGCATCATTTGTGTTGTATACCTTATTGAGATTATTTGTTTTAGTTATGTTATTATCGACATGGATTGACTTGTTGTATATGAGACCAAGATTGATTGTTATAGCCAACGTATTGTCTTTGACAAGAGAGTGAATAAGTAGACTTTTATATAAATAGATAAAACCCGTTGGGATGCTATATACTATAGACTAAGGACCCGAGGGGTTTCGATGATCGACTATTTTAGGTAGTAGTGTATCGGGGGGGGGTCCTTGTTTGGATTTCGCTCTATGAGACACCCCACGCATGAAACTAAAGAACATTGGGAGTTGAAATAAGTTAGGTATTTAGAATATGAGTTTATAACCTTTGCCATTATATGTGTGTGTATATATATATATATATATATATATATATATATTAATCAGAGTGTTATGAGTTGTGGCATGATTTGAGGCAGATGGAATCGCCAAATGAGAATGTTGAAATCATAGAAATACGGATTATAAACTAGGTAGTCAGTTAATTAAAGGTAACCTTACAGAGGAATCACATTCATTTAGACCTTATGATGGAATGTACACACATTGGGTATATGGGTGCCCTGAATGGTTGATTGTAGTATTCTCCATATTTGTGACGCAGTAAGTACTCTTGAGGTTAATGAAAGTAGAAGTTGTGACTTCCAGATTTAGTTGTTTGATGACTTAGGATCGTTACTCCCATAATTTTGCCATGAGGATGGTATAGGAAGGATTGGGTAAAGTTTAACTCAAGATAATTTAAACTAAATGGTAAGGCTTGGAGTATAACATTAGTGGGGGTGTTCGGTAATGAACAGTATGGGTGGTACGACCGAAATTACATGAGATGTGAGATTAATACCCAGAGTAGTCCTTACCAGTTACGCTTTATTTTTTTGTATTTCGGGATGAAATTCCATTATTAGGGGAGAATTATGTAATACCCCGTATTTTTATGGCTTCTAAAATTGGGGATTTTTTAAATTTAATTTGAGATATTAATTTAATATTAATCCGAAAGTTATTTTTAATATTTACTAGCATGATGTGAGTTAGTAATTATTGGAAATTTGTTGAATATTACTGGATGAGTAAAGTAATAAATGAGATTGATTTTATTAAAATTATCATGAGTGAATAAAATGGCAATTATGGAAATTTAATTCGGGACACGCCTGTGTCATGTCAGGACTAAATTATTATTCTTAAAGTGAATAAATTATAAGTCGCCCGTATGGTCATTTTGAGTGCGCCAAAGTTTTGGGAAGGGTCGAGGTAGTCCGAAAAGTATACCCGGGGGTTTAGTATGGGTTTCGGGGCATTTTTAGGCTTAATTGTCATCCCGGGAGGGTATTTTAGACATTTTGTATTTTTGGGTATGTAAACCCACGAATTTTCTTAGTATATATTAGCCATTTGGAGTTGTCTCTTAGGTTTAACAAACACAAAACATAATCCCATCCATTAGAGAATAAGGTGAAGATATTAGAGAAGAACGTAAAGAGTTTCCAAGCAATCCAAGGCCTAGAACTCACCCGATTGCATCGCCACAACCACCAAAATGTAGATCACATGACGAGGAGGGCAACCACATATTTTTCATCAACAAATCAGATCCTTGAATCCCAGGCAAGTATATATCTTGTGATTTCTAGGTTAATATACCTTCCATGTTAGTCTAGGAATGAAAATCATATGTTTTAATCGAAGAATTATATATTTTGGAAGAGAATTGATATGTGTTGTAGGGAGAATCCATGTAGTCTGAAATGGTGATCATATGTAGAGGATTACCCAGGAATTTATTCTGATATTTGGGAAGAAAATCTGGATTAAAATAGAGGGTTGTGATTATTCATGCAAAATTTTGTTTTATATATAAATATGAGATTAAACCCCTTTCTGATTGATTCGTTGAGGATTTATTGATGTTGTTACGTTAGAACTTATTTATATATGTTACTTATACATTTGGATTACTTTGATGGGAGTTTGGGATGAAATTATAGAGGTTTGTAGGGGCTAGAATGTTTGAACCCGTAGGTTGAAAATTACAGCAAACTGGGCAAGAACTGCTTGATCGATCGATCGATGATCGATCGATCGACCCCATTATTCGATCGATCGATCCCTCTTGAAAAAGTGCATATTTTTCTCCTTTTTTGTTTAATCTGGTTAAGATAGGTAGGAACCCTTGATTATTATTTTTGGAGTATAATGAGTTATGAAGAGGACTAGTAGGATCTAGATAGACTCCATTAAGCGAAATTGAATTGAGATGACATTGTGGGTTAATGGGGAGTTATTCATACATTGGAAATTGTGAGTACGTTTACTAAAAGATTGAGACTTGTTAAAGATTTAGACTAGAAGGTAAGTGAGGGTATACCTACTGATATTTATACTTAGTGAGAGAGAATACTTTGAGAGATAAGAAGTAAGTATGAAGTAAATAATAAATGAGAATAAAATAGACGAATCTGTTATGAGAGATAATTGAGTAAAATTTGTGTTGAAAACGGATAATAACAATTATGGGTTGTGGGCGAACCTAATTTTGAAAATATGAATATTTATATGTAAGACTGTGTGATTGTGCATATATTATGTATCTGTGTATGGCTTACCTAGATTATTTGCTATCGATGGGAGGTTTGCGCGTGAGGGCAGTCATATCCTGATGAATCCATGGGATTTTTGACTTGTCGCACGAGAACATACGACTTAGGTAGATTACCATTAGTGAGAACAATAGTATAGAACGATCATTTGGGTGCGTAGGTATGTGCGTAGCCCAAAGATTAGGACTATGTTCGCCTCCATTATTTGTGATTTGATATTTGTGGTTCGAGGAGTGTTTAATGAACCTATAGTCCCCTATACAGTGACGTGATGTATTGGGACAAGATAGCAGAGTAATGCAGCACCGCAGCTATGTCTCGGGGTGCAGTATAGTGTATATATATATATATAATATAGTGAATGTATATATATACATCTGATGATATCTACTATGTGGCTAAAGTAGAAATGTAAGATAGTTATGTATTAAAACACTTAGTTGAATTGAATTAATAAGGGACTTATCCATGTTGAATCTAAATGGATATATATGTTTATAACATCATTATATGTATTATAAGGTTAATACGTGGGAACAATTTGGGCTATAAATAATGGATACATGTGGCTAATATAGTTAGCGTGGGAACTATAAGTAGGATGGCTTAGAGGTACGTTATTTGTGCACACTAGACGAGAGGCGAGGATTCTCAAGAGAGTGCCGCATACTAATATGGTTATGATATTAGACAGTAAGCATTTTAAATACTCGCTAAACTATTTTTAAAACTATTTTACACTAGGGATCTGACCCGTTTTTTGTCATTTCTTTCTTTGTTGTATATATACATATGTATTACAGGTGCCTAGCCACAGGGGCGTCATGCTTAGGTTCTTTGGATTGGACGTGTTGCAGCTTATGTGAGAGTTGTAGGCCCTTTCTTTAGATGACTTCGTCATTGAATCAGTTCCTACTTTAGATCTTCATAGTTAGGGCATGTGTCGCCCGATTTTCGATTCCAGTTGGATTTGTCAGAGATTTATGATATTTCCAGTATTCAGTACTCCTCGAGAGTTAACTGTTGCCAGGATGATTTCATTTATAGTTCATAACTTGGTTTGGTTTATCTAGATGGTTTAAATGGTAGTGTAATAATTGGTATCCTTTTATTTATGTGACTCTTAAACTGTTATTATTAAAATGGTTTTCATATTGGTATTTAATAAAGGAAAACTTGGGTTTTAAATGGTTTTGACACTTAACTTAATTATTTAGGGTGTTCAAATTGGAAATATTATTTTGCGACAGTGTTGCTGAGAATGAACCAACCGTTCACCTGGTTTTTAATTTAATAAAGGACTGATCACCCAGTATTTAATTAGGCGGGGTGTTACATTAAACGATTCTTTATCACAGACAACATACTGAGCAACAAGTCTATGGAGAGTTGCTCAGTCTTTCTTTTCAGATCCTTGGGTATCTACCATGTTTGAGGAGGCACCAAATATCATAGTACCAACAGTCAGCTATCTCGGGTTCTTCCTCCGTTCCAAACTCAATGTGGTAGCAGTGGGTCGGTTTGTCTTATTTTTAGAGTAGGAAAGGGGCCATGGTTATTCCCTCGGGTATGTCAATCATGGATGCTAAGGTAGCAAGGGTGTCATCTAGGTTATTGTTTTCTCAGGGAAGGTAGTAGAAGGTGATTTCTTGTAATTGAGAATCTAGCTCTTCAAGGTGGTATGGAAGGGTAAGAGTTTCTCATCTTTGACTTTCCATTTTCTATGTACTTGGCCGATGATGAGGGTTGAATCCCCATATACATATAGGTATCAAATTCCTTTCTTGAGGGAGACTTTAAGGCCTACCTTGCACACCTCGTATTCAGTCATGTTGTTGGTGTAAGGAAAGTCCAGCTTGATGGCAATAGGAGTGTGAGAGTCATCAGGGGCAATTAGGAGTATCCTAATGTCATACCCTTTCTTATTGGCAGTGCCGTCAAAGAACATTTTCCATCGAAGGTCTTCTTAGGAGGTACATAGGATATTCTCATAAGGTAACTCAGCGATCCAGATGTCGGCCACTCCCATAGGGTAGTCAGCAAGGTAATCAGAGACAAATCTTCCTTTCATGGCCTTTTGCATGACATATGTGATATCAAATTTAGCTAGTAGCATCAAATAATGGGCCATTCGGCTAGATAAGGCGGGCTTCTCGAGAAAGTACTTGATGGGTTCCATTCGGGATACAAGCTTGATGGGAAAGGTGAGCATATGGTGATGCAAACTTTGGGTAACCCAGATAAGAGCGACACATTTTTTTTCTAAGGCAGTGTAGTTAACCTCGTAACGGTCAACTTTTGACTAGAATAGTAGATGGCTCTCTCTTTGTGAGTTTCTTCGAGGTATTGGGCTAGCGAAGCCCCAACGACAATATCGGTTACAGTTAGGTATGGGAGTATGGGAAAATCAGGCTGTGGTAGCATGAGCACTGGAGATTGGGTTAGGTATTGCTTGATTCGATCGAAGGATTCTTGGCAAACTTCATTCCAGACTTTGGTGAATCCCTTCAGAGGAGTTTGAAGATGGGTTCACAGATAAAAGTCAATTAGCTGATGAATCTACTGATGTACTGTAATTTCCCAAGGAACCCCCAAACTTCCTTCTTCGTTCGAGGTGGTGGCATCTCAAGTATGGATTTTAGCTTGGCAGGTTCTGCTTCTATCCATTTCTCACTAACTGTGAATCCCAAAAGTTTTCCTTTAGTGATGCCGAAGACACATTTCTATGGGTTGAGCCGCATCTGGTATTGTCGCAGCCGTTCGAAGAAATTTTGGAGAGTAGGAACATGGCCTTCCCTAGTCTTGGATTTTATGATCATGTCGTCTACAAGGAGGTCGACTTCCTTGTGTATCAGATCATGCAGAATGGTTGTGGTAGCCCTATGGTAGGTAGGTCCTTCATTTTTTAGACCAAATGTCATGACAGTGTAGCAAAAGTTTCACAAGGGGTGATGAATGCGATTTTCTCTTGGTGATGTGGGTGCATCTTTATCTGATTATATTCAGCAAACCTATCAACGAATGCCTTGAGAGCGTGACTGTCTGTATTATCCACAATCATGTTAATGTTGGGTAGTGGGTAATCATCCTATAGAGAGGCCTTGTTCAAGTCTCGATAGTCAACACACTTGCGAACCTTCCCTCCTGACTTTGGCACGGGTACGATATTGGCTAGCCATATGGGATATTAAGTCACACGAATGAAGCCCACGTTCAGTTACTTGAATACTTCTTCTTTAACCTTGAGTGACCATTCGGTGAGGAGATTTTGCAACTTCCATTTGACGGGTTTGCAGTCCGAGAGAGTTAGAATCTCATATTGGGCTATCTCAAGGTTAATGCCGGGAATATCATCATAGGACCGTGCGAAGATATCCGTGAATTCCTTTCATAGTTGTGCACACTCATTCTCATTTAAGGGTGGACCCTATCCTAATCTCGAGCATTTGGCTATTAGAACTGAGATTAATAACAACAGTTTCATCTTTATTAACTTGAACCCTGTTATGTTGTTTGTTATTAAACTCATTTAGATCAGTTAAGAATTGTTCATTTGCTAAATCATCATCATCAAGAGTTTGTTATAATCAATACAATTAATGTAAGGTACAACAAGATACTCAAAATCTTCATTTATTTCATGGATAGGAAAAACAACATTGAGAACCTCATCAAAGGAAGTCTCAATTACATTAGAGTGAGGGAAAACAACTAAAGGGGGTAAACATCGGGGTTAGGTTGGACATTAGCAGGTGGCAGAGGTTAAGCATTCCAATTGATAAGAGATGCATCAACATCTTTGATGAGAAAGTATGGGTTAGATGACGTATCCCCTTAGTGGATTATGCAGAGTCTCAGTCCCAGTATCGGTAAATAGAAAGAGTCCTCAGAGTTACCGCCCTCAGAATCCCCAGTATTAGTTGTGGTCTCTTCAGTGAGTGGTTGTATATGGTTTTGGTAAGTCTTGGCCCATTGGTAGCTATCTTGAAAGAAGATATCCATTCTTGGTTTCATCCTTTTGTCTACATGGTCATACCAAGGTCCAGGGAAGCCATATAAGGGGAAATCTTCACCTTCTCTGATGAATCTTCCATTAGGGAATCTCTTGGGATAGTTCTGGCTCATTCTAACCTCCTCTTTAGTCGAGGCTAACGAATCAATATGAGTTCTTCTTGTGACGGTTGACAACCCAAGCCATAGGGAGGAAAGGCCTCCTTTAACACAATGGGTTCAATTATCCCTTGTTGTCTTCCCCCTAGCCCCAGTCCGGGCATAAAGTGCATGTTCTTGAACCTCTTAATTACATTGATGTTTTTGTGAGGGTCATATTTCAGAAAAACCCTATCTTTGAAGTCATCCCCTGTTGGGAGTAGAAGTGGTTCAACTTGGAATCCTAAAATAAGCATATCATTAACCCTTCGTTTTATTTTAACTATTGGATTACTGCTGCTTGTGTTCTCGGTGTTGTTGCTGTCTCCCAAGATGGTGATAACTTGCCCATTGGGGAAGAACTTTAATTTTTGGTAAAGGGAAGAGGACACCCATTTGATGCTGTGGAGTTATGGTCGTCTGAGCAACAGATTGAAATAAGCTGGGATATCGATGATTTGGAATTCAAAAATAGGATTTATAGGGACAGCCCCTATTGCAAGCTTGATATCCCCCATTACTTCTCAGCGGGTGTTGTCATAGGCACGTACTGCAGTAGAGGTTGGATGTAGGTCTCTAATTTTCAATCCTAGACAATTGAGGGTTCTTAATGGGCAAAACTTCAGAGATGATTCATTGTCGATGAGAGAGGGCGAACTGTTGTCCCCATAACTTCAACATAGATATTAAGAGCATGATTGTGGTTAGGACCAGTCCTAGAGATTTCTTCTTTAAAAAAGGAGAGCATTCAAGTAGAGGTCAAGGATCCGACTAGGTTCGCCGCTTTTTCTGGCCTGGTTGAGGAAAAAACTACGGGTTCTATGAGTAGCTTGATTAGGGCATTTCGGTGCAGTTGGGAAGACATAAAGAGTCCCCATTAAGTGATGTTAGCTTGGGTTTTATTCAGTTGATCAAGGATCTTGCTTTCCTTGAGGGTTTTTTCTGGCATAGGGAGATTTTTTATACCCTTCCCTTTGTCGTTTGCTGATGATTGTAGATTTATGATTTGGTAATGTCTTCCTGACCTGGTCATGTGGTTCACAAAAGAAGGGAAAAATAAAAATCCTATTTCTCCATCGATATCGGGTTATTCAACCACTTTTGTTGATTTCTCCTAGAAGCTCCTCGAATGATATCATCCCGCATATGTCGGCTATCAAGCTAGTCTTTTCTGAATCTTCAAAATTGTCCCCCCATTCGGTGGCAACGATATTATCTTTCCATGAAAGTCAATGCATTCCACGAGCTCCACGACCTCTTCGTATAATTCCTCCCATTCGGTAGGGAAATGCAGAACTGAAGGGACCAGTCACCCTTGTAATTTTAAAGAATCGAGTAGCTAGGATATAATACAAATATCACCGGTCTATTGAAACAAGTCTGTTATTATCTGAACCATATCATCTAGACTGAATTCGTCAATTGGCACCACCCAATTGCCTAACTCTCGGGCCCATTTTTTGATCTTCTAAGAACAACCCACTGAATCTCTAACAGTCAATGGTCATCTGGGAGGGAAATTTCAATCCAAACTCTAAGAGTTAGTTCAACACTTCTGATAGTTCCATATCTTTACCTCCAGAATGTGTGCAGACAGAAATGCATGCTCTGGTGAGAAGCAGCAGGGCCTGATCGACAAAGCTGGTGGGGTGTAAGACAAAATATGGGCATGTTTGGAGAGGATTATGAGAGTATATGGGTATGACTGGTGATTTACTTGGCATGATTTGGGTTAAAATCAGGGCTCGAGAGTGCTCGGGGGCCTCCGAATTGATCTTCGGTAGCAAAATGGTTTGTTCGTTAGAACCGTTATTTCGATTCACACATGGGGAAGATCGTTAGAAAGGGGTTTCAGTTCCCTTTGAAGATTCAAAGAGCTTTCTCTTTGACGATTGAGTTGACCGGGGTCAAACGGGAACCGAGGGTGCCCGATGGGCTCTAGATCGGTACTAGGAGTGTGATCCAGAGTTTTCAGTGAGATGGGGAGGTGCTAGGGACCTAAGAGGAGACCTAGGGGTCCTAAAATGTGGTGTCTATGATGATATGAGAAATCATCCACTTGTCATTCTCGTACCAGAAAATTAAGTATAAGGTGCATAATAAGTAAAATCGAGCGAGTAAGAGAGGTAAAAGATAAGATATAGAGTGGTTCGGCTATAATAATGAGCATACGTACACTGTGGTGCCACACTCTCATTATATATGCTGTTAGGTACATAGTAATTTGGCCTAAAGAGGCGTATAAATATGAGAATCGAAGATAATATATGTTTATGAGAATTCCAGTGGCTCCGGGATGGTGTCTGTGATACTCCAGACAGTAGCCTCCAAGCTATGCTTAGTGGCATAGAGAGAGAGAGAGAGTTCAATTCTGAGTTACGTCTTAGTGTAAGAGATGAATCTCTCCCCCTATCTAGAGGTGTGGGCCTCTATTTATAGGAGTGTTGTTGCTGGGTAAAAGGGTCCGCGACCTGTTAAGTGATGTTAGGGACACACCTTATGAGATGTAAGGGCTGCATCCTGAGTATGAGCTACTGCGGCAGTGGACCAGTAAGGTAAAAATGGATAAGGCCGCACCCTGTATGTTCTAAGCGGCGGCCGAAAGTCCACGACACTTTCCCATTGTATACATTCTGCAATAGGGTAATATATTTGTCATATCAATAAGCCCCCAAGTCGTAGTGCCAAGATATAGTGATTGGGGTTGCGGCTGAGTAGTCAAGTATTTTGAAGATGCTGCGGCGTTCCAAAGGCGATGCTTCATCTTCCCGTGGTCATTTATATAAATGGAAACTGGTTGTTGCCTTCATTACCTTTTCCAACTCTTGAGAGCAAATCGAAAGCGAACCTCTATTATGAGTTTATCTTGAGTTTTCCGGCGTCCTTTCAAGATAGCGCATGGTGGTTGATCAAGAGGTTCAATGTTGAGCAACTGTCGTTACAGGGTTGAGCACCACCCAAGCTTTCCTTTCGATCTCCAGGTAATTTTCTTTCTCAATAATTCCTGAATTCTAATTTTAATTCGCTAATTTGCTGCCTGTTCTGGGTTTTTTCTAGCAAATGATCCATACGAACTCATATTTGAGTCCCAATTTCTTTGAACATTGAATTCTGAACTGGACTCTGAATTGAATTGAACTCATATTTGAATTGATACTGCTAGTCTTAGTTGAAATGAAATCATTAAATCCCCCTTGATTTGAATTGATTGTAGTAGATAACTATTATGAAATTGAATCGATCTTCAATCGATGGAATCAACATTTTGTTCTTTAAATAAACTTTTCAAATTCTAGGGTTTTGATCTTTAGAATAGACATCTTGAGAGTTGAGCTATTTAGAAGTTTGGCCACGGCACGTATCATGTTCTAGTGCTATTTTGGCTGCGGCCTCATGTCAGTGTGAAAAATATCCATTCGTTCCTAGGGTTTAGCCTCAAGTTAGGTAACATTAAATACTAACCTGTTTAAGCATATAGCCATGGCATAAGGGGTTAGCCATTTAAAATAATAGGTCGCGAGATGAGTCATATTCTCTTGATTAATACAAACTCATGCCTTTGTAATATAAATGTGACTTCTCCAAGAATTAAACTCGTATTTTTCAATCTCTCCATGAATTGAGCACTCCTTTAGGCTAGTTCGAATGATTACTCATTATAACTTCAAATTGCAAAATAACTGTTGCAAAATTACTCTTGTACTTTGAATCGATCTTCATATGATAGAAATAGGCTTTTGTAGATGAAATTTTCTTGCCAAATGTAGACTTTCAGGTTTCTACTTTAATTTTTTATGTTCTTGAGAGAGATGTTGCACCTTCTAGAGCCTTTTATCTTTGAATTTACTCATATTAAATACTAACCTATTTGAGTGAGTGACCGCGGCATGATAAAATCCCTTTAGTAATTTAGGGCTTTCCTGAATCAATGCAACCTTCAAATATTGATAGCTGCAGCATAGAAAATGTTGATGCAGTAGGCATTAAACATAATGATACGGCATGCAAAAAGTAAAAGCTGCTGGATGTAGATATTTGCCTTCGTTACTTTAGGTTCTCAAATTATAGTTCGCGGCATTTAGCGCATAATTTAATGACTACAACATGTAAGAAGATAATGCCTCCTACCCTCAAAACAATATGCCGCTGTGACATTTAGGGCTTTAGGACCCAACACTCGGCATATTTAGCCAATTTTGCTAATCATCATTTCTACTCTCTTTAATCTACATATCATTATTTCTGTCGCAGCTTCTTAGAGGCTTTTTAGGACCATATTGGCTGTGGTGCCTAACTGCGGACTCTCTGCTTTTCAGGTACTGCTGCAGCCATACGAACTTTGACCCAAATGAATTTCTAAGAGGATTTTGGAACACTCACTTTGGAGCCTATCCTCCCAAAATTCCCTTTGTGCGCCCTTTGAAATCAACTGGAACTTACTAGCTGAGAAATTTCCCCAACTGTGTGGTGCTAGATTCAGATTTAGATTCTGCGGTTATGGAGGAAGATACCAATTCTAGCAACTAACTAATGGACGTAGATAATAATACCGTGACAGGGGGTCCATTCAATGTTAGGGATGAACCTGTTGGCACATCTGGGAGGGATAAGAGACCTCTTGTTGCACTTAGCATCTGCATCACTATGACCCAAGAATGAGTTGATCAGGTAGAGGAGGCCTTTGAATTTCCATAGAACTTGATGTGCTCCGCACTTGTCGCAGAACAAAGTCCATGCACTTCAGTTGGTGATGATGGGGTCTACTTCTCCATGCACGCCTTTATTTATGGGTTGCGGCTGCCTGGTCCTATTTCCATTAGAAGAACTTTCCAAATAATGAGGTTAGCCCCAACCCAATTAGATCCCAATGGCTAGATGGCCATTCTTGCAGCAATCGTACTATAAGAGAATAAATTTGAGAGAGACATTACTCATGCGGAGTTTTTCCACCTCTACCGCCCAAAGGAAAACTCCGTAAAATTTGTGAGCTACTATTACTTTTCAGTCCGCGGCAGAGATGAGACCCTTTACTCTGGGAGTCCTACCCGTGTAAAGAACTAAAAGGGCAAATATTTTTACATTTTTGGAGAAGGGTGGGAGATCCACCTTGAAGAGACTGAGAGGGATAGAACCTTTAGAATTCCGCGACAATGGGGGTGTCCCTCCAAACATGGTACTTTTTCAATTATACCCATTTCCCCTCTTTATAGTTGTATGTTATTCTCTACATTTTACTTTTGTACTAACCTTTGTATTTTTATGCAGTTCTTGACAATTTGTAGCTGAGTAAGCGACAGGAGAAGAGAGTTGGCAAGACCACAACAATTACTACCGAAGAGAAGAAGTTCAGCACACTTGTAACATCTTCCTCCATCTTTCAAGAGGGCTACTTCCCCAATAAATCTATTCCCAAAGAGATGGACCCAGAAGGTAATAACCCTTTCATTTATTAATACCGCGATAATAATTTTTAAACTTTAAATTTTTATTACTGCATTTGTTCTTTTAGATGAGGAAGTTGATAGGGAGATTTTAGATACCCAGCTGGCATAAATGGATGAGGACGCAATTATCCTCAACAACACTGCTAGGCAGAGGAAGAGGACAAAGTCCAAGGCGCCTGCCGCGATCCCTTCAAGTAGCCAAAATCCTCCTGTCGCGCCCCAAAATCAAGTTGCGAAACAAGCTAACCCTGCCACACCCCAACTCTAAGTTGAGGAGAGGGACCCTCATGAGAGGCCTGAGGGTACTTTTGATGATGATCTTTGTGCCAATCTAGCCGCAACAGGGCTAATGTCAACGTCCGAGGGTCCAAACCATTCAAATTCTCCACCACACCTCCAATTGTCACAATTAATGCCAACCTGGTGCCTCCTCAGTGTCATGCCAGTGTTGGTCTTAATGGCCATTCATGGCCCTTGGGACACAATTGCAAGGGTTGTCCGTAGAATGAAGAGGGTCCCAGATGCTGTGGACTTTGGTCGACTCATGGATGAAGACCACGGCGACTTGGAGGATTACGGTCTCCACAATCTGTTGAGGGTAAGTGCAAGTGCCTTTTCAGCTTCATTTTCATATTTCATTTTTCACTTTTAACTTTAAGTCTGTTTGCAAGCCGCGGACGTCATGATTTCACAAAAGAGGAAGTATAAGGCCCTGTGTAAGCTGAAAGAGGCGGCGGATAGAGTTCACTCCTCTAACTTGGAGAAAGCCAGGGCAGCTTCCTTTGAAGTTGGAAAGAAGTCTTTTGATGCAGCTCTTGAGTTATGGAAGATGAACGTGGATGCCACCATTAAGGCTATGGAATAGGATAAGAAAGAAGTTGAGGAGAACTTTAGGCAGGTCGCGGAGTCCCTGAAGGTTTCCCAAGCTCAGGCTTTGGAAGATTCCAAGGTCACGGAGTTTGCCCACAACAAGCTTGAATTTCTGCAGAAGAAGTATGAGGAACTTGAGGCTAAGGCTGCTAACGATGCTGAAGCCCATGCCACAACGATCAAGAAGATGGGATAAGATCATGCCGCGGCCCTTAAATTGGCAGCTGACAGCACTGTGGAGTCATTTAAGGTCTCCAAAGACTTCTACCTCATCAATAATAGAGCCTACCTCCGTGGCTACCAAGAGCTCAGGAATAGAGTCATAAAAAACTTCCCTGACTCTAAAGAGATAGTTCTTTCCTGGGGTCTTGGTGATGCTGAGCATCAGCAGTGCATGGTTGAGATTAAGGCTATGGGAGAAGAAAGAGCCAAGTTAAGGGCAGAGGCTAAATCAGCAACAACTGAGGAAGAGACCATGACGGCTACGGAGGGAGAAGAGTGAGATGAAGTTAACGATGATGCATATTAGGGTTGCTTCCATCTCTATCTTTTGTTGTGCATTTTGGAATGGCTGCAGCCTTTGTTCGTATAACTTGATTATTTGAATTTTTTGCTTAGGCTTTAGCTTTCAAACACTAGTATATCCTTGTATATTTTTGCTAACTGTACTCTCAAAGGTGCGGCCACTTTTGGAAATCAATAGTTTCTCATTTGTATACCTTATTCTTTTAATGCTTTGGTGCTTTTACATTTGAATTTCTTTCTAGAATGCTCTTGACAAAACACCTCAATGATGCACTTACTCAAAATAGGTCGTGGACAGATACATTTTGCCTTTGACCTTAATTTTTTTGGCATTTTTCCAAGTCTTGATGCCGCTGCTGGCTTGCAACCCAATCGTGGCATTTTAACGATACACAATGTCCACTCTTTATATATGTTTCATCTTCTAAATGAACGAGTGGACTATTAAATGGTTGTGGCTACATTGATAGGGATGCGGAGCCTTTCAGACCCTTGACAAAAATTTGATGACAGCATACTGTGCTGAGGTCATCCTTTTTGTGTAGCTTTAGCATGCTTCCTGATGTCAGTGTCCCAACTTATTTTAGTCACTTTGATCGCATTTCATAGCTTTCCTTTAGTCTCTTCGATTGGGTTATTATTAGGCCCCCTGGGCTAGGTATTATAAAGATTCCCCAAGTTAGTGCGAGATCACCAAGTTAATGATGTTTAGTCTCATATCCACTAAGTTAATGATGTTTGAGGGTTGGGATCACTAACTGAATGATGTTTAGTCTCTATCCACCAAGTTAATGATGTTTGTTGGGGGAGTGAACTCCTCGGGCTAACGACGCATCCCAAAATCTAAGAATGGAAAATTAAAGCCCCTGGTTCTTATGACGTATCCCGAAAGCTAAGAATGGGTGTTGTAATCCCTCGAGGTTAATGATGCATCCAGAAAGATTAGAGTGGGAACTTGAAGCCCTTATGAGTGATGTGGCAGACCAATTTAGATAGCTGATCTCGCTAGTTGCCTTCGCCATTTTTAATTTTCATTTTCTTTCGGACAATCACGCGTCTTGATGGGCGTTGTGGGCCCATTTAGATATTATCATTCCCTATATAACATATTGTCTCGAATCGAGATCTATTTAAGACAAAATGGTCTTTTATAAGATAACATTTCATAGAAATGAGAATCAAATATGGCACTATAAGAGTGAGCGTGGTTTCATATATCTATTCATATATATATGACTTTGCAAGGACGATACAAAGTTTAATTTAAAACAGCATAAGAAGATTTTCACTGTAAAATAAAAATAGATGAAATATAAAACATAAGCATGAAAAAATGGTCATGTGGCCTATTAGACTAGGATGGTCACTTGGGAATCCTTGAGGAAGCGCTGTAGCATCCCCTCCCTTATGAGCCTCTCAATTTCATCTTTGAGAGCTTAGCGCTGCTTAGTGTCATGGTTGTGGTCTAGATGGAATTTTCACCACTTGGATTTGTTCCTCTCGTGGGATGGATTTTTCAGCTTCTATGGCCACTTTAGCATCTTGTCATCTTTTATGGACTCAAAGATGTCTTCAACTAGTAAGGCCAATGGGGTGTAGGACTCAAAGACCCTTTCTGCCTTCTCCACTTTCCTTTTTTGGTTCTTGCAAGCTGCTTCTGTGGATGGAACTTCTGGTACTGCCGCGATAGCGAAGGCTGGTGAGGCAATAATCTTGTGTTCCATACCTATATTGGATGAGGATGAAACCTCTATCATGAGGACCCTCTGGGTCAAGTAGTTAACATGGGTTTGTAGTGAGGCATGACTATCATAGAGATAGTTGAGGTGATTGTACAATTCCATAATCTTATCTTTGACTTATGTACTCTGGCTGGATTCTCATTCCATTTTTTTCCTTGTTAGTCTTTACAAAATATATAATCTGAGGCAAAACTAGTAGAAGTGAGTAATCACAAAAATATTTGATTAACCAAGTAGGAAGTTGGGATGTAGCGTTTGAACTGCTGCATGATATTACTGATGAGGTCGTGGCCAGTAAGGCACATAGGTGTACTGCCATGGCCTTTGAATGATATTCACCAAGTTTGAGCTAAAGACCACCTGAGTCCTTTCCCCAATAATTTGGAGCTATTGTAATAGAACCTCACTAGTAGGGGCCGTGGCAAGAAAGGCACTTGAATTGCCAGGCCGCATCCCTGTCTAGGCAGTAAAGGGAACAATCCCAAAATTAGAACCTAAAAATTGAGTTTTTCTCCCGGAACACGTGGAGAGCTTACCTACTAGGGTCTATCAATGAGAGAATATCATCAGGGTTCATAAAAAAACATGATTCTCATGATAAACCCTAGATTATAGGCAAATAACAACAAAAAAGGAAGTAAATATAATCCTTCCCTAATCACTCATCTTTACGGGGCTAAAGCCCATCATGCTTTTCAACGTTATCTAGATGAAATGATATCACATGGTATGTAAATTAGATCTAAGGTCATAAAATTAAGACCTAAGAACAGATCTGAATATATGAAATACCCCTTTAAGGGTATAAATATAAGATAGAGCTCAATAACCAAAATTTACTCATGAGATGATGATCCAAAGGACCCCCATGAATAAAATAAGGTGTTTAAGAACTCAAACCATAGAGAAACAAGATTGTAATATCTCAAATGCCCATAGACTATGCCAAATTGATTATATGAGAAATCGTCCACTTGTCGTTCTCATACTAGCAAATCAAGTATAAAGTGCATAATAAGTAAAATAGAGCGAGTAAGAGAGGCAAAAGACCAGATACAGAGTGGTTCGATTATAATAATGAGCCCATGCCCACTTTAGTGCCATACTCTCAATATATATGATGTTAGGTACATAGTAATTTGGCCTAAAGAGGCGTACAAGCATGAGAATAGTAGAGAATACATGTTCATGGGATTTTCGGTGGCTTCGGGATGGTGGATGTGATGCCTTGGCCATTAGCCCCCAAGCTATGCTTAATGGTATAGAGAGAGAGAGAGAGAGAAACTAGTTCTGAGCTAAGTCTTAGTGTAAGAGATGAATTCGGTCCCCGGATTAGGCTTAATTAATCTCTCCCCCTATCTAGAGGTGTGGACCTTTATTTATAGGAGTGTTTTTGCTGGGTGAAAGGGGTTGCGGCATGTTAAGTGACATTAGGTCCACACCCTGTGAGATGTAAGGGTTGCATCCGGAGTATAAACTGCTGTGGCAGTGGAGCAGTAAGGCAAATATGGATAAGGTCGCACCTTGTAAGTTTTAGGCGGCGGCCAGAAGTCTACGGCACTTTCCCATTGTATACACTCTACGACAGTGTAATATATTTGTCATATCAGTCTACACTATGTATTTCTTTTTTATATCTTCTGTAAGATGTAACTCTATCAGAACTTTAATTAATAAAAGGATTTTGTTCTCTAATTGATGTAATTTTCTTCATTGAATGGCTAATATCCATTAATGCATCTATTTTAATACCCAACCTACTTGGATCATACCGATTCTGCATCAGTATAGCTATCAGATACCCACTTAAGCGTTCGCAGCATACAAGATTATGAACTAACCATAAGGTCGGAAGAAGGATCATAGCAAGCCATATATTGGTACACATTTTTCGTACTCAAAGTCTTCGGAAGAACAACTTGGTTTATCCCTAAGTTAACTCCCAATCCTCACAAATCTGATGTGGTCTGCATAGCATGGTCGGGTAAGTATAAATAGGGTTAACTCTGAGTCAAGAAGGTTTATTTCCAATCACTCAATTATTTTCTAATCAAAGAGGGGGTGTATGGTGGTGATAAGGCAAGAGTGTTGCAATTCGAAGAGAAAAAATTATTTCAACAAAACTAGTGATCGGAATATACACACTAACCCTTTTTAATTGACCTTCGGATCGTAAATAATTTATTTCATCAACCGAGTATAAACAACGACTCGGTTCATCAATCTAGAATAAACCACCAATTTGTCCAAATTTGGCATTAGATAATGACCATCCAATAGTTCGATTTCCACCGATCAAGTTACCAGAATACATTCAAAGACGATAAAATAAAACCAGATAAGAGCTAAGTACAACTGTACAAAACTAACATGTTTCTTACGCACAAGAAAGTAGTCTACTCACAAATCATGATAAGCACTCAACCTGTATGAATGACCCGATTCCTCAATCGAGTACAAATAACCCAACTTAATTTTGTCAACTGAGTGCAAATATATTTTAGAAAATATAGAGAGACCAATTTATAAAATTATAAATAAAGGAGTAGTGGAAGCATGCAATAAATGATATTATGGAAATCGTAAGGCTGAGCACGACCACAACATTCAAAATGCAAATAATTCAGGCAAAAACAAATAGTTAAAAGGCTGAAGCCCATATTACAGATATATAAATATTCATTAATCATGGAATTATTCAGTAGGGGGTGTAGTAGAGAGAGAAACATAGTCCAAGATCCGACCAATCTCTTTGTTTATAAAGATATGGAGATATTCACCTTTGGAGTGTGGATGGGGACGAGGGGCCATTAGAATCCCTCAATACTGAGCATATATAAGTTCTTACAAGCATGAATGGGAATTCATTGGGTCCTCTTTGGTATCGTAGTCGTCAGGGTTGAAAGATGAAAGGTCCCATTAAAGATGAGCTTTTTTGGTCCGATTAACCAATTCAGTGTAGTCGTTGATTAAGGATTGATACTTCATCACACCGTAGTACTTAGAGGTCAAGAATGACCTTAGGTACCTAAATTTGATTAGAGACGCTAAATCCCGTTCAACCTTCATAACTTCAGCCTTCTACTTCTCTTTCCAGGCTAATTACTTCTTTAGTTTAGTAACCTCTTGTCGAAGCATATTTCTTTACCCGATGATATGGTTCCTCTTCTTGATGGCCTCTTTTGTATCCTTGATGGATACATGTCTAAGCTTCCTCTCATTGTAATGTCAGCATCACTAACATTGTCCTTCTTTAAAAAAAATTCTCGATCTCTAACCTCGGGATCATTCTCAACTCGTCTTTTCTCTTCATCGACTTCTGGGGCATATAAATTACCATATAATTTAATATGTAATTTGAATGTCAACCAGGGGTATCATTAATACATCAAGAAGGAAAGATGTACTCCTAACCTGGATCATAATTGGATTGTGTCTTTGGCATTGACATTAGGGGTCCCGCTAAGATTGTCAATATCCTTGGGAAAATAGGTTATTAGGAAGGCTAAGTAATTTTCATCCTGGTTGTCATAAGGAAGACAGGGGTTCCAGACCTTTACCCCTCAATGGGTATTATTTTTCCTTCAGTATCCTCTTCTCATTATTCGATTACCAGTCCAAACCGATCTAAGGTAGGAGTGGTCTCAGTTCGGTCCTCGATTTCCAGGGGCCTTTTTTTCATACCTCCTGTTCTAAAGAGGACTTTCATTAACTAGATCGATAAAAGAAAGTTACTCAACAACATTGAGTGGGAGAACAACCTCATTATAGCCATCTAGGGGGATTGGGGGTTCTCATAATCCAAGGGTAGGTTTAGTTGATGGATAGTAGTCCAAGGGGCAGTTTATGCATGGGTTATTCTGTGTAACACCGCATAGTACCCTCAATGAGCCATGGTGTCAGATGTTGTAAAGACAAAACAAAGAGTTAGTATGAGACATCGAACCAATAATATTTTTTAGTATGAAAGGATTATACCTGAAGAATGAGGAAAGTATGCAACTTAAAATAAGATGACTAGGAATCATTCCTCTTAGATGTAAGCCAAAGTCTACGGGCTTCACGATCCTGAACCTCTTCACTTTCGGGGAGGAAAACCAAGGTCTTTTAACCTTTTTAAATAAAAAATCTCCTTGAATGGAAGAGTCATGATGATAACCTCCTCAACCTTCTAATTTTGGTTCATAAGAATGTCAGGTAGCCAATTTAAGATATCTGAAAAACATCACAAGGCACATCAATCATTATAATGTAAAAAATAACTAATAATTTTTCTAATGAGTAATCTCACTAATATCTAGTTTTGTCTAAGACAAAGAAACTGTAAATAGGTGACTCATAAGGTCATTTTGTTCATCATGCTCCCACCCATCTCTTAGGATGTAAATGAATTGTTGTCTCGAGTCATGGTTAGAGGAGAGAAGGTAAGTGATGAATCCTTCACCATATATAAAAAAGATAAAGTGCACCAACATTATTATTAAGACACGGGTCTGTACAGACTCAGTAGTTCTCTAATAGTCAAGGGGTGGTCAACACTGAACAAGTTATAAAAATGAACCATGGAGCTTACCAGAATTCACCATACATTCAAGATAAGTTGTGAAGGCGAAAGATTGGTGAAAGAAAGAATATCTCGTATCACCTTGGGGAGAGGAATTATAAGTCTTTATTGGAAACAATGATCATAAAAGTATAATTCACCTTCATGGGCAATCGAAGTCTGATCGGTTTCATCATCCAGACGATGGATAGGGCCCTTGGAAGGGAAACACATTCTAACCATTCGCTAGAAGCATCCTCATACGTGTAACCAATGGATTGACAAGGTCTTAAAAGATTTCCCCTATAATAAGTGTCCTGTGGGTGATCCTATAGACCAACCCTTGGGTTGATATGATGGGATGGGTTTTATCCCCTAAGGGGATGACTGTGCCTAGAAGGGTTTAATGAAGATGCCCATCGGGTTGAGGCCTTACGCTTATTATGTTTAGGACAAAAATATTCAACTCTATACATTATGCTTGCTAAGGCCTATTTCCTTAGAAGTATTTTTTATTGGAACAGTCTGAGAGACGATTTGAATGGCTCAAGCCACTCAAGGTATTGATGCTAACGAAGGCAGGAATGGGAAAAGCAAAGGATATGGGTATTTTCCGTTGGAAATCAAGACAAAAAGTTGATAATCCTAGAATAATAAAAAAGGCTTGAACTATGATATACAAGATTTTCTAAGAAATAAGTTGAAGAAAATAAAAATGAAAAATAGGGTTGTACCAGTAACAAGAAAAAGATGATGATAGAAATACAGTTTCCCTTAAGAGAAGGAAAATATTGAAGCTTCGTAACAAGAGAATGATATTTTTAAATTATTTTTAAAGGATTGAAAAATATTTGAAATAAGATTTTTTGAGAAAAAGGTAGAAGCGATAACCCTCTACTTCTTATGGTGATGGAATGCGTAAGTTTGAGAAATAGGTTTGAGGAGCCTTTTATATCAAGTGGAGAAACTGGTTCAAATTCAACGGAGAGATTTAAACAAATCGGATGGCCCAAGATGGCTTAGTAGAAACAAGCATGATTAAAAAGTGTGAGATGGTGTCATGCACCTACACACGCCTTGAGAATTTATGCGTCATCAGGCTTGCAATGATTATAGCACTTCCCCCATTTGGTGCCCTGCGTTGAAATAGTCACGTTGAATCCAAATATTTTTGCAGATACTATGTCAACACGAGATTCTAAATTATTCATGATGAATTAAGAGGAAGAAAATTTTCACACTCGTCGTTAAACACAATAGGAAAGCTAATATTTGGAATGTACTTTATTCGACTACAAGACTCATTATCTCACTCCGAGAACACAAAGAATCCAAGGGTAACTGATGAGGGGTATTTTTGGTCAGACCGAGGTCGAATGAATGGAATCATGATTGAGATATTGCAGAAGAAGTCAATGTATGAATAATGGGATGAGTGGACTGATAATGGAATGAGTAATGCCACGATCACCGCATTAGGAGGGGTACATGACTTACAAATGAAAGAAGGACGAATTGATGATCAAATTAATGATCTAAAAGGGTATTGGTCAAGAAAACAAACAATGGAACGACTGAATTGGTGGTGAGATAGATGATCAACACATAAAATCAACATAGGGAATATGCTAGCTCTGTTGGGACGAATGACTTGTGATAGTTGGCCGAAGACTTACCTTCATCATACGAACATTTGAAGATGATCAGCAGCCCACCCAACTTCGTTAGACAAATGGAATTTGAGCCATTTGAACCTCCAAGATTTTGTCAACATGTCGTTACTTTAATAAAATAACACATTCCCTATTAACATGTTCGGAAATCTCGAAGAACTGACAACCTAGGAGTATATGGATGAGTTAGAGATGAAAAATGTCTTCTTCAAATTCAAGCTCTTCAAACATGCATGCTATAAATTAGGAGAGACATTGTAAAGGCAGAGTATATAAATACTTTAGTAGTGAGGAATGATTTTTAAAGCTCAAAAGCTTTGCAAATCTTAGTACTCACCCTTTTCTTAAGCAATAAAAGATAACCCCCTCCCCTTCACCCCGTGGATGTAGGTCAAGACCGAACGAACCACGTATACTTGATGTTTATACCTTTATCTCAAATCATTCACTAAATTATCATTATAATTATGAGTTTATTGTGTCGTGTGTGTAAATTCAGTTTTTCGGCTCAACATACATCTCTAGTATAGTGCGCACAACGTGTAAGCTAATGCACAATAACACAGTCCAAAATCCATATGGGTATACTTAACCCACATCCTAATCATATAAGTCCATTTGTTTCCCGAATACAATCACACAGGTCCATCTATTGCTCAACTCCAATGTATAAAGGCAAACATCTATTCCATCAGGGATCACTCATTCCACTACCAGTTACAGGTGTGGGATTTCCCAATGATATAGACTCAAAATAAACATAAAAGGGAAATCATTAAGACATCAAGCCAAACATATGGACCCCACCCAAGGCTATATGAGATGATCTAGCCTTGTTATCCTAGATCGGGAGATGGGTGCCTCTTCAGGTAGCATGAAGGTAATAAGGCCTAGGTAAAGCCCTAGAATTTACTTAGATATCACGCGAAGTCACATTGTATGTGCCCGATCAAATACCTACTAGTAGGTTTCCCACGAGCATTCACACACTCCATATATATTCACATAATCAAAACAAATCATTATCAAACCCTACTCGATGGGATATAGAGATAATCGCTCTTAATTCATGAATCACACAATTATTTAATGTCAACTGACTTTATAAAGTTAACCCAAACCCCAAATTTCCTTAAATAGGTATCATCCCCCAAACCTACTATTAGTATATTGATACTAATTTATCATAAGCTCCTTAAGATGAAATTAATTTATAACCCAAGCTAAACGTCCCTGAAAATAACCCAAATTTGACCAACTTATAGGGCCGATTCGATTCCCCCCCAGGTGAGATTGATCCGACGGGCCCAGTGTTGGGTTATTCCATAAACATTCGTCCATGGGGGCTCAAACTTAATCCATCACAACATATAGCCTCTAACCAATACCAATATTCCATCACCTTAATATATATTCAATATGTTAATGTAGTAAACAATTTTCCATATGATTTAGAATGATTATATCAGTATGAAGGATTTATTTTCATAATTGAGACAACAAAATCGAACCTCATCTTCTTCATAAGAATGGATCGAATTAACTTATGGTTTTCGTAGAATTTATACAATTAGTTTAGACATTTTGAATATTAAAATATTTATATTCAAATCTAATTTTCTCAATAATAGTATATTAAGTTTCATATATCAATTTGTAAATTCAAGAAACTAATAACATGACTTGTTGTACTAATTAAGTAGGGATCTTAGTTTAATTAAATATAATTACGAAACTGAGTTTGATTAATAACTAAATCATATTTTATGCTCATAATAAAAAATTCCATTACATGATTATCACTATAACATAAATATAAGGTTATTTCTAAACAAAGTAAACTTGCCTCAAGGTGATTGTATGAATTAAACCCCAAATCCCCAAATCAAAAGGGCTACGATTAGGCATAAATTCTTCACATTTATCCCCTTAATTTCGGTATTTTTATAATCCCATGTAGTGTAAATAGCTTGGATTTATCTCATATCTATGATACTAACCCTTTTTGGCAAGTATTTCGTATTTTGTGTATCTCTTATGTGTTTTACAAATATTTCATGCAAGAAAGATGGAAAAGAGAACTCAAAATAGTGAAAGAAACCAAGAATCGAGGAGTTGAAGGGCATTTTTGTAATTTTTCAGCCTTAGTCCGGAGGTGGGAATAATTGGAAAGTTGAAGATCTTTCAATTACAAGAACACTGGAGAAAACGGCACCTCAATCCGAGTTACGGTGAAGACGTTATGCCCATTTGAAGTTGAGAAGAAATCCAAGAAAAAAAGCTGTCAGACCCGAACCGAACCGAAGCTGAGAAAAAAGAACAGGTCCGCACATTTGTCACGCACCAGATCCGTTACAAAATTAGTCATGCTCCAGATTCATTACGAAATTAGTCACGCTTTCCAAGTGTGACAAATTGACAGATACGGGATTTTTATTTTGTGCTTATCTTTTAGCCAAAAGAGTTTTATGTTTTTGTGACTCTTCTAAACGACCTCTAGCCTATATATTTAGTCAGTAGGACTCTTTTTATTCAGATTTTATTCATGTAAAATCTCCATAACAAGTAGGAACATCTAGGAGAATAATTTACATATTTTGCACCTTTAATTCAAGAGTTTTTCCGGTTTTTCTTCAATCTTTGATTTCTTCTTGCATGTTCTTGTTCTTCAGTCGTGGTAACTTTTATTTCCAGCACTTTTATTATTATTCACCATGTTAGGCTAGGTTTTTAAAGGTTGGGATACATAAACCCAACCTGATGTGTTAATTGCATGTGTATAATATTAGTCCTCTGAATTTAATGATTGATTATGATCGTATTGCGTAGTTACACAACAATTGTAGATCTTTATATCTCATTGGCCTCTGGGTACTCGTGATGATTTAGAATGCAATTCGAGTGCTACTATCGTGATACTGATTTACTCATCCTCAGATTAAGTATGACGCGGGCTTGAACCTCGTATACATAATGCTTGGGAGTACTAAATTTCGGGTCAAATTAATATGTTAAATTTATGATTAGTATTATACCTGTAATACTCTAGGGTTGGGGGATTGTGTCTCTACCTTAATTTTTCCAATTAGTTTTAGTTAACTTCTTTATTTTTCCCTTTTTCCTTTCTCACTCAATCATCATCTTTTACACTTTATTTTTTGAAGTAATAAATCAATTAAAATCTATCAAACATTCCTTGTGGATTCGATACCCAGACTCGCCACTATACACCGCAAGAGTGTAGTTAAAGTTTAGGATTTTTTTGTATTGTGGTTGGAAGCCGATAACAAAGACTAGCGTATTTACACGAACGCTCGATTTTCCACACGATCAAAATGGCGCCATTGCCGGGGAGTGTTTTGTTATAGATTATAATTGATTTACTATTTCGCAAGATATTTTTTTCTTTCTTTTAATTTTTTTTCAAGCTTGCACAATTGAGCGCCAAGAAACGTTGAATCCTTAGCCGCACACCTCTTTAAGTGGATTGTCCGTTTACAAACTATTCGGTAATCATGTCTTTTTATAGTGAGTTCGGTAATTATAATGGTTCATATGGGAATAGTTTTCAATCTTTTTATTTTCAAGAATTTCCACCTCGACCTATTAAAATGGGTGAGTGGCTTTTAATTCATGAATATGAAAGGCTTGAAAACAAATATCGGGAAAAAAATCGTTTTTGGGAGAAAGAGTTGGATGCATTATTCGAATCCAATGACGATTTTTCTTCCGAGGTTATAGAGCCAATGAATCCTACTTTGAAAGAAAGAATGCTTTTTTCTAATCAAACAAGTACTTGATTTTCTTTCCACCCAAAGTGCAATGGATGTTGGACTTGTTACGAAAATACTCTCATTTTGCGATGAGATGCGTTCTGATTTGGAAAACAAAGAGGAGGTTGAAACTTGTGTGTCACCTCAAATTTTTGAAGAACATCTCATTGAAAGTGAGTCTTGATCCCTTGAAATTCAATCTCCAAGTGATAATGAATCACTTGAAATTGAGTTTATTTCATCACCATTTTCGTTCACCGTTATTGAACCATTAGAAGTACCGCTAGATTCCTATGAGTCGGTTGAAAATTCTGAAACGTTTACACCTTTTACCGACAAAGACACTTTGCTAGAATTGTTTTCTAATATGGACTCTTCCTTTTTGTGTGCCCCTCTCCCAATACTACTTGAAAAAGATTGGGGAGGTGATTATATTTTTCTTGGATCTCAATTGTACTTGTCCCACCTAGCACCCAAACCCCCCACCATCCCGTTAAAATTTTTAATTGGTGATGGTTCATTTTTTCCATCTCACACATGCCTTCCGTTGTTCAAACGGAATCCTTATTTTTCGGGTGGCATGCATCCTAGTGAGGGTACACCATTAATCCCTCAAAATCATATTGTATTTTGGGTGGACCCTCAAATTTTTTGACTTTTAGTGTATAAATTATTAGAATTTGAAAATTGTAGGTTGTACAATAGTTAGCTTATTTTTTTTAGTTTAGAGTTTTTGTTATTATTTTTTCTATGCTTGGTTCTAACGTGTATTGTAGATTCAATGGACTCGTACTTTTCGGGGATCGATCCATTTTGGGTAATATCTTTCTTTTCCTCTCTTTATGTTGTGTTCTTGATTCGCATTGAGGACAATGCAACATTTAAGTTAGGGGGTGTGGGATATTCTTCCCATTTATTGTTTACATTCATTGATTCGATAACATGTTCTTTCCAAGAGTGTTTTTTTTTAGAAAAAAAAAATTGAAAAATTTTGAAAAAAGCCAAAAATATTTTTCTTCAAAATAAATAAAGATTGGAATTTAAAAGCTTCAAAAATGTCACAAATATTTTGTCTCAAGTTGTAAAAATCAAATGCACAAAGCCGAAATTGACCAAAGATGGAAATTGTGCAAAAATTGACGACTTTACAAATAAGTGTGGAGATTAACAAAACCCGGTGAGATTTCGAGCCTATCGATCTTTTTGAGTTTTTAAATCAATCCGAGTTAATGCTTAACTCATAGTTCTAATTTAGCATTTTACAAAAGTCGTTGATGATCTCTATTTTATTGTTTTGATCGGTTATAGAAAATGGAATGTTGTCTCGAAACGCGCGCTATATATATCTAAATTAAATTAATCTCGAGACGTATATGGTAAATTAATAAGTAATTCGGACAATGAAGTAGGCCATCGTTTGTTACCCAAAAATATTAGCCATAAAAAGATGTGAAAAATTATCCCTTTGATAACCCAATTGAGCCGAATAAAATTTATCCTTTTCGTTTGGTAACCCGAAAAACCCAAATAGCCTGAAATTGTGAAAAATGGAAAAAGTCATAATTTAAGTCTGAAAAGTGCAACAAAAAGGGGCAAGAAAAAAATAGAAGAATGCTCAACAAAAAATAGCAAGAAAAGAACAAAAGTGAAAAAAAAAAAAAAAAAAAAAAAAAAAAAAGAGAAAATGAGCAATACCTCCCCCCCCCCCCCCCCAAAAAAAAAAAAAGGCACTAACGGACATCATAAGAAAAAAATTTAATTCCGAATTTCCCAACCATTTCATGTTACCTAATTACACCTTAAACCCCAAAAAAGTTCTAACCGAGTCCGAATTGCAAAATTGGTTACCGCGTGGAGAGTTAAAACACAAAAAGATAATAAAAGAGATTACATGGCATGAAAAAGAGATGATGGTTCCCGTTTCCCTATGATCGTATTCCGATGAAGAGATCTTTCCACCCAAAAATTTTCGTCTTTCAATTTGTGTGCGTGACTTTGCGTCCATTATATTTACTCTTTATAAATCACGCATACCGAGAGAATAGCCACATTCCGAGAGATTCGTTTGAGAGAGCATCCCGTGAGCATTTGAATCAAAACGAATTTTCAGAAAGTAACGTAATGATCCATCGGTGGAAGTTAGCGGTTCAATTTTTGGCTTCGCACACACACACTATGACTTGAGACTCCTAAATAAGATTTTAAGGTGATCATTTTTTAGGAGTTTAAATTTTACAATTTTTAAGTATTTTGATTTTTTCTTTGAGTCAATAACGAATCCAATGGACCATTTGCCCACTATCTTTGAGTCAATAAATTTTACCTATATATATATATAAACCCAATGGACCATTTGCCCACTATTTTTAAATCAATCTGGGCTTTCCGAACATCTCATGAACCTACCTAGAAGTTATCATATTCTATTTGTTAATTATTTAATAAAATGTTTTAACTACTAAATACGCGTCGCTTATATTTTTCTAGCTTAATTATTAACTAATCGAATATGACTCAATACTATAAGAACCTACTAAATGAGCGGTTGAACTCGGTGTCGAGGGATAAGGAAACTCCTAACACTTAGTTGTGTGGTAGTTCCATAGCTGGACATAATACTAAGTCACAAAATTATTTATCTTAATAAATTGCTATGAATTACCCAATTACCACAATAATATAAATATATATACTGCGCAATTAAAATACATAACACCATATATACAACAAGTAAATATACTAAATGACATACCAAATGTCACCTAAAATATCTCATTACCATTCAACAAATAATTAATTAAAAATTAAATAAGTGACATAAAATTACATGGTATTACAAAAGGTTTCTTATATTTTCCTAACGAGAATAAATATGTAATTGATATAGTGGGGACATTGAAAATCAAAGTTCTCATTGGGGTGAACGCACTTTGGGGGGTGGGGGGGTGGCGGTGATCTAGTCGCAAAGTTCAATAGAAACTTGATATCCATTAACCAATTGAATTATAAGGGTTAACAAGTGTTAGTAGAAGGTAGAATCTTGACAGTCACCCATGGTTTTATGGTCATAGCAAAGTTAAAGATATTGGAGATCTATATTAGTTGAAACATACTTCAAGGGTAACGGGGAAGTAAATTGCACAAGTTATCAACCACTCGGGATATGTCGCATTTGTGAATAGAATGGAGGCATCGACTGTAAGTTTATGGAAAATAGATGATTATGGGTGAAAAGGACTCGATTAAATATATGGAACTTTTTCTAAATTATAAAACCTAGAAATCCTAGTTTCCAAAACATTATAAAAGATGATTTGAGGCCATAAATTTGTAATTGAACATATGTGGAGAGGATTCTTATTAAAAAAATATTTTTGAATAAATTGACTTTAGACTCACGCACAGAAGGAACAAGAACCTAATTAAAGTCAATTAACTAGATGATATCCATTACATTACCCAAATTTCTAAAAATTATCAATCAATCTTAGATCTAAGTGACTTATTGTGTGATTTAATATTAATTAACATGTAACACCCCCTATTTTCCATGTATCAGGTGGCCAAGACTCAACACCAAAGATTGGGTGGGTTAAAACAATTTATATCATTCTCATCACCAAGATATTAATAATAAAAAACTATAATGAATTTGAACCATCCACAACATGCGATGAAAATAAAAATGTAAATTTTGAAATAACCAATTGTGTCCAAATTCATAGAATAATAAATAACCATTGTTTCAACTACCCATAAATAATCTCAATCGAACTAAATAAACTGGGACCAATATGGTTCATACAAATCATTAAATCATAAAAGTTGGATAATTGAATCACTGAATAAAATAACAACTTAATCTAAGAAATGAAAAGATTAGATAGTGGAAGTTGTAAGTTTGACTGCTCAACCCTGCTTCTCTTTCTTGTGAACACATGTAAAATATCTTGATAACTGTAACACCCCCTATTTTCTCACATACATATTGGTCATTCATAGTATTCCAAAGATAGGGAGCATTAATCAATTCTATAATTCTCAATATCAACAAAAAATAAACATAATTGAAGTGAATTCAAATGCATCCACAACATGCGATAACTGAATGATAAATAAAAGACAGAATAAATACTTAATCATTCAACATAATAAAACTGAACAGTCTCAGCTCTAAAACAATCCAACTGAATAAAAAAGAAATGGGACTCAAGGTCCATTAAATATCTGAATAAAAATAAATTGACTAGAGTAATAAAATAATAACAACCTAATCTAGGAATCAACTAAAAAGACTGGAAATCAAGTGGAGTGACAAGTCTGAATCTCCTCAGCCTTGTAGGTCCTATCTAAGAATTCCTAGAAAACACTTTTATATGATTCATTCTAGCACACTAAAGTTGAAAAATATCTTTAATATCAACAGTAGTAATCACCCGACTTATTAATAATAAACATGTCAACCCATTGACACTCACATCCAATAAATACCTCACCCTTAGCATAAGTGAAATATTCAATGCATGTCCTAACTCAAGGCATGAATGATAGTAAATGCCTATGTCACTAGACTAATATTTGAGTAATAAATAATTATCTGCAAAATGGATGTGACTAACTACACATGTAAAGATTGCACCCCAATACCAACCCCTCGAACGTTACCAGCGAGTTACCATCGAATTAAGACACACGATATTATATAACGACATATAAAGGTGACATACGACCCATTTAATCAAATGTCCATTACTGGACTAAAATATCTCTTATATAATTCTCAATTAAATTACACTAAGGCAAATACCTTCGAGGACCTTCTCGTGCTTCTATCGGTAAATCCGTTGAGGTCCCTCACCTAATGGACTTAAACAAATACACATAAAAAATAGGAATATCACTATGTAGTAACACCATTAGCTGGTCCCCTAGCAAAACCCACTTGATTGATTGATTCAATCCATTATCTTATTGCAAATCAGTTACCATCATGAATGTATAATCAAATATACATCGACCTCCACAAAGTCCTGCATCATATCCCAGGAATATGGTATATGACCCAGACCATCAAAATAAACGCAGTCGATAGATTCCCCATAAGTGACAGTATGTTCACATAAGCAAATAACCCACACACACCTACACACACACCCACACACACACACAAAATCTCTCTCTCTCTCTCTCTCTCTCTCTCTCTCTCTCTCTCTCTCTCTCTCTCTCTCTCTCTCTCTCTCTCTTTAGGATGTCGGATAACTCTTTCCTATACTCAAAATCATCCAAATCCCCAACATTGAGTTGCACTTAATTAATTAAAGGTTTATATTATCAAACCTTAATTATCTTCAGGAAGCCATGGATAAACTCATGATATTACCTTGCCATGGATAAACTCATGATATCATCTTCAGGAAGCCATGGATAAACTCACGATATTACCTTGCCAAGCCCAAAAAACTACACACCTCTATTTTAGGCCATATATTTGTAATCAAACATATATGGAGAGGATTTTAATGAAAAAACATTTTTGAATAAGTTGATTTGAGACTCATGCACACAAGGAAAAAATAACCTAATTTAAGTCAATAAACTAGATAATATCGATTAGATTGTAAATATTTCTAAGAAATTATCAATCAATAATTGATCTAAGTGACTTGGTATGCGATTTAATATTAATTAACATTTAACTTCCCCTTATTTTCAATGTATCAGGAAGCGAAGCATCAATGCCAAATATATGGCATATTAAAATAATTTCTTTCATTCTCAGAATCAAGAAAATAATAATAATAAATTTAATGAATTTAAACCATCCACAACATGCTATGAAAATAAAGTGTAAATTTTAAAATAACCCACGACCTCCACATCCATAGAAAAATAAATTAGCATGGTCTCAACTCCCCATAAGTAATCTCTATTGAAATAAATAAACTGGGACCAACATGGTCCATACAAATATTTAAATAATAAGAGTATGATAAATTAATCATTGAATTAAATAACAACCAAATATAAGAAATGAAAAGATTGGATAGTGGAAGTTGCAAGTCTGACTGCTCAGCCTTGCTGCACCAGCCTATGAACACTTGTAAAAGATTTCAATAATTGTAACACCTACTATTTTATCACATACTAGTTGTCCATTCAAAGTATGTCGAATATATGGCGTGTTAATCAATTTTATCATTCTCATTTGCAACAAAAACAATTGAAGTGAATTTAAAGGCATTTACAACATGCGATAATTGAATGATAAATAAAAATTGTGATAAATACTCAATCATTGAACATAATAAAACTAAAATAGTCACAAATCTTAAACAATACAACTAAATAAAATAATTAATGGGACTCAATCTTAATACAAAATATGAATAATAATAAACTAACTGAAGGACTGAAATAAGAATAACCTATTCAAGGAATCAACTGAAAAGTCTGGAAAGAAAGTGGATCGACAAATCTAAATCTCCCCAACCATGCGATTCCTGTCTGTTAATGCCTGAAAAATAGTTTTATATGATTCAGGTCATCCCCTAAAGTTACAAGAAATATCTTCAATATCATTAATAGTAATTATGCGACTCATTTACAATAAACATGTCAACCATCGACACTCACATGTAATAAATGCCTCTCCCCTTAGCATAAGTGAAATAGTAAACGCATGTCCCAAGCCAAGGCATGAATAATACTAAATGTCTATATGGTTAGACTAATAACTTAGTATCAAGGTAATTAAGTGCAACAGGGATGTTATTAACTGCACATGTAAATATTATAACCCAATACTAACCCCTCAAATGTCACCTTCCATCTAAGACATCTTGTATAATAACATATAAAGGTGTTATAAGGATTATTTAATCAAATGTTCATCATTTGACTAAAATATCTCTTTATAATTCTCAGTTAAATCACATGAATGAAAATACCTTTAGGTACCTTCTTGTGCTTTATCGATAAATCTGCAAGAGTTCCTCACCTAATGCACTTAAACAAACACACCATAAGTTAGTCCCATAGCAAAACCTTCTCGATCAATCCACGTCTCTAGTCATGAATTGGTTACCATCGTGAATGTATGATCAAATATACATCGACCTCTGCAAAGTCCTACATCATCTTCTAGGAATATGGTATACGAACCAAACCATCAAAATAACCCCAAGCGATAGATTCCCCATGAGTAGCAGTACATTCACATAAGCAAGTAACTTATATATATATATATATTGTGGTGTTAAAAAATCTACCCGTGGGTGGGGGTGCCCATTTACCACGATGCATGTATAAAAATAAATATGAGAGAGATAAAGATTTACGTGGTTCGACCATGAATGACCTACATCCATGGGGCTGCAGTTGTGTTTCATTATAAACTTGAGAGAGTTTTACATGATAGTATTTCTCTAGCTTCTATACCCCTTTCATAATGGAGGTGTCCCATTTATATAGAGTTAGGGGTTACATTAGGGTTACAAATGGATAAGTCCTATCCTTATAGAGTTTGATTTCAATAAGATATTTCTCCTCGGTCTTCTAGTTTATCAAGGACTCTAGTCGTCCTTATCTTATTGGAGTGTCTTTTGCTCGTCATCTTGATCGGGGTTCTCGCCACGTATCATGCTATTATATATGCATATTTTTACCCCACACCCATAGGTCGTAGTTTAGTTGTGTTGAGTCCAAGATGAGCTGGGAGCCGGCCCATAATCTCTTTAAATATGTGCAGTTCCCGATGTGAACTGGACTGGCATTCTTTGAGTTGTCGTTCAACTTTTAAGCCTTCTTCGGTTGACCTTCTTTCCTTTATAAGTTTTTAGTTTAATGCTTGGCTTGAGTTGAGAGACATTCAGTTGATATGGGAACCCGACTCGAGAGTGTCGAGCTGCCTACGTACCCTCATGGGATCAGGTTGAACGTAGTTCATTATTTAGTTTTATTGCATGGCCTAATTCATAAATTCGACCACAAGCATATTAAGAATTCGTTTGCTGAGGATTCCTCTAGCGTGCATAAAGTTTAAGTCATCTACCCATATTTTGATCTTATATTGTCGAATTGATGTGGCTGATCATAGGCCTATGTGTCGAGCCTTGCTCAAGCATGTACCTAGTCGGGGTAAGACCCTGCATTAGGTTTTTTATATTGTCTAATTGGAGAGGTCGACCAGAAGCTTATGCGCTGAGCCTTGATAGGGCATGTACCTATTCGGGGTAAGACCCTACATTAGGTTTTTTATATGGTCCCGTTGGAGAGGCCAACCAAAAGTCTATGCGCCGAGCCTTTTTAGGGCATGTACCTAGTCGGGGTAAGATCCTGCATTAGGTTTTTCATATGGTTCCATTGGAGAGGCAGACCATAGGCCTATGCGCCGAGCCTTGCTTGGGCATGTACCTAGTCGGGGTATCACCCTGAATCGGGTTTTTTATATTGTCCCATTGGAGAGGCCGACCACAGGCCTATGCGCCAAGCCTTTCTCGGGTATGTACCTAATCGGGGTAAGACCATGCATTAGGTTTTTTATATGGTCCCATTGAAGAGGCCGACCAGAAGCCTATGCACCGAGACTTAGTTGGGCATGTACCTAGTCGGGGTAAGACCCTGCATTAGGTTTTTTATATGGTCCCATTAGAGAGGCCAACCACAGTCCTATGCACCGATCCTTGCTCAGGCATGTACCTAGTCGGGGTATCACCCTGCATTAGGCTTTTTATATGGTCACGTTAGAGAGGCCGACCACATGCCTATGCATCGAGCCTTGCTCGGGCATGCACCTAGTCGGGGTATCACCCTGCATTAGGTTTTTATATGGTCCCATTGGAGAGTCCGACCACAGGCCTATGCGCCGAGCCTTGCTCGGGCATGCACCTAGTCAGGGTATCACCCTGCATTAGGTATTTAATATTTGATATGTAATCAGTAATCTTATTGTACTTAGGCCTTGCCCGCAAGTCTATGTAATACTAATTGTTGTTTACATTTTTCCATTTTGTAATGCCTTGTATGTAGATATCCATCTATTTTACCTTTTAGGTTGTGTCGTCACACTTCTTTAGGCCTAAAAGACGATGGAAAAAATGCACCTAGTTCAAGCTTAATCCTGATCATCATTTGAAAGACTAATGCTAGTGTTAACCATGTTGGCAACCATCCAAAGTTTGCCTCTTTTATTTTTCTTTAAATATTGCGGTGAATCGGTTCACGTGTCATCATTGCCATAGAGCCCCCAATCGGGTTGTGAAGAGAAAACTGACTAAAGATAACGCTATACCGTCCATCGAGTATTCGATAAGGGTGCCCGACCATTCATTGGGGCTTTGTGGTGTTGAAGAATATCACGTCATTTGTTCACCGAGGTGGATATAATTAAGGATTATCTTGCCCATATAGCACCATGTATTGTATAGTTCCTCGGGGCACAATTGTTCACCGACCATGCATGGTGGTTCCAAGATGTTGTGGAAAACTCCATATAGCTCGTGCATCTGAAGAAATTAATATGAGTTCAAAGTATCTTCATGCATAAATGCGTTAATTTGATATGGCATTCAAGAAACGCTACTCCTCGGGAGTGGATATCTTAGTGCTGATGATTCCCTTTCGACATCGACAAGTGAAATTTCCTCGCCCAGTGATCGTCGATCACCATGGGTTGTCCAACGATGTTGCTGCTACATTCAGGGTTGTCTAATGTTGTTGCCAACACATTTTATTCATCACACGTGAAAGAACATCGACCAGTAGGGGCAGACCCAGACACATGTTAAGGATGATTAGATATAGGATTATAAAGAATATTTGAGCGTTTGGTTATGACATACCCAGTTCGTAGGTCGGAGGGAAAACAAATTATTAAGTTAGCAGACCATGAAGCAGGTTGGTGGAGATGAGACGCGAGTCGTCCATAAACCATGAGATTGTTGGTCGAAGTGGACAAAGAGGAGTCCGATGATGCTCGACTTCAATCCTTAGCAACCACAGTTGATTGTGATCTTGCTGGATACGTGACTTCCTATATGTTGGATTAGTTCTTGTTGATAAATATAGTTGATCATTTATGTGTTATTGGATCTTTGTTATATAGGTTGACCAACTTCCCATTCACCGAGGTTAAATTAAATAAGACTTGCATTGCCCAACCGTCCACTGGAGCCTGCGACATGATCATATACTATCGATTGTCCATCGAAGCTGAGGGTCCGCTAAGGCAAAATTACAAAGGATCTAGTAGGTTTTGGGAACGATCCATGCTCGAGCATCTGTCGGAGCATTGATAAGATAAATAATGCGTGAGCATCCGTTGAGGCAAGATTATCGAAGATCGAGCATATATTACGAATGATCCTACAATGTTAGTGAAAAATAGATTTTCATATTATCAATTAGGGTTGAATCATAATGATAATGATAATTCCCAACAATCTGTTGGGTCTAAACTGTGGTGATCACATAATATAAATTCTAACCATCCATCAGGGCATTTTAAATATAATAAATAGTGCATGAGCATCCGTCGAGGAGATTTTTTGAGAACCGAGTAGCTACTATGAATGAGCCATCTATTAGGGATAAAATGTGACAGGTGTGTAAAATATCTTCGGGACTAAGTACATGAAAATATTTTGCTGATCATCTACCGAGATGAACCTTGAATATGCCTGATCGTCCTCCAGGTTAAGAATCATAGATTCAGATGATCAATACTGAAATTGAAGAAATATTAGCGCTCGAGCATTCATCAGAGCATTAATAAATGCTGCCTAGCTAGTATATCGAGGCAAAGTTGTACAGTTCATAGTAAATATGGTGAGCGATTTGTGCTCAAGTATTAACAAGATTTCCAAGAGCTTAAGATTGTGGTCGAGCATCCCTCGGGACTAAATTTTGTACCCGTGGAAGTTAATAAATTGCTCGACCGTCTGGAGAAGCTAACTCAAATAGAAATCATCATGCGATTCTCTTATTCAGTCAAGGAATATATGATGTGTATCTGCTCGACCATGTGTCGTGGAAAATATTTCATAGTATTGAATGAATGAAATGAATGATCCCATAATTTTTATGATAAAATATCACGGGGATGGCCGTGCCTGAGCATCCGTCGGGGCTGCGCTAATTACTAGTAAAAATATTATACCAACCATCCATTGGTATAAAAAATAATAGCTAGATGAAAATATTAAAAATTAAGTGATCTAATCAATGACGTGAGCGCTATAGAAGTGCGCCTCGTTATTTATGTGAACTAAATAATTATAACAAAGTCGAATAAAAGATACAAAATTTGTCAAATATATCTACATGTACGACATATGAGTTAATTTTGGAATTTCTGCAAATAGCTTTAAGAAAATACTCAATCGTAAGTTGGTTTAAAAAAAATTGTTTTCAGAGAAAAATGTGTAGTGACAATTGTTTTTCACAGAAAATTGTGTGTGACAATTGTGAAGTATAAAGTATAGATACCCTCCTGCTAACAAATTTATGATGATAAAAATCGTGAGCATAATTTGTGAGAAAAATAAAATATTTTGAGACAGAAATGAACAATGCACAAAAAAATGTGTGTAACCGTCAATTGGGGTTGTGCTAAATATAAGAATTATATCAACCAGCTATCCGCTAGGGATAAAATGAGACTTATGCAGTAGATTTCTTCGGGATTAAATACATGAAAATATTTTGCCGATCATCTTTCGAGATGAATCTCGAATGTTCCTGACCATCCTTTAGGTTAAGAAGGATAGAACCCGAGGTCGGACTAATAATAATTTTGCCCAAGCATTTTTTGGGTCTAAAGTGCTTGTTGATACTAAATTTAGTATGCTGACGTGGACCGATTATGTGGAGACACGTGTCAACTTACATGGCACCCGCAAACATTTTTGAACAACACCTTGACCCCGAGGAGCTCAACCTCCCCGACCAACTCAGAACACTTCGAGCAACAAGTGTTCTCCGAGGAACTCTACTGTACCGAGCAACTCATGTATACCGAGCTACTTAGGCGGTCCGAGCAACGTAGGTGGTCCGAGATGCACCTCGTACAGAGCATTTATAACCGAATAATTAAGAGGATTGAATGCGCATTAAATGCTTATTATTATCATACAAATGTACAAGCCTATTGGACAACTATGTAATAATCTCTCGCATGTACAGCCTCAAGGCTATAAATACATTGTAACATCCTCATTAGCAGGGGACTCAGAATTTCTTGGTAAACCCATTATCGAGAATTCTACAAACAGTCAACAATAACACAAACAGCGGACGTAGGCCATTCTTTCAAGGCTGAACAACTTTAAAAATCTCTTGTCCTATTTATTTTTTATCTGTGATTAAATAATTAGAGATAATATAATTTTTTACATCAACAGATTGGCGGCGTCTGTGGGAACAACTGAAACTATCATTTTTCACCAAAGGAATTCATCTCCAATGGCTGATAATCCTGAATCCAGTAATCGAAATGCTGGAATCCCCCAAATCCATCCACTCCTCCAAGTGTCCAAGATCTGGCTGGAATAATGGCTAATTTAGCTCAGGTCCAGACCGCCATGCAAGAAACCATGCGACAACTCATGCAAACTATCCAGGGTGGAGCACCAGCCCAGTCAGGACAACGAAGCATTCAGAGAAATACCCAATTGCCTTCCTCACGAACTAGACGAACATTACTCCCAGAGGAATCTCGATCTAGACATATCGATTTATATCGTACTGATGGATCTAATGATTTTTCTTATCAACCTGGCCGAACTTCATTAGTACGAGCCACAGATACTGAACAAAACGTCACTCTATCTCCATAAAGGACTAGTGCTCTTGAAAGATTGAGTAGAGTTTCTCCCTTTGATCGTTTGGGTCCTAGGAGTAATAAAAGTCCCCCTAGGATGGTGTCGAGGAACTCTCAACGATTCTCCAATTTAAAGTAAGGTTCTGCCCAATCCCGACCAGCTGCTCCTCGTGAAAGATCCCAAGAGGAAAATTCAACACGATCAGTTGCTCGGACCAACAGTCCCGAGGAGGCAAATGACGCATGGAAAGGCTCTATTAAGAGGTTGGAAGATAGACTAGGGGAAATGGCTAAAGCCAAAAATCCTTTACAAAGAACTTTTGTCCAAGGGACACCTTTTATCCAAGCAATTATGGATTTTCCCACACCATCAAAGTTCAAAGCCTCAGTGGTAACACCAAAATATGATGGAAAAACTGATCCTGTTCTACATATAGAACAATATCAGTCAGCTGCTGATATCTATACTGTTCCAGATGAGATGCGATGTAGGGCGTTTTCAGGAACTCTCACTGGATCTGCTCAAATATGGTACAACAATCTTCCTCGGGGGAAGATTGCAACTTTCTTTTAACTGGCCGAGCTCTTTATTGGAAACTTCTATTTTGGAGCAAAACCAGTTAAGCGAGTAGCACACTTGCTAAGCGTTAGATAAAAAGCAGGTGAGAGCACCAGGGATTATATTACTCGTTTCAATAACGAGAAGCTCGAAGTTATTGATTACGAGGAAAAGACAGCAATCACTTCTCTGATGAGTGGATTGTTGCCAAATAAATTGTACTATACTTTGGCCAAAGATCCACCTAGGACAATGTCAGAATTAATGGCAAAAGCATCCAAAATCATGAATGCCGAGGAAGCTATGGCTGCAAAGAATAGTATAGACACTAAGGAGACCAAAGTTAAGGCCGAGAAGATTGAGAAGAAGGATCAGAAGAATAATGGTGGTAACAAGCAGTCAAAAGCAAAGCAAGCGTTGGAACAGTTGAAGAAATTTAGAAACTATACTCCTTTGAAGGTAGATATAAACCACGTTCTGGAAGAGATCAAGAACAGCGAGGAGTTAAACTAGCATGAGAAAATGAAGAGAGATACTGACAAAAGGAATAAGGCCAAATATTGTGAGTTCCATAAAGAGCATGGTCACACGACCAAAAATTACATAGCTCTTCAGAATGAAATTGAAGCGATCATCAGACGAGGAAAGCTGGCCAAGTATGTTGATCGCAGAAATGAAGGAAAAAGCAACGATCGAGCAAGACAGAGGTCTAGATCTCCTCGTCGAGCAAAAGAAAACAAGAAAAGAGGTCATGAAGATGATCCAGAAGATGACCCCGATCTCCCCAAAAGACCAAGACAGCCAGAGCGTGAGGTATTTTTAATTCATTTTGGATCATTTGACTGTAATGTTATTACAGGTGGAGATGCAGGAGTGGAGACCTTACTGCAGAGAGGAAAGCATACCTCAATGAGGCTCAAGCTTATTCATATATTCAGCGAATAAATCTAGCTGAGGATGATCGCCCGAGGAAGGTGAACAAAGAAAAACTAGTCCTCGGATTCTCCAAGAACGACCTTGCAGGTGTGTTATATCCTCATGATGATCCATTGGTGATCAAAATGAGGATGAAGGAAGTAATGATCTCAAGAGTACTGGTGGATAACGGTAGCTCGGAGGATATCATGTTCTACTCATGCTTCGACAGCTTAAATTTAAAGTTGTCTCAGTTGGAGCCTTATCACTGGCCCCTCCTCGGTTTTGCCGGCGAGAAAGTTTTTCCACTTGGGACGATCAAGTTGGATATGTTCATCGGTACATGGCCTGCTTGTCGAACAGAAAGAGTGCGCTTTTTTGTGATGGATAAGAATGTTCAATCAGCTTACAATATCATCGTGTGAAGGGTAGGATTGAAGAAGTTCAAAGCAGTACCATCTACTGTACATCAATGCCTAAAATTTCCAACCAACTTTGGAGTAGAAATTGTTAAAGGTGACCAAAAAGTAGCTCGGGAATATTCATCGGCCGAGCAAGAAGAACTGGATGAATCCAGGAGAAAGACTACCACCTATCAAGTGGATAAAGGTGCAGAAATTGAAACGATAGATCTTAGAGACGATTCACAGATCGTAAAAGGTCAGGTGGTGGAAGCTACTGAAAATGTCATTCTGGACGACGAACACCCGGAACGAAAAACTCAAATCGGTTCATCGTTGGGAACCCCACTAAAACAGGAATTGATAGCCTTCCTAAAAAGCAGAAAACAAACTTTCGCATGGAGCCGCGAAGATATGCCAGGAATAGACCCAAATTTCTTGTGTCACAAACTTAATGTGAACAAGGAAATTAAACCCGTGAAGCAGCAAAGAAGAGTGTTCAGCCCCGAGAAAAACCAAGCTATACAAGAGGAGGTCGAGAAGCTCTAAAAAGTTTGCTTTATTGAAGATGTCAAATATCCATATTGGTTAGCTAATGTGGTGATGGTGAAGAAGAAGAACAACAAGTGGAGGATGTGTGTAGACTTCACCGACCTCAACAAGGCATGCCCAAAGGATCATTTTCCTTTGCCCCGAATTGATCAATTAGTAGACGCTACCTCGGGACACGAGCTGTTGAGCTTCATGGATGCTTATTCTGGTTATAACTAGATTAAAATGAAACCTGAAGACAGGAAGAGTACCTATTTTATTACCCCTAGGGGAACTTATTGTTATAATGTTATGCCTTTTGGTTTGAAAAATGCAAGTGCAACATATCAGCAGCTGATGAACAAGGTGTTTGCAGAGCAAATCAGTCACAATATGCAGGTTTATGTTGATGATATGCTGACGAAGAGCAAGAAAGCTGCTGACCATCTAATTGACTTGGGCCAAACCTTTGATCAACTAGACAAATATCAAATGAAGTTGAACCCCACCAAGTGTATATTTGGAGTACGAGAAGGCATGTTCCTCGGGTATATTATCAACCAATGAGGTATCAAAGAAAACCTTGAGAAGATCAAAGCTCTATTGGGGCTACGATCTCCAATGACGAAGAAGGAAGTGCAAAGTCTCACAGGGAGAGTTGCAGCACTTAATAGATTTGTATCACGAGCAACTGATAGATGCCTCCCATTCTTCAAAACACTCCGAAAAATGTTTGAATGGAATGATGAATGCGAGAAGGCCTTTCAAGAGTTAAAGAAGTACTTGGGAACACCCCCACTGTTGTCCAGGCCAGTGATGGGAGAAAGATTGTACTTGTATCTGGCAGTTTCGGAGAATGCAGTTAGCTCAGCATTGATAAGAATGGAGGATGGAGTGCAAAAAATAATTTATTACACTAGCAAAGCCTTTCGAGGAGCAGAGATCAGATATCCAAGACTAGAAAAGTTGGCACTAGCGTTGATCGAAGGAAGTAGAAGAATGAGACCGTACTTCCAAGCTCATACCATAGTAGTGTATACCGATATGCCACTGAGGCAAGCTCTTCATAAACCAGAAAAATCAGGGAGATTGATGTGCTGGGCAGTAGAACTTGGTGAATATAATATAATTTATGAGCATAGGTCATCACTTAAAGGGCAAACAGTAGCATATTTTATCGCAGAATTCACTTATCTTGACACCTCCGAGGAGCAAAAGCTGAATACCGACCAACCTGTGGATGTTACAGGATCATCAAATTTAAACCCCGATCAACTTAAGTCAGTTGACGATCAGGGGAGATGATCGACGAGCAGCAAGAAGTACTAGAGGAGGATAAAAGGAAGCAACAAATATTCCACCGAGGAACTTTATCCGATAAAAAATTTGAGGATGAGGTACCTATATGGAATCTATATGTGGATGACTCATCTTGCATTACAGGCTGTGGGGCAGGGATTATTTTAAATAGCCTAGATGAGGTCAATGTGGAGTATGCTTTGCGCTTTCAATTCAAGGCTTCTAATAATGAGGCTGAATATGAAGCTATGATTGCAGGACTTGGCCTGGCAAAAACCATGGGGGCGGAGCAGGTTATCGTAGTCAGTGACTCGTAATTAATTGTAAATCAAATACTGGGAGTATATGCAGCCAAAAGAGAATTAATGATCAGGTATCATACAAAAGCAATGGAGGTTTTATCAAGCCTGATCACAGTACAGATAATTAGAATACCAAGATTGAAGAATACAAGAGCGGATGCCTTAGCTCGGTTAGCTTCAGCCACACGCACCGAGCTACGAAGAACAATCCCAATAGAAGTCTTGGCTAGTCGAAGCATAGACGAAGATCTAATGATGAAATTTATTACCCTTGATTTAGGACCATCTTGGATGGATCCCATCAGGGCATATATTGAGGAAGGGAAATTACCAACCGACAAACTCGCAGCCAAGAAACTGAAGTTTAAAGCTTCTCGTTATGTATTGACTAATGGTATTCTATATATACGAGGAATTATAGTAGGTCTGCAAAGATGTGTGCACCCTTTCGAGGTGAAAGACTTGATTGAAGAGGTCCATGAAGGGTCCTGTGGAGCTCATGTAGCAGGTCAAACGCTTTTGCAAAGAGTAATGATGCAAGGATACTATTGACCAATAATGAAGGCTGATTGTATAGCCTATACCAAAAAATATGATAAATGTCAACGCTTCTCCTCTATCCGAAGAACTCCCCAAGCATTGCTAACACCCATAACATCCCCTTGGCCATTTTCCATGTGGGGAATGGACTTGGTCGGGCCACTTCCGACGACAAGAGGAAGGTTCAAATGCCTCGTCGTCGCTATGGATTATTTTACTAAATGGGTGGAAGCTAAACCTCTTATTGATATGACTTATGAGAAGGTGTATCAATTTATTTGGAAGAATATCATTTGCAGATATGGTCTTCCCCATGCATTCATTACTTATCATGGAACCTAATTTGATAACGAGGAATTCGCTGCATATTGTCATCATTCAAACATTTTGAAAACCCACTCGGCGCCAGGAATCCCCAGAGCAATGGAAAAACTGAGGTGACGAACATAAAGCTGCTGAATGGTTTGAAGAAAAGATTGGATGATGCGAAGGCAAATTGGATCAATGAGATACATTCTATACTGTGGGCCTATCGTACTACACCACAAGCAGCAACAGGAGAATCTCCATACATGCTGGCATTTGGAAGTGAAGCTGTTATACCTGCCGAGCTAGGCCTCCCAACACACAGATTGTTGAATTTCAATTCTCCTGTCAGCGATTTAATGAGAAGATTAGACTTGGATATACTCGAGGAAGTTAGAGAAGAAGCAACAATCAGGAATGATGCTTACCAGCAATGAATAGCTTTGTTCTACAACAAGAAAGTAAAGAGATGTGATTTGAAAGAAGGGGACTATGTGCTAAAGAAAGTGATTTAAAAACATAACAAACTGGAAGCTAACTGGCATGGACCCTACAGAGTGATAGAAGTTGTTTGACCAGGGACATATAGGATTGAAACCTTAGAAGGAAAGGAGTTTAAGAATGCATGGAACACAGAGAATCTACGAAAATATTATCAGTAGTTCAATCCTTATGTAATGCAGTTTTCTTCTATATGAATAAAGCTTTCGATGTTTTACCCAGTTTTCTCCTTTTGTTGAAATTTTTTCGGAGTATTAGTGCTACACACTATGCATCAAGTTCAAAATAAAACCCTACCAACTACAGTTGGTCGGTCTACCAACTATGGTTGGTCGATAAATAAAATCCCACCAACTACAGTTGGTCGGTAAATAAAACTCTACAACTATGGTTGGTCGGTCTACCAACTATGGTTGGTCGATAAATAAAATCCCACCAACTACGGTTGGTCGGTAAATAAAACCCTACCAACTATGGTTGGTCGATAAATAAAATCCCACCAACTACGATTGGTCGGTCCACCAACTACGATTGGTCGGTAAATAAAACCATACAAACTATGGTTGGTCGGTCTACTAACTACGGTTGGTCGATAAATAAAACCCTACCAACTACGGTTGGTCGGTCTACCAACTAAGGTTGGTCGATAAATAAATCCCACCAACTACGGTTGGTCGGTCTACCAAGTACGGTTGGTCGATAAATAAAACCCTACCAACTATGGTTGGTCGATAAATAAAACCCTACCAACTACGGTTGGTCGGTCTACCAACTACGGTTGGTCAATAAATAAAACCCTACCAACTACGGTTGGTCGGTTTACCAACTACGGTTGGTCGATAAATAAAATCCCACCAACTACGGTTGGTCGGTCTACCAACTACGGTTGGTTGATAAATAAAACCCTACTAACTACGGTTGGCCGGTCTACCAATTACGGTTGGTCGATAAATAAAATCCCACTAACTACGGTTGGTCGGGGAATAAAAGTTCACCAACTACGGTTGGTCGGAAACAAATATCTTAATAAACTCTAATTGGTCGGTAAGCCAACTACAATCATCTCCAGTTGTTTAAATTAAATAAGATCATGAGATAAAGGATGTTTTATCACATAAAGATCAATGATTGATAAATCACTGTAATGAGCAACCAACAAGCAAAAACATTCTATAAATTATTTAGAAGAAAATGAAATGACAAAAGAAAATTTTTCATTCATACTAAATAAAATTACAAATGACGTGAGAAATATATTACCAAAATTTTTCATTCAAAACAAGAAGGATTACATATGTTGTGGAAAGTAAAAATTATTACATAAAATCCTACTCTATTGGTTTCTTCCCTTCTGCCTTTGAAACAGGTTCTACTCTAGCAGGAGGATCGTCTAAGGCATAAGGGAGATTTATGAAATTTAGATCTCGAAGCATTCGAACATTCATCACTGATGGTCGATCCAGCAGATGTTCAGGGCGAGAAATATCAACATTGGAATGAAGACTGTAATCATCGAGATATTTGGAGATTAAGCACTGAGGGATTGCCCGAGCAGGAATCCATCTCATATCAAGTTTAAAAGGTGGCACAGGCAACTCGAGCAATCCAGGGTTATGATAATCCCATAGATAATGGCCCTACTCTAATTTTAATACATCCCGTGCATTCAGCCATCCTTGTTTATAACCCTCATTATTCTCTTGCTGGATTCGATCATCAAGGTGGTAGAGGGCTTCATTATAGCCATCCATCCAAAACTCTCTAGGCTGTTTGTGGAATTGGTAAGTCAACCTTTTCAGCTGCTCGTGGAGATTCTTCACAAAAATTTCTTTATTCTCCAAGACGGATCCTTGTGTGGAAAGTTATTCGTTAAGGTCCAGAATCTTCTTGGACATCTCTGCCAGAGCTTTATTCTTCGCAACCAACTGAACTGCTTGATTTTCCAAAGATTCTTGAGTTCTCGCCTCTTCAATAGTAACTTGAGCAGCTCTTGCTCGTCCCCGAGAAAATCTTGCTCGTTCGTGAGCAGATGAAGTGGGTCCAATTCTTTTCAAAGTTTCTAATTCGTCTCTCAAATTGGCATTTTTAACCTCCAAAAACAAGAAACCTTCGTCATTGACAGGGACCAAGGCTCCTAAGGTAGATGCTGTAGATTTCAATTGGGATATCTCTCCTCGCAAGTTATTATTTTTCTGCTCCAGCAGTTTTGCTATCTGCCTATGTTCTTCAACCTCGGTCTTCAAAGTCTTCCCCTTAAAATCATAAGCAGCCACTAACTTATCATATCCTTTGTCAGCATTTAGTTGTTGATACTTTTTCTCATACCCCTGATGCAAAAGGGCAGAGGATTCCTTATATTGTTGCTGAAGTTCCTCGAAGGTACCCTGTAGATCTTCAATCATCTCGTAATAAGCCACATTATTGGCAACAACTCGGTCGAATAAGCATTTCAGATATTGGTAAGCTTCCACTGCTCGTTCAGAGGCATCTGAGCCCAGGGTATCAAAAATTTGTGACTCATCCAAGTCTGTGTGGCCAGCTTTGAAATATTCATTACATTTTTTCATCAACTCCGTATCGTGAGCAGACAAGAGTTCCAACCTGGCTATAAACTAGCAAAGAGAAGCAATAAATAGGATTAATAAATGATAAAGGCAGAGCAAGATAAAGAAAGTCAACATGAACAACAAAAACTCGAATTTTTATTCATCAAAAGACAAGTACAAGGTTCAGGGTTACATTCAAAAGAAATAATAAAATTAAAGCCCGAGCAACTTTACACCTTCTCCTTGTGTTTTGCGACTTCCTCAGAAGGCTGAGATGAGGAGGCTGGTTGCTCGGAGGATATTGGCAGTTGCTCGACAAAGGTACTAGTAGATTGAAGCTGTTTGGTTGGAGTAATAGTTGGTTGGGGCTGCTCATAGAGAAGTTCAACAGTAGGAACCTGATCCCCAACCATCATTGAAGACTCTTCAGAGGCAGCTTCGTCCTCTTCTTCTTCGCCAGGGGAAGGAGGAGGACCATGAACATGGCGTTGAAACAACTCAGAATTCTTAGAGACCTTTAACTCGTGTAGAGCTGCGACCCATCCGTCCCTAAAATACTTGAGGCTAGCAAACTCCATCTGAGAGGACATGGCAGCTAGGACTTTGTTCCAACCTTTGTCCCAGCCAGCACTGAAGGACTTTTTAACAGCCAGTTTCCTCTTCACCTTCTTCGTGGAAATCTTCTCATATAGAAGTTCCCCGACAACTTTCAATTTCCTTTCTGCTTCTTCCTTCTGACGATCAGTTTCACGGAGTTTGCCCAGTTCCTCTTCTGCAGTTTTAAGCTTGGTCTCAAGCTCTCCAGCATTCTTGAGCTTTTCTTCAAGCTCTTCATTTTTCTTCTTAAACTCTTTCATTTTCCTTTCCAACTCCTGAGAGGCCTCCACAACTTTTTCTCTCTCTTGCTCAACGGACTTCAGTTGCTTCTCCCAAGCAACCTTATCTTCTTCATATTTTTGACGAGAATCCTTTAAGGATTGAGTCAGACCTACAAAAGCCTCCTCGATACCTCCCGAGGAGCTCGAATCTTTAAGAGCTTCATCCTTTTTCAAAATAGTATTGAAACATGTTACCAGCTGATAAGAAAAATAACTTTGAGTCAGTACAAGAATAGAACATTGAAAAATGAAAGTTTAGATTAGTAATACTTATTGAGGCAATATGTTGAGCTGCCAAGGTGGTAACCCTATCCCGAGAAAGAGTGTCTTCAAGTCCTTGGATTTCTGGGATAATCCAAGACTTCACAGAGCCAATGGCAGAGCTCGGAGCAACAAAAGTGGAAACACCACTTCCAGCAGTTAGAGGCTGAGAGATGGATTCAACCAATTTATCCGAGGAGCTTTTCTTCAATTTCCTCGAGGGAGCAGGAACATTCTCGACCAAGGATGTTGTCTTGGTCGGTGATATAACTATAACCTCGCTTGGAGGAGAAACAGCTACAATCTTGCTCGGAGCCACAGGGGTTTTCTCGACAACCTTTTTAGCAGCAGCAGGAGGGGGTGCATCAACTTTTCTTTTCCCTTCCTCTAGGACATCCTGCTTATTTCTCTTTGCCTCCACATTGGCAGAGTCTGACTTATCAAAGAAGGCAGGAGCTCTTCTTCTCTTCATTCTGTCACTGAGAGGAATATTTGATTCAGGAGAGGAACCTTCAGAAGCTGGTGCTGGTTCTATATCACTTATCACTGGACGAGCAGTAAAAGATGAAGTGTAACTCTTGTACTGCAACAAGTACGAGGCTGATCTGATATGTTCGTCAGCAATAGTTTGGTGCAAACTCCAGATAAGTTTCAAGTGCCTCAAATTGATATCAATTTCTTTAGAGGATTTCTTTTTTCTATCAACTGTAAATAAACAATAATTAAAATGTCAATGACACATTTTATCAAACACAAAGAAAACACAATCTCAAAAATAAAATAAAATAAAAACAACCTATCCCATTGCTATAGGGAGGGCATCTAGGACCCTGATACACATCATTTCCATTTAATAGAGCATGTTTCCAATTTTTCATAACAACCTCATGCTCGAAGTAATCCCTGTTGGCATCTGGGAGATTGACAACTAAAGCCCTATTTAAAAACCTAGTTTTTAAATAAAATGTGCTATCACTAACAACCCATCTATAACAAAACATAATCTCTGGAATTCCTAAGTGGGTTCCATGAATTTGATTTAACCTATGAACTCCATTAACTATTCTCCAGGTATTGGGATCTATTTTTGCAGATACCACGTCAAAATATTGACAGAATTCCAAACACAATGGATTCGGAGGAAAAGAAAAGCCACATTCATCCACAAAGAGACTCGGGAACCAATGTCCTTCAGCCAAACGAAAATAGTCAGAAGGTTCAGCAAGTTCTTCCAATATGACCCAGGAAGGAATAGAGAAATCAGAACGAAATTTATAAAGCGACTTAACAAGGTAAACCATGATGAACAGAGGAAATAAAAGAAAAGGAAGAAGATCTTACAGGAAAAAGATGAATCAGGTGACAACGAACAATGGAAGAAACGAACGCACAAGACAGAGAAGAAGTGAAGAAATTCTAAGATGCAGATTTGAAAAAGTAAAAGGCGATCGAGTTTTCTGAAGCGTTTAAATACTTTACCTCGAGAATGGAGAAAAGCAATGATTAACAAGATGGACGATTGCGTATCCGGCGGCTAAAAAGAAAAAAAAAGGCATGAAACACGAAGCGGTTATTGAAATTCGAAATATTTTAAAAATCCTGATACTATGCACTCAAAAAAGGAGTTATGTACAACGAACGGTTGTCTAAAATCCATAAAGTTTAGGAAACATAAATGTTCCATATTTTTCTTCAACATCAAACCATGAATCATTGGGGGCTTCTGTTGATACTAAATTTAGTATGCTGACGTGGACCAATTATGTGGAGACACGTGTCAACTTACATGGCACCCGCAAATATTTTTGAACAACACCTTAACCCCGAGGAACTCAACCTCCCCGACCAACTCAGAACGCTCCGAGCAACAAGTGCTCTCCAAGGAACTCTAATGTACCGAGCAACTCATGTATACCGAGCTACTTAGGCGGTCCGAGCAACTCAAGCGGTCCGAGCTGCACCTCGTACAGAGCATTTATAACCGAATAATTAAGAGGGTTGAATGCGCATTAAATGCTGATTATTATCATACAGATGTACACGCCTATTGGACAGCTATGTAATATTCTCTCGCATGTACAGCCTCAAGGCTACAAATACATTGTAACTTCCTCATTAGCAGGGGACTCGGAATTTCTTGGTAAACTCATTATCGAGAATTCTGCAAACAGTCAGCAATAACATAAACAGTGGACGTAGGCCATTTTTTCAAGGCTGAACCACTTTAAAAATCTCTTGTCCTATTTATTTTTTATTTGTGATTAAATAATTAGAGATAATCTAATTTTTACATCAACAGTGCGGTTGCGTGCTTAACTATCCGTTGGAGAATTAATAAAATAAGTGGTGCTTGGCTAGTCCATCGGGGCAAATATGCATAGTAACGAGTAGATATAGACAACGATGCGTGCTCGAGCATCTCCCAGAACATTGATGACCATCTATTCAGGCTAAATCAAATAGAGGTTATCATGAGAATAATTTTTTCAGCGAAGTATATATGTGTTGATGTAAAAAATTAGATCGCTCTAATTATTCAATCACAGATAAATAAAATGAGACAAAGATTTTAAAGTGGTTCAGCCTTATATGAATGGCCTACGTCCATTGTTATGTTATTGCTGAGTGTTTGAGAATTCTCGAGTACAAGTTCTCCCAAGAAATTCCCGTCCCTTTGAATGAGGGCGATACAAGGTATTTATAGCCCTTAGGCTGTACATGAAAGGGTTGATACATTAAATGATATAAATATGAAAGGTTAATACATTTTATGCAGCGTGTGTGTCAAGATGATGAACATTCAATGAATAATTGAACTGTTGATTATCTGGCAATTAATGCTATGGCCGAGATGTAGCTCGGACCGCCTTAGTTGCTCGTTGCTCAGGAGTTCCTCGGAGCGCTAGAGTACCTCGGAGTGCTGAAGTTCCTCGGTGTACCCTCGTTGCTCGGAGAGACCATGAGTTGGTCGGGGAAATGAACTTCCTCGTTGCTATTGTGCCAAGTAGATTGACACGTGTTCTCATATTATTCGTCCATATCAACATATTAATTTTGGTATCAACAGAAGCCTCCAATGTTTCATATTTCGAACTTTGAGGAGTATGGAACATTCTTTCTCGGTATATGGCGATATTAAATGACTTTCCTGGGTTTTAGGAGCCTTTCCTTCATATTTGAATTTCCTTCTAAATTCGCAGAATCCGCCTTTTCGAATTTTTATGAGTGCTTCGATCTTCGTGCATTTTTGTCCTTTTAGCCGCTGGTGGCGTATTAGTTTCTTTTGTGTAATCATTTCCTTCGCAGCTTCCCAAGGTAAAGTATTTAAACTTCTTAGGTAACCATACCGTCTTCTACCTTTTCCAATTTTCTGCATTCAAGCTTTATGTTCTCTCTCTCTCTTGTGCGTTCATCTTTTCCTTCGGTAGTTGTCAGCTCTTCCTTTTTCCCTGTAAGATTCTCTTCTTTTCTTCTGTATTTCTTTTATTCACTATGGTTTATCTTGTGGAATCTGTTGAGAAATTTCGTTCCGATTTTTCCATTCCTTCCTGGGTAACTCTGGAGGTTCTTTCTGAGCCTTTAGATTATTTCGATTGGCTGAGGGACATTGGTTCCCCAGTTTATTCATTGCTGAATGTGGATTTTCTTTTCCGCCAAACCCCTTATGCTTAGAGTTTTGTCAGTACTTTGACGTTGTTCCTGCAAAAATAGCCCCCAATTCATGGAGAATAATTAATGGGGTGTATAAATTAAATCTGACTCATGGGACTCGTATAGGGATTACTGAGATTATGTATTGCTATAGATGGGCTATTTTAGATAATGTTTATTACTTAAAAACTAGGTTTTTAAATAGGGCTCTTGTAGTTAACCTCCCTGATGCAAATAGAGATTATTTTGAACATGAAAAATTGGCAATATGCCCCATTGGTTGGAGATGCAGTATACCAGGGTCCTAAGTGCGCCCCATATGGCAATGGGATAGGTTTATTCTCATTTTCCTTTACTTATGAAATTATGCCTTTATCATATTTGACAAAATGTATGACTGATATTTCATTATGTATTTATTTGCAGTGGATAGTAAAAGAAAAACTCTAAAAGAACCAGAGGTTAATATTAAGCATCTGAAACTTATCTTGGGTTTGCATAAGAACGTGGCAGACGAGCACATCAGGTCTACATCATATTTGCTGCAGTATAGGAGCTATACAACTTCTTATACTGCTCGTCCTGTGATTAGATCTGTTGAGCCAGCCTCAACTCCAGAGGATTCTTCTTCAGATTCTCACATCCCTTTAAGTCAGAGAATGGGCAGGAAAAGAGCTCCTCCTGCTCTATTTGATGACACTACTTCTGCTGCTGAGGCCAAGAAAAGAAAAATTGATGTCCCAGAGGGGACTAAGAAGGTGGACGTTGTGCCTTCCAAAGCTACCGAGAAGCCCCCAATGGCTCCGAGCAAGAAGGTTACTCCTGTGGAGATGACTGCTATCTCTCCGACCAAGAGCTCTTCCTTGGTTAAAATTGTTGAAGTCCCTTTGAGGAGATTGAGGAAATCGTCCTCAGTCAATTTGGCTGAAACTGTCAATCTGGCTGAAACCATCTCCTCTCTACCAGCTGGTGGTGTTGGTGTTCCAACCATCATTCCTCCGAGCTCTGCCATGAGCTCGGTAAAAACTTGGATCATACCCGAGGTCCAAGGAACTGATGAAAAGATTTCAACGGATATGCTGACATCCCTAGCTACCCGTCACCTGGCTTCAGTAAATCTCTCACACTCTGAATTTCCTTTGTTTCTTTGAATACTTGTATTTTTGTACTGATTTGTCACTTTTTCCCTTGTTTAGCTGGTGAATTGTTTTAACAACATCGTGAAGAAAGATGAAGCAATTAAATCTTCTAGCTCCTCGTCGGGGGTAGAGGATGCTCTGCTGGGTTTGACCAAATCCTTGAAGGATTCTCGTCAGCAGTATAATGAGGACAAAGCTATCTGGGAGAAAAAGTTGTCTATAGTTGAAGCTGAGAAAGTGAAGCTGGCTGAGATCTCCAAGAGTTTGGAGAATATGGTGAAAAGTTTAGAGGTCGAGCATCAAAAATATGACGACAAGCTCAAGAACTTTGGAGAGCTTGAAGATAAGCTGAAAAAGGCAGAGGAAGAGTTATCCATCCTGCGAGATGTAAAGCGCCAAAAAGAAGAATTGGATGTGAAGTTAAAGACTGCCGAGGGTCTTCTATCCGAGAAGCTCTCCTCGGAGAAACTGAAAAGAAAGCTCGCAGTTAAAAAATCCTTCAGCGCTGGCTGGGATAAAGGATGGGACAAAGGGATTGCTGCGATGACATCCCAAGTACAATACGGGAAGTTGAAATACTTCAGAGACGGCTGGGTAGCTGCCCTGTAGGAATTTAAGATCAAAGACGACTCTGAGCTATTTCAGCTACACCTCCCTGGTCCTCCCCCACCAATTGTAGAAGAAGAAGAAGATGAGCCTATCTATGATGAATCTTCCATGGCCATGGGTGATCAAGTCCCTGCCTCTCTACCTTCTGCCAACGAGGAAATTTCTTCCATGCTTCCTCCTCCTGAGAAAATTTCAACTCCTGCTGATCAAGCTGCTGTTACCACCGAGCAACCAAGCTCCTCGTCCCAGCCTCCCGAGAAAGTCTTGGGAGACAAGGAAAAGGTGTGAAGTTGTTCGGTATCATTTCTATCTTTCATTATTTGTAATCAAACAATGTAATCTTTTTGTGATCTAATAAAATACATCTTTGTTCATCTCTGTTGTTGATGATTTGTTTTGTTGACTGTTGTCTTCTTTTCATTATTAGTTTGTGGCTAGAATGGAACTGATATCTGCACATGATACAAAGCTGATGCAGCAATGCCATGAATATTATAAAGCTGGTCATACAAATTTGAGTGTATCAGAAATTGCTGACATCCTTGGTCATGATGCCTCAGAACAAGCAATTGAGGCTTATCGGTAGTTGAAGGATTTACTTGACCGAGCTGTGGCCAACAATGTGGCCTACTATGACTTGATTGAGGAGCTTCATCGTTCCTTAGAAGATCTTCAGAGTCAGCACAATGAATCAACTGCTTTGTTGCACAAGGAATATGAGAATAGGTATCAACAGCTTTCCTCTGAGACAGGTCACAAAAAGATCATTGCTGGGTACGATGTTAAGGAGAGAACCCTAAAAGGTGAAGTTGAGGCCTGCAGAAAGATCGCCGAGCTGCTGGAACAAGAGAACAACAATTTGCAGAAAAAGTTAGCGCAATACGAGTCTGCAACTTCATCCTCTGCTGCCTTGGTACCGTTCACTGATGAAGGAGTCTCCTTCTTAGAGGTTGAAAACGCCAAATTAAGGCAAGAATTGGATACTTTAAGAAAGTCTGGTGTTTCTGCTACTGCTCGGGGACGAGGAAGAGGTTCTCGTGGGCGAGGAAGAACTGTTCAAAATGTTGTCGAGGAGCAAAGTTCTCCCCCTGCTCGGAGTCGATCAAGAGTTTTCAGCCATAATGTTGAAGAGGCTCGCACTCAGTCTACTTTGGAAACTCAAGCGTTCCAATTGAATGCAAAAGATCGTGCTTTGTCTGAAATGTCCAAGAAAAATCTGACCTTGGAAGATCAACTTACTGCGACCAAGTCTGCTTTACATACCAAGGACCTTTTCGCTAAAAACCTTCTTGAACAATTGGATAGATTAACCTTCCAATTCCATAAGCAGCCCAGGGAATTTTGGAATGCAGGCTATAATGAGGCCCTTTATCACTTGGATGCTCGTATTGAAAATGCCAATAATGAAGGTTATAAACAAGGATGGTTGAACGCACTGGGTGTGTTAAAGCTAGAGTAGGGCCATTATTTATGGGATTATCATGCTCCTGGGCTACTAGACTTGCATGTACCGCCTTATAAACTGGACATGAAATGGATCCCAGCTCGTGCTATTCCTCGGAGCTTAATTTCAAAATATCTTGGTGACTATATTCTTCATTCTCAGATTGAATTATCTCGTCTCGAGCATCTCTTGGATACTCCTTCAGTAATGAATGTCATGATGTTGAAGGATTTGAATTTTATCAATTCTCTTCAGACATTAAATGATCCTCCTGCTGGCGAGGAACCTGTGTCGAAGGCTGAAGGGAAAAAACCAATAGAATGGGATTTTCAATGTAATGGTTAGCATATATATATGTAACTTGTAATTTATTTTAATTTTTAATGAAAGACTTTCATTTTCTGTTTGTAAATATGTATTGCTATTCTTTTGTGCTAAACACTACATATGTATCTATTAAAAAGATAACAATTTTGTGCTGTTCATCAACCAACTTAGTAATAAACAGTTACAAGTATCAAAAATGTTGTTCGATCACTTAATAATAAAGTAATGAGTATAAAAATGTTTAAAACATTTTCCAACCAACCAAGGTTGTTAAATTATACTCGTCGACCAAATATAATTAGCAAGAGTTTTCATAAAAATGTGTCCGACCAACTAGGTTGATGGACCCTCCTCGTCGATAAATTCTCCTCGTTGACCAACTACAGTTAGTGGGTTTTTATCCCCGACCAACTATACTTGGCTCAGTTTGGAATATTTTGTATTTTCTGGAAAGGTTTTACCTTCCGACCAACTTGTTGGCATATTTTTTTTCTTAACCAACCAAAATTGGCATTTTTAAGAATGTTGTTGATACGGCGGAAATATTGCGTATTTCACCCGTTAACCTACGCGTTATTAGCCCCCTCGGGTATCTTATTCCCTATATTGATGCTCGTTAATCGGAAAACCCTCGGATTTCTATGATAACATGTTTTGCAGGGGTTAATTGAGCTTTTGTAGGTATTTGGATGCTAAGTGTGAAGTCCGGATGCATTTTGCTCGATTTCCGTACACAACCGCACGCGCAAGGGCATTTTAGTCTTTTGACAGCTTGGGCACCTGGCCCGACATCTACACGGAAGTTGTAGCTCTCTTCGCTAGCTTCGCGTGGCCACGAACGGTGCGCGATTCCGATGCATAACAACAAAGTTACGGTGATTGGAGCGACGTTGGATTGTATGCCAAAACAGGGAGGATTGCAGGCTGCCCCTGCTTGATCGATCGATCAAGCCTGGGGATCGATCGATCGATCCTTATTATTTTTTGCCACGAATTACACTGTCGATCAATCGACACCAGAGGTCGATCGATCGATCCCCTGTTTTCTCCCCTGCAGATATTCTCTTTTATTACAACTTACTATATAAGTTGATTTTGGTTGTAATAAAAGGGAGACCTTATATTTTTAGAGAGAACGTTTTTAGCTTAGTTTGTAGTTAGGGTTTGGGTTTTTGATTGGTTTTTCTTCTTCCCCTCTTGGATTGACACACTAACTGGTTGTAAGATTAACTATTCATCTTCCCTCTCCATTAATATAGTTGTATTCCATTCTTTCCTTGCTTTCTAGATAGATTTACATGCTTTCTAATTAGGTTTATTGTGTTTATTTATTGCTTTTCTAGTTTAATTTAGTTAATTCATTATGTACCCTTAGATAAATAGGGTCGGGATTGTTTTCCGCCATTTTCGGGCCCCGAGCTCCGAAAACTAGGTTTTGCGTAAAATTGCGTTTAATTGAAACCTCGCGTATTAAAGTCGGATTATTATGCGTTTAACTTTCTTTGTCATGCAACGTTAGTGTTTATAGCGATTATCCGAATTTAATCCGCGTGTGATCATTTTTCAGTTAAATGTTTTATCTCGCAACTTTGGGTTAAATTCCTTCTTGCGTGATGTTTATGCTTAATTGTAAATGCTCGATTAAATGATTTGGATCCTTAATTCTAATTAGTAGTTGTTTCAGCCCGTGAATGTGCGTATGCGATCCCGATCCTCGCTTTACTTTAATTTAGCTTTAACTTCTCTTTTCTTTTGTTACCACAACCACCCTATCACCTTTTCTTATTTCTTTTACACCATTTTTATTCCTGAAGTTATAAAATAATTAAAGTCTAAAATTCAATCACTCCCTGTGGATTTTCGATACCCGACTTACCGCTCTACTTGCTTGTCAAGTGTAGTTGTAGTTTAGGTTCTTTTGCATGTCGAGCGGGAGCCGAAATCAACGATAGTGTCCCTACACGAACACTCAGTTTCCCTCGCATCAGTTGTTCTTGCCCTTTTACCATCCAAAGTTGGTTGTGGGTTTTAACTATCAGGTTCTTTCGAACTATCTTGTCCACAAGCTCTTTTACCAACCGAAGTTGATCACGCAAGTGTACGCCTCCTAACCAAAGGAGAATAATTTGTTCTCACTATTTTACCAACCGAAGTTGATCAGGCTCGAACTATCAGTGTAGTGTATCACACTAGTATTCCCCAAAAAACTTGTAATAAAAGGAAGGAGATGGTGAAACATCATCGTTTTATTCATAATGACGGAATTGCTTTACATTTTACATTACTGATAATACTTGCGTAGGTGTTCAGCATTCCATGCATTCTTAAATTCCTCTCCTTCAAGAGTTGCTATTCGGTAAGTTCCTGGTCGGACAACTTCTGTAACTCGATAAGGTCCATGCCAGTTGGCTTCAAGTTTATTGTGCTTCTGAATGACCTTCTTTAGCACATAATCCCCTTCTTTTAAGTCGCATTTCTTCACCCTTTTGTTGTAGAATAGAGTTGTGCGTTGTTGGTAAGCAGTATTCCTAATGGCTGCCTCTTCTCTAACCTCCTCGAGCATGTCCAAATCTAATCTTCTCATCAAGTCACTGACTGGGGAATTGAAATTTATCACTCTGTGTGTTGGGAGACCCAACTCAGCAGGTATTACAGCCTCACTTCCAAATGCCAGCATGTATGGTGATTCTTTAGTTGCTGCTCGGGGAGTTGTTCGGTAAGCCCACAATACTGACTGTAGCTCATTAATCCAATTAGCTTTAGCCTCACTTAGCCTATTCTTCAAACCATTTAGTAGCGTTTTGTTTGTCACCTCAGTCTGCCCATTGCTTTGAGCATGACCTGGTGCTGAATGAGTCTTCAGGATATTTGATTGTTGACAATAGGCAGCAAACTCTTCGTTGTCGAATTGTGTTCCATGGTCTGTGATGAAGGCATGAGGGAGAACATATCGATATATGATATTCTTCCAGACAAATTGGTATACCTTCTCGTACGTCATGTCGATAAGGGGTTCAGCTTCTACCCACTTAGTAAAATAGTCTACTGCGACGACGAGGTACTTGAATCTTCCTCGGGTGGTCGGTAATGGTCCAATCAAATCAATTCCCCACATGGCGAATGGCCAAGGGGAAGTTATGGGTGTCAACAATGCTTGTGGAGTTCATCGGATGGAGGAAAAACGTTGGCACTTATCACATCTCTTAGCGTAGGCTATACAATCAGCCCTCATCGTCGGCCAGAAATATCCCTGTGTCATCACCCTTTGTAAAAGTGTTCGACCTGCTACATGGGCTCCACATGACCCTTCATGGATCTCTTCAATCAATTCTTTCACCTCGGAGGGATGTACACATCTCTGCAAACCTACCATAATTCCTCGTCTGTACAAAACACCATTAGTTAGTACATACCGGGCAGCTTTAAACTTCAATTTTTTTGCCGCGAGCTTGTCCTCTGGCAATCCTCCTTCTTCAATATATGCCCTGATGGGATCCATCCAAGATGGTCCTAGATCAAGGGTAATAACATTCATCGTCAGGTCTTCATCTATGCTCCGACTTTCCAGTACTTCAATTGGTATCGTTCTTCGCAGCTCGGTACGAGTAGCTGATGCTAGTCGGGCCAGTGCGTCTGCTTGTGCATTTTCTATTCTGGGTATTCTGATTAACTGAATGGCGTCAAATTCTGCCAGCAATTCCATCACCTTTGCATGATACTTGACCATTAATTCCCCTTTAACCGCATATGTTCCCATTATCTGATTCACAATTAATTGAGAATCACTGAATACCATCACTTGTTGTGATTCCATGATCTTTGCTAAATTAAGACCTGCTATCATGGCCTCATACTCAGCCTCATTATTGGAGGTTTTGAATTGAAATCGCAAGGCATATTCTATATCAATCTCGTCTGGGGTTTTCAAAACAATCCCCGCTCCACAACCCGCTGTGCAAGATGACCCATCTACATACAATCTCCATGTAGGTAACTCGTCTTCAAATTTCTTATCTGACAGAGTTCCTCGGTGAAATATCTGTTGTTCTCTTCCATTCTCCTCTATTAATTTTCGTTCCTCGTCGACCATTTCTTCTCGCCCTTTTACCAACCGGAGTTGGTCTGGGTTTGAATTTGATGATCTTTCTACATCCACAAGCCCTTTTACTAACCGGAGTTGGTCTGGATTTATGTCTGTTGATCCTGTAACATCCACAGGTTGATCAGTAAGCAACTTTTATTCCTCGGGGGTATCAGGATATGTAAACTATGCTATAAAATCTGCTACAGCTTGCCCTTTCAATGATGACCTGGGTTCATACACAATATCATATTCACCGAGCTCTATTGCCCAGTACATCAGTCTCCCTGAATTTTCTAGTTTATGAAGGGCTTGTCTTAATGGCATGTCGGTATACACGATGATGGTATGGGCCTGGAAATATGGTCTCATTCTTCTACTTGCTTCAATTAATGCCAATGCCAATTTTTCTAACCTTGGGTACCTGATCTCTGCACCTCGAAAAGCCTTACTTGTGTAATAAATTGGCTTTTGGACTCCATTCTCTAATCTGATCAATGCCGAGCTGACTGCATGCTCTGATACTTCCAGGTATAAGTACAACTTTTCTCCTGTTATTGGCCTCGACAACAGCGGAGGTGTTCCCAGATATTTCTTCAAGTCTTGAAAGGCTTTTTCACATTCATCATTCCACTCGAAAGTTTTTCGAAGTTTTTTGAAGAATGGTAAGCATCTATCTGTTGCTCGAGATACAAATCTGTTGAGCGCTGCAACTCATCCTGTAAGACTCTGCACCTCCTTCTTTGTCGTTGGCGATCGTAACCCTAAAAGAGCTTTGATCTTTTCTGGATTTGCCTCAATGCCTCTTTGGTTGACGATGTACCCGAGGAACATTCCTTCTCGTACTCCAAATGTGCACTTCGTTGGGTTGAGCTTCATCTGGTATTTATCCAGTTGCTCAAAAGTCTGACTTAAATCAACTAGATGATCAGCAGCTTTCTTGCTTTTTGTCAGCATATCATCGACGTAGACTTCCATATTGCAACTGATTTGCTCGGCAAAAACCTTGTTCATCAGCCGCTGGTATGTCGCTCCTGCATTTTTTAAACCAAAAGGCATAACATTATAACAATAAGTTCCCCTAGGGGTAATAAAAGAAGTACTCTCCCTGTCTTCAGGTTTCATCTTGATCTGGTTGTAGCCTGAATAAGCGTCCATGAAGCTGAGCAGCTCGTGCCTAGAAGTAGCATCCACTAACTGATCAATTCTGTGTAATGGAAAGTGGTCCTTTGGGCAGGCCTTGTTGAGATCAGTGAAATCAACACACATTCTCCATTTGTTGTTTTTCTTCTTTACCATCACCACATTCGCCAACCAGTCCGGGTATTTCACATCTTCAATGAATTGAGCCTTTTGGAGCTTGTCGACCTCCTCTTGAATGGCTTGATTCTTCTCGGGGCTAAATACCCTTCTTCTCTGCTTTACGGGCTTGATCTCCTTATTCACATTGAGTTCATGACATAGGAAGTTTGGATCTATTCCTGGCATGTCTTCATGACTCCATGAAAAAGTTTTCTTCCTATTTCTCAAGAAAGCTATCAACTCCTGTTTTACTGAAACATCCAACGATGAACCTATCTGGGTTACTCGTTCAGGGCGCTTATCGTCCAGAATAACATTTTCTGTAGATTCCACCACTTATCCTTTCACAAGTTGGGATTCATCTCTGGGATCGAGAGTTTCAATCTCTGTATCTTCTTCCACCTGGTAGGTAGTAGTCTTTTTCCTTGATTCCTCAAGCTCCTCTTATTCGGAAGATGAATAATAGCATTCCCGAGCTACTTTTTGGTCACCTTTCACAACTCCTACTCTAAAGTTTGTTGGGAATTTTAAGCATTGATGCACTGTAGATGGAACTGCCTCGAACTTCTTCAAACCAACTCTTCCCATGATGATGTTGTAGGCTGACTGCACATTCTTATCCATCACAAAGAAGCGTATTCTTTCTATTTGACAAGCAGGCCAAGTTCCAATGAATATATCCAACTTGATCGTCCCAAGTGGAAAAACTTTCTCGCCAGCAAAACCCAGGAGGGGTCTGTGATAAGGTTGCAATTGAGATAATTTCAGATTCAAGCTATCAAAACTTGAATAGTACATGATGTCTGCCGAGCTTCCATTATCTACCAACACCCTTGAAATCACTACTTCCTTCATCCTCATTTTGATCACCATAGGATCGTCATGAGGATAAAGAACACCTGCCAGGTCGTTTTTTGAAAATCCAATGACCAGCTTCTCTTTGTTTACCTTCCTCGGACGATCGTCCTCGGCCAGATTTATTCGCTGAATATATGAACAAGCTTGAGCCTCTCCGAGGTAAGCTTTTCTTTCTGCAGTATGGTCTCCTCCTCCTGCATCTCCTCCTATAATAACATTACAATCAAATGATCCAAAACGTATGGAAAATACCTCTCGTTCTAGCTGCCTTGGTTTCTTGGGAAGATCGGGGTCATCCTCTGGATCATCTTCATGGTTTCTCTTCTTTTTCTCCTCTGCTCGACGAGGAGATCTAGACCTCTCTCTAGCTCGGTCATTATTTTTTCTTTCACCTCCCCGATCAACATATTTTGCTAGCTTTTCTCTTCGGATGAGTGTTTCAATCTCGTTCTGAAGAGCTATGCAATTTTTGGTCATGTGACCATGATCTTTATGAAACTCGCAATATTTATCCTTACTCCTCGAATCAGGGTCTGACCTCAGTTTCTTTGGCCATTTTACCTACTCGTTGTTCTTGATTTCTTCCAAGACATGATGAATACCCATTTTCAAAGGAGTATAATTGTCATATTTCTTCAAGACTTCCCATGATGATTTATTATTTCTGGAGCGTTTATCACCGCCATTGCCTTTATGCTCTTTATTCTTAGACTTGTCGACTTCCACCTTGGTGTCTTTATCTATATTCTTCTTTGCAGCCATAGCTTCCTCGGCATTCATGATTTTGGCCGCTTTTGCCATCAGTTCTGACATAGTTTTAGGTGGATCTTTCGCCAAAGTATAATACAACTTATTAGGCAACAACCTACTCATCAAAGCGGTGATTGCTGTCTTCTCTTCGTAATCTATGACCTCCAGCTTCTCGTTATTGAAACGAGTTATGTAATCTCTAGTACTCTCACCAGATTTTTTGTCTAACACTTAACAAATGTGTTACTCGTTTTACTGGCTTTGCTCCAAAACAGAAATTGCCGATGAACAACTCAGCCAACTGAAAGAAAGTTAAAATCTTACCCCGAGGAAGATTGTTGTACCAAATCTGGGCAGCTCTAGTAAGAGTTCCAGAGAATGCTCTACATCTCATCTCGTTGGGGACAGCATAGATATCAGCGACAGCTTGATATTGCTCTATGTGTAGAACAGGATCTGTCTTTCCATCATATTTGGGGGTCACCACAGGTGCTTTAAACTTTGACGGGGTAGGAAAATCCACAATGGCCTGGACAAAAGGTGTCCCTTGAACAAAAGTTCGTTGTAAGGGATTCTTCGCCTTAGCCATTTCTCCCAATCTATCCTCCAAGCGCTGAAGGGATCCTTTCCACGCTTCATTTCCTTCCTCGGGCCTATTGGTTCGAGCAATAGATCGTTCTGAAGTAGCCTCCTGAGATTTGTCTTGACGAGCAACTGGTTGTGATTGTGCTGATCCTTCTCTTAGATCTGATGGTCGTCGAAAACTCCTCGACATGGTCTTAGGTAGACTCCTATTCCTCCTAGGGCCTAATCGACTGAAAGGAGACACCCTACTCAATCTTTCTAAGGCGCTGGGTCTTTCTGGAGAGAGGGTGATACGTTGATCAGTATCTGTAGCCCTTATTGACGAAGTTCGCCCAGGTTGATAAGAGAAATCATCAGACTCCTCATTACGATATGACTCAGTACGCCTGGATCGTGAAGAAAGTAAATAAGTTTGCCTTTGACCACTTTGTTGTCTTGAACGTGCAGGTGCATCGCCATGAAGGGTTTGTATAAGTTGCCTCATTGTTTCTTGCATGGCGGTTTGTCCTTGAGCCAGATTTGTCATAATCCCGGCTAGATCTGGAGGTACAAAGGGATTCGAGGGATTTCCAATATTTCCAGCGTTTCGATTGCTAGATTCTGGATTATCCGCCATTGATGATGAATGATTTTTGGTGAAAAACAATAGTAACAATCGTTTCCCACAGACGGCGCCAATCTGTTGATGTAAAAAATTAGATCGCTCTAATTATTCAATCACAAATAAATAAAATGAGACAAAGATTTTAAAGTGGTTCAACCTTATATGAATGGCCTACGTCCACTGTTATGTTATTGCTGAGTGTTTGAGAATTCTCGAGTACAAGTTCTCCCAAGAAATTCCCGTCCCTTTGAATGAGGGCGATACAAGGGTGTACATGAAATGGTTGATACATTAAATGATATACATATGAAAGGGTAATACATTTAATGCAGCGTGTGCGTCAAGATGATGAACATTCAATGAATAATTGAACTGATGATTATCTGGCAATTAATGCTATGGCCGAGATGCAGCTCGGACCGCCTTAGTTGCTCGTTGCTCAGGAGTTCCTCGGAGCGCTAGAGTACCTCGGAGTGCTGAAGTTCCTCGGTGTACCCTCGTTGCTCGGAGAGACCATGAGTTGGTCGGGGAAATGAACTTCCTCGTTGCTATTGTGCCAAGTAGATTGACACGTGTTCTCATATTATTCGTCCAATCAACATATTAATTTTGGTATCAACAATATGATATGCATTCGCTCAGCCATTTGCCGAGGAAAAAATTTGTAGTAGTGCATGAATGTAATAAATGATCCAATGATTTTTATGATAAAAATCCCACAGGGATAACCGTGCCCGAGCATCCGCGGGACTGAGCTAAATAACTAATAATCTGCTTTTGCCGAGATTGAATAGTTGTAGCTGGATGACAATATTGAAAATTAAATGATCAAATAAATGACATGAGTGCTCTATAAGTGCGCCCCACTATTTATGTGAATGAAATAATTATAATAAAGTCACATAAAAAGTGCTAACTAAAATCGTTGTAATAATTGTAATAGAGTCACATGGTCCCTAAAAAAAAATCAACGAGAATTGAGTAGATAACAAATTGGTCAAATATATTCCAGAGGTGGGTCATAGGATTAGATTCAGAATTTTTGCGAAAATTATTTGAACCCCAAGCAAATACCCAATTATAAAAAATTCATAATGAGAAGAAAGATAGGGGGTGGTTTTGCAAATTGAAAACCTTAAACAACAAATTTTAATAAAGTAGAAGTGGTGAGAAACCAATGAGTTCCATCATCGTCACGAGAGATAGTGGCGATCAGTAGATTTGCTGTTGTCCTCCAAAGTGCACATTATGCTCTAAAAACTCAGGGCCTAGAATAATCTTGTTCGTGTTTGTCAACGCACGTCGTGCTCGTTTCGACCGCCGACCAGTGATTTTGGTCCGACAGCGGCCTGAATGCTCTCCCTGGGATTGAGACAGATGTCTAATGCTCCAGTCCTTCGCACACTGATTGACGACTAACATCCTGGTCTTTCTGACCTTATTGAGATCTTCTCATGGATCGCACATGAGAGCCGACCATAGGGGTGGGCTCAGATGCAGCTAATATGTGGAAATGAGAGCTGGTCGGCATGGCCGAAGATAAAACCAAAAGAAAATTTTCATTAGGTTGCAAATGATTGGAATCCATCTCTATTGGTCGCTGGTAGGTCGCAAACTGTTCGGACTCCATCTCCGTTGGTCGCCAGTAGGTCGCAAACTGTTCGGACTCCATCTCTGTTGGTCGCAGGTCGAGAATCACTGGAGGTGAGGTGCGGAGCGCCCATAACCACTGAGGTTGGTTAGTGCCGACCAAGTCCGGATGATAACCCTATTATTTTCCTCATGACATTATCCAAATTCTGATGAATATGTGGGGTGATCCCTCTGTTCCACGATGAATGAATTTTCCGAGGTCGAAGACAATCGTGGATGGTTTGATTTTTGTAATCAAGTTGGATGCTATCTCCATGCCTGTAAAGACATGGCCAATGTTTTCGATGCCTGTAAAGACATGGCCAATGTTTTCGATGAAAGAGAACCGTTTTGAATGCTTAACTTGTGCCAGAAGAATTTGAGATATGGGAATCAAGAAATGTGATCAAACCCATTTAATTTAGTTAATAAATGTGTTCAGTCCAGAGATTCTCAAGATAATCCACTCTATCAAGGACGCGTATATAATTTATGATTATGAAACTCACAATTTTGCATATTTATCAATAAGAATTGAACACATAGTTTATAAATATAAACGGATGAGAATCACGACTGAACGAAAGGGTGTGTGCATAAAATATAATTATTTATATGCAAAGAAAGATCTTAGCTCTTGATGAGGTTTCATACGTGTAAACCATTGCGCCGCAATGTAAATCTTCATGTCGTAAACGAGAAGGAAAGACTTTTTGTGTCATTTCCCATAGGCGGCGCCAATTGTGGTATCAAAAAAATCTACCCGTGGGTGGGGGTGCCCATTTACCATGATTCATGTATAAAAATAAATATGATAGAGACAAAGATTTACGTGGTTCGACCATGAATGCCTACGTCCTTGGGGTTGCAGTTATGTTTCATTATAAACTTGAGAGAGTTTTACATGACAGTATTTCTCTAGCTTTTAAGCCCTTTTTCATAATGGGGGGTGTCCACTTTATATAGAGTTAGGGGTTACATTAGGGTTACAAATGGATAAGTCCTACCCTTATAGAGTTTGATTTGAATAAGATACTGCTCCTCGGTCTTCTAATTTATTAAGGACTCTAATCGTCCTTATCTTGTTGGGGCGTCTGTTGCTCGTCATCTTGATCGGGGTGCTCACCATGTGTCATGCTATTATGTAGGGATATTCCCCCCCATATATATATATATATATATATATATATATATATATATATATATATATATAGACACATACACACACACACGCGCACACACACACTATAAAATGCCGCATAACTCTTGTCGATACTCAAAATCATCCCAATCCCCAAAATAGGATTGTACTTAATTAATTAAATGTTTATACTTGTCAAATCATAATTAAAGTCTAATCTCATGTTCATCTAGTTCAATTCACTCATAAATATTAAATAGTATTGCTAACACCAAGTCATGGGTGTGGTAATTCCCCTCTCGAGGCCTAATCTTTCAGGAAGCATAAGTTATAGGATTCTCCTCCTGCATCAAAACATCTTCAAGTCCCTGTAGCAATCCATCATTGCAAACTATGTTTTCCACCCCACCACGAGGTAAAGCAAACACTAGTGATGAATTAAACTTATCCTTCAACTCATTGAAAGTCTATAAGAAAAACCCATCCCAAATAAATGGTACACCCTTCTTCGTCAATTTTTTTAAAGGGTTGACAATCTTTGGGAAGCCATTGATAAAATGATGATACTACCATAACAAACCTAGAAAACTATGCACCTCTATTTTAGGCCATAAATTTGTAATTGAACATGTGTGGAGAGGATTTTAATTATTTTTTTTGTTGAATAAATCGATTTGAGACTCATGCACACAAGAAACAAATAGCATAATCAAACTCAATTAACTAGATGTGTGGAGAGGATTGAAATAATCTGGAGAATAAATTAAGCAATCATGCAATTTCTTGAATCAATATTAGATCCCTTAAATTGGATTATGTTTTAAATGTGTTGGGATGGATTTATATATGAAAAGAGATCATGTTCATGTATAAGATCAGTGGAGGATGGAAAATTGAGTTGTGTATGTATTTACCTAACTTGAGGTTGAAGAAAATAGGGGAAATAATGTCATCGCATACAGATTTGGGTTTCTTCCCAGATCCGAATTGATTCGGCCTCTTGAGTGAATCTATTTGGCAGGGCGAATTGATTCGGCCTAGGAAGCGAATCGATTCGACCCGGGAAGTGAATCGATTTGGCCCTTGGGTCAGGATGAGTTGAGACCGGGGATGTATTTGGGTTATTTTACAAGTTCATACGAGTAAGTAGGATCGGGTTTTAGCGTTCGTACTATTTATTAAAAATAGAAACATGTCACTATTTATCAGAGAAGGACTGAATTAATATCAATTATCTAAAGAGGGACTATTTAATGATATACATGTTGACTAACCATCAATATAGGATAGGTATGGATTAATGCTTTTAGGACAACTATAGGGTAATTATTATTATGGTATGAATATCTGACAAGTCGGGTTTCGACTCGGAATGAGAGGCTAGTTATTTGAGCGATATGCACGGTTTAGCCGAATTTGCATTGACATATATATACGGGTTATAGACAATATATATATGAATTAGAATAATATTTGTGTGTATGATATTTATGTGAAATATACCCATCCTAGCGAATATAATATCAGGGAGGTTACGTGCCATGAGAGGTCACTCGGACGAATCCCAACAAAGGTAGTACCATTCCCCTGGGTTATAGGTAGTTTGCTTTACCATGTGATATAAGGTTGGAGTACAATGTGATTTTCGGGTTCGGTGGTGATGTCTCGACCCAGCTTCCCATAATGTGAAGGATATTGCGGGAGCACGGTATCATGCTAATGAGCTCGCGTTCAGAATGTGGAGGACATTTATGAAGAGGTTGCATATGTTATGAGTGATATACATATATAAGTGTATATGTGTGAGATTTCTAGTGAACATATATAAGAGTTTAGTAAATTATATATGGTCTTAATACGTTAATGGTGAACATTGATTAAATAATTGAAGTAAAGTTATAAAATGATTAATAATCAAATAAACTAATGAGAGATCTAGATAAGAAATGAGCGTTAAACAATATTGGGGTTGGAGTGGTGAATTGAAGAGGTTTAAAATAGGATTATTTAAACGCGGTAGTGTAACTAGGCGATTTAAGATGTATGCACTAGGTGTGCACAATAGTTGAGAGGCGAGGGGAAATCTCATGAGAGTGCAACACGGGCTTAAATATGAAAAGATTTACTGCATATTTATTTACTGCAACTTAATTACTAGCAAATATTTTTCAAATGTTTTGGGCTCAAACCCGTGTCAATATATTTTCCAAAAACTTTTAGGTGTCTAGCCAATGGGATGCCATAGATGATCACACTTTCCAGGGATATGTAGTTGCAACGGATATGGAGGATTGCAGAGTTCATAGTAGCCGCTTCATTTATTGCTTCTTAGACTAGGCTCTATTTTAGTTATCTTTTGGGGATGTTGCTCCTTTATTTCGGACTCAGTTATTTTTAGTTTTTTATTTCATCTAGAAATTTTTGATTAGATTTTGGAAACCGATGGTTTATACGGTACCCAGTTTCTTATTATGCATTTCGACTTTCTCGTGTGGTGTGGATTGTATATTTAGTTTGATACTCGTTGGATTATGATTAAATGAGTTTATTTTGTCATGCTAATTAAATATTAAAATTTGACACTGGTTGTTAAACTAGTAGGTAGGTGATTAGTAATTAATTAACTTTCGATAGTGATGCTAAGAATGAGCCATATGAGACTACCATTTTATTTTGGTAGCGAGCTGGCCACTCGTTATTTTAATAGGGGGTTGTCGTAGATGGTATCAGAGCATCAGGTCCTAGTGTCCTATAGGATCTATGTGGCTTTTTACATCTTAGCATAGCGTCCTTTAATATAGATCCCTATTTTTAGGACTATTGCATTTACATTTGTGCGTTAACATATTTACGTTCTTCTGCTGATTGTTTTGTATTTAATCATGAGCTAATTAAATTTCGATCTTGTTTCAGATGTCTATAAGAAGATACCGTCAAACGAGAGTGAGTGATGGTGAGGAAGCCTCGCAGGGGAGCATTACTGCTGTAGAGGTGGTCGATATTGTGACATAGGCAGTTAATGCAACGATGACTGTAATGTCACAACATTTCCGTAGACTTAGCCACAAAAGCGAGTGGCACTAATTGTTCCGTCCCACCCTGGGAAATCATATTAGAAGAGAGTGAGGGAGAAGTTTTAGAAAGGGAATCCACCTGAGTTTCAGGGTAGTTCAGATGTAGTCATTACTAGTCAGTAGAAGAAAGACATGCAACATCACCTCCGTATGGTTAAGTGCAGTCACCCTCAGAAGAAGATTTTGGCGACATTTAAGCTAGTGGAAGAATCTTTAAAGTGGTGGGAGTCGGTCACCACTTCCTATGAGAGAGATACTATGATGATCATTGAGTTCTAGGGGCAGTCCAATCATAAGTAATTTCCGTAGGCCTTTCAAACAGAGATGCGAAGGTGATTTAATGAAGTGGTACATGGACATTAGTCTGTAAATGAATACGAGGAGGAGTTTATCCTTCTGGTAAACTTTGTACTCGATAAGGTGAACAATGAGGAGAAATAAATACTGAAGTTCATGGATGGACTTAGTTGGAGGATCAGGCAACACTTGCTTAGTAACTCGACGTTGAAGACTTATACTGAGGTCATAAATGTTGCACTACTACACTGCTAGAAGAAACACTTCCATATGATGGGAAGAAAGGGAGTGGGAGAGAACATTTAGAGTGGAAAGGTAGGTGGAAATGGTTCCAATGTGGCACAACAGTAATAGGTGAGTAGGCAGTATGAGTAGGATTTTTGACAGGGATATTCGACTAAGAGGTTCAGATCCACAGGTTTTAGAAACGAGAGTGGTGGGTTTAGAGAGGGACAATGTGGTCCTCCTCATCCTCAGTAGCAACAACAGTAGGGATGCTAGGTCTAAGGGAACAATAGGGTTAGCCAATAGGGGCAGCGACAAGGATAGCCCCGACAGGGACACTAGGGCCAAAGGCAAGGAGGCTTTATCGGTTATTGTTTTAATGGTGTAGAGATGGGACATCGAAAGAGGGATTGCCCACATCCAATCAGAGGACCACCGTAGGGTGCCTAGTAGGGGTAGTTACCACAGACATCACCAGCTCAACCATCCCCACACCAGTAGTGGAAGTTACAGTATGGACATGTCTATAACGTTCGAGATACAATTATACCTCTAGCACTACAGGCTCCTCCAATAGTAAAGAGTACGTTTACTATGGGCACATGGGTAGGGTGTTCTTTGATGCGGGAGCCTCATATTAATTTATAACCACTAGATTTGCATGTGCATCCAGTCTACCAGAGACAACCGATAACCTTCTTGTGTGTGTAAAGTCACTTTTGGGTAGCAGATCCTTTATACATTCGATATGTAGAGGGGTAGATATAGATGTTGGGAGATTATGTCTAGTAACTGACCTACTAGTATTATATGTGGAGGGGTACGATGTCATTTTGGGCATGGAATGGTTATTCGGGTACAGGGAGATAGTGGATACAAAACAACCCCTGAATGGCCCCACATGAGGCTCGAGCACCTCACATGGGACCAACATAATATGTAGAACCATATTGCATAGTCACGGGACACCTAGTTGGAGAATATGACCAAAACATGGAAATAGTCACATAAGACTTGAAAATATGCTATTAAAGGGTGAAAATAAAAAATATCCCCCAAATGGATTCGCAAGAGGCCCGAACACCTCGTACGGGACCAACATTACATGTAGTAACAAAAACATGCAAATTATTAGACTAAGGCTTGAAACATGTTGTTAAAAGGAAAAAGTTCAAAACAATCCCTAAATATCCCCGCACAAAGCACGACCACCTCGCACGAGACCAACGTAACACTTATCAATAGACCAGGTACTCATAGGATTCATGGTTTGATATTATGACCCAATCTTATAAAAAGTTATACTTACGCTTGAAAACTTGTCGTTGAAAGGTGAAATTGCAAAACACCCCAAAACATCACCACACGAAGCACGAACACATCGCAAACGAATAATGAAACATGTAGCAACTGATCGCGTAGTCACGTGACTCGCGATTTGAGAATATGACCCAAAATTGCAAATAGATAGAATTATGCCTGAAAACATGTTGCTGAAGGGAAAAAGTGAAAAAACTCTGAAACGACCTCGTAAGGGGCATGAAACCTCGCACGAGGCCAACGTAACATATAGCAACTGACCACGTAGTCAAGGGACTCCCAGTTTTATAATACGACCGAAACCTGCAAATAATTAGGTTTAGGCTGGAAAACATTTTGTTAAATGGAAAAAATAAAAGCCAACCCTAAACGTCCCCTTAAAAGGTAGGAACACCTATCATAGGACCAACATAACATGTAGCAACTAACCATGTAGTCATTGGACTCTGGTTTGAGAATATTACAAAAACTTATAAATAGTTAGACTTGGGTTTGGAAACATGTCGTTAAATGATGAAAATGTAAAATAGTCCCCAAACGGTACCACAAGAGGTATAAACACCTCCCACCGAACCAACATAACATCTATCCACTGACCGCATAGTAAGGGGACTCTCGAAACATGACAAAAATTAGAAAATAGTTAGATTGAGGCGTGAAAACATCTCGTTGAAGGGTAAAATGGAAAAATAACTCCCAAATGGTCCTATAAAAGGCATAGACACCTCGCACTTAACCAATGTAATAACTGGTCGCATAGTCATGGGACTCCCGATTTGAGAATATGACCAAAACTTGCAATTAGTTAGACTTAGGCTTGAAAACAACCCCTAAATTGCAAAACAAGAGGCACGAACACCTCACATGGTACTAAAGTAAAACGTAGAAACTGACAACGTAATCACGGGACTCCATGTTTGAGAATATGATAAAAATTTGAAAATACTTATAATTAGTTTTGAAAACTATCCTGTAAAGCGAAAAAATGCAAAACACCCCCCAAATGGCCTCGCGAGAGGCACAAACACAACACATGGGACTAAAGTAACTTGTAGCAACTAATCGCATAGTCAGGAGACTCACGGTTCGATAATATGGCTAAAACTTACAAATAGTAAGCATAGGCTTTATAATATCCCATTGATGGGAGAAAATGCAAAATAACTCCCTAACGATCCCAAAATAGGCTCGAACACCTCATATGAGACTAACGTAACATGTAGCAACTGATCCTGTAGTCACGGGACTCTCATTTTGAGAATATGACCAAAACTTGAAAATAATTAGACTTAGGCTTGAAAATATGCTATCAAAGTGAGAAAATGCAAAATAGTAGCCAAATGGCCCCACAAGAGGTAGAAACACCTCCTACGGGACCAACATAACACGTAGCAACTGATCACATAGTCATGGGACACTCGGTTTGAGTATATAATTAAAACTTGAAAATAGTTAGATTTAAGATTGAAAACATGTCGTCAAAGGAAGAAAATGCAAAACAGCCCCAAACGGCCTCATGAGAGGCACACAACCCTCGCACGAGACCAATGTAACATGTAGAAACTGACCGCATAATCAAGGGACTCCTATTTTCAAAATATGACCCAAACTTGCAATTAGTTAGACTTAGGCTTGAAAATATGATGTTAAATGGAAACAATACAAAACAACACCCAAACGGCCTCGCAAGAGGCCCAAACACCTCGCATGGGACCAACGTAACACGTAGCAAGTGATTGTATAGTCACGGGACTCCTGATTTGAGAATATAACCAAAACTAGAAATAGCTAGACTTATACAGTCATTTGGGACTGGTTTACATTTTCACCTTCAATGACATCAATGTAATAGGTAGAAACTGACCGCGAAGGCACGGGAATCCCTATTTGAGAATATGACCAAAACTAGTAAATAAATAGGCTTAGGCTTGAAAACACGCCATCGAAGGGAAAAAAATGCAAAACAACCACCATACGATCCCGCAAGAGGCAAAATCATTAGGCACGGGACCAATATGACATGTAGTAACTGACCGTGTAGTCATAAGACTCTTAGTTTGATAATATAACCAACACTTATAATTAGTTAACCTTATGCTTGAAAATATGTCATCAAATGTCCTTAGAAGAGGCATGACAACACCTCATAAGAAGACAACGTAACACATAGCAATTGTCGTTGAAAGGTGAAAACTCCCAATTTTAGAATATGACCCAAACCTTCAAATAGATATATTTATACTTGAAAACTTGTCGTTGAAAGGTGAAAATGCAAAACAACACCCAAATGGACCTATAAGAGGCTCAAAAACCTCGCACGACTCGTAACATGTAATAATTAATCATGTAGTTATGGGACTACCTATTTGAGAATACCACCAAAACCTGCAAATAGTTAGACTTAGGCTTATGAACAAGTATTTGAAGGGAAAAAATGCAAACTAGCTCCTAAATAGTACTGTAAGAGGGATGGACACCTCCAAAGGGACCAAAGTAATATTTAGCAACTAATCACATAGTCACGGGACTCTCGATTCGAGAATATGACCAAAACTTACAAATAGTTATACTTAGGCATTATAATATCCCGTTGAAGGGAAAAATGCAAAAAAGGGTCCCGCAAGAGGCTCGAACACCTCGTATGGGACCAATGTAACACGTAGCAATTGATCGCATAGTTACGAGTCTCTCGGTTTGAGTTTATAAACAAAACTTTTGAAAACATGCCATTAAAGAGAGAAAATGCAAAACAACACCGAAATGGCCCAACAAGAGGAACAAAAACCTTGCACATAACTAATCTAACTTGTAGCAACTAACCATGTAATCATGGGACTCCCATTTTTAAAATATGACCCAAACATGCAAGAAGTTAGACTTAGGCTTAAAAATGTGTTGTTTAAGGGAAAAAATGCAAAATAACATCCAAAAGATCTCGCAAGAGGCATAAATACCTTACACTGGACCAACATAACATGTAGAAACGGATCGCGTATTTACGAGACTTCTGGTTTGAGAATATGACCCAAACTTGCAAATAGTTAGACTTAGGCTTAAAAGTATGTTGTTGATGGAAAAAATGCAAAACAACCACCAAATGGGCCGCAAGAGGCACAAACACCTCGCACGAACTTAACGTAACACGTATCAACTAATCACGTAGTCACGACACTCCTTATTTGATAATATGACCAAACTTGTAAATAGACTGAAATCTGTGGTCCACATCAGGGAACTGATAAAAAGTATTCTCAGTTGCTGGTTATAGGGTACTACTGGCCTACAATGATGAACGATGCGCACGAGTTCATAAGAAAATGTGACGTATGCCAACACTCGGGAAATCTTATACACTGCCCATCAGAACTAAACGGCCCCGCAAATGGCATGAACACCTGGTATAAGACCAACGTAATAGGTAGTTACTAACTGTGCATTAACGAAAATTTTAGTTTGAGAATAGGACCAAAACTTGAAAATAGTTAAATTTATTCTTGAAAAACTGTCGTTAAAGGGCAAAATGCAAAAAAAAAAATATGACCTCGCAAGAGGCACGAACACCTCGCACGGACCAACGTAACATGTAGCAACTGTCTGTGTAGTCATGGGAATATTGATTTAAGAATATGATGCAAACTTGCTAATAGTTAGATTTAGACTTCAGAAAATGTCGTTAAAGGGAAAAAATGCAAAACATCCCTGTAAGAGACACGAGCACCTCACACGGGACCAACGTAACATGTAGCAACCAAAACTTGTAACTTGTTAAACTTAGGCTTGAAAATGTGTTTTTAAAGGGTAAAAAAAAAAAAAAAAGAAGGCCCCGCAAGAGGCATGAACACCTCGCATGGGACTAATTTAAAATGTAGAAACTAACCACATAGTCGCGGGACTCCCAATTTTAGAAATGTTATAAACTTGTGAATAGTTAGATATGGTCTTGAAAACATGCCCCTGAAGGGAGAAAAAGAAAAATAGCCCCCAAATAGCCTTGTATGAGGCACGAACACCTCATGTGGGACTAACGTAATATTTATCTACTCATCGCATAGTCACGGAACTCTCAATTTGAAAATATGACAAAATATGTAAATAGATAGACCTAGGTTTGAAAATAGTCATTAAAGGAAGAAAATGTAAACCAACCACAACATGTCCCCACTAGAGGCACAGACACCTGACGTAGGACAAACGTAACACTTAGTAACTGACTGCGTAGTCATGGGACTCCCTATTTGAGAATATGACCAGCACTTGCAAATAGTTAAACTTAATATTGAACACATGTTGTTACAAGGAAAAAAATGCAAAAAAAAAACTAAATAGCCCCACAAGAGGCATGAACGCCTCGCACGGGACTAACATAACATGTAGCAACTTATCGTGTAATCACGGGACTCTCGGTTTGAGAATATGATCCTAACTTGCAAATAGTTAGATATAGAATTTAATACATGTCGTGGGAGGGTGAAAATGAAAAATAGCTCTCGAACGGCCCCGCTAGAGGCACGAATACCTCGTATGTGACCAACATAACTTGTAGCTACCAAAACTTGAAAATTGGTAGGCTTGGGCTTAGAAATATATCGTTAAAGGGAAAAATGAAAAAAAAATCCCCAAATAGCCCCACAAGAGGTACGAATACCTCACACATAATTAACTTATCACGTGGAAACTGACCACATAATCACGAGACTCCCATTATAAGAATATGTACCATACATGTAAATAGTAAGACTTGGCCTTGAAAATGTGTCATTGAAGGGAAAATGCAAAATGGCCCATAAATGGTCCTAGAAGAGGCACAAGCACCTCGCATGGGAATAGTGTAACATGTAGTTAATAATCACTTAGTCACAGGACTCCCAGTGTCGGAATATGACCAAAATTTAATAATAGATATATTTAGGCTTGAAAAAAATCCTATTGAAGGGTGAAATTGGAAAACATCCCCAAATAGTCCAGCAAGAGGCATGGACACCTCGCACGGGACCAACGTAACATGTAGCAAGTGACTGCATAGTTACGGGAGTCTTAGTTTGATAATATGACCAAAACTTTCAAATAGTTGGACTTAGGCTTGGAAACATCCCCCCAAACGGCCCCATAAGAGGCAAAACACCTCACACAAGACCAACGTGACACGTAGCAACTAACCGCATATTCACATGACTCTGGGTTTGAGAATATTACCAATACTAGCACATGGCTTCACTTAGGCTCGAAAACATGTCATTAAATGGCAAAAGTGCCAAAAAAACCAAACGGTCTCGTAAGAGACATGAACACCTCACACGGGACCAACGTAACTATAACACCCACCCTCATAACTTTGACCATACCCGTTGGATTTGGTCACTTTATGTGACCCGATTGAGCTTTAGACCTTGTGAGATGAATTATGGGTCCAATTTGGATAATATAATGACCTTGTTATAATTAATGGAATTCGAATGGACTTAAAGTTAATATTGAAAAAGTTCAGGATCGTTCAAATAATATTCGAAGTCATTCGAATGAGATTTAACTCTCATTCTAACTATCTTCTAACATCCTTTTAATGAAACATTTCTATATAGGAAAGACCAACTTCGTTCGAAGCACGTTCAAATAAGATGTAGTTCTCGTTTGAATGAAATGCAGTCTAGTTCAAACGAAATGGTAGTTTTCATTGGAATGGGATCCATTCTCATTCGAACGAGGAGGTAAAAATCGACCTTTACAGATTTGGAAAATGATGTCAAAACATAGACCATTGGATTAAGACTCGTGTCATGCTCCTACAACAGTAGATCATTTTAGGTTTTGGCTTTTGGACAATTTAGGGACTTTAACCCTATGATTTTTAGATTATTTAAGGGGTGTTAAGGCCATTTTAGTTCATTAAAAATCAAATTTACTCTCTCTGGATCTTCAGAGCTCTTCCTCCACCAACCACCTTCTAGCTCCACCACCCTTAACCCTAAACCACCATACTTTGACCCTTTTCCACCATATTTAAGGCCATAAAACCCATCCACACCATTTTTTAGGTAATATATAAATTCATGGAGTTATTGTTGGGGGGTTTTGAGGAAGAAATGAGGAAGATTAATGAAGTTTAAAGGGGGGTTTGCTTGCATCATTCGTGGAGGAAAGCTTGGTGCAGTTAGGCAACCTCTTTAAGGCCACCTTAGGAGGTGGGAAGTTGCCATATTCTTCTGATTTTCATCCGCCATTGTTGTAGATCCTTTGAGGTGGGAAAACTCTACTCTTAGATTAAGAACTCGATTTTTCCATATTATTGGTCATGTAGTTGAGTTTGTAAGAGTAGAATGCATATATGATTTAAGAAGGTTATTTCTTATGTTTTTGAGTAAAAATGATATATTTCAAGAAAACTCTGTGTTAAATTTTTTTTGAAATAAAATGTACTAAGAATAATATTTATCTTATTGAGAGATTTGATGAACAAATTCTTGGAATTTTTTTGTAAAAAAAGCGCATTTTTGTGAAGGTTGATATTTGTGCAAGTTTAAAAAACAAAATGTGTCTTTAGTCTTGAAAAGTATGTTTTTTTCAAATATTATTAATTTTTTTGAATAAATAATGTGTTAAACTATTTTATTAGATATTTGGACTTAAAATCCCTCTTCCCGTGTATAGAAACTTGTAGTGTTTTGTTGAAAAGTAAGTAAACAAGTTCAAGGATGGTTTTTAATGAGGTTTAACATAAAATATGGAAAATGGAAATTTCAATCCTTAAAGTATGTTAATAAATGCAAAAAATGTGATAAGTGTACGTTTTCAAGACTATATGTGATGATAAGGGAAAATGGTGCATTCTTTGTAAAGTAGTCTTAAAAATGCCAAATGATTTCTTTGATAAAGAAAGTAAGAAAATAAAGAGGTTTCAAACTTGAGAAGTATGTTACTCCAAAGAGTCGAATACGTGTTAATGAGTTAGAAATATTTAAGAAGTTAGTGTGTGTAAATTAATAATATTTTGGGAAAATAATACTTGTGAAAATGGACGAAAAGACAAGTTTAGAGACAAATGGGTAAAATAGTAATTTTACGTAAAGTGGAACATTTTTATGAAATAAAAATGTTGAAAAAGATGTTACAAAAATGGTCCAAAATGAAAGTGATTTTTGGAATAAAATCAATGCAAGTTTATAAAAGACAAGAAATGGTGATTTTCAAAGTGTAACACAAGGTGGGGTGAGATCCTCGGGTTTTGGCTTCGGCCGACAAAAGTGGAATAATGTTGACATTTGATGAATGTTAAAACACATTAATATAGACTCAGATGAGACCAAGAAAGAATTAAGAAGGTCCCCGATCCCTAGGGTAAAATACCCAAGAATACTGGCCAGAGCATATGGTAGCATAGTCGACGGTGTGGAGTCCGTTAAAGTGCACGGTTATTTAGAGGATTCCGAGAAAAATATAATGCAAAGTGGAATAGGTTAAGAGAAGGGTTGTGTAGTGAATATAAGAAAAGATGACCTAACCTAAATGCAATTGATAAATGTTCTGATTGAAAGATAAAGCAGACAAGTAATGAGAGAAATTAGAAAATGTCCATGAAATAAAGGAATTGTAAAGGTAGGTAGTTAAATGGTAATTAACAATCGAAGGTATTTAACCTATAATAAACACAAGTATGTGTTTATGAAAGATTTTTACTGAAAAATAAGTATTTTCTAACATGGTGCTTGAGTCTATATTGTATAAGAGTTCATCTAGTTTGGAAATTAAGACAAAATTATGTCTATCCTAGAAACCAAAGAACCTCAGAGATTGGATTGCTATTTCATTCATTTGTCTTGTAGTGATCAAGACCAAATTACCAACACTTACACACAGTAGAATGCATCATATACATTTCATATTGTATATTAATGTGTGCACATATGTTGAGTATGTTTAAATCCCTAAATTTGATTTTTAAATATTTTTTGGGATTTTATAAACATTTTTAAATAAAGGTTTTATTAATTAAAACTTAGTTTTAAAAGTTTGTGGGTTCAATATACAATTATGGTTAAAGGGTTTATTGGCTTAAAGTTGGTTTGGGTAGAAACCAAAAGCGGCAGAGAATTCAGGGTGTGGTTGTAATTACTTTTAGACGCGCGTTTTATATCGCCTTACTGATCAACACCTGTTACTTGCTGATTGGTGCATTTTGTGTTTCTTTACTAAGTATATAAACGCGTATGCTTACAACCGTTGGATCAAACCTTATCAACGACCTGCATGCTTTCTTTGGTAATCCCTGTGTATCCCTCCTGAACTAATCAGGTGAATTTTAATCACTGCATGCTGTGAGCCCTTGGATTTAAGTCACTCCAGCTTGACTCAATACTGACCCTTATTTTTGAACCTTCTTCTCCATCCTTCTCTTCGTCCTATAAAAGGGACCCTCCTCTCAATCGTCTAAGGATTTTGGCCAGTTCATTCCTGAGAGAAAAAAAGTGAGAGTAGAGAGAAGAGAGAGAAGAGAGAAAACAGAAAGAGAAAGAGAGTTAGAAACCCTAACCCTAACCCCTGTTCGTCAATCCTCTTTCAAACCAAACACTTCTCTAAAACTCCTATATATCCAAAACACTACCCTGAGTGTTCTTGAGTTTTTGAGAGATATTTGTGTTGTTGTAACCTCTTGTTCGTTAGATCTTGTTCCCAACTTAAACTGTTTACTTAGATCTATTTTCTTCTTCATAGAAATTTCAGATCTATGTTCTGCATGTTACATCACACTTAGATTTACATGGTTTATTTCTCATCTTGAGAAATATATTATTGATTCTTTTCTGAAAATCTTTTTTATCTTTAAATCAACAATAAATGTTTTATGTTTCTAGTTCTCTTAAAACTAAACCTTTGACCTAGTTTGGAATCACACTTGGAGGTTTTCAATCTCGAAAATATTTTCAAAACTCTGAGATTGATTAAGATCTTGACTATCTTCTAAGCAAGATATCCGTGGATTCTGGGATTGATTTAAAGGTCAAAAAGGTTCAAAGTTTTGTGAGAAGAGAGAAAAAGAAAAATCACTACATATAGCCTTATATGTAATTTGATAGGGCAGTTTGTACTTAATAAGTGTGAGTGTGTGCATGCATGTGTTAAAGAGCACCTCCACAAACACTTTCACCCTACAACACGAAAAGTGTTGGTAATAAGATCTTGTGAACACGAGTCGACGTAAAGTGCTGGAATAAATTAGAAGTTAACAAACTGGGAGAACAACATCTACAATCAGAACTGCAGAGAAGTTATAAGGACACCAGAGGGTACATTCCTAAACTTATATAGGTCTGAGTTGTATGCATGTTAGTTATATAGTTTGTAACTGGTAAATTTGTTTTAGTGGATTTTTTTTATTTTACTCCGTAGAGGGAGTCGTGGATGTTTCCTCAGTTGGTGAGGTTTTACCACGTAAAAAAATGTGAACTTAATCTTTCTACATATCCTCATCGCATTCTTGGTTGTGCTGAGTTTAAAGTTTGTTTAAACTATTTTATAAACCTGTTAGTCAAATCTTGAATAGATCTCGTACATAATGTTTTATTAAACACATCTTGTGTTCAATAGGTTTGATTTTTAAGAAAAGAGTTTCTTCAAAAAATAGCTTGGAGTTACTTAAATAGTTTATTTCTAATAAACGGTTTTAGTAACATATTTTCAATTGGTATCAGAGCTTGGTAAACTTATTTTAAAGAGATCCTGTGTTTCTGAAATTGTTTTCTGAAAATCAAATATGGACGAGAAAAATGAAAGATTTGGTAACTTGACCAGACCTCCTATCTTTGATGGAACCAATTTTGCTTACTGGAAAGTAAGAATGATTGCTTTCATTCAAGGAACTCTGGGAGATGATGTCTGGGACATTGTTGAAAATGGTTACACTTTTCCTACAAAACCATCCACTAAAGGAAGTAATGAGAGGGTTAAGAAATCATTAAGTGAGTTCACTCAAGAAGAGAAACAAGTTTCTCGAAATAATAACAAAGGAAAGAATGCCATATTTATGTCCATAAATGAACATGAGTTCAAAAGAATCTCATCTTGTACCACTTCTAAGGAATCTTGGGACACTTTGGTTACTGCTCATGAAGGTGACACTAGAGTTAAGGCTGCTAAAACTCAAATGCTCATTCCACAGTATAATTCCCTAATTATGTCTGAGAGTGAGTCATTTGATGACTTCTATATGAACCTAACTGATATTGTGACCAAACTGCATGCTAATGGGATAGCTTATGATAGACAAGAAATTGTATCTAAAATTCTGAGATCATTACCACAAAAATTTGATAAGAAAAGATATGCTATTGAGGAAATGTGTGATATTAATTTCACTCCTGAACTACTCAGTCTTAAATTAAAAACCGTGGAAATGGAACTGGAATTTAAGAAACAATTGACCCAGTCCCATAGGAAACCGACTAGTTCAAATCTAAGCTTCTCTTCTAAATTAATTAAACCTGAGTTTAATACTTATAATGATGACTCTGATGAGGAATGCGATATAGAGAGTTTGGACAAACAGACTGCCTTAATGTCAAAACAATTTAAGAAAATCATTAAGTTTAGAAACAAAATGAAAAATAAACAAGGCAAGTCAAATTATCCAACTCCATCTAATCACAGATCTCATGAGAAAAGCCATGACAAAAATCACAAGGACTCTCACATTTGACTTAACAGAGACCTTAAGAAGACTGAATGCTATAGATGTGGTAAACTAGGGAACATTGCACAAGACTGTAGAGTTAACTTGAACACTCAAAACAAACACACTAGAGCCAACATTTGTAAAACATGGGATGATTCAAGTGACTCTGAAAATGAGGAACCTGAGTCATCTGATGTTTTTGATCATTGCATGTCTTTCTTTGCCAAGATTATATATAATGATGATATGCCTGTGCTTGTTAGTGAGGATGAATTGAATAACTCTATGTCTGATGTTTCGAATATTGCTGTTACTGGTTTAGATGCTTTGATTACTGAAAATATTGCTATATCTTCTTCGGGGTGTGTGAGTCAAAGCGAAAGCGATAATGACGATGTCAATGGGTGTGTGAGTTCAAAGAATGAAGCCTTAGGGGTCACTTCACACACTACACTTAGTGACTCGGACAATGAAGACCTCCCAGACATTCACACACTTTATGCTAAAACTCTCAAGAAAAGTGATAGACTAGAAAAAATTGTGAAAGATATCACCAAAAAGTTGAAAGATCTAAGCCTCATGGTCAAACTGAATGCTGAAGAGTATACTACCCAATGTTTAACTCATGAAAGTGAAATTAAAATGTTTGATGAAAAACTCAGAAATTTGACTGAAACAAATGAAACTCTGGAGAAAAAATACAAAGGGACATTGTTAGAATTGGAACAAACCAAAGAAAAAACAACAACTGTTTTTAAAAAAATTACAAAATTTAAAAATAATTCTAACTCTTTTGATGAATTTGTTGCTGAATCTAAAACCAATTCTGATGATCGAACTGGAATAGGGTTTTGTCCCGATTTGAAGACACAAACAAAATATTTTGAACCTATCAAGTTTGTGTCAGGAGGTAAAAGACCTATTGAAACATGCCCCGATTTTCATTCCCTAAAAATTGAGTTTGATTCAAAACATCAAAATCTTAACATTGGTGAATCAAGTTGCTCTAAACATGAAAGTTCACCTAAGGCTAAATACGTCTGCCCCTTTATTAGAAAGAGTGAATCTACATTCCAACCTGTACTACCTAGGAATAGAGTTCAACCTCAAAATTCCCCAAAACCTTTCTTAAGAGACTTTCCAAGGGAGACCCCAATTTTGAGCAATCTTTACTCCTCCTACTGCGACATATACGGTCACTCTTTTGATGGTTTCTATGCTAGGAGACTTGCCAAACCTGTCTGTAATCCTCATATCTTTCAGAATTTTAACTATTCTAGGAGGAGCCGCAACAATTATGTACTTCCTATACAAACAGATAAAAACTCTAATTATAGGAAGAGAAAGACCAAACCTAAAAGAACATTTCCAAGAAGGATGCCTAAAAATCTTCCGAAACCAAATGCTCAAGTATTTCACAAAATTCAAAATCATGCGCAAAACATTTTTCAACAAAAATCCAATGCTCGCAAATTTTATCAATTGAGAGCTAATAAGCGCAAAATGAAAACTAGAGCAATTTGGGTTAGAAAAGATGATCTATTACCTCAGATGAAGTGAAACATAGTTGTTACTGCTTTAAAAGCTGAACACACATCATCTGGTTGGTATTTAGACTCTGGATGTTCTAAGCACATGAATGGTGATGATACTAAACTTTTAAACAAAACCAACCTTGCTGGTGGTAAAGTCATTTTTGGTGATGGAGTATCAGCCCAGATCATAGGCAAAGGAACTCTCCAAGAAGATGGACTTCCTATTCTTGAAGATGAACTTCTAGTTAAAGGTCTTAAGGCCAATCTACTTAGTATCTCGTAATTTTGTGACTCAGATCACACTGTTACTTTTTCAAAGAACAATTGCAAAATTTTAAATGAAAAAGGTGAATGCATAATTACAGGATTCAGGACTCCTGACAATTGTTATACTGTCATGAACAAGTCTGAAATCTGTAATGTTGCCAGAATGGATGACAACGAGATATGGCATAACAGAATGGGTCATATAAATTACGATAATCTTAGTAGACGGACCTCTCTGGAAATAGTTAGAGCAGTTCCTAAAATCAAACCCATACCTAACATTGTCTGTGGTTCTTGTCAGGAAGGTAAAATTGTTAAGGCACCTCATAAGAAAGTTAATGATATTCTTACCTATAATCCATTGGAGCTCATCCATATGGACCTAATGGGTCCCTCCAAAACTGTTAGTCTCTGTGGACACAGTTATATTCTAGTTATGGTTGATGACTTCACTAGATTTACTTGGGTAACCTTTTTAAAACAAAAGTCCGACATTTTTCAAACTTTCCTAAAAATTCTTCTCCGGATTGAAAATGAAAAGGACACTCAAGTAAATAGAATTCGTAGTGATAGAGGTGGTGAATTCAAAGACACTGGTATTATTGAATACTGTGACTATAATGGTTACAAACACGAATTCAGTGCTCCTAAGACTCCTCAATAAAATGGAATTGCCGAGAGAAAGAATCGTACCCTTTAAGAGATGGCACGTGTTATGTTACATGCCGAGAATTTACCTAAATACTTTTGGGTGGAATCTATTCGTACTGCATGTCACATCATAAATAAGGTCTATCTTAGAAAGAGTTCAAAATAAACTCCTTACGAACTTTTGTATAATAAAAAGCCCAATCTTAAGTACCTTAGATCCTTTGGCAGTACTTGTTATGTATGCAAAGATAGGGAATACTTATCCAAATTTGAGAGTAGGGGAGATAAAGCTATATTTCTAGGATACTCGCCTAACAGTAGAGCCTATCGAGTGTATAATCTTCGCACTAAAAACTTGATGGAATCCATAAATGTAATTGTAAGTGACACTATTGTGGAGAATAAGACTGGCGAATCAACTATTAATGAAGAGCCTACAAACACTTTAGAAAATGACTCTTCTGAAATAGATAATTCTTTACCAATTGAGACACCTGAAGTACCTAACTAGGTTTCTAATGATCATCCCATAAATAACGTAGTTGGTAACCCTAGTCAGCCAGTGCGTACAATATCCCAACTAAGAAATTATGCACATTATGCGTGTTTTGTTTCCCTCATGGAACCAAAGAATGTAAATGAGGCATTGAATGACTCTCACTGGATTTTTGCTATGCAGGAAGAACTTCTTCAATTTGTCGTTCATGATGTTTGGTATCTTGTTCCTCGTCCTGATCACAAAAAGGTTATTGGTACACGTTTGATTTTAAAAAATAAGACTGATGAAAATGGGATAATAATTAGAAATAAAGCTAGATTAGTTGCTCTAGGATACTCTCAAATTGAAGGAACAGATTTTAACGAGACTTTTGCCCCTGTTACTCATTTAGAATCTGTTCGTCTTCTCTTTGCTATAGCTTGCCACTTGCATTTTACACTTTACCAAATGGATGTCAAATCTGCATTCCTTAATGGAATATTGCTAAAGAGACCTATGTAGAATAACCTAAAGGGTTCATTGACCCTCAATATCCAAATCATGTATTTCATCTTAAAAAGGCTTTGTATGGCCTTAAACAAGCACCTAGAGCTTGGTATGAGCGTCTTTCCAGTTTCCTCTTAGATAAATGTTTCAAAAGAGGTGGAAATGATCAAACCCTTTTTGTCAAACATTTTGACAAACTCATAATTATTGCTCAAATTTATGTTGACGATATTATCTTTGGATCAATTTCTCCCTCAGAAGTAAAATCCTTCTCTGAAACTATGCATAAGGAATTTCAAATGTCTCTTATGGGGGAGTTGCAATTCTTCTTAGGCCTTAAAGTTAAACAAAATTTAAAAGGATTATTTGTCTCGCAATCTAAATACGCTTTAGAGATGGTAAAGAAATTTGGCCTAGAGAGTGCTAAAGATGCTAGAACGCCCATGAGTACTACGCTAAAACTTTCTAAAGATGAAAATGGAAAATCCGTAGATCCTACTCTATATCGTAGTATAATAGGAACCTTACTATATCTTACTGCCTCATGTCCTGATATTATGTATGTTGTGTGTGTATGTGCTCGTTATCAAAATAATCCTAAAGAGAGCCATTTGAATTCTGTAAAACGTAGTATTAAATATGTAAAAGGGACTCTGAATCTAGGACTTTGGTACACTAATGACACACCAAGCACTATAATTGGGTACACTGATGCTGACTGGGCTGGGTGTACTGATGATAGTAAAAGCACATCAGGAGCATGTTATTATATAGGTAATAACTTAGTAGGATGGATTAGTAAGAAATAAAACTGCACATCACTCTCGACAGCTGAATCTGAATACATAGCCGCTGACAGCTGTTGTGCTCAATTACTGTGGCATAAAAAAATGCTAAATGATTATGGTATTCAAGAAAACCAACTGCATCTCCATTGTGATAATCAAAGTGCGATTAATATTTCTAAAAACCCTGTTCAACACTCACGAACAAAGAACATAAAAATAAGACATCACTCTATACGCGAATTGGTTGAATCTAAGGAATTAGAAATCAATTATCTTCTTAATGATTTGCAACTCGCAGATATGTTTACCAAACCTCTAGATTATAATAGATTCATTTCTTTGCGAAAATCTATTGGTATGGTTTGTGCTGAGTAATATCTTTGTTTTTTATCCAAGTTTTTTCCCTTTGTCCATTTGAGACAAAATGGGGGAGAAATTTGAGTCTTTATGAATATTTTTATATATGCTAAACTGCTTGATCTTAGTAATTCATTGCAGGTTTTTGTATAGTTTTTTTCTCAACTGGTGTAATAGGGAATTCAATTGTAAATAGTTGAGTTATGTACTTTTGCTTTCTAGGATTTGGGTAGATAGAATCTTTATAGGAATAGGTTTTTCTTATCTTTTTGTCGCCCTACGAGTCCTAGTTGACTCAAAGGAGACTTTGTCTCATATTTCCAAAGGGAGAGATTGAAGCTCTTATGCTCTTGACTCACTTGAGTCTATATTGTATAAGAGTTCATCTAGTTTGGAAATTAAGACAAAATTATGTCTATCCTAGAAACCAAAGAACCTCAGAGATTGGATTGCTATTTCATTCATTTATCTTGTAGTGATCAAGACCAAATTACCAACACTTACACATAGTAGAATGCATCATATACAGGTCATATTGCATATTAATGTGTGCACATATGTTGAGTATGTTTAAATCCCTAAATTTGATTTTTAAATATTTTTTGGGATTTTATAAACATTTTTTAAATAAAGGTTTTATTAATTAAAACTTAGTTTTAAAAGTTTGTGGGTTCAATCTACAATTATGGTTAAAGGGTTTATTGGCTTAAAGTTGGTTTGGGTAGAAACCAAAAGCGGCAGGGAATTCAGGGTGTGGTTGTAATTACTTTTAGACGCGTGTTTTATATCGCCTTAATGATCAACACCTGTTACTTGCTGATTGGTGCATTTTGTGTTTCTTTACTAAGTATATAAATGCGTATGCTTACAACCGTTGGATCAAACCTTATCAATGACCTGCATGCTTTCTTTGGTAATCCCTGTGTATCCCTCCTGAACCAATCAGGTGAATTTTAATCACCGCATGCTGTGAGCCCTTGGATTTAAGTCAATCTAGCTTGACTCAATCCTGACCCTTATTTTTGAACCTGCTTCTCGATCCTTCTCTTCGTCCTACAAAAGGGACCCTCCTCTCAATCGTCAAAGACTTTTGGCCAGTTCATTCCTGAGAGGAAAAAAGAGAGAGTAGAGAGAAGAGAGAGAGAGAGAAGAGAGAAAACATAAAGAGAGAGAGAGAGTTAGAAACCCTAACCCTAACCCCTGTTCGTCGATCCTCTTTCAAACCAAACACTTCTTTAAAACTCATACATATCCAAAACACTACCCTGAGTGTTATTGAGTTTTTGAGAGATATTTGTGTTGCTGTAACCTCTTGTTCGTTAGATCTTGTTCCCAACTTAAACTGTTTACTTAGATCTATTTTCTTCTTCATAGAAATTTCAGATCTATGTTCTGCATGTTACATCACACTTATATTTACATGGTTTATTTATCATCTTGAGAAATATATGTAATACCCCGCATTTTTATCGATATTTATTTTTGGGATTAATTAAATTAAATGTGAATTAATTGAGAATTAATCCGGATAAAATACTAACGAGATGTTAGTTGGTATTTGATTATAATGTGTATATATGGCAATATATGAATATTGAAAATATTGAATTTGTCGTGAGATAGAAATACGGCAATTTGGGAAATTTTGTTAAGACGCGTGTGACAGTCGCATCAGGGAAGTATCTATTTAATTAAAAAGTGAATTTTATTTTCTATTAACCGTATGGTCATTTTGAGTGCGCCAACGCGTCCGTAAGGGTCGAAATAGTTAGAAAAAACTAGCCGGGGGTTTAGTTTGGGTCCCGGGGCACTTTCGGGCCATACCGACAACTTAATAGGGTATTTTGGTAATTTTGAAATGTTGGGAATAATAACCAACGAATTTTGGGACTTAATATTAGGTTATTTTGTAACCCACTAGGCCATTACCAGCATTTAACTCATTTGAGGGCTACGGGAGTTAAAGGAAGAAGTGGGAGAGAAGTTAGAAGAAGTTCCCAAAGAGAAAACCACCATCTTCAACCTTGGGAGAGAAATCCATAGAGAAAGGAGAGAATCAATCCATTCACCAACATCAAATTCATAGAACTATCTAAGGCAAGTGGTTTAATTACATTATTTGCAAAGAATGTTTCTTCCATGCGTAGGAAATTTATATAATTGTTTTGTTCTTAGAGAATGACAAAAACCCATTGAATTGGAATTAGAAATTATATTTTGATGAGGAGATTGCATATAGAATTGTGTTAGGGTAATTATTCTGATAGAAATACCTCTTTTATATTACCAAAAAACGGATCTAATTATGTCTATGGATGACTTTAATTTTCTAGGGTTCATGTTCATGGGATTTGGGGAAAAATTGGAGAGATTTGATGACTAGATGATGTTTAGGAAGATTTGGCCCTATATAAATGTTTAGTTATGACCTATGAATGTCTAATGTGGATTAGAAACCTTAAAATACTGTTGGAACGATTTTTATATGGGATTAGAGGTGAAGAAGATTGGGAAAAATGAAAAAGGGAAATTCTGGGCTCGAAACTGGCCTCTCGTTAGAAGACCTGCCCACGTCGTTCGAACGAACTCGTTCGAACGATCTTCTAACGAGTTGACAGTTTGACTTCTAACGAGGGGGAATGTTCATTCGAAGCCTTTCGTTCGAACGAGATCTCGTTAGAATGCCCATCTCGTTCGAACGAACTCTCGTTCGAACCGCCTCGTTCGAACGAGACTTCTAACGAGCTGACAGTTTGGCCTTCTGGCCTAATTTTGATTTCTTGTTTTCGTAACCTTATTAAATTATAGAGATGATATTTCCTTGATAACTAATTGATATAGTTGGGACATTTGGGATGTATTGATGAGTAAAACATAGAAGTGCGGTTTGAACCAAATGATATTTATGGGTTAGAACGTGAGTAACTAATTATGACGTAAGGATAATGGATGATGTGTATATATAAACCGGGGACAAACGTGAGGGTATAAGAACGAGAAGTATACCACTAATATAAATATGGTAATAGATAAGATGTGTGCATGCTTAGTATATATAATTTGATGCGTATGACATACCTACCATACTTGCTATCACGGGAGGTTTACGTTCGCTTAGGGCCATCTAATCTTTGTGTTGCCCGAATTTAGATTGGTACCTCGACAACATAGGTCAGAGAAGGACTTATTGGGAAGTTAATAAGTCTGCTGATCGTGGGAGCGTAGGTATGTGCGTGACCCATGTGATGTGACTGTGTTCGCCTCCATTGTTTGTGATTGTTGTTATCTGAGAACGATTCCTGAGAGATTGGGAATGCGTAATCCTTATGTAAGTGATGTACCGGGATGGATAGCAGAGTATGTGTGCACCGCAGCTTAGTCTCGGGGTGCTTGTATTGTATATTTATGACGCGAATAATATACACTTAAATAATGAGAACTTTCATGTTGGTATTGTGAGTATAATTATGGTAATGTTTTGAGAAAATATAACGGGATAACCGGTAGTGAATTGTATTGATAATAATTGAAAATCCGAGTTTAAGAAAATCCCTCTATTTAATTGATAACGCTAGAATGTATAATGGGAATCGAGTAGTAAGGGGTAGAACTTATTACGGTTTGGTTAGGTATATATGTCATTTAGATGGGTACGGTACGTTAGGAGTGCACATTTAGTCGAGAGGTGAGAATTTCATGTGAGTGCACGTCCTAACATGTATTTTGCACTCATTGTTTTAATGTATTTAAAACACTTGCTATTTTTTAAATACTCTCCACTTTCTGGCTCTGACCCGTTTGCTTTCAAATCTATTTTTTTTGTAAAAACCATTTTAGGTGCCCAGCCACAAGGACACCATGCTTAGGATCCTCATTCAGGTGACGAGCTATAGCTATTTGTGGAAGTTACAGGACTTTGCTAGTATACACTTCATCTATCTTGACTCTATATTCAGCTTTCATCAGTTGTAGGGCATGTCGCCCATTTCTATTAGAAACATTTCCTATTTCAGATTTTCAGACTTTTGGCATGTAATTAATTCAGGATACATTATTTTACTTATTTCAGTTGTGGGATTGTTGTGAGGAGTTTTCCTCCGGACTTATTATTATTTTGTTGGTTATTCTATTACTTCGTTATGGTGAATGGTTGTTATTCTTTCATTATCCTTTTACTGTATGTTAATCAGACTTAATTTAAAATTTGACATCTTACTTTTAAATACTAGGTGGTTAGAAATTAAACATGTTTTCGACAGTGATGCTGTTAACTGAGCCAACTTGGCATTTTGATTTAATTTAATAAAGGAGTAGCTACCCGGTATTTAATTAGACGGGGTTTCACAGGTGGTATCAGAGCATCAGGTTCTAGTGTCCTTTAGGATCTGTTCGTCTTATTATGTTTCCGTTGAGCTTTCTTTGATGTAGAGCCCTATATTTTTGGACTGTTGTATTCTTTTGTATATGCTACGTTCTTCAGCTATTTTGAGTTTATAACTGCGAACTTATAAACTTTATTCTTGTTTTAGATGCCTCCACGACGTGCACAACGGGTCCCCAGGGATGCAACGCCACAACAACAGCCCGCACCGGTCCAGGGCACGATGAATGCCGCCGAGGTTGCAGCCATTGTGACCCAGGCGGTAAATGCCGCACTAGCCGTGGCTCAGCAGGCACCACCTCAGGCGCCAGTAGCCGCGCTAGTTCAGACACATGCATTCCCGTCTGCTTGGGAACGTGTACATGATGCTTTTCAGAAAGCACACCCATCGGAGTTCGCAGGTAGCTCCGATGTTGTGGTTTCGAGTCAGTGGAGGAAAGACATTCAGCGACACTTGAGGATGTATGAGTGTACCGATGTCCAGAAGCAGATACTAGCTACCTTTAAGCTAGTGGGGTCTGCACTGCAGTGGTGGGAGTCTATTACCACCGTGGAGGAGAGAGATACTCTAACGATCCAGGAGTTTTGGGTGCGGCTCGACCGCAAGTACTTTCCGTCAGCTATTCACACGAAAATGAGGAGGAAGTTGATGAATCTTAGGTAGGAAGGTAAGACTGTGGCCGAGTATGAGGCCGAATTCACAAATCTGTTAAATATTGTTCCGGATGAGATACCAACAGAAGAGAAGAAGATACAGAAATTTACAGACGGGTTGACTTGGAGGATCCGTCAGCATTTGTTGGGGAATCTATCATTGGCCACTTACTCTGATGTGGTTAACGCTGCACTGTTACACTGCCAGGATCACCGCTTTCACATGGCTGAGGGCAAGAGATCGGGTGAGTCCAGCCATCAGGGCAGGACTAGAGGACATGGTGCCAGTGGGGCATAATATGTTCAGGGGCAGAGACAGGTTGACCAGGGTTCCGAGCAGGGGGATCACAAGAGGTTCCGATCGGGAAATGTCAGGCATGGACAGGGAGGTTTCCGGAAGGGCCATCAGGGTCCGAACGGCCATCAGAACCAGCAGGGTCAGAATGGTCAGCAGTAGTTTCAGTAGGGCCAGCAGGGCCAAGGGAGGAACGATAACGACCACCAGGGCAGGGGTCAGCAGGGACAGAGAGGGGGGAACTTCCCGGGGAAGTGTTACGTTTGTGGAAAGACTGAGCATAAACGCCAGGACTGTCCTGATTGGGGCAGGGCCCCGCAGCAGCAGCAGGGTGCTCGACAGGAGCCGCAGAGACCTATGTTTCCCGCCGCCCTCCCGGTGCCACCACAGATGGCAGCATTACCACCCATTCCAGCAGTCACAGTTCAGCAGGGGAAGCTTCAGTATGGGAGAGTATATCATCTTCAGCAGGCCGCAGCCCCGCAGAATCCACCAGCCATTGAGGGTATCTTCTCTATTTAGGGGACTCAGGGGCGTATTTTCTTTGATACGTGGTCCACACACTGTTTTATTGCTATGAGATTTGCACGCACCATTGGGTTGTTAGACACCGCCGAGAGTACGGTCACTTGTGTAGATTCGCCGTTGAGTTGGGGTTCCGTAATTTCCCTTGTATGTAGAGGCGTGGGTATAGAGATCGGGAGGTTTACTTTACTCGCGGATATGTTAGTATTAGATATGACCGAGTATGATGCCATTATTGGTATGGATTGGCTTGTTGCGTACCGAGCCATGATTGACTGCTTTAGTAGGAGTATTATCTTTGCCATTCCCGGGCAGGAGATGTTTTTAGTGACGATGCCTCGTTCTGAGGGAGGATCGTCCACTCACTTGTACTATATAGAAGAGGAGACCTCTAAGGAAGTGGTGATACCACTTGATTCGATTCCGGTTGTTCGAGAGTTTGCCGATGTATTTCAGGATATACCTGGATTACCTCCGAGTAGAGAGATAGATTTTGTGATCGATTTGACACCGGGCACTCGGCCTATTGCCCGCGCACCTTACCGTATGGCTCCAGCTGAGATGAGAGAGCTACGAGACCAGATTGAGCAGTTGTTGGGTCAGGGTTTTATTCGGAGGAGTACTTCGCCATGGGGTGCCCCTGTATTATTCGTTAAGAAGAGGGATGGATCGTTGAGGTTGTGTGTGGATTACCGGGAGTTGAATAAGGTCACGATACGGAATAAGTATCTGTTGCCCCGAATCGATGACTTATTCAACCAGCTGAGGGGAGCTTCTTTCTTCTCAAAGATTGATTTGTGATCTGGTTATCATCAGTTGCGTATCAGGGAAGAGGACGTCTCGAAGACTGATTTCTTAACGAGATATGGTTCCTATGAGTTTCGTGTTATGCCTTTCAGTTTGACCAATGCGCCAGCGGTGTTTATGGACTTAATGAATAGGGTATTCAGAGAGTTCTTAGATCAGTTAGTCATTGTCTTTATTGATGACATTCTGGTTTACTCCCAGTCAGAGGAGGAGCACGCCGAGCATTTGAGACAGGTTTTGCAGACGCTACGTCAAAATGAGTTGTATGCAAAATATGAGAAGTGCGGGTTTTGGCTGAAGGAGGTTCAGTTTTTGGGGCATATTATTTCGGACCGGGGAATATCTATTGATCCGGGGAAGGTATCCGCGGTGAGGGAGTGGGGACAGCCCACAGCACCGACTGAGATCCGTAGTTTCTTGGGCTTAGCAGGATACTACAGGAGGTTTATTCGGGGTTTCTCCAAGATAGCGAGCCCCATGACACATCTGACTCGTAAGGGTGTGCCATTCATCTGGAGTGATGCCTGTCAGTTGGCATTTGATGAGTTGAAGGATAAGTTGACCTCAGCACCTGTGTTACCATTGCCAAGACCGGGAGTTGAGTATCTAGTTTACACCGATGCGTCCTTGCAAGGAATTGGAGGTGTATTACATCATGAGAGTCAGGCCATAGCTTATGCTTCTCATAAGCTTAAGCCTCATGAGAAGAATTACCCCACCCATGACTTGGAGTTGGCGGCAGTGGTATTTGCCCTTCGGATTTGGAGACATTACCTTTTGGGGGAGAAGTTTCGATTGTTCACGGACCACAAGTCCCTACAGTACCTATTCACGCAGAAAGAGTTGAATATGCGGCAGCGAAGGTGGCTTGAGTTTGTGAAGGATTATCAGTTTGATATCCAATATCACCCGGGAAAGGCTAACGTGGTAGCAGACGCATTGAGCCGTAGGCCAGTAGATGAGGTGGCAGGGGTGTGGAAGGCAAAGTGGAAGGAGTTGGGACACCAGGCTGCAGTGGCCCGATCATTCATGTCTGTGATGACTGTTACGCCGCAGATTGTCACGAAGGTGGTAAAGGCCCAGGCAAATGACTTGTTCTGCCAGGAGAAGATAGTTCGATTACTAGCAGAGGGATCCGAGTCCTATACCGTTAGTTCAGATGGGGGCTTACGCTTCAATGGGCGACTAGAAGTTCCAGGAGGGGAGAAATTGTGACACGAGGTGATCGAAAAGTCGCACGGCTCACGGTTCACGGTACATCCCGGGGGGACAAAATGTACCAAGACATGAGACGACAGTATTGGTGGAGCGGGATGAAGAGAGATATTACCGTGTTTGTTTCTAAATGCGCCACTTGTCAGCTGGTAAAAGTGGACCATCAGAGACCGGCAGGGTTGCTACAGCCATTAGAGGTCCCGATGTGGATGTGGGAGAGCATCTCCATGGACTTTATCACGGGGTTACCTACGTCACAGAGGGGTCACGACTCCATTTGGGTAAATGTGGACAGGTTGACCAAAGTTGCTCATTTTCTACCCGTAAGGACAGACTACACTACGGGACAGTATGCCCAGCTCTTTATTGCAGAAATAGTGAGACTTCACAGTGTGCCCCTAAATATCGTGTCTGACAGAGACAAGATATTTGTTTCACGATTTTGGGAGAGTTTTCAGGAGACCATGGGCACGAAATTGAGATTGAGTATGGCATATCACCCGCAGACCGATGGGCAAACCGAGCGTACAAACCAGATGTTGGAGGACATGTTGCGTATGTGCATCATTGATTTCAGGGGTGGATGGGAACAGTATCTTCCACTGGTAGAGTTTGCTTACAACAACTCCTACCAGTTCACCATTGGCATGGCTCCATTTGAGGGCTTTTACGGTAGACCTTGTCGTTCCCCAGCATGTTGGTTGGAGGAGGGGGACAAATAACTACTTGGGCCGGAAGTAATTCAGGATACTTCGGCGAGGATAGAATTGATACGGAGTCGCATTCGAGTAGCTCAGGATCGGCAGAAGAGCTATGCTGATGCGAAGAGGTTCTTCAGGGAGTTCCAAGTGGGGGACCAGGTTTTACTGAGAGTATCTCCTATGAAGGGTATTATGCGATTTGGGAAGAAGGGGAGGTTGGCACCGAGATACGTGGTACCATTCCCTATTATCGAGCGGATTGGGTCTGCTGCATATAGACTTGGGTTATCGGAGCATTTACACAAGATTCATGATGTGTTTCATATTTCCTCGTTAAGGAAATATCTTAGGGATAATTTGGCTCATTCTCATATTGATTTGGTGGACATCGATCTCCATCCCGATAGCTCCTACGAGGAGGGGCCGATTGCTATTTTGCACCGAAGTGAGAGGAAACTGCGGTCAAAGATAGTTCCGTTAGTGCGTGTTCAGTGGCGACATCATAATGTCGAGGAGTCCACATGGGAGCGCGAGGATGAGATGCGCGAACATTATCCAGAGTTATTCTTACCCGGTACTTTCTAGTTCCGAATTTTGGGACGAAATTCTGTTATTAGGGGGGAAGTATGAAATACCCCGCATTTTTATCAATATTTATTTTTGGGATTAATTAAATTAAATGTGAATTAATTGAGAATTAATCCGGATAAAATACTAACGAGATGTGAGTTGGTATTTGATTATAATGTGTATATATGGCAATATATGAATATTGAAAATATTGAATTTGTCGTGAGATAGAAATATGGCAATTTGGGAAATTTTGTTAAGACGCGTGTGACAGTCGCGTCAAGGAAGTATCTATTTAATTAAAAAGGGAATTTTATTTTCTATTAACCGTATGGTCATTTTGAGTGCGCCAACGCGTCCGGAAGGGTCGAAATAGTTAGAAAACACTAGCCGGGGGTTTAGTTTGGGTCCCGGGGCACTTTCGGGCCATACCGGCAACTTAAAAGGGTATTTTGGTAATTTTGAAATTTTGGGAATAATAACCAACGAATTTTGGGACTTAATATTAGGTTATTTTGTAACCCACTAGGCCATTACCAGCATTTAACTCATTTGAGAGCTACGGGAGTTATAGGAAGAAGTGGGAGAGAAGTTAGAAGAAGTTACCAAAGAGAAAACCACCATCTTCAACCTTGGGAGAGAAATCCATAGAGAAAGGAGAGAATCAATCCATTCACCAACATCAAATTCAGAGAACTTTCTAAGGCAAGTGGTTTAATTACATTATTTTCAAAGAATGTTTCTTCCATGCGTAGGAAATTTATATAATTGTTTTGTTCTTGGAGAATGACAAAAACCCATTGAATTGGAATTAGAAATTATATTTTGATGAGGAGATTGCATGTAGAATTGTGTTAGGGTAATTATTCTGATAGAAATACCACTTTTATATTACCAAAAAATGGATCTAATTATGTCTATGGATGACTTTAATTTTCTGGGGTTCATGTTCATGGGATTTGGGGAAAAATTGGAGAGATTTGATGATTAGATGATGTTTAGGAAGATTTGGCCCTATATAAATGTTTAGTTATGACCTATGAATTTTTAATGTGGATTAGAAACCTTAAAATACTATTGGAACGATTTGTATATGGGATTAGAGGTGAATAAGATTGGGAAAAACGAAAAAGGGAAATTCTGGGCTCGAAACTGGCCTCTCGTTAGAAGACCTGCCCAGGTCGTTCGAACAAACTCGTTCGAACGATCTTCTAACGAGTTGACAGTTTGACTTCTAACGAGGGGGAATGTTCGTTCAAAGCCTTTCGTTCGAACGAGATCTCGTTAGAATGCCCATCTCGTTCGAACGAACTCTCGTTCGAACAGCCTCGTTCGAACGAGACTTCTAACGAGCTGACAGTTTGGCCTTTTTGGCCTAATTTTGATTTCTAGTTTCCGTAACCTTATTAAATTATAGAGATGATATTTCCTTGATAACTAATTGATATAGTTGGGACATTTGGGATGTATTGAGGAGTAAAACATAGAAGTGCGGTTTGAACCAAATGATATTTATGGGTTAGAACATGAGTAACTAATTACGACGTAAGGATAATGGATGATGTGTATATATAAACCGGGGACAAACGTGAGGGTATAAGAACGAGAAGTATACCACTAATATAAATATGGTAATAGCTAAGATGTGTGCATGCTTAGTATATATAATTTGATGTGTATGACATACCTACCATACTTGCTATCACGGGAGGTTTACGTTCTCTTAGGGCCATCTAATCTTTGTGTTGCCCGGATTTAGATTGGTACCTCGAGAACATAGGTCAGAGAAGGACTTATTGGGAAGTTGATAAGTCTGCTGATCGTGGGAGCGTAGGTATGTGCGTGACCCATGTGATGTGACTGTGTTCGCCTCCATTGTTTGTGATTGTTGTTATCTGATAACGATTCCTGAGAGATTCGGAATGCGTAATCCTTATGTACGTGATGTACCGGGATGGATAGCAGAGTATGTGTGCACCGCAGCTTAGTCTCGGGGTGCTTGTATTGTATATTCATGACGTGAATAATATACACTTAAATAATGAGAACTTTCATGTTGGTATTGGAGTATAATTATGGTAATGTTTTGAGAAAATATAACGGGATAACCGGTAGTGAAATGTATTGCTAATAATTGAAAATCCGAGTTTAAGAAAAGCCTTCTATTTAATTGATAACGCTAGAATGTATAATGGGAATCGAGTAGTAAGGGGTAGAACTTATTACGGTTTGGTTAGGTATATATGTCATTTAGATGGGTACGGTACGTTAGGAGTGCACATTTAGTCGAGAGGTGAGAATTTCATGTGAGTGCACGTCCTAACATGTATTTTGCATTCATTGTTTTAATGTATTTAAAACACTTGCTATTTTTTAAATACTCTCCACTTTCGGGATCTGACTCGTTTGCTTTCAAATCTATTTTTTTTGTAAAAACCATTTTAGGTGCCCAGCCACAAGGCAACCATGCTTAGGATCCTCATTCAGGTGACGAGTTGTAGCTATTTGTGGAAGTTACAGGACTTTGCTAGTAGACACTTCATCTATCTTGACACTATATTCAACTTTCATCAGTTGTAGGGCATGTCGCCCATTTCTATTAGAAACATTTCCTATTTCAGATTTTCAGACTTTTGGCATGTAATTAATTCAGGATACATTGTTTTACTTATTTCAGTTATGGGATTGTTGTGAGGAGTTTTCCTCCGGACTTATTATTATTTTGTTGGTTATTCTATTACTTTGTTATGGTGAATGGTTGTTATTCTTTCGTTATCCTTTTACTGTATGTTAATCAGACTTAATTTAAAATTTGACATCTTACTTTTAAATACTAGGTGGTTAGAAATTAAACATGTTTTCGACAGTGATGTTGTTAACTGAGCCAACTTGGCATTTTGATTTAATTTAATAAAGGAGTAGCTACCCGGTATTTAATTAGACGGGGTGTCACAATATATTGTTGTTTCTTTTCTGAAAATCGTTTTTATCTTTAAATCAACAATAAATGTTTTTTGTTTCTAGTTCTCTTAAAACTAAACCTTTGACCTAGTTTGGAATCACACTTGGAGGTTTTCAATATCGAAAATATTTTCAAAACTCTGAGATTGATTAAGATCTTGACTGTCTTCTACGCAAGATATCCGTGGATTCTGGGATTGATTTAAAGGTAAAAAAGGTTCAAAGTTTTGTGAGAGGAGAGAAAAAGAAAAATCACTACATATAGCCTTATATGTAATTTGATAGGACTGTTTGTACTTAATAAGTGTGAGTGTGTGCATGCTTGTGTTAGAGAGCACCTCCACAAACACTTTCACCCTACAACACGAAAAGTGTTGGTAATAAGATCTTGTGAACACGAGTCGACGTAAAGTGCTGGAACAAATTAAAAGTTAACAAACTGGGAGAACAACATCTATAATCAAAACTGCAGAGAAGTTATAAGGACACCAGAGGGTACATTCCTAAACTTATATAGGTATGAGTTGTATGTATGTTAGTTATATAGTTTATAACTGGTAAATTTGTTTTAGTGGATTTTGTTTTTATTTTACTCCGTAGAGGGAGTCGTGGATGTTTCCTCAGTTGGTGAGGTTTTACCACGTAAAAAAACGTGAACTTAATCTTTCTGCATCTCCTCATCTCATTCTTGGTTGTGCTGAGTTTAAAGTTTGTTTAAACTGTTTTATAAACCTGTTACTCAAATCATGAATAGATCTCACACATACTGTTTTATTAAACATATCTTGTATTCAATAGGTTTGATTTTTAAGAAAAGAGTTTCTTCAAAAAACAACTCGGAGTTACTTAAATAGTTTATTTTTAATAAATGACTTTAGTAACATATTTTCAGTGTATTGTAAGGTTATTTTCAAGGAAAATACCAAGGTAAATTGGGTGTATGTAAATGGGTAAATTCGGATAAAAGAAGTTTCTTTTCTAACACATTGTATTTTATTCAAAATATTTAATCGGGTGCATTAATTCAGGAAATAAATGTCGAGTCAAATAAAAAGGGGTTCTTTGTAAGATTAAGGTGAATTAATCGAAACAAATAACATTTTTTGAATAAAACGGTTTTATGCATTAATATATATATATATATATATATATATATATATATATATAGAAAGTCTCCTATAAGGACTCCTTATGGTGCAGACCTCGGTACATACCATTTTTTTAAAATAGTAAAAAAATGAATTTTTTGATAAAACTTCATAGATATGATGTCCACGGTTAGAAGATCATGTCCAATTTGTTTCATCCAAAAATTCAACAAAAAAAACCATTCAGATGAGGTGATATGTAAAAAAATGGTATAAATATTCATTTTCAACTGTTGAAATGTTGGGTCGGCGCCAACCACTTTATTTATTGATTTTTTTATGAAACTTAATGGATACGATCTTCTCACTGTCAAGGTCATATCCACGAAGTTTCATAAAAAAATTCAATGAAAAAGTGGGTAAGATGATCGCCAACATTTCAACGGTCGAAAATGCATATTTATAGCGTTTTTTACATATCACCTCATCTCAACGGTTTTTTTATTGAATTTTTTGATGAAAAAATTCATAAAAAAATTCATCTATTTACTATTTAAAAAAAATGGTATGTGCCGGGGTCTGCACTATAATGAGTTCTTATAAAAGAGGCCTCTCTCTCTCTCTCTCTCTCTCTCTCTCTCTCTCTATATATATATATATATATATATATATATATATATATATATATATATATACACACACACACACACACACACAAGTTTATATATACGTACAGAGTGATTGCATGTGCACGTAGGTAAACTTATTAGTGTCTCTTTTCTGGCGTTCGATTCTATATTGCATTGTTGTATTTTCCCACTGGGCATTCGACTCTATCCTTCATATTTGTTACGACAGGTTGTGTGCGATTCCGTATTTTGAGGGCATTATGCAGGTAAGTATTCTTTTATTTTATGTTAGTATATCTGTATGCTTGGATTCCGGGGATGCTTCCCACTGGCTCCTCAATTATTTTATTTTAAATTAGGATCACATTATAAACAAGTTAAATGCTAGTTAAAGAAAATGGATTAGAAACAATACCTAGTGTCACAACCTATGATATTTAAACCGATTTTAATTAAATTAACTCTAATTTTGGAAAAATAATTTTTGGAATCTATTTCATTTTGGTATAACAATAAAATTTTGGGTTTTATATATAAAAATAAGGTTTTAAGTGGAATTTAAATTGGGATTAAAATTTGAAAATTATAACTTTTTGTATAAAAATCGTGGGAGGATCCGACTTAAGGAGGATTAAAAAAATCAAAACGCCTAATCGAGCTGAGTTTTTTACAGCAGCTCAGTCTCGCCCTCAGCAACAACATGCTAAAATTTCAACCAATTTTGACAGTTTGATATTTCCTAAAAAAAAATTATGTTTGTGTTGAATTAGGACTGTAGACTCGTTTTGGTATATAAACACAAAGTGACGAGTTTATGTATTTTAAAAAATATTTTAGCCTTCTCAAAAATCAGTAACCTCCTCTATATTCATCTTCTTCCATATACCAAACCCTAACCCCATTTAAACCAAGATTCAATCTAAGATTTGAAGGTTTATTTGAGGTTTTCTTGAGTTTGGGCTACAATGAGTTTCTATTGTTTTTACACAATGAACATAGTGGTATAATCAGAATTTTTAGGGAAAATCTTATGAGTTTATTATGATGATTTTAAGGTATGAGGTTTAAACAACATGCTCCTTAAATCTCTCGAGAGTAGTTATTTTGTTCCTCATTTATTTGTACTCATATTGTGGATATCATGAAATTTATTGGATCTAAAATATTTATTCGATTTATATATTGTTCTTGTTGATGGGCATGGTGTTATGAATTTTTCTAAATGGCATGGAGAATGGTCACTCACTAATGGTCAGGATGAGCCTTTACGAAACTTAGGTGGGGTGAGGTGACATATTGATGTGTTATTGAGAAATTAAATTGGTATAATGCTTGGATGTCATATTGGACTTCAATTTAGATACGTATTGTTGCATTTTATTCACCGTTATTTTTTTGAGCATCTATTCTGGTCATATTATGTACATCCCCGTATTTTTCTTTTAGTGACAAGTTATCATTGATGTGGAATTTATGCGTTTTTGGAGGATTTTAGAGCACGGTGTTTAGAGGATTTTATTTTTGTATATCTTGGCAGTGTAATTTTTTTGGAGAGCTTAGTATTATTTTCGAGTGAAATTTAATTGTAATTATTTTGGAAGTGTAAATTTTTGATTCAGTGTAATTATTTTATGGAATGTAGATTCTTTATACTAATTGTTGAGGATTTAGTTTAGTTTTAATCGTAATAGTGCCTCGTGTTTTGCCCTAGGTGTTACAGATGGTATCAAAGCTTAGGTATACAACAACCCTTGGGTCTTTGGGTTTGGGTCTAGCATATAGGTTAGATTTATTACTATGGATATGGTGTTGATACCAAATTTAGTCTGATGACACGGCCCAATCATATGAAGACTCCTGGCAATCTACATGGCAACAACAAGCACTTCCGAGGAACCCACACGCTCCGAGGAACCATACTACTCCGAAGAACTCTCCGAGGAACTCATACGCTCCGAGGAACAAGATCTCTCCGAGGAACTCATACGCTCCGAGGAATAAGACCTCTCTGAGGAACTCTTGAGTACCAAGAAACTTAGGCGATCCGAGCAACTCAGGCGGTCCGAGCTGCACCTCGAACAAAGCATTAATAGCTGGATAACCAACGGTTCGACTGATTCATTAAATGCTTATCATTCAGACGCACACGTTTAAGGGGCATTGAATGTATTACCCTTTCATATGTACATCATTTAATTTATTTCCCTTTCACTTTACAGCCTCAGGGCTATAAATACATTGTACAATCCTCATTGTAAGGGAGGCTGAATCCAGACCGAAATTTCTTGATAGAACTTGTAATCAAGAATTCCCAAACTCTCAGCAATAAAACAACAGTGGACGTAGGCCATTCTTATAAGGCTGAACCACTTTAAAATTCTTTGTCTCATTTATTTATCTGTGATTGAATAATTAGAGGGATCTAATTTTTTACATCAACAGATTGGCGCCGTCTGTGGGAAATATCATTTCTCACCAAAAACAATCCATTACAAATGGCTGATATTCCGGAATCCAGCAATCGAAACGTTGGAACCCCTCCAAATCCATCTGCTCCGCCTAATATTCCAGATCTGACTGGAATAATGACAAAATCTGGCCCAGGGCCAGACCATCATGCAAGAAACAATGCTACAACTCATCCAAACCCTTCATGGCGGTGCACCAACCCATTCAGGAATACGAAGCATTCAAAGAAATACCCGCGCACCATCCTCACGTACTAGGCGTACCAATTCATATCGCAATGAAGAATCTGAAGATTTTTCTTATCAACCTAGACGAACTTCGTCAGTGCGAGCCACAGATGCTGAACAACGTGTCACTCTCTCTCCAGAAAGGACTAGTGAGCTAGAGAGGTTAAGCAGGGTATCACCTTTTGATAGATTAGGACTTAGAAGGAGTAGAAGTCCTCCTAAAGTCGTAACGAGGAGTTTTAGACGACCATCAGATTTAAGGGAAGGATCTGCCCAGTCGCGACCAGCTGCTCGTTAAGATAGATCCCATGATCGACTAGCTCCTCGTCAGGATAGATCTCAGGAAGCCACTTCAACACGATCAGTTGCTCGAACCAACAGGCCCGAGGAAGGGAATGATGCATGGAAAGGCTCTATTCAGAGGCTGGAGGATAGATTAGGAGAAATGGCTAAGGCCAAGAACCCTCTACAACGAACCTTTGTTCGAGGAACACCTTTTGTACAGGCCATTGTAGATTTTCCAACACCATCAAAGTTCAAAGCACCTGTTGTGACTCCCAAGTATGATGGAAAGACTGATCCTGTCCTTCATATAGAACAGTATCAGGCTGCAGCCGACATCTACGTTGTTCCAGATGAGATGAGATGTATGGAATTCTCGGGAACTCTTACCGAATCTGCTAAAATATGGTATAATAATCTTCCTCGCGATAAGATCTCAACCTTTCTTCAACTGGCCGAGTTATTCATTGGGAATTTCTGCTTTGGGGCAAAGCCAAATAAACGAGTAGCACATTTGTTAAGTGTTAGACAAAAGGCTGGTGAGAGTACTAGAGATTATATAACTCGTTTTAATAACGAGAAACTTGAAGTCATTGATTATGAGGAGAAGACAGCTATTACAGCCTTGATGAGTGGACTACTGCCGAACAAGTTGTACTACACTTTGGCCAAAGATCCACCTAGAACCATGTTAGACTTGATGGGAAAAGCATCTAAGATTATGAATGCCGAGGAGGCTATGGCTGCGAAGAAGAATATGGATGCCAAAGAAACCAAGGTGGAAGGTGATAAAGCTAAGAAGAAAGAGCATACGAACAATGGTAATGACAAACATTCAAAAATTAGGTCGGTATGGGATGTAATGAAGAAATATGATAATTATACTCCTTTGAAGAAGGATATCAACCATGTTCTAAAAGAAATCAAGAACAACGAGGAACTAAACTGGCCAGAGAAAATGAAGGCAGACCCAGACAAGAGGAATAAAGCGAAGTATTACGAGTTTCATAAAGATCATGGCCATATGACCAAAAACTGCATAGCTCTTCAGAATGAGATTGAAACACTCATCCGACGAGGAAAGCTGTCAAAGTATGTTGATCGTGGAAACGAAAGAAGAAACAATGACCGAGCTAGAGAGAGGTCTAGATCTCCTCGTCGAGCAAAGGAAAATAAGAAAAGAAACCATGAAGTTAATCCAGAAGACGACCCCGATCTTCCCAAGAGACCAAGGCAGCCAGAACGAGAAGTATTTTCAATACGCTTTGGGTCATTTGACTGTAATGTTATTACATGTGGAGAAGCAGGAGGAGGAGACCTTACTACCGAGAGAAAAGCTTATCTCGATGAGTCTCAAGCTTGCTCGTACATTCAGCGAATAAATCTAGCTGAGGAGGATCGCCTGAGAAAGGTGAATAAAGAGAAGTTGGTCATCGGGTTCTCAAAGAACGACCCTACAGGTGTTCTATATCCTAATGATGACCCGTTGGTGATCAAGATGAGAATGAAGAAGGTAATGATTTCAAGAGTACTGGTCGACAATGGTAGCTCGGCAGACATCATGTTTTACTCGTGCTTCGATAGTTTAAATCTAAAGCTATCTCAACTGGAGCCTTACCACAGACCCCTCATCGGTTTTGCTGGCGAGAAAGTATTTTCACTTGGGATGATCAAGTTGGATATATTCATTGGTACGTGGCCAGCTTGTCGGACAGAAAGAATACATTTCTTCATGATGGATAAGAATGTTCAATCATCGTACAATATCATCATGGGAAGAGTAGGATTGAAGAAGTTCGAGGCTGTACCATTTACAGTGCATCAGTGCCTAAAATTTCTAACAAACTTTGGAGTAGGAGTTGTGAAAGGTGATCAGAAAGTAGCTCGGGAATGCTATTATTCATCCACCGAGAAAGAAGAACTGGAAGAATCAAGGAAAAAGACTACTACCTATCAAGTGGATAAAGGTGCAGAGATTGAAGAATTGGATCCTAGAGATGAGTCACAACTCGTGAAGGGTCAAGTGGTGGAAGCTACTGAAAACATCATTCTGGACGATGAGCACCCTGAGCGAATTACTCAAATAGGTTCGTCATTAGAAGCCTCATTAAAATAGGAATTGATAACTTTCCTTAGAAGCAGAAGACAAACTTTTCATGGAGTCATGAAGATATGCCTGGGATAAACCCAAACTTCTTATGTCATGAACTCAATGTGAATAAGGAGATTAAGCCTGTGAAGCAAAGAAGAAGAGTATTCAGTCCCGAGAAGAATCAAGCTATACAGGAGGAAGTCGAGAAGCTCCAGAAGGCTTGTTTCATTGAAGATGTTAAATATCCAGACTGGTTAGCCAATGTGGTGATGGTAAAGAAGAAAAATAACAAGTGGAGGATGTGTGTAGACTTTACCGACCTCAACAAAGCATGCCTAAAGGATCACTTTCCATTGCCCCGAATTGATCAACTGGTGGATGCTACCTCGGGGCATGAGTTGCTGAGCTTCATGGATGCTTATTCTGGTTACAATCAGATCAAAATGAGACCTGAAGATAGGGATAGTACTTCTTTCATTACCCCTAGGGGAACTTATTGTTATAATGTTATGCCTTTCGGTTTGAAAAATGCAGGTGCGACATATCAGCGGCTGATGAACAAGGTCTTTGCTGAACAAATCAGTTGCAATATGGAAGTCTATGTTGACGATATGCTGACGAAAATCAAGAAAGGTGTCGATCATCTAGTTGACTTAAGTCAGACTTTTGATCAACTGGATAAATATCAAATGAAGCTGAACCCGACGAAGTGCATATTTGGAGTACGAGAAGGCATGTTTCTAGGGTACATTGTCAATCAACGAGGCATTGAAGCAAATCCTGCAAAGATCAAAGCTCTATTAGGACTGCGATCTCCAACGACGAAGAAGGAAGTACAAAGTCTCACAGGACGAGTAGCAACACTCAACATATTTGTGTTACGAGAAACTGATAGATGTCGAAAGACTTTTGAGTGGAATGATGAATGTGAGAAGGCTTTTCAAGACTTGAAGAAATACTTGGGAGCACCTCCACTATTGTCCAGGCCGGTGATGGGAGAAAAATTATATTTGTACCTTGCAGTGTCCGAGAATGCAGTTAGCTCGGCGTTGATCAGAGTGGAGAATGGAGTGCAAAAACCAATTTACTACACAAGTAAGGCCTTCTGAGGAGCAGAGATCAGATATCCAAGGCTGGAAAAGTTAGCACTGGCGTTGATTGAAGCGAGTAGGAGAATGAGGCCATACTTCCAGGCTCATACTATAGTCGTATATACTGATATGCCATTGAGGCAAGCCCTTCATAAGCCAGAAAAATCATGGAGATTGATGTACTGGGCAATAGAGCTCGGTGAATATGATATAGTTTATGAACCCAGATCATCATTAAAAGGGCAGGCTGTAGCAGATTTTATAGCAGAGTTCACCTATCCTGATACCCCCGAGGAGAAAAAGTTGCTTACCGATCAACCTTTGGATGTTACAGGATCAACAAACACAAGCTCAGACCAACTCCGGTTGGTAAAAGGGCAAGTGGATGTTACAAGATCATCAAATTCGAGCTCAGACCAATTCCGATAGGTAAAAGAGCAAGAAGAGATGATCGACAAAGAGCAAGAAATATCCGGGGAGGATGAAAGGAAGCAATAAATATTTCACCGAGGAACTCTGACTGATACCACCGAGGAGCAAAAGTTGCTTGTCGATCAACCTGTGGATGTTACAGGATCAACAAACACAAGCTCAGACCAACTCCGGTTGGTAAAAGGGCAAGTGGATATTACAAGATCATCAAATTTGAGCTCAGACCAATTCCGATTGGTAAAAGAGCAAAAAGAGATGATCGACGAAGAGCAAGAAATATCCGGGGAGGATGAAAGGAAGCAAAAAATATTTCACCGAGGAACTCTGAATGATCAGAAATTTGAAGACAAGTTACCTATATGGAGGCTATATGTAAATGGCTCATCTTGCACTGCAGGATGTGGCGCGGGGATATTTTTGAGTACTCCGGATGAGGTCGACATGGAATAGACCTTGCGTTTCCAATTCAAAGCTTCCAACAATGAGGCTGAGTATGAAGCCATAATTACAGGACTTAGTTTGGCAAAAATTATGGAGGCACAACAAGTTATTATTTTCAGTGATTCTCAATTAATTGTAAATCAAATGTTGGGAGTATATGTAGTTAGAGGAGAATTAATGATCAGATATCATGTAAAGGGCAAATGAGCTGGTGTCAGAATTTTTTGCTATTCAGCTGGTCAGAATACCAAGAATGGAGAATGCGAGAGCAGACGCTCTAGCTCGACTAGCATCAGCTACACGTACCGAGCTACGACGAACAATCCCAATTGAAGTTTTAGCTGGTCGGAGTATAGATGAAGGCCTGACGAAAAACTTTATTACCCTTGAGTTAGGACCATCTTGGATGGATCCTATCAGGGCATATATTGAGGAGGGAGAATTACCAATTGACAAGCTCCCAGCCAAGAAATTGAAATTTAAAGCTTCTCGGTATGTATTAACTAATGGTGTTTTATATAGACGAGGAATTATGGCAGGTTTGCAGAGATGTGTACATCCCTCCGAGGTGAAAGAATTGATTGAAGAGATCCATGAAGGGTCCTATGGAGCATATGTGGCAGGTCGGACGCTTTTGCAAAGGGTGATGACGCAGGGATACTACTGGCCGATGATGAGAGCTGATTGTATAGTCTATGCCAAGAAGTGTGACAAATGCCAGCACTTTTCCTCCATCCGAAGAACTCCACAAGCATTATTGACACCCATAACTTCCCCTTGGCCATTTGCCATGTGGGGAATTGATTTGGTTGGGCCACTGCCAACGACCAGAGGAAGGTTCAAATACCTCGTCGTCGCAGTGGATTATTTTACGAAGTGGGTAGAAGCTGAGCCACTCATTGATATGACGTACGAGAAGGTGTACCAATTTGTTTGGAAGAACATCATTTGTCGATATGGTCTTCCTCATGCTTTCATCACAGACCATGGAACATAATTTGATAACGAGGAGTTCGCTGCATATTGTCATCAATCAAATATTTTGAAGGTCCACTCAGCACTAGGCCATCCTCAAAGCAATGGAAAAACTGAAGTGACAAATAGAACGCTGCTAAATGGCTTGAAGAAAAGATTGGATGATGCAAAAGCAAACTGGATCAACGAGTTACAGTCAGTACTTTGGGCTTACCGAACAACTCCCCGAGTAGCAACTGGAAAATCACCATATATGTTGGCGTTTGGAAGTGAAGTTATTATACCTGCCGAGTTGGGACTCCCAACACACAGGGTACTGAATTTCAATTCCCCTACCAGCGACTTAATGAGAAGATTGGATTTAGACATGCTCGAGGAAGTTAGAGAAGAAGCAGCCATTAGAAACGCTGCTTACCACCAGCGAACAACTTTATTCTACAAGAAAAGAGTGAAGAAATGTGACCTGAAAGAAGGAGATTATGTACTGAAGAAAGTAATTCAAAAGCACAATAAGCTGGAGGCAAACTGGCATGGACCATACAGAGTTACAGAAGTTGTTCGGCCAGGAACTTACCGAATAGAAACTTTAGAAGGCCAGGAGTTTAAGAATGCATGGAACGTAGAGCACCTACGCAAGTACTATCAGTGATGAATAAAATGAAGATATTCTGCCGAATTCTTTCTTTTTATTGAAAGTTTTACGGGGAATAGTGCTACACACTACTCGGGGCAAAACTCGGCAAAGCTCAGGCTACTCAATTTTTTTCTCGAAAATGCCAACTAAGGTTGGTCGAGAAACCTATATTCCTCCGGGAAGTAAAGCTACCAATATTCCTCCGGGAAGTAAAACTTTTAAAACTACATGTTCCTAGGGAAATAAAAAAAAATATTCCTAAAACTATGTGCCAATTTATGTTGGTTAGGAAGTAAATATATTCTCGAAAATGCCAACTAAGGTTGGTCGGGAGCTACAACTATTCCAAAAAAAAAAAAACTAACTATAGCTGGTCGGGGATAAAAACCCACTAACTGTAGTTGGTCGGCGAGGAAAATTTATTGACCTTGGTTAGTCGGACACATTTTATGAAAATGAAAAAATCTACCAAGTATAGCTGGTCGGGGATAAAAATCCACTAACTGTAGTTGGTCGACGAGGAAAATTTACCGACCTTGGTTGGTCGGACACATTTTATAAAAATGAAAAAATCTACCAAGTATAGCTGGTCGGGGATAAAAACCCACTAACTGTAGTTGGTCGACGAGGAAAATTTACCAACCTTGGTTAGTCGGACACATTTTATGAAAAAGAGAAAAATCTACTAACTATGGCTGGTCGGGGATAAAAATCCACTAATTATAGTTGGTCGACAAGTAAAATTTAACGACCTTGGTTGGTCGAAAACATTTTAAACATTTTTGATACTCGAAACTTTATTATTAAGTGATCGAGCAACATTTTTTATACTCGTAATTATTACTAAGTTGGTCGAGAAGCAAAACATTATGTTTGCCAAATGACTACCACAAATTCACACTACTCGACAATAAGTTGGTCGACAAACAACATAATATTGTTATCTTTTTAACAGTTTGTTATCTTTTATAACAGATATACAAGGCAATAGCAATTAAGATTTGCAAACGAAAATGAAAGTCTTTCATTAAATCCAAAAATAAGTTACATTGATAATGAAATGAAAGTTACATTGATATTGAAATGTATACTAACTATTACATCAAAATTACTATTCTACTGGTCTTTTCCCCTCTACTTTTGACACAGGTTCCTCGCTAGCAGGCGGATCATTTAAAGCTAGAGGAGAATTTATGAAGTTGAGATCCTTCAACATCCTGACATTCATCACGGATGGTCGATCTAAGAGATGCTCGGGACGAGATATCTCGACTTTTGAATGGAGATTGTAGTCATCGAGATACTTTGAAATCAAGCTTCGAGGAATGGCCCGTGTAGGGATCCAACTCATATCCAATTTATATGGTGGCACAGGTAAGTCGAGCAGCCTAGGATCATGGTAGTCCCACAGGTAATGACCCTGTTCGAGTTGCAGCACACCTAGGGCATTCAACCAGCCCTGCTTGTAGCCCTCATTATTGGCATTCTGGATACGATCATCCAAGTGGTATAGTGCTTTGTTGTATCCAGCCATCCAGAACTCCCTGGGCTGTTTGTGGAACTGATATGTTAATCTATCCAGCTGCTCGTGGAGACTTTTGACGAAGAGCTCTTTGTTCTCCAATGTAGATTTTTTCTCAGAGAGCTGCTCTTCCAAGTCCCTGATCTTCTTTGACATTTTAGCCAAACCCTGGTTCTTCGCCATCAGCTGGAAGGCCTGGTTTTCTAATGTAGACTGAGTCCTCTATTCCTCGACAGGAATCCGAGTTGCTCTTGCTCGTCCCCGAGGAGCTCTTGCTCGTCCACGAGTTGATGTAGAGGGGCTAACTCTCTTTAAGTTTTCCAACTCGTCCCTCAAGTTGGCGTTCTCAACCTCTAAGAACGAGAATCCCTCATCGGTCACTGGGATTAAAGCTTTTGAAGAAGAGGCTGTAGACTTCAATTGTGACAGCTCCTTCTGTAGGTTGTTATTTTCTTACCCCAGCAACTCGGCAATCTGTCTGCATTCCTCGACCTCACCCTTCAGAGTTCTCTCCCTCACATCATACCCAGCAAAAAGCTTCACGTAGCCCTTGTCGGCAATGATCAGCTTGTACTTCTTCTCGTAACTCTCATGCAAAAGGGTAGTTGATTCTTTGTATTGTAGCTGAAGGTCTTCGAGGGTGCCTTGGAGATCCTCGATCATATCATAATAGGCCACATTATTGGCCACTGCTCTATCAAGAAGACACTTCAGATATTGATATGCTTCAACTGCCTATTTTGAAGCATCTTGGCCGAGGATGTCTACAACTTGTGCTGCACTCAGGTCTGTGTGACCAGCCTTAAAGTATTCATTACATTGTCGCAGCAGCTTTGTATCATGGGCAGATAACAATTCCATCCTGACCAGAAACTAGAAGAGAAAGAAAAATCAATAATCAATAAGAATCAAGACAGAGTATGAATAGAATATAGACAATAGTATACAAAAAAGTCCAAGTTTTATTAGATTATAAAGTACAGAGTTACAAGTTCTGGGTTACATTTGATAAAAGAAAAAGATAAAGAGAAACCCGAACAACTCTACACCTTTTCCTTGTCTCCCAAAACCTTCTCGGGAGACTGGGACAAGGAAGTAGGTTGCTCGGAGGGAGTAGGAAGTTGCTCGGGGAGCACCAGCAGTTGATCGGAAGAAGTAATGACTTGTTGAGGTTCCTCGGCAGCAGGCTGGATGGCTAAGGGATGATCTCCCGTCACCATTGAAGATTCTTTGGAGGTTGCTTCGTCCTCTTCTTCATCTTCAGGAGTGGGAGGGGGACCAGGAATGTGTTGCTGGAAGAGCTCAGAAGATTCATCTACCTTCATCTCCTGGAGAGCTGCAACCCATCCATCTCTGAAGTACTTTAGGCTGCCATATTCAACTTGTGACATCATGGCAGCCAACCCCTTATTCCACCCCTTGTCCCAGCCAGCGCTGAAGGACTTCTTCACAACCATCTTCCTCTTCAACTTCTCCGAGGAGAGCTTCTCAAACAGCAGGTTATCAGTAGCTTTCAATTTGTTTTCAATCTCCTCCTTCTGCCGACCTACTTCCTGAAGTTGAGCCAGCTCCTCCTCGGCAGCCTTGAGTTTATCCTCAAACTCTCCAGCAGTTTCGAGCTTCTCTTCAAGCTCTTTATTTGCCTTCTCCAGGGCATTCATTTTTTTCTCTTACTCTTTGGAGACTTCAACAGCTCGAGCTTTTTCCTGCTCGGTGGAGGCAAGCTTCTTCTCCCAGACATCCTTGTCAGTAGCATATGTCTGGCAAGAATCCTCTAGAGACTTCATAGCTTCCTCCAGAGCTCCCTCCACACTGGACGAGGAGCATGAAGCTTTAATTTCTTCATCCTTCTTCAGAATTATATTAAAGCAGCTCGTCAACTGTGAAAATAGAAAGAAAGCAAGTCAGAAACATAAATGACAAAGGAAATATAAAAAGTTCAAAGTAAGAAAACTTACAGAAGCAAGGTGATGAGCAGATAACAAGGTGACCATGTCCCGAGTAAGGTTTTCTTCAGTACCTTGGACCTCGGGAATGATCGAGGACTTTATCGAGCTCATGGCAGAGCTCGGGAGAACAAAAGTTGGAACCCCAGTTCCAGTAACTGGGGGCTGAGTGATGGTGTCAGCCAAATTGATCGAGGAGCTCTTCTTCAGCCTCCTCGGGGGAACAGAAATAGATTCACACAAGGAAGAACCCTTGGTCGGTGATATTACAATCACATCTCCAGGAGTAGCAGACCTGCTCGGAGCCACTGCGGGCTTCTCGGCAACCTTCATGACAGCAGCCGAGGAAGGTGCATCATTCTTCTTTGTCCCCTCCCCTGGGACATCAACTTTACTTCTTTTTGCCTCTCCAGAACCAGAGGCAGGCTTCTCAAAGAGAGTGGGAGGTCTTCTTCTCTTCATCCTTTCGCTTAAAGGGACGTGAGATTCAGGCGAGGAGCTGGTGGAAGCTGGTACTGGCTATGCGTCACTTATTACTAGACGGGCAGTAAAAGAGGTTGTGTAGCTCTTATACTGCAGCAGATATGAGGCTGATCTAATGTGCTCGTAGGCAACACTCTGATGCAGACTCCAGATAAGTTTCAGATGTCTTATATTAACATCTGCTTCCTTCGGACACTTTCTTTTACTATCAACTGCAAATAAATAAATAAACATTGAAATATCAGTGGCACATTTTATCAAACACAAAAGAAGCATGATTTCAAAATAAATAAAATGAAATAAAAATAACCTATCCCATTGCCATAAGGAGGGCATCTGGGATCCTGATAAACTTCCTCTCCAGATAAAGGAGCATGTTGCCAATTTTTTATGACAACCCCGTGCTCAAAATAATCCTTATTGGCATCAGGGAGATTTAATACTATGGCCCTATTTAAAAATCTAGTTTTTAAATAAAAATGTTATCATTAACTGCCCATCTATAGAAATACATAATCTCAGGAATTCCTATGCGAGTTCCATGGATTTGATTTAATCTATGCACCCCATTAACTATTCTCCATGTGTTGGGGGCTATTCTTGCAGGTACAACGTCAAAGTAATGACAGAATTCCAGACATAGAGGATTTGGTGGAAAAGAAAATCCACACTCAGCAATAAAGAGGCTGGGGAACCAATGTCCCTCAGCCAAATGGAAATAATCAGAAGGCTCAGAAAGCTCTTCTAAGACAACCCAGGAGGGAATAGAAAAATCAGAGCGAAACTTATCAAGAGATTCAACGGGGTAAACCATGATGAATAAAGGAAAATGAAGAAGAAGGAAGAAGATCTTACAGAAAAAGATGGGATCTGTTGACAACGAACGATGGAAGAAGATGAATACACAGGAGAGAAAGAGACTATGAAAAACTCGAAGATACAAATTTGGAAAAGTAGAAGACGATGGGATTGTATGTGACGCTTAAATACCTCGCCCTGGGAAAAGGAAAAAGTAATGATTACGAAAAGAAACGATTACGCTACCGGCGGTTAAAAGGACAAAAAGTACGCGGGAATTGAAGCGAACAGAAAAGTTCAAAAAAGCTTAATTCTACGAAGTTGGAAGGAGAAATAAATACAAAAGACTCCTAAATTTCAGGATGACCATTTAAAACTACCATATTCCGAGAAAGAATGTTCCATACTCCTCAAATTTTGAACTATGAAACATTATGGGCTTCTGTTGATACCAAATTTAGTCTGATGATATGGCCCAATCATATGAAGACACGTGGTAATCTACATGGCAACAAGAAGCACTTCTGAGGAACCCACACGCTCCGAGGAACCATACTACTCCGAAGAACTCTCCGAGGAACTCATACGCTCCGAGGAACAAGATCTCTCCGAGGAACTCATACGCTCCGAGGAATAAGAACTCTCCGAGGAACTCTTGACTACCGAGAAACTTAGGCGGTCCGAGCAACTCAGGCGGTCCGAGCTGCACCTCGAACAAAGTATTAATAGCTGGATAACCAACTGTTCGACTGATTCATTAAATGCTTATCATTGAGACGCACACATTTAAGGGGCATTGAATGTATTACCCTTTCATATGTACATCATTTAATGTATTGCCCTTTCACTTTACAGCCTCAGGGCTATAAATACATTGTACAATCCTCATTGTAAGGGAGGCTGAATCCAGACCGAAATTTCTTGATAGAACTTTTAATCAAGAATTCCCAAACTCTCAGAAATAAAACAACAGTGGACGTAGGCCATTCTTATAAAGCTGAACCACTTTAAAATTCTTTGTCTCATTTATTTATCTGTGATTGAATAATTAGAGGGATCTAATTTTTTACATCAACAGATGGGTTGGCTTTGTTGAGGACATGGTAGGCATCGAGGTTAACATTAGTAATCTTGATGTGAGGATGTTTAGAATTGATTTGAGGATTTTAGTGTTGTGATGATTTTTGAGAGATATAATCGAGTAGTGATTCATGAGAGAGAGATGGGTTAAACATGAGGGTAGGATTGGAAGTATGGGCGCTTGATCGTGGTTTTTATGGGTAGGCATTTGCGCACCATATTTAATCTTAAGCATTATGCTTCGTCGAATTTCGAGGACGAAATCCTATGCTAGGGGGAAGTATGTAACAATCCATGACTTTTAAACCAGTTTCAATTAAATTAACTCGAATTTTGGAAAAATAATTTTTGGAATCTATTTCATTTTGGTACGAAAAGAAATGTTGGTTTTTATATATGGGATTAAAATTTGAAAATTATAATTTTTTGTATAAAAATTGGGGGAGGATCCGACCTAAGGAGGATAAAAAATTCAACCGTCCGATTGAGCTGAACTTTTTACAATAGCTCCGTCTCGTCGTCAACTACAACATACTACAACATCAGTAAATTTCAATGGTTCGATAATCTGTAATAAATTTATAAGTGTTTGTGTTTGATTAAGACTCAAACTCTTTTTGATATATAAACACAAAGTGATGAGTTAGGACTTTTAAAACACATTTTAGCCTTCTTAAAAATCAGTAGCCTCGTCTATTTTCATCTTCCTCCATGTACAAAACCCTTGCCTCATTTAAACCAAGATTCAATCCAAGATTTGAAGGTTTATTTGGTGCTTTCTCGAGTTTGGGCTACAATGAGTTTTATTATTTTCGCACAAGGAACACAGTGGTATGATAAGAAGTTTTAGGCAGGATCTTATGAGTTTCTTGTGAGGATTTTAAGGTAGGGGGTTTGCATAATATGCTCCTTGAATCTCTCGAGAGTAGTCGTTTTGTTCCTCATTTATTTGTGCTCATTTTGTTGATATCATGACGTATATTGGAATCTAAAATATTGATTTGATTGAGATATTGTTTTTGTTCATGGGAATGGTGTCATGAACATTTTTATATGTCACGAATAATGGTCACCCGCCAATAGTACAAAAGTCCAATAGCCAGGATGAGGCTTTACTAAGCTTAGGTGACATGAGGTGAGTCCTGGTGACCTATTGATGTGTTATTGAGAAATCAAATTGGTATAATGCTCGGATATCGCATTAGACTTCAATTCATATTCGTATTGTTGCATTTTATTCACCGTTATTGTTTTGAGAATTTATTCTTATCATATTGTGTACTTCCCTGTATTTTTCTTTTAGTGGCAGGTTATCACGAATTTGGACGCTATGATTTTTGTAGGATTTTAGAGCACAACGTTTGGAGGATTTTATTTTTGTATAGATTGGCAGTGTAATTTGTTTAGAGATCATAGTATTATTTTTGAGTGAATTTTAATTGAAATTATTTTGAAAGTGTAAATTTTGGATTCATTATATTTATTTTGGTTAATGTAGATGCTCTATACTAATTGTTCAAGATTTAGTTTAATTTTAATCGCAGCAGTGCCTCATTTTTTGCACAGGGTATTACAGATGGTATCAGAGCTTAAGTATACGACAACCCTCGGGTCTTTGGGTTTGGGTCTAGCATGAGGGTTAGACGTGTTTCCTTGGAGATAGGGAGGTTTTTTTGAGGATGTGGGCGGCATCAAGGTTAAAATTAGTAATCTTGATGTGAGGATGTTTAGAATTGAATGAGGACTTTAGTGTTGTTATGATTTTTAAGAGATAGAATCGAGTAGTGATTCGTGAGAGAGCGCGTGGGGAAACATGCGGGTAGGATTTGGTGTATGAGCACCTAATCGTGGTTTTTATGGATAAGCGTATGTGCACTGTATTTTATCTTGAGCGTTAGGCTTCGTCGAATTTCGAGGATAAAATTCCTGCTCTAGTGGGGAAGTATGTAACAACCCGTGATTTTTAAATCGATTTTAATTAAATTAACTCGGATTTTGGAAAAATAGTTTTTGGAATCTATTTCATTTTGGTATGATTTTTTTTTTGTTTTTATATATAAAAAGAAGGTTTTTAGTGGAATTTAAATTTGAAAATCATAACTTTTTGTATAAAAATCTGGGAGGATCCGACCAAAGGAAGAAAAAAACAATCCAACCGTCCGCTTGAGCAGAATATTTTACAGCAGCTCCATCTCATCGTTAGCTACAATATATTAAAATTTTCAGCCAATTTCATTGATCTTATATTTCGTAATAAGTTTTTGAGTGTTTGTGTTTGATTAGGACTCAAAACTCCTTTTGGTATATAAACACAAAGTAAAGAGTTTAGGACTTTTAAAACACATTTTAGCCTTCTGAAAAATCTATAGCCTCCTTTATTTTCGTCTTCTTCCATCTTCAAAACCCTATCCCCATTTAAACCAAGATTCAATCCATGATTTGAAGGCTTATTTGGTGTTTTCTCGAGTTTGGGCTACAATGAGTTTTTATTATTTTCGCACAAGGAACACAGTGGTGTGATACAAAATTTTAGGCAGAATCTTATGAGTTTCTTGTCACAATTTTAAGTTTTGGGATTTACGCAATATGCCCCTTGAATCGCTAGAGAGTAGTCATTTTGTTCCTCAGTTATTTGTTCTCATATTGTTGATATCATGACGTTTATTCCAATCTAAAATATTGATTCGATTGAGATATTATTTTTGTTCCTGAGCATTGTGTTATGAAATTTTTTATATGGCATGGAGAATGGTCACCCGCCAATAATCCAAAAGTCCAATAGCTAGGATGAGGCTTTACGAAGCTTAGGTGAAGTGAGGTGAGGTGAGGGCTGGTGACCTATTGATGTGTTATTGAAAAATCAAATTGGTATAATGCACGGATATCGTATTAGACTTCAATTCAGATTCGTATTGTTGCATTTTATTCACCGTTATTTTTTTAGAATATATTCTTGTCATATTGTGTACTTCCCCGTATATTTCTTTTAGTTGAAGGTTAGCGCTGATTTGGGCGCTATGGATTTTTGAAGGATTTTTAGATCACAACGTTTGGAGGATTTCATTTTTGTATAGCTTGGCAGTGTAATTTATTTGGAGAGCATAGTATTATTTTGGAGTAAAATTTAATTGTAATTATTTTGGAAGTGTAAATTTTGGATTCAGTATATTTATTTTGTTGAATATAGATGCTCTATACTAATTGTTGAGGATTTAGTTTAGTTTTAATGGTAGTAGTGCCTCGTGTGTTGCACGGGGAGCTTATGTGTACGAAAACCCTCGGGTCTTTGGGTTTTGGTCTAGCATGCGGGTTAGACATGTTTCCTTGGAGATAGGGAGGTTCTGTTGAGGATGTGGGCAACATCGAGGTTAAAATTAGTAATCTTGATGTGAGGATGTTTAGAATTGATTTGAGGACTTTAGTGTTGTAATTTTTCTTAAGAGATAGAATTGAGTAGTGATTCGTGAGAGAGCGCGTGGGGAAACATGCGGGTAGGATTATGTGTATGGGCACCTAATCCTGGTTTTTGTGGATAGGCATTTGTGCACCGTATTTTATCTTGAGTGTTAGGATTCGTCTAATTTCGAGTACGAAATTCCTGTGCTAGTGGGGAAGTATGTAACAACTCGTGATTTTTAAAACCGGTTTTAATTAAATGAACTCGGATTTTATAAAAATAGTTTTTGGAATCTATTTCATTTTGATATGAAAAAATGTTGGTTTTTATATCAGAAAGAAAGTTTTAAGTGGAATTTAAATTGGGATTAAAATTTGGAAATTATAATTTTTTGTATAAAAATCTGGGGTGGATCCGACCTAAGGAGGATTAAAAAAAATAATTCATCTGTCCGATCGAGCTGAATATTTTATAGTATCTCCTTCTCATTGTCATCTACAACATACTAAAATTTCAGCCAATTCCAACGGTCCGATATTTTGTAATAAGTTTTGGAGTGTTTGTGTTTAATTAGGACTCCAAACTCTTTTTGGTATATAAACACAAACTGACGAGTTTAGGACTTTAAAACACATTTTATCCTTCTAAAAAATAAGTAGCCTCCTCTATTTTCATCGTCTTCCTTCTACAAATCCCTATCCCCATTTAAACAAGATTCAATCCAAGATTTGAAGGCTTATTTTGTGTTTTTTCGAGATTGGGCTAGAACGAGTTTTTATTGTTTTCGCGCAAAGAACGCAGTAGTATGATCTGAATTTTAGGTAGAATCTTATGAGTGTCTTATGATAATTTTAAGGTACAGGGTTTACTCAATATGCTCCTTGAATCTCTTAAGATTAGTCATTTTGTTCTTCATTTATTTATACTCATATTGTTGATGTCATGATGTTTATTGCAATCTACAATATTGATTCACTTGAGATATTGTTTTTTATTAATGGGCATGGTGTCATGAAATTTTTTATATGGCATGTATAATGATCACCTTCCAATAGTCCAAAATTCCAATAGTCAGGATGAGGCTTTACGAAGCTTATGTGGAATGAGGTGAGGCCTGGTGACCTATTGACATGTTATTGGGAAATTAAACTGGTATAATGCTCGGATGTCACATTAGAGTTGAATTCAGATTCGTATTATTGCATTTTATTAATTGTTATTGTTTTGAGCATCTATTCTTTTCATATTGTGTACTTCCCCATATTTTTCTTTTAGTGGCAGGTTAGCATTGATTTGGATGCAACAAATTTTTAAAGGATTTTAGAGCACGATGTTTGGAGGATTTTATTTTTGTGTATCTAGGAAGTGTAATTTATTTGGAGAGATTAGTATTATTTTCGAGTGAAATTAAATTATAACTATTTTGGAAGTATAAATTTTGGATTCGGTATATTTATTTTGTGGAATATATATGCTCTATACTAATTGTTGTGGATTTAGTTTAGTTTTAATCGTAGTAGCGCCTCGTGTTTTGCGCGTGGTGTTACACCTAGGTTATTTCATTGCATTTCACACCTAATGTTCGGGTCAGACCGGGTTTACCATATGTAACACATATATTCGGGTTAGGCATTACAAATGGTATTAGAGCTCTAGGTTTAAGGTTCCTTTCGAGAGTGACGTTGTGAGGTTAGTAATGGATCTTTGACATATATGTTGGTTTTGGGTTGATCTAGCTAGATTGGTGATAGTTTCAGTTCGTTATCTCGATGGTGGAGTCAAGGATATTAACAAGACGGACAATTCATTACCAAGTAGCATGTGGCAAAGGTTATTACCATTAATAGCTTCCCCGCTTCTTATTTAGACATGTTAGTAATTTACGAGTGTTTGTGTGAGCCAAAAGTGCCGACACCGCGGTTTTTAGTGTAAGGTGCTTTTGTGTCAACCCTTGACAATGTGAGTGGTATATTAAGATGCTAATAAAGGTGATTAATGTCCATTGAATTCGAGATGTGAGTCCTCTAAAGTCAACTATGGAGGATTAGGTGAATAGAATGTTATGTCTATGAGATATTGATTTTGTGAGAATGATGCATTAAGTTCGTTAGTTAACTACTACGGCTAGTTAATGATGTTGATGTGATCCGCGAAAATTGATCCTAAGGGTAGTTTCATGTCGCATGTAGACCCGTTTAGGTCATTACATGGGGCTGTGTACTCAGGACTTAGTTGATAGGATACTATCGTTATGAGTAAGTGCTTTTGGTAATTGTCGATTTAAAATTGTATCTCGTGAACTATGATGAGAGTTACGGGCCATTGGTGGTAAAGGTGTTGCATATGTAATAATAATAAGTTGAAGTGACCTAGGAATGAACCCTAGGTAGCCTTCCATGATGTGGCCTTAGAGAATATGATGCAAATTTTGAGGAATAGGATCCATTATGATGTTCGGAATGAGGACTTAGATGCTTAGAGGGTTTACACAATGTCCTATATCCTTCCAGAATCCTTAATAGGGCCAGCTTGTGATTTTATACGTAGTATATAGCATTAATATTTTGGAAGAAAGTTTTCGGATCTTTATTAAGTCTCGAGGAGAGGCTCATTAGTTAGACCCATGCCATAATTTCAAACAAAATGGTAAATAAGGTTGTCTATCTAAATCAAGTCGCCCATTTTAACAACCTAAGTAATGGCTGAATGAGAGGCGGTTTTCGGTGTGAGTGTGATTTAAGGAAATCCTTAGAGTATCCTTGGGACTAATTACGTGTGGCACCTTTGAAAATAGGAATCGACTTGTTATGATGCATTGTGTTTAATGGTTAAAGTACGCCATGTGTAGAGACTTGTAGACTAGTATCTTTGAGAGCACTTAATAGTCATGATGTGGGTTTTGCGAAATCTATAGACCATACCTACGATAATAAGATCGTAAGTGATGAAATCTTGTTAGGCTTTTGTTAACTTTGATGTGGGGTGTTCTTGGTGTCCTTACGGAACTAGTTAAGTTTGGTATTACGAAATTTTATTGTTCTAGTGATGATCGTATTGAGGGTAATTTAATGATCACGAGTTATTTATCAAATTCTAAGGAGTCGAATCGTGTAGTCCTCAGTAAGATCATTAATTTTGATATAAATAGGTTAGGTAACCTTATAAGGGTAATTAAAAGTTAGTGTTATGATTGGACATAATGCCTGTTATCATAAGATGGATAGTGTAGAAAGTGTCGAACTTAATTATGATTGGCACTAGGAGATGCATTGGGAACTTATATTGATGATGTCATGATTAAAGACTTGAAAATAGAATTGCAAGAGGGATATCGAGGTGTGATTAGGATATCGACATATGATGATAGTGTAAGTTAGAATCATCCTTGAAGGGCAAGGATTAGTTCTTAGCAAATCTTTCATGATTGGTATGGATTAGGAAGCATAGACCTATGTAGTACTTGTTATCCTTATAATGATAATGTTACCTAAGTTGTCTCATTGGATTTCACACCTAATGCTTAGACCAGACTGGGTTGACCTCGGGTAACCCATAAACCCACGTCGGGGTGTTACAGTAACATGTAGCAACTGATCGCGTAGTAATGGAACTCCCGTTTAGACAATATGATAAAAACTTGCAAATAGTTGGATTTAGGCTTGAAAATATACGATTCAAGGGAAAAAACGAAACAACCCACAAACGATCTAGGAAGAGGCACATACACATCGTATGGGACCAACGTAACACGTAGAAACTGACCCTGTAGTCACAGGATTCCCTATTTGAGAGTATAACTAAAACTTGAAAATATTTAGACTTAGGCTTAAAAACATGTCGTTAAAGGGTGTAAATGCAAAATAACCCTCAAACGGCCCCGTTAGAGGCATGAACATCTCCCACGTGACCAATATAACATGTAGAAATGATTAAGTAGTCACGAGACTTTCGATTTAAGAATATGACCAAAACTTGTGAATAGTTGGACTTAAGCTTGAACTTATGGCGTTAAAGGGAGAAAATGCAAAATAAACCCCAAATGGCAATGTAATAGACACAAACACCTTGAACGGGACCAGCATAACATGGATCAACTGACTGCGCACTAACAGAACTCCAAATTTGATAATATGACCCAAACTTGCAAATAGTTAGACTTAGGGTTGAAAATATGTTGTTGAAGTGCCAAAATGCAAAACATCCACCAAACGGTCCCTCTATAAGCACAAATACCTCACACGGGACCAACGTAACATGTAGTAACTCATCGTGTAGTCACAGGACTTTCAATTTGGGAATATGATCAAAACATAAAATAGATAGACTTGGGATTGAAAACATGATGTTGAAGGGAAAAAATGCAAAACAACCACCAAACAACCTCGATGGAGGCATGGACACCTTGTACGGGACCAACATAACATGTAGTAACTGACTGTGTAGTCACATGACTCCCAATTGTAGAACATGACCAAAAGTTAAAAATAGTTAGACTTGTGCTTGAAAATATCTCGTTAAAGGGAAAAATACAAAATAACCCCCAAACGGCCCCGGAAGAGGCATAGACACCTCGCACGGGACTAACCTGACATGTATCAACCGACCACGAAGTCACGGGACTCCCAATTTGAGAATATAACCCAAACTTGCAAATAGTTAGACTTAGGCATGAAAACATGCCATTAAAGGTAAAAAATGTAAAGCATCCCTCAAACAACCCGCGAGACCAACGTAACACATAGCAATTGACCCCATAGTCACTAGACTCTCAATTTGATAATGCGACCAAAACTTGCAAATAGTTAGACTTAGGCTTGAAAACATGTTGTTAAAAGGGAACAAATGAAAAATATCTCCCAAACAGCCTCGAAAGAGGCTGAGCACCACGCACGGGACCAACGTAACATGTAGAAACTAATCGCATGGTCACGGGACTCCTGATATGAGAATATGATAAAAACTTATAAATAATTAGACTTGGGACTAAAAAACATCTCGGTGGAGGGAAAAATACAAAGTATCCACCTAACGAAACCACTAGAGGCATGGACACCTCGCACGAGACCAATGTAACACATCGGAATGGATCGCGTAGTCACGAGACTCTCATCTTGATAATATGACTAAAACTTATACATAGTTGGACTTATGCTTAAAAACATGCCGTCAAAGAGCAAAAATGTTAAACAAACCCAAAATTTCCCCACAAGAGGCACTAACACCTCGCATGGAACCAAGGTAACATGTAGCAATAGACAGCAAAGTGATGAGACTCCTACTTTGAGAATATGACCCAAACATGCAAATAGCTAGACTAAGACTTGAAAACATCCCATTAAGGGGAAGAAATAAAAAATAGCCCCCCAACGACCTCGTCATAGGCACAAACACCTCGCACGGGACCATAATAACATGTAGTAACCAAAATAAATAAATTGTTAGACTTAGTCTTGCGAACATGCCATTAAAGGGAAAAATGCAAAAACAAAAATGAACGGCCCCATAAAAGGGATGAACACCTCGCACGAGACCAATGTAACATGTAGGAACAGACTGCATAGTCACGAGGCTTCCAGTTTGAGAATATGGCCCAAACTTGCAAATAGTTATACTTTGGCTTGAAACATGTTGTGGAAGTGAGAAAATATAAAATCATCCATAAATGGCCCTGTAAGAGGCACGGACACCTTGCACAGAATTGGCGTAACACGTACAAACTGATCGCGTAGTCATGGGACTCTTGGTTTGAGAATATGACCAAAACTTGCATATTATTAAACATAGGCTTGAAAATTTGTCGTTAAAAGGAAAATTGCAAAATAGCTAACGATCTTGCCAGAGGTACGAATACCACGCACAAGACCAACGTAACATATGGCAACTAATCAGTTCGAGAATATGACCAAAATATGAAAATAGTTAAACTTAGGCTTGAAAACATGCCGTTAAAGGGTGTAAATTCAAAATAACCACCAAATGGTCCTACAAGAGGTACGGACACCTCGCATGGGATCAACGTAACACGTGGTAACGGATCGCGTAGTCATAGGAATCCCAATTTAAAAATATGAGAAAAACTTGCAAATATTTAGACTTAGGCTGGAAAACATGTCATTAAAGGGAAAAAAATACAAAATAGCTCCCAACACCCCTATAACAGGCACGAACACAATGTACGGGACCAACTTAACACTTAAAAAGTTATCGCGTATTCACGGGACTCCTGGTTCGAGAATATGATAAAAAACATAAAAATAGTTAGACTTAGGCTGGAAAACACCCCATTAAAGGGCAAAAATGCAAAACATCTATAAGGACACAAATTTCCACTTGAGTCCATTATTGTTTTGGCTCAATTCCAAACAAAAACATTTATGTCATATGATAGTGTTCAATGTACCTATTCAAGACTATGATGTATTTAGTTGAAGACATAGCGGCCAAGAGTATAAAGCTTCATCAAATGTCGTGTTTTAAGTGCCTTGTTTCTACGTCACCAAGATAGTTCCAATTTCTCCTAAGGTATGAATGCATTTTAATATATATATATATATATATATATATATATATATATATATATATATATATATATATATAGGAGCTTGGAACAATTTATTATTGGGTGAAATTTTATTTTAAAACTATTGTTTAATTTAAGAAAGATTTTATTAAAACTTTAATATAAACTATTTAAAGTTTATGAGCTAAATCTCAATTTTTTCAGCTTTCCGGAAGTTCGTTTGAATTATCGTTAGAACGAGTTTTTCGTTGGAACGAGAATTTCGTTCGAACAAGGTCTGCCAACGAGTTCCCCAAAAGGCCACTGGAATGTCGTTCGAAGTATCATTCGATCAAGAATGATGGTTCGAACGAGATTTCTAATAAGTTCACACTGGAACTTTGTTAGAAGGCTCGTTCGACTGAGACTTCGTTCGAACGAAAATCTCATTCGAACAAGTTTTGGCAGGAACAATTATTTTGGCAGTTTGAGTAGTTTTTTCTCACTTTCCTACTTCTTTTCCAACTAACCTTTTTCCTTAATATCTAAGTGCAGGAACCATGTTTTTTAACTTAACTTTTCACATCTTTCCATCTCCAAGAGAGAGTTTAAGAGAAAAATTTCAAAAGGAAAAAGTTCATGTTTTGAATGTCTAATTTTCCAAGAAAAAAATCATTTAACACTCTAGTTTACACCCATATTGTTTATTCCAAGTTCCAATATATATATATATATATATATATATATCATTACTTGGAGTATTTGGCACCGGGTATTACTCTAGCGATTGAAGAGTTCATTTGGGTTTGCTTCTACATCCCATAAAGAAGAAGATGTTTGCGTTGATTTACCCACTTGGAGAAAGGCTCCTTATTCGGGTGGCGGTGAACATAAAAGGTCCGATCGGTGGATTCCGAGACCGCGGTGGAGCTCTGACGTGACTCAAAAAGTGTATCTAATGTGCATTCACTCTAGGCTCAAGTGCAAGCCTGTCGCGTTAGTAATAAACCCGGTAAGTCAGGATCGTATCCACAGGGAAATAGGACAATGGAATTGTGACAACGTTGGATAGATGAATGAATCCTAACTCTGACTTTAAAAGGAAAAAGAAAATTGATATGGTTTGAGAATGATTATACTAAACGCAATTCTGAAATTATGAAAAGATTCGATTATACCAAATTACCTAAAATACTGATGAATACTGTTTTAAAACTTTAAATTATGTGATGCGAAAAACAGGACGGGAATACAATCCCCAAACCCTAGTGTATTGCAGGTATAATACTAATCATAAATTTAACTGAATAATTAGACACAGAATTTAGTACTCCCAAGCATTACGTATATGAGGTTCAATCCCGCATCATACTTAATTTGAGGACGAGTAAATCGGTATCGCAGTAGTTATACTCGAATTTCATTCTAAAGGATCCCGGTTACCCGGAAGCACACGAGATCTAGAGATCTACAATTGTCGTGTTCCTACGTGATACGGTCGTAACTAATCACTAAATTCAGAGGATTAATGTTATACACATGCAACTATCACATCAGGTTGGGTTCATGTATCCCGACCTTAGAAAATCCAGCCTAGCATACTGAAAGTAACGAAAATAATTTTTGAATTACAGAAAACCATGATTGAAGTAAGGAAAATTTGTAGAATGATGTAGAAAGGAATTTGGCTGAGGAAATAACTCACTAATCTTACCAAAGTAGCAAAAGAAGTAATGAAAAATACTTGTAATCACAGAATTCTGAATAATCTTCACTATTAGAATTAAAATTGTAACCTAACTTCAAAACTAGGGTTTCTGAAAAAGAATGGAAAATTCTATTAATTCTCCGTACAAATAATGATAATAAAACGGGTTTATATACCCTACAAAATTTCAGTTACACAAGGACTTTTCATAGGAGAAGGATAAGATTAGAAAATCTCGATAGCCGGATTGGTCCAAGGCTTAGGCGAATCGGTCTGCCTTCCATGCGGATCGATTCTTTTATTTTTTTGGCGAACCGGTCTGGTGAGGACCAATTCATTTATTTTATTCCTTCTTCGGTTTGCTTTCGATCAGGGGTCCTCTTGATTGTTGCACTACGGACCGGTCTGGGGCTACTGCGGATCGGTCTGCCTATTTGACTTTTTTCTCCAATTTTGACTGCTCATAACTTTTGTTCTGGGACTCCGATTAAGTTTCTGTTTCTTCCTATGTGCTCATGAATGTTATATCTTGAATTTCTCTTTAGGTGCCTCATCCGAATTTCGGGTAGAAATTACACTTTTGCCCTTTTGACCTTTCCTTCTTTTCTTTCTTGATTCTTCCGATTTCCTTCTTTCGTTTTTGACATTAAATACCTGCAAAATTAGTACGAAATACCAGAATCTCTGTTTACTCGTTAGGATAAGTCAGTAGCAAGATTATGAGATAAAGTCAAATCAATTACGTTGTTCGAGGTGCTAAAAGTAACTAAATTAAGGGATAAATTGGGAAGAATTTATGCCTAATCAAACCCCTTAACTTAGAACTTTGCACATCCCGAGCAATGTAAAAGAATCTTAGCGCGGCTTAACTCTTGAAAAACATTTTATTGCGATAGAATACCTTTTTCGCGGGCAAGCGATTGCATTTAGCGTATGCAACAAGCCTTTAAACCCCTAGGTTACCCTAGTAGGACGAGTTGTGTCTCGTGAGGGTTTGCAGTGAATATACCCACAAAATTCGTCTCAAAGAAGATTCAAAATATGCAAAAATTGTGTAATTCAAACTTTCCATGAAAATAGTCATCATCAAGTCATGTTCAATAGTCTCAAATCATAGTGCGTGTGTGCAAAGCCGAAAATATAACCGCCAATTTCTACCGATTGATCATTACGTTACTTACCCGAAAATTTATTTTGATTTCAAATTCTCACGGAATACTCTCACAAACGAATCTCTCGGATTATGGCTATTCTTTCGGTATGCGTGATAAAAAGAGTAAATATAATGGATGCAAAGTCACGCATACAAGTAGAAAGAAGAAAATTTTATAGTAATAGGATCTCATCAACGGGTTACGATTTTAAAAACGGGAATATTGCCTCTTTTTCGCACATTCAATCTCTTCTATTATCTTTTGGTATATTAGCTCTCCACGCGGTAACCAATTTCGCAATTTAGACTCGGTTATGAGTTTTTCGGGTTACAAGGTATATTGGGTAAAATGAAAGAGGTAGGGAAGGTTGGAATTGGAAAAGTCATTTAAGATAACCATTTGTTCTTTTTACGGGCTATTGCTCATTTTTTTTCTCCCTTTTCTCTATTTTTTTTGTTTTTCACTTCTTTTCTTTTCTTGTTATTTTTGTTGAGCATATTTATTTTTTTCTTGCCCCTTTTTATGCACTTTTCGGACTTAAATTCTGAATTTTCCATTTCTCACAATTCCGGTCTATTTGGATTTTTCGGGTTGTCAAACGAAAGGAAAAATCTATTTGGCTCAATTTGGGATACAAAAGGGGTGATTTTTCACATCTTTTTCTGGTCAATATTTTTGGGTAACAAACGAGGGCCTACTTCATTGTCCAAAATGCCAATTGCGTTACCATATGTGTTTCGAGATGAATTTAAGTTTAAAGATCAATTTTGGCACGTTTTTCAAAGCAATATCACACACGTTTTTCATAAACGATCAAAATAAAAGGATTGAGATCCTCGACAACTTTTTAGGCGCTAAAAAGAACTTTGAGTTAACAATTAACTCGGATTGATTTAAAAACTCACAAAAAGTGAAAGGCTCGAATCTCACCGGGTTTGTTAATCCCCACACTTATTCGTTAAGTCGTCAATTTTCTTTCAATTTCCATCTTTAGTCAATTTCGGCTTTGCGTATGTTGAATTTTTACAACTTGAGACTTTAAACCGACTTTTAATGATATTTTTGAAAATTTTGAATTCCAATTTTTATTTATTTTGAACAAAAATATTTTTGGATTTTTCAAAATTTTATGATTTTTTTGGAAATTTCTGGGCATTTTGAAAATTTATGAAGTTTTAGAAATATGCACTTGTGATCCCCCTAATTTAGACTTTTGCATTGTCCTCAAGCAAAAAGGACTATAATCTAAACAAGGAAAAATAATAAGTGCGATAAATAAAACAAACAAATGGTGAAAATGCAGATTTTATAGAAAACAGAACTGTGGTAATTACAGGAAAAACAGACAACCATGTGAACAGGGAAAAATAAATAAAAACTGCCATAACCACATCAAGCTTCACTGGGACGGGGGTTGGGAAGAAACGGGCGCGTCGGGGCCATAGGGGTCATAGAAATAGGATGGCAGGGGCTCATTAGGATCCCCTTGGCGTCTGTATATGTCCGCTTAGAAGCGGAACATCAAGCTAGTATCGCGATGGTAGTTGGTCAAAAAGTTGTCGAAGCTCGTCTCAAGCCCCGCCACACGGTTCGTGAGGTCGCTACCCGCCCACTCAAAATTAGGGTCATCTTCCTCGTCCGTCGACTCCTCATCCGCACCGACATCCCCCATCTCCACATCAGCACCGGCTGCTTCTTCTTCTCTTTCACTTGAGTCAGCTTCTTCCTCACTATCACTGCCCTGCCTCGCCCGAAGGATAGCTAGCTGTTTGGCGCTCTTAGTGCGGGTTCCCTATCCAAAAGGACCGGGAATGTGAGTATGATCGAGTGGTGTCGTTATGCCAGCATCCTTGAGGATGGAGGTAATCAATCTTGCATAGGGAAGTGGGGTTGCACCTTTCTCATCCAAGGTCGCGGTGATGATGTCGGCATAAAGTATTCGGGCTAAGTGGATGGAAGTGTGGGGATCAAATAGGAGATAGGTCAATGTGGCCTGACGGGGCCACATCGCGGAATCGTTGGACATTTGCAAGATGTTGGCACACACAATTTGAAAAGTGAGGCGCACCATCTCATTAAGGCGTCCAACGGTGACAGTTTGACCCGTCCATGCAACATCCGGGGCAATTCATTCCATGATCACGTCTTTGGCGACCGGGGTGACGTTTCGTGGATAGGTGAATTCTTGGACGTCGGGAACATCGTATTTGGCCAACTTAGCCATGAGATGGGATAATGAAAATTGGATGAAGGTACCATCCACGTATGCTTGAGCCTCGAATTGGCCCGTCCGAACAAGGATACCATAAAAGGATCAGACGCTTCATATGGTTCATAGGGCAATGACGGAGTTAGGCAGACTGGTCCATTGGACAACGTGCTCCATATGGAGTTTGCAATCTGGGCCAAAAAACTAATGGCACCAACGGTCCCCTTAGCGGGAACGAAATTCCCCATGTCCGGAGGGGAGGATGTCGGTGGAGTCGTACTTGGTGGGGTAGCTCTTTGGGCCATGATAATAGGGAGAGGGTTTGCTAGAAATTTAGGGAGAGAGAAGAGAGGAGTGATAGTTGAAGGTGTGAAGAGAAAGGGAGGGTGAAGGTAGGTATTTATAGGTGAAAGGGGTGGGTAGGGTTTGGAATTGGAGGGAAAAGGTTTGGAGGGAAAAGGTGGTGTATTTAGGAGGGAAAAGGAAGGGTTGGGAGTTGGGAACACGAATTGGAGGGAATGAAGGGGATTGGGGAGAAGGGAGGGTGAACCTTGGGAAAGGAGAAAAACATATCTGCAAAAAGCGGATCGGTCCGCCTGGGGACCGAACCAGTCCGATCCTTTAATATGCAGGCCAATTCGACTACCGGATCGGTCCGGCTCAAAATTAAAGGAATCGGTCCGGGGTGGACCGGTTCGGCCCTAAAATAAAGGAACCGGTCCGACTCTGGTTTGTGAGCTGGTTTTTTTCCATAACTTTGTTTCGAACGCTCTTCTCCGAAAATTTTCACTTTCACAACATACTCCCTTTCGATTTTGGATTAAAAACCTCTCGATACTAATGACCAATGTAGCTTGACTCAATTTCTTGAAAATGTGAATGCTCTCTCCCGAATGTACCCTAATCCTATCGACGCTCACTACACACACGACTCTCACTACACACAAGACTCTCACCCCATACGCGTTGGGAGTGCGCCGACCTCGCTGTAACAGCTCACTCTACCCCGTAAAAGGGGTCTGAAAACCAGACAGTGTCGACTTCTTCCACACACGCCTCTAGATATGGATTTAGGCGTTGTCCATTCACTTTGAATGTATTTCTCCCTTTTAAATTGTCTAATTCAGTAACTCCATGAGGGAAAACATTCTTTACAACAAACGGGCCAAACCATCGTGGCTGCAACTTTCCCGGAAAGAGATGAAGCCGAGAGTTATAAAGAATCACTTTTTTCCCGGGAAGAAACTCTTTGCATCGAATGATATTATCGTGTGCGAGTTTCATCCTTTCTTTGGAAATTTTAGCATTCTCATACGCATCAATGCGTAGTTCTTCTAACTCATTAAATTGAAGCTTGCGGGCTTCACCGGCCTTATCCATGGCATAATTCAATTGCTTAATCTCCCAATAATCCTTGTGCTCTATTTCAACGGGAAGATGGCAAGGTTTTCCATACACAAAGCGAAAAGGGGACATGCCGAGTTGATTTTTATATGCGGTACGAAAGGCCCATAGCGAATCGTTCGATGTAAGTGACCAATCTTTTCGGGTAGGATTGACGGTCTTTTCAAGAATGTTCTTGATTTCCCGATTTGCTAGTTCGACATGCCCATTCATTTGTGGGTGATAAGTTGTTCCAACCTTGTGAACGACACCATACTTTCTCATTAGCTTCTCGAATGGCCTATTGCAAAAGTGCGTGCCATTATCGCTGATTATCTCTTTCGGTGCACCGAAGCGAGAAAGTATGTGTTCCTGTAGGAACTTAATCACCACTTTGTTGTCATTTGTTTTGGTAGCTATAGCTTCCACCCATTTAGAAACGTAGTCTACCGCAACAAGGATGTATAGAAAACCAAAGGACGGGGGAAAGGGCCATGAAGTCAATACCCCAACAGTCGAAGATCTCAATAATGAGTATGGCGGTAAGAGGCATCATGTCTCGTCGGGTAATGGCCCCCATCCGTTGGAACCTATTGCAAGATTTGCAAGCAGCGTTCACATCCTGAAATATTGTGGGCCAATAGAGGCCGCATTGCAGAATTTTAGCGGCCATTTTTTGTCGTCAAAAAGTGGCCTCCACAAGCTTTCGAATGACATAACTGGATGACTTTCGGGATCTCGTTATCCGGTACACATCGTTGGATGATTTGGTCGGTGCAATATTTAAAAAGGAAGGGATCGTCATAGAAAAACATACGCGACCAAGTAATAAACCTCTTCTAATCTTGCGGTGTCCAGTCGGGAGGGGCGACTCCCCTGATAAGGTAATTCACGATGTCCGCAAACTAGGGCAAAGAAGAGGTGGAAAAAAGTTGCTCATCCGGAAAGTATTCGTCTATGGGTATGGGATCACTAGGTGCGTCGGACGAACGTCGTGATAAGTGGTCGACAACGATGTTTTCTACCCCTTTCTTATCTTTAATGGAGAGATTAAACTCTTGTAGGAGTAGGATCCACCTTATGAGACGTGGCTTTGCATCTTTCTCTGCAATTAGGTATTTCAATGCCGCGTGGTTGGTGAAGCAAGTAATGGGAGAAACGATAAGGTATGACCGAAATTTATCAAGGGCAAAGACTAATGCTAGCAACTCGTTCTCCGTGGTAGAGTAGTTCAGTTGTGGTCCGATAAGAGTCCGGCTGGCGTAGTAGATGACATGAGCTTGCTTATATTTTCTTTGGCCCAAAATAGCCCCTATCGCATAATAGCTAGGCTCACACATAAGTTCGAATGGCAAAGACCAATCCGGAACTTGCATGATGGGAGAGGACACAATCATGGTTTTCAGTTTTTCAAAAGATCTTTGGCATGCTTCTGTCCACTCAAATGAGGTGTCCTTCATGAGTAGGATGCTTAAGGGTCTAGCGATGGCGCTAAAGTCCTTAATGAACCTTCGATAAAACCCCGCGTGGCCTAAGAAAGAGCGCACGTCATTGAGCAATTTTGGTGGGGAAAGATCAGCTATGACATCTATTTTCTCCCTATCAACTTCTATTCCCCTGGATGATACTATGTGGCCAAGAACTATTCCCTCGGTGACCATGAAACGACATTTCCCCCAATTCAACACTAAGTTCTTTTCCACACATCGGGTAAGTACTTTTTCCAGTTTTTCTAGACAATGGTCGAAAGAGGTGCCAAAAATGCTGAAATCGTCCATGAACACTTCGAGTCCTCTCTCAACCATGTCGCTAAATAGGCTCAACATGCACCTTTGAAAGGTCGTGGGTGCATTACACATTTGTAGGCAAACGTACCAAAAGGGCAAGTGAAAGTCTTTTTCTCCTGGTCAAGTACATCTACCTCAATTTGGTTATATCCGAAATAACCATCAAGGAAGCAATAGTAAGGGTGACCCTCTACTCTCTCAAGCATTTGATCAATAAATGTCAAGGGGAAATGGTATTTCCTAGTTCCCGCATTGAGTTTCCGGTAATAAATGAAAATACGCCACCCGGTGGTGGTACATTGGGGAACTAGATCTCCCTTGGCATTCTCAATCACTGTCATACCCGAATTCTTCGGGACGACTTGAATAGGGCTCACCCACTTACTATCCGAGATTGGGTAGATAATCTCGGCATCCAATAACTTGATAATTTTGGTTCTCACTACTTCTTTCATGTTAGGATTTAGTCTTATTTGCATTTCTCTTGAGGGCTTGACATCCTCTTTGAGATCGATCTTTTGAGTGAAAATCAAAGGACTTATCCCCTTCAAATAATCAATGCACCAACCGAAAGCACTTTGGTTCTTCCTCATAATTTTCAACAGTTTACCCTCCTGCTCTTTGTCTAGGCTAGAGGAGACAACAATAGAAAATGTCTCATCCTCTCCTAGGTATGCATATTTAATATGGGAGGGGAGTTTCTTCAATTTGAGGGTTAGGAATTTATCGATGGAGGGAACCATGCGTGTATCCTTTTGTGGTAACTCCTCGAATCTAGAAACCCAATTTACATCTCTCGCGTCCTCGTTCGACGCTCTCTCATCCAGAAATTCTCTCAATTCCTCAACCCCCCTCTCGAATTCGGTGTACGTCCCCTCACTCTCGTGGCTCAAAACTAGACAAGACCTTAAAGCGTCTCCACAATAATTCTCCTCAAAATACTCCTCTACTATCTCATCTATGAAGCTCACCGCGTGAAGATCATATTCTTCCCCCGTATGCTGGGCTATGTGGAAGATATTGGTCTCTAAGGTCATGTTCCCTAAGGTGAGTTGCATTCGCCCATTCTGGGTATTGATGATTGCGTTAGCAGTAGCTAAGAATGGGCGGCCAAGAATGATGGTAACATGGTTGCTCGAGGTGAAGGAGGGCTCCGTATCCCAAATGACAAAGTCTACCGGGAAGTAGAAAGTGTCAACTTGGACGATCACGTCCTCGACTATGCCTCTTGGGATCTTCACGGTTCGATCTGCTAATTGGAGAGTGACCTCTGTGGGCTTGAGGTCTCCCAAATCAAGTTGCCTATAGAGTGAGTAAGGGAGGATATTAACACTTGCTCCCAAATCAAGTAAGGCTTTTTCGAGTTTATTTTCTCCAATGATGCAGGAAATGGTGGGTGCACCGGGATCTTTAAATTTAGGTGGGAGATCATTTAGTATAATGGAGCTCACGTTCTGTGTGCTAGAAATTCATTCATCTTTACCTTCATCTTTCTTTGTACCATCAACAAGTCTTTGATGACTTTTACATAAGCTGGAATTTTCTTAATGGCATCAAGGAAAGGTAAGTTCAGCTTTACTTGCTTTAGCACTTCTAGCACGTCATCACATGGGTTTCCTTTATGGGAAGGAATCAACCTTTGAGTAAACGGTGCCGCGGAGGGGGGTTTCACTACTACATCGGTCTCACTAGTGTCTTCTTTGTCACTCTCATTTAAGGGGACATCTTCGGCCTCTTTCGTGCCGGGTGAAATCTCCTTGTCTTTCATTGTGTCGTGTGTGGGAGGTGATAAATCAATGACTCTCCCACTACGAAGAGTGGTCATAGCTTGGCATTGCTCCTGATGTTCAGTAGAGGTGGAGCTAACACTAGTTTGACCTTGGGGAGGTCTTTGGCCTTGGGCAGGAAACTTGTCCTTATCTTGAACACTTAACGAGGACTGTATCTTTGACATACTTGCATTTATGTCGCTAATCAGGCGATCATATCTAGCATTGGTTGCAGTCTGGCTAGTGATAAATTGATTCATAGTATCCTCGAGAGTTATCCACGGTGGCGGGATATATGCTCCTGGAGGTGGTGGTGCTTGCACATGTCCTTGCATGTGTGGAGCTTCTTAAAAGTGTTATGGTGGAGGAGGGGAAACATGGGAAGTAGGGTTCATCGCAGCATGTTGTTGCCCATAGCTAAAACCAGGATGGTTTTTCCATGAAGGGTTGTAAGAATTACCGTGCGATGCACCGAAATTACCCTTAAATCCCCCTATACCACTAACTTGCTCCTGAAGCATCACTTTGTAGGCAGGTATAGTTGGGCAATCCTCAGTTGAATGACCCGCCTCACAAATTGTACACACCTTCTCGACGGGGTTTGGTATGGATCCATTTGGTCCTCTTCCATATACCTCATATAGGTCTCAAAATCCTTTCTCGAGCGTATCTAATCGATTGTCTGTCATAGAACTCTTATCTACGTGAAATAGACCGAACGCGGCTGGAGTGGTGGTCACTTGACGATTTCAATTTTGAGCATTAGAATCAGATGTATCCCAGGATTGGGTAGTCTCGGCGACATACCTCAAGTGAAGCTCAGCATCGTGGGCATCTAAGTCGACCAACGGCCCACTACCCATGGTTTCAAAGAGTTGCTTGGAGGTAAGGTTCAGCCCATTATAGAGAAAAGAAATGATTTGCGGCGTATCAAATCTATGATGGGGGAATGAAGCAACTAACTCATTGAAACTCTTGTGACATCGATGAAATGGCTCATTTTCAGATTGCCTGAATGCTTGAATTTGAACCTTTATGGAGATCGTTCGATGCGGTGGGAAGAATTTCTTGAGAAATCTAGATTGCAACTCGTTCCAAGATGGAATCGAGCTTGGAGGTAGAGACCATAACTAGGTCTTCGCTTTATCTTTTAGCGAGAAGGGGAAGAGTTTAAGGAGGATCACCTCTTGTGTGCAAGTTTGATCATTGAGCACATACATCCTCAAATTCCTTGATATGGAGATATGGCTATTCGGAATCCATACCATGGTAATGGGGTAACATCTGGATCATCCCATTTTTTAAACAAAATTGCTCGGCATTATACGAGAGTATAATGCATCCCGGAGTGACAGTGCGCTCGGGATATAAGATTTCTCTCAGCGGGCGGTATGGGGCCTTTTCCTCACCGGCGACTGCACTATCGTGTTTTGACATCTCTCCCTCTTAATGACTCGGTGTCCTCACTTGATGTGCTCGAAGTGTGTTCGGAGGTGTGTCCTAAGAAGGAAAACGGAGTGTTGTTTGAGATTGAGTGTGACGATGTAGGAGGTGGAATCCAGAACTGTGGGGCGTTAGGAGTGTGGGGGCTATCAAGATCGTACCAACTATTGGATTTTCGTGAATAATGGTTGGAGTATTATGGGGTGTGGGAGTGAGTTCAGAATTTTTCATTAATAGCATATGAGAGATGGTGAGGAATATTTTTGTACTTTTTGAATTTTTCTTACGTTTTTGGATTTTTGAAAATTTTTGGTCAAAGCTTTAGATTGACTCGATCTAATCCTATGTCTACCTAAATCCCTGGCAACGATACCAAAAACTTGACGCGACTCCGAAAGTGTCTCTAATGTGCGTTCACTCTAGGCTCAAGTGCAAGCCTATCGCGTTAGTAATAAACCCGGTAAGTCGGGATCGTATCCACAGGGAAATATGACAATGGAATTGTGACGACGTTGGATAGATGAATGAATCTTAACTCTGACTTTAAAAGGAAAAATAAAATTGATATGGTTTGGGAATGATTATACTAAATGAAAATATGAAATTATGAAAAGATGCGATTATACTAAATTACCTCAAATACTGATGAATACTGATTTAAAACTTTAAACTATGTGATGAGAAAAACAGGACGGGAATACAATCCCCCAACCCTAGTGTATTGCAGGTATAATACTAATCGTAAATTTAACTAATTAATTAGACCCATTATTTAGTACTCCCAAGCATTACGTATATAAGGTTCAATCCCACATCATACTTAATCTGAGGACGAGTAAATCGGTATCGCGATAGTTATACTCGAATTGCATTCTAAAGCATCCTGGTTACCCGGAAGCAAATGAGATCTAAAGATCTACAATTGTCGTGTTGCTACGTGATACGGTAATAACCAATCACTAAATTCAGAGGATTAATGTTATACACATGCAACTATCACATAAGGTTGGTTTCACGTATCCAGACCTTAGAAAATCTAGCCTAGCATGCTGAAAGTAACGAAAATAATTTTTGAATTACAGAAAACCATGATTGAAGTAAGGAAAATTTGTAGAATGATGTAGAAAGGAATTTTACTGAGGAAATAACTCACTAATCTTACCAAAACAGCAAAAATAGTAATGAAAAATACTTGTAATCACAGAATTCTGAATAATCTTCACTATTGGAATTAAAATTGTAACCTAACTTCAAAACTAGGGTTTCTGAAAAAGAATGGAAAATTCTATTAATTATTCGTACAAATAATGATCATAAAACGGGTTTATATACCCTTCAAAATTTCAGGAGTTTTAGTTACACCATGACTTTTCATAGAAGAAGGATAAGATTAGAAAATCTCGATAGCCAGATCGGTCCATGGCTTAGGCAAATCGGTTTGCCTTCCATGCGGATCAATTCTTTTATTTTTCTGTCGGACCAGTCCGTGGAAGACCGGTTCTTTTATTTTCTTCCTTCTCCGGTATTCTTTTGATCTGGGGTCCTCTGGATTGTTGCACTACGGACCGGTCCGGGGCTACTGCGGATCGGTCTGCCTATTTGACTTTTTTCTCCAACTTTGATTGCTCCCAACTTTTGTTCTGGGACTCCGATTGAGGTGCCAGTTCTTCCTATGTGCTCATGAATGTGATATCTTTGTTTAATTGAACCATCATCTCACGCTTCCGCATATCTAACAAGGAAATTGATTTTAAAGTAAAATAATTTTAAAATTGGAGGCCTCGCCCACCAACAAAATGGTATCAGAGCCAAATCGATAAATTATTTCGATAAAGATCCTTTAAATATTTTTGGCTGAAATGGAATTTTCCCCATTCTCAAAATTTCCTATTTTCTGTGGTTCTAATTACGCGTACTAGAAAGATCGAATGAAATCGTCACTTAAATCTATCGACGGGAGGGTTTGGATGTCTGTAGTCAACAGGTGGTCCCCGCCAATACATTTAGTAGATAATGAACGTGTTCCCAAACTGGCCGATAGATGGAGTGAGAACGAATTTAAACTTTCTAATTTTAATTCCCGAGGTTTAAATGCCTTGTTTAGTGCAGTCACACCGGATGAATTTCATCGCATTATGATGTGTGAAACCGCTAAAGAAGCTTGGAATATTTTACAACTCACTCATGAAGGTACAAGTGTCATTAAATCTTCAAAACTCCAAAACCTCACCACTTAATTTGAAACGATCAAAATGAATGAAAAAGAAACTTTTAATGAATTTTATGCTAAACTTTTAGATATTATTAATTCATCTTTCAATTTGGGAGAGAAAATACACGACAATCGAGTAGTAAAGAAAATTTGAAGGTCCCTACCCGATAGATTTATTCCAAAAGTGACCGTTTTAAATTCTTTACCAACTTTAGCCTCTACGAAATTAGAAGAGCTCATAGGTGATTTACAATCCTATGAACTGCACATGTTTCCCTCTAAATCTGAAAAGAAAATTTAAAAGGGCATTCCTTTAAAAGCCCGAAAAGAGGATAAACAAGTAGTAGAGTGTGAAAGTGATACTGACACGGAAGATATGGCCTTGTTTGCTCGAAAATTTTGAAAATGTCTTAAATTTAACAAAGATAAATTTAAAAATAATTTTATGAAATTTGAAACTTCTAAGCATGACAAAGCCGAAAGGATCCCTAAAACTCCTACGAAAATTTAAATAGGAACGAGTCAGAAAATGATGAGGTTGATGTGAGTGAACTTCAAAATGCTTTTCAAGAACTTTATAAAGAATCTATTAAATTGAAAAGAGCTAATTTGAAGTTAGAATCTTAATTAAAAGAGCGTGTCAAGGTCATTGATGATAGTGCGTTAGTGGAAGACCTTAGGACATGAGAGAGATCTCATCGAGAGAAGCTAGAATATATAGAAGGCGAGAGAGATAGCCTTAGAGGTTTAATGGAATCCTTTAAAAAGGATCTTCTCGAGTTTAAAGAGAGAAATGGTTTATTAGAGTCTAGAATCCTAGGATTAAAAAATAAATTAAAAGACTATAGTATCGTAAAATTTGATTTGGAGTGTCGTTCAGAAAAAATAGATAAAATATTAGGAATAGTCCAAATTAAAAATGACACTTGTGGTTTAGGCTTCGATACTTGTATTGAATCAACTTATAAAGCCAAAACCAATGTTTTAGGAGAATCCACTAGGAAAGCTTTTAGAGATCACTCATGAGGTAAATCTTTGCGTCGTGACTTTAGGTGTTCACATTGTGGTCGAAAATGTCATCTTAGGAAATTTTGTTTTGATCTTAAAAGAGGTCCTAGAAAATCCTTTCGTAAGGTAACCAAGGTAGTTAAGATGCCTACACCCCAAAATTGTCATCCGTCATTAGTTTGGGTTAGGAGATCCGACTTAGTAGATTTACAAGATAGGGTTTTTGATTCTCATTTGCTTTCACATGCTTCCTCCCTTACAAAATCTAAAGGTTGAATGTGTTAGTTTTGTTTGCATACATGAGCTTTTGTAATTTATGTTATATCATCATGCTAAATGTATGCTTGTTTAATCATTTTCTAGTCAATGCGTTATCTCATATCTCATGCTAGAATTATGATTTTTGTTTATCTTTTGTATTATATTTCTTTCATTTTGTTTGCATTAAATGAAAAATACAAAAAGATTTTTTTTATCATTTGTGTTCTATTTGTTCAGTAATTTAGGCATTATGAAAAATACAAATGATTTTTTGTTTATCTTTTTGAGTATATATTTTTTGTTGATCAAAAATTTCAAAAATTAAAAAAGATGTTTTTTTGTGTGTGTATTTTAGTTTGACACACTTTATGTGGCATACTCTTGTGTTAGAATCCCATTCTTTACGCTCCCATGTGGCTAGAACTTTTGGTTTAGATTGTCAATCCTTATTATGTTCTTTACCATGCTTCCATGGAGTAGTTGAATTTTGTGTTGTTTAAATGGATTCTATTTTTATATGCCTCAATTCACACATGCACGAGCTCTTTTGAAATTTAACTTCATATGTTATATTTGAGCTTTGTGAGTTGTTCTCCTATAAATTTTGTCATCTACATATTTGTGACCTAGGAGGACTAGTTCATGTCAAAATCCGTTGCACGTGAGATTTGTGTGAGATATAAAAAAATGATATATATAAATGTGCACGGGGAAGGGGTCCGAAAGGAGTTATTATCCTTTGCGAATAGTAAGCCATCGTTTGAATGGACCTAAAAGAAATACGTGGTCCAAAGGCCTAAAAGAAAATATGGTATTAAAAGAAAAATATAATTGCAAGGCCTATGTTTAGTGGATTTATTCATTCAAAAGAATAATATATATGCTTATTGAGGAAGATTGGATGGTATATAAACGGTTTGTACAATGTCCGTCTATCCTAGTTGCGCTATTAATATCATGACTCTATTGGTTTGTAGAATCATCAACATGCTAGGCTTGTATGCATTGTGTATGTTTGTTCATTGAGTACAATTTATAATGTCACGTGAGGTTATATTCAAATGTGATAAGTTTGCATCAATTGAGAACTCTGTGAACATGTTTTTTAAGTGTTTGGGTCTAAATTTAATTGTTACTAGTTCACACCCCAACACTTCCGTTTCCATATGATACATTTTTGCCATACGAGTGTGAAAAACTAATGTATTTTGTGTCATGTGTAGTGTTTATATCAATATATATACTTGCATGTACATTATTGGTATATTTAGTCTATGTATATATATGATATTTTTCTGTCTTTGCATTGCTCTCTATCCCATCTATGCTTTAATTCATAATTGGTATATATCTAGTTGCATTCTTTGTTGATATCACATGCTTAATTCTTCATGTATCATATCGGTATAATTTTCTTGCATCTTAGTTGGTATCCGTTATTTTTTATTAGATTAGTTATGATTTTGTTGCTCATGTGCTTTAATGCTCTCATCACTTTATGCACCATTGCATGTTTAAATTTATTTTATCCTTTGTCTATTCCTGAACAAAAAGGGGGAGAATGATAGGGGGAGAAATGGTATCTAATCCTATTATAAACGTATCTTAGTTTGGGGAGATTTATCTTAGGGGGAGACGTCTTTCTAACTAGGTCATGTGTTTGATAAAGGGGATAATTAATTTAGGGGGAGTATTTAATTTTCATGCATTTAATATTCTTTATATTCCCTATGCGTTTGATAGTTTGCTTAAGTGTGCATGAATACTTCTAAGTGGAAACTTTCATCATTGGCAAAGATATTGATCCTTGGGTTGTTTGTGTCAAGCATTGTATTTTTATTTTGGGTGGGACATTCTTATTAGTCTAGTAGAACTTGACGTCCCTTTAGGATTTTTGTTGGTTTTTATCCCGGAATAGCCAAAGGGGGAGATTTGTAAGGACACAAATTTCCAATTGAGTCCATTATTATTTTGGCTCAATTCAGGACAAAAACATTTATGCCATAGGATAGTCTTCAATGTACCTGTTCAAGCCTATGATGTGTTTAGTTGAAGACGTAGCGGCCAAGAGTATAAAGCTTCATCAAATGTCGTGTTTCAAGTGCATTGTTTCTACGTCACCAACATTGTTCCAATTGCTCCTAAGGTATGAATGCATTTTAATATATATATATATATATATAGGAGATTGGAACAATTTATTATTGGGCAAAATTTTATTTTAAAACTGTTGTTTAATTTCAGAAAGATTTTATTAAAACTTTAATATAAACTATTTAAAGTTTCTGGGCTAAATCTCAATCTTTTCAGATTTCTGGAAGTTCATTCGAATTGTTGTTCCAACGAGTTTTCCGTTCGAACGAGAATGTCGTTCGAATGAGATCTGCCAACGAGTTCCCCAAAAGGCCACTTGAATGTCGTTCGAAGTATCGTTCGAACGAGAATGATGGTTCGAACGAGATTTCCAACGAGATTTCTAACGAGTTCACACTGGAACTTCGTTAGAAGGCTCGTTCGAATGAGTTTTGGCGGGAACAGTTATTTTCGCAGTTTGAGTAGTTTTTTCCCACTTTCCCGTTTCTTTTCCAACTAACCTTTTTCCTGAATATCTAAGTGTGGGAACCAAGTTTTTTAACTTAAATTTTTCACATCTTTCCATCTCCAAGAGAGAGTTTAAGAGTAAAATTTCAAAAGGAAAAATTTCATGGTTTGAATGTCTAATTTTGCAAGAAAAAAAATCATTTAATACTCTAGTTTACACCCATATTGTTTATTCCAAGTTCCAATATATATATAATTTCTTGGAGTATTTGGCACTTGGTATTACTCTACCGATTGAAGAGTTCGTTTGGGTTTGCTTCTACATCCCACAAAGAAGAAGAAGTTTGAGTTGATTTACCCACTTGGAGAAAGGCTCCTTGTTCGGGTGGCGGTGACCATAAAAGTTCGATCGGTGGATTCCGAGATCGCGGTGGAGCTCCGTGGTTATTCTCTAGGCGGAGGTGTATACAAGAAGGAGCGTCGGGGCTTGAAAGGGATCGAGTCGAGTGTTGTAAATCTTACTGTCTTGTATTTGTAAAACCATACTTAGTGGATTTGAGGCTAGGGTCGTCCGAGGTTGTTTCCCATTGTGGGTTTTTCCTCGTACATCGCGGCGTAGTGATTCATTGTTTATTTTATCTTGCTATATCACCTAGAACGCATGCTTAGGTAAAAAAGATAAAATATGATTTAATCACTACTTGTTTAATTTGGGTAATGTTTATGTTAATTTAATTCAAGTCATTTAATTTAATTTGATAAAATTGGTTTGGCCTAATTTGGTAAAATTGAAAAATATGACTTAGGCAAATTTCTAGGACTTGAGTTGAATTAATTGTGTTTAAGTGAAATCAAATTGTGTGTGTGTTACATCATATTTCACTTCATTTAATTTTAATTTGAAAAAAAAATTAAAATTGGTGTCTTTCTTTAATTGAACCATCATCTCATGCTTCCGCATATCTAACAAGGAAATTGATTTTAAAGTATAAGAATTTTAAAATTGGGGGCCTCGCGCACCAACAACATCTACCAATCGATCCTACAAGAGGCATGGTCACCTCACTCAGGAAAAACATAACGCATAGAGAATGACCACATAGTCACGGGACTCTCGGTTCGAGAATATGACCAGAGCTTGCAAATAGTTAGGCGTATGCTTGAAAACATCCCGTTGGAGGGTCAAAATACAAAATAACCCCCAAACGATCCAGTAAGAGGCACAAACACCGCCCATGGTACCAACATAACATGTAGCAATGAACTGCGTGGTCACGAGACTCCCGATTTGAGAATATGACGAAAACTAGGAAATAGTTAGACTCATGTGACACCCAGATTATTAAAATAATGGGTGGCCAACTCTTTATTAAAATAAATAGGAATCTCGTTTGGCACATTCTTAGAATAACTACATAAATCAATTAATTACTAAATATCTATTTTTAAATTAAGCCGGGTGTCAAGTTTAATCTTTATTAACAGCAACATACTAAACCCACAGTTTAGTTAAATAACTAAAGTAATCCACAACAATAATATAAATCTTAAACACAAGTCTAATACATGCCAAATCCTAACAAAAATAAACAATAAGTTGAAATAATAACCATAAAACCATTCCATACAAAGTGAAATAAAATCAATCATCGAACTTAGGAAACATGCCCGAAAATGAAACTGACCCTGACTAGAATGTGATGAAAGAAATGACTACAACAATATCTTGCAACATCCACAATTGTTACAACTCTGGTACTTGATATAATGATCAAGCTTGGCATCCATATGACTAGAGACCTAAAAAGGTTTTGAAAATAGATTTGATAGGGTTAAACGCCCAAAAACCTTTTAAAAAATATTTTGCAAGGCTTAATTTAGACTTGATCGAGGAGAGAAGAGAAGACGCTGAGATAAGATAAGCAGCCTATCAGCAGAGGACAACCAGGTTTTACAACTAGACAGTGAAGCAAAGGCCAATAACCGTGGGGACTTAGTCCTCAAGAAGACATGGAAGAAACCTAACAAGCTCCACCCAAATTGGCATGGACCATATAGGGTCATTGATGAAAATGTCCCTGGAACCTACAGACTAGAGAACCTTGAAGGGGAACCCTTTTCGAACCCTTGGAATGCAGATTATTTGAAAAAATACTATCAATAATGTTGTAGTTAATGTCCTATCGGATTACAGTTGTAATGAATGTGTTACTTCATAGAACACTTGTTAATGAAAATAATGTTGGTACTTCATCTGTTGTTTGTCAGTTTAAATATTTGCTTGGGTAATTCATATTAATACACAAAACCATTTATGGTAGATATCCACCCTCGGCTATGATGAGGGTGATCCATTCACTCTCCAGAAAGACGAGGGAGGTCTTGACATTGAAAACATCATTAGTTTGGTGGATAGACACCCTCGGCTATGATGAGGGTGAATTATAAGGACGACCCTCCATTCACTCTCAAGAAAGACAAGGGTGGACTTGACATTAAAAACACCATTAGTTTAGTGGATATCCACCCTCGGCTATGATGAGGGTGAATGGTAGGGACGACCCTCCATTCACTCTCAAGAAAGACAAGGGAGGACTTAAAATTCAAAACATCATTAGTTTGGTAATATCCACCCTCGCCTATGATGAGGGTGAATGGTAGGGACAACCCTCCATTCACTCTCAAGAAAGACGAGGGAGGTATTAACATTGAAAGCATCATTAGTTTGGCGTTAGCGACCCTCGGCTATGATGAGGGTGAATGGTAGGGACGACTGATAGACAGGGTTTTGCCGCGGCGCGAGTGTCACCTACGCGCCGATCGTTTTGTGTTCGGCTCACCTGAACTATACAAAAACCTAAATTACGACTACACTCAACGGGTGAGTATAGCGGTAAGTCGGGTATCGAAAATCCACAGAGACAAGTTGCTAGAATTTAAGTGATTTAATACTCCTAAAATAAAAGTGTAAAAGATGATTACAAACTAAAAGGAAAAGTTAATCTAGGCAATGTGTTGAAACTAGATTATGAAAGCGAGTAAAACTATAGGTTGCGTCGAATATCCCTCACCCGAGTTAATTAGTATAAAATGGTTACATGGGTCGACGAGTTATTACAAATGCGCCTCGTTTCGACAGTTAATTAAATCAAGGGTTGTTACGCCCTAAATCATCATAAAAGCCTAATAAGATTTTGGCGTCAACAAATATCCCGAAAATTATGCGCGAAAGGTCGTAAGCACGGGACATATATGATATGCCGCGTCAAATTTCCAAGGCGTGATAACTAGGACAACGCACCCAAAATAAACCCGTAAACTCCATCACCAAAGCAAAGCAACGCGTCAACTAGAGTGAGTTCAATTCAAACACAATCTAATCTAAATTACCTAGAAAGCATGTTAAAAACGCGATAAATGGAAAGCGGTAAATAAACGCGATAAATCTATACTAAAAATGTGTAAATGAAAGCATGTAAATAAAGCAAGAAAACCTAAATTAGAAAGCTTGTAAATTAACTAGAAAGCAAGAAATGAAGAAATACAAACTATATTAAATGGTGGGGACGATGAATAGTGTAACTTATAACCCAATCGGGTGTCAAACCGAGAAGAATCAAAGTCAAACTCTTCAAAAACCCCAAACCCTAACTACCACTCTCTACAATCTATTCTAACTAAGTATATCTGAATTAAAACCAAAAATGGGTTTATATAGTAAGTGGGAAAAAACAAGGGAAAAGGGAAAGAAAGAGGAAAGAGCCCAAAATATCTGGCACTACCGGTCGACCGGTCGTAGGGGCGCGGTCGACCGGCCCCTTAAGCAAAAGAATATTGTCTCCTTCCCACGGCAAAAGTTAAAACCGCGGTCGACCAGTCCCAGGGACGCGGTCGACCGGTACTCTGTTTTCAGGCTGCATTTGGTCCATGATGAGGGGGAAAAGGTCCATTACGGAAACGAGCCTAGCTTCTTCGTCCGAACTCCAAACAACGCACCGTTTGCGGCCACGCGATGCTAACTCAATGAAATACGCATCCGTGGAATTTCCAAGAGCCAAAAAAGAAATGTGAATTGACTAAAATGCCCTTGAAGTAGCGTCCAACGATGGAACTTCTCCGAAATGCAACCGAACCTCACTTTTAGCATTCCAATACGTACAAAAGCACAATTAAACCCTGCAAAACATGTATCTATCTAAATCCAAGGTTGTCTAGTTAATGAGCATAAATATAAGCATTTAGGACCGTAAAAGTGCTAGAATGCATAAAGATAATGGCCGGAAATATGCAATATTCGATACGAATCACACCCCCTAACTTAAACATTGCTAGTCCCTAGTAATGAAACAAAGAAAACCAGACCACAGAGGGCGGTACAAGACGTATATATGCATCGAAATATAAATGCCACTTTCATAGGGAACACGATTGCATTTAGCATATACAATAAGTTGTTAAACCCCTATGTTACCCTAGTGGACGAGTGTCGTCTCGTGAGGGTTTTCAGGGATGATACCCACAAACATCAAATGGTTTCCTCAAAATATGCCCAACCCAACATGCGACAAGCCCAACAATGGCGAAAAGGATTTCATACACATTATTAGCACATTGAATGAATTCAAACAAAAGTCCAAATCATTAACATTATAGAATGCACCTCATAGAATTGAAACCTTAAAATGTGGGAGGGGAGTGAGCACATGCAAAGTGTGATTTGGCAAAAACTTAAATAAACCGAATAAGCATTAAAGCAAGCATATATTCAATCCTCACGGGCATTACGCTCATCAAGCGAATTCACTCGAAATAGGGAGGTAACACACGGGAAATGCGGGCTAAAGAGTAAATGTAAATGGAAACTAGGCCGCACACATGTCACAGATGAAGAACCCTATATATAAACTGAAAAATGTAATCTCAATGAAAGGATACCACTCACTAAAAGAGGAGAAATGCATTATCACAGATTATCAAAACTATTATGACTTTTGAATTACATCAACCTAAAATCACATAGGACTTTAATAGGGTTATAATGTAGGTATGGCTAAGGTACGAAACGAAGGACTATATGTATGGATTCAAAGTGTTCGGAATGAAAACTCGGGATAATGGGATAATGCGGGCAATATCAAAATTGGAAAAACAAGTTCCAAAAAAAAGCATTAGATATATCATCGGGGAGAGTAATCAAAGCTTATTGAACTATATACAACAATACAAACTTCTCTTTCTTTTTCTTTTCTTCTTTTTCTCATTTTCTTTTTTGTTTTCTTTTGCTTTTTTCTTTCTCTTTTTCTTCACTTTTTCACTACTTTCTTTACTTTTCAAACTCTCAAATGCCTAAATTGCAACCGACATCATAACAACATCATTCAATCCCAAGTAACATTCCAAATAAAGGTATGGAAAGTGTATGTATGGTTTATAACTCCAATGTAGAGTTGGTTATGGGAATGGGGTATGAAATGAAAGTCTATATTTAGGCTCAAAGGGGTTAACGAGGGTAAACATATAAGGGTGAGGTCAAGGCTAATATGGGTGATATAACAAAGAGGGCCTATGATCATTTCACAAAGTTTACGCAATTCTCGAATCAAAATAATATATGAAAATCATGCTCAAGTAACACATTTCAAATATGAACTCAATTAATGAACGGTCAAATGAAAGAATAGTGAGATTACCGACGAATTCAACGTTTTCAATGAGAAAAGAATAGTGTATAACACTCACAAACGACGAAAGGTACAAAGCTTACTCGGTGTAAGTATATACAATGCAACAAAAGATTACCGAGTTATAAAAATCTTAAACCAAATCAATATAACAATAAAAGTGCATATGCTCATGGGATAAAGTTTAATTCATGAAGTTATTCATATTATCAATAAGTGAGACTAAAGTCTAATAACTTCTAAAATCGAGAACATGCATCATTGGACTGTCTATTGGATCGGGCAATTATTGAAATTTATCATCGGAAACAAAGGCAAAATGCCCAAAAAAGGAGAAAAGAAAAAGAAAAAAAAATCTTTTGGAAATTTTTGAATTTTTCTAAGAAAAGCATACTAAATAACTAACATGTGAGCAAAAACATGGACTAAAATAAGAAATGGATAGAATATCCCACACCCCCTAACTTAAAACTCGACACTGTCCTCAATGTAAATTAAGAACCAAGTCAAAGAGAGGAAAAGAATGATATTACCCAAAATTGGAGCGATCCCCATAAGAACAAGTCCAAAGAATCTACAAAACAAGTTAGTACCGAGCATAGCAAAAACAAATAATAAAAAGTTAACTAATTACACTAAACTAAATTAACAAGGAAAGAAAAAATAAAAAGAAAGAATAAAAAGCTAACTATATACAACCTAATATTTAGACTTCACACTAACTGTACACTAGAAGTCTAAATAGCTGAGGGTCCACCATAAGAACGATTTGACTTTGGAGGATAACCGGGGTACCCTCACATACAAGCATGCCTTCCGAAAAATATGAATTCCGTTTTAACAACGGAAGGCATGTGTAAGGCGGAAGAAATGAACCATCGCCAATTAAACGTTTTGGAGGGACGATGGGAGGTTTGGATTGAACGGGTGACAAAAACAAGTGGGGACCGAGAAAAGCCGAATATCCTCCCAAGGATTTTGATGTTGGAATGGGAGGCGGCGCACACAAAGGCAAAGATGCGATGGTGGAGGGAAACTCGAGCAAGTACTCCTCATCGGCGATAGGGTTTAAAACATTAAAGTTCGAAACCGAATCATCGAGTACTTGTTCCGATGGGGTAATAGAGAATGAAAAAGGGGATGAAAGAAATTCAAACTCATGAGATGAATCATCATCGCATGAAGTTGGAATTTCAAAGGAAATAATATCATTTTCAATGAAATGTCCTTCTTTGGGGGCCAAAGAAGAAATCATTTCATTGCAAATAGATTTTACGTCATTTTCATCCTCACTTTCAATATCTATTAAGAGATGGGTAAAGTCTAGAATGGCTTGTCCCAAAGTAGGTACAAGTACCTCATTTGATTCAAAACATTCCTCGACTTCAAAAGTCTCGGAAGCAAAATCGTCGTCGGACTCAAATAATAAATCCAACTCATGTTCCCACGAACGATTTTCTTCCCGATAGCGGTTTTCAATTTTCTCATTTTCATACATACGCAAGCCCTCACCGAATGTCATGGGTCGAGGTGCGGATGCATGAAAATGGGAACTTTGAAAATTACCATCGGACTTAAACGAAAACTCATTATTATAGGGATTTTGAAAACTATTCGAATTCGTTTCAAAATTCCTATTATAATGAGGTAAAGGCCCAAAATCATTATCATCATCATCAAAATTCCAATAACCTAAGTTTTGACTTTCGTTATACTCTCCCAAAGTCATATTTGAATTTGTTATACTTTGGGATTAGGTATTCACCGAAAGTCATAGGTTTGCGAGAATTTTGAGAATTATGACAAGGATTACCGAAAGAATTGGAATAAGACATGCTTACCCCAAAAATGGCTCAAGTGGCGAATTCCACAAAGTAGGTGCGCGTGGAAAGAATTCGAGCGTTTCTAAGTGCTCAAATGTGGAAGTCCTGCAAAATATTAGCAAATAATACAAATAGAAAGAAAATACTATGAAATATTAAATTAAATAAAGTCTAAAAAAAACTAGTCCCCGGCAACGGCGCCATTTGATAGACAGGGTTTTGCCGCGGCGCGAGAGTCACCAACGCGCCGGTCGTTTTGTGTTCGGCTCACCTGAACTATACAAAAACCTAAATTACGACTACACTCAACGGGTGAGTATAGCGGTAAGTCGGGTATCGAAAATCCACAGAGACAAGTTGCTAGAATTTAAGTGATTTAATACTCCTAAAATAAAAGTGTAAAAGATGATTACAAACTAAAAGGAAAAGTTAATCTAGGCAATGTGTTGAAACTAGATTATGAAAGCGAGTAAAACTATAGGTTGCGTCGAATATCCCTCACCCGAGTTAATTAGTATAAAATGGTTACATGGGTCGACAAGTTATTACAAATGCGTCTCGTTTCGACATCTAATTAAATCAAGGGTTGTTACGCCCTAAATCATCATAAAAGCCTAATAAGATTTTGGCGTCAACAAATATCCCGGAAATTACGCGCGAAAGGTCGTAAGCACGGTACATACATGATATGCCCTGTCAAATCTCCAAAGCGTGATAACTAGGACAACGCACCCAAAATAAACCCGTAAACTCCATCACCAAAGCAAAGCAATGCGTCAACTAGAGTGAGTTCAATTCAAACACAACCTAATTTAAATTACCTAGAAAGCATGTTAAAAACGCGATAAATGGAAAGCGGTAAATAAACGCGATAAATCTATACTAAAAATGTGTAAATCAAAGCATGTAAATAAAGCAAGAAAACCTAAATTAGAAAGCTTGTAAATTAACTAGAAAGCAAGAAATGAAGAAATACAAACTATATTAAATGGTGGGGACGATGAATAGTGTAACTTATAACCCAATCGGGTGTCAAACCGAGAAGAATCAAAGTCAAACTCTTCAAAAACCCCAAACCCTAACTACCACTCTCTACAATCTATTCTAACTAAGTATATCTGAATTAAAACCAAAAATGGGTTTATATATTAAGTGGGAAAAAACAAGGGAAAAGGGAAAGAAAGAGGAAAGAGCCCAAAATATCTGGCACTACCGGTCGACCGTTCGTAGGGGCGCGGTCGACCGGCCCCTTAGGCAAACGCATACTGTCTCCTTCCCATGGAAAAAGTTAAAATAGCGGTCGACCGGTACTCTGTTTTCAGGATGCATTTGGTCCATGATGAGGGGGAAAAGGTCCATTACGGAAACGAGCCTAGCTTCTTCGTTCGAACTCCAAACGACGCACCGTTTGTGGCCACGCGATGCTAACTCAATGAACTACGCATCCATGGAATTTCCAAGAGCCAAAAAAGAAATTTGAATTGACTAAAATGTCCTTGAAGTAGCGTCCAGCGATGGAACTTCTCCGAAATGCAACCGAACCTCACATTTAGCGTTCCAATACCTACAAAAGCACAATTAACCCCTGCAAAACATGTATCTATCTAACTCCAAGGTTGTCTGGTTAATGAGCATAAATATAAGCATTTAGGACCATAAAAGTGCTAGAATGCATAAAGATAATGGGCGGAAATATGCAATATTCGATACGAATCAACGACCCTCCATTCACTCTCAAGGAAGACGAGGGAGGACTTGACATTGAAAACATCATTAGTTTGGTGATAGTCACCATCGGCTATGATGAGGGTGAATGGTAGGGATGACCCTCCATTCACTCTTAAGAAAGACGAGAGAGGACTTAAAATTGAAAGCATCATAACCAAGGCACATATCATAAAAGAGGAAAATCTAGAAAAGACAGAAGGAGAGAAATTCTACTACAAAATTAAGTGTTACAATATTTATCCAAAACAAAGTGAAATATAAAAACTTTATAAATAGAGGGTGTTGATGTAAAAAAATAGATTACTCTAATTATTCAATCACAGATAAATAAATAAGACAAAGATTTTTAAAGTGGTTCGGCTAGGAATAAAGCCTACGTCCACTGTTATGTTATTGCTGAGTGTTTGTGGAATTCTTGATTACAAGTTCTTTCAAGAAATTCCGGTCCCCCTGAATTGAGGATGATACAAGGTATTTATAGCCTTTAGGCTGTACATGAAAGGTCCAATACATTAAATGATATACATATGAAAGGGTAATACATTTAATGCAGCGTGTGCGTCAAGAATATAATGAATAGTTGAACAGTTGTCCGTCTGGTAATTAATGATACGGCCGAGATGCAGTTCGGACCGCCTTAGTTGCTTGTTGATCAAAAGTTCCTCGGAATACTTAGTGTATCTCGGGATGATAGAGTTCCTCGGAATGATAGAATTCCTCGGTATGATAGAGTTCCTCGGTGTGATAGAGTTTCTCGGTGTATTCTCGTTGTTCGGAAAGAAGCACGGTTGGTCGGGAAATGATCTTCCTCGTTGCTATTGTGCCATGTAGATTGACACGTGTCTTCATCTTATTCGTCCACATCAGCACATTTATTTTGGTATCAACAGAAGCCCCCAATGTTTCATATTTTGAACTTTGAGGAGTATGGAACATTCTTTCTCGGTATATGGCAATATTAAATGTACTTCCCGGGTTCCAGGAACATTGTATTCAAATTTCCTTCTTATTTCGCAGTTTCCGCCTTTTTGATAAAGTGCTTTGATATTCGTGCAAATTTTGTCCTTTTAGCCGCCGGAAGTTTAGTAGTTTCTTTTTGATAATCATTTCTTTCGCCGCTTCCCAATGCAAAGTATTTAAACCTCTTTGGTAACCATACCGTCGTCTACGTTTTTCATTCTCTGTATTCAAGCTTTCTCTTCTCTTCTTCTCTTGTGCGTTCATCCTTGTTTCCGTTCGTTGTCAACACATCTTCTTTCTTTCTGTAAGATCTTCTTTCTTTCTTCTGTATCTCTTTTATTCAATATGGTTTATATTGTGGAGTCTGTTGAGAAATTCCGTTCTGATTTTTCCATTCCTTCGTGGGTAACTCTAGAGGTTCTTTCTGAGCCTTTAGATTATTTTCGATTGGCTGAGGGACATTGGTTCCCCAGTCTTTTTGTTGCTGAATGCGGTTTTTCTTTTCCACCAAACCCATTATGTCTTGAGTTTTGTCAATATTTTGATCTTGTTCCTGCAAAAATAGCCCCCAATTCATGGAGAATAATTAACGGGGTGCACAAATCAAATCTAACTCATGGGACTCGTATTGGGATCCCTGAAATTATGTTTTGTTATAAATGGGCTGTTCTAGATAATATTTATTATTTAAAAACTAGGTATTTGAATAGGGCTCTTGTAGTTAATCTCCCTGACTCAAATAGGGATTATTTTGAGCATGGGTTGGTCATAAAAAATTGGCAACATGCGCCTTTATCTGGGAATGAAGTATACAACGGTCCCAGATGCCCCCCATACGGCAATGGGATAGGTTTATTTTTCATTTTATTTTACTTATGAAATTACGCTTTCATCATGTTTGACAAAATGTATGACTGATATTCCATTATGTATTTATTTGCAGTTGATAGCAAAAGAAAAACTCCAAAAGAGTCAGAAGTGAATATCAAGCATTTGAAACTTATCTGGAATTTGCATAAGACCATTGCTGACGAGCATATTAGATCTGCTTCATATTTACTACAGTATAAGAGTTACACAACCTCTTATACTGCTCGCCCTGTTGAACCAGCTTCAACACCAGAAAGTTCATCTTCAGATTCTCATATCCCCCTATCTCAGAGAATGGGCAAGAAAAGAGCTCCTCCTGCTCTATTTGGTGACACTTCTTCTGCTGTTGGAGCACAGAAAGGCAAAATTGATGTCCCAGAGGGGACTAAAAAAGTAGATGCTGGTTCGTCCAAAGTTGTCGAGAAGCCCCCAGTGGCCCCGAGCAAGAAAAATGCTCCTGCTGATGTAATTGCCATCTCTCCGACCAAGACTTCTTCCTTGGTTGATGCTGCTGACCGTCCTTTGAAGAGATTTAGGAAATCATCCTCAGTTAATCTTGCTGGGACTACATCTTCTCTACCCGCTGGTGGAAGTAGTGTCTCAAAAATTATTCTTCCGAGTTCTTCAACGAGCTCAGTTATACCCGAGGTTCTCGGGGTTGATGAAAAAATTCCTAGGGATACACTGACATCCCTAGCTGCTCGCCATCTTTCTTCAGTAAATTTCTCATACCTTTGGTCTTTCTTTCTTTTTCTCGAATTCTTGTATTTGTGTTGACTCTATTGTTTTTCTTATCTTTCAGCTGGTGAACTGCTTCAATACCATCGTGAAGAAAGATCAAGTTATTAAAGCTTCCACTTCCTCGTCCGATGTTGACGATGCTTTGTTGGGTTTAACCCAATCTGTGAAGGAATCTCGCCAACAGTACATCGAGGAGAAAACTGTTTGGGAGAAAAAATTGGCTGTGGCTGAGGCTGATAAGATGAAAATGGCTGAGACCTCCAAGAATTTGGAGGAGAAAATTAAAGATTTGGAGGTTAAACATCAGGAATCTGATGATAAATTGAAGAAGGCAGAAGAAGAATTATCTACTCTGCGAGATATTAAGGTTAAGAAAGAGGAACTGGAGGTGAAGCTCTCCTCGGAGAAATCGAGGAGAAAAGTTGCAATCAAGAAACATTTCAGCGTTGGTTGGGAGAAAGGATGGGAGAGAGGGATAGCTGCAATGACGTCCCAAGTCCAATATGGGGAGTTGAAATACTTCCATGATGGTTGGGTAGCTGCTCTGCAAGAGCTAAAAGTCCAAGACGATTCTGAGCTATTCCAACGGCATCTCCCTGGTCCTCCTCCACCAATTGTGGAAGAAGAAGAAGATGAACCTGCTTCAGATGAGTCTTCCATGGCTATGGGCGATCAAGTTTCTGCCTCTCAACCCTCTGCCACCGAGGACGTTTCCTCCATGCCTCCTCCTCCCGAGAAGATTCCTACCGATCAAACTGTAGTTACCTCCGAGCAACCGAGCTCCTCGTCCCAGCCTCCCGAGAAAGTCTTGGGAGACAAGGAAAAGGTGTGAAGTTGTTCGATAGCATTTCTGTATTTCCTTGTAATCGATCGATGTAACTTTTTGATGATCTAATAAAATATATCTTTGCTTATCTCTGTTGTTGATAACTTGTTTTTGTTGATTGTTGTCTTTTTCTTGTCATTAGTTTGTTGCTAGAATGGAATTGATCTCTTCTCATGATACCGAGCTGATGCAGCAATGTCATCAATACTATAAGGCTGGTCATACAGATCTTAGTACATCGGAAATTGCTGATATCCTTGGTCACGGTGCTTCAGAGCAGGCTATTGAAGCTTATCAGTACTTGAAAGCTTTACTCGACCGAGCAGTGGCCAACAATGTCGCTTACTATGAGTTGATTGAAGAGCTTCATGGTTCCTTAGAGGATCTTCAAAATCAACACAACGAATCAATGGCTTTGTTACATAAAGATTATGAAAATAGATACCAGCAGCTCTCTTCAGAAACAGGCCACAAGAAGATCATTGTTGGGTATGACGTCAGGGAGAGGACCCTAAAAGGTGAAATTGAAGCCTGTAGACAAATCGCCGAGATCCTAGAGCAAGAAAATAATAATTTGCAGAAGAAATTAGCTCAATATGAATCTGCTGCTTCATCCTCTACTGCATTAATACCAGTTACTGATGAAGGCTTCTCGTTCTTAGAGGTCGAAAATGCCAAACTGAGGCAAGAGCTGGAGGACTTAAGAAGATCTGCTATTTCTGGAACTGCTCGGGGACGAGGAAGAGGTTCTCGGGGGCGAGGAAGAGTCAGCCAAAATGTTGAAGAAGCTCGTACTCAGTCTACTCTGGAAACTCAAGCATTCCAGTTGAAAGTAAAAGACCGTGCTCTGACTGAAATGTCCAATAAAAATCTGTCTCTGGAAGATCAGCTGGCATCAACGAAATCTGCCTTGCATAACAAAGATCTCTTTGCCAAAAGCCTTCATGAACAATTGGATAGATTAACCTTCCAATTCCATAAACAGCCAAGAGAATTCTGGATGGCAGGATACAATGAAGCTCTCGTTCATCTGGATGCTCGCATTGAACATGCTAATAATGAAGGTTACAAGCAAGGATGGTTAAATGCATTGGGTGTATTAAAGTTGGAGCAAGGGCATTTTTTATGGGACTATCATGCTCCATCATTATTAGACCTGCCTGTACCACCTTTCAAATTGGATATGGCATGGATTCCAGCTCGTTCCATTCCTCGCAGTCTAATTTCAAAATATCTTGGTGATTATAGCCTTCACTCCCAAGCTGAATTATCTCGTCCTGAGCATCTTTTGGATACACCTTCTGTTATGAACGTCAGAATGCTCAGAGATGTTAATTTCATCAATTCTCCCCTTTGCCTAGAAGACCCTCCTGCCGGCGAGGAACCTGTTTCTAAAGCACAAGGAAAAAAACCAATAGAATAGTAATATCCATGTAACAATTTAGTACCTTCTTGTAATTTGTAATTTATTCTAGATTAATGAAAAGATTTTCATTTTCTGTTTGCCAATTTTGTTAGTCTTGTGTTTATCAAGCACATTTATATTTGTACATATGTATCTATGTATCTGTTAAAAAGATAACAATATTATTGTTCAATAAGCAACTTAATAAAAAGTTACAAGTATTAGTAATGTTTCTCGATCACTTAATAATAAAGTAATGAGTAAAAATGTTCAAACTGTTTCCAACCAACCAAGGTGGGTGAATAATGTTTGTCGACTAATTACAGCTCCGACGAACTATACTTGGTTTGATTATAAAATTGCGTCCGACCAACTAAGATCAATAAGTTGTCCTCGCCGACCAACTACAGTTATTGGGTTTTTTGCCCCGACCAACTATACTTGGTGTATTTTTTGAACATTTTGTTTTTCAAAAAACTCATTGTAATAATATTACCTCCCGACCAACATAAGTTGTAATATGAGAGTATATTTTTATCTTACCAACCGTAGTTGATCCTGCTGGTGTACACTTTCTGGCTCCTTAAAGCTTTTGGCTCCTTAGAGCATTTTTTGGCTCCTTAGAGCATGTCCTAACCAAAGGAGGTTGGCTACTTATAGCACTTCTTGCTCCATAGAGCTGTCCTCCTAACCAAAGGAGGTTGGCTCCTTAGAGAACTTTTGCTCCATAGAGCTGTATTTTTTGGCTCCTTAGAGCATGTCCTCCTAACCAAAGGAGGTTGGCTACTTATAGCACTTTTGCTCCGTAGAGCTGTATTTTTTGGCTCCTTAGAGCATGTCCTCCTAACCAAAGGAGGTTGGCTACTTATAGCACTTTTGCTCCGTAGAGCTGTCCTCCTAACCAAAGGAGGTTGGCTCCTTAGAGCACTTTTGTTGTGTAGTGTATTACACTAGTATTCCCCGAAAAACTTTCATCCAGAAAGAAAAATGGTGAATCATCTTCGTTTTATTCATAATGAAAGAAATGCTTTACATTTGACATCATTGATAATACTTGCGCAGGTGTTCAGCATTCCATGCATTTTTAAATTCCTCTCCTTCTAGAGTTGCTATTCTGTAAGTTCCTGGTCGAACAACTTCTGTAACTCGGTAAGGTCCATGCCAGTTTGCTTCCAGTTTATTCTGCTTCTGAATGACCTTCTTTAGCACATAATCCCCTTCTTTTAAATCACATTTCTTTACCCTTTTGTTGTAAAACAGAGCTGTTCGTTGTTGATAAGCAGCATTCCTAATGGCTGCCTCTTCTCTGACTTCCTCGAGCATATCCAAATCCATCCTTCTCATCAGATCACTGATCGGAGAATTGAAATTTAACACCCTATGTGTTGGTAGGCCCAACTCGGCAGGTATCACAGCCTCACTTCCAAATGCTAGCATATATGGTGATTCTCCTGTTGCTGCTCGGGGAGTTGTTCGGTAAGCCCACAAAACTGACTGTAGCTCATTAATCCAATTTGCTTTAGCCTCACTTAACCTCTTATTCAACCCATTTAGTAATGTTCTGTTCGTCACTTCAGTCTGCCCATTGCTTTGGGGATGGCCTGGTGCTGAATGAAACTTTAAGACGTTTGACTGATGACAATAGGCAGCAAATTCTTCATTATCAAATTGCGTTCCATGGTCTGTGATGAAAGCGTGGGGGAGACCATACCGACAAATGATATTCTTCCATATGAACTGATACACCTTCTCGTACGTCATATCAATTAGTGGTTCAGCTTCCACCCACTTAGTAAAATAGTCTACTGCCACGACGAGATACTTGAACCTTCCTCGGGTCGTCGGCAGTGGTCCAACCAGATCAATCCCCCACATGGCAAATGGCCAAGGTGATGTTATGGGTGTCAACAATGCCTGTGGAGTTCTTCGGATGGAAGAAAAACGTTGGCACTTGTCACACTTCTTAGCATAGGCTATACAATCAGCTCTCATCGTCGGCCAGTAGTATCCCTGTGTCATCACCCTTTGCAGTAGGGTCCGACCTTCTACATGAGCTCCACAAGATCCTTCATGGATTTCTTCAATCAATTCTTTGACTTCTGATGGATGCACACATCTCTGCAAACCTGCCATAATTCCTCGTCTATACAAAACACCATTAGTTAACACATACCGAGCAACTTTATACTTCAATTTCTTGGCAGCTAGTTTGTCCTCCGGTAGTACTCCTTCTTCAATGTATGCTCTGATAGGATCCATCCAAGATGGTCCTAAATCAAGGGTAATAATCTTCACCGTCAGATCTTCTTCTATGCTCCGACTTTCTAGTACTTCAATTGGTATTGTTCTTCGCAGCTCGGTGCGCGTAGCTGACGCTAGTCGGGCCAATGCGTCTGCTCTAGCATTCTCCATTCTCGGTATCCTCACCAATTGAATAGCATCAAATTCTTTCAATAATTCCATCACTTTTGCATGGTACTTCACCATTAACTCTCCCTTTACTGCATATATTCCCATCATTTGATTCACAATTAACTGAGAATAACTGAAAACAATTACTTGACGTGCCTCCATAACTTTCGCCAAATGAAAACCTGCTATCATAGCCTCATATTCAGCCTCATTATTGGAAGCTTTGAATTGGAATCTCAAGGCGTACTCCATGTCAATATCATCTGGAGAATTTAAAACAATCCCTGCTCCACAACCAGCCGTGCAAGATGATCCATCTACATATATTCTCCATGTATGTAACTCGTCTTCAAATTTCTTATCTGTTAGAGTTCCTCGGTGAAATATCATTTGTTTTCTTTCATCATCCCCGGGTATCCTTCGTTCCTCGTTGGTCATTTGTTCGCACCCCTCTACCAACCGGAGTTGGTCGGGGTTTGAATATGATGATTTTTCTACATCCACAAGTCCTTTTACCAACCTTGGTTGGTTTGGATCTGTGTCTGTCGATCCTGTATCGTCCACAGGTAGGTCAGCAAGCATCTTTTGCTCCTCGGGGGTATCAGGGTATGTGAACTCTGCTATAAAATCTGCCACGGCTTGCCCTTTCAACGATGATCTGGGTTCATACACAATATCATATTCACCGAGCTCTATTGCCCAGTACATTAATCTTCCTGATTTTTCTGGCTTGTGAAGGGCTTGTCTTAACGGCATGTCGGTATACACAATGATGGTATGGGCCTGGAAGTATGGTCTCATTCTTCTACTTGCTTCAATTAATGCCAGTGCCAATTTTTCCAGCTTTGGGTATCTGATTTCCGCACCTCGGAAGGCCTTGCTTGTGTAATAAATTGGCTTCTGGACTCCATTCTCCAATCTGATCAACGCCGAGCTAACTGCATTTTCTGATACTGCCAAATACAAGTACAGCTTCTCTCCAGTTATTGGCCTAGACAATAATGGTGGGGCTCCCAAATACTTCTTCAGATCTTGAAAGGCTTTCTCACATTCATCAGTCCACTCAAAACTTTTTCGTAGTGTTTTGAAGAATGGGAGGCATTTATCAGTTGCTCGGGATACAAATCTGTTGAGTGCTGCAACTCGTCCGGTAAGACTTTGCACTTCTTTCTTCGTCGTCGGGGATCACAGCCCTAAAAGAGCTTTGATCTTTTCTGGATTTGCCTCAATACCTCGTTGGTTGATGATGTATCCGAGGAACATTCCTTCTCGTACTCCAAAAGTACATTTCGTCGGGTTAAGCTTCATCTGGTATTTATCCAGTTGATCAAAAGTTTGACTCAAGTCAACCAAATGATCTGCAGCTCTTTTGCTTTTGGTGAGCATGTCGTCGACATAGACCTCCATATTACGGCTGATTTGCTCGGTGAAAACCTTGTTCATCAACCGCTGATATGTTGCACCTGCATTTTTTAAACCAAAAGGCATAACATTATAACAATAAGTTCCCCTTGGGGTAATAAAAGAAGTACTTTCCCTGTCTTCAGGTTTCATTTTGATTTGGTTGTAGCCAGAATAAGCATCCATGAAGCTGAGTAGCTCGTGTCCCGAAGTAGCATCCACTAATTGATCAATTCTGGGCAATGGAAAATGATCTTTTGGACATGCCTTGTTGAGATCAGTAAAATCAACACACATTCTCCATTTGTTGTTCTTCTTCTTTACCATCACCACATTCGCCAACCAATCTGGATATTTCACGTCTTCAATGAATTGGGCTTTCTGGAGTTTCTCGACCTCCTCTTGTATGGCCTGGTTCTTCTCGGGACTAAACACTCTTCTTCTTTGCTTCACAGGTTTGATCTCCTTATTCACATTGAGTTCATGACATAAGAAGTTTGGATCTATTCCTGGCATGTCTTCATGACTCCAAGCAAAAGTATTCTTCCTGTTTCTCAAGAAAGTTATCAACTCCTGTTTTATTGAAAAATCCAACGACGACCCTATCTGAGTTATTCGTTCAGGATGCTCGTCGCCCAGGATAACAATTTCTGTAGATTCCACAACTTGTCCTTTTACGAGTTGAGATTCATCCCTAGGGTCAAGAGTTTCAATTTCTGTGCCTTCCTCCACTTGGTAAGTAGTAGTCTTTTTCTGTAATTCTTCAAGTTCCTCTTGCTCGGCAGACGAATAATAGCATTCCCGAGCTACTTTTTGCTCACCTTTCATAATTCCTACTCCAAAATTCGTTGGGAATTTCAAACACTGATGAACTGTAGATGGAACTGCTTCGAACTTCTTCAATCCAACTCTTCCCATGATGATGTTGTAGGCGGACTGCACATTCTTATCCATTACAAAAAAGCGTATTCTTTCTGTTCGACAAGCAGGTCAAGTTCCAATGAGTATATCCAACTTGATCGTCCCAAGTGGAAAAACTTTCTCGCCAGCAAAACCCAGAAGGGGTCTGTGATAAGGTTCTAATTGAGATAATTTTAAATTCAAGCCATCAAAGCATGAATAATACATGATGTCTGCCGAACTACCATTGTCTACTAACACCCTTGAAATGACCACATCCTTCATCCTCATTTTGATCACCAGAGGATCATCATGAGGGTAGAGAACACCTGCCAGGTCGTTTTTTGAAAAACCAATCACTAGCTTCTCTTTGTTTACCTTCCTCGGACGATCATCCTCGGCCAGGTTTATTCGCTGAATGTATGAACAAGCTTGAGCCTCTCCGAGATAAGCTTTTCTTTCTGCAGTAAGGTCTCCTCCTCCTGCATCTCCTCCTGTAATAACATTACAATCAAATGACCCAAAACGTATGGAAAATACCTCTCGTTCGGGTTTCCTTGGCTTTTTGGGAAGATCGGGGTCATCATCTGGATCCTCTTCATGGTCCCTCCTCTTTTTCTCCTCTGCACGACGAGGAGATCTAGATCTCTCTCTAGTTCTATCATCATTCTTCCTCTCACTCCTGCGATCTACGTACTTTGATAATTTTCCTCTTCGAATGAGTGTTTCAATCTCGTTCTGAAGGGCTATACAATTTTTGGTCATATGGCCATGATCTTTGTGAAACTCGCAATATTTGGTCTTATTCCTCAGGTCGGGATCTGTCTTCAGTTTCTCTGGCCATTTGATTTCCTCGTTATTCCTGATTTCTTCCAAAACATGATTAATACCCACTTTCAATGGAGTATAATTATCATACTTCTTTAGGTCTTCCAACTTCATCCTGTTATATTTGGAATATTTGTCACCACCATTACTTTTCTGATCTTTCTTCTTAGAATTGTCGACCTCCACTTTAACTTCTTTATCCATATTCTTCTTCGCAGCCATAGCCTCCTCGGCATTCATGATTTTGGCCGCCTTTGCCATCAACTCCGACATATTTTTAGGTGGATCTTTGGCCAAAGTGTAATACAGCTTGTTAGGCAGCAAACCACTCATCAGAGCAGTGATTGCTGTCTTTTCTTCATAATCTATGACTTCCAACTTTTCGTTATTGAAACGAGTTATGTAATCTCTAGTACTTTCACCTGATTTTTGTCTAACACTTAGCAAGTGTGCTACTCGCTTTACCGGCTTTGCTCCAAAACAAAAATTGCCAATAAACAGCTCGGCTAACTGAACAAAAGTTGAAATCTTTCCCCGAGGAAGATTATTGTACCATATCTGTGCAGATCCGGTAAGAGTTCCCGAGAATGCTCTACACCTCATCTCGTCGGGGACAGCGTAGATATCTGCAGCAGCTTGGTACTGTTCTATATGAAGTACGGGATCTGTCTTTCCATCGTACTTGGGAGTCACTACGGGTGCTTTGAATTTCGACGGTGTAGGGAAATCCACAATGGCTTGCACAAAAGGTGTTCCTTGAACAAAAGTTCTCTGTAAGGGGTTTCTCGCCTTAGCCATTTCTCCCAGTCAATCCTCCAACCGTTGAATGGAACCTTTCCATGCTTCATTCCCTTCCTCGGGCCGCTTAGTCCGAGCAACTGATTGCTCTGACGTAGCTTCCTAAGATTTATCTCGACGAGTGGTTGGTCGCGATTGCGCAGATCCTTCTCTCAAACCTGGTGGTGGTCGAAAACTTCTTGATGGAGCCCTAGGTGGACTCATGTTCCTCCTTGGTCCTAACCGACTGAAAGGAGACACTCTACTTAACATTTCCAAAGCGCTAGTTCTCTCCGGAGAGAGAGTGATACGTTGATCTGTATCCGAAGCCCGTATCGATGAAGTTCGCCCAGGTTGATAAGAAAAATCATTAGACTCCTCATTGCGATATGACCCAGTACGTCTAGATTGCGATTGCCTATGATCACTCCTTTGCCCTGAATAGGTAGGTGCATCGCCCTGAAGAGTTTGAATGAGTTGCCTTATAGATTCTTGCATGGCGGTTTGTCCTTGAGCCAGATTCATCATAATTCCAGCCAGATCTGGGGATGCAGATGGATTTGGATGATTTCCAGTATTTCCAACATTTCGATTACTGGATTCTGGATTATCTGCCATTGGTGACAAATGATTTTTATGAAAAACGATAATAACAGTCGTTTCCCACAGACGGCGCCAATCTGTTGATGTAAAAAAATAGATTACTCTAATTATTCAATCACAGATAAATAAATAAGACAAAGATTTTTAAAGTGGTTCGGCTAGGAATAAAGCCTACGTCCACTGTTATGTTATTGCTGAGTGTTTGTGGAATTCTTGATTACAAGTTCTTTCAAGAAATTCCGGTCCCCCTGAATTGAGGATGATACAAGGTATTTATAGCCTTTAGGCTGTACATGAAAGGTCCAATACATTAAATGATATACATATGAAAGGGTAATACATTTAATGCAGCGTGTGCGTCAAGAATATAATGAATAGTTGAACAGTTGTCCGTCTGGTAATTAATGATACGGCCGAGATGCAGTTCGGACCGCCTTAGTTGCTTGTTGATCAAAAGTTCCTCGGAATACTTAGTGTATCTCGGGATGATAGAGTTCCTCGGAATGATAGAATTCCTCGGTATGATAGAGTTCCTCGGTGTGATAGAGTTTCTCGGTGTATTCTCGTTGTTCGGAAAGAAGCACGGTTGGTCGGGAAATGATCTTCCTCGTTGCTATTGTGCCATGTAGATTGACACGTGTCTTCATCTTATTCGTCCACATCAGCACATTTATTTTGGTATCAACAGAGGGTATAGGCCACAAATGGCCACCCTATTGAGAAACATCGAAAGGCAGAGAATCAACATCAATAAGAGGAACCCATTTGATGACCATAACAGGAGCCCAATCCTCAGACGTGTCAGTGCCTTCGACGTGAACTTGAGACTTTACATGGGCTAGAGCCTCAGCTATCAGGGGTGACATGGCGTTAGCAAATTTTAAGATGACCCACCGATAGGCCGTGTTGATTCCCCTCTCCAAGTACTCAAGACCGAAGCCCTGGAACTCGTCGAAGAGTTTGTTAGCCTCCATGGCATCGATCTCGACCCTCTTCATTGCTTCATCAAGTTCATTCTTGAACTGGACCCCCTGGTTGGTCAGAGCCTCATCTTTTGCTTTTATAAGGTTATCTTTTAATTTGAAGACAGCCTCATGATGATTCACAAGCTCATCCAGAACCCTTGTATGCTCAGTCCTCGCACTCTCCAGATTGGCCCTGGCAGTCCCCAACTGAGTCTTCAGGTCGGCCTCATTTTGAATAGATCTCTCGACATCATGGAACTTCTGTTAGTTTGTAGCCATCCACTTGGTAGCAAAAGTGAAGGCACAGACAGGTTGTATAAGACAAGGGAGAGGTCATATTAAAGAGCCGAGGGAATAGTTTATAAAATATTGGTGAATCAAAAGTAAAGAAGTGAATGAGATACTTGGGCTAGAGTATGAAGCTCGTAGTCATAAACCTTGATCGGGGGCATCTTGGATAAGAATTCATAGTCCGTGACCGATGGTGCCGAGAATATGGAGGCCTTAGTTGCCCTTAAGTTGGTTATTAGAGAGGAAGGTTCGACCCTTAATAAGGTCCGATTTTGAGACCAGTAGACGCCCATGCAGGAGGAGGAGTTGGTCCCCTCAATGTGTGTCTGAGGGACCTCTACCCTTCTCCTCATACGTTTGTCAGGCCGAGAGCCAGTAGGGACTTCCTGCTCCTTATATTTGCGAGTGTCCACGGTCGGTTCTACTTGGGTCATCCCCATGGCCTTTATCTTTTTATGATGGAGCTGCGGCTCCTTGCCTTTCTTCTTGCCCATTCTAGACATCAAGCTAGGGGCAGTCATCTCCTAAATTTTATCATGCGCGTTTGCAGGCCGACCTGAAAAAGAGACGATACATCAGATATAAGCAATAATAATGAGGAAAGACTTTGAAACAAATGAAACAAAAAACAACTCACATAATTCTGTTAATGGGTCGACCCTCAGACCAGTTTCGTTGAGGAAATGAGGGGCCATCAAATCTTCAAACTTGGAAAGTCCACCCTCTTTCCCTTGTTCCCTCAGGTAATCAACTATATCCCTATCATTCGAGCTAAGTCCAGGGTCTGACCTTGCTTTCATATAGGGGTTAGACCATTCCCTTGGTACCCTCAGACTATCTTCTAGAGGCTCAACCACGGTGAGGAATTCCCAATCCCCAGAGATAAAGAAGAACCTCTTCATTCAATCATTATTAGAAGTTTGTGCTATATGGAGAAGTTTTTTGTCAGACTTCCTCGCCCCTAGATGAAAATACCCAGGTTGCTTGGACGAGGAAGTTATGTTATAGTAGGCTATGAACAAACCATTCAAGGGCTCGTTAGTGAAAGTGATATTCTAGAGGGAGATCTAGCCGAGGATGGTCCTCCAGGAGTTAGGAGGAAGTTGATAAGGAGCAACCCCAAGGGCAGAAAGTATATCAACTATTATAGGGTGCAGAGGAAACCTAACACCTACTCCGAGCATCTTCTCATAAACAATAAGTTCTCCTTCATTCTCCTGGAAGACCCTTTCATCCTCATTTAGGACCATCATAATTATATTTGGTTGTATACCATAGAGGTGACTCCACAGTAAGAGGTCACGATCCCTAACAGATGATACGTAAGTTGAGGAACCAGAAGTGTTAACTTGACCAGTATCAGAATTCTCACTATCGTCCCCAGACCTCTCATCCACAGATCTCTCAGCCTTGTCGCGTATCGATATGCCATCTGGAAAGGCCACTTGGAAGGTAAGAGGGGACGGCTATGTCACAAGGATAGTCTCAGAATGAACTATTCCCCCATCCTATCGGTTTGGGCTAAGTGTTGATGTCTCTCCTCTCCCAAAAGGCCCAGCACCCGTCGGTGACGATGCTTATTCATTTATTTCTCCCTCTTATGTCTGACACTCGTCTGGACGATAGGAAGACCCAAAGGGATTAGAGGGTAAAATTATGGCTAATGGAATTGGGAAGACGGGTCGTACCCAAACAGGTCCAGCCCCTCGTCTATGCTCGTTCTCTTCCTCTATTCGTCTAATCTCCGTAAAACACCTCTCCCTCAAAGTTGGAAACTCCTCGACTAAATCATAAAGTCTTTTGATAATGAAGAGGGAGACCCTACACTTGGCAAAAAAAAATTCAAATAACCTATAAACAAATTAAACAGTTGACCAAGTTGACTATGGATCAAACCTAGAAAAATGAAAGGTTTTTGTTGATGAGCACTCAAGAACGGGAAGAAAAAAGCTCATCGAAAAAGGAAACCAAAGGTTCCCCAGAGAACCTCAAAGCACAAAAACTCAAGGCAAAACCACCGTTAGGTGGTGGAAGGGGAATTTAGGAAAGCCTAAAGCCTAATATCAAGCCCTACAACCTCCACAGGAGGGCAGGTTCTCACGCCGAAAAAGTATAAACAATCAAGAAAATGGAAAAGAAACCAAAGAAAGAAACATGCTAGAATGGAAGATTGAAAAAAAATTTAGGGCAGAAAGATTACCTTAGGGTGCAGAATGAGACTAAGCGAAGCTTTGAACACAGGAAAAATGGCAGAAATGTTGATTGGAGCTACTAAAAAGCTAGAGAGAGAGCGTGAGTGCAAAGAAGAAGGAAAGAAATGATTGTTTAAAAATGGTTTAAATACTTTGTTATTAGTGGTCCCATTAATCAAGGCAATGCACAACCCATAAGGAGAAGCATCATTAGGGCACAAAGTCCCAAGCATAGTGTGCAACCGTCATATATGGGAAACACTCATGATGATTAACAGCTGACAAGATGTCAATCAACTTGACAAATGTCACTCATCAACCTAACCACTATTTGGCATTTCAAGGCAACATTACCCCTTAGCCATCTCAACATCATCGATGACCAAGGTCTAGGGGTGATTGATATACCAAAATACACCCTTGGCCTAGCTGAGGGTATCCTCATATAAGACAAGGGTCCAACTCTATCACATCGAGGGTCTTATCAGAGATCGGGAGACCCCAAAAATGGGCCTACCCTTCACCATAGGCTAGACGACCCTATAAGGGGCTGACCCTTCATCACAGGTCGGGCGATCGTATAAGGGGTCGACCCTACACCATAGGTCAGATGACCCTATAAGGAGTCAATCCTTCATCGTAGGCTGGAAGACTCTAAGAGGGGACGACAGTACGAGGCCCATATCTAACACGGCCTAGTGCTAGCATGAACTTCAACCTCGACCTAACATTATAGGCTGAGGGTGACATCATTGAGGAGCATGATTTGGGAGACGCGTGGCACAGCACGCGTGGGACTCATATAGCACGTGGACCTGAACGTTATAACAATATCATTCCCTCACGTGAGGGAATGTTATGTCATCATTAATCACAAGTTTCACAGCAAGGTGTCAAGCCGGAATTGGCTATATCATCATTCACATGCTCAATGCATGCTTGGGGGGTACACTACTCCCCCCAAGCCCTATATATACTTGTCATCTTCAACCTTGTAAAGGGATCGATATTTTTCAACCCTAGCTAAAACTCTGCTTGTACACACAGTAGAGAGAGAGTGAGCTTAGGAGCATTGTACCCAAGGCCATTAGTGCCCTTATTTAATGGATCACACACTCACATTGGATGTAGGCCTGATTGGATGAACCACTATACATCATTTTCCTTTTTCTGTGACACCCCGACTAATTAAATACCGGGTAGCTACTCCTTTATTAAATTAATACAAAATGCCAAGTTGGTTCAGTTAATAGCATCACTGTCGAAAACATTTAATGATTACTAACCACCTAGTATTTAAAAATAAGTTGTCAAATTTTAAATTAAATCTGATTAACATGCGATAAATGAAATGTAAAAGAATAACATCACCATACACCATAAAGTCTCAATAAAGTAACCAACAAATAATAATAAATCTGGAGGAAATACTCCTCACAACAATCCCAATATGGAAATCAATAAAACAAGTCCGCATCCTGAATTAATTACAAACCAAAGTCTGAATAACTGAAATATAAAATGTCTCTAATAGAAATGGGCAACATGCCCTAAAAATGATGGAACTGAATATGCAGTCAAAACCAAAGGAAGCGTCTACTAGCAAGGCCCTGTAACTTCCACAACAGCTACAGCTCGTCACCTGAATGGAAATCCTATGCATGGTGTCCTTGTGGCTGGGCACCTAAAAGGTTTTTACGAAAAAATAGATTTGAAAGCAAACGGGTCAGAGCCCAAAAGTGGAGAGTGTGTTGAAAACATCAAGTGCTTTAATAACATTAAAACAATGAATGCAAAATACATGTTAGGACGTGCACTCACATGAAATTCTCACCTCTCGACTAATTGTGCACTCCTAACGTACCGTACCCATCTAAGTGACATTCATATCTAACTAAACCGTCATAAGTTCTACCCCTTACTACTCGATTCCCATTATACATTATAACGTTATCAATTAAATAGAGGCTTTACTTAAACTCGGATTTTCAATTATTAGCAATACAATTCCCTACAGGTTATCCCTTTTTTTTCTCAAAGCGTTACCATAATTATACTCACAATACCAACATGAAAGTTCTCATTATTTAAGCGTATATTATTTACGTCATGAATATACAATACAAGCATCCGAGTCTAGGCTACGGTGCACATACTCTGCTATCTCATCCCGGTACATCACGTACATAAGGATTACAAATTCCGAGTCTCTCGGGAATTGTTAGAAAGCACAACACACAAAAATGGAGGCGAACATAATTCAACATATACATGGGTCACGTACATACATACGCTCCACAGTCAGCTGACTTATTAACTCACAAATAAGTCATTCTCTGAACTATGTCCTCGAGGTACCAATCTAAATCCGGGCACACAAAGATTAGATGGCCCTAAGCGAACGTAAACCTCCCGTGATAGCAAGTATGGTAGGTATGTCATACACATAAAATCGTACATACTAAGCATGCACACATCTTAGTAATTACCATATTTTATTAGTAGTATACTTCTCATTCTTATACCAACTGTTAATGTCACACAAATTATATGCCCCGGATTTATATGCATTTAAGTCATTAATTATCCTCGCATCGTGATTAGTCACACGCGTCCTAATCCACAAATACCATTTGGTTCAAATCATTCTTCTATATTTTACTCCTCAATATAACCCGAACATCCCAACTATATCAATTAGTCATCAAGGTAATGTTATCTCTACACTTAAATAAGGTTACGGGACACTAGAAATCAAATCAGGGCAAAAAGGCCAATCTGTCAACTCGTTAGAAGTCTCGTTCGAACGAGGTCGTTCGAACGAGAGTTCGTTCGAACGAAATGGGCATCTAATGAGATCTCGTTCGAACGAAAGGCATCGAACGAACATCCACTCGTTAGAAGTCAAACTGTCAGCTCGTTAGAAGCTCGTTCGAACGACCTGGGCAGGTCTTCTAACGAGGTGACCGTTTCGAGCCCAGAATTTTCCTATCTCATTTTTCTCAATTTTCTTCACCTCTAATCTCATCTAAAAGTCGCCCCAACAGTATTTTAAGGTTTCTAATCATCACTAAACATTCATAGGTCATAACACAACATTTATATAGGGCCAAATCTTCCTATACATCATCTAATTATCATAACTCCCCAATTTTCCCCAAACCTTATAAACATGAACCCTAGAAATTTAAAGTCATCAATTTCCATATATAAATCCGTTTTTGTAACATAAAAATAGTAATTATTTTAGTCTAATCACCCAATAACAATTCTATATGAAAACCTATATCCAAATCTGAATTTATAACTCCAATTTCATGGGTTTTTATAAATCTCCCAACACAATGCAAATATATCAATTTTCTAATCATGGAAGAAGCATTCGCTTGAAATTAATGAAATTAAACCACTTGCCTTGGATTATTCTCCGAATTTGGTGTTGAATTGATGGAGGTTGCTCTTCCCTTTTCTCCCAAGGTTGAAGGTTGAAGATGAAGGTTAGGGTTTTCTCTTTTAGGAACCTCTCCTAACTTCTCCTAAAACTCTCGTTGCCCTCTAATCACCTAAGTGCTGGTAATGGGTTAGTGGGTCATTAATTTCCTTATTTTAAACTCCCAAAATTCGTTGGTCATAAATCCCAAAATTCCAAAATTACCAAAATACCCTTTTTAGTTACCGGTATGGCCCAATAATGCCCCGGAATCCAAATTAAACCCCCGGCTAGTGTTTTCTGACTATTTTGACCCTTCTGGACTCGTTGGCACACTCAAAATGACCATACGGTTGATAAAAATAAAATTCACTTTTTAATTTAAATAATTACGTTCCTGACGCGACTGTCACGCGCGTTCCAACAAAATTTCCCAAATTGTCGTATTTCAGTCTCGCGACAATTTTAATATTTTCAATATTCATATACTGCCATATATACACATTATAATCAAATACCAACTCACATCTCGTTAGTATTTTATTCGAATTAATTCCCAATTAATTCACATTTAATTTAATTAATCCCATAAATAAATATCCATAAAAATACGGGGTATTACATACTTCCCCCCTAATAACAGAATTTTGTCCCGAAATTCGGAACTAGAAAGTACCTGGTAAAAATAACTCGAGATAACGTTCGCTCATTTCATCCTCGCGCTCCCATGTGGACTGCTCGGCATTATGATGCCACCACTGAACACGTACAAACAGAACTATCTTTGACCGCAGTTTCCGCTCACTTCGGTCCAAAATAGCAATCAGCCCCTCCTCGTAGTAGCTATCGGGCTGGAGGTCGATGTCCTCCAAAGCAATATGAGAATGAGCCAAATCATCTCTAAGATATTTTATTAGCGAGAAAATATGAAACACATCATGAATCCTGTGTAAATGCTCCGATAACCCAAGTCTATACGCAACAGACCCAATCCACTCGATGATAGGAAATGGTCCCACGTATCTCGGTGCCAACTTCCCCTTCTTCCCAAATCGCATAATCCCCTTCATAGGAGATACTCTGAGTAAAACCTGGTCCCCCACTTGGAACTCCCTGAAGAACCTCTTCGCATCAGCATAGCTCTTCTGCCGATCCTGAGCTACCCGAATGCCACTCCGTATGAATTCTATCCTTGCCGAAGTATCCTGAATCACTTCCAGCGCAAGTAGTTTGTTGTACCCCACCTCCAACCAACAAGCTGGGGAACGACAAGGTCTACCGTACAACGCCTCAAATGGAGCCATGCCAATGGTGAACTGGTAGGAGTTGTTGTAAGCAAACTCCACCAGTGGAAGATACTGCTCCCATCCACCCCCAAAATCAATGATGCACATACGCAACATGTCCTCCAACATCTGGTTTGTACGCTCGGTTTGCCCATCGGTCTGCGGATGATAAGCCATACTCAAACGCAATTCCGTGCCCATGGCCTCCTGAAAACTCTCCCAAAATCGTGAAACAAATATCTTGTCTCTGTCAGACATGATATTTAGGGGCACACCGTGAAGTCTCAATATTTCTGCAATAAAAAGCTGGGCATACTGTCCCGTAGTGTAGTCTGTTCTTACAGGTATAAAATGAGAAACTTTGGTCAACCTGTCCACAATTACCCAAATGGAGTCGTGACCTCTTTGTGACGTAGGCAACCCCGTGATAAAGTCCATGGATATGCTCTCCCACATCCACATCGGGACTTATAATGGCTTTACAAGTCTTGTCGATCTCTGATGATCCACTTTTACCAGCTGACAACTGGCGCATTTAGAAACAAACACGACAATATCTCTCTTTATCCCGCTCCACCAATACTGTCGTCTCATGTCTTGGTACATTTTATCCCCATCGAGGTGTACCGCAAATCGTGAGACGTGCGAATCTGCCATCACCTCGTGCCGCAATTCGTCCCCTTTCGGAACTACCAGTCTCCCATTGAAGCGTAATCCCCCGTCTGAGCTAACGGTATAGGACTCAGCTCCCTCTGCTAGTAATCGAACTATCTTCTCCTGACAGAATGAGTCATTTGCTTGTGCCTTCACCACTCTTATGACAATCTGCGGTGTAACGGTGATCTGGCCACTGCATCCTGGTGTCCCAACTGTTTCCACTTTGCCTTCCACACCCCTGCCACCTCATCTACTGGCCTACTGCTCAACGCGTCTGCTACCATGTTAGCCTTCCCCGGGTGATATTGGATATCAAACTGATAGTCCTTCACAAACTCAAGCCACCTTCGCTGCCGCATATTCAACTCCTTCTGCGTGAATAGGTACTGCAAGGACTTGTGGTCCGTGAACAATCGAAACTTCTCCCCCAAAAGATAATGTCTCCAAATCCGAAGGGCAAATACAACTGCCGCTAACTCCAAATCATGAGTGGGGTAGTTCTTCTCGTGAGGCTTAAGCTTACGCGAAGCATAAGCTATGACCTGACTCTCCTGCTGCAATACACCTCCAAGTCCTTGTAAGGACGCATCGGTGTAAACTAGATACTCAACTCCTGGTCTCGGCAATGCTAACACAGGTTCTGAGGTCAACTTGTCCTTCAACTCATCAAATGCCAGCTGACAGGCGTCACTCCAGATGAATGGCACACCCTTACGAGTCAGATGTGTCAAAGGACCCGCTATCTTTGACAAACCCCGAATAAACCTCCTGTAGTATCCTACTAGGACCAATAAACTACGGATCTCAGTCGGTGTCGTGGGTTGTCCCCACTCCCTCACCGCGGATACCTTCTCCGGATCAACTGATATCCCCCGGTCGGAAATAATATGCCCCAAAAACTGAACCTCCTTCAGCCAAAACTCGCACTTCTCATATTTTGCATACAGCTCGTTCTGACGTAGCGTCTGCAAAACTTGCCTCAAATGTTCGGCGTTCTCCTCCCCTATATGGGAGTAAACCGGAATATCATCAATTAAGACAATGACGAATTGATCTAGGAACTCTCCGAACACCCTATTCATCAATTCCATAAACACGGCTGGAGCATTGGTTAAACCAAAAGGCATAACTCAAAACTCGTAGGAACCATATCTCGTTAAGAAAGAGGTCTTCGAGACGTCCTCCTCCCTTATACGCAACTGATGGTATCCCGATCGCAAATCAATCTTTGAGAAGAAAGAATCTCCTCTCAGCTGGTCGAATAACTCATCGATTTGGGGCAACGGATACTTATTTCGTATCGTGACTTTATTCAACTCCCGGTAATCTACACACAACCTCAACGATCCATCCCTCTTCTTTACAAATAACACAGGGGCACCCCACGGCGAAGTACTCCTCTGGATAAACCCCTGGCCCAAAAACTGCTCAATCTGAACCCGTAACTCTATCATCTTGGCTGGAGCCATACGGTAAGGTGCGCGGGCAATAGGCCGAGTGCCCGGCGTCAAGTCGATCACAAAATCTATCGCTCTACTCGGAGGTAATCCAGGTATATCCTGAAATACATCGGCAAACTCTCGAACAACCGGAATCGAATCAAGTGGTATCACCACTTCCTTAGAGGTCTCCTCCTCTATATAGTACAAGTGGGTGGACAATCCTCCCTCAGGACGAGGCATCGCAACCAAAAACATCTCCTGCCCGGGAATGGCAAAGATAATGCTCCTACTAAAACAGTCAATCATGGCTCGGTACGCAACTAGCCAATCCATACCAATAATGGCATCATACTCGGTCATCTCTAACACTAACATATCTGCAGGTAAAGTAAACCTCCCGATCTCTATACCCACGCCTCTACATACAAGGGAAATCACCGAACCCCTACTCAACGGTGAATCTACACAAGTAACCGTGCTCTCGGCGGTGTCTAACAACCCAATGGTGCGTGCAAATCTCATAGCAATGAAACAATGTGTAGCCCTCGTGTCAAATAAAATACGCCCTAGAGTCCCCTGAATAGAGAACATACCCTCAATGGCTGGTGGATCCTATGGGGCTGTGACCTGCTGGAGCTAATACACTCTCCCATATTGAAGCTGTCCCTGCTGAACTGGGACTGCTGGAATGGGTGGTAATGCTGCCATTTGTGGTACTGGGAGGGCGGCGGGAAACATAGGCCTCTGTGGCTCGTGTCGAGCACCCTGCTGCTGCTGTTGTGGGGCCTTGCCCTTATCAGGACAATCCTGACGTTTGTGGCCAATCTTACCACAAATGAAACACTTCCCCTGGAAGTTTCCCCCTCGCTTCCCATGCTAACCACGGCCCTGGTGACCGTTACCATTTCTGCCCTGGCCTTGCTGGCCCTTGTGAAACTGTTATTGACCATTCTGCCCCTGCTGGCCCTGATGGCCCTGCCTAAAACCGCCCTGCCCATGCCTGAAATTCCCCGATCTGAACCTCTTATGGTCCCCCTACTGAGAACCCTGGTCACCCTGCCTCTGCCCCTGAGTAGATTGTGCCCCACTGGCACCGTTTCCCCCAGTCCTGCCCTGATGGTTGGACTCTCTGGACCTCTTGCTCTCAGTCATGTGAAAGAGGTGATCCTAGAAGTGTAACAGTGCAGCGTTAACCACGTCTGAATAAGTGGCCCATGAGAGGTTCCCCAATAAATGCTAACGGATCCTCCATGTCAATCCATCGGTAAACTTCTGGATCTTCTTCTCCTCTGTCGGTATTTCATCCAGAACAATATTCAATAGATTTGTGAATTCGGCCTCATACTCGGCCACAGTCTTACCCTCCTGCCTGAGATTCATTAACTTCCTCCTCAATTCCGTATGAACGGCTGACGAAAAATACTTGCGGTCGAACCGCACCCAAAACTCCTGTATCGTGAGAGTATCTCTCTCCTCCACGGTGGTAATAGACTCCCACCACTGCAGTGCAGATCCCACTAGCTTGAAAGTAGCTAGTACCTGCTTCTGAACATCGGTGCACTCATACATGCTCAAGTGCCTCTGAATGTCTTTCCTCCACTGACTTGAAACCACAACATCGGAGCTACCTGCGAACTCCGATGGGTGTGCTTTCTGAAAAGCATCACGTACGCGTTCCCAAGAAGACGGGAATGCATGTGCCTGAATTGGCGCGGCTACTGGCGCCTGGGGTGGTGCCTGCTGTACAACGACTAGAGAGGCATTTACCTCTTGGGCTACAATGGCTGCAACCTCAGCGGCATTCATGGTGCCATGTTCAGGTGCTGGCTGTGGCTCTGGCTGTGCATCCCTAGGAACTCGCTGCGCACGTCGTGGAGGCATCTGAAATGAGAGTAAAATCTTATAAGCTTGCAATTATTATCTCAAAATAGCTGAAGAGTGGAGCATATATAAAGGAATACAACAGTCCTAAAATATAGGGCTCTACATCAAAGAAAGCTCAGCGGAAACATAATAAGTTGTACAGATCCTAAAGGACACTAGAACCTGATGCTCTGATACCACCTGTGACACCCCGACTAATTAAATACCGGGTAGATACTCCTTTATTAAATTAATACAAAATGCCAAGTTGGTTCAGTTAATAGCATCACTGTCGAAAACATTTAATGATTACTAACCACCTAGTATTCAAAAATAAGTTGTCAAATTTTAAATTAAATCTGATTAGCATGCGATAAATGAAATGTAAAAGAATAACATCACCATACACCACAAAGTCTCAATAAAGTAACCAACAAATAATAATAAATCTGGAGGAAATACTCCTCACAACAATCCCAATATGGAAATCAATAAAACATGTCCGCATCCTGAATTAATTACAAACCAAAGTCTGAATAACTGAAATATAAAATGTCTCTAATAGAAATGGGCAACATGCCCAACAAATGATGTAACTGAATATGGAGTCAAAACCAAAGGAAGCGTCTACTAGCAAGGCCCTATAACTTCCACAACAGCTACAGCTCGTCACCTGAATGGAAATCCTATCCATGGTGTCCTTGTGGTTGGGCACCTAAAAGGTTTTTACAAAAAAATAGATTTGAAAACAAACGGGTCAGATCCCGAAAGTGGAGAGTATTTTGAAAACAACAAGTGCTTTAATAACATTAAAACAATGAATGCAAAATACATGTTAGGACGTGCACTCACATGAAATTCTCACCTCTCGACTAATTGTGCACTCCTAACGTACCGTACCCATCTAAGTGACATTCATATTTAACTAAACCGTCATAAGTTCTACCCCTTTCTACTCGATTCCCATTATACATTCTAACGTTATCAATTAAATAAAGGCTTTACTTAAACTCGGATTTTCAATTATTAGCAATACAATTCACTACAGGTTATCCCTTTTTACTTTCTCAAAGCGTTACCATAATTATACTCACAATACCAACATGAAAGTTCTCATTATTTAAGCGTATATTATTTACCTCATGAATATACAATACAAGCACCCGAGTCTAGGCTACGGTGCACATACTCTGCTATCTCATCCCGGTACATCACGTACATAAGGATTACAAATTCCGAGTCTCTCGGGAATTGTTAGAAAGCATAACACACAAAAATGGAGGCGAACATAATTCAACATATCCATGGGTCACGTACATACCTACGCTCCACAGTCAGCTGACTTATTAACTCACAAATAAGTCATTCTCTGAACTATGTCCTCGAGGTACCAATCAAAATCCGGGCACACAAGGATTAGATGGCCCAAAGCGAACGTAAACCTCCCGTGATAGCAAGTATGGTAGGTATGTCATACACATAAAATCGTACTTACTAAGCATGCACACATCTTAGTAATTACCATATTTTATTAGTAGTATACTTCTCATTCTTATACCAACTGTTAATGTCACACAAATTATATGCCCCCGATTTATATGCATTTAAGTCATTAATTATCCCCGCATCGTGATTAGTCACACGCGTCCTAATCCATAAATACCATTTGGTTCAAATCATTCTTCTATATTTTACTCCTCAATATAACCCGAATATCCCAACTATATCAATTAGTCATCAAGGTAATGTTATCTCTACACTTAAATAAGGTTACGGGACACTAGAAATCAAATCAGGGCAAAAAGGCCAATCTGTCAACTCGTTAGAAGTCTCGTTCGAACGAGGTCGTTCGAACGAGAGTTCGTTCGAACGAGAGTTCGTTCGAACGAGAGTTCGTTCGAACGAGAGTTCGTTCGAACGAGAGTTCGTTCGAACGAAATGGGCATCTAATGAGATCTCGTTCGAACGAAAGGCATCGAACGAACATCCACTCGTTAGAAGTCAAACTGTCAGCTCGTTAGAAGCTCGTTCGAACGAGCTCGTTCGAACGACCTGGGCAGGTCTTCTAACGAGGTGACAGTTTCGAGCCCAGAATTTTCCTATCTCATTTTTCTCAATTTTCTTCACCTCTAATCTCATCTAAAAGTCGACCCAATATTATTTTAAGGTTTCTAATCATCACTAAACATTCATAGGTCGTGACACAACATTTATATAGGGCCAAATCTTCCTATACATCATCTAATTATCATAACTCCCCAATTTTTTCCAAACCTTATGAACATGAACCCTAGAAATTTAAAGTCATCAATTTCCATATATAAATCCGTTTTTGTAACATAAAAATAGTAATTCTTTTAGTCTAATCACCCAATAACAATTCTACATGAAAACCTATATCCAAATCTGAATTTATAACTCCAATTTCATGGGTTTTTATAAATCTCCCAACACAATGCAAATATATCAATTTTCTAATCATGGAAGAAGCATTCGCTTGAAATTAACGAAATTAAACCACTTGCCTTGGATTATTCTCCGAATTTGGTGTTGAATTGGTGGAGGTTGCTCTTCCCTTTTCTCCCAAGGTTGAAGGTTGAAGATGAAGGTTAGGGTTTTCTCTTTTGGGAACCTCTCCTAACTTCTCCTAAAACTCCCGTTGCCCTATAATCACCTAAGTACTGGTAATGGGTTAGTGGGTCATTAATTTCCTTATTTTAAACTCCCAAAATTCGTTGGTCATAAATCCCAAAATTCCAAAATTACCAAAATACCCTTTTTAGTTACCGGTATGGCCCAATAATGCCCCGGAACCCAAACTAAGCCCCCGGCTAGTGTTTTCTGACTATTTCGACCCTTCCGGACTCGTTGGCGCACTCAAAATGACAATCCGGTTGATAAAAATAAAATTCACTTTTTAATTTAAATAATTACGTTCCTGACGCGACTGTCACGCGCGTTCCAACAAAATTTCCCAAATTGTCGTATTTCAGTCTCGCAACAATTTTAATATTTTCAATATTCATATACTGCCATATATACACATTATAATCAAATACCAACTCACATCTCGCTAGTATTTTATTCTGATTAATTCCCAATTAATTCACATTTAATTTAATTAATCCCATAAATAAATATCCATAAAAATACGAGGTATTAAATACTTCCCCCCTAATAACAGAATTTTGTCCCGAAATTCGGAACTAGAAAGTACCTGGTAAAAATAACTCTGGATAACGTTCGCTCATTTCATCCTCGCGCTCCCATGTGGACTCCTCGGCATTATGATGCCGCCACTGAACACGTAATAACGGAACTATCTTTGACCGCAGTTTCCGCTCACTTCGGTCCAAAATAGCAATCAGCCCCTCCTCGTAGGAGCTATCGGGCTGGAGGTCGATGTCCTCCAAAGCAATATGAGAATGAGCCAAATCATCTCTAAGATATTTTCTTAGCGAGAAAATATGAAACACATCATGAATCTTGTGTAAATGCTCCGATAACCCAAGTCTATACGCAACAGACCCAATCCGCTCGATGATAGGAAATGGTCCCACGTATCTCGGTGCCAACTTCCCCTTCTTCCCAAATCGCATAATCCCCTTCATAGGAGATACTCTGAGTAAAACCTGGTCCCCCACTTGGAACTCCCTGAAGAACCTCTTCGCATCTGCATAGCTCTTCTGCCGATCCTGAGCTACCCGCATGCGACTCCATATGAATTCTATCCTTGCCGAAGTATCCTGAATCACTTCCAGCCCAAGTAGTTTGTTGTACCCCACCTCCAACCAACAAGCTGGGGAACGACAAGGTCTACCATACAATGCCTCAAATGGAGCCATGCCAATGGTGAACTGGTAGGAGTTGTTGTAAGCAAACTCCAATGATGCACATACGCAACATGTCCTCCAACATCTGGTTTGTACGCTCGGTTTGCCCATAGGTCTGTGGATGATAAGCCGTACTCAAACGCAATTCTGTGCCCATGGCCTCCTGAAAACTCTCCCAAAATCGTGAAACAAAAATCTTGTCTCTGTCAGACACGATATTTAGGGGCACACCGTGAAGTCTCAATATTTCTGCAATAAAAAGCTGGGCATACTGTCCCGTAGTGTAGTCTATCCATATAGGTAGAAAATGAGCAACTTTGGTCAACCTGTCCACAATTACCCAAATCGAGTCGTGACCTCTCTGTGACGTAGGCAACCCCGTGATAAAGTCCATGGATATGCTCTCCCACATCCACATCGGGACTTCTAATGGCTGTAAAAGTCCTGTCGATCTCTGATGATCCACTTTTACCAGCTGACAAGTGGCACATTTAGAAACAAACACGGCAATATCTCTCTTCATCCCGCTCCACCAATACTGTCGTCTCATGTCTTGGTACATTTTGTCCCCATCGGGGTGTACCGCAAATCGTGAGACGTGCGACTCTGCCATCACCTCGTGCCGTAATTCTTCCACTTCCGGAACTACCAGTCTCCCATTGAAGCCTAATCCCCCGTCTGAGCTAACGGTATAGGACTCAGCCTCTGCTAGTAATCGGACTATCTTCTCTTGACAGAACGAGTCATTTGCTTGTGCCTTCACCACTCTCGTGACAATCTGCGGTGTAACGGTGATCTGGCCACTGCATCCTGTTGTCCCAACTGTTTCCACTTTGCCTTCCACACCCCTGCCACCTCATCTACTGGCCGACGGCTCAACGCGTCTGCTACCATGTTAGCCTTCCCCGGGTGATATTGGATATCAAACTGATAGTCCTTAACAAACTCAAGCCACCTTCGTTGCCGCATATTCAACTCCTTCTGCGTGAATAGGTACTACAAGGACTTGTGGTCCATGAACAATCGAAACTTCTCCCCCAAAAGATAATATCTCCAAATCCGAAGGGCAAATACAACTACCGCTAACTCCAAATCATGAGTGGGGTAGTCCTTCTCGTGAGGCTTAAGCTTACGGGAAGCATAAGTTATGTCCTGACTCTCCTGCTGTAATACACCTCCAAGTCCTTGTAAGGACGCATCGATGTAAACTAGATACTCAACTCCTGGTCTCGGCAATGCTAACACAGGTGCTGAGGTCAACTTGTCCTTCAACTCATCAAATTCCAGCTGACAGGCGTCACTCTAGATGAATGGCACACCCTTACGAGTCAGATGTGTCAAAGGACCCGCTATCTTTGAGAAACCTCGAATAAACCTCCTGTAGTATCCTGCTAGGCCCAAGAAACTACGAATCTCAGTCGGTGTCGTGGGTTGTCCCCACTACCTCACCGCGGACCCTTCCCTGGATCAACAGATATCCCCTGGTCGGAAATAATATGCCCCAAAAACTGAACCTCCTTCAGCCAAAACTTGCACTTCTCATATTTTGCATACAGCTCGTTCTGACGTAGTGTCTGCAAAACTTGCCTCAAATGTTTGGCGTTCTCCTCCTCTATCTGGGAGTAAACCGGAATATCATCAATGAAGACAATGACGAATTGATCTAGGAACACTCTCAACACCCTATTCATCAAGTCCTTAAACACGGCTGGAGCATTGGTTAAACCAAAAGGCATAACTCAAAACTCGTAGGAACCATATCTCGTTAACAAAGAAGTCTTCGAGACGTCCTCCTCCCTTATACGCAACTGATGGTATCCCGATCGCAAATCAATCTTTGAGAAGAAAGAAGCTCCTCTCAGCTGGTCGAATAAGTCATCGATTTGGGGAAACGGATACTTATTCCGTATCGTGACTTTATTCAACTCCCGGTAATCTACACACAACCTCAACGATCCATCCCTCTTCTTTACAAATAACGCATGGGCACCCCACAGCGAAGTACTCCTCTGGATAAACCCCTGGCCCAACAACTGCTCAATCTGATCCCGTAACTCTCTCATCTCGGCTGGAGCCATACGGTAAGGTGCGCGGGCAATAGGCCGAGTGCCCGGCGTCAAGTCGATCACAAAATCTATCTCTCTATTCGGAGGTAATCCAGGTATATCCTGAAATACATCGGCAAAATCTCGAACAACCGGAATCGAATCAAGTGGTATCACCACTTCCTTAGAGGTCTCCTCCTCTATATAGTACAAGTGGGTGGACAATCCTCCCTCAGGACGAGGCATCGCAACCAAAAACATCTCCTGCCCGGAAATGGCAAAGATAATGCTCCTACTAAAATAGGCAATCATGGCTCGGTACGCAACTAGCCAATCCATACCAATAATGGCATCATACTCGGTCATCTCTAACACTAACATATCTGCAGGTAACGTAAACCTCCCGATCTCTATACCCACGCCTCTACATACAAGGGAAATCACCGAACCCCTACTCAACGGTGAATCTACACAAGTAACCGTGCTCTCGGCGGTGTCTAATAACCCAATGGTGCGTGCAAATCTCATAGCAATGAAACAATGTGTAGCCCCCGTGTCAAATAAAATACGCCCTAGAGTCCCCTGAATAGAGAACATACCCTCAATGGCTGGTGGATCTTGTGCGGCTGCGACCTGCTGGAGCTGATACACTCTCCTATATTGAAGTTGTCCCTGCTGAACTGGGACTGCTGGAATGGGTGGTAATGCTGCCATCTGTGGTACTGGGAGGGCGGTGGGAAACATAGGCCTCTGTGGCTCGTGTCGAGCACCCTGCTGCTGCTGTTGTGGGGCCTTGCCCTTATCAGGACAATCCTGACGTTTGTGGCCAATCTTACCACAAATGAAACACTTCCCCTGGAAGTTTCCCCCTCTCTTCCCCTGCTAACCACGGCCCTGGTGACCGTTACCATTTCAGCCCTGGCCTTGCTGGACCTGGTGAAACTGTTATTGACCATTCTGCCCCTGCTGGCCCTGATGGCCCTGCCTAAAACCTCCCTGCCCATGCCTGAAATTCCCCGATCTGAACCTCTTATGATCCCCCTGCTGAGAACCCTGGTCACCCTGCCTCTGCCCCTGAGTAGATTGGCCCCACTGGCACCGTTTCCCCCAGTCTTGCCCTGATGGTTGGACTCTCCGGACCTCTTGCTCTCAGCCATGTGAAAGAGGTGATCCTAGCAGTGTAACAGTGCAGCGTTAACCACGTCAGAATAAGTGGCCAACGAGAGGTTCCCCAACAAATGCTGACGGATCCTCCATGTCAATCCATCGATAAACTTCTGGATCTTCTTCTCCTCTGTCGGTATTTCATCCGGAACAATATTCAGTAGATTTGTGAATTCGGCCTCATACTCGGCCACAGTCTTACCCTCCTACCTGAGATTCATTAACTTCCTCCTCAATTCCGTGTGAACGGTTGACGAAAAATACTTGCGGTCGAACCGCACCCAAAACTCCTGTATCGTGAGAGTATCTCTCTCCTCCACGGTGGTAATAGACTCCCACCACTGCAGTGCAGATCCCACTAGCTTGAAAGTAGATAGTACCTGCTTCTGAACATCGGTGCACTCATACATCCTCAAGTGCCTCTGAATGTCTTTCCTCCACTGACTTGAAACCACAACATCGGAGCTACCTGTGAACTCCGATGGGTGTGCTTTCTGAAAAGCATCACGTACGCGTTCCCAAGCAGACGGGAATGCATGTGCCTGAATTGGCGAGGCTATTGGAGCCTAGGGTGGTGCCTGCTATACAACGGCTAGAGCGGCATTTACCGCTTGGGCTACAATGGCTACAACCTCAGCGGCATTCATGGTGCCCTGTTCTGGTGCTGGCTGTGGCTCTGGCTGTGCATCCCTAGGAACTCGCTGCGCACGTCGTGGAGGCATCTGAAATGAGAGTAAAATCTTATAAGCTTGCAGTTATTATCTCAAAATAGCTGAAGAGCGAAGCATACATAAAGGAATACAACAGTCCTAAAATATAGGGCTCTACATCAAAGAAAGCTCAGCGGAAACATAATAAGCCGTACAGATCCTAAAGGACACTAGAACCAGATGTTCAGTTACCACCTGTGACACCCCGACTAACTAAATACCGGGTAGCAACTCCTTTATTAAATTAATACAAAATGCCAAGTTGGTTCAGTTAATAGCATCACTGTCGAAAACATTTAATGATTACTAACCACCTAGTATTTAAAAATAAGTTGTCAAATTTTAAATTAAATCTGATTAACATGCGATAAATGAAATGTAAAAGAATAACATCACCATACACCATAAAGTCTCAATAAAGTAACCAACAAATAATAATAAATCTGGAGGAAATACTCCTCACAACAATCCCAATATGGAAATCAATAAAACAAGTCCGCATCCTGAATTAATTACAAACCAAAGTCTGAATAATTGAAATATAAAATGTCTCTAATAGAAATGGGCAACATGCCCTACAAATGATGGAACTGAATATGGAGTCAAAACCAAAGGAAGCGTCTACTAGCAAGGCCCTGTAACTTCCACAATAGCTACAACTCGTCACCTGAATGGAAATCCTATGCATGGTGTCCTTGTGGCTGGGCACCTAAAAGGTTTTTACAAAAAAATAGATTTGAAAGCAAACGGGTCGGGTCAGAGCCCGAAAGTGGATAGTATTTTGAAAACATCAAGTGCTTTAATAACATTAAAACAATGAATGCAAAATACATGTTAGGACGTGCACTCACATGAAATTCTCACCTCTCGACTAATTGTGCACTCCTAACGTACCGTACCCATCTAAGTGACATTCATATCTTACTAAACCGTCATAAGTTCTACCCCTTTCTACTCGATTCCCATTATACATTCTAACGTTATCACTTAAATAGAGGCTTTACTTAAACTCGGATTTTCAATTATTAGCAAAACAATTCACTACAGGTTATCCCTTTTTATTTTCTCAAAGCGTTACTATAATTATACTCACAATACCAACATGAAAGTTCTCATTATTTAAGAGTATATTATTTACGTCATGAATATACAATACAAGCACCCGAGTCTAGGCTACGGTGCACATACTCTGCTATCTCATCCCGGTACATCGCGTACATAAGGATTACAAATTCCGAGTCTCTCAGGAATTATTAGAAAGCACAACACACAAAAATGGAGGCGAACATAATTCAACATATCCATGGGTCACGTACATACCTATGGCTCCACAGTCAGCTGACTTATTAACTCACAAATAAGTCATTCTCTGAACTATGTCCTCGAGGTGCCAATCTAAATCCGGGCACGTAAAGATTAGATGGCCCTAAGCGAACGTAAACCTCTCGTGATAGCAAGTATGGTAGGTATGTCATACACATAAAATCGTACATACTAAGCATGCACACATCTTAGTAATTACCATATTTTATTAGTAGTATACTTCTCATTCTTATACCAACTGTTAATGTCACACAAATTATATGCCCCGGATTTATATGCATTTAAGTCATTAATTATCCTCGCATCGTGACTAGTCACACGCGTCCTAATCCACAAATACCATTTGGTTCAAATCATTCTTCTATATTTTACTCCTCAATATAACCCGAATATCCCAACTATATCAATTAGTCATCAAGGTAATGTTATCTCTACACTTAAATAAGGTTACGGGACACTAGAAATCAAATCAGGCCAAAAAGGCCAATCTTTCAACTCGTTAGAAGTCTCGTTCGAACGAGGTCGTTCGAACGAGAGTTCGTTCGAACCAAATGGGCATCTAAAGAGATCTCGTTCGAACGAAAGGCATCGAACGAACATCCACTCGTTAGAAGTCAAACTGTCAGCTCGTTAGAAGCTCGTTCTAATGAGCTCGTTAGAAGCTCGTTCGAACGAGCTCGTTCGAACGACCTGGGCAGGTCTTCTAACGAGGTGACCGTTTCGAGCCCAGAATTTTCCTATCTCATTTTTCTCAATTTTCTTCACCTCTAATCTCATCTAAAAGTCACCCCAACAGTATTTTAAGGTTTCTAATCATCACTAAACATTCATAGGTCGTAACACAACATTTATATAGGGCCAAATCTTCCTATACATCATCTAATTATCATAACTCCCCAATTTTTCCCAAACCTTATGAACATGAACCCTAGAAATTTAAAGTCATCAATTTCCATATATAAATTCGTTTTTTTAACATAGAAATAGTAATTCTTTTAGTCTAATCACCCAATAACAATTCTACATGAAAACCTATATCCAAATCTGAATTTATAACTCCAATTTCATGGGTTTTTATAAATCTCCCAACACAATGCAAATATATCAATTTTCTAATCATGGAAGAAGCATTCGGTTGAAATTAACGAAATTAAACCACTTGCCTTGGATTTTTCGCCGAATTTGGTGTTGAATTGATGGAGGTTGCTCTTCCCTTTTCTCCCAAGGTTGAAAGTTGAAGATGAAGGTTAGGGTTTTCTCTTTTGGGAACCTCTCCTAACTTCTCCTAAAACTCCCGTTGCCCTCTAATCACCTAAGTGCTGGTAATGGGTTAATGGGTCATTAATTTCCTTATTTTAAACTCCCAAAATTCGTTGGTCATAAATCCCAAAATTCCAAAATTACCAAAATACCCTTTTTAGTTACCGGTATGGCCCAATAATGCCCCGGAACCCAAACTAAACCCCCGGCTAGTGTTTTCTGACTATTTTGACCCTTCTGGACTCGTTGGCGCACTCAAAATGACCATACGGTTGATAAAAATAAATTCACTTTTTAATTTAAATAATTACGTTCCTGACGCGACTGTCACGCGCGTTCTAACAAAATTTCCCAAATTGCCGTATTTTATTCTCGCGACAATTTTAATATTTTCAATATTCATATACTGCCATATATACACATTATAATCAAATACCAACTCACATCTCGCTAGTATTTTATCCGTATTAATTCCCAATTAATTCACATTTAATTTAATTAATCCCATAAATAAATATCCATAAAAATACGGGGTATTACATTTTCCTCTTATACTCATACCCTTCTATACACTTATACATATACATAACTCTATTGCTGTGGTTGTTATTACTATTTGAGCTCATCATCTCTTATCTGGTGGGCCTAAATCTTAGCATCATTAGGTTCCAGGCCATCCTTAATTATATTTGCTATCCCATCACCCCGTATTTTACCTAATGATTACAATTACCATTAATAATTATAATTCACAATTATAATTTATTAATTTAACTCATTAGCTTTCACTAGTTCAACATTATTCACATTTAATTTTTAAGCTGTGTACACTTCTTCACATTAATATACACAATATTCACATCATAATATACATATATATCACTCACTATATACGTATACCCGTTATCTCTCCGAGCTAACACTCTTAGAGATACGATTATCTAATGTGCTATTCTTGAGGATGGTACTTCCTTGCCCTCAAAACACCGGGACAAAATCACCTATCGTACCCCAAAATAAAACATATTGGAAGCGATCATAGTCCCGAGCCATTGAGAATAACCATACCAACATTAACCCACTCGAGTCACACTTTATTAGGTATGCATGACGCTATGATCTCGGGTCGATACTTAGCTTTCTTTCACTCACAACCTCCATTAATCGAACCTCGTGAGCCTAGATGCAATGCTCGGTAGTATCTATTGGTAGATGTTCTTCCTAAATGATAGGCTAGGATACACTTGCATTTTGAAGACCTCTAGTTATGGGACTAGGGTTAGTTTGAGGAATTTATGCCCGATAAAGGGGTGGGGCTAATAGAAAAAATAATGAGAAATTGAGAATTAATGCCTAAGATAAAGACCAAGTATTAAATTGTATTTGCATCGCGAGTATGTGCAGGGCTGACAGATATCGGGTCGACTGGCTATAGAGACGTGGGTGTGTGTTAGCGTCACTAGTATGTGCAGGGCTAACAGAAAATGGGATGACTGGCTATAGTGATGTGTCATTCCTAAAACCTCACGAGGATGTGTAGAGCTAACATAAATCGTGCTGACTGGTTATAGTGAGGGGAATGGATTTGATGTGTTGAACCTTAAGCGCACCAAGAGTGTGCACAAGGACAATAAAGGGTAGACTGGCCATAATAGTCTCGCATGAATAAGAAAAATTAAATAATTAAACTAAGTAAGGATAAGATCTAAGATTGAAATTATAGTTGTGATGGAATAATTGGACTTACAACATTTGGGGTGGCTTTTTTATGGGTAGATGGTAGTAGTTTATTTTTTTTCGCATGTAAATATATATCTCATTTAATTTAAATACTCCATTATGATGTTTATCATGTATACCGCTATTTTCTGGGTTTATGGACCCTAATTTGGAGGAGTAGCTATTATTTATATGGTGATCTCTCACCCATTGCGTTGACTATCATTTTAGGTATAGTTGCTGGAGTCACTACACTAGAGTGATTGGTGATATTTTTGGGAGTGCAGCTGGAGATTTATTTTACTTACTTTAGAAGTTTAGATTTACTTTCCATTTCGTCGCTTTTATTATGAGACTTTTATTTATTGATTTGGTGGGCCAATCGGTTCCACGGTTATGTATGGTTTCAGTCAGATATTTGCAGTTGGATTATTTTTATTTGGGTTTTATATTTATTTTGGATTTGAATTTATTTTAGAGATAGCAGGTTGATATATTTTTTATTTGCATGAATTGTTACAATTGTTGGATAAATTTTATTATATCTTGTGAAAAAATAATTAATGCCTCGTACTTCTGTCACATGATGAGAATCATAACTTATTTACAGACACCCGATGTAGTTTGGCGGAGTCGGATGGCCACCTCGCTTGCTAGAATGTGTGGGGTGTTACAAATGGTATCCGAGCATGGTCTTAGGTTTCATAGATTTTGAGTCCGTTATAGCTTCCCCATTATCGATCTTTGATTCCTATTATTTATTCGTACTCTTTAAGATATTTGATTTAGCATACGTATGAGTTGTCTTTCTTGGAGATATGGGGTTTTGTGTTAAGGACGTTATAGGCATTGATTTTCGAAGTAGTAATCTTAATATGCATATCCTTAGAGTTGACTTTGGAAACTATATTTATTTAGTAGATTGTTAGTATAAATTTTGGGTATATTTAGTATCGATGCATTGATGTGATTTGATTTGAGCATTTAAGTGTTGCGATGGCTTCTGGAGATATAATCGAGTGGTGATTTGTGGAGAGCGTAGTACGTCGTTATTTTCATATATATGTTTATATATATATATATATATATATATATATATATATATAGTTAAGATATATATTGTATTTTGTTCGCGGCGTAGGTGCATGTTGGATTGTGTGTATGGGCGCTCAATCGTGGTATATTATGGGTCAACATAGGTAAGCCTTATTTTATTTGCGCGACTTTACGTCTGACATTTACGCTTCGTTGTATTTCGAGGACAAAATTCCTATATAGTGAGGGAGTAGATAACACCCCGTTATTTGTTAGATGTTTAAAATCTTTGTTAAAGTAAAAATTTTGAAAAAATTAATTTTTAGAAGCTATTTAATTTTGGTATGTAAAAATGTTTGTTTTATATATAAAAATTATGTTTCAAGTGGAATTCAAATCGGGATTAAGATTTAGAAATGATAACTTTTTATATAAAAATGGGTGGATGATCCGACCAAATGAGGATCAGAAATTCGACCGTCCAACTTTGTCTCATCTTCAACTAGAACATATTAAAAATTCAAGGAAATCCGACGGTCCAAACTATAAAACGTGATGCATATGAGCTTAATGACATTCGATGGAGCTGATTTTTGGACATCATCTTTGTCTCGCATTCAGCTACAACAAATCAAAATTATAATGAATTTTGATGGTTCGATCGTTCGAAATGTATTTTTGAGTATTTTTATTTGATTAGGACTATTTCTTTAAATCCTTTATATAGTGGGCGGGTTTAGACTTTTTAAAACACTTTTATCCATTCTCAAAAAGAAATAGCCTCCCAAATTATTATCTCCCCTCATCTATAAAACCTAAACCCCATTAAAAATAATTTTCAACTCATGTATTGAAGATCTAAATCAAGTTCTTATAAAAACCACCAAGAACGCGTCTTTGGTATTTTCGCGAGAGGAACGCAACCGTGTAATTAAATTTTTGAGACGACTTCTTTATAAGCATGAATACTTCTTTTGTTCCACTTTAGTAATATGTGTTTTAAATGTTGCCTCAACACTAATATTTATTTTTTTCTTAAAAGCTATTAGAAAGACTAATTAGGGACATTGAAACTAAAGTTTGGTACTTATTTTATTGAAATATTTAATAAGAATTGAGACTCAAAACCCTTGCATGGTTAGATTAGAGGTTGGGATTCCATTAGGACTCATGAGGTTCGTATGTAGAATAAAGCATAGGGATGCTATAAATTGATTTCGATATGTAAAACCATATTAATTATGTGCATCTTCTAGAGTAAAGATTTATTATTGTATGCTCCCAAAAATTTGCATGTGGATAGAAATTCGATAAATTGTCGAGAAAATAAATTATTCTAATTAACTTTATAATTAAATGGACATAATTTGGATAGATAGTGATCTTGCGATTAATTTAAGGAATTGTTGTGATAAGTTTAAAATATGTTATATGTCATTCATTAATTGTATTAATAATTAATACCACGAGGACGACGGGATTGTTGATGTAGTTATTGCTTTCAAGTTATTTTTAGGTTTCTGTCTAGGCATGGGACTAGTAGGCAAGCCTTAGTCATTTGTAACGCTTTCTAGGTATGGGACTAAATAGTGTTGTTTTTTAGGGATAAATGATTTTGGGGTGGGACTAAATGGTATGTCATTTTTTTGTGGGATCGTGAGCCTAGGTGTAAGGCTAGGTAGGATACACTTTCGTTTTAGAGACCTCTAGGTATGGGACTAAGGGTAATTTGAGGTATTTATTCATCATAAAAGGGTGGGGCTAATAGGAAAATAATGAGAACTTGAGAAATTATGATTTAATGTCTAAGACAAAGAAAGGGTATTAAAATGTATTTGCGTCGCGAGTATGTGTAGGGATGACAGATATCGGGTCGACGGGCTATAGCGGCGTGGGTGTGTGTTCGCATCACTAGTATGTGTAGGACTGGCATAATACGGGATGACTGGCTATAGTGACGTGTCGTTCCTAAAACCTCACGAGTATGTGTAGAGCTAACATAAATCAGGCTGACTGGTTATAGTGAGGGGAATGGGTTTGATATGCTGAACCTTAAGCGCACCAAGAGTGTGTGCAAGACCAATAAGGGGTAGACTGGCCATAATAGTCTCGCATAAATAAGAATATTTGAATAATTAAAATATGTAAGGATAAGAGATAATATTTAAATTTTAGTTTTAATGGACTAATCGGACTTACAACATTTGGGGTGGCTTTTTTTATGGGTAGATGGTAGTAGTTAATTTTTGCTCGCTTGTAAATATATATCTCATTTAATTTAAAATGCTCTATTATGATGTTTATCATGTATAATGCTATTTTTTGGGTTTATGGACCAAACTTTGGAGGAGTAACTATTATTTATATAGCGATCTCTCACCCATTGCGTTGACTATCATTTAAGGTATAGTTGTTGGAGTCACTACACTGGAGTGATTGGTGATATTTTTGGGAGTGTAGCTGGAGATTTATTTTACTTACTTTAGTAGTTTAGATTTACTTTCCATTTCGTCGCTTTTATTATGAGACTTTTATTGATTGATTTGGTGGGCTAATCGGTTCCACATTTGTTTATGGTTTCAGATAGATATTTACATTTGGATTATGTTTATTTGGGTTTTATATTTATTTTGGAGTTGGATTTATTTTAGAGATAATATGTTGATATATTTTTTATTTGCATGAATTGTTAAAATTGTTGGATAAATTTGATTATTTCTTGTGGAAAAAAATTTAATGCCTCATACTTCTATCACATACCGAGAATGATAACTTATTTAGTGACACTCGACGTAGTTTGGTGGAGACGGTTGGCCACCTCTCTTGCTAGAATGTGTGGGGTGTTACAAATGGTATCCGAGCATGGCCTTAGGTTTCATAAGTTTTGAGTCCGTTATAGCTTCCCCATTATCGATATTAGATTCCCATTATTTTTTCGTACTCTTTATGATATTTGATTTCACATACGTATGAGTTTTCTTCCTTGGAGATATGGGGTTTTGTGTTGAGGATGTTGTAGGCATTGAGGTTCGAAGTAATAATCATAATATGAGTATCCTTAGAGTTGACTTTGGAAACTATATTTATTTAGTAGATCATTAGTATAAATTTTGGGTATATTTAGTATCGATGCATTGATGTGATTTGATTTGAGCATTTAAGTGTTGTGATGGCTTCTGGAGATATAATCGAGTGGTGATTTGCGGAAAGCATAGTACGTCGTTATTTTCATAGATATGTTTATATATATATAGTTAAGATATATATTGTATTTTGTTCATGGCGTAGGTGCATGTTTGATTGTGTGTATGGGCGCTCAATCGTGGCATATTATGGGTAAGCATATGTAAGACTTATTTTATTTGCGCAACTTTACGTCTGACATTTACGCTTCGTTGTATTTCAAGGACAAAATTCCTCTATAGTGGGGGAGTATATAACACCCCGTGATTTTTGAGTCGTTTAAAATCTTTGTTAAAGTAAAAATTTTGGAAAAATTAATTTTTGGAATCCATTTAATTTTAGTATGTAAAAATGTTGGTTTATATATAAAATTAAGGTTTTAAGTGGAATTCAAATAGGGATTAAGATCTAGAAATTATAACTTTTTATATAAAAATGGGTGAATGGTCCGACAAAATGAGGATCAGAAATTCGATCGTCCAACTTTGTCTCACCTTCAACTAGAACATATTACAAATTCAAGGAAATTCGACGGTCCAAACTATAAAGCGTGATGCATATGAGATTAATGACATTCGATGGAGCTGATTTTTGGACATCATCTTTGTCTTGCATTCAGCTACAACATATCAAAATTATAACGAATTCTGACGGTTCGATCATTTGAAATGTATTTTTGAGTATTTGAATTTGATTAGGACTATTTCTCTAAATCCTTTATATAGTGGGCAGGTTTAGACTTTTTAAACAGTTTTAGCCATTCTCAAAAAGCATTAGCCTACCAAATTATTATCTCCCCTCATCTACAAAACCGTAAAACCCCATTAAAAACAATTTTCAACCCATGTATTGAATATCTAAATCAAGTTCTTTTAAAAACCACTAAGAACGCGTCCTTGCTATTTTCGCGAGAGGAACGCAACCGTGTAATTAAATTTTTAAGACGGCTACTTTATAAGCATGAATACTTCTTTTGTTTCACTTTAGTAATATACGTTTTAAATGTTGCCTAAACACTAATAATTATTGTTTCCCTAAAATCTATTGGAAAGACTAATTAGAGACATTGAAACTAAAGTTTGGTACTGATTTTATTCAAATCTTTAATACGAATTAAGACTCAAAACCCTTGCATGCTTAGATTAGAGGTTGGGATTCTGTTAGGATTCATGAGATTCATATGTAGAATAAATCATAGGGATGTTATAAATTGATTTCGATATGTAAAACTACGTTAATTATGTGCATCTTGTAGTGTAAAGATTTATTGTTGTATGCTCCCAAAAATATGCATGTGGATAGAAATTCGATAAATTGATGAGAAAACAAATTATTTTAATTAACTTTATATTAAATGGACATAATTTGGATAGATAGTGAACTTGCGATTAATTTAAGGAATTGTTGTGATAAGTTTAAAATATGCTATATGTGATTCATTAATTGTATTAATAATTAATACCACGGGGATGACGGGATTGTTTATGTAGTTATTGCTTTCAAGTTATTTTTAGGTTTTTTTCTAGGCATGGGACTAGTAGGCAAGCCTTAGTGATTGGTAACGCTTTCTAGGTATGGGACTAAATAGTGTGATTTTTTTACGGATGATTGATTTCGAGGTGGGACTAAATGGTATGTCATTTTCCGTTGGATCGTAAGCCTAGGTGTAAGGCTAGGTATGATACACTTGCGTTTTGGAGACCTCTAGGTATGGGACTAAGGGTAATTTGAGGTGTTTATTCATGATAAAAGGGTGGGGCTAATAGGAAAATAATGAGAACTTGAGAAATTATGAATTAATGGCTAAGACAAAGAATGGGTATTAAAATGTATTTGCGTCGCGAGTATGTAAAGGGCTGATAGATATCGGGTCGACTGGCTGTTGCGACATGGGTGTGTGTTCGCGTCACATGTATGTGCAGGGCTGACAGAATACGGGATGACTGGCTATAGTAATGTGTCATCCCTAAAACCTCGCGAGTATGTTTTGAGCTGATATAAATCGGGCTGAATGGTTATAGTGAGGGGAATGGGTTTGATGTTTTGAACCTTAAGCGCACCAAGAGTGTCCTCAAGACCGATAAGGGGTAGACTGGCCATAATAGTCTCGCATGAATAAGAATATTTGAATAATTAAACCAAGTAAGGATAAGAGCTAATATTTAAATTGTAGTTGTAATGGACTAATTGGACTTACAACATTTGGGGTGCCTTTTTTTTATGGGTAGATGGTAGTAGTTTATTTTTGCTCGCATGTAAATAGATATCTCATTTAATTTAAAATACTCTATTATGATGTTTATCATGTATAACGCTAATTTCTGGATTTATGGACCCTAATTTGGAGGAGTAGCTATTATTGATACGGTGAGCTCTCACCCATTGCGTTGACTATCATTTTAGGTATAGTTGTTGGAGTCCCTACACTGGAGTGATTGGTGATATTTTTGGGAGTGCAACAGGAGTTTTATTTTACTTACTTTAGTAGTTTAGATTTACTTTCCATTTCTTCGCTTTTATTATGAGACTTTTATTGATTGATTTGGTGGGCCAATCGGTTCCACAATTATTTATAGTTTTAGTAAGATATTTACAGTTGAATTATTTTTATTTGGGTTTTATATTTATTTTGGAGTTGGATTTATTTTAGAGATAGCATGTTGATACATTTTTTATTTGCATGAATTGTTATAATTGTTGGATAAATTTGATTATATCCTGTGGGAAAAAAATTAATGCCTCATACTTCTGTCACATGCTGAGAATGATAACTTATTTAGTGTCACCCGACGTAGGTTGGCGGAGATGGCTGGCCACCTCGCTTGCTAGAATGTATGGGGTGTTAAAAATGGTCTTAGGTTTCATAGATTTTGAGTCCATTATAGCTTCCCCATTATCGACCTTCGATTCCCATTATTTATTGGTACTCTTTAAGATATTTGATTTAGCACACGTATGAGTTTTCTTTCTTAGAGATATGGAGTTTTGTGTTAAGGAAGTTGTAGGCATTGAGGTTCGAAGTAGTAATCTTAATATGAGTATCCTTAGAGTTTACTTTGGAAACTATATTTATTTAGTAGAACGTTGGTATAAATTTTAGGTATATTTAGTATCGATGCATTGATGTGATTTGATTTTAGCATTTAAGTGTTGCGATGGCTTCTGGAGATATAATCGAGTGGTGATTTGTGGAGAGCGTAGTACGTCATTATTTTTATAGATATGTTTATGTATAGGGGTTTTTGGGAAAAGGTCCTCATACTTATCAAAGTGTATAAAAATAGGACACACTCCAAATAATTTTATAAATTTAGTCCCTGTGCTAAAAACACCATGAAAAAATTGTGAAAAATGGTACCGCTGGCACGAATAAAATAAATGAACTCCAAACTTTAAAGTACCGCACAAATAAATATTATTATACCATGGGGATTAGATTTATAAACTTGAAAAGCCTTGTCCTAAAAATCCAAATATAGAAAGGAACATGACCATTACCTTAATTCTCTATTATATATATATATATATATATATATATATATATATATATATATAGTTAAGATATATATTGGATTTTGTTCGCGACGTACGTTCATGTAGGATTGTGTGTATGGGCGCTCAATCGTGACATTTTATGGGTAAGCATAGGCAAGCCTTATTTTATTTGCGAGACTTTACGTCTGACATTTACGCTTCGTTGTATTTCGAGGAAAAAATTCCTGTATAGTGGGGGAGTATGTAACACCCCGTGATTTTTTAGCCGTATAAAATCTTTGTTAAAGTAAAAATTTTGAAAAAAAATAATTTTTGGAATCTATTTAATTTTAGTATGTAAAAATGTTGGCTTTATATATAAAAATAATGTTTTAAGTGGAATTCAAATTGAGATTAAGATTTAGAAATTATAACTTTTTTATATAAAAATGGGTGGATGATCCGACCAAGTGAGGATCAGAAATTCGATCGTCCAACTTTGTCTCGCCTTTAACTAGGACATAAAAATTCAAGGAAATTCGACAGGTCAAACTATAAAACGTAATGCATATGAGATTAATGACATTCGATGGAGCTGATTTTTGGACATCATCTTTGTCTCGCTTTCATCTACAAGATATCAAAATTATAATGAATTCTGACGGTCCGATCGTTCGAAATGTATTTTTTAGTATTTGTATTTGATTATGACTATTTCTTTAAATCCTTTATATAATGGGTGGGTTTAGGCTTTTTAAAACACTTTTAGCCATTCTCAAAAAGCAATAGCCTCCCAAATTATTGTCTCCCCTCATTTACAAAGCCTTAACCCCATCAAAAACAATTTTCAACCCATGTATTGAAGATCTAAGTCAAGTTTTCTTAAAAACCACCAAGAATGCTTCTTTGCTATTTTCGCGAGAGGAACGCAACCGTGTAATTAGATTTTCAAGACGACTTCTTTATAAGCATGAATATTTATTTTGTTCCACTTTAGTAATATGTGTTTTAAATGTTGTATAAACACTAATAATTAATGTTTTCTTAAAATCTATTAGAAAGTCTAATTAGGGACATTGAGACTAAAGTTTGGTACTAATTTTATTCAAATCTTTAATATGAATTAAGACTCAAAACCCTTGCATGCTTAGACTAGAGGTTGGAAGTCTGTTAGGATTCATGAGATTCGTATGTAGAATAAATCATAGGGATGTTATAAATTGATTTCGATATGTAAAACCACGTTAATTATGTGCATCTTGTAGAGTAAAGATTTATTGTTGTATGCTCCCAAAAATATGCACGTAGATATAAATTTGATAAATTGATGAGAAAACAAATAGTTTTAATTAACTTTATAATTAAATGGACATAATTTTGATAGATAGTGATTTTGCAATTAATTTAAGGAATTGTTGTGATAAGTTTAAAATATGCTATATGTGATTCATTAATTGTATTAATAATTAATACCACGAGGACGACGGGATTGTTGATGTAGTTATTGCTTTTAAGTTATTTTTAGGTTTCTTTCTAGGTATGGAACTAGTAAGTAAGCCTTAGTAACTGTTGACGCTTTCTAGGTATGGGACTAAATTGTGTTTTTTTTTATAGATGAATGATTTCGGGGTGGGACTAAATTGTATGTCATTTTCCGTTGGATCGCGAGCCTAGGTGTAAGGCTAGGTAGGATACAGTTGCATTTTGGAGACCTCTAGGTATGGGACTAATGGTAATTTGAGGTATTTATTCACGATAAAAGGGTGGGGCTAATAGGAAAATAATGAGAACTTGAGAAATTATAAATTAATGGCAAAGACAAAGACAAAGAACGATATTAAAATGTATTTGCGTCTCAAGTATGTGCAGGGGTGACAGATATCTAGTCGACTGGATATAATGAGGTAGATGTGCTGGCGTCATGAGTATGTGATGGGATGACAGAATACAGGCTGACTAGCTATAGTGACGTGCCGTACATGTAACCTCATGAGTATGAGTAGAGATGACATAAGTATGGCTGACTAGTTATAGCGACAGCAATGGGTGTGATGTGTAGAACCATAAGCGTGCCAAGAGTGTGTACAAAATCGATACATGGTTGACTGGCCATAGTAGTGTCACATGAATAAGAATAATTGAATAATTTAATTAAGGATAAGGGATAATGTTTAAATTATAGTTGGAATGGAATAATTGGACTTAAAACATTTGTGATGGCTTATTTATGTGGGTAGATAGTAGTAGTTTATTTTTACTCGCCTGTTAATATATATATCTCATTTAATTTAAAATTCGCCTATAATCACATTGTCTAGGTTTATGAATCCTAATTTGGAGGGCTAGCTAGTATTTATATGGTGGGCTCTCACCCATTTCGGTGACTAATATTTTAGGTATAGTTGTTGGAGTAGCTGTATAGGAGTGATTGGAGATATTTTGGGAGTGTAGCTGGAGATTTATTTTCCTTGATTTACTAGTTTAGATTTATTTTCCATTCCATCGCTTTTATTATGAGACTTTTATTTATGGATTTGCTAGGACAATCGGTTCCACGGTTATTTATGGTCTCAGTCATATATTTATAATTGGGCTATTTCGAGTTGGATTTATTTTGGAGATAGCATGATGATGGATTTTTATTTGTATGAATAGTTATAATTGTTGGATAAATTTTATAATGTTTTGTGAAAAAAAATTAATGTCTCATATTTTTATCACATGCTGAGAATAATAACTTATTTAGTGACACCCAGCATAGTTTGGTTGTGGTAAATGGCCACCTCACCTTCCAAAATGCACGGGGTGTTATATTATTGTCAAACTTAGTGCGAATATGAGATATCAACCTCATTAACATAATAGGAACTAAAATCGAGAGATACCTTCTTAGCCTTAAAAGGTAAATTTTGTTCCTTCTCCTTAGAAGGCCCTTCATGGTGATAAGACAAATTCACCTCATAGGTTTGTAGAGAGCCAAATAATTTATTTACATGCATTGCTTTCGAAAGCAAGGAAACTCTTCAATGTCATCCACTTTTCCATGGAACCTAAAGGAGAGATTGTAAGATTTTATCAACAATTTTATTATCTTTTACAATCTTTCCTAAAGAAAATATAGAGGTAATTATGTCATTCATCTCGACATAGAACTCGTCAAAAGTTACATTATCCTTCATGGTATGAAGTTCGAAATGGGTGGTAAGTCATTGAATCTTGAAATGCTTCACAGTGGAGGTACCTTCGTAGGTCAATTGTAAGACATCAGACGCCTCCTTAGACATTATACATGTGGATATACGTCAACCTTGGGCACATGCAAACAAAAATAGTGTTAATGACCTTCACGTTTCACCAACTCTCCTTTAAATAGTTGTCCTCCCAACTAAATCCAATCTTATCAACTTGGACATCATCAAGAACAATTTTGGGACAAGTCCATCCCACAAACACACTAATCTATATACGATTATCCATATACATTAAATATATTGTCATACCTTCGAATAGGTCTAATTGCTACAATAAAATGGAGAAGGTTGAAGGATTTAACTTCCATCCCTTGCACAAAAAAAGGATCTGTACCTATGTTTTCACAGCTAAAACTTGAAGACACACTCATATACCAACTAATAATGTGTCTCTCGATAGTAGCTACCCAAATAAAAATTAATTCACTAATTAAAGTAGAAGTTTTATTAATTTATTATTACAAAAGGTTTTACAGTCGTAAAGTCTACTTGACAAAAAATTTCACCAAGATTTATAATATTCAAGTTTCATCATCTTAACTAAGATAATGATTCTAAATGATGCAAAAAGAGTAAAATAAGCACAAGACCGGATATACGAGGTAAAAATCGACTATCAAGAAAGACCTTGGGATGATAATAACGACAAATTCACTGTTGTAGAGTTTTAAAACGGGACGAAATATAATTACAACTAGTTGATGCTACAACTGACAAAACACCTTCCCACCAGATTTTGCGTAGAGCGTGCCAATAACTGGAGTACGTTGTATAAGGCCGATCGGCTTTGATCCGCAACCAATGACTTTAAATCCTACGGTAAAAAAATTTATTCTTCAAAGTAAAAGAAACTTTATTGTTTCGGGATGGAACCTCTAAGCAACAAAAATGCTAACCTAGGATCTTTGATGTGATTCCATAAATATATGCATTAGGGTATTTATAAAGGCGTAGTGCTTTAAATTTCAAAAATGAGTTTTCCAAACCATGGAAGAGAAAATATTTACTCACTAGTGAAGATTAAATTTTTGAAAGAAGGTGAGTAAATATACCTCTATTAGAAACAATGGCTTAAAAGAACTCAAAGAAGAGGAGTGGAAAATTGTACTCTCAAATATATGAAATGTTTTTATCAGTAAAAATATTTTTTGGAGGCTATCACTCTTGGTTTGGAAGAGTGGACAACACGCTAACTTATATACCTTTGATTTGAAAAGGTATAAAGGCTCAAATGTTAGGTGTCACACTTTTAAGGTGTCAAATAGTCACATCAAGGTCTAAGTCACCCAAAAATTTGTACTTTCTCTAGTAACAAAGAATGTCTTAAAGAAATAACTTGTGAAAAAGTGACTTTTGGAGATTTCAGACTCGTGTCATCTCAAGGTTGTTGCAACGAGCGATAGCATGGTGAACCAGAAGTGATCCAAGTCACGCAATAGTCCAGAATTTTTGCACGGGGACACAAGAACCGGGTAGACAGGGTCTCTTTAGCAAGAAGGATCATCGTTGAAGTGGGACTGATGTGAAGGAAGTCACGCCTTTGTTCATATATTTTTTTAGTATTGACAAGAAAATGCCAACGATAATTTTCATTGTAGCGAGGCAAGCCATCATTGCAGTGAAGCTGAGGCGAGAAGGTTGCGCATGTTTCTTGAGATTTTTTCCAATTCACCTTTAGAAGATTTTTCAAGACATGTTTTGAGGCAAACTCCAAGTATGTTTGTTCCTCTCATGAACACTCATACTTAAAATACACAAAAAGAAGCAATTATTTATAAAATAGATTTTTGTATATGAAAAGTATATTTACATATGTATTTAATAAAATTACAAAACCAAGGTTACTCAAAAAGGTTTTTCAATTATAAAAATAGATTAAACAAGGTGAATCTAATTCCTCTAAGTTGAATACATTTTCCTAAGTTGTGAGCTTAAGGTTCGGTATTGAGTGAATGTGGTTTATTGATGAAGCTTTTCGGTGATCTCTTGGATAGAAATTCAAACATGTTTTGGTTAAGGAATTTAGAAAATTTACTATATGGATCACATCGCGTCTACTATATTTGGTGTTGAAATAGTGCAAGAAAAAGGGTGTTATTTATAATGACTGAGGTTCGCTTTTGTGTTTTTTTAAATTGGTCGGATGGTATGACGAGGGAGATTACACATTTAAGTGATAAAGTTAAGATCAACGACATGTTTACAACTTTTATTTGGGATAAATAAATGGTGGTTGAAAGATCATAATTGTTTGTTGGATGATTCTCATTAAGAAGCAAGGTACCAAGTGGTTTGGAAGTAACCCTTCCCGTTTGGACAAAAAATACCCTAAGGGTTATAGGCTTCCTATGCAAACTGACCTTATGAAAGACTCTCCTCAAACCTGAGTACAAGTGACATGTTTTGATTGTGGTTGAGGTGAATTCCATTCTTGATGGCGGTGCTCAAACTACAGTTGTGGTTAAGAGTACCACTATCAGGTCCTCACCTATGTTCCCCTCTTCCTACAAAACAATTTAATTGGAATTGATCAGGCTTCAAAAGTGGTTCCCACAACACTTTCAATTGGAAAATCAAAATTAACATTATGAGGACACTTGTGTCCTTAAGGTTTTCTTAATGTTACCAGTTAAATATTCCTATTTAATTCATATCCTTATATTATTTTATTAATATAATTAAAATTATTTATCAATGCCACCCATTATAATTACAACATATCATTATAGTTTATTTTTAAATAATACATGATATATATTAATTCACTCCGATTCCTAATATTATGACCCAATTAAATTCACAAATGTATAACATTAAAGTGGCATTATTGAAATACACTACTTAAATGATTATTAAAATTCCAGGTTATTAGGGACACACTTTCACATAAATAAGAGGGTAATAATTAAACAAGAAAAAGATGAACCGATGCGGTATTATTATTGTTTGAGGAAACAAGAGTTCAAAGTTCAAGTATAGATTAAAAACAAAAGAAGGAGATTTTTTACATGCGAGAAGATGGGGTAACACATTTATGTTACTGTAGTTTTTAATAAGCCATGACACAATTTATTTAACTTTTGTTTTCTCAAAACAATGGATTTTGGGGTTTTATTTAGGTTGATCGTGCTATATGTCAAAGATCAAGAGATTTAATTGTCAATTTTTGCGGAGTATTAGGGGTGGTGATGGTTAATTATATATATATATATATATATATATATATACACACACACACACACAAAAGGAGGGAGAACATTTATCCTCTTTTTGTTGTTGACTCAAGTGTGACCTTTGTATCCATAATCATTAATAACTATTGATCATGAAGAAATTAAGGATATAAGAGAAAATGAGAAATTAACTAATGGGGATTTAATGTAATTGTGTGAATTTTATGTCATGGGGTTTTACATAATTGAGTGCGTGTTGAATACATTGGTGTTTTTAATGTAATTAATCATTATTACATTATGGACTGAACGCCTATGCTATGAAATGTTTGTGTTATGATAGCTAAAACTGTGTAGAGTTTAATAAGAAATAATGTAAATTATGACTTCATGAATTCAATTAATATTAAACAAAAAAAAAAAGTCAAGTTCATCACTGAAATTTGTTATGCGGAAGCGCATTTTCGGTATCTCATCAAGGTTGGGATTTTTTAGAGTTGGATCGATCCTTATTATGGACCCACAATGGAATATGAGTTTGAGTCATATTAGACGACTATTTTCTTAGACATACAAGGAGGAAACTAATTTGGTTACAATCGTGAAGATTGTTTGATAAACTTCGAGACTTAGTCTGATGGAATCGTCCAACATCAACACCTCATTTACTAATCCAAATATGGGGCTTCAGGTTGAGAGAGAGAGAGAGAGAGAGAGAGAGAGAGAGAAACTTTTGTGTTTTCCCATTTGGGGAACTAATAGAGAATTTTGATGAGGTAAAAATTAAAGTTTAAGCTCTTTTGTATAGAATTAGTTAACTATTTTCAGAATCAATTTTAGATATTCTCTTTTTGAGGATGTGGGCAGAATTTAGGAGTTTTTCTATGGCGATATTAATATATCCCCCATTATTGAACGATGGTCATTTTGTGTGTGAGAAAAGAGATTATTTTATGTATGAGTAAGGAACATAAAGCCTTTTCAATTTAATGACATGGATCTTCTTCTTTATTTATTTATTTATTTAATTCACTATATATGTTGTGATTGGTTTTTTGGTTACGGATCCCTAACAAAAAATGCGCCTACGTACAACAAAGACTTTATAATAGTGCATCAAAACAGTATTTCCATAATGATTTGATTAGTAACAGTTAACAACATTTGCAAAACCTATTAAAAACAATAAACAGAGCATAGTTCATGATACTTTTTAACAATATATCAAGATGATCAATAAAATATGTATCTATAAAGTATAGTTCTTTAAATTAATAAGGTAATGAATTATTTCCTCGTTTTGAAAATAAGTGGTGTCCGCCTCCCAGTTATGCAATTTGAAGCACTAATGGAAATAGGTGGTGTGATGTTGTTTAAACTATTTTTCATAGGTTGTGACTATTTATGGCAAAATAACTCCCAAATAATAAAAAAAAATCATATAAGCCCACTCATTTAAATATGGTGCTCATTTTTAAAAGTTATAAATCAAATATGGGGTTCATATTTAAAAGTTAGAGTCAAATATGAGACCCACATTTGAACGCTATGAATCAAATATGGAGTCCATTTTCAAAAGTTACGAGTCAAATACAAAACTTATTTTTAAAAGTTAAGAGTAAACTATGTTTTTTTAACATACATTTGGAATTGTACTACTTATTTAGGGCAAAAAAATGGGTTGCCCAGCTCATATTTGCCCCGTCCATATTAGTCCCAACCTATATTTAGCCCAATGCATATTTGGCACGCCCAACCCATAGTGTTTCCACTACAAGTTGTAACATAAATAGGGGACAATAGAGTTTGTTAAGAGTTGAAGTTCATTTTTTCATGTTTACACTTCACTTGAGTTGCTTCATAAAATACTAACTAAACATACTATCACTTAAATAATCGAATAAAACACACCACACTTGAGGAATAACACACTAGTGGGAAAATAAACCTTGACATTCAAGGAAGAAGAACTAAACATTTCGTATATTTCCTTTTCTTCGTGCCTCTCCTTTGTAACAAACTAAATTAACAGTTATTCCATTCCTGATGACCCAAAAAGGGGAGGGAGAAAGGTGCATATTAGGTCAACACCCTTTATTAAAAAGTAAACTTTATAAGTCTAAAGGTATTATCATTATCAATAGAAACAAACACTTTATTTTCTAAGTTGATTTGAGCTTTGACCCCAATTAAATCTTTGTAATCTAGTTTAACTCCCGTAATACTCATTTCTTGAGATTTGACACCCCAAACTGACATTAAGAGATGCAAAAAGGGTCATAAAACGTTTTATCAAGTATTTTTACAAAATTCCCTTTGCTAAAAGTCATTTTGGGGGTAAAACCCCAAGAATGAAAATATTGGTGGCCAAATTTAATATCAAATCATTATTGAAGGACAAAACCCAAATAACCCTATTCTTTAATAACCACAATTAAACTAATCATACCACAAGAAATTGTGCACTAGGTCTTTATGTGTATGTGGCGATGTGTACTAAAAGGGTTTAATAAGACAAAAAAATTCCTTACAAATGATATGAAGAGAAGGATGAAATCTCCCTAAATTTATTGGAAAATTTAAACAATATCTGCTAAATTTTAATTACAATAAACTTTTATCAATGAACACGATATATTTAGTCAATGAGGTTCATGATCAAGAAGATCATTCCATATTAAGTTTGGGAATTACCCTATTTAAACCTCTGTGTGATATATTAAAAATTGATTTCATAAATTTTTTTAATTATACAAAATTTAATGATTTTTAATTGAATTAAACAAAATTAACTATAATCTCTCTCATAAAATAATTATATATAACTGATAGAGTTATGTAGTGCAATGAAAATGTGTACATGCCAATTCAATCGCATAGCAATAAAATTTTAGAATGAAAATCGTACAAGAAACTTTGATGAAAACTAGATCACTAATTTTAGACAAGTTTTACTAGATAAAGAATGCAACCATATTGATCTCCTTTGCCATCATTATTACGATCTCAACATCGTACTTCCTCCCAATTAGTAAATCCTCCTCAAGAATCCATTTAAGAGGATAGAGAGTCCATTCTCTAAGCTTTCAACATACTGTCTCGATTTAATATTTAAATATGGGGATTATCCAAAATAGTCCCTCGGTCATTTTTAATACATGTTTAATCCAAACCTTTTAATTTTGTACCAAAATGTCCCTCACCACATAAAAACACTTAAAACAAGAACACACACAAACCCATTTACCCACTTACCTCCACCCCCCACCCCCACAGAGCTCCGAGGACCCCCATCAGAGCTCTGGCAGTGTGGGAGTGGGGAGGTGGGGAGGGGTGCCTCTAGTGCGAACCTTTTAAAAAACGAGAATAGTAGGTAAATGGATGTTTGAGAGAGTAACTGGATTAAACTAAAAATAGGTGTTTTTTGTGTTTTTATGTGGTGAGGGGCTTTTTGGAATAAAATAATAAGGTTTGGACTAAATGTGTATTAAAAAAAATTCGAGAGACTTTTTTTTAATTGATCCATTAAATATTCCTTAATTTCTCATGTGATCTCTTATATGTTGATTCTTTAATTAAGATCTCCAATCATATTTCTAAAGTTAATGATGTTTTTAGGGTTGCATGTGATTGAAATTTTTACAATGTATTCTCAATAATTAAAACCATGGTAATTGGATCCAGGTTTTAGAACATAGATAGTAAAAGGAGTATAAATTCTCTAAAATGCTGCTAAAATCGAGATTTGACATTGTGATATATGATCTCACCTTAAAATATGAGGACAATATGATTTTAATTGTTTTATAATGAATTAAAATGTCACGGCCTTCTCAATCTTTGGACTTGATGATCATGTAGATTATGTAGACGTTAACTTCTTTGTTGATACGATCATGTAAGATAGTCATATCTTTTTAGTTGTACATAACCTTGTCAGTTTTTAGACCGAATGGACTTTCAATGTAATAGGAGGTCCCCCAAGGTTTGGTGAATGCATTCTTCTTGTGATGATCAAGATGCATCAATAGTTAGTTTTACCCAATGAATACATTAGCAAATGATCTAAGTGGTTGGATGTTAAGGATGTAGACTACAACAATGAATTTTGTAGTAGTGGTAGTTGTTAATTTATAATTTGTTTAATAAAATTAGTTTTCCCATTTACTAATAATCATGTATGGGCATAATATTTTAATTTTTTTTTATATTTGATTGTGTCTTTTATTCGAAACAATACGTGATCTCGTTTGTCAATTTCTATTTACACACAAAAGATCAGATCAGCAATTATTGTCGTAAATAAATTTACTATCAAAGTCTGAAATTGCCCTAAATACAACATTGACATGACTGTTTCACAAAATTTCAATAGGTTTACTTGATTATGTGAAATGGTATAGTTTCAGCTTATTTTTCAAGCACACTTTTCGTGTACTGAACTAGACCATGTTCAGATCATTGTCATTGTATTACATTTAATAAGACAATGTCAACTTAATATTAATAGGTTTACTTAAGTTTGTAATATACATCTACTTTTTTAACACAAGCATTAGTTGTTTATTTATTTGACTCGTCAGGTGAGATTCATATTGGATCAATAATCTTGAAATATTATGTGGTGATTAGTCTATGGGGAAAGCCATTCATGGAGGGGAATCACATCTTGATTTAGATACTAGTAATACCCCCTCCAGGTGTTGATATGTTATGTGTGTGTCAAACTATGCAAACCTCATACAAAAAATAGGTCAAGTTGGACCACTTAAGGAATAATAAGTTAATTAAAAACCAAACTAACTTATATTATTAATGGGTTTTTTCAACCTTAATGTAGGGAGATATTAAAAAATTACTTATAAGTAGTATGAATTGTAATTTTTGAAGCACCTTATACTCTTGACTCACTTGTGTCTACATTGTATAAGTGCTCATCTAGTTTGGAAATAGAGACAAAATTGAGTCCCCATCCTAGATACCAAAGAGCCTCAGACACTTCAATACAATTCATTCCACTTGTTTGATTGATCAAGGTATAATTCACTATCACTCACACACTTTAGAAATTCATACATTGTTCACATATTGTTTAAATTGTTTGTATGTGTGTTGTGTGTGTTAATTTCCCTTAAAATAATTTTTTTACAATTTTTTGGGAATTTATAATGATTTTAAAACAATTTCTTTCTTAATTAAAAATGGAATTAAAAAAGTTTTGGGGTCATTATATAAATTCTGATTATTGGATTTTTCCCTGAAATGTTCCCTTGGGTAGGAACCGAAAGCGCTAGAGAAGTCAGGGGGTCCATGTAATTAAGTTTGGGACACGTGTTTGATATCCGGTATTTGCCTTACACCTGTTGATTCCCTATTGGATGTATGTGTGTTTCTTCTAAGAGAGTAAACCAGCGTGTTTTATTAGCCTTTCAATTGAGTTAATCGACGATCTGCATGCGTCCTTGTCCCAATCCTTGCGAACATCTCTCATCCAATCAAAAGCCTCATAACCAACCGCTTACCTTTAACCGTTGGATGGAAGCCAAGATTGCTTGACTTAATCTCAGCCCTCGATTTGCCTTCCCCTTCTCGATCCTTCTCAGCCCCCTATGTAAGGAGGTAACCCTCAGCCATTAGAAGACTTTTGCCACTTCATCATTAAGAGAGAGAAGAGAGAAGATAGAGAAGAGAGAAGAGAGAAAACAGAGTTAGAAACCCTAACCCTAATTCGTCCAAACATCTTATCAAACCCTAATCTCTTTACCAAAAACAAGTTCATTCCAAACACAACCTTGAGTGTTTGAGAGTTGTTTGGTGTTGGTTTGAAAGTTGTTTCTTGTTGTAACCTCTTCATTTTAAGATCTTGTGTCCAACTTAAACATTAGGTTAGATATGTGTTTCTTTTTCATAGAAATCCTAGATCTAGTCTTTTTATGTTACATTACACCTAGATCTGCATTTTATTGTTTCTCGCCTTGAGAAATATTTTGTTGATTATTTCTGTAAAAGTTTTCATTTTCAAAATCAACAAAATCATTTTCTGTTTCTAGTTCTTCCGAAAAAAGACCGTTAACCTAGTTGGAATCACACTTGGCGATTTTCAATTTCAAAAATCTTTTTAAAACCTTGAAATTGATTAAGATCTTGAAACGTCTTCTGAGCAAGATAGCCGTGGATTTTGGGTTAATCTTAAAGGTCAAATAAGGTTCAAATTTCCTAAGAAGAGAGAAACTGAAAACCACAACATATAGATCTGCTTTGTAATTTGCTAGAACTATTTGTAAAAATAAGCGTGAGTGTGTGCATGCATGTGTTAGATCACCATCACAAACACTTACTCACCACCACACTTAAAGTGTTGGTAATAAGATCTTGAAACAAGAGTCGACGTAAGGACTGGAACAAAGTGAAGTTAGCAAACAGGGAGAACAACATCAACAATCAGAACTTCAGAAAAGTTATAAGGACACGAGTGGGTATATTCCTAAACTTATATAGGTCTGATTTGTGTGTATGTGTGTTACATAGTTTGTAACTGTTATATTTTGTTTTAGTTGATTTTTTTTTACTCCGTAGAGGGAGTCATGGATGTTTCCTCAGTTGGATGAGGTTTTACCACGTTAAAAATCTCTTGTCATTAATCGTTCTACATCCCCTCATCTCATTCCTAGTGGTGTGCTGATTTAAAACTATTTTAGTTTTGGTTTTCAAAACTTGTTAAAAATCTTGAATTGATCTCGTACATGCTTTATTAAACACATCTTGTGATTAAAACTGATTTGGTGTAAAGAAAAGAGTTTCTTCAAAAAACAGTTCAGAGTTACTTAAATAGTTTAATCTTGTATTAAACGGCTTTAGTAACAGTTTTTCAATTGGTATCAGAGCTTTGGAAATATTTTTAAAAGATCTTGTGTTTCTGAAATTTCTTTCTTAAAATCAAAATAATGGATGAGAAAAATGAAAGATTTGGTAACTTGACCAGACCCCCACTCTTTGATGGAAGCAACTTTGCTTACTGGAAGGTAAGAATGGTTGCTTTCATATAAGAAATTTTGGGAGATGATGTCTGGGATATTGTTGAAAATAGTTACACTTATCCTACTAAATTGGCCAATGAAGGAAGTAATGAGAGGATTAATAAAGCATTAAGTGAGTTCACGTAAGAAGAGAAGAAAACTTCTCGAAACAATAACAAAGGCAAGAATGCCATATTTATGTCCATAAATGAACATGAGTTCAAAAGGATCTCATCTTGTGCCACTTCTAAGGAAGCTTGGGATACACTGATCACTGCACATGAAGGTGACACTAGAGTTAAGGCTGCTAAGACTCAAATGCTTGTTCAATAGTATAACTCCCTAATTATGTCATATTCTGAAACCTTTGATGACTTCTACATGAAATTGACTGACATTGTGACCAAATTACATGCTAATGTTCTGAGATCATTGCCACAGAAATTTGACAACAAAAGATATGTTATTGGGGAAATGTGTGATCAAAATCTCACTCCTGAATTACTCAGTAGTAAACTACGAACTATGGGGATGGAATTAGAATTTAAGAAACAAATGACCAAGTCCCATAGGAAACAGACTAGTTCCAACTTGAGTTTTTCCTCTAAGTTGATGAAACCTGGATTTACTATTTCCACTGATGATTCTGATGAGGAATGTGATATAGATAGTTTGGATAATCAAATTGCCTTAATGTCAAAACAATTTATGAAAATTATTAAATTTAAAAATAAATTGGCAAATAGACAAGGCAAGCCAAATTATCCAATTCAGTCTAACTATAAACCTCATGAGAAAGGTCAAGACAAACATCACAAGGACATGAGACCCAACAAATACTTTAAGAACATTGAGTGTTTTAGATGTGGAAAACTAGGACACATAGCACAAGACTGTAGAGTGAAACTAAACACTGCCAATAAACATACTAGGGACAACATTTGCAAAACGTGGGATGATTCAAGTGATTCCGAGAATGAGGAACCTGAATTTTCTGATGTTTTTGATCCTTGCATGTCTTTATTTGCTAAGATAATATACAATGATGATATGTCTATGTATGAGAATGATGATAGTAACTCTACTCCTGCTATTGTGAATCATGTTGCTACTGGCTTAGATGCTTAAATTTATGGGAATATTGTTAGTTCTACCACGGGGTGTGTGAGTCAAAGGGACCGCGATAATGACGATGTTAATGGGTGCGTGAGTTCAATAATTGAATCCTTAAGGGTCACTTTAGACACTGCACTTAGTGATTCCGACACTGAAGATCTCCCTGACATTCACACACTTTATGCGAAAACCCTCAAGAAAAGCACTAGACTAGAGAAGATAATGAAAGATCTCACTAAGAAATTAGAAGACCTAAGTCTGATGGTTAAACTTAACGTTGAAGAGTATACTACCCAATGTCTTACTCATGAAAATGAAGTAAAAAATTTTGATCAAAAATTGAAGAATTTGATTAAAGAAAATGAAACTCTAGAGAAAAAATATAAAGGGACATTATTAGAATTAGAATAATCCAAAGAAAAGATAGAAACAATCTTCAAAACATTTGCTAAATTTGAAAATAATTCAAACTGTTTTGATGGATTTATTGTTGAATCCAAAATCAATTCTGATGATCGGACTGGAATAGGATTTTTTTCCAATTTGAAGACTCAAACTAAAATCTTTGAACGAAATAAGTTTGTGTCAGGAGGCAAAATACCTCTAGATACTTGTCCAGATTTTCATGTTCTGAAAAATGAGTTTGACAAAAACCAATCTAAGTTTAATATTGGGGAATGAAGTTGCTCTAAGTGTGAAAGTCCATCTAAGACTAAATATATCTGCCCCCAATTAGGAAGAGTGATTCGGTTTTTCAAATCGTACTCCCTAGGAATAAGGTCCAACCTCAAAATTTCATCAAGCCTATATTTAGAGACTTTCCTAAGCAGATACCATTTTTGAGCAATCTATACTTCCATTACTGTGACTTATATTGTCATTCCTTTGAAGGTTGCTATTCTAGACGTTTAGTCAACCCTGTATCTATTACTCCTCTATACCAAAACTTTAACTATTTTAGGAGAAGCCGTAACAATTATGTTCTTCCAAGACAATCAGAAAAAACTCTAAGTACAGAAAGAGAAAGACCAAACCTAAAAGATCATATCCAAGAAGGATTCCTAAACACTTTTCTAAACCAAATGCTATCACTTTACATAAAATTCAGCCTCATGCGCAAAATATTTTTCAACAGAAATTCAATGCTCACAAATTTTATTAATTAAGAGAAAATAAGCGCAAAATGAAAATAAGAGCTGTTTGGGTTAGAAAAATGAGCTATTACCCCAGATATTGTTATTAGTGCTTTAAAGGATGAACACACTCCTTTTGGTTGGTATTTAGACTCTGGATATTCAAAGCACATGACTGGGGATGATATCAAACTCTTAAATAAAACCAACTTTGCTGGAGGAAAAGCAATTTTTGATGATGGTGTATCATCTCAAATCATTAGTAAAGGAACACTTAAAGAAGAAGGATTAACTTTACTTGAATATATTCTTCTAGTAAAAGGTCTTAAGGCAAACCTACTCATTATCTCACAATTTTATGACTCAAATCATATTGTCACCTTTTCAAAGAATAATTGCAAAATTTGAAATTAAAAAGGTGAGTGCATTATTACAGGACTCAGGACTCCGGACAATTGTTATGCCGTTCAAAATAGTGCTGAGGTCTGTAACATTGCTACAATGGATGACAATGATATATGGCATAATCGTATGGGTCACATAAATTACGAAAACCTTAGTAGACTGTCTTCTCAAGAAATAGTTAGAGGTATTCCTAAGATCAAACCTATTTCTAATATTGTCCCTAGTTCTTGTTAAGAAGGAAAAATTGTTAAGGCCCCTCATAAGAAAGTCATAGATATCCTTACCTCTAAACCCTTGGAGCTCATCCATATAGACCTAATGGGTCCTTCTCGAACTGTTAGTCTTTGTGGACACAGTTACATTCTAGTTATGGTTGATGACTTCACCAGATTTACTTGGGTAGCTTTCTTAAAACAAAAGTCTGACACATTCCAAACATTTTTAAAGATTTTACTTCGAATTGAAAATGAGAAAGACTCCCAGGAAAATAGGATTCCTAGTGATAGAGGTGGAGAATTCATTGATACTGGTGTTATAGAGTATTGTGACTATAATGGTTACAAACATGAATTTAGTGCTCCTAAGACTCCTAAACAGAATGGTATAGCTGAGAGAAAGAATCGCACCCTTCAAGAGATGGCATGTGTTATGATTCATGCCAAGACTTTACCTAAATATTTTTGGGTAGAAGCTATTCGTACCGTGTGTCACATTATAAATAGGGTCTATCTTAGAAAGAATTCTAAACAAAATCCTTATGAACTTTGGTATGGGAAGAAGCCCAATCTTAAGTACCTTAGAACTTTTGGTAGTACTTGTTATGTCTGCAAAGACAGAGAACACTAATCCAAATTTGAGACTTGTGGAGATAAAGCCATCTTTATAGGATACTCTCCTAATAGTAGATCATACCGTGTCTACAATCTTTGCACTAAGACCTTAATGGAATCCATAAACGTTATTGTAAGTGACACTACTGTAGAGAGTAAGACTGGAGAACCAGCTATTGTGGTAGAGTTTGAAAATGTTTTAGAAAATGACTCTCCAGAAATATATGATTCGTTACCTATTGATACACCTGAAGTACCTAATTGGGTTGCTAAAGACCATCCCATAGACAACGTTGTTGGTAACCCCAGTGAGCCTGTACGTATAAGATCTCAATTAAGAAATTATGCTCATTATTCATGTTTTGTTTCCCTTGTGGAACCTAAGAATGTAAATGATGCATTGAATGACCCTCATTGGATTTATGTAATGCAGGAAGAAGTTCTTCAATTCGTCATTCATGATGTTTGGTATCTTGTACCTAGGTCTGAACACAAAAAGGTTATTGGCACACGTTGGATATTTAAAAATAAATCTGATGAAAGTGGGATAGTCATTAGAAACAAAGCCAAATTAGTTGCTCAAGGATACTCTCAAATAGATGGAATAGATTTTAACAAGGCTTTTGCTCCTATTACTCGATTAGAATCTGTTCGTCTTCTTTTTGCCATAGATTGCTACTTACATTTCACGCTTTACCAAATGGATGTCAAATCTTCCTTCCTTAATGGAATATTAACTGAGGAGACCTATGTAGAACAACCAAAAGGTTTCATTAACCCTAAATATCCAAATCATATCTTTCATCTTAAGAAGGCTTTGTATGGCCTAAAACAAGTGCTAAGAGCCTGGTATGAGCGCCTTTCCAACTTTCTCTTAGACAAAGGTTTTAAGAGAGGTGGAAATGATGAAACCCTTTTTGTTAAACATTTTGACAAACATATAATTATAGCCCAAGTGTACGTAGATGATATCATTTTTGGATCAACTTCCCCTATCGAAGTTAAATCGTTTTCTGAAATTATTCATAAAGAATTTCAAATGTCTTTTATGGGGGAGTTGCAATTTTTCTTAGGTCTTCAAGTCAAACAAAATTCAGAAGGATTATTTGTCTCACAATCAAAATACGCATTAGAGATTATTAAAAAATTCGTCCTTGAGAGTGCAAAAGATGCTAAAACTCCCATGAGTACTACGGTCAAACTGTCTAAAGATAAAACTAAGAGATCCATAGATCCAACCCTTTATCGTAGTAACCTTACAATATCTTACTGTCTCGCATCCTGACATTATGTACGCCGTTTGCGTGTGTGCTCGTTACCAAAATAATCCTAAAGAGAGCCATTTATCGTGTGTTAAAAGAATCATAAAGTACATTAAATGCACTCTAAACTTGGGATAATGGTACACCAATGATACTCCTAGCACTATAATAGGATATACTAATGTCGATTGGGCAGGGTGTACTGACGATAGTAAGAGCACATCAGGCGCATGTTACTATATTGGTAATTACTTGGTAGGTTGGAGTAGTAAGAAACAAAAATGCACTTTTTTATCCACTGCTGAATCTGAATACATAGCCACTGGCAGTTGCTGTGCTCAATTACTTTGGCTTAAGGAAATACGAAGTGATTGTGGTATTAAAGAGGAACAATTGCATCTTTACTTTGATAATCAAAGTGCGATTAGTATCTCTAAAAATCCTGTTCAACACTCGCGAACAAAACACATAAAAACAAGACATCACTTTATACGCGAATTAGTTGAGACTAAGGAATTAGAAATCAATTATCTTTCTACTGATTTGCAACTCGTAGATATGTTTACCAAACCTTTGGATTACAATGGATTCATTTCTTTGCGTAAATCAATTGGAATGGTTTGTGATGAATAAACTCTTGGATTTACATAATTTCCCCCCTTGTCCATTTGAGACAAAATGGCGGAGAAATTTGAGTCTTATGAGAATTCATTTATTTTGTACATATTCTAAAAGAGCTTGATCTTAGTGATTATTTGCAGGATTATGTATAGTTATTTTTCTGTTATACTCATTTGTTGTGTTAGGGTATTGAATTGTAATTAGTTGAATTATGTAATTTTCTTTTCTAGGAAATGGGTAGATAGAATTTTTGTATAGGAATAGGTTTTTCCTTTTCTTTTTATTTCCCTACGAGTCAAAGATGACTCAAAGGAGATTTTGTCTCATATTTCCAAAGGGTGAGATTGAAGCACCTTATAGTCTTGACTCACTTGAGTCACATTGTATAAGTGCTCATCTAGTTTGGAAATAGAGACAAAATTGAGTCCCCATCCTAGATACCAAAGAGCCTCAGACACTTCAACACAATTCATTCCTCTTGTTTGATTGATCAAGGTATAATTCACTGTCACTCACACATTTTAGAAATTCATACATTGTTCACATCCTGTTTAAATTATTTGTATGTGTGTTGTGTGTGTTAATTTCCCTTGAAACAATTTTTTATAATTTTTTGGGAATTTATAATGATTTTAAAACAATTTCTTTCTTAATTAAAAATGGAATTTAAAAAGTTTTGGGGTCATTATATAAATTTTGATTATTGGCTTTTTCCCTGAAATGTTCCCTTAGGTAGGAACCGAAAGCGCTAGAGAAGTCAGGGTGTCTATGTAATTATGTTTGGAACGCGCGTTTGATATCCGGTATTTGCCTTACACCTGTTGATTCCCTATTGGATGTATGTGTGTTTCTTCTAAGAGAGTAAACCAACGTATTTTATTAGCCCTTGTATTGAGTTAATTAACGATCTGCATGCGTCCTTGTCCCAATCCTTGCGAACATCTCTCATCCAATCAAAAGCCTCATAACCAACCACTTAGCTTTAACCGTTGGATGGAAGCCAAGATTGCTTGACTTAATCTCAGCCCTCGATTTGCGTCTCCCTTCTCGATCCTTCTCAGCCCCCTATATAAGGAGGGTAACCCTCAGCCATTAGAAGACTTTTGCCACTTCGTCATTAAGAGAGAGAAGAGAGAAGATAGAGAAGAGAGAAGAGAGAAACTAGAGTTAGAACCCCTAACCCTAATTCGTCCAAACATCTTATCAAACCCTAATCTCTTTACCAAAAACAAGTTCATTCCAAACGCAACCTTGAGTGTTTGAGAGTTGTTGAGTGTTTGTTTGAAAGATGTTTCTTGCTGTACCATCTTCGTTTTGAGATCTTGTGTCCAACTTAATCATTAGGTTAAATCTGTCTTTCTTTTTCATAGAAATCCTAGATCTAGTCTTTTTATGTTACATTACACCTAGATCTGCATTTTATTGTTTCTCGCCTTGAGAAATATTTTGTTTATTATTTTCTTTAAATGTTTTCATCTTCCAAATCAACAAAATCATTTTCTGTTTCTAGTTCTTTTGAAACAAGACCTTTGACCTAGTTGGAATCACACTTGGCAATTTTCAATTTCAAAAATCTTTTTAAAACCCTGAAATTGATTAAGATCTTGAAACGTCTTCTGAGAAAGATAGTCGTGGATTCTGGGTTAATCTTAAAGGTCAAATAAGGTTCAAATTTCCTAAGAAGAGGGAAAATGAAAATCATAGCATATAGATCTGATTTGTAATTTGGTAGGACTGTTTGTAAAAATAAGCGTGAGTGTGTGCATGCATGTGTTAGATCACCATCACAAACACTTACACACTACAACACTAAAAGTATTGGTAATAAGATCTTGAAACAAGAGTCGACATAAAGACTGGAACAAAGTGAAGTTAGCAAACTGGGAGAACAACATCAATAATCAGAACTTCAGAAAAGTTATAAGGACACGCGTGGGTACATTCCTAAACTTGTATAGGTCTGATTTGTGTGTATGTGTGTTACATAGTTTGTAACTGTTATATTTTGTTTTAGTGGATTTTTCTTTTTACTCCGTAGAGGAAGTCGTGGATGTTTGCTCAGTTTGGTGAGATTTTACCACGTTAAAAATCTCTTGTCATTAATCTTTCTACATCTCCTCATCTCATTCTTGGTGACGTGCTGATTTAAAACTATTTTAGTTTTGGTTTTCAAAACTTGTTACAAATATTGAACTGATCTCGTACATGCTTTATTAAACACATATTGTGATTAAAACTGATTTGGTTTAAAGAAAAGATTTTTTCAAAAAATAGTTTGTAGTTACTTAAATAGTTTAATCTTGTATTAAACAAATTTAGTAATCGTTTTTCAATTTTTAGTTAAGGATTTGAGTTTGAAACTATTATTATATGTTGAAATTCATTATGAAGGTCCTTATATAGAGCACTCCTAGTTTTTTTTTGTGCTTGAGATATATAGACCTTCAGCTAGTTGGACTTTAATTTTGACAAGATTTTTTATGTAATTGTGTTAAGTCTAGTTACCTATGACAACGCCTCTTCTTTGTCGACTACACATCTCTGAAATTCAGAATTCGACTCAGTTATCTTTTTGAGAAAAGGTTGTATCTCACACCCTATCTATTGGCTCATAGGATTTAATTATGTCACATATGATGCACTACACCACATAGGACGTTGCATCTCATTATTTGTTGGTTTTATTTAAAAATAATTTAAAAATAGCTTAAAATATAATTTGAAATTTATTATTATGATTAAATATTTTTATAAAAAATAAATTCCAAAATTAATTTGTAAGTGTAAATATTTTTTTAACAAAACAATTCGTGTGAATGAATATATGTTTTTATGTACACTATTTCATGTATGTAATATATCATATTGCTACATATGCTGTGCGTGGCTTATAGTTCTCAAGAAAAATACTTTTATTTTTTTCTTCGATTGATTTGTTCGTAGAGTATATGTTACATGTATATATGTATGATAGTTGTGCTGGTCGATTACACCTATACCAGACTTGACCATACTTCTAAACTTATCTTTTAATATGCTAGTTGTTGGCCTATTATGTTAGTTGTCAAAAAGCCTCTTTGATTTGACCCTAGCAAGTCTAGTGTTTGTAGCCCATTGCTACCTGCTAGAGATTTGACAATTGCTATGTATGTATGCCTGTTTATATGCGTGGCTAAATCTTTTGGCCCTAAGAGCATCCGTAATGGTGAGATACGGCGAAAGGTAGGCGTGAGGCGCGTGGGTGTGATTTACCTTTCGCCCAAATGGGCAACAAACAGTGAGGGAGCTCCTACGAACTTCTATAGTTCGTAGGAACTTCTTACGAACATCTAAAGTCCGTAAGAAGTTCTTACGAGGTATAGAAGTTCGTAAGAACCTAACGGTCTAATTTAAACGGTAAAATTCCTCCGTTTATATATTGAGAAGCTTCTTCTTCGTTCTTCATTCATCTCCAGTATTCTTCATTCTTTTCCTTTCTTCTGCATCACTGTATTTAAGCTCTTGATCTTCTTTCTTTCCTTCTTCATCTTCATTTCTTTTTTCTGCCTCTCCATTTTCATACGCAACAGTCTAGTATTCATAATTCAGTCCAATTTTTTTTATAAAAAATCAGTTCCAATTTAGTTCAAATAAGTCCCAATTTAGTCCAAATCAATTCCAATCTAGATACCCAATTCAGATATAGAAAATCCTCCAAATCAGATCTTGTCAACACGATGGAATTAGGTAAAAAATGGAAGAAATATATTAATATCGGGAAATCGAAAAAACACGGGTCGACTTCAACGGCAATTCCCGATTCTTTCGCGCCGACTCAACAGTCGAATCCCGCAATTGACAACTATACCCGTATTTACGACGGAGTATCACACGCGTTGGACGACGAAACTCCGATAATAAACGGAAACAAATTCGAATTTCGGGGGAATTGGGCGGGGCCAATGAAATTGTACAAATTGATTTAAGAGAGAAAGCCCGATATCAAAACAATTATCGACAGTGTCGGTTTTATGTCGAATTTTTTTTTCTATGGTGATGCCCAATTCCGATCAATGTATTGTGACGGCGATGATCGAACGTTGGTGGTACACGACGCATACCTTCCAGCTATCATATGTCGAGCTTGCGTTCACTCCGCTGGACTTCACAATGCTTTCTGGTAATAACTTATGGCTTATTTTGTTCTACTTATATTCATAATTGTTTAAAAATGTGAAAATAATATGTTGTACTTAAATTCATAATTAAATGTTTGAAATATATTTTTAGGTAATTATATTCATAATTATTTCAATATACGACAAATAAATTGAAAAATGTACCCGCATTCCGATTATGTCAATATATGAAAATAATTATTCATATTCACTTAATGTTTCAATATGTGAAAATAAATAGTTGTACTTAAATTCATAAATGATTGTTTGAAATATATATTATGATTTTCATATTCATAGTTATTTAAATATATGACAAAATTTTAACCTTCGTGTACCGGCATCATAATCGTTTCAAAATGTGAAAATAATATGTTGTACTTAAAGTCATAATTAAATGTTTGAAATATATTTTAATGTAATTATATTCATAATTATTTCAATATACGACAAATAAATTGAAAATGTACCCGCATTCCGATTATGTCAATATATGAAAATAATTATTCATATTCACTTAATGTTTCAATATGTGAAAATAAATAGTTGTACTTAAATTCATAAATGATTGTTTGAAATATTTATTATGGTTTTCATATTCATAGTTATTTAAATATATGACAAAATTTTAACCTTCGTGTACCGGCATCATAATCGTTTCAAACTGTGAAAATAATATGTTGTACTTAAAGTCATAATTAAATGTTTGAAATATATTTTTAGGTAATTATATTCATAATTATTTCAATATATGACAAATAAATGATGAAAATGTTCCTGCATTCCGATTGTGTCAATATATGAAAATAATTATTCATATTCACTTAATGTTTCAATATGTGAAAATAAATAGTTGTATTTTAAATTCATAAATGATTGTTTGAAATATTTATTATGGTTTTCATATTCATAGTTATTTAAATATATGACAAAATTTTAACTTTCGTGCAGGCATTCCAATTGGACAAGGACGACGGATTGAAAATGTACGAATTGAACAACATACAAATTTTGTTAATACCATAAATGAATTTTTTCCAGAAATTCATATACAGAGATTTACTGGTGCGGGAATTCCAGTTTCTGACCTAAAAAAATACATAGAAAATTTTGTCAAGGTTGAACCGTTACCAGATTATATGTCCCCAATCATAGCTCGGGCATTTTGGTTTTATGTATTGGGGAGTGTATTTTTTCCAAATGCTCACTCCACTGCCGACCTCGGTTATTTACATTATCTTGAGGATATTCATGCCATAGGCACATACGACTGGGGTTCGGCTATTTATGCCCGTATTTTATGGTCTTTGGACAAAGCCAGTCGACGATCGTTGACTAGTGTTGAATGCATGTGGCAAATACTCGAGGTATATTATCATTTCATCTTATTTATTAAATTTATGTTTCATTACAATATACGTTCAACTTATTCTAACGAATTAAATTTATTGAAAAATTTTGCAGTATTTACATCACGAGTACATGGCCACGGCATGTCCTATTCTTGTTGATCCGTCTATTGATGTGTGGCCCCGCATTTTTCGTTGGTCGAGGGGGAATAGAAAGAAAGTAAAGGGAGCACAGCGATTTAACATCTCAAGCAGCCAACATCAGCTTGAGATGCAGTCACTCGAGTCCATTATATGGCAGCCATACGAGACTTCTGCCTACCGTGACTCTGATGTAATCTTATTTTCTCGAGAGATATCGGGGTTACGGATTATTTTTTGGGATCCCCTATTTAAGGGTTTTTGGTACATGGGTGATCGGGCCATCCGACAATTGACTGGGAGGATATGTATCGCAGACAACCCACCATCAAGTTTGTGTTGTGCCTCAAAAAATGATTTCCAAACAGCTGCCGCCCAAAATTGGCCTATCGCAAATCAATACGTAATAGATGTGTCTCAAGAAGAGTATAATGCATATTGGAAGGCAGTAGCACTCGGGCCAATACTACCGCCGATTGCCAGATATGTTAATGTAGATTTGATTGGAGTTGGTAAAGTGGCACCTTCGACATTGCGAATCCCGCAAGCACCAGCACCGACTAATGATCCGCATGTGTATGAGACACAGTTCTCTGTGGGTGGTTCTATGCACATCCAACCATCGAGGCAGAATTGGACGGTTGACGTAGGCCTACCGGAGGGGGCTTCATATACTATAGATGTGCTGAGACCTGAGTTTTCAACCAATGCACCTCCAGCTCAATCTTTGACGCAGTTAGAATGGCATCAATCCTACGTCGAGGCAACAGATAACATTCGAGGTCTACACCATTTAATATTACACGAGACACGTCAGCGAGAGGATCAACTCAAAGCATGTGATGATCGCATTGATGAGTTGGAGCGTAGACTAGCACGATTTACTATGCCTAGTCGAGGATTTGAGGAGGGTGGTACTAGTTCTAGCCGTTCGAGCATTTACAGACCAACCCCACCCTCTGACCTGGTCCCGACATATTCGGCCCAACAAGGTTGGGGTAATTTATTTGGGTCTGACCCTTACACGGGTTCACATGCAGATTTAGGTGCTGATTTTGAGTTCGGCCCGGGGCGGCAGTGATGTATAATGTACAATTGCGAAATGTTAAGAATCAATTTTCTTATTGTTGTCTCAATGTAATTGTGATGATAAATGTTATGATGTCTCATATTTATTGCGATTGCTCTGATATCATTTTTTATTATTGACTTAAGTAGTAAAAAAAATAATACACGATCAAAATGATGAAAAGGAGAAGTACAACAATATGATTCAAACGCTTAGGTCGAACCTAGTAGAAGTACAACAATATGGTTTCCCATTGCGCACTAAACATTTAGGTAAGTAAGATCGTTGCGTATCTGAATCAACATATTCTTCGTTGTAGTTTGATATATTTCGTTCGTACTCTGCCCCATCATTTTCATATATGCATTCCGAAAAGTAATCATAACCGGAATTCGTGTAATCTGAAATATCGTTATCTGATGCCAACGTAGAGTTGTTATATATGTTAATTAATTGTTCTTGAATGTGACGACCTGATAGCATCGTGCGTTGTGCTTTGTGATAACGTTGTAGGCGCCTCTCCATCTGCCATATCTCTTCCTCCAATAAATCAAGACAAAACATATCCGCTTCTTCAGGATACGATATTGGCCAAAGTGCGGTAGCCCGATTTTTTGGCACGGATATGTGATGGTAATGGCAAAGAACCTCCAGGTCACACCTTTCATTATATTTATCTGGCCATGTGAGGTGTTCCCAAGGATACACAACTCCGTCTTCAGGTTCCGAATTAGGAGAGATTATGAATATATGACCAAAGTCATTGAGAAAACGTCGAGAAGTATCAATTGGATATGTTTGGAAAATTATTTTTTTCCCATACCAATCGTTACCAACAATATCTGTGTAAGAGCCATTGTAAATGGATGAATAGTAGGGAGATGAAGCCATTTTTGTAATATAAGACAATGGTAGATAAATAATTGTTGCAATCCTTCTAATTTATTTATAGGTAATTTTAAAGGCACACATACCAAGCCACACATAAAGTTGTATAAATTAACTTTCTAAATTGTCACTTATTGATTGCCTGAAGAACCTCTACAAGGTAACTTTATAAATTAACACACATACCAATATCAAACAGTAGCACACTTACCAATATCATACAGTATAATTTTTACGGAAGGACAGAGATATTTATTTTACAATGATAAAAAATATTTATAATAATTGTTAAGGCACACATATCCAATGTAGAAGTAAAAATATATAAAGGCACACATAACAAGCCACACATAAAGCTGTACAAGGTAACTTTCTAAATTGTGACTTATTGATTGCCTGAAGAACCTCTACAAGGTAACTTTATAAATTAACACACATACAAATATCAAACAGTAGCACACTTACCAATATCATACGGTATAATTTTTACGGAAGGACAGAGATATTTATTTTACAATGATAAAAAATATTTATAATAATTGTTAAGGCACACATATCCAATGTAGAAGTAAAACTATATAAAGGCACACATACCAAGCCACACATAAAGATGTACAAGGTAACTTTCTAAATTGTCACTTATTGATTGCCTGAAGAACCTCTACAAGGTAACTTTATAAATTAACACACATACCAATATCAAACAGTAGCACACTTACCAATATCTTACAGTATAATTTTTACGGAAGGACAGAGATATTTATTTTACAATGATAAAAAATATTTATAATAATTGTTAAGGCACACATATCCAATGTAGAAGTAAAACTATATAAAGGCACACATACCAAGCCACACATAAAGATGTACAAGGTAACTTTCTAAATTGTCACTTATTGATTGCCTGAAGAACCTCTACAATGTAACTTTATAAATTAACACACATACCAATATCAATCATGAGCACACTTACCAATATCATACAGTATAATTTTTACGGAAGGATAGAGATATTTATTTTACAATGACAAAAAATATTTATAATAATTGTTAAGGCACACATATCCAATGTAGAAGTAAAACTATATAAAGGCACACATACCAAGCCACACATAAAGCTGTATAAGGTAACTTTTTCAGTTGTCACTTATTGATTGCCTGAAGAACCTGTACAAGGTAACTTTCTAAATTAACACACATACCAATATCAATCATGAGCACACTTACCAATATCATACAGTATAATTTTTACGGAAGGACAGAGATATTTATTTTACAATGATAAAAAATATTTATAATAATTGTTAAGGAACACATATCATACTGGTAGAGTATAATTTACTCGTCTACATCTAAACTTATAAATACCTGTGTATCGTAAAACTATACAGGTAGAGTATAATTTTTCATCTACACCTAAATTAATTTGTAACCATATTATATCATGGACTCCTCCAGTTCTAGCGATGAGGGCCGAAATCTTATGCTACAATATGCACAATTTAATGACGGTGGATCATCCGATGATTCAGACGAGGAAATGATTATTATGATGGAGATTACCCGGTGGTGTGCTGAAAAAAATATAATTCGCGATGGGAAAGAACTCAAAACGAGGCGTCGAGTGGATCGTAGGAGAGAAAGGGGACATGCAACACTATGGGAAGATTATTTTGGGGAAGATAAGGTATACAGCGAGTATTTTTTCCGAAGGAGATTCAGGATGAGGTATAGTGTTTTCAATCGCATCCTTGAATCTGTTTGCCATTATGATAACTACTTTGTTCAGAAGAATGATGCTTGCGGTCGTCAAGGTTTGAGCTCTCATCAGAAAGTGTTGGGGGCAATTCGACTGTTAGCTAATGGGGGTTCCCATGACTTGTGGTCTGAGCAGTATGCTATGAGTGAAACCACTCTATTAGAAACTGTTATTAGATTTACAGAGGCAATTGTACTAATTTTCGGTCCCCAGTACGGGAGAAATCCGACACAAGGCGACGTTACAAGGTTATTCGAACAAAATGCAAATAGAGGTTTCCCAGGAATGCTAGGGAGCATAGATTGCATGCATTGGTGTTGGAAAATTGTCCAACAGCATGGCACGCTCAATATAGTGGTCGTAAAGAGTCACCTACTATAATCCTTGAAGCGGTTGCCTCCTACGATCTTTGGATTTGGAAATCATTCTTTGGGGTGGCTGGTTCTTGCAATGATTTGAATGTCTTGCACCGATCTAATGCTTTCAAGAATTACGCAATGGGACGGCAACTCCCGTTAATTACAATGTTAACGGAAATTCTTACGACATGGGCTACTACATTGGAGATGGAATTTACCCTCCGTACGCTTCAATAGTAAAAACATTTAGGAACCAAAATGGTATTACACAAAAATAGAAATTTTTTTGCAAGTACCAAGAAGCGTGCAGAAAAGATGTAGAACGTGCGTTTGGTGTATTACAAGCTCGATTCGCTTTTGTTCGGGAACCTTGTAAATTATGGAATAGGGCGTCACTATCAACCATTATGAAATCGTGCATTATAATGCATAATATGATTATTGACGATGAACGCAGAGATTGCCCATGGCAAAATGAGTACGAACAGAATGATGAATCACCTGTAATTATGAGGGGCCAAACTAATTTCTACGACTACCTCATACGGGATGCTAAGATAAGAGACGTAACTAAACATCAACAGTTACGGAATGATTTGGTAGAGCACATTTGGAACACCCACGGTGATGAAATGGTCGGTTGATGAATTTATTGTATTTTTTATTTTAACCGTGGTTAAATGTTATGTTTGTTCCATTTTCAATTTGTATTTGTAGGATTGTCGTAGTGATCATATACCTGTTATTTTATAGAAAATAATGGTTTAACCGACAATATTATATAAGTAAAAAATTATTAAGCAATACTCACATTTCATCTATTTAAGGGTGGCATTTCATTTATTAAGATGGAAAGTGAATCACTCTCCATATACCGAAAAAAAACGAATTACAATCATGAGGGTTCAATACATCATTTGAAAACACTACTAATCATTAATTGAACCGCTTGGACCAGATGACCCGGCGGAGTTCGATTGCAACTCAGATATCGCAGCTTCGGTCGCAACAACCATCGTTGTTAGGTCATTGAACCTTTTAAAATGAAACTGCTTTTGTATTTCATTCATATGGGTCATATCCAGCTCCATGATGTACGATTGCTCTCGACCTAGGCACACGAATTGATCCTGCTTTTTGGTGAGTTGATCAGCTTGCTTCATCTGAATGAACGCATCCATTTGAGAGTCAAATTTAAGGGAACGATTATTCTTCCACTCTTGCTTGCTTTTAAACATTGCATTGAAGTCTTCGCAATGTTTGAGTACTGTCGTGTTGCAATCCAAGCTGTCAGAACGCGCTCGTTGACGTGCACGTTGTTTCTCACCCTTCCTACCTGGGGGTCTATCCGGTACGTCTCGTACCCCCGGAGTATCATCTTCGCGAACAGGTGTACGGTTGTCGTTGTTCCCCGCTGTATTTTCCAAGTCAAATTTTGGCAAATCTTTTAAAATTTGATAGTAGTTATCGAACGTAAAATGTTTGTTGGTTTCGGCGCGGTACGCGTCGCGTGCATTAGTAACCGCTTGGAATTCGTTCGTCCCGCTTCCCATATTATTCTTTTGGTGAGAAAGCTTTGCAATATATAGCATTATTTGATGAGTTATATGATTATAACGTGTTGATAGCATGGATCTCGTACGAGTAATTGTAATTCCATGCGTGACGTTATATTCATCTTTCACAGTGTCCCAAAATGTGCCCGATGATATTGAGTTTCCTTCAATACTTCGAGCTGTATATTTTGCATAAATAGTACATAATATTTCATCCTCAAAAGGAGTCATATTAGGTTGTCGAGATGTACCAGAAATAATTGGTTGAGAAGAAGACATATTTTTTATAAAAATATGTTATATTTATAATGAAAATAACAAAATGGAAGAAGGATATAGGGGTGTGATAAAAGAAATGGAAGAAGGAAGTGTTCTATTTATAAAGAAATCCTCCCAAACGGTGTTAGTTTTCACTGTGGTAAAAAGGGTTTCCTACGATCTTCTTTTGTTCGTAGGAATTCTTACGAACTTCTGAAGTTCGTAGGAACTTCCTACGAACTTCTGAAGTTCGTAAGAAGGTTTTACTGATTCAGTAACCAACCGATAAATTTACAAATCCCTTACTAGTCCTCTCTCCTGTTTTGGCACTTACCAATCTCCATTGCACGCCTTCAAATTTGTAACTTTACCATTTTTTTTGTCCAAACGTTCCACCATTGTGGATGCTCTAAGCTGATGCCTCGTTATTTCAAATGTACACGATTTGACCGTATATGTATAATATTATGAAAATATATCTGCTGTGTACACATGTTAAAAGATATGTTCTTGATTTTGGGTTGCATGTATTTGAAAACGATGTCGCGTGCATTGGTTTTATCTTTTAAAATGAAATCAGTTTTGGGCGTTCTTTTCAAACGGTGTTGTGTTACTCTTTGATGGCCCACGACTTTACCTTTTGTTTATAACAACTATATTGTTTATTTTACAAATCGTCGTCATTTAAATAAATTGCGACGGTAATATTAGAATGCATTTTTGGTACACAATTAGTTGGATACAGCTTGCTCATACGTGTCTAGCATTTGGGTAGGTGTTTTGTGTTTCTTTGAGGAGCATTAGATTAGTTTTTATCTATGGCCTTAATTTTTTCATTATAATCCACGTGAGTCTTATTTACACCAACCACAACATACTTGTGCACTATATAAATATGAGTTTTGGCTCCCATTTTTATTAAGCTGAGAAAATAAAAATTACACCCAAACTCTGCCCAATTTTAGAGAGAGAGAGAGAGAGAGAGAGAGAGAGAGAGAGCGAGAGAGTAAATATAATAGATTACACATTTTGGTCTCTTCAAATATTTTATAAATCTTTTGTAAGTGAATCCTCTCATCTTTGTCTGTTTTCTTTAGACCTGACTTTAGATCTATTTTGGTATATAAAATTTGGATAATACTTGTAGTTATATTCTAAAGAAAAACTCTTTATTTTATTTTTGTGTATTGTTCAGATCTGCTTTTGTAATCCAATTTGAACACTCTTCACACACGAAAATTATTGTGTATTCTGAGCTTATATTTTAAAATGTTTTGTTTTAAAATTAATAATAAAGTAAGGTTGTTTTTTTTATCTCATTCATATATTATTTAAGGTTTAGACGATTAAACCGAATGTATTGAGGACCTACTCATAGAATTATTATCAAGAACTTGGACTGCTAAACTTCTGGACATAGTTGGACAAATCTGAACATAAATTGTTGAAACAAATTTAAATAGGGTATTAGATTAAATCTGGTTAAATCTAAACTTGTCTTTAAATAGTTTGTATATATTTGACTTTATGCTATATTGTATGTATATTTGCAGTCATATATTAGTTTTGTGCGGATTGTTAAACTGTATATGATTACTTGATCTTAAGTGATTTTGCGGGATCCTTGACACATTATTTACATATCACTTCTAGAATCACTTTGTACACTACTATTCACATAAGCACTGATTATTGTGTACATATCACGATCAAATCTGATTGTTCTCATTTTTGAGAAGAAATTTTGTTGAAAGTTGTGTTAAATCAAGATAGCTTGATTTAAATAAGAAAGAAAGAATATAATATTTGCTGTTGATATTTAGGATATCAAAATCTTGTTGCTTATTCATTAGGATTGTAACATTAAGGGTTAGTGTGTCATATATAATAATACACGTCACAAAAGCACTGTACTACCACTAGTCACTATTAGAATCAATAGGCACTAAGCTAACCTGCGCTGAGGAAGCTAGAGAGAAAGCTGAGAGATGAAGAAAGTATAGTGGACAAGAGCTGCATAGTGAGGCCAATTGTGAAAAAGCAACTAAAGCATAGAGAGAGGCTTGGCCGAGATAGGTAATAACTTATTCTGATTTATTCTACTTTGAGTCTTGTTGCATGTTTCTGAATCGTTCCATATTGATTTTGTTTTAATGGAGTTGGCAGACTAGGTGATCATACAAGGTCCGTCTTTTTTTCCCAAGGGTAGGATTTTTGCGATGTAAAATAAACACCGCGTACTTTAATTTCTGCACTAATCACCTAATACAAAAAAGTAGGAATTAATTCTGGAAACTCGCCTAAATAAAGTAAATTAATTATTATATGCTTAATCACCTAGTTTAATCAAGGTAACAAATAGGAATTTAATTAACTTGCTAAACTCTATTCAGTTTTAGTTATAGTTATCAATTTAAATAAAGTTTGAATTGGTCCCCCTTGGATAATTTATAAAAACTGGTAGGTAATTCGGGTTTATTCGACATTAGTTTACTTTCGAACCATAATCAATTGAGCCTTAGTTGCCCACTTAAGTGGTATCAGAGCTAGACTTTAAAAGACCAATTCTCAAACTATTGTTACACTCTTTTTACCATTATTGTAATAGATGATTCAAGGCAGCTACTTAGGCTAGGAAATTTAAGTAGACCCCCAATTTTTTATGTAACTAACTTTACCTACTGGAAAGTTCATATGACAACCTTAATACAAACATTAGGATATGATGTTTGGGACTTGATTGAACGCAGTTATATACATCCTATTATTCCTATCGCTGAAGAAGGTAGTTCTATTCGTAGAAAACTTAGGATGTCTGAAATGAGTAATTAACAAACAAAAATCAGTAACTTTAATAATAAGGTTAAGAACGTTATTTTTTTATAAGTGTGATCGAGAAAGAATTAAAGCATATATGTCATTGCACCACAAGTAAAGAGACATGGAACACACTAGTCATCGCACATAAGGGTGATGTGAGGGTTAAGGAGTGTAAGAGTTAGATGCTAGTTCAACAATATAACATGTTAGTAATGAATGATGAGGAAGCCTCCGATGACTTATATATGAGACTAACTAATATTATTACCCAATTAAATGCAAATGGTATAATGTACACTAGCAAGGAAATCCGCTCTAAAATCCTTAGATCCCTAGTGCTTAGATTTGATCATAAGCGATACATAATTGAAGAAATTAATGACCCGTCACTCACACCCGATCTCCTCATCTCTAAGTTAAGGACCATGGAGTTAGAGTCGGCATTTAGGAGGAATTTAACATACCTTTCTAAACAAGATTCTCTTAGTAGTTCTAAACTTGCTTTCAAAACTGCACATGCTATTAAAGAAAAATTTAAACCAGTTTCTATGCATTCAGAGTCTAAAAATGAGTCCGATGGAGAGGTTAATGAGTTATAAAATATTGATAGTGATATTGCACTCATGCCAAGGCAGTTGAAAATTCTTTCGAAAGAGAGAAATAATTTTGCAATAAGTTATTTTCAATCTGACTCCCAATGTTGCTATTCATTAAGGCTTCACAAAAAAAACACAAATCATAGTGGTTATTATAGTAATAAAAATAGAAAATCGGATAAATCTAAAATGCCTTATCATAACTGCTGTAAATTAAACCATTTCATTACAGATTGTTGTGTCAAATCACAGACCAAACACAATAAAAATTTCAAGGCCCGTTTAACCCAATAGTGGGATGACTCTTCTAAATCTGATTCGTAAGAGGACCCGAATAATTTTGAGTCACAATGCCTTGCTTTTGTTGGTAGTGTTTATGATTGTTGTGGTGACAAATATATTGCTGGCCTAAATGATTCTGATGAAGAAGAATCTAAGGAGTTTTTAGATTTAATTGAATGTGCTAAATCATTATTAGCTATTCAACCATCTATGCATGAATTATTTGCTCCTTTTGATGCTAAACGTAATCCTTGCTACGATAATTCTGTTTCACATGAAAGTAATGATTTTTCTCACATTAGCATTTAAGTTAATTGGGATGATGATTTTGTAAACTATGATGACTATGCTGAAATGTTTGTTAGAACCCTAAGAAAATGGGAGGGTTTATCTAATTTGGTGAAATCACCCAGTGAGACTTTAGAAAGTAAGTATGGAATAGTTAAGCAAGCTAAATAGGAGATAATTGATATCAAATTAAAATTTTAAAAATAAATAAGTGATTTAAAAAGAAAAAATCTGATTTTGAAAATGAGATCTCTTGTCTAAATGAAAAGGTGAGTATTTTTGAACAAAAATATGATTTTATTGTGTGTCGATGATTTTAAAAAGTTAAGAGAAATAGATTTAGAAAAATCCAAAGAATATTTTGATTTTGATAAACTTTTGGACTCTCAGAAATATGATTTTATTGCAAAAGGACTTGGTTATGAAGAAAATTTTAAAACAATCCATGTATTAGAAAAACTATATTTATTAGGGATAGTACCCAAGTCAAACCTAATATGAGTAGTTCCGATTGCAGTTTTTATGTTCTTGGTCACCAAAACTGGGAATGCCTTAGTAATCACAAGAAAGGAACTCATTTTAAAGGTCTTAACCAGAAAGTGAAGCGATTTACAAATTTTTATCGCCAGTGCACTAATAATAATTTGAATCATTTATTCAATAAGTCTAGGCCTCATAATTACAAGAAAACCTTTTCTAAAAAAATTCTATCCTAGACTCCAAAAGGCACAAAAACCTTTGAAAACATTAACTATTTGGATCAAGACTTTTAATTTGAAACCACAAATGGATTTTTTAAAATCGAAGGAATGTCCAACTAATATTTATAGCCCATGCCAAATTGAGGAAATTACTAAATCTCCTCACGAGAAGTTTAAGGACTTTAAAACTACCAAAACCTTATATTTAATCAACGATGGAGGAGGTGTGTTTAATAAAACTAGAGTTATCGAGAATTGTGAGACTAATGGATATTCATACAAATTTAGTGATCCAAAACGCCCGATTAGAATGAGGTAGTTCATCATGATACTACTCATTTTCAACTTGATGATATACTTTCTACATCTTTTGATAATTCTCGTTTATAAACAAATTCAACATATGATTTGAGTAATTGTGCTTAAAAACTAGAACTTCTTTATTTATGCATCTTGATTTCACGATTTCAGATGTTTTAGGATAAAGATATCTCCTAATAACGGAATCTCTTAGAACCATGTTTGATGTAGAATATTCTTATTTCACAGATTATAACTTGTTCCTGTGTCTACTCTCAACCATTGTCTAATTTAGAAAAAATAGGGGAGAGATGAGTACATATTGCAGTTTATGATGTTGATATTATGTTACATAGTCCTGCCATCCTCCTCTTAAATTATGTCTCTTTCATTAATTCAAATAGTTTACTAGTTACTAACTTGATTTTTGGAAGAAAGGTTGTTTTCTATTTTGCAGGTTTTCTCATCGGTTATCGTTTATAGAGTTTTTTTTCTAGGATTGGGTGGGTAGTTAGAAAAATTTTTGTTTAGGAAATTCTTGGAATTTTTTCGTAGTATATAATTTAATGTACTCAAGGGTTTTGTCAAAATTAGTCCAGTAGGGGAGATTGAAGGTTCCTATATAGAGCACTCCTAGGGTTTGTTTTTTGTGCTTGAGCTATATAGACCTTCAGCTCGTTGGACTTTAATTTTGACAATATTTTTTATGTAATTGTGTGGAGTCTAGTTACCTATGACAAAATCTTTGCTCAGTCGACTGCACATCTCAGAAATTCAAAATTCGACTCAGTTATCTTTTCGAGAAAATCTTGTATCTCACACCCTATATTTATTGGCTCATAGGATTTAATTATGTCACAAAGGATGCACTACACCACATATGACATTGCATCTCACTATTTGTTAGTTTTATTCAAAAAGAATTTTCAAATAGTATAATATTTTAATTTGAAATGTATTAATATAATTAAATATTTTTATAAAAAATAAATTTCAGAATTAATTTGAATGTGTAAATATTTTTTTAAAAACAATTCGTGTGAATGAATATATGTTTTTATGTATACAGTTTCATGTATATAATATGTCATATTGTTATATGTGTCTTGCGTGGCTTATAGTTCTCAAGAAAAATGCTTTTATTTTTTTCTACTATTGATTTATTCGTACCGTATATGTATATAATTATTTACATGTGTATATGTATGATAATTGTACTAGTCGATTACACTTATATCGGACTTGACCAATTTTCCGAATACCTACACTTAGGCTTGGGAACATGCTGTTAGAGGGCGAAAGCCCAAAACACTCCCTAAATGGCCCCGTGAGCAGTGCCAACACATTTCACGGGACCAATGTAACTCGTAGAAACTAATCGCGTGGTCACTAGACCCCTGGTCCGAGAGCATGACGATCCACACTTAGCCTTAAAAATATGCCGTTAGAGGGAAAAACCTCGAAACACCATCGAAATGGCCTAGTGAGTTGCTCCAACACTTCAAACGAGATCAATGTAACTCATAGGAACCAACTGCACGATCATGTTACCCCTATCCGGGAGCACGAACCAATTTTCAGAATATCTACACTTAGACTTGAGAACATGCCGTTAGAGGGAGAAACCCTGAAAGACCCCCAAATGGCCCCATGAGGGGCGTCAACACCTCTCATGGCACCAATGTCACTCGTAGGAACCAACTGCTTAATGAGACCCCCGATCCGGGAGCACGACCCAATTTTCAGAATACCCACACTCAGGCTTGAAAACATGTCGTTAGAAGGAAATGTCACAAAAGGCCCCTCAAACGGCCCTGTGAGTGGAGCCAAGACCTCGCACATCACCATTGTAAGTCATAGGAACTGAATGCATGGTCATGGGACTTCCAATCCAGGAGCAGGATCCAATTTTTGGAATACCCACACTTAGGCTTGAAAACCTGTCGTTAAAGGGTGAAACCCCGAAACATCATTAAAACTCATAAGAATTGACCGTTTGGTCAGAGGACCCCTTCTCCGGGCGAACGAACCAATTTTCAGAATATTTGCACATGCTACGAGCTATATTGGTCTCGTGCGAGGTGTTAACACCACTGATGGGGCCGTTTGCATGGTGTTTCGAGGTTTCACCCTCTAACAGAATGTTTTCAAGCCTAAGTGTGGATATTTTGAAATTATCATTGGGTCCTGGATCTGGCATCCCATGACCACACGATCAGTTCCTATGAGTTACATTGGTCCCATGCGAGGTGTTGGTGACCCTCACGAGGACGTTTGGAGGGTTGTTCAGGATTTCTCCCTCTAACGGCATGTTTTCAAGCTTAAGTGTAGATATTCTGAAAATATGCCGTTAAAGGGGGAAACCCTAAAACACCCCCTAAACGGTCCCGTGAGAGGTGCCAACCCCTCGCACAGGACCAATATAAGTCATAGGAACTGATCGCGTGGTCACGGGATCCCCGGTCTAGGAGAACGAACCAATTTTTAGAATACCCACACTTAGCCTTGAAAACCTATCGTTAGAGGGTGAAACTCTAAAACAACATCGAAACAGCCCCATAAGTGGAGCCAACACCTCGCACGGGATCAATGTAACTCTTAGGAATTGATCGCTTGGTTACGGGACCCCCGATCTGGGAGTACGAACCAATTTTCAGAATATTTACACTTAGACTAAGTGTAGATATTATGAAAATTGGTCCATGCTCCCAGACTGGGGGTCTCGTGATCACGCAGTTAGTTCCTACGAGTTATATTGGTCCCGTACGAGGTGTTAGCGCCGCTCACATTGCCGTTTGTGGGGTGTTTCAAGGTTTCGCCCTCTAACGGCATGTTTTCAAGCCTAAGTGTGGATATTCTAAAATTATCATCATGGTCCTAGATCGGGGGTCCCGTGACCACGCAATCAGTTCCTACGAGTTACATTAGTCCCTTGCGAGGTGTAGTCGCTGCTCACGAGGCCGTTTGGAGGGTGTTTCGGGGTTTCGCCCTCTAACGACATGTGATAACGATAGGACCAAAATGTAATTTCCTTTTAGATGCGAAATAAAGATAGCCCAACAAATTTTACATTAACCAAATTTTAATTTCTTTCAAAATAAAATTATACATAACTCAAAGTGAAATTAAATTAATCAACAAATACATTTTTCACTTTAACATATTAACTCAACCCAAGTCCTAGAACTTTGCCTAACAATAAATATTCAACATTGCAAATTAGGCCAAACAAAATTTTATCCAATAAAATTAATGACTTGAATTAAATTAACTTTTACCCAAATAGAATTTGCACCAAAATAAATATACCAATTTTATCTTTTTACCTAAGCATGCATCTAATGTTATTTGCAAAAAATAAAATAAGTAAACAACTACTACGCCGCGATGTACGAGGAAAAATCCATAACGGGAAAAAACCTCGGACGACCCTAGCCTCAAATCCACTAAGTACGGTTTTACAAGTACAAGACAGTAGGACTGACAACACTCGACTTGACTCCGTCCAAGCCCCGACGCTGCTTCTTGTACACACCTCTGCCTAGCGAATAACCACGGAGGCCCACCGCGGTCTCGGAATCCACCGATCAAACTTTTAGGAACTCATCAACCACACACGGTGCCTTTCACCATATGAGAATGCCGCAGCAATAAACAAGTCTTCTTCTTTATGGGATGTAAAAGTAAACCCGAACGAACTCTTTAACTCGGTAGAGTAAACCCGGTGCCAAACACTCCATGAAAGATATATATATGGTAACTTGGAATAAACATCAGTTTAAAATAATGTTACACCCAATAAATATTATTCCAAGATCCTATATATATTTAAAATGCATTCATACCTTAGGAGCATTGGAACCAATGTTGTCGACGTAGAAACGAGGCACAACAAACTCAGCATTTGATGAAGCTTTATAATCTTGGCCGCTACGTCTTCAACTAACACGTCATAGGCTTGAATGGATACACATGAACACTATCCTATGACTTAAATATTTTTGACCAGAATTGAGCCAACACTACATTGAGACTCAATCGGAGACTTGTGTCCTCATAACATATTTTCAAGCTTAAGTGTAGGTATTTAAAAAATATGTCGTTAGAGGGCGAAACCATGAAACACCCCCTAAACAGTCCCGTGAGCGATCCTAACACCTCACATGAGACTAATGTAAGTCGTAGGAACTGACCGCGTGGTCATGGGACCCCCGATCCGGGAGCACGACCAAATTTTCAAAACATATAAACATAGGCTTGAAAACATGACTTTATAGATCGAAACCCCGAAACACCCCCGAAATGGCCCCGTGAGTGACGCCAATACCTTGCACGGGACCAATGTAACTCATAGGAATCGGTCGTGTGGTCACGGGAACCTCAGTCCGAGAGAATGAACCAATAGTTTGAGAATATCACCGTGCTCTCAAATCTGGACCACGCGGGATTTTATAATTATTGTTTAGGATTATGGCCGTGCGGGGTTTACATTACACAAGTTTAAGAACGTCCATAAAACAGAGTTAATTATGCCCAATTGTTTTTAATATACTTAAAACTAGTCACCGATCTAAGCCATGACCATCTCTAATTGTTACCACGCATAAACAGGGTCATGGATTAGACCTGTGACTATATTGACTAGGACAAAGCATGGGTCACGGCCTTGAGCTATGACCATTATCGTGACGATTATCATATTATTATGGATGGGTCACGACTGAGGGCTATGACTAGAGCCGTGACCAATCTCATATATTAAAGTACGGGTCATGGCTAAATGTCATGACCAGGTATGTGTATGGGTCACGACTAAGGTTCATGACCATCTGTCGTGACCCCCAAGATCCATGACCCTTACTTTGGTCAGGGATTTGGGTCGTGATCTATGAAAATGGTTATGCCCGAAATGGTCACGACCCTTAGCCGCGACCCATAGTATTGGTCAGGGACTTTGGTCGTGACCATTCGCCCAATATGGTGTAGTGATTTATAACATAATTGAAATGGGTACAATAGTTTTGGGTGATAAGATTACATCAAGATCATCAAACATGAGTCATAGATAACAAGATAATTAGTTTTCTTAACCAGTATCGTAACGGTGTGTACCAGTTGTTCCGGGGTCCCTTAGTCCAACGAATTTTGTTAGTCTACAATTGACCATGAATTGTCTGCATACCAAGTTCTGATAGCCTAATAGAATCATCCTCGTTAGTTTTTTTAATTTTATTGGTTTTTTAGCTTGGCATACTTGATTCGTAAAGGTTCAACATAATAGATCAACTATCTTTTTTATGTTCCTTTGTTTCAAAGAAAATATCCCATGAGAATTTCATCATTTCTCAATAGGATATTACAAGTTCTAGAAAAAAATACTTTTTTTATGAAAATCCCATTTACAGGTTCTCCAAAAAAATTACCTTTTTCCATTAAGGAACTTTTTAGATATGGTGCAGCAATTATCGACAAGCTCCTAGGGGGAGATTCATAACCCAAGTCATGTGATGGGTGAGAAGTCTTTTAACTTTCTAAGCTTCACAACCCATCATTAATTGCGTTGAATTCATAATCCATGTAGGTAGAAAATCTTTTAAACATGTTAATGATATTGACATTATCGTTTGGGTCATATTTTAGAGGCACACTTTTTGTAAAATCATACCCTATTGGGACGGACATATGATTGATCTTGAAGCACGTGAGAGTCTTTTCATTAACACTATGTTGTATTTCAAGAATGGGGTTACTGGTAACAACACCATTCTAATTGTTGTAGTTCCCCCAATACATTGATAATTTTGCTTTAGGAGAATAAATTGACTGGATCTACAAACTAATTATAGAATTCCTTGGACATACCTTGGACTTCTATACAGAGGTTATTAATCTTTCCATTTGGTTTCAACTGCAATATATTCATGTGTCATTAGACTTAGCGTGTTTGGTATTTTTTTGGATGAAGAGAGTGAAGGGGACATGATTTAGAGCCTCATAGATTATGTAATGCTTTGAAACGTTCTTGAATTTTTTTTGGTCTGATGATAATGAAGAGTGAGAATATTGATTTTCATAGGTGATGATGGCATTGATTCTATATTAATGACTAGTTTATGGATCTTGGATATTGTTTTACTTATGAATGGTTGGTGGGGGTGATGATTCCGTTTCCAATATGGATTCATACTACGTCCCTAAGGAATTGCCATTGATCGTTATCATGATCGGGAATTTGTTTATATAGGTAGTGATAATTGTTTTGGAAATACTAGGGTAAAGTATTATGAAAGATATAAAAGATTAATAATATTTCAAGATTATATGGTTTTTAGGATTGTGGAGAGGAGAGAGTAAAGGTCAAAATATTTCAAGATTATATGGTTTTCGAAATGCATGAAATTGTTTGGAGCTTGAAATATTTTTAAAAATATTTCATTAGATATAATAAAGTGTTTTCCCCATAGGCCACAGTAAAAAAAATTTCTCACTATACAATGGATAGTTGAGGCCATTACATGGCACACTTGAGCCGAGGTGGCTGGGAATCTCATGCATCATCTGGAAGCTTTTAAATGCATGACACTTTGAATTTACGAAAGAAAATCCAAGATTTGTTTTGCATTATTGACCGAAAGTTTTAACCCTTTAGGTAATTTAAGCACTAATAAAAGTCATTGTCCACTTCTTGGCACCTTCAATTCTTCCTCCAACAATGTGCATGAGAAAAAAGTTAATAATATTATCGTTGTTGATATCTAGCCCAAGGGCTTCCTGAAATGATAATATTATTTTTTAGCCCTGTTAATCGAAGAACTTAAAGATCTGTGTGATAAAGGCATGAGGGAATTTGACGCTCATGAGGGTGAAATGTTCACACCTAAAGAAATAATTATGGTTGTAATGATCATGGTTTCTATGAATTTCCTATTTGTGGGGAAGAAACTGAATCCACTTGGATACATAATAGTGGGAAGATGAGTTTCTTTGGTCATCATTGATTTTTATTGAGTAGTCACCCTTTTAGGAATTATAGGTCTAACGTTTTACCTATCAATCAAGAGCATAGGGAGGAACCTGGTTGGATTTTTTATTATCAAATCGGGGAGAAGGGAAAGGATGTAATCTCGGGGAATAAGTTTCTAGGCTAGAAGCATATATCTGGGGAGGATTCGCAAGATCCTAATAAAATTAAGGCATGGTCCAAATGGTTAATCTTATTTGACTTGTCGTATTCGAAAGAACATTATTTAAGGCATGTAATTGATGTCATACACATGGAGAAGAGTTTTGTGAAACATATAGTAAGAACATGCCTGGGTGTATCTCATTCCAAATAGGGATAGAGAGCGCATTGTGATCTTAAGGAGTTGAAAAAAATTGTGCTTAAAAACTGATCCTACAACTAGAAGAAGTTGAATTCCCGCGGGTGCTTTAACTTTGACTACCAGTGAGAAAAATATACTCCTAGACACATTATTCAACTTGAAATCTCCAAATGATTATTTTGGTAATTTGCGTAGGGCTATAAGCTGCCAAATAATGACCCGAAATAGTACGAGTCTAACGACTGACACATCACCATCCAATTAATCCCTATGTTGTTTAGGCATTGCTTTTCTTAGAAAAAAGATCTCCAAAGGGAAATTATGCAGATTAGTTCAAGCTTCACCATATTATGCGCTAAAGTGGTAAACAAGAAGCACATTAAGGCTACAAAAGCCACTTTTGTCGAGGTGATTTGTGTATTGGAGAAGTATTTTCCTCCGTCATTCTTTGACATTACCGTCCACCTGCTTGTGCATTTATGAGATGAGAATTTGTTGTGTGGACTCGTCCGATATCATTGGATGTATCCTTTTAAGTGATTGATGTAAACCTTCAAAGACTACATTAAAAATGCACGTTAGATTATAATGTCAATTTTAAAGAATAAATAATGGCAGAATCATTATTATAAGCTTGGGAACATATGTCGGAATAAGGGATTAAGAGGTTCAATCCTCGTTGAAAATGAGTGATTGCGAACATTGACGAGTTTGAGGATGAATTTCATTTCGAGAATCCTAAAGCGATTAGACTCACCAATTTGTAACACGAGCAAGCAACTCGTTATGACTTTGAATCCCAAGATGTATTTAAAGATTGAAGAGAGTAAGTAACTACATATATAACCTATTTTTGATTGATTACATGTATTATCTATATTACCATATAAAAACTACAATTTCATTAACACGTTTAGATAGTATGAGCGCAAAATGGCTAGAAATCCGAAGATAAGTTATTTTAGGGCATGGTATCAAAACTGGTCATTTCGACCTCTTCTATTGCGGTTATTTATGTATGTATTGAAAAACATTCCATAATACAAATCCATTAAAAATGTGTCTTCAAAGCTTGAACGCTTAGCCAAGGGTCCTAGTTTTCGTCCGAAGGAGTTAAAAAACTTTCGGATCAATGTTTATGATTCCGTGTCATACCCGTGCGAGGAAAAACTATTGATGCAAAACAACAAAATATCAATTTTTGCCTTAAGTTCTTGGGTAGCAAGAGAAAGCAATAAAAATTCAAAGGACATGATGTTGACCTATTATGGGATGTCTAACAAATCCTAGAACTGGATTACTTAGACTTCAAAGAAATCGTATTCTATTGTGACAGGGTGAAAGGTGGAGGACCTTAAGAATGGTTGTAAATTAATTCTCCCTCAAAAATTTTAATGAAAGTTTTATCTAAGATTAAGAGTAAAGATCTCTTATCAATAAGTTATTCTACTTTAAGTGAAAAACGATGACAATTGGTCTGTTGTTATTCATGCACCGAAGGGTCTGACGGCTCAAGAAGATGCAGTAAAGGCCCCTATAGAGTTCCAATCTTCTCTTAATGACAATCCAAATTTGATCGTTCTTTTAATTGATTTAGACAATTAAGTTTCCAAACATTATATTATTGTCATTTAGTTATCTCTTGTATGACAAATCTATTTTCATCGCATGGAACAACCCTCTAATTATTTACGTTTATGTAAATGCTACTCATATATTTTGTTCTCTTACCCTTCCTTCCCTATCGCTCACAATTTACAAAATATCATTCTGTAGATCTTTATAAGTTTTGAATGTGATAGTGATAATAAACGACCAATTTGAGGTAACCACATAAATGGTCAGGAATTCTATTGATGTTCAATTTTGTGTAGTTTCCTCGATTGGTGGTTTTTGTTATGTGATGTTCACAGAGATGAAAGGCGCTTGATAGTACAAATACAGCACCCTGCTGTGGATGGTATGCTACTCGGCATGTAATTATATGCCGCAGCCCTACCTCATACAGGGTGCGAACCCTCATCAGGGGGCGGTCACAATCAACGTGCCACGGACCCACCTAGTCCAAGGTGCGGCACCTTTGTCTTTTGCCAGTTACAGTATGCGGTGCCCAAGTTGTTTTCCTTATAAGCCGCATCCCTCTCCATCCTAACTCCAGACTTCGTGCGTTACATGCTCATTACACGTGAGCATATCCTTGATAAATAGAGGTCCACATCTCGAAATGAAGGTGGATCGATTCCACATAACTGGAGAAGCTTATACAGTACCGATTGTTTATACACCTCCCCTACATACAACTCGAGAATTGCTCACACATATCGCAGCTACCTCTTCGGCACGCCGAGATCATCAGTCGTCATGTACTCTCCTTTATTCTCATACTTGTACGCCTATTTAAGAATGATTATATTGTACAATGTAACTCATATAATGAGAATGGAGCAACACAGTGGACGTACGCCTATTTTAAAGGATGAACCACTCTATATCTTATCTTCTCTCTATTTACTTGCTACACACTTTACTGTTGACTTGCTGGTATGAGAACGTCTTATGGCCAATTTCTCGTATCATCATTTTGGGCGCCGTCTATGGGAAACGAGATATTTTAATCTTGTTTCTCTATATTTCGAGTTCTTCAACACCTTATTTTATTCGTGGGGATCCTTTGGATCATTGTCTCACAAGTGGATTCAGGTTATTGAGCTCTATTTTATATTCACACCCTTAAATGGGTAATTTGTATATTCATATTTGTTCTGGTCTCTCTTTTATGACCTTGGATGTATCTTACATGCCCCTGTGATATCATTTCATCTAGATAGTGCTGAAAAACATGATGGGCTTTATCCCCGAAAAGATGAATGGTTAGGGAAGAATTATGTTTACGCCCTTTTTCGTTGTTCTTTACCTATGATCTAGGGTTTATCATTAGAATTGTGCCATTGTGTGCACCAATAGGTTATTCTCTCATGGATAGACCCTAGTAGGCACGCTCTCCTCGTGTTTCGGGAGAAAAACTCACTGTCTGGGTTTCGATTTTGGGCTTGCTTTCCCCCTGCCTAGCAAGGGATGCAGCAGGTAGTTAAAATACCTCCATGCCGCATCCTGTGCTAACCTTCAAAACCTCAAGGAACGACCTCGGGAGATCTCCAACTCAACTTTGGTGAATGTCATACAAAAGCCACGGCAGTGCACCTGTGTGCTATACTAGCCGCGACACCTTTCAACAGTGCAGCAGCACAACGCTGCATCCCCATTTTGCTACTTGGTTACTCCATTGTTTCTGTGATGACTCACTTCTACTAGTTTTGTCCCATATTATACATATACTTTGTAAAGACTAACAAAAGCAGAAAATGGAAGGAGAGTCCATCCAGAGCACATACATCAAAGATAAGATTGTGCAGTTGTACAATCACCTCAACAACCTCTACGATAGTCTTGCTTTACTCCAGACCCAGGTCAACTATTTGACTCAGAGGGTTCTAATGGTAGAGGCCGCGACCTCACCCACCGTGGGCGCGGTTCCCAAGAAGACAACTCCAACTGCCTTTGCTACCGCGGCAATCCAGGAGGATCTAGCCTCGGAATCAGTCGGCGGGAGTCAAAAAAGGAGAATGGAGAGGGTAAAGAAAAAATCTGGGGCCTACACTCCATTGGCCTGCCCGATCGAAGAAATATTTGAGTTCATAAAAGAAGACAAGAAATTGAGGTGGACAGAAAAGCTGAAAGCTCTACCCCATAAGAGGAACAAAGCTACGTGGTGGAAATTCCATCGGGACCATGGCCATGACATTGAGCAATGCTATGCTCTGAAGGATGAGGTTGAAAGTCTAATTGGGCAAGGGATGCTGCGGAGGTTCCTCAAAGATATTTAGGGGATGCAACCTTATCTCACCTGCCACATACTCATTTTTCATGCTTATCCTTTATATGCCATATGTCTACTTTAAAGTGACAACTCCTCTTATGCTGTTTTAAACTAAAACTTTGTGTTATCCTTACAAAGTCATATATATATGAAAAGTTATAAATTAGTAAAATTGTCCATATTTGATTTGTCTCTTGTTTTCATAATCTGTTATCTTACAAAAAGACCTTTTGTCTTTAATAGATTCCAAGGGAAGAATAAAAAATTATCTCGAAAGATTCTTATTGTTTTGGGATGTACCTATGGAGGGATTGCAATCTTAATTAGCTCACAAGTTCCCATCACAATGTGCGACTATATCTTATCATATGATGATCATATTCATAAAAGTAGCCGAGGATTCAAGGAGCTTTTATTAACCAAGGGGGCTTACAATGCCCGTTCTTAGCTTTCGGGAAGTGTCATTAGCCACAGGGCCTTATACTGACCGTTCTTAGCTTTTGGGAAGCATCATTAGCCACGAGGGCTTACAATGCCCGTTCTTAGCTTTCGTTATGCGTCATCAGGCTGGGAGGCTTATAATATCCAGCCAGGGATGGCTTTATATCAGAAGCTGTGGGTGGATCAATAACATAACCCAGCCTGGGGAGGCTTGAAAATATCCTATATGTTAGCTATGGGTGGCTTAATAACATAACCCAACCTGGGAAGACTTGAAAATATCCTATATGTTAGCTATGGGTGGCTTAATAATATAACCCAGCCTGGGGAGGCTTGAAAATATCCTATATGTTAGCCGTGGGTGGCTTAATAACATAACCCAGCCTGGGGAGGCTTGAAAATATCCTATATGTTAGCTGTGGGTGGCTTAATAACTTAACCCATCCAGGGGAGGCTTGATAATATCCCACTCACATACAGAAGGCCATATCTCATGAAAGGCAATTGAAGTGCTACGGGAAAAGCCTTGGCCCTCTCTATATTTTCCATGATGGTTGTGTTACCCCTTCGTGGCATCCATTATCAAACAGACGCAGCCCTATTCAAGAGGGGTGATTTGACTGTGCCACGACCTTTATAAAGTGCACGTGGTAATTTATGATGCAGGTCAACTGTTAAAGCGACTAAGGGTTAGTGAGGCCTATAAAGCTACTACTTATGGGACAAAAGCATATCCCTATCAATATGGCTGTAGACATTAAGTAAAATCAGACCGCCGCGGCTATGATTATAGGGCTGCCATTCCAGTCATTTCAAGGCAAAAAGGGTCGCGGCCCATGAACATGAGCCATGCAAACTATAGCTGCAGCCTGTAACCAGTACTTAAGGTTCCTTGGCAATACTCGAGGGTACCGCGGACTTAATCTGTTATTTCCACAAGTTCACTCCAATAAAGAATTTTAATTACGCAAGGTAGTTGTATTCAAGCCAACAAAGGTGAACATAAAGAATTCAATAAAGCATTGAAGCAAGAAAAAAAAAGGAGATGCAAAAGGGACAAGAGAATGGGGCCAAAATAATTAATGTAAAAAAGGTGGCCTCAGCCTTGATATTGTCATTTAAGGTTACCAGCAAATGGGTCGCAACTACTACAGTTTAAAATTTGGAAAAAGGGACGCAGCCCTATATCAATGATAAAAAAAATGAAGAAACTCAGGAAGCAGCATCAGCATGCTCATCCTCCTCCTCACCTTCGGCGACTGTTTCAGTCTCTTCCTCCGCGGCCGCTGCTTCTGCTTATGCTCTCAGCCTTTCTTTCTCTTCAGCCGTGGGTTTGAGCTCGACTATGCATTGTTGATGCTCGGCATCACCGAGCCCCCAGGCAAGAACCTTCTCCGTTGTCTTAGGAAAATTCTTTATAATCGTATGCCTTAGCTCCTGGTAGCCGCGGAGGTAGGCTCTATTATTTATGAGGAAGAAATCCCTAGAGCCTTTGAATGACTCCACTGTGTGGTCAATGGCCAGCTGAAGAGATTCTCTATGATCTGCCTCCATCTTATTTATTACCGCGACATGGTCTATGCCATCTTGGGCGGACTTAGCCTCCAACTCTTTACTTCTTTTGTAGTAGTACGAGCTTATTATTTGAAATCTTCACGGCCCGTGCAGCTTCCGTGGTTGGAGCCTTGGAGGCTTTGAGGGATTCTGCGGCTTGTTTGAAATTTTCCTTCGCTTTCTCCCTTGCATTGTTCGCAGCAGCCAAGTCCATTTAGGCTGCTTGGAGGGCTGCAGCAGCAGACTTCTTCCCGGCTTCAAATGACGAAGTTCGTGAAGCCTCCAAGTCAGTAGCGTGCACCCTATCCATGGCCTATTTTAGCTAATAGAGAGCCTCACACTTCCTCTTCTGGGCCACCATGACATCTGTGGCCTGAAATTAAAAAGTTAGTTGCAATATATGGAACGCAAAAGAATATAGAAGAAAATAAAGAACTTACCCTAAGAAAGCTATGGAGGCTGCAACCCTCCAGGTCGTCGTGGTCTTCTCCCACCAGCCTATCGAGGTTCGCTGCATTAAGGGCCCTCTTTATCCTTCGCGCGGCCTTTGCGGTTGTGTCCCATGAGGACTCTGGGTCGGGTTGCCTCAACTTGGGCCACAGACGACCATCGACACCAACTCTGCTGCATCACTATGGTGCCAGTTTCATTGCCTGAAAGATGCGATGGATGGGAATAGGAACAGGCAGCCGCAACTCGTAAATAAATGCATGAAGTGGGAAGAAAACTCCATCATCCAGAGCTGTGCAAGGTCTTTGGTTCGCGATAGGTGCTGAGCACATCATATTTTCTGGAAATTCGAAGACCTCAGCCACCTGGTCAACCAAGTCTTGTGTCATGATGCTGCGAATATCAAGCGCAGCTAGGGGTCTCTCAACCCTCCCACATGGACCTACCGGGTTATCCCTAACTTCCACGGTATCATCTCCTGCACCCAATGGATGATTACTTGAATTGGATTCTTCTTCCATTGGCGTGGATGGAAAATCCTTCCTAGATGCAAAATCCACGGAGTCTGAGTCTAATATTACGCACTTGGGACAATCCCTCAGTTGGCAAGGCCCTATTGATCTCAGAGGGGGCACAAAAGAGAGTTCAGGAGGAGAGGTTCCAAAATGCTTTGCCCAAAAGACTCTCAAAAACTCGTCTGGGTCAAAGCGCATATGGCTAGAGCAGTACCTGGAAATCATAGTCCGTAGTTAGGCGCCGCAACCAATATGGTTTGGAAAATACTTTAAGAAGCCGCGGGAAGATTATATATGAATAGTAAATATGTGATTGACGGGAATTATTTCCCTAACATAGTTATTAATGGGCTAAAACACTGCCAACCCTATTCATTGATCCTAAGGGACTACCCTCTGACCCTACTGGTCGCAGCCACCCCCTAAATCAGTAAGGGAACCCCATTGCCACGACAACCGTCTCAAATGGAATTAGAGATCTGTTGCCATAACCATCTCTAAAATTTCTAAAGGTCGATTCAAGGAATTCTAACAACAATTACAATTATTTATCGTGGATGTACATTTGGTTCTTTAAAGTTTGAAGACTGTTCAAAATACAAGGGTGGGGATCCAGAGCCCTAAAAAACCCCACCGCTGTGGCAGATTAAGTGGATATGCATCAAAGTGTTGGGAAGGATAAATCTCAGAACTTAAGGGTCCGTGAACATCGCCCATTGTATGCCGCGGATAAGGTCCAAAACAGTTCAGGGGACCCCTAGATAACTAATAATCAACCATGCCGCGGTCCCTACCTTAAATAGGTAAGTATCTAACATTTAATCGTTTTAAGATCAAATCCACAGAATACGAAGAGTTTGATTATGAACAACAAGAACAGCTATATGATTTTCATGGTGTTTGGAAGATCAGGGGTCAAGTACAGCATATGAAGATCAACCCTAATAATTATTGATGTGTTCATCATTCATGTGTGTTCGATTATAGGGTGATGGCAGAGTATTCAGTTGAAACCCTAGTTTTTTATCAAGCAATGCAGAAGCTCATGTGTTTGTATATTCAAAGAGGAAATACATGCTACGAAAACAATTTACAAAGATTGGTTGAAAAATTACCTGGAAATTAAGAAACCAGCAATGCTCAGCCTCACACCACCTTGGAACCACCACGCACAACCTCGAAGGTTTTTCGAAAAATAAAAGAAGATGAACACAAAAATTTTCTCTCGATTTGCTCTCAAAGTTTTGAAAACGCAATGAAGTCCACGGCCTGAAATAATTTATATAAGAGAGCACGGAAGACGAATCGTCGCCTTGAAAACTACCGCGGCACATAAGGAAACTTAACTAAGCCGCAACCCCAATCGAATTCTCTTGGAACTACGTCTTGGGGGCTTATTGATAGTACAAATATAGCACCCTACTACGGATGGTATGCTACTCGGCATGTAATTACATGCTGCGGCCCTACCTCATATAGGGCGCGACCCTACCTCATACAGGGCGCGACCCCTAATTAAGGGGGGCGATCACAATCAACGTACCACGGACCCACCCAGTCCAGGGCACGACACCTTTGTCTTTTTCCAGTTACACGATGCGGAGTCCAAGTTGTTTGCCTTACAAGCCACATCCCTCTCCATCCTAACTCCAGACTTCGTGCGTCACGTGCTCATTACACATGAGAACATCCCTTATAAATAGAGGTCCACACCTCGAAATGAATGGGGATCGATTCCACATAATCGGAGCAGCTTCTACAGTACCGATTCTCTCTACGCCTCCCCTACACACAACTTGGTAATTGCTCACCCATATCGCAACTACCTCTTAGGCACGCCGAGATCATCTGTCATCATGTACTCTCCTTTATTCTCATACTTGTACGCCTCTTTAGGCATGATTATATTGTACAATGTAACGCATATAATTGGAATGGAGCAACACAGTGGATGTAGGCCTATTTTAGAGGCTGAGCCACTCTATATCTTGTCTTCTCTGTATTTACTTGCTACACACTTTACTGTTGACTTGCTGGTATGAGAACATCTTGTGGCCAATTTCTCGTATCATCAGCGCCAATGTCTGTTATTGCTAACATGAATTCCATTTTCTTATATTCTTAAATTACTAATCCAACTTTTTTCGTGTTATTATGCCGTTTTTACTTTGTATCACTAATCCCACTCTTTTTATAATCATATTACATTTTTTTCAAAACATTTGACATATATTTTCATAAATCAAAAGAGACACACTAGATTAGGATTATGGATTAGACACCAAACTTGTTCATCTTACGAACGACAGGGACTTTCATTCAATTTTAGGCTACGTAGGCGTCCCAAAGTTATTTTTAGATTCAATTCCCTTGTTACTTAACATTTGAAATATTTTGAAGTCTTGTTCACAGGGTGATTAGTCATAAATATTGTGTATTTATCCCCTTAATTTAGAGGTTTTTATAACCTTGTGTAACGTAAAATCGATTGATTTCTTTCATATTAGTTCTTCTAAACTTTTCTATACAACGCATAGAGTTTTATGTATTTCTCATACGTTTTGCAATAATTTCCTTCAAGAGAAGAAAGGAGAAAACTCAAAGTCGAGAAAGAAAGATAAAATGTAAGAGAAGGAAAGTTGAGGGGAAATTTCATAATTTTACCCTCGGAACTGAACATGGAATCCCGAAAGAAGTTAAAGTTCATGGTCCCATGAGCGCATAGGAAGAAACGTTGCCCAAATCCAAGCTACGAGTGAAAAGTTATAAAGTTTTGAACTTGGGAAGAAATTATGGAAAAAGAAGCAAAAAGAGAACAAAAGACTTAGAAAAATTCTCAGCTCACAAGTTCCTGGAAATACTGGAAATGTGAATCGGTTCGCCCCAGTAAAGCATAAAAAATCCGAACCAGTTCAAGGGGGATTTTTTTTATTTTGTTATTTAAAAACAAGAGTTGTGCATGGGAGGATTACTTAATAATACATGATGTACTTAGTTATTGGAGAGACCAAATATTAGATAGCTAGGTTTTGAATAGTTTTAAAGGGTTCTTGCACCCAAGAACTCTAGGGTTTCACTTTCTTCTATAAAGATTCAACTTCTAAGCCATTAATTCAAGGTTTTGTTTCCAAAAGTTTGTGTTCTTCATCTCTATTCTTTTAGGTTAACTTTTCTTTGCATGTTTTGATTATCTCCTGATATTCCAATCATTGCTTGTTTATATATATTCTCTTTATAATTATGCATCCGTGCACATTAGATTTTATGTTTTTAAGGGTTGGGGTGCATGAACCCCACCCGATGTAGTTCACCATAATGGGAAATATACTTTTGAATTAAAATCTTAGATGAATCGTGTTGCATAACTATTGCAACGGTTGTAGGACTTTTGATCTTGTTTGCCCTAGGTAATCGGGATGCTTAAGAGTGTGACGCACAAATCGATTAATGCGATACCGCTCTATTCTTGCCTTTGATTTCTTATGGTGCGGGCTACGATCCCTCATATATGGAATGCTTAGGATTAATAAAGACCAGTTTCATTTAAAATATTACTTCCGAATCTAGTATCCTATGAAGCGAAATACTAGGGTGTGGAGGATTATAACCCAACCTCTTGTTCTCATCTCATAGTTAACTCTTTAATCCATTTATCATCAGCATTTCGTTTAATTAGCATAGTTGAATATTTTTAGTTCTTAGTTTCATTAGTTGTTACTTTAAAATTTTCATCTAGTCGTAGTTTTTTCATCCCCCAAATTATCTTTTCGTTTCTTTTAGAATCAAAGATAGGAGTTCTTCATCTTTCCAACATCGTCACGAATTCGTCCGTCCTTTTTTCCTGAGGATCGGTACCCGACTTATCGGGATATTACTTGAGTGACAGGCTTGCACTTGAGCCTGCATAACACGCACACTAGACAAATTTGTGGGTGTGTTAAATTTTTAGCACCGTTGTCGGGGATTTAGGTAGATTTAGGTTAGATTGAGTCAATCTAAAGCTTAGACCAATAATTTAAAAATAAATAAATAAATAAAAATCCAAAAAAAGTCATCTCTCAAAAGACTTTAATGTAAAATCCTGAAAATTCTCAAACTCCTCAAAATAATCCAACTAGAATTCACGAAAATCCAGTTGTTGAGTATAATTCTAACAGCCCCCACACGCCTCAGATTCCATAGTTTTGGGTTCCACTTCCTACTCCTGAGCACTCTATTGCTAGTTACACTTTGAGTCAATCCTTGAGCCACACATCTAGGACACAAGTGAGAATTTTGAGTCATTTGAAGAGAGAGCAATGTCCGACGCCGTTAGTTTCGGCACTGGAGAGGGACATCCACCCTATCATCCCATGAAAGACTTACTCTTTCCTGAACGAACTGTCGCCCCTGGTTGCATTTTACTTTCGTATAATGCTGGTCCGTTCCACTTCTATAATGGGATACTACAAATTCTCCCTACTTTCCATGGCATGGATTAGGAGAAACCATACCTTCACATAAGAGAGTTCGAAGAGGTGTGTGAGACATTTAGTGACAAAGCTTGCATGGAGGATGTCGTTCGCCTAAAGCTTTTTCTTTTTTCCTTAAAGGATAAAGCTAAGACTTGGATATGGTCTCTACCCCCGAACTCCATTATTTCTTGGAGGGATACGCAATCCAAATTTCTCTTCAAATTCTACCCATCGCACAAGACCAACTCTATCAAGACTTAAATCCAAGCTTTCCGAAAACAAGATAATGACACTTTTGACAAGTGTTGGGAACGATTTCAAGAGTTGGTATGCGCATGCCTCCATAATGGATTTGAAAAGAACCACTTGATCTCCTTCTTCCATAATGGGTTGATAGTGACTTCCAAACAACTTGTGCAAACTATGTGTGAACGACCATTCTGGGAGTTAAACACTAGGGATGTTGAGGACTATCTTAAGTATGCTATAGACACTACTCAAGCATGGGACACATCTGATCCTAATACCCAAGTCCGTCATAGACATGCATCTATCACTCCGACTGCATCCGGTCTATACCAATTGGATAGTAATACCTTAATAAACAGTCGATTCAATCAGTTTTAGAGAGATATGAAAGATTTAATAGATAGCCGGTTGAGAGATATCTTCGAATCCAATCGTGTCTTGAAAGAAAAGGTGTGTGCTATCTGTGAGGCGGGTCATTCCACAAAGGCATGCTCGACGATTTCTGCCTACAAAGCTATGCACACCGAGCAGGTGGATGCTATAGAAGGGTTCAACGGAAATTTTAATGCCCCACATGGTAACTCGTACAACCCTTCGTACAGAAACCACCCTAGTTTTAACTACGGACAACCACAAGCTGCGATGAACCCACATTCACAGGTTGTCCCACCTCCATCCCCTCCTCAATTTCAGCAAGCACTACCTCCTCCAGCTCCGTATATTACTCCACCGTTGAGGAAACTCGAGGATACAATAAACCAGTTTATCAACTCCCAGAGTGCAACCAATGCTAGATATGATCACATTCTCGCTGACATAAATGCGAACATCTCCAAATTGCAATCCTTGTTGAGTATCCAAGAGAAGGGAAAGTTTCCTTCCCAGGGGGGCCGAAGACCTCCCTAAGGTCAACCTAGTGTTATCTCCACTTCTACAGAACATCAGGTGCATTATCAAGATGTAACCACTCTTCGTAGTGGGAGAGTTATTGATTTATCACCTTCTCCACATGACGTATCAAAAGACAAGGAGACTTCGCCTGGCATGAAATAGGCCGAAGATATCCCCTTGAATGAGAGTGACAAAGAAGACACTAGTGAGCCTACGGTAGTTGTTAAGCCACCCTCCTCCGTGCCATTTCCTCAAAGATTGGTTGCTCCCCACAAAGGGACCCCCCCGTGATGAAGTGTTAGAAGTGCTTAAAAATGTGAAATTAAACCTAACTTTCCTCAATGCAACAAAGAAAATTCCAACTTATGCAAAAGTCATAAAAGACTTATTGACAGTCAAGAGAAGGATGAAAGTAAATAAAAACTTGTTTCTAGCACAGAACATAAGCTCAATTCTTCTTAACGATCTCCCACCTAAATTTAAAGATCCCTCTATACCTACCATTTCCTACACCATTGGAGAGAATAAAGTTGAAAAGGCCTTACTCGACTTGGGGTCAAGCGTTAATATCCTCCCATATTCAATTTATAGGAAACTTGATATGGGAGACCTTAAGCCCATAAGGACCACTCTCCAATTGGCGGATCGAACCGTGAAGATACCGAGATGCATAGTCGAGGATGTGATACTCCAGGTGGAAATTTTCTACTTCCTGGTAGATTTTGTCATTTGGGACACAGAGCATTCCTTTGCCTCGAGTAACCATTTCCCTATCATTCTTAAGCACCCATTCTTAGCTATGGCTAACACACTAATTAATACTCGAAATGGGTAGATGCAACTCACCTTTTGGAACATAACATTAGAGACTAACATCTTCAACATAGCCCAATATGCAGGGGAAAAAGATGATCTTCATGCGGTGAGCTTAATTGATGAGATTGTAGAAGATCAAATTGAGGAAAATTTATGTGGAGACGCCTTAGAATCTTGCTTAGTGTCTAGTCATGAGAGCGAGGGAACTTATACTGAGTTTGAGAGAGAGGTGGAGGTGTTGTGTGAGCCGCTTGATGAGAGATTCTAACGAGGACACAGTAGACGTAAGTTGGGTTTCTCAATTAGAAGTGTTACCACCGAGAGAGGCACGTATGGTGCCCTCTAGAGACACATTCCTGACTCTCGAGTTGAAGAAACTACCTTCCAACATTAAATATGATTTCCTAGGAGAGAGTGAGACATTTCCTTTTGTTGCCTGCTTTCGCTTAGATGAAGAGTAGGAGGGTGAGCTATTAAAGATCTTGAGGAAGCACCAATGTGATTTTGGTTGGTGTATAGCTGATCTAAAGGGTATAAGCCCTCTAATTTGCACTCATAAGATTCACCTCGAAGAGGATGTGAAGCCCCCGAGAGAAATGCAAAGAAGGTTAGAACCCACTATGAAAGAGGCGGTGAGGGCCAAAATCATCAAATTGTTGGATGGCGGTATTATCTACCCAATATAGAATAGGAAGTGGGTAAGACCCATTCAAGTCATCCCGAAGAAGTCGGGCATAACATTGATTGAAAATGCCAAGTGAGAGCTAGTTCCCCAATGTACCACCACTGGGTGGTGCATTTGTATTGATTACTGGAAACTCAATTCAGGAACTAGGAAAGACCATTTCCCCTTGCCATTTATCAATGAAATGCTTGAAAGAGTAGTGGGACACCCTTATTACTACTTCCTATATGGTTATTCCGGATATAACCAGATTGAGGTAGATGTACTAGATCAGGAAAAGACAACTTTCACTTGCCCTTTTGGTACGTTTGACTACAAACGTATGCCATTCGACTTGTGTAATGCACCAGTGACCTTTCAAAGGTGCATGTTGAGCTTATTCAGTGACATGATTGAGTGAGGGCTGGAGGTGTTCCCGGATGACTCTAGTGTTTATGGAACCTCTTTCGATCTATGTTTAGCCAATCATGAGAAAGTACTAGCCCGATATGTGGAGAAGAACTTAGTACTGAATTGGGAGAAATGACATTTCATGGTAACTGAGGGCATAGTTCTTGGCCACATAGTGTCATCCAAAAGGATCGAGGTGCATAGAGAAAAAATCGATGTCATAGCTGACCTACCCCCACCAAAATCGCTAAAATACGTTCAATCTTTCTTGAGCCACGCGGGGTTCTATAAAAGGTTCATTAAGAACTTTAGTGTCATTGTTAGACTCTTAAGCAACCATCTTATGATGGAAACCCCATTCGAGTGGAATGAAGCATGCCGAAGTGATTTTGAAAAATTGAAGAGCATGATTATTTCCGCTCCCATCATGCAAGCAACAGATTGGACCCTAACATTCAAGCTTATGTGTGATGCTAGCAATTTTGCGATAGGGGCTATTTTGGGCCAAAGGAAAGACAAAAAGGCTCATGTTATCTACTAGGATAGCCGAACTCTTACCGGACCACAACTCAACTACTCCACCATGGAGAAGGAATTTTTAGAGGTATTCTTTGCTCTAGATAAATTTTGATATTATCTCATTGGTTCCCTCATCACCTGTTTCACAGACCACATGACTTTAAAATATCTCCTTGCAAAGAAAGATGCAAAGTCGCACCTCATATGGTGGATCCTACTCCTACAAGAGTTTAATCTCTCCATTAGAGATAAAAAAGGAGTAGAAATCATCATAGGCGATCACTTATCACTGCCTTCGTCCAACGTACCTAGTGATCCTACACCCATAGACGAGTACTTCCCAGATGAGAAACTCTTTGCCACCTTTCTTTGCCCTGGTTTGCGAATATAGTGAACTATCCCGAGTGGACATCACAAGATAAGAAGAGGTTCATTACTTGGTCGCGCATGTTTTTCTATGACGATTCACTCCTTTTTAAATATTGCGCCGACCAAATCATCCGACGATGAGTACTGGATGACGAGATTCCAAAGGTCATCCAATTCTACCATTCGAGGGCCACTTTTCTATGAAAAAGACAACCGTTAAGATTCTCCAAAGCGGCTTGTACTGGCCCACGATGTTCCGGGATATAAAAAATTATTGCAAATCTTACGATAGGTGTCAATGGATGGGGGAGATAACCCGACGAGACATGATTCCATTAACCCCGATTCTCATCGTTGAGGTTTTGACTACTGGAGTATTGACTTTATGGGCCATTTCCCCCCCGTCCTTTGGCTACCTATACATCCTAGTCGCAGTAGACTATGTTTATAAATGGGTGGAAGCTATAGCTACCAGGACTAATGACAATAAACTGGTGATAAGGTTCCTGCAGGAACATATACTTTCTCACTTCAGTGCTCCAAAAGTGATAATCAGTGATAATGGCATGCATTTTTTGAACCAGGCCAGTCGAGAAGCTCACGAGAAAGTATGGTGTTGTTCATAAATGACATATCACCCACAAATGAATGGGCAGGTCAAGTTGGCGAATTGTGAGATAAAAAACGTACTCGAGAAGACTGTCGATCCTAACTGAAAATATTGGTCCCTTCGATTGAACGATTTTCTATATGCAACCGAATATAAGAACCCACTCGGAATTTCCCTGTTCCGCTTTGTGTATGGAAAACCTTGTCATCTTCTGGTCGAGCTAGAATACAAAGCATATTTGGACATTAAGAGGGTAAATTATGACATGGATAAAGCCGTTGAAGCTCGCAAGCTTAAATTGAATGAATTAGAGGAGATACGCAATGACCCGTATGAGAACGCTAAGATTTCCAAAGAAAGGATGAAACTTGGACACCATAAAATTATTCGACGAAAAGAGTTTCTTCCCGGGCAAAAAGTAGTCCTCTATAACTCTCGGATTCATCTACTTCTGGGAAAATTATGGTCCTGATGGACTGGCCCATTTGTTGTAAAGAATGCATTACCACACGGAGCCATGGAATTAAAAGATCCAAAATGGGGAAGTATGTTCAAGGTCAATGGACAGTGCTTAAAGCCATACCTATAGGCGTATGTGGAAGAAGTCGGCACCATTTGGTTGTCAGACCCCATTTACGAGGTAGAGTGAGCTGAATTCGAGAGGGCATAATATCGCTGACGCGTATGGGGTGAATCTTGTTTATAGTAGGTTTGTATAGGTTAGGTTAGTTAAAATTGGTTAGGGTCCGTGTCGAGTCCGAGGAGAAGCAAAAATACACATTTTAGAAGAATTCCATGCGAGGCAAGGTGAGTTTTTGATGTTTTATATGATCAGGTGTTAGGAAGAGTGTTTTGAGCAATTTTGGAAAAATGGGATTTTCGGAGTTCCAACACTTAGTGTGTTTTAGGATGTCAAAGTTGTAGGCATGCTGGAAATTCGAACCGATTCGCTCTTTCTTCACTATCAGGGCCGAATCGGTTCGCCCCAGACCCGAACCAATTCACCCAGTTAGATGCAGGAAATCGCCAGTCCCAATGTGCCTCTTCCCTATACTTCACCTCTTCCCCATACATTCCCCTCAACCCCTTCCCTCAAAATCTATTTCGCCTCACCCTCTTTCCCTCTAAATTCTTCCCTCCAATTCCCACCATCCCACCTACAAATACACACCCTTTACCCCCCATTCCTCTCACACCTCGATATTCTCTTATACACTCCTTCCTCCCCACTCACCAGTTCTAATGGCCAACGACGAATTGGCCATCAAATATGACTCTACCGAAATCCTTCATGACGGAGATCGTGGATATCGCTCACTTTAAGGAAGCCGATGGGTGGAGGAATTTTTCTCATGCTCTCGCACTATCCACATTGAGTGAGCCATTAATTGGGAGGGACTGCCCCAAGCCGTGAATGCAATCTTCTGATGCCATAGGTGGCATCAATTCCTATCCAATCTCGGCGAGGAGGTGTGGATGAACGAGGTGCGGTCTTTTTATGGAACTCTCGTCCACACTTCTGAAAATGCGTATCAAGATTACGTGGATGACGTACCCATCCCATTTTCTCTCTCCATAGTCGGCAAATCATGAGCACCGATAACGTCCCATTTGAACCCAACTTTGATTATCCAACCTATGGCAACCCAATCCCGAAACACCAATGCATCTAATGCATAGCACCCAACCAAATTTGGAACCGCGATACTTTCACAATCGGAAACCTTGATGAGTCCACCCGATTCGCATTTATTATCACTTGTGGGCTATTCTCCAAACCTCCAACAATTTCGCAATTCGCATCTGCCATGGAAATTTCCTCTACCACCTTCTTGGCAACCCGAGTACCATCAATCTTCCGCGTATCTTTTACTCAAAAATCATCGCTGCTATAATGGACAAAAAGGGTAAAATGTCTCAACGATATGCCCGGTTCATCACCTCACTCCTAAAGACTACCGAAATTCAGCCACCGGCTTCACAACCTCGTCTTCCCAAGCCTATTGGATTGGAGTCCATCACTTAAGCGTGCGCTAAATGGAGGTGTTGCACCCACCAATGGTGGTCCAAGAGGTTGAAACGGGGGAGGAGGAAGAGTACAACAAGGAGGAGGACTTGGACTATGACCCAGAAGGGGACGACCTTAATAGGTGGGTGTCCCGACTCGAGAGGAAATTTAATGGGTTCATGAACGACTACCGTCACGATACCTCCATGATGATTCGCCTCCAAGAGGAATTATATCGTTTGCAAGTGGGCCCAAATGTCCCTCTCCCTACCTGTTTTTATAATCCCTATGGCCCCAATGCTCCCGGCCCATCCAACCCACCCGCCCCTTAGGTTGCTTGTTTTGTGTTGGTTATGTATTGGTTTTCTTCTTTCCTATTTCCATTATACTATATGCTTACATTATCTATAAGTGGAAATTGGTTTGTTTATATGGTGTGTTTTGTGATTTCTTTCCATTTTTGCATTTTTGTACGTTGTTCCTTGCTTGTATCCTCTCCTTAATTTAATTTTTATTTTTTCGTTTGTTTTGCCTCGGGACGATGCAAATGTCTAAGTTAGGGGGGGGGGGGGTACGTTGCGCTTTTATCAATCACAAAGTCCAAAAATTCCAATATATATATATATATATATAAATATAAATATATAAATATATATATATAAATTCTGAAAAATTCAAAAATATTTGTCTTCAAAGTAAATAAAAATTGGAGTTTAAACTTTTTGAAAATATCACCATCATTTTATTTAAAGTCTCGAATTTGAAAAAAAGTCAAACACACAAAGTCAAAAGTGACTAAGGATGAAAATTGAGCGTGAATCGATGACTTAATGAATAAATGTGGAGACTAACAAACCCGGTGAGATTTATAGTCCATCAATATTTATGAGAAACTAAAATCAATCTAAGTTAATAGTTAACTCAAAGTTACTTTTTGGTGGTTAGAATAAGTTGTCCGGATCTCAATTCCTTCACTTTGATTGATTATGGGAAATGGAATGTTGCCTTGAAAAATGTGCTAAATAAATCTCTAAATTTAATTCACCTCGAGATGCATATGGTAACGCAATTAGTGATTCGGGCAATGAAGTAGGCCTTCGTTTGACACCCAAAAATATTGGCCAGACAAAGTTATGGAAATTTTATCCCTTTTTGCCACCCAAATTGTTCCAAAGGAAAATTTCCCCTTCGTTTGACAAACCCGAAACACCTAATTAGACCGAAATGGTGAAAATAAGAATTTCAAAACTTCAGTCGAAATGGTGCAATAAAAAAGGGGCCAGAAAAATAAAAAGATTCTCAACAAAAATAGCAAGAAAGGAAAAACGAAAAATAGAAAAAAATAGAAATAGAAGAAAAAAAATTGAGCAATAGCCTGAAAAAGCATTAATGGACACATTAAGAACATTTTCCAATTCTGAATTTTCTAACCATTCCCGATATTACCCATTACACCCTATAACTCGAAAAAGTCCTAACCGAGACCGAATTGCAAAATTGGTTACCACATGGAGAGTTAAGGAAAAATATATTAAGAGAGATTAAATGTGTGTATTAGAGATGGTGTTTTCGATTTCCCAATAATCGTAACCCGTTGACGAGATCCCTCCACCTCAAATAGTTCGTCCTTCATATTCGTGTGCGTGAAATTTTGTTCTATTACATTTACTATTATAAATCACGCACACCTAGAGAAATAGCCACGTTTCGAGTGATTCGTTTATGAGAGCATCCCATGAGCACTTGAATCAAAACGAATTTTCGAAAAGTAACAGAATGACCAATCAGTTGAAATCTAAGGTTTAATTTTTGGCTTCACACATAAACGAAAAATTGACACTTACGAATACAAATTTATGGTGACTATTTACCGAAAAGTTTAAGTTATACAATTTTTATGGATTTTGAATTTCTTTGAGTCAACAATGAATTGTGTGGGTATATTCATTGCAAACCCTCACGAGACACAACTCGTCCTACTGGGGTAATCTAGGGGTTTAAAGGCTTGTTACATACGCTAAATGCAATTGCATGCCCGCGAAAGTGGTATTCTATCCATGTCCCATGTTGGCCAGGTATTCAAACGTGCTTAAATTATTTTACATTGCTCGGGATGATAAAAGTTCTATGTTAAGGGGGATTGATTAGGCATAAATAATGTGTATTTATCCCCTAAATTTAAAGGTTTTTATCACCTCGTTTAACGTAAAATCCATTATTTTCTTTCATATTAGTGCTACTAACCGTTTTTATGTACTGCAACATTTTTCAGGAAATTCCTTCATGAGAAGAAATGAGAAAACTCAAAGTCGAGAAAGAAAGATGAAAAGCAAGAGAAGGAAAGTTAAGGGGAAATTTCATAATTTTACACTTGGAAATGGACATAGACTCCCTGAAGAACTTGAAATTTGGGGTCCCATGAGCGCATAGGAAGAAACAGTGTCCAAATCCAAGCTACGAGTGAATAGCTATGAAGTTTTGAAGAAATCATGGAAAAAGAAGGAAAAAGAGAAGAAAAGACTAGAAAAATTCTCATCTCCCAAGTTCTTGGCAATACTGGAAAAGAGAACCGGTTCTCCCAAGTAAAGAATAGAAAATCTGAACCAGTTTGACGGGGATTTTTTTTATTATTTTGTTATTTAAAAAAAAGAGTTGTGCATGGGAGAATGACTTAATAATACGTAATGTACTTAGTAATTTGAGAGACCAAATATTAGATAGCTAGGTTTTGAATAATTTTAGAGGGTTCTTGCACCCAAGAACTCTGGGGTTTCACTGTCTTCAACAAAGATTCAAGTTCTAAGCCATTAATTCAAGGTTCTGTTTCCAAAAGTTTGTGTTCTTCATCTCTATTCTTTTAGGTTAACTTTTCTTTGCATGTTTTTATTATTTCCTGATATTCCAATGATTGTTTGCATGTTTAGATCTGTTCTCTCTATAATTATGCACCCATGCACATTAGATTTTATGTTTTTCATTTGAGTCAACATGTTCGGCTATGTTTTTAAGGGTTGGGGTGCATGAACCCCACCCGATGTAGTTAACTATAATGGGAAATATACTTTTGAATTAAAATCTTAGATGAATTGTGTTGCGTAACTATTGTAACGATTGAGGAATTTTGATCTCGTTTGCCCTAGGTAACTAGGATGCTTAAGAGTGCGACGCGTGTATCGGTTAATGCGACACCACTTTATTCTTGCCTTTGATTTCATATGGTGGGGGCTACGATCCCTCATATATGGAATGCTTAGGATTAATAAAGATAGAGTTCATTTAAAATCTTACTTCCGAATCTAGTATCGTATGAAGTGAACTACTAGGGTGTACGGGATTGTAACCCAACCTCTTGTTCTCATCTCATAGTTAACTCTTTAATCCATTTATCATCAACATTTCGTTTAAGTAGCATAGTTTCATATTGTTAGTTCTTAGTTTCATTAGTTGTTACTCTAAAATTCGCATCTAGTCATAGTTGTTTCATCCCCCAAATCATCTTTTTGTTTCTTTTAGATTCAAAGCTAGGAGTTCTTCGTCTTTCCAAAGTCGTCAGGAATTTGTTCGTCCTTTTTCCCTAAGGATCGATACCCGACTTATTGGGATATTACTTAAGCGACAGACTTGGACTAGAGCCTACATAGCACGCACACTAGACACATTTGGGGTTGCGTCACAGGGCTAGATGGAAAAGGGATATTTTAAAGTGTTTTTTCATGGAAGGAAACAATCATTGCATTGGATTTTGATGAAGATATTGCTATTTTATTATCATATTCACACAAGAATGCATTGTATTATTATTTTTGTTGAACAATTTAATGGCTTTAGTTAGTTTATTTGTGTTATATTATTTTTTTTATTTATGGATGGTGTAGTGGGTAAATAATAATTTGTAGAAATGTAATCAAATTTGAAAAATGTACAGTTTTTTGGAGATTAAGATTTTTTTTGTCAAAATTTTGATTACGGTCCCAACCCGTGACACCTAGTGTGACCATTAAAATCTTAAAATATATGCTCGTGTTTTGAACCATGATTATATATTTTATGATTTAAATGGTTACACTTGAGGTCACAGTTTGGGATCATTACCGATAATAATGTTCCTTTAAACGGCCAAGCTAAAGGTTACAACTTTGGACCGTTACCATTGGGCCATGCTTTTGGACTATGACCAACCAATCAACATTGATATCATCCACTAGATCATTTCCCCAATCTGGGATCATCATTTGGACCGTCACCCATAACTTTGTCACCCTTAACATGGCCACCATCCAAAACCATTACCATCTAAATGTTTTGGTGTAGTTAATATGTGGATAGTCTTCGGGAACCCAACCTAGCTTATGCAGCCTTCGAACCACAATGGTGGAGTAACATGTTTAAATAAAGTGGCATTTTAATATCAATACAAGCTTTGACATGTTCTATATCTCATTTAATACTAGTAATATCTACTTGAAGAGTGCCAATGTTGGACATCATATATAATTGACTTAGTTGAGGTTGATTTTCTTAGTTTGGATTCCCATCGGGTAATTGTAGGTTAAACTATTTGAGTAAGTTGACATATATAGATAGAAGAATGACCTTATAAATGCTAAACTTTGAGGCAAACATCAGGAAGACCATAACTAGTATGATTGCCAAATGGATAAGAGGACCTTACTCATGATAAATAAGAAATTGATATAAAGTATATGTTGCATCTAACGAGTGATTAATTAAGGGGAAAATAGAGGAGAAATGAATAAGATAATGGTGAAAAATCCACAACATGTTTTACTATGGTTCCTCTTTTATATACGTTATGCCTATGTTGTAAAAGAACTATTGAACAACATTATGCGTTTGGTATGTCGAGTTGGAGTTGGTTCTAAACTTAAAGGATTGAGTCCTAATTATAGAAAAAAAATTCAAAGGCTAGATGATGATATAAGGTGGTAAGGATACCCCAAATTTTTATATAGTGTTGATTTAAAACCCAATTTAGTCATGAGTATCCTTGGGAAGACACGTATATGAGGGTTTATGCAAGGTTAGGGTAGTACGTTTTCCCACTCTGGCAACATACAATGACATGCCTCTTGTATATTAGTATAATCATTTATCAATACATGTGGATCAAGCTAATAAACTAGAGTGCACATAAACCGCCTCAATATATAAATTGTGATGACCATACATGTAAGAAAAAAATTGAATTTCCCGGTGCAAGTGGATGAGTTCTTAGGATATACCTCCCGTTTCAAATATGATTAATTGGTACGTACATTTGACACCTCATATAATCTAATAATAGTTTGATCAAGTCTAAACTACACAATATAGGAGTCTATACAGCTGACTACCATTCTAAGCATGAAGAATAATGAAATATGCAACAATAAATAATTGAACAACAATAAATGGAAAACACGATCAAATTTGATACCACAACTGATGGTAGCAAATTTTATACTGCACGACCATAGTTATCTCATAAATGCCAACAATAACAAATTAAGTTACTACATAATATGAATCGTCTGAAATGGAAATAACATAAATATGAATCGTCATGCAGGCCCAACACTTACATCTTAAGATTAGCAACACTGTATGAGATGTAATTTCACATTATCAAGGCTAAGGCAACAATTGTGGCCTAGGTATAAAAATGTAAATTCAATGAAAACATTAACAAAAAATCTATAGAAAATAAGAATTATAAAGGAATTTGGGCTAAGATATAATTATGCATCTTCCTCTCACATTTTACTAGTTTTTTAAGTTTAATCAAAACCCAAATAATCCTAGATATCACATGCATCTAAAATTCCAAAAACCCATGACTAAATATTATTATACAAAATTCAAATGTAAAAAATGCATTCATGGGAATACTACAAAAATCATCTCAAATGTATAAAATAACTAAGACAGTCTCAAATTATAATATCTACAAGCGTACAGTCCCCTCCACGCACATTGTAAATGGGCTAACTCATGCCCACAAATAACGAATGACTATCCTTAATGCCTTCAGGGCGCACTCATGCGTACTAGGTATAGTCTTAGTCTTCCCCACACCTAATACTTCATGGCTAATAGAGGTATAAATCTCTATGCATTCCCTTCATTCGTATAGCTTACCATATATAAGATTATATGACGACAACCGTTATGAAACCCCTCACGGTACGGGTATGTCGCCTGTAGGACCCGGGGTAAAATGACCACGGTAAACCCATATCTATCTCTAAGGTACCATTGCGATCGACATCCCACATGCCCTAAAATGGAATAACTCCTATTACGTCAACCACAAGCACTCAAACATGGTAATCATTTCACAAATAATACAAGATAAGAGATCCTCATCATTCACATGATTCTATATCTTAATCTAATTATTTAATTTCATAACATCTCATGGAATTAAACATTAAACATGCATGCAAATACAAACCTTTCAATCCATATTATTCATGTATGCATATGTAGTTAATTAAACCAAAGGTTATCCCTAGACTAATAAAAAAAACATAAATTAAAGCCAAAATAGCACAAAAATGGATAGTTCGATCGATCGACCCCTCCGTGTTTTTGAAAAATTCAAGTTAATCTATTCCAAAGTACCATTTGTCTTTCGAAAACCCCATTGATGACCCCAAAAGCATCATATAATCCCAAATAAACACCCGGACAATGATACAACTTCAAATAATAATTATAACTTAATTCTAACAACAATTAATCAAAGTTTATACTCAAGATTCAAATGAAATTTCAGATTAACTATAAGAACCCTAGTTTATCAATTTCATCAATTAATCGAGAGGTTTCATGGCCTGATTTAACTAATCAGTGGCATTTTACAGTATTTAAAATTAGGGGTGGAAATTTTAGAAATGACACGGAATGACACCAAATTGACCCAAAATTGACACGATATGTCGTGTTTGTGTCGTGTTGTTTTGACACAAAGTCATGTCGTGTCATGTTCGTGTCTGAATTATGAGTCGTGTCGTATTATCATGTTATTGTGTTTTTTAGGCGTGAAATTTAAGAAATTCTGGTAATCGTGTCGTGTCGTTCCGTGTTGTTTTTTATTCGTGTCGTGTTCGTGTCAACAAAAAAAATACGAATTCGTGTCGTGTCGTGTTCGTGTCAGAAAAAACCTTTTCATGTAATGTCATGTCGGCTCGAAACATGACCAGTTGACCCTAATTGCCACCCCTATTTAAATATAAAAAAGTTCTAATCATCCTCTAAGAATTTCAATTCATGTTAATGAAGGAATCAACCAATATACGACATAAGTTGACATCCTTAACATCTTAATTTAACTAATTATGAAATTTAACATAATAACTAGTAATACTCAGATCAAAGCATGATTATATTTAGATTCCCATGAATAGATATAATTTAACTCAAAGCCATCTATAACTCAATTTTAAACAAACTTGTCTCTTTTGGGGAAGAAAACTTGGCAAATCCCGTTCAACTCTTCCTTTTCTCTTGAAGTTTCTCTCACTAAACATAAGATGCTTCCCCCAGTTATGATATATGACTTATAATATTCCTAATGACTCATTAAAACTTTCTAATCATTAATTAGTCCTTGGACTCCCAATGGGCCTTAGGTATAAATTCCAAGAGACTAAAAATGACACTCAAGCCCTATAGTCACCCAATAGGCCTAAAACCAATCATTTTAAGCTAAAAATGGACATTGTAGGCATCCCAAATATCATCAACAACATAAAATCGTCAATTAGTTATATAAGTCATAAATTTGATCAGAAAATCCAGTAGAAGTCCAAAAGTCAAGTATTTATTAATTTGGCCAGATATGGCATTATAGAGAACTACTTCATGACAGTTGTGACCCGACACCAAGGGGATAATCCAAACCAAGGAAACCTTAATACCAAATCCCTAACAATACCATAGTCACTGATAATACACAATCACGTTAAAATAGTTAATTAGTATTTTATCGTTTATGAAGTTCAATTTCACTTATATTTATTTAACACATATAAATTTTTAAATAGTGACATCATATGTCGTACACGCAAAAATAGCAATATCTATTTATTTTAATGCATGAAAATATGGGTTATTACATTACAAGGAACCACTCAATATACATCTAGAGAACATAGTAAAAGGATAATGAAGGATTATCACATAGGTCCGTTACACCTCGTAGAGACGACAACCCCTCACTAATGATCTTATAGTATTGGATAGGAAGGGTAAATACTCAAATGGACTTGGATGTAGTATGAAGATAGATGACTATTTTATTAGATTTAATGGATATTTATACTAATTATATATGAGATATGCAAAGTAATATAAATCATAAATAAAGAATAAAACATATGGTTGAAATGATATGCAATAGAAAAATAAGATTAAGAAAACACCACACAAATAGATTTTAGTCATTTTATAGAGATAAAGGTATCTCAAGCCCCTCGTGGATCCGCCTTTGTAGACATAGCAACCCTCGACAGAGAGAAGAATAACTAGGGTCCTGTGGCTGAAGTGAACCCACTCTAGGGCGACTTCATGCATGGGTGTTTCATTCACTTCTTGACGGATACATATACACACACACACACACATAGGGAGAATAATATGTTGATGCTGTGATTTCTTTGTGTCATAGTGTAAATATCATAATTATCCACCCATTTTATAAAAAAAGGGAAAATAAAGAAATTAATATTGAAAGGGAACTATAAGGAAAATGATAAAGAAACAAACTAGAAAAAATTAGGAACAAGGACTATGATTGGAAGGGTGAAGGCGTTAGTTGATAATATATCAAAGATCTACAATCAAATGGAAAAGAGAAAGAGAGGGGCTAGAATTTTCATCTTGACATGAACTAGAATACAATACAAATAAAAAGAAGAAGAGAGAATATATATCCTACTACAACCACCTAATAATAAAATAAAAGGGAAAATACTAAACTACCCTTAATGTTAAATAAAGCTCTAATACCCCCCTCAAACTCACGATGCTGCAGCGAGAAGCATTGAGAGTTTGCCAACCAAAAAACAAAAATGCTGAACTGGATGAGACTTCATAAACAAATCAGCTATCTGTGCGGAAGAATAAACAAAAGGCAAAGTGATGGAGCCATGCGTAAGATGATGACGAGTGATATGACAATCAATCTCGATGTGCTTAGTCCTCTCATGAAAAATCGAATTGTGAGAAATCTTAATAGAACTCTTATTATCAGAGTACATAGGAGTGGACTGATAAAGAGAGACACCCATATCTGTAAGTAACCGATGTAGCCAAAAAACCTCACGAGAAGAAGCCATAACATGATACTCGGCTTCCGTGGAAGACACAGAAACAACAACTTGCTTTTTGCTCTTCCAAGAAACAAGAGAATCACCCCAAAACACACAAAATCCAGTAACTGATTTGTGATCTGTAGGATCACTGGCCCAATCAGCATCAGAGTATGCACGCAACTCCAAAGAAGAAGATAAAGAAAGTAAAAGACTCTGAAATTGAGTGCCTCTCAAGTATCACAATATACGATGAACAACTGCCCAATGAACTGTAGTAGGAGCTGTAATAAACTAACTAACAACATGGACCGCATGAGATATATCTAGACGAGTAATAGTGAGATAAACCAAACTGCCCACAATAGTGCGATATAAGGTGGGATCAGGTAAAAGAACACCATCATACGGGGAAATATGAACATTAAGCTCCATAGGGGTATCAATAATCTTAGTATCAGTAAGGCGGGCATGCTGAAGAATGTCCCCGATGTACTTAGATTATGAGAGAAGATAACCCTTTGGAGAATGAGCTACCTCAATACCCAAAAAGTAACATAGAGGCCCCAAATCCTTCATCTCAAAACAACGAGATAATTCAGACTTTAATGTTGTAATTCCACCAACACCATCCCCAGTAATAATCATATCATCAACATACAAAGAGACAAGAATACGACCACCCGAGGTGCACCTGATAAAGAGAGCTGAATCATTCTCACTTGAAATGAACACAAGAGAGGTAATCACTGCATAAAACTTCTCAAACCAAGTCCATTGTGCCTGTTTTAGACCATATAAGGCTTTCTTAAACCTACAAACTTCACTAGGACCATGTGGAACACTCGGAGGAGGAGTCATATAAACCTCCTCATAAAGATCGCCGTTCAAGAACGCATTTTTAACATCCATTTGCGATATATGCCACTGATGGACAAATACAACAACAATAAGAGTACGGATAGTAGTCGATTTCACAACAGGAGCATAGGTTTTGTCATAATCCATACCATATTGCTGAGAAAAAACCTGAGCAACCAATCTTGCTTTATACCACCCAATTGACCCATCTGACCTAGTTTTATTTTTATATACCCAACGAGATCCAATTGCCCTCTTACCAGCATGTAAGGGGACCAAACTCCAAGTATCTGTCTGATGCAAAGTAGAGAGTTCCTCAGCCATAGCCTATTGCCAAAGAGGATTAAGAACTGCCTCTTTATAAGACAAAGGCTCCGAGAGGCAGTGAATAGAGGATACAAATAAAGCAAAAGAATTCGAATAACAAGAATAAACAAAGTTTGGTGACTGAGTGGACTTATGTGGACATTTTGGATAGCGAGAAAGAGATTCAACCGTTTTAGAAGGTGCTTGGGTGGCCACACGAGAAGGGGGAGCATCAGGAACATCGGATGGAAAAGTACCTGCATCAGTAGAAATAATAGGAACATGAGCAACATGGGGTGGCACACTATCGGTGGTGCAAGGTACTTCAGATGGCACACTCTCATCATTATCAGAGAACAGATCAATATTGAAGAGATCAGATTTAGTGAGTTCATGAGGGCTATCAGGAATAGAAAAGAAAGGAATATGCTCAAGAAACACAACACGACGAGAAACATATAATTTTTTTGTAATTGGATCATAACAACGATATCCCTTTTGACCCTCACCATAACCAAGAAAGAAACAAATAGTTGACTTTGGAGATAATTTGATACGTTCCACACGAGGTCGAGGAACAAAACAAGTACAACCAAACATCTTTAAGGAAGGATAATCAGGGGCACACCCATACAGCTTTTCAAAAGGTGACAAAACTGAGCATTGAGAGGTCGAAATCTTATTAATCAGATTGATAGAAGTAAGGATAGGCTCTCCCTAAAACTCACTAGGGATATATGCGGATAATAAAAGAGAGCGAGCGGTTTCAATAATGTGCCGATGTTTCCTTTCAGCAACACCATTTTGCTCAGGAGTGTCAGTACAAGATGATTGGTGAATAGTTCCATCTAAATCAAGCAACTCATCAAAATTTTGAGAAGTATATTCCCCACCCAAATCGTATCTAAAACATTTTATAATAGTAGAATGTTGAGTTTTGCAAAAGTAGAGGAAATACTTTTATTAAACGGTAAAGCTGAAAATTTTGCAATTTTTCAACCGCTACAATCAGAGATCTCATGGCAATGCAAATTTCCTAATTTTCCTGTAGAAGCCAAATATTTTAATCGTGAACCTGAGACATGACCAAGACGAGAGTGCCATAAATAAAAGCTAGACGAATCTGAACTCAAACGAAAGGATGACAAATCAACACTGGAAGCTGTAACCATTGGTGCATTGAGTTTCTCCATGATGTACAATCCCCCCTACCTACGGCCTGTCCCAATCACCTTCTAAGACTGTGGATCCTGCACATGACAAAAGGTAGAAGAGAAGGAAACTGAGTAAACGACATCACATAGTTGAACAACAGAGACAAGATTCATTGTAAGCTTAGGAATGTGGTAAACATTAGAGAGAGATAAGTTGGGTGAGTTAATAGTCCCAACTCCCGTTGAGGGCATGGGAGTACCATCAGCAGTCATAACGGGTAATGAAGAAGTGGGACAAAAAGAACCAAAAGAGGACAAATTTGGTGACATGTGATTAGAAGTGCCGGAGTCTAGAATCCAAATACCTGAGGACTTACCTGGTGAAGATATGGACATGACGTGAGGCTGTGTGGCAAGAAACTTTTGAAAATGCTCACCAAGAGAAGACATGGATGGAGTTAATGATGAAGAACCTAATGAAAATGAGTCTGATGGCGGTACAACTGCTGCAGTATTAGGCTGTGAAGGCCTGTATGAACGCTGATGTGATTGGATATTGGATTTCCAACCAGAAAACTGCTGCTGAGGTGGTCGACTATTTGATTGTTGTAGTTGTGCTCGCAACTTAGGGCACTGAGACTTCCAATGACCCTTCTCCTTACAGTAGCTACATTCATCACTTGCAACTCTCGAATAACGCTTGTTCTGATGACTAGAAATTGGCAGAGAGGAGGCTACAAAAATAGATGGATTAGGGTTCGAAGAAATTACCTTCCCTGGCTGAGTCTTGAGACGAATCTCCTCAGCTAACAACTTATGAACAACGAAATTAACAGTTGGAACTGGGCTACGATGAATAATCGACCCACAAAGACCCTCAAAATCATCACGAAATGCCATCAGAAAATCAACCAAACATTGTTCCTCCCTATTGGCAACATATGGTGCAAAGGCCCGTAATTCAGCCGACTCTGTGAGAGCCAACTGATCCCATAGATCCGTCATAAAAGAATAGAACTCCTGAATACTCAAATTTTTTTGCTCAAGAGCCCAAATATCGCACTCCAACTGGTACTTTTTTGCGAAATTAGATTGGGTATACAATCTGCCGAAATGATCCCAAACATCCTTTGCATAATCATACTTAGCCAACTGCATACCTATAGAAGGTAAAACAGAGTTATTGATCCAAGTGATGATTTTCGAGTTGTTTGCCTCCCAAACATCCAACAACTCTGAATATTTTTCAACGTTCGACTTATCGTTAGGCTTACTCAAATCGCCATTAATGTAACCCCATAGCTTCTTTCCTTTCAAAAAATTCGTCATAACATAACTCCAACACGTAAAAATTTTTCCATCTAATCTGACACTAATTGATTGCAGCAAATCATCTCTTTCACCAGCCATTGTGAAAATAAACAATCAAACAGTACCCAAACATAACCAAATCGAACGAACTAAACAATTAATCGAACAAATAGGAGGAAAACAACCATAATTACCTTCAAAACAGTCGAGCGAACAGAAAAAGTACATTCGAAAAAAAGAGAAAGAGAGGACTGTGTTGATGAGATTAAGCTTTGATACCGCTCTGATACCATGATAATATATCAAAGATCTACAATCAAATGGAAAAGAGAAATATAGGGGCTAGTGTTTTCATCTTGACATGAACTAGAATACAAAACAAATGAAAAGAAGAAGAGAGAATATATATCCTACTACAACCACCTAATAATAAAATAAAAGGTAAAATACTAAACTACCCTTAATGCTAAATAAAACTCTAATATTAGTCACATTGATCTCCAATAGGTATGAAAAATAAACCCCTTATCTCGTATTGGTGCATGTTAATGAATGAGTGTGTGCATGTAAGTGTTTGTGGAATGTGTGAAAGAGTATAATGATGCAAGTGTGTACATAGTTCATGTGCAGAGAGTAAAGATGTATCCTAAGTTGACCATGAAAAAGGTGAGTATGAATGTTCAAAGGGAGAATAAAACATATGTGAAGTCTTGTTATGGTCCTGACATCACTAAGAGTGAGTTAGTATGAGCGAATCACTAAATTTCAAAAGGTAATAAAATGATAATATGTGAAAAGCAAAGCAAATACAAAAAATAAATGCACGAGTGGGCTTGTAATAGTTATGACATAAATATGAATGAGTGAGTATAAGAAATTAAAAGTTAACTGTGGTTGGAAAGAGAGAATTCTAATAACCAAGATAAATAAAAGAAAAAAAATAATATGTACAAAATTTGACTTTTGTTTTAGAATGGATACAAAAGGCCTACGTGCCATCATAAAGAAAGATCATTCACCGCGTTGTTTGAAGTGGTCATCAGGGGTAGAATTTCCATAATCAAATAAAGTTGGTGTACGACCTTTTTTTTTGCTAAAATCGGGTTTATAACCTTTTATGAAAAGTCAAATGCGTAGGTTCACTGTATTGTCAATACGATACAAATCATGTATTATTATTTTTATTTATGAAAAATGGGCTTGGAAGTGTATATATTGAAAAACATGAGTTAACTAGTATTAATAGATTTATGGAAAAGTAGTATTAGAAGAGTTGTTGAATGAGATAATTGATATGAAATGTAATAAGATATATGAAAATGGATTAGATAAGGAAATAATCCTAAATATAAGAATTAGGAATAGTTTTGAACCTTATAGTTATCTTCCAAGTAAATTAACACCAAATTTGTATTCAAGACTTCAAATATGCTAAATTTTGGATTATGTAAGAGGAATATGAGAGAGAATATTAGGTTTTACTAAAATAAGGTAAAAGATGCACAAAACTCGAGGTCTTTAAAAGTGAGGGGGCACTTCTTATTTATAGAGTACCCTATAATGATATAAAGACAAAACTATCAGTAGGGAGTGTTGATCGGAACAATGAAGACCCTTCCGATTAGCAGGGGGCCTATTTAGTGCCCAATAAATGGTAACACTGTCAATTGTTAAGAACCTAAAGGTGCAATCATTAAGGTTATAGGTATACCTTGTTGAATTTTTATATTTTGATCATATTTTCCAACCAGTTGTCAAATTTGTGCATGATTGTTGTCTTTAGAAATATAATTCAAAGAGATATAAAATTCATGTTTTGTCCTTCACCAAACTCAAACATTTTCAAGAGCAATATCAGTCTAGAACATGAATGAGTAGCCAAAAATGTAGGAATCCAATGGATATAGGTCTACTTTGATCGAGGTAAGAGTCGATCTCTTCGAGGGACCTATGAAAGATGAATGAGGGTACAGTTTTATGGTGTGTATAAGGATTATAACACAAAAATGGACTAATTGATCTTACGGTTGGAGGGAGTCATGGACAACCAAAAAAATTGAAAGTCTATATAGAGAGTGTGTGTGTGTGTGTCTGTGTATAACTTTAATTTTTTCCTTAATGTATTATTCAGTGGTAATACATTAGTAATTGTGAGTTTGCATAAATTTAAATGTGAGAATCTAGGCGTGGTGTGTCTCATTTTGGGTTCTTGTTGAGTATTACACAATGATAACAAAATAATTGAAATTAATCATATCAAATGACCCACACAAACCAGATTTTTTAAACAAACATGTTTATTTCTTTTGAATACACATATCTAGCAAACCAAAGATTACGACAAGATTATTTTCTCTTTTGATCAAGTACAACTCATAAGTATTTTAGAGATAACAAGTTCAATATAGGTATTAATAAAAATGTTATACGACAGGTGATATGACCCATAAATCAAGATTGACTTATGAAGTATACTGAATTTTTGACCATTTTCAACCAACTAACTAGAGAATTCTAATCTAAATCAAAGACTGAGTTGATTCATCACTATACAAATTTAAATTCATCATTTAACCCTAACCATAGATGTAATGGTGACATATTTTTTTATTATAATTCACACTCTCAAACATTATGTACTTTTTTTACAAACATTAACTAGTTTTACAACAAAAATTATAAGAAGATCCTCAAAACACCAAATAGTTATAATTCTTAATAAGGAATTAGTTAGTTTTTTAAGTGCACCACAAGTAGATTCACACATAAACTAATAAATAAGTTACATTTATTTAATATTTTGATTTGGTTTGAACATCACTCTAAAAAAACTCATTTTACATTTATGTAAATGTGAGTCTCGTATACATTCCCAAAGAAATATAAAATGCAATCAAATTTATTTTAGTGGCTCATATCATTTTTATACTGTGTATTTGTTGTGAACTAATGGAATATATATATATATATATATATATATATATATAAGATGGACACAAGATATATAATTGTTTATTTACATCAATATGAGAGAGAAATAATCCTACTATGTAAGAAAATAGGTTAAAATGTATGATCGTACAAAATATTTTAACACTTTCAACCCAAGCTCCAAATGCATCCAAATATAATCTTAGAATCATGTTCAGAAGACCTAAACCTCTCAATATTTGTGTGTGTGTGTGTGTGTATATATATATATATATATATAACTCTGACGGCTCAACTTAACTCCATTCAACAAAGCATTTTGCCAATTAATTGGGGTTAGCTAAATGAATTATATTTTTCCATTCCTCTCTATTCATCATAATATCTATGATTAAACCCCATGATATCATATCTTTTTCATAATATCCCACCACATTAATTTAGGGCTACATATACCCCTTAAATTACCATCAATACTAGCAAAATCCCTATTCCTTATAGGGATATCCATTGATCTACGCTTGCGTGTCTGAACCGTCTAAGCCAATTTTCTCTCAATTAATCTTCTATAGGATATACTTTTGATGTAATGCCCCGACCCAGATTTAAGGTTAAATAAAGGATTAACTCAATCCGGTTCATACGTTAATTGTGAAGTGAAGTGAAACAGTCTAAATAATATTTTTAATCCAGCTTTATTATTATTATTATTATTATTATTATTATTATTATTATTATTATTATTATTATTATTTAATGTTACTCTTGTTAGCATACGATTCCAATTTAATCAACTAAGTGATAGGACCCAAGGGAACTGCCCCTAAGTCCAAGTAAATAGAGCTACTAATCGTAAAGGCAAGTAACTACTTACCTGTATAGCGCTCTCAAAGTACGGAACAACATGCAACCTTCCATAACAAAAGAAGGGATGTTAGCCGAATGCTCAGTGGGATTATATACAAATGCAGTATGGAAACGAACCATAGAAAATAATACTCACACGCTACACTACATGCATGCGAAAATATGTATATATCTACATATATACTATTGAGAAATACATGTGTATTAAATCGTTTTGTTTCGAAAACATTATTTGACGCTTTTCAAGATCCTCGTCTTTATAGAATAATCATTTTGTACTTTAATCTTAGAACTATCATATTCTTTCCGTTAAGTCACCTAATTAAACAATTTACAATTGTTCGGAAAAACCTTTCATTCCCTTTCAAATGTTTCTTACTCAATGTTATTAACTCACGTTGAGCTATTAATCATTACTTAAGACATTATTTCAAAGCACGCACACACCGTATTTAGAAAATTACTCATATTCCTTTGAAATCTTCATGTAACACACGCTTGTGCTCATTATATTTCAAACCTCATTAGATAGCTTAACATCATTAGGTTGCCTTATTTAACCATCGCATGTTGCCACATGAACATTAAATATTTATTGCGTTATTCTTGCAATAGTAAATCAAAGAATTAATATAATTCATTTATGCCTATTTCATGAATATTCAATTCATTACTTAGCATTATCTTTAGGGATTTTTTCAGCACACACACACTCATCATAACACACGCACACCCACGGTTTCATGAAATTTCACTGTCTGGCACTGAGGGCCAAGTAATCTGTAGTTGGTTTGGGGTCTTTCAACACTAGGGATAGCATAGCCCTGCTTAATTATTTAACCCAAAATTGTCCAATAAAATTATCTTGCTAATGTGTTTAACATTTTCATAATTTTCAGTTTAATTTACCTTTTTTCAGGCTGAAGCCAAAGCGTTGGACTTAACCGTCCATTTTCCCTTTATACTTGGACAATTATTACTTTCTCCTTAACTCCTTTATTCACCCACATGTAGATTTTATACCAAAAATCATCCACATTTTAGGACTTGATTCAATTTTATATTCACATTTATGTAAAGACATCCTTTGATATTTTTATTCCATAGAAATGTTTCACCTTTAGTAAATTACCAATTTACCCCTTTAACCGCCCAACTTGCAATTTAGCCCTTTAACAAGTGTTATTTTTCTCAAAATGGTTGGCTAGTTTCCAACTTAACTTTAGTCATTTTAACACATGCTTAATATCGCATTTTTGCCCAACTTTTATTTTTTTTCACCTTAGCACTTTTAACACACAAATAACACCCAAATTTACTTTTTATCCATAGAGTCTCCATTTTGCATGAGACTTAGCAAATATCTATTTCATAAATATTTTAACAACATTAACATCATTCAATATTTTTATTTCATAAAGATGTCTCATATTTTCTTTTTCTAAAAATACACACAAGTAACACTTTCTTACATTTCTATCCCATAAAAATGTATATTATTTCTTTTTCACTAGAAATACACCAAAAATGGCACTTCTTGCATTTTATTCCATAAAATGCCCTATTTTAGATTGACTATAAAAGATATAAACAATATTGCCTTTCATTTTTGTTATCATAAAAATCCCCAATTTCAGATTTACTAGAAAAAGTAGACAAACAATATTTTATCACATTTTTATTACCATAAAAATGTCTATTTCAGGTTTATTAAGAAATATACATAAACAACAATGTCTTATACTTTTATCTCCACCAAATATCCATATTCAGTTTAGTATGAAGAACCAATGTTATTTCATGATAATCATACGCTTAATCATACACCATAATAAAATTACACTATTTGTCAAATAGAGTATCAACTATAACAAGAGTAGATTATCCCACCTCAATGAAGTCAAAATCCGTGGAAGGCAAGGAAGAATCAATGAAGGTGACAACCCCCACCTCCTAAGGTGGCCTTAAAAGGATTGTCTTGCACCCCCACCTCAGTTCCATGAGAAACCATCAAAGCCCTCAAGAAAGTGCCCCCCAAAATGTATTCTTCTTCTTCTTCTTCTTCTTCTTCTTCTTCTTCTTCTTCTTCTTCTTCTTCTTCTTCTAAAAATAGCCCTCTCAAACACCCATCAGAACACCGACACACACCTTCTAGGAAAAAATATAATATATTTATATATACTTCATTTCGTAACTATATTTCTACACAGTGAGGAGGGTTGGATATCTGGCAAGTGTATTTTCTAAACTCTAAATAAATATGGAGGAGGCAAACTTAATGGAGGGGATACATAAATGTCGAGGATATGATAACCCCCCTCCTATCTCTCTCTTATGTATAAATAAGGGCCATTTTCTCTCATTTAATATCAACCGTTGAGATTAAATCCACGGGGGGGATGATGATAGCACACTTGTAAATCAGCTCACATCTCTTTCTTATACACAAAGCCAAAGAAACCCATTTGCCGAATTGTTCAATTTAGGGAACCTTATCTCCACAAAATATTTCTCCATCAGGTATAAAACCCCTCCTAAATCGACAAAAAACCTACTCTACAATGATCCAAGGGTTGTAATATTTATAGGAGAGTTGCAGGCGTGGTTTTCGTACCTGTGTTCATTTCTTTTATACTGGAATATACTAAGAAAACCCACCACTAATATCGTTGGCCCCTTTTTTTGTCCCCAAGGAAAAAGCCTCTAATACAGTATCTCGACATTACATCTGCCATCGTTCATAATGAGCTAATATAAAGCATTGAGCAACGACGGTAGGTTGATAGATAAAAGAGAGGATAGATGTTTTTCCACGTCGTTCGAATGACTTGTATGGTCTTTCGAGTGATCAGTCTTTGATTTCCCATTTTGTCCTTCAATAAATCTTGAAATTCAAGGAGTGCCCTTTTATTTTGCTTCACTAGCTTCTCAACTCAACTTATTTTTCCCAGTAGTTTTGAATTCTTAGATGAGATGTGTATATATACCTATATCTCTTTCTCACTAGTTAGAGAAGCAGTAACATCCATCCCAACTATTCTTTGTTCCAACTATATATATTTCATTCCCTTAAGTAAATCGTGTATAAGGTTAAATTAACTTATAATTACTCATTCTATAATGCAAAAATAATTCCTATATAATCCTTATCCAAAAAATTTATTTAATTAATTCTTCACCTATAATTTTCTAATATCTTTTCATCAAGTCCCTATATTTACAATTGATAATACTATAATCCATATAAAAGTCCAAAATTTAATAATTCTCTCCAACTATAATTTATTTCTCCTCATGCGTAATCCATTTATAGATTTTAATAAATTTACGGGACAGGGTATTACAAACTTCCCTCCTTAGGGAATTTCGTCCCTGAAATTATCTTGGTTTATCACAAATTATAATCTAGTCACCAATGATTGGTTTCCAATACTCATAACTTTATCAAACCTTGAGATACATGAATAAGTTGTAACTAGCTATGACGGATGACTAATTAAACATGTTAACCGAAGACAATTGAGTAACATGTGCAAACAATATGCAGCAAACGCAAGATCATGCGAACACACAGCTAGTGTAGAACAATGTGCTTTTGGAGAAAAATGCACTCATGTACCATGACTCATCAACCACAATCGTCTTATCCTGCATCACTACTGATCTTATACCGCATCACACCCGATCTACAACTGATTAACAACTTCCCATTATCGGGATTGAAAGAGAAACACGAAATGCAACGAATCCTATGAATGTTAAACCAAAAGGAAAAATCAAATTCTGATAAGGAATTAACCCATACAGTGTGCGATTCCACGACGTACGCTTGAAGTCTATAACTCTTACCAATACCGGTTGGGAACCTTAGTCTGTCCACGTACCTCAACATGTCCTCCTAACTCTGATAAGTTCTAACCATGAAGCATCCATCAATGTTGGACAGACGAAATATGAAGCCAATTTCTTCATGAAGTTAAGATGCTAGGCTTCCCCCCTTTGGGCTACTGACATATTCCTATCATTAGTAAGTACAATCAGATGGACCAAATAAATATTCATCCCTTCAAAGCTTATTATTAGTCACTGACCTATCATACCTAGGCCTTAAAAGTTTTAATTCGCAGTGACTAACCTCAATTTTTTAGATCACTTTGACCAAGATAAACACCATGCTCACCTGATTTTAAACATTCAACTCATAGACCATTGTTACAACTCTCAACACAGTCTACATGATTCCAAATAATAACCATCCTAATGGCATATCAAACCTTCTATCATAAGTTGTACCTAAGGCCTAATGATTTGTCCCACTAGAATCATACTAAACCATACAGGTAGCACACGCGGGTGCTACAACAAATCCTAACACTTCATCCCGAGTGCTATCTCGAAAAATCCTAACGAACATCATCGTGTTCTAAGTCTCCCAGGTGCACTAACATTGCTCAACCGATTTTCAGAATTATCTTTGAAGGTCATATCATGATACATACCTACAAATAAAGTTGTAGCACTAACTCCACCACTTATGTAACCTCGATACCACAATGACTCCCAATACCTCACAGGTGAGAACATCAAAATTAATTATTCCTCTAAACATCATGCACATCTATTATAAGAAACCGCAAGTCATACCATGACCTATGCTACATAACCTCGATTTTTATCACCAGGAAATGTACATTACTACGTAAATCTTAATGAAATAATGAATCCAAAATGTAATGCAAGGTACCCAACCCCAAATTCATTATTACTAAAGGACGCGTACCACTCTCATTAACAACTCACTAAATGAACCTTAGTATAACTTTCAAGGAATCTTCGATACAAATTCACATGCCTAACCATGTTACTAACTCGAAGTCAATCTCATTAGACCACATCCTTTGAACCCCTATGACTGTTCAACCATTATGATTAAATTTCCTCAGTATGTAAATATCATACCATGTTCTAACCTACTAATTAACACAACTATATATATTTTGGTAGGATACGGGATGTTAAGCATTGCCTATGAATATTAAGGCTCATGCCCACGAATGCCACAACGAATCCTACTTCTCAATACCAATCTACAATCACCAAGATCTAAATTAATACCATCCAAGTTTTGGTAGGGCGCGGGACATCGTGTATTGCCAAGAGAAGGCCCACCCTGATGATGCCATAAGAGGTCATGTTATAAAACTTCACAACTCATTTACTTGATACTAAGTCACCATGAATATCTAGGTTCACTCCTAGGTTACTCCAATCATTATGATTATCTAAATCCACATTATAGTCAAGATACATAATGATTGGAGTAACCTAGGAGTGAACCTAGATATTCATGATACATAAGTAGAGATACACTAAACCCAAGCCCTTAATGAAAGAACCTAGTACTCCCTCACCATGAAACCACACTTATAAACACATTTTTCAATAACTAAATTCCAACAGGGGAATTCACGAACTTTTCAGCCAAGTCATGGTGAACACCACACGACGTTACTGCTACTACAAGGGAATTTGGTATGATACAAGACACTATGTATAACTGGTACGTTCCCAAGTATACATTACCGGTGTCACTAAAGATCTTATTCATCAAATGTTGCATTACTATTTAAATCACCACTCCGAGGAGTGATATAAGGTTCACTCACTTGCCATTACAACTAACCATAAATGGCTAGAAATTTTAATCATAACTCTTAAGATACACTCATCGGATAACGACCACTAAGGCACTCACCCACAAGGATTGTATTATATCAACTGAGACTGACTTATCATCTGGCATTGATCCACATAATTTAATATACTTGTCGAGTTAACCATCAATCATGGTATCACTCTAAGGGTCGAATTTGTCTAAGTATCTCAGAAACACTGACCACTCACATGTGTCACCCCAAGATACACATAATTTAAAAATCATGATTTCTCTCTACATAATTATGACACTCTATCAATCAATCCCTACTATTGATTAGTCACAATTTGGTGCCGCTTTCCCAACGGGCGATTTTTCACATTATTAACCTCTCCAAAGACTCTACGTTTATAAAGGCAGGAACACAAACACCTCACACTACGAACCACAGTGTCACCACTTACTGACTTGTGTGGACACTTGTAAATCATTACGTATTTACATTAAAATTTGCAGAAGCGATTTATAACAATTAACTTGATCATCTGCTACTTGGCACTAACTTACTTGTCGTGCTAACCTCTTCGACCTTACTTTTGGGGGCAAAAATCTATACCATTATCAGGCAAGCATGATCGGCCCAAACCACACCGACATCGAAGTTTCGATACCAACATCACCACGTAACACCTTAAAGGAACCTTTAAACCTAGAGCTCTGATACCATTTGCAACTCCCCGACCTGGATTTAAGGTTAAATAAAGGATCAACCCAGTTCGATTCATACGTTAATTGTGAAGTGCCGTGAAACAGTTTAAATAATATTTCTAATCCAGCTTTATTATTATTATTATTATTATTATTATTATTATTATTATTATTATTATTATTATTATTATTATTATTATTATTATTATTATTATTATTATTATTTAATATTACTCTTATTAGCATGCGATCCCAATTTTATCAACTATGTGATAGGACCCAAGGGAAGTGCCCCCAAGGCCAAGTACACAGAGCTACTAATCATAAAGGCAAGTAATTACTTACATGTATAGCGCTCTCAAAGTATGGAACAACATGCAACTTGACATAAGAAAAGGAGGGATGTGAGCCGAATGCTTAGTGGAGTTATATACAAATGCAATATAGAAATGAATGACAGAAAAGAATACTCGCACACTACACTACATTCATGCGAAAATACGTATATATCTACATATATACTATTGAGAAATACATGCCCCAACGTAATAAATCATTTTATTTCGAAAACCTTATTTGACGCCTTTCATAATCCTCATCTTTACAGAATAATGATTTTATATTTTAAGCTTAGAACTAACATATTCTTTTTGTTAACTCACCCAATTAAACAATTTCCAATTGTTGGGAAAAACCTTTCATTCCCTTTCAAATGTTTATTACTCAACATTATTAGCTCACGCCGAGTTATTAATCATTAGTTAAGACATTATTTCAAAGCACACACACACCGTATTTAGAAAATTACTCATCTTCCTTTGAAAGCTTCATGTAACACACTCTTGTATTAATTATATTTCAATCCTCATTAGATTGCTTAACATCATTGAGTCTCCTTATTTAACCATCGCATGTTACCACATGAACATTAAATATTTATTGCGTTATTCTTGCAATAATAAATCAATGAATTAATACAATTCATTTATGCCTCTTTCATGAATATTCAATTCATTACTTAGCATTATCTTTAGGTATTTTTCCAACACACACACTCATCACAACACATGCACACCCACGGTTTCACGAAATTTCATAGTCCGACATCAAGCGCTAAGTAAACTGCACTTGGTTTGGGGTCTTTCACCATTAGGGAAAATATAACCCTGCTTAATTATTTATCCTGACATTATCCAATAAAATTATCTTGCTAATGTGTTTAACATTTTCATAATTTTCACTTTAATTTACCTTTTTTTGGGCCGAAGCCAAAGCCTTGGACTTAAACGTCCATTTTTCCATTATACTTGGAAAATTATTACTTTCTCCTTAACTCCTTTATTCACACACACGTAGATTTTATACAAAAAATCACCCACATTTTAGGACTTAATTCAATTTTACAATCACATTTACGTAATGACATCCTTTAACATTTTTATTCCATAGAAATGTTTCACCTTTAGTAAATTACAAATTTACGCCTTTAATTGCCCAACTTGCAATTTAGTCCTTTAACAAGTGTTATTTTTCTCAAAATGGTTGGCAAGTTTCCAACTTAACATTTAAAATGGTTTAGTCATTTTAACACATGCTTAATATCTCATTTTTGCCGAACTTTCATTTCTTTTCACTTTAGCACTTTTAACACACAAATAACACCAAAATTTACTTTTTATCCATAGGGTCTCCATTTTGCACAAGACTTAGCAAATATTTATTTCATAAATATTTTAACAACATTAACATCATTCAACATTTTTATTTCATAAAAATGTCCATTATGTCCTTCTTCTAAAAATACACACAAGTAACACTTTCTTACATTTCTATCCCATAAAAATGTATATTAATTCATTTTCACTAGAAATACAACAAAAATGGGACATATTGCATTTTATTCCATTAGACGCCCAATTACAGATTGACTAGAAAATATATAAATAATATTGTCTTACATTTTTCTTACCAATAACATACCTAATTTCAGATATACTGGCAAAAGTAGACAAACAATATTTTCTCACATTTTTATTACCATAAAAATGTCTATTTCGGATTTATTAAGAAATATACATAAATAAAAATGTCTTATACTTTTATCTCCACCAAATATCCATATTTAGTTTAGTAAGAAGAACCAATGTTATTTCATGATAATCCTACTCTTAATCATACATCACAATAAGATTACACTATTTATCAAATAGAGTCTAAACTATAATAAGAATACATTATCCCACCTCATTGAAGTCCAAATCCATGGAAGGCACCGAAGAATCAATGAAGGTGACACCCCCCACCTCCTAAGGTGGCCTTAAAGGTGTTGTCTTGCACCACCATGCTCAGTTCCATGAGACACCAACGAAACCCTCTTCAAAAAGCCCCCAATAATGTATTCTTTTACTTCTTCTAAAAATATCCCTCTCAAACACCCATCAAAACTGTAACACCCCGTATTTTTGTGAATTTAATAATTAATTAATTCAAGAATTCAAAATTACTTGTGTATCGTAATTTTAATTGAATTAATTATCGCAATATATATTTAAATATTAATCAAGGACTGAATGGTTAATATTTAGGGAAATTTATTTCCTAAGTGAATAGTAAAAATTTATTTAAGTCATTTTGGGTATTAATGACGGGGTATGCACTTATATCAGTCGGGAGTCGGTATAGACTAAATTGGGTGTGAGATAAGGATTTTTATAAATTAATTCGGATGCCAATTCTGAGTGCACGGTTGAGTCCGGATGGGCTGAGATAGTCGAAAAGTGTACCCGGGGGTAGTAAACGGGTCACGAAACATTTTTAGGCATAGCTGGACCCACACGGGGACATTTGGGTCACTTGGGCTTGGCCTATTAGGCAAAAACGAGATTTAGCCTAATTAAGCAATTATAAGAAATAAGGGAACGACTGAATTGAGTTTAGAAAAAAGACTTAGTGGATTAGGAAACCCTAATAGCAGTTAAAGTCAATTTTGGGGATCAAAGGAGAGCCAAAACAAAGGGGTCATCTTCAACCTTGGGCATTCACAACTCCAAAATCAGACTCTACGAACCCTAAGGCAAGTGGTCAACTTGCTGTAGCACTTAAATTGTATTTCAATTCATATTCATGTGATGTGAGTAATTAAAGAATTTCGTTTGGGATTTAAAGGGTATAAACATGGGGTTTTGTAAACCACGAATATGATTTCTAAATTGAGTAGAAATTCATGTATAATCTGAGATTTGTATATGTATCTGGTAAGATGTGTAAACTCGGATGAATTAGAAACAAATTTGAGATAAGGAATTGATGTTTAAATGGATTAAAGATTAAATTGAATTTTTCCCCAAATTCGTGAAAACAGTAGAGAAAGTAAATTAATTGATTTTTTGGACTTTATGGGGGTTCCTTCAAAGGTTTTTTGTATTTATTATCGATGGGAAGGCTTGGTTTTTACTCTAGAAGAAGTTAGGGGTTGGAGATATTCGTCCATGGCTGAAATAGACTACTCGGATAAGATGATGACCTGTTCAATCGATCGATCGAGGGTCGGGGGTCGATCGATCGAAGGTCGGCAAATTCTGGCAGTTCAGCGAGTTTGTTTATATTAGTGGAAATTAAATAAAAATATTTCCATGCCTTATGTAATAAGAAATAAATTTGGAGTTAAAAACTAATTAATTGTGAGGAAAATTAATTGGGACTTGGAAGAAATTTAGGTGTGGCACACTATGATTAAATTGTGAGAATAATATTTCAAAAATGGTTCCAGATGGATTTAGTGGGTAAGTCCGGGGTTATTGGTTAAGCGATACCAAGACGTTAAATTTATTTCGGTGAAACCTAAATAATTTAGAGTCGGGAATTTAGACTCAGGTGTTGCTTTTATTTCGGGCCACGAGAGTAAGTCCGGATATATTGGTTGGGGCGACACCAAAAGTAATTAATGTGAAAATTAATTAATAATTAGAGTTGGACCATAAACTCATAATAATTTGAATATGCTTGTGTCACGGACTTAGTACACGGTGTAGCCGAGAAGTTTATATTTATATATATGCGGTGTGTGATAGTATATTTATAGGGTGTGTACATTAATATCAGTGGTTAGATATTATTATTATATACTCTAGTGCTATAGGGGGAGGTTGCGCGTAGTGGATGAATCCCCTAGCTTGAGGAGTAGGGTGAGTATATTCCCAGGTCATAGCGTCCATTATATGGGTGAGGGGCATCTCACTTTCAGGGAAGGAATATGACTGCCTCCAAATTGTATGTATTAACTGAGTTAGTGAGCAATTCTTACTTGGGGTAACAAGGTTATGTCAATATACCTAGTAGGATAGCACTTTAGAGAATTTATATCCCGTGAGTCTTTACTCGGGTGGATGCTATTATTAAATGTATTTCAGTATGTTTGTGAATGGTGTAATATGACTATAAGTATATAATTATGTAATTAATTATATACGGGCTAATTAATACAAAGTGTGGATACCCGGAATTGGCATTACAGGCCTGGACGACTAGCCCAATTAAAACGGCCCAAAGTCCAAGACCTTCGCACCTTAACATTAATTCAGTTTTAACTTAGTCTTCTCCCATGTTCTAAAATAGAGATATTCCCGGAGAAGATGGTAAACGTGGGGGAGTCCAACACCCCCACTCCCCGAAGACAGATATGTATATAATAAACCCTTGGTCTGGGGAAAAAGAAATGCACTGTATTCTCTATAAATGCTCCCTGGAGTATATAAAAATAATACTGACTGCACCACCGTGGGCGTAGGCATGTTTGTTGAACCACGTACATCTCCTGTTGTGTGATTAACATTTTATCTTCTTTATTATGCTTGGTGATTGCGCTTCTTTTATCTATTTATGTTGAATAATATTTGTCACCATAATTGGCACCGTCTGTGGGAACGTTTATCTTCCCTGAGAAAGCCCACACCAACAAAGAAGTTTCAAATGTCTGGTCACAGTAGTAATGCTCCTCAGGCAGGAGATATCCAAGAACAACCTGCTCCTTGGAGGATCAGATCTGAAGTTCAGCGTTCAAATCAGAGGGCTCGCCTAGAGAGGCCAGCCTCAGAAGAAAGCCAAGGACTAGTGAGGTCCACACAAATATCCAGGCTGATTGATGCATATGAGGCGAGGCTCTAAGAGCAGAGGTAGTCTTCTAGCAAGCGCGAAGCTGAGAATGCTCACCTCAAAAGAAGATTAGAAATAATGGAGAGAGAGCTCCATCGTGATACCAAGAGACGTCCGTACCGCACTCCTAGCCCTCAGACGATCAAGTCTCGCATCCGAGGAAGGATCCCTAGAAGCGAGTCCCAAAAATTTAAGGGAAACGAGTCAGAGGATGACCTGCTCGAGCAACTACGACTAGCTAGAAATTACAGGAGCCCAGCTCACAGTAACGAGAACATACGAAGTCTTGTCCGAAGGGAGATAAACCAACACCCTGCGCATCACGGTACCAGATCGACTAGAGAGCTCACTAGGCAAGCTCTCAAAACTCAGATGAAATCTCCTTTCTCAAGGAAAATAGAAGAAGAGGAAGCCCCAAGAAATTTTTTGTTCCAAGGTTCAAGATTTATGATGGTAAAATTGATCTCATTGATCACGTCAGGAAGTACAGGCAAGCTATGACCCTCTGGAACCATCGAGACGCACTGATGTGCCAAATTTTTCCGTCGAGCCTGCATGACGTGGTGCAAAAATGGTTCGAAGGTCCATGAGAAGCTTCAAGTCCCTGGCCGAGTCTTTATGATCCGCTTCATTACCAGTAGATCCCATCCGAAAAGGATGGATGCTTTGCTAACAATGAAAAAGACGCCTCAAGAAACCCTCTGAGACAACGCGAAGAGGTACTGGGAGTTATTCAACGAGGTCGAGGACTGCTCGGAGAAAGTGGCAGTGGCCTCTTTTAAAATTGGGCTACCTAGCTCTTCCCTTCTGTACCAGTCCCTGATAAAGAAAGAGTCCATGACCATCGACGACCTAATGGCTCGCATCGAGAAATATGCCAAGGTGGAGGATGTGGCCCGCCTCACCACAGGGGAAAACAGTCGAGCTAAGCTCGCTACTAAAGGCAGTGACAAAACTGAGAACCAGAAGAAAGGAGGAAAGAATGGGGGAAAGAATGGCTCTAAGAACGGAGGTAGAAATGATGTGGCAAAATCATTTTAGGCGGTCAACACTGTCTTCAGAGAACCAATTTACAAAATTCTCGTAAAAATCAAAGACGAGCCATTTATTAAGTCACCCAGAAAGATGGGAGGAGATCCCTCAAAGAGAAATAACGCGCTGAGATGCGCTTTCCATAAAGATGAAGGACATAAGAATGAGCATTGCAAGGCTCTTAAGTCCCACCTCGAAGAGTTGGCCCAGCTCGGGCATTTAAATGAATTCGTGGAAAAGAAGGCAGAGAAAGTTGCTGCCCAAAGAGAAGCAAGGCCTGACAACGTACTTGAAGACGATGCCGACCATGAATTCGCAGTAATTCATGGGGCATCCAATGTGAAGAAGATTCAAGGAAATTCAACTCGAATGGAGGTAAAAAAGCTTACAACGGTGATGCAAGCTTTTCAGATCGATCCAGCAAAAACACAGTCAGGAAAGCGTCGGCGAGCAGATGACGTCGACTATAGTAAACATATCGTATTCATAGATGAAGATCTGGTGGGAGTGAGAACCCTACATCATGATGCTTTGATCATTACTCTCAGGATAGCGAACTATGACATCAACAAGTTGCTCGTTGACCAAGAAATCTTATCTGAGGTAATGTATCTTGACTTGTTCAAAAAATTGAAGTTAAGAATCGCCGACCTGAAGGAAGCTACTGCCCCTTTAGTTGGCTTCACTGGAAAAGTGACTATGCCCTTGGGAAATATCGTGTTGCCAGTAAGGGCAGGAAATGTCTCTAAACCGATTGAGTTTCTGGTAGTCGACATTAACTTGCCATACCAGGCTATCTTCGACAGAGGGTGGCTGAACGCAATGAAGGAAGTCTCCTCGACCTACCATCAGAAGCTCAAATATGTGACCGAGTGAGGTGTAATGGAGATCCATGACGATCAAGCGATGGAAAGAATTCATAGCAGCCATCGGCCCGAGACCAGAGAAGAAGGTCGACAAGTCCAGTGAGAAAGTTGAAGAACAAGAAGGTCTGATACCTTCGAAATAGTAGTTAAAATACGGATGGCCTGGAGTGGAGGAGACCAGGCTCCTCCCCTATGAACGGGTTGTCGAGGACCTGGAGGAAGTCACAGCCAGAGATAGCGACGATAGCAGGATCTTCTTGATTGGACCTTCTCTCACAGATCAGGAAAAGAAGGAGTTGACGATTCTGCGGAGAAGCAATATATAAGTCTTCGTGTGGGAACCATACGAGCTGCCTGGAATTGATCATAGTATGATTTGTCATCAGCTGCATGTCAACCCCACCTTCAAACCAATCACGTAGTTATTCCAAACTGCACCCGAGAAGGCAAAAGCTGTGGAAAAAGAAGTTGAAAAACTGCTGGATGCAGGATCTATACGTGAGGTCCAATTACCCAAATGGTTATCCAACCCAGTAGTAGTTCCAAAGAGCAACGGGAAATGGAGAGTCTGCATCGACTTCATTGACCTTAACAGGGCGTGCCCTAAAGACAGTTTCCCTCTTTCGAAAATCAATCAACTAGTGGACACTATAGCAACTCATAAGAGAATGAGTTTTTTGGACGCATACTTAAGGTATCATCTGATCCCTCTATACTCTCCAGACCAGGACAATACAACATTCATCACAATCGTTGGATTATACTGTGACAAGGTCATGCCCTTCGAGCTCAAAAATACAGGGGCAACCTACCAATGGCTGGTCACCAAGATGTTCAAGGACCAAATGGGAGACACCATGGAAGTTTACATCGATGATATGCTAGTCAAAAGCGAGAAGAAATAAAACCACCTCTCAGACTTGTCAAGAACCTTCGAAATCCTTAGGAAGTACCGAATGAAACATAACGCAAACAAGTGTTCTTTCGGTGTCCAGTCAGGAAAATTTCTTGGGTACTTGGTCAGTAAGAGAGGCATCAAGGCTAACCCAGACCAGATCGATGCAGTAAATAGGGTAAAACTTCCTCGCACAATTCGGGACGTACAGAAGCTCACCGGTATGCTCGCTACCTTGAACCGTTTTATCTCAAAGTCCTCTGAGAAATGCAATCCTTTCTTCCAGCTCCTAAAGGGAAACAAAATAGTAGAATGGAATCCGGATTGCTCGCGGGATTTGGACGAGCTCAAGGCTTACCTCAGCTCAGCACCACTGCTCGTAATACCCCAGGAGACAGATTCCTTGTACTTATACCTCGCCGTTTTCAATCACACTGTCAGTTCTGTATTGATGTGCGAAAAAGCAAGAATCTAGCACCCCATTTATTACGCGAGAAATACCCTATTAGAGGCCGAGCAGAGGTACCTACCACTAGAGAAGCTCGCCTTTGCACTTATAGTGGCTTCGAGGAAGTTGAAGCACTACTTTGAAGATCACACTATCATCGTACTTACATCACACCCCCTTAAATCAATCCCGAGGAAAGCGGATTTGTCTGGTAGACTGTCTAAATGGTCAATCAAGCTCGGACGATTTGATATCCAATTTCAACCAAGGAACACAATAAAAGGGCATATCCTCACTGATTTCATAGCCGAATTCACAGGCGAGCAGCCTCTCGACCAACTTCAACCCGCGAAGCAAAGAAAGAATCACGCAACGGAGGGATTTTGGAAGTTGTTTGTTAATGGGGCCTCCAATTCAAAGGGGGCCAGAGTAGACATTGTGCTTGTCACTCCAGAGGACACAATCCTCGAATAAGGAATCAGGCTTGGATTTGAAGCCTCAAATAACGAAGTAGAATATGATGCTTTAATAGCCGGCCTCCAGAAGGCACAAACTTTGGGGGCAAAGTAGTTACAGGTGTTTGGCGATTCACAATTAGTCTCCAATCAGATAAATGGAGACTACAATGCAAAAGATGAAATAATGGTAGCCTACCTCGCCTTGGCAAAAAGGCTAATGGCTAACATCAAAAAGTCAGTGTCCAGTAGTTTCCCAGAGGAAAAAACAACCATGCTGACACCCTAGCAGCCCTGAGTTCGGCAATCGATTCTGACTTAAAAAGAACAATCCCCATCGATTTCCTCGCTCATCCGAGCATTAACCGTAACAACGAGCTGCCAAACGTGGAGCAGGTGCTCCAAATTGAGTCAGTACCCAGCTGGATGGATCCTCTAAGGGACTATTTGAAGGATGGCGCACTCCGAGATGATAAGAAGGCCGCTCACCAGATAAGAGACAAAGATGCTCACTTTCACTTATCTCCTGAAGGCAAGCTATATAAGAAATCATTTTCCGGTCCCTACCTTTATTGTGTTCACCCGAGGGATGTCGAATAAATCCTACATGGACTCCACGAAGGAATCTGTGGAGTCCATATTGGTGGAAGATCATTGTCTTTTTGAGCAATGAAAGAAGGCTATTGGTGGCCATATATGAAAAGAGACTCTGAAATGTATGTTCGCAAATGCGAGAAATGCTAACTTCACGCTCCCATGGTCCATCAACCCGCCAGCGACCTAAAATCAGTTTTGATCCCATGGCCACTCGCCCAATGAGGAATGGACATCGTAGGATCTTTTCCTACCGCTGTTGACAATCGCAGGTATCTGTTGGTCGCAACTGACTACTTCACCAAATGGATCGAGGCCGAGCCACTGGCAAACATCCGAGATGCGAATATGATAAGATTCATATGGAAAAATATAATCACCCGTTTTGGGATCCCTAGGACCATCATCACTGACAATGGAATGCAGTTCAAGAGCTGATCCTTTTAGAATTTCTGTAATGAGCACGGAATTAGACACTACTTCAGCTCGGTGGCTTATCCTTTGAGCAATGTCTAAGCCGATGCTTCCAATAAGACGATGATCGATGGGTTAAAGAAATTATTAAAATGGGCCAAAGGCGCATGGGTAAATGAACTACCGCATATTCTGTGTGCTTACCGCACTACCCCACATCGAGCAACGGGGGAAACCTCATTCTCACTAACATAGGGAATGGAAGCAGTCATCCCATTGGAAGAAGGCTTACCCACTATGAGGTCCACCCTTGTCGACTAGGGCCAGAATGATGCAGCATTGCTCGCTGAACTTGACTTAGTCGAAGAACACCAAGAGCTTGCCCTAGTGAAACTAGCGAGCTATCAGCAATAGCTCGTGAAGAACTATAATAAGAAGGTCAATCCAAGGGAATTCTGAGTTGGGGACTATGTCCTAAGGAAAGTCTTGGGCAGCGCAGTAAAACCATCAAACGACAAGTTAGGGCCAAACTGGGAAGGACCATTCAAGATAACAAGAGATGATCTACGAGGATCCTATCACTTAGAAACACTGGATGGACGAGAGATACCCCGATCATCGAATGCTCCCAATCTTAACAAATTCTATTTCTAGATTCTTCTTCTAAATTGTACTTATGAGACTGGAAACTCATTAATAAAAGTTGTTTAGTAGTTGCATTCTACGAAGTGTCAGTTAACTAGTATATGAACTTTATAACTCACAAAACTTTTCCAAGTGATACGCACATTAATCATTATACTATAGCAAGGAAATCACCCTCCTCAAGTACTATAGCATGGAAATCACCCTCCTCAGGTTTTCATTATGAAACATGAAGAAACTCTTAGCATTGCCCCTGGAAATATATGAAGCCCTACAGGAGATCCTTAGGCAATATGGCCAAGTCAAAATTAGTTGTCAAACAATGTTTGGTTAATAAAATCCTGATCGGATAGAGCATCCAACACCAGGTGTGTCCTCGCTAATTGCCACACTTAGGCCTAAGGAAGTGTGATGACACGACCTAAAAGGTAAAGTGGGGCAGAATGGTATCCCATAAGCATACTGGACTGGAGGGACACTCACTTGACAATGCAAACCTACAAATCTAGTGAGCCAAGAGAGGCTCAAGATTATTGAGCAAAATCTAAGAGATATGAAAAATATACAACACTTGTTTAATAGGCAAATTCTCCCAGAACATAAACTTTATATTACTTCATCATGTTTACAACAAATATAACCCATGTTTAGTCGGCGAGCTCGCCGAAAACATCAACATTACATTACTTCATTACAAAATATACAAAGTTACTACTGGCAAAATCTTAATGAGGTCAAGGCCTCTGAACGAGATAATCATCCACTTGGGCTCTTCGACCGTCGTCGGGATGGGGAATTAGCTCCTCCTCGACTTCATTTGCATCCGATTCCAGTAGCTGCCGAGGGATGGCATCAATAGGGATCCACTAATCATCTCTTTGGAAAGGATTGGGCATTAGAGTGGAAGGAGAGATCTCATGATGATACCAGAGCATTGAGTTCCTTGGGACTTGCAACTCATTGAGGGTACTCAACCATCCCCTGCTAAAGGCCATCTCTTCCAACTCTGTAAGCCTCATCGGAGAATATAGACAACCTTGGTCATAACGATTGGCCCATGCTTGCCTAGGTACTCTCTTAAATAGGTGCCTCAGTCGAGTGACATCCCTTTAAAGCGCAGCAACAATCACATATGCTCGTTGGACATCACCGCGAAGCTCTTCCATTTCCCTATTCGAACTTTTTACGTTTGTACCAGCTCACGAAATAGTAGGCGGGTTAAAACCTCGCAGAACCGAAGGAACATCGCTTGGTCCAGATCCATCTCACGATGAGTAAGAACCTCGTAAAACTGCAGGAGCGTTGCTTGGCGCATGCTCCTTGAGTCGCGAGACTTCCCTCCTCAAAGACTCATTCTCTTGCTGAAGAATTTATCCAACCTGGTTGATCTCAGAAGCATCCAGAAGCCTTGATCTCAGAGTATTCACCTCTTCCTGGACTGAGGCACCGACCTCTTACATATCTTGGAGCCTATCTTTCAGTTTAACAACGAGCTCAGTTTTCCCTATGAAACGCTTGTTCCTCAATCGCATAGATTTGAAAATCCTCACAAAGGTATGACAAACTTCAGAGCTTACATCAGGACCAAGCATTCTCCCCAATTGAGAAGTGGCTGGTATATAATCATCAACATCAATCAACTATAAGCAATAAAAGAGCAATGAAAGATAGAATTATTCAGTACACTAAAGGAAGAAATCTTCTCATTTCATTCATACAAAAAAGATCAGAGTACATTGAAGAAGCAGAAAGGAAAATTACAAAAAAAAATACAAGAGTAACCCTAAGGGTAAATTAGCTGGCGACCTCAAGCTGCCCAGAAGAAGCTAGTTGCTTCCCCTTATTAGTAGCAGTAGAAGGACCTCCCTCAGTAGGGACAACCTCTGTCGCCTAAGCAGGAAGGGCATCGGCATGAACTATTTGGGAGGCAGGGTTAACACCTTCAATGGCTGGGGTAGGGGCTTCATCCGCAATTAGCTTTGGCCCTGGATCATGCTTGTCTAACAAAGGAGAAGCAACATCCACACCAACAGCTAAAAGGGCCTTGTTCCAGCCCTTCTTGAAGTTCAGACGACTGATGTAGCCTATCAGAACCTCAACATCTTCATACCCAGTAACCCACCCAGAGTTATACGAGTCCTCCTTAATAGTGGCTTCCTAAGACTCTTTCTCCTTCAACTGCTCGGTCAGTGCCTTGTTCTCCTCCACAATAGCCAGCTTGCTCGAGGCTACCAGATCATAGGATTATCGCAGTTCGTCCAGTTCTTTAACTACTGCCTCCCGCTCATAATTGGCTTTAGTAAGAGCAAGATCGGAAGATGTCCGAGAAGCATCAGCGGCCTTAAAACTAACCTCGAGATCTGTACCTTTCACTTTCAAGGAAATATTATACTGCTCTAGCTCGCCGTTCTTATTCACCAGCTCATCGCGAGAGCGATAGAGCACGATAATATCAGTCACAAACTTCAAATAGAAGGAGATATTTGAAGAAAGAAATAACCAAAACTTGTTAAACATTAGAAAAGGGAAATGATCTTACCAAGGCTAGCCTATAACTATCTTGCAAGGCTAACTAATCGGACCCCATTGCCCTTTGGTGATCTGCAGGAAGGACTTCCCTCTTGAGCAGCGCTGAGGCCAGTTGATGGGCAATGTGGACACAGGCACCAAGGCCTGCCCAGCCTTCGCCCTCGCATCCATTTTCCTTCTCTCCTCCTCCTTTTCCTTATCCCTCTCTATTTTCCTCTTCTCTTCCATCCTCTTCCTCTCTTCAACCTTCTTTCTCTCTTCTTCCCTTTTCCTCTCTCTCTCTTTCACTCACTCTTCTTCCTTCCTCTTCTTCTCCTGCTCCTGAGCAGCAGACCGAGAACCAGTAGTAACAGCCCCAGTGATGGACTTCTGCTTCTTCAACCTCTGAGTAAGAAGCACATGATGATGATCATCATCATCTCGGATAAAAATTTTTCTTGGAGGAACTAGTTCCTCGCTAGAGATGCTAGACATGCTCGAAGGTTCTTGGTCTTTAAAAGCCTCTTCCGAATCATAACAACTGTCACCACTGGAGCTCCCCTCGCCAAAATTGCCTTCATTACCCCCTCTGATATCACTCTCAGAACTGCTCTCCTCCTCGTCCAATTGAATGAAATGAGAAGTAGCTTCTTCAGAGGTATCAAATTCAGGAATACTATCCACAGGCCTAGCGATAAATCTGGACCCAATATTCTTGTACTTGAGCAGGAAAGTCGGAGACCGGGGATGTTCACCCTCAGCTAAGGGCTCCTTGATATTCCAATCTTTAACAAACTCTGAAAGCCGAACCTTAGCTGATGGCAGGCTCTAAGTTCTTCAACCTCGCTGAAAAAAAAAATAGGAAAGAGTCAGAAAGATCACACATTAATAAAAAAATTGAAAGGACAGAGCAAAGACTACCTATATACTCTTCCCCATAAAAGGGAAAAGTAAACCTATCAGACCTCGACCCCTCAGTCTCGAGGGAGAACTGCCAATTTCTAGCAAGAAAGCCACCTTGCCAGTAATTCTTGTGGGAATTAGGTAGGTTTACTACCAACACCCTGTCAGGACTCTTGGCCTTAAGATAAAGAACACCAGAGCTAGTTCGAGAAAATGAATAGCAAAAGAAGACTTTAGTGAGCCCTAATTTGGTGCCATACAGTTGATTTATTCTATGAACACCATTGATTATCTTCCATTCATTGGGTGAACACTGTGCAGGAATAATGTTCAAATAACCAAAGAAATTCATGAATAAATCATTTGGAGGAAAAGTAAGCCCCCTTGAAAAAGTAATAAGACGTGAATCCAATGGTCACCTTCTGTCTCTCTAACATTTTTAGGAAGAGAGGCGCACTCAATCTCTACCCACTCTGGGATATTGTAAAACATCCTAAACTCGGACAATGATCTATTACCTATCTTTGCCATTTGTAAACCCTAAACTACAAATACAAAGAAAACACAGAGAAAAAGGAAGGGAGACTAACGAGATGGAAATTTGGCTTGGGCAGTGCAAGGTCACAAGCCCAAATGACGAGGGAGATCGAAAGGAAAGAAAATGAAGACCTAGAGAAAAGGGCACAAATCGCTAAAACTCGCAGAAGATGGAAGAACACTAAGAAGCTTGAAACGGTGACTACGAAACACTGCTCGAAATGACTTTTAAATGATACTAGTCATCGCGCACAGGAAACGATGTGACTGCCACCTAAATCAGATCTCAAACTTTGGGAAGAGTTACGTGATATGCAACAGAGCCATTATGACATATCATGTAAATTTATTGAGACAAAATTATGGCCCAACAAATTTAGGGGAAATTGTGGGTACTCGGAATTGGCATTACAGGCCTGGACGAGTAGCCCAATTAAAACGGCCCAAAGTCTAAGCCCTTCTCACCTTAACATTAATTCAGTTTTAACTTAGTCTTCTCCCATGTTCTAAAATAGAGATATTCCAGGAGAAGATGGTAAACGTGGGGGAGTCCAACACCCCCACTCCCCGAAGACAGATATGTATATAATAAACCCTAGGTCTGGGGCAAAAGACACGCACTGTATTCTTTGTAAACGATCCCCGGAGTATATAGAAATAATACTAACTGCACCACCATGGACGTAGGAATTCTTGCTGAACCACATACATCTGCTGTTGTGTGATTACAATTTTATCTTCTTTATTCTACTTGGTGATTGCGCTTCTTTTTATCTATTTGTGTTGAATAATATTTGTCACCACACAAAGCATGAGTTGTATTATATGTATAACAAGTGTGGAAGTTATATGAAAACGAAAAGGGAAATGATTAATTAAGTTAGTGTTGCTAATAACTTAAAAATCATAAACATGGCACACTCGGTTAGAGTAGGGTGGGTGCAAGGAGGTTTTATTAATTATATAGTCATGAGATAAATAACTAGGTGAATTAATTAAGGCGTTCATAGTTCACATTAAAGGAGGGGTGAGGAAGTCCTCAAGAGAGTGTGGCACTAACTAAAATATGGAGAGCATGCATATTTATTTATTACTGCAAGTTAATCATTTGCTAAATGTTTTCCAAATGTTTTGGCTACTAACCCTTGCTATAAAAACTTTTAAAAAACCTTTTAGGTGTCCAGCCACAGGGACGCCAGGCTTGAGTCAATTTCAGGGATCCGTTGCTGCAGCATATGTGGATGTTGCGGGAGGTTGATAGACGCCTCATTCTTTCATTCCTAGTATAGAGACTTCTTATCAGTTATTCGAGCATGTTGCTCAAAAATTATTTATTATTTGTCAGACCTGTTGGGTTTTATTTCTTGTCTTTACTTTCGTTGGATTTTTGAACCGATGGTTTATTCGGTCAGTTAATTAATTGTGAATGGTTGTTTCAGTTAACTGTGATTGTTATATTATTTTATTTCGGCATTAGATTTTCATTTAAATTAATAAAAGATAAAGCTTGGCACCAGTCTATTTCTCACTTAGGTGGTTATTAATTAAAAAGGCGACAGTGATGCTAAGAATTAACCAACGGAGAAACTTATTCTAACTTAATTTAGGACTGATCACCTAGGGTTAATTAGGCGGGGTGCCACAGATGGTATCAGAGCATCAGGTTCTAGTGTTCCTAGGATCTCTGCGGCTTACTACGTTTCAGCGTAGCGTTCGGTTGTTATAGAGCCCTATTATTAGGACTATTGATTCATTTTCCTCTTGTGAGATATCGTATTTCTGCTATTGGTTTTTGTATAAATTGTGTACTTATACAATTCAATCTATTTCACATGCCTCCGAAGAGAGAGAGAGAACGGAGAGGGTTGAGGCTAGGGATGAGGTCAGGGAGGCTCATCATGAGCCACAAGTACCGCCACCACCACCCCCACCCGAGTTGATTTCCATTACTCAGGTGGCAGTGATAGTGTCCCAGACGGTCGAGACAGCCATCCGAGCTATGGAAGCTCATTTTCCATAGCCCCAGGCACCGCCTCTAGTGGCACCAGCAGTTCAGGCTCCAGCAAGTCCACCATCTTGGCAGCGAGTTAGGGAGACCTTTCAGAAGGGTCACCTACATAATTTTTGAGGTAGTACCAATGTAGTTGAGGCTTGTGACTGGAAGAAGAATATTCAGTACCATCTACCCATGCTGGGGGGTACCGATGTGCAGAAACAGATGGTTTCTACCTTTCATCTGTCGGGGGCAGCCTTATAGTGGTGGGAGTCAGTTACCACCATTGAGGAGTGATATTTGATGATGGTATTTGAATTCTGGGTGCGGTTCGACCGCAAATACTTCCCACTAGTGGTAGAGGCTGAGATGAGGAAGAAGTTCAGTGAGTTAGTACAGGGTGACCGATCAGTGGCAGACTATGAGGAAGAGTTTGGCCAACTTTGTGCCAAATGAGGTGAGCGGTGAGTTGCGAAAGAAGTCGAGGTTCATGGATGGCTTAGCCTGGAGGATCAGGAAATATTTGATTGGGAATTTGGCGTTAGTAACTTACATAGATGTCGTTAATGCCTCCCTAGTACATTGCCAGGATCATCGCTTCCATGTGAAGGGGAGTAAGAGAGTAGGTGATCCGAGCCAGTAGGGCAAGACAATTACTGGTCGTGACACGAGTGGCCCTTAGCAGCAGGCTATCAGTTAGCATGGGAAACAGGCTAAGAAATTTAGGCCTAGTGGGTTCTGACCGGGAGGACAGGGGTTCAGGCTGGGGCAGCCGAGCCCAAATCAGTAGTAACAGGTTCCTTAGGGCTGTGAGGGCCAAAGGAATAATGGGGGAGGGCAGCAGGGCCAACCATATCAGGGACAATGATAGGGAGATGATCAGAAATGCTGTTTTGTTTGTGGCTATCCAGAACACTTCAATAGGGAGTGCCCGCAGAGGGTTAGAGGTCATCATCAGGGTGCTCAATAGGAGCAACAGGGGAAGATACCGCCAGCAGCACCAGTGCCACCCGCCCCACAGCAGCAGGGGAAAATGCACTACGGGCATGTGTATAACGTCCGGGATGTTCCCAATCCTCCAGCACAGCATGCGCCACCAGCAGTTGAGGGTATGTTTCTCATCCATGGTCACGAGGGTAGTATACTTTTTGACACAGAAGCATCACATTCATTCGTTAAATCAAATTTTGCTAAGCAAGCCGGGTTATTAGAGACCGGGGGTAGTCTTCGTATGTGTTTAGAGTCACCAGTAGGCAGTGGGGCTTCGATTCACTTGATTTGTAGGGGAGTGGACATTTTAATTGGGAGGCTTAGTTTAGCAGCAGACCTTTTAGTGTTAGACATGGAAGCGTACAATGTCATCCTGGGTATGGATTGGTTGGGAGGATATCGAGCGATCATAGATTGTTACGAGAGGACAATCATGTTCTCCATTCTGGGATATTAGATGTTTCAAATAGCGATGCCGCAACATAAGGGAGGGTCGCGCACACACTTGTATTACATTGAGGATGAAACCTCATAGGAGGTGGTGGTTTCGTTGGACTCAATCCCAATAGTGAGGGACTTCAAGGATGTGTTCCAGGAGATACCTGGGTTACCACCCAGCAGAGAAATCGAGTTTGTTATCGACTTAGCACTGGGGACGAGGCTGATTACTCATGCACCTAACCGTATGGCTCCTTCAGAGATGTGTGAATTGAGGGAACAGATTCAGCAGCTCCTGGGTGAGGGTTTCATTCGGTGGAGTACATCGTCGTGGGGTGCACCGATGTTGTTTGTAAAGAAGCGAGATGGTTCACTCCGCTTGTGCGTGGATTATAGGGAGCTGAACAAGGTGACGATACGAAATAAGTATCCGTTGCATAGGATTGATGATTTATTTGACCAATTGAGAGTGGCGTCTTACTTCTCCAAGTCTGACTTGAGGTAAGGGTATCATCAACTGCGGATTCGAGAGGAAGATGTTCCTAAGACCACTTTCCTATCATGGTATGGATCATATGAGTTCATAGTGATTCCATTCGGGCTCACCAATGCACCATCAGTGTTCATGGATCTCATGAACAGGGTTTTTAGGGAGTATCTCGATTAGTTTGTCATCGTGTTCATTGATGACATCCTGATCCACTCGCGCACCGAGGAGGAGCATGCAAAGCATCTGCGCATGGTTCTACAGACACTGAGGGATCATCAGATCTATGCCAAATTTGGGAAGTGTGTATTTTGGCTACAGAAGGTACAATTTCTTAGCCACTTGGTGTCAGATCGGGGTATCGCGATAGATTCGAGTAAGGTGTCGGCGGTGAGGGAGTGGGGACAGCCCACGACACCGACCGAGGTGCACATTTATATGGGTTTGGCCAATTATTACAAGCGGTTCATTAAATGATTTTCAAAGATTGTGGGCCCTTTGACGAATCTGACTCAGAAAGGGGTACCTTTCACTTGGAGTGATCATTGTCAATTAGCTTTCGATGAGCTAAAGGACAAGTTGACATCTGCACCCGTACTTTCTTTACCGAAGGGAGGATTAGAATATCGGGTTTACACTGATGCATCCTTATAGGGACTTGGGGGTGTGCTTAAGCAGGAGGAAAGGTCTATAGCGTATGCTTTTAGAAAGCTAAAGCCCCATGAGAGGAATTACCCCACTCACGACCTGGAGTTAGCAGCGGTTGTTTTTTCTTTGAGGATATGGAGACATTATCTTCTAGGAGAGTGGTTCACATTATTCACGGATCATAAGTTACTTCAGTATCTCTTCACACAGAAGGATATGAATATGAGGAAGAGGTGGTGGCTAGAATTCATGAAAGATTACCAGTTTGATATTCAGTATCATCCTGGTAAGGCTAATGTGGTAGCAGATGCATTGAGACGGAGACCGACTGGGGAGATATTAGAAGTCTGGAAAGAGAAGTGGAGAGAGCTTCGATATGAGGATGACGTAGCCAGGGCCTGCATGTCAGCATTATCCATCACACCTGAGATCATTAAATGGGTTGTGAGGGCTCAGGCAGAGGATCAGATCTGCCGGGACAGGGTGACCCAGTTGTTAGCTGAGGGAGCAGAGGGTTTCTCGATCAGCTCAAAAGGAGGCCTACGCCTTAATGGGAGGTTAATTGTGCCAGAGGATGAGGAGTTGAGGCAAGCTGTTATGACAGAGTCCCATGGCTCGAGATTTGCGGTACATCCCGATGGGGATAAAATGTACCAAGATATGAGGAGGCAATATTGGTGGACAATAATGAAATGGGACATATAAGAGTTTGTTTCAAAATGTGCCACGTGTCATCTTGTGAAAGTTGACCATCAGAGACCATCAGGGATGCTATAGCTGCTAGAAATTCCCGTGTGGAAGTGGGAGAGCATATCCATGGACTTAATTACTGGATTACCTGTATTGTAGAGGGGTCACGATTCCATATGGGTCATTGTGGATCTGTTGACCAAGGTGGCCCACCTCCTGCCAGTTCGTACAGACATTGAGATGATGCGTTATGCGCAGCTATTCATACCAGATATTGTTAAGCTGCATGGGGTGCCGATAAATATTGTGTCCGATAGGGATAAAATATTTGTGGCCCAATTTTGGCAGAGCTTTCAGGAGGCCATGGGCACGGAGTTATGTTTAAGTACAACCTATCACCCACAGACCGACGGACAGACTGAGAGAGTTAATCAGATGCTGGAAGACATGCTCAGAATGTGCATTTTAGACTTCAGGGGAGGTTAGGAGAAATATCTTCCTTTGGTAGAGTTCGCGTATAAGAACTCTTACCAATTCACGATCGGCATGGCACCATTTGAGGCACTGTACGGGAGACCCTGTCATTCACCCGCTTGTTGGTTAGAAGTGGGGGATAATAAACTTTTAGGGTCGAAGATTGTCGAGGAGATGTCTGCCAAGATAGAGTTGATCCGAGGGAGGATTCGGATAGCTCAGAATAGGAAGAAGAGTTATGCTGATGCTTCATGGAGACATGTGGGTTTAGAGGTTGGGGACCAGGTATTAGTCCGAGTATCCCCTATGAAAGGGGTTATGAGGTTCGTTAAGAAGGGTAAGTTAGCGCCAAGGTACGTGGGACCTTTCCCTATTATTGAGAGGGTGGGACCGGTAGCATATAGACTGGGGTTTTCAGAACATCTTCAGCGGATACACGACGTGTTCCATGTGGCATCACTGAAGAAATATAGAAGGAGCGAGAGATCCTTTTGGCACATTCCACTTGAGGAAATTGATTTGTGGCCAGACATCTCGTATGTGGAGAGACCGATGACTATTCTGGACCGTAGTGAGCGAAAGCTACGATCCAAGGTTGTTCCACTAGTTAGAGTACAGTGGGGTCATCACAACGTTGACGAATCTACCTGGGAGCGGGAGGAGGATATGCGGGAACAATATCTAGACCTTTTCACCATAGGTACGACCTAATTTCAGGGATGAAATTTCTTTGTAAGGGGGGAGTATGTAACACCCCGTATTTTTGTGCATTTAATATTTAATTAATTCGAGAATTCAAAAATACTTGTGTGTCATAATTTTAATTGAATTAATTATGACAATATATATTTAAATATTAATCGGGGACTAAATGGTTAATATTTAGGGAAATTTATTTACTAAGTGAATAGTAATAATTTATTTACGTCATTTTGGGTATTAATGACAGGGTATGCACTTATCTCAGTCGGGAGTCGGTATAGACTAAATTGGGTGTGAGATAAGGATTTTTATAAATTAATTCGAATGCCAATTTTGAGTGCACGGTTGAGTCCGAATGGTCCGAGATAGTCGAAAAAGTGTACCTGAGGGTAGTAAATGGGTCACATGACGTTTTTAGGCATATCCGGGCCCACACAGGGACATTTGGGTCACTTGAGCTTGGCCCATTAGGCAAAAAATGGATTTAGCCTAATTAATCAATTATAAGAAATAAGGGAATGGCTGAATTGAGTTTAGAAAAAAGACTTCGTGGATTAGGAAACCCTAATAACAGTTAAAGGCAAATTTGGGGATCAAAGGAGAGCCAAAACAAAGGGGTCATCTTCAACCTTAGGCATTCACAACTCCAAAATCAGACTCTATGAACCCTAAGGCAAGTGGTCAACTTGCTGTAGAACTTAAATTGTATTTCAATTCATATTCATGTGATGCGAGCAATCAAAGAAATTCGTTTTAGGATTTAAAGGGTGTAAACATGGGGTTTTGTAAACCACGGATCTGATATCTAAATTGAGTAGAAATTCATGTATAATCCGAGATTTGTATATGTATCTGGTAAGATGTGTAAACCCGGATGAATTAGAAACAAATTTGAGATAAGGAATTGATGTTTAAATGGGTTAAAGATTAAATTGAATTTTTCCCCAAATTCGTGAAAACAGTAGAGAAAGTAAATTAATTGATGTTTTTGGACTTTATGGGGGTTCCTTCTAAGGTTTTTGGCATTTATTTTCGATGGGAAGGCTTGGTTTTTACTGTAGAAGAAGTTAGGGTTTGGAAATATTCATCCATGGCTGAAATAGAGTACTCGGAGAAGACGATGACCTATTCGATCGATCGATGGTCGGAAAATTCTGGCAGTTCAGCCAGTTTGTTTATACAAGGGAAAATTAAATAAAAATATTTCCATGCCTTATGTAATAAGAAATAAATATGGAGTTACAAACTAATTAATTGTGAGGGAAATTAATTGGGACTTGGGAGAAATTTAGGTGTGGCACACTATAATTAAATTGTGAGAATAATATTTCAAAAATGGTTCCAGATGGATTTAGTGGGTAAGTCCGGGGTTATTAGTTGAGCGATACAAAGACATTAAATTTATTTAGGTTAAAGCTAAATAATTTAGAGGCGGGAATTTAGACTCGGGTGTTGTTTTTTATTTCGGTCCACGAGAGTAAGTCTGAATGTATGGGTTGGGGAGACACCCAAAGTAATTAATGTGCAAATTAATTAATAATTAGAGTTGGACCATAAACTCATAATAATTTGAATAGGCTTGTGTCACAGACTTAGTACACGGTGTAGCTGGGATTTTTATATTTATATATATGCGGTGTGTGATAGTATATATATATATATATATGGTGTGTAAATTAATATCAGTGGTTAGATATTATTATTATATACTCTAGTGCTATAGAGGGAGGTTGGGCGTAGTGGATGAATCCCCTAGCTTGAGGAGTAAGGTGAGTATATTCCCAGGTCATAGTGTCCATTATATGGGTGAGGGGCATCTCACTTTCAGGGAATCAATATGACCGCCTCCAAATTGTATGTATTAACCAAGTTAGTGAGAAATTCTAACTTGGGGTAACTAGGTTCTGTGAATATACCTAGTGGGATATCACTTTAGAGAATTTATATCCTGTGAGTCTTTACTCGGGTGGATGATATTATTAAATGTATTTCAGTATGTTTGTGAATGTTGTAATATGACTATAAGTATATAATTAGGTAATTAATTATATATGGGCTAATTAATACAAAGCATGAGTTGTATTATATGTATAACAAGTGTGGAAGTTATATGAAAACAAAAAGGGAAATGATTAATTAAGTTGATATTGCAAATAACTTAAAAATAATAAACATGGCACACTCGGTTAGAGTAGGGTGGGTGCAAGGAGGTTTTATTAATTATCTAGTCATGAGATAAATAACTAGGTGAATTAATTAAGGCGTTCGTAGCGCACATTAAAGGAGGGGTGAGGAAGTCCTCAAGAGAGTGCGGCACTAACTAAAATATGGAGATGATGCATATTTATTTATTACTGCAAGTTAATCATTTGCTAAATGTTTTCCAAATGTTTTGGGTACTAACCCTTTCTATAAAACTTTTAAAAACCTTTTAGTCGTCCAGCCACAGGGATGCCAGGATTGACTCAATTTCAGGGATCCGTTGCTGTAGCATATGTGAATGTTGCGGGAGGTTGTTAGACGCCTCTTGCTTTCATTCATAGTATAGAGACTTCTTATCAGTTATTTGAGCATGTTGCTCACAAATTATTTATTATTTGTCAGACCTGTTGGGTTTTATTTCTTGTCTTTACTTTCGTTAGATTTTTGAACCGATGGTTTATTCGGTTAGTTAATTAATTGTGAATAGTTTTTTCAATTAACTCTGATTGTTATATTATTTTATTTTCGCATGAGATTTTCATTTAAATTAATGAAAGATAAAACTTGGCACCAGTCTATTTCTCACTTAGGTGGTTAGTAATTAAAAAGGCGACAATGGTGCTAAGAATGAACCAACTAAGAAACCTGTTTTAACTTAATTTATGACTGATCACCCGGGGTTAATTAGGCGGGGTGTCACAAAAACTCCAACACATAACTTCTAGCAAACATGATCATATATTTATATATACTACATTTCGTAACTATATTTATACATAGTGAGGAGGGTTAGATTTCTGGTGAGTGTATCTTCTACACTCTATATATATAGGTAGGAGGCAAGCTTAAGGGAGGGGGTACATAAATGTCGAGGATCTGATAGCCCCCCCTCTCTCTCTCTTATATACAAACAAGGGCCCTTTTGTCTTCTTTAATCTCAGCTGTTGAGATTAAATCCACGGTGGGGATGATGATATCACACTTGTAAATCACCTCACGTCTCTTTCTTATACACGGAGCCAAAGAAACCCATCTGTCGAATTGTTCAATTTAGGGAACCTTATATCCACAAAATCTTTCTACATTAGGTTTAAAACCCCTCTTAAATCAACAACAAACCTAGTATACAATGATCCAAGGGTTGTAAAATTTATAGCAGATTTGCAGGCCTGGTTTCCGAACTTGTGTTCATTTCTTTTATACACTAATATACTAAGAAAATCCACCACTAATATCGTTGACCCCTTTTTTTGTCTCCAATGAGAAAGCATATAATATAGTATCGCGACATTACATCTGCCATAGCTAAAAAATGAGCTAATATAAAGCAATAAGAAATGATGGTAGGCTGACAGATAAAAGAGAGGAGATATGTTTTTATATGTCGTTCGAACAACTTGTATAGACATTCGAGAGACCAGTCTTTGGTTTCCCATTTTATCCTTTAGTAAATCTAGAAATTCAAGGAGTTACCTTTTGTTTTGCTTCACCAGCTTCTCAACTCATCATATTTTTCCCGCCAGTTCTGAATTCTTAGATGGGATGTGTATATATACCTATATCTCTTTCACACTAGCTGGAGAAGCAGTAACATCCATCCTAGATATTCTTTGTTCCAACTATATATTATTCATTCCCTCTTGCAAATCATGTATAAGGACTAATTAACTTATAATTGCTCATTCTATAATCCAAATATAATTCCTATATAATCATTATCCAAAAAAATTTGTAATTAAATCTTCACCCACAATTTTCCAATATATTTTCATCAAGTACCTATATTTACAATTGATAATACTATAATCCATATAAAAGTCCAAAATTTAATGATTCTCTCGAACTATAGTTTAATTCTCCTCACGCGCAATCAATTTACAGAATTTAATAAATTTACGGGACGGGGTATTACATTTGATGTTTTATGAATTTTTTCAGTTCTAATTTTATCCTTTTGAATTTTCCACAAATCCTTGTTAGCATTCTCATTTTGGCCATGCTCATTTTTTTAAAATTTTTATTTTTTAGTTGTCTAACACTCCATCCCATATAACATTGCGGGTATAATACTTGTGCTATCGAATTTACCTTTAACATTAAAGGTATATGCTGATCACATAAAACATCGATAGCACTTCTGCACTTAACCCATCCTTCTATAAACCTATGAGTAATATCATCACTAATAACTCCATTTTTTTTAATAATCAAGCCTAATAAATAAAAATGATAATTTCCCAGTATGTTTTGGCCCTTCAACTTTACCACAACTTCGTTTATCCTCCTAGTATTACTAAAATTTCACTCCACATAATCTATTTTGGTTCTACTTATTTTAAGTCCTATTATTTCTAAAGTTTCTCTCCATGATTTCATTCTATCGTTAATCCCCATATTAGTTTCATCCATTAAAATAATATCATTTGCAAATAAAATACACTACGTCACCTCACCCCGCATTTGCCCAGTCAACTAATCCATAACGAGAGCAAAGAGATAATGACTTAGCGTTAAACTTTGGTGCAGACCTACAATAATTAGGAATTCACTGCTTTCTCCAACTGATGTTCTTACTATATTCATAGCACCATCATATATATCCTTTATCACATTAATAGATCTACTAGTCACTCTTTTAAAGTAAAACGCACCATATTATGTCTCTTCGTATCCTATCATATGTCTTTTCCAAATCTATAATAAGCATATGAAGTTTCTTCTTACTCTCCTCATACCTCTCCATTAATCTCCTCAATAAATAATAGCTTCTATTGTTGACCTCCCAGGCTGAAACCTAAATTGATTCTCAGATACTGTTGTTTCCAATATCAATCCATATTCAATCACCATCTCACAGAGTTTTATTTTATGACTCGTTAACTTAATACCATGATAATTTGAACAACTTTGTATGTCCCCTTTATTTTTATAAATATCTACTTAAACACTCTTTCTCCAAGATAATTTTTTTAATGCATCCTATCTTCGTTGTTGAGGCTTGGCCCTCTAATACGTGGAAAATAAGGGGGGTTACAATTGGAATTAGAGCTTCCCAAGTTGTAGTGTATTAGGTTCCGTGGAATTTCTATTACATTATGCATTGTGTTATTTGATTTATTATAGGCATATATATTAGTTTTCTTGCATTTTTATCTCTGAATTGTTAGCTAATAAAAAATTTGGATTTTATTTTCACATGTAAAACACATTAGGTAAAATGGGATGATTGACTTCGAACATGGTTGCCAATTGGGATGCTCAACTAGTGAAAGAGTCATAGTATCAGGTATTACATGAAACATCCATAGTTGACATGGCTTCCATAATTACTCAAGTGGTCACGGCTGGAGTGCTGTCATGCCACGATAACTTCATTAGCCTAGGTAGCCATATTTGAAGGTGGTAATACTCGTCGAACAACAGGCATCTACTTGGAAGAGAGTATGTGGGGCCTTTACTAAGGGTAACCCACTAGAGTTTGTAAGGACCACTAATTTTCTCATGGCACATCAATGGAGAAAGGATATCTAGAGGAACTTATGGATTGTTGAGTACAGAATATGAGTAGGATTTTACCAGCCTCTCCTTATTTTCATTAAAGGAGGTGTATACTTAGGAGTGGAAGATGGGTTGCTTCATCAATGAATTAACATGATGGATTTAGCATATACTGCTGTGGAAACTGACTTACACCACTTATACACAAGGGTGAATCCATTTTGTTTCACTTCTAGGCTCATTGAGTGTTCCAAAAACTAAAGGGTTAGAAGATGCCCAATGGATGTCTAGCCAGTATGGCAAGATAAAAGTCGGCATGGGATATTATTCCCGTATGTAGGGGGCAACAGCCTAAGGGGACATGGTTAGGATATTAGCCTCATAAAGAGGCACAAGGGTTATGATGATTGTTACAATCATGTCCAAGGGTAGTAATACTACCAATGCCAAGGATAGCATGGGAGAGGCCATTATTAAGGTAAGCACAAACACAAGATGTTTCTCCGCACTTGTTTTGTAGTGGAGAAATGAGTTATATAACAAAGAGATGTTCTAAAGTCAATAAGGGAACCTAAGTGAAAAGGGGTCAGTAGGGATACTAGGAACCACGTGGCCAAGTGCCAGTAGTTATCGACCCCATAAGTTATTACAGTGCCAGCTTTACCAGCTAAGTTACAGGGTGAGTTATAGTTATTGTACGGGTATGTGTATCACGTCTCCCCTAAAGATGCTCAGGCTTTAGTTCAAGTGGTAGAGTGTAGGTTTCCTACCCATGTGCATATCGTACATGTTTTTAATACTTGTGCACGACATTCATTTATTTGTAGAACTTTCACGCAGTAAGCTGTAATGTTAAATTTAGCGTCAAACACTTTATTGTACATAGATTCACCGTGAGTTGAGGTATAGGCATGCATATTGGGAGGTTACATTTTGTAGTTGATTTGTAAATTTCAAACATGTATGGATATGTCATTATGTCCCTCATTGTTTGCCATTTTGGCCCTTAAGATGTTCTTGGTTACAATGATGCATCTGAAAGGAAGGTTGAGAACGCATTTGTATTATAATGAGGAGGATATTTCTAAGGGATTCATTGTGTCATTAGACGCTATTCCTACAGGCAACGAGTTTCTTAATGTCTTTCAGGAGATTTTAAGGTTTCCATCGAGTAGGGAGATAGAGTTTGTGATTGATTAAGGCATGGGAACTAGACTAATAGCCCGAACACCTTACCGCATGGCTCCGTTAGCGATGAGAAACATTAGAGATAAAATTCAGAAATTTCGTATACAATGATTTATCGGGAACATTATTGAACCTTAGGGAGTTTACGTCCTCTTTGTGAAGACGAATGATGAATTATTAGGACAATATGCGGATTATCGAGAGTTGAACAAGGTCACAATATGGATCAAGTATCTATTAACCCATATCGATGACTTGTTCGACTAGGTGAAAGGTGTTTCATAAATTTTTAAGAATGATTTGAGGTTATGGTACTATTAGTTGAGGATTCATGAGCAAGATGTTATGAAGATGGCATTTTTTATGAGATATACTTCTTATAAGTTTATGGTTATGCCATTCGGGTTTATTAGTGCCACAACTATGTTTATGCACTTCATGGACTATTCGTTCAAGGAGTATTTGGATCAATTCATTATCGTGTTCATAAATTACATTTTTACTTATTCTCGACATGGATACGAATACGTTCAATATTTGCAGGTAGGCTTACACATACTACAAGACCACCAACTATGTGCTGAGTTCGAGAAATGTGGACTTTTGTTGTGAGAGGTATAGTCTTTGTGTCACATTATGATATAGAAGGGGGATCTCAGTGGGCATAAGTAATGTTTCGGTAGTGTTTGTGTGAGGACAACCCAAGACACCAATAGAGGTTCATAGTTTTCTAGGTTTGGCAAGGTAATATCGTCAGTTGATCCATAAATTCTTGAAGATAGTCGGGCCTTTCAAAAATTTGATGGAGAATGGCGTACCTTTTATTTGGAATAAGTTTTTTGTAAGGACAATTTGTCCATCTTTATGTATATGTTATGTCATACGCCGTTACAAGATTGATGGTTGAAAAGATCACATCGTCATCAATGAAATCCAAAATCCGAAGATCAAAAGAAGAAGGAATCTGGAAACAGTCAGCCGGACCGGTCCGCCCCAAAAAAAAAAGAACCGGTCCGCCTAGCCTCGGACCGATCCGCTGAAATAAAAAAGGAACCGATCCGACTGCGGACCGATCAGCCCAGGACCGGACCGGACTGCCTTGCAAAATGTGTCCAGAGAGCACCGAACCGATTGCAAACCGAATTGGCTTCAAATTAAAAGAACCGATCCGCCATCGGACCGATCCGCCTGAGGCCCGGACCGGTCCGCCCTGGATAAACTCTGCCAGATCGTGTTGCAGATTTTTTAGGGTTTTGACTCCTTATTTAAACCACGATCAGTAGTTGGTTTCGATAAGACTTTCCCACATTTTTCAGAGCATATCAACCTTAAAGTCTTCACCTATTGAGTCCTATGATTCTAGGTTTTTAGATTCACACATCTTCCATATCTATGTGAATCAAGTTTGGTAACCCAAGAACACCATTGCTGTTGTTCAAACCTTGTGAAGTGGACTGCTCCTTCCTCTTCATTGCAGCCCTAGTGGAAAGGGTTTCTTCCAGCCGCGACTATAGAATCCGATACCTGAGGGTATTTCTTAGTCAAAAAACTTGTATTTCAGTGTAATCCGATTGTAAACCGTTTCTCTTACAAATTATAGTGATATACAAATGGTTTTGCCCCTGTGGGGATTTTTTCCTTAATTATGTGTGTTTGAATAACTCTTGCATGATTTCATATTGTTTCAATCACACCTAGTTGCATGTTTAGGGCTTGTTTGGGTTAAAAAGGTGTTTATTATATTATTTCTTAATTGAACGCAAGCGCCAACTCTTTCAAATTGGTATAAGAGCAGGTTACGCTAATTTATCGCGTATTCCTTTTTCCGCAAAATCTTTCTAAGATATCAATTTTCTAAAAAAATTGATTTTTGAAAAAGTGCGTGTTCAAATGGAGAAGTCATATTATAAAATGCCTATTTTTGACGGGTCTAATTATGCCTATTGGAAAGCTCGTATGAAATCGATTTTAAAATCTATTGACGAGTGTGTTTGGTTGCTTTGCGAAAATGGTTGGACTCCTCCCACGGTCACTGTTAATAACATCACCACTTTAAAACCCGTGTCATCCTGGAGTGAAGATGATTATAAACTATCCAATTTTAATTCCCATGGTCTGAGTGCTATTTCTGGAGCTATCTCTCCTGATGAGTTTCGCTGAATTATGACGTGCACCACATCTAAAGAGGCTTGGGATGTTTTAAAATTGACACATGAGGGTACAAACGCGGTTAAAGAGTCAAAATTACAAAATCTGGCCACCCAATTTGAGACTATCACCATGTCTGAGTTCGAATGCTTTGATGAGTTTTTTGCACGCTTGTCGGACATTGTTAACACGAGTTTTAATTTGGGTGAAGTAATTGATAACACGCGTGTCGTTAAAAAGATTTTGAGATCTCTCCCAAAACGCTTTATTCCTAAAGTCACTATTTTGAACTCTTTGGGAAATTTGAAATCACTTAAGTTGGAAGAACGGGTAGGAGATCTTCAAACCTATGAGATTGACATGTTTCCCAAAACCATTAATGCTAAGGATAATGGGATTTCTTTAAAGACTCATTTTCAGAAAAAGAAAGAAAAAGTTTTTGAGTCCAAGTCTGAATGTGATTTTGACTTAGATGACTTGGCCCTGTTTGCAAAAAATTTCAAAAGAATTCTCAAATTCAAGAAAACTGGAAATTTCAATGATAAAAGGAATGTTGAGAAAAATATTTTTGAAAAGAAAAATAAAAGGAAAGGAAAGGCCAAAGAAAGTGGTGAGAGGGAAAAAGAGAATGACTCCGATGAGGAGTGTGAGGAAGATTTTGAGAACGTCACTTGTTTTGAATGTGGGGGTAAGGGACATAAGTCATTTGAGTGTCCTACGTGGTTTAGAAAGAAAGGAAAGAAAGTAGCCATGCCTGCCACACTTAGTGATAGTGAGGGTGATGAGACTAGTGGTGAGAAGTTTGTAGCTTTTTCTAGTCGTATGAGCACACCCACCTTGTTCCGCAATAGTGCCCACGAATGTGATAGTGATGGTTTGAGCGCTTCAAGTGAAAGTGGAGATGAAAGTGAGCTCCAAAAAGCTTTTAGAGATTTGTACATCGAGACCTTGAAAACAAAGAAGTATAATAGGGATTTAGGTCATCGGGTTTTAGATTTGGAGAAAGAGAAGGAGGTTTTGAGAAAGGAGAAGTGTGATTTGACCGACACGTTGTCTAGTATGATGACACGTGTATCCCAACTCGAGAGTGATCTCGAACGTGCCAGGGTGGTCAAAGTCAAGTTTCAGAACGCACCTAAGAAGGTTGAAAAGGTGGTTCTTAAGGGTAAAGGTGAGAAGTTAGGAATAAGTCATGACGGTGCTTCTTCTTCCCAATTAGCACCCGAGCCGGTTCCCACTTTAGTGACAGTTTCACATGTGTCTCACCCTAACCCACCTAGGCGTCCCATTCCTATTAGGAAAGTGCGTCCTAGAGTTTTTGAGAGAGGTGTTCCTAGGCCTATTTATGTTTGCTCACATTGCAAGAGGAGAGGACACCTTAGGAAATTTTGCTTTAAGTTGGGGTATGTGTCACGTTTTGCTTCTACACGTGTTTCTGGCAGACATGCACCCACACATGATACTTTACATGCTCCCGGAGACTACATGAGAGAGTTTGCACATTTCGGTGAGCAAGTTAAGTTTTTAGTCAAATCTTCACAAGAATTGATGGAGGTTTTTCATAAGTTGTCACCATCTTTGGAAAACCCCTCCGCACCTAATGATTGAGGTTTGACTTGTTTACTAGCATAGGGTGTTTTTCATGCTGTCAATTTTTGCCTATTGCTAGTATGTATCATTTTTGTATATACTTTTGTGTTGAAAACTTTTGAAAAATACAAAAAGATTTTATTTTGATAAATTTTTTGAAAAAATCCAAAAAGATTTCTGCATTTGCTTCTTTTATGGATGAGCATGTAAGATTAACCAAGTCACAACTTCATTCCATATATCCATGTGACTGTTTGATAGAGATTTGAGAGGCTACATCATTTCATCCATGTGCTTTACATTGATTGGAGTCCTTGAGATGTAATTAGTGATATCTTCCTACATTTTTGACTCCTATATCCTTTATTGCACACATGCACGTCTGTATTTGTCTATTGCACTTGTCTATCACATATTGGCTTGAGTGTTTCTATCTCAATTCTGTCTATACAATGTACAATATGCGATAAAACTTGACAAGATTGGATTGCATGTAAAACCCGTTTTGGTGAGACTGTGTGTATATTTTCATAACGGGGAGGGGCTGCGAAAGTTGATTCTTATCCTTTGCGCAAAAGCCACCGTTAAAAAGGACCTAAAAAATGGAGGAATTTTAATATCCGAGGTCCTAAGAGGTTAAAAGAGCCCGAAAAAATTGATTATGCAATAAAAAGCAATTCATGCGAAATATGGGTCATTTAGGTTTCACCCAATTCTCCAAAGTTTGAGAATTTAGTATTCCTCTATTCAAAATATAATTCTGAGGGAGTTTGGTTGGAGATTGAAAAACGGGTTTTCACTTCCTTGAAAGTCCTGAAAAAGCATGAAAATCATTTTGGACGTTATTGGTGTAGAGATCACTTTGAGCTTTGATTTGTAGATTTGATATAGTCAATGTCTTATATTTCCAATCTTTTACACCAAAGGAAGCATTTGAGTTCATTCGTTAGGAATATCCAATATTCATCGTGCACATATGTCATGTTTGTATGCTTTGATTTTCCTATCGAATTTTGATCACACCTATTCTTTTACGTTATCACCGACTTGGTTGTTTTATGTTCATTACTGGTGTGATTTATACCTTGTGTCACCCCGGTTTTGCTTGTTTATTTCATTTCTCTCATTTTGTCTATTTGGGGACATCATAAAAAGGGGGAGAATGAATTATCTGATTATGGGGGAGTTTTGAAATTTGAGGTTCATCATAAATCTGGTATATATGTATATATGCATATGGTTAGTATCTCATTTCAAACTCGATACGTCACTTGGTATTTGCTTTATCTCATGTGTGTAGGTACATCCTTGATAATCCCATGATACACATCCTAATGAGAAAAGCGTGAAGATTCCTGAAGAATTGAAGAACAAATGATGCAGCCTTAGTCATATGTACCTCTTTCAGTTTTGGGTTCATGGAAGGGTAGATTTGTATAGGCATTGTTCATACTTGATAATTCAGATTTTTTATGTTTGTTCCGGCATAGACATAGGGGGAGATTTGTAAGGACAATTTGTCCATCTTTATGTATATGTTATGTCATACGCCGTTACAAGATTGATGGTTGAAAAGATCACATCGTCATCAACGAAATCCGAAATCTGAAGATCAAAAGAAGAAGGAATCTGGAAACAGTCAGCCGGACCGATCCATCCCAAAATAAAAAGAACCGGTCCGCCTAGCCTCGGACCGATCCGCTGAAATAAAAAAAGAATCGATCCGACTGCGGACCGATCCGCCCAGGACCGGACTGGACCGCCTTGCAAAATGTGTCCAGAGAGCACCGAACCGATTGCAAACCGAATCGGCTTCAAATTAAAAGAACCAATCCGCCATCGGACCGATCCGCCTGAGGCCCGGACCGGTCCGCCCGGGATAAACTCTGCCAGATCATGTTGCAGATTTTTTAGCGTTTTGACTCCTTATTTAAACCACGATCAGTAGTTGGTTTCGATAAGAATTTCCCACGTTTTTCAGAGCATATCAACCCTAAAGTCTTCACCTATTGAGTCCTATGATTCTAGGTTTTTATAGTCACACATCTTCCATATCTATGTGAATCAAGTTTGGTAACCCAAGAATACCATTGCTATTGTTCAAACCTTGTGAAGTGGACCGCTCCTTCCTCTTCATTGCAGCCCTACTGGAAAGGGTTTCTTCCAGCCGCGACTACATAATGCGATACCTGAGGGTAATTCTTAGTCAAAAAACTTGTATTTCAGTGTAATCCAATTGTAAGCCGTTTCTCTTACAAATTATAGTGATATACAAATGGTTTTGCCCCTGTGGGGATTTTTTCCTTAATTATGTGTGTTTGAATAACTCTTGCATGATTTCATATTGTTTCAATCACACCTAGTTGCATGTTTAGGGCTTGTTTGGGTTAAAAAGGTGTTTATTATATTATTTCTTAATTGAACGCAAGCGCCAACTCTTTCATTTTTCCAAAAGAGTTTCAATGAGTTGAAGACTAATTTAACGTGCTTAATTTACCTTGTGGTGGGGGCTGTACTGCATAGTTTATACTGACATCTCACTACAGGTAGTTGGGGGATGCAGGAGGAGAGTCCTATATCTTATGCTTCTCGAAAGATTAAGCCTCATGAGGGGAATCACTCCACCTATGACTTGGAGTTATTAGTAATATTTAAAACACTTTATAAGTGATTTATACTAGAAGAATATGACAACAAACTTTAATTAAGGTTTTACAATTATAAACCTTTAATTAGTAAAGTACAATCCGACATTAGGGATTGTGATGATTTTAAGTATGAGTAAGAGTTATGTGACATCCTAGAGTGTTTGTGTGTGTGTGTGTGTATAAGTTACTTGCCTATATGAACATATCGTTTCTCGTGGGAATCTATCGGTTGGGGTTGTTCTGATTGTTTGGGTCATATACCATATTCCTAGGAGATGATGCCAGACTTTGTGAAGGTCGATCTATATTTGATCATGCATTTAGGAATGTATTTGCTTTGTGATGAGAGATGCGGATTGACCGGATCCATATAGTAGGTTTTCCTATATGACCAACTAATGGTGTTAGTGCGTAGTGATATCCTTGATGATACCATAAATGGTATCACCAAGTCAAGATGTGTGTGAGCTCAAAACCAGACAACAATGAAGTATGAGATATAAATAAATAGACAAAAAAAGATGAGGCAAAGTAGAAGATGATACCAAATTTAAATTGTTTAGCCTATGAATGTCCTACGTCCACTGTGTGAGTGTGTGAAATCGACTATATATGGGCTATAATGTCCCTGGGATACAAGCACTCAAGGTTTCTTTCTATAAGATATATGTTTACAATTTGTGATCCTTTATAATAATGTAGAAGACAAGTAGTTATAGTTCCTTGGGTGATTAGTGTACCCCCAAGCATGTAATATGCATGCACATAATGTTCCTAACTAATGGGGAGGAGCCAAATGTGTCTGTCATATGTAGGTTATGATGATGAAATATTCCCTCATGCATGGGGGAGATTTGGCTATAATTATTTCTCCCACGTGGTCCTACAGCCCACGCATATTGTTCAATGTGTTTTCCATCCCACCTGCTCTCCCAAGTGCTATGATCAGCCGTATAGTATTGGCCCAGGTCGAGATGATGGGTCGGCTCCCCAGTGGGACCACTACTGGTGTTGACTTGTTGACTTGGGTCAGCCTTCGTCTCCTGATAGGCGAGGATGAGACAGAGGTTACACTTGCTACAAGGTTGCTGATACTGAAGCATCTTGACTAAACTCATTAAACGAGGTTGAGTCACCATAGTTGAGGCCGGGGTGAATCAAGTTTTGTCGACAAATCAGATATAATTCCTTACTTCGAACGACCTGACATTAGTCAACTGTGGCTGAGATGGAACAAATTATGGATGAGGATACACTAGGGCGTATCAATCACCCCTATCCCTTAGCCATTGATGTGATGATGTGACAGAAGGGTAAAGTACTCTTTATAGGAGGCATCCCTTTAACTGTTAGGTCTGGTCCATAGTAAGGAGACACATGTTAGCCATTATGTGGAATGATGTGTTGCCCAATATTTATGACTTCCCGGAACACTTAGGGTATTGTGCCCTAATGATGAATTACATTGAGAGTTGTGCGCCACTTTAAAAGTTGTGTAAAATCATTGCTGATATTTAAATTTGAAAATCTCTTTACTTTCTATTTATTCCTTTATAGAATTTGCGTTCCCTCTCTCTCTAAAACCAATGCTTCCCTTCTATTCAAGCATTTCCAGATGTTCTTTTAGGAATCTTTTTCCTTACCTATTCTTCTAAATCTTCAAGGTAACCTCTTTCTGCCACTTTTTTCAATCTTTTTCTCTTTCCATGTTGGTTTTGAGCATTTTTTCATTTTTCGATGAGCTTGAGGGTTTTCCTGGCGACTGTTTTGTGGCAATTAGGTGCTTTTAGGGTTAAGGATTTTGGTAATTTGGTTGAGAGAGAGGACTTGAGTCTTTTATTGGTGGTTTTAGGTCTTTTTCCCCTACCATAGAGACATTAATTAGTTTGGCGAACTGTCGGTCATCTTCTCCGGTGAACATTCAAATTGTTCTTGAGTGTTCTTGATAAACGATTCACTTCACCATTTTTATCTTTGGGTCGATGTTGGTCAAAACCCAAAGGTGTTTATTTCTTTCACACTTGTAGACTTTTAACTTTTTATAGGCCTAAGTCCCACCTAGGCTTTTGGATGTTAAAAAATCTTTATAGGTTAGCCGAGGAGTTACCTACACTTCGGGAGAGGTGCTTTTAAGAGATACATAGGGTTAAAGAAGAATACGAGGCTAAACGTAGGGCCAACCCCACTAGGTATGATCCATTTTCCCAATTCCTTTGAAAATACTATTTCCCCCGTCTACTGAGGCTCTCAGCTCATCCTCTTCCCAAGCCGAGGGTTGGGATTTCAAAGAGGATATGATAGAATATCCTACATAATCTTCCTAAGAGGACGAGTCATTTGGTCAAGACGAGTCATCTATTCACATTGTTTCTGTTAGGGATGAGCCTACGGTCAATCCAACTATCGTTCCTATCTCAATTATGACTCGTAATGAATTTCATGAGAGTTTCCTAGAGGTTACCCCTGTCCCTGAGGAGGCTAATGGTGAGGCCAACTCTGAGGTTGATGATCTAGAGGCCAAGGCATAGGATTCAATTAATACTTCATATGTTGTGTCTTTCATTCTTCTCTTAAAGATTCTGATCTCCTATTATGGAGACACTCGCATGGCATTAAGCCTGACATTTCAATGAGGATCCTAGAGGAGGAGGAGAAAGTATTCTAAGGATGGGAAGGAGAAATCGTCATATAAGATCATATGTTTAGGGTCGGCATCAGGCTACCTGTTCATCCCGCCATCCGAGGTATCATGTCTGTCTTGGGGGTTTCGCCTACCCAGATGACCCCAATTATTAGAGAATCATCCTTGGGTGTGTATCCTTATGGAAGAATACCTTTACAGACGATCCTTCAGTTGATATTTTTATAACTTGCTACAATATCTCATCCTCCACCAAGCAAGATGACTATTTTCACTTAGGGGCTCAGAAACTAGACAAAAAGCTTATCCAAGTGGCCTAAACTTCCAATAATTTTTGGAAAGAAAGATTCTTCTTCGTCTTTAAAGGCTGAGAGTTTTTAGCTGATGCTGACCTAGGTGAGGAAGAGCCAAAACCCCCCCGTACCTGGGCTAATCCCTCTATGATAGCTAAATTGGACCTCGACCTTATCCTTGAGGAATAGGATATGGTTGAGTATCTCAGGAAATAAGAAAACGAGGGCCCCTTCCAAAATTTAAGGATCTGATGGTTCCTGACTATCTTGCGGAGTTTGGTCTGGGGGTTGGCCCCCTGCATGAGTTATATGAGTTATTTAATCGCTTAAAACCTTCCCTCATCTTCACATATTTCTTCTAATCATTTTTCTTTTTCTTTGCAGATCGTCCTCCAAAAATTTCAGATGAGGTATGGGATATGATAGCTCCTAGTCTCTTACCTGGCCTAGGAAAGAAGGGTAATAATTAGCCAACCAAGAAATCAACTACTGGGGGGCCGACCCATCTTGAGGTCACCCATAAGAGGAAATAAACTATGTCCCCAAAGGAACTCGGCCTGACCCCCCGATGAAGCAAAGGGTCGGCTCTGCAGAAACTGCTCCAGGGTCTTTCTTATCTTTTGAGGCTTTTGGGGCATAAGTCTGCTGAAAGTCGACCCCAGCTATTTATTTCCCAACATCAAGGTAGTAAATGATGTTATGTTTGTAGCCCCCTTTGAGGCAGACTACTAGTTCCTGGGAAAAATTCCCGCTACTAAGGTTTATGACTTTGGCCTCCACTATATGGCATAAGTATCATCCTTGTACTTCCCCAAGTCGTCTCGTCTAATATAACTTTCAATTTTGTCTGACTATGACTTTTTTTATAGTCCATATGCGCCCTTATTTTCCACTAGGTGGATGGCAGTAAATCAATAAAATCGTCAAGATGCTGATAGGGCACTTTAAGCTAAAGCTGACCTGAAACAGACGTTAAAAAAGCGCAAGGCCAAGCACAAAAAGGACATAGATGAGTTGAAGTTGGATCACAACACCCATCTTAAGGCGGAAGACAATGCCTTAAAGGAGAAGGACAAGGATCTGAAGACCCAAGCCACCCAGTTCCAGTACGACCTTACTGTTACTATTGAAAGGGCCAATTATGAAGCAATTGAAGCCTATAAGGCTTCAGATGAATTCCAAGCTTTGTCCTGGAGTATTTTGAGAGGTTAATCCATACAGCCTGCAGATGGGTTATCCTTAAGTTTACCGATGTTTTCTCCTCCATATGTCCATTGCTATAGACTGTTGACATTGGTGACCCCCTCTTTACTGAGGCCTTAGCATATGTTTAGTCCTTGGCCACTACTGAGGGAGAGGGGAAATCTGTCGACCCCCTATGGAGGTAGGCAACATCGATGCTGAGACGATGGTTGCAGTCGGGGATGATGCTCAAGAAAATATAAATGTTGAGCGGACTCAGTATGGTGGTCGTTTTTGGCCGATACTCGTATTTTTATAATTGTCCTTTATCTTATGAACATTTCAAATCCTTACTTCATTTGTATAGAACTGAATCTCTTATTTGAATGAATGGAAGTTTTTGCCCGACTTCATAATTTTCCTTTTTGCTTTATCGGTGATGAATGAGCTTGCCGATTTTTACTTTTAATGAATTGATTTGCATCTTTGAACTCGTCCTCATCCAGAGATGATTATAGACAATCATAAATAAAATGACTTTTTAAATTTGAACTCACCAAATTATGGTGTTTTCATCATAATTCCTCCATCATTGTGTTGAGGGTGTATGGATAAGAGTTTTATCAGCCATACACTGTCATCTCGATGAAGGGAGTTTGTCCAACAAGTTAATGATGTATAAAATGAACCACACTTAAGTGATTTTTAAATTTGAATTCATCAAATTATGTTGTTCGCATCATAAGTCCCCCCTTATCGTTTTGAGAGTGTATGGATAAGAGTCATATCATCCGTACAATGTCGTCTCAGCTAAGGGAGTTTATCCACCAAGTTAATGATGTTTAAAATGAACCACGCTTAAGTGATTTTTAAATTTGAATTAACCCAATTATGGTGTTTTCATCATAAGTCCTCCCTCGTCGTTTTGAGAGTGCATGGATAAGAGTCATCTCGTCCATACTTTGTCGTCTCGGCTGAGGGAGTTTATCCAGTAAGTTATGATGTTTAAAATGAACCACACTAGTGATTTTTAAATTGGAACTAACTAAATTATGGTGTTTTCATCATAAGTCCCCCTTTATCATTTTGAGAGTGTATGGATAAGAGTCGTCTCGTGCATACACTGTTGTCTCGGCCGAGGGAGTTTATCCACCAAGTTAATGATGTTTAAAATGAACCCTCCTCTTTGTGCTATTGAGAGTCCACGGATAAGGTCGACCACGTCTGAACTTTTATGTCACCAAGAGTAAGTAGGAGCTACTTCACCACGAATGATGTTCTGTAGCTTAGGATAATCTAATGCATACAATCTGAAATAATTCAAACAATCAAAATAGGAGAGAATACTTGGAAATTTTTCATTCATAATCTAATTCTCATATCCATAGGTATATGCAATTAATACAAATGAAATAAATAACACTCTTACTAATAGTATTTTTGAGATGGTCAGCGTTCCATAGATTGAAGAAGGGATCTCCATCTAAATTTTCCCGTCGATACATTCCTATAACCACTTCGTCCTCAACCCTATAGGCATCATGATAGTTAAGATGAAGCTTGTTAGCTTCTGTCAAGTCTTCTTCAGATCTAGGTCTGCTACTGCCAATGGTTGGGCCTTCACCCTCTTATTGTAGAACTTCGTCGTCCTTTACTGATAGGCATCCTGCCTTACCTCAACGTCTTCTCTTCGATCCTCTATAAAATTTAGCTCTAGTCTCCGTTCTTCAACATTCTTCTCCGGGTCATATGTTTGAACCCTATTTATTGGAAGACCTATTTCTATCATCACCACGTCCTCTAAGCCATAGGCTAGAATAAATGGGATTTCCCTTGTTAGGGTCCTCTCTGTCATCCTATATGCCCATAAAATGGAATGAACCTCATCAATACATCTCCCTTTGGCATCTTGCAAATTTTTATTTATTCCTTTAAGAATTTTTATGTTCATAAGCTATGTCTGTCCATTGGCCTGGGGTCAGCGTGGAGTTGAAAAGAACTATTTGATGCCTACCCGCTCACAGAACTTCTCAAAGGAGATATTTTGAACTACTTCCCATTATCGTAAATCAAAGTGTTATGAATATGATGTTTTTCGAGATAAAATAAAAGGCTTTCTTCTATATTATCTTGATGATTACCTCGGCCTCTACCCACTTTGAAAAATAATCAATTACTACAATCAAATAGCAGTAATTATTCATAGCCCTTGGAAGGGGTTCTACCAGGTCGATCCTCAGACTGTAAATGGCCATAAGGATGTGATAGAGGCTAGGGGCTGATGAGGTTGATAGGTAATGGTGGCAAACCTTTGTAATTTATTGTACTTCTTCCCATATGTGGCTGCATCTTTGGTCAATATCAGCCACCAGTATCCCTGAGTGATGATCCTCTTCACTAATGACCTTCCTCCGATATGAATAGAGTAAGATCCATCGTGAATATTTTTTAAAATTTTCTCTACCTCAGAGAGATGAACCCCACCTGAGTAGGGGGATTAGGAACCCTTTCTTATACAAGACTTCTCCTATGATGGAGAACTTAGTCACTTAGTAACTCAGTTTCTTCTTCTCAGCTTTGGAATCGGGCAACTCCCCATTCCTAATGTATCGGATGATATGATCTATCCAAGAAGCTCCTATATTCAAGATAAAGAAAAATTCCACAGTATTTTCTTCCTCTTCAATGGTCAGATGATGCAGTATCTCTACTGTCACCGTCCTTCTGATATATATTCTAATAGGGGAGGATAACCTTGCCAAAGCATCAGCTCGGTTGTTTTTAAATAAAGGTATCCTCTTTAGATTCACTTATCTAGAATGCTTCGGTGATTCTTTTACCCTTATAAGGTATATGGCCATTATGTCGCCCCTTGCCTCATATACTCCCAAACTTTGATTCACAACTAACCTGGAGTCACTATGGACCAGGAGGTGGCAGACATTCAATGCTTGGTCAAGGTACAAACCTGCTAGAAGGGCCTTATATTTTGATTCGTTATTTACATATTTGAAGTTGAACCTCAGGGCATACTCAATGTCAGTTCCATCGAGGGCTGAGATAATCAATCCTGCTCGACTTCCATTTTCACATGAAGATCCATCAAGGAACAAGCTCCGCACAGTACTATATTTAGAAAATTACCCTCTTCAAGGTTCCCATTATTGAAAAGGTATCTCTTTTCCTCGTTCTCAGACACCTTGCTTTTTGGTGTACTCGTCGTGACCTCGATTTGGGGAAACACCCTCTTCTTTATGGCTCATAAGCTGAAGTTTCATTTTCTTGTACATCTTCTTTATCCCATGTGAACTCGTCTACGAAGTCAACTAAAGCCTACCCCTTCATGTCCGTTCTTGGCTGGTAGATGATATCAAATTCTCCCAACTCAATTTCCCAGGCCATTAGCTTACCTAATTTCTCAAGTTTGTGAATGACCTATCTAAGGGGAGAGTCAGTGAAGATAACCATAGTATGTGTCTGGAAGTAGAAATTCATCTTCCTTGAAGCATGGATAAGAGCATGTGCCAGTTTCTCCATTTTGGGATATCTCTGATCGGTCCCCTAAAGGGACTTATTGTTAAATTAAATCGACTTCTACACTCCATATTCATCTCCGAATATGGCAGCACTTATGGCTGACTCTGATATAGACAAGTACATATACAACTTCTAAGCTTGGATTAATCTTAACAGTAGGATGGGGAGCCGAGGTAGGCCTTTAATTCTCAAAAGGACCTATATCACTCCTCATCCCACTCAAAAGAGAACTTTGAAAAAAGGAAGGCACTTATCAATAGCTCTAGACATAAACGTGTTTAATGTTGCCACCCATCCTATTAGCCTCGTCACATATTTATTATTATGAGAGTCTTTATTTACATTATACCTTTGATATTTTAGAGGTTATCTTCAATCCCCCTCTAATTCAGTAGAAAGACTAAGAAATTGACTGCTCCACATAGAAGACACACTTAGCACGGTTGCGTTTCATCCTATACTCATCCATGGTGTCAAAAGTCCTCTCAAGGTTGGCCACATGAATGTCGGTTTTAAGACTTTTTGTCAACATATCATCGATGTAAACCTCCATCGTCTTCCTAATCCACTCCTTGAACATCTTGTTGACCAATTTTTCATAAGTTTCCTCGCCATTCTTCAAGATGAAGGGCATGGCCTTGTAACAGTAGGTCCCCTTGCCAATTATAAAAGATTTCTTCTCAGGATCAGTTGGATCTATGAATATGTGATTATAGCCTGAATAGGCATCAATAAAACTCATTAATTCATGGCCAACAGTAGGATCAACCATCTGGTCTATCCTTGACAGAGGGAAACTATCTTTGGGATAGGCATTAACAAAATCTGTAAAATCAACGCACATCCTCCATTTTCCATTTGCCTTGGGGACAATGACCGAATTTTCCAACCACTCAAGGTAAATGACTTTCCTTCTAAAGTCGGCCTTTTCCAGCTTCTTCACCTTTTCTCGGATGATATCATACTTCTCTCGAGAGTAAACTCTTCTTCTCTGTCTGACTAGTTTTGCATCCTCAACCACATTGAGCTTATTACAGATGACCTTCGGATTGATGCCAGACATATCCTTAAGTCTCCAAGGAAAAATGCTATGTTTCTTCTTTAACAGCTTGATCAACTCGTCTTTGATTTCCTTCTTCAGGGCTTTGCCAATTTGGTTGGTTTTTTTTGGCTCGTCCTCTTTGAGGACGATGAATTCTACCTCCTCCATGTCCTCATCCTTCTTCAACTTAGTCTCATCTCTAGGATCTAGGGTATCAATATTTTATGTCATAGTGGCCTTTTTGTATGTCTCCCTCTCCTTAGTCGAATTGAAGTAGCATTCACGTGCCTCAATTTAATCACCTTGAACTTCCCCTACCCTATATGGAGTAAGTAATTTAATCATCTGGTGAACTGTTGAGGGTATGACCTTAAACTCCTTGAGGCCTACCCTTCCATTAATTATGTTGTATGGTGAGTATACATTTTCATCCATAACGAAGAAACTAATCTTTTTCTTAAGGCATTTTGGCCAGCAGTTTCCCATTCTGACATCCATTTCATATATCCCCAAATGGTTCACTTTATCTCTACTAAACCTGATGAGGGGTTGATGATACGGGACCAGTCGCTTGTTGATCAACCCCAGACCCTTGTAGCATTCCCAAAACATTACATCGACTGAGCTTCCTTTGTCAACCAATATTCGAGGAACCTTATACCCATGCACATGGGTTCTAATTACCAATGGGTCATCATGAGGAGTAATGATCCCTTTAAAATACAATATAGAAACACCAATAATCAAAGTATTCATATTAACTTTAGTTATTTTTACTTTCTTCGATTCTATCGCTACTGAGTGCACTTATTTGGGTTTTGGAGGGAGATCCTTGGCCTTTGCTACGTGAGACTTTCTGTCTGCAACCACTTTTCCTCCTTCATCTATTCCTCCATAGATCATCTCAACCCTAAGATAAATTGTGTGTAACCGACCACTAAGATCGATAATTGTAGGTGGCAAGTCCGGGTCTGCTTCTTTATCATCATCTGAGTCATCATCGTCTCGGTTGGCTGGAGTATAAAGATTATAATTATCATTCCTTCTCTTTAGGGTGTCATCTCAGCCACCTTGGAACTACCCTTGTCAATATACTTTCTCAGCTTTCCAGCTTTCAGCATTCTCTCAATCTCGTCTTTGAGAGCAAAACACTTGTCGGTCGTATGGTTGTGGTCCTGGTGAAATTTACACCACATGTTTCTATTCCAATTATGAGGTGGATCTTTCAGCTTCTCAGGCCACTTCAAAGACTGATCATTCTTGATCTTATTCAAAATGTCCTCACAACTGACAGTTAGAGGGGTGTAGTCAGCGAACTTGTCATCTTTCGACCTCTTTTTTCCATCATTATTATTCTTATGGAACCTACCCCACTTCTTGTTTCCTTCCCATCTTCACATTTGGCAGCCATTGCTTCCTTCACATTCATGACCTTCTCGATCTTAGCCGTTAGTTTGTCCATAGACTTTGGAGGATCTTCTGCAAGTTTCTAAAGTAGCTTTCCTTTCTACAGACCTCCTATCAGGGCTGTCATGGCAATACTCTCTTCGTAATACTCAACCTCCAATTTCTCCTTCATGAACCTCGCTATGTATTCTCTTACACTTTTATTCTTTCCCTACTACATATACAACATGTGGGTCATCTTCTTTTGGGGCATCACCCTAAAGCATAAATTGTGTATAAACCTTTTCGTAAGCTGTTTAAAATTCTCAATTAAGTTTTTCGAGAGAGAGGTAAACCATACATGACCTACTCCACTCAGGGTGCTTGAGAAGGCAGGGCACCTCATCTTATTTGAGACTGAGTAAATATCAGTAGCTGATTGGTACATCTCAACATGGTGTACTGAGTTAGTTCTCTCATCATACTTTGGAGTGACCAATGGAGGCTTAAACTTAGCTGAGGTAGGATAACTCACGATCTTTTCCACGAAGGGGGAGCCTTCATTGTATCCCCTTTGAAAGGGGTCTTGGCTCTTTAAAATGTTCCCAATATTATCCTTCAACCTTTGAATAGAATCATTCCAGGGTCTCCTGGCTACTGCTATAACCTTAGCCCGAGCCACAATTTCTCCATCCCCCTCTCTTCTATATGGCCGAACTGAGAACTCTCTGGCAACTGCCTTTTGTTAGCTATTTACCTCTCGTTATTCCTCATATCGAACTGATGGAGGATAGTGGTATGTGCATTTTTAATTCGTATGAGAGCCAGCGATACTCAGTGATCTAGAACGGAGGTTTCTCAGATCATATGCTAGTGGGACTATCCTATCAAAGGCTGACCTCCTGCTTTCCACTACATCCTCGATTGGGCTGAATTAGTCACACTGTGCCTTTAGAAATTCCATAAGGCTCCCAACATTCCATGTTTTTCTCATCATCATACTATTCATGCTCATCATCGAAGCATTCTTAACCCATCCTTCCCAGGCACAAACGCCTAGGGTCGGTCATGTCTCAGCGCCCATGCTGAGGTAGAAGATTTTTGAGTGGGGCCTGGGATGGTACCCTAGACATTGGATCTCGGATGTCTTCCCTGGTAGCGAGAGTGATATTTTTGCCTCCAATATCGGTAGGTCTAACCACCATGTTCTGGCTAAACACGACAAGAGTTTCCTTAATATGTCATAATCTGTCCACCAAGGAGCGTAGAGCCTCCACTATCTCAGTCGTTTCAAACTGAGGTGGGGCTTGGCTGGTACTAAGTCCACCTATAGTAAGAGGATATGATGCCATTAAAGACTTTCGATGATTGAAAAAACCAAGTGATGAGTTGGAAGAGCATTTAATGGGCTAAAACTCAAACCAACCCTTTTTTAATGGTGGTTCAAGCTCAACCAAGGATGAGATTGTACCACCACTAGGGAATCTGGTGGGGCAGTCACAAAATAAAGGAGGAAGATGGATATTTCGTTCCCACAGACGGTGCATATTGATGATACCAAAAATAATATCACCAAGTCAAGGTGTGTGTGAGTTCAAAACCAGACAACAATAGACTATGAGATATAAATAAATAGACTAAAAAATATGAGGCAAAGTAGAAGATGATACCAAATGTAAGTGGTTTAGTCTATGAATGGCCTACATCCACTGTGTGAGTGTGTGAAATCTAATAAATCTGGGCTTTAATGGCCCTGTGATACAAGCACTCAAGGTTTCTCTCTCTAAGTTATAAGTTTAGCAGAGTTTCAGTAGGGTTTACAATTTGTGAATCTTTACAATGATGTAAAAGACAAGTATTTATAGTGCCTTGGGGGTTTAGTGTACCCCTAAGCATGTAATATACATGCATAGAATGTTCCTAGCAAAAGAGGAGGAGCCAACTATCTCTGTCATATGTAGGTCATGATGATGAAATATTCCCTCACGTGTGGGGGAGATTTGTCCATAACGGTTTCTCCCATGTGGTCCTGCAGCCCATACACACTGTTCCACGTGTGTTCCATCCCACGCATTGTTCTAAGTGCTATGGTTGGCTGTGTAGTCCAGGATGAGGTCGAGATGATGGGTTGGCTCCCTAGTGGGACCACTACTGGTGTTGACTTACTAACTTGGGTCGACCCTCATCTACTGACAGGTGGGAGATGAGTCCAAGCTTGCACTTGATATAAGGTTTTTGTTATTTAACCATGTTGACTGAACTTATTAGATGAGGCCGAGGCCGAGGTGACTCAATTCGGGTCCACAACTGAGCTGTAATTCCTTACTTCTAACGAAATGACACTAGTCAACTGTGGTCGAGGTGAATCTAGGTCTGTACAAGGGTACACTAGGGCTTATCAATCCTCATTTTTTTTATGTGTTTTATTTATGTTTGTTACATGAGGGACTCCTGCGAATTTATCTATTGAAGCACGAGAAGATCCATGAAGGTATTTGCCTTCGTGTGATTTAATTGAGAATTATAAAAGATATATTTTTTGTCCACCGATGGAAATTTAATTGAATGAACACCATTTCACCTTTATATGTTGTTACATAAGATCATGGGTATCCTAGTTCGCGTGTGACATTCAAGGGGATGGTATTGGGTTGTAATATTTACATGTGGACCTAGTTACATCCTTATTGCGCCTAATTATCTTGTTATTCAGCTATTATTCTAGGGATATAGACATTTAGTATCATTCTTCCCTTGGGTTAGGACATGCATTTAGTATTTCACTTATGTTGAGGGGTGAGGTATTGTAAATGAGTCGCATAATTACTGTTGTTATTATTAAAGATATTTGTTGCAACTTTAGGGCGTTGACCTGAATCATATAAAACTATTTTCCTAACATTCATAGACAGGGACCTCATGGCTGAGGAGATTCATTTGTTGCTCCACTTTCCTCCCAGTCTGTTATGTTGATTCCTAAATTAGGTTGTTATTATTTTAGTCGTTTAGTTAGTTTATTTATATTCAAAAATTTTATGGACCTTGAGACCCGTTTATTATTTTATTAAGGTGGATTATTTGAGATTTGAGATTATTCTAGTTTTATAATGTCAAATGATTGAGTATTTATTCCAGTTTTAATTTATCATTATGTTATTTCCTGTTGTGGATGCATTTAAATTCACTGAAATTATTTATATTTCGTTTTTTGATATTGAGAATGATATAATTCAATAATGCTCCCAATCTTTGGCATATTCTAAATGTCCAATCAATATGTGAGAAAATAAGGAGTGTTATAATTATCGAAATCTTTTATAGGTGTTCATAGGCAAGGACACGTAACACGTACCTATTTTGAGGGCTTATTTAAGAATATTATATAAGATTTCAGTCGAGATATTTTATTTTAAATAGAAAATATTTTTATTGATATTATATTTAAAAACAATAGCTTCAGGTTTGAAATTGAATCAAACATTTAAATTTAATTATAAATGGTTTTTTAGCATTTTATAATTGTTTAACTATGTAAAGTATCAATTTTGAATTAAAGGGCAATATGGTAATATGCGTTAGCTTATGCTCAAAGATAGGATTTGAGAGAGGGGATATATAAAGAATATTATGACTGATTTTAGGGAAAGGAAGATGAAAAAGAGAGACCAAAACTAAAATCTAAAGAGGAAAAAATGAGAGGAATGAGAAGCATCAGTTTGGAGTGCTTTAGATCTTCTTTTTGCGTGCTTTTGGATGAGATTTGAGAAAAAAAACTCAAAATACATACTAGACTCAAGTTTTCATGTAGAATCCAAATTTGAAGTTAGATCGATGATTTGAATGATTTATGAATCTGATTTTTTTGTGTTTTCAAAACATGCCAATAATTGTGGATTTTGACATGCTTTAGGCAGTTTCATTGTCCCGTTATTAATTTAGCATGCTACAACTATTAAACCTTTATTGTATAGTTATATATATGCTGCATATTGTATTTATATATATTATATGCGCGTATGCTATATTCATTCTTGAACGTTTTTTATATATGTTATTTTCACGTTGACTAGTTTGGGGAAACAAAACTAGTTGATTTTAGGAGCATGTTAAGTTATTGAAATTGGGTAGACAACGTGTACATTTGATTTATGAGAATTGAAATAGAAATAGAAATTTATTTTAATTGAGGGAATGAAACTATGATTATTATTGGAGATTGCATAGGCATTCCTTAGCCAAACCACATATTGGACGGGGTGTGCTATTGGCTACGATTTTGGTTATTATCCAAAAACTAGGCTATGGACCCCGGTTGGTGACTGTGCTAATTGTTATTAAGGTGGTGATGCCAAGATTTTATGGAGGTGATGCTAGGTTATGATGGGTCGTGTGCACGAGTAATGTTATCTATTTTTTGGGGCCATTGGATTGTTCCAAGGATAATTGACAGGATAGTGGATGGTAGTCCATAACATACTATGGGAAGTACGATAGTAATTTTGATATGGATTCTTGGGTTGTGTAGTGCTCACGGTGATATTCTAGGTTATAACTATATTATTGGAATTTTAGTTTGAGTGTTGATATTGCATACGCTCTTGTATATGAGGAATGCACAAATGAATATATGTAGTTACACATGGAGTATTTATACGAGCTACTGGGTTTCCTGCTCACCCCCCATAGTTTGTTGTATTTTAGGTTTCATTAGAAATGATATTTATAGCAGCGTTGGGACTGGGATCGTTGTTAGAGTCCATGTGTATTTATTTTAAAATTTTAAATGTATCGCTTTATTTATTGTAAATTGTTGTGTAAACGGACATTTGAGATTTAATATATTTAAAATATTTTATTCAATCGATTTATTGTTTATGCTTTCATAAATTTATGCTCAATTTAAATGGTATGTTTTTATAAATATTCTCTAATTTATCAATATTTTTTCTGTAGCACCTCTCGGGGTGTTACAAAGTGGTATCAGGGCATATGTTATTTATATTCTCGGGCTTAGGGTTATTGGTTCATTATGTTGTCCATTTAGAGAGATTTTATTTACGTTGTCTCTTATTTAAGTGATTTCAAACATTCTGTTTGAATTTAATTAAGAACAAAATCAGTGAATTTCGTGGATAAAACATGGGGAAGAATGTAATTCCGCGTCATTTTGAGGGCTTATTTAAGAATATTATATAAGATTGCAGTCGGGATATTTTATTTCAAATAAAAAAATATTTTTATTGATATTATATTAAAAAAAATTATTTTGGTTTGAAATCGAATCAAACATTTAAATTTAAATATAAATGAATTTTGGGCATTTTATAATTGTTTAACTATGTAAAGTAGACAAATTATAATTAAAGGGAAATATGGCAATATGCATTAGCTTAATATCTAAGCTAGGATTCGAGAGAGGGGATATATAAGGAATATTATGGATAATAATAAGGAAATGAATATGAAAAACAGAGGTCAAATGCGAAATCTAAAAGCGGTAAAAACGAGAGGAATGAGAAGAGTCAGTTTGGAGTGTTTTAGATCTTCCTTTTGAGTGCTTTCAGATGAGATTTAAGAAAAACTCAGATTGCATACCTAACCCAATTTTTTGTGTAGAATCCAAATATGATGTTTGGATCTGATTTTTCTATGTTTTAAAAACAGGCTTAAAATTGTGGATTTCGACTCTCTTGAGGTAGTTTCGTTCTCCCGTTATTAATTTAGTGTGCTGCACCTGTTCAATCTTGATTGTGTGTGTGTATATATATGTCATGTATTGCATCAATATGTATTATATGCTCGTATGGTATATTCATTGTATATGTTATTTGCATGCCTTGTAGTTTGGGGTAACGAAACATATTGATTTTACAAGCATGTTGGGTTATAGAAATTGGGTAGAAAACATGTACCGTTGATTTATGGGAATTGAATTTGAAATTTATTTTAATTGAGAGAATGCTATTATGATGATTATTATTGGAGAATGCATAGTCATTACTTAGCCAAACCACCTGCTGGACGGGGTGTGCTATCGGCTGTGATTTTATTTATTATCTAAAGACTAGGCCATGGACCCTGATTGGCAAGTATGTCAAGCGTTATTATGGAGGTAATACCTAGATTTTATGGCGGTGATATCAGATTATGATGGGTTGTGTGCTCGAGTTATGTTACATATTTTTTGGAGCTATTGGATTGCTCCGAGGATAATTATTAGGATAGTAGATGGTAGTCATTACCGTACTATGGGAAGTGCAGCGAGAATTTCGATATGGGTTCTTGGGTTATGTAGTGCCCACAGTGATATTGTAGGTTAGGATTATATTATTTGGATTTTAGTTTGAGCGTTCATATTTGATATGATGTTTTATATGATGCATACACACACGAGTATGTGTTGTTACTCTTGGAGCATTTATACGAGCTACTGAGTTTTTCGCTCACTCCCATAGTTTGTTGTATTTCAAGTTTGATGAGAAATGATGTTTATGGCATCATTGGGATTGGGATCATCATTAAAGGATTTGTATTTTTATTTTTAAAATTAAAATATATCAATTTATTTATTATAAATTGTTTGTAGAATGGCATTTGAGATTTAATAAAATTGATATATTTTATTTAATCGATTTATTATTTATGCTTTCGAAAATTTATTCTCAATCTAAATGGCATATTTTTACAAATATTCTCGAATTTATCAATATTTTTCAACTAAACCTCTTGGGGTGTTATAGAGCAACATGGCTAAGCAGTCAGACTTGTAACTTCTACTATCAAATCTTTTCATTTTCTAGATTAGGTTGCTATCATATTCAGTAATTCAGTTTCCATACTCTTATGATTCAAAGATTTTTATGGACCATGTTGGTGTGACACCCCGCCTATGAAAATAATGGGTAGCGAAACCGCTACCAAAATAAAACGGTATTCTCATATGGCTCATTCTTAGAATCACTATCGGAAGTTAATTAATTACTAACCACCTATTAGTTTAACAAGTAATGTCAAATTTTTATCTTTAATTAACATGCCAAAATAAAACCATTTAATTATAATCCGACGATTATAAAACTAAATAAACAATCCACACCACATGAGGAAGTAGAAATGCATAATAAGAAACTGGGTACCCAATAAATCATCGGTTACCAAAATCCAATCCAAATATCTAAATGAATTAAATAACTAGAAGTAACTGAGTCCGAAATAAAGGGGGAACATGCCTAACAGATAATTGAAATAGAGCCTAGTCTAAGAAGCAATGAATGAAGTGGATACGCTAAACTCTGCAACTACGTATCCCCTGAAAGCGTGATCATCCATGGCGGCCATGTGGTTGGACACCTAAAAATTTTTGGAAAATATTTTGACTTGGGTCAGAGCACAAAACCTTTGAAAAATATTTTCAAGTAATTAAGATGCAATAAATAAATATACAGTAAAGCTTTCCATATTTACATCGGTGTCGCACTCTCATGAGATTATCCCTCGCCTCTGAATTATTGTCCACACCTAGGGCATACATCTTAACCTGCCTAGTTACACTACCGCGTCTAACTAGTCCTATCGTAAACCTCAAGAAGACAATATTCTAACACGAGTATTGTCTATCATTTATTTCTTAGCTATATATCTCATTATCTTATCTAATCGTTAATCATTTTATAACTTTGCTCTTAAAATTTACCAGCGTTCACCACTAATGTATTAAGCTCGTATATAATTTACTATACTCTTATATACATTCACTAGAAATGTAACACGTATACACTTATACATGTATATCGCTCATAATATATGAAACAAAATTTACAAATGTCCTCCACATTCTGAACGCGATCTCACTAACATGTTATCGTGCTCTAAGAATGTCCTTCACATTCTGGAAAGTTGGGTCAGGATCTCACCACCGAACTTGAAAATCATAAATAAGCATTGGAGGCGGTCATGGACTTAATTACGTGGTCATAACGATACAAATTATTCCATGGTACTCAAAACCTACATCACATGGTTAGGCATAACACCTTGACCCAGGGGAGTGGTACTACCTCTGATGGGATTCGCCAAATTGACCTCCCACGATGCGCAACCTCCCTGATAACATATCCGCTAGGATGGATATGTTTCACATAAATATTATATAAATAGGTCTTATTGTTATTCATATATATATTGTCTCTATACCCGTATATATATATATATATATGTCAATGCAAATCAGGCTAAACTGTGCCTATCACTCAAAGCACTAGTCTCTCATTCTGAGTCTAAACCCAACCTCCTATTGTCAGATATTCACACCATACTAATAATTACCCTATGGCTCCACCAAAAGCATTAATCCATTCTTATCCTATATTAATGGTCATCCAACATGTGAATCATTAAATATTCCCTCTTTAGAGAATTGGCATTAATCATCTATAAATTTAGTCATTCTCTGATAAATAATGACACGTTTCTATTTTTAACAAATTCCACGAATGTCAAAACAAAGGCCCCACTAACTCATATGAACTAATAAAAATCACCCAAATCCATCCCCATCCTAACTATTCCTGGCCCAGGGGCTGAATAGATTATCTTTAGAGGCCCAATCGACTTGCCCTACCGAATCGATTCGCTCAAGAGACCGAATCCATTAGGATCTGGGCAAAAACACAGATCTGATGAGATGAAGGGATTTCATCTATTTTGTTCAACCACAAGTTAGGTAAATAGATACACAAATTAAATTTCCATCCTCCATTGATCTTATACATGAACCTATTCTCTTTTCATATATAAATCCATCCCAACCCATTTAAAACATAATCAAATTCAAGGGATGGAATCTCGATTCAGGAAATTGCATGATTGCATAATTTATTCTCAAGATTATTTTAATCCTCCACTTTCTCATTCAAGATTCAATCTTTATGTTTGGATTTATTTTCATAATATGTATTTAATTAAGAAATCATTACACAACTTATCACCAAAAATCCCATCTTTTAACATTTATCACATTTCTTAAAAGACTTCTAGAACACAATATATTACCTACTATGATATGAACTGCATTTACATGCATAAAATATCAAAACCATTAATTAATTTCCTTAATAAATATGCAGAGTCTGATTTTCCTTCTATATGTGATGATTTTAGCCCCAAAAGATCCTTCAATCCTCTCACTTTTTTCCCTCTTAGATCTTTCGTAGCTTTCTTCCTTCTCTCTTTTCTCACCACAAGCCTCTAGGATGTTTTAATTGTGTATAATAGTTGCTTCCTAACTCTAATTTCCTTTTTAAACCCCTTAATCATGTATTTAGGTTAAGCTCCTCATGTAAAATGGCTTATATGCCCCCGAATGGGTCCCAACTAGTCTAAAACGCTCTCGGAACCCAATTTCTACCTCAAATACTTAATTTTGATTATTTTTACCCAATATGGATCAACCGTGAACTCGAAATTTTAATCCGAGTCACTATACATTAATTTCCTATATCAACCTTAAAATAATCTATTTACAAGCCCCGATTGATATACCGTCAAAAACTCGGTCATTGTCACTTGCTACGACGTACTAACAATTTACCGTATATTATTTACTATACACACTTAGTAAATTTAACACCTAAATATTAATCTCAGTATCTCCCAATTAATATATAATAAATACGCAATATACCATTTTAGTTAAATTATTGCACGCATGTAATTTAAAAATGGCAAAAAATAATTAAATTGTAAATTATAAAATATGGGTTGTTATATACTTCCCCCTTACAAATAAATTTTGTCCCCAAAATTCAGACACACCCGCATCAAAATTCTCGGGATACTACTCTCGTATATCATCCTCCCTCTCCCACGTCGACTCGTCTGCACTATGGTGTCCCCATTGAACTCGAACCCAGGGCACCACCTGAGACCACAACTTATGCTCACTTTGATAAAAAATAGTAACCGATATCTCCTCATATAAGATATCTGACTACGAATCTATATTCTCTAATTAATATTCCAATAGGTCCTTTCATTCCTATGATATCTCTTCAGCGATGACACATGAAACACATCGTAGATCCACTATAGATGCTCCGACAAACCCAGCCTATAAGCGACAGCTCCCACTCTCTCAATGATCAGGAAGGTCCCAACATATCTTAGAAATCGCTTCCCCTTCTTCCCAAATATCACGACTCATTTTATAGGAGAAACCTACAAAAAGATATGATCCCCTTTATCCAGCTTTATGTGCCTCATGTCTGCATCCGCGAAAATCTTATACCTATCCTGAGCTATTCGTATGTGTCCCCGAATGAGATCAATCTTCGTAGTAGTATCCTGAATCATCTCAAGATCCAATAAATTATTGTCCCCCACCTCTAACCAACAAGTGGGTGAACGACATGGTCATCCATAAAGCGCCTCAAATGGTGCCATGTCGATAGTAAACTGGTAGGAGTTATTATAAGCAAACTTCACCAATGGAAGGTACTTACTACATAATATTAGGCGAATGGTCACAACCAAAGTCCCTGACCAGGACTGTGGGTCGCAGCCAAAGGCCGTGACCATTTTCGGGAGTTACGGCCCAAATCCTAACCAAAGGAGGGTCACATACCTTAGGAGTAATGGCAAATGGTCACAGACTATAGTCGTGCCCCATACACACGGTTGGTTAAGGACTTTGTCCATGACCCATCCTTTAATATATTCAAATGGTCACGACTCTAGTCATGGCGCAAATCCGTTAACCATCCATTAATAAATGCAAATGGCCAGGGATCTAGTCATGACTCAACTCTGTGATCCATCCTTCAAAATATGAAAATTGTCATAGCTCTGGTCACCTCTCAAGTCCATGACCCACATTTTGACATTACCAAATTAGTCATGGCCCTAAGCTGTGGCCCCGTTTGTGCGTCACATCAAATAGAGATGGTCATGGACTTTGTCAATGACCATTTTTAACTATATTAAAAAAATATGGCTGAATTTCCTCTATTTTCGGGATATTTTAAAACATGCATAATGTATATCTCGCACGACCACAATGATAAACAATATATTCTAAAAGCCCGCGTGGTCACGGGACCCCCGATTGGATAGCATGGAGATAGTCTCAAATTATCATCACGCTCTCAAACTATGGGTGCCGTGACCACATGATCTGTTCTTACGAGTTACATTGGTCTCTTGTGAGGTGCTGGCGCCGCTCGCAGGGCCGTTTGGGGGTGTTTTGGGATTTCTCCCTCTAACGACATATTTTCGAGCCTAAGTGTACATATTCTAAAAATTGGTTTGTGCTCTCAAAACGGGGGTCTCGTGAACACACGATCGATTCCTACGAGTTATATTGGTCACATACGAGGTGTTGGCACCGCTCTCGGGGGCCGTTTGGGGCATGTATTGGGGTTTCTCCCTCTAACGGAAAATTTTCAAGCCTAAGTGAAGATATTTTGAAAATTGGTTTGTGCTCTCGACCTCGGGGTCTTGTTACCACATGTTTGGTTCCTACGAGTTACATTGGTCCCGTGCTAGCTGTTGGTACCGCACACGGGACCTTTTGGGGGGTATTTTTGAGGCTCGCCCTCGAACGACATGTTATCAAGCCTAAGTGTAGATATCCTAAAAATTGGGTTGTGCTCTCGAATCGGTGGTCCCATGACCATGCGGTCAGTTCCTACGAGTTGAATTTGTCTCGTGCGAGGTGTTGGCGCCACTCACGTGGCCATTTGGGGCTTATTTTGGGTTTTCTTCCTCTAATGACATGTTTTCAAACCTAAGTGTAGGTATTCTAAAAATTATGTCATGCTCTCGAATCGAGGATCCCGTGACCATGCAGTCGGCTCCTAAGAGTTACACTGGTTCTGTGTGAGGTGTTAGCTCTACTCCCGGGGCCATTTGGTGGCTGTTTTAGGGTTTCACCCTCAAAGTACATGTTTTGAATGATAAGCATAGATATTCAGAGAATTGGGTCATGCTCTCAAATCGGGGATCATGTGACCATGCGGCTAGTTCCTATAAGTTACATTGGTCCTCTGCAAGGTGCTGATGCTACTCACAAGGCCGTTCGATGGGTAATTCAGGGTTTGGCCCTCTAATAGCATATTTTAAGTCTAAGTGTATATATTTCAAAAAATGGGTCGTGCTCTCATACTGGGGATCTCGTGACCATGTAGTCAGTTCCGATGAATTACATTGGTCCCGTGTAAGGTGTTGGCATCGCTCACGAGGTCATTTGCAGAATATTTCGAGGTTTTCCCCTCTAATGGTATGTTTTCAAGCCTAACTGTATATGTTTTGAAAATTGTACCATGCTCTCTAATTGGGGGTCCCGTGACCACGCGATCGGTTCCTACGAGTTACTTTGGTCATGTGAATGGTGTTAGCTTCGCTCACAAGGACGTTTGTGGTGTGTTTTGGGGTTTCGCCCTCTAATGGCACATTGTCAAGCTTAAGTGTTGACATTCAGAGAAATTGGGTCGTGCTCTCGAACAAGGGTTCCTGTGACCACATGATCGGTTGCTATAAGTTACATTCGTTCTGTGTGTGGTGTTGACACCGCTTATGGGGCCGTTTGCCAAGTATTTTGGGGCTTCACCCTCTAACAAAATGTTTTCAAGACTAAGTGTAAATATTTTAAAAATTGGGTCGTGCTCTCGAATCGTTGTCCCCGTGATGACACGGTAAGTTCTTATGAGTTACATACGTCCTGTGCGAGGTATTAGCGCCACTCACAGGGCAGTGTATAGGGTGCTTCCGAGTTCCCCCACTAAGTACATTTTTTAAGCCTAAGTGTAGATATTCTAAAAATTGGGTCGTGATCTCAAACTGGGGGTCCGATGACCATGCGATCGGTTCCTACAAGTTACATTGGTACCGTGCGAGTTGTTAGCGCCATTCATGGGCCTGTTTGGGGGGTGTTTCAGGGTTTCACCCTCTAAAGACATGTTTTCAAGCCTAAGCATATATAATCTAAAAATTGGGTCATGCTCATGAACTGAGGGTCCTGTGACCACACGGTTGGTTCTTATGAGTTACATTGGTCCCGTGCGAGGCGTTGGCACTACTCACGGGGCCGTTTGGGGTGTGTTTCAGAGTTTTGCCCTCAAATGGCATGTTTTCAAGCCTAAGTGTAGATATTTTGAAAATTGGGTCGTTCTCTCAAATCGGGGCTCCCGTGACCAGGCAGTCGGTTCCTATGAGTTACATTGGTCTTGTGTGACGTGATGGCACCACTCACGAGGCCGTTTGGTGGGTGTTTCAGGGTTTCTCCCTCTAACATCATGTTTTCAAGCTTAAATGCATATATTCTGAAATTTGGGTCGTGCTCTCGAATTGGGGGTCCCGTGACCACGCGGTCAGTTCCTACAAGTTAAATTGGTCCCATACGAGGTGTTGGCACCTCTCACAGGGCCGTTAGGGGTGTGTTTTGGGGTTTCACCTTCTAGCGATATGTTTCCTGGCCTAAGTGTAGATATTTTTAAAGTTTGTTCATGCTCTCGAACCGGGAGTCCTGTGACCATGCGATCGGTTCCTTCTAGTTACATTGGTCATGTGTGATTTGTTTACACTGCTCACGATATTTTAAAAATTGGGGGTGTTTTGTGATTTCTCCCTCTAACAGTATGTTTCCAAGACTAAGTAGATATATTCTAAAAATTGGGTCGTGCTTACGAACTGGAGGTCCTTTGACCACACGGTCGGTTCTTACAAGTTACATTGGTCATGTGCGAGGTGTTAGCACCGCTCAAGGGGCCGTTTGGGGGGTGTTTCAAGGTTTCTCCCTCAAATGCCATGTTTTCAAGACTAAGTGTAGATATTCTAAAAATTGGGTCATGCTCTCAAATCGGAGATCCAGTGACCCCACGATCGGTTCCTACGAGTTACATTGGTCTCGTGTGAGGTGATGGCGCTACTCATGAGGCCATTTGGTGGGTGTTTTGGGGTCTCTCCCTCTAACAGCATGTTTTCAAGTTTAAATGTAGATATTCTAAAAATTGGGTCATGGTCTCAAATAAGAGTCCCTTGACCAGGTGGTCGGTTCTTAGGAGTTATATTGGTCCCGTTTGAGGTGCTGGTGTCGCTCACGAGGCCATTTGGGGGGTGTTTCGAGGATTTTACCTCTAACGGCATGTTTTCAAGCCTAAGTGTAGATATTCTAAATGTTGGGTAATGCTCTCAAACTGGGGTTCCTATGACCGCGCGATCGGTTCCTACGAATTACATTCGCCACGTACGAGGTGTTAGCACCGCTCACGGGGCCGTTTTGGGGTTTCGCCCTCTAATGACATATTTTCAAGTCTAAGAGTAGGTATTCTAAAAAATTAGGTCGTTCTTTTGAACCGGGGATTCCCTTGATCACGCGGTCGATTCCTATGAGTCACATTGGTCCCGTGCGAGTTATTGACACCTCTCATGGGGCCGTTTGGGAGGTGTTTTGTAAATGTTCCCTCTAACAACATGTTTTCAAGCCTAAGTTTATATATTCTAAAAATTGAGTCGTGCTCACGAACTGGGGGCCCTATGATCACGCGATCGGTTCCTATAAGTTTCATTTGTCCAATGTGAGGTTTTCGCACCACACACGGGGCCGTTTGGAGGGTGTTTCCGGATTTTCCCCTTAAATGGCACGTTTTCGAACCTAAGTGTAGATATTCTAAAAATTGGGTCGTTCTCTGAATCCGGGGTTCCCGTGACCACGTAGTTAGTTCCTACGAGTTACATTGGTTTCGTGTGAGGTGATGGTGCCACTCACGAGGCCATTCCATGGGTGTTTCAAGGTTTCACCCTCTAACAACATGTTTTCAATCTTAAATGTAGATGTTAAAAAAATTGGGCCTTGCTATCGAACAATGGGTCCCGTGACCACGTGGTTAGTTCTTTCTAATTAATTTGGTACCGTACGAGGTGTTGGTGCCTCTCACCCGTTTGGGGTGTGTTTTGAGGTTTTGCCCTCTGACATCTTGTTTTGAAGCCTAAGTGAATATATTTTTAAAATTAGGTCGTGCTCTCGAATCCGGAGTCCCGTGACCACGCAATCGGTTACTACAAGTTGCATTGGTCCTATGCGATGTGTTTGCACCGCTCACAGGGGCATTTATTAGCTTCACCCTCTAACGGCGTATTTTCAAGACTAAGTGTAGATATTCTAAAAATTGGATCATGCTTACGAATTGGGGGTCCCATGACTCCACGATCAGTTCCTACGAGTTAAATTGGTTTCGTGTGAGGTGTTGATGCCGCTCACGGTGCCGATTGGGAGTCTTTAGGGGTTTCACCCTCTAACAACATGTTTTCGAGACAAAGTGTAGATATTCTAAAAATTGGTTCGTTCTCTAAAATTGGCGGTCTCGTGATCACGCGGTTGGTTCCTACGAGTTACATTGGTACCGTGCGAGATGTTGGCACCACTCACGGGGACGTTTGGGGGTTGTTTGGGGTTTTCAACCTTTAACATCATGTTTTCAAGCCTAAGTGTGCATATTCTGAAAATTGGGACATGCTCTCAAACTGAGGTTCCCGTGAACACGCGATCGGTTCCTACGAGTTATATTGGTCATGTGCGAGGTCTTGGCACCGCTCACGGGGCCATATGTGGGGTGTTTGGGGTTTGTCCTTCTAACGGCATGTTTTCAACCCTAAGTGTAGATATTCTGAAAATTAGTTCATGCTCTCGAACCGGGGGGGGGGGGGGAGGCATGACCACACGGTTGGTTCCTACGAGTTACATTGGTACCGTGCGAGTTCTTGGCTTCGCTCATGGGTCCATTTGTGGGGTCTTTTGGGGATTCACTCTCTAACGACACGTTTTCAAGCCTAAGTGTAGATATTCTGAAAACTGGGTCGTGCTCACGAACTGAGGGTTCGGTGACCACGTGATCGGTTCCTACAAGTTACATTGGTCTCTTGTGAGGTGATAGCACCGCCCTAAAGCCTCTTGGTTGGTGTTTTGGGTTTTTGACCTCTAACGGAACGTTTTCAAGATTAAATGTAGATATTCTAAAATTTGGGCCATGCTCTCTAACCGAAGGCCCCGTGATGATGGGATCAGTTCCTACGAGTTAAATTGGTCCTGTAAAAGGTGTTGGCACCTCTCACGAGGCCGTTTTGGGTGTGTTTTAGCGTTTTACCCTCTAACGTCATGTTTTCAAGCCTAAGTGTAGATATTTTTAAAATTGGTTCATGCTTTTGAACTAGGAGTTCCATGACCACGTGGTTGGTTCTTGCGAGTTACATTGGTCCCGTGAGAGGTGTTGGCATCGCTCACGGGTCCGTTTGGGGGGTGTTTCGAGGTTTCGACCTCTAACGGTCATGTTTTCAAGATTAAGTGTAGATATTCTAAAAGTTAGTCTGTGCTCTCGAACCGGGGTTCTTGTGACCACACAGTCGATTCCTACGAGTTACATTGGTCCCGTGCGAGGTGTTGGCACCGCTCACGGGGCCATTTGGGAGGTGTTTCAAGGTTTCGCCCAATAACAACATGTTTTCAAGCCTAAGTGTAGATATTATGAAAAATTGGGTCAGGCTCTCGAATCGGGGGGTCCCATGACCACCAGGTATATTCCTACGAGTTACATTTATCCCATGCGAGTTATTGGCGCCACTCATGGGGCCGTTATGGGGTGTTTCGGGGTTACGCCCTCTGATGGCATGTTTATAAGCCTAAGTATGGATATTCTAGAAATTGGATCATGCTCACGAACTGGAGTCTTGTGACCATGCGATCGATCCCTACGAATTACATTGGACCTCTGCAAGGTGTCGACATCGCTCACAGGGCCATTTAGGGGTATTTTAGGATTTCGCCCCCAAATGGCATGTTTTTAAGCCTAAGTGTAGATATTCTTAAAATTGGGTCATGCATTCGAACCGGGGGGTCCCGTGACCATGTCATCGATTTTTACGACATACATTGGTCTTGTGTGAGGTGATGGCGCCGCTCACGAGGTCGTTAGGTGGGTGTTTCTGGGTTTCGTCCTCTAATAAAATGTTTTCAAGCTTAAATGTATATATTCTAAAATTTGGGTCATGCTCTCGAACTGAGGGTCCCGTGACCATGCAGTCGGTTCCTACGAATTGAATGATCCCATACGAGGTGTTCGATCCCCTCACGGGGCCATTTATGGTGTGTTGAGGGGTTTTTCCCTCTAACGACATATTTTCAAGCCTAAGTGTACATATTTTTAAAATTTGAATGTGCTCTCGAATCGAGAGCGTCGTGACCATGCGGAGGATTCCTACGAGTTATAATTCTCATATCCGATGTGTTTGCACCAGTCATGGTGGCATATGAGGGGTGTTTTGTGGTTTCGCCCTCTCACGACATATTTTCAGGCCTAAGTGTAGATATTCCAAAAATTGGTCCATCATCTCGAATCGGGGGTCCCATGACCACGCAATCAGTTCCTATGAGTTACATTAGCCTTATGTTTGGTGTTGGTGCCACTCACGGGGCCGGTTGGGAGTGTTTCGTGGTTTCACCCTCTAACGGCATATTATGAAGCATAATTGTAGATATTCTAAAAATTGGACCGTGCTCTCGAATAAGGGGTACTGTAACCATGCGGTCGGTTCCAACAAGTTACATTGGTCCTGTGCAAGGTGTTGGCTCCGTTCACGGAGCAATTTTGGGTGTGTGTTGGGGTTTCGCACTATAACGGCATGTTTAAAGGCAAAGTTTAGTTATTCTAAAAATTGGGTTGTGCTCTCGAACCGGGGGTCGCATAACCATGCAGTCAGTTACTACGAGTTACATTGGTCCCGTGTGAGGTGTAGGTACCACTCATGGGGAATTTTGGTGGGTGTTTTGGTGTTTCTCCCTCTAACGACATGTTTTCAAGCCTAATTATAGATATTCTGAAAATTGGGTGGTGCTCTCAAACCGAGTATCCCATGACCATGTGATCCCTTCCTACGAGTTACATTAGTCCCTCTAATGACGTGTTTTCAAGCATAAGTGTATATATTTGGAAAGTTGGGCCGGGCTCTCGAATTGGGGGTCCCATGACCATGAGGTTAGTTCCTACGAGTTACATTGGTCCCGTGTGAGTTGTTGGCCCCGCTCACGGGGCCGTTTGGGGGTGTTTTACTCCCTAACAACATATTTTTAAGCCTAAGTGTAGATATTCAAAAAATTGGGTCATTCTCTTGTACCCGGGTTCTCGTGACCATGCGGTCGGTTCCTACGAGTTACATTGGTCCCATGCGAGGTGTTGGCACCGCTCACGGGGCCGTTTTGGGGTGTTTCAGGGTTTTTCACTCTAACAGCATGTTTTCAATCCTAACTGTAGATATTATGAAAAATTAGGTCGTGCTCTCGAATCAGGAGTCCCATTACCATGCAGTTAGTTCCTACTAGTTACATTGTTCCAGTGTGAGGTGGGGGTGCCGCTCACGGGGCAGTTTGGGGGATGTTTTGGGATTTCTCCCTCAAACGACATTTTATCAAGCCTAAGTGTAGATATTTTGAAAATTGGGTCATTCTCATGAATAGAGGGTCCCATGACCACGCAATCAGTTCCTATGAGTTATATTGGTCCCGTTCAAGGTGTTGGCACTGCTCACGATACTGTTTTGTATGTGTTTTGGGGTTTCCCCACTAACGGAATATTTTCAAGCCTAAGTGTAGATATTCTAAAAATTAGGTCCTGCTGTTGAGTTGGGTGTCCCCTGATAACGCCATCAGTTACTATGAGTTACACTAGCCCCGTGCAAGGGGTTGCGCCGCTCACGGGGCCATTCTGGGGGTGTTTCGAGGTTTCTCCCTCAAATGAATTGTTTTAAAACCTAAGTGTAGATATTTAGAAAATTGGGTCATGCTCTTAAATCGGGGGTCCCGTGACCATGCGGTCGGGTCCTAGTTACACTGGTCATATGCTAGGTGTTGGTACCGCTCACGGGGCTATTTAGGGGCTTGTTTTGGCATTTTCCCTCTAACAGAATGTTTTCAAGCATAAGTGTATATTTTTGGAAATTTGGGTCGGGCTCTCGAATTGCGGGTCCCATGACCACGCGGTCGGTCTCTATGAGTTCCATTGGTCCCGCATGAGGTGTTAGCCTCGCCCACGGGGCCGTTTGGGGTGTATTTTGGGGGTTTTCTCTCTAATGGCATATTTTCGAGCCTAAGTGTAGATATTCTTAAAATTGGATTGTGCTCTCGTACCGGGGTTCCCGTGACCACGCGATCGGTTCCTACGAGTTATATTAGTCCCCTATGAGGTGTTGGCACCACTCACGGGGCCGTTTTGGGGTGTTTTGGGGTTTCGCACTCTAACGACATGTTTTCAATCCTATGTGTAGATATTTTGAAAAATTAGGTCATGCTCTCGAACTGGGGTCCCATTACCATGTAGTCAGTTCCTATGAGTTACATTGGTCCAATGTGAGGTGGTGGCGCCGCTCACGGGGTAGTTTGGGGGTTGTTTTGGGGTTTCTCCCTCTAATGACATGTTAACAAGCCTAAGTGTAGATATTTTGAAAATTGGGTCGTGCTCATGAACATAGGGTCCCATGACCCTGCGATCAGTTCCTACAAGTTTCATTGGTCCCGTTCAAGGTGTTGGTGCCGCTCACAAGGCCGTTTTGTATGTGTTCTAAGGTTTCACCCTCTGACGGAATATTTTCAAGCCTAAGTGTAGATATTCTAAAATTTTGGTCCTGCTATCAAACCGGGTGTCCCGTGATAACGCCGTCAGTTACTATGAGTTACAATGGTCCCGTGCGAGGGGTTGTGCCACTCAAGGGGCCATTTAGGGGGTGTTTCAGGGTTTCCCCCTCAAACGACTTGTTTTCAAGCCTAAGTGTAGGTATTCGAAAAATTGGTACGTGCTCTCAAATTGGGGGTCCTGTGAATATGCGATCGGGTCCTCCGTGTTACATTGTTCCCATGCTAGGTGTTAGTGCCGCTCACGGGGCTATTTGGGGGGTTATTTTGGGGTTTCTCCCCCTAACGGAATGTTTTCAAGCATAAGTGTATATATTTGGAAAGTTGGGCCGAGCTCTCTAATTGGGGGTCCCATGACCACGCAGTTGGTTCCTATGAGTTACATTGGTCCCCTGTGAGGTGTTAGCCCCACTCACGGGGCCGTTTGGGGGGGGGGGGGGGGGGGGGGGGTGTTATGGAATTTTGCGCTCTAACGGCATATTTTTAAACCTAAGTTTAAATATTCTTCAAATTGGATCGTGCTCTCATACCGGGGTTCCCGTGACCACGCGATCGGTTCCTACGAGTTACATTAGTCCCCTGCGCGGTGTTTGCACCACTCACGGGGCAATTTTGGGGTGTTTCAGGGTTTCCCAATCTAACGGCATGTTTTTAATCTTAAGTGTAGATATTCTAAAAAATTAGGTCGTGCTCTCGAACCAGGGGTCCCGTTACCATGTAGTCCGTTCCTACAAGTTAAATTGGTCCCGTGTGAGGTGGTGGTTCCGCTCACGGGGCAGTTTAAGGGGTGTTTGGGGGGTTTCTCCCTCTAACCATATGTTATCAAGCCTAAGTGTAGATATTTCTAAAATTGGGTTGTGCTCTTAAATCCGGAGACCCTGTGATCACGCTGTCGGTTCTTAAGACTTTCATTGGTCTCGTAGGATGTGTTGGTACCTCTCACGTGACCGTTTGGGAGAGGGTTTTCGATGTTTCTCCCTCAAATGACATATTTTCAAGCCTAAGTATAGATATTTTGAAAATTGGGTTGTGCTATCTAATCGGTTGTCCTGTGATCACGAAGTCAATTCCTACGAGTTACATTGGTCCCGTGCGTGGTGTTGGCACTGCTCACGGGACCGTTTGGGGGTGTTTCAAGGTTTCGCCCTCTAACGGCATGTTTTCAAGCCTAAGAGTAGATATTCTGAAAATTGGGCCATGCTCTCGAACCAGGGGTCCCATGACCGTGAAGTCAGTTCTTTGAGTTACACTATACCCGTGAGAGGTATTGGCACCGTTCATAAGACCGTTTGGGGGGTGTTTCGAGATTTTTCCCTCTAAGTAAATGTTTTCAAGCCTAAGTGTAAATATTTTGAAAATTAGGTCGTTCTCACAAACTCGGGGTCCCGTAACCATGTGGTCGGTTCCTTTGAGTAACATTGGTCCCGTGTGAGGTGTTGGCACCGCTCACGGGGCCGTTTGGTGGAGGGTTTTTGGTGTTTTCCCCTGAAACGACATATTTTCAAGCATAATTGTAGATATTCTGCAAGTTGGGTCGTGGTCTCGAATTGGGGTTCCCGTGACAACATCGTCGATTCCTACGATTTACATTAGACCTATACGAGGTGTTGGCACCCGTCACGAGCCCGTTTGTTGTTTCAGTGTTTCACCCTCTAATGGCATGTTTTTAATCCTAAATGTAAATATTCACAAAAATTAGGTCATGCTCTCGAATCGGGATCCCATCACCATGCAGGCAGTTCCTATGAGTTACATTAGTCCCGTGTGAAGTGGTGGTGCCGCTCATGGGGCAGTTTGGGGGTGTTTTGGGGTTTCTCTCTCTAACAACATGTTTTCACACATAAGTGTATATATTTGGAAAGTTGGGTCTTGCTCTCAAATCAGGGGTCCCATGACCACGCAGTCGGTTCATACAAGTTACATTGGTCCCGTGTGAGGTTTTAGCATCTCTCACGGGGCCGTTAGGGGGGTGTTTTGGGGTTTTGTATTCTAACGGCATATTTTGAAGCCTAAGTATAGATATTGTTAAAATTGGTCCGTGCTCTGAAATTGAGAGACCCGTGATCACGCTGTCGATTCTTAAGAGTTACATCGGTATTATACGAGGTGTTGGTGCCACTCACGGGACCGTTTGGGGAAGGTTTTTGGTGTTTAACCCTCAAACGACATATTTTCAAGCCTAAGTGTAGATATTTTGAAATTTTGGTTGTTCTCTCGAATCAAAGATCCTGTGATCACGATGTCAATTCCTACGAGTTACATTGGCCCCGTGCGAGGTGTTGGCACCCCTCACGGGACCGTTTGAGGGGTGTTTCGGGGTTTTACCCACTAACGGCATGTTTTTAAGCCTAAGAGTATATATTCTGAAAATTGGGCCATGCTCTCGAACTAGGGGTCCTGTGACCATGAAGTCGGTTCCTTTGAGTTACATTATACCCGTACGAGGTGTTGGCGCCGCTCAGAGGGCCGTTTGGGGGGTGTTTCAGGGTCTTGCCTTCTAAGGGCATATTTTTAAGCATAAGTGTAGATAATCTAAATAGTAGGTCATGCTCATGAACTAGGGCTCCCGTGACCACGTGGTTGGTTCCTTTGAGTTACATTGGTCCCGTGCGAGGTGTTGGCCCCACTCATGGGGCCGTTTGGGGGAAGATTCTCGGTGTTTCGCCTTTAAACGTCATATTTTCAAGCATAATTGTAGATATTCTAAAAGTTGGGTTGTGATCTCGAATCGAGGTTCCCGTGACCACGTCGTCGGTTCCTATAATTTATATTAGTCCCATACAAGGTGTTGGCACCCCTCACAGGGCCGTCTGGGGGTGTTTCAGGGTTTCGCCCTCTAACGACATGTTTACAATCCTAAGTGTAGATATTCTAAAAAATTAGGTCGTGCTCTCGAATCGGGGATCCCGTTACCATGCAACCAGTTCCTATGAGTTACATTGGTCCCGTGTGAGGTGGTGGTGCCACTCACGGGGCAGTTTGGGGAGTGTTTTGGGGGTTCGCCCTCTAAAGATATGTTATTAAGCCTAAGTGTAGATTTCTAAAAATTGGGTCGTGCTCATGAACGGGGGTCCCATGACCCTGGGATCAGTTCCTACGAGTTACATTGGTCCCATTCAAGGTGTTGGCGCCGCTCACAAGGCCGTTTTGTATATGTTTGGGGGGTTTTCCCACTGACGGAATGTTTTCAAGCCTAAGTGTCGATATTCTAAAATTTAGGTCCTGTTGTTGAACCGGGTGTCCCGTGATAATTCCGTCAGTTCCTATGAGTTACATCGGTTCCGTGCGAGGTGTTTCGCCGTTCACGGGGCCATTCAGGGGTTGTTTTGGGGTTTCTCCCTGGAACAACTTATTTACAAGCCTAAGTGTAGATATTCGAAAAATTGGGTCGTGCTCTCAAATCGGGGGTCCCATGACCACGCGATCGGGTCCTACGTATTACATTGGTCCTGTGCTAGGTGTTGGTGTCGCTCACGGGGCTGTTTGGAGGGTGTTTCGGGATTTCTCGCTCTAACTGCATGTTTTTAAGTGTATATATTTGGAAAGTTGGGTCGTGCTCGCAAATCATGGGTCCTATGACCACGCGGTCGGTTCCTACGAGTTACATTGGTCCCGTGTGAGGTGTTAGCCCCGCTCACGGGGCCGTTTGGGGGGTGTTTCGGGGTTTTTCATTCTAACGACATATTTTCAAGCCTAAGTGTATTTATTCTTAAATTTGGTTCAGGCTCTCAAATTGAGTGACCCGTGATCACGCTGTTGTTTCCTAAGAGTTACATTGGTCTCGTACGAGGTGTTGGTGCCGCTCACGAGACCGTTTGGGGGTGGTTTTTTGATGTTTCATCCTCAAATGGAATATTCTCAAGCCTAAGTGTAGATATTATGAAAATTGGGTCGTTCTCTTGAATCGGGGGTCTTGTGATCATGATGTCAATTCCTACAATTTACATTGGTCCCGTGCGAGTTGTTGGTGCCGCTCACGGGACCGTTTGGGGGGTGTTTCGGGGTTTCGCCCTCTAACGACATGTTTTCAAGCCTAAGAGTAGATATTTTGAAAATTAGGCGTGCTCTGACCATGAAGTCGGTTCCTTCGAGTTACATTGGTCCCGTGCGAGGTGTTGACACCACCACAGGGCCGTTTGCGGGGTGTTTTCGGGTTTTGCCCTCTAAGGGCATGTTTTTAAGCCTAAGTGTAGATATTATGAAAATTAGGTCGTGCTCACGGACCGGGGGCTCCATGACCATGGGGTCAGTTTCATTGATTTACATTGGTCCCGTGAGAGGTATTTGCACTGCTCACAAGGCCGTTTGGGGTGGTTTTCATGGTTTTTCCCTCTAACAACATGATCTCAAGGCAAAAGTGTTGATATTATTGAAATTGGGTCATGCTTTTGAACTCGGGGTCCTATGGCCACACAATCAGTTCCTACGAGTTGCATCGGTCCCATGCGAGGTGTTGGCACCACTTACGGGGTCGTTTGGGTGGTGTTTCAGGGTTTCAACCTCTTATGACATGTTTTCAAGCCTAAATGTAGAGATTCTGAAAATTGGGTCGTGCTCTCGAACCGAGGGTCCTGTGATCACACGGTCTGTTCCTACGAGTTACATTGCTCCCATGCGAGGTGTTGGTGTCATTCAGTGGGTCGTTTGGGGGTGGTTCGGGGTTTCTCCCTCTAACGGCATGTTTTCAATCCTAAGTTTAAATATTCTCAAAATTGGGTCATGCTCTCGAATCGGAGGTCTCGTTACCACGCGGTCAGTTCCTATGAGTCACATTGAGCCCATGCGAAATGATGGCGTCGCTCATGGGGAAGTTCATGGGGTGTTTTAGGGTTTCTCCCTCTAAGAACATGTTTTCAAGCCTAAGTGTAGATATTCTGAAAACTGGGTCACGCACTCGAACTAGGGGTCCCATGACCACGCGGTCGTTCCTAAGAGTTTCATAGGTCACGTGCGAGGTGTTGGCATGGGCCATTTAGGGGGTGTTTTGGGGTCTGGACTTCTAACGGGATGTTTTCAAGCCTAAGTGTAGATATTTTGAAAATTGGGTCGTGCTCTCGAATCGAGGGTCCCCTAACCATGCTATCGGTTGCTATGAGTTACATTGGTCCTGTGCGATGTGTTTGCACCATTCATGGGGCCGTTTGGGGGGTATTTTGGGGTTTCTCCCTCTAACAGCATATTTTTAAGCCTAAGTGTACATATTCTAAATATTGGGTCGTGCTCTCAAACCGGGGGTTCCATGACCACACAATCGGTTCTTACGAGGTACATTTGTCCCGTACGAGGTGTTGGCACTATTCATGGGGCCGTTTGGGCAGTATTTTGGGGTTTCCCCATCTAACGACATGTTTTTAACACTAAGTGTAGATATTTTGAAAATTGGGATGTGCTTTTGAACCCCGGGTCCCATGACCACACAGTCGGTTCCTACGAGTTACATTGGTCCCATACGAGGTATTAGTGCTGTTCATGGGGCTATTTATGGGGTGTTTTGGGGTTTTGCGCTCTAACGGCATGTTTTCAAGCCTAGGTGTAAATATTTTGAAAATTGGGTCATGCTCTCGAATCGGGGGTCCCATGACCACGCGATCGGTACCTTCGATTTATATTAGTCCGATGCAAGGTGTTAACACTTCTCACGGGGCCATTTGGGCGGTGTTTGAAGGTTTTTTTCATCTAACAACATGTTTTCAAGCCTAAGGTTGGATATTATGTAAATTGGATCGTTCTCTCAAATCGGGGGTCTCATGACCATGTAGATGGTTCCTATGAGTTTCATTGGTCTCGTGCGAGGTGTTGGTGCCACTGACAGGGCCATTTGGGAGGTTCCGTGACCACATGGTCGGTTCCTACGAGTTACATTGGTCTCATGCAAGGTGTTGGCTCCACTAACAGGGCCGTTTTTTTTTTTGTGGTTTTGCATTCTAACGACATGTTTTCAAGACTAAGTTGAGAGGTGTACTCCACCTCATATTCGGGATTCTCCATTATAGGTAAGGCATTGGAAACTTAGGAAAGTGTCAAAGGTAGTGTAGCATTTTTCTAGAGTAGCATGGGGTGTGTGTGTGTGTGTGTGAAATACAACAAATTCAAAAACAAGCTCACTTAGGCTTGAAAATGATCCACGGGGGTGTGGGCACCCCCAGTGACACCCAAATGACACTGCGAGTGGAAGAAAAACCTCGAACGCAATTGTATCGAGCTAAAGATTTTTGTAAATTTTTACAGCTCAAGAGTTTTGCGAACTGGATATTAATTCGAGAGAGATGGTTAGAGACCTTGGTAATCCTACATGCTATGACAACCAGTAACTATCCGACATATTAGTTAACGATTGGACATCAGTCCCGTGTGAGGTGTTAGGGCCGTTTGGGTGGTGTTTTGTTTTTTCTCCCTCTAACGGCATGTTTTTATGCTAAAGTCTAGATATTTTAAAATTATTGTCACACTCGTGATAACGCGGCCAGTTCCTAGGAGTTACATTGGTCCTGTGCGAGGTATCCGCATGTCTTGCGAGGCCATTTGGGGAGTGTTTTGTTTTTTAGCCCTAGAACGAAATGTTTTTAAGCTTAAGCATAGATATTTTCAAATTATTGTCATATTCTCAAATCGGGGGTCCCTTGATCACGCAATCAGTTCCTGCGAGTTACTTTATTTTTTTTCCCTCTAACTACATGTTTTTAAGCCTAAGTCTATATATTTTGAAATTATCATCAAATTCTCAAACCGGGGGTACCATGTCATTGAGGTCAGTTCTTGTGGGTCATTTTGGAGGTGCTTTGGGTTTTCTCCCTTTAAAGGCAAGTTTGGCAAGAGCTTCTGCCTTTTCTGGCGTTACTAAATGCACCGTCTTGTAGAGATCATTGAAATTGTTCTGGAAAGGATCCCTGAATAATATAATGCATTTTTCCATTTGGGGTTATATAGCGTATTCCATATACGATTCCTCTAATTAAGAGGAGTGTGTCGTTCATTAATATCCACCAATCCAGGACACTTCAATAGTATTTTCCCCCATTCTTGATGTTTCTCATTTACAACACTCCTTTTCCCTCTCTTTAAGTGTTCCTTCATCGTGAATTTCTCACCGGCAAGCTTCTCATACAGATTATAACTTACTCCCAGGATAATTTGGTCTTTCTTCCACGAATACACCTTCGTCACGCATACAACTTATTTTTTCGCAGACCTTTTCTCTCAAAGAAGCTTAAGATCTCTATTTTCATTTCTAGATTTGTCAGGATTGTTGAGGTTATGATTTGGGTACTTCTAGATTTCCTTTTTTAACAAAAAAATTGAAAGTTAAATTCCCATTTCATAACCTCAACAATCCTGGAAAATCTAGAAATGAAAATAGAGATGTTAAGCTTCTTTGAGAGAAAAGGTCTGCAAGAAAATAAGTTGTACGCGTAACAATGCTGCATTCATGGCAGAAAGACCAAAGCGTAGGTTTTCAAGACTAAGTGTTATTGTTTTTGAATTTTGTTGTATTTCACACACATACCATGCTACTCTATACAAACACTACACTAGCTTTGACACTTTCCCAAGCTTCCAACGCCATACCTATGATGGTGAATCCCGAATATAAGGTGGAGTACAAATCCACCGCTAATGATGCTTGGCACACCTCTCGACTAATTATCCATGATCAATATGTGATCGTGAAGATCTTAAACTAACCCGAATCTTATGATTGATTATCCATGTTTGGGGGGTATTTAGGGGTTTTGCCCCCTAATGGCATGTTTGTAAGCCTAAGTTTAGATATTTTTAAATTAACATCATGTTCTCAAATAGGGGGTCCCGTGATTATCCAACAGCCAAAAACCAATAACAAGCCAACAACCAATAATTATCCCGTACTTTTTGTAACATGCTATTCAGCAACAAGCCAACAACAAATAATTATCCAATAACAAAACCAAAAATTATCACGTACTCCTTCTAACATACTATCCAATAACAAGCCAACAACCAATAATTATCCAAATGCCAAACCAAACAAAATCAATAATCATCTCGTACTCCTTCTATCATCTAAAAGATTTAAAAAATAATCCATATCAATTATATAACTACTTCAGTTAAATTAAAGAGTACCTGATTCGTGCGATCCAAGAAGGCCATTAAATAGAGTCTACTGAATATGTGATTAGACCAAATTGATCCTGGAGCCCCCAACGTATTCTTTTACATGTACATTTGTTTATTAGTTTCTTTAATACAATAATCATAAAATCAAGATAATTTAACTTCATTTTATGAACAGTGCATCAATGAAACTAATCACTAAATGTATATGTACGAGAACACGTGGAAATTGAGTTGGGTTAATTTGATCCAATGACAAACTCAAATGACTCTATTTTCAAACCAAGCATCATGTGAAAGTAACTAAACATTTGACTAAACATAACATATTACCGAAAGTTAACTTACATAAATCATATTAAACATTCGTAAAAGTAACTAATCATTCATACATCAAAGTAAAGTGCTAGGACAATGTTAATATCATAATAGGATAAAAATAAGATTGATAAGGATAACATAATATTTTGGTACTCAATCTTCCTCTAAATCAACTAAAAGATCCTTCAAATTACAGTTGTCATGAAGAGATGACTTGAACTCTTTTAAAGCCTTTAATGCATACACATGAGTAGTCATACCCTTTGGTGCATGCAAAACAATTGACAAATTTTCATCGTTTATGCACTTTGAGTAGAATACCTTCTTTATGTTCTAAAAGGCACAAATAAAAGGCCCGTCGACTATGCAATCTTTACTCTTCAACTTTAATAAATCTACCATAACAAGTTTTTGGAGTCAGTATCAACTTTGCAAGCATTCTTTGTATCATCCACCTTTATCCAATAACAATAGAATATGATTTTTGTGAAATCTAATTAATCAAGTTCTAGGATTTGTTTGATTATCCCATAATAGGTTAGCACCATATTCTTTGAATTTTTATCGATTTTGCTAGCGATACAGGTGGTCAAGGAAGAATTTGATATTCCACTATTTTGCATCAATAGATTTTCCTCATATGGATATGCAATGAAATCAAAGATGTTGGCGAGGAATTTCTTAAACTCTTATGCACAAAAACTAAATCCTTTTGGTAGGAGTGCAAGACTAGAAGATACATCATCTCTTTTTAGAAGTTGCATTTATTAATGAATTTGTATTAGGGCATGTTTTTATCGCACATGAATAAATAACCGCACACATAAGATGTGAAATTTACCTCTTTTGATACCAATGCCCTAAAATCAGTTGTCATGCAATTTCTCCTGTTATTTTAGGCAATTTCATTCTCGTACTTCCTACCGGTAAATTGTAGATTTTAGATCATAATATTTAAAGAAAACATATAATTGAAGAAGAAGAATTCAGTAGATACTCACTCTCTCCGGTCTTCGACTTCATCTTGCGATTCAAAGAGAAAACGAGTTGCTTGCTCGTATTATAGATTAGTAAGTTTCACCTCTTTAGGATTCCCAAATGGAAATTCGTCCTCAAACTCATCAGGTTCCTCGATCACTCATTCTCTATGAGGATTGAACCTCCTCATCTCTTGTTCTGGCATATGTTCCCAAGCGTATAGCGATGATTTCATCGTTACGTATTCTTTAAAAATTGACCCTCCAATATACCGTGTATTCTTTACGTAATTTTTGAAGGTTTTCATCAAGAGCTCGAAAGGATACATCCAACGATACCTAATGGGACCAAACAATAAAGATTCATCGCATAAATACACAAGCAGATGGATGCTGATATCGAAGAACGATAGAGGAAAATATTTCTCTAATACACATACTGCCTCGACCAAAGTTTATTTCGCAGATTTCACGTTCCTTTTTTTACCACTTTTGCACAAAGTAGGGTAAACACAAACTGATTTGCATAATTTCCCGATGAAGATCTTTGTGTTCAGAAAACAAATGCCAAAATAATAGAAGGATTAATTGGATGATTACGTGTCAGTTATGAGGCCTAAAGTGTTTCAAGTCATTTGCTTGGTAGCTTAATACCCTAAGTATATTACCAGATTAAATGGTTGGAGTTTTAAAGTTGAACAATGTGTCTAAGAAGATATTATTCTCACTAGTAGTCAAACTGAAAGCAGCCCGAGGGGTAGAAATTCTTCCTGTTATAGGATCATTTTTAAACAATAGTATTCTTCCTATTGTAGGATCGTGTTTTAACCATAGTTTATTCTCTATTTTCATAAGGTATATTAGTTTGATTAAGGTTTTGATAATGGAAAGGATTTGAGTCAGTGGATGCGGAACCTAAAATACTCAAATAATTTCCAACTCTAAATAAATACCAAGCCCTAAATGACAATACCCTTAAATAATGCAATTTATTTTAATCCCCAATAACCCCATTCAGCCAATACTAATAATACTCAATAAATTTCAAACTCTAGATAAATTTCAATCCCTAAATGATAATACCCTTAAATAATGCAATTTATCTTAGTCCCTAAGTAACCACATTCACTCAATACTAATAATGACAATACCATTAAATAATGCAATTAATTTCAAACTCTAAATAACTATTCACAATCAATGTTAACAATACTTAATAAATTTCAATCCCCAAATATAACATACCCAATCAAAATATGAAACTATAAAACATCCCTTTTTCTTCAAAAAATGTATACACACATACATACACATACACACACATACACACATATATACACACACGTATACACACATATGCACACATATACACATACATATACACACACATATACACACACATATACACATTCACATACATATACACACACATATACACATGTACACACACATATACATAAAAATACACACACATATACACACATACACATTAGGTTTAAAAAAAAATAGGGCTTACTTTTGAGATGGAGGGAGAGATTCGGGCTGAAATTAGGGTTTGAGATTAAGAGAATGCAAATCATGAAAATCGCCCAGAGAATGAGAGAGAGAGATTGATGCATGAAGAAATAAAATGGCGGCAGATTGTTTTTAGTATAAGGACACTGGTCACGGCCTAGAGTCGTGGCCCATTACCATGTCCCTTAAATTTTTTCCACATTAGCGTGCAGAGTGTACCCTTGGTCACGGCCCTTGTTCGTGACCCCACCATGACCAAATTTGGAGGGAACTTTGGCGTGAATTCGACGTCATAATGGTTATGAACTGGCCACATCCTAAGTCCGTGACCCATACTGGTCAAGTATGGTGGTCCGTGACCACTTCTAAGAGCATCTATGGCCACACTGGATCATGGATATGGTCACGTCAAATTTTATGTGCTCAGGGCTTTGGGTCGTGACCCCATGGGGGTGACCATTCGCAGGATTTGGTGTAGAGACTACTCCCAACCTCCCCCAAAGTTGAGTATACACATTCTAAGCATGTCCTTTAACATCTGATTAAGCCACTCAATCTGCGCATCCATCTATGGATGATACGTCATACTCAATCGCAAATCCATGGCCATAGCTTTCTGAAAGCTCTACCAAAAATGGGGCCAAGAAATCTTGTCCCTATCGGATAAGATATTAATACGCAACCCATGTTATCTCACAATCTCAGTAATAAATAACTGCACGTACTGCCTCGTCTCACTATTCGTACAAACTTATATAAAATAGGCCACCTTGGTCAATCAATCCACAATCACCTTGATGGAGTTATTACCACTCTATGATGTCATTAACCCAATAATGAAGTCCATAGTTATTCTCTCCCACTTCCACACTTGGATCTCAAGTTGGTGAAGCATATCTGTTGTTATTTGGTGGTTTATCTTCACTATATAACAAGTAGCACACTTTAAGACAAACTCTACTATGTCCCGCTTCATTCACAACCACTAATATTGCCTGTGCATAGCCTAGTACATCTTATCACCGTCAGGATGTATTGCAAACCACAATCCATGAGACTCATTCATCACTGCGTGTCTCAAATTCACATCCTCCAAAACCACAAGCCTCTTATTAAAGCATAATTCTCCCTTGAAAATGATCGACTATGACTCCACCCCATCTACTAATAATTGTATCTCCTTGTCCTGACAGAATTGGTCCTCATCCTATGCTTTCACTACTCGTATAACTTTCTCGAGTGTGATAACTAAAACTAACATGCAAGCTCTGTAAATGTCATTATTATGTTGAAGCTCATCCCACTCTACCTTCTAAACCTCTGCTACGTCTCCAGTAGGTTGTCGACTCAACGTGTCTTCCACCATGTTAGCTTTCCTAGGATGATAGTGAATATCAAACTGTTAAATTTTCTTAAACTCCAACCATCTCCTCTGGCACATATTTAAATCCTTCTTCATGAAAAAGTACTATAGTGACTTATGATCCGTGAATAAGATGAACCTCTCACCTAAAATATAGTGCCTCCAAATCCTCAAGGTAAATATAAATATTGCTAGCTCTAGGTCATGTGTGGGTTAATTCCTCTCGTGGGGCTTAAACTTGTGAGATGCATAAGCTATAACCCTATCATCATACTGTAATACACCTACAAGTCCCTTCAAAGATGCATCTCTGAAAACATGGTACTCCACTCCTCCCATACGCAGTGCAAGCACAAATGCTAAAGTTAATTTTTTATTTAGCTCTTCAAAAGCTAACTGACAGTAGTCATCCCAACAAACAGTACCCCCTTATGACTTAGATCAGTCAACGGACTCACAATCTTTGAGAAGCCCTTCATGAAGTGGCGATAATACCCACCTAACCCTAAAAAGATCTGAACCTCAATCGGTATCATGGGTTGTCCTCACTCCCTCACCGTCTATACCATAATTGGATCCATGGAAATCCCCCTATTCGATATAATCTGCCTAAAAAAATGCACCTCCCTCAACCAAAATCCATGATTCACAAACTTGGCATACCACAGGTGATCCCATAATGTTTGTAAAACCAAACTCATGTGCTCTACATGCACATCCTCAGTGCAAAAATAATCTAGAATATCATAAATGAACACAATCACGAATTGGTCCAGAAAATCTCTGAAGACCCTATTCATGAGGTCCATGAACACTATCGGTATATTAGTCAACCCAAATGGCATCACCCTGAACTCGTACGATCCATACCGCATTAAGAATGGGGTTTTAGGAACGTCCTCCTTCCTAATAACTAAATGGTTGAACCCCGGTCGGAAATCTATATTTGAGAAGAATCTGGATCTTCTCCACTAATCGAACAGGTCATTGATTCAAGGCAAAAGATACTTATTCTGAATCATGACCTTGTTTAGCTCCCGATAGTCTACACACAGACGAAGAGACCCATCTTTTTTCTTCATAAATGTCATTAGTGCACCCCATGGAGATGTACTTCGCCTAATAATGCCCTGTCGCGAGAGTTACTGAATCTGATCCCTCAACTTCTACATTTCTAGAGAGCCGATAAGGTATGGTGCACATGCAATTGGCCTCATCCCAGGCAGTAAATCAATCACAAACTCGATCTCCCAGCTGGGTGGCAGCCCGGGTATCTCTTAAAAAACTTTAGCAAACTTCCTCATAATTAAAATATAATCCAAGGAGACAACCACCTCAAGTGAGATCTCCTCCTCAATATAATAAAGGTGCGTGGTCGACCCTCCCTTGGGAAGAGGCATCTCCACATGGAACATCTCATGCCTCAAAATGGAGAATACAATGGTCCTCCCATAAATTTCTCTGTTTAACGGCTTTTTTCAAAACTAAGTCTAACTATTTAGAAGTTTTAGTCATTTTCTCAAATCAGCAGTTCCATGACTATGCGGTCAGTTGCTACGTGTTAAGTTGGTCTTATGTGAAGTGTTTGTGCCTCTTGCGTGACCATTGGGGGATTATTTTTCATTTTTCATCCTTTAACGATAAGTTTTCAATCACAAGTCTAAATATTTTCATGTTTTGGTCATATTCATAAATTAGGAGTTCCGTGACTACGCGGTCAGTTGTTATGCGTTCCATTGGTCCCGTGCGAGGTGTTCATGACTCTTGCATGGTTGTTTGGGTGACTTTTCTATTTTCAACCTTTAACGGCTTGTTTAAAATCATAAGTATAACTATTTACAAGTTTTGGTCATATTCTCAAATCGATAGTCTCGTGACTATGCGTTCAGTTACTACATGTTATGTTGTTCCAATGCGAGGTGTTCGTTCATCTTATGAAGTTGTTTGGGATTATTTTGAATTTTCCCTCTTTAAAGAAATGTTTTCAAGTCTATGTTTAACTATTTGCAAGTTTGGTCATATTCTTAAATCGGGAGTCAAGTGACTACGTAATCAATTGCTACATGTTATGTTGGTCCTGTGTGCGGTGTTCGTGCCTCTTGGGGGGAATTTTGGGGTTATTTTTCATGTTCTCCCTTTAAGGGCATGTTTTCAAGCCTAGGTCTAACAATTTTCAAGTTTTTGTCATATTCTCAAATCGAGAGTCTCGTAACTACATGGTTTGTTTCCATGTATTAAGTTGGTACCGTGGGAGGTGTTGTCGTTTACTTTTTTTTCCATTTTCACCCTTTAGAGGCAGGCTTGAGACATATTCTTAAATCGGGAGTCTTGTGACTATGCATTCAGTTGTTATGTGTTAAGTTGGTCCCATGAGAGGTGTTCGTGCCTTTTGCGAAGCCGTTTGGGTGATGTTTTCCATTTTCACCCTTTAACGACATGCTTTCAATCAAATGCCTAACTATTTGCAAGTTTTGGTTATATTATCAAATATGGTCTCCCATGACCACACTTTTAGTTGCCATTTGTTACATTGGTCCCATGCGAGGTGTTCGTACCTCTTACGAGGCTGTTTAAGGGTCATTTTGCATTTTTGCCCTTTAAGGGTGTGTTTTCAAGTTTAAGTCTAACTATTTGCAAATTTTTGTCATATTCTCAAATCGGGACTCACGTGACTACGCAGTTAGTTTCTACATGATACATTGGTTTTGAGTGAGTTGTTCGTGCCTCTTACGAGGACATTCAAGAATTATTTTGTATTTTTCCCTTTAACTGCATGTTTTCGAGCCTAAGTCTTGCTATCTGCATATTTTGTTCTCTTTCTCAAATTAGGAGTCATGTGACTATGCAGTTAGTTTCTACATGTTATGCTGGTCCCGTGCGCGGTGTCCATGCCTCTTGTCGGACCGTTTGGGGGCAATTTATCATTTTTGCCATCCAGCGGGATGTATCGAGCCTAAGTATTTACAAGGTTGGGTCATATTATCAAACTAAAAGTCACGTGACTATGTGGTCTATTGCTACATGTTATGTTAGTCCCGTGGAAGTTGTCCATGCTTCTTGCGGGACCATTTGGGAGTTATTTTGCATTTTTACCCTTCAACCACATATTTTGAGACCAACGTCTAACTATTTTCAAATTTTAGTCACATTGTCAATCTAGAGTCTTTTGACTATGTGGTTAGTTACTATGTGTTATGTTGGTCCCGTGCGAGGTGTTAATGCCTCTTACGGGGCCATTTAGGGTTACTTTTCATTTTATCCCCTTAACGACATGTTTTCAAGCCTAAGTCTCACTAATTGGAAGTTTTTGTCATATTCTCAAACTCTGAGTTTCGTGACTATGCATTCAGTTGCTATATGTTACGTTGGTCCAATGCGAGGTGTTCGTGCCTTTTACGGGTCTAATTGGGAGTCGTTTTTCATGTTCACCCTTCAATAACATGTTTTCGAGCCTAAGTTTAACTATTTACAAGTTTTGAGTCATATTCTCAAATCAGGAGTCTCGTGACTATGCGAATTGTTGTTACGAACTACGTTGGTCCCATGCCTGTTGTAGGGTTCCTTAGGGTCTCTATTGCATTTTTGCACCGCCACGACATGTTTTCAAGCCTAAGTCTAATTATTTTCAAGTTTGGGTCATATTCTCAAACCAGGAGACCCCTAACTATTCGATGAGTTTCTACGTATTACGTTGGTCCCGTGTGAGGTGTTGGTGCATCTTTCTAGGCCGTTTGGGGCTATTTTAATTTTCTGCCTTTAATAACATGTTTTTAAACCTATGTCTAACGATATGAAAATAATGATCATATTATCAAACTAGTAGTCCCATGACTAAGTGATCAGTTGCTACGTGTTATGTTTGTCCTTGCATACAAGGTATTTGTCCCTCTTGCGATATTATTCAGGGGTTGTTTTTCATTTTTCCCTTTAACGGGGTTTTTTCAAGCCTAAGTCTAAATATTTGCAAGTTTTGGTTATATTCTCAAATCGAAAGTCCCACCACTATGCGATCTTGCTACGTGTTATGTTGGTCCCGTACGAGGTGTCTATACCTCATATGGTATTGTGTGGGGGTTGTTTTGCATTTTCGTCCTTCAACGACATATTTTTAAGACCATATCTAACTTTGTGCAAGTTTTGGTCATATTATAAAACTGGGAGTCTGATGAGTATGCAGTTAGTTGCTACTTGTTACGTCAGTCTCGTCCGAGAAGTTCGTGTCTCTTTCTAGGAAGTTTGGGGTTATTTTGCATTTTTTCCCTTTAACGGTGTTTTGAAACCTAAGTCTAACTATTTGCAAGTTTTTCTTGTGTTTTGAAACCGGTAGTCCCGTGAATATCTAGTCAGTTGCTATATGTTACGTTGGTCTAGTTCGAGGTGTTCGTGCCTCCTGTAGGGCCGTGTGGGGGCTATTTGACTTTTTCATCCATCAATAGCATGTTTTCAAGCCCTAGTCTAACTATTTGCAAGTTTGGATTATATTATCAAACCGAGAGTGCTATGATTGTGGAGTTAATTGCTATTTGTTGGTCCCATGCAAGTTGTTCATGCCTCTTGTGGGGCCGTTTGGTTGTTGTCTTGCATTTACTTCCTTTAACGACATATTTTGAAGACTAAGTCTAGTTATTTGTAAGTTTTTGTCTTATTCTCAAATCGGGAGTCCTATGACTATGCAGTCAATTGCTACATGTTACGTTGCCCGTGAGAGGTGTTTGTGCCTCTTTAGGGGACATTTAGGGGTTGTTTGGTATTAATACCCCATAACAGCATGTTTAAAGACTAAGTCTAACTATTTGAAAGTTTTGATCGTATTCTCAAATCGAGAGTCCCACGATTAAGCGGTCAGTTGCTACATGTTTTATTGGTCCCGTACGAGGTGTTTATGCCTCTTGCGGGGCCATTTTACGTTTTTTTACCTTCAATGGCATATTTTAAATCCTAACTCTACTATTTCAAAATGTTTGGGTCATATTCTTAAATCGGGAGTCTCGTGACCAAGAAATTAATTGTTACGTGCTACCTTGGTCCCGTGCGAACTATTTGTGCCTCTTACGAGGTCGGTTAGGGGTTGTTTTACATTCTTGGCCCTTTAACAACTTATTTTCAAGCCTATGTCTAAATATTTATAATTTTTGGTCTTATTGTCAAACCGAGAGTTTCGTGACTATGCAGTTAGTTGCTACATGATACGTTGATCCTATGAGAACATTTGGGGGTTGTTTTGCATTTTCTGGTTAAGTCTAGCTATTTGTAAATTTTGATCATATTCTCAAGCTGGAATTCCCGTGACTAGAAGGTGCTACATGTTACATGCGAGGTCTTCATGCCTCTTGTGGGATATTTGAGGGTTGTTTTGCATTTTTCCCTTTAATAACTTATTTTCAAGCATAAGCCTAACTATTTGCATGTTTAGGTCATATTCTTATACTCGTGGTCCCGTGACTACACAATCAGTTGCTATGTGTTATGTCGGTCACTTGTGAGTTGTCCATGCCTTTTGTGGGACTATTTGGGCGCAGTTTTTCATTTTTGTACTTTACCGACGTGTTTTCAAGCCTAAGTCTAACTATTTTCAAGTTTTGGTCATATTCTCAAACTAGGAGTTCCATGACTATATGATCTTTTGCTACATGTTACGTTAGTCTCGTGCGAGGTGTTAATGCCTCTTATAAGTCCGTTCGGGGGGTATTTGCATAACGACATGTTTTAAAGCCCAAGTCTAACTACTTCTAAGTTCGGGTCACATTTTCAAATCGAGAGTCCCGTGACTACGCATCAAGTTTTTACGAGTTATATTGGTCCCATGTGAGGTGCTCGTTCCTCTTATAGTGTTGTTTGGTGGTTATTTTTCATTTTTTCCCATTGATAACAGATTTTAAAGCCTAAGTCTAACTATTTACAAGTTTTGGTCTTACTCTTAAACTTGGAGTCCCATGACTACACGATTTGTCGCTACATATTACAATGATCCCGTACGAGGTGTTTGTGCTACTTACGAGTCCATTGAGGGTTATTATATTTAATTGCATGTTTTCAAGCCTAGGTTCTAATTATTTTCAAGTTTGGGTCATATTCTTACAAAGGGAGTCCCATGACTACACAATCAATTGCTACATGTTATCTTGGTCCCGTGTGAGGTGTTCGTGCCGATTACGATGTTTTCAGAGGCGTTTTTTCTTTTTTGCACTCTAGTGGCATATTTTCAAGCTTAAGTCTACTGTTTATAAGTTTTTGTCATATTCTTAAATCGATAGTCTCGTGACCATAAGGTTAGTTGATATATGTTACGTTGGTCCCGTGCGAGGTGTCCATGTCTCTTGTAGGGACCTTTCCGGACATTTTTACATCAATGACATGTTTTTAAGCCTAAGTCTAACTATTTTCATGTTTGGTTCATATTCTCATACTGGAAGTCCAGTGACTATGCGATAAGTTGCTATATGTTATATTGGTCTTGTGCGAGGTGTTCGTGCCTCTTTTTGGATGTTTTGCCATTTCACAATTTAATGATTTTTCAATCCTAAGTCTAAGAATTTGTAAGGTTTTGTCTTATTCTCAAAGTGATAGTCCCGTGACTATGCGATCTATTGCTATGTGTTATGTTGGTCCCGTCTGAGCTGTTTGTGCCTCTTGTGGGGCCATTTGGGGGCTATTTGGCATATTTGGCCTTTAACAACATTTGTTAAATCTAAGTCTAATTTCTTCAAAAGTTCAGTCATATTCTCAAACTAGGAGTCCCATGACTACATGGTCAGTTTTTATGTGTTATGTTGGTCCCGTGAGAGGTGTTGTGCTTCTTATGGGGCCATTTGGGAGTCGTTAGGCATTTTCATCCTTTCATGACATGTTTTCGAGCCTACGTCTAACTATTTGTAGGTTTGCGTAATATTCTTAAATTACGAGTCCCGTGACTATACGGTCAGTTTCTACATGTTATGTTTTTCCCCTGCGAGGTGTCCGTGCCTATTGTGAGGTCATTTGCAGGCTGTTTTGCATTTTTGCATTCTTGCACTTCAACGACATATTTTCAAGCCCAAAGTATAACAATTTACATGTTTTGGTCATTGTAGAGGGGGATCAAAGATAATCCTGAGATTAGAGATAGTCCCCCACATTAACAACAGTGATTGGAATTATGGCAACTCAGTGAGGCAGCTCAGCGTGGCAACTCAATGAGGCAGCTCAGCATGGCAACTCAGTGAGGCAGCTCAGTGTGGCAACCCAGAGGGACCTTCCAGCAAAGAAACTAACTGAGAGAGCTCATCCCTTAGTCCTGTTTATTAATTTAGCCTTGTTGTATCTTTTGCTTATATTGACTATGAGCTATAACGATTGGAAAGATGTAACGAGTATAAAGATTTTGTGTGAGATCGAATGGTATTCGTGAGAGACCAGGCTTGGCAGGGCCTGGGAGAGCTTTCATGCTCTATCGAATTACCTCACTGTGGGAACTTTAAAGGGACTTGGTTTTGAGGATTGAGAAGTGAGGTGCCGTTGGGGCTTGTCCTGACCATCTTAGATACACCTGGTAAAACACCGAAGGACCCTGACCGTTGAACCTCGGGTGGAGCATATTTGAGTTTCATCAGGCGTTGATCTCTGAACCAAACATCCATCTACTTAATGTCACATCTACTGTTGGTGATGTCACTAGCCAAATAGACAATGTCAAATTTGAACTTGAGTAAGCCACTGTGGTATTTGGGGCTATCAGACAGTTGGTGAGGAACCTCTGTGACGATAACCCCCTGACACACAGTGGTTAGGTAAAAGGCATGTCTTAGCATTTAATGTTTATGACGTGGATATAACTAGTGCATCAGGTATTTAATGTTTGTGACATAAGTATGAGGGATGTCTTTCACATGCATTAATGACTGAGTTGCCTCGAGGGTAGTGTGGGGGCTAGTTAAGGACCCCAACCACCTCTCGGGAGAGGAGTTCTTATTTAGAGAGTTCATAAGTTATTATTAGAGAGATTTATTATGAACCGGAGGGTCTACTAATCCACCATTTTTATTATTTATTACGAAACTTTAATATTTGACAGAGATCATTGAGGGTGATGGGGGTGTTTTACTCCCTACCAAGGTGTATCTAGGGTGCTCATTTTCTCTTTCCCTCTAAGCAAAGTTTCTTCTGAGGTTCATTCCTACCTTTTGAGTTATACACGAGAGATTTATGAGTTTTAACTAAGTTTATCTTCACTAAATTGGGTTCGTGTGTCCTGAAGATTAATTAAGTAGTGTTGTTGGTTAACTTATCATTACCGTACTCAAAAAGGGGTTACACCTCCATCTAATCTAAACTACCCTCTTACATTTGACGACTCTGCTGTGAAGGTATTCTTCTATGCAAGGAGTATGGCGCATGATAACGTTAATCGAAGGCTTAACTTTAATGACATTCAACACAATGAAGAACATGCGGCGAGGGAGATGGAGGCTTCAAGGGACGGGGCTCCTCGGATAGAGATACCTCCATTTCAAGCGGCAATAGACGTTCCAGGGGTGACACAAGCTTCCATGAGCACTGGGTTGGGACAATCCCATGTGGCACTCCTCATGAATAAATTTTATGAGTTTTTGCAAACTCCCGTAGCTTCAAAGGTGCTGGGAGGATTTGAGGCCAATTCTTTCGTGAAATCAGGGGCAACACCAACGACCCCACCAAGTGCAGTCATAATGGGAACAATCCCAGCAAGTATACCCTCTGTTGTAAATCCAATAGTGGGAACCCTAGGAGTTCCAACGGGTCCAACTATGATGATTTCTCCAGCTGTAATGGGTGCTCCGCCTGTGGTCCCTCTGGTCGCCCCTTTAACGGTATCAATTATGGAGGAAATGAGGAAAGAAATGTAAAAGGAGATGCTGAAGTTCATTCAAGCTTCCTCGCAATCTGCTGGCGAGGTAGCTTCAGGTTATGATGACTTTCGAATGCCTTACCCTCAGGAGTATAATTACGAGCCCTACCCAAAAGATTATATCCCTCCCATCTTTGAGAAATACACGGGGAAGGGTGGAAACCCAAAGGAGCATATCAAGCATTTTATTGGACACTTGGGGGCACATTGTAATAACAAGAAATTCAGGTTGAGGGAATTTTCTAAATCCTTAACCGATAAAGCATATACTCGGTATTTTCACTTAGCTCCCAAGATTGTGTCCACGTGGGAAGAGATGCATGTTTTGTTCGTCCAAAAGTTCTTTTTGGTGCAAGATGAGTTTACTTTGACCCAACTGGGGAGGGAAAAGCAATGGACAGGGGAAGATGTGGTGGCTTACGTCCGAATATTAAAGGAAAGCTCCCTTAATGTGAGGGAGGAGGCCAAAGAGTCCAAGCTACTGCAGATCTGTGCGGAAGGACTGCTCCCTGAGTACATCTGCTGTCTCATTAATGAGACGCGCAAGGGGACTTTTTCAGCGTTCCTGAAGGAAGCAATAAATATCTTGTTGGTTGTTCGGACAGATCAAGTGGTGGTTCCCATGATGTTCAGGCATCCAATACAACTCGTGGGAGGGAGGTCACAGCCCCCACGAGTGGGATACACCGAAGGAGCTGATGGGGGTAATGTAACAAAGAGGGATAACAAGAGGAAGTTCGAGAAAGATAGGGAAGACCCACCACTATTGCCTTGTATAGTAGAGGAGGCTGTCAGCTATTATAACGCAATGGTCCAAGGGATCATGGTGTATGAACCAAAAGGCATTCTTGCTAGGGAACCCGATGCTGCAACTAGGGTGGATCCCAAATATTGCCAGGTTCATCGTAAAATCTAACATCTAACGGATAGTTATTTCACATTAAGTAGAATCGTCGATTAGTACGTGATGACAGGAATGTTGTAAATCCCCCTGCAGAACATTAACATTAATCCACTCCCGTCGCATGGGGCCAATCTAGTAGTGGCCTACGATGAGGAAGCATAGAGAGAACGTGGGGAACTAACGATAGATCATGAAGAGTTTGAAGAATCTTTGGAAGATTGCACTAGGGAATGGCCAATGTAGTGTTGGCTTATGATGAAGCAAGTGATAAAGATGTGGAGGATATATATAGCGTTGAAGGTGAGGAAGTGGACCAAGATGTAGAATATTGTGCAGTTTTCAGATCCCCATAGTTTGTCTTGTTCTTTAACTAGGTAGGGATACCAAGGGATAATAGATTGGAGATAACCCAGGCGATCCTCGACATTGTAAGGAAGAACAGAGTCCCTTCATTGAGATGGAAAGGACCCATGGCCAGGATGGTAAGGAGGTTTTTGTCAGAGATAACTTTCAGCGACGCAGATAGGTCCATAAGTTTCCCTCATAATAGGCCATTGTATGTTGACAACATCAACGGGGTTAGCTTTAAAAGGGCTCTTATGGATGGGGGAACTTACATCAACATCATGCCAATCAACTCTTTCCACATAGCTAATATTCCAGAATAAAGGTTAGTCCCCATGCCTGTGGTAATTTCGGGTTATGACAACCAGTCTTCCAAGTCCATTGGTTATATGAACATTGGAATTATGATGGGAAATCTGAGTTCACACCTCAAATTCCACGTGATAGAGAGTGAAACTTCCTACCACCTGTTGATAGGAAGGGTGTGGATGCACAACCAAGGGCTAGTTCCTTCAACGTACCACCAATGCGCTAAGGTGAATATCAAGGGGATATAGGCGACCATTAGAGCTACGAAAAAGCCCTTCACAATCGAAGAAACTCACCTGGTAGATGCAGCCTTTTACACGAAACTAGAAGAGGACGTTAGGGTCCTAATGAGAATAATAGAGGGAGCCTGGGTTACCTCGATCAGAGAAAGGATGGGGCCTTTGTACGAACAGAATAAAGAGGTTGCAAGCAATAAGTGAGTGGTGGCAGAAGAAGCCCACCAGGTAGTCCATCGGCCCCAAAACATCTCAAAGAAGCTCAAAGATAGGTAACCCAAATTTCTTCACTAGATCTCTAGCATACTTAGATTGGGAGATGAACATCCCATCCTCTAGCTGGCGAACCTGGAGACCAAGGAAGAAAGTAAGCTCACCAACCATGCTCATCTCAAACTCACTTTTCATCTCCTCCTCAAAGTGGTAAGCATGCTGGGAGCATGTGGATCCAAAGACTATGTCATCCACATAGACCTGGGTAACCAAAATAGCACCGTCATCTCTCCTGACGAACAACTTCATATCAACTCCCCCTTTCTTAAAGCCACGAGATAAGAGATAGGAAGTAAGCCTTTCGTACCAAGCAAGAGGTGCTTGCTTCAAACCATACAAGGCTTTCCTTAGATAATAGACATGCTACAAGTGCTTAGGGTCTTCAAACCCTTTTGGTTGTTCTACATAAACCTCCTCTTATAGTATGCCATTTAGAAAGGCACTCTTGACATCCATCTGATACAACTTGAAGCGCGGATGACATGCGATGGTGAGTAGTAAGAGGATGGACTCAAGCCTCACAATAGGAGAAAATGTTTCCCCAAAGTCTACACCTTCTATCTGTGTGTAGCCTTGAGCGACCAACCTAGCCTTGTTTCTGATTATGGTACCATTTGCATCCATTTTATTCTTAAAAATACATTTCGTACCTATCACATTAGTCTCACTAGGTCGGGGGACAAGTTCCCAGATATTATTCTTTTTAAACTGAAGCAACTCATCCTGCATAGCAGATATCCAATGTTCATCCTTAAGTGCTTCTTTGTGGTTCTTGGGCTCGACTTTGGACGTGTAGCATAAATGGATAACAACGTTCTCTAGCTGAGCACGACTCTTAACCCCTAGAGTGGGATCACCAAAAATAGCAAAAGGGTCATGAATCTTGCGAACCCAAGTAAGTATGTCCCCTAGCACAGGAGTAGGGTCCACAGAGTGTGGGTGAGGTACAAGTAAATCACTGCCAGAAACATCCTCATCCTCACACTGAAGGCTAGAATCAATAAATGCCGAAGGTTCGTCATCTTGCACGGTGACATTTATTAACTCCATAACCTTAGATCTCTTCAGGTTAAAAACTCGGTATGCTCTACTATTTGATGAATAGCCTAAAAGTATTCCCTTGTCGCTTTGGGAGTCAAACTTTCCCAATTTCTCTCTATCCCATAGGATGTAGCATTTACTCCCAAAAATACGAAAATATGCAAGGATGGGTTTCTCGCCAATACATAATTCATAAGGATTCTTGAGTGTGTGTGGACGCAGGTAAACCCTATTCACCGTGGGGCATGTAGTAGACACTGCCTCTGCCCAAAATTTCCTAGAAACCTTACGACCTAGAAGCATAGATCTAGCCATTTCCGGGATCGTCATATTCTCTCTCTCAACAATACCATTTTGCTGAGGAGTCTTCACAGTAGAAAACTCATGTTTGATCCCAAGGCTATCACAGTAAAGATCTACCTTTGCTTCCTTAAATTCTGTGCCGTTGTCACTACGGATCCTATTAATAGTGACTCCGTGTTGAGTTTGTAGGACACGTCACTTCGTCATTAAAAACTCCATAACATTGGATTTATCCCTCAGAAACCAATAATCGAATATCTGGAGAAATCATCCACCACCACGAGTACATACCTCTTACCACCCAGACTCTCAGTACGAGTAGGACCCATAAGATCCATGTGAATAAGCTCAAGTACACGAGAGGTGGTAATGGAATGCAACTTCCTATGGGGGCTATGGATTTATTTTCCCAACTGAGAGGGTCCACAAATCGTCGAAGTTGGCCTTCCAAGTGATGGTAAGCCACGTACTAGGTCCTTTATGTCTTAACGAGTTAAATCTCTAATGTTCACGTGACCTAGACGTTGGTGCCATAGATCCAAAGGAGTGATCGTGGCGCTGTTGCAGACAAGTGATGATGTGGGCTCAGTCCCATAGAAATTATCCATTTTCCTTACCCCTCGCACTAAAAGTTTACCTTCTTGATTATAGACCTTACAAGCATCCCCGTCAAACTTTACGGTAAAGTCAGCGTTGCACAGCTGGCTAATGCTGAGAAGGTTTGCTTTCAAACCTTTGACGTATAAAACATTATCCAGCTTAGGAAATCCTTGTAACTCTATTGTACCTCGTCCTACAATACTAGACTTTCTCCCATCTCCAAAGGTGACTCTGCCATCCTGATAATCCTCAAGAGACGTAAAAAAAGAGGCATCACCTGTCATATGTCTGGAGCACCCACTATCAAAATACCACTGTGAGGTATATGTGCTTTGAGATCGACATAAACAACAAAGGCCTTTTTATCTTTCTTAGGTACCCATGAAGTGGTGACTTTTTGTTTACCTTTATTGTTGTTGGTTTTAGATGGAATGTGAGAAGTATTCACTGACGGTAAAGACATCCGTCAGAATTCCTCCATCAAACTCTGTGATGTGGCAGCTAAACACTCAACTCGCTCTCTCAGATTGGTAAAATCATCAGTATGCTGTGGTGGAGCAGTAGTACGTCGTGTCTGACCCATACTATAGCAAAACTCCCCGAGGTGGCCTTTTCTTTTGCAATATGTACAAAAGAATAGAGTCAAAGGCAGACTTTGGTTTGCTTTTCTTTGTCGAACTCTGCTTTGAGGTTTTTGACGATGGCTATAAGGAGTCATAGTAAACTCAGGAACTGGTCTAGGTGCAATTTGGGATGTGGAGGCACCATCATAACCTATTCCCTACCTATCACCAAAACCTAAAGCGGGGCCGAGGATCATCTTTTCCATCTTCCCAGATCTGTACTCGATTTGAACCTTGACTTCCCGTGCTCTCTCAAGATCATGAGTAAGCTAGTCAATAAGGGCTTCAAGTTTATTTCGAGTCTTCACGGAGGAATGGAGATCACTTGTAAGACTAGCCACTTGTTTGATCAAGTCCCCTCTCTCTTTCTCAAAACAACCTTCTCTCTCTCTAAACAAACTCTCTTTCTCATCACAGGCATATTCTCTCTCTCTCTTAAGTTAGTTCAGGTGGAGGACTCTCTCTCACTCTCTTTTCTTAAGTCTTCCTCTAAAGCGGTGATCCTAAGAACTAACGCTTTGTTACGCTTTTTAGTTTTTAATGACTCAGAATAAAGCTCGGTGTAGGAGCGTTGGAGATAACTCTCGCTCTCACTTGTGTCGTCCTCCCCCTCACTCACATCGATCTCACTGTCGATGTGTCCCTGTGAAGAAGCATCCTCATCGTCGTGAGGAGAAATAGAAGTACTCATATGACTAGCCATGAATGCGGTGAAGTTACACTCTTGCGGTGACTCATCTCCAGAATCCACTGACTCGACCTCACTGTCATCACTAAGGGTAGCATTAAGGACGGCTTTGCCCTTTTCTTTGTTCAGCCTAGTAGCACACTCAAAAGCTCTATGACCCCTACCGTCGCACTCAAAGCATCTCTCACTTTTTTTCTTAGAAATATCTTTAAAAACTTTTTCATTTTTCTTTTCAAATTTTTTTTTCTCAAACTTCTTTTTATCTTTAAAATTGCAATTTTTCTTAAATTTGAGAATTCTTTTGAAATTTTTAGCAAAAAGGGCCAAATCATCTAAGTCAAAATCACACTCCGAATCTGACGTATCTGTCTCTCTGTTTCTAGATGACTCCCTCGTTCTTGCCGACCCCTCACCATTTCTCTCCTGGGCATTAAGTGCAATTACTTTATCTTTAGGCTTGACAGATTTAGGGAATATATCAATCTCATAAGTTTGCAAATCTCCTACAAGTTCTTCCAATTTTAGCGTATTTAAATTACCCATAGAATTTAGCACAGTGTCTTTAGGGATAAAATGCTTAGGGTGAGAACGGAGAATATTTTTAACAACTCTAGCATTAGGAATGTGTTCACCAAGATTGAAGCTAGTGGTAACAATATCAGACAGTCTAGCATAAAATTCATCGAAACATTCCGATTCAAGCATGTTAATTGTTTCAAATTGAGTTGTTAAATTTTGCAGTTTAGACTCTTTCACAACATTAGTACCTTCATGGGTAAGTTGCAAAACATTCCATGCCTCTTTTGACGTGGTGCACGTCATTATGCGTTTGAACTCATCAGGTGTGACAGACCCAGAAATAGCACTTAGAACCTTATATTAAAATATGACCATTTAAATTCTTCTTCAGTCCAATAGGTGACATGTTTTAAATCGATCAGATTTTCAACAGTGATAGAGGGAGGTATCCACCCTCTTTCAACCAAAATCCATACACGTTCATCAATGGCTTTTAATGCAGATCTCATGCGGGCTTTCTAATATGCATAGTTTGTCCCGTCAAAAACTGCCATTTTATTATATAACTTCTCCATTATGAACACACTCATTTTCAAAAATTAATTTTTCAGAAAATTGATATCTTAGAAAGATTTTGCGAAAAATTAGGAAAACGCGATAGATTAGCGTAACCAGCTCTGATACCAATTTTAGATTAGTGCGCATGCGTTCAAATAGAGATATTATTTAATTAAACACAGTTTTTATCAATTAATTCCTAAACATGCATCTGTATGTGATTGAATAAGATGATGAAACTGCAAGAATATTCAAACATACATATGTGAGGAAAAATCCCCCAAAGGGGCAAAACCTTTTATTTTTACTATAATATTGTAAGGAACGGTTACATGGATTACAGTAAAAATACAGTGACACAGAAATATCCGCGGGCATCGGCTCCGTAGTCGGCGGATGGAACTTTCCCTTTCCAGGAGGGCAGCAATGAAGAAGGATGATCTTCTTCACAAGAGTATGAACAAACACAAGGTTGTGTTCTTGGGTTGCAAACGGATTCACAAAGGTTTGGCCAAGTTGTGTGAATCAAAACATGAGTTTGGGAACTCAAAAAGGTGAAGACTTGAGTAATTAGGACTCTTAAATTCGTCTATAAAAGTCTTGCAAAATAGCTCCCCCAAAGTTGGTATTTATAGGGAAACAAATGAAGAGTTCTATGTTTTTAAAACTCTAAAATTCTATCCAGTGTACACGTACCCCGAATCGGTTCGGGTCTCCTATAAACAGGTTTGTCCCCCGAATCGGTTCGGGCCTTGGTTCGAAAAAAATCGCCGGTCAAGGGGCGTAAAACACTTAGCATTTTCCCAAGTCTTTTTCTTGGAAATCTCTCCATTTTCAAATGGTCATAAATTGTTCACCATAGATAGGATTGAGGTGTTGTTTCTTCCAATATCTTTATTGCAGTAAGATCTTTAACTTTCTAGTTGACCGGTCCTCTGTACGATGGCTGTAGAATAACCAAATTGCCCTTGAACTTCCCTATTGTGCATTATTTCACTGTTTTTACTTCTCTTGCGTACCACTTGCATTACGAGCCTAAAATCATGGAACGTGAAGTCGTTGAGGCAGATGAGGGACATATGATGGAGATAATGAATGCTTGAATCTCAAAATTTTGATTCAGGTCATCATGTGAGATCGTGTAGAGACGTTCCAAATGTAACGGCGTACGACATATACAAATGTACAATAACGGACATGAGAAATATGTCCTTACAAACGTGATGCCTTTAGCCATTCCAGTGAAACAAGAAACGAGAACGTACAAACCTGAACTAGACTTGAAGATTAAGGAATAGATTAAACGCTTGCTAACGACACGGTTCATCAACTCGATACAACATCCACTTTAGTTTTCTAGTAGTGTCCTAGTCGGAAAGAAAGATAAAAATCAAATAAGTATCTATTTGGATTTCAGAGACTTGAATAGAGCTTGACCTAAGGATGAGTTCCCTCTAGTCTCCATCAATAGCTTGATATATGCAATGGCTGATCATGAGATGTATAGCTTCATGTATGGGTATGTAGGGTATAACCAAATCAAGATAGCCCCCACGAATGCAGAGAAAACGGAGTTTAAAATCCCATTGGGCAACTTCATGTATAAAGTGATGTCGTTTGGACTCAAGAACGCTAGAAATATGTACCAAAGAACGATGATGGTCATTTTTCATGACTTCGTTCACAAATTTGTGGAATTTTATATGGATGATTTAGTCATCTAATCGAGAAAGGAGGAGTTGCATCTGAGCGATTTGAGGAAAGTTTTGGCCCGGTGAATGAATTATAAGTTAAAGATGAACCCACTAAATTGCATTTTCAAAGTAACAAGTGGAAAGTTCCTAGGCTTTTTGATTCATCGATAAGGGGTACCGATGGACCGGGATGAACAGAGAGAGATCTTGGACATGCCAAGTCCAAGAATGGCGAAGGAGCTGAAGAGTTTCCTCGGTAAAGTTTCCTACCTTAGGAGATTCATGTCTGGTTTGGCCTAGATAACACACCCATTGATGCAGCTTTTACGAAAGAACGTGAAATTCAAGTGGGAAGAGGTTCACCAGGAGTCTCTCAATGGGTTGAAGAAACTACTCATTTCACCACAGACCATGGTTCCCCTACAGACAGGAATCCCATTGCGGTTATACCTCACGTCCACCACGAGGTCCGTTGGAGATCTACTGTCACAAGAGATGGACGGGAAAGAAAAGACAGTATACTACCTTAGTAGAATCATATATGGGCCAGAGGTTAGGTATAGTAGCTTGGAAAGGCATTATTTAGCCTTAGTCTTTGTGTCACAGAAACTTAGACATGATATGCTGTCTTTTCCAATTCATACTGTAACGAAATGTGATCCTATCAAGTACTTGCTAGCAAGAACTATATTGATTGGTAGGGAAGCTAGGTGGTTACTCATCCTCTTAGAATATGACTTGAAATGTGTGGTTCCTTGCGCAATCAAGAGCCAGGCGTATACAGACCTATTATCAATCTTCCCTTCTGTAACGTTCGAGCCACCTAAAGAAAGTATTCCAAGAGACGACTTATAGGACAATTATTTATATGCAAGTGATGAAGAATGGACGATGAAGTTTGATGGATCTTCAGCGGAAAATAAAGGAGGAGCATGGGTTTTTCTTTTGAAAGGAACGGAGGAGATTTGTCTTTCTTATAAGTTAGATTTCCCTTGTTCCAACAATAAAGAAGAATATGAAGCATTAGTATTGGGGATGCTGGAGGCCCTTCGAAGGGGGATTCGATCACTTTCCATCAAGGGAGATTCAAACTTGGTGATTCAATAAGTGAATGGAGAATATGCGTTGAAACAACTGAGTCTGACACCATAAAGAATAATCATTTAGAGGCTTCTCAGACACTTCCATCGAACCAAGATCAAGAGACATCCCCGAATGATGAATTGCCACCCAGATGCTTATGCCACCATTGCTCAAAAGATGGTCATGAGGAGTGATACAACTACAGTCATGATTCAATGAAGAACAGCTCCCTCGGTAGTTCAGGCAATCCTGTCGATGGAGGAGGACGTTAACTGGAGGGGAAAAATTATAAAGCAATTGGAATCTGGGGAAGGAGCGATGGAGCTAAGGAAATTAGCCCAATACCTTACAAACCAGGGAAACCTTTACTTCAGAAACACAAGATGATGGCTGTCAAGATGCATTGACCCAGAAGACGCAGAGCAGGGGTTAAAGAAAACACACAAAAAGCATTACAAAACAATTGAGATACCTATTTATAGGAGAATTTAAAGGGATGGGTATTTCTAGCCTAACATGAAAAAGGATGCAGTAGAGCTACAACGAAAGTTCAAAAAATGCCAATTATTCTTTAAAGCAGCTGAATGTCATTTTGTGGAAGCTCAACTTGACTGGAGACATCCCTATATTGACTTCATTAAAGATGGAGTTATCCCAATAGAAAATATTAATGCGATGGGACTTAAGTGAAGGGCCCCGAGGTTTTACATTCAGGGGTAAGCTTTATCGAACGGGATACTTCAATACGCTATTGTGTTACATCACAAAGAAAGAAGCACCTGAGGTCCTCAAGCAGGTGCATGATCCAGCTCACGTTGGAGGAGCCAAGTTGTATGACCCGTTAATGACGTTGGGGTATTATTGGCCAACAATGGAGAAAGGCTCTACTTAGTTCATCTAAAAATGCAAATCTTGTCAACTTCACAGAAATATGATCCATGCCCCGTCGCTAGATCTACAATCCCTGGCAACGCCTTATTATTTTGTCACTTGGGCATTCGACGTGGTAGGGGTAATACTTCCTTTTTTGAGGAGGAAGATATGGATACTAGTAGCAATGGAGTGTTCTACAAAGTGGGCTGAAGTGATACCACTTAGAAGGGCAATAACAGGGGTAGTGTGCAACTTCATTAGAGAATACATCATCTGTCGGTTTAGGATTCCAAAAGTTATTATCTCAGATAACGGGACCCCATTCATCAATTCTGAGGTAAAGATGCTCACAAACAAGTACTCCATTATTCATCATACTTCAATGGTGGCATACCCAAAGGGAAATGGTCAAGATGAAGCAACTAACAAAACCTTGGTTAATATTTTGGCTAAAATGATGGAGATTTTCGCAGGAGCGTGGGATGACAAGATACCAACTGTGTTGTGGGCCTATCAAATAACTAAGAGAAAGCACACAGGGCATACTCCGTTTTCCCTCATTTATGGGGCTGAGGTGATTCTCCCGATAGAGTTGTAAGTTCCTCTGCTAAATACGCCTTGCGAAGTAGCATGCTCCCTCAGAATAGACATGTGCAACTGGAAGCATTGGATGAACACAAAGATAATGTGATGCAACACTTTCAAATGTACACGAAGAAGCTCTCCAGGGCATATGATAACTTGGTGAGACCAAGGAAGTTCGTGGAAGGAGACCTCGTTTTGAAGGCAACAGTGAATCACATCAGGGGGCTTCCTCAACCTAAGTTTGCAGCAAATTGGAAGGGACCTTTCATTATAAAATGAGCTCATGACTCAGGTTATTGCTTAATTTCTAAGATGTAAAAAGACAAACCATTCAAGATTAATAATAAAAGGTTGAAAGTCTGTCATGTGTAAGAAATTATGTTTGGACCACTGATGTATGTAGATGTTATGAATATACAAGTTCTTTTTATTATAACTCGACTGGAGATGAAAAGTTGTAGAAATTCATAATATATGCAAAAAATTATAGCACAAAGAAAAGGCATGGAAAAACATACATCTTTTTTCAATCATAAACTTTGGGGCATTACAAAATTGGGAGCTATTGCCTAAGAATTACATAAAAAAGAAAAGGAAAATGTTTACAACAAATCATTGACCTAAGAGGAACCAAATATCTGGAGCAGAGAAAAAATCACCAGGAAGTCTCGAAGAAGCTGTTAAGCAAGACTATTGAGTACTAATAGAAACCTCCAATCTCATTTGCGTTTGTGTACGTTCGATGAGGAGTTTTCTTATTTTAGCTTCACTATCCACAGAACTTCTTCGACATCTTCTACCTCCTTATTAACAACCTCAAGCAGAGATGCTAGCTCATCCAGCTTAGCTTCCTCAGCCCGTTGATCCTCCTGATGTTTATGGAGAAGTTCCCTCTAGTTGTCCACTCGCTAACTCTTCAAAGTTTTTAAGTGCATGATAAGACAGTCAAAACGGAAGGCATCACAACTCCCTCAGGTAGCCTAGGAATTGGTTGAGAAGGGACCTGTTAATGTTTGAATTCGGAGTTCTGGCGATATCAGGAACAACAGTAGCCATGCCCTGAAGTCTGTAGCTCATCATGGAGATGTTTGAATGCAGGCAATCCACAACGAATGTTTTAGGATAGTGGCTCGCAAGATTCGCAACTACCAAATGATGGTTGACAGGCATCTGAGGAGAATGATGAAGCACCATTAGGCAGAAGTCATGAGGACCTAAGTCGGGCAGAGGGAGTTCACAACCAGATTCACTCTTGGCAGTAGCACCAGTCATGGAATCTTGATCGTTATGACTAGAATCTTCTGAGATAAAGGGTTCCCGATGGGGTGAGGCGATGGGCGAAAGAACTGGTAGAGAATCCTCCCGTGCAACTTGATAATAGGTAGAAGAAATAATGAGTTAAAAGAAAAATCTTAACAAGTGTTTTGATTTTTAAGTCACCGTTATAGGTGGAGTTTATGGACAAAATTTTAACAAGTGTTTTCCTTGTTAATTCACTGATATACGTGGAGTTTATGAAAAAAATATTAATAAGTGTTTTCATTATTAAGTCACCATTATTGGTGGAGTTTATGAAAAAATATTAACAAGTGTTTTCATTGTTAAGTCACCGTTATAGGTGGAGTCTATGGAAAATCTTAACAAGTGTTTTCATTGTTAAGTCACCGTTATAGGTGGAGTTTATGGAAAAATCTTAACAAGCATTTTCGTTGTTAAGTCACCGATATAGGTGGAGTTCATGAAAAATCTTAACAAGTGTTTTCGTTGTTAAGGCACCAATATAGGTGGAGTTTATGCAAAAATCTTAACAAGTGTTTTCAGTGTTAATCCATCATCATACGTGAAGTTTGAAAGGTTGAGAAATACAGAGAAATTGACGAATTACCTCAGTAGTAACGAGAGCGAGAAGGGTAGTCACCGTGGAGGCTATAATCGTAAAAACCGTTGGGGGCAGGCTTATTTCCTCAGAGGCCTTAGCGGCGCCCTTAACTGAAAAAGCCTCAAAGATCGAGAAAGCCTCCTCGCCAGCAAAAGGTACCAAGGCCATCATAGGAGTTTCACTGGGAGAAGAGGATGGACCCCCAAATGATTCCCCAGTATGGGCAAGTACAGAAGAAACACCACGCTGGGTAGAATCATCAACCTTGGCCTTGGAAATAGGAAGACCACTAAGAGCAAAGGGTGGGGTAAGACATGGGAAAAGATGCAAACATGAAGATAAGTGTTAGACATGACGAGAAAGTACAGAAAAAGGGAGAAATACATCAAGGCACTACTTACCTTAGTTATGGCACCAAAAAGGGGAACTGCAGCAAGGGGTCTCGTCAGCACAATGGGAAGAAGAATGTCAGGTAATAAAGACGCAATTTCAACCAAAAGCATCCCAACATATTAAAGTTTAGCATGATTAAAAAGAAAAAGGGATTAGAAAAAAAAATACGTGAGACCTGACAAGTAATTGATTATATGTTACCTTAGGATCACTCTCTTTAGCTGCAACGATAGGCAGAAGGACCTCGTGCTGAGGTGATTTTTCATAAGGGGTTGGGTGAGTTGTCTCTGGGTGAGAACAGATGCCCCCAAATTCTACGGGATCACCCTCCCCCCCACAGTAACATCCTTCGCATGATGAAAGGCCTAATGATGGGAGTAAGTAAGCCCAGTCATAGGGGAAAGAGGAGGAGTCACATCGGCCTGAGAAGAACTAAAACGTCACCCAACGAAAGGGCTCACGTGTGGGATGGGTCTTTCTTCTCTAACCTCCTGCAAAAAAGTTATTAAGAGTTAAAACAGATGCATCTTGCCTTAGAAAATGTGAGTAAAAAATAACAACACACATACATACCTCAGATTCAGAGGGAGAGTGGGAAGATACCACTAGTGGTGAAGGAGGAGAGGAGGCATCCACATAGGGAGCTGGGGAGAAATGTACATCGGGAGTTCGCTTCCTCTGGGACTTGGTTCCCAGACTCTTCTTCCTTTCACCCACAACACCAATGCCTCAAGGAACCTTTGAACTCTTCCTCCTCTTCGCCCTTGGTTCAGTTGGGTCAACTAGGATAGTGGGTAAGGAAGCCAAAGGAGGAATGATAGGAGCACGTCATTGAAACTCAACATGTATTCATTCCACCTTAGCCTAGACTCTCCTTCTCAACTCCTCATTCATTTCTGCAGATATGGGAGGAGGAACAGAGGCAATAGGGAACGCAACTAAAGGATATTGGGGTTGGGTTTAGGACTTAGATTTTAAAGAATTCCCACTCTTGGACTACGTAGTTTTCTTGGCTGCTGGCTGAGAAGGACATTCACCGAAAGCTGCTTCGATTATAGGGGCAGGCTGGTTGGGAGTTGCAGCAGTTTTGGGTTTGGGCATGGCAGTAGGGATTATTAGGCAGTAAGGGGGTAGCTCTAGGGGAGGATCTTTAATAGTTTTACTCAGAGGAAACTCAACTCCAAGAATGGAGTTGCCTTTGAGACCCAACTCCAAGGCAGAGAAAGAAAGGATGGGGGATATTGGGGGGACTCTGTACAAACTCACGAATCATGGTCAGCTGTATTAAACGGAACTTAGTGGCAAAAAGGATGATACATCCCCTTTCCTAGTGGCACTAAAAAGGGTGACTCGAACATCCATAGAGGTCACACCAAGTATCGCTACTGCAAGGTAGAAGGTGCAAACCTCATCAAATGTAACCCTTTTATTGTTTAGTTGAAGAAAAAGTTAAGGACCCCCATGATCAAACCCAAACTACATGCTACATCTATCGGGGTTATAAGGTTTAGAGGTGTACCCCCATTAAGTGAAGGAAGGAAGAAACCCAGGAGTTAATTGAAGTACCACGACCTGCGAAGGATCTTCCACAACTGGAATGAAAGTGACCGTTGAAGTGGTAGAAGGAAAAAAGTCCCAAGTGTTGGAAAAGGTAGATTCGATGTACGGTCGCATGATAAAAGAATAAAAATGATCCAAAACTCCCATAATATCCTTTTGGCTTTGTTTCTTATGGAAGCATAAGAGGAGTTGAGGCCTAATGCATTGACTCACAGGTATAAAGGAAGCCCATTAAGATAACGATGTTGGCAAAGTTGGCCAAGTTGTAACGACCCAGTGACCGTGACATGTCGATATGGGTTTGATCCAACCATGTGTAGAGGGATCCCAAAGTAATAGTGACCAGAGGAAGTTTGAAACAACTGGCCAAATGGATGGAAATAATTATAAGGTCCCTCATGAGCTGGTCGTTGGGTCTTTCGATCAAGAAGAAATGCGAAAGTAGCACAAGAATATTGATTGGTAGTGATGTACCTTTACCCCGACTCATCACAGTAGTGACGTACTTTATCGTGGGAGCTTTGAAAAAATAGCTAATGATAGGAGTAAAAGTATCCATTTTAGAAGACCCGGTGCAACTACGACATATTCGATCAAACTCAGCTCGGTCAGCAGTCTCTTTCACATCGAAGGACTCATCATGATATGCAAACACACCCATGGGCTCAAACCCAAGTAGCTCACAAACATACTCAGATGTAATGGTAATACCCCCATGCAGGAAAGAACGTGTGAATTGTAACATTCCATCTGGAAACTAATACTTAAAGAACGATGTTGTGCTTGGAAATGGTGAACTCACCAAACCATCTGGCTCGATGAAGACTAACCTTTGCAAGAGCTGCAGTATGAGTGCTCTGCATATGTGCATATCAGGTGGTGAAATGGATTAGCGACCCCCTAGGAGCCTCAAAGTCGATCTAGGAGTAGGGAAAGTCACCACGGTCCAACCAAAAGCATAAAGTCCCCTCTGGAGGAAGAAAGCCCCACTTTGACGAATCGTCATCTTCATCACCCACCAGTAGAGGTTCGTATTTGGCTGAGAAATGGAAGGTCTTGCATGCATTAGAGAACTCACCATCTTCACTAAATATGGGAGATCGACGGTAGAAACTTAGATGCTCGTGATGAGCAGTGTCCAGGGTAACAGCGGTGCCACGAGTGGCAAACGGGAGCTTCTCTAAGCAGCAGTGATGGTAACCTTTGAGACACTTGATGAAGACATGGTAACTGGCGATGAAGGAAACAGTTTGGTAAATAAGGGTTGGGAACAAAAATGGAGGAGCACAACCACAGGTGGTGGCATAAAAGATGAGGAGAGGAAGAAACTAGGTAGCAGCTTGGAAATAATGGAATTCCGACAGAGTCTATCTCTCTAGAATAGATGGAAGTTTAAAGAAGATGAAGGAAAGATAATGGTTTTTGAAAACAAAAGACGTTTGAAACCTTCTAAGGAACCCGTCTGTTAAGTTTCCCACCACATATGTGAAAGGCCGCCTATAATCATTTCAAATGGACACGTGGCACTTCGGGAAGTGTCTTGATAGTTAAAAAGACAACGCCACATCATTAATGAAGTGACTCTTAGGGAATAGAAAGGATTACCTTCTTAAGAAAGTTTGAGTTTTGGCGCCAGAATTTTTTGCCAGACATATCCAATAACTCCCAATGAAGACACTGCCCCAACGGTTCAAAAAAGCTACGATGTCCCCTCGCCACAAGTCCAAACGTTATTTAATAGTGACTCAGCTACATCGGGGAGAATTTCTACTTTTTTGAACATAGTGAAACGTTACAAGGGAGAATTTCACAAGTCATAACGGTAGGGGAAGTCCTAACGACAAACTCACCACCCACAACTATAATCCACAACAGCACAAATGGGAAAATTTCACTTCCCAGAGCCAAAACGAGTATTTGAGAAATTCAGCAGGTGTTTCAGGAGAGTCCCAAATTAGCCAAAGGAAGCAAATATAGAACGGTAATGCTTCGACTCAGGTACATCAGGGAGAATTTTACTTTTTCCTACAAGTGGTAACGCAGTGGTCGTAACGAACGAAAAGATGCCAGAATTGTTTCATATAGAGAAGGTTCATCGGATTGATATGTTTTCGTGTAGTAATTTCTTATTTCTACAAAAAATCTCTCCACGAAGGGGCAAATGTAGAGGGGGATTAAATATAATCCTGATATTAGAGATAGTCCCCCCATTAACAATAATGTTTGAAATTATGGCAGCTCAGCGTGGAAACTCAGCGTGGTAACTCGATGAGGCAACTCAGTGTGGTAGCCCAGAGGGACCTTCCAGCGAAGAAACTAACCGAGAGAGCTCGTCCCTTAGTCTTGTTGATCAATTTAGCCTTGTTGTATCTTTTGTTTATATTGACTATGAGCTATAACGATTTAAAAGATGTAATGCGTACAAAGATTTTGTGTGAGATCTAATGGTACTCGCGAGAGACCGAGCTTGGCAGGCCTGGGAGAGATTTCATTCTCTATCGAACGACCTCACCCTGTGAAGTTTAAAAGGACTTGGTTGGAGGATTGAGAAGTGAGGCACCGTTGCCTATTGTCTTTACCATCTTAGATACACCTGGTAAAACAGCGAAGGACCCTGACCATCTAACCTAGGGTGGAACAACTTTGAGTTTCATCGAGTGTTGAGTTGTGAATCAAATATCCCTCTACTTAATATCACATTTACTGTAGGTGATGTCACTAGCCAACTAGACAATGTCAAATATGCACTTGAGTAAACCACTGTGGTATTTGGGGCTACCAGACAGTTGGTGAGCCACCTCTGTTATGACAGCCCCCTGACACATCATGTCATAATATTTAATGTTTATGACGTGGAGATAACTAGTGCATCAGGTATTTAATGCTTGTGACATAAAGTATGATGGATGTCTTTCACATGCATTAATGACTGAGTTGCCTCAGGGGTAGTGTGGGGGGCTATTTAAGGACCCCAACCCCCTCTAGGGAGAGGTGTTCATATTTTGAGAATTCCGAAGTTATTACTAGAGTGATTTATTACGAACCGGAGGGTCTACTGATCCACCATTTTTGTCATTTATTATGAAGCTTTTATATTTGATAGAGATCATTGAGGGTGATGGGGGTGTTTTACTACCTACCAATGTATATCTAGGCTTCTCATTTTCTCTCTCCCTCTACGCAAAGTTGCTTCAAAGGTTCATTACTACCTTCTGAGTTATACACGAGAGATTTGTAAGTTTTAACTAAGTTTATCTTCACTAAATTGGGTTTGTGTGTCCTGAAGATTAATTAAGTAGTGTTGCTGGTTAACTTATCATTATCGTACTCAAAAAGGTCTTACGCCTCCATCTAATCTAAACTACCCTCTTAGAGTCATATTATTAAATTAGGAGTCTCGTGTGACGTGTTCATGACTCTTGTTGGGACATTTGGGGGGAGTTCTTGCATTATGGGCATGTTATCAAGGTTAAGTCTGACAATTTGCAAGCTTGGGTCATACTCGTAAACTAGGAGTCGTGTGCCTACGTGGTAAGTTGCTATGTGTTACGTTGGTCTCGTGTGAGGTGTTCGTGCCCCTTATGAGGCTGTTTGGGGACTGTTTTGCATTTTATCCCTTTCAGAGCATATTTTAAAGCCTAAGTCTATGTATGTGTAAGTTTTTGCCTTAGTCTCAAACAGAGAAACCCACGATTATGCGATCAGTTGCTACGTAATATGTCGGTCCCATGCCTCTCGTGGATCCATTTCGGGGCTATTTGGTATTTTCGGCCTTTAACGACATGCTTTCAAGATTAAGTCTAATTATTTAAAAATTTTGGTCATATTCTCAAATTGTGAGTCCCATGAGTATGCGGTCAGTTGCTATGTGTTACGTTGGTCCCGTGCGAAGTGTCCGTGCCTCTTACGGGTTATTTGGGTTTCATTTGTGTTTTATCCCTTCAACATCAGGTTTTTAAGACCAAGTCTAACTATTTTTAAGGTTTTCTAAAATTCTCAAATCGAGAGTCTCATGATTATGCGGTTAGTTGCCACGTGTTACGTTCGTATTGTGCGAGGTGTTCGGGCCTCTCGCGAGGCTGTTTGGCATTTTATCCCTTTAACAACATGTTTTTAAACCTAGGTCTAACTATTTGAAAGTTCGAATCATATTCTCAAACCTGGACTCCCATGACCAAGATGTTAGTTGTTACATGCTGCATTGGCCCCATACGAGTTGTTCGTGCCTTTAGCGGGGCCGTTTAGGGGCTGCTTTGCATTTTTTTCCCTTTAGTGACATATTTATGAGCCTAAGTATAAATATTTTTATGTTATTGTCTCATTCTCAAAATGGGAATTCCTTTACTACGCGGTCAGTTGCTACATGTTATGCTGGTCCCGTGTGAGGTGTTTGTGCTAATTGTGGGGCCTTTGGCAGATGTTAGGTATTTTTACCCTTTAATGGAATGTTTTCAAGCCTAACTCTAACTATTTAAATGTTTTGGTCATATTATTATATAGGGCTTCCCGTGACTACGTAGTTAGTTGCTACATGTTACATTGGTCCCATGCAAGGTTTTCCTGCTTCATACAGGGACGTTTGGTGGTTGTTTTTGTATTTTCAACCTTTAACAACATGTTTTCAAGCCTAAGTCTAACTATTTGTTAGTTTTGGTCATATTATAGAAATGGGATTCCCTTGACTGTGTAGTCAGTTGCTACGTGTTAGTTGGTCTAGTGCGAGGTGTATGTGCCTCTCGCCGGTTTATTTGGTGCTATTTTGTATTTTTTTTCCCTTTGACGACATGTTTTCATGCCTAAGTCTAAATATTTGCAAGTTTTGGTCATATGCTCAAATCTGGAGTCTCATGACTACGAAACCAGTTGCCTAAGTCTAACTATTTTGGTTTTACCCCAAAATGAGCACTTAATTGACCAATATAGAGGAATAAAACATTTAATAAATTATACATATCAAGCATATAAACTTGTGAGTTAATGTAAAGAGTAGCTAGTTCCTGTGATAGTTTTGACTCATTTTAACTGCACATTATTGCCTTTCTCTAGTGGATTATTTATTTTTCTCGAATGAGGTACAACTTAAAGTCCTCATTAAAACAAGTGATTTTCTCTCTAAGTTGCTAGACCTTTAGCTTGCATCTTTTCAAATCAACTTCCATTTTGAACTTGTCTAATAAATTTCCCCGTGTTCCTTTTCCATGACATCGTATTTGATTTTCTTGATTGATTCTCTATTCATCTGAACTATTTGACATTGTCAAACTCCGATATAGTAAAGGCTAATCGGACCAGAGAAATTAGCAACGAAATAGTTCTCATGGAGATAGCTATTCGACCAGCCTTTCGCATGTTCAAGTTCAACATTGTCTAAAAAATTCAGATGAATTATGAATAAATTGCGAAAATCAAATATAACGCCATGGAAAAAAACACGGGAAAATTTTGCTGGAAAAGCTCAATATGGAAGTTGATTTGAAAAGGTTCAAGTTAAATGTCTAACACCTTACAAAGAAAATCACTCGTGTCAACATGGACAACCAACTATACCTTTTATAAGAAAATAGGGCTCAAGATAAATACATTCGTAAATCAAATCAAGCATCCCTTGCAACTTGTTGATTCCCATAAACATTCGTATTTCAAATTAACATCCATAATTCAAACTAAACATTTATAAATTGAGCTAAACATTCCTAAATCAATTTAAACATTCATAATAAGATACAATTTGAATGCAAATCAGATTGTCCAGGGCCAATATAATAATATGATACAAATAGGATTGCCAAGGGTAAAGTAATGTTTTGATATTCAATATTCCTCTAAATCAATTAAGAGATATTTCAAATAAGGGTTGTCATTAAGATCATAATGGAACACCTTAGGCGCCTTTACATTGTCTGCTTTAGTAGTCATACCCTTCAGTTCATGCATAATAATACACCATTTTCCATCGTTTGTGCACTTCGAGTATAATGCATTGTTTACATTCTGAAAGGAACAAATAAAAATCTCGCGGACTATTCAATCTTTACTCTTCATATTTGATAAATCTATCATGATAAGTTTTGAGTCAGGATCAAACTGTACAAGCATTCGTAGTGTCCTCTGCTTTCACCCAGTCACAATAGAATACGAATTCTGTGAAACCTAAATAATCAAGTTCCAAGATTAGTTGGAAAATTCGATAATATGGATTTTTATCGCTTTTAGTAGCAACACATGTAATCAAGAAAAAATTGAAATTCTAATGTTTTGCATCAAAAGCTTTTCCTCAAATGGATATGCAATGAAATCAACCACATTTGTGCAGAATTTGTTAACCTCTTTCACATGAAATTTAGAACCTTTTGCTAGATATGCAAGGCTTGGTGACACATCACCTCTTTTTAGAAGCTACATTCATTAATAAATTTATATTAAGACATGGTTTTACCACAAGATTAAATAACCGTACATATTAGAGGAGGAAATTACCCCTTATTATTCGTGCCTTAAAATCATTCGCCGTGTAATTTCTCCTTTGATTTTGGGCAATTTCTTTCTCATATTTCCTAAATGTAAATCATAGAGTTTAGAAAATCAAACAACTCTAATTTAATTAATTATATAACTACTTACTCTCTCCCATTGTAGAGGGGTCTTGAAGGTAATCTTGAGATTAGGGACAAACCCCTAATTAGCAACAGTGTTTCAGATTAAGCAACCGAGGCAGCTCAAGCGTGGCCACTCAGCGAGGTAGCCTGGCGCGGTAGCTCATATTTTAGCTTGTTGTATTAGTCATATTGTACTTTCATTATCGATGACTGTAAGCTATAAGGGTTGTAATGACGTAATGATAATAATGAATGAGTTTGTGTGAGGTCAAACAGTACTTATGAGAGACCAGGCTTGGCAGGGCCTGGGAGAGCTTTCATGCTCTATCGAATGACCTCACCGTGGGAACTTTAGAGGGACTTGGTTTGGAGGATTCAGAAATGAGGCACCGTTGGGGCTTGTCCTAACCATCTTAGATACACCTGGTAAAACGCCGAGGGACCCTGATCGTGGAACCTCAGGCAGAGCAGCTTGGAGTTCCATTGGGTGCTGAGTTATGAACCAAACAACCCTCTACTTAATGTCACATCTACTGTAGGTGATGTCAGTAGCCAGCCAAACAAATTTCAGACTTGCACTTGAGTAAACCACAGTGGTATTTGGTTCTGTCAGGCAGTTGTTGAGCCACCCCTGCGATAACAGCCCCCTGACACACAGTGGTTAGGCAAAAGGCATGTATTGGCATTTAATGTTTATGACATGGAGGAAACTAGTGCACCAGGTATTTAATGTTGTGACGTAAAGTATGAGGGATGTCTTTCATAGTCTTTAATGACTGAGTTGCCTCGGGGATGGTGTAGGGGCTATTTAAGGACCCCAACCACCCCTAAGGGGAACATGATCGTGTTTTGGGAACTCGGGAGTTATTACTAGAGATACACATCAGAGAGGGAGATTTATTGCAAACTAGAGGGTTTATCCACTCACCATTGTTATTTATTGCGAAGCTTTTAATACTTGACAGAGATTCTTGAGGGTGTGTGGTGTGTTTATACTTACCTACCAAGGTGTACCTAGGGTGATAACTTCTCTCTCCCTTCACCTAAGTTACTTCTAAATATCATTACTATCTCTGGAGTTATACACGAGAGATTTGTGAGTTTAAACTGAGTTCATCTTCATTAGGTTTGTGTTTTTATGTCCTATCATTAATCCAAGCTCTGGGGCTAATTAACTTGTCATTATCATACTCGAAAGGGGTTCCGCCTCCATCTATAATCTAAAGTACCCTCCTACATTTGGCGGCTCTGCTGGGGAGGCATTCTTCTAAGAAAGGAGTATGGTGCAAGATAATGCTACTCGAAGACTCAACTTTGATGATATCCAGCATAATGAAGAACAGGCCACGATGGAGAAAGAGGCCTTAAGGGATGGGGCTCCTCGAGTAGAGGCACCTCTGGTTCTGACAGAGTCATGCATTCCAGGGGTGGCATAACCTTCGATGAGCGCGGGGTTGGGTCCCGCCTAGATTACGCTCCTCATGAGAAAGTTTTATGAGTTTTTATAAACCCCAATAGCTTCAACTATGCTGGGAGGATTGAAGGCTAATGCTTTCATAACACCAGGAGTAGCTCCCATGGCCCCACCAGGTCCAGGTATTGCTGGAGCAATCCCAGCAAGCGTACCCTCTTTTGTGAATCCAGCAGGGGGAACCTCAGGAGTTTCAACAGCACCATCGGTAACATTCGTTTAAGTTGCAATGAGCGCTCAGCCCATGGCTCCGCTGCTAGTTGCCCTAGTGGTATCGCCCATGGGGGAAATGAGAAAAGAGATGCAGAAGGAGATGTTGAAATTCATGCAATCTTCCTCGCAATCCGCTGGTGAGGTGGCTTCGGTTTATGACGACTTTCGAACCCCTTACCCTCAGGAATACAATGATGAGCCTTACCCAAAAGACTATATTCCCCCTATCTTTGAAAAATACACAGGAAAAGGTGGGAACCCGAAGGAGCACATTAAGCGTTTCGTTAAACACTTAGGAGCATATTGTAATAATAAGAAGATAACATTGAGGGAGTTTTCCAAATCCCTAACTGACAAGGCATAGACCTGGTACTCCCATTTGACTCCCAACAGCATTTCTACGTGGGAGGAGATGCATGTATTGTTTGTCCAAAAGTTCTTCTTAGCAGAAGATGAGTTCACCCTAACCCAACTCGGTAGGGAGAAGCAAAGACCGAGAGAAGAGGTGGTGGCTTATATTCGAAGGTTCAAGGAAATGTCCCTCGATGTAAGGCAAGAAGCCAAGGAAGCCAAGTTATTTCAGATTTGTGCTGAGGGACTACTTCCTGAGTATATTTTCCACTTTATCAACGAGACGCACGAGGGAACTTTTTCAGCATTCCTAAAATCCGCAAGAAACATCTCTTTGGTGGTACGACCCAACCCGGTGGTAGCCCGCATGATGTTCAGGCAGTCGATGCAACCCGCGGGGGAAGGTCACAGCCCCCACGGGTAGGATACATCGAGAGGGAGGATGGGGGCAAGGAGTCGAAGAAGGACAACAAGAGAAAGTTTGGAAGAGACAGAGAAGACCCGCCACCGTTGCCTTGTACGATCGAAGAGGCTGTTAGCTGTTATAACGCAATGGTCTAAGGTGGAACGGTTTATGAACCAAAAGGGGTGCCGACAGAAGAAACCTATGCTGCGACGAGGGCTGATCCCAAATACTGCCAGGTTCATCGAAAGATCCAGCATCCAATAGAGAGTTGCTTCACACTGTGAAGAATCATTGACAAGTACATGAAGGCGGGGACATTGCAAATCCCCCCGCAGAACATTAACAATAACCCACTTCCAGCACACGGGGCCAATTTGGTGATGGCCTATGATGAGGAGGCAGAAAGAGAAGGAGGAGGGTTGACAATGAAGCAGAAGCAGCTCGAAGAAACTCTGGAACATTGTACCATGGGAATGGCTAATGTAGTTTTAGCCTACGATGAAGTAAGCGCTAAAGGCGTGGAAGACATATACATCATTGAAGGTGGGGAAATGGACCCAATCACAGAGTATAGTGTAGTTTTAAAGTCTCAAAAGTTCACTTGGTTCTTCGATCAAGTAGGGATCCCAAAGGAGAGGAGAATGGAGATAACTCAGGCAATTCTGGACATTGCAAGAAGAAACGCAGTCCCGTCGCTAAGGTGGAGGGACCCATGGCTAGGCTGGTGAAGAAGTTTTTGTCATAAGTAACCTTCAGCGATGCAGATAGAGCTGTAAGGTTCCCCCATAATAGGTCTATGTACGTAACCGCTAGCGTCAACGGGGTTAGCTTTGCAAGGACTCTTATGGATAGGGGTGCTTCCATCAATATTATGCCGATCAACTCCTTTCACGCGGCTAACATTCTGAAAGAAAGGTTGTTTCCCATGCCCTTGGTAATCTAGGATTATGACAATCAATTTTCCAAATCCATCGGGTATGTGAATGTTGGTATTGTGATGGGAAATCTGAGTTCCGACATCAAGTTCCATGTAATAGAAAGTGCAAATTCCTATCACTTACTAATAGGGAGAGTGTGGATGCACAACCAAGGGTTAGTTCCTTCAACTTACCATCAATGCGCCAAGGCAAATATCAAGGGAACAGAAGTGACCATTACGGCTACGAAGAGGCCTTTCACTGTCGAAGAAGCACACTTAGTGGATGCAGCATTTTATACAGAGCTGGAGGAGGATGTGCGGGTCCTGATAAGGAGAATGGAGGGAGCATGGGTTCCCTCGATTAGAGAGAGGATGGGGCCCTTGAATGAACAGGGTAAAGAGGGTGGAAGTAGCGAAGGGGTGAGGACCGAAGAAGCCCATCAGGTGATCCCTCGACCCCAAAAAATCCCGAAGAAACTCAAAGACAGGATGAGGCCTAGAATAGACCTGATGGAGCATGAGGTCTAACGGCAAAGCGTGTTGATCCACTTCTTGGGGGAAAGAATCGCCGAGGCTTCCAAAGAGAAGAAGAGGAAGGCCGTGGCAACAACTACCAGCAGGCAATGAAAGAAAATTATCACTAAAGAAGGAAAAGTGGTGTACCGCTTATAACGGTGTGAACGGGCGGCCGAAGAGACTAAGGATGAGGTTGACCTGGTGTATGAGTGTTTTTTGGTGGATCGATGGGAGGAGTGCATGGTGGTAGACAACTCCAGCATACAGGAGTTCGTAGAAGATGTCGCCGAAGAACCAGACTACATGGCAGATTAACCAAGGCCCCAGGCACAAGAGTTGGATCAGCTGAACTTAGCAAGAGAAGGGGAAGATCCAAGGCCTATCTTTATCTCGAAAGATCTTGGGGAGGAGAAATGAGAAGCCTTGGTTAAGATGATTCGGGAATTTATAGACATTTTCGCATGGAAGTACATTGAAATGGAAGGGCTGGATGAAGAAGTGAGCTACCACAAACTGAACGTGATACCTTCAGCTATTTCGGTGAAGTAGGCAACAAGGACTTACAAACCTGAACTAGACTTGAAGATTAAGGGGGAGGTCTAACATTTGTTAACAGCAGGATTTATCAATCCAATACAACATCCCCTTTGGCTATCCAGCATTGCGCCAATGGGGAAGAAAGATAAGAACCAAATAAGGATCTACATGGACTTCAGAGACTTGAATAGGGCTTGCCCCAAGGATTAGTCTCCCCTACCCTCCATCGACAGTTTGATAGATGCCACGACTGGTCATGAGATGTATAGCTTCATGGATGGATACTGGGGTACAACCAGATCTAGATGGACCCCACCGACGCAGAGAAAATGACATTCAGAACTCCGTTGGGCAACTTCATGTACAAGGTGATGCCGTTTGGGCTCAAGAACGCTGGAGCTACATAGCAGAGACAATGATGGACATTTTTCATGACTTCTTCCACAAATTTGTAGAGTTCTACGTGGACGACCTGGTCATAAAATCGAAGAAAGAGGAGTCACGTCTGAATAATTTAAGGAAGGTGTTTGTTCGATGCAGGAAGTACAAATTGAGGATGAACCCGTTAAAATGTGTCTTCGAAATGATGAGTGGGAAGTTTCTAGGCTTCGTGGTTGATTGACAAGGGGTGCAGATGGACCCGGATAAGCAGCGGGTGATCTTGGAGATGCCATGTCTAAAAACAACGAAGGAGCTGAAGAGTTTTCTCGGTAAAGTCTCCTACCTTAGGAGATTTGTGCCTGGATTGGCCAAAATAACACACCCACTGATGCAACTATTGAGAAAGAACATGATATTCAGGTGGGAGGAGGTTCACCAAGAATCTCTTGTAGGGCTGAAGAAACTACTTGTTTCACTACGAATCATGGTTCCTCCCTAGGCAGGACTACCGTTGCATCTTTACCTTACATTAACCATGAGGTCCGTTGGAGCTCTGTTGGCACAAGAAGTGGACGGCCAAGAACGTCCGGTTTACTACCTCAGCAGGATCATCCATGGACCGGAAGTTAGATACAATAGCTTAGAAAGGCATTGTTTGGCCTTAGTATTTGTAGCCCAAAAACTTAAGCATTATATGTTGTCTTTTACAATTCATATTGTAACTAGATGTGGCCCCATTAAGTATTTTCTTTCAAGAATAATATTGATTGGCAGGGTAGCTAGATGGTTCCTTATCCTCTCTGAATATGACTTGAAGTGCGTGGTCCCTCGCACAATTAAAATCCAGGCGTACGCTAATCTGTTGGCCATTTTCCCTTCAGGAACCTTCAAGCCACCCAAGGAAGACATTCCAGGAGATGATTTGCAGGCTAATTATCTGGATATAATTGAGGAGGAATAGACGATGCAATTCGATGGATCTTCAATGGAAAAGAAGGGTGGAGCAGGGGTTATTCTTTCAAAAGGAATGGAGGAGATTTGCCTTTCCTACAAGCTAGATTTCCCTTATTCCAATAACGAAGCAGAGTACAAGGCGTTGGTGCTGGGGATGTTGGAGGCTCTTCGAAGGGGAATTCGTTCACTCTACATTAAGGGTGACTCGAACTTAGTGATTCATCCAGTAAATGGAGAATATGTGCTGAAGCACATGAGTTTAGCGTCATATAAAACAATCATTCATAGGCTTCTCAACCAGTTCCATCAGACCAGGATCACAAGACATCCCAGAATGATGAACCGCCATCCAGACGCCTATGCCACTATCGCCCAGAAAATGGTCATGAGGAACGATAATACTATCGTTGTGATCCAACGAAGGATAACTCCATCGGTGATACAGTCAATACTACCGATGGAGGAGGACGTGGACTGGAGGGGGGAGATTAGGAAGTAACTAGAGTCTGGCAAAGGACCTATGGGATTAAGAGAGTTAGCCCAATACTTTATGAACCAGGGAAATCTTTACAACAAAAATGCCGAGGGATGGTTGTCAAGATGTATCATCCTAGAGGAAGCAAAGAGAAGGTTGAAGAAAATGCACGAGGAGGATTGCGAAACGACTGAGATACCTCTATATAGGAGAATCCAAAGAGAGGTGTATTTCTGGCCTAGAATGAAGCAAGATGCAGTAGAGCTTCAATGAAAGTGCGATAAGTGTCACCTATTTTTCGAAGCAGCTGAGTGCCATTTCATTGAAACTCAAACGGACTGTAGGCAGCCCTATATCGACTTCATTCAGGATGGAGTTATCCCAAAGGAGAAAATGGATGCGATGGTCCTGAGGCGAAGGGCCCCAAGGTTCTATGTTCAGGAGGGGAAGCTTTATCGAAGGGGGTACTTTAATAGGACATTACGTTACATCGTGACGGAATAAGCAATTGAGGTCCTCAAGCAAGCGCACGATCCAGCCCACATAGGAGGGGCCAAGTTATATGATCAGATGATGATGTTGGGGTATTATTGTCCAATAATAGAGAAAGACTCTACTGAGTTCGTTCGAAAATGCAAAGCTTGCCAACTTCATGGAAATATGATCCATGCCCCATCGATAGACTTACACTCTCTATCAACACCCTATCCATTTCATACTTGGGCGTTCAACCTAGTGGGGGCAATACACCCCTCTTCGAGAGGCAATATATGGATACTCGTAGCAACAGAGTGTTTTATAAAATGGGCCGAAGCAATACCACTCAGAAGAGCAACGGCTGGGGTGGTGAGCAACTTCATCAAAGAATATATCATTTTCCGTTTTGGGATCCCAAAGGTTATTCTTTTAGATAACGGGACTCCCTTCGTCAATTCCGAAGTAACAATGCTCATGGACAAGTACTCCATTGTTCATCACACTCCAACGGTGGCATACCCAAAAGGAAATGGTTAGGCCGAGGAAACTAACAAAACCTTAGTTTAAATTTTGGCCAAGATGATGGAAGACTTTCCAGGGGCATGGGATGATAAGATACCAGCTGTTTTGTGGGCCTATCGAACAACCAAGCGGAAACCCACAGGATACACGTCGTTCTCTCTTGTTTATGGGGCTGAGGCAATCCTTCCAGTGGAGTTGGAAGTTCCCTCTGCTCGATATGCCTTGCAAAGTAGGATGATCCTTCAAAATAGACATGTACAGTTGGAAGCGTTCGATAAGCACAGAGATAATTCGATGCAACACTTTCAAATGTATACGAAACAACTCTCAAGGCCATACGATAATTTGGTGAGACCAAGGAAGTTCGTGGAGGGAGACCTCGTATTGAAAGCAGCAGTGAAGCACATCAGGGGGCTTCCTCTTCCTAAGTTTGTAGCCAACTGGGAGGGACCTTTCGTTGTGAAGGAAGCTCATGATTCAGGTTATTATTTAATTTCGAAGCTACAGGAAGATAGGCCATTTAAGATTAACAATAAATGGCTGAAGGCTTATCATGTGTAAACAATCAAGTGTGAACCACTATTATAACTGGTTGTTGTTATGAATATACAAGTTTTAGTTACGATTTGAACTCAACGAAAGAATTACAGAAATGTAGGAATTTATAACATACAAAAGCAGTCACAACACATGGAAGAATTGGAAAATATATATTTTTCATTCATTAACAATGGAGTATTACAAAAAATTTGGGATTTATCGCCCAAGAATTACATAGATAGAAGCAAATGGAGGATATGTATACAAGAAGCAATTAGCCTAAAAGAAATGATAAATCTGAGGAAGAGAAAAAATCCCCAGGAAGGCCCGAAGAAGTTACTGTGAAAGACCGTTGGGCGTTCATAGAAACCTCAACCCTCGTTTGCACTTGTGTACATTCGATGAGGAGTCTCTCGTGTTTCAGTTTGACCATACACAAGGCTTCTTCGGCATCCTTTACCTCTTGATCCACTGCTTCCAAAAGCGGCCCCAATGCGAGCAACTTAGCTTCCTCAGCTCACTGGTCCTCCTGATGCTTTCGTAACACTTACCTCTAGCCGATCAGTTGCTGGTTCTTCAAAGTCTTCAAATGGGTTATGAGATAGTCAAAACGGAAACCATCACGCCCTAGTTCCCTTAGAAAACCCAAAAATTGGTTAAGGAGGGATATAGTAACACTTGCAATAGGAGTACTGGAAATTTTAGCAACAACGATCGCCAAGCCTTGATGTCTGTGTCTCATCACATGAATATTGTAACATAGGCAATCCGATGTGAAGGTCTCAGGGTGATGATTCACTCATTGTTTGATCACCAAGCGGTGGTTGGCAGGCATTTAAGGAGACTACCGAAGCACCATCAGGCAGAAAGCGTGAGGAGCCAGGTCAGGAAGGGGAAGTTCGCACCTAGATTTTCTCTCTGCTGCAGCACCAGTCATAGAACATTAATCATCATGACCAGAGTTTTCCGAAACAGCAGGTTCTTGAGGAGGTGAGCCTGTAGGTGAAAGAGCTGGGGGTGAATTTTCCCGAGCAACCTGAGAAGAGGTAGAAGGCATAATAAGTCTATGAAAAATCTTAACAAGCATTTTCATTGTTAAGTCACCATTATAAGGTGGAGTTTATGAAAAATCTTAACAAGCATTTTCGTTGTTAAGTCACTGTTATAAGGTGGACTTTATGAAAAATCTTAACAAGCATTCTCGTTGTTAAGTCACCATTATGAGGTGGAGTTTACGAAAAATCTTAACAAGCATTTTCGTTGTTAAGTAACCGTTATGAGGTGGAGTTTATGAAAATCTTAACAAGCATTTTCGTTGTTAAGTCACCGTTATAAGGTGGAAGCTCACGAGAAATAACAATATATATATATATATATATATATATATATATATATATATATATTTATATATTTATACCTCAGTCACTACATGGGAAAGAACGTGAGCCATTGCGGCAACTGCAGGGACAGGAACCGTTGGGGATGGGATCATTGCCTCAGAAGTCATAACGGGGTCCCTAGTCGCAGAAGCCTTAACATTCGGCAAGACGCCCTCACCAACATAAGGCACCAAGGCCAGCATAGGGGGTTCATCAGGAGAAGATGATGGGCTCCAAAACAAAGGCCCAACACGGAGGGGCGCAGAAGCACCACTACGCTGAGAAAAAGAACCAACCCTGGCCTTGAATGCATGAGGACCACCAAGATAAGTAGGTGGTACAAGATCAGGAGAAAACTGTGACATGAGGGAAAGTGTTAGAAAAGAGGAGTAAGTACAGAAAAAATGAAGACGTATCACTAAGTGTTACTTACCTCGGTTATAGCACCAAAAAGGGGAATGGCGGTCAGAGGTTTCATCAACATCGTTGGAAGAAGAAAGTTAGCTAACAACGAGGATGTTTCAACCTGGGGCACCCAAAACATCTCGAGGTTCAGCAAGATAAATAAATAAAAGGTGTGGGACTGAAAAGACACTATAAAAAAATATATACTGTAGAGGAAATCATATCTCGGGCTCACTTTCCTCAATAAGAACAATGGGCAAAGGAACCTCAAGTGGAGTAGGTAAATCAGAGGGGACTGAGAGTGTTGCCTCGGGTTGCGTTACCTCTGGTGGAGAAGAGTCACTCGTAGGCGCAACAACATCACCTCCCACAACAACTTCCCTAGCACAATGGGAGCCTGAACGAAAAGAATAATTGAGACCCATCATGGGGGAACATGGAGGAGTCACATCGGTACGATAAACACCGAAGCATCCCCCACAAAAGGGCTCACGGGAGGACTGGGGGGGTTTGGTCTTTCCATTTCAATCCCATGCACCACAGTTGTCAAGAATAAATAAGCAAATGCAGCCTGCCTTAAGAAAAAATGAGAATGAGTAAATCAAGCATACATACCTCAGATCCATTAGGGTAACGAGAAGATATGACCACAGGCGAAGAAGGAGGAGTAGCAACAATAGAGAGGGAAGGAGTGAGATGCACCTCAGGAGTTCGATGCACCTCACGTGTTCGCTTCTTCTGAGACTTGGTACCTAGAGTCTTCTTTCTTGTCCCCGCTGCACCAGTACCAACATCTCAAGGAACCCTTGAACTCTTTCTCCTCCTTGCCGGTGGCTCCGTGGGATCAACCACCACCGTGGGAAAAGCAGCCGAAGGAGGAACAACGATAGCGTGCCATTCATACTCAGCATTAATCCGATCTATCTCTGCCTGGGCTTCCTTCCTTATGCGCTCATCCATCTTGGCAGACATGAGGGATGGAATGGAGGCTATGGGGAGGGATGCCACGGGATTCTGGGGCTTCTGGGACTTAGACTTTGTCTTTGATGTCCCACTCTTGGCCGTTTTTGCCTTCTTGGCATGTGGTTGAGAAGGCCCCTCGTCGGTAGCAGCTTTAGTTCAAGGGGCAGCCTTCTTCGGAGCTACAGTGGTTTTGGGCTTGGGCGTAGTGACTGGGATCATGGAACAAAGTGGGGGAAACTCAGTGGGAGGTGCCTTGGGGGTCGTACTTAGAGGGAATTCCACCCCAAGTACGGAGTTTCCTTTTAGACCCAACTCTAAGGCAGAAAAAGAAGAAACGGGAGGATACACTGGATCTCCCTCATCGAACTCAGTAATTTCAGCCTGTTGTTTCGGCCAGTATTTTGGTGCAAATAGAGGGGTCACATCCACTTATCTATTAATACTGGGAATGGTGACTTGTCCAGCCATGTAGAAATTATCCCCTACGCAGCGGTATAAGAAAAAAGAGAACACGCCTCGTTAAAGGAGACCTTAGGGTTTGATGACTGAAACACTGGACGTGGAGCCCCTGGTCAAACCCAAACTGGCGGCTGCATCGATTGGGGTTATAGTGCTCACTAGTGTATCCCCATTCAGTGTAGGAAGGCAGATATCCCAGGGAGAACAGAAGGACCACGGCCAACGAGGTATCCTCAATATCCATGGTAGGGGCTTGTACCACTCTTGCTTCGTGTTGAAAAAACCACAAGTGTGAAAGAAGATTTCCTCCTGATAAGGCCTCATGACAAAGTTCTCAAAATGGTCGATCACAGATATTAACTCCTTTCGGCTTTGTCTTCTATGATAAATAAAGGACCGTGGAGGCAGAATTATCTCCCCCGAAGGAGGGAAATTGGTTTTGGCTGCTACGGCAGGGAAACGAAAGTAAAGGAAGCCCGTTAGAAGGACATCGTTGGCAAAATTGGCCAAGTTATAATGGCCAAGTAATCGTTCCATGTCAAACAAAGTCCTGTCCAACCAGGTGTAGAGGGATCCCAAGGCAATTGCAGCCAGTGGAAGCTTTATGCCCCGAGCCAAACAAAGGGACATATTAATAACGTCCCTTCGGGGCTGGTCATTGGGTTTTCCCGTCAAAAGGAAATGGGAGAGAATCACAAGAATATAGGCAGGAAGTTCCAATGGGGTACCTTGAGCAGGAGCATCTGTTGAAGAACTGCCTTCACCAGAACCCTTGGAGAAATAATTAATCAAGGGAGAGAAAGTAGCTTTGTTGGATGAACCAATGCAACTTTGGCATATACGATCCAACTCTAAATGATCGGCAGTCTCTTGACCATCAAGAGACTCATCGGTATAACGCTCATGACCTATTGCATCGAGGCCCAGGAGCTCGCACACGTCTTCCAAAGTTATGGTGAACTCGCCCCACACAGCAATGAACGTATGAGTAGTAACATTCCATCCAGAGACGAGGATAGGAAGAGAAGCATTATTCTTCGAAAGAGAGAACTCACTAAACCATTTAGCTTGTTGCAGCCCAAGCTTGGTGAGAATACTCGCGTAAGAACTCTGCATATGGGAGTTCCAGGCAGCAAAGTGGGCAGGAGATCCCCCGGGCGCTTCAAAAACAATATGGGACCATGGGAAGTCCCCTCGCTCCAAGCGAAATTGCAGAGTGCCCTCTGGAGGAAGAAATCCCCACTCAGAAGAATCTTCGTCTTCATCACCCAACAATAAAGCATAAAACTTAGAAAAAAAATGTACAGTCTTGCAGGCAACAGCAAAATCATCACCTTCTCTAAAAATGGGAGAGCGACGATAAAACCTCAGCTATTCCTGGCGGGAAACAACCAAGGCGGAGGCAGAAGTAGTGGTGGAAGACGGAGTACTGGTAGCAGAGATAGTGGGGTTGCTGGAGGATGCCATGGAAAATGACGATAAGATAGTAGAAAAGCTTTCAAGCAAGAGAAATGGAAGTTAACGAGGATGGAGAAACACGAGCACCAGTGGAGATAGAAATGGTAATAGAAGAAAGAAGTCGGGAGGTAAGAGCTCAAAACAACAATGGAGTTCTCACAGTTTCTTTTCTCTCTCTAAAGACAATGAAATCTTGAAGACGATGAAAGAAAAGTAAGATAAAAGAAAGGTTAAGTATTGGATATGGATGTTTGAAATTTCGAGTTCGGCGTTTAGATTTCCCCGCCCTCGCACGTGCGCGGCCGCCTATAATCATTTCACATTAACACCTGGAACTTTAGGAAGTACTTCGGTAGTTGAAAAGACATCGCTATATCATTAATGAAGTGACGCATAGAGAACAGGAAGCGTTGCCTTCTCCAACAAGCTTCAGTTTTGGCGCCAGAAATTTTTGTCAGGCATACCCAATGAATTTCTAACGAAGAAGATTCCACATGTCCAAATGTTTTTTGAACACAACGAAGCACCATGGGGTGTAATTTCATTTACAAGGAGTCCAAACGAGTATTTGAGAAGGTTACTAGGTCTTTCGGAAGAACTTCACATATTAAAGCTAGAATGGTTGAAGATCAGCACGAGGAAAAAGCGTCGATGCCCCTTCGCCCCAGTCCCAATGAGAATGGCGCTTCGGCTTCGATAAGGTTCATCGGATTGAGGAGTTTTTGTGCAGGCATTTCTTGTTTCCACAACAAATCCCTCCACTAGGGGGAAAATGTATAGGGGTCTTGAAGGTAATCTTGAGATTAGGGACAAACCGCTAATTAGCAATAGCGTTTGAGATTAAGCAACCGAGGTAGCTGAAGTGTGGCAGCTCAACGAGGCAGTCTGGCGCGGCAGCTCATATTTTAGCTTGTTGTATTAGTCATATTATATTTTCATTATTGATGACTGTAAGCTATAACGGTTGTAAAGACGTAACGATAATAATGAATGAGTTTGTGTGAAGTCAAACGGTACTTACGAGAGACCAGGCTTGGCAGGGCCTGGGAGAGCTTTCATGCTCTATCGAATGGCCTCACCGTGGGAACTTTAGAGGGACTTGGTTTGGAGGATTGAGAAATGAGGCACCATTGGGGCTTGTCCTAACCATCTTAGATACACCTGGTAAAACACCGAAGGACCCTGATCGTGGAACCTCAAGCAGAGCATCTTGGAGTTCCATTGGGTGCTGAGTTATGAACCAAACAACCCTCTACTTAATGTCACATCTACTGTAGGTGATGTCAGTAGCTAGGAAAACAAATTTCAGACTTGCACTTGAGTAAACCACAGTGGTATTTGGTCCTGTCAGGCAGTTGTTGAGCCACCCCTGCGATAACAGCCCCCTGACACACAGTGGTTAGGCAAAAGGCATGTCTTGGCATTTAATGTTTATGACATGGAGGCAACTAGTGCACCAGGCATTTAATGTTGTGACATAAAGTATGAGGGATGTCTTTCATAGTCTTTAATGACTGAGTTGCCTCGGGGATGGTGTAGGGGCTATTTAAGGACCCCAACCACCCCTAAGGGGAACATGATCGTGTTTTGGGAACTCGGGAGTTATTACTAGAGATACACATCAGAGAGGGAGATTTATTGCAAACTAGAGGGTTTATCCACTCATCATTGTTATTTATTGCAAAGCTTTTAATACTTGACAGAGATTCTTGAGGGTGTGTGGTGTGTTTCTACCTGCCTACCAAGGTGTACCTAGGGTGCTAACTTCTCTCTCCCTTCACCTAAGTTACTTCTAAAGATCATTACTATCTCCTGAGTTATACACGAAAGATTTGTGAGTTTAAACTGAGTTCATCTTCATTAAGTTTGTGTTTGTATATCCTATCATTAATCCAAGGTCTGGGGCTAATTAATTTGTCATTACCATACTCGAAAGGGGTTACGCCTCCATCTATAATCTAAAGTACCCTCCTACACCCATCATCAAATTCATCTTGTGACTCGAAGACATGATGAGTTACTTACTATTATTGTAGATTAGTGAGTCTCACCTATTTAGGGTTCCTAAAAGGTAATTCGTACTCAAAGTCATTAGGTTCCTTGACCACTCATTCTTCATGAGGATTAAACCTCCTCAGCTCTTGTTTAGGCGTATGTTCCCGAGCATATAAGGATGATTCCATAATTATGTAATCATCAGCAATTGACCCTCCAATATACCATGTATTCTTTACATATACTTTTATGGCTTTCATCAAGCGCTCAAAAGGATACATATAAAAATACCTTACCGGACCACACAACAAGGCCTCATCGTATAAATGCATAAGCAGGTGGATGCTGATGTCGAAGAACGATGAAGGAAAATATTTCTCTAATATAAAAATTGCCACAGCTAAAGTTGATTTCGCAAATCAAATGTGCTTTTTGTTTACCACATTTGCATAACTTAGGTTAATGAAAAACTGATTTTCATAATTGCCCAACAAAGATCTTTGTGTTAAGAGAACCAATGCCTAAAGGGAAGAGGGATTAATTGAATGATGACATGCTAATCACGAGACTTGTATTGCTTGAGGTAATTTGTTTGGTAGTTTACTACCCTATGAAAATTACTAGAATAATTAGTTGGATTCTTCAAGTTGAAAACCTGTCTAAGAGGATATTTTTCTCACTAGTAATCAAAGTGAAAGAAGCCGGGTGGGATAGAAATTCTTTCTATTTTAGGATCATTTTTTAACCATAATTTCGTCTTTATGATCGTGGCCTACCAGCTCTCTATCTTTGGAATGATATCCACATAGACATGTTCCTATAAGATGTTACACAACATTCTTCTTCATGTGAATCACATTAATTACGTGCCTTACATGATGATCTTTCCAATAAAACAAGTCAAAAAATACAAATAATCTGGACCATGCCTTCGTTATACTTAGGTTATTTTGATCCCACTAGATTTATGCTTCAGGTTCACAAACTGAAGGTGTTTGCCCCGCAGTCACAACCTTTTCCTTATCATCAATTTTTTGACCAAAAAGTCAAGCATATTTTGTATTATGATCGTGACTGACACATAAGAAGTTAGACTTATCGTTCCTTAAAGGGTGATTGGTCGACATATATATATATATAATGACCCGTATAAATCATCTTACCATTTTGAGTTAGAATAATGGCATCAATTTCATCCCCACATATGGGGCATCCATAATAACCATGAACATTGCAACTGGACAAGGTTGCATAAGTAGGAAGTTCGTGTATCGTACACATCACCATTGCTTTGAGTGTGAACTCTTCACCCTTATGAGAGTCGAACACCATCACTCCTTTATTCCAAAACATTTTTAAATTATTCGATTAGTGGGGATAAAAATATATCAATATCATCATCGGTAGCCTTTGAACCTGGTATCAATGAAGATAACAATGTGAACTCCTTTCTCAAGCATAGTGTTAGAGGGAGACTTAAAGGCGCCATGAGAACTAGTTAAAAACTTTAATTAGAACTTAAATTATTGAAAGGGTAAAACCTATTAGTTGATAAGGAAAGACGGATATTACGCAGTTCCTTTGCAAATTCATAATGTCGTGAACTTGAAATTAGGTAGATGATTGAATCAACCGGATGATGCATGATATTTCCACCCACCTCGCATCGAGCGTGCCACGTCATGGCCTTTGTTATGCATGGTACAGTGAAAAACTATTTTAACCACGGCCCTAGGGGAAATACTTCAAACCCTTTTGTTGAACTTGAGAGAACTTGCGATAATTCACAAACTTGACTTTTTGATTCTCACAAGGCACAAGTCTAGGCTCACAACATATAGGACACTCATCCTTCTCTTCGTGATCGTTGTGGTACAATATGCAATCATACATATATGTATGAAAAGATTTGTACTTCAACCAAAACCCGTTAAGATGTTATTCATGTTAGGATAATTTCTGGTAATGTACATTATTAGTATCCATAGGCTGGTGGTTTTGATCGTGTTTGACTATGTAAGCATCACCAATTAGGTCGTTTAATGGACCATGTGCTATAGAATCATTCACCACTTTGACTCAGTGGGGTTCTGTCATGTGGTCGTGAACCAGTATTTCTTCCGAAACATATGGTACATTCTTTTACCCATGGAATGTCCAGATCTTATAGTCTTGCATCATACCCCACATTCGTAAATGCAATTCAACATCTTCCAAAGACTTAAATTTTCCATTTATACAACGATTGAACGGATACGGAATCTTATCACTATTAAGATTTCTATTGCATATTTACTAAATTACTGAAGGCCTTTCAGATCATTATCAGATACTCTATGACTCTCTCCACTCTTTGTATTATGGGAAAGCCTTTAGGTAGTTTCCAAAATTCAAAACAAATTCCAAGAAAATTCATTAACTCGATCAAAAATAAATTTTACAAGAAAATTTATTCAAACGGAGCATGCATTACATCCAAATTCATTAAAATATTACAATTTTGTTCAAAAAGAGAACATTTTTTAACGCGTAGAGTTTACTAACAAATTAAATGGCCAAGTAATTAAATAACTTTAATAATTTAATGAAAATGGCCCTTCCCCGTGGTCAGCTTACGTAGGATCATCTCCACAACTAGAATATATTTTGTTAACCAAAATTTGAGCTTCACCCATCATGAACAGGTAATTATGGATTAGTGTTCCAATAAATATGGAAATGAGAGTGCACATGCTAATAATCCTGGTATCGATGAAGTTTTGTATATAATATGCCTTGCCAAAGTCAATGTACATGGATGGCGATGATGCATAGAATATTCTAAGTGTAGGCATTTGTAAGGGGAATGCTCCAGGATGAGGCATTTAGGAGGGAAATCTTCTAACAAGAGGCATTTGGTAGGGATATGCTCTAAGGGGAGGATATGGGAATGTTTGAGGCATCCGAGGGGGTTAACCTTGTTGTTGACTTAAGAGTCGGACCAATCCATGGATTTATTCTTTGGGAATTCCGTGTCCTTTCTAAGCTCTAACACCTCTTCATTAATCTTATTCCAACCCCCTTGTCACCTCACCCCTCAGTAAAGAAATCTCGTCTAATAAATGTGCACTATTATGTAATCTGGTACTTGGCAAACGTGATCCCACCTCATATTTTCCCCTTATGGTATCTCCCAAATACATTAGTTAGGGCATTTTATTGAATGTTATTAGGGATGCACTCATCCTAACTGTTGGGCATGCCCTCTATCATTTCCTCTAACATAATACTACATTTAGGACTATGACTTTAACAATAACAATATTATAACGTGTTTATATGTGAGAACTAATTTGAAACTCACCAAAGTCAGCGCGAGTTTGTCTAGAAATTTATTTGTTCCCTTTTCCCATCGGTCATGCAAATACAACTTGACCCAATTAGCATATTTACCTTCTTATATAGTCCCCTTGGTCCATACACCTGTAAAATTATCATAAGATTTTTCTTCGAGTTTTTAGGCATCAACCTTTATTTATTAGTTCACCTTATTTCATACCCTGTTATTCACTTTTCTCTCCATAGCCTCATTCTCCAAGAATTCGTTCTATTTGTTAGTGGGTGATGATGCCGGAATCAGCACCACCAGGTAAGGTGTTTTCAAGCTCAATATAAGAATAACAATGGCAGCACAGTTATGTAAAGAGATAAGAGAATGAGGTGAGGAGAAGAGGAGAGTACACCGGTATATAAGTGGTTCAGCCAATCTGGCCTACGTCCACTGTGAGTGTGTGTGAGTAATATCATTGAATGAAGGCACTAATGGCCATAGATACAATCTCTCAAGCTTTCTCTCTCTACTGTTGATCTAGACAGAGTTTTAGCTAGGGTTGAATAATTGGGATCCTTTTGCAAGGTAGGGGATACCCCTATATATAGTACCTAGGGGGTGTAATGTACCCCCATGCATGCAATGAGGATGTGTGTGGTAGCCTCACCAATTTGGGAGTGCCATCTGTCACTGTCACATGTAAGGAATGATGATGAAATATTCTCCCCACGTGTGGAGAATAATCTTGTTACAACTAATTTGCGCCCATGTGTCCTTGTCTAAATGTCAACAGATGCTCGGCCGCCATATTGGTGCATGATCTCGGCCTGGGAGAGGCCGAGCTGTAAAGGCTTCATATTCGTTCAATCCGAGATGTGCCATAAGGAGTCTCGGTCTGATCTCAGCCGAGACATTATGCTGGGGTCGGCCCCAGCCGAGGTTGGATTGATTCCATGTTGAATATTACTAAGGCTTCTTATCACCTCGGCCTACACTCGGCCGAGGTTGCCATACCCAGGTATATGAGAATGCTGTTGATGCCTGTGATGCGCGTAGAGTCCATTGGAAATGTAGGTGATAGTGTCGGCCTGGGCCGACCTTACTAAGGCCGAGGGCTGATATCGTGGGCCCATGGCTTATCCTGGGTCGATCAATATCTCGGCCATCACCTAAGCCGAGGTTGGTGTCTCTAGGCCGAGGTCACACTTGGGGCATATCAATCACCCCCCAGCCCTTAGTCACATATGAGGGAAGGTGACTAGGGGATTAGTACGCATCCGAGGCCTGTCTTTTTACGAACCAGTACTTGCTTGACACTTGTCAAATGTTGGAGCATGCTCACTTGGTAGGCGTGTGCTGTCAGGCGCCCTTTGGGGCTCCCAAGGCAATGATGGGCCTTGAGAAACGCGCCCATGTATTTAAGGGTTTCAAAACCCTTTTCCCTCCTTCTTCTTCACTTCTTCTCTCCTGTGCATGATTTGTTCTTGCCATTTCTCTCTCTAAAGCTTCTCCAACCAACGCTCCTCTATCGAGGCCTTTGTTCGTTTTCTTTCGCGAGCTTTCTTCATTTGCCTTCATTGTTTCATTTCCAGGTATTTTCTCCCTTCCATTTCCTTTGTTTTTCTCTTTTGGTTTGCACTTTCTGGCGAGCTTCATCTTTTTTCGGTGATCTCCATAGTTTCAGGCAAACAGTATTCGCTTTAAACTTTTAAGTTTGATCTTTAGATTTCTTTACTTTACAAGTCAATCCTGTTTGTAACTTTTGGAGTTTAGGAAAATCCCCAAATGTAGTGTCGTCCTCTGATGCTCAGGCCTTTATATGAGCTTCTTGAGGAGTTCCCTTCTCTTAGAGAGAAGGCTTTAGAAAATATTAGGCAAATAGAGAGGGCCCAAGAAGAGGCTCGTAGGTCGCAAGAATTTCCCATTAGACCTATCTTTCCCCCACCTCTCAAGGTGGTATATCCTGATCCCCCTGATTTCTTCTATCAGATAGAGGTCCCTGCCGACCCTATACCGATGTCTGAGTCTGAGTCTTCCACCTCAGACCCTATGTCTGTGGACTCATTTCAGGAAGCCATAGATTTCACACCTCGGCCTGGTCAGGCCCCTGATCAGGCCGAGGTATCCATCCGAGCTTCATCTCATTTTGGCTCAAGCACCTCAGCCTCTTCTTCAGAGGTTGAAATTGTTGAGCCGAGTGTGGCTGTGCCACCCATTCTTGACGCCATCCCCCTGTCGGCCGTCACAGCGGTAGAGTTCGCTCAGAGATTCGCTAATAACCCATCTACATCTGCTCCGGCCGATGTTGAGCTTGATGATGATAAAGATGCTGAAAGAGATGTCGACATCTCTGAGGCGGCCGAGTTCGAGAGCAAGGTAACTGATGTGGATCTTCTCTGCTTCAGATATTCACACTCCATTGGTCCTTCCCTAAAATTAAGGAGACCTCTGAGGGAAGAGAGGGCCTATCATGGCCGGGATGGAGAAATCTGCCTGTACGAGCAGATGTTTAACTTAGGGTTTCGCCTACCCATTCATCCCATTATCAAATCCATACTCTCCTATATCAATTTGGCCCCCTCACAGCTATCCCCCAATGCCTGGAGAGTCATCATATGGGCCATTATCTTATGGAGGGCAGTCCACCACTCTGACCTCCCAGTTTAGGTCTTCGTTGGTTCATATGTCCCAACCTCGGCCAAAAACCATCCGAGCTACTATCATTTTGTGGGTCGGAGGCCTGAGAAGAAAATTCTCCAGGTGACTCAGACCTCAAACCATAATTGGAAGCCCCGCTATTTTTTCGCCTTTGGGCCATGGGAATTTGGCCCATGCGTTCCCTCTTCCACACTTGAGCCGAGGATACCCGTCAAATGGGGTAAGGTCACCATGTCTGCCAGGGCCGACCCTGGTCTAAGTCTTCAGAATATCCAGAAGGTGAAATACCTGCAAGACCAAGGGGCACATGGTCTTTTTGTTAAGTTAGAACATTTGCTGACCCCCCATTATCTCTCGGGGACGGGCCTAGGTGGAAGTCCCCTTGTTGACTTTGGAAAGGATTTTTCTTTTAAGTTTAACCTCTGAACCCATTCATTTTTGATCTCTAACCCATATCTTTTAACTTTTGCAGAGCGACTACAAGGCATTTCAGACAAACTGTGGCAGATGGCTGCACCGAGCTTAGCGAGACTTGCCAAAAAAATCGGTCTGAACACTCCTCCCCCAGCTCCCTCTACATCAAAATATCAAGCCTCAAAGAAGAGGGCCCCAGAAGCCCATGCCTCTGAGGATCAGAGGCCGACCTTAAGACAGAAGAAGGCCTCTGATGCTGTAATTCCAATCTCCTCGGCGGACGCCCTGTCGGCCCGCGTGGACCAGCTGAAGTTATCTGATAGCATTGTCGGCCATAGTCTATAGGCCCTTGACGCCATTGGCTCTGCAATGACCGAGGCTGACAAGCTCTTTTTCAGGTCTCTGGATACACAATTACTGGTTGAGTTCGGCCTTCACAGAGCCGTTTAGTTACGTCTTGATCTCTCGTCAAAATTTTATAAGTGCAACATCTGACTTTTCTCCAGCTTAACCTCTTCATTAAATGTGCAAGGATTGGCTGCTATACACCATATATCGAACTGGACTCTGAGGAAATTTCCCCTCATCCAGAAGGGGCAAGAGGCCGAGAAGGTTCAGAGCGCCCTAAATGCTGAGGTCGATCGTCTGAAATCAGAGTTGTAGAACTCTGAAAGTAAGGTTAAGGGGTTGGAGAAAGACATTTCTCTGCTCGTCAAAGATCATGCCAAAGATGATGTTCTGCAGCAGAAAGTCAGCTCGGCTGTCAAGGCTGCCCTTGAAGATGCCTCGGCCAAAATAATTTCTGACTACAAAGCCTCGGACGAGTTCATGGGTTTTGGTTTTGAATATCTCGAAAGAGGTATCAAGGCTACTACCAAATGGGTTGAAGTCCGGGAGAAGGAGGTCGGTAATTTAAAGGCCTCTGACTTTGTAGGTCTCGGCTTTGCTGACCCCCAGTTTGCACAGGCTCTTCAAGAGGTGGAGGACGAGGCTGCTGCTCCTGCAGAAACTGCAACTCTGGGAGGGACCGAGGTCGGATGGGCAGACCATACTGATGACGTGGCCGAGGTGACAAATGCTGATCAAGCCAACCCGGTCGAGACTATTAATGTTCCCCCCCAAACCTTTAGGATTTGTAACTTGTAACATCATAACTTTTTTGTAATTATTGAATATTTGTTATTTCTTCATATATCAACCTTTGAGGAGGGCTGTCTTCACTTAATTTTGCTGAATGTCATGTGATCTTTTCTATTATTTTGTTGCGATATCTTGTTTATACTCGATCAATAATCCTGACGTCAAACCTCTTCACCACTGAATTGCTATTAGGGTCTGAGGTCATCTCATTATGGTGTCTGAGCTCAGACCTCATCACCACTGAATGGTGTTATGAGGGTCTGAGGTCATCACCTAAGATGCTAGCCTCATAATAAGCTTCACCAAATTAATGATATTAAAGGTCTGAGGTCATCTCATTATGGTGTCTGAGCTCAGACCTCGTCACCACTGAATGGTTTTATGAGGGTCTGAGGTCATCACCTAAGATGTTAGCCTCATAATAAATTTCACCAAATTAATGATGTTAAAGGTCTGAGGTCATCTCATTATGGTGTCTGAGCTCAAACCTCATCACCACTGAATAGTGTTATGAGGGTCTGAGGTCATCACCTAAGATGTTAGCCACATAATAAGATTCACCAAATTAATGATGTTAAAGGTCTGAGGTCATCTCATTATGGTGTCTGAGCTCAGACCTCGTCACCACTGAATGGTGTTATGAGGGTCTGAGGTCATCACCTAAGATGTTAGCCTCATAATAAGCTTCACCAAATTAATGATGTTAAAGGTCTGTGGTCATCTCATTATGGTGTCTGACCTCAGAACTCGTCACCACTGAATGGTGTTATGAGGGTCTGAGGTCATCACCTAAGATGTTAGCCTCATAATAAATTTCACCAAATTAATGATGTTAAAGGTCTGAGGTCATCTCATTATGGTGTCTGAGCTCAGACCTCGTCACCACTGAATGGTGTTATGAGGGTCTGAGGTCATCACCTAAGATGTTAGTCTCATAATAAATTTCACCAAATTAATGATGTGAAAGGTCTAAGGTCATCTCATTATGGTATCTGAGCTCAGACCTCGTCACCACTGAATGGTGTTATGAGGGTCTGAGGTCATCACCTAAGATGTTAGCCTCATAATAAATTTCACCAAATTAATGATGTTAAAGGTCTGAGGTCATCTCATTATGGTTTCTGAGCTCAGACCTCGTCACCACTGAATGGTGTTATGAGGGTTTGAGGTCATCACCTAAGATGTTAGCCTCATAATAAATTCCACCAAATTAATGATGTTAAGGGTCTGAGGTCATCTCATTATGGTGTCTGAGCTCAGACCTCGTCACCACTGAATGGTGTTATGAGGGTCTGAGGTCATCACCTAAGATGTTATCCCCATGATATATCTCTGATCTAAGAATGAAGCAAGAACTGTCGTGGAAACTGATCTTTATTAATAACCTCTTCTCAATAAGATGGTACATTTATATAAAATTTTACGCAACATCATATGAAATATTTCTTTAGGTGGTCAGCACTCCATGGGTTAGTGAAAGGTTCTCCTTCTAGGTTTTCTAGCCTGTAAGTGCCAGGCACAACCTCTTCCGTTACTTTGTAGGGGCCATGCCAGTTTGGGTGTAGCTTATTTGCCTTCTGTAGGGTCTTCTTCAGCACTAGGTCTCCCACTGCAATGGGTCTTGACTTCACCCTCTGGTTGTAGAATTTCACTGCCCTCTGCTGGTATGCTGCTTTTCTGACCTCTGCGTCTTCTCTTCTTTCTTCGATAAGATCCAGGTCTAGCCTCATCTTTTCCCCATTGCTGTTAAGGTCGTAGGTCTGAACCCGATGAGTTGGTAGTCCTACTTCCGTTGGTATGACGGCCTCTAAGCCATGTGCCAGCATGAATGGGGTTTCTCCTGTTGGTGTCCTTGCCGTGGTTCTGTAGGCCCATAACACAGCGTAGACCTCTTCTGTCCATATCCCCTTCGCATCTTCTAACCTCTTCTTAATTCCGTCCAAGATAGTTCTATTAGTGACCTCGGTCTGGCCATTTGCCTGAGGTCGACTAGGAGATGAGAAGAACTGTTTAATCCCCACTCTTAGGCAATACTTTTCTAAGGAGGAGTTCTTGAACTGGGTCCCATTATCTGAGATGAGAGTGTTTGGGAGGCCATATCTGCATATGATGTTCCTCCAAATGAACTGGAAGGTCTTCTGCTCTGTAATTGTTATCATCGATTCTGCCTCCACCCACTTTGAAAAGTAGTCAATGGCAACTATCAAGAATCTATAGTTATTGACAGCTCTTGGCAAAGGTCCTACCAAGTTAATTCCCCATACCGCAAATGGCCATGGAGAAGAGATTGACGTCATAGGCTGATGAGGTTGATGAGGGATAGTGGCGAACCTTTGACATTTGTCGCATCTCTTCACATAGTCTTTAGCGTCCTTAGACAAGGTAGGCCACCAGTATCCCTGAGTGATGATCCTCTTGGCTAGGGGCCTTCCCCCTATGTGGGTAGAGCAAGAACCCTCATGAACCTCTTGTAAGACCCGGGGTACTTCCATGGGATGCACACATCTGAGGAGAGGCAATAAAAACCCTTTTTTTGTACAAGATGTATCCTACCATTGAGAACTTGGTAGCCCTGTATCTCAACTTTCTTCTTTCTAGCCTGGACTCAGGAAGCTCTCCCTCTCTTAGGTATCTGACGAGTGGGTCGATCCATGAGTCTTCTAGGTTCACATTGTGACAAGGGCTATGAACCTCCTCCTCCTCAATGGTTGCCTTTCCTAAGACCTCTATTGGAATGGTCCTTCCCAAATCTGTCTTCATTGCCGAGGCCAGCCTTGCCAAAGCATCACCGTGATTGTTGCTCAGTCGACGCACTCTCTTCAGTTTTTCTTCTTTAAAATATTCCAACAACCTTCTTACCTTCTTTAAGTACTTGGCCATCCTTTCGTCTTTGGCCTCGTATATCCCCAATACTTGATTGACAACCAACCTTGAGTCACTATGGAGTAGGAGTCGCTTTACTCGAAGAGTTGTTGCCAATAAGAGACCTGCTATCATGGCCTCATACTCGGACTCGTTGTTTGAGGCCTGGAAGTTGAATCTCAAGGCGTATTCAATGTTGGCGCCATCTAGAGCCGAGAGTATTAGCCCCACACCACTTCCACTATCACAGGAAGATCCATCAACGAAGGGGCTCCAGACGTCTGTATCTGATGAGAAGACCCCTTCTCTCATAACCCCCTTCTTGAAGAGGTATCGATCCTCTTCTTTCTCTTATATTCTGCTCCGGGTTTTGCCTGAGATGACCTATTCCCGATCTCGAAATACGTTTGGTTCCGTCTCTTCCAAATCTCAGAAGACACTACGGTTCGTCTCTTCGCCATCATCTAAGCCTTTCTCTGTTTCGGCCTCTTCCGAACTTCTATCGACCTCTTCTCAAGTGAACTCTGCGAGAAAGTCTGTGAGGGCCTTCCCCTTGATGGCTGTCCTAGGCTGGTAAGCAAGATCATATTCTCCTAGTTCAATGGCCTAGGTCATCAATCTTTCGGACTTCTCAGGTTTGTGCAGAACCTGCCTTAGCGGAGAGTCAGTAAGGACTACCATGGAGTGAGCTTGGAAGTAAGGCTTCATTTTCCTCGAGGCATGTATTACGGCATAAGCCAACTTCTCCATTCGGGGATAATTTTGTTCAGACCCTTGAAGGGCCTTACTGTTGAAGTACACAGGCCTCTGGTCCCCATCCTCTTCCCGTATGATGGCCGCGCTGATGGCTAATTCAGAGACTGCCAGATACACAAACAACCTTTCCCCCATGATGGGCCGAGACAGCAACAAGGGAGACCCTAAGTAGGACTTGAGTTGGTTGAAGGCTTTTTCACACTCTTCGTCCCATTGGAAGGCCTTTCTTATAACTTTAAAGAATGGAAGACACTTGTCCGTTGCCCTAGAAAAAAACCTGTTAAGGGCAGCCAATCTTCTCGTGAGTCTCTAGACATCCTTGATACTCCTAGGAGTCTTCATGTTGAGTAATGCCTTGATTTTCTCAGGGTTCGCTTAAATCCCCCTTTGATTAACGATGAATCCTAGGAACTTCCCAGCTCCTACTCCAAAGACACATTTTACTGGGTTGAGTTTCATTTTGTACGAGTCCATGACATCGAAGGTCTTCTTAAGGTCCGCTACGTGAGTACATGCTTTCAGGCTCTTCGTTAGCATATCGTCTACATATACCTCCATGGTCTTACCTATTGTCTCTTAGAACATCTTATTGACAAGACGTTGATACGTTTCCCCCGCATTTTTCAGACCGAAGGGCATCACCTTGTAGCAGTACGTCCCTTTGTTAGTAGTGAAGGTTGTCTTCTCAGAGTCTTCAACATCCATGAATATTTGGTTATAGCCTGAATAAGCATCCATGAAGCTCATGAGCTCGTGCCCTGCCGTTGCGTCCACCATCTGGTCTATCCTAGGTAAGGGATAGCTTTCTTTCGGGCAAGACCTGTTCAGGTCAGTGAAATCTACACACATTCGCCACTTCCCATTGGCCTTAGGCACGATGAATGCATTTGAGAGCCACTCCGGATAAGTAACCTCTCTTATGAACTCGGCCTCTTCTAACTTTTTTACCTCTTCCCGGATGACGTCGTACTTCTCCCTGGAGTAGACTCTTCATCTCTGCTTGATTGGCTTGGCATCTCTGTCCACGTTGAGCTTGTGGCTCATGACCTCAGGGTCGATGCCAGGCATGTCTGCGTGACTCCATGCGAAGACATTTTGTCTCCTCCTGAGGAAGTTTATCAGATCTTCCTTGATTCCTGGCTCTAGGGCCTTACCGACCTGGACAGTTTTTCCGGCTCGTCCTCGTTGAGGAAGATGGATTCTACCTCTTCTGCGGCCTCACCCTTCTTCAATTTTGTTTCGTCTATTGGGTCAAGAGTGTCAATGCTGTAAGTGGTGGTTTCTCTCTTATGGGCTTCTCTCTCTTCGGCCGAGTTGAAGTAACACTCTTGCGCCGTGGTCTGGTCCCCTTGCACTTCCCCTACTCCATAAGGAGTCGGGAATTTTAGCATCTGATGGACCGTCGATGGCACGGCTTCAAACTCTTTGAGGGCCACCCTTCCTATGATGAGGTTGTAGGCCGAGAAAACGTTTTCGTCCATAACAAAAAAGTTTATCTTCTTGGCCAGCCTCTTAGGCCACTCATCCCCCATCCGTACATCCATTTCATACATGCCCAAGGGGTGAACCTTTTCGTCACTGAAGCCTATCAATGGGTGATGGTAGGGCACCAGTCTGGCCCTGCTAAGACCCAGGCTCTTGAAGCAAGGACAGATCATCACGTCTGCTGAGCTTCCCCCATCTATGAGGATCCTCCATACCTCGCACCCATGCACCCTTATTGTTATGACCAAAGGGTCATCATGGGGGGCTAAGATACCCTTGAAGTCGAGTTTGGAGAACCCCACTACGAGGGTGTCCATGTCTACCTTCTTCCTCTTCTGCACTGCATCAGAAGACGTTAGATTCACAACTTCGAGCTTGGCCAATGACCTGGCCTCTGCTACATGAGCCTTCCTGTAGGCTACCTCAGAGCCACCTCCAGCAAATCCCCCACATATGGTGCTAACACCAAAGGAGATCATACCGACCCTCTTCACCAGGGTGTTGTCATCCTTTGGCAGAAGATCCGGGTCGTCTTCATCATCTCCTTCTGAATCATCGTCCCTTCTGGCCAGGACATTGCCATGGCATCTGTCATTTCATCTTTTCTTAGGGTCATATCTTCCACCCTTTGGAGCCTTACCATCCACATACTTCCTCAGCTTTCCAGATTTCAGCATCTTCTCAATCTCATCGTTTAAAGCGAAGCATCTATCTGTGACATGGTCATGATCCTGATGGAACTCGCACCATAGGTTTTTGTTCCTCTTATGTGGCGGGGCCTTCAGTTTCTTTGTCCACCTCAGAGTTCGGTCAGTCTTAATCTCATTGAGGATGTGCTCACAGCTCACATTCAGAGGAGTGTAATGAGCGAACTTGTCATCTCCTGACCTCTTCTTCCCCTCTTTCTTACCTTCGGACTTCCCCGTGCCACCACGGTTCTCCTCCCCACACTTGGCAGCCATTGCCTCTTCCGCATTCATCACTTTTCCTGCGGTTGCCAGCAGCTCCGCTATAGACCTAGGGGTCTTCCGCCAATTTCCACAATAGCTTCCCCTTCTGGAGGCCTCCTATAAGGGCGGTCATGGCTATGCTCTCTTCATAATCTTCCACCTCCAATTTCTCTTTGTTGAATCTTGTTATGTAGTCTCTTAGGCTCTCACCCTTGGCCTGTTTGACATACAGCAGGTGGGTATTCTTCTTTTTAGGTCTTACCCCAAAGCAGAAGTTATGGATGAACTACTCAGCCAAGCCTTTGAAGTTCTCAATTGAGTTCTTCGGAAGGGAGGTGAACCAACTGTGCACTGCCCCTGTCAAGGTCCCTGAGAAATCCCTACACTTCATCTCATCAGGTATCGAGTAAATGTCTGCTGTCGACTGGTACATCTCGATATGGTGTACAGGGTTAGTGCTGCCATCATACTTGGGAGTCACTGTAGGAGGCTTGAACTTTGCTGGGGTTGGGAACTCCACTATCCTAGCCACAAATGGGGAGCCCTCTGAGTAACCCCTTTGTAATGGGTCCCTACTTTTAATGAGATCTCCTATCTTCTCCTTAAGGCGTTGGATAGAATCATTCCAGGGTCTTCTGTCATCAACTTGGCCGAGGTTATCCCCTGCCACTTCCCTGCGATGGACAGAGGGTTCCCCAGCCACGATACGTTGGTTGTTGACCTCTTCCTATTCCCTGCCTCTTCTTTCACAGGATCGGCCTTGGTCTGGCCGACCCTGCCTATTCCCCCTCTGAGAGCCTGCTGCGCTCCTTGACCTCGACAGCCTCTGTCTTAGGTCATTCACCGGGCCCAGTCTCTTGAAGGTCGGCCCTCTACTTAACCTATCAAAGGTCGACCCTCTTTGTTGGCCCTCTTCACCTCTTCGGCTGACACCTCCTTGACTCTGCCTAAGAGGTCGTATAGTGTTATTTGACACCTCATACGGCTCCCAGCAGTCTTCTGGGGCTTCTTCAGCTTCTAGGTCATCATACCTGTCCTCTGGACAAGGGTTTCCCTGCCTCCCCAGGTGCAAGCGCCTAGGGTCAGCAACGTCCCTTCTCCGCTGGGGTGCAGGCTGGTCCTTCATTGGCGCCTGGGGTGGTCCCTTGGCGTCAGGATGAGGCTGAACTACCGTCGGAGTGATCATGTCCGGTGAGACTCCAGGTGGCCTCATCATTGTTTGACTGAGCTAAGAAAATTGTTCCTTCATGGCTTGTTGTGTTGCAGCTAAAGATTTCAAGGCTGCTGCTACTTTCGCCATTTCGGACTGGGGGGAGCCTGACAGGAGCTAGGCCCTCCACTCCCGGACGGCGGAAGAGGCGGTGGTAAGTCTGGTGCCATATGTTAACACTATAGAGCTCGAGTAGCAAATGAGCTTAGCACCTCACAGGACCTCTTTCAATGGTGAAACAGCTCCACGCTAGGGGGAGGCCTGGTTCACCACCAGAGTCTCCGGTGAGGTTAAGCAGAAAAAGAGGAAGAGATAGCTTCTCGATTCCCACAGACGGCGCCAAAATGATGATGCCGGAATCAACACCACCAGGTAAGGTGTTTTCAAGCTCAATATAAGAATAATAATGGCATCATAGTTATGTAAAGGGATAAGAGAATGAGGTGAGGATAAGAGGAGAGTACACCGGTATATAAGTGGTTCAGCCAATCTGGCCTACGTCCACTGTGAGTGTGTGTGAGTAATATCATTGAATGAAGGCACTAATGGCCATGGATACAATCTCTCAAGCTTTCTCTCTCTACTGTTGATCTAGACAGAGTTTCATCTAGGGTTGAATAATTGGTATCCTTTTGCAAGGTAGGGGATGACCCCTATATATAGTACCTAGGGGGTGTAATGTACCCCCCATGCATGCAATGAGCATGTGTGTGGTAGCCTCACCAATGTGGGAGTGCCATCTGTCACTGTCACATGTAAGGAATGATGATGAAATATTCTCCCCACGTGTGGAGAATAATCTTGTTACAACTGATTTGTGCCCATGTGTCCTTATCCAAATGTCAACAGATGCTCAACCGCTATATTGGTGCATGACCTCGGCCTCGGAGAGGCTGAGCTGTAAAGGCTTGATATTCGTTCAATCCGAGATGTGCCGTAGGGAGTCTCGGTCTGATCTCAGCCGAGACATTATGCTGGGGTCGGCCCCAGCCGAGGTTGGACTGATTCCATGTTGAAGATTACCAAGGCTTCTTATCACCTCGGCCGAGGTTTCCATACCCAAGTATATGAGAATGCTGTTGATGACTGTGATGCATGTAGCGTCCATTGGAAATGTAGGTGATAGTGTCGGCCTGGGCCGACCTTACTAAGGACGAGGGCTGATATCGTGAGCCCATGGCTTATCCTGGGTCGATCAATTTCTCGACCATCACCTCGGCCGAGGTTGGTGTCTCTAGGCCGAGGTCACACATGGGGCATATCAATGGGGATTTCAATAAATTTTGGAACTTTTGCCTATTTAACCTAAAGTATTTGAACTCATTACCTCCTATGGTAAAAAGTTCTTCTGAAGGTTCTTCCAATAGGTTTTCATATTATAAGCTACGTTTGAAAGAATCTTGGCTTCAAATCGATTAGAAATGAAAATGTATTATCACGTTTCTCCCAAACGTCATCCTTAAGCTAAGATCATCCTAGTTCCAATTATTTCCTCCCCCGAGGCCCATAACTACCTTTTGAAGATAATGACAATAGTTTTTAAAAAGCTGAACATCACCTTTATCACCAGTTGGATTATCCTGGCAAATGGAAAACCCAATGCACTTCTTAGGGTTATCTTGGGATCCCTTGACATGAGCAGATGGGGGTATCGAATTATTTGGGGTTTCTTAAGTTTAATGACTCACAAATAGAGTAGAATGAATCTTCGGAGGAGTAGAGTATCGATATCCCGAAGGAGATGATAATTGATCTTGGGGTGTATGAGAGTTTCTAGTTGGAGGTGTTTTGTTATTTTGTTGATTATTATTATTTCTCTTCGACATATCCTACAATCAAAAACAATTAGGAACGTATGTAAGAAAATATGGTTTACGACTATATATACACACACACACACACACACACACACACACACACACACACACACACACACACCATTTCAATAGCTTTTAAATCAAGCTCGATGTCTCTAATTTCCATCCAATCAGTATTACATTTTAATAATCTATGAAATTTTGCACGTGGCCAAGTAGGCGAAAGCGTGTCTATGATTGACATGTAAAGGTCGTGACATGAACTCGGAATCATTTATTCTTCAACTTATTTGCAAGCTAATTTTTAATATACATGTGTTTCGAGACATCACAATCTGGATGGATACTCTGTTTATGGAATTGTATCCACTAAGGATGAATATATTTTAGCCTTCTCTAACTGTGTCGCCATCGTCAATGCGCTGTCGGGATTATGCATGAGAAATATATTCTCTACTGCCTCATTCGAGCATTACAGTAATGAAATCCGAATACGATCGAATATGTATTCGTGCGAGAGATCAACTTTGTGATCTATAAGATAATTAAATTGTTCAATATTCCTATTCACATACTTGTAAATTGGAGTTCCCATTACATGGGGTGCACTAATGAAAATAATTTTAGTGCTGCCAAATTGCACCCTCTCGTACTCTTGTTTTCAGTAATTACTACTTTAACTTATTTTTCATGAGAAAATTTATAGAAGTGTGTGAATACGAGTATTAAGGGTGTAGACACAACAAGTTATGGATCTAATTAATCCTAAACAAATTTTGGTTTTCCATATGATCAATCAGACGCAGCAAGTCCTTATTAAGTTCATTAAAATTTAATTAATCGAAAAATTACTATTTGTCCCCTAATTGTGCTAGCCCTTCCACTATCGTTTATTCACCTAAACAACAAACATTTAAGGAAGAGGTGAACACAACCACGAGAAGTTAACCAAATAACTTTCTTTTAAACATCTAGTCATTAAGATAGGATAGTCGTTAATACAAATAATTAGTTAAAGGTTTGTTATTAAGAATTAGTAGAGTGATTCTATGTATCCATCATTTGTATCAAACCATGATCATTGAACACAAGCCACAACAATCATCAACCCAAAAATTCAACACAAGTTTATCCCGTACTCCTTCTAGATAAGTGTGACACCCCGACAAATTAAATACCGGGTGATCAGTCCTTTATTAAATTTAAAACATAATGTTCGGTTGGTTCATTCATAGCATCACTATCAGAAAAAATATAATTTAATTATGACCTAGTAATTAATTAAGCTAATCTCTAAAACATTAATTAAATCATAACCATTTAAATGATTAATTAATTCCATTAATTATAAGCTACCAATCATTCACCATACACATGAATTAAAATAATACGTAATAGTAAACCAACAGCTGAAATGAATAAGACTGGAATAAATGATCCACTTCGAAGTCTAAAAAACTAATAAATGGTAATACTACTCAATCCGAATGAAATGAAATATTAAAGTATATTGAGTGCAATCTCTTAGACATGAATAAAAACTGAGAATGCAAGACACATGCCCTAAATAGAATGACGAAATAGGAACTGAATGAAATGATAGTAAAGGGGTCGAATCAAGAGGACCTGCAACTCCCACACTAGCTACAACACGTCAAATAGTCCAATAGTCTAAGCTTGTCATCCCTATGGATGGACACTTAAAATAATTTCACAAGAGACAATGGAGATTGAAAGAGATGTGTCAGAGCTCGAGTGTAAAAGATTTTAAGACAATTTAGCAAGTATTTAAAAATTTCAGTAAATCAAATATTATATGCATGTTAGCTTTTTGATCACTCACTTAAGATTTTTACCTCTCAACTATTGTGTACACCTAACTTATCGCTAAACCATTCTAGTCATCGTCATCACACCTAACTAGATTGTAGACACATATGTTCTAATTATCACTCGTAGTAATAACCTGTAATTCCCCACATTATATTTTTATGAAGTGTTCATGCATTTACTATCCTGAGTAAGAGTCCCGTGATAAGACTAAGTGTTCTCATACTTAAGTTATTTAAGAATTCATTATCTTCCTTAACTACAGTTTCCACGTAGAAGATAATATCACAAGTATATATACATATTCACCATTATGTTATATATTCAAATACGACACCCCTAGACTCAGCTACGGTGCGTGCACACTCTGCTACCAACTCCTGGTACATCTCATACTAAATAAGGACAATCAGTTCAGTATCTCTCTCTAACCATAAAAATACACATCACACATATTGGAGGCGAGCATAATCCTCAGTCTTTGGGATACGCACATACCTACGCACATAAATGACTGTTCAATCCATTGTTATCACAAATGGTATCCAACCTAAGTTCTATATTCTGAGGTACAAATAAAAAATCCCCCCAGTGGGCTTATAAGGGATGAGACTGTTCTCTTTCGCAACCTTCCATGATAGCAAGTAATGTAGGTATGTCATACACATAATAAATCACATATAGGTATTCACACACCCCATTCAAATCACTAGGTATTTACACAAGCATAATATATATTCCATGCGTAGTATTCTTCTCATTACTACTTACAATATATTTATTAAATAAAGGATATTCTCTCTCTCTCTCTCTCTCTCTCTCTCTCTCTCTCTCGTAATTTCCATGGATAACTCACTGATCCAAATACCTTAAAGTATTATACCCAAATAAATTCCTATAATTCTGCACTAAACTAAAATTCATCGTACATTCTTTTATCTCACTCGAATTAACTACATCGCACAAATTTTGAACACAAAAGAAATTTTCTAGAATTCTGACACGTCAATTAAACGAGGAATGTATCTCGCTTGAACGAGAATGACATGTTTCTCGAACGATAGCTTCGCGTGACATTGCATCTCGCTCGAACGATAGCTTCGCACAACTGCTTCTGGAAACTTTTGAGGTTTAAATCTCAAGGTAAATTCATTTTAATTTTCCAAACCAAATAGTCACTAACCTTATGGTTTGTAGTATATTATTTGGTTCGTATTTTATACCTATTTGGACCCCCAAGCAATGTTCTGATTAATCTCTTCATTTAGTTATGGATATAAGAATGTTTATGATCCCTACGCCTTTATCTTTCAAGACATATTCGAATCGTTTCCAAAGTTTATCCAGTAGAATGCAGGTTCGTAGTTTTCACCTTCACTGATGGGTCTATTATTGTTTTTGAAAGCACCAACTGAGTTGTTGTTCCTAAGGATTTTGAGCATGTATATTTCTTTGATTTTATGAAAGTGTAGAGAATTTCTATAAAATGTATGGTGCATGTAAAGTGTATTTTTATGTTGTTATTTTGAAGAAAAAAAATCTATGACCTGCTACATGTTTTATTGTTTGTAGTTTTGAATGTATGTATGTGATAACAACTCATTTTTTTGGTAAAGATTGTGTACTCCATTGTGTTGTGGTTGAACCATTTGTTTTTTAGGATGATATGATTAGTGCAAAGGAATATCTAAATCATAAAAGATGTAACCTATATGATATAGGTTTGATTTATATTCATATGTTTGGTAAATATACGCTGGAGGCAATCATAATTTATGCACTAGGCACTGTGTTCAACGGTGTAAGTGAATTACCTGTAATTAGGTATTTACTTTAATCGATAAAATGGATTCTTCTATACGTGTTCAAGACGTTAATATGGGAATGAAATAATCAGATAATAAGGTTAATATGGTCAAAGAAATTGAAGAAATGTTAGTAGGAGTCATTATGCTATCGGGGTTCGGTTGTTAGAGTACTCTGAAAACAAAAGAATGTTATACATATGTATTACATGTTTCCCCAAGCTAGCAAACTAAATAGATGCATAAGACATTAAAAAAACATGTAATTTAAAATTTCAATTGAATGACATGATATTAGTACTAATAATTTGAAAATACAAAGAAGCATTTACCATAAAGATTTGAGGCCAAAATTCCAGGAAAACCAAATGTTAAATAAACGATCAACATTTATACCATGAGCTTCTTTGAAAATGTTATTTGCATTGTGTTTGTTATGGTTTGTATGTTCTATAAAGCTTGCTAGAACTGTTAAAGCGATATATTTGACAAAATTTCTTCAAGCAATATTTCCTAAAGAGATGTATATTTTCTATGTATTTAATAACTATTGATGTGGAAGCTAGGTAAGTGGATCTTCACAGAGTTTTAGATATCAATCAATATAGTTTTTTCTTTTCACTTATGTAAACTTATATATATTTTAAATGGACATTACAAATATTAGTTTGTTATTTGAATATACATTTTGTGTTGATAATACTTTAGTTTTATAATGTTTCAGCTTATCTTAGCAGAAAAGAAGAATATCAAGTGATGGTCTAATATATCTATTTGAAAGTTGTGTCTTCATTTTTTATTGAACCATATCGCTTAACAAATGAGACTCAATTAATTTACGTGTTCTTTGCAAATATTTTTTTCTTGTTTTTCCCATTTTTTGGTTGAAAGAAGAAATATTTCAAATCTATATCCCCTATATGATAATTTTATACAAATATATTAAAGTACAAGTTTTTTTTAAATATTGGAGAAGTGTTTTGTTGGTAGTTTAAGACAATCTGTTCTGAAGATATTTGTTATTTTCTAGCTTTATCTTTGAATGTTATTTATTTATAGAAGATATTATATTTGGAATGAATTTTTTGCATTTGCTACCACAGTGTTTGATTACTTAACTTTAAAACATTAAATAAAGTTTGTATCATATTATTTTAGTTGAATATGAAGTTGCTAAAAATATGAAATTTTTTGTTTATTTTAATCATGCAACAGATGAAAAAATGGAGTATCATTATAATGTTGAAAAGATATTGAATTTGTGAAATATACTATTTTTTTTTAAATTACCGTTATATTTTGTTTAATTTACATCATTCGTGCATTGTAGGGAATGATGATAATAATGATAATAATAATTATTATGATAGTATTTTCACGGATCAATAAGAGTTGGAAAGAAAAGCAACGGGTGAAATGTTTTTCTTGTGTGCGTGTTTGTTAGTCAATAGGGAGGGGAACTCGAACCTTTTTAGAGGCTTGTAGGGATAGGATGAGGGTGTAGTTTATACAAGAATAAAATATTGGGGGGATATTTTAAAGATAGGTTGGCACCATACATCACATGTGCATCCTTTTTAGCATATAGGGTGTAAGACCCTAAGGGGGATTTCTGGTCACTTGTCTACTGGTTATCATTCATGGTTTGCTGGAACCCAGAGTTATGATATTACGTATGAATGTATGGTGATTACAGTGTTGAGAGGGATAAATATCCGTAATGGTATATGGTATCCTAATTTTAGGCTTTGGTCTTAGTAAAAATTCAAAAAATTTTAACCGCTTTCTATTTTAAGGTCACTAAAGGGACCAAGCATAGAAAGGCATGATTTCAATGGCGTATTTTGGGATGTAAGACCACCTCATGACTGATTATCCTTCATAGTTAGATGGAATCGAAGTTTAGGCGATTAAGTTTGAACGTATGATGATTCCTAAATATTAGATATAGACATTGCATTTTCCATATAATTGACATATTTTGATCTTTTTGTAGCCTGGGCGGAACCTTAAAGCATCAGTGGACCATTATTCTAGGGCATGGGTGAGAACTCTTCCTTTCATTTGTGCTCTTCAGTATGTTTTGGGTTTTGGCTCGCTGTTTGATTGCCTAATCATCGTGCACTTCAGGAGGAGCGAGCTGATTGTCATAGCTGAGGGAGAGTACTAATGGGATATGATGAGAACATTCCATTTTCCAACGGGGGAAATAACTATGTCCCCTTTGGATTTTTTTACTTTTACTGGGCTTCCATTTAACTGAACGATGTTGCTTGTGGTCTGGATAGTGACCATTACTGTAGAGGGTTTGACTTCCACTTTTGGGATAGTGTATCCTCCCTATCGAGGAGAGTATATTGAAGCTAACACCTTGGCACATTATTTAGAGGAGAAGGTATAGGATCGAGGTTTACATATGGCGGTGGCGCACCAATATCATAGGTGTTTTCTTTTGTTGGTGATAGGGTATATGCTATTACTGAGGACCTTTGGTGGGATTCACCTCTGGTAATTACCATTTATATGGACTTTTTATGGATTCCGGGATATGTTTGAGGACGATTAGGGTTAGTAGAGATGTACCGATCGATGTCCCTATCCATGTCCATGTCCTTATTTATGGGAGTCACGTGTTTAGTTCCTTTCTTTATAATTCAGGTGTTTATTTATCTATACATTTTTACCAATACCTTCCATTTTTTTATGTGTTTATGTAGTTATGATTTTTTGCTTATGTGGATATTTATACTGAGAAGTCTTGGGTCTGGGTGCCGAGGGAGGGTACCTTTTCTCTTTTTACCTATTATGCGTGGGGTAATCAGAGGGCAGGGTCACCTATGACCAGAGATGCAATGAGGTCACTAATTACCGGGATAAACATTGACACTCTATGTATTTTTAGAATTTTCTTGACATACTGGAACTCTTTCTTTTATGATTAAAAATTTGTAGTTTTATCTGATTTTTTTCTTTTGATGTTTTTCTTATTTCAAGTGCCTTGGGGATTGACCTGTCACATATTTGGAGTTGGGGTAGAGAATAAAGTGATGTTAAGGAGAAGACTTTTGATGGATGATCCTTATGGGTTTATCTTTTTATCTGGGAGAGGGGGTGACTTGCTAGTATATGTAGGATGTGTCGATGGGAGTTTCTTTACCCCTCCCCACCGTATGAGGCACGAGAAGGGTTTTAATGAGGCTGATAGCCATGTTTTCATTGAGGGGATGCCTATTGTGGGTGTTTTAAAGGATGATTTTGATTATCAGAGCTTCATGGAGTGGAGGGCGTTGTCGGTGCCACTCTAAGTGACTAGGGAAATTTTGGTAGCCCGAGTCGGGGTGGTTTTTATGGATAAGGTTCCCATAGGCAGGGATGGCGAGTGGGTAGCCCTAGAGAGGGAGTCGAAGGGGGTTAGTGGGGACTATCAGAGAGACGAGGAGGTTGAATTGATTGAGTAGGGAGCTCAAAAGATAGTGCCCGATATGATTGGGAATATACAGAAGGAGGTCTTGGCAGAGGGTTTGAAGGCCGAGGGAAAGTCCCCATGGTGGGATAATTAGGGCAAAGAGTAGCACACACCTTGGAGGAGGGCTCACCCACCAATGTTGAGGGACTTCTTAGGGCCACATGAGGGTAAGGGGCGGGCAATAACTAGAAGGGGATAATACAGGTCCCTTAGGGAAGTCAGACTTTTTCTTTTACGAACCTTTTATCCCTTGAAAATCTAGGAAGATTAGGTGCCTAGGATCTTCTGCAAAAATTTCATTCATCTCGCTTGAAGGCCACATTATTGGAATGGGTGTGGGGGTAACAGAAGTAGGTCCCCTTTATTCTTTGAACTGTGATAGAGCAAAGCGTGTCGTGTTTTTATCAAGAGAATAAGGTGTCTTCTAGAGGGGAGCCTTGAAGAATCTATCTACCTTGATATGTTTCCCAAGTTATGGGGTGTTTTGAGGGAGAGGAATTTGATCCTTCGAAGGTAGATGTGTGGATAATATCACCATACTTTTACCAAAAATATAATGTCAATGAGCAGGGTGACCTTGGTGAATCTGTCGGCCATAAGATTTTCCCTGGGTTACAGGATGTTTTGAGGGAAATAGGTGTTTGACTTATGACTATAAGTATATTGGGGTAGCATGTTATCCATTTCAGGTTTCTTTTTTTTTCGTAGTATTGGCCTTAGTGAGTAGGTTAATAAAGATGACCCCGCAGAGTCTTCAAAATTATTTAGAGCATTATTTTATTTTAGTTGATTTTTACTGTAGTTCGATAACATCGATCTTTTTTTAGAGAAAGAGGACAACATCTATAGGAAGGATTTTCTCTTAAAATAGGGGTTTTAAGTGTTTATTTTTATTGGTTCTAAAGAGGAATCGCGTTTTTTGCTTATCTTTTATTCACCCAGCTGCTTGAATATTAGCGATAAAAAAATATCGAAGAATTAGGTCCTCGTAGTTTCCTATAAAACTTTATAGAAATTTGGGGGCTTAAAGTATTTTTATTGACTTTAAGTGAAGGGTTGAAGGCTTAAGTAGGATTTTTGATGTTAGGATGAGGAATGTGTATGGTCTTGCAAAGTCTTCCCTTTCTTGACAACCAATTATTCGATGCTTTTCCTTTTTAATCCTAAGACGGCTCGAGAAAATAATTTCTTTAATCAATCGAGATTGAAGGTTTTGAAAATGCTCTCCGTCGAGATCAGCCAAGGTATCTACCCCAACTAGAGTTTATTTTGGTGACTAGATAGGGTCATCCCTAGTTGGGTGCAAATTTACCCATGGCAGTCTAGACTGGTTTGAGATTCTTTTTCAAGACTAGGTTGTCCTCTTGGATGCTTTTCTTCATGATTTATATATTTAATTTCGAGGATATACATTGTTGGTACACCTAGTTGTATTAAGTATTATTTATCACCCTTTGTTCAAGGAGAGATAATTCGTTGTAGTGGGCTTGGATCTAGTCGGTTTATCCACTTAGCTTTTGAGAATGACCCGTAGCGAGGGCACGTCGAGTTCAATGGGTAGGACCTCCACTATTCCATAAACAAGTGAGTAATGGGTGGCCCTGATGGAGTTTCTCTCTGTATTATTGTATCCCCGGAGGGCGTATATAATTTTGTCTAAAAAATCATTGTAGGTTTTAATCATCTTCCTTATAATGTTTTTGATATTCTTCTTAGTAACTTTGACCGCTCGATTTGCTTGAGGTCGATAGGGGGTGGTTTTTTTAAGGGTGATACCATACTCGTGTAATGGGTTTGATACATCTTTCTCAAAGTGAGACCTATTTTCTTACACTATTTCATGAGGTATACCAAAGTAGAAGATGATGTTGCCTCATATGAATTTGACCACGTTCTTAGCATCTAAAACTGCGTAAGATTCAGCCTCAACCCATTTGGTGTGATAGTCGATGGTAACCAAGCTGAACCCATGCTCTGTGGAGGCTTTGTGATTTACCTTCCCTATGATGTAAATCCCCCATGTGGATAACATCCAGAGAGATTTCGTGTAGTATAGATCTAGAGGAGGTAAATTTTATCACGATGCGTGGATTTGACACTTGAGACACTTCTTAACATAAGGCATATATTCTTCTTGCATAGTGGTTCAATTGTATGATTGCCGGAGTATTTTTCTATACAGTTAGTGCCAACTCATATGCATACCACATTTGTCACTGTGGATTTTGTCCATGATTTTAAAGGTTTCGTCCTCTATGATGCACCACATGTGTATTCCATTGAACCGTATCTTATAGAGTTAATCCCCACATATGATGAATTGTGCTTCTTGCTATCTCAGGATAAGTAGGTCATTGAAAGTGGCATTCGATGGGTAGATATTTTTACTGAGCAAGTTCCAGATGTCATAGTATCAGTTTGTGGGTATCACAATTATTTCTTCGATAACCTCGACCTCAAAGAAGTATTATGAGGTGTTCCGTGCGGTTACATTGAATGTGGTTTCCACTGTGCCCTCTAACATATATATCACATAGGATAGAGTGGAATGTGCATCCGCGAATTTATTCTTAGCCCTCTGAAGGAAGTATAATTCGATGTGTCTGAACCGTGAGGCCACATTTTTTAAGTATGCATGGTATGGCTGTAGCTTTTGATATTAGATTTTCCATTTACCCAACATTTGACTTATAACTAAATTGGAATATCTCTATGCTTTCAAGTCAGTGATTAGTATTTCAAAGGTAATTTCAAGACCTTTGATGCATGCCTCATACTTGGCCATGTTATTAGTGTACTTGTATAGAATGTTAATGGCTCTAGGTAGTCGTCATGAGTGGAGGGATATGAGGAGCATCCCGATGCTTAATCCCCTTCTTTTGAGCCCGTGTCGAAGTATTTTTCCAAAGATTATCTATAGTTTAGAGTGAAGAGATACGTATCTTGGATTTCTTCCTCATTTTATTCATTATTTTAAAGGGTTTACCTGATAAGGAGGTTGAAGATGGCTCATCCTTTGGTAGCTTCCTAAGTGACATACGTGATGTCAAACTATGATACCCTGACAAGCCACATGGATATTCTACGGGACAAAAGGTTTCCCAAATAGATAATTTTGGGGATCCATTCTCAAGATGAGTTTTATGTTGAATGACATCTTGTAGTGCCAGAGTTTGCGATTATTCCATACGAGGGACGCATAAGACTTTTCCAAGGCGATGTATTTGCGCTCATAGGATAGTAGTTTTTTGCTTACATCATAAATGACACATTATCTTTGGGATATTTAGACGTACTTTCCTAACATGTCTGTCGATTATGGTCTTGTAGAAAATGACGAGTTGTCCTGATAAGTGAGAACTAAAACTAGTGGGTGAGTGAGTGAGGTACATTTATATCTTCTCGAATGCTTCTTTGCAGTGAGCGTTCCATTATATTAGGGATACACTTTTTAGTATTTGGTATATGGGTTCGCAAATTGTGGTGAGTTGGTTGATGAACCGACTTATGGATTGTACCTGACCTAGCAACTGTCGAACTTCCTTTTCTATTTTGGGTGGGGGCATTTCCTGCATGGCTTTGATTTTGGCAGGGTCTACCTTGATTCTATCATTGCAAATGTTGAAGCCAAAACTTTTTGTAATACCCCATATTTTATTTTTATTTAATTAATTTGAGGAATTAATTCGGAAAAATATGTTTTAATTAAATTATTCGAGTGAAGTAATTTAATACGATTAGATAACAATTATGACTATTAAATATTAATCGAGAGATAAATACTGATCAATATTGCATTATGATATTTATTAAGTGCGAATATTAAATAATTGATAATTACAATTATACAACATGTCGAGTGATATGTTCGTATTTTATTAATTATGGTTATACGGCATAATGAGTGATATGTGCATATTTTATTTTATCTCACCGGGAGTCGCGTGCAGAGTATTTTGAGTTGAGAAATAAGAAATATATATTAAGAGACTCAGATGGTAATTTAGAGGTCACAAATGATTACGGATGGGTCAAAATAGTCAGAATAGTGTACCCGGGAGTTAGTTTAGGTCCTGAGTCAAATTTGGACCAAACATGCACCTATTAAGGGCGTTTCGATCATTTTTCAAAAAAGAGGTAAAGGGACCTACGAAATTTAGAGTCATATATCTGATAGTTAAAGATTGGGGTTAGGGCTCATAACACAAAAATATTATCGAGGCCATTAGAGAGAAGAGAGAACCATTTTCCAAAGACTAAAGAGAGATTTGTGAAGGTGGTGAAGGGTTTCTTGCACCTCAAGATAATTAGAAAGGAAGATTTGAGAAGAAGCAATCGATCATCAACCAAGAACCAAGAAATTAGATCACTCAATCAAAGGCAAGTGTTTATTGCATATCAAATTGATGTTATAATACCCATGGGTAGGGATTTCATGAATAGATTGATTTGATTTAAAAATCTTTGAGGAAAAGTACCAATTGATTTCATGTTTGAGTAAAATTGCATGTAGTTAGTGGTCATATATGTAGAGAATTTCAAATCAGAAAAGTTTTGATCATTTCTATGGATTTAAATCTGGGTTTTGAATTGAATGAAATGGATGAACACAAAACTATATTTATGAAAGAGTTTTGAGGGTTGATTCATTCTTGATTGATTTCTGTGAAGTTTTAATGTGTTTGAAACATTGGAAATCATCCTAACTCATGTAGGAATAGTTAGGAATAATCGGATGTGAATTTGGTGTAGAATTGTGGGGTTTGAGTAAATAAAAAATGGTGAAAAATTAAAGAAGACGAAGCTTCACCTGTTCGATTCATCGATCGACCAAATCCTTTTATCGATCGACCCTGGAAGATTTTGATTTCCTTTGTTGGTAAATTTTTTCTCGGATAACCAATGATGCATGGGAATCTTAAGAGTCATATTATACCTATGTAGGGACCTCATAAAGACCACTAAGTGTATAGAAAGGTCCATTATGGTCTTTGAGTGTAGGACTTAGAGTATGGACCGATAGGGATAAGCGATTGAGAGATAGATCATGAAATTTGGGAACTAAGCTACGGAGAGAGAGTTCACATCAATTTAACATTTATACTAGTAGGTTAAAGATGGTAACTATTGAATTTATATAACGATGGGTAACTAAGACCCTTAAAGTTGTGTGAACACTCTTACAGATATGATAATGAGATAAATTATAAAGTAAATAGTACGACGGGTATGTGGGAGATATACACTGCGTACTAACACGTATTATCAGGTTATGTGAATACCTATTGATGTATAGTAATACATAGGTTGTGTGAATACTTAAAGTATACTATATATATATATATATATATATATATATATATATATATATATATATATATATATATATATATATTGGTGCTCGAGTTATTGTCCCGAGATAATAAATGACTAGTATTGGTGATCGAGGTATGATTCCTAGCCAATCTAGATATGATTACTCTTGGTTCTCGAGGTATGATTCTGAGCCAAGAGATATAAATCACTATTGGTGATCGAGGTATGATTCTGAGCCAATAACCCCTAAAATGTGATACAAGGAGGTGATTATATAGTATATTTTTATAGTATATATTGTGTACGAAATATATATACCTAAAGTGTGCTTATTTCTTTATTAGGGTCGATGATTTTCCGGACCAATACATAAAAGCTCGATTTGGGGTCGATGTTTTTCCGAACCAAATCAAAGATGAATAATATTGGGGTCGATGATAATTCCAGACCAATATAAATATGTATGACCTTTACATTGGGGTCGAGGGATTTTCGGGCCAATGTAAATGGTAGGAATATTGGGGTCGATGATTTGTCGGACAAATAAATCCTAATAGTATATATTGTGTGTGAAGTACATACCTCATGATATTCTACTTATGTGCGGTAGTAGACTTGTAAATGATATATATACATAGATATACATCTAAATGGTAAATTAAGTAGAGAGAAACTTAATTACCAGATTAAAGCTAAATTGGGAATACCTATGGTAAATTAAGTACTGAAATCAAATTATGAAAGTTGATATATAATAGATGTGAAATGCTATATGAATTGAGTAGTGAAACTTGATTATAATGTTTAAAAATAAAATATGGGAGTGTTTTATGAAAACTGAATAAAATGCGAGAAATGTTAATAATGAAGAGTGATGTATGAGCGGTACGGGGGAGTATACCAGTGATAAGATCGGTTATATACTTTGTCGAGATAGATTGGGTATGATAACTAGGTGGGCTAAGTATAGAAAGTTAGGCGTGCACATTAGATGAGAGGTGAGGAAACACAAGGGAGTGTGCGTAAACCTAACATGTGTAATCAAAAACCGATTTTAATTCCGATAAATTGCTTGTTAAATGTTTTCAAAATGTTTTGAGTACTAACTCTTGCAATAAAAATATTTTCAAAACCTTTTAGGTGTCTAGCCACAAGGGCGCCGTAATTGATGGTTTTATTCCAGGGACTCGGAGATGTAGCACTTTGGATGTTGACTATGTTTGAGTAGCCTTCTTATATCTCGTATATCGACCTGTTGTCAGTATTGGAGTCTCAGTTTTGTATCAGATTTTCTTAGCAGTTAGTTATGGATATTGCTTGGTTGTTGTTTTTAGCCAAAGGTTTCTTCGGCATGATTTTGATTCATTTAAATATTATGATGGTTTGGATTCTAGTGTATTGTGATTATGGAATTACTTTTCAGCTATTTATTTATTCCGTGTAATTGAAAGATAAAACTTGGCACCGGTATAATTAACTATTAGGTGGTTAGTGATAACTTTTGGTTTTCAACAGTGGTGCTAAGAATGAACCGTGTGAGAAACCAATTTTAATTTGATAAAGTCTTGATCACCCAATATTTTATTAGACGGGATATCACAGATGGTATCAGAGCCTCAGGTTCTAGTGTCCATAAGATATGTATGGCTTACTATGATTTCAGCATATCGTTCTATTAATTTAGAGCTCTATCATAGGAATGTTGTATCCCTCTACATATGCGATTTATGTTCTCCTTCTATGAAGCATAGTTGATGTGATTCATATATGAGTTCAATTGGGCGTAGTACATTGAACACTATAGGACGATTAGCAAATGGCGTTAGAAGCACTCCAGGAGGAAGAGGTTCAACATAGGATTGGGAGTATTCAGGATATGGTAATCGCGTTAGAGAGCACCATAATTATTGTTTGGATAGATGGCGAGAAAGAAAATCACTCGGGGATGGTAATTTCCCACACACCGTTGTAAGGAATAGTAGTACAACTTGAGACTCACCCAGCGTTTTAGGCAGGGAGTTAAGGATTCACTTAGTGAACTTCGTACTAGACAAAGGGATATGGGGACTTAATAAAGGGATCCGAAGGTTGAGATTGGAACCGAGGGAAGAATACACAAGAGTGAATGAGAACTCAGGTTAGGATGACCAATGTTGATGTCGTCAAGATCCTTGGTTCACAAGATACACTAGGGATCTTTTGAAATATTTTAGATCAATGAATTTACTACCAAGTGACGGTAGGTTTAGTCAAGACAGGCAAGGCCAACAACGAGTTCCATAGGACTAGTGGGGCCCAAGGAACACAAGAGGTTGAAGCCTGGGTCATGACTACCAGGTCCGTGAGAAGGACCATCCTGTAATAGCCAGGAGGTATAGATAAATGGGAATGACACAGAGAGGTGTCTTAATTTTCAAGAGTAGGGACACATGTGAGACCCTAGTCCACCGCAAGTTAGGGCAGAAGAATGTTAAGCCAGCTGGGGAAATGATTTATAAAAAAAATTGGTGCGGTTGGGATGACGGTGTTATGTCCAATAACCATTTAAGCCAGAAGCATTATTGACAATTGGATGTATGAGTTTTCTCCTCGGGTTAGTGTGGTAAGTTTTATGTGACATGAGCGAGTTATAGTATTCTATTATCACTAGATTCACATGTGAGATGAGTTTAGTGGGTATATCGTCGATAGCACTATAATGTGTGTATAGTCTCCTTTATATAGAGGGGCTATCTTTAGTAATATCCACAGGGGGAGAGGGTGTATGCACAAGTAGTATATGTATGTTGGAATTATTAGTTCTAGTCATGTATCGTACAAGTGTGATATTATCCTGAGTATGGACTGATTAGTCATGTGGGTGGAATGATAGAGGGTTATGATAGCAAGGCTATTGTATTCGTTAATCGAGGACATGATATGTTGTTTTGTGATGTCTCACCTAAAAGAGGGTCGAACTCACCTTTATATTATATTATATTATATTATATTATATTGGAGACTATTAAGAGCATAGATGTCTCGTAGTAGTTAATCCCGGTGCATAGGGACTTTATGGATATGATTCAGGAAGTATCGAGTTTGTCGTCAAGCAAAGAGATTGATCTCATTGGTGATTTAATGCTAAGGACTTAGTGATAGTATGAGCACAATGTTATATAACTCCTTTACGGATGCGGGAGTTGAGAAGTGATCAAGATGACCGGGGGGGGAGGCATAGAGATTGAGTGTCCCGATTTCATACTTTAAACTGATGAAACTCGATGATTGACAATGTTAGGTGAAATCACATTCCGGAAGATCCTTCTTTGAGTTTCGTTGTGAGACGAGATACGCGTTAACAATAATAAACATTGGGGGTAATGAGACATTGATGGATGCTAGGGCATCCAAGTTGAATAACCATTATTGAACGTGTAGAGAAAATAGTTTGAGCTGAGAGATATTATACGATATAAGATCAATGTAAAATTCATCTCACCACGAGATAATGAGTGGGATAGCCATGAGAAGAATCAAATGATAATTTTATGAGGTGATGAAGAATACCCATGTGATATAGCCAAATCGAGGAGGCAAGGCCAATCTATAGAAAACCTCTTTATGTAGGTGACATTTGTGATGTTTTTACAAATATGTGAGAGTTATAGGGTGTATGGGCGCCCTGGTTAGTTGGTTTATAAACTGTCCGAGATAGAGGGGCGTGGAAATTAATGCGTGAAAAGTATACATGTATGGAAGTTATCAATTAAGATGGAATGGGATGATGGACTGAATGTCGTGTGTGAAAGATGATGATCTAAGTATATATGTGCAAATAGAGTTAGCACACTCGAGACATGTTGAAAGGTTATGGGAAGCCATTCAAAGGATATCTCTTAATAAAGAGGAGACCCACCTGTTGTGGGGAAATAGAGTGGAGCCTTACTCAGTCGAATGTTGAGAGTGGCTTGCGCATAAATAGAATGTTGATGACTATGAGGCAAAAAGACCCAAGAAGTGTGCCAGTTGCAAAAAAGTGCACATGCCGTGACTGTTGGCATACCCCGAGGAAAGAAGAGGAGTATAAAGTAACACTTAATGTGAAATATTATAAGTGGGAATTGGTGTTGGGTAAGACATAGTGAGATTGTCTCCGGATGCACCACTTATAGATGGAAAAAGGTTGGCTTGATATGATCAACCAGAATTTCCTAACAAGCCTACGTTTCTAGTGACGGAATGGGTAGGTAGATTGATAAAATCCATGGATGGGCTGCCAAGATCGCGACTAGGTCAAGAATTCCTCTGGGTGTATGGAATGGATTGACTGAGACGAATAAATTGTTATTCTTTCTTTGAAAATAGGGATTGCATCGATGCAAGGTGCCTCCTAATGTTGTTGTGAATCAGGATGAGATCCTACAATCCTACCTCTGATAGGGATTATCAGGAATCAATGGGGAGGAAGTTTTATTTTGGTTATACCGTATCACCAATAGCCGATGGGTAAACGAAAGGTGGTTTACTATGCTGGCTAATACGAGTAGTGCGTGTGGTGCCGTGTAGCGTAATTGACGGGAGATATTACCATTGGTAGAGTTGTGCATGATAACTTGTATCGTTTTATCATACATGAGGTGCCTTTTGAGGTTTTGTGTGGTAAAGCCTTATCGTTTACCCTCTGGTTGAGTATAGATGAGGGGATACTAGATTTTTGGACTGGATGTGATTTGGAGTGCGTTGTTAAGAGTGGAGTGAACCACAAACTATTTTGGTTGGCTTTTGAATGTCATAAGACTTACGTTGACTTAAACTGAAGTTATAAATACTGACATGAGTGGTCAAATGTTATCGTGATTTCTCCCATGAAGGAAGTTTTGAGTTGTGTGAATAAGGGGATTTGGCATTTAGGGATGTGCGACCTTTTCTCAATATGCAGATGAAAGAGCCAGTATTGAGATCAGATGACTGATAGAGCGTATCAGTATGTAGTGAATTGAGAGGCCTTGTTGATAAACTTGGGCTAGAGTGATTAAGACGTTTGATAGGTGGGTACCATTATCAGGTGTACAGTGGAGTGACCCTTATGTTATTATGATTTGAATTTGGGTACTAGAGGATGTCGTGATGTTAAAGATCCTAAGTTTTAGTACATGTCTTGCCCTAATTTGGAGGACGAAATTCCTTTGTAAGGGTGGAAATATGTAATACCTATTTTTTTTTATAAAATTATTTTGAGGAATTAATTAGGAAAAATACATTTTAATTAAATTACGCGAGTGAAGTAATTAAATGCGATTAGATAATAATTGTGACTATTAAATATTAATCGAGAGATAGATAACGATTAATAATTCATTATGATATTTACTAAATGCGAATATTAAATAATTGATAATTATGGTCATACGACATAGAGAGTGATATGTGCGTATTTTATTAATCATGGTTATACGGCATAGCGAGTGATATGTGCATATTTTATTTTATCTCACCGGGAGTTGTTTGTAGACTATTTTGAGGTGAGAAATGAGAAATATATTTTAAGTGACTCGGATGATAATTTAGAGGTCACAGATGATTTTGGATGGATCGAAATAGTCGGAATAGTGTACCCGGGAGTATAGTTTGAGTCCCGGGACAAATTTGGACCAAACCGGCACCTATTAAGGGCGTTTCGGTCCTTTTTTTTAAAAAGTGGTTAAGGGACCTACGAAATTTAGAGTCATATATCTGATAGTTAGAGATTGGGGTGAGGTCTCATAACACAAAAATATTAGAGAGGCCATTAAAGAGAAGATATAACCATTTTCCGAAGCCTAAGTAGATATTTGTGAAGGGGGTGAAGGGTTTCTTGCATCTCAAGGTAGTTAGAAAGGAAACTTTGAGAAGAAGCAATCGAGCATCAACAAGGAACCACAAAATCAAATCAATCAATTAAATTCAAGTGTTTATTGCAAATCAAATTGACGTCATAATACCCATGTGTATGGATTTCATGAATAAATTGATTTGATTTAAAAATCTTTGAGGAAAAGTACCAATTGATTTCATATTTGAGTAAAATTACGTCTAGTTAGTGCTCATATATGTAGAGAATTTCAAATCAGAAGAGTTTTGTTTATTACTATGGATTTAAATCTGGGTTTTGAATTGAATGAAATGGATGAACAAAAAACTATATTTATGAAAGAGTTTTGAGGGTTGATTCATTCTTGATTGATTTCGGTGAAGTTTTAATGTGTTTAAAACGTTGGAAATCATCCTAACTTGTGTAAGAATAGTTAGGAATAATTGAATGTGAATTTGGTGTAGAATTATGGGGTTTGCGTAAAAAAAATGGTGAAAAATCAAAGAACACGAAGTTGCACCTGTTCGATTGATCGATCAACCAAATCCTTTGACCGATCGACCCTGGCGAATTTTGGTTTCTCTTCTTGGTAAATTTTTTTGTGATTACCAATGATGTAAGGGAATCTTATGAGTGATATTATACCTATGTAGGGACTTTATAAACACCAATAGGTGTATAGAAAGGTCCATTAAGGTCTTTGAATGTAGGACTTAGAGTATGGACCGACATGGATAACAAATTGAGAGATAGATCGGGAAATTTGGAAATTAAGCTAGGGAGAGAGAGTAGGCAACAATTTAACATGTATACCAGTAGGTTAAAGATTTTAAATACTGAATTTATTTAAGGAAGGTTAACTAGGACCCTTAGAGTTTTGTGAACACTCTTGTAGATACGATAGTGAGAAAAATCATAAAGTAAATAGTACGACGAGTATGTGAGAGATATACACTACGTACTAACACGTATTATCAGGTTGTGTGAATACCTATTGATGCATAATCATACATAGGTTGTGTGAATACCAAAAGTATATATATATATAAAAGAGAGAGGTGTGTTTGAATAGTGCCACCGAATTAACGGTTGTGATCAAATTTTTTGGGGCGATCTAAGGGTTTCAGGTTGTGCCACATCATTGTGACATCACAATTTAACCATTGTGATGTCAAAAATTGAGAAATGAAAGATTACCCCTTTGAACCCTCAAACCTTTCCCCAACTCCCTCATTCTCTCTACCAAACCCTACATTGTATAAACCCTCTCTTGAGCTCTAAGGTTGTCGTCTACCTCCAAGGTTGCCTCCCTCTCACCCTCTTGCCGCCCTCTCACGCACTTGCCTCCCTCTCACCCAAAACTCAAACCCCTTCGTTATCGCCTCCCTCTCAAACCCTCCCACCATCGTTGCCTCCCTCCAAAACTCTTCCTCCTCCGCTGCCTCCCTCTCAAACCCTCAATGCCTTGCGCCTCCCTCTCAAACACTCCCTCCTCCATTGTCTCCCTCTCCCTCTCAAATCTCTACAAAAAATCTGCACAAAATCTCCCTCTTTGGGCATGCGATGAGTATAGGTTTTTTCACGTTTCAGATCTAATAATTTTTTTTTTACTCAGATGGATTTTAATCTCAAGAGGATCTCCACTATCATTTGGTGAGTTTTCTTTGAATCATTTGGTATGTCAGATCTAATATTTGATGGTTTCATTTTATTTGATTTTTTTTATTTTTTTTATTTCGGTTCAAACCAAGTTTTTTATTTGATTTAGTTGTAAAATTTTTGAGAAGTTAATTTTGGAGAATATCTAACCTATTGAAATCGAGGTTTTATACTCAGATATGGATGCATTGATATTTTCTCCATCAGGTGTTCTGTTCTCCATCAGGGGTGATACTTATCAGCTGACTAGAGTAGTAACCAGAGTAGACTTATTCTGATAACTCGAGGTAAGCATACAGTGGGTATTTTGATATGCCTCGGCTATCTTTGGTAGTTGTCTATCGCTAACCGACCTTGCACAATTATTTGGTTTTCAAAAGGATCCTCAATATATAATTCATAAGTCTGAAAATAGAAGATAATGAGCAAGCTTGGTTATTTATGTTGATGTTTTATGGAAATAAGTGGAGAATAGGTGATATTTTGATATTATGGCCACTGAACTTTATCTCCTAAATTTTTTTAGTTCTTTGTTACACATTTCAACATAATTACTTGGTATCGATAGTCAGAATGGAAGAACACTTCAAGTTCTAGGGTACTCTTGCTCCCACTAATCAGGCTAGCTACAACCTGCAACTTAATGAGAGAAAAGGGTGTTATAATAGAATGGAGGAACACTTGGTGTCCATATTTGGAAGAAAAATGGACAGAGGAACTGGCCATTTTACTTCAAGATCGACGCCTGCAGTGTGTAAGTATTACTAGCCCAACTTTATGCTTATGATGATGAAGTGAATTTAAATTGAAGGTAAAAAATTTCACCCATTGCACTAATTCTTGAAATATATCATTATTTGTTGCATACCTTTTCCTCATGTTGTGTGCATGATTTTTCGAGAACTTATTTGTCAAAAAATCGTGGAATGATGATTGAAGATGATTTGCCAAATTAAATATGATATGAAATGGAGCTCTCAGGTGTGTTATGTTGATCCGTGAATAAGAATCCAAACGTCCTGTACTATATTCTTAACAAGTGATCTTTAGACAATGGGTATTTATGTTTGGATTTCAGTTACAAGTTCTCTTTAGACACTATTTTTTTTTGTTTGTATTTAAGATATGGGTTGTTTAGAAGAGGCTGCTAAAGCCATAGAGGGCCTAGCTGGCAAGTATTTATCTGAGAATGATTTTCGACAAGACAAAAGCCGTTGTCTATCCAATAGTTATGAGTCTCGCAATTGCCAACTTTGTTATTGGCCCTATATTTGTCTCCATGCTATGCACTTTTTTTGGGAAGGATAATCTTGCCCAGCTCTCTGAATGTATTTCCTTTGGTAAATTTCCTTGATTTGATCTTGCTTATGAGTTTTAATTCACTTAATCCTTAAGCCAAGTAATTCACTTTTCCTTTTTTTTGCAGTACCATCCACGGTGGCACAGTTATTATATGGGACTTATATTCTAGACAAAGCTTTGTACTGTTAAGTGGACAACCACTTTGCAAGATGGAAGAAGCACAATTTTGATAATGCTTCTCCGCTTTTGAAACAATAAAGGTGATTATGAGAATTTGTATAAAAATAATTTCAACAGTGTTTGTTCATCTAAAATGGTTAACCAAATCTCAGTTATGACCTCTAAATCTTCCTGGGTAGTCACCAAAATCTTCAGTAATGACAACTCATGCTCGCTGCTTAATGGCCCCTCTAATAATTAATTTTTGTGGCTAAAAGACTCCCCTTCGTCAAATCCCATCTGTCTTGGTGCTCCTCTCCTCCATAGTCTTCTAATAGTGATGCCAGACCCATGAGCTTCCAACTTCTACTGATGGAAACATCTTTTGGAAGCCCTACATTGTGTGTTTTGGCCTACTCGTTAACCCACCCATGCTAGGCCACTGGTTGTTTAGGTATTTTATTTCATTATATCTTTTTTTAAAAAGAAATTTGGTTCTAAAAATAATTAGTTTTGGACTGATTATATTTTTCGCGTTACAGATAAGTAATGTATATACTCAGTTCCCTAAGTTTCTAGGGGGTTTGTTTACATTTTCAATTTTGGTAGTTTTTTATATAAGCGTACTATATTTTCTCCCTTACCTCTTACTTTTTGTGATTTTTGGTGTTGGGTTCATTTCACAACTTGAATCATTAGTTTTGAGTTTAATTGGATCTTGGGTGGCTGATTACATTAATTACAAAGGTTGTCATCTTACGTGCAGACCGATTGGGTCATTTCACAATTGTTGATTGTTGTTTCATTTATTTAGTTAGGTTTGACTTTTATTTATATCATGCTAATAAATAGCAGATTATCGAATGTCACCAAAGGAACTTTCTGAGAATTTGTGTGATTGATATGAACTTGGTGAAAATTTATATTGTGAATATTATGCTTAGGTAATTGATACAAACTTGGTGAAAAGTTAGTTTGTGGATTCCACATTCCAACACACATATTTACATTTCGTGAATTAGCAGTTGTAACTAAGAATTTTAGGGTAGTTTGTCTTTTAGACGAACGAGGCTTTGGCAGAGTAAATAAGGGAGGGTTAAAGAGTACTAATAAGATTGTGTCTATCAAGCAACTCGGTCGTAATGTCTTGAAAGAGAACGTGTAATTTGTTGTGGAAGTAATGATGTTAAGTTTGCTTCATCACCAAAATTTGGTGAACTTGATTTGATATTATGCTGATGGAGATTTTCAAAGACAAACACTGACTTCATTATTCAGGTGTATAGTTCATGAACAATCATTTCAATTGTTGTGTATGGTATTTATTCTACTAGAATTATCCTATTGTACTTATCCAGCTTCGCGGCAACCAAATTCCATAATTGTATTATTAAATTATCAATTACTTTAGCCATATGTCTTCATATTCAACTTCAACTACATAATGATCCCAATAATCCACTAATATGATTTTTTGACAGGTCATTGTAAATTACTTGAATTGGTCATATTACTTGGGCTCGAATGATTGTGAAGATATTGGACGGGATCAAATTACTTGAATTGGTCATATTACTTGAATTTTACTTCAAATAAATAAATATTTTGTTAGATAACTTATTGTTAAATACGGAGGCTCAACAATTTAAAGTGTTAAATATGCATGCTCAACTATTTTTGGATTCTAATTTTGAAGAACATTTGGGAGATTCCCCGTTATCGGAGGACATGCCGTGCTGTCAAAGACAAAAGCCACGGTTAGCTTTAAGGACGAAGTAGTGGAGGAGCTGATAGTGAGGACCCAGAAATGTCGGGACAGAGGTCGTATAGTGAAATGCTGGTGTAGGGTCAGCTACCCTTTTAATGGATAGCGTTGACAGTGAGTATCCTGAGGATACATACAGATCCAAGATACTTGCTGCATTGTTCCCGAAGCTTTCGTCTTGGGAATTTATTGAGTTCAAATCCTTTTCCATCTCCAATATCCAACCTTCAAGATATGGAAATAACAAGATGTCACTTACAATATGCTCATAATCTGTTCAGTTGGAATTCGTTTTCATTGGGTTACAACTCAGTAGAAATCTACACATATTTTAGAAAAGTCCCTGGAGGTGTGGGACTTACAATTAATCCTTGCTCAACTGCCCTGCTCAACTGATTTGCAATGTATACATCTATTCTATTTTATTTTTTATTTTTGTTTATTTTATATTTACTGAGATAGTGACTTGGAAAATGGAAGTTTGACGTTTTCTTCATTATCCACCACAGGTTTTGGGGTCTATGGTTGGTTTTCCACTGTTAAGTCGCATTGTAGTAATCATGAGATGAAGTAAACATGTGCTTGAATGAGAAGGTGACGGAAAGTCATGAAGTGTTCTTTCCCCAATTACTGCGTCTTATTGTGAGGTGAAGAGTTGCTTAGTATTTCCATATAAAGGTAGTTGGACGTATTTCCATATTGGCGTGGAGGTAAAATATATGTGAAATTACTCGAAGTTAAATTATTATATCATTTGATGGATATACACAATTTCTGTTTTTAGTCTATAAATTTTATCTTGGCTAATTCTTTGATGTGTTATGTTACGGATTCAACCACAAAGTTGTTTGTTCGTCCATATTTTTATTATGATTATACTAAAGTCATCAATTATTTCAAAAAGTGTTACATCTACATCTCTACTAGCATTCCCTTCAGTTTTGGATCAAAATATTGAATCCATACAAAATGGCAATAGGTCTTTTCGAAACCCTTTTAAATTAATGCTTATGATTTAGTTAAATTATGTAATGTTTATTAGTTCAAAGATTAATTGGATGAATTTTTTTTCCTGGGGTGGGGGGTGGGGTTGGGGTGGCGTTTCATCTATTTTCATATTCTTCATTTTCCTTTGCTATACATTTCAAGTTTGATAGGAAACTCCTATGTGTCTTTTGTTTGTTTACTATAATTGTCGTCGCACGACTTTCGAAATTATGACCAGTTTTTTAAAAAATATACTTAGTTTTGTTGGGGATCGAAGTTTTTTCAGTTTCCAATTGCATTTTTTGAAAATTTCTGCAGTTTTGCGATTATATAATTTGGAAAAAATTCATTGTGCCTTCAGGTACGGGCATACACTAGTATATATATATTACTGCTCAATTTATGATTCCTAGATAATATAGATGACTAGTATTGGTGATCGAGGTATGATTCCGAGCCAATCAAGATATGATTACTCTTGGTCCTCGAGGTATGATTCCGAGCCAAGAGATATAAATCACTATTGGTGATCGAGGTATGGTTCCGAGCCAATAACCTCTCAAATATGATAGAAGGAGGTGATTATATAGTATGTGTTTATAGTATATATTGTGAGCGAAATATATATATCTAAAGTACGCTTATTTCTTTATTGGGGTCAATGATTTTTTTGGACCAATACATAAAAGATCGATTTGGGGTCGATGATTTTCTGAATCAAATTGATGATGAATAATATTGGGATCGATGATAATTACAAACCAATATACTTATGTATGACCTTTACATTGGGGTTGAGGGATTTTCGGACCAATGGAAATTGTAGGATTATTGGGGTCGATGACTTGTCGGACCAATAAATCCTTATAGTATATATTATGTGTGAAGTATATACCTCGTGATATTCTACTTATGTGAGAGAGTAGACTTGTAGATGATATATATATATATATATATAGATATACATCTTAATGGTAAATTAAGTAGAGAGAATCTTCATTACCAGATTAAATCTAGATTGGGAATATCTATTGCAAATTAAGTAGTGAAACCTAATTGTGGAAGTTGAAAGATAATAGATGTGAAATGCTATATGAATTAAGTAGTGAGACTTTATTGTGATGTTTAAAAATAACATATGGGAATATTATATGAAAACTTAATAAAATGTGAGAAATGTTAATAATGAAGCGTGTTGTACGGGCGGTACAGGAGAGTATACAATTGATAAGATCGGTTATATACTTTAGTCGAGATAGATTGGGTATGATAGCTAGGTGGGATAAGTATAGAATGTTACATGTGCACACTAGATGAGAGGTGAGGAAAATCAAGCGAGTGTGCGTAAACCTAACATGTGTAATCAATAAACGATTTTAACTGCAATAAATTGCTTGTTAAATGTTTTCAAAATGTTTTGAGTACTAAATGCTGCTTTATAAAAAATTTCAAAACCTTTTAGGTGTCCATACACAAAGGCACCTCTTAATGGTTTCATTCCAGGGACTCAGAGTTATAGCATTGTGGATGCTGACATGGTTTGAGTAGCCATTTCTTTCATTCAGATCTAGTGTAGGATATCATTCTTGTATCCCGTATATGGTAAAGTTGTTATTATTGCACTTTCAGTTTTGTATCATATTTTCTTTGCAAGTAGTTATGGATATTTCTTGGTTGTGGTTTTTAGCCGATGGTTTATTTTGTATGACTTTGATTCATTTACATATTATGATGGTTTGGGTTCTAGTGTATTGTGATTGTGGATTTTGTTTTCAGCTATTTATTTATTCAATTTAATTCAAAGATAAAATTTGGCACCGGTATAATTAACTATTAGGTGGTTAGTGATAAATTTTGGTTTTTGACAGTGATGCCAAGAATGAACCATATGAGAAACCTGTTTTAATTTGATAAAGGACTGGTCACCCAATATATTATTAGCCGATGCGTCACACTTTCCCTTTAGTGATTTTGAAGGCACACTTCTATGAATTTAGTCTCATTTTGAAGAGGCTTGACCTTTAGAAGAATTTCTAGAGTACCATGGCATTTCCTTCCTTGTCTTTGAATTTAATGATCATTTTGTCTACATAGACTTCCACTTCCTTATGTATGAGGCCATGAAGGATGGTTGTGGATGCTCTTTGGTAAGTAGAACCTTTATTTTTTAGACCTAAGGGCATGACTGTATATAGTAGTACGTCCCTTAGGGGATGGTGAATCTTATCCTGGTTATCATGATGCATTTTAATATATTTGTAGCCTATAAATTCATCCACAAAGGACTTCAACGCGTGGATGGTTGTACTGTTTACCAATAGGCAAATATGGGGTAGGACAAAATCATATTTAGGGCAGGCCCGATTGAGGTCCTTATAGTCTACGCATAGTCAAACTTTGCTAATTGAGTACTTGTATGATGTTGGCTAGACAAGTGGGGTATTTTATTACTTGGATAAACATGGCACTGAGCTGCTTCCCTACATCCTCCTTTATTTTAAGGGACCATTTGTGTAAGAATTTATGGAGTTTCTGCTTTGTAAGTTTGGCATTAAGAGAGTGGGTATCTCATACATGACGATAGGGTGGTCGATGTCAGGCATATAGGAGTAAGACCAAGAAAAAACATCTACAAAGTTAGTGAGGAGGTATATATGCTCCTTTCGTTTGCCTTTATTTATGGAGGAACCAATTTGTAACTTAGGGTTTTCAAGAGTAACCATGTTTATGGTAATTATGTCATCCTCTTTGGAATACATCGATTGTTTTAAATTTAGTCAAGTTTCTGAAAATGTTTGAGTATTTTAAGGACGCGAAGTTATCATTATTAGGGGTGAGTTATAATCCATTGCTATATTCATTTTCATCTCATGTAACAAACAAGGGAAAATACTGGAAAACTCCATTTCTTATGCCATCAAAAGGAGGACGGAAGAATTTGATAATACCATAAAATTTTACTTTATAAAAGGATACATTAAGAGAGGGAATAAGGGGGGAATCTTTAGATAATTGGACAGATTCAAAGGGCCTCAGTATGATAGGCACTGGGATGCATTCGGTAGAGCTCCAGTTTTTTAGTATGGTGATTCCATTGATGTTAGAGATGAGGTGATCAGGATTATGCCAAGGTACTGTTATGGTGACCTTTGGGAAATTTGTGACCTCTGTACTGACTGCAGGTTGGGGCATGCATTTTTTCTTAGGGTGGGCCTTTCTTCACTTGAGGGAAAATTTAGGGTCATTAGCGGGGTGAACGTGAGTTGGTGCGAGGAGGTTCCTTCAAGAAGGATTTCAACAAGATCTGGTTATTTTTATTATTCCACTGATAGTCCCATAAGGGTTTGTTAGGCGAGTCCTAAGGTTCGACCAAAGGGTGTGTTGCAGGTGGGGGAATGGTAGATTTTGGCACAAGGAGGTAGAGATTGAGTTCAAGGATGCTGATCAACCATCCTTTCTCTATAGAGGTGTATTGGTTGGCCGAGGTAGAGTACCAATTATGTAAGCATTCCACCGTAGTCAAATCGATGGAGCTTAGCAAAACTACCAGGAAAGTCTCTGTGACACCCCGTTTATTAAAATAAGAGGTGGCCAACCCGATACTCCAATAAATACATGAATCATAAATGGTCCATTCCTAGCATCACTATCGTTAATATAAAAAATACAAGATAACCACCAATTATTTTAGAAAACGGATGTCAAATTAATTTGTAAATTTAAATAAAACCATTTAGACAATCCAATTTATAAAAAGACGGTGGATGAGTATATATATAAGAGACAGTTTAATCACCATAATACAAAATAATAACCGAATAAGTTGTCGATTAACAGACCAATACAACGGTTACACCAAGTATTACAAATAAATATCCTAGTATATAAGCAAATACAAATCTTGAGCAACATATCGAATATAAAGTTTGATCATAACTAGATCATACAAGACTTGGTTGTGTCTATAACAAAAATCCTACAACATCCACAAAAATGATGTAGCTCCCTGACACTGAGAAGGAAGGATCATATCGGGCGCCCTTGTGGCGGAGCACCTGAGAATAAAAGAGAAACACACAAGAAAGAGAAATATAAATGAGTTAGGGCCCATTTTAATATGATATCCGTGCGAAGAAAAAGGATAACAGTTATGAGCACTAAACATCATAAACACGATGGATTCGCTCTTCAATAATAATAATCCTCACCTCTCAACTAAATACACATCCTAGCGTCACACTAGATCATTATGAATCAAACTTCCTATTTAATTAAGATAAATAGATAAATTCCATTAATCATGCATAATTTAACTTACAAATTTCATAAAACATTATTTCACAAACCCATTTACCATCTTGGGAAACTTTTGTCTCAAAGTTGATTTATAAAATGCCTTAGCCATTTATAAAATACCACTTTCGTGCGAATAGTTATAGTCACAATATAATAATTCTAAGACCATCCTTCCGGGAGTCACCCCACTAGATGTGCCCCTAAGTAGCTATCATCTTTCAGGACCTACAACCAAGAAAACCTGGGCATCCTAAATTGCGTCGTGTGGGAAGCGTCCATATACCTTCGACAGTGAGTCATAACCATACCCGGAATTACCTCACTTTGAATAAAAACAACCACACAATGTAACCACCAGTCCTATGGCCGAGGTCTATATTCTCCCTGCATTCACTAGCCATGGGACATCACCTCATCCGCGTAACTTCCCTTATGATAGCATTTAGAGAGGTATGTATGTGCATTCCATAATCTCAAGATATGCCAATTTAAATATCCACTTTTTACATTTTCAAAATCATTTGTGCTTAGCAATAAGTGCCAATTTAAAATATGTATTTCTTATTCAGGAAGTCGTATGTTTTTACCAACATAGGCTACTAAGTATAATTATCCTCATACTGATCTCCAAGAGTTCAAAACAATACTATCGCCCACTAAGGGTAAATTTTTCTCAATACTAGTCTCCACAAATCCTGGATAATACCATCATATTTCCCTTAGTCCTAGACTAGCTTCCTAGATGAAAATGACACTAACTTCTATTGAATAACCCCGGAAATAAACCCCATTTACCCCCATACTAATCTAGGGTATTAGTCCCCTTAATATAGACCCTTAATACTCTTTATTACTTCATAAGATAAGGTTCCTAAGACTTAAACCTAAAATAAAAGGACTAGAAACCAAGTGGGAAAATCCCTATGAAATAGAAGGATTTCCGAATCGATTTGCCCTGGCCGAATTGATTCGATCTTGAAAGCAAATCGATTCGGACTAGACGAATCGATTCCGTCAAGAGGACCAATCTTTATACTTGTTTTCCAAATCGATTTGGATAATCCGAATCGATTTGACAAACACAGACCTGTAGCCTACCATTTTAGTGAATCGATTTGCTAGGGGTGAATCGATTCGCCTGGGTCAGATTTTCCCAATTTCGGCTATGGGTTTTAAGAACCCCAAATCCCCCAATTTAAATTCTTCCCTCTAATCTCAACATCATCAACCAAAATTTTAACCAAATCATTCCTACACAATAACTAACTAATATCTCCAACTCAAATCAAATTTAAAACAAAGATTAAGTTTAGACACTAAAATCATCAAAACCCATTAATGGTTAAATCTCATAAAACACAACTATATATACAAATTATCCACACTAAATAGAACATTTGCAAGTTAAAAACTTTCCTAAGGTTTGTAGTCTCATATTCTCTTCCCATAGCAACGATTCAAAGCTCCAACTCTCCAATTCTCTCGTTCTCTCTATTTTCTCCCAAGCTCTCCCTTCTCTCTAACTCTCTCTAAGTTCAAAACATAAATGAGAGACAAAATGATATTGCAAGAATAAATACCCCAAATACATTAAGTCTATCATTTAAATGCTACTACATGGTTAAAATGACTCGTAACAACATAATTAAGTCATAACAGGTCAAAAGTACCCGGAACCCAAAAATACAACTTAGCACTTATTTTGACTATCTCAACCATTTCCGGACTAATCGTACCCTATAAATTGGCATCTGGAATATCGTAGAATGTTTCATGTTCCAACGTCATATTAATTTATTAATGATCATCGAATTGGAATATAAGTTATAACCGTCGCTTAAAGCACAATGACACAATAAAACATAATATGATGCTATTTACGATCACTTAACAGTAAATATGTAAAACCCAGTAAATATTATCTCTTAAATGACTTAAAATAATATTCACTTCAACTTTCTTTATTTTATATAATTAAACCGCAAGAAAAATTAATATAAAAATAATTACACAAAAGTAAGGGGTATTACAGTCTCATTGGTAAATAATGCAAGTAATACCCACTCGGCCTCTAGTTAACGGGTTCCCCTATCTTTTATGGTAACCCATGATACATTATGTTCTCCCTGGTGGACTATGTGAGTTTTCCCATAATCCACGTATAATCATTACTTGTAGAGGATATCCATTCAAGGTCTTAATGAGTTGTGGGTCTCATCCCACAAGGGCTCCATGATAAGGGAAATCCTCTTTTTGGAGACAAAACTGACCATTCCGTTATTGACGAGGGCCGTTAAGTCTATCTAATAGGGCTTTTCCATCAGGGGTGTACCCATGACTGGCCTTTCCGTTGTGTATCATAGTGGTGATAGCCTCGAGGAGTCCCTTTCGGTTCCTTCCTAGTCTGAACACTAGCATGTATCCCATTTTTTAAGTCATTTGAGCGACCATATTATGGATAACTGGATCCTCATTTTTCATGTTAATGAGTTGGATGACCCGAAATCCACTGAGGTGGATATCATTATTGTCATGATGGGTGTCTAGGAGAGTGGTGGTGTTTGTATTATCTACAGTTGCCTAACGATCTTCTCCCAAGACTATTATGGACTCATCATGAAATAAGAACTCGACCTTCATGTGAACTGATAAGGGTAAGGCACCTTGTATGTATCCAAGACCTTTTGAGTAAGAGGTTCAAATTGGATGGAATCGTGAGTACTTAAAATTCAACATCGCATATGATAAGACCTATTATGAGAGTTAGGATGATGGCCCCAAGGACCTCTCTACGGGTGTTATCATATGACCTCATGGACATAAAATTTGGTGTGAATTTCAAGGCGATGTATCCCAGACTGGTAAAAGTGTGAAGAGGGCACACGTTGATGGTGAAACCATTATCCATTAGTACCAAGGTTACTATTGACGTATCCCAGAAATGTAATAATGTGAAATGATCATCGAGGGTTAAGTACTTGCATGGGGAGGCCCTCATCAGAGAAGTTGATGTCCTATTACATGGTTATGGTGCCCATAGTGTCTGGAATTTCACCCAGAGTCATATTCGTATCCCCCTAAGCCTGAGATATTAGGCGAATGAGATCAAATTGATGCTAATGGGATATAGCTACAAAATCCCATATGGTGATAATAGTTGAGGTTCTAAGGAGTCTCTCGTGGATTTTATTATTTTCCCTGGAAGAGCTATGATGGTCACCTTAGGGAAACCTTTCTCTTTTTCGACAGGATTAAATGAAGTAGAGTGTCGATCTGACCTGGTGAGGAAGTCGACTTCCTTGTATTAATCGGGTGAGTGTTTTTTGCTTATCTTTAATTCATGTTTTTATAGACGTAACAACAAATCGGTCAAGGATGCAGGGCCGAAGGGAGAAAATGTTGGATTTGAGGATATCACATTGGTCCAATCTGGAACGAGATTCTGTATCGAGTCTTTGAGGGAGCTTAAGACATGGAATTATCTATGACACCCTATAAAAATCCATAAATAAATTGATCAGGTCTAATACAAAAATCACGAGGATAAAAAATATTTCATAACCTTATCATCGTAATGATTTTGATTCTTGTTGATTTTGAGTTTCCTAAGGTATCTTGACTAAGGGTATTTCTTTATTCCAGAGTATATTCATTTGATGGTAAAAAATTTGGATAGATCATACTTCAAGCTCTTGATTGGGTTGTACATAAATTTCTACAATGTAATGACTTGGTATGGGTAAGGAATATACGGGTGTCACTCGAATATATAAAATACATCATGGATATGGTATAACTCCACTGGTAATTGTAACTGGTAGGCTACCAATCCAATGCGTTTAATAATAGTTAAAGGTCCAATATGTCTTGGTGTTAATTTTCCTTTTTTCCCAAAACGTAAAATTCCCTTTCGAGGAGAAACTTTTAGAATTACTTGGTCACAAACATGAAATTTTAGGGTCTTCCGATGATGTCCAACATAACTTTTCGAACGATATTGGGATGTTTTCAATCTCTCTCTAATTTTTTGTATCTTTTTAGTGGTTTCTTGGATTATCAAAGGACTATATTATTTACTATTTTTGGATTCAGTCCAACATGCGGGTGAGCATCATAGTCTTCCATATAAGGCTTCGAATGTGGAGACTTTGATACTTGACTCATAACTTTTGTTATAGGAGAACTCAACAAGTGGTAAATGTTCACTCCAATTGTTGATGTAAAAAACTAAATTTGACCTAATTAATCAATCGTAGATTAATATGAAGTAAGAAATAAGACAAAGGACTTTTAAAGTTGTTCGGCCTTATGAAAATGGCCTACGTCCACTGTTTTGTATTTCCGAATGTTTTTGACTTAATTCCTATCACAATCGCCAATAATCAATTAACCTATTATGGAGGGTGTTACAATGTATTTATAGCTTTGGGGATGTCAGTATGAATAGATGATATGTCGTTATTTAATAGGCATATATGTATGTACAATAAGAATGTTCATTAAATTCGATGTTCATTGAATGTGTAATTGTCGCTTGATCTTCCTAACCAGATACTCTGTACGTTGAGTATCTCAGCATGCTAAGTAGCTCGGTGTTGCGAGTTGTTCGGTGAGTATAGGCATTTGCCACGTAAGATGACACATGTCTTCATATAATTGGTCTACATCAACTAACTAATTTTTGTATCAACAGAAGCCCCCAATGATTCACAGTTGAGTTTTGATATGAGAGTGTGGAACATTTTACCCAAAAGTTGCTCGAGCACCTTTTTACGTCTTGATTAATTGCAGATCTCCAACACTTATGAATTTTCTCTTTAGTCTTGTCATTTGAGTGCAAAATGGCAAACTTGTAAATATTTTGAATCTGCGACAGACGCTTGGGTATTTGCATCTTTTTCATCATTTAATCACCGGAAACGCAATCGTCTTCTCTAGTAATCATTTATTTTCCTACTTCTCGATGCAAGGCATTTAAAAGCGATAGAAACAGATCGTCATCTAATTTTTACCTCCAGATTTCCAAACTCTTTGTCTTCTCATTCTATCCTTGTAGTGTCGTTCTTTCTGTCATCCACCTTAAAAGATTTCTCAATCCCTCTCTAAGAACTTCTTTTTTCTTCTTTCTTTGCTTTAGCCACCATAGTTTATCTTATTGAATCATTGGACAGGTTCCGAGATGATTTTGCAATTCCCTCTTGGGTTATTCTATAAGAACCTCCTTGCCCTTCGGATTTATTTTCTCTGGCTGAGGGACACTGATTTCCCTCCCTTTTTATAGCGGAATGTGGCTTTTCTTTTTGGCCTAATCCCTTGTGTTTGGAGTTTTACCAATATTTCAATATTGTTCCTCCAAGAGTACCTCCAAATACATGGAGGGTAGTTAATGGCATACATAGGTTAAACCAAATTCATGGGACTCATTTAGGGATCCCTGAGATTATGTTTTGTTATAAATGGGTTACCAGTGATACCACATTTTATTTAAAAACTAGGTTTTCCAATAGAGCTTTACTGGTCAATCTTCCCGATGCTAATATGGACTATTTTGATCATGGAGTTGTGATGAAAAATTGGCAACACCCCCATTAAAAGGAAATGATGTTTACCAAGGTCCCAGATGTCCACTTTATGGTAATGGGATAGGTTGTTTTTAAAATTTTGATTTAGCTCTGTTTATGTTTGATGAAATGCTTTACTGATATTTATTTTACTTTTTGCAGTTGATAACAAAAGAAATCCTCTAAAAGAGAGTGACGTTAATATAAAAGATTTGAAACTTATCCGGGGTTTGCATCAATCAGTTGTTGGGGACCATGTTAGAGATGCTTCTTATTTGTTGAGATACAAAAACACTACTTCCTCTTTTATTGCTCGTCCTTTTGCCCCTATTATGATAATTGATCTTGATCAAATTCCATCATCTCGAGCCAGTGTAGAAAAATCTTCCTCTGATTTGGGTACCTATATTGCTGATTTGATGACAAGGAAAAGGAGAATGCCTGAATTCTTTACCAAAGATGCTCCTGGCACTGATGGGGAAAAGAAGAGCAAAGGGGATGTCCCAGGTGAAGGGACAAAGAAAATGGATATGGCTCCATCTAAGGGAAGATTTCCAGTTGTCAAGGAGGTCGGCAAGAAGCCACTTGTTGTCCCAAAAGAGGTAGTACCTTTGATTGAATGTGTTGCTGTTACACAAGAAGAGGCAGCACCTTTGATTGAAGGTGCTCTTGTAAGGAGATTGAAGAAAGGTCTTGTAGAAAGACCTATAGAAACTGCTGCTCAACCTTGTGATGTTGAGGATCCTTCTTTGAGAGCTAACAATCTAGATCTCATTGCTCCGAATATCGAGCTGCTGAGGGTTCCCTTTCTCGAGATAAGGTCATTGACTTAGCAACCCAACATATCGCGTCAGTAAATATCATCATCCTTACTACTTTACTTCCATATACTGTATTCATATTCTGATCTGAGATTCTTTTCTTTCTTAGTTTATGATGTGTTTTAATAGTATCCTGGAGAAATATGAGGCTATCAAGGCTTCAACTTCCTCTAGTAGGGTGGAAGAAGCTTTTGTTGGGTTATCATAATCTTTGAAGGACTCCCAGAAAAAGTACGAGGAAGATAAAGATACTTGGGAGAAGAAATTTCTATCTGCATAGACTGCTCATCAACAAGATGATATAGCTCGAGACCAAGCTATAAATGCCTCCAAGGAATTACAGGAAAAATTAAAGGTTGCCATTTCCAACAAGGAAGAAGTTGATGGAAAGCTTGAAGAGGCTGAATGGCGTAAGAAACATCTGAAGGAGAAAGTGAAGCTTACTGAGGGATATGCTTCTTCTGAGAAGGTGAAAAGAAAAGATGACGTGAAGAAGTCCTTTAACTTTGGTTGGGACAAAGGATGGAATAAATCCTCCACTGCTATTACTTGCCATATGGAGTATGCATGTTAAAGTACTTCAGAGATGGATGGGTCGCAACATTGAAAGATTTGAGCATTGCAGAAGATTCTAAATTGTTTCATAAATGCACTCATGGCCCTCCTCCTACTGTTGACGAAGAAGAAGAGGATGAAGCTGCATATGATGAGTCTTCTATGGTGATAGTAGAACAAGTACATGTTGTTACCATTCCTCAAGCCCCTGAGAAAGTTCAGTAGGCAACAACTTCTACCGAGCAACGCCAACTTCCCTACGAGCAACCAACTCCTTCGTCCAAATTGGATGATAATGTGGGAAATAAAGAGAAGGTGTAGAGTTGTTTGGCTCTTTAATTATGTTGTTCTTCTTCTTTTCTCCTTTTTGTTGTAACTTTGGTTGTACTTGCTTCTCCCGTTGATTAATAAAAAGGACTTTGTTATTTGTTCTGAATTTTCTCTTTTACCTGCTTATCATAATTATATTGTTATTGATTCATTTTCATTTTTCCTTGCTATTTTATTGCTAGGATGGATCTCTTGTCAACTCATGGTACAGAGTTGATGAAGAAAGGTAATTATTACTTCAAAGCTGGTCATGCAGAATTTACTGAAGCACAAATAGTTGATATTCTCAGATATGATGCCTCAGAACGAGCAATTGATGCTTATCAATACTTAGAATGTCTGCTTGATCGAGTTGTGTCGAACAACGTGGCGTACTATGAAATAATGGAGGATCATCAAGGAGTAATCGAATATCTTCAAATTAAGCACAAAGAAACCACTGCTCTTCTGCATAGAGGTTATGAGAAAAATACCATTAGTTGAGTGCTGATCGGGGCTACAATAAATTCCTCTCAGCCCATAAGAGGAGAGAAAGTGTGTTAAAACTTGAAGTCGAAGAACACAGGAACATTGCCAAGTTGCTTGAAGAGGAAAATATTGCTTTGAGAGAAGAATTGAAACAACTAAAGTCTTCCTCTTCCTCTGGATCTCTGATCCCAATCAATGATGAGGGCTTTTCATTTTTGAAAACTCAAAATGATGCCTTGAGAGAAGAATTAGGGGATTTGAAAAGAGCCAGACCTACATGGTCTACTCGTGGCAGAGTAATGCCTTCTAACCGTGGCCGAGCAAGAGCTGGTCGAATTAATATTAAAGAGACGAGGACCCAACTGGCTTTAGAAAATCAAGTCGCTTAACTAACAGCAAAAAATCAAGCATTGGCTGAGATGTCCAGAAAAATCCAAAGTCTCACCGAGAAACTTTCCAAGCAAAGTTTTGCCTTGGAGAGTAAAGAGAAATTTGTGTAGAAGCTCCATCAAAATGTTGAGATATTGACATATCAATTCCACAAACATCCACAAGAATTCTAGATGGAGGGATATAATGAAGCCTTATGCCACATTGACACCAGGTTGAAGTAGTTAAACAATGAGGGGCATAAGAAAGGGTGGTTGAATGCTCTTGGTGTGATGCGTCTTGAGAAAGGAAATTCCCTGTGGGATTAGTATGAACTTGTGTTTCTTGATCCGCCTAATCCTCCTTTTAAGTTGGATGTCAAGTGGGTTCCAGCTCGTTCCATACCTCAATGTTTGATCTCCAAGTACCTTGGTGATTACAATCTTCATCAAGATTATGAGATATCCCTACCTCCTCATTTGCTTGAGCGACCAAGTTCGAGCAATATCAGAATGCTACGAGATATGAATTTCATCAATTCTCCTTATGCTTTCAATGACCCTCCAGCTAGAATGGAACTAGTACCAAAATCTGAGGGGAAAAGTCCAATAGAATAGAAAATTTGTATTGAATGAAGAAAAATTCATCTTTTGTAATTTGCTTTCTTGTATTTAATGAAGAAAATTTTCATCTTTGTGAACTTTTCTTTCCTTGGAAATAGTTTTTAAGATATTTTGCTTATAACATATTGCCTGTTGATGAATGCATATATATATATAGAGGGACAATATGTCCTATTTTGTCTTAATTGCCTAGACAATGGAGCTTGCCCCACTTGCTGCCTAGTTGTAGTGACTTGTCACCCAGAAGTACTTAAGCAATGGAATGATGTTCATCTTATGATCCTTCTTAGTTGTAGTAATATTTTCAGGATTACCTTCGTGCCTAGATAGTGGATGCCCCGTGAGGTCACCCATCTTCTTGCCTTCAGACAGGCTTTGCCTTGTATGATTGGTATGCCAAGATTATTAGTTAAATTTATTGATGCTGACCAATTGTGGTTGGTGGTTGTTGATATGCCGACCAACTGTAGTTGGTGGTTTCTAATTTTCTAACAAACCGTAGTTGGTGGTTGCTAATATGCCGACCAACCATAGTGCCGACCAACCGTAGTTGGTGGTTGTTGATATGCGGACCAATCGTAGTTGGTGGTTTAGTGTATAACACGAGTACTCCGAAAAAAAATTAAACAAAAAGAATATGGAGAAAATATCATCTTTATTCATATTGAAAGAAATGCGGTGCATGTGAATCTGTATTACTGATAATATTTGCGCAGGTATTCCGCATTCCACGCATTTTTGAATTATTCTCCTTCTAAGGTTTCTATTTTGTAGGTCCCAGGTCGAACAATCGTTGTTACCCGGTAGGGTCCATACTAGTTGGCCTCTAGCTTATTATGCTTCTGAATCACTTTCTTGAGAACATAATCTCCCTCTTTAAGATCACATTTCTTGACTCTTTTGTTGTAGAACATGGCAGTGTGTTGCTGGTAAGCTGCGTTCCTGATTGCCGCATATTCTTTTACTCCTTCGAGCATATCCAAGTCTAAACGTCTTATTAAATCTCTTACCGGAGAGTTAAAATTAAGCACCCTGTGCATTGGTAAGCCCAGTTCAGCTAGTATGACTTCTTCACTTCCAAAGGCTAGCATGTGGGGAGATTCCCCAGTTGCTATTCGGGGTGTTGTGATATAAGCCCATAACACCGAATGTAGCTCGTTAATTCAATTTCCTTTTGCATCATCTAGACGTTTCTTTAACCCATTCAGTAGAGTTTTGTTTGTCACTTCAGTTTGTCCATTACTCTAGGGATGGCCTGGTGCAAAATGGATTTTCTGGACATTAGATTAATGACAATATGCAGCGAACTCCTCATTATCAAATTGGGTACCATTATCAGTAATGAAAGCATGTGATAGACCATATCTGTAGATAATATTCTTCCAAATAAACTGGTAAACCCTTTCATACGACATGCCAATGAGATCCTCAGCCTCAACCCACTTGGTGAAATAATAAATAGCTACTACTAAATATTTGAATCTCCCTTTGGTGGTCGGCAGAGGCCCGACCAAGTCTATACCCCACATGGCAAATGGCTAAGGGGAAGTGATGGGTGTTAATAATGCCTGGGTATTTCTTCGAATGGAAGAGAAATGTTTACACTTATCACATTTCTTCGCATAAGCTATACAGTCAGCTCTCATCATTAGCTAATAGTATCCCTGCGTCATTATCCTCTACACGAGAGTTCGACCTGCTACACTGGCTCCATAAGAGCCTTCGTGAATTTCTTCTATTAAATTTTTAACTTTTGAAGGATGCACACATCTCTGTAGACCTGCTATGATACACCTTCTATACAAAACGCCATTGTTCAGAACATACCAAGAAACTTTAAACTTCAGCCTCTTGGCTATAAGTTGGTCAGTTAATACAACTCCTTCTTCAATATATGCTCTTATGGGGTCCATCCAGGATGGTCCCATATCCAGGGTGATGAATATTACCATTAAATCTGCATTTATGCTCCAGTCCGCCAGAATTTTAATAGGAATCATTTTTCGTAGCTCGATGCCAGTAGCTTAGGCTAACCGAGCTAGTGCGTCAGCTCTCGCATTTTCTAATCTCGGTATTCTGATCAATTGGACCGCAGAAAGAGTGAACACAATATCAATAGCTTTGGAGTGATACCTTTACATCAATTCTCCCTTCGCTGCATACAACCTAAGAATCTGATTTACAATTAATTCTAAATCACTAAACATAATAACTTGCTATGCATTCAATGTTTTGGCTAAATTGAGGCCCAAAATCATAGCTTCATATTTAGCTTAATTATAGGAAGCTTTGAACTGGAAACACAACGCATATTATATATCCAAGCCATCTGGGCTGTGAAGAATTATACCGGCTCTACTACCTAGGGCACACGAAGTGCCATCAATATACAAATTCCATATGGGGATGCCATTATCAAACTCTTGGTCTAATAAAGTTCCCTGATGGAATATTTGATACTTCTTTTTATCATCTCCTAACACGGGGCTATTGTCTAATGATTCATGTTGTTCGGTGCTTGTCCCCTTCGTTACATCTGTTGATAGGAGTTGATCGGGGGTAATCTCTACTTATTACCTAACATCTGCAGTTTGTTCTGCATTATGGTCGGCAGTATCTGGGTAAGTGAATTCCATAATGAAATCATCTACCACCTGCCCATTGAGTGATGACCTTGTCTTTTAAACAATATCATACTCTCGCAGCTCGATCGCCCAATACATCAGTCTTCCAGGTTTTTCTGACTTGTGCAAAGCCTGTTTGAGTGGCATATCAGTGTACACCACTATGGTATGGGCCTGGAAATAAGGTTCCATCCTCCTACTTGCCTCTATCAATGATAAGGCTAACTTCTCCAATCTGGGATATCTTACGTCTTCTCCTCGAAAAGCTTTGCTCTTATAATACACAGGTTTTTATACTCGATCTTCGACTCTTATCAATGCTAAACTAACTGTGCTCTTAGAGACAGCCAGATATAAGTATAATCTTTCTCCCATCACCGGCTTGGATAACAATGGAGGTGTCCTTAAATATTGTTTCATCTCTTGGAATGCGTTTTCACATTCATCATTCCAATCGAAAGTTTTTCTAAAAGTCTTAAAGAATGGGAGACATCTATTCATTGCTCATGAAATAAACCTATTGAGAGCTGCGACACGCCCCGTGAGGCTCCATACCTCCTTCGTATCAGGAGATCGTAGTTCCAACAGAGCTTTAATCTTTTCTGAATTTGCCTCAATGTCTCAATGATTCACAATATACCCGAGGAATATGCCTTCTTATATGCCAGAAATGCACTTAGTGGGTTCAGCTTCATCTGATATTTCTCCAGCTGATCAAAAGTTTGTCTTAGGTCAGCTATGTGGTCTCTAACTTTCTTTCTCTTCGTCAGCAAGTCATCGACATAAACCTCCATGTTGTTGCCAATTTTTTCTGTGAACACCTTGTTCATCAATCGCTAGTACATTGCACCTACATTTTTTAGACCAAAGGGCATGAAATTGTAACAGTATGTACACCTTGGGGTAATAAAAGAAGTACTCTCACTGTCTTCTGGTTTCATCTTAATCTAGTTTTAGCCGGAATAAGCATCCATGAAACTTAGTAACTCATGCCCTGAGGTCACATCTACTAGCTGGTCTATTCGAGGAAGAGGGAAATGATCTTTTGGGTAGGCTTTGTTGAGATCGGTGAAATATTTGTTATTCTTCTTTTTTACCATGACTACATTGGCTAACTAGTCAGGATATTTGACATCCTCAATACAAGAGGCTTTTTGCAGCTTCTCGACCTCCTCCCGAATGACTTGGCTCTTCTCTGGGCTAAATACCCTTCTTCGTTGTTTCACTGGCTTGATCTCTTTATTAACATTTAACTCGTGCCACAATAAGCCCGGATATATCCCTGGCATATCTACATGACTCCATGCAAAAACTTTCTTTCTGTGCCTTAAAAATGCCACTAACTCCTTCGTTATTGATGGGTCTAGTGAGGCACCAATTTGAGTTGTTTATTCTAGCCATTCCTCATCCAGAGTGATGTTCTTCGTAGTCTCCATAACCTGACCCTTCACAAGCTCGGATTCATCTTTAGGTTTCAAAGTCTCAATCTCTACATCTTTAGACTTCTCCACTGGGTACATGGTGTTTTTCTTCTTAGCTTCCTCCAACTCAAAATGTTTGGTAAATGAATAATATCATTCTCGAGCTATTTTCTAGTCGCCCTTCACAAATTTGACTCCGAAATTGGTCAAAAACTTCAAGCATTGATGTACCATGGATGGAACTACCTCAAACTTTTTTATGCCTACCCTCCCTATGATTATATTGTAGGCTGATTGGACGTTTTTGTCCATTACAAAAAAGCGTACTTTTTATGTTCTACAAGCAGGCCAGGTACCAATAAGCATATCCAACTGGATCGTCCCAAGGGGAAAGACTTTCTCGCCAGTGAACTCGAGGAGGGGCCTCTGATATGGCTCCAACTGGGCTAGCTTTAGATTTAAACTGCCAAAGCACGGGTAGAACATGATGTCTGTAGATCTACCATTGTCTACTAACACTATCGAGATCACTACATCCTTCGTCCTTATCTTGATTACTAAAGGGCTTCATGAGGATATAAGACACCTTTCAGATCATTTTTGGAAAAATCGATGACCAGCTTATCCTCGTGCGATCCTCTTTTGCCAGATTTATTCATTGTATATAAGAACACGCTTAGACCTCATTAAGGTAAACTTTTCTTTCGGCAGTATGGTCCCCACCTCCTGCATCTCCACCTTTAATCACATTACATTCAAATGATCTAAAATGGATTGAAAATACCTCATGTTCGGGTTACCTTGGTTTTTTGGGGAGGTAGGGATCATCTTCATGGTCCCTCTTCTTGTCATCTTTTGTTCGGTGAGGATATTTGGACCTTTACCTTCCTCTTTCGTTAGTTTTTCCATAATTCTGATGATCAATGAACCTGCTCAATTCCACTCGTCGAATAAGTGCTTCAATCTCATTCTGGATAGCTATGCAGTGCTTGGTCATATGGTCATGATCTCTGTGGAACTCGTAATATTTGGACTTATCCCTCTTGTCCGGGGCTGTCCTCATTTTCTCTAGCCAAGTTAGCTCCTCGCTATTCTTGATCTCCTCTAGAATATGGTTGATATCCATCTTTAAGGGAGTATAATTCCCATAATTTCTTAACTACTCTAGCGTTTCCTTGCCCTTCGGTTGCTTACTTCCCCCATTGTGCTTTTGATCCTTCCTCTCAGTTTTACCTTCGGCTTTAGTCTCTTCTTTAGTCTCACTATTCTTCTTTACAGCAATAGCTTCTTCGGCATTCATAATTTTGGCTGCCTTAGCCATTAATTCCGCCATGGATCTGGGGGGATCTTTAGCTAAAGCATAATACAACTTATTTAGTAAAAGACCACTCATTAGATCAGTGACCGTAGTCTTCTCTCCGTAATCAATGACCTCAATTTTCTCGTTATTAAAACGAGTGATGTAATCCCTAGTGCTCTCTCCTTCTTTCTACATTACACTCAGTAAGTATGCCACTCTCTTAACTAGCTTCGCCCCAAAACATAAATTCCCTATGAAGAGCTCTGCCAACTGATGGAATGTAGCAATCTTCCCCCGAGGAAGGTTATTGTACCATATTTGGGCTGACCTAGTGATAGTTTCTAAGAATTCTCTGCACCTCATCTCATCAGGAACTTCATAAATATCAGCAGCAGGATGTGATCAATTTTTCCATCATACTTAGGCATTACTACAGGATCTTTAAATTTTGATGGTGTGGGCAAATCCACAATTGCATATACGAAGGGTGATCCCTTGACGAAAGTTCTTTGGAAAGGGTTCTTGTCCATAGCCATTTCACCTAACCTGTCTTCCATCCTCTAAATGGATCCCTTCCATGCATTGTTTCCAGCCTCGAACCTATTTGCTCAAGCAACAGATCGCGCTGAATTCTCATCTTGGGATCTTTCATCACGATTTGCTGGTTGTGACTGGGCGAAACCTTCCCTTAGATTATTTGATCGTTGAGAATTTCTTGACGCAGTCCTAGGGGGATTTCCATTCCTCTTAGGTCCCAAACGGTCAAAGGGAGAGTCCCTACTCAACCTCTCTAAAGCTCTTGTTCGTTCTGGGGCTAAAGTAACATTTCATTGAGAATTTATAGCTCTTATAGAATAGGTTCAGTCCGGATGATATGTTGGATCATTGGTCCTCTCAATATGATGAGAGTTAGTGCATTTGACTGTGAAATATTTAAGAATAGCGTACATCTGGTTCTTAAAGATGAAAAATGGGTGGGTCTCTGAATGCTTCGTTGACCTGACTGGGCAGGCCCACTATTACGAACAGTTTGAATGAGTTGACGCATGGTCTCTTACATATCTGTTTGCCCTTAGGATAAATTGGCCACTATACCGGTGAGGTCTTGAATAGTTGGGGGAGCAGATGGATTGGGGGGAACTCGATCATTGTTCCTCTTACTAAATTCTGGGATCTCACCCATTTGTGATGAATGTTTTAGTGAAAATGCTACGTATAGTCGTTTCTCACAGACGGCGCCAATTTGTTGATGTAAAAAACTAGATTTGACCTAATTAATAAATCATAGATAATATGAAGTATGGAAGAAGACAAAGGACTTTTAAAGTGGTTCGGCCTTATGAAAATGGCTTACGTCCATTGTTTTGTATTACCGGATGTTTTTGCCTTAATCTCAATCACAATCGCCAATGATCAATTACCCTATTATGGAGGGTCTTACAATGTATTTATAGCCTTGGGCTGTCAGTATGAATAGACGATATGTCGTTATTTAATAGGCATACACATCTGTATAATAAGAAAGTTCATCAAATCTGATGTTCATTGAATGTGTAATTGTCGCTTGATCTTCCTGGAGAAATTCTCTGTACGTTGAGTAGCTCGGCATGCTATGTAGCTCGGGGTGATGAGTAGTACGATGCTGCGAGTTTTTCGGTGAGTATAGGCATTTTCCATGTAAGATGACACATGCCTTCATATAATTGGTCCACGTCAGCTGACTAATTTTCGTATCAACACCAATTGTTGGGCATATCTAATGCATAATCTCTTACATATCTTCTAACATATCTCCTTGCTTGAAATTTCGACCTTTAATTTTTCCTCCAACTCCTTGGAGGCATTTATAGCTTGGTCTCGAGCTTTATCATCTTGTTGGCGAGTTGTCTCTACAGATAGAAATTTCTTCTCCCAAGCATCTTTATCTTCCTCTTACTTCTGTCGGGAGCCCTTCAAAGATTGTGATAACCCAACAAAATCTTCTTCCACCCCACTGGAGGAAGTTTAAGCCTTGATAGCCTCATCTTTCTCTAGGATACTATTAAAACACGTAATGAACTGAAAAAGAAAAGGATCTCATATCAGAATATGAATACGGTATATGGAGGTAAAGTAGTAAGGATGATGAAACTTACTGACGCGATATGTTGGGCTGCTAAGTCAATGAACTTCTCCTAAGAAAGGGAACCCTCAGCAGCTCATAAGAATCTAACACATTGTATTGGATTTCTGGAGTTCATAAGGAACCATTTCCTTACTTTGAAACTAGTCCAAAGTCAATAAATCAGATGCCACCATTGAAGCTCAAGTTTTAATGCAGTGTTTTCCTATTTTTTTGAACAGATGTTGTTTTGGATGTGAAAGCTTGGATGTTTCGATTAATCTGAGCCTAGTAACAACACAAAAAACCATTGGAATTGGGAAAATGAAGCTTAATACATAAAATGACCAAAACTAGTTTAGAGGGAAAATTTTGAACTTTGGGCGGGCTAAAGGGGTGGGGTTTATTGCTTCTAGTCAAGGGGGATTTATAGTAGGAGGCAAGGGGAGTCTATTGGAGCATTTTGGAGGGGGATTCTTCTATTATTTAAGAAGATATGAGTGCGGAAACTTGAACTTCACAAGGTTACATGGTGTAACCATGTGTTTCTGGACTCTACTTCCCATGTTAAGGCTGATGTGGTGAGGGGGCAATGTAAAAATATTGAATCTTTAGTTTTTAGTCCTTGGTTTGAAGTTTTATATTTATTTGGCATTAAATATGGTAGTTTTGTAAGTTTCGGGGGAATTTATGTTGTTCCATGAAAATATAGGGGTTGGCACTATGAATTCTAGTTAGTTGAAGTCTAGGTTTGATTTAATATAAAGTTTAGGTATAGGTCAAGTTATGCTTGTTTGAATAGTTTAAGGGTCATTTTCAATATTTTAAAAGTTCAAGGGGTAATTAGATAATTCAGTAAGGTTATATGTTTGGTAAAGTAGTTTCGTCTTTGTTTAGGATGTTTTTGAATTTGAATACTTCATGAGGAGTATAATGGGAAATGTAGGTAATTATTCATATTAACTAGCTCAGTTAGGAAGGGTGGGTGTTACATCTACCTTGGCGAGTATATGGTCCTCTATCTGGTTAGGTGTAATGAGTAAAAGTTTGATGGACCTGGAGGATCCCAAATAGATGCCATCGTCCGAGGCATTTTCTTATTTCCCTTCATCATAGGAGTGGGTTCTGGCTCTCCTGGATCAATTTCTTTCACAAGACTAACAGATTAACAGAAAATGTCTCCTTAGTAGTACCAGTATTCGACATATTCAGTACCCAAGGGTGAGATCTCATATAGATAAACTGCGCTAGAGTTAGTGTAGATAGCACATATTGCAGGATGTCAAATTTCCCTTGAGCATGGTTATAGGGTTCGAAGTAGATAAGTGAGGACTTTCTGGTGGGGGATGACCTCCGAGGGCCATATCATGTTGTAATTTGATGATACCAATGATATGGGTGGTGTTTAGGTACGAGTTCCTGGGAATGCTATGTGATATCGATTTAAAATAATTCACAAATTTCAATTTTTTAGACTTTTTTAATTATAGTCAATTTTTTAAACAAATTTACTCATCCTCAAAACATGCAACTACGTGGATGCGTGTGTGAAATTATCACAAACACAAATATGGCAACTCAGAGAATTCAAGGAATACCCCTTTTGTGTAAAACCTTTAATATCACTGTGACAACCCGCTCTAAATAATAATGGGTGGCCAGCCCTATACTACATAAATCAGGTATCTCAGATGGTACAGTCTCAACATCAACATGCAACACTATAATATAAGGCTAACTACCCATAATCATTAAAAGCGAATTGTCAAAAATTTTAAACTTTTTATTTAACTACAACAACAAAACCAAATAATGCAACTCAACCAACAATAAACATGTAACTATGATGAGTGACAAGTGCAAACTCCAATAAAACAAAGGAGTACAAAAAGATGTACAAATAAAGTCTCAACAATAAAATACCCGAATATGATGTCGGGTAACAGACAGTACAATAATCTGATAAGTGAAATATAAAAATGTTAATCTACAACACTTGAATACTAACTCAATACAACTGAATCCTAATTTAGATATACAAAGATAGGAATCGACTAAAGCAAAGTGTCGCAACAGTCCGCTACTGCCACAGCTCCACAAATCCTGAATGGATGAACATCAAAGGCGTCCTTGCGGAGGAACACCTGAAGTAATACAATATATATACATGGGGGAAGAAAATATAAACGGGTCAGAGCCCGAGTTTGAAAAACATTTTATAGCAAGTGTATTAAAATGCATAATAATTATAAATGGATTATTACATGATTTAGTTGGAATCGAACTCTCCATATTAATTCAACTCACCTCTCATATAAAGCGCGCACTAAGCGTATGCGCGTGATCTCCAAATGGATGTCCGATTCTAATTTAGGTAAGAGGATTCTAACTTAAACCCAAAAGAAGTATTTAAGTGAAATCATCTAACCTATCTCCCAATGCATTTGTTTCCACAATTTATAAATTATATACAATTAACTTTAATGTAATAGTTATAATTATCTTTATAATGTTCATTTGTTGAACATATAAAGTTACATGATCCAATCATGTCCACATCATCACAATACATCAACAATCTCATTTACTAGACTATTATATTTTCTAGTGATGCCCTTATAAGGCATTAAACCATATATATAATTATAATATGAGTTATTAGCATCAAGAGTTAAGGACTAAACTCCTCCCGATTTTCAACACGGCGCTGCATTTCGTGCGTGGGATGTCTCGCCGAAGCGAAATCCAAACAAGGAACCCCCCCATTACACTACTCCTGACCGTATCGATCCTCGAGGCTCATTATGCCCTCAATGCAAGATGCATGTAACCCAAATGATTATTGTCCAATTTTAATTAAGTAATATTCCCAATTCCCAACAGTACACGGCGTTTCATGCGTGGGACGTCTCACCGAAGCGAAATCCAAACAAGGAACCCCCTCGTTACACTACTCCTGGCACAGTCGATTATCGGGATAGGTGATATATATATAATTAATTATGAGCATTAAGGACTAAACTTATCCCCAAGTTCCAACATTACACTGCGGTTCGTGCGTGAGACGTCTCACCGAGGCGAAATCTAAACAAGGAACCCCCCCGATACACTAATCCTGGCAATGTAGGTCGTTGAGGTCCATTATGCCCTTGATACCCAAATACAAGCACAAGCAATAATAACCATCCAACCGATCTGTAACTCGAAGGACGTAGGCTCACATGCTATCATCTTCTAGTATCCCATATACGTAGCAAACTGGGGCCACCTGGTGGGGTTCAACGACACCCACCTCGTGATCTACTCACGCACACAACGTCCGGGAAGCGGTCATAGTTCCTAATTGGCAAGTGAGAGCGACACATACCCACGACCTCTCACCCCCAATATATATATATATATATATATATGTATATATATATGTCATTTGCTGACCACAAAGGACGACTATGACCTGGGGAATATCCACATCCTGCTTTTCTAGTCAGAATGCTCACCCTCTACGCACGAAACTTCCCAATGATAATAAGGAAGGGGTATGCTTAACATCTATATACACCATTATATAAGGTATACATACATCCCACATAATAAAGATATACCATTATATAAGGTATAACTGCAACAACATATTTATTTTCATTATATGCTCTTAGGCGCAATTTGATTAACATCATTGTTTAGTATATCTCTCTCATGATACACCAATCATCAATACTCACACATTTTCCCCACTTAGTATATGCTATACTAATTCTCGCTTGAAGCTCTCATGTCCCTTCTAGTATGAATTGTCTTTCAATTCTATTTAAGTTAAGGGTATTCTATATCCTAATGCACCTCAATTAGCATTTCTCATTGTGTGAGATATCTCCCAAATCAATCATCAATAAGGATATTTCTATATCCGTATGCACATCAAATAGCATTTCTGATTCTCCATCCATTATAGGGTTCAATTCAGTTTATGAACCTTTTTAAAGTTATCCCATTTGGGATTGGATTCTAAAATCCATTATCTCTAAATTTTTCTCATTTATTCATATAATTGTAATTATCATCCCCGAGTCGAATCTCCAAATCACGGTGGGCTTCCCCACTTAGAATATACCGAAATCTCTAATCAGTAATCCTCAACTTTAATTAATATGACTCCCATAATTCCGTACGATGGAAGCCCTCTAAAAGTCTCCAAAACATACTCCAAATGTCTTATATAGAGGCCCCAAATTGATAACTTCGAACAAAACGGGATAAAATTCTCCTTAGAAAGCATCTACAAAAATTCCCCTGTTTTCGAATCGATTAGGCCCCTCCGAATCGATTCGGCCCAGAAACGAATCGATTCGGCCCACCCGAATCGATTCGGTCCAAAGGACCTGGGAGTCTTCTACATACCGAATCGATTCGCAAGGGGCGAATCGATTCAGGCCTAAAGACCTGGGCAATCTGCAACAGACCGAATCGGTTCGGTAGGGGCGAATCGATTCGGCAAGTGCAGCAAGCTACGAAATGAGCAATTTTCTTCTTAACCCAAAATACCCAAAAATCATTTTAATCATCTTCCAACTATTTTGATCCAACCCAATCACAAATACAACATTAATATTCATTCTAGAATACCTATAAACTAATTTCTAACCGTAAATCCATTTTATACACTACAAATCTAAGGTTTTTCCCAAAAGTTAGGTTTTAACAATTTAAACCTAAAACCCAAAATTCAATCCACAATTCATGCAATAATTAGTACACAACAATTATTTAGCAAGTTTTATCACTTGCCTCGGGTTTTTAAGGTCTGAATCCGCCTTGAGATCGTGTATTTGCCCGGAAATCCTCTTTCTCCCTCTTTTTCTCCATCATTTTCTTCTTCTTTCTTTCTCTCTTCTTCCTTCTATTTCTCTATTTGGAGAATTATTTCTCCCGTAGGCTAATTTAGCCTAATCTCCCAAAATACACATCTTTAAATGGTAATACACACATTAAATGACTCGGTAACTTTAATTCGAGTCAAACGGTCATAATTTATTTCGGAACCCAAATAGACCCCAAGTACAGTTATTTCGACTTTCTTGACCCTTCCAGAAACGATGGTACCCTCAGAATTTCCATTCGACACACTTTCTAAAAACTCCAAATTTTGACTTTAATTGTCAATTTAATTATTCTCCAAATAAAATAATATTTATTTCTCCCAAAATAAATAAATATTCGTCTCCAAGACCTCGGGTTATTACAATCACTATGAATTAGTAAATCACAACTTACAATTACACAATGAAATCTGTGATGATCGCTTCTCGAAATAATCATATTGACACGCAGTCTAGAGACAGTAAGAATCGTAGGCCAATCATCAAGTCACACCCTCGAGTGCTCCCAATAACAGACAGTCGTAGTCATCCCCGCACCTCCCTCAAGTGGCACCTAAATCAATAGTAGAGATCTTCTATATAAGAGAAACTTCAACAAAGCATGTTCTTGGGTTCCTAAACAATTGGGATCTTGTGAATTGAAAATAAAAGTGATTAAAATCATAAAATTGAGAAGACAAATTATTCTACCCAAGCTTTTTCCTATCTGTAAAAAAATGCAGGTCTTTTTGTGAAAAATGAAGTTGGAGAACTCTATTTATAAAAAAAGTCAAGGCGGTGTGTCGCTCGAACAAAATAGGGTGTCGCTTGAACAAGATGTTGATGTCGTTAGAATGACATCACGTGACATCGCGTGACAGCACAATGTCGTTCGAATGACAGTGCTGGTCACTGGAACGACCTGACAAAAAAATAAATTTTTATTTCCAAAAATTCGTTTACAAGCCTGGAACAAAAAAATTGATGAAAAACTCCGCTCCTACACTTAGAAAATATTTTGTAAAAATATCCCAACACATTTATATGAACGGTTAAGGGACTTAAACACAACCTTACCAAAATCTGTCTCACGAGGCTTTTCTTTTTGAAGAACTTAATATTCGGATCCATCTTGATGTATGAATGTTCTTGAATATTCTTCGATGGTAGTAGCGATATACGACATACTTAATTGATAACGGTCAATAAAAATAATGTTCTTACAAATTTCCCCCTATGTGTATGCCGGTACAAAATAAAACATCTGAATTATCATAACAAAATGCCTACATAAACCTAATACCCTCCCATGAACCCAAACCTAAAAAGGTATAAAAAATGCAAGTATCAAACTTTTCTTTAAAAATCTTCAACATAAAATATTCAAATATTTAAGCTTTTCTCCTTAGGGTGTGCAAAATAATGATCTTCAATTTTTGTACCTACACACATGAGACAAAGAAAATACTTTCGTGATGCATCGAGTTTGAAATGAAGTAAGAATAAATCAATCAATATTCAAATATCCCCCATAATTCGTTCTCTAACTTTTTATTTTACCAAAATAGATAAGGAAACAAATAAACAAAATAAACATGGAAATGTCACGACAAATATGCATAGAAAATATCGATCAAACTATGCTCATGTACAGAGTAACTCAAAAGCTTCCACAAACTATTTTTTATTTTTTATTTTTTCATACAGAAATGCAAAAATAATGTTACAAAAATCACACACCATGCATTTACACTAAGATAACCAAATCATGGAAATGGAATGAATAGGTGTGAACATATTCAATAGGAAAATCAACGCAATCAAACATAACATATGGGCATGATGAATATGTGTACTCCTAACGAATGAATCTCAAAATCATCCTTACGTGTTGAAAGTGTTGAATTTAAATGACACTGACTCAATCCATCAACACACCAAAGTCAAGAATGATTCCCACACCAATAACGTCCAAAACTTTGAGTGTGTTTTCATGATGTTGTCAGGACATGCAAACCCGTTTCCATCCAAACTCCCTCATAAATAATACTTTTATTTTTCTTTTAAGGTGGTCCCTTTTTTGAATATTTATCTTTTTATTGCCTTTAAATTTTTTCGGGCTCTTTTAAATGGTGGCTTTCACAACAAGTAAATTTTTTACTCTCGCAGCCATTTATCTGATTCACTCATCATATTTTGTTGCAATTAAATCCTCACGGTAAATGGTTTTTATATGCACTACTTCCATTGTCAAGTTTTATTGCATATGGCTCGTTTTAAAAATAGAATTGAGATGACAACACTTCGACCAATATGTGATAAACAAGTACAATAATCAAACAAATATGTGCAAGTGTGCATTAAAGGAACTTATGAGTCAATCATTTAGGTAGTAATCACAAAGTACATCTCAATGACTCCAAACATTCAAAGAAAAAAATGAAATGATAACGCGTATCAAAACACTATGAAATCGTCACATGGATATGGAATGAAATTATGACTCGGTCATCCTAAATTTCCATTCATATACGGTGGAAAACAAAATAAAAAACTATTTTTGTCTTTTTCCAAAAATTTTATAAAAAATAAAATATTTTTGGATTTTCAAAAAAATATATTAAAAATGAAAATAACTATAAACAAGGTACACACTAGCAATAGGCATAAAATATCATCATGAAAATAATATTATTCTAGCAAATAAGTCTTAACCTCAACCGTTATGTGCAGAGGATTTTCCAAAGGTGGTGACATCCTATGAAAAATATTCATCAAATTATGTGAAGTTTTGACTATAAAATTTACTTACTCCCTAATATGTGAAAGCTCTCTTGTGTAGTCATCGAAAGAAACCAAAGTGTCATATGTGAGTGCATGTTTCGTGTGAACACGTGTAATAGCAAAACGTGACACATAACCCAAAGAAAAATTCCCTATGGCGTCCTCTCTTCTTGCAATGGGACCAAACATAAACGGGACTAGGACCACGTATCTCAAATCGTCTAGGATGTACTCTTCAAACATGAAAGGGATGCCTGGGTGGGTTAGGATGAGAGCCATGTGAATCTATCACTAAGGAGGGAATCAGCTCGGGTGGAACTAAGGAAGTGGATGCACCGTCATGACCTTTTCCTAAACTCTTAGCACTACCCAAAATGGGATTGAGAACCATCTTTCCAACTTTCTTAAATGTGTTCTCTAAATGGACTTTGACCTCCCGGGCATGTTCAAGATCACTTTCGAGTTGGGATACACGTGTCGTCAGACTAGACACCGTGTTGTTCAAATCACTCTTTTCTTGGACTAAAGCAATCAACTTCTCACTCAAAGAAACCTTTACCTTCTAGATTTGACTTAATTTTGACTCAAACACCCTCAAAACCTCTAAATCTCTCTCCAAATCTCTCACCCTAAGACCGAACTCTTTATTCAATTTCTTAGTCTTTAAGGTCTCAACGTACAAATCTCTAAACTTAATTTGGAGCTCACTTTCATCTCCACTTTCACACTCACTTTACCCCTCACTTAAAACAAACAAATCATCCTCGGCAGTCTCACAAACATAAGTGTCCCCATCGCCGTGGGACAAACTAGGTTCGCTCTCGTGACAAGCTAAAAAAGCAACACACATACCATGGGCTTTTTCATCACCGGTATCATATACCTCATCCTCACTATCACTAAGGGTGACTCGCATAGCAACTTTCTTTCCCTCTCTCCTAAGTCTAGTGGGACAGTCAAACGACTTATGCCCTTTGACCTCACACTCAAATCAGGTCACTTTTTCTAAACCTCCCTCACCCTCTTTCTCTTTCTCACCACTTTCTTTGTCCTTAAATTTCTTTTTATTATTCTAAAAATATCTTTTATCAAAAAACTTTTCTTTTGAAAAATTGAGAATTTTTTTAAATTTTTTTGCAAGCATGACCACATCATCAAAATCAAATTTGCCTTTAGAATCAGACTCATAAAAACTCACTTTCTTTTTCTTCTCTATATTGGACATCCTCCCCCTTTCTAGACTCGGCTTTAAGTGTTATCCCTTTATTCGTAGGTTTGACAAAATCAGGAAGCATGTCAATTTCATTAGTTTGGAGGTCTCACACTAACTCCTCCAATTTCAATTTGCTCAAATTTCTTAAAGAATTCAAAATAGTCACGTTCAGGATAAAACGTTTAGGCAGCAATCTCAAAATCTTTTTACCTACTCGTGCATCAAGTATGTGCTCACCAAGATTAAAACTCGTGTTGATAATATCAGATAAATGTGCATAAAAATCGTCAAAACACTCAGAATCAAGCATGGTAATAGTTTCAAATTGAGAAGTTAAATTTTGAAGTTTAGACTCTTTGACCGCGTTAGTGCCTTACTGGGTGAGTTGTAAAATATCCCACGCTTATTTAGACGTCGTGCACGTCATAATACGTTAGAACTCCTCCAGAATAATGGCACCAAAAATTTCACTTAGCCCACGAGAAATATAAGTGCTCCATTTAAATTCATCCTCAGTCCATTCAGTCATGGATTTTAAGGTACTAAAATTATTAGCCATGACGGAGGGAGGAGTCCATCCCCATTCAGAAACAACCCAAGCACCCTCATCTATGGCCATTAACTGTGATTTCATATGATCTTTCCAATAGGCATAATTAGACCCGTCATAAATGGACGTCCGATTATATAAGTTCTCTATTGGAAAAATTGTGATTTTTCACAAAATATATGTAAAAAAAATCAATATCACACAATTTTTGCGAAAGAAGGTATACATAATAAATTAGTGTAACCTACTCTGAAACCAATTTGAGAATGTCGTGTGATATCGATTTAACCTAATTCAAAAATTTCCAATTTTCAGACTTATTTAATTACAGTCAATTTTTTAAACAAATTAAATTAACCCCTAAACATGCATCTACGTGGATGCGCGTGTAAAACTATCACAAACACAAATATTCTAACTCACATAATTCAAGGAAAACCCCTTTCGGGTAAAACCTTTATGTCACTATGAATTAATAAATCGCAACTTACAGTTACACAATGAAATCTGCACTGATCACTCCTCGGAACAATCATATAGACGCGCAACTTATAGTATGAAAGAACCGCAGTCGTAATCAGTAAGTCACACCCTCGAGAGCTCCCAATGATGCGCAGTTGTAGTCAGCCCAGTACCTCCCTCAAGTGGCACTTAGATCAGCAGTAGAGATCTTCTTTACAAGAGAAACTTGAACAAAGTGTGTTCTTGGGTTCCAAAACAATTCACATAAACAATTGGGATCTAGTGAATTGAAAACAAAAGGGATTAAAACCCTAAAATTGATAAAACGAAGTACTTTGCCCAAGCAATTTTGTATCTGTTAAAAAATGCAGGTCTTCTTGTGAAAAACGGAGTTGGAGAACTCAATTTATAAAAAAGTCAAGGGAGCGCTTTTCTCGAACCAAATAGGGTGTCTCTCGAACGAGATGCTAATGTCATTAGAACGACGTCACACGATAGAACAATGTTGCTTGAACGACAGTGCTAGTCGCTCGAATGACTTGACAAAAAAATAATTTTTTATTCCTAAAAATTTGTCTACAGGTCTGGAACAAAAAAAATTGACGAAGCACGCCGCTCCTACACTTAGAAAATATTTTGTAAAAATATCCCAACACATTTATATGAACCGTTAGGGGACTTAAACAAAGCCTTGCCTAAATCTGTCTCACGGAGGATTTTCTTGTTGAATAACTTGATATTCAGATCAGTCTTGATGTATGAATGTTCTTGAATATTCTTCGACGGTTGTAGCGGTATACAACATACTCAATTCATAACAGAAAATAAAAATAATGTCCTTACAGTTCCGGTAACTACACCTCGTGTCTGTGTGATGGTAAAACCATAGTAATATTGTGGATAAAGTGGTCTATGTCCAACTATAAGACTAGCAGCTTTGATTCATCTTGAGGACTGACAGGGTCTTCTTCGAGTGAGGGGAGTTCCAGAAGAATATTGTCTATTTCCATGAAGTTATGCAAATCATCTTGTATTTCTACTGGTATATCACCCCATCTAGTAGCTCGGATGCTTTGATCAATTTTTATATTGAGATGTCAGGGTTCTCATTTATTATTGAAGAACTAGAGATGTGGACCTCAATATAAGAGGCTAGGTTATATATTGTCTATAATGCGACCTCTCTTCTTCATGCCACGTATTCGATGTTCATGATGCTCAAGTTGATTGAGGTCCTCTACCATGCTTTTGTATCCTATTTGGAATTTGTAGTTTCTAATTCTAGGGACTTCAAAGGACATGGGCCTTTGCTAATGTATCCCAAGTCCTGTTCCTGTGGAGTAGTCCCACTATGCCATTATTTACTAGACCTAATGTTTGAGGTTGAACTCATCATCCAGACCTGGGTAAGTGTTTCATTTTATGATGAGTAGGTGGTCGAATCAATCTGTAATACCCTATTATGGCAGTTCCGCATAGTCCACATGGGTGGGACTGGGTTCAAGAAGTCTATGAGTAATCTGAGGAAGGATAAAGGCAATGTTTTATATTGGATGTGTCGGTCGGGGCCCCATCTACCATGAAGTGTCGATGTTACCTTTAGTGTCAGCCCATTTCATATGGCAAGGGGTTGCTAGTGACGAATATGTGAGCCTCTGAGGTGGATTTGTCCCATTCGATGGACTCGATAGGTACTGTGACTATGATGTGATATGTTGCCTGGAGGGAATTGTCGTAGATATATTTCGATTTGGTTGAGTGACCAACCTCTACTTTGAAGGGGGTAATAAGTCCCGACTATTTGAAGAGATTGAATTCTATGACTAAGAGGAGGTCTGGACTGGAATGGTTAGTCTACATTAAATGTATGTACGTTATGAAGAAGTTCATATGGTCTATGAGGGTCTTAGTCTTTGTGGTCATTTGCATGGAGGGCGATAGAGTGACCAATGGGGTAGCTATTTAGAAGGGGAATTTGTCCTTTGCCTCGACTTGTGATGGATATGGACTATTAGAGTGGAGGTATCAGTGTTTGGGACTGAAGCATTTGAAATGGTATTAGTCCTAGGTTTGGGATGATATAGCAAGGGGTTTCTAGTAACATTCAAACTTGGAAAGATAAGAGTCTCGATGTTAATGAAGTCATTAATGGGATACCTTAAGGACCAATAGTTATTGGTGATGTGACTCGATCCCTGATGGTACTCTCAATGTGAGTTTGATTTCTCATTTTTATCCATAATGGCTAGGAGTGGTCTGGGGTTAAGTGGTGTATGATGACCACCTAAAGTTTGAGCGATGAAGACCCGATTGAGGGGGGCCTACAAGTTAGTGATGGTTCTTAATCGAGGATGAAATTCTTTAGGAGGAGGCATAGTCAAATAATTTCAAGGCGGGGGTCTTGATGGGCATGGTGCAGTAGTGGATACCATGGACGAGGTAGTAAGTTGAACCGAGCATGATTTTGGCAGTGTACAGACCACGAGGGTGGTGATATGAGATGAGAAAGCCCATGGAGGGTTCCCAAGAGTGGAGAATTGAATGGTAGTGCGACAAGCTTCCTCAAGGGTTTTGGTACCTTTAGCATCCAAGCTTTCTTCGATTTTACACCCTATATGACTAAGGGCTTCAAAATTTGGATCTATATATGACCATGTTAACTTTGAACTTCACTTTTGAGGCTTATGATTACCATCTCTATCTAGTCATATTCCATAAAACAATTGACCATCTATCCAAGTTTCTCTCTTTAGCGGTTGATGTAGATGCTAATCACTTCTCCTTCCTTTGTTTAAGCATTTCTTTATCCATATGGGTGATGACCAATTCTTCTTTGTATTCATACTTCTTTAGGAAAGTAGGACATACACTGTCCCCACTCTTGGAAGTCCCCTCAGGATTAAGGCCTATATAACACGTGAGGCCTCCTCCATCCAGCATGGATGAGAAAATCCTTTCCAATACCCCTTTGTCAATATCTTGGACTTATATTTGAAGGTGTTAGTTGGATAGTTAGGCGGTTGGAGAGCCTGCCCCTTTCTATGTTTTGAAGATTGGCATCTTGAATTTGTTCAGGAGTCAGGCTTCAAGATAAAAGGTCATCTTCCTAATGTTTGTAAGATTATCTATTGTTTGCATTTTACTAACGACTTCTTGGAGGAGACATAGTACCGATAGGACTTGAGTTACCTCTTTATTTGGTGGTGAGGAATGATTCCTTCGAATAGTGGAGGGCACAAAAAAAATAGCCCGTGGGGGACTTTAGAAATAGGTGTTTTGGTACTCCCGGTGCTGATGGTATGGATCGAAGTAACCATGTGGGGTAAATAGCACTGGGAAGTGAGGAGCAGTAATGTTAGCATGGGGAGACGATGCTAGAACTGGAGCAAGCGAATCCTGGAGGCTGGTGGGCATGCTCAAAATAACAAATGCATGAGGTGTACCATATTGGGGATTGGAGGAGGAAGGATGTTATCACATGTTATAGTACGAGTTCCCTACATGCGGGCTTGGATTTTGACCTGTACCCTAATCTCTGATTGCATAGTATTATGGGAAGCGGTGATATAATCAAATTTTCTCACAATCTGAACCACAACTGAAGAGACCTTATCCTTTTAGGTAGACATAGAGTGTACGATAGTGAAAATATGAAAATCATGGGTGGGGAGTTTACGAATGAAAATAAATCGGCCGCACGGAGAGAAAACTCAGGTTTCATGGTAAGGACTTATTGTACTCTCTCTGTTGATGGTGGTAATTGCAGAAAAAGTCGGTGCACTTTCGTTCAAATTTTTGAAGAGATAAGGACTAATACAAGGACAATACATAGGGGAGAAGGACTCACATATGAAATATGTTTTTTGATTCAATTCTTTTATCTATTTTTAACCACACCTGGAAAATATTTTTGGTATTTTTTTTTGTTGTATCTTCAAATGGAAAGAACGGAACAGGGTCCCTTTAGATTTGGGTAAACAAGGGTGACCTCCCGTTGTTTGAATGAGGAGAGTGTAAATACAAAACTAAGGTCTAGAATCTTTTCAAAATAAAATGTGGTTAGGGGAATCCAATATGAGGAACCTTTTTTTTGATGATGAATTGCGGATTGATACTATTTATCTCCATTATAAAAATAAGACATTCAGCTTAGAATCTATGGTATTTGGGTCCAACCTCTGACTGTGTAACAATTTTGAAATTTTTTGTCAAGACGAGGACCATAAGTATTTGTTCGTTTTGTGCAATAGGGTGTGTTCCAAGGTCTTTTTCGATTTGTAAAATGGGTTATATTACTCAGTTACCAGATGATCACTTTTCATTGCGATGGGTAAAAATATACCAGGCTCCTTGGACCAAGGAACCTTTATGGTATGTGTGAGACCACTTTAACCTAGTACAAAATAGCTGTAAAGCCCATTCGATATACCTCAGTATTAAACAAACTTCAAATGTTCCCTGTGACTGAGACATTGGTATTAAGAGAAATTTAGTTTGATATACTCGACGGGTGGGCAAAAACAGTGATGACGCTCATTGGTGACTATCCTTTTGGTGAAGTGACTTTTTGAAAGTACAAGATTTATTCGAGGTAGTGACTTCTCGAAAATATGAACCTCTCTTTTGGGGAGAGGTGAATTTTTTTAGTTATAGATTTCCCACCTAATAAAGTGACTTTCTAAAGTACGAACGCATTTTAACTAGTGACTTTTAAGATCCTTGAGTGCATATGATTTAAACAATATGAAAATCAAGATTGTGCAGTACGTGACTAAAAAATAATCTTTAATTTTTACATAATTTTATGTTTAATTTTATTGCGAGGTCCTTTCGTGTGTACTTGTGTGTTTGGTAAAATGTACAATCCCGTACATGGGGATATAGTCTCATATCTACGTTGTAAGGGACTTTAAAACTAAGGCCTTTAAAAAGTTCTAAAATTGAAAGAAAGTAGTCACACGGGTGAGAAATATTAAACACAGTAGAAAGGAGTCACATAGATAGTTTAGTTCTATGGATTTATCTTTATTGGAGTTACTACTATGACGTAGATGGAGAGGTTTGTCTATGATCCATAATGTTGTATTTCAATATTAGAAAAATGTCCCCAAAAAAGTCACCATTGTAGTGTTGTGAACCCCGAACGCATGGGAAAGAACTTTGTAATGGTGGATACGAGGGTGATTGTGTCCTTGTTCACCGCCTTCCATCGAGGTTAGGTTATTTGTACAATGTTGGATATGGTGACTTGAGCTTGGAAGATGTTCGACTCCATGTCCTATCTTGGTGAACTCCCCTTTGGTAATTGTGGATTTCGTGCAAGAAAATGGGGGGTTTCGTAGCGTGCTTAGAGCCAATAGTTTGTTTAATATAAAACAAACAAAAACTTTGGGGCTAGACCTTTTGGGATAAGCCTATATAGGTTTTAAGTCCATGATTGGTATATAGATTCTTGTATTGTGGGTTCGAGAACCAGGTTATGATTGGGGAAGGTGTTAGGTACCCCACTTATTTTGTATGCTTCTTTAATTCCAAGTTTATTATTTCTCTTTACATTAATTGATTACCTTTTAGTTATTTTAGAGTTTGCTTAGAGACCTTAGAGTGAGGATCCCTTAAAAATGTAGATAGGTTCTTAGGTTAAAAAATGTTATGAATACTTCAACTAGTGTAGATAAACAAGATTTGCTTGTTCATGACTTCATACTTTTGCATATATAACAGACGACTGTTATTAAGTATATAAGTTTGTGAGAAATTTTGAATTGTCTAATGAGTGTCCATCAATATATATGTGTGTGTGTGTGTGTGTGAGGGAGATTGAATTATCATATAGTTTCATATCTAGTTCGTATTTTTTAGGAGGGATAGTAAGGTGAGAGATGAGTTCATCTCTACTGTGACTAGTGTACATGCATTTGCACATTTATATGTAGGAATACGTTTTGGAGGTCCCCTTTTTAGATAGTTTGATATATCGTATTGGGTTATTAAGGGATTATAGATGGATGAATATTGCTAAAATAATATGGGAGAGACACATTATTGAGGATCAATCTCACGAGAAGGAATCCGTGTTGTGCTTACATACCCAATGGGACAAGGGATCAAAGTCGGCGTAGTCCACTAAGAACGGAGTTGATTAATATATGTTGGGTAGGACTAGAGATGGAGACATACCTAGGAGATAATACGCTGAGAGACGTATTATAAGGCTTGGGCTTCATGAGTTTAGCTCGATATAATCCCTACATATCCAGGGAGACTTGGGATCAAAGACAACGTAGTTCACATGATGGGGTTTGATAATATATAGGTGTGTAAGACTAAATTTGGAGGCATCCCTAGGAAATAATACACTAAGAGATGTATTATGAGTCTTAATCTTCATGAGTTAAGCTCGGTATAGCGCCTACATACCCAAGGAGACTTGGGATCAAATCCAATGTAGTTCACATAAAATGGGGGATATATACATGTCTAGGCAATAGGATACGGGGTATTCAAGGTACAACAGTATGGTATTTATTTAGCATTGTCCTTAATATAATATTTTGTTGGGTCGGATTGATATATTTAAATGTTAATCTAATATGTTGATCAAATGAAGATGTTTGAAAAGTATTGAAATGAAAAAACATATTTGTAGTTTCGTACATAGACGGGATTCGTTCGCTCACAGACATGGGGATCGTATCCAAAATTTAGACTTTCGCTTGCAAAGTTTTACCCTGAACGTTGTTCATGGCACTCTCCTGAGAGCATATTTTGGAAGGTATGTTTTCATGTTTGTATTTTGGAATCATGGGATTTGAGTATATAAATTTGTGACACAGTTGGATATGTTGGGTTAAAAACCAGGCTAAAACAAATATAAATGTTATAAATTGTATACCGGATCCCCTAAACAGGGGTCGAGTTATAGAGGGTACAAAATTATGCACAATTGATAACAATATATATAAATGTCAAGTGCTACACCAAAATTTGGGTAGAGTCTCTCTACCCTCATCACGAAAGTCGATTTTTTGCTTTGGGGAAAAGCCCCTATTTTTGATACTTTTTAATCGAGCTGAGATTTTACTATAAGTGTTGACTTTTGTAGAATTTTTCTAGAGGTTTGATTCCATTTATTTATCGGAGGCAACTTTTCAAGAGTACGAACCTCATTTTTGGGGTGACTCTGTGGAAGTACGAGCTTTTCCTTTCGAAAAAGTGACTTTTTTAAAATTCGGGAAGCTCCACTCAACTAAAATTCGGATTGCAAACGGAGGTGTCCACAACCGTACACCCACTTGCTTATGTAAGGTAAAGTAACCAACTAGCATTCACGTTGTGAAAAATGACAGCATGGGAATTTTTGGCACAACCAATTTCTCTTAGAACTGTAATATTTTATATTCTTCAACGTAGAAAGGGAATCTTCTCAATTACAACCTGCATACCTTCTCTCGATAATGTTCCACACTTGATCCCGAACCCACATTGACCTAAAAATTGAGTGTAACATCCACCAGTATTACAATTCCTTACACTTTATCAAGATATGATCGTTAAAACCAACAATGGATTCGTCATAGTAAGACACTTGTTTTCAAATGATCCAACAATTCATTAACACACAATAACGATCAATGTTCCGCATCACGACTTTGTCAACTCCATTTAAGGTTAAAGATAAATTCCCAAAGCATATCTTACAGCAAGACTAATATTACCTCTGCCAACTCTCGATCGTGAGTGGTGTAATTATGTTTATCAGGCTTAAGCATTCAGGTAGAATAAGATACAGGCCTCTCCTCCTGCATCCACATGCCTCTATGCCCTGGAATGATGCTAAAGTATATACCAAGTAGTCAATGTTTCCTCCTGCTTACACAACAACGGCATGGTGGTGAGCTTCCCCTTGTGCTCTTACAACACTCTATGACAACCTACACTCCAAACAATAATACCCCTTTTTGGGTGAGGTGATTTATTAGCATGTCCATCTTCGAGAACCCATGAATGAAACTCATGTAGTAACCTATTAAACCTAATGAAATCCTACCTTCTAAGGGTTTAGTGTATCTTAAACTCCTGTACAATCAATATCGAGTCTAATGATACGGTGGCCTCCTCAGACGAACTTGTATCTATGTAGTACAAATGTGTACTAGACCTCCCTCGAGCCTAGAAACAGTTATAATTACATCCCTTGCCCAAAATGGAAACAAAAAACTACCCCGGGTAATAAATATAAGCGTAATACATATATTGACTAGTCAAAGCTAAATGGTATGAATCATACGACCACATGTCTAAATCAAACAAGTAGTTGAACACTCAAGCCGACCAACAAACTTCCACACCTGTACAATCACGACGTAAAGAAGCCCCCACTTAATGCGTATCCACATAGAAATAAATCATGTTGATAACATCTATATATCTCATAAACGCGAAAACACACTAATAATAAATAATGATAACTCCTCGATGTCTAAGTAATAATCATACGTGTGGACCATACATATAATCATACATATCTCGTGGTGGTATTCTCAATTGTACCGGTTTATCTGAGGAATATAATAATTATGTGGCCTCACTTACCATAAGTATAATAATTTCTAGTAAAGGAACTATTTAAATGGAGGTCATACTGGAGGCCCTGCTCTCGTTGGGCATTTTCTCATTGGTCGTCACACTGGTGATAATTTTCTTAGCTTCGCTGACCACAACAAAATATATTTTCCACTCTTAGGAACCTGTGGGGGGCAACTTCCCTTAGCTGGTTTGGTCTTCTCTATTTGGGTCAACGATACATCGTCTCCAGTCATTGGGCCTACTTTGGCATCAGTCTTCACAATCTTAGGAACTCTATCCTTCAAATAGTTATGGTACTCCTATTGATGTAGGAAGTTAACTCCAACCATCTAAATATAAGTGATGATTGACAATTTAGCTAATAAAACTTGCCAACCCACTTTACGTAAGGTTTATGCTAACTTAAAACAAAGTCTTCTCACACTAAAGTGAATAATGCAATCATCCTTCTTCACTTTTATATCAATCTCTCTGATAGTTGAACTCCTCCTCATACTAGATACAACACTGTCGCACATATGAGGTCTTAAAAAAACATACTTCTAATGTAGTTACGAATGGTGAGTAAAATCATTTCCCTTCGAAATATACATTAAGTTGTCTCAAATGGTCTGACAAAGAAAATACAAATAAAGAACCCTCCCGATACACTTGGTCTTCCTCGAATCATTCATCGAGAACAATGTTATGAAACTTCCCTAAGAGTTTCTTATTATATGGAGTACAAATCCAAAATGATAAAGCTATCAAGTAATCAGAAAACCCAACGCATAAAAGTGATGAACGCACTCAATATCCCTAAGACACTAAAACATGGAATGATCTGATACCAACTATGACACCTCGTAAAATTCATTAATAGATTGATAAGGTATAATACAAAAATTAGGAGAATAAAAAAAATTCTAACATTCTTAGCATATTTGAAACACTAAAACTGAATACATAAATAAATAACTCGATATAAAAGTGGTGAACCATACAATCTCTAAAACCGAACCAACAATAGTACTAGAATCATCGTATACTACACTGTTTACAAGTAAAATGCCAAACAAAACTAATAATAATAATAATAATAATAATAATACCAACCCAAAAAAATATTAAAGGGGAATAGAAGCACATAGGCTCGATACCTACATCCTCGAAGATCAGCAACCGAGAACTCAAGACTGGATGTGGGGTGAGGCTGCACCTGTGCCTATGTCTTTACAAACGTGAATATGATACTTTAACAACAAGTTTAAGTAGTATAAGAATATAACTGATTTTGAATTACAATATAATTATGCATCCTCTTCTCGTGTTTTAGTTTTGTTTAGGTTATCCCAAAACCCAACAATCCTCGATAACGCATGTCTTTAATCCCAGATCCAAGTTAACCCCATGACTACATATTATTTGTTTCAATTAAATACTGATAAAAATGTTATATACCTATTAAGAATAGACATCTCTATGTTTATATTTGCATATGTACTACTCACATCAATTTATATTATAAACTATCGGAGTAGCAAAGTGGTGCCATCGCAAGACCGAGGGTAAGTCCATCTTGCTCTCTCTTAGGATAGATATTGCTCGGCCCAGTGTATATCTCATGTCTATATACTTAAGTAGCAAAGTGGAATCATCGCACGACCCAGGGTAAGCTCATATCGCTCTTTTGAGATACCAAGGTGGCTCCATCGCCTGAGTCAGGGTAAAAGTACTATAGTCCTCTTCATCATATGGCCCACTGTATAACCCATCTCTCTTTCGGGGTGGCGAAGTCGCACGGTCCATAAGGATGTCTACTTTATGATTTCTCTCATATGTACACATAATCAATGTATCACATATAATGTAAAATATCATTATCTATATTTCAAGAAGGATATGAGTCGTATAATCTTCGTAAGTAATTTTGAATAGATGATTAAAGGTCTTAGATAAATATATCCAAGTGTCTAAGTCTTCAATTTTGCTTTCTCAATTCCCTTTTTACCAAACATAAAAAATCTCCAAATTTTGCCTTGTCCGTGTGCACGACACTAAACCATATCCATTCACACAATCCGCGTGCCCGGATCATAATTGTGGAAGTTCAAATGGGTAAACCACAAAACTCCTTAGAACCCTCTGTCTAGAATAACCATTAACAACCCGATTCACGGTTTTAATATCTCCCATATACCCTAAATTGTCCTATAAACTACCTGAAACAAACTTATATGTTATTCTTACCAGTTTGCTATATTCTTGTAAATATTTAGAATTAATTTTTAGAATTATAAACCTTAGATTAAATTTCATCATAAAGTATCAAATTTCAAAATCAATCCTGCCATAATCAAGGGGCTTTTACCTATTTCTTCAAGTATACACAATTCTAACCTCAATTTGATAAATCTAATCCAACATTCAGGACAAATTGAATCAAATTCCAATTATGGATAAAACCTATTTTTTACCAATTAATTTCAATAAAAAACATGTTGTTTAGTTACCTAATCAAGTATTCTATATTTAGACTTAGAATCCAATGAATAACTATATTCTAGTAACAAAAGAAATTATATTAATCTACTAAATTAACTTTCCTCCAAATCAACATGATGAATTCTAAGTTGATTGTCTCAATTCTTCTTCTTCTTCTTCCAAACCAATTGTCCGAATTCTTGTTCTCCAAGTTATCTCTGTCCCTCTAATCTCTAGGGCTTTCTCTATAAAGGTATCATAGTGAATTAGGCTTAGCCTAATGATTAGTTTAATAGTTTAACCGATAAATTAGGGTTGGGCCCCAAATTAACCTTTACTAAATAAGTCTAAAACTTCATCCAAATAGCCCCTAAAACTCAACCCAAGTAATAACTAACCCATAGGACTTAAAACCCATTATTTTAAGTCCTTACTAAATATTCTATATGGACATCCATCCAAAGTACCAAATGAAGATCTTAATATTCTAATCAGAATGAGTCCCAAAACATTATTAAATTATTTTTAAACAATTATTAATTAATTACTATGTCATAAGTCTTATTTAAATATCGAATATATAACATAACACATATGCAAATATAAATTGTGACATAACATAACACTGCAAGCAACATGCATGAAAATATAAACACGTATCACTGCAGGAACATATAATCATAAATAATAAATTACATTATTTAATTAATGCATTAAAATTACAGGAGATTATAGACCGCGACCAAAACTTACAGCTATTGTAGTCTTGTGCTCAAGTGTGAGGATATTCCATCACACAGATAGTTGGTAGAGCAAATTATAACCCTTTGGGTGTTGTGTTGTTAAAATGTGATGGGTTACTTCCAAACCACTTGGTACCTTAGCTTCATTATGAGAATCCAGCCAACATGTTCTATATTTCAACGCACCATTTTTTTACCCAAATAAATGTTGTCAACATGTGATTGGTCCATCTTTAAATTTACCACTTATAAGAAGTATCTCCATCCTCAAAACCATCCGACTATTTTAAATCAAAACAAAACCAACCTCGGGTATTATAAATAAAACCCTTTTACTTGCGTTGCTTCAACACTAGTGTGGTGACAATTAAATTCAACCCAAATTAATCAGAAAAGGCAATCACCAAAGCAAAAAAAGAATGTAAAGAACTTCAGTCACATGACACATTATTTACGTGGTTCAGCAAGAATGCATATATCCATGGTGGTGCTCTCAATATTATTTCTCTTTTACTCTGGGGAGTGTTTTACAGGAAATACAATGTGTGCCTTTTGCCCCATGCTTAGGGTTTGTTATATATAGGTTTGTTCCCGGGGAGTGGGGGTGTTGAACTCCCCCACACCAATCCACAATTCCTATAATATCTCCTTAAGAGATTTTAGGAATAGACTATGTCGTAACTACGTGATTTGAGACAGGGGGATCCCAGACTTTGGGCCGTAATTTACTGGGCTACTCATCTAGTCTCGTGGTGAAAAATCGAGGTACCCACAATTTCCACTAAAGTTATTGGACCACAATTTGCGCTCAATAATTTTAAATGATTTGTCATAATGGCTATCTTGTAAGTTGTGCAACACTCTCTATGGTAGGAATGCCTCTTCTAAACTGATTTAGGCGACAGCCTGCTTTGTTTCCCATGGGCTATGATTGGAAACGTTTAAAAATCCATCGAAGCAGTGTTTAGGGTTGTCATTTCAAGTTTCTTCCTACTTTATAACCTTATCCAAGCTCCCGTTGTTGCGCTTTTCATTCTCAAGTCTTCGTCTTCCAACATCACTATTCTTCATCGTCTTTGCTTGTGATTTTGCATCGTCCCAACCTAAGTTTTCACTTCGTAAGTACTTCTTGCTCTTCTCTTTGCTTTTTCTGTTGACATTTCTTAGCATTTGTAGTTAGGGTTTGTAAATGGCAAAAATAGGCAATAGATCAGTAACTGAATTTAGGAAGTGTATAACATTCCAGACTAGGTAGACAATTAGTGTGCCCCTGTCCCTAAAAATGTTAGAGAAATAGAGGACTCTCACTAGATTCATGTCTCTTACTATCCCAAGAGGGTCTTACTTTCACTCCAAGGAATTTGTTTATGCGCTTTTTTAGTTATTTCAATATTGTCCCTACACAGTGTTCAACAAATGTCTGGAAGATTGTTAATGGTGTCGATAGAGTAAATCATCTCTATGGCACCAATCTAGGGCTTGCTGAGATATGATTTTGTTATTCTTTCTTGCGAACAAGTTCTGGTCTTCTCTAACTCAAGGCCAGGAGTCTTGATTGGGTATTGGTAGTAAATCTACCCGATTCCCACAAGGATTACTGGCAAAAGGGTTTTCTTGCTAGAAATTAGCAATTTCGATGGGTCGAGGTCTGACAAGTTCATGGTCCCCTTTTATTGGGAGGAGTACATAGGTTGGCTTAATTTTTGCTCTGCTCTTTGATCTTCTTATTAATGTATGATTTCTATGATATTCTTCTTTCTTTCTTTATTTTCAGTGAGGACAAAGAACATGGAACCTGCTATTAGAGAGGTTTGAGCTGCTGAGTTAGTTAAGGCCTGGAATATCAGGGATCTCTTGGCTGACGGTGAACATCATCGGTCAGCAGATTTTATCTTACAGTACAAGAATGTCGGGTCGAGCTTTATTGCGCGACTTGTAGACAACATCCCCGAGCTAGACATCACTGAAGAAATTGCTGCAGATCCTATCTAATTGGACGAGGAAGAGAGAAACTTTGGTGAGGATATCAAAAGTGATAATGGGGACAGAATGGAAGGTGGTTCCAGCGAGGAGAGTTCTAGTGGTGAAGGATCTTCCAGCTCGAAGGAGGTTTCAGAAGCTTGAGAGTCTTCAAGTGAGCCGAGGAAGTCCAGTGAGGAAGATATGGTTCCCCACAGGAATAATTTGATTTATGATGATGATGTGCTTCTATCCCACTGGTTGAAGAAGCAAAAATCTGGTGGCAGAGAGATCGCAACTAGTTCTCAGTCTGCTGCTCGTGAGCAGGAGAAGAAGAAGAGAGAGGAAGAGTAGTTTAGGGAGAGGGTGAGAAAGGAAGAAGAGAGGAATAGGGTTGAGGAGAGAAAGAAAGTGGAGGAGAGGAGAAGAGCTAAGAACGAGTAGAAAGAGAAAGAAGAGGAGAGAAGGAGAGAGGAGATAAGGATGAAGCCAAGGCAAGCATTGGTACCTATGTCTACCTTGCTCGAGGGGGCCTTTGTTGCCATCTCTCCTTAGTTGGATCTTGTGTTGCTCAAGAGAGAAATTTTTCCTATAGATCGTCAGAAGGCAATAGGGACGGACCAGTTAGCTCTGCAGGTGAGTTAGAGGCTAGCCTTGGTAAGTCTGTCTTTGTTTTTCTATGCTTGCAATATTCTATTCAATGTTTCTCTTTTTCAATGTTTTATCTTTTTTGCAATTTGGGACTGACTTCGCCGTACTCTATTGCACTCGCAATGAGCTAGTGAAGAGGAATCATGATTTGGAGAAGCAAATGCTAAGCTGAAGGGGAAAGGTGTCGAACTGGAGGCCAGTTTGAAGACTGCCAATGATGCTCAGATGTCTTCCAATCTTGCCCTCACCGAAGCCAATCGGGTGAAGGAAGCGGTGATCAAAGAGCTCAGTGAGCTGCGACAGTCTTATGACCTGGTCTGTTCGACCAAGCTAGCAGTGGTGGAGAAGAATAGGGTGCTGGTAAAGAATATAAAGAAGGTGGAGGAGAGATTGTACAATATCAGGTGGGATACTGCGTATGAGGATGCTGAGGTTTAGATAGGCTACATCAGTTGATTGAACTTTAAGAAGGGATGGAACAAGGCTCTTCTGGCTGACTCTCCACTATTCGATGAGCATGATCCAGTCTCAAAGACTACTATGGATGAGGCAGCTGCCCCGACTATTGAAGGTGGTGTCCCTATGTCTCAGACCATTCCTACTGATACTCCTGTTCAGGGAACAATAGTTGCTTCGTGTGAGGGAGGTTCTCCTGCTGCTATTGATAAGGGGAAGTAACCAACGACCTTAGAGCCAACTGAGGTTGTTAGCTAGCCTATTCTGAGAACTTCTTTTGTATTTTTTCTTTGTTTGTACTTATTCTTTTTTTATCACTGATGTACTTGAAAACATTTATTTTAATGAAATGAAATCCTTTCCCTTTCTGCCTACTAATTTCTCTGCTCTTTAATTCTTTTTTATGGCTTGTAGTTGATTAATGTGGATGAATATATAACTTCTACCTCTCAATTTGTAAGGATCCTCGATCCTAATGCGAGCACTCAAGTTTTCCAAGCCTTTGAAAGGATTTGTAAGTCTCTTAGGTCGAGGAATAAGATCTTCAAAGACCAATCTCAGCTCGTCGCCAAACTGAAGGATAGACTTTAGGAGATGTAAGAAGTTAGTGCCTCTGTCCAGAAAGAAGTGAACACTCTAAGAGATAAACTTCTGGATGCCTCCGAAATCAACCAAGTTGGAGAAGTTCTTCAAGAGGAGAATGAGATGTCATGACTCAGGGAGAATGCGCCGAGCATCGCACCTCGAGTTTTATGAGGTTCCTCTTCATCGATTGGTCCACGAGCTAGCACATGTACGAGCACCACCCCTCAAGTTTTGTGTGGTTCTACCTCGTTGGCTGGTCTGCGAGCTGGTATAGATGCAGGGGGTCTAGCTAGGGAGATGGACGATCTTTGAGAAGATGTTCATTGAGAATACGTGATTGCTACTGGGCTTCAAAGAGATGTCACGCAACTAAGGCATCTCTTCAAGAAGGGACCTCGGTGAGTGTGGGCTGATGGTTATGACCAGGGTTGGACAGATGCTCCGATGAGGTTGACAGAGTTTGAAGATCTATCCTTTATTAGGGGATGGTTGAGCGCCCTCGGGGAGCTTCAGGTTCCCAGGAACTCAGTACTTTGGTATCATCACGAGATCTATCCTTTAACTCTGAGGCCTAATCATTTCAGGAGGGATGACCAGTGGGTCCCTATAGATGCTATCCCCAGGCAGCTATTAGATCCAGATGCGAATGAAATTGAGGAAGAGTTGGCCCCTCATTCGGACGACGATCGAAGATCGCAAGTGGCTGATTATCTTACTCATATGCTTAATCCTCATTAAGATTTTCTTACTTCAATGTAACTTTTTGTAAATGTAACAAATTAATAAAATATTTATTTTTTGGGCATTTTGTTGATTAAAAATGTGTTGTGTATTTTCACTTCATTAATTTTTCGTTTGATTATCTTGGGCTCTTCATAGCCGACTAGATTTGATGTGGGTAGAGTTGTTTTATCGTGTGAGTATCCTTCCAGTCCAGAATGCTTATTAGATACCATTCTGCCCCACTTTATTTATGTCATGTCGTCACACTCCCATAGGACTAATTATGACAATGACAAGGACACACCTAATGTTGGATAATCTATCCGATCAAGTTTTTTGATCCAAACATTCTTTGGTGACCAATTCGATTTGGTCGAACTGCCAAAGGGTCCCCTGTAGGGCTTCATATATTGTCTGGGGCAATGCTAAGAGGTTTTTCATGTTATATAACGAAAACCTGAGGAGGGTGACTCCCTGCTTTTATATGACACGCAATATGCTTGTCTCTTAGAAAGGGTGTGCAAGTAATAAAGTCCACAAAGTAATTTAACAGTTCATAGAATGCCACTATCGAACAATCTTTTATTAAAAATAATAAAAAATGAGTCGCCAATTCCAATAATAAAAAATGAATGAAACACTAAAAATAGAACTTCTTCAGGTTGGTTGCATTCCAAGCTCGGGGTATCTCCCTGCCCGCCAGTGTTTGTAAGTGATAGGCTCCTTATAGGTCGTCTCTTGTCACCTTGAATGGTCCCTCCCAGTTTGGACCCAGCTTTCCATCAGATAGTTTTACTGCACTGCCAAGGAATTTTTTTAGGACATAGTCTCCAACCTGGAATGCCCTTGGATTAACCTTTTTGTTATAGTACTTCACGAGATGTTGTTGATAGCTCGCTAGTCTTACTAGGGCTAGCTCTCTACATTCGTTAGCTAGGTCAAGTTCAATGAGTAATGCTGCATCATTCTGGCCCTGGTCGACCAAGGTAGATCTCATGGTTGGGAGGCCGGCTTCTAGAGGGATGATTGCTTCCATTATATATGTTAGTGCAAATGGGGTTTACCCAGTTGCTCGTCGTGGGGTAATGCGGTAAGCCCACAAAATGTGTGGCCGCTCGCTCACCTATGCGGCTTTGGCTCGTTCATGTCATTTCTTCAATCCATCGATCACTGTTTTATTGAAAGCTTTAGCTTGGCCATTGATCTAGGGGTAGGCAACCGAGCTAAAATGGTACCTGATCCCATGGTCATTATAAAAACTCTGGAAGGGGCCGCTCTCAAACTGCATTCCCTTATCAGTGATGATGGTTCTGGAGATCCCAAAGCGGGTAATTATGTTTTTCCATATGAATCTCATCATATATGTGTCTCTGATGTTTGCTAGTGGCTCTGCCTCAATCCATTTGGTGAAGTTTTCTGTGGCGACCAACAAATACGTGTGATTACTGGCAGCAGTAGGAAGAGGGCCCACGATGTCCATTCCCCATTGGGTGAAAGGCCAAGGGCTGGTAAGTGATCTTTGGTCGCTGGCAGGTAGGTGGACCATAGGAGCATGTAGCTGACATTTTTTGCACTTGTGAGCATATACTCTATAATCTCTCTACATGTATTGCCATTGATAGCCTTCCTTCATTGCTCAAAAAGCTAGCGATCGCCCTCCAATATGACTCCCGTAGATCATTTATGAAGCTCGCGTAGAACTTAATCGACATCCTTTGGGTGAACACATTGGAGGTAAGGGCCGGTGAATAATCTCTTATACGACTTTCCCTCAGGGGATAAGTGAAAGAAGGCATCTTTGACTCTTATTTGATGAGCGACCTTCTTATCGTCTGGTAGTGCACCATCCTTCAAATAGTCCCTCAGGGGACCATCCAACTGGGTGTTGATTCAACCTAGAGAATATGGCCCATGTCTGGAAGCTCTTCGCTTTAGATGATGCTCGGTTGGGTGAGGAAGTCTATCGGGATTGTTTTCTTTAAATCAGAGTCGATTGCTAAACTTAAGGCTGCTAGGGCATTGGTATGACTATTTTGTCCTCTGGAAAACTGTTGGACACCGATTCCTCAAAGTTGGACATTAACTTTTTTGCTAAGGCGAGGTAGGTTGCCATTCTTTCATCCCTCGTGTTGAAGTCCCCACTTATTTGATTGGAGACCAATTGTGAGTCGTCGAACACCTGTAGCTATTTTGCACCCAATGCATGTGCCTTCTGCAGGCCTGCTATCAAAGCCTCGTATTCTGCCTTGTTGTTGGAGGCTTTAAATCCAAGTCTGATCCCTTGCTCGATAATTGTATCTTTTGGGGTAACAAGCATAATGCCTACTCCTGTCCCCTTTGAGTTGGAGTCTCCATTAATAAACAGTCGTTAGATACCTCCTGCTGAGTGATCTTCCCTTTGATCCATGGACTGAGGCTGGTCACAAGGTTGTTCGCCTATGAACTCCATGATGAAATCAACGAGGACCTGCCCCTTCATCGTATTCCTTGGTTAGAATTGGATGTTAAATCGTCCGATCTCGACTGACCATTTCGATAGTCTGTCAGACAGATTCGCTTTTCGTAGTACTAATCTAAGGGGGTGTGACATAAGGATGAAGATAGTATGAGATTTGAAGTAGTGATTCAGTTTTCTCGATGATACCACGAGTGTAAAGGCAAGCTTCTCCAGTGGTAGGTATCGATGATCGGCGTCAAATAAGGTCTTGCTCGTGTAGTAGACTAGGTGTTGGATTCCTGTCATTTTACACACCAGTGCTGAACTGATGGCATGGTTAGAGACGACAAGGTATAAATACATGGAATCATTATCTTGAGGTATTACGAGCAAGGGTGGTGTGATGATATAAGATTTGAGCTCTTCCAATGCTCTCGAGCAATCCTGGTTCCACTCTACCATTTTGCTTCATTTTAATAGCTGGAAAAATGACTGGCACTTTTTAGAGGACTTGGAGATGAACCTATTTAAGGCGGTGAGCATGCCTGTGAGCTTCTGTATGTCTCTTATTGTGCGAGGAGGCTATACCTTGTTGATTGCATTGATCTGGTCCGGGTTGGCTTCAATGCCTCTCTCGTTAACTAAGTACCCGAGAAATTTTCCTGATTGGACACCAAAGGAACATTTGCTCGCATTAAGTTTCATACGGTATTTTCTGAGGATTTTGAAGGTACTTGATAGGTATGAGAGGTGGTCTTATTTGTGCCTTCTCTTGACGAGCATATCATCAATGTAGACTTCCATGGTATGTCCCAATTGTTCCTTAAACATCTTGGTTACCATCCGCTGGTAGGTTGCTCCTGCATTTTTTAGCCCAATAGGCATAACTTTGTAATAATATAACTCGATGGTTGTGAGGAATGCTATCTTGTCTTGGTCTGGTGAATACAGAGTAATATGGTGATACCCCGAGTATGCATCCAGGAAACTCATCCTCTCATGAGCTGCTTTGGCATCCACCAAATGGTCGATCTTTGGGAGGGGGAAACTATCCTTGGGAAATGCCCTTTTAAGGTCAGCGAAGTCGATACAAACTCTCCATTTTCCATTGTTCTTCGGAACTACTACTGGGTTGTACATCCATTTAGAGAATTGAACTTCCCATATCGACCCTGCATCCAATAACTTCTTTACTTCCTTCTCTACAGCCTTGGTCTTCTCGAGCGCAGTTCGTCGTGCCTTCTGTGCGATAGGCCTGAAAGTGGGGTCGACGTGCAACCGATGACAAACCACACTTGGGTTAATTTTAGGTAGCTCGTACGGTTCCCATGTGAAAACTTCTAGATTTCTTCTCAATAGTACCATCAATTCCTTCTTCTCTCGATCTTTGAGGGAAGCTCCAATCAAGAACATCCTATCTTTCTCACTCCTACTAGCAGTAATCTCTTCCAAGTTTTCAATGACCCACTAAGAGGGGAGGAGCCTGGTTTCCTCAACTCCAGGTCTTCAATACTTTAGCTGCTATTTTGAAGGTATTAAACCTTCTTATTCCTCGAGCTTCTTTCTGGCCTTCTCGGCCTTCTTCTCTGGTTTTGGACGGATGGCTGCTATGAACCACTTTATTTCCATCGCTTTATCAATTTGGATCTCTATCACTCCTCGCTCATTCATGTACTTAAGTTTCTGATGGTAGGTCAAGAGGACTGCCTTAATCGCATATAGTCATCCTCTGTCGAGTATAGCTTGGTATGGTGAGTCAATGTCGACCACCAGAAACTCGATCATCTTTGAGACACTTCGTGACCCCACTGCCGGCACAATCTTTTCCAATGGGATAGTTACTTTACCAGCAAAGCCAACTAGAGGGATAGTGGCTTCCTTCAAGTCGGTAACGTTAAACTTCAATTTCCTAAAGAGGTCGAGATACATTACCTCAGATGGGCTTCCCTGGTCAACGAACAACTTGTCGAAGTCATAGTTGGCTATCCTGAGGGTAATGATTAAGGCGTCATGGTGTGAGGTTCTTACTCCCACTAAATATTCATCCGTGAACACGATGTGTTTTCCGTAGTTGACGTCATCTCTGCTCGCCAACGCTTTCCTGACTTTGTCTTCTCTGGATCGATCTGAAGAGCTTGCATTACTGCTATAAGATTTTTTACTTCCATTCGAGCTGAATTCCCTTGAATCTACTTTAGATAGATGCTCCATGAATTACTACAAATTCATGGCCAGTATCATCCTTGAGTACATTGTCGGGCATTTTTTCTTCGTTGGCAGTGACCTTCTCTGCCTTCTTCTTCACAAACTCATTTAAGTGCCCGTTCTTGGCCAACTCTTCAAGGTGAGACTTAATATCCTTGCAATGCTCAGTCTTATGTCCTCCTTCCTTGTGAAAAGCACATCTCAGCGCATTATTTCTTTTTTAGGGATCTCCTCCCATCTTTCTAGGACACTTGACAAATGGATCGTCCTTGATCTTCTCTAGGATTTTGTAGATTGGTTCCTTGAAGACAGTGTTTACTTCCTGAAATTCTTTCGAAGAATCGTTCTTGTTTCCATTCTTGGAGCCACCCTTACCTCCATTCTTCCCCCTTTCTTTTTATTTTCAGCCTATTGTTGCCCTTGGAAGCGAGCTTAGCTAGACCATTTTCTCCTGAACTGAGGCAGGTCACATCTTCAACCTTGACGTACTTCTCGAGGCGAGCCATTAGGTCATCAATGGTTGTGGCCTCCTTCTTAGTGAGGGATTGGTGCAAGAGATAAGACATAGGCAGGACAACCATAAAAGATGCCACTGCTACATGTTCTGAGCAGTCCTCGACCTTATTGAACAGCTCCTAGTATCTTTTTGCGTAATCCTGGAGGCTCTCCTAGGGCGTCTTCTTCATTTTTTGCAAGGCATCCATCCTCTTGGGATGGGAGCTGCTGGTGATGAAACGAGTCGTGAAGAGCTCTGCCAGGGATTCGAAGCTCCTGATGGATTTGTGAGGGAGCCTCTCGAACCACTTCTGGGCGAGATCGAGAAAACTCGAGAGAAATATTTGGCACATTAGTGCATCCCTATGGTTCCAGAGAGTCATGGCTTGCCTGTACTACCTAACATGATCGATCGGGTCAGTATTCCTATTATAGATCTTGAACCTTACAATTGTGAACTTCTTGGGGGATTCCTCTTCTTCTATCTCCCTTGATAAAGGGGATTTCATTTGGGTCCTGAGAGCTCACCGAGCCATATCTCTAGTCGATCTGGCCCCTCGATGGCTGGGTGCTAGTCCATTTCTCTTTTGACTAAATTTTGAATGTCATCATTTCCTCGAGCTGAGCTCCTACAACGGCAAGCTGGTTGCTATTTCTCGAGCAAGTCATCACCTAACGAGTTCTCCTCGATCCTTTGGGATTCGCGTCTAGAGATCCTTCCTCGGTTGCGAGACTTGCTCGCCTGAGGGCTAGGAGAGTGATATTGACGTCACCTGGTGCTACAATGGAGATCTTTTTCCATCCTTTCCAATATCCTCTTGAGGCAATCATTCTCAGTTTCTTGTTTGCTAGCGGCCTCTCCTTGCTCCTAGAGCCTTACTTCATAGGTATCGATCAACCTGGAGATCTGTGTGGACTTAGCAGGTCCCTGACTTTCCTTAGAGGCTTACCTATCTGGGAAAGGTCTTTGATCTGAACGTCGAACCTCAGATCTGATCCTGCGAGGGACAGGCTGCTCTTGGATATCCACTGCTTGAGGGGAATTACTACTGTGACCAAACATTCAAAATTCTTTATTGGTGAGGGCTTTCTTAAATAAAGACAAATGTTTCCCATAGACGGCGCCAATTGTGGTGACAATTAAGTTCCACACAAATTATTAAGAAAAGACAATCACCAAAGCAAATAAAGAATGTAAAGAACGTCAGTCACACGACACAGTATTTATGTGGTTCAACAAGAATGCCTACGTCCATGGTGGTGCTCTCAATATTATTTCTCTTTTACTCCGGGGAGTGTTTTACAGGAAATAAAATGCGTGCCTTTTGCCCTAGGCTTAGGGTTTGTTATATACAGGTTTGTTCCCGGGGAGTGCGGGTGTTGGACTCCCCCACTCCAATCCATAATTACTAGAATATCTCCTTACGAGATTTCAGGAATAGACTAAGTCGTAACTACGTGATTTGATACGGGGGGCTCCCAGACTTTGGGCCGTAATTTACTGGGCTACTCGTCTGGGCCCGTGGTGACAAATCGAGGTACCCACAACTAGTTATACTCCAGAAATACTAAAAGTGTGAGGGAGAAGCTACTCATTATAATAAAAACACCATAATAGGATTGTAAATACTGCTGAGTTATATTTAGAGGGTGGGAACACAAAAGCATTAATAAATCCCAAAGGAGTTTGTGGTGCATTAATCCATCATTATTTGAAGGATTTTCTTCATTTTGAGGTAGGGGTTATATGACCTATTTTTCTTAAATTAAAAATGAAACATGATATATATATATATACTAGGGTATGCCCGTGCTTGAAGGCACGCTGACAATTTTCCCAAGTATGAATCATGTGTCAAATTATAAAAGTTTAGTATATGAATACTCAACAGACCATTATTGGCAATTATAATTTATTGCATCACTAACGACCTAACTAAATACATATTGAAGTAACCAATACTAACCTCAACTCACCTTAATTATGTGATCCAAATCCAAGAATTGAACCAGATGGAATTATAAACTCCAATTAAACATAAATATCCATGTAAAAAATATTCATAATCTACTTGCATTAATTATCACGACACAAATAAAAGTAAGAATAGAAAAATATCATTTATAAAATTAGGCAAAAAAGGGTTATGAAAGAAAAAATCCCATGTGCGAATCGCACATTGCGATATTGTTTAGGCGTAATGTTTTCAGTTTTGAAAAAAATCATGAATCAGTTTGCAAACTACAGAGGTTATTCATATTATAGGAAAAAATAGTTCAAGCATAATTATCTTCGAACTACTCTAAAACCCAATAAGAAGAAACATGTATTTACTCACATAAAATCAAATACATGGAGATCTACTTGAGAGTTGTGAAATCTACAAAATCAAAGTGGTGGCGCTTGATAAAGCTCGACCAAAACACTAAACCCACAACATTGACTAAACATAAACCCACATTGTGAACATTAATTAATGATAAAGAAAATAAAATGCATTGACAATAATCTAAAAAGCACACCACAATACAAAAATTTCATCACTGGCAGTGTGTCTCTCCATAATTTTTTATTCTAAATTCTTAAAACAAAACACATCCCCCTCAATTGTTCAGGTGATGAAATTAGCTCCCAAACTACATTAATCAACACATCCCCCTCAATGACCTCGTCTGATTTTTGTTCTAAATTAAGATAATAATTATTATTATGAGTATAAAAATGCCACGAAAATAGAAGAACATTGGTCTCCGAGTCAACTCTGTCTTTGATCCGCCATCCTTGACTGAGTCTTGAACCCTGAGTGGCAACCTTTATGACTTCACAAATACATATATTCATAGAACTGCACAACCATGGGAGAAAACGGATTACAGAAGAAAAAAATAGAGTACCAATTACCCACAGAAAACAAATTATAATAGGAAAAACAGATTACAAAAAATAGATCTGGACAACCACGGTAGAAATCATATTACAAATTACCTATAGAAAACCCAAAAATTTTGAGAAGATATACACAACCTCAGTCCTTACCAGAGTCGACATCAAATATGCACCTAGATATTCATGGATCTGAAAACAAATGATTAGAGAAAAAGTGAAAAAACTCTTAAAACAAATATGGACTGATGTATTTATGCTATTAAAAATATGATCTTGAGCGCAGTTACAAAATGAAAGCCAGAGAGAGGGGGGAAACCTCATGTGTTGTAGTGCAGTGGTATAGATCTGAATGTGGAATCAAAGGTAATGCAAAATGAGAATGCAATTCAAATCATCTCAGAACATGGACAAAGAAAAACAACAGACCATTAGATTGTATACATTCAATATCTAATGTGGAGTATCTGTAGAAAAAAATGAAAGAAGTTTTACATAATCTAATTATTCAAACCATAGCAAACTTTAAAGGAACCCGCAAGGAAAATGTCAAAAAAATAATTTACTATAACTTAGCAAACTGATGAAAAATTTCCTACTCGACTAATATATCTAGCATTACATAGAAAATGAAGGATGGTTTAAATATTGAAACATCAGAAGAAAACTTGTAAAAATTATATTTGAAAGTAGAGCTGTAAAAATGTAAAAACAAAAAGGTATGTTGTTAAAGAGAGCTATACAAACAGAGCTGTAAAAATGTATTCCTTTCTACTCAGCATAGCATGGCTCTAAATTGTTATCTTGAAACAGAGCTGTAAGCATTTCTAAAGTTCAGCATGCACTATTCTCCAATGTTTCATCCATAAAAAGGGTCCATCAAAGGGTCACAACAATACTCCCTTAAAAGGTCATAATAATACTCCCTCTAAAAGGTCACAATAATACTCAGTTGTATTAAATGTCCATATATGCAAGTGAAATGAAGAAAAATTAAAATAAGGAAATGAAGCAAAATGAAAATTTTAACCAATCGGGTAAAACTATTAAAATGAAAATACACATAACAGTGAGCCCCTTCCTAAACCCACTACGAATGAGTACTCCCATTGAAAGTCGAATTCTTGCTCAGTAGGGAGTACCCCAACATGTCCAACCCATAGAGCCAAGGTATTATGAAAATCTGATTATACGAATATTGAAAACAAAATGGGGCAAGACACATGTACACAAAGCATAGAAAAGCATTATAGACATACATATTTCAAAGAAAGATTTAGTATGAATTTCCAGCATCGTGTACATACTACAACCAAAACGGTTTAAAATTCCCTGGTTTGGATCACCAAACTCACCTCCTACTGAACCATCACATACATGTAAGATTAACACAAATCATGTCAAATAAGTTAGTAGAAAACAAAAAGATATCAAGAAAACCTATGTCTGTGATATAGTTAGAGGGGAAGAGTGCAGACTGCAGAGTACACTAAAAAGATGTAGAGTAGTACGACAAAGAAAAAAATTGCAGAGTACATTAATAAGATGAAGAATTAAGAGGGGGAGGATGCAGAGTAGTATAATAGTTGAAGGCTGCATAATAGTTGATTTGTGGCTATAACAGTTAAACTATCTGCGAATTATTCTTTCATTTCTACATAGCTAACGGGAGTTATTTTGTCAAATGTATCAGCGCTCCGCTGATATGGTTCTAGGTGTTCCATTTACCATTACATCTTATGCTCTCTTAACATGCATAATTGCTCATGTTTGTCATCTTGTTTCGGATGGTTTTATCCACGTTATTAGGGATTCTCTTATATGTAGCACTCACATCAGACCTCTGGAGGATCAGCAGTAGAGGATACCCAAAGCATTTCCAATTTTGAAGGTCTTCAATCCTCAGAAGAAGGACATAGACTCATTTGTGGTTGCTGATTTTAAAACCTCATTGTTTATGATCCTCGCTAGAAAATAGAAATGTAAATGGTGGTATAAAATTATTATCTTTAAGGTTTGGTAAAGGAAGCTTTGAGACTTTGTTCCCCCTTTTCAATTAAAAAAAAATATTTTGGGGAATAGTTATTGTAGGTGTTGGCACAATTAAATCCAATGAAAAGTAAAAATTATACATTTAAATCAAAGATTTAGTACCTCGATTGCAGCCTCAATTGTAGCAGCAGCCTCAATTGATACATCAGCTAGACTTCTTGATTGAGAAGATCCTGACATTAAAAATGGGTAGTTGCTAAGATCTTCCCCTACAAAAGCTACAATTAGAGAAAATAAAAGTAGCTACATTTATCGAAAGAAACATAAACATTGAAATATAATCTGAAAATGCTTTGTAAGCCAAGAAAAGCGAGTGAGGCATCGAATATTGATAGTGTAAATGACCACGACTCAGTTACAACTTGCACAAACAATATTAAAAAAGAAATATGAAGTTGAAATATTATCTTATCAACCTCCCAAACACCACCATTCCAAAAATTTCGAATCAACCCTGAAACAAAGATGAAAATAGATATTTAGAGAGAGATTATAGAGAATACAAAGAAGTTCATGGGGTTTTGAATTTCAAAAATGGAAGAGGTACTGAATAGATCTAGGGTAAAAAAAAAACATGTAACATCATGGTAGTTATGAATAGATCTAAGACAACAAAATGTAAATACATTCATTAAAACTGTACAAAAGATCAATTAGAAAATGTATCGAACAACTTGAGTATAATTGAACAAATTCAATAAGAATTTTGACTTCAATTCCAATTAGACACTATAGAACTATCTAATTTGAACCGCTTAGGCATTTTAACAAATGCAAAGTGAACCAACTATAAGATTTGATACATACAATATGAGGAATAATTATCGATCAGCAGTACATACTGAAAATGAAACGCGTAAGCATATTGGATGGTTGTTCACCATCGATTCTCCACCACAACAATAAATTACCATTCCTCAAAATGATAAAAAGAACTAAATATCAAATTATATTCCGTATTAAGAACATCATAAGATATTCATAAAAAAAATTAAAATCCCTAAAAATCTGAAGCCAGTAAAAGAAACTATATAAATGTGTTAACAAAATCGCAAAAATTAGCAAAAGTATTCAAGTAAGAATGTATTTTTACTTACACGGAGACCTGAAGTTTGGTGGTAGCAAACTAAAAAAAGAATAAGAGAAAAAAAGGAAATTGTTAAAAAAACATAATTACAACAAATCTATTAAACATTTATTAGTTACTCCAATGTCATGCTCTTTATCAACAACATTTTCACAATCATATGCGATATCTTCCACTGTAGAATTGTGACTACTCCATCAACGGATATATTCAGTTCCTTAGCATCTTGATAGTTCTTCAATGAGTCCTCTTCCAGCTTCATTTCATTTAAAATTGTACAAATCTTCATCGCCATGAGTCCTCTAGCCTCATTTCATTCAGTTCTTGAGATGATAACAGGCACATGAGTACTTCCTTGAGGCATCTGACCACACCTATGAAACTATAGATGTAAAAATGGGTGAATGATTTCAAGGAAATCACAAATATACCTATAATATTGATGTCTACTCCCTATAATATTATATAAAACATAGATCTTACGACATTGGAGACATTATACTCCCTGAAAATGCATTCTTTTCAACAAAATAACTTTCACAACTATGCGATAATGCATTTACCTCTGATAATGCATTTATTTCTTGTCTGTTAATTTACTGATAATGCATAGCAAAACTTGAATAGCAATAGAGTTATAGAGAACTAACATGTGGAACATATTTGGGAGAGAAGATGTAGAATGTAAAAGGATAAGTGACAAAACTTGTTTGTAGGATGATCTCCCATGTCTGTCTGTTGTGAATTACAAACTCGGGCATGATAAACCAAATACTGGAACTGAAATAAGGCCAACGCATTAGTCACAGCTGGATACCTGTAACGATTTCTCGTTTGACCTCTGTTTAGTCACTGAAATATGAAAACAGTGAAACCTCCATTTAACCTCTGTTTAGCACTTTTTCTATTGTTCCACTCCATTTAACCAATTAAACTCTGATGGCAGATTTGGACAGGTTGTTAACCACCGCAGCTGCCACATATCTTCATCTCCTTTAAAGTGGTCACCCTCAAACAGTGGTTCTTCGCTGTACAGGTCGTCCATTGGAGCTCAACGCAGCCACCAAAAATCTGACACCCCATAGAGCGAGTTGCTCTGAAAAATAAGAACAAAATGAAACATTTTATCAAATTTTTACACCAGCTATAATCTTTTACTCATATCCCTAATTTGTATTACCTTGGACCATGTTTGAAATAAAAGAAAATGATGGAATGGTGATGTTTAACCCACAACATAAGTCTCCACACTTCCATAGATGCACCTGTAAGTCCCTGTGAGAGCAGAACCAAACAACCAGTTTCTATATCCACTTTGCTGCACTTGTTGCTGACTGTTGTAGCGATCATCACTTTGCATATACTCATAACTTTCATTATTGTTATTATTGACGATCATCAAACCATAGAAGTATTATTTCTTTCTAGTAAGTAACAAAAGATAGAGAAGAATTCAAGAACGGGGAGCCAAGATATGCAGACCCTCTATATGCCCCTGCTTATACTAAAATCCTCAATTAGTTCAACTCTGAGAATTTGTACAATTTGTCCAACTCATCAGATTTTGGTTGTATCGTGGCTCACTGCAGTATCATTTCAACAGATCAAATCTATTTCTGAAACTCTGAAGGTTCCAACTTCTAGCTCCATTACCTTGATGGAATGTATGAGAATGGGGGGGTTGTTCAAAGACATGTTCCTTCTTGTACCAATGTTCAGCCATACAAAATGATATGGTACAACTTTTTGAATGATTAGCATACCATGAAAGAGTGAATACTTACGGATTGGTTCATAAGAAGAAGCCGAATTATCTTCTCTCTCCGTCATGGTGCATTATTTGTAAAGAAAGATGATGAAAATATAAATGGCCTCTTGATGCATTGCAATTTCTCAGACTCGTTTGATTTAATACTTTATTTGGTTTGGGTGAAAAGGATGATATAAGCTTCGGTGGCATGACTCTATGGTGATTGGTCCGCGCTCCTAATTTCAGCATTCGGAACTCAGTGCGGAAACCGGGGTGTACATCCCACAACACCCAAACAACCCTTAAATTTTGGAAACTAAAGGGCTTTTACCCAAAATATTTAGAAGCATTAGCAAAATTACATTTACATAGAAAATCTTCAAATAATCAGAATCCATATCAAACTAAACCGAAAGGGAAAGAAGCAATAATTATGAAGAATGATTGATCACTAAAACGCAAAAACATAACGTACTTGGAAAGAAATCAATAGCCCAATCAGCCAGAGATTCCATCATCAATGGCCAAAGACTCCACATATCCATAGATATTGTTGGTGAGAAAAAGGTCATATAAGACACAATCTCCAAAACTTCCTCAAAGACCTCTGCAAAACATATGTAATAATTAATGGTGTTGGTGCAAGGAAGTCAGCCCCAAAATATAGGCAGGTCTTCATTGGATAGCCCCAACTATCCAGAATGAGTTGTGTAAGTAAATTTATTTGAAAATTAAGTGTAACGCCGAATGAAGCTCATTGTCAAAAACTCCAAATATTTTATCACTTACTGGTCTCCCTCCATCAATATTCTCCTTAAATATCAAGTCAAAAGTGAGATAAAGTTCCAAGATAGTGTACAATTAGGTCCCTGCATCAGCACCAATAGGTATAAAACCTTGATTTGGGAATTTATTCAACAATCCAACATGAAACTATGCAAGTTGTAGTATACTATTATAAAAGATGCATCGATAGCAAAGACCAATGCCATATCACAATCATGTAATTTTAGTGTCATACATTTTATGAGATTTCTATAATAGAGAAAAAACCTTAAGAAAAGAATGAAATTAAAGTAAAAATAAGGTCATGGTGACAAATCCTAAATTAAACTCCCAAATTAATTAGACATAGAGAGAGTACCTTAAACAACAAACAATGAACACTGAAAATGATCTATTCAGACATGTAGAACAAATAATGAACACTGAATTAACATATTATGAACATTGAACAAAAAATGAACCCTGAATAAGTGAAAAACCCAAACATTCAACCAAAAAAACTACTTAAAACAAAATCTTGAGAGATTACCTTTTTTCGGCCGCAACTTGAAACCCCCAATCTAGAAAACAAAAGTCATATGTAGCAATAAGCATATAAGTAAAACTTTCAAAAAATTTCAATCCCTAACCTTGACATCAACACATATCTGAAAATGATCTATTCAGACCGGTAGAACCAATAATGAACACTGAATTAACACTGAACAAAAAATGAACACTTAATAAGTGAAAAACCCAAACATTCAACCAAAAAAACTTCTTAAAACAAAATCATGAGAGATTACCTTTTTCCGGCGGCAACTTGAAACCCCCAATCTAGAAAACAAAAGTCATATGTAGTAAGAAGCATATAAATAAAACTTTTAAAAATTCCAAACCCACAGACCAATCAAATTTCCAATCCCTAACCTTGACATCAACACATATCTTCCTTTATTCACTATCTCCTTATTAAGACTACCCAATGCATTCTTCAACACCACCAATAACACCGAACTCACTAGTTTAGCTACCAATTAAAAAATAAAAAGAAAACACAAATATAACTGTGAGTGAATCAAATTATAAAACAATCATATACAAATTTCAAACAAACAATTATATAAAATTAAAATAATGAAATTTCATACTTACAATACTATAACAAAAAAAATCAAGAATCATATTGGAATCATCCTCAACCCTAAAACACAACACAAATAACAAATCTGAATTGTGAACCCAAACCGTGTAACAAAGGGTAAGAGAATATGGTATACCTGATTAGATCAGATCTGAAAATGTAACTACCAAATGAAACTATATCAGATATGTAAAAAACATAGAGAGAAACAGAGTGGATAGGATCTGGGAAGTGAAGGGAGGCAGTGGAGGGAGCAGCGGAGGGTGAAATGTGAAAGAGTTGTTATGGGAGGGAGGTTGAAATGGGCGAGCTGCAATGAGGAGAGAGAGTGAAAATGTAACAATGGGTAGTCTTGTGTGTGAGAGGGTTTGTGAGGGTCTGCGTGGGTGAGCAGGTGAGAAAGAGTGTGTGCGTTTCTGACAAAAGAGGTCGAGAGAGAGTGAGAAATTGGTAAGGTGAGTGTAAGTTACTAAAATGCCCAAAAATTTGAATTAAAGGGTAAGTTTGATGAATAAAAAACGGGGGAAACCAAATGTTTGAGGGATAAATTGGTAAAAAAGGAAGAGATGTGATCTCAACCATTAAAATGTGTAAGGAGGTGGCATCGATCCAAACCGTTAAATGTCTTCCAAACTTATGAATAGTGAAAACACCATCTTACTTTATATATATATATATATATATATATACAATGATTCAACATGATAACTATATGCATATATTATTGTTATTTTGTGAGAAATAAAGTTATGAATGTTAGGATTTTTATAATATATGTCAAAAGCATGTTATTTATTTTAGACAACCCATAAGCCTACTATGGGAACCCATTCAATATGGCCCTTGAGAGTAGACAACTAGCCTGGATTTTATAAACCCCTGCCCGACCCATATTAGAATTTAATTTACTCACGTGTATTTGAAACACACTAGAACACTCCCGGATATATTCAAATACTTACAAACAATCTCGAAGGAGATATTCAGGGACACCAAGAATTATCCACGTGTTAATTGAGCTCCTTATACAACTCAATCTCTTACTTTTATGCACTTATAAATTGTAAGCCCTGACTGGGCGCAAAGGGATGTAATCTCGAACATTGAGAGACATTATAATAAAACAGTAATATCTCCGTGGATGTAGGCAAGTTGTAGAACCACGTATATCATTGTTGTGTGTTGGATTTTGCATTATTTTCTTTGTGATTATTTCATGGATCTCTATTGTGATAATTTTTGTACTCACAATTGGCACCATCTAGAGGAATCGACTTTTATTCCTACGAAAACCTTCACAAACAGAAAGGCCATGATGTCTCACTATAGCACCAATATTCCTTAGGTAGGCAATGTGGAAGAAGGCTTACTTCCACATAGGGTGAGGTTAGAGATTTTCCAACGTACAAATCCTAGGTTTCGCTATGAAATGCAGCTTTTCAAAGAAAGATAGGGACCTCCCAAGTCTATGATGATCTCCAAGTTAGTCAATGATTACGAAGCCATGCTTCGAGAACAATAGCGGCCATACGCCTCCTAGTGGAAGAGAATGCTCACCTCTAGTTGAGACTTGGAAGAATTGAGATAGATCTCCATAAGTACACAAGGAAACATCGTGATAGGACTCCTAGTCCTTAGGTTAGTAACACTCGCAGTCGAGGGAGGAACTCTAGGCATCACCAGGATAGAACTGGACATGGAAGATCAGAGCATGGCCAATCAGAGCGTGGCTAGCCAGAGAGATGCCATAGGAGTAATGATCAACATATTGAGGATAATAGGATTCTGGTTCGTAGAGAGATGGACCAATATCCAACCCATCATGGAGCCAGATCCAGTTGGGAGCTAGCTAGGAGAGCTCTCAATACAAATATAAAATCCCCTTTCTCAAGGGTGATCAAAGAAGTGGATCCCCCAAAGAAGTTTGTCGCTCCCAGGACCAAAATTAACGATGAAAAGATAGACCCCATAGACCATTTTTGACAATATAGACAAGTGATGACCTTATGGACCCATAACGATGCACTGTTATGTTGGATTTTCCCTTTTAGCCTACATGACGTAGCACATAAGTGTTTTTAAAAGCTGCCTCACAAGTCAATCAGAAACTTCAAGGATCTAGCAAAGGCCTTCACTGATCGCTTCATAACCAGCAAATCCCACCCTAAGTGGAGTGATGCATTACTCACGATGAAGAAAAAGCCACAAGAGAGCCTTCACGATTGTGACAAAAGGTATTGGAAGGTATTTAATGAGGTTAAGGGTTTATCAGAGAAAGTTGTAGTTGCATCCTTCAAAATTGGTTTACCGGCCACCTCTTTGCTGCACTAGTCCCTGACTAAGAAATAAACCAACACGATTGACGATCCCATTGCCTGTATTGAGAAATATGCGAAGGTGGAAGATGTGGTTCAGTCTAATATAGGGGATAACATTCGTGCAAAGTCAACCAAAGTAGAAGAAAAGATTGATACTCCAAAGAAGGAGAGCAAGAATAGGTGTAAGAACGGATCTAAAAAATGGAACAAGGTTGATCCTTCCAAGGCCTTACAATCTATTAACACCATCTTCATAGAACCCATTTACAAGATCTTAAGCAATATCAAAGAACAATTATTCATCAAGTAATTAAAGAAGATGGGTGTCGACCCAACGAAAAGAAACAACGCGTTGGGATACGTATTCCACGAGGAGGGCTACCCCAAGAATGAAAATTTCAAGGCTAAAAAATCACACTTGGAGGAGCTGGCCCAAGATGGGAACCTCAATGAGTGCATAGAGAAGAAAGAATATAAGGTTGTATACAATATCAACCAAAAGACGAATAATGTCCTCGATGATGACATGGAATAGTAGTTTACGAGAATCCATGGGGCATCAAACCTTAAGTAAATCCAAGGGAATGTCATTCGGATGGAGCCAAAAAAGGTTATTGTCATTATGGAGGGATTTCAAATTGACCCTGTGAAAACCCAGGTTGGTAAGCATCGGTGACCAGAGGACATCAACTATACGAAGAGTATTATTTTCACAGAGGAAGATTTGGTCGGGATGAGAACACGACATCACGATGCACTAGTTATTACGCTCAAAATTGCCATTTAGGATGTTGACAAGCTTCTTGTGGACCAGCGGAGTTTGTTAGAAGTTATGTACCAGTAGTTGTTCCACAAGATGAAGCTGAATCTCACCGACCTCAAGGAGGCCACAGTTTCTCACAATGTCACTGGGAAAGATAGTCCTACTAGTCAGAGAAGGCAACATCTCAAAGGTGATTGAGTTCTTAGTGATGGACATAGAGTTCCCATATCACGCCATCTTGGGCAGAGGTAGGTTGTATGCTATAAGAGTCACACCATCCACCGAACATTAAAAGATAAAGTGTAGCATTAACCAGGGCATGGTTAAAATTTATGACAACCAAGCCAGTGCCAATAAGTTCTTCATTGTAGCCATTCTCCCCAAGAAGGAAAAGAAAAAGGAACTAAAGGGTGATCGGGAGGAAGCCCCGAAGGGGGATACACCATTTAAATAAAAATTACAGTATAGATGACTATGGGTGGAGGAGACTAGGCTACACCTGGAAAATGTTGGAGCTGACGATAACTTACCAAAGAGGAAATTTCTTATCGGAGCCACAATTGCCTACTAAGAGGAGAAAGAATCGATTTCCTTTATAAAAATTAATCTACAAGTTTTATCTCAGGAATCGTATGATTTTCCCAGGATTAATCATAACTAGCCTACCATCGCTTGCACGTTGATCCGACATTTAAGTTGATCACTCAAAAGGCCAATCAAACAACCCCTGAGAAGGCTAAAGTGGTGTATAATGAAGTACGGAAGCTACTGGATGAAGGATCGATTAGGAAAGTTCGGTTCTCCGAGTGTCTATCCAACCCAAGAGTGGTGCGCAAGAGAAACAACAGTTGGAGGGTCTACATTGACTTCACATATCTCAATAAAGCATGCCCTAAAGATATTTTCCATCTTCATAAAATCGATTAGTTGGTTGACACTCCAATGTCACATAAAAAGATGAGATTTTTGGATGCCTACTCAGGTTACCATAAAATTATGTTGTTTGCCACCAACCAGGATTAAACTTCCTTGATAACCCCCATTGGGTTATACTTATACAAGGTTACACCGTTTAGTTTATAGAATGCATGGGCAACTTATTAGATTTTGGTCACCAAGATGTTCAAAAGACAGATGGTAGACACAATGGAGGTCTGCATGGACAATATGCTTGTTAAGAGAAAGAACAAGGTCAACCACCTCACGGACTTGGCTAAACCATTTGAGACCCTCATGAAATATCGGATAAAACTTGATGTAAGTAAGTGTTCATTCGGTGTCCAATCAGGAAAGTTACTGGGTTATCTAGTCAGTAAAAGAAGAATTGAGGCCATTCCAGTTCAACTCGATACTTTCACCAAGGTCTAGCCTCCTCAGACATTACAAGATGTTCAAAATATCACTTGTATTCTCATGGTGCTCAATCATTTCATCTCTAAGTCTTTGGAACGTTGTTGAACATTCTTCTATTTCTTAAAGATGGATAAAGGCCTCATATGGAATGATGATTATTCGAAAGCTTTGGAGGAGATCAAATCCTACCTTATCAAACCACTCCTGTTAGTGATTCCAAAGGATGGAGACCCATTGTATCTTTACCTTGCAGTATCAAACCACATTGTAAGCTCCGCTTTGGTGTGTGAGAAAGAGGTAGGGTAGCGCCCTATTTACTACTTTAGTAAGACACTTTTTGATGCATAATAGCAGTACCTATCCCTAGAAAAGATCGCCTATGAACTAGTGGTCACCTCAAGGAAGTTGAAACATTACTTTGAAGCCCAATCAATAACAATAATCACTTCCTACCCCTCAAAGCTATTCTTTGGAAAGATGACCTCTCTGGACGAATCTCAAAGTGGTCGATGGAGATTGGGAGATTTGATATTCACTTTTAACCAATAATAGAAATTAAGGGACAAGTCATAGAGGACTTCATTACTGAATTCATAGGAGACCAGTCAATCGACCAATAGGAGACGGAGTAATCAACTCATAAGGAATCATAGTCCAAGAACTGAACCCTATATATGGATGGAGCCAATAATTCCAAGGGGGCAGGTGTAAGAATCATCCTCATCACTCCAAAAGATGTTTTCATCGAGCAATGAATCAGACTGGGATTTGAGGCCTCCAATAATGAAGTTGAATATGTAACACTGATCGTTTACTTGTGCAAGGCCCAACAGCTAAGGGCAAAGTGCCTTAACATGTTTGGCGACTCAAAATTGTTCTCCAAGTAAGTAATTAGGGACTTCATTGCAAAAAATGATGGAATGGCAGCCTACCTCGCCCTGGTAAGACTGCTTATGGTAGGATTCAGGAAGGCGGACATTTAACGGTTCTCTCGGGGTAGAACAATCATAATGATGCCATAACAGCCATGAGCTTCGCAGTTGACTCTGACCTAGGGAGAAACGTTCAGATATAGTTCCTTGTAGAGTCAAGCATTAACCAGGAAGTCATAGCCTAGAAAGTCCTCCTCATAAAGATGGATCCCGTCTTCACTACCAACGAAGCGACATACAACTCGATGATAAGAGGTCGACCCATCAGGTTAGGGTTAAGGCTGCCCATTTTTACCTCACTAGGGGAAACTTTGTAAGAAGTCATTCACAAATCCTTATCTCCAGTGTGCTCACCACCATCACACCACATAAGTACTTAGCGCACTTTATGAGGTCTTTTATAGGAGTCACACGTGAAGTAGATCATTATCCTTTACATTAATTATAAGCAAAGGGACGTAGGAACTTACATTCCTCAGTTTGAAAAATGTCAGAACCACTCTCCTACGGTCCACTAGCTTGTTAGCGACTTAAAATCCATGAAGAAACCATTTCCATTCGCACAATGGGGACTTAAAATTGTAAGACCACTACCTACCATATCTGGAAATCATAAGTACCCGGTGGTTGTCACTAATTACTTCACCAAATGGATAGAGGCAGAACCACTTATGAATATTTGCGATTCAGATATGACCAGGTTCATCTAGAGAAATATTATAACACACTTTGGGAGATCAAGGACTATCCTCATCAATAGTTTCACGTAATTTGAAAGTAGATTATTTCAGGGTTTGAGCATGGTATCAAGAACCCCTTAGGTTCTATTGCGTATCCCCAAAGTAATGGACATGGAGAGGATTTCAATAAAGCCATGCTCGAGGGACTGAAAAATAGGTTGGAAAGATCTAAGGGTGCCTGGGTGGACAATCTCTCTCATATTCTGTGGGATTACCGTACCACCCCATGTTACTAATTGAGGAAACACCCTCTGGGCTCACTTATATAATGGAAGCTATCATTCCACTAGAAGCATGTCTCCCTACTATAAGAATCACATCGGTCTACCAAGGCCTTAATGATGATGAATTATGTACTGAACTTGACTTAGCAGACTAGTGAATAGAGTTCGACATCATCAACTTGGCTTCTTACCAACATCAACTGGCCAGATAGTACAATAAGAAAGTAAATTCGATGAAGTTTTTGGTAGGGGACAATGAAATAAGGAAAGTCATAGACAGTTCCATAAAACTATTAAATGCCAACCTGGGACCAAACTGGGAAGGACCTTTTATTGGTCATCAGGGACAACCCTCAAGGGGCATATCACTTGGAAAGGTTGGAGTGCAGAGAGATACCAAGAGGCTGGAACGCATCCAATATCAAGAAGCTCTACTTTTAGTCTTCCTTATCTTTTGATTAGCACATTTAATTTAAGCATGTTTTCATTTTCAAACTTAAGTTGCTTAATAGTTATTATTTAATGAATAAAGACCATTTGGACCTCGCACTTTGATATCATATATTGGTTGTTTAATATTTCTTGATCACATCTCACTAATATGCTCATTTTCCAAATGATAACTTCCTCGTGCATAGAAGAATTCCCAAGGATTATAACTAGTTGTTCAACTTGTTTCAGCCAAGGAATATCAAATGTCGAGTAGGGTTGGGAGTAATTATGACAAGTTAGTAAAAGTGTTTCAAAAACTATAACCCTTAGTCTTTATCGCAAACACAATAAACCATATGAGTTGCCCTGGAAATAATAAAAGCCCTATAGGGGATCCTTAGGCAATAAAGCAACTCATGTTGCTCGCAAAAAGCTTTCTCGAGCGGATGGCCCATCGACCAGGTGCATTCTAACCATCATCTTACTTAGGCCTAAGGGAGTGTGATGTCACAACCTAAAAATTAACGTAGATGAAATGATACTTCAAAGGCATGCTGGAATGGGAGAATGTTCAAACATATAGTAACACATGGTTAACAGTGGTTCTTAATATCATTTAGTCAACTGAAAAGGTCAACCGATTAAACCTAAATACTAGTCCATTTTAAAGGGCCTAAGACCATTAATCAATATTTTTTGGTCGACAAAGATGTTTAATAACTCGTGATAAACATCTCTTTCTAGTTCAGGCATAAGCATCAATTATTAAAACGTGCTTAGCCGGCACATGCTCAAAATGTGGAAGAGGTTAATAATTAAAGATTTTTAAAAGTGTAAATTACATATACATACACAAGGACCTAAGATGACCCACGATGACGAGCAAGATATTCAGCGACAAGTTCCCTTTTGCCATCATCTGGTTTAAGGGTTATCTATTTATCTTCATCATCAAGGTCTTGATCCAAGAGATGGTTAGGGATGGAATCGATTGGGATCCACTTGTCATCCTTCGAGAAAGGATTATGTCGGTAGGTGGGACACTCGACCTGGTATTTGTACCAAAATCTGGTCTCCATGGGAATCTTAGTTTCCCTAAAAGCACTTATCCACCCACGAGTGAAGGAGACTTATTCTACCTCCTTGAGCTTTGTAGGGAGCATCTGCCCAACCAGTATTATAAAAGTTTGATCAGGCCTCTCGAGGTATCATTTTGAATTAATACCTCAGACTTTTGACATCCTCTTGAAGCCTAGCCACAACTATTTTTATCTCGGAAACCTCATTCCTTAGGGCGTCATTTTCATCATAGAGAAGTTCTCCCATTTGGCTTACTTCAGTAGTCCCCATGATCTTGGCCCTCAAAGCATTTACTTCATCTTTCACTGAAGCACCGATCTCTTTCATGGCCTGAAGATCATCATTTAGCTTGGCGACCAGTTCAGACTTATTCTTAAACTTCTTTGTCCTCACCCTCAAAGTGTTTTTGATCTTAGCGAACTCCTTGTGAGCTTTCGCCCTGATGTTGGGTCCAAGGCTCATCCCCAAATGTGGGTTAGGGGGAATATAGTTCTCATTAGACTATAAACAACACAAGTAAAGTCACAACCAAGATATCAGCATTAATGAACATAGTAAATGAACATGAGTAAAGAAGTTTTTCCTTCATTCATCAGTAAAGGGGAGGGCAAAGGCCATTACATTCAGATCAATAATGATAATTATAAGGCTTTAAAAGGGTATACAAAAAATAAAACTCATAATCCCTATTCTTGCACCTGTTCATATTTAATTGTCCTTTCCCCCTTATAAGTGGCCCTCTACTCCTGATTGGTGTTCACTTGACCCTCTGTTGGCACGTCCTCACAAAGGGGTGTTCACTTCACCCTAAATTGGCCAACATACATCTTCTTCATCCTCCATAAAGGGGTCGGGCCCATAAGAATGAAGGTTAAAAGTTCAGAGTCAACAAAAGTCCTCACAACTTTCAAGGCATTGTCACAACCTTTCTTAAAGGAAACCTTTTGTCCATAAGCAAGTTGAAGCTCAGTATCATCGTAGGATTTTTTGAAACCTTCAAGGTAATTGTTGACCTTGTTATGAGGAAACTCCTTATCCAACTCCAGAACCTTGTCAGACAGGACTTGCTTCTCCTCGACCAACTTTTCCTTCTTGGCGACCACCATCTTCTAGGATGCCTCAAGATCAGTACAGGCCTTTATCAACTTCCCTCTCTCCTTGCCCCACGCTTGGTGAGCATTTAAAATGGTATTTTTCTCATTATATAGAGCATTATTCAGCTCTTAGACACTTCTTGACTTATTTGTATAGTTATCCAAAATCATGGTGAATTCAAACAAAAATTACATCGAAAGATAAAATATCAAGCTAGTACAAAGAAGGAAAAACACAGAAAGGGGAGAAAATTATAGGAAACTAAGAAGACACTTACCAGGGAAATTTTATGGGAATATTTGAGTGAGATCCAAGATGACCCCAACTTCGCAAAGCACTCCAGATCAGCCATGAGAGCTCTCCCTTTAGCAGATTGAGGGTAAGGGAGGGGAGATCACCTACACTAGCCCCCTCAAACTCAGCAGCACTAGAGGGAACCAAGAAGACCTTAAGACCAACTTATTTTTATCCTCATCCCTCTCTTTTTTCTCTCTTCTTCTCTTCATATCTCTCTCTCTCTCTCTCTCTCTCTCTGTATATATATATATATATATATATATATATTCTCGCCACTTCTTCTTCTTCTTCTTCTTCTTCTTCTATCTTCTATCTTATATCTTCTTATCTATCTCCTTTTCCTTCCCCTTTCCTGCTAGACTAGAGCTAAAAGTCCTAGGTGATCCAAACTCAGGTGTCTTCAAAGACTTAAGCCAATCAGACAAGGTTGTCTAATCATCATCATCGTGAAGCCTCAACTTCCTCCCCTTAATCAAGGGAGCCATGTCTTCCTCTTATTCCTTTTCCTCTTCTTCTTCTTCTTCTTCTTCTTCTTCTTCTTCTTCTTCTTCTTCTTCTTCTTATTATTATTATTATTATTATTATTATTATTATTATTATTATTATTATTATTATTATTATTATTATTATTATTATTATTATTATTATTATTATTATTATTATTATTATTATTACTACTACTACTACTACTACTACTACCACTACTACTACTACTACTACTACTACTACTTCCTCTCCCTCCTCTTCTGGTTCTTCTTCCTCCTCCTCTATCATAATTGGGTTAGAAGGACTAACTTCAGGAGATTTCAAGTTTGGAACCTTATCAACCGAGTGTGCAGTAAAACTGGTGGTCATATTTTTGTACTCCAATAAATAGGTTGTCGACCATGGGTGTTTATCGTCAGTTAGCCTTTCCATGATATTCCAAACCTTCAGAAGCTCATCAACATTGATCTCACTTATGTCAGACTCTTGATTTTTAATATGAATTGTGAACTAAATGAAGAAAAACATGATCCAAGAGGATAGGAATCAGAAACAAAACAACATCATGAACTAAAGAAAAGAATAAGCGACATATATGGTCCTCTCCAAAGTCTAAAATTATAGGGGCTCGGTGCCTTTCGGCACCATGAGCAGGAGGACGTTACCAATTTCTAAAAATTCCCAATAATCTTGATAGGAGTCTGGAAGGTTCACTACTAGGACCTTCATAGCCTTCCTGGTCTTTAAATGCATAAGGCCATCACTAGTTCGCGACTATACATAGCAGTAGTAGATCTCATCATCGTCCAGTTTGGCCTCATAGAGGGTATTTATTCTGTGTACCCCATTGAATATCTTCCAGACGTTAAAGGAACATTGGGAAGGTACAATTTTAAAATACTTAAAGAACCTAAGAAAGATATGGTTTGGTGGAAACATCAAACTTTTCTATGTTATCAGAAGGGTGTGAATCCAGTGCCCCCTTTAATGTCATAGACATTCTGGGGAAAAGGGGCACAATCAATCTCCACCCAATTAAGAATGTTATATGACTTCCTAAACTCATCTATCAATTTTTTATCAAGTTTTTCCATGAGCACAACAAAATAAGAAGAACCCTACCTATAGTTACAGAGTAATTTGAAGAAGAGGAAAATTGAGAAAGTCAGAACTAAACTTACAAGGATTGATGAAGCTCTGCAAAAAAAGAATGCGAAATAAGAGAAGCTATAGAATTCTTAGCGACAAAGAAAGAGATTAGACTTGAAGTGACAAAGGAGATGAATCCTTGGTTTGAAGCCCAACGGAAATGACGAACATGACATCCTACGATGATTTTGGCACTTCATATTGATGCTTGGATAACGATAACCTCACCTATTCATAAAAACTACAAGTATGCCATGGTGTTTGGCTCAGAACAAGCGTACCCTTGTGAGTTCAACATGTCTACAAAAAATACCACTACAGCTGTAAAGAATTTTTTTTTGGTGTGTATCCCTTTAATTCATTAAAAATTATTGGCCCAAAGTTCACAAGGCCCAAAAAATTTTACGGGTAATTGTGGGGACCCATTCAATATGGCCCATGAGAGTAGCCGAGCAACCTGGATTGTCTAAAGCGTTGCCCAACCCAAATCAAAATTTAATTTACTCACGTGTATTGGGAACAAACCAGAACAATCACGAATATATTCAAACCAGTTACCAACAATCTCAGAGGAGATTTTAGGGACACCAAGAACTATCCAGGTGTTAATTGAGTTACTTATACAACTCAATCTCTTAATTTTATGTACCTATAAATTATAAACCCTGACCTGGGGAAAAGGGATATAATCTCGAGCATTGAGAGACGTTATAATAAAATAAAAACCTCTCCATGTACGTAGGCAAGTTGCCGAACCACATATATCGTTGTTGTGTGTGTGATTTTGCATTCTGTTCATTGTAATTGTTTCGTGGATCTCTATTGTGATAATTCTTGTACCCACACCTAGAAAGATGTGTATTTTTTTAGTAAATATTATTGGTATTCGTTTAAGTTATGTGCATTCTTAAGACTATTAAACTCAAATATTGACATAAACAATGGGAGAATGTTGTGCAATGTTTAGGATGGGATGGGTAAAAATATCAAAGATTATGAACTTAAAATATTATAAAATTGCACTTAAAATTATACGTCTTAAAAAATAGTGCCCTAGGTAACATGTATTATCAAATGACCCTTGGAAGCTTGCAAATATTTTGGAATGTCCCATAAATTTTGAATATGAGGAATCAAACCTTGACTTTTATGAGAATAACAAAATGGTCCTAATCATAGATTTTCAAAATGGACTATAAGTCATATTCTAAGAGTGTATGAGGATAGTATAACCGGGGTCTATGAAGAACTAAATCTGGTGAGGTGTGACTTGCCTTCAACGGATATTAAAGGAGTAATCTGGTGTAAATCTTTTCTGGTGTAGCATTCAACAATAATAATAGCAGATATTTAATCTCCATGAAAGAACCTTTGAAATCTTTGGAGAAGAGGGTGAGAGAATAAGCACTCCAAAATAAGAATATAGAGGATAGCAGGGTGTAAAAGCACCAATTCTGTGTGTAAAAATGAATGTTATGGACTCTACCATTTATGATATAAATCTTGTGTAAGATAATATGACTATGAACCTAAAACTTCAAGCTTCAATGGCTTTTTTCTTGAGACTAAGAGTCTTTATTTATGCAGAGTATTCTTCCCTCCTTTTCACATTGTCCTCTCTAGTTAGAGATAAGCCTTATATTTATAATAGGTGTGGGTGAATTAGGGTTTCACCAAAATGTGACATGTGTCCTCATTAAAGCAATATAAATGAATTTTTCTTTATTATTTAAATAATATAATGAAATTTGTGGGACACAAAAATGATGTAGCCGATGACAAACTATGCACTTGACCCAAAATAGTTAATTTATAAAATGTACGTGTGTCAAGTCCCTTTTTCTCTAGGGCTAAAATAAATAAGTAAATATTAAACTGTCATTTAAAACTTATATTTTTCTGGATTGCATGGCATTTATGTGGTGAACAGGATTTGTCGAGAGGTCGTGAACCTGCTCGACTGACTATTAATTTTTATTATGACTTCTTGAGGGCTATGAACCCGCTCGAATGACTATAAATAAAATAGGGTGTGAAGCCTCCTTGAGTGACTATTTATGAACATGACTTGTCAAGGAACCTTGATCCCCCTCGACTAACTATAGTGTAAATGACCTCTCGAGTGATCTTACGATCCCACGAGGGTAGTGCGACTTTCTCAAGTAGCCGCGAGTTACTCGAGACTTTTGGTGCTTTTCTCTGTTATATTGGAATGCTTGAGATTTTTACCTCACTCAACGAACCTTACTCTCCATCCTCCAAGCCAAAACCCATAAAGATCCCACTGTCTACTATGGTGGGCTCCTAGGCCCCTCGAGGCCTGCTAACTCGAACCACTGACTAGACCAAAGTAACCTTCTTGGTTACCTGTAATATAAATTACCATTAGTACTAAAATAAGTGCATAATTAATATAAATTATAATTAGTACTGAGAAGCTCTGGGACCCCCTACATTTGCCCCCTCGTACTGAAGTTTCTTGCGTTGTGAGAGAGTTGTGGATGCACAATTCAATCATCATGAAAGTTTTCATACCGTTTACTCTTGTTGGGAATAACAACCTCAACATGCTTGTGCTTTCATTTTTACGCTAGGTTCCCACATGTGCCATATGTTGCTTTAAGGACAAACTCACAACATATATTTTATTGTTTGAGGACCCCTGTACATTAGCCCCCTTGTACAGAAATGTCTTGTAGTGTCGAGAGACTTGTGCATGAAATATCAACTATTTTATCATTAGCATAATCAAAATTATACTATTTGTTCACTTACACGAGGACTTCTCTCAACATTAGTCCCCTTGTGAAAAATACATGTGCACAAATCAATTTAAAAGTTACTTGGTAACAGTCTTTCCAGGGGTTAGCACTACCCTTTTTGTTTATAACATTATTTCCACTCCCCTTTTTTTTCTTGTCCCGCATACCATGGGTCTATCTGCTCGCAAAACTTTGTACAAAAACATTTCGCGAGATAATATATATATATATATATATATATACACTTTTCCCTTAGACTGCGAGACTATCTATTCGCCAAACTTTTGTATGAAAAATCTTCGTGAGTAAATATTAGACTATTGACTATCCCGTATATTGTGGGACCATTTGCTCACAAAATATTTTGCGATTAATTGTTGATGCAATATTGTTGCTTTTCCCTCATACTGTTGGTTCAAATGCACTCTTGTTGCTTTTCCCTTATACTGTGGGATATATCAGTTCGCAAAACATTTTGTTTTGTAAATTACATATGTTGAAATTGAGTATGAATAATATGATATACTTTCCCGTGTACCGTGGGAACAAGTTTCTATGCTCATTATGTTTTGTTTTTAGGCAAAAAGATTATAATTGTGCGAGTGTGTCCCCTCTAAATATTATCAGTAGAGATCAATTTAATAAGTAAAGAAAATGAATATTCATGCTTTCGAAATTTTAAAGTTTCCTTGCTTGTTGTATTTTGATCTTTGGACATTGACTTGAAAGTATGTCCCCTCAAAATTTAATGAGCAAACAAAGTAAATTTGCTATAAGCTTATGTTTTGAGTACTCAAATATTTATGGAGTCGCAAGAACAATATTAATTAAAAGCCTAGCTTATGTTTTGAATTTTAATACTCCCTTGCATTAGTCAACCTTTTTATCGGGTCGAAGCTAATGCTAAAGTTTATATCCTCAGTACGCACGCTCTTGTGGAGTCCTAGGTACATCACATTCTAGCACTCGTACTTTACGATTTTAATTTGGTCGTCTTTCTTAACCAGTTTCCTTCGTTTTATATTGAAGGGAATGCTAAAACCTCTATCGTAGGTACTCGCATGTCTTTGGAGTCCCTGATACAATATTTACTTGCACTTATACTACATGTTGCATGTGTAACTTGCAAATTTTTGTTTATGTGATCAACTGGTTTCTTCATTTTCACTTTACCAATATATTGAATTTCAGTGATCCTACTCTATTGGAGCCTTCATGAACTAGATTATTGTATATTTTTTGTTCTTTTTCTTATACATTGTAAATACTTGCTCGGCTTCTTAACCTGGTTCTTTATTTTCAGGTGAGCCCCCACGAGTGTTCCTACACTTTTGGAGCCTTAGGTACTAGACTTTCGTACCTTTTTATATGTTAATTATTTATATTTGACACTTTATCATCTCTATAACCTAGTTCTTTGTTCTCATGTTATTATCACGAGCGCTTAGGTGCCCTCAGAGTTTCAAGTACTAAACTATTATATCTTTTTATTCATTCTTGGAGTTTGGCCATCTACTTAACCTGTTTCATTTTTCAAGTTAACGCTAAGGGAGATTTGATGCCCTTGGAGTCTCAAGTACTAAGCTATCATACCTTTTTACTCATTTTTTACGTTTTATCGTCTACTTAACCTGTTTCTTGGTTTTCAGGTTAATACTGTGAGTGTTACTATGCCTATAGATCTTGAGGTACTAAACTGTCGTAGATTTTATTTGTACTTGTCACTTGCCTATTTTCACAACCCGATTCTTTATTTTCAGGTTAATATTATGAGCGCTCCTAGACCCTTGGAACCTAAGGAACTAAATTGTCATACCTTCTATTTATACTTTGGTATTTTCTCATTTACTCAACTTATTTCTTTATTTTCAGGTTAATACTATGAGCATTATGATGCCCTTAGAGCCTTAGGTACTAAACTATCGTACGTTTTTATTTATACTTGGCATTTGTTCGTCTACTTAACATGTTTCTTTATTTTCAGGTTAATACTGTGAGTGTTCATATGCCCTTAGATCCTGAGGTACTAAATTGTCGTACCTTTTATATATACTTGGCATTTTCTCGTCTACTTAACCGATTTCTTTATTTTCAGGTTAATGCTATGAGCGCTCTTATGCCTTTGGAGCCCGATGTACTAAAATTTCGTATCTTTTATTTATACTTAGCATTTTCTCATCTACTTAACCTATTTCTTTGTTTTCAGGTCAATGCTGTGAGCGCTCCTATGCCCTTGGAGCCTGCGGTATTAAATTGTCGTACTTTTTATTTATTCTTGGCATTTGTTCGTCTACTTAACATGTTTCTTTATTTTCAGGTTCATACTATTAGCGCTCCGATTCCCTTGGAGACTTGGGTACTAAATTATCGTACCTTTATATATACTTTTGCAAATACTTTTTTGTGTTCTTACACCTATTGTCTTATTTTATTAGGTGGAGAAATAATAAAAAGTAAAAATGCACTAGGAAACACATGGCCTATATAGAATAACTTGACATTTAATAAGCATTAAGCTTTGCTAAGTAGGTATAGTTGATACCTCATACTTTTTGTTGCTAGATCTTGTCTTTCAAACTGAGTAAGAAATGCTCATGAAAAATGTTGGAGTCGCGCATAATCCAATAAAGTCAATTTGAGACTTAATTTTTTTTATCAAAGCTTCATATATGTGCATGCTAGCCCCGCTGCTTAGATCCAAGCATGCAAGAGAATAAATTTTCCATTAATGCAACTATAATATTTTAGCTCCACCACATAACGTTTTTTGAAATACATATCAATAAAGTGAATATCTTCAAATAACAAAAAAAAAATCTTCCGGTATAGTAATAGATAACTTTCAAAGTCATTTACGCTTTGAACAAATGTTTTAATAATTCTCGTCGCATATCTAGTGTTTCTTCTGATAATGAATTACTCTGGTTCAAAATATTAAATGAAATTTGAAGTTAATCACATAAATTATTCTCAGTAAACAAGTCTGGGGGTTTTAAGATTATCGATCAACACTTAGGTATTCCTGAAACAAACTTCGTTAAAACACGCAAATATGCGAGTTATGAATTTGACCAACATTATTCTTGAGCACTCAAACGTAAAAACTTTGGTTATAAATTCGAGCAACCCCTGGTCACATAAACGCATGAGTCATATATTCGACCAACCTTTATTTTATATAAATTATTTATCAACTATATCTTGTGAATATTGAATCAGTGTATTCGAAATATGTAATATTTCTCCCTAATAATTAGGCATGAAATATATGAAGGTCTGATGTCTTTAAGTCGAGTAATGACTTATCTAGGTAGTCATTGTTGTTATCGTTTTCCTCGAGATATAGTACGTTCGAGTTACTAGTTGAGAAATCAATAATCTCACTGTGCTTAGGATGCTTTCTTTTATAAAAGAACGCTTAATGCTCTTTGAGAAAGTCTAGACTAAAAAAGTTATGGATATACACTTGGAAACATTTTATTTTGTGTCTAGTTTTTAAATTAAATTAAATAATATTTGTAATTTAATTACACTAAATATATAACTTGGAAAATTTCCAAAAATATATCAATTCTATTAATACTATTAAGAAAGTAATTTATACGTAGTGAACTAAATTGTATCTTTACTCACGCAGACATTTCTTATTCTTTTCGAGCAACAACCTTTAAAGCATTAGATATACGTTTTCTTAATTATAACTAGCCTTATCTCGAATATTATAATACTATGTAACATTCGACGAGTTTATTTTCTTTTAATTGAAGCATTGTCCGTCGGTCTAGCTTTTATTCTATATAATAAACTATTTAAATAAAATAGACGAGGAAGCCTTTTAAAAATGTCAGTGGGGTAAAAATGTCATATTCCACATGCGTGGTTGAGAAATACACGCCCTGTTTACTTTTTCAATCCATGAATATCAAGGATTACAACAAAAAGAAATATTAAAAAGGAAGATGGCCAGGCTGCTAAGGCAGGTATCGTACGATGTCAAAGAGCGCATGGCTTAAGGTGACCTACCAAAAGGCAGTACGAAGGTAGCGACATGACTTTAAAAAAATATATGGAATCAATAGGTCTTATATGCATCAATATGAGACATCTCGGTGTTGCTCTGTTTTTTTTTCTTTCTTTTTCTTTGAGACCATTCAGACTAGTGATTGTTTAATACCTCTTAATAAATGGATATAATCGGTCAAATAAGAAATGATGAACCTATGGATGTGTGATGTAATAACCGAAATCACAAAGAAATAAAGCGTAATAATAAATCTAACAGGCCAATTGATTACGTTAAACCATTTTCTCTAAACAAACTAATGGTTCTATCAGTTCCTAATACAACCGGTCAGATCAAGCATAAAGAAATGATCGAAACCTCATCATTTATTAGATATGTGTACCTGGTGCATTTGAAAGCTAACACATATCGTTAAAGAATTAAATGCCTACTAATAACTTGCGGAGTAGAAAGCATGCATATCTAGGCATATTATATTATGTTGTGGCATAGTATATTAAAGTAATATGACAAGATAAATGCATATACCTGGGCACCGACAATAAAACTGTCAAAAGCATGAGTTATGAAAAACGTTAATCGTCTTGAAAAAAAAACATATGTCCACCTTCTCGAGCGCTGGACTTTTTGTGTAGACAAGAATAAAATAAAATCACTAACAAATTTAATTAGTGGCCGAGTCTGTTTATAATTGTTATTTTGTCACTTGTCTATTCTATTTCATCTAGATCGAAACATACTCTTATCCTTTAGAAGTCTTAGGTTACCTTATCTATATTAAACAATTAGAGTTGATAGGCTTTTATTAAATGTTGGCTTTCGTTTTAAATCATTAGGTTCCACTGTGTTAACCGCTATTTTAATAGGAGCTATATTTGGTTATGCCTTGGCAGTCCTAGGCGTACCTGTTCGACCATCCCATGAAATGCTACAACATTAGAGGTTTTTGACCTCATATCCTTTTAGAAATCATAGGTACTAGTTGTTAGATTTCGTTTATATAAGTTATAGGTTCATTCTTAGGATCATAAATGCTTACTATTAGCTGTTGTGTCATTTCTTTATTGAACGGTTAAAAACATTAGGAAGCCTTGACATACGGACATGTCATGTCCTAACAGGAGCTTTACCTTTTTAATATCTTAATTAATATATTTTAACTATTAAATATTTAAAAGCTGGATTATTTCTATTTATCGAATAGCATTTGATTTGACCTTAGTTATTTGCCAGCTAACCCTAATATTTCTGAGGTGATCTTATTTCTTGGACGACACAGGTAGTTAAATGAGCTTGCTATTCATTTTATATAGAGAGAGACATTATAAAATAAAAGACAACACGAGTGGAATAAACATACTCAAGAAAAATAACAAAGGGGATGCATAACTTTCCTAGTGAGAAATACAGTTTCTGAAGATCAAAACGGCTATATTACGCTCCTTCAACATCCATGTCTAACAAGAATACCTCCCTAACGGAGTCGCCAAATATACGAGAATAGTGTAATCGGGGTCTATGAAGAACTGGATCTAGTGAGGTGTGACTTGACTTCAACGGATATTAAAGGAGTAATCTGGTGTAAATCTTTTCTAGTGTTGTACTCAACAATAATAATAGCATATATTTAATCTCGATGAAAAAACCTTTGAAAGCTTTGGAGAAGAGGGTGAGAGAATAAGCACTCCAAAATAAGAGAGAGAGGATAGCAGGGTGTAAAAGCACCAAGTGTGTGTAAAAATGATTGGTATAGACACTACGAGTTATGATATTAATCTGGTATAAGATAATATGACTAGGACGCTAAAAATTCAAGCTTCAATGGCTTTTTTTTTAGACTAAGAGTCTCCATTTATGCGGAGTATTCTTCCCCCTTTTTCACATTGTCCTCTCGCGTGAGGGATAAGCCTTCTATTTATAATAGGTGTGACTGAATTAGGGGTCCACCAAAATGTGACATGTGTCCTCATTAAAATAATATAAATGAATTTGTCTTTATCCTTTAAATAATATAATGAAACTTGGGGGACACAAAAATGACGTAGCTAATGACAAACTATGTGCTTGACCCAAAATAGTTAATTTATAAAATGTACGCATGTCAAGTCCCTTTTTTTGTACGACTAAAATAAATAAGTAAATATTAAACAGTCATTTAAACGTAATATTTTTTGGATTGCATGGCATTTATGAGGTGAGCATGATTTTTCAAGAGGCCGTGGACCAGTTCGACTGACTATTAATTTAATTATAACTTCTTGAGGGATATTCTCGAATGACTACAAATAAAATAAGGCGTGAAGCCTCCTCGAGTGACTATTTATGAACATGACTTGGCAAGGGACCTTAAGCCCCCTCGACTAACTATAATGTAAATGAACTCTTGAGTGACCTTAAGGTCCCACAAGGGTAGTGTGGCTTTCTCAAGTAGTCGCGAGTTACTTGAGACTTTCGGTGCTTTTATCTGTTATATTAGAATGGTTGAGCATTTTACCTCACTCAACGAACCTTACTCTCCAGCCTCCAAGACAAAACCCTCAAAGATCCCACTTACTGGACCAAAGAAACCTTCTTGGTGGGCTCCTAAGCCCCTCGAGCCCTACTAACTCGAACCACTAACTGGACCAAAGTAACCATCTTGGTAACCTGTAATATAAATTACCATTAGTACTAAAATAAATGCATAATTAATATAAATTGTAATTAGTACTAAGATGATCTGGGACCCCTCTATAAAGAAAAAAACTATGCTCAAAATGTTCGTATGATTAGATTGTCTTATTCCCCTCTAAAACATTTTGAGGTGTAGTCTAAGTTCATCCAAAAAACTCCATGTTCAAGATTATAGGACATGACCTGTTCATACTTACTTCAAAGCTACCTCATGCCATGTAAAATGAGGACGCCGCTTTTGGATAAAGGTAAAGAACATAGAGATTTAGATTTGCCCTTGGTTTAACAAAACCAAAATTTGGAATTTCTTTATTTGGAAAATGTGTTAAACTCGTGTGAGGGATTTTTTACGAGTTATCAAATACACTATGCAGTATACTCTCATATAGAAAAATATTCTCTTAGAAATTGTATCTTTATCAGTATATTTTTAGGTATGAGTGTTCTAGGTTGAGAATAAACCTACTTAGAGTTTTTGCTAAATTTCATTTAAAACTTTGGTTGGAAAAGACAAGACAAACCCCTAGGCATTTACATGGCCTACATCGTCATAGCTTGGTCTCCATGAATGTTTTCCTCATTGCAACGAACCTGTTTTCGCCAAATTTGCACTTGGCCAGAGTTTTCATTCTTTTTACCAATATCTAGCGTTTCCATAGGTTATCTCTAATGATTACTTTTGTTGCTACAACGAAGCTCCAACAAACAAATATATCTAGCACAAAATGGAAGTATTTTGTAAAATATTTCTTTGAAAAATGTGTAGATTCGCTTTTACAGTCACATATTTTATTGTGTTGGGGGTAGCCAACTATTGTGTGTGAACTATAATGAGTTAGAGAATTTGATATCTTGAGGCCACAAGTTTTAAATGATTATTTAGTTCATATGGTTCCCCTAACAAAATAAGTAAATTGATTTTAAGATTTTCACAATGTTCTAATCAAGCTAAAGAAACTAGATTTTCAAATCTTATTTTTATTTTTGAGAACCTTACTATTTCACAATGTCATTACTCTTTTAAAATTCATTTGAAGTGTGGTTACTTCTTATCAAGACTTGAAAAACATTGGAAAAATTTGTTCTTAAGAGACGTTATATATTTTTCATATCTCAAAATACTTTATGAGTTTATTTTGATTAGCCGAACATGTTTAAAACTTCCATCAACCTTTAAGAATCTCACATCGTAGGAAATAAGAAATTCATTGGTGGATTTTTATTTTTTCCATTGGAATAAAATAGTTTTTTCAACTACAAAAAGAATTGGAGATTGGTTCAAATGTGGCATTATCAATATAAGTTAACAGTTTCCACGCGGCGAGTGGTTAGAGAGAAATATGTGCTTGCTCTTCCTACTAGAAGGTGGGAAACGTTGACTGTACAAGTTGTAGATTATTTAATTTTGGAGGCGTTAAAGTTTGTAAGTCATTTCTCCCATTGTGTAAAGATTTCCTTAAATAGCAGAATGTGTCGGTTTGCCCCGAGGTTTTTCTTAAAATTATTTTCCCCTTATGTAAATCCTCTTCTCATGTAAAGGATTTACTTTATGCATTTCGATTAATGCAACATGCTTAATGAACATATTATAATAAGTTGAATCAATTTGTAAATCATATTTTTGTCAATTAAATGTTAAGATTAACTTTAGCATATATTTTGATTAATGATAAATGTTACCTCAACTAGGGAATATTATTTTTTTAATTTGGGTAGTTGCTCGCGACACACGCTTTCTATCTTATGTTAAATGGTTTTAAACTTAAGAACCCTTAAACTTTAAATTTATATTTTAAGTGGGTAACTAGTGTAGATAGTGAAATTATCGACGGGGTTTGGAATGTGGAATTATCTAAATGTTAGAAATGAGTAAAAAAAGATACTGGGAGCTACCCGAAAATTTAAGGAGGTCACGTAGACCCAGGGTGAGGTGGACATCACTTTGACCCAAAATCATTGTGAAAGGGAGCAACATTTATTTCAGATGGAGTAAGCTCGTGAAAATAAATGGGATCAGTAAACTTTAAATTAAGAATAAAAATTGAATATCTCGGTGCTCGTAAGTGGACAAGAATTAAATAAGGTGAAAGGATAATGGGATACATGTCGGAGTGACGTTATAATAAATAAGTCCATGTTTGGCACATAGTTAATTATGGACTACCAAGTTTTATTATAACATTTAAAATAATTAATCAAATAAAATGAATTAAGAATCAAAATTCAAGCTATATGTATATATGTTTCTTTCATTATTATAGCCTAATATTATGTAATGCCCCGTATTTTATGTTTGATATTTTAAATTATTTAAATTGTGAAATTACCCTATGTGTTTGTTGTGACATGTGATGTCATTAGTACCTTTTATATGTGTTTTATAGTTCAATTATGAATATGGAATTAATACGTGGTAATTCACCAAATAAATATTTAGATGTGATTGTGTGTTATGGGTGACTGTGGAATGGTGAGGGACAAGGTGTCAGGGTTTTCCATGCTTTGATTATTCCCCCAGTATCGGGTCCTGCTGATCGAGAAGTAGTTTCTTATAATGTAATGTCATGATTAACTAATAAATAATTAAATAATTGATATTTGGGCTCGTACGAGATAAAATGATTATGTTGTTTGATAACATACATTGGGTTTTATTTTAGGACATTTATAATGTCCTTTTATGACTTAAAATCGTAGTTTTAAATCTATTTGGTTGGTATATGGATTGGATAGTCTTTTGGGCCATTTAGAGGTGTATTTGGGCTCATTGGGTTGTGACCCATATGGGATCTAAGCCTATTTCTGGATTAAACACTTAGGAGGTCATTAGTTTAAAGTAATTTCATAGTAACAACTTTAGAGAGAAAGCCCAAGGCATATTAAGAAGAGGCATCTTAAAAAGAAGATGAATTAGAGGATTAGTGTTTCAAATTCATCCTAATTTTAACTAAGGCAAGTACATAATGTAGTAATCTAATTTCTTTTGGATTATAGTATATCTATTCATTTAAATTTAAACCAAATGATGTTTTAATATGATTTTAGTAATCAATTAAATAAATTTGTAGTTTACTTAATGCGATCATTTAGGTTCATATCCACGTTAATTATATACATTGATTTGAGTAAAAATCCTTATGAATCTGAATTAGAATTAGTTTTTAATTATTAGCATCATTTTAAATACCTTAAATCAAATACAAGCCCCTTGTTAATTTCGCAAATTGGTATGAATCTGAGATTAGATGGATAAAATTATAAAACTAGTATCCTTTAGGTGAATTCGAAATATACCCCTTAAATTCATGTTAGAATTTTGTAAAGCTATTAGTTATAGGTTAGAATTTTTGTTAGACAACTTATATCAGAACGAGGATGGGTTTGATGATCATTAGAGGCTTGGAGTTTAGGTTTTGAGGTTAAAATGGATAAAATGGTTTTTGGCTTGGGTGAGATGAGTATCTCATTTGAACGATATAAAATATTTCATTCGAACGAGTTTGTAATTCGTTTGAATGAGTTAGTGATGATATGAAAATATTGGGTATTTCATCCTCCGAACGGATGCATTTTATCCCCCTTGGGTATCTTATTCCCTATACTTATGATCGTTAACTAGACAACCTCGAATTTATGCGTTAACATGTTTTGCAGCGGTTAATAGAGCTTTTATAGGCAATTGTATGCTAAGTGTGAAGTTTAGACGCATTCCGCTCGATTTTCGTACGCGATCGCACGTTCAAGCGAATTTTAGTCTTTTCATAGCTTGCGCACTGGCCCAACATCTTCATGGAAGTTATATCCCTCCTTACTATCTTCGCGTGGCTGTGAACGGTGAGCGATTTCGAGTCCGTATGATGAAGTTACGGTGATTTCAGCGGAGGGGAAAATAATGAAACCAAAAGAGGAGGATAAGAGGAAGAAAAGGAAATGCAGTAGACTGCCTTGTCTTACCCCTGCTTGATCGATCGATCGATCAAAAGCATTAATTGATCGATCCTTCAGTATTTTGCCACGAATTCAACCATCGATCGATCGACCAAAGGGGTCGATCGATCGATCCCCTATTTTCTGCTGATATTTTGGCTTTTCTTTTCTTTTCTCTTTTCTTTTCTAATTTAATTCTTATTACTATATAAAGGATTTTTGTTGTAAAAACAGACATAATTCATTTTAGGTTAGAATAGTTAGGGTTTTGGAGGTTTGGGAGCTCATTTCTTCATTTCTTCTTGGATTGACACCCATTTGGGCTTGTAATTTGTGCTACCATCTTCCATTTCCACTAATATAGTTGTATTTCATTATTTCCTTGCTTTCTAGTTTAATTTACATGCTTTGTTAATTATACTCACGTGCTTTCTTTAATTGCTTTCTGGTGTAAATTTACCGCATTTATTTACCGCTTTCTTTATCGCGTTTTTAACATGCTTCTAGGTAATTTAAATTAGGTTGTGCTTGAATTGAACTCACTCGAGTTGACGCAGTGCTTTGCTTTGGTGATGGTGTTTACGGATCTATTTCGGGTGCGTTGTCCTAGTTATTGAGCCTAGGATATTTGACGGGGCATATCATGTATGTCCCGTGCTTATGACCTTTCGTGTGCAATTTTTAGGTTATTTGTTGATGCCAAAATCATATTAGGCTTTTATGCGGATTTAAGGTCATGACAACCCTTGGTTCAATTAGATGTCGAAATAAGACGCATTCTAAATAACTCGTCGACCCATGTATCTATTTTATACTAATTAACTTGGGTGAGGGATATTCGATGCAACCTAGAGTTTTTACTCGCTTTCTTAATCTAACTTTATTTTTCCTAGCCTAGATTAAACATTTCCCTTTTTGCATCTTTTCCTTTCTAGTTTGTAATTCACCTTTTACACTTTTATTTCGGAATACTAAATCGTATAAATTCTAGCATCTCGTCCTTGTGGATTTTTGATACCCGACTTACCGTTGTGCTTGCCTCACAAGTGTAGTAATTTAGATTTGTTTGTATAGTCGCTGTGAGACAGAAAACAACGATTGTGCACTTACACGCGCACACCTCTCGCGCGCTATCAAAATGGCGCCCTTATCGGGGACTTGTTTGTTTTAGACTTTATTTGATTTAGTATTTCATAGTATTTTCTTTCTATTTGTATTATTTGCTAATATTTTTGCAGGAATTCCACATTTGAGCACTTAGAAACGCTTGAATTTTTCCCACGCGCATTTACTTTATGGAATTCGCCACTTGAGCCATTTTTGGGGTAAGCATGTCTTATTCCAATTCTTTCAGTAATCATTGTTATAATTCTCAAAATTCTCTCAAGCCTATGACTTTTGGTGAATACTTAGAATCGTAAAGTATAACAAATTCAAATATGACTTTGGGCGAGTATAACGAAAGTCAAAATTTAGGTTATTGGAATTTTGATGATGATGACAACGATTTCAGGCCTTTACCACCTTATAATAGGAATTTTGAAACAAATTCTAATAGTTTTCAAAATTCCTATAATAATGAGCTTTCATTTAAGTCCGATGGTAATTTTCAAAGTTCCCATTTTCATGCATCCGCACCTCGACCTATGACTTTGGGTGAGGGTTTGCGTATGTATGAGAATGAGAAAATTGAAAATCGTTATCGGGAAGAAAATCATTGTTGGGAACATGATTTGGATTTATTATTTGAGTCCGATGACGATTTTGCTTTCGAGACTTTCGAAGTCGAGGAATGTTTTGAACCAAATGAGGTACTTGTGCCTACTTTGGAACAAACCAATCTAGACTTTTCCCATCTCGTAATAGATATTGAAAGTGAGGATGAAAATGACGTAATATCTATTTGCAATGAAATGATTTCTTCTTTGGCCCCCAAAGAAGAACATTTCATTGAAAATGATACTATTTCCTTCAAAACTCAATCTTCATGAGATGATGATTCATATCTTGAGTTTGAATTTCTTTCATCCCCATTTTCATTCTTTATTATCACACCGTCTCAAGTACCCGATGATTCGGTTTCAAACTTTAATGTTTTAAACCTTTTCACTGATGAGGAGTACTTGCTCGAGTCGCCTTTCACGATCGCATTCATGCCTTCGTGTGCGCCGCCTCCCATTCCAATTTCAAAATCATTGGGAGGATATTCGGCTTTTCTCGGTCCCCACATGTTTTTGTCACTCGTTAAATCCAAACCCCCCATCGTCCCACCAAAACTTTTAATTGGCGATGGTTCCTTTCTTCCGCCTTACACATGCCTTCCGTTGTTAAAATGAAATCCATATTTTTTGGAAGGCATGCTTGTTTGTGAGGGTACGCCGGTTATCGTCCAAAGTCAAATCGTTTTCACGGTGGACCCTCAACTATTTAGACTTCTAGTGTATAGTTTGTTAGAAGCCTAAACAGTAGGTTGTATATAGTTAGCTTTCTTTATTTTTATTTTTTCTTTCCTCTTTAATTTAGTCTAGTGTAATTAGTTAACTTTTTGTTATTTGTTTTTTCTATGCTTGGTACTAATTTGTTTTGTATATGCTTTGGACTTGTTCTTATGGGGATCGCTCCAATTTTGGGTAATATCGCTTGTTTCCTCTCTTTGACTTGGTTTTTAATTTACATTGAGGACAATGTCAAGTTTTAAGTTAGGGGGTGTGGGATATTCTATCCATTTCTTTATTTAGTCCATGTTTTTGCTCACATGTTAGTTACTTAGTATGCTTTTCTTAGAAAAATTGAAAAAATTCAAAAAGATTTTGTTTCTTTTTTCTCCTTTTTTGGGAATTTTTCCTTTGTTTTCGATGATAAATTTCAATAATTTCCCGATCCAATAGACAGCCCAATGATGCATGTTCTCAATTTTAGAAGTTATTAGACGTTAGTCTCGATTATTGATAGTATGAATAACTTCATGAATTAAACTTTAATCCCATGATCACATGCACTTTCTTGCCTTATTGATTTGGTTTAAGATTTTTATAACTCGATATTCTTTTGTTGCATTGTATATACTTACACCGAGTAAGCTTTGTACCTTTCGTCATTTATGAGTGTATACACTATTATTTTCTCATTGAAAACGTTGAATTCGTTGGTAATCTCTCTATTCTCTCATTTGATCGTTCATTAATTGAGTTCATACTTGAAATGCGTTACTTGATCATGATTTTCATATATTGTTTTGACTCGAGAATTGCGTAAACTTAGTGAAATGATCATAGGCCATCTTTGTTATATCACCCATATTATCCTTGACCTCACCTTATATGTTTCCCTTTGCCAACCCCTTTGAGCCTAAATATTTGCCTTTCTTTTCATAACCCTAATCCCATAACCAACTCTAAATTGGAGTTTTAGCCCATATATACACTTTCCTCACCTTTGTTTGGAATGTTACTTGGGATTGAATGATGTTGTTATTGTGATGTCAGTTGCAATTTAGGCATGTGAGAGTTTGATAAGTAAAGAAAAGAAAGTAGTGAAAAAGAGAAGAAAAAGAGAAAGCAAAAAGCAAAAGAAAACAAAAGAAAACATGAGAAAAAGATGAAAAGAAAAAGAAAGAGAAAGCTGTAAATGTTGTATATAGTTCAATAAGCTTTGATTACTCTCCCCGATGATATATCTAATGACTTTTTGGAACTTGTTTTCCAATTTTATTATTGCCCGCATTTTCCCATTATCCCAAGTTTTCATCCCGAACACTTTGATCCGTACATACTTTCCTTTCATTTCATACCCTAGCCATACCTATATTACAACTCTATACAAGTCATATGTGATCTTAGGTGCACGTAATTCAAAAATTTAAATTGTTTTAATAATCTGTGAAAGTGCATTTCACCTCTTTTATTGTGCAGTGTCCTTTCATTAAGATTATATTTTTTCAGTTTATATATTGTGTTCTTCATTAGTGACATGTGTGCGGCCTAGTTTCCATTTATATTTACTCTTTATGACCGCATGTTTCATGTGTTACCTCCCTGTTTCGAGTAAATTCGCTTAATGCGTGTAATGCTTGTGAGGATTGAATGTATGTTTTCTTTAACATTTATCCGATTTATATAAGTTTTTGCCAAATCACACTTTTCATGTGCTCTCCCCCCTCCCACATTTTAAGGTTTCAATTCTATAACGTGCATTCTATAATGTTAATGATTCGGAATTTTGTGTGAATTCATTCACTTTGCTAATAATGTGTATGAAATCCTTTTCGCTATTGTTGGGCTTATCGCATGTTGGGTTGGGCATATTTTGAGTAAACCGATTGATGTTTGTGGGTACCATCTCTGAAAACCCTCACGATACGACACTCGTCCACTAGGGTGACCTAGGGGTTTAATGGCTTATTGCATACGATAAATGAAATTGAATTGCCCGCGAAAGTGGCCTTTTGCTTTTATACCGTACTTCTATGCTATCTCCTGCTTTTGGTTTGCTTGTAGTTCTTATTGCATCCTATTTCATTGCTAGGGACTAGAAATGTGTAAGTTAGGGGGTGTGATGATACGCAAATATTGTGTATTTCATCCTCCGAACGGATGCATTTTATCCCCCTCGGGTATCTTATTCCCTATATTTAATCTCGTTAACTAGACAACCTCAGATTTCTACGTTAACATATTTTGCAGGGGTTAATTGAGCTTTTATAGGTAATTGGATGCTATGTGTGAAGTTCAGACGCATTTCGCTCGATTTCCATACGCAATTGCACGTTTAGGGGCATTTTAGTCTTTTCAGAACTTGGGCACCTGGCCCAACATCTTCACGAAATTTGTAGCCCTCCTCGCTAGCTTCGCGTCAGTATGATGAAGTTACTGCAATTTTAGCGGAGAGAAAAATAATGAAACCAAGAGAGGATGAGAATAGGAAGAAAAGGGAATGAAGTAGGCTGCCTTGGCTCAAGCCTGCTTGATCGGTCGATCAATCAAAAGCATCGATCGATCGATCCTTCAGTATTTTTCCATGAATTCAATCATCGATCTGTAATGACCCTATTTTCTTATGCTAATATATAATTGTCTTCTTTCAATTTCGTCATAGTTACTATCTAATAATGATATATTATTATATATATGATATTTCGAGTTCTTAATATGACAAAGCCCATTTTTAAATTTGAAGAATCAATGGTGAAATGGGTCAAACTGAGATTTTATGGCACATCCTAAGCTAAGTGATAAGTTTTGGGTAGAAAATGTAATTTTATGAAACTTTAGGGACTTGGTTTTAATAAAGAAAGTTTTAGGGACCAAAATGAAAAATAAAAAGGTGCCTTTTGAAAATAAAATATTTTCAGGGACCTAAAAGAAATATTAAAAATAGATGGTGTGAAATTACCAAAATGCCCTTCAGGTGCAAAATGACCCTTATACCCTTAATACCTTTCCACCTCATGCTCGACACCTCATGCTTGGTTCTGACACCTCCACTGTACACGTGTCATCATTAGAGGAGAAGCAAAAACACGTGTCGTTGTTAGAGGAGAAGCTAAAACACGCGTCGCACTCGAGTGAAATAAGACTGCAAGATGCCTCCGTTACGCGACACGTCAACGCTGACTCCCATTGTAAAAGCTTGGTCATCATGGACACGTGTCAATGCCGTGATATCTTTGGAAAACTATAAATAGGGCCTTTGGGGATCATTTGAAACTCACACCAATTCCTTGAGAATTATATAAAGAAATAGTGAGAGAAAATGTGAGAAAGTTTAGAAGAAGTTCTTAGGGATATTCATCTTAAGGTAATCTTAATGTTATAATGCATCTTTATAGTTTTAATTTATTGTTTTATAGCTTTACTTAGTAGTTATGCTGGTAAAATACAATAAAGAATTCACTAATCAAAATTTAAAATTTAGAACAAATCCAAGTTGATTTTATAAACTTGTTTGAAATTATACGCTTTTAAAAATGATTCTTTTTAAAGAAATTGCTCGTTATTATATAATCCCATTTAAGTAATTCCAAAGTCAGGCCCGGTGAAGTTCTGTCTAGATGAGATGGTATTTAAGTGGTGCCCCTCTGACCCTCCATCTCTACTAGGAATGAATCCAAAAATATTATGTCTAGATGAGATGGTATTTAAGTGGTGCCCCTGTGACCCTCCATCTCTACTGGGAATCGACTGATAAGGAAAGACTATGAATTGAATTCTTCAATTACGATCAATGAGTTTTAAAAGTTGACAAATGGGGATTCAGTAATCCTTTAAAAGAGGAAGTTATTATTAAAGTATAGTATAAACTGCACCTTAGAACGTGTATGTAAGTCTTTATCAGATTAACGTGTGATCGAAGACTCAATACCAGTAAATTTGACCTCCATTTTGGGTGAGTACTCTAACATTCCTTGCGCATTTTAATTATATGATAGTATGCAAACTATATATATTTTTTGAATTTATTTTATTCTCAAAATTCCTGTGATACCGATGATTGATTCATTTCTGATATGTTTGTATTTGTCCATAAAAACATACCGATTAAAATTATTATTAAAAAGGATATTGAATATTGAAAATCTGATTTGGCCTAAGGGACCTGTTTACAGACTGACCTTCCCAGCTGGGTTATCACTGGTGTGCCCTAAATAAGGCGTTGTGAAGAACATGTTCGATTGACCCTCAACTACCGGGGTATAATAATGTAGAAGAATACGGTATTAGAGTGTACTTGGCCATCAAAATGATATGATTGAAAGAAAAAATTTCACATTTGATTTGTTGCATTTGTCTTATTCTGAGCTATCCAATTGTGATATATATACTTTCATTTAAAAATATATATCTATTTACTGCAAGTTCCTATCCATATATGTATATGCCTTCTGTTTTGACTTGAATAGGTATCTATTTTCTGAAAACACTGGAATGTCTGGAGATTGAACCTCATTCGGCTTTTAGCTGATGTTGTATAAATAAACATTTTTCAGGAAACGTTTAGGCTCACGAACGGAACAAAAATGGACTATTTTGAAGATTTATCTTTTAGAGCTCTTTTTGTAAAATGTTTATTTAGAGCACGTATGGTTCTCTTGTAATAAGGTTTAAATTTTCTCTTAAGCTGTAACTCGTTGTTACTTTTAATATATATGAAGTTTCCTTTAGAAAGCTCTAATGACTTAATTCCTTTACTTTTAGTATTTTACGATTCATAACCATGTGATAATATTTTCGTTGCATTTATTAAGGAAATTATTAAATCGAAATATTTGTTGCCTTTTTGGCATGTCAAGATACTCGTTCCCTAATACTATTTTGGGTCGGGGTCGTGACAGAGCTAGTATCAGAGCATAGTTTATGAACCCGTAGACTACTAAGCATAAGTTTCAAACATTATAGATTTTAAGTTTCCATACACAGGATACAGGATTAAATATCTGACTTATGTGATAACCCTCCACATGTATTAATATATATATATATATATATATATATATATATATATATATATATATATATATATAAATATATATATAATTATTTATATATCATTGTTCTTCTAAATTGCAATCTTGGGCTAGTATAATACATCTTACGTTTGACCATGACTGTAGAAAATGACCAAGGCAAGATCAACTCCAGGAACTAGTGGTTCGAGTATGGAAGGAATGGAAGGTGAATATAAGGAAATTGAAAGTCTATAAAGAATTGTGGAGCATCAGGTGAATAATGGAGCACCAAGGAATATTGAACTAAGTATTTGTTCTTTTGAACAGTTCAAGAAGTTGAATCCGTCGTCTTTTAAAGGGAGTCCTAACCCCACTGAAGCAGAAAATTGGGTGATGCAAATGGAAAAGATGTTCGATGTTCTTAAGTGTACTGATGAACAACGGGTTTTATTTGGAACATTCATGTTAGAAGGTGAAGCCGAACATTGGTGGAGAATGACTAAGAGAATGCATGGGGAAAGGAACAATCCCATAGGTTGGAATGACTTCTTAGTCATATTCTACGAGAAATACTTTCCCAAAACGGTGCAAGATCAAAAAGAAGTTGACTTCATGAGTCTGGTTCAAGGAAATATGACGATTAATCAATACGAGGCAAAGTTTACTGAGTTATCCCATTTTGCACCTCATATTGTGATAATCGATGTTTTAAGAGCCAAGAAGTTTGAACATGGGTTAAGGTTGAATATTCGTAGCCGAATTTCCATCCTAAAGTTGACATCATACAATGAAATGGTGGCTAGGGAAACAATAGCTGAGAATGATAGTGAAGAATATAATCAGGTTAGAGAGGGGAAGAGGAAGTTTGGAGAACAAAGAGGAAGGAACCCCAATAACAAACCCTTTAGTACTATACCTAATATATGACAACCTTTAGTAAACAAACCCTTTAATGTTGATAAATCCCAACGTTGTGGTAATATTCATAGAGGGCGACCGTGTTACCTGGAGACAGGGAGTTGCTTTGGGTGTGGCTAAAAGGGACATAAAATGGGAGATTGTCCTAACAAAGGGAAGGCGACAACAAAGACTTCTAATGACAATAAGGATCAGGCAAGACAAGGTAGACTCTTTAATCTTTTCGATGCAAAGGCTTCTAATGCAGTAGTGTCAGGTACACTTTCTATATGTGCACAACCTTTTTAAGTTTTAATAGATCCTGGTTCTACCCATTCATTTGTGTATGTGCGTTTTGTTAATCGCTTTCCTAATATTCCTGAATCCTTGAATCATATCATACACATTTCTACTCCTTTGGGTGAATTATTGACAGGAACATTAGTATATAAGTCTTTCCCTATAAATGTCAGTAGTCATAAACTATTCGCTGATTTGATAGTTTTAGACATAAGAGATTTTGAAGTCATTTTGGGGATGGATTAGTTAGAATCATATCATGCTAGGGTGGATTGTTTTGAGAAGAGAGTTATTTTCCAAATTCCTAACCAACTAGAATTCAGTTTTGAAGGAACTAGCATCTTATCTCCCATGCGTATTATCTCTGCAATGCAATCTTGTAGTTTTCTTGAGAATGGATGTCAAGGATTCCTTGCCAGTGTTATTGATTTACAAACAAAAGAGCCTAGTTTAGAAGATATTCCTATAGCTAAGATTTTTCCAGATGTTTTTCCAGATGATTTACCTAGTCTACCTCCTAGTAGAGAAGTAGAATTTACTATTGACCTTGTTCCTGGAACTACACCAATCTCAAAACCACCTTATCACATGGCACCTTTAGAATTAAGGGAATTAAAATTTCAATTACAAGATCTATTAGACAAAGGTTTTATTAGACCTAGTATATCCCCTTGGGGTGCTCCAGTGTTATTTGTTAAAAAGAAGGATGGGACGATGAGGTTATGTATAGATTATCGTGAACTAAATAAGGTGACCATTAAGAATAAATACCCCTTACCTCGTATAGATGATTTGTTTGACTAACTGCAAGGTGCGCAAGTATTTTCAAAGATTGACCTTAGGTCAGGCTATCACCAATTGAAGATTAAGGAAGAGGATATTTCGAAATCAGCTTTTCGTACTAGATATGGTCACTATGAATTTCTTGTGATTCCATTTGGATTAACTAATGCACCAGCCGCTTTTATGTATATGATGAATATAGTGTTTAGGAAATATCTGGATTAGTGTGTGGTTGTTTTCATTGATGACATCCTTATTTATTCCAAAGGTATTGAAGAACAGGAGAAGCATTTGGAGATAGTATTACAAATCCTTAGGAAAGAGAAATTATATGCGAAATTAAAGAAGTGTGAATTTTGGTTACCGAGTGTTTCTTTTCTAGGACATGTCATATCCAAGGAGGGAGTGTCGGTTGATCCTCAAAAGATCGAGGCTATACTAGATTGGCCAAGACCAACTAATGTGACGGAGATTCATAGTTTCCTAGGGTTAGCAGGTTATTATCGAAGATTTTTTGAAGGATTTTCTAGTATTGCCAAACCTCTATCTAGGTTAACACAAAAGATGGTGAAATATGAATGGTCTGAGGAAGTTGAGAATAGTTTTCGAGAACTTAAGAATCGATTAGTTACTGCCCCGTTTTTTACTATTCCTTCTAGTACAGGAGGATTTGTGATTTATAGTGATGCTTCTAAAAATGGTTTAGTATGTGTGCTAATGCAAAATGGAAAAGTAGTAGCTTATGCCTCGAGACAATTAAAAACCCATGAGCAAAATTATCCAACCCATGACTTAGAATTAGCAGCGGTAATTTTTTCTCTTAAGATTTGGAGACATTATTTGTATGGTGAGACTTGTGAGATTTATACCGATCATAAGAGTTTGAAATATATCTTTACTCAGAAGGAATTGAACATGAGACAAAGGAGGTGGTTAGAATTGATGAAGGATTATAATGTAAATATTCACTATCACCCGGGGAAAGCTAATGTAGTTTCCGACGCTTTGAGTAGAAAGTCTACACCAAATTTAACATGTCTTATTACCAGCCAGGAAGCCCTATTGAAAGATTTGAGAAGTATGGAAATAGATGTATGTATTTATGACGAAGGAGGAATCATCGCAAACTTACAAATACAGCCCACGTTAATGGAATGAATTAAAGTTGCACAATGACCAACAACTAAAGAATATTAAAGAAGAGGTTATTGAAGGGAAAAGAATTGAATTTGCGATACGAGATGATATATTAAGGTTTGGAAATAGAGTGTGTATACCGAGTGATGCCCAACCAAAGAGGCAGATTTTAGAGGAAGGTCATTACTCGAGATTCACAGTTCATCCTAGAAATACCAAGATGTATAGAGATCTCCGAGAAGTGTTTTGGTGGAATAACATGAAAAAGGAGATAGCAGAGTTTGTATCTCAGTGTTTGATCTGTCAACAAGTAAAAGCTGAACATCAGAAACCATCAGGATTATTACAACCTTTACCTATCCTTGAGTGGAAATGGGAACATATTACCATGGATTTTGTGACAGGGCTACCAAAGAGTTCCAATGGTAATGATTCCATTTGGGTAATTATTGATAGGTTAACTAAATTTGCTCATTTTTTTGCCATTAAGATTACCCATTCCTTAGAAAAGTTAGCTAAATTGTATATATGGGAAATTATTAAGCTTCATAGAACCCCAGTTACAATTTTTTCTGATCGTGACCCTAGATTCGTGTCTCGATTTTGGAAAAGCCTACAAGTAGCCATGGGAACAAAATTGAATTTCAGCACTGCTTTTCATCCGCAAATAGACGGACAATCAAAAAGAACCATACAAACCTTAGAGGATATGCTTAGGGCATGTGTACTTAATTTGAAGGGGAATTGGGATGATCATTTACCGTTAGTAGAATTTGTATATAATAATAGCTATCAAGTAAGTATTCAAATGGCTCCATATGAGGCACTCTATGGTAGAAGGTGTCGTTCTCCTGCATGTTGGGAGGAAGTTAGGGAAAGAAAATTATTGGGACCAGAATTGATTCAGGTCACAACAGAGAAAGTGAAATTGATACAAGACCGAATTCAAATCGCTCAAAGCCATCAAAAGAGTTATGTTGACAATCGACACCGACCGTTAGAATTCCAAAGAGGAGACTATGTTTTCTTACGAGTATCACCGACAAAACGTGTAATCTGATTTGGGAAGAAAGCAAAGTTAAGTCCAAGATACATAGGGCCTTTTGAAATCCTTGAAAGGGTAGGTGTTGTTGCATATAGAATAGCCTTACCCCCTGAACTCTCGAGTGTGCATAATGTGTTTCATATTTCAAAGATAAAGAAATACATCCCTGATCCAACACATATCTTAAGTCAAGAGCGTCTTCATGTTACATAAGATTTGACATACATTTAGCATCTAGTGGAAATCTTGGACCATAAAGATCAAATATTACGAACCAAGGTTATTCCACTAGTCAAAGTATTATGGAAGAATCATTATGTTGAAGAAGCAACATGGGAGCAGGAAGATGAAATAAAAGAGCGATATCCATACCTTTTTGGAAATTAATGTAAGTAAAGTTTGGGGACCAAACTTTTTATAAGGAGGGTAGGATGTAATGACCCTATTTTCTTATGCCAATATATAATTGTCTTCTTTCAATTTCGTCATAGTTACTATCTAATATTGATATATTATTACATATATGATATTTAGAGTTATTAATATGACAAAGCCCATTTTTAAATTTGAAGAATCAATGGTAAAATGGGTCAAACTGAGATTTTATGGCACATCCTAAGCTAAGTGATAAGTTTTTGGGTAGAAAATGTAATTTTATGAAACATTAGGGACTTGGTTTTAATAAAGAATATTTTAGGGACCAAAATGAAAAATAAAAGGGGCCTTTTTGTAAATAAAATATTTTCAGGGACCTAAAAGAAATATTGAAAATATATGGTGTGAAATTACCAAAACGCCCTTCAGGTGCAAAATGACCCTTATACCCTTAATACCTTTCCACCTCATGATCGACACCTCATGCTTGATTCTGACACCTCCACTGTACACGTGTCATCATTAGAGGAGAAGCAAAAACACATTTGTCGTCGTTAGAGGAGAAACTAAAACACGTGTCTCACTCCAGTGAAATAAGACTGCAAGATGCCTCCGTTACGCGACACGTCAACGCTGACTCCCATTGTAAAATCTTGGTCATCATGGACACGTGTCAATGCCGTGATATCTTTGGAAAACTATAAATAGGGCCTTTGGGGATCATTTGAAACTCACACCAATTCCTTGAGAATTATATAAAGAAATAGTGAGAGAAAATGTGAGAAAGTTTAAGAAGAAGTTCTTAGGGATATTCATCTTAAGGTAATCTTAATGTTATAATGCATCTTTATAGTTTTAATTTATTGTTTTATAGCATTACTTAATAGTTATGATGGTAAAATACAATAAAGAATTCGCTAATCAAAATTTAAAATTTAGAACAAATCCAAGTTGATTTTATAAAATTGTTTGAAATTATACGCTTTTAAAAATGATTCTTTTTAAAGAAATTGCTCGTTATTATAGAATCCCATTTAAGTAATTCCAAAGTCAGGCCCGGTGAAGTTCTGTCTAGATGAGATGTTATTTAAGTGGTGCCCCTGTGACCCTCCATCTCTACTAGGAATGAATCCAAAAATATTCTGTCTACATGAGATGGTATTTAAGTGGTGCCCCTGTGACCCACCATCTCTACTGGGAACTGACTGATGAGGAAAGACTATGAATTTAATTCTTCAATTACGATCAATGAGTTTTAAAAGTTGACAAATGGGGATTCAGTAATCCTTTAAAAGAGGATGTTATTATTAAAGTATAGTATAAACTGGACCTTAGCACGCGTACTTAAATCTTTATCAGATTAACGTGTGATCGAAGACTCAATACCAGTAAATTTGACCTCCATTTTGGGTGAGTACTCTAACATTCCTTGCGCATTTTAATTATATGATAGTATGCAAACTATATATATTTTTTGAACTTCTTTTATTCTCAAAATTCATGTGATACCGATGATTGATTCATTTCTGATATGTTTATATTTGTCCATATAAACATACCGATTAAAATGATTATTGAAAAGGATATTGAATATTGAAAATCTGATTCGGCCTAAGGGACCACTTTACGGACTGACCTTCCCAGTTGGGTTATCGCTGGTGTGCCCTAAATAAGGCGTTGTGACGAAAATGTTCGATTGACCCTCAACTACCGGGGTATAATAAGGTAGAATAATACGGTATTAGAGTGTACTTGGCCATCAAAATGATATGATTGAAAGAAAAAGATATCACATTTGATTTGTTGCATTCGTCTTATTCTGAGCTATCCAATTGTGATATATACACTTTCATTTAAAAGTATATATCTATTTACTACAAGTTCCTATCCACATATGTATATACCTTCTCTTTTGACTTGAATAGGTATCTATTTTATGAAAACCCTGGAATGTCTAGAGATTGAACCTCATTCGGCTTTTAGCTGATGTTGTATAAATAAACATTTTTTAGGAAACGTTTAGGCTCACGGACGGAACAAAAATGGACTATTTTGAAGATTTAGCTTTTAGATCTCTTTTTTTAAAATGTTTATTTAGAGCATGTATGGCTCTCTTGTAATGAGGTTTAAATTTTCTCTTAAGTTGTAACTCGTTGTTACTTTTAATATATATGAAGTTTCCTTTAGAAAGCTCTGATGACGTAATTCCTTTACTTTCAGTATTTAACGATTCATAACCATGTGATAATATTTTCGTTGCATTTATTTAAGGAAACAATTAAATCAGAATATTTGTTGCCTTGGTGGCATGTCAAGACACTCGTTCCCTAATACTATTTTGGGTCGGGGTCGTGACACGATCGATCGACTAAAGGGGTCGATCAATCGATCCCCTATTTTCTGCAGATATTTTTGGTTTTCTTTTCTTTTCTCTTTTCTTTTCTAATTCAATTCCTATTACTATATAAAGGATTTTTGTTGGAAAAACAGACATAATTCATTTAGGTTAGAATAGTTAGGGTTTTGGAGGTTTGGGAGCTCATTTATTCATTTCTTCTTGGATTGACACCCACTTGGGTTTGTAATTTGTGCAACCATCTTCCATTTCCATTAATATAGTTGTATTTCATTATTTCCTTACTTTTTAGTTTAATTTACATGCTTTGTTAATTAGATTCACATGCTTTCTTTAATCGCTTTCTAGTGTAAATTTACCGCATTAATTTACCACTTTATTCAACACATTTTTAACATGCTTTCTAGGTATTTTAAATTAGGTTGTACATGAATTGAACTCACTCGAGCTGACGCGGTACTTTGCTTTGGTGATGGTGTTTACGGGTCTATTCCGGGTGCGTTGTCCTAGTTATTGCTCCTAAGAGATTTGACGGGGCACATCATGTATGTCCCGTGCTTACGACCTTTCGTGCGCAATTTTCGCGGTATTTGTTGATGCCAAAATCATATTAGGTATTTATGCGGATTTAGGGGCGTGACAACACTTGGTTCAGTTAACCGTCGAAACGAGACGCATTCTAAATAACTCGTCGTCTCACGTATCTATTTTATACTAATTAACTCGGGTAAGGGATATTCGACGCAACCTATAGTTTTCAGTCGCTTTCTTAATCTAGATTTATTTTCCCTCGCCTAGATTAAACATTTCCCTTTTTGCATCTTTTCCTTTCTAGTTTGTAATTCACCTTTTACACTTTTATTTCGGAATACTAAATCGTATAAATTATTGCATCTCGTCCCTGTGGATTTTCGATACCCGACTTACCGCTATGCTTGACTCGCAAGTGTAGTAGTAATTTAGGTTTGTTTGCATAGTCGCGGCGAGACAGAAAATGACAATTGTGCACTTACACGCGCACACTTCTCGCGCGCTATCAGTTAGCTTGCTTCAGTTGAATAACTTTAGTAGGTCTTTTTAATAACTAATGGAATCTCATTTGAACGATACATGGACTTCATTTCAGAGACTTTGGGACTATTTTGACGATTAATTCTTAATTAAATGAGAATAATTAATTCAAGGATTCTGGATTTAAGACTTAGTAATATTTGTGTGTTTATTATATCCATTCTGATGTACTTTTGTGCAACATACTACGCGTGAGTTTTCATGTTATACGTACTAGGGGATATCCTTATGGTATAGAGATGGACATTACCTTGGTCATTTTTATTAAAGGTACCCACTGTATCGTGTGGAAAATAACTGGGGGATCCTCTATGATAGCCTCGGGTATGGGCAAAATAATTTTTATGAAGGCGCAGTGATTATCCCTTAGTTATTCTTTGAGGTAATAGGTGTGGGATTATTTATAATTATACCTAGTACACGCGACTGATCCCTGAAGGCGATAGGGATAGGCCTTCGTTATGTGCGGCCTTGAGCGTAGCCCATTTATTTTGTACATGACTGGGACCCTACTTATGTGGATGTTAGACATAAAGACTATCTTTCCTTATCTATTTATATACTTTAGATGTATACATTGTCATTATTATGGAACCATAAATTTTATTCAATTTAGAATAACAATAATTAATCATTAGGTTCACTTGAGATTAGTATTAGACACGTACGATATCTCGAATTTTTTGGGCTGGGTTGACTTAAAAATAACTAAAATACGTGAGGAATATTGGTAGTTATATTGTATCCCAAACTTAGTTAAATTTTAACTCTTGATAATCTTGTTGTTAAGATTGTTGTTGAATTATCTTTCCAGGACCTAAGCCGTTGGTGCAGCCTCACCCATGATTCTATTTTATTATTCATATATTATAAAGTTGTTGAGCTTGAGTGCTCACAATTTTATTCTTACTTACTTTTTAGTCGCGTCAAATATTATAGTAGCTACAAATTCATTTATGGTTGATTTACTTTCAAAGATAGTTTATATTAATAAAGATGAATTATTTTACTTTAGGTTATCATGGTATCAATGGTTTACATTGTGTTAATTCAATTATATAGTTTCGCATGTTAGTCCTTTTATGTCATTCTTAAAGTGATATTCAATTTTTTAGACTCGTATTATATATTTTTAGATCTAATAAATCTAGCTATAGATTTTACGGGGTGTCAGAGTTGGTATCAAAGCATTCTTGGTTCAATGTCCTAGAAATCTTGAGTATGTCTATCCTTTTATTGCATAGAATTATTTGATACTTTATAGCTTGCCATTTAGATTATTGTGATCTATTTTTATTCACATGTACTTAGATGCTTTTGTTTACTATATTTCAGATGGTGAACACTCGATGATGAGCAGCACGACAGGTACTGACCGTTAGTGCGGAGTCAGAGGCAGCTGCGTCTCAAGCAACATTAGCCTCAACAGAGGTAGCCACCAACTATAGCGCCGACCAACTTGGATATCATCATCACACAGATAGTAGCTGTAACTGTTGAAGTTATTCATTTAGAGCGACCAACACCTCTGGATGCACTTGTACCAGTACAGTTGTATCAGATTTATTAAGGCTAGAGAGGGAAAGCCTAGTTCTAGTGAGGTAAGGATAAACCTATGGGAATGTTCGTTAGAGTTGTTATCGAGATCTCCCCATCAAGGGGTCATGTTTTACTTGATGCAAGGGGCAACCAATTTGGGAAAGACCATTATCAATAGGGGCATCAATAGTCTTTTCTCTCCCCGCAACAATTTCAAGCATTATTCCCAGTACTATTGTATTTGGATTTACCACCGCCGAGGGATCAGGCTCAAATACGGACACAACTTTATAATGGAGGTGTTTTCAATGTCTATCACTTGAATCATCGAGTACCTCCTCAGGAAATTGTTGGTAGATGCTATGTCTTTGTTAGTTATGGATGAGTTCTTTTTAACACATGCGCCTCACACTCACTTTCCAGTTACACCTTTTCATCTACATTGGGATTGTTTGATATAGATACAAAAGTGTTTATATATAGTAAGTGTGATGCATTACGTCAAGTTTATAGATACGTATCCATTGAGATCGTCCAATTGTGTTTTTTCGTCAGTTAATACTTTTGGATATGTTGACGTATTATGTTATATTGGGTATGGATTGCTTAGATCAATATCATGCGCAAATCGATTTCAAGTGGAGGGCTATCACATTTTCTATTCTCGAGTGGGATATGTTCTTAGTTTATATGCCTAGGATCGAGTGAGAGTCTAGAATACACTTATATGAACTAGATGTGACTTCATCTGAGGACACCACTGTCTCATAAAATTCAACATAACAGATAGAGTTTAATATAGATTTGGCACTCGTCGCTAGTCCTATTGTTAGGGCAGTGTACCAGATGGATCCAATAGAGATACGGGAGTTGCGTGCACAAATTTAGTAGTTAATGAGTCAGGGGTTTATACGGAGGAGTACGTCTTCGTGGGGAGCTACAATTTTGTTTGTGAAGAAGAAGGATTATTTTTTCGGATCGTGTGTCGATTATCAGAAGCTGAATAAGGTCAAGATATATAATAAGTTTTTGTTTCATGTATCAATGATATGTTCGACCAATTGAGGGGTGAATCATTATTTTGTAAAATTAATTTATGCTCAAGGTGTTAATAGTTACATATTGGGGAGGACATTACGAGATTGGATTTTTGGACTCAATACGGTACGTATAAGTTCTAGATCGTGTCGTTTAGTTTGGCCAACATGCCATAAATTTTCTTGGATTTGATGAATCGGGTTATTTCAACTGTATCGATATTTTTGTCATTTTGTTTATTGATGACATTTTTGTGTATTCCCAATCAAAGAAGGAGCATGCACAACATTTCCAATTCATTTTATGGACAACAGGCTAACATAAACAGTACGGTAGACTCTCTAAGAGTGGTTTTGGCTATGAGAGGTGCAATTTTTAGGCGAGTTCATATATGAGGTTGGGATTTTGATTAATCCAAGCAAGGTATCTACAGTTGTGGATTGGGGGGAACCTACGATGACTACGAGGGTTAGGAGTTTCATGGATTTGGCTATGTTATAATGTTAGGGGTCGATATGCACGGAATAAAAAATTTAGCCATGGATCTTCAATTAATCAAACATAAGAAATAAGCAAAATAAAAAGTCTAGGTTTTAAGAACAAACCTAGGGTTTAGAACACAATAAATTTTGAATATTCGATTACAATATGATGGGAAGAAAAGTATTTGTTGTAGATGTAGGGCTTCTTTGTTTTTCATTTCCAAAATCTTTCTTAAACCTTCTTAATGATAGGATCTTCTAGTGTATGATCCTCCCCAAAGTTAGGTGAATGGGTGGACACCTTTTGAGAGGAAAACCCTTGGTATAACTTTAGATATGTTGGTCTTCCTTTATCCTCCTTCACTAAAAATGTGAATAACATTTTCTATGACCCCTCTCAAACCATAGTGATGAATAATAATAATTAAAACCTCTTTCCCACAACTTTATATAAAAGTACAAAAGCTGGGCTTGTGTTAAAACTAGGTTATTGGAGAGCATGGTCCTAACTAAGTATTTGGACTACACAAATGACCATGGACAAATAAATAATTTAGATCTAAATAAATACTCAAAAATACTTTACATTCATCATAATTTTATTTCCTTTAAGTATTTAATCATAATGAATTCCGCTAAATAATTATGACTGCACTTCAATTTAATTATCATAGAAATCACTCAAATGTAATGAGGTCTTACTTAAAAAGTTGATAATTGTACATAATATGATTCCATTTGGTTAAATCAATTTGCCACAAATTGAATTCAACCAACACCTAATAAATTCCTTGATTCTTAGACTTAACTTATTTTTTTACTTCACCGGATTATAAATAATCTACTGATCAGCTTTACTTGTGAAAATAAATCTTATAAGTCTATCAAACGGGTATCCCGATCCATGTATCCCCAAATACGGATTCCAATGAATCAATATCTTATACCTACTTATATAATCCGTAGGAGTCAAAGGAATAACCACATAAGAATTACAATCCTCGTAATTCTTAGGATTAAGAATCTATGCACCCTATGCAAATAGTGTGACATATCCCAGTTCTAATCAAGACAACCTTTAGACTCAAATCTGACGAGTGGTCATGTATAATACATTTCTCAAATTTATCAATCATAATCCTATCTTAAACTATGGTACAAGCTTTAGAACATCGTACAGGTTCTCGTAGTTTGAGATAAGCTACTAAGATTTCATTTCAACCATTCCGATAGGATGTCATCTTCCAATTTAGGGTTTGAACTTTTCAGTAGTTCTAGATCCGGAATTCTAATATCCTTTTGATCAACCCGATTCCGACTCACTAGAATTGATACTAAGATCTATTTACTGACCTATGAATATGAAATAATATATTTAAACAAATATAAATCATTCTCTCAATCTTGATTCTCATTTCAAAATGGATAAAACAATCCTTTACTAATTAATAATGAATGTTATACAGGTGGTTTTATGAAGATTCTTAGTCTTAAAGCCATGTGTCCATGCACTTGACTCCCATTACCTCCACATGACTATTGATATTCCATGTTGGTAAGATCTTTGTAAAAGAATCTGTCAAGTTATCCTTACCTGTAGTCTTAGTCATGATGATGTCGCCCATCTGCAAAATATTTTGAATCAGGTTCTTCTTATGCTTAATGTCCTTCACCCTCTGATGAGTCCTTTGTTATTACAAATCTATAACTGCATCGCTATTGTAACAATAAATTGTAATAGCCTATTGTACAGCAAAAATAACTCCAATATCACTTTGTAAGTTCTTGAGCCAAAAAACCTTTTTTGATGCCTCAAAAGCGACAATATAATTTGCTTCCATGGTCGAATCAGCAATACATGATTTATTGATAGTCCTCCAACTTATGCCTCCACCTCCTAGGGTAAACACATATTCCAAGGGCAGTTTCCTAGAATCTCTATCCAACTAAAAATTTGAGTTCTTGTACCCAATGGGTACTAGTTTATCTACAGAGTAAATAACCACATTATCTTTATTTCGCTCCAAGTACTTGATAATATGCTTCACAACAATCAATGATCCCCATCTGGATTAGACTAAAAGTTATTTATCATGCCAACGTCATAGTAGATATATAGTCTAGTACAGACAATAGCATTATGTGAGGCTCCCCATCATTGAAGAATAAGGTATGTTCCTCATTATCTCTATCTTGTCATGTGCCGTAGGACAGAGATCATTTGATAAAGGAATTCCATGCCGAAAATGGAAAAACCCTTACTCAAAGTCCTGTATGTTAAACATTTCGAGCACTATGTTGATATAAGTATCTTGGTATAATCCCAACATCCTTTTTTTATCACGCAATACCTTAATCCTAAGGATGTGGATGGCTTCTCCTACGTCCTTCATATCGTATTGAGAAGATAACCACACTCTTATGCTAGAAAACACACTTACATCGTTCTTAATTAGAAGAATATCATCTACATAAAGTACTAGAAATACAACCATTCTTATGTCATTCTTCTTATACATACAAGTCTCATCTATGCATTGATCAAAACCAAAATATTTGATTACTTGATCAAATTGGATGTTCCAGGACCTTGACGTTTTCTTAATTCCATAAATAGATCTCTCGAGCTTTCACATCTTGATTTATTTTCCTTTTTTTATGAATCTTATTGTTTGCACCATCTAGATGCACTCGTTAAGATTATAGTTCAAGAATTTTGTCTTGACATTAAATTTCCAAATCTCGTATCGAGATATGTAACAATGGATAAGAGAATCTGGATAGAATTAATCACAGATACTAGTGAAAAGGTCTCCTCATAGTCAATCTCTTATTTTTGAGTGAACCCTTTCACAACAAGATGTGCCTTTAAGTTTCAACCTTCCCGTATACTTATATTTTGCTCTTGTAGATCCACTTGAACCCTATGAGTTTTATCCGTTTTGGAATGTCTATAAGTTCCCACACATGATTCGAATACATCGAATTCATCCCGGTATCCATAGTCTTTAGCCAAATATCAGCATATTTATCTTGGAGTGCCTGGTTGTAGTTAATGAGATAAAGTTTGTGTTCCCTTGGGACTTTACTTAAGTTCTCTAAAAAATACACAACCTACTAGGCTGACGCTTGACCCTCCCACTACGACATGGATCCACTTGAGGTTTAGTATAAGTAACACTTGAATCTTGATCATCAGTAATGCTCCCACTATAATCAGATAGTGCAAATGTTGATATCATGTACGAGTGGTTTCGAAGAATTTTATTATTATTATTATCCTCTTAGCTCTTGGAAGATAGTCTTTCTTTTTATCATGCGATTAATAATAGAATCGTCCTCCAAGAACCCAGCATTTGTACTAAAAATACTTTTCACTCGTTAGGATCATTGAATTCATCACCCTTGGTTCTTTTCAGTATCCCGTAAAACTAAATACATCCTTCCTTGATTCCAACTTCCCTTCCTCCTTTCTTAGCACATGTGTTGGGAAACCCCATATCCGAACATGAGATAGATTTGGCTTTCTCCTTTTTCCTTAGTTCTAGGGGAGTTGAAGAGAAATTTTTTAATGTATCTAAGTTCAATAAATATGTAGTTATCTCTAGTTCATAACCCCATTAGGAATCCGATAGATACAAATAGCTCATCGTGGACCTAACCATGTCAGGAAGAGTTATGTTCTTTTTTTTATACCATTTTTCTATGGAGTGCCCAGTCCAGACAATTGGGAAGTGATACCCAACTCTTATAAGTGTTGCCTAAACTCTTCTAAATGTATTCCCCTCCACAATTCGATCATAAAGTGTGGACTAGTTTTTGTGAAAACGCTCCAACTTAGGCTTATACTCTTTAAACATATCAAATGTTCAGATTTTTTACGCATTAGGTAAACGTATCCAAACATCGAGTAGTCATCAGTGAAATTGATGAAGTACTCACAACCATCTCTTACCCAAATGGTCATAGGCCCATATAAATTAGTATGAACTAGATCCAACACGTCTTTGTCTAATACCCCTTAGTCGTAAACTGCATCTTGGTCTTATTTCCTTCAAAGGAGGATTCACACAATGGAAGCACTTCCATTTCCAATGAACTCGATTGCTCATTTTAAACCATACTTTAAATCCTTTTTATTGATATGACCCAACTGCGAATGCTAAAGATATGTTTTGTTCAACTTATAAGGATTCTTTCTATTTAAGTTATTTCCATTTAGTAATGCAATACAATATTAAGCAGTTGTGGCAAGATGAGTATTATAATATAAAGATCACTTTAAAAAGTTCCATAACAGATTAGATATTTTCCATTTTGAATTAAAACTCCTTTATTAAAATAAACCAAATATCTATCAATCACAATCTTAGAAATTGAAATTAAATTCCTTCTAATGCCTGGAACATAAAAACAATATGCCAATACTAACTTATTTTATTCCCCAAAATATAAAACTAAATATTTTAGTGCTACTAGTGATGCCTTGTCCTGATCTCCCATGAACCCCTGCACAGAATTACAAACATAATTAGTGGCTCTGAAATCTACACATCGGGTACAAGAAGATTTAACTAAGAAATATGTCTCAATGATATAGGAGAAATTTCCATTTCTACTCTTTCTAGATAAGAAGATGGAGCATTATTTCTTTCATTGTCCCTCTTGTTTACATATGTAAAATTGCCTCTTGGCTTCTTACCTCCACCCTCGGACATAAATTTTTCTTGGATAACTTAAAATTATGCATATGTCCTGACATTCTTCTTCTTCTTCTTCTTCTTCTTCTTCTTTCCTATTAGTAGAGAATTCGATGGGACTTTCTTAGCAACCTTAACCATACCCTTATTCATATTGATATTCTCCACATCCTGGAGTTCCTTAAGAAGTTATGTCAGAGCGTAATCAAACTTATCCATAGAATATTTTAGGCGAAACTATTTAAAGGACTTCAGATTTGATTAGAGTATGAAGAAAACTTGGGTTCCCCATCGATTTTAGATCCAAGCACCTCAAGTTCTTCTATGATTGACATCTGCTTTAGAACCTTCCCAAGTATGGGAGTACCCCCAGGAATCTTGGTGTTAACCGCACTTATTATAGAATCTAACATTGTGTCATGGTGTTGATCCTCAAATATATCATTATGGTTCATAATCATGTCATAATAGGTGAACCTTTATTGATATTGATGCTGACGCTGCAACACATTAGTCATACAGGTGAACAAGTAGCAGCGACCCATCTCATCATCCTTCTGAGCACCCTTTCGGGTGCCCCTTTCTTCGACACGTCAAGACAGGATTCCGTGAAGACAAAATTAAAGTCCTTCGCAGTTGGTACACTGTCTAGGTTACTTTTCTAGTTTATATAGTTGATGTTGGTTTACTGCATGTTCTTTAAGATTGAAGAAAGTGGTTTGAATGATGATCCCATTTTGAAACTTAAGAATCATAAAATTTTGAAAAACTAATTAATTTCAAAATATACATGTGAGAAATTAACATTTTAATTCTAAAGTATCTCCCTCACCGCCATTTTAAAGTAAAATTCGATAAACAACCTAGTTCCTTTATGGAGTGAGATTTCTCGTGGGGAGTTTAAATCACCCACCTTGAAATTGATACATATATTTATTTCAATTATGTACTCGAAAAATTCATGAACCTCTGTCTAACATAATTGAATAGTCAACGTCTTTTGGTCCCATAATTAATGACAATGATTCTATGGGGGAGGATACCATTGGTTATGTCTAAGTGTATGCCACTGGTTCATTCCTCGAATTTAGACCCCTCGTGATGAACTTCCTAATGGGGTGATCATACTCACACACATTCTACATCTTAGAACTATCACTTAAGTGTTTTAATGAATCCCTGATGCTTTGGTTAATTGCATCTATGGTGGGGCAACCTATCGACTCATCATATCTTGATTCATAAAAACATCGATGGAGACCGTGGGGTTTATGTTAAATATCCTCTCCCACTTAGTATTTTGAAAAATCTTTAGGTTTTTAAGAAAATATTTATTCAATTATAAAAGACCAAATTTAAATCCTTGATAAATTCCAAACTTACTCCTAAGAATTAAATATCTTGGTCTAAAATTTTAATTTTCTTAAAATACAAGAATAATTTTAATTTTCCAAAACTAAATAAAATTAGGAGATCTTAATTTAATTCACACCTTTAAATTTAATTTCCATGATTTTATTCAATTTAGAAAAGAATAAATTAAACATAATTTTTCGGAGAAAATTAGTGATCTAGATATGCCTCGGAATAAATCAATGTTGTCCATAAAATTTTGTATTCCTGGGTATCCAATTAATTAGCACACAAATTATGGAAAATAATATAATAATGAGACATAGAAACAAATAAATAAATAGTTGCAGGAAAAAAATGAAGGACATAAAAGCACTTTTCTTCATGACCTAAACTTCTACAAGAAATAAAATTCTCCATGCATAAGAGGCATTGTAAAAGAAGACTTCCTTGTGGGCAAGATTAAAACTTTAAGTAGACTTCATCAAATGCAAATGTTCTTGAGGGTCTTGAACACTAGAAAATTATCCTCCATATTGTGTAACATTATGGGCATAACCACTGTGAACAACCACAAAAAATTATCCTAAAGCGACAAAATTCCATTCTACCCCGGATCATATCAATTCGGATCTTGTTCGGATTGATCCAAAATTCTCCTCTGATCGATCCTGGATACCTAGGACAATTTATTCTTACTCTCATTTTTGTCATGCAAAAATCTCCGTACTCCATCCAAAACTTCATGAATCCCAATGGAACAATGCCAAATACTTAAACCAACCCTTTATACATGATTCTAAATGCTTAAAAACATTCCAATCCCTTCTCACCGCTACCATAAACATTGATAATGAAATGATTACAAAACTAAATAATTATAACCATATCGAACCATAAGATGGAAAATAATTATGGTTAAACCACCTTAGAACCCATTCACACAAAAAATAAATGTGTGATCATAATGGAAGGGTTGTATTCGACAAGTCTTTGTAAAACTATGCCAGTTCAAAATCATACAAAAAGATACACCATTCACATAACATACAAACCAAGGCTTACTTTTTCGGACAACATGGATGATTCCAATGGATGATTAATCTAAGGCAAAGGCTCTGATACTAATTTTGAGGGATTGATATATGCTGAATAAAAATTTGAGCAAGTAATATTTGATTAATCAAACATAGGAAAGAGGTCAAACAAAAAAACTAAGTTTGAATAACAAACATTGGGTTTAGGATACAATACCTTTGCACATTTGGTTGCAATCCGACGGGGAAAAAAATATTTAGTGTAGATGTAGGGATGATATGTTCTTTTTATCTCTAAAACCTTTCTTAAACATTCTAAATTCTAGGATCTTCTACTATATAATCCTCCCCAAAGTCAGGTAGGTGGGTGGACACCTTTCTAGATGAAAACCTTTGCTAATTCTTGAGATATGGTGGTCTCTTTCTTACCTCCTTCATTAAAAATGTGAATAATATTTTCTCTCGTCTCTCTTAAATCCTAATGATAAATAATAATGATTAAAACCTAGTGATACTGATATCATACAATCGATTCGCCTAGGACTTAGGTCTTGGACAAATGTAATTAGATAACAATTATCGAAGAAAACACACATAAGAGATGAGAGAAACGAGATGAACACATGTGTTTAACCTTGTCCTACGTCCACTATATAGAGTATGTGACTAGTTTCACTATAATCAGGAACTAATGGCAATGGAATACATACATGTAATATTTCTTTCTCTAATAAAGTTTGATAGAGTAATAGTAAGGTTTTTGGGATTATCATCCAAGTGCAAAAGAAATGTTATGTCTTGTATAGGCTCGGGGTGTGCAGTGCCACACCCCAAGCATACATCCCACTCCTAGTTGAGGTTGTGGCTAATGAGATAGTGCCATATCTATATACATTAATCAAAGTGTAAGTACAAATTTCCAATTGAGTCAATTTGCATTTATTAACTTAATTCAGGACAAAACATTAGGCAAATAAATTAGCCTTTGTATTGTTGAACTCGTAAGCCTATGATGTGTTTGGTGAAAAGTTACTAGAGAAGCCTCTGAGATTACGCATCATGTCGTGTTCAGTTCCAAATTTTTCGTCGTTCTTTCAAGGATCTCTAAAGTATAGATGCATATGAAGTATGATACTTGGATTTTTAATTTTTGGTTTTTGGTGTTTACCAAAATGTCTGGAACTATTTTTTAAAATGTTTTTTGAGAGAAATATATATTTCCTTTAGTTCATTCGAATAAGAATTTAACTTCGTATTAATCAGATGTGAGTTTCGCTCACACGAGTTGTGGTTTTTGTTGGAGCGAGTTGATGGGTTTGTTAGAACGAACTTCAAACGAACATCCAATGGGTTTCTCTATTTAATAGTGTCTTACCTATTACAGGCTTGCTGAAGTATGTTCGAATGATATTTCTTGTTCCTTTAAATGAGACTTGAGTTAGTTTGAACAAAATAAGGTTATCATTCGAATGAACCTCTAGTTTTCATTTGAATGAACCTCGTTACCTCAAAATTCATGTTTTTTTAAATATAAGAGAGTTGGAAACAGTTTTCTAACTAACTTTAGACAAAAAAACGTTTTCACAATTATATTAAAAAGTTACCAAGTTCTACTTTCACCCAAATAGTTTAAGGATCAAAGTTTCATCTGTAATACCCGTGCCCAAGATTTTATTCCTTCTTTCATGTAATTTGTATTATATGTTGAAGTCTTGGTATTTGGATCAATATATTTCATCGACTATTGTTGGTGATAGAATATTCTTGTGTCCATTGTGCAATTTTTTGCAAGGTTCTAAAAAATGTGGGGCGTGATCGAGGCGTGGAGACCAAGCCTTAAGCCTTAGAAGCCTAGGCGGGCCCTAGGCGTAAAAAGGCGTGAAAAGGCGTTTAGGCCTTTTTAATATATTTTAATATTTTTTAACCATAACATGGCTATTAAAATACTAAAACTTCACATATCATAAAAATATGTGTGAATATTTGCAAATTAAAATACTATTTGAATATTTTGGATGAGATAATAGTCCGGTTTGTAAAAAAATCTTTAAAAGGCGATATCGTTTCACGAAAGCATTTTTGTTTCTAGAGAAAAAGTGCGCCTTAAGGGTTTTACCAAGCATAAGGCGTAAAAAACTTAAGGCGGGGCGTTTCTCCTAAGCCTCAAGCCTAGGCGGAGGCTAGGTGGGTTTTTTAGAACAGTGATTTTTTGGGGATCAATTTGGGAAAATTTGAAATTTTAGAAATATTCTGAGGTTCAATTGAGAATGACAGTCGTTCAAACAAGATCCCCATATTGTTTGAACAAAGACCCTTTTTGTTCGAACGAGAAGTCTATCTCGTTTCAAATAGGCTTCTAACGAAGATCGAATGAGCCTCTTTTGCCTAAGATTTTCACCCCCATCAGTATGTCATTCAAACACCGTTCAAATGAGATTTGTAATCTCATTCGAACGAGGTGCAATCTTGTTCGAACGACCCAATAAGATATTGTTTATATCGATTTGCTCTTGTGGGATGCCATATTTTAGTCCCTTGATTTGATGATGTGTCGACTTCTGGTGAACACGAATGATTAAAAACATGATTGGTGTGGTAGTCTTGAGTTTTAAAATGTGTCTGTGGTTTATTTTGAGGTTATAAGAAGAGAGAGGGAGTGGGTCTTCTCTCCCATCATTCAATTCAACATTGTTATCTCTCTATCTCTCTCTTTATAAGATCCAAGAAACCCATATTCTTCCCTAATTGTTTCCTCCATTGACACACCTTACCAATACCATTATACACCACTATCAAGCTTGTTCTCCATCGCGAAGAATTTGTCAGGGAAGAAGTGGTAGAGCTAAGCTAATAGGAGTAACTTTGGAGTTATTTTGACGAAGCATTTGGAGTCTTTGGAGGTAAGAACTTCCATCTTCATCCTCTTAGTTATCTCCTATTCAAACCATAAGGTAGAGTTTTCCTCTTGCTAGTATTTCAAAGTTTCTAGCTACAAAAATGTGTAGGATGCATGCTAGATGATATTTAATGCCAAAAATTAAGTTATTTGCTAATATATATGCATCTTAAAAAAATGATTTTTTAGAAGATAAACCTTATATGGAAGAAAGCATAAAAAATATGATCCAATTATTAATATCTTGTCTAAGTACATTTTAAGGAATTTATAGGCTTGAAATCCTGTTTCACATGTGTAGAATCATGTAATAAGATAGAATATGGAATTTTAGACTTGATAAATTATGATGAAATGGGTTTTATGAAGAAATGATTACATGTGTAAAAGCATCCCTAAAATGTGTTGTATATATTGTTATAATGAATAAAACGATATTTGAAGTCATATGTGATAATGGGGCAAAGTTATGAACATTTTGTGAAAATAGCCTTGGATGATTAAATGAATTTTATGTGGTAAGCATAAAATGATAAACATGATTTTTGACTTAAAATCATAGAAAGGATGTTTGGAAAGGAAAAGTAGATTTTTAGTGCCATGATGAGTTATTAATGTTTTTACAAAGTTATTATGAAAGAAAGGGTAAAATGGTGATTTTGACAAATCTGAGGGTTATAGTGGTTTGACTCCTCGTTATACCTTATTTGTTGTTTTTTAGTGAAAACAGATAAAGTTGGTAAATTCACACAACAATGTAAAATCATGGTATAAATCGTAGAATGAAAAAATGATCTAAATGACGTAATAATGTGGACAATAGATAAATTTTAAAACACATTAAAATGGACTCATATGACATCGGGATAATTAAGGATGGTCCGAAGCCTTGTGCTGAGAGATCTAGAGTCACTGGCCAGAGCATAAGGTAACATTGCCAGTGGTGTGGAGCCCATTAAAGTATGCGGATATTGGACAATTCTGAGTAAAGATAATGAGAAGGGAAATGATAATGGTTGTGCTCGAAAATATTTAAGTTAGACAACCTAATGAAATGTGATATGAAGGAGACTAATCAATAAAATATGATTAATAGTATCAAGACCCTGCAAAGGGTTGCATGAAATAATTAAATGTGAGTATGAGCTCATAGCTCGGGTGCATTGTGTAGTAATTGCATTAATACTAGCTAAATTGTTAAACATTTTTGGAATTGATTAAAATACATGTTATATGTACAGTATTTTTCTAGAAAACATATATCTTAGTATTGCCCACCCTGTTGAGCGTTCTCTCACCCCTGCTTTTTATGTTAAACCCCCCACCCCCACTCCAGGTACCTTGAATAGGGACGTCTGGAAAGACACGAGTAAGGCCCAAAAGGGTAATCAACGTCGTTAGTAGCTCTATTATTTTTAATGAAATTATGTTTGGAACATTGGTGATTCGGGATATTAAACATTTTATTCAGGCCTTTGGCCATGGTTTGTAATAATATAGGGATGATTATGGTTTAATTCTTATTTAATTAGCATTGTGGATTAAATCATATTTTTTTAAATAAACCTTCTAAATTGACTTAATCAATTAAAGTGGCCATCGTTTTTCCAACATAAAACTAGTAAAATTAATCTTTAATAAATGGTGCAATCAAAAGTGTTTTCCTTAATTGATAAAACTGGACTCCCCCCCCCCCCCAACTCATTGATTTGGCGCGGGTTGACCCAACGGAGACCAAAACCTGAGTTGGGGCATAACATCATCTTTCTTATGCTTTGAGATCTTATGTGGGTACCAGTTTGTTTCTCTCATCATCTTAATAGAGAAAATATTTTGTATGGTGGACTTCGTATTGTGTTTACTGTGTTGAAGTGTAAACACGATGATTCAGTGTTCCAACTCTGTAGATGGTTGTTGACCCTTATCGGTAGATACCGAGACATGTGCGGACTCACACATTATGGCAGCTTGCATGGGTGGACTCCTGCGTTACACTATGGAGGAGATGTTGATGATACAAGAGAGTTAAGGTTTGGGAGGGCCTCGAGTCATTTTATAAGTCTACTGTCTATCTTATGTAAAACCTTATCAGAGTGATATGTCCGTCTAGGCGGTCCAAGATTTTTCCTATTATGGGATTTCCTTGTACATAGGCATGTTGTGTGATTATTTTACTTATTTAATTTTCTAATTACCTTAATGTATATTTTAGGTTAAAGGAGATAAAATTTAGTAAATCGATTTATTGATTCAGCTCGATTTAAGATTAGTGGATAAGTTTTAATTTGGGATAAGCTATTTAAAGTTGTTATAATTAATTTTAGAAAATTAAGAAATAGGCTTTATTTCTTCTTAAGACCATATGTACACCTCTACCTAGCATAGGTCATTTTCAAATTGGTATCAGGGCAAGAACGTTAAGTTATCGTGTTTAAATCCATGTTTAGGCATGAACGTTGGTGTTTTTTTTTATTTTGATGGTGTTTTGGCCCCTAGAGCAGCGATGTTTGATGGGTCAAACTTCACATACTAGAAAATGCGTATGAAATCAGTACTTAAGGCTATAGATGAGCGGATATGGAAAGTAATACTTAATGGGCGGGAGCCTCTTACAACCTTAGTTGGTGAAAATAGGATTCCCAAGCCCGTAAAATCAAACAGTGCGGCTGAGCATAGGTTATAAAATTATAACTCATGTGGTTTAAGTCATTTGTTATGTTCTATCCCCTGGAAGAGTTCTGCCATTTTATGACATGCAAAATGTCTCAGGAGGCTTGGGACACACTCCAACTCACCCATGATGGAACTAGTGTTCTTAACGCTTTCAAACTCAAAAACCTGGTCACTCAGTTTGAGACCATTATGGGGTTTCAGAGTGAGACCTTCGATGAGTTATAGATTAGATTGTTCAACATTGTGAACTCATCCTTTAACTTGGGTGAGAGAATACTCAAAACCGAGTAATTAAGAAAATATTAAAGTCCTTACCTGAAAGATTTAATTCAAAAGTGATAGTTTTGAATTCCTTGGGTACTTTGGACTTTATGAAACTTTAAGAGCTTGTAGGTGACCTAGAAACTTATGAGCTCAACATTATATACTCTAAAAGGATGGAAAAGGACAAAGGCCTTACTTTGAAAGCCCGAAAGGAGGAAACGCTTGTTCGGATGATGAATTTGATATCGAGTCCGAAAATACGGCCATGTTAGCAAGGAAATTCAAGAAATTTCTCAAGTTTTAAAAGAAATCGAAAGATGAAAAAAAGAAGTATAACAAGTTCAGTCACTTCCCTCAAAATAATAATGATAACTTTAAGAGGGATGAGTTGAAAAAATGCTTTGGTTATGAAGGCTATGGCCATAGGGCAATTGATTATCCCACTAAACTAAGGAATAATGGCAAGAAACTGAAGGTGTACAATGTCACCCTTAGTTATAATGATCCTAAAGATGGACCTAATTCCCCCATTGAGCATAACTACATTGCATTTATGGCTTTTCATGCGAGCCTTGATGAAAAATCTTCGCATGAAGATAGTTCTAAACATGATATTTTCATGGCCGTTGTGTTTGAATCTCAAGTGAGTGATGGTAAAGAGAGTGGAGAAGAATATGAGGACGATGAAGAGGAGGAAAGTGAAATCTAAGTTTCCTTCCATGAGTTGTATGTGAAAACATTGAGGGGGAAAAGGCAAACTTGAAGTTGGAGGCTAGGTTGAAAAAAATGCCATAGGAGATGATAATGCTAAATTGGTTGAGGAGCTTAGGGCACGTGAGAGGATTCTTATAAAGAAGCTAGAGTATTCTAAGGGTGAGAGAGATTTCCTTAATGGTTTAGTGGAGGTTTTGAATAAGGAGCTTCTTGATTTTAAAGAGCCTAAGCACTTACTCTAGTCTAGGATAATGGAGTTGGCAGAGAGATTGAGAGACTCAAGTCATGTCAAATTGGATTTGGAGTCTTGGTCGAAAAGGTTTGATAAAATGCTAAGCACCAAACAAATAAAAGATAACAAGTATGGGATTGTCTTAGATAATCAAAATACTTTAATTACCCAAACAAAGACCATACATTTGTGAGAGTCAATCGTTGTTAAGAAAGTTAAAACAGGTCAACCCTTAAGTAACACCCCTCATTGTGTCTACACATGCACAGATTGTGGTACAAAATGTCACGTTAGGAGTTTTTTCTTTGATCTCAAAAATTTTCCTAGAAAGTCTGAGTCTATAGTCATTAAGATCCCCAAACCCCTTGAGAGTCACGTTACATCTATGGGTTAGGAGATTCAATTTGAAGGATTTACATGCTAGACTTATTGGTTCTCATTTCCTTACAAATGATACTTTCCATGCTACAACTAATGGTTGATTGTGTTTGCATGTTTTCATACACTAGATTTTGTACTTCATGGTATACGTGTTTGATAATTGTATGTGGGTTGAATCTTTCGTATTTTAGTTTTTCATTTATTGGGTTATATTAAAAAATACAAAAAGATTTTGTTTGCTTCTTGATATTTTTTAAATTGGTATCATTTTGAAAAAAGTTTAAAAACTCATAAATATTTTTTTATTTATGTGTTGTTTAGTTTTACACATTTTGTGTCGCATATTGATGTGTTTGGATCCAATTCATCCCATATTTTCATATGGCTTGGACACTTGATTATGATTTTTAATGCTTATTAGATTATTCATATTATTCTTGCATGGAGTTTTTCGGCGTTGATTTTCTTTATGGATTCAACTTTGCATACGCCTATAAAGAAAAATGCATGAGTTTTTGATACTTTAACTCCACATGTTATATTTGAGCTATATGAGATGTTCTCCTAGCAATCTTACCATCTACATATTTTGTGACTATAGGTTATTTGTGCATGTAAAAACCGTTTTCTCTGAGATTATTTTATTTTTATTACATATATAAGGGTACACGGGAATGGGATATGAAAGGAGCAAATGTCCTTTGTGGGAACGCCACCGTTAGCAAGTGCCTAAAACATGGAGAGGAAAAAAAATAGAAAAATTGCGAAGGCCAGCATTTTTCTTTGATTTATTTTTTAGACATGGTATCTTCAAAAGAATTGAGAGAAAAAATATGATATATGGTTATCTTTTAAGGGTGTTATAGTTGAAGATCACCGGGTTTGCATAATGAATACTACTTATGATTATCATGTGACAACGCTATTGATTTGTAGAATCATCAATATTCTAGGCTTGTGTGCATTGTGTTTGTTTGTTCATAAAGTTCACTCTATCTATGATTTGAGTCTAAATCTTAGTTTCATAAAGTTTTGCAGTCAAATATAACTCCTTAAATATGTTTGAATGATTGGGTCGTAATTCGTTTGTATCCTTTTTATGCCCACTCATTTCATACCACATGTTTAGACACATCGATTGTATGCTAGTGTCAACTTTTTTGTTTGGTCGTTTGTACCTATACATGTGCCTGAGTGTCATGGGTATATTTTTCATATATATATATATATATGATATTGTTTTTCTTTGAGTCTTTGCATTTGAATTTAATCCATGTTTACTACGCACTTTATCTTTGAATTAAATTGGCATGCTATATGATCATATCGTTATCTATTGTTGCTTGTATGCATTGATGCCTCATGATCTCTAGCACATTTTAGTAGTTATTATATTTGCATCGATATTGGTATTAATTGATTAGTTTGTGGATTACTTTTTCTTTTGTTACCATGTTGTGTATTGTTTCACTTTACACCATTGCATGATATTATTCCTTCTTCCATTTTTTGGTCTCACATGTTCTCATTTTTGGGGGATAAGTAATTAATGGGTAAGAAATAGTCTTATGCATCCATTTTTTATCTATTCTTGAACAAAATGGGGGAGTAATGGGATCTTTCACTTTAGTTTTTAACATATCTTTATCTTAAAGGGATCTGTCTTTCCTAGGTTGGGATCATTGGACATAGGGGGGCTTTTTATTCTTATGCAGATTGCATACCTGTTATATTCTCTCTGCATTTGAAAGTGTGTTTAGGTGTGTAGCTTTGGAACATTCAGCTAAGTTTTTTTAGCGAGCAAAGCTACTCATCATATGTGTCTATCGAGCAACTGTACTTTTTCCTTTTGGGGCTGAGGATTTAGTCTATTAGATAGCTTCATGGTCTATAGGTGTTTTTGTTTTTGGTTTTGTCCTAGAATAACAAAATGGGGAGATTTGTAAGGACATATTTCTAATCGAGTCAATTCTTATGTATTGGCTTAATTTTGGACAAAATATTTGAATCATTAGTTAGTCTTTTTATTGTTAAACTCGTAAGCCTATGAAGTATTATATGAAGACGTAGCGGTAAAGCTTCAGAGATTAAGCATTGTGTTGTGTTTTGTGCCACATTTGTCTTCGTGTTTTCGAGGATCTCTAGGTATGGATACATATGAATTATGATCATTGAATATTTAATTTTGGGTTTTTGTTTTATAATAAAATGTCTGGAAATATTTTTTTGGAGAAAAATATTATTTTGGTTTAGTTCATTCAGACGGGAATTTAACTTTTTTTTTTTAATGAGGTGTGAGATCATTCACACGAGTTACATTTTTTTAATGAATTGATTGGTTTTTTAAAATAAACTTCAAATGAACATCCAATGAGGTTTCTTTGTCTAATAGTGTCTAACCCATTAGAAGCTCGTTCCTAGAACATTAAAACGAGATTGCGTGTTCCTTCGAACTAGACTTATATTCTTGAATGAAAAAAGTTTTTCATTGGAATGAACCCCTAGTTTTCATTCTAATGATCCTTGTTGCCTCGATATTCGTGTTTTCAATATATAAGAGTGCTGGCATCAGTTTTCTATGTGACTTTTGGCGAAAAACATTTTTCCATATATATCCAAAAGTTCCCAAACACTAGCATTACACCAAATCCAGTGAATGGTCAGGCATTGGGGGTCATGGCCGAAAGTCGTGACCATATCGACCTTGGCTTCACCATATCCATGACCCAGTGTGGTCATGAATGCTTTTGGAGGTGGTCACATCCAAATCCATGACCCACATTGGTTAAAGATTTAGTTCGTGACCAAGGCGCCAAAATCGCGCAAAACTTCCCACCAAGTTTGGTCACAGTAAGGTCACGACCGTAGTCCGTGACCAATGCTAAAATACACATCCAGTGGGTAATGGATTTGGGTCATGGCCATTTTAATGAATGGGTCACATCTTTAGACCATGACCATATGGTTTCTTACATAAAAAATTAATTGGTCATGGTGGTAAGTCACGACCCTAAGCCATGACCAGGTTTCTTATAACAAAAACACCCGTCCGACTTTCATCTTTCTTTCGGCTTCAAACCCTCAAATCTCTCTCTCAATATCAACAATCTCTCTCTTTTAATCTCAATGTTAACCCTAATTCATTGTATATATGTGTGTATTTCTATGTATATGTGTGTGTATTTCTATGTTATGTGTGTATATATGCGTATCTATGGGTATTTTGTGTTATGTGTGTATATATGTGTGCTTGTGTGTGTATTTCCATGGATATGTGAATGTATGTGTGTATATGTGTGTGTATGTGCATATAGTTATTTTTTAAGAAACGAGGATGCATAAATCAATAAACCCTACACATTGTAATGGGTTTTTTATTTGACAAAATATTGTTCAAAACCCTAGACATTATATTTTTTGAGAAAAAATAATTTAATGGATTTTTAATAAGTAAAAAAATCACGTCTATCGTGTTGTGAGTTATATATGTTCCATCATATTATATTGGTGGTTATATACTCGGGGTGTAGGGGTATGGTATATGTGTATATAGTTATTCTTCAAGAAAAAATGATGTATAAATCAATAAACCCTAGACATTGTATTGGGGATTATTTTTTTGACAAAATATTGATCGAAACCCTAGATATTATATTTTTTTGAGAAAAAATAATTAAATGGATTTTTAATAAGTAATAAAAAATAATTTCTACCGTGTTGTGGGTTATATGTGTGTCATCGTATTATATTGGGGGTTATATACTCGGGGTGTATGGGTATGGTGTTGAAGGGCTATCCATCTGTGGGTTTTATTTTGTGACTTTTTAATTTTAGTATTCTAGTATACATATGAGGGAGAATATGTGACAACCCGCTCTCCGAAATAAGGGGTGGCCAGCCCGATACCTCGACATAATGGAATCATGGATGGATATCATCCTCAGCATCATAACAATAATTAGGTATATAAGTAAGCCACTCCATAAATCAGAAAGCAGGTTGTCAAAATTTTGATTTAAAATTTTTTTTTAGAAATAAATTAAAAAACCCAAATCTGACAAAAGTGGAATTTCCATGGAACATATAGACAGTTAACCAAAATGATATACAATAAAAGAGCCAAATAATCTGTCGGTCCACAGTTACATCACAATGTTTCACAATCTAATATATGCTACACACCACATCCATTAACAATTACAAAATATGGGTCACTAGCCCGAATGTAAGACCCAATCATAACTAGATTCCAAAGAGGAGGGCGTCTAACAACATCCTGCAATAATCCGCAAGGTCATACAACTCATCAAAAGCATTAGAAAGGAAATTCATAACGGTCGCCCTTGCGGAGGAGCACCTGAGCATATACAACAATATGCACAACATAGAAAGAATGAACGGGTCGGGGCCCGATTTATATATGATTCCCAGAAGAGTAAGAAACATGATAGATGTGGACAATGAATCATAAATGATATGAAATGAGAATCTAACCACCTAATCATAAAATGTGATAATGCAATTACATATGTTTCTAACAATTATAAAATTAGGCAAGAGAAATTAAATTAATTCTCATTTATTCCCATACCTTATAAATTTCCATTCCTTAACAGGAATATAATTACCATCACATATCTTATGGCAATTTACATACCTCAAGTCCCACTTGAGTTAGAAAGGTTATATTCATATACATATAACGTTTCTAAGACCGGCCCTCCGGGTTTCCCCACTGGGCGCGCCCCTAAATGATTATCATCTTCCAAGGCCTATCTATACAAGACAACCTGGGCACCTAACGCGCGTCGGGAAGTGGTCATATGCCTGCGAGTGAGTCATAACCACACCCGGAATTACCTCACTACCGCAGAAAAACATATACATAACCCGCATATGATCGAGGACTATCGTCAGCCTGCATTCAATAGTCAGGGGACATCACCTCATGCGCGAGCTTCCCTTATGATAGCATTTAGAGAGGTGTGTTTAAGTAATTTAACAATTACCAATTTATCCCATTTTCATTATCATGAATCTCATGTGTTTCATTTTACTTGAAACATTTATCTTTGAATATTTCTTATTCAATTTCGTCATATCATTAGGTCCCAAAGTATTCTCTAAACCATTTCTCGAATTCTTATAAGACCCAAGATTTTATATACCACCAAGGGCATCTAACATCTCCACATATGGGCTTAGAACTCTAACTTTAACTAATTTCCCAAAAGAAAAGTGATACCTAAGTATCACTTTAATTACCCCAGAACTAACCCCAAGTGATCCCACTCAACTATAGGGTAACAACCACACTCAACTAGGACTCTAAAATCCTAATTTTTACTTCATACAAGAAGGTTCCTATTTCCTATTTAAAAGAAGAAAGCTAGGAAACAAAATAAATCTAAGAGTGAAAAACAGGGGACCGGTCGACCGGTCCTAAGGCCGCGGTCGACCGCGTCTCAAATATTTACCTTCGTAGGAAAGCAGAAAGTCCAGGAAAAAGGGGGTCGGTCGACTGGTCACGGACCGCGGTCGATCGCACGCCAAAAATCAGGCCTTAGTGAGAAAGCAGTGTGCCCTCCCCCGAAGGCCCGATCGACCGGTCCTGGGCACGCGGTCGACTGGTCATAGCAGACCCAAAAACCCTTCCTCTTCCAACAACCAATCTCCACATCATTTATTGCTACCAAAATATTTTAAATGCATCCAACACCAAAACCTATACCCAATAATAATTCAAAGCAACCTCCACGGAGTTAAAACCCATGAATCCACCAAAAATCCCTAATATCCATAAACCATACATAACCATAACTATCAATGCAAATTACTCTACTTAAATCATACACTAGCAAGTAGAAAACTTGCCTCAAGGTTGTAACTTCAGATTTGGTGAGGATTGTAGGCAAGATCAACACCCAAGCTTCAATCTCTCTTTCTCTCCTTAGGTTTCTTCTTCTTCTCTCTAGGTTTACCAATTTAATTAAAGGAATAATAACTTAGTTGAAGACATAAATCGTGGCTTAGGCTTAAAATTCCAACTTAAGTGATTAATATGCGGTAAAATAATACGCATCTACTCATATAAACTACAACTAGTCAAAAGTGCCCGAAAACTAGAAATACAATATGGCACACAATTTGACTATCTCAAACCTCCCGGAACTAATGGCACCCTCCAAATTATCATTTGCAGATTTTATAATTCAGTTTAGGTTCCGATTTCATTTTAAGCCCAAATGTCATTTTAAATTCTTATGACATAATAAAACATAACATAGAAAAATTCACCTCTACATACGGTAAATATGCAACATCATAGTAGATATTAACTTATCTTTCTTAAATTAATACCTACTCCACAAATCAACATCTTTATCTAATCACTATAATTAGCAGATTAAATATCAAATAGAATCTCAAAAGCGAGGGTTATTACATACTCCCCCCCTTATGAGAATTTTGTCCCCAAAATTCAAGCGTACCTCGTATAAAGAGATGCAGAAATTTCTCCCGCATGTCATTCTCGCACTCCCACATAGATTCCTTGGCATTATGGTGACTCCATTGAACCCGCACCAAGGGCAAGATACGAGACCTCCATCTATGCTCCCCATGCTCTAATATAGCAACCGGTTATTCTTCATATGAAACATCGGGTTACAAATCAATATCCTCGAAAGGAATGTGCCAAAGCGCACCTTCACATCTCCTATACTTCTTTAGCGAGGAAACATGGAATACATCATGAATTTGTTGCAATGGTTCTGGTAAAACAAGTTGATATGCCACGGGACCCACCTTTGCAATAACTGGAAATGGTCCAACAAAGCGCGGGGCAAGTTTCCCCTTTTTACTGAAATGCTTTATCCCTTTCATGGGTGACACTCTAACCAAAACTTGGTCCCCAATCACCAATTCCATGTGTCGACGACCCGCATCGGCATAGCTCTTTTGACGATCTTGGGCTATCCGAATGCGATTCTGAATTGTGTTTGTTATGTTGATAGAGACGATATTGATAGAGACGATATTGATAGAGACAATGTTTCGTGCGGTGGACTCCGTATTGTGTTTGTTATGTTGTGGTGAAGAAGTGCTGATTTTGTGTTCTGAATTCGTAGACAGTTGTTGAGCATATTGAGTGGATAACTAGGAGTGTGTGAACTCACACGTTTTAGAAACTTGCGTGGGTGGACTCGTGTGTTGAACTATGGAGGAGAGGTCAAAGATACAAGAGTGTCAAGGTTTCCAAGGGAGTTGAGTCATTGTGTAAGTCTAATGTTTGTCTTATGTAAAGCCTTATCATAGTAATCTTCTTAGCTTGGTCATATGAGGTTTTCCCGTGCGAATTTTCCTCGTACATCAGTTTTTGTGTTGTTTTACTTATCTTATCTGCTAATCACCTAGATGCATGTTTTAAATTAAGAATAAAAAATTTGGCAAACCAATTTATTGCTTGAACTTGGTTAAAAATAGGTGCGTAAGTTTTTATTTGGGATAAGTTATTATAATAAATTTGAAAAAAAATGAAAAATAGGATTTATTTGTTCTTTAGATTATCCGTACACCTCTTCCTAGCATAGGGCATTTTCATAGAGTCTTCATAAAGAATATTCCCCTATGAGGGTTATTCATCTTCGATAACGGTGGTGTGTACATATTCCTAGAATGCCCTAATCATGATTTCCAAGCCTGTAAAATATATCGGTGTCTGTCGAGACGTGATTAGGTGTTCGTCTCGGACTATAGCACCCATCTCATACTGAGATTTTTATTCTCTATCATTCGTGTCAGTTGAGGCTGACACCCATGTAGATGTAGGTGAGGTTTGTCTCATATATGAGACGAGACTAGGGGGCTGGTAGGTTTCCTGAGGGTCATCAATACGAGTCCATTATAGGTTGAGACCACTGTCGGACGAGACCATTCATGTGGTCTAGGGTGAGACTATTGGTTTCTTTTGAGGTATAAGCTTATAATGATCATTATTTTTGGTTTTCGTCTGGACGGTACCACACTTATGTATATCAATTACACCCTATACCTTAGCCTTTGACCTCAGTTGGAGGTTGAGGTTTAAATGTGGTCCCCTATGGCTATAAGACAAATCTTGTGGTTATCTACTCTCGTCCTGATGTACAGTTCACATATGGTAACCTTGGTGTCCTAGTTGTCTATTAGTTGTCACTCGTACCTTGGGGACACATTGGCCAGGCGGACATAATGGTCATATCACCATCATATGCTTTGGTCTCATAATTTGTCCAGTTTTTTTACCACACCTTGGTTATGTTAAAGGTGGTGTCAACTCCTAGGCATGTTTGGGCTATACATGCAGCCTTTGCTATCCAAATATTAAAATTTGTGCCAAATCTTTGCATCCATTTGAGGTTAATGGGTGTGGTTTAGGCGGGATTTATCACTTCTGCCATCTCCCTCATGATCGAAGGAGAGAAAAATGATTCCCAAATTTTTTCTCTTTAATTGTGACATTTGAACCTCCTCTAATCATCTTCCCAATGACCTTTGTTCCTTTTTTAGTTTGTCGCCTTCACTCTCTTTAATTCTTATTTGATTGTTTTGCCTTTTTTGTTTTTTTAATGAGTGTTTTTGGGTTTGTACCTCCTCTTATGGTGGTTTTTGTGGTGGTTATAGATTTTTAGAGTGTTAGAGTTGGTTTTTTAGGAATTAAGGATTTTTACCAAAGTTTAGGGTCTTTTTTGGGTTCTTTGGTAGGTTGTCAGAAACTAGGTTTTGGATTCTTGAGTGTTCTTCATAAAACTTATCCTTTTTTCCTTATTTTATCATTTAGATTTAGAGACCCTTCAGATAATATTTTATTAATGTATCGAATTTTTTAAAAACTTGTGTAGAGTTGTCTCATCTCCATAACTGTCTCAACCGAGAAAGGGAAGAGGTTAAGGCTAACCTGAATCGAGAGAGGTCGTTGATACCTTTGTCTCCAACACTTTTCGCTATTATGAAGGCCCCCTTGTGTATAACCAACTTCCTATACAATGACATTACATTAGGATCTCTAAGTGTTATTGACATCATTAGTGACACCACATCATCATCTTCTAAGGGCTACAGTCCCTCTGAATGTCTGGGCCTTCGCTAGGACACTACAGACTTTAACTCTGACTCTTTTAAAGAGTCAATGAGGGTAATAATGGCTTCTCCTAGAGTGGATGAGATGACATACTTTGTTGAACCAAGTAATAGATGTCACCTAAGTACCTCATCTCATGCGCAGGTGGACCCTGATCCCCCCAATCTATGACATATTTGATGACAAGATAGGAGGGTAAATTCCTCCACCCCTCAAAATGTCCTAGCCTTTGACTTCCATAACTAAGGTAGAGTTTAAAGGTCGAGATCTCCATGGAAAATTTCCTACTATTGAGGATGAAGGTGATGAGGAGGCATTTGAAATTGATATAAGTGGTTCATCGGCTTAACCGAGTGAAGTTCATGAGATCGATCTTATCATTTGGCGATAGTTCTACGGTATTAACTCGTCCATTATCACGAGGGCACTGGATGAGGACAAAATGGCTTACGACCTTAGAAATAAGAATAATATTTCCGTCTATCAATAGATGTTCAAGGTTGGATTTTTTCTTCCCATTAATTCAACCATGGGGGGATACACTCGACTATTGGTGTTGCTCCCACTCAGGTGGCCCCTAATGCTTAGATAATACTCATGGAGTTATAAATTCTATCAAATATCTCGTAGGAGGAAGACTTACCCCTAGATTTCTTCCGAGTGTGATACTTGGTTGTCACAATGAAGTTCAACCCATGTTACTACCATTTTGTATCATGCAAATTATATCGTAAGATCTAACATATAAACTAGACTTCCAACTATGATTTGAAGTCTCGTTATTTATTCATCTCAAGAACATGGGATCTCAGTGATGATGAGTCATCGGACCTCAGAGAAATCATGGTGCCCCTTAAGTGGGATTGAATCTCTATCTCAACCAAGGGTTATCCAGTTCTGAGCATAAATATTAGAAATAACATAAAAAAATTAGGGGGGAGCCGATGGTCTGATTATCTTCAAAGAGATGATTAAACCTGAAATCCTTCAATTTGTTTGGATGGGTTCAGACACATTGGAGTCCTTTCATAAGATTTCTTAAATTTTTTCTTACCTTTACTTGTGTCTTAGTTAATCTAAGTCGATACTAACAGTTGATATTTTTCATTTTGCAGATCATTTAGCAAATAAACCTGGCCATGTCCGGGAGATGGAAACTCCAACGAGTGATAATATCTTGGCCAAGGTTTAGGGCAAGATTACCTGAACGATGACCCAAGGTAAAAAATGATGACAACTAGCCCTAATGCAGTTGATAGATCAAAGAATAAGAAGGGGCCCAGTGGGGTTTCGACCTTTCCTTCCCAATAGAAAAATCAATTTTTTTTATCGAGATGACCCCCTACTCTCAGCTTCCCTATCTCGAACAACGTGTTGACCACAGAATGCTTGGATCAACTATCTTTGAACCTTGATTCTCTTCTTGGGAGTAAAACTAAGTTTGAGGAGGTTATTGCCTCAGTGGTCCCTTCTAGTAATAGTCAATATCTCTATCATTGCTCTCCAACACCTTCGTCAATTGGTGTTGGAGGTTTTTCCCAAGATTAAGCTATCTGAAGAGGTTGCATCCAATATTAATGACATGAAGAAGTAGTTGGTAGACCAGAATGTTGCCCATGAGGACAAGACATAAAATCTCTAGGAACATTATAAGGAGTCGAATGTGAATGAGAATCATAAAGTATAAGTGACAGAGTTAAGGAGATTTTGAAACTATAGGAAAAATGTGAAAAGAGCATCCGGGGGCAGGCAGTGAGTAGGTTATGGCTGAGTTCAAGGAGAGTGAAGAGTTTGTTTATTATTGCATCAAATACATGGACATGGATGGTAAAGTTTCTTGAAGATGAGTTGTCAAAAAATTCTCTAACCCCGTCTCTAAATACTCCCAGTTGGTCAAGACTTTTAACTCTCTGAGCTTGGCTAATCCATAGAGTATTACTTCCCTTCGGGATATAAAAGTTGTAATCAACATTATAGGGGTCGTGGAACTAGAGGGAGATGGGGACGAGATGACCAAGATTACAAATAAAGAGTATCAAACTAGTGACCAAGATGCCACTACCACAGTCCAAGAGGGATCGATCGTCCCTGAAGCCACAACTACTGATGTCATGGTGGATGAGACTTGAGTTCGGATGTTTCTGATTCTTGGGCGATCGCATGTGTTTTTCGATGCCCACTTGCTTATTATAATTTCTATTCTCATACCACTTTTAGGATTAACAATTATTAACTTTAATTCTTGACACCTTTTTTTTGGGCTTTTTGTGAATGTTTCCTCTCTAATATACTTTGTTTTCTTTATTAAATTCTTAAGTGCAGTTTCTTCCCTTATATTCACAATAAAATGATGTTTAAGTCTCACCATAATGATAATGATGTTTAATTTTCCCATCGCGGGGTTTTTATTGAGATATGTTTAGAAGATGAGATTTCAAACACTCTCGTACCACAGAGAGATATTTAATTTTGACTTCGCCATAAAATAATGATGTTAAGTCTGACCAGAAAAATAATAATGTTATATTTTCCCATCTCTCGGGGTTTTCATTGAGATATGAATAAAATACGAGGCTCCAAACACTCTTTTTCCTCCGAAAGAGAGATTTAATTTTTACCTTCATCATAAAATAATGATGTCAAGTCTCACCATAAAAGTAATTATGTATAATTTTCCAACCTCTCATGGTTTTTATTGAGATATTATTAGGAGACGAGACTCCAAACACTCTCGTACCATCGAAAGAGATATTTACATTTTACTTTCACCATACAAAGTAGTGTTAAGTCTCACCATAACAATAATGATGTTCAATTTTCCCACCTCTCAATATTTTTATCGAGATATGTTTAGAAAAAGAGAATCAAAACACCCTTGTATCATCGAGAGAGATATTTACATTTTACTTTCACCTTAATAAATGATGTTAAATCCCGCCATTATAATATTGACGTTCAATTTTCCCTCCTCTGAGTGTTTTTAGTTAGCTATGCTTAGGACACAAGACTCCAAAGACTCTCATACGGTTCAGATAGATTTTCTAAGTGTGTATGATACTAAGAAGATATAATTAGAGAATTTAGGATAATACTTCACTGCATTTAAAATTTATTTCTACAAAATTTGATTACATTTGATACGAGTGTTCCCAAGCTATTATATTCAATATATATGCCTTGGACCAATTCCTCTGTGACTCCGTCTGTATGACTTTCTTGAGTATGAGATCGCCAACTTTGATTGGATGAGCTTTGACCCTCTTGTTCTAGTATTGTGTGACTTTTTATTGGTAGGTCGAATGTCATATAATCGCATATTACCTTCATTCTTCATTCAGGTCCAAATCAAATATTCTCTATTTTTTGTTCAGTTTAGGGTCGCATAATTTGACTATGTGATTTAGTAGCCCAATTTTGGTTGGGATGACTGCATTCGACCCATATGCTAAAATAAAAGTTGTCTCCCTAATTGACATTCTTTCAATTGTCGAATATGCCCAAAGTACATTATGCAAGTTTTTAATAAATTTTCACTTAGCATCTTCCAATTTCTTCTTTATTCCGTCCAGTATCGTTTAATCTGTCTCATCAATTTGTTGATTTTGTTATGGTCAGCCTAGTCTAAGAAGAACTTCTTTATGCCAACCCTACCATTGTAGGAAGCCAAGGACTTGTTCTTGAACTGATTTTTGTTGTTCGATATCTGAGTGTTTCAAGGTTTGTATCGAGAGATTATATTTCTCCAAATGAACTTGGAACACTCATATTCTGAGATAGTTACCATGGCCTTTGCCTCCACCCATTTCGAATGAAATCAATCGTGACAATCAAAAGATGGAAGTTTCTCTTAGCCCTTGGTAATGGACTGACTAAATTAATTCCCCACATCACAAAGGGCCATTGGGCCGATATAGGAGAAAATGGTTGATGGGTTTAATAGGGAATGTTGGCAAAGCTCTCACGCTTGCTCCATTTGAGAATGTAATCGACTATGTCCTTGGATAGGATTGGTCAACATTATCCCTAAGTGATAGCTTTCTCTACCAATGATCATCCTCTGATATGGTTTGTGTTGATATCCTCATGAACATCTTCGATCACATAACTTACTTTTTTTGGGTGCCCAGACCTCAAGAGTGGTAAAAGATAGCTTTTTTTATATAATACATCTCATATGATTGTGAACTTAATGTCTCAGTATTGTACCTTTCTTCGTTTGCCTTTACATTCTGGGAGATTTTCATCTTTTAAGTACTAGATGATTAGGTCCATAAAGAGGGTCCAATGTTCTAGTTGAATCACTCTATGGAGTCAGCTTATTCTGGATCGATGCTCGATTTTGGGTGAATTTTGATCAGAACTGTTATGTGGATTTTCTCTCTTATCACTAATTCCAGATTGCAAGGGCATCTGCTATTATATTCTCACGGCTTGGGATTCTCTTCATCTTTACCCCCTAAAATATCACCAGTTTTGTCTTAACTCCTTGCAATTATTAGATCATTTTTTCATGCTTCCCACACCTTTGTAAACAAGTAGAAAAGGTAGGCTTAGGCCAAAATGGGTTTCTAGATAATATGGGTCCGACTACATGGGTACTTGGACCAGAGTAGGAAAGCAAGACAAATAATTAAATTAGCTCCAAATAAATACTCAGATGGGTAATTTTATTTCATTTCTTTATCTAATCATAATTAATTCCAATAAATAATTATGACTACAGTCTAATTTAATAATCTCATAAATCGCTCCGATATAATGAGGTTTTATGTGAAAAGTTGATAATAGTACCTAATGTGATTACCCATGTTAAGCTTCTGATACTCGTTTGGTTGAATAAATGTTCAACAAATTGAATTTAACCAACATCTAATCAATTACTTTATCCTCATACTTAACTTATTTTCCTACTCCACCGGATTATAAATAATCTACTAACCAGGTTTAATGGTTGAAATAAATCCTAGTAGGAATTCCAGTGAGTCAGCTTTGGGTTGATTACAAGGAGATTTTAATCCCAGCTCTAACACTATTGAAAAATTCACAATACATATAAGATGTTGACATCTTATCAAAATGATTGCGATGCAATCCTAGTAGTTTATTTCAAACCACGGGAACCTGTAGGATGGTCCAAGAACTTGTACGATAGTTCAGTAGAAGATTATGATTTGTACATCCAAGAAATGTATTTAACATGACCATTTATGACATTCAAGTCTAAGGGATATCTTGATTAGACTTGGAATATCGCACACCATTTGCAAAGGGTGCATAGATTATTTATCCCAACAATTATGAGGATTGGAATGTTTATGTGATTGTTTCTTTCATTGCTATGGGTGGGATTAAACTATGGATTGATTTAAATGGTCTCCATATATTGTGTGACAATTATATAAGTAGGTCTAAGATCTTAATTCATAGGAATTTATATTTGGGGATACTTGGATTGCAATACCCGCTCAATAGACTTATAGGATTTGAGATAAACTACTAGGATTGAATCCCAATCGTTTTGATAGGATATAATCATCTTATATATGTTGTGAACTTTGCAATAGTTATAGAACTGGGATTCCAATCTCCTTATAATCAATCCAATGCTGACTCATAGGAATTCCTACTAATCTCTGTTGACCGACATATGAAAATGAAACAATATATTTTAAAAAATACGAAGCATTCTCACAATCTTGATTCTCATTTCAAAGTGAATTAAACAATGCTTTATTAATATATAATAATTACTTTAAATATGGTTTTATTAATATACCCTAACAGCTACTTAAGGTTCAATTTGGGGTTCTCGAAGATTGACGGGCCAATAACTCACCCCACCTATAAAAGAGTGCCATTTGTTTGGAGCTCAAACTGCCAAAGGGAAGTTGAGGATCTCGAGGAAAAGGTAACCGTCGCACCCATCCTTGCATTACCACGGGGTAACATGGAGTATTGAGTGTATACGAACGCATCACTTTAGGGGCTAGGAGCTGGTTTGATGTAGGAGGAGAGGCCTATAGCTTATGCTTATCGCAAATTTAAGCCCCATGAGGTCAACTACCCAAATCATAATTTGTAGGTGGCATCGGCTGTCTTTCCCATCATATTTGGACATATTACTTATTTGGTGAGAGGTTTGCACTATTTTACAATTATATGAGTCTCTAGTACTTATTCACTCAGAGGAATTTGAATATGATATAGAAGAGATGTCTCGAGTTTCTGAAGGACTACCACTTTTTAATCTAGTACCGTATAAGGAAAATAAATGTGGAAGAAGATGCATCGAGTCATAGACCAACTATTACACTGGCATCATTATGGGAGAACATGAAGATGATTTACTTAATATTTGGTCAGAACAGTGAGTGTCACATGTGATATGGATTTATTAGAATCCTTCTATCAAGAAAAGGTGCTAGAGCTTATATCAGAAGGGGTTCATATCTTCTCAATTAGATTAGACAAAGGATTGAGATTTCAAGGACGTTTGGATGTGCCAGATGGTCCTGAGTTGAGAAGGAAGGTTTTAATCGAGGCACATGAATCACAGTTCATGGAGCATCCTATGGTGGATAAGATGTACAAAGACATGCGTAGATCATGCTAGTGGTTAGGGAAGAAGAGAAAAATTATAGAGTTTGTGTCTAGATGTGCTACCTATCAGATAGTAAATGTGGAGAACCAGATACCATATGGATAATTATAACCTTTGGATATTCCATAGGTCTTAGTGAGGTTAAGATTATATTTGGGTCATCATCGATAGATTGACAAAGGTAGATCATTTCCTTCCAGTGCAAACAAATTACACTACAAAAAAGCATGCCAGTGTATTTATTTTAGAAATTACGCATCTCAAGGGGTACCGCAAGACATTGTGTCTCATGGGGATAATAGGTTTGTATCTTGGTATTTTAAGGGTTTTCAGGATACTAAGGGGGTAAAAATTAATTTGAGTAAGACATTTCACCTTTAATCAGACAACCAAACTAAGCGAGTGAACCATATTTTGTAGGAAATGCTTAAAGTATGTGCTTTATCTCTCGAATAGAGTTGTTACTAACACTCACCACTCGTGGAGTTTGCTTACAATAATGGTCATTAGCAAACTATTGGTATGGCACCCTACGAGGCATTGCATGGGCAACCGTGTCATTCGCTGAGATTTTGTTGGAGTTAGGGAAACACAAGATATTTAGGGAAGATATTATTTGAGATACTATAGAGAAGATGGAACTCTTTCGAGAATGAATGGAGATGATTTAGGATCAGAAGAAGAGTTATGCCGATAGGAGAAAGTGAAAGCTAGAGTTTCAAGTGAGGGATCACGTGCTTTTGAGCGTCTCCCATACGAAGGGAGTTACCAGATTTGGATACAGGTGAAATTTGGCTACCCGATACATTGGGTCCTTTATGATATTAGATATGGTGGGCCTGGTGTAATTTTATTGGTACTACCCTATCATATTTAGCAAGTACACGGTGTCATCCATGTGTTAATGTTGAGTAAGTTTCTGAGCGTTGAGGACACCAATCATTATTTTGACTTTGATGAGATTGATCTGTAGCCAAATGCGAGCTATGAGGATTGACCATAGCTTATACTTGACCACTTAGAGTAATCGAAGGTCATACCACTAGTTAAAATCCTGTGGGGACAACAGAGAAAGGATGAGTCAAAATGGTGGAGGGAGGACGACATCTGTGTGAGGTATCCACTGATCTTCGAGTCAAGTATATAATTCAAATTTTGAGGAAGAAATTCCTTGTTTAAGGGGGAAAGAATGTAATACCCTGCATTTTTTTTGCATTATTTAAATTGTGATATTACTTTATGTGATTATTATGACATGTGATGTCACTAATATATTTTATATATGTTTTATAATTCAATTGTGAAAATTAATTAATACACGATAATTTACTAATTAAATATTAGAATTGACTATGTATTATAGGCAACTAAGTATTTGTCAGGGACTAGGTGTTCGTGGTTTCTTTATTTGGATTCTTCTTTCAATGTCGGGTCCCACCAATCGTGAAGTAGTTTCATATAATTATGTGCCACGCGTAACTAATAAATAATTAAATAATGATATTTGGACTCATATCATATAAAATGATTAGATTATTTGATAGCATTATTTGGGTTGACTTTTAGAACATTTAGAATGTTTGTTTATGACTTAAAATGATGAGTTTGAACTCTCGTGGGTTGATATATGGCTTACCTAATGTTTTGGTCCATTTGAAGGTGTATTTAGGCTCATTGGGTTAAGACCCAAATGGGACCTAAGACCAATTTCTTGATTAATAGACTTGGAAGGTCATTAAATCAAACCAATTTCATATTAACAACTTTGGAGAGGAACCCTAGGCTTAGCAAGAAGATGAATTGGAGGATTAGAGGTTGGAATTCATCCTACTTTTGACTAAGGCAAGTTTACCTAGTGTATGAATCTAATTATTTTTGTGTTATTGTATATCTATTAATTTGAATCAAAACCAAGTAATATTATAATCTGATTTTAGTAATCAATTAACTAAATTTCTAATTAACTTAATAAAATAATTTAGGTTAATATCCACATTAATCCAATAAATTGATCAGAGTTGAAATCCTTATGATTATGGATTAGAATTTATTTATAATTGTTATAATCAAGTTATATACCACGAATCACATAAAAGCCCCTTATAAATTTCATTAATTGGTATGAATTAAATATAAACTAGGGTCCTTGAGGTGAATCTATATAAACGCCTTAAATTCATGTTATAATTATGTAAAACTATTAAATATAAGTTAGGATTGCAGTTAGTCAACTTATATCTCAAGGAAAATGGGTATGGTCACCATTAGAGGCATTGAATTTAATTTTTGAGATTGACAATGGAAGAATTGAAATTTTGGAGATATTAACATTCTAACGATATCATTATCTTGTTTGAACGAGATTGATTAGTTTGTTCGAATGAGTTTGTAATTCTCTTGAGAGAGTTAGGTTGTTTTGTTCGAATGACATTAGTAGGTCCTTCGAACGACTTGTGGAATCTCATTTGAACAAGACATGGCCTTAGTCTGAACGAGTTTAGGACCATTTTTAATGGCATATTATTAATTAAAATATACTAATTAGTTTAAGGATTCTAGATTTAAGGCTTTGTAATGTTTGTGTGTTTAGGATTGCTATTCTGGTGTACCTCTATGCAACATAGCACGTGTGAGTTCTCGTGGCATATGTACTAGGGGATATCCTTATAGGGCACGTACAGCATAAATCGTGATGGCATCTCGATAATGTACATGGGATACACCTGGGTCATATTTTACCCTAGACACTCCGTGTTGAAAGTAGCCATTCTATCTAAAGGGTATTAATAGGGGGGGTTCGCTCATATAGCTTGGGGTGTGGGTCCATATGATTTTTTTGAGGGTGTAGTCATTATATATTGGTGATGATTTGAGGTTGTAGGTATTGGACGAGCTGTAACTGTAGGTTCTATGTGCGAGTGATCCCCTAAGCCGATAGGGATAGGACTTCGTTATGTTCAAAATCGAGCGCAACCCATTTATCATGTATATGACTAAGATCGTACTTATGTGGATGTTAGATGTAGAGTCTGTCTTTCTTTATCTATTCATATACTTGAGATTTATAGACTTGCATTATTATGGAACCTCTAATTATATTCAATTAAGAAGAATAACAATTCATCATTTGGTTCACTTGGGATTGGTATTGAACACATATGATATCTACGGTTGTTTGGGTTGGGTTAACTTTAAAATAACTAAAATGCGAGAGGAAGATGCATAGTTATATTGTATCCCAAACTTAATTATATTCGTCCTTTTTGTAAACTTGATGCTAGCGTTATTGTTGATTTCTTTTTTCAGGATCTAATACGACTGTGCAGCCCCGTCCCTTATTACATCATGCACCTCCTTCAATTGTTGTTCATATAGGATGGAGTTGTCGAGCCTACATGATCACTCTTGTGTTCGTATTTAATTTTCACTCGAGTCACCTATCGTAGTAGTTATGACATCAATTATGGTTGATTTACTATCTGAGACAGTTTATATTTCTAGAGTTGGATTATTTTACTATTGGTTATTATGGTATCATAAGTTTATATTGTATTATTCTTATAATTGAATTTAGTTATTTATTTATGAATGTTTGTTCTTTTATTTAATTCTTTGAATGATATTCAATTATTTATACTCCAGTATTATTTACTTTTAACCCTAATAAATTTAGCTATAGATTTTAAGGAGTGGCACATATTATTCCCTCGATTGCGCATTTCGGATTTCCCTTGTCTGATACCCCCCCCCCTGCCCCCAAGTAATTAGAGTAAAGATGCTGAAAAAGGTAAGACGCGAGGAATTTACCATAGAAATCTCTAAAATTCAGGCCACACCACGATGGTGGTCTCTTAGTAACATTAGTTGTATTATTAATTCATGTAAAAATTGAATTTTAATTTAGTATGACTTAGTCTATTATAATTTAGACTAAATTGATAATTTTCTTTATTCAACTATATTTTTCCCAATCTTTTTTAAATTAAATAATCATGTAGTTAAATATCATGAAAATGTTTATGATTTTTTTCAAATAAATAAAAGTTAAATTCATAGTGGTGACATGTGACTTTGGGTAAGAGTGCCAACTGAAAGTCTTACCCACCCTAAAGACATAATTCCCTGAAAAACATGTTGTTGGTGTTGGTTACTCCAAATGGATAACCCAAACTCGAGTCGGGGAAGTATAGTGTGGTTGTCAATGGTAGGTACCCAAAGATATTATTTCCAATTACAAATTATATTTTATTCTTATCGAAATTGTGGCGAAGCTTGTCCTAATGTCTAAGTGACAAAACATGACATACAAAATGATTCAACTCCTCATCATATGTTCATTATGCATATTGAGAAATGTGAAAATTTTAAGCATGCATTTAATAGGTGATTATCTAAGAGAAAAACTCGGGAAACCACTCGTGAAATACCGACACCTTGAATTAATATAGGTAAAGGATTAAAAGAAGAAATAGATTACTTCAAACATCAACCACTGCTAGACTTAATAAAGAACCTCGAGATCCACCCACCATGTTTTAACTTATAAACCTCGTTGATAATGTCCCCTTTAACTACTTCTAAATATTCTTTGAAGTTGAAGACAACTTTATTCCAAGGAAAAGGAACCACAAGTAACCACTTAAACTCATAACAATGACGTGTGGGGATATCTTAAAGGTTGAAAGTGAAGATAATATTATGGGTAACTCAAAATCAAAAGAATTGTATAAAATTAAAAAGGAGAAAAATAATCGAGAAGAAAGAAAGTAAGTTTGAAGAACAAGTAAAAGTCTTTAAAATGTTTCAAATATTTTTACATGAAGATGTGTTTTTTTCTCTTTTTGGATCCAATTTCCTCTATCTTGGAGGCATCAAGACACACCTACATCGCAAACTTAAATTGATAAGACAATTTTCCGTACGCAATTAGGTAAGACTAGGCCACACTAGCAATCCTTCAACAAATTCATCATACAATATGTTAAAATATTTGATTCCGTATTTCAAATGTAATTTAAAAACTAAGATATCGAATCCTAAAGTGGGGGATCTTTGTTGACATTTCGTGAGAAATTCATTTCAACGAAGATGTAGACGTTAATGTAGTAGGCCTCATCAAAAATTTCATGAAAACCACTCAAGGAATGGTCATGAGAAACCATGGAAATTTACGAGTAGCGAATATAAACTTCATTGTAGTGAGTCTCACCTTTGTTGTAATAAATGACACCAAAAAGGTTCCACTATCAAAACTTGTACTTTTTAAAGTTTATCTTCAGAAGTCTGCGGGTAGAAATTACAGACTTCATTTTAGCGGAAAAAAAATAAGAAAACAAACTTCTAACTTAAGAAGTTGTCTCAAAATACATAGGGATATATTTTCTTAAATACATAATTATAATAAATATATTTTATCGTGTATTTAGAAAATTCTCAAACCCTAAGGTAAAATTAAAAACATTTTTAAATTTACTAAAACATTTAATTAAGGGTGAATACTAAATTAGTAAGGGAAAATATCCAACCAAGTCAATTTGTAGTATTGGCTTAACTACGAAAAAAAACTCATTGAGTCATAGGATATATGTTGATTGTACCTCAAGACAATGACATTTGAAGAGTTGAAGATGATGCGGTTTCAAGTTTCTCATTTCTCGTCATCAATATTGTCTTATTTTCCAATGTCTCCTAAGGTATGAATGCATTAATATATATAGGAGCTTGGAAAATTATTTGGGTGTTCTTTTTATAAGCTTTTATCATCAACGACTTTTTATTTTTCTGAGAAAATCATTTTAGAACTTTTCATAAAAGTTTTTGGGCCTAAAATGCAATTTAAATATTTTCTATAAAGTCGTTCGAAGGAACTTGTAATCTCGTTCGAACGAAATTCCCAGGTCGTTCGAACGAACTTCTAACGACATTTTGAAACCTTTATCTATTTTCTCATTGGAGGATCATTAGCATGAAGTCGTTCGAACGAGTATTTTTTTTTAAATCTCGTTCGAACGAACATGGACACAGAATTCTCGTTCGAACTGTGTCATTCCAACGACATTGAAAAGTCGTTCGAAGGACCGGCATCAGTTTTGTCAGCTTTTGTTTAAAACTTCTCCACTTCACCCACTACCCCATTAAGTTGGTTTCAGGCTTAAAAAGTGTGGGGTAAACATTTTTCCAGTGACTTTTTCACACATTCCAAATGCTCTAAAGAGCAAAATACTTCTAACAAAAAGTCCCTTTTATGTTTTTTGCTTGTATAGCTTCATCTTTGCCAAAACACATGTTTACACCCAATGTTTTAGTTTAAATCCAAGTTTCATATATATATATATATATATACACACACACACACACACACACACACAGACTAGGGTGTACCCGTGCCGATGGCACAGTGAAAAGAATACTTGGTAAAATTATTTCTCACCCTAATTGAACTTTCACATCAATTCGAACAAAATTGAACTTCACATTGGTAAAATTGTTTCTCACCCTTTTACTCAAAACATAGTTGAAACAAAATTACCTGAATGTCTGAAATAAATAATTTTTTGACTAATTAAATTTAAATCCTGAGAAACATTTACTAAATGTCTAAAATTAATTGCCAAGTTGCTAATATTTTATCCATGACGGTGAATGATAGGATGAATAGATAATATATTAGGACAGAGAAATGAGATTAAAATTTTTAAAGAAATGAGACTATACATTACTCCCACCAAAATGGTTGATTGTCTACTTGACCAATATCTAAAGGTTGATAAAAGATATACAAAAAGAATCAGTTGGGCATTTTGCCAAACACTTGGATTTTAGTAGAACTAAATAAATGATAAAATGAAAAGGCATGAAATATAACTTTGAAATATTAAAAAACATAAATATAAAAGAACGACGACATTTTTTTCCCTTGAAAATGAACCTCATACACCTAACTCTGATAGCCAACAAATCAATCCCTAAAAAAAACCAAGTGGTGGAGAAATTAACTTTGGAAGATTCCTCTATTTATGGTGAACAACGGAAGTCAGTCGGTGTTTAAGGTTGTGGGTGGTTAGTGGTTGGTTCCCGTGCTAAGGATAAAGGCGTTGTAATAAGATGCTTGAGAGAAAGAAGCCATGAGAAATGTGAGTAGTGGGCATGTGAGACTGAACATTAGGGACTGATTAAAAATAAAATTACGGACCTACAATTTGATGTTCCACCCAATGGAGCAAATAAATGAAGTAAAATTTCACTAAGAAATGAAGAGCTGAAAAGACAATTACAATTCCATGCTAAAATATACAGTACTGACACAAATTATAGTGTACAAAACAAAACAACTGTGATTTTCTTCCATCTCATATGTTGCTTTATAGGGTCAAGGCGAGTACAAAACAAAACAATCCACGAAAACTATATTGCTACCCTTAACACCTGTATAGTTGTCCAAAACCCACAACATTTCCATAAGACAAATATCTATTAGGAATCATGTGCGGGTTCAGCCTCCTCTGGAGCGGGTGCCTTAAGCATAAGTTGGACCATCTGAAGGCCAGCAGTAGAACCATAAGTGGAACTCCCTTGAGCAGTCCCGTTGCACCACAAAACACAAATAAATTAGATCTCTAAATCTTAAGACAAACACAAAATATAACCCTAATAAAAAATAGATAGTGATACAAATATGAACCCGTAGGTGAGAGGAGAAAATGAAAGAAACTTCTCGGGACAGGCCTAGGGCTTCACCCAAGTCTGATATGGGTATCCTCATTTCCTTTTTTTTTTGCCAACAATTATATTTCCTTCACATCACTTTTATCTATTTTTGGAGGGTCCGTGTTAGAACTGTTCATTAAGGAAAGCGACGTATATGTTCTTACTAATGTTATGTTTGAAGTTGCTCGCCTAATGACTGAGGTCAAACTATTATTCGTTGAATCAGCAACCAATGCCTGCACATATAGTCGATGTGAAAAAATCAACAACCAATGCCAACATCTCATCTCAAATTCATTAACTGCAACAATTAAATTCATGAATCAAAATCAGTAAAATAAAACATTAGAGGCGCAGAGTTGTACATACAAAATATGGTAATAATTAGATACATGTACATTAACAAAAGATGTATATGAGATATTTTTTAGTAAATATGTTTACAAAAGATGTCAAAAGCAGCAAGTGTATCTAGGTTCATATATACAATTACATTAACATTATTATACAAAAGATGTCAAAAGCAACAAGAGATTTATCATGCTCTGTTAAATCTTTGCATTCTTACTCTGTAATTTCTTTTTACACCTTACACTTGAAGCATTATCTATCCATACCTTTTACCCATTCCTCATCTCTGTAGTTGAAAATTTCAAAGCATGAGAAATTCAAATACATAGGAATCAATTAAAAAAATTGTAGCATCGACTCCTAAAACTAAAAAAAGTAAGATTAATTGAATTCCGGCAACAATATGATAGATATTTATCATTTACAGGGTAGGAAATGTACCAAAAGATCGTCGATAGTTTTGTTCAAAATGTGATCGCATAGAAGAACCTCATAGAAATGTTACCGCATAGAATAACCTCAACACCTATGGAGAACCTTAACCTTAATCATGGGCACCAAAAGAAACTTCTTAGTGATATCTTCTCTCCTCCAATGTTGATCAACCTCCATCCACCAAAACATATCCCACCCACCTCAGGCCATCATTTCACATAACCACCAATATCACTTTACAGAAATAACAACATAGTTCCTTCATCAGTAAATATTGAAAGGTCCAGATGTTTAATTTGGTAACAAAGCAAATAATAACAACTACTATCTCAAAACCTTAAAAACGGGGGAAATCAAATGGGTTGATAACAGATTCGCACAAAAAGATCGTTCCATAAAACCTACAATCACAAAAGGAGATAGTATTTAAACATTAAAAGAAGATCAAAGTCATAAAAAAGACCCAACACTGAGAGAAAGCATGACGTAAAAATAGATCTCAAAGTAGAGAGAATCGAAGACAGAAAAATAGGGTTTCACAAAGAAAGTGGGTTTAAAAAATAAAGAGGTTTTCCAAAAAAGTGGGTTTCTTTGCTCCGGATCTGCTTATAGACCCTTCTGAACCTAGTGAGGGCGGATGGAGGCGGTATGGTGACGGCGGAGAAGTATGTTTGAGAGAGAGACGCTCTCGATCCAGCGTAAAGAAAATAGGAGAAGAAGTGTGTTTTCATAACGTGTGACCCTCTCTTTGCTCTACTCATCTAGTGGAGTGGGTGAGAGATTGAAATGCTCGAGGTACATTATTCAATGAGATTAAGAGACTCGAGGTACAACTAATGGGGTGGGAGAGAACCAGTCCCACTCGGCTTTCTTTTTTATCATCAGATACAAACCCTCCTCAACAGAGTGAGTATGACCATATGAGTGTGAAGATAGATACAAAACCTATTTATATTGGTTTTGTATATAAAGTTGTATGATGTGGGAAAAAAACCTTCCTCCTTTATTATATAGGTAAAGGATTAAAAGAAGAAATATATGACTTAAAACATGAACCTCTGCTAGACTTCATAAAGAACCTCTAGATCCACCCACCATGTTGTAACTTATAAAACTTGTTGATAATGTCCCCTTTAAACTACTTCTAAATATTCTTTGAAGTTGAAGATAACTTTATTCTAAGGAAAAGGAACCACAAGTAACCACTTAAAACTCATAACTAGGACGTGTGGGGATATCTTAATGGTTGAAAGTGAAGATAATATTATGGGTAACTCAAAATCAAAAGAATTGTATAAAATTAAAAAGGAGAAAAACAATTGAGAAGAAAGAACGTATGTTGGAAGAACAAGTAAAAGTCTTTAAAATGTTTCAAAGATTTTTACATGAAGATGTGTTTTTTTCTCTTTTTGAATCTAATTTCCTTTATCTTGGAGGCAGCAAGAGACACCTACATCTCTAACTTAAATTGATAAGACAATTTATCGTAGGCCATTAGGTAAGACTAGGCCACACTAGAAATCCATCAACCAATGCATCATACAATATGTCAAAATATTTGATTCCCAATTTCAAATGTAATTCAACAACTAAGATATCGAATAATAAAGTGGTGGATCTTTGTTGACATTTCATGAGAAATTCATTTCAACGAAGATGTAGATGTTAATGTAGCAGGCCTCACCAAAAATTTCATGAAAACCACTCAAGTAATGGGCATGAGAAACCATGGAAATTTACGAGTAGCGAATATAAACTCCATTGTAGTGAGTCTCGCCTTTGTTGTAATAAATGACACCAAAAAGGTTCCACTATCCAAACTTTTACTTTATAAAGTTTATCTTTAGAAGTTCGCGGGTAGCATTTACAAACTTCATTTTAGTGGAAAAAACAAGAAAACAAACTTCTAACTTAAGAAGTAGTCTCAAAATACATAGGGATGTATTTTCTTAAATACATAATTATAATAAATATATTTTATTGTGTATGTAGAAAATTCTCAAACCCTAAGGTTAAGTTAAAAACATTTTTAAATTTACAAAAACATTTAATTAAGGGTGAATACTAAATCTGTAAGGGCAAATTTCCAACCGAGTCAATTTGTTGTATTGGCTAAATTACGAAAAAAACTCATTGAGTCATAGGGTATATGTTAGTTGTACCTCAAGACTATGACGTTTGAAGAGTTGAAGATGACACGGCCAAGTAAATGTGTAGATCCGATTTCAAGTTCCTCGTTTCTTGTCATCAACATTGTCTCATTTTCCAATGTCTCCTAAGGTATGAATGCATTAATATATATAGGAACTTGGAAAATTATTTGAGTGTTCTTGTTATAAACTTTTATCATCAACGGCTTTTTATTTTTCTGAGAATATCATTTAGACCTTTTCATAAAAGTTTTTGGGCCTAAAATGCAATTTAAATATTTTTTGTAAACTCGTTCGAACGAACCTGTAATCTCGTTTGAACAAAATTACCTGATCATTCGAATGAACTTCTAATGACATTGTGCAACCTTTATATATTTTCTCATTGGAGGTTCGTTAGAACGAAGTCGTTCGAATGAGTAATTTTTTGAAATCTCGTTCGAACGAACATGGAAGTAGAATTGTCGTTCGAACTATGTCATTCCAACGACATTGAAAAGTCGTTCGAACGACCGACGTCAGTTTTGTCAGTTTTTGTTTAAAACATCACCTCTTCACCCACTACCCCATTAACTTGGTTTCAGACTTTAAAAGTGTGGGAGAAACATTTTTCCAGTGACTTTTTCCCACATTCCAAAGGCTCTAACGAGAAAAATACTTCCAACAAAAAGTCCATTTTGTGTTCTTGCTTGTATACTTTAATCTTTACCAAAACACATATTTACACCCAATGTTTTCGTTTAAATCAAAGTTTCATATATATATATATATACTACGGTATGCCCGTGCCTGAAGGCACAATGATAAACTTACCCCCAATATTCGTACTTGTACTTACAACACAACGCCACCACAAACACCCCCAACAAACAACCTTCACCTAAACATAAAATTGAACTAATGTATTGAAATGAGGACGATTGTGATTATAAACGTGACCACTCAATTGAACATATACACAGTTATAACCAATCAACATATAAGAAATTATAAATAAGATGTTACTTTTCTACATCTCGAACCAATTTAAATAATTATATACAATATATCTATTTTTTAACATGATTACATACAAAAATTAACATATAACCCAAAATAGGTTGAATCCAAAAAAAAATCCTTATAGTCGAACACCGTAAAATGGCAAAGAGAACCAAACATTCAAACATGCTTGTAATTTATTTTGCTATAACAATGCATACAAAACGTCATGTGTGATTTATTTTACTACATCCACTCATACAAAACCTCAAGCGTGAATGCACCACATTCCTTCTTCTGATGGATGGGCCCCGCAATATAATAGTTAGTTAAAAACACCCGAACAAGAAACTCATGGCCTCACTAGTGTCTCAAGGGATTTACCCAGATGGGTTGGGATCCTAATAACTGTCTATAACTATCTAGTGACGCAATTATACTGCCATAACAAACTCATCAAAAGCAATCCAATTTGAATGCACCTGACCACACAAATTTTTGAGAAACCTCATTACATCTTGTTTCAAAGAAATTCTTGACATCATTCAATATAATATATTTATGTTCAGGTGTTTTAACTAACATCCTAAATTGTCAACATCAAATTCAAATTAACATTATAAATCCAATTTCAACAGTAGCATAAAAAATGAAAGGTAGACTTCTTAATGGTGAACTTTCAAGGCTATTACCACACTTTCTTAGTACTATTCAAATTATGTGGATCACAAAAATGCCTACAAATGAAGCAATGAAACTTCACATATAAACATATGCTACGATCTACTCTTTTTTTTAGGGGGGCGGGGCATAATACGAAATTGGATTCAGAATCAAAATTTCATCATCCATTTCACACTATCACCTCTTAAATCCAGGATCAAATCCAATGGGCTAATTAAATCATAAAAATCCAGACTTAGGATACCTATAGTTGACGTACAATATACACTTTATTACATTATAAATGGTAAAGAAAATAAAGTGGGTCTCAATCTTGTGACAAAGAACTTGGACGGTCCAACTTTAAGGGGACTGAAAGATTGGTTTCGAGCATGAAAGAAAGATCATGCATCTGTGACATGATTTTTTTTTCATCATCCTTTGGTCGCATGGTATTATTGTAATTATCTATGTTCTCCATGGGTTGTTCAGTTACAGTAGAACTGCCAACTTTGCTTGTCTTATTAATCCTGTCTGACAGGATCGTGTTCAGTTTTGTAGAACCACTTTGATGGCTAGATGAGCCAGCAAAGAGATCCGCTTGTGAGAAGCTCCCAAAATCCACTTCTTGGAAGTTATTCATTGAATTGAAAAAAATTGATTCTGATGTCTGTTTATTTACAACAGTAGTTTCATTTTCAAATTTTTTAGAAGGATATTGAGCCCCCGTCGATCTTGATTGATCATTTTATTCGTAGGCACACTTGTGGCAGTGTTTTTCCCCTTATTATCTTGAAACCAATCAACATTCCCAGAAAATGGATTGTTTAGATTATCTGGTGGAAGCATATCCTCGACTTTGATGGTAGAATCAGATTGCTGAGCCTTCTGAGAAACTGCATTGTTCTAAAGGTCATCTTGAGGCCAGTCATTAATCATGGAATAAGGGGCTGAATCATCCTTTGGTTTTCCATCTATTAAGTCTTCTGCGTGTCCAAAGACTGAGCCCATGTGGGTAGAAAGATCAATCGTGGAGCCTATAAAAGGATTAGCTGATTTGGAACCCTCGTGTTGATTTGATTTACCCTATGTACCCTCTTTGTGAATGAACTCCATCAAATTAGCTTGGGGTTGAAAACCTGCACAAAAAAACAAAATTCTATACCAAAACTATTTGCACCAATTACTAACTGCACCAATTATTAAATGGCAGAAATTACTACATGATATGGCAGTGATTCCTTTAATACATTGGTGTCTTGTCATGCTTTGAAAATAAAAAAATGAGTTGAATTATAAGATACATTTCTTTTTTTTTACTATTTTCTCAGAAACTAACATATATATTTATGCACAATCCTGCAATTTAAATACCCCTATATAGATATTAATAATACAAACAACACAAATAGACACTCATGTACAACAAATAGAAACCCCTAAATAGAATAGACAAAATAAGAACATTCATACATTGATCGACGGTGAGAGGAGCTGGAGAGTGAGGATGCATCATCAAGCCAAGCCAATCTTCCAAGCAGGTCTAGCAAAGAGAATGATGTTTATAATTAGAAAAAAACAAATATTGTCATCTAAGATCAAGTCCATTTTCCAGAAAGATAACGCAATAGGTATTTATTATAATAGTAGAGGTACCAATTATTTATATACATAGTAGAGGTGTACATATTATTGACTCTGAACATTGATCCTCTTGTAAAAATATTAAAAAAGCTTTGATAATAAAACATATGAACTAAGAATACTTTATATGTCTTGTTTTGATTGTATGAAGATCTTCGTTGTGCCTTCATCTCATACACCTGTGGTATTAGTTCAAATAATAGTAACCAATAAGAATATAAACACTAAAAAAGGCCATACCTTAGTATTCAAAAAAGGCTTTGCCTAGTGTTTATGACATGCTGTCATGCCTTACATAGTCTTACAAACATCAACTGGTTCGGGAGCAACATTATAACGAACTGTCTCCCACCAATGTTGACTCCACGCCCAATATACTTAAATAGAAACTCAGACCCTACCCAAAATCTTTCTTCTTCAGGACATACACATTCCAAAGGGGTGGAAGTTCACAGGTCAACATCTCTAAGACAACGCAACTGAGGCTCCATATATCTATAGGAAGCCCATGGAATTTTTTAAAGATCATCGTTCGTCAAGGATAAGCGCTCGTTAGCCCATGGAATTTCTTGATTCAGTCTGAGTTTTCCACTTTCCATAAGCAAGAGCATATTATCTTTCTTTTATATACATATCTTTGAAGAGCTCACAATTTTGTGCAAATTGTTAGGCTGCATAGTCATCCGCTGCTGAAAGGGGAAAACCTCGCAAACATGTCATGTTAGAAAAACATGAGTTACTTGTGTATATATAGATATACCAGAAGAATAAAATGAGATGAAACGGGGATAAATCTTAGTTTTGATTCTAGATATCAAAAGAGAGAGTGTATTACGTATACCCCTATTTACACAAATACGAAAACTTTTCAAATAATAATAAAATTGTTTGGATTAAAAACTAATCCTTTAATAGATGTCATTTCCAAACAAAATTGCATCTAATCCTTCAATAGATGTCGTTGTAGGTAACAACTATTTTTTAATAGAAACTGGAATCGTAATGTTCGTCCCTTATAAAAGGCTAGAAAATTGTGAATTTTCTGAAGGAGATCTAGTTGACTTCTAGTTAGGTATATATATAGTCAGTTTGTAAACCAGACATAATCAGTACCTGATAAAGCCATAGATTTCATAAAAAATCATCCACTAAAGTATAAAAAACGATTTCACAGAATAAATAAAAGGAAGAAAATTTAACAATTATGATCGTACAAAAAGTGCTAAATAGAATATACTAGAACATAGTTTCAAAATTCCACTCTTGTAATGAATAACTAATAAATTAGAACATATTTTCAACATGAAATTACTGAAATTGAGTAAAGCTAAGTTCAAATTAAAATTAATAAAATAATTACAGCATAGTAATTTTAAAGCACCCAATGGCTTTAAAAGAGGAATGGGTTTGGCAGAACCTGAATTAAAATAAAGCAATATCGAACGCTAAAAGATTAGTATAATATATATAAAAAACCACACCAAAATAAATCTATAACTAATTCATAACTGATGTTATAACTAATTCAAGTAAATATAGCACATATTCATAATTAATTCATGTAAATATAGAAACTGTTTAATAAGGAACACAGTTATATTCTTAAACATATGTGCTATACAACTGCTTAAAAAATATGCTTCGCCAATTCGTGTTATGCAACTATTTAAAAATGTTATGTGCTATACAATTTTTTAATAAGGAACTCAGTTGTATAACACAAATTAGTGTGATGTATAGCATGAATTAGTTATGTGATATACAATTGTTTAATAAGGAACTCAGTTGCAATTGTATAGCACGAATTAGTGTGATGAGAGATTGCATAAATAAGCTATACAAATGTTTAAAAAAGATGCTCTCATCACACAGTTGTATTATCAAAAGAAGCACTGCTAATTTTTGTCAACTCATTTTGTTGCTGTCGACATCTTCTTTAGCATCTTCTCCGCCATTTTCTGAAGCATTTTCATTGGTTCAGTAATTTTATGAAGCACTGTCATTGGCTCAAAAATGAGAAAATTGGGTGTCACCATTGATGTGATATCAAAACCTATATACTTATGCATCATCTTCCAGTAATCCTCTTGCTTCCATCTTCCTCTTTGTGCTTCAACTTCAACCTCTTCAGTGCCCTCTTCAGGATTTATAACTTCCAGCTCTTTGAACCCAATAATACTTGTAGCACCCCGCTTAAAATAATAGCGGGTGGCCAGCCCTATAGTATATTAAATCGGGAGTCTCAGATGGTCCAGTCTCAACATCAACTGTCGGTACTATATAATATAGGACTAACTACCAGATATTATATAAGCGAGATGTTAAAATTTAAAAAAAAAATGCAACAGACAACAAACCAACACTAAACTACTAGTAAAGAACAGAAAGATGCATACTAGAATGATGATCAATGAAATGAATAACTACAAATAAATATGACAGTAGGAGATAAACCCGAATAAGTTGTCGGGTCACAGCCAATACAATAACTGGAATGGAATAAATATAAACATGTATATAAATATCCCTTGGGTACAAACCCGATATATAACATGAATCCTACCTAGAATTTTCAAAGGAGGAAGCGACTACATTCTACATAGCGCAACAGTCCGCACCTGTCGCGACTCCCAAGACTCTGGATAGAAGGTCATCCGGCATCCATGTGGTAGGACACCTATATATATATATATATATATATATATATATATATATATATATATATATACAAGTAGGAGAGAAAAGTAAACGGGTCAGATCCCGAGTGTGAAAAATATTTAGCAAGTGTGTTAACCGTGCATAATAAATATCGGTGCACTTATTTCATAATTAAAAGTGGATTCGCACTCTCGTGAATTCCCAACTCACCCCTCATCTAACGGCGCGCACCTATTCGCGTCCTCAAGTTTTAGTTAAATTACCACCATTTATAAGGACAACCTAACTTATCATAGGCCCAGCCTATACCCACGAGAATTGCCTTCCTATCTTAACCCAAGAATCCACCCCTTTTCTAATCATACTAGATTATGTTTACAAACAATTTCGCCATAATAGGATTAATGGATTCTGGTTTATAATTTAATTAATTATAATTCTTAATACATTACCCATTTATATTTGGGTTGAATCATAAGATTTACTTTCTAATTAACATGCATACAAATTATTATTGACAAAACTTCCCTCCAATTTCAATGTTGCGTTGCGTTTCGTGCGTGGGGTGTCTCGCAAAGCGAAATCCAAACAAGGAACCACTCCGTTACACTACTCCTTGTCAACGTCGATCCTGGAGATCCATTATGCCACACATAAATATCGATAGAACTTCTCTCTAGTCCCAACAATGTACTACGTTTTGTGCGTGGGGTGTCTCGCAAAGCGAAATTCAAACAAAGAACCACCCTATTACACTACTCCTTGACAATGTCGATCCTAGAGATCCATAATGCCATACATACCATAATTGTCAGAACTTTTCTCCAATCTCAACACTGCACTACGTTTCATTCGTGGGGTGTCTCACAAAGAGAAATCCAAACAAGGAACCACCTCGTTACACTACTCCTAGACAATGTCGATCCTAGAGATCCATAATGCCATATAATACTACCACTACTACTAAATTTTAGACTACAATATGAAAACAACTAAAAATCTCCAATAATACCCTTGGGATGATGTAACCGAAATATTCCTTAAATGCGATACATCAAGCCCCATCAATCTAGTACACCCTAATCATCCAAGATGTACTCCACGACAATACCATATCCTTTTTATCTATAGGATATAAATATATATATATATATATATATATATAGGCATTTTATTCTAACCATATATATATATATATATATATACCATCATCCATACCCGTGACCAAGTGTACATATCATATCTGATGTACAATGGACATGCACATAATCCACCCGGCTATATATATTGTCAATAAAATTGCATCAATGCTATCATCTTCCCAGTGCCCGGCTCACGTAGCAACTGGGGGCCACCTGGTGGGGATCAACGACACCCACCTCGTGATAACTCATACACATGACGTCCCGGGAAGCGGTCATAGATCCAACTGGTAATGAGATGAAACATACCCACCACGTCTCATCCCAAAAATCTATCTATCATATAATAACACACGGGACGACTATGACCTGGGGAATATCCACACCCTGCTCTATATGCCAGGATGCTCACCACCTGCGCGGAAACTTCCCAATGATAGCATGAGCGGGGTATGCTTAACCACATAAGTATATATATCGCTCACATGCACAATATATAGACATCCATATTATCCCATCATACGATCAAACATTAAACCATCATATACGGTTTAGATATCCATATCATGTATGTCCACAACATAAATATATCTATATATTCATATCCATACAGATATACATATAAACATATTCACATATCCATATATATATATATATAAACTAATTATCGTTCATAAGTATAAGATATATAAACTCGGCTATAAGTATACAAAATCCTCAATATACAAGCCGTCACCACAACTCATTTAATTTACCTCGATATGTGAATAGAATTCCTTACTTGAAACATATTCAATCATTTTTCCTATGATGAATAGTCTCCCAAAAAACATACGGACATATATATATATATATATATATATATATATATCCAACATTAGGGTTATCACCCAAGGCTTAGTGTAGGAAACCATCACTACACATACCATCTATATCTGATAGCACATTAAATAATCTAGTAATCATTTTGACTATCGGTATACACATAACTAATAGTCTATAAGCCTCAAGCTCAATCTTACCTTCATCAAATAATCCCATTGCTCTCGATTTCGACTACGGTTCAATCACTTTTGTGAATCCCCTAGTCTAAGATCTCTTGGATTTATTTCTTAAATTTTATAATTACTAAGGCTATGCAACTACACTCTTCTTAATAATATCCTATCCTTATAAGGATTTGACCTAAAGGCTGGCCTAGAATTTCACAACATACCCTCGCAATTCTCCCGAAGAGTTCTTAGCCTCACATCACATCTATACTTACTTTTAATATAGAATTAGGATCCTCAATCCCATAAAGGTTTCCCCACAATCTCTATGCACAACTCCAAATACATACATGGATACATTTCTCCCAAATTACCCTAAGGAGTCCCCAAAATCCTAATATGTGAGAAACTCCTTATATATATCCAAGAACATATCTCTTACATCATAAGGGAAGTCCCACAAATCAATAAACCCAACCAAAAAGGGTTTGAAATCACTATGGAGAAAATACCTCAAAATGCCCTGTTCCCGAATCGATTCGGCCCTATTCCGAATCGATTTGACCTAGCGAATCGATTCAGCCTCCAAGGTGAATAGATTCGGGTCCAAAGACCTGGGCTTCTGCCACAGTCCGAATCGATTCGGCTTGGGTCCCAATCGATTCGGTCAATGCAGACCTGCAAATTTCCCTAAACCAAATCGATTCGGACCTCCAGATTTTGAAGGGTTCATCTTCTTTAATGAACCCACGAATTATTAAACCCTAAAATTTTCATTCTAACCCCCAAACGTTCATCAAATCATGATTTTAAGCCCATAAATCAACCCAAAGTTGATCCCAACCTTTTCTATTCTAATAAATCCATATTTAAACATTGATTTCAAGATTAAACCCAAAAATTTAGGTTTTGATATTAATACCCAAAAATCCATTTCTTTAACCTACAAATTATGAAATTAAATACACAAATAACTATTTAGAAAGATTAAACACTTGCCTCAGATTTGTACTGGTTGGATCGTCCTCGATGTCGCGGTTGGGCCGAAAATCCCAAGTTTTCTTCCTCTCTCTCTTCTTTTCTTCTCCTTTTCTTCTTCCTTTCTCTTTTCTTTCTCTTTCTCTCTTTCTCTAAATGATAATGGCTTAATCTGTAAGCCTCTAAATCCCTTAAAACAATAAACCCAATTTTAAATGTTAATACACATTTTAAATGACTCGTTTACACCAATTCGAGTCAAACTGACAAACAAATATTCCGGAGCCGAAATAAAACCCAATGACAGTCATTTTGACTATCTCGACCCTTCTGGGATCGATGGTACCCTCAAAATCATCGTCCAGAATACTTTAAAATGTCCTCTATTTTTGGACCTCAATTTCCAAATTTTAGAATTCTCCAATTAATTTAATTTTATTTTTCCAAAATTTAATTTCTCAGTCTCAAAATAATGGGGTGTTACAATCTTCCCCCCTTACAGTAATTTCGCCAGCGAAATTTAAGACATGCCTAGGACCTCAACATCATCTACTCCTTACATCAATCCTCAGGATCACTATACCGATCCTTTCTAGTTCTCACATCGAACCAAATAGATTTTAAAATATACTACTACCCACGATGCCCATACACCCCGTACCCGAGTTTTCACTCGTAGAATTATAATCAGGCTCCATTAGACTCAAATCGTAACATAACTACCACTAATATAATATATAATAACATGGTAATTATATAAAAGTTTGAAAATTTCCCATAGTTGAACTCTCCTCAATCCTTGACGCTAGCTACCTTCGTGCGTGGGAGGTCTCGCAAGCGAAATCCAAACAAGGAACCCTCCCAATACACTACTGTGTAGCTAGATCAGGGATTGAGATTAGGTTAACCAGGGCTAAGGTTTTATAAAAGGATTTTCATATTTTAGATACTGCCTGAAGGCCTAGGTAACAATATATAATATAAATAAATCCCGCGTCTTTCGACAAGCCAAACCAATACCTTATGTTTAGAACACAAGGCCTCAACAAATACAATACTTCTAACCACTACCTAGTTCTCAAACTAGCACCACTAGGAGCTAAATTATCCGCTCAACATAAATCTACTAAACTCTGAACCTCACAGTTATAGAATTTCTCTACATCACATCAACACCTTTCCATAAACTAAGTTCTTCCCTCAATGAACCAATAACCTTAACAATTTACATTCTCAAAATCAATATAGCCACTCTCTACTAGCTCATTATAGGACATTTTACTATTCCAAAAGATGTCTCATAAAGACCACACTTGCTCACTCCTCCCCAAGGACTAATCCTCCTCAAAGAAATACCTTCCTCATAAATCCTTCCTAACTATTTTGAAGGACAAAGTGCAATCGTAACTACCGAAAACTCCATCTGTCCTACACAACGAAACTGAGTCTCCAAATTCTTTCTCCCTCTTCCCAGAAGGTAATACTCTTGATATTGGGATAACTCCACCCACTTCACATCGGTAAAAGTCACCAATACCAGGTTTCCTAACGAAGGTTAACGGGTTTCTCAACCTAAACCTCCCAAGGACTACTCTAACCTCTCCTCAGGCTTTCCTTACGAAGCCCAAGATTCACTATTCGAGTAATTTTCCTTTATTACTCAACTGCAGATAAATCACCTCGAACCAGTGCTAGAAATCTCCTCAATATCTCCTCCGAAATTGGGGAAAACAAATACCCCCGATTAAAGCGTACCCAAAACATGTTATGGGTATTGTACTTCTAATCCCATCCTTTCCTAGACGATAAAATCTAGGCGACGTCTGAAACGAAACAAGAGCGACTGTTATCAGAATGCCAATCAAGTGAATATACTTCACAAAAAAAATAACGCAGTGAACACAACAGTCCTAATTGTAGGGTTGTATGTCAAGAACGCTAACGGAAGAATGCAGAAAACTCGTACAGATCCTAAGGACTCTAGAACCTGATGCTCTGATACCATCTGTAGCACCCCGCTTAAAATAATAACGGGTGGCCAGCCCTATACTATATTAAATCAAGAGTCTCAGATGGTCCAGTCTCAACATCAACTGTCGGTACTATATAATATAATACTAACTACCTGATATCATATAAGCGAGATGTTAAAATTTTAAAAAAAATGCAACAGACAACAAACCAACACTAAACTACTAGTAAAGAAAAGAAAGATGCATACTAGAATGATGATCAATGAAATGAATAATTACAAATAAATATGACAGAAGGAGATAAACCCGAATAAGCTGTCGGGTCACAGCCAATACAATAACTGGAATGGAATAAATATAAACATGTATATAAATATCCCTCGAGTACAAACCCGATATACAACACGAATCCTACCTAGAATTTTCAAAGGAGGAAGCGACTACATTCTACATCCCGCAACAGTCCGCACCTGTCGTGACTCCCAAGACTCTAGATAGAAGGTCATCCGACATCCATGCGGTAGGACACCTGTAGTAATATATATATATATATATATATATATATATATATATATATATATATATATATATATATATATATATATATATATACAAGCAGGAGAGAAAAGTAAACGGGTCAGAGCCCGAGTGTGAAAAATATTTAGCAAGTGCGTTAACCGTGCATAATAAATATCGGTGCACTTATTTCATAATTAAAATGGGAATCGCACTCTCGTGAAACCCCAACTCACTTTTCATCTAACAGCGCGCACCTATTCGCGTCCTCAAGTTTTAGTTAAATTACCCCCATTTATAAGGATAACCTAACTTATCATAGGCCCAGCCTATACCCACGATAATTGCCTTCCTATCTTAACCCAAGAATCCATCCCTTTTCTAATCATACTAGATTATGTTTACAAACAATTTCGCCATAATAGGCTTAATGGATTCTGGTTTATAATTTAATTAATTATAATTCTTAATACGTTACCCATTTATATTTGGGTTGAATCATAAGATTTACTTTCTAATTAACATGCATACAAATTATTATTGACAAAACTTCCCTCCAATTTCAACGTTGCGCTGCGTTTCGTGCGTGGGGTGTCTCGCAAAGCAAAATCCAAACAAGGAACCACCACGTTACACTACTCATTGTCAACATCGATCCTGGAGATCCATTATGCCACACATAAATATCGACAAAACTTATCTCTAATCCCAACAATGTACTACATTTCGTGCGTAGGGTGTCTTGCAAAGCGAAATCCAAATAAGGAACCACCCCGTTACACTACTCCTTGACAATGTCGATCCTAGAGATCCATAATGCAATACATACCATAATTGACAGAACTTTTCTCCAATCTCAACACTGCACTACGTTTCATGCGTGGGGTGTCTCGCAAAGCTAAATCCGAACAAGGAACCACCCCGTTACACTACTCCTTGACAATGTCGATCCTAGAGATCCATAATGCCATACATACCATATAACACTACCACTACTATTAAATTTTAGACAACAATATGAAAACAACTAAAAATCTCCAATAATATCCTTGGGATGATGTAACCGAAATATTCCTTAAATGCGATACATCAACCCCTATCAATCTAGTACCCCATAATCATCCAAGATTTAGTCCACGACGATACCATATCCTTTTTATCTATAGGATATATATATATATTTATATATATATATATATAGGCATTATATTCTAATCATATATATATTTATACCTTCATACATACCCATGACCAAGTGTACATATCATATCTAATGTACAATGGACATGCACGTAATCCACCCGGCTATATATATTATCGATAAAACTGCATCAATGATATCATCTTCCCAGTGCCCGGCTCACGTAGCAAGTGGGGACCACCTGGTGGGGATAAACGACACCCACCTCGTGATAACTCACACACACGACGTCCCGGGAAGCGGTCATATCTCCAACTGGCAATGAGACGAAACATACCCACCACGTCTCATCCCAAAAATATATCTATCATATAATAACACACGGGACGACTATGAACTGGGGAATATCCACACCCTTCTCTATATGCCAGGATGCTCACCCTCTGCGCAGAAACTTCCCAATGATAGCATGATCGGGGTATGCTTAACCACATATGTATATATATCGCTCACATGCATAATATATACACATCCATATGATCCCATCATATGATCAAACATTAAACCATCATATACGGTTTAGATATCCATATCATGTATGTCCACAACATAAATATATCTATATAATCATATCCATACAGATATAAATATACACATATTCACATATCCATATATCTATATATATAAACTAATTCTCGTTCATAAGTATAAGACATATAAACTCGGCTGTAAGTATACAAAATCCTCAATATACAAGCCGTCACCACAACTCATTTAATTTACCTCGATATGTGAATACAATTCCTCACTTGAAACATATTCAATCATTTTTCCTACGATGAATAGTCTCCCAAATAACATACGGACATATATATATATCCAACATTAGGGTTATCACCCAAAGTTTAGTGTAGGAAACCATCACTACACATACCATCCATATCCGAGAGCACATTAAAGAATCTAGTAATCATTTTGACTATCGTTATTCACATAACTAATAGTCTATAAGCCTCAAGCTCAATCTTACGTTCATCAAATAATCCCATTGCTCTCGATTTCGACTACGGTTCAATCACTTTTGTGAATCCCCTAGTCTAATATCTCTCGGATTTATTTCTTAAATTTTATCATTACTAAGGCTATGCAACTACACTCTTCCATTTGGCCCCAAATCGTATCTTAATAATATCCTATCCTTATCAGGATTTGACATAAAGTTTGGCCTAGAATTTCACAACATACCATCGCAATTCTCCCTAAGAGTTATTAGCCTCACATCACATTTAAACTTACTTTTAATCTAGAATTAGGATCCTTAATCCCAAAAAGGTTTCCCCACAATCTATATACACAACTCCAAATACATACATGGATACATTTCTCCCAAATTACCCTAAGGAGTCCCCAAAATCCTCATATGTGAGAAAATCCTTATATGTATCCAAGAACATATCTCTTACATCATAAGGGAAGGCCCACAAATCAATAAACCCAACCAAAAAGGGTTTGAAATCACTATGGAGAAAATACCTCAAAATGCCCTGTTCCCGAATCGATTTGGCCCTATTCCGAATCGATTCACCCTGGCGAATCGATTCGGCCTCCAAGGCAAATCGATTCAGGTCCAAAGACCTGGTCTTCTGCCACAGGCCGAATCGATTCGGCTTGGGTCCAAATCAATTCAATCAATGCAGACCTTCCAATTTCCCTAAACCGAATCGATTCGCTTAGGGGGCGAAGCGATTCGAACCTGCAGATTTTGAAGGGTTCTTCTTCTTTAATGAACCCATGAATTATTAAACCCTAAAATTTTCATTCTAACCCCCAAACCATCATCAAATCATGATTTTAAGCCCATAAATCAACCAAAAGTTGATCCCAACCATTTCTATTCCATTAAATCCATATTTAAACATTGATTTCGAGATTAAACCCAAAAATTTAGGTTTTGATATTAATACCCAAAAATCCATTTCTTTAACCCACAAATTATGAAATTAAATATATAAATAACTATTTAGCAAGATTAAACACTTGCCTCAGATTTGTAGAGGCTGGATCGTCCTCGATGTCGCGGTTGGGCCAGAAATGCCAAGCTTTCTTCCTCTCTCTCTTCTTTTCTTCTCCTTTTCTTCTTCCTTTCTCTTTTCTTTCTCTTTCTCTCTTTCTCTAAATGAGAATGGATTAATCCGTAAGCCTCTAAATCCCTTAAAACAATAAACCCAATTTTAAATGTTAATACACATTTTAAATGATTCGTTTACACCAATTCGAGTTAAACAGACAAAAAAATATTTCGGAGCCAAAATAAAATCCAATGACAGTCATTTTGACTATCTTGACCCTTCCGGGATCGATGGTACCCTCAAAATCATCATCCGGAATACTTTAAAATGTCCTCTATTTTTGGACCTCAATTTCCAAATTTTAGAGTTCTCCAATTAATTTAATTTTATTTTCCCAAAATTTAATTTCTCAGTCTCAAAATCATGGGGTGTTACAATACGGTTGAATGATTTAATTAAAATACGCAAACCACCTTGAACCTGTTAATAATGTAGCTTTGCATGACAATGATGTTCAGATACTTTTGAATCTTAGAAACTCTAATCACATCAAGATATGATGACATCTTTATCTGTATAAACAAAAGAAAAAGGAAGACAATTTTAAATAAAAGCATAGGGCCTAAGAACACCAAATATAGAATAGAAAATCACCACAACTTTCATATCTTGAATAGAAAATCACCTTAGCCTGCACATCTTTAATATCAAATCTTGAATCACCACAGCCTTCATATAACCTCAGTTTTTACACCACCACCATAAGCAACATCTCTAATGAAATTAAAAATATGTTGAACATCTGCAACCAAAATGAAATTAAAAAAAAAAGAACTCAGTTGAATAAGTGAAAATAAAAAGAAGAAATCTTAAATAATTGAACAAATAAATATCCCAAAACAGAAATGTATAGAAATCTACCAGTGGTGGCAATGAAAATATATATTCCACATCAATGGAGATGTTGTTTCCAATGATTTTATCTTATCTGTGTTCCTGTTGGATAATGATAGACTTTGATATTGTTCAATGAGTCATGAGAAAGAGCATTTACTGTTGTGTTCAATCATTTAGGCAGGTCATATTATTTTTGTCAATAATCAAATTAACAAAAGAGTTTCATATTTATACAACTCATAATGGTCGTCAAAGTAAAGGCATAGATTAATTTAGGAAATGTTGGATATTTAGCGAATGGTCGTCAATTTAACAATGGTAACTCAGGTTGGTTGGGAAGGAAATCCACCAATTCCGGTTGGTCGGGAATAAAAAATATTTCCCAAAAGTTCCAACTCAGGATGGTTGGGATGAAAATCCACCAACTCCGGTTGGTCGGGAATAAAAATATTTCCCAAAAGTGTCAACTTAGGTTGGTTGGGAAGGAAATCCACCAACTCCGGTTGGTCCGGAATAAAAAATATTTCCCAAAAGTGCCAACTCAGGTTGGTTGAGAACAAAATCCACCAACTCCGATTAGTCGGGAATAAAAAATATTTCCCAAAAGTGCCAACTCAGGTTGGTTGGGATGAAAATCCACCAATTCCGGTTGGTCGGGAATAAAAATATTTCCCAAAAGTGCCAACTCAGGTTGGTTGGGAAGGAAATCCACCAACTCCGGTTGGTCGGGAATAAAAAATATTTCCCAAAAGTGCTAACTCAGGTTGGTTGGGAAGGAAATCCACCAACTCAGGTTGGTCGGGAATATTTTTATTAAGCAAAGCATGAGTATAAAGTCAGCTAATGGCTTAGAATTAAAAAGTGATCAAGCAAATTTTTTTTATACTCGTAACATTTTAAATTACCACCAAGTTGGTCGAGAAACTAAATACCATCAATTTTGGTTAATCGTCAAATTCGGGATAGTCGACAATAAATTTTAACCAGCTTTAGTTGACCAGCAAATAATACAATGTTGTTTTCTTTTTAACAGATATACATACACATATGTAAAGTGTTTTACAAAATATCTACAAGACAATGGCAATCAAGATTTCAAAGAAAAATAGAAGTTTTTCATTAAATCCAAAACAGAGTACATTGAGAATAAAATAAATAAAAATTATTACATCAGAAATCCTATTCTATGGGTTTCTTCCCCTCTGCTTTTGAAACAGGTTCCTCGCCAGCAGGAGGATCGTCTAATGCATAAGGGGAATTTATGAAATTAAGGTCTTTAAGCATCCTGATGTTCATCACAGATGGTCGATCGAGTAGGTGCTCGGGGCGAGATATCTCAACATTGGAATGGAGACTGTAATCGCCAAGATATTTTGAAATCAAACACTGGGGGATTGCCCGAGCATGGATCCAGCTCATGTCGAGTTTGAATGGTGGCACTGGCAAGTCAAGCAACCCAGGATTATGGTAATACCACAAGTAGTGACCTTGTTCCAATTACAATACACCCAAGGCATTTAACCACCCTTGTTTTTAACCTTCATTATTCGTATTTTGGATCCGATCATCCAAGTGGTAGAGAGCCTCATTGTACCCAGCCATCCAGAATTCTCTAGGTTGCTTGTGGAATTGATAAGTCAACCTTTCCAGATGCTCGTGAAGATTTTTTATAAAAAGTTCTTTATTATCCAAGGCAGAGTTCTGTGCAGAGAGCTGCTCGTCCAGATTCCTGATCTTCTTGGACATCTCTGCCAGAGCTTTATTCTTCACAACTAACTGAACTGCTTGATTCTCCAGTGCCGATTGAGTTCTTTGTTCCTCGATAGGAATCCGAGCAGCTCTTACTCGTCCCCGAGGAGCTCTTGCTCATCCCCGAGTAGAGGTAGAAGGCCCAATCCTCTTCAAGGTTTCTAATTCATCCCTCAAGTTGGCGTTTTCGACCTCCAAGAAAGAGAATCCATCATCGTTCATAGGGACCAAAGTGTTTGAGGTGGAAGCTGCAGATTTCAACTGAGATTCCTCTCTTTGCAGATTATTATTTTCTTGCTCCAACAACTCAGCTATCTGTCTGTGCTCTTCGACCTCAGACTTCAAAGTTCTCTCCCTCACATTGTAAGCAACGAACCCCTTATCAGCACTGATTTATTGATACTTCTTCTCGTATCCCTCGTGAAAAAGGGTTGTAGACTCCTTATATTGTTGTTGAAGCTCTTCAAGAGTGCCCTGGAGGTCTTCAATCATTTCATAATACGCTACATTGTTAGCCACTGCACGGTCGAGAAGGCACTTCAAATACTGGTAGGCCTCAACTGCTCATTCTGAAACATTTGGACCAAGTATATCAACAATTTGAGCATCAGTTAAATCTACATGACCAGCTTTGAAATATTCGTTGCACTGTTTCATCAATTTTGTATCATGAGCAGATAACAATTCCATCCTGGCCATAAACTAGTAAAAAGAAGAGAAAGCAAGAATCAATAAGGAGCAAGAGGAAGAGAAACAACATTATGAATAGGCAAAACTTCAAATTTTATTATATCATAAAAGAAAGGTACATAGTTCAGAATTACAATTGACAAAAATAAACAAAGAGAAAAATCCAAACAACTCTACACCTTCTCCTTGTTTCCCAAAACTTTCTCGGGAGGCTGGGACGAGGAAGTAGGTTGCTCGGATGGCACAGATGGTTGCTCGGGGGGTGCTGGAAGCTGCTCGTTTGAAATAAGGGATGGTTGAAGTTGTTCGCAGGAAGACTGGACAGCTGTGGGATGAGAAATTTGATCTCCTATCACCATGGAAGATTCCTCAGAGGCAGCTTCGTCCTCTTCTTCTTCTTCAGGAGTTGGAGGGGGCCCGAGATGTGTCGCTGAAACAGGTAAGAATTTTCATCAACCTTCATCTCTTGCAGAACAGCGACCCAACCATCCCTAAAGTATTTGTGGCTACCATATTCCACTTGTGACATCATGGAAGCCAGACCCTTATTCCACCCCTTATCCCATCCAGCACTGAAGGATTTTTTTACAGACAACTTCCTTTTCGCCTTCTCCGAGGAAAGCTTCTCGGAAAGAAGATCCTCGGCAGCCTTCAGTTTATTCTCCACTTCTTCCTTCTGACGGCCTACTTCACGAAGCTTGTTTAGCTCTTCCTCAGCAACCTTGAGCTTAGCTTCAAGCTCCCCAGCATTTTCGAGCTTCCCTTCGAGCTCTTTATTCTTACTTTCTAATTCTTTTATTTTCTTCTCTAATCCCTTGGAGACTTCAACAGCTTGATTCCTTTCCTGCTCGCACTACACCAAAATGGCCAAATTTTCACCTTTCAGCCGGTCACCCTTGTCAAGGTCATTGACCGTGACAAAAAACACGCGTTTTATGTCACGGTCATTGACCTTGACACAACCGTGACAAAGAATTGTCACGGTCATTGACCGTGACAATTCTTTAAATACTTGTCACGGTCAATGACCTTGACACGACCGTGACAATGTTTGCAGCAAAAACCCTTTCTCCTTTCTTTTTTCCCTCCCGCCGTTCCCACCCTCTCTCTCTCTCTCTCGACGCTGCTCTCTCTCTCTCTCTACTTTCAGGTTTAATTCTCTCTCTCTCTCTCTCTCTTTTCCATTTATATATGTGTGTATGTGTGTATATATGTGCGTGTGTGGGGGGTGGGGCAGGGTGGGGGTAGGGCGTTAAAAATGTAAATAAATAAGTAATTTTCTATAAATTGTCAAAAATAATATCCAAAAATGTAAATGTAAATAATATCCAAAAATGTAAATGTAAATAATAACCAAAAATAATATCCAATTAGTCTATGTTGTTGAAAAATTTGATCAAATTGGTGAGCCCTTCATATTTTAAAAATGTTGTTTTTATTCCTATTTAACTTTTCTTTCTATACACCCCTAATTATATTTAAAGTTTAATAAAATAGGAGTTATAGAAAGAAAAGTGGGGTTTCCATAATCTTACTTTGTCACAATTAATTTATATGCCTCAAAGTTATTTTATCACTCTTAGTTTATATTTGTGATAATACTTTATTAAAGATTTTTGTGGGAACTTGTTATACTAGAACTTAGAGAAACACTAAGTGATGAAAATATTCCTTAAAATTGAAAATCAAATAAAGTTTATAAAAGTAAACATGCTGGTAATACATCAAAGATAAATTAATAACAAAACGTGTTCAAGTGTATAACAAGAAAGAAAATGTGGTATTTAGATTGGGTAAAATTCTTAAAGTAATGTTAAGGGACTAAAAGACCCAAGACAACTGGCCAGTAAGTCACGGACTAAAAAATTTATGACGGGTGATGAAAGCCCGTAAACATGTTGGGGTGGGGGTGGGGGTGGGTGGGGGTGGTGTGGGGGTGGGGTATGATTTATAAAAATCACAAAACAATAGTAGAAATTCAATACCTGAAATTAACATTGAAAGACTTTATTAAAGACTTTATATCCATCAAATAAAATTTCAGGTATTGAATTAACCCATGAATTTATTTTTGTATTTGAATTAAACCATGAATTTATTTTTGTATTTGAATTAACCCATTATATGAAACATACTTGAAATTAAATATAGTGCGCATAGATACTAGCCTTCTAGTTCTTATGCGTACGCATTCAATAGCCCTTAGACCCGTTCGAGAGTCATTACCCCTGTAATGAGATCTCTCGAATTGTCCCGTTTGGACAGTTTGAGACTGTATAATTTCTGTATAATATTCTTATTGGCTTAAAGTTGTTACTTTTGGAGGAAGTTCTGCAGTCGTATCTTAATGTTCTCTGGGTACATACTAGATTGACAAGTGTGACTGTTATTTCAATTGACCAATTGAAATAACACTCACACCTGCCAATCTACGTCGTGTACTTGGAGAACTAAGGGGATATGCTATCGAATTTTTTTCAAATCGTAACAATGTGCATGAGCTGTTAAGTATATTACAGAAAAATGCAGTCTTGAATGGGATAGGACCACTTAACCTTTAATAGGATAATTAAATGATGTGATAATTAAATAAAACATACTATAAATCTAAGTTTTGTTTACCTTTAATAGGTGTTTAGTTGTGGTAACTGTGATGGGATATCAAAAATACAAAGAATGGATGGGTGAGACTAATAGAATGGGGGATGTGTTTCGCAGAGGTGCTAACGAATTTGTGAAATATGCAAAGAGATGTCGTAATGATGAAGAGTTTCCGTGTCTGTGTGCTAGGTGTAAGAATGGTAAGGTGTTTGAGAGGAAAACAGTTGAACTACATTTGTTAAGATCGGGTATGCAAGATAGTTATCGATTTTGGAGTTTTCACGGTGAATTGAAAGTTCCTTTTGTCCCCAACCAACCTTCACAACAACCTTCAACAAGTAGAATAGATGTAGAAGGGGACGACGTGGATCATAATATGTTAGAGGATTTAGTTGATGATGCGTACGGAGTTTATGAAGCTGAGGAGAATGAGGTTACTGGTGATGTAGAAGATTCAAGTGCTCGTGAAGATAACACGATAAAACTTGACGATGACTACCAAAGTTAAAAATTTAAGGTGACCCAACCGTTATACTCTGGCTGTGAGAAAGATCAAACAACTTTACATGCCATGGTTGGTTTGCACAGTTTGAAGACGCAGTACGGTTTTTCTGGAAATAGCGTGACGGGAATTCTGAAATGGGTGAAGGGCTTATTACCCAAGGTGAATACACTTCCAAATAGCTATCTTGTTATGAAGAATAGTTTGAAAGGTTTGGGCTTATTAGACATGGTGAATACACTTCCAACTGGGAATGAAATTGAGATAAGAAAGGCATGGTCTCGGAGGTCAATTTTATTTGACTTGCCTTATTGGAAGAATAACCCGGTGCGCCATGTATTGGATGTGATGCATGCAGAGAAGAACTTCGCTGAACATATTGTGGGTACTTGCCTTGGGGGGAGTCATTCGAAGGATGGAGAAAATGCACGAAAAGACCTTAAAACGTTAAAACGTAAGCCACAACTATGGTTGAAAGAAGATAGTAGGGGAAGGACAATAATTCCCCCTGGTGCGTTTACTTTGACGAGTGGGGAAAGGAAGGTGCCTCTAGACACAATATATAATTTGAAGGGCCCATCTACTTTTTCGTCCAACTTGCAAAGGATTGTGAATTATGCTACTCATGATTTACATAAGTGTAAGTCCCACGATTGGCATGTGATCATGCAATTGGTTCCTCTATTGTTTAAGCATTGTTTCCCCAAGCACAAGGATTTGCGTAGGGCTATTATGCAAATTAGTATTACCTTATCCCTCTTGTGTGAGAAGGTAGTGAATCGAGAACACATAGTGGCCGCAAAATTGGTTGTGAACGAAGCGATTTGTGTATTGGAGAAGTACTTTCCTCCAGCATTCTTTGACATAAGTGTTCATTTGTTGGTACACCTATGCGACGAGGCACTTCTTTGTGGTCCACTTAGATATCGGTAGATGTATCCGTTTGAAAGATTGATGAAAGTTTTTAAAGATTACGTCAAGAATATGCGATATATTGCAGGATCAATTGCAGAGGAATACATCACCGTGGAGTCATCAATATATACTCGGGAATATATGCCTGACTCGACCAGCGTTGATGACACTAATGATTTTGTCGATGATGGTGGTAATGTGATGGGAAAACGAGTGAAATTAACGAGTTTGCAACATGAACAAGTAGCTCGTTATCTATTTGACACACATGAAGATGTTAAAGAATGGAAAAAGTAAGTTTCGAATATTATAATGTTTAACATTATTTTAGATTATTTTATACATGATTAATTTTGTAATATGCAGTAAATATGATGCCTGTGAGAATAATAAAAGACGAAAAACAATGGTACAATCAGACAGCGAATTTAGGCTATGGTTGACACAAGAGGTAATTATAATGAAAACAGTCGTTATATAACGTTACATTACACTAAAATTTTACCACTAATATAATTAATTATCTATATTATCGCTCCTAAAGATGGGTGATGCGACATCAAGTCTTGCTCGTTTAGCCACTGGACCCTTGTTCGTGGCACAAGAGTACAAAAAGTATCGATTGAACGGTTACATTTTCGGCGCTAAAGTGTACGAGGAAAGTACAAATGTACTGAACTCGGGAATTTCATACAAGGCTCTTACTTTCTTTCGAGCGAGCGCAAAAGATAAAAACCTCGTTGAAGATGAAATGACTTACGATGGTGTAATCCAAAATATATTTGAATTGGATTATATAAGCTTCAAAGAGGTTGTTGATTAGGCATAAATTCTTCACATTTATCCCCTTCATTTCTGTATTTTTATGATCCCGTGCGGTGTAAATAGCTTGAATTTATCTCATATCTATGATACGAACCCTTTTTGGCAAGTATTTCATATTTTGTGTATCTCTTATGTGTTTTACAGGTATTTCATGCAAGGTAGTGCCAAAGAGAACTCAAAATAGTGAAAGAAAACCAAGAATCGGGGAGTTGAGGGGCATTTTCGTAATTTTTTAGCCTTAGTCCGGAGTTGGGGACAACTGGAAAGTTGAAGAGCTTTCAATTACAAGAATACTGGAAAAAACGGCACCTCAATCCAAGTTACGGTGAAGAAGTTATGCCCATTTGAAGTTGAGAAGAAATTCAAGAAAAAAGCTGTCAGACCCAAACCGAACCGAAGCTGAGAAAAAAAACCGGTCCGCCCATTTGTCATGCACCAGATACGTATTAAATTAGTCACGCTCCAGATCCGTTACGAAATTAGTCACGCTTTCTAAGTGTGACAAATTGGCAGATACAGGATTTTTATTTTGTGATTATCTTTTAGCCAAAAGAGTTTTATGTTTTGGGGACTCTTCTAAAAGACCCTTAGCCTATATATTTAGTCATTAGGACTCTTTTTATTCAGATTTCATTCATGTAAAAGCTCCATAACAAGTAGGAACATCTAGGAACATCAAGGGATTATATTGCTTCAAGATTTCATTATTTCGGGTTTGTTTTTCACGTTTTAATTCAAGATTCTTGTTATTGTTCTTGCATGCGTATTTTCCGTAGTTGATTCAATTCATTGTTGCGTTCATAATATATATTTACATGTTTAAATCTAGTTTCATCATGAATTCATACACATGCAACGTTATTATTTCATGCATTAGTCCATTTAACATGTCCGGCTAGGTTTTAATGGTTGGGATGCATGAACCCAACCTGATGTGTCAGTGCATGTGTATAACATCAATCCGATGAATTTAATGATTAATTTTGATCGTATCGCGTAATTTCATAATAATTGTGGATCTTTATATCTCGTTTGCCCCGGGGTACTCGTGATGATTTAGAGTACAATTTGAGTGTAATTACCGCGATACCGATTTACTCATCCTCAGATTAGGTATGACGCGGGCTTGAACCTCGTATACATAATGCTTGGGAGTACTAAATTCCGAGTTTGAATTAATCGGATAAATTTATGATTGACGTTGTCACTACACTACACTAGGGTTGGGGGATTGTATTCCCATCCTGTTTTCTCATCATTTAGGTCCAAAAAAAATTTGATTCAACTCTTCATTCCTCATTTAGATAATTTAGTAGTTGCATATTTCATCATAATTTCATAATTGCATTTAGTTTAATCAATCCCAAAAACCAAAAATCAATCTTTTCATTCCTTTTTAGAGTCATCGTTAGGATTCCTCCATCTTATCCCGTCGTCACAACTTCGTTGTCCTTTTTCCCTGAGGATCGATACCCGACTTGTCGGATTATTACTTGAACGACAGGCTTGCACTTGAGCCTAGAGAGTACACACTTTAGAGACACATTCTGAGTCGTGTCAAGTTTTTGGCGCCGTTTCCGGGGAATTAGGTAGACTTAGGTATAGATCGAGTTAATCTAAAACTTTGACCAAAAAATAAAAATAAAAATAAAATAAAATAAAATAAAATTTTGATGAGTATTACGAGGGAGATGCTGGATGAGAGCGAGTGGCAAGATACAATAGATGAATTCCTTCGTAATGACCAACCATCCACGTCACAAAAGTCTTCAGAAGAGAGTGAACGAAATTATTCAAAACACACTCGAGAGAGAGAATTAGGAGATATAAGTCTTGAAGACTTTGAAAAAGAATTCGGTCTGGTGGATGAGAGCCTGGATGAGAGCCTTAACGACGAAGTCCAAGCTCTATTGGATTCATTTCGTCACCTAGAAGAAAGAGAATGGAAAGCTAAAATTGATAAATTCCTTCTTTGTGACCATCCACCCATACCACTAGAGGTCCCGAAGGCAAGTGAGGAGAAAAGTTGTGGTTCATACGACTTAGAGCCCGACCCATGTGTCTTAAAAATTGAAAGAAGCTTAGGTGTTCCCTCCGAGTCAGCGCACGCTTTGAGTCAGCATCATGAGGATCCCTTTCCAATTAGTCACGATGAGTCTCCCGGTCTATCCTTTATCTATGGGCGAGGTCCTAACTTATTCCGGTTGTTAGTATATGATAGGAAGACGGGGGTGATAAGGAGAGCATCATTCCCCGTGCAAGGGGTCGGGTGAGTTTGTGGAGAGATGAGAGGTCGTTGCACCCCCGACGTGTATGGGGTGATTGTTGTTGTATTTTTGAGTCATGCATGAGTGTCATATAGTGTCTTGTTGCATTTTTCATATTTGTTTGTTTTATTTTTTCGCACTTTTCATTCGCCTTGAGTTAGATTTTAGTCCTTTTTGCTTGAGGACAATGCAAAAGTCTAAGTTAGGGGGGGTCACAAGTGCGTATTTCTAAAACTTCACAAATTTTCAAAATGCCCAAAAGTTCCAAAAAAAAAATCAAAAAATTTTGAAAAATCCAAAAATATTTTTGTTCAAAATAAATAAAAATTGGAATTCAAATTTTTCAAAAATATCATTAAAAGTCAAATTGGAGTCTCAAATTGTAAACATCCAACAGACACAAAGCCGAAATTGACCAAAGATGGAAATTGGGCGAAAATTGACGACTTAACGAATAAGTGTGGAGATTAACAAACCCGGTGAGATTCGAGCCTATCACTTTTTGAGAGTTTTTAAATCAATCCGAGTTAATTGTTAACTCAAAGTTCTTTTTAGCGCCTAATAAGTTGTCAAGGATCTCAATTCTTTCATTTTGATCGGTTTTGAAAAATGTGTGCAATATTGCCTTGAAAAATGTGCCAAATTAGTCTCTAAACTTAAATTCATCTCGAAACGCATATGTTAACGCATTTGGTAATTTGGACAATGAAGTAGGCCCTCGTTTGTCACCCAAAAATATTGGCTAGAAAAAGATGCGAAAAATCACCCCTTTTGCAACCCAAATTGAGCCGAATAATTTTCCCTTTCGTTTGACAACCCGAAAAACCCAAATAGCCGGAATTGTGAAAAATGAAAAAAATTCAGAATTTAAATCCGAAAAGTGCAACAAAAAGGGGCAAGAAAAAAATAGAAGAATGCTCAACAAAAATAGCAAGAAAAGAAAAGAAGTGAAAAAAAAGGGAAAAAAATGAGCAATAGCCCGGAAAAAAAAGCACAAATGGACATCCTAAATAATTTTTCCAATTCCGAATTTCCCGAACATTTCCATGTTACCCAATATACCTTAAACCCCGAAAAAGTCCTAACCGAGTCCAAATTGCGAAGATTGATTACCGCGTGGAGAGTTAAGACACCAAAAGATAATATAAAAGATTAAATGTGCGAAAAAGAGGCAATGTTCCCATTTTTAAAACCGTAACCCATTGATGAGATCCTATCACTATGAAATTTCCGTCTTTCTACTTGTATGCATGACTTTGCGTCCATTACATTTACTCTTTATATCACGCATACCGAGAGAATAGCCACATTCCGAGTGATTCGTTTGAGAGAGCATTCTGTGAGAACTTGAAATCAAAACGAATTTTCGAATAAGTAGCGTAATGATCAATCAGTGGAAATTGGCGGTTATATTTCTGGCTACGCACACACACACTACGGTTTGAGACTCGTAAATATGACTTGATGATGACTATTTTCTGGAAAAATTTGAATTGCACAATTTTTGCATATTTTGAATTTTCTTTGAGTCGAATTTTGTGAGTATATTCACTGCAAACCCTCACGAGACACAAATCGTCCTACTAGGGTAACCTAGAGGTTTAAAGACTTGTTGCATGCGCTAAATGCAATCGCTTGCCCGCGAAAAAGGTATTCTATCCCAATAAAGTTTTTGAAGGGTCCTTAACTCATACTCTCGTTCTTTTAAATTGCTCGGGACGCGCAAAGTTCTAAGTTAGGGGGGTTTGATTAGGCATAAATTCTTCACATTTATCCCCTTCATTTCTGTATTTTTATGATCCCGTGCGGTGTAAATAGCTTGAATTTATCTCATATCTATGACACTAACCCTTTTTGGAAAGTATTTCGTATTTTGTGTATCTCTTATGTGTTTTACAGGTATTTCATGCAAGGTAGTGCCAAAGAGAACTCAAAATAGTGAAAGAAAACCAAGAATCGGGGAGTTGAGGGGCATTTTCGTAATTTTGTAGCCTTAGTCCGGAGGTGGGGCCAACTGGAAAGTTGAAGAGCTTTCAATTACAAGAATACTGGAAAAAACGACACCTCAATCCGAGTTACGGTGAAGAAGTTATGCCCATTTGAAGTTGAGAAGAAATTCAAGAAAAAAGCTGTCAAACCCAAACCGAACCGAAGCTGAGAAAAAAAACCGCCCATTTGTCACGCACCAGATACGCTACTAAATTAGTCACGCTCCAGATCCGTTATAAAATTAGTCACACTTTCTAAGTGTGACAAATTGGCAGATACAGGATTTTTATTTTGTTCTTATTTTTTAGCCAAAAGAGTTTTATGTTTTGGGGACTCTTCTAAACGACCCTTAGCCTATATATTTAGTCATTAGGACTCTTTTTATTCAGATTTCATTCATGTAAAAGCTCCATAACAAGTAGGAACATCTAGGAACATCAATGGATTATATTGCTTCAAGATTTCATTGTTTCGGGTTTGTTTTTCACGTTTTAATTCAAGATTCTTGTTATTGTTCTTGCATGCGTATTTTTCGTAGTTGATTCAATTCATTGCTGCGTTCATAATATATATTTACATGTTTAAATCTAGTTTCATCATGAATTCATACACATGCAACGTTATTATTTCATTCATTAGTCCATTTAACATGTCCGGCTAGGTTTTAAAGGTTGGGATGTATGAACCCAACCTGATGTGTCAGTGCATGTGTATAACGTCAATCCGATGAATTTAATGATTAATTTTGATCGTATCGCGTAATTTCATAATAATTGTGGATCTTTATATCTCGTTTGCCCCGGGGTACTCGTGATGATTTAGAGTACAATTTGAGTGTAATTACCGCGATACCGATTTACTCATCCTCAGATTAGGTATGACGCGGGCTTGAACCTCGTATACATAATGCTTGGGAGTACTAAATTCCGGGTTTGAATTAATCGGATAAATTTATGATTAACGTTGTCACTACACTACACTAGGGTTGGGGGATTGTATTCCCATCCTGTTTTCTCATCATTTAGGTCCAAAAAAATTTTGATTCAACTCTGCATTCCTCATTTAGATAATTTAGTAGTTGCATATTTCATCATAATTTCATAATTGCATTTAGTTTAATCAATCCCAAAAACCAAAAATCAATCTTTTCATTCCTTTTTAGAGTCATCGTTAGGATTCCTCCATCTTATCCCGTCGTCACAACTTCGTTGTCCTTTTTCCCTGAGGATCGATACCCGACTTGTCGGATTATTACTTGAACGACAGGCTTGCACTTGAGCCTAGAGAGTACACACTTTAGAGACACATTCTGAGTCGTGTCAGTTGTATTTTACTGTGAATGGGTAAGAGTTGAGGATAAAAATGCTTGTAAAGTTGATCCTGTCACCAATTTGATCATGGTTGACTTGTCCAAGTTGAAGAGCAACGACCACGTGAGCGATGAGCCGTTTGTTTGTGCATTGCAAAAGGTTAGTCAAGTGTTTTACTCGGAGTATATCAACAACGAGCCGTGGTCAATTGTCCAACATGCGCCGAGGCGTCTAAATAGTAGTGTGGATGACTTGGCTGCTCTTACCGAATATTAATCCATTTTTTATGATAACCCGAATTTGAAACAATTTTTCAATTTGTAATAAATATTTCAATTTGTACCGAAACATCCATTTTTAATGCTTTTAATTGATCTGCACTTTATCATTTTCACTCTTGTGTAGTGTGCGTGTGTGGAGAGGAGATTAATACATAAATATTCCAACTACATCTAAGTTTTGTTTATACTAATCCATGAATATACGCTTCTTACCTTTATTAGTTGGAAGGAGGTGCCATATGAGCTCAAGTTAGTTGTTTGAGTGACACTACAGGTAATGTATTTATATTTATATGTCAATTTCGATTTCGATTTCAATTACGATTTATATTTATCTATATTTGAGGGGCGGATACTAATTTTACCTTATTTCAATTCAGGGGACATGGAGTGGCCCTAAGGGTAGGCCACATATGCTTTATACTTATGTGGCTATTCGGACGAGAAGGGAAGGATAAGGAGGTGTCCCCGAGCGTCGCGGTACAAAATCTCTTTTCCATACAAATAGTTTGTAGATTTGAGATAATTGATGGTGATGTTGTTTCTTCTTAAATAGTTTCTATTTTGAATATATATTTGCATTATCTTTAGTTTGTTTGGATATATGATGTTTGGAACAGGTACAACGTTGCTATAATAGGTACAAATATACTGCTGGGCAGTGGCAGTGGCCATACTGCCTAACAGATTTTTTTTAAATTCTTCCCAGAATTGTCACGGTCAATGACCGTGACATTTTTTTTAAAAAGGGTCACGGCTTTGTCACGGTTATAAACTGTGACAAACGTGTCACGGTCATTGACCGCGACACGACCGTGACACAAAACGCGAGTTTTGTGTCAAGGTCAATGACCGTGACACGACCGTGATAAAAAAATTGTCTCGCCTCGAAATGTCACGGTCATTGACCTTGACAAGTTGGATTTGTCAAGGTCAATGACCTTGACAATTCGACAGATTTGGTGTAGTGTTGGTCGAATTGAGCTGCTTCTCCCAGGCAGCTTTATCATCAACATACTTCTGACGAGAATCTTTCAGAGACTGCGTCAGACCCACCAAAGCTTCCTCTATACCTGACGAGGAGCTTGAAGCTTTAATAGCTTCATCCTTCTTCAAAATTGTATTAAAACAGGTCACCAACTGGGGAAAGAAAATAATAGCAAGTCAGTGCACAGATATAACAAGGGAAAAATGAAAGTTTAGGCCAATAATACTTACAGAAGCAATATGACGAGCAGCTAATGTGGTAACCATGTCCCGAGAAAGATTTTCTTCAATACCTTGGATCTCGGGAATGATCCAAGACTTCACCGAGCTTATGGCAGAGCTCGGAGAAACAAAAGTGGGAACACCACTTCCTGTAGTCGGGGGATGAGCGATGGATTCAGCCAAATTGACCGAGGAAGTCTTCTTCAACCTCCTCAAAGGAGCATCAGTGGTCTCGACCAAGGAGGCAGTCTTAGTCGGGGAGATGTCAATAACCTCGCTTGGAGCAGCGGCCTTGCTCGGAGCCACTGGGGGCTTCTCGACAACTTTCACAGGAGAAGCTGGAGGAGGTGCATCGATTTTTCTTGTCCCTTCTTCTGGGACATCATGTTTGCTTTTCTTTGCCTCTCCAGCAACAGAGGCAGATTTCTCAAAGAGGGCAGGAGCTCTTCTTCTCTTCATCCTTTCACTCAAAGGAATATGTGACTCAGGTGAAGAATTTGTAGAAGCTGGTATTGGTTCCACGTCGCTTATCACCGGACGAGCAGTAAAAGACGAGGTGTAACTCTTATACTGCAGCAGATATGAAGCTGATATAATATGCTCGTCGGCAACAGTCTGATGCAAACCCCAGATAAGTTTCAGATGTTTTAAGTTAACTTCTGTCTCTTTTGGAGACCTTCTTTTGCTGTCAACTGCAAATAAATGAAAATTAAAATATCAGTGACACATTTTATCAAACACAAAGGAAGCATAATTTCAAAAATAAAATAAAAATAACCTATCCCATTGCTATATGGAGGGGCATTTAGGACCCTGGTATACATCATTTCCAGTTAGTGAGGGTGTTGCCAATTTTTCATAACAACCCCGTGCTCGAAGTAATCCCTATTGGCATCTGGGAGATTGACCACTAAAGCCCTATTTAAAAACCTAGTTTTTAAATAAAAAGTATTGTCACCAACAGCCCATCTATAACAAAACATAATTTCTGGAATTCCTATACGAGTTCCATGAATTTGATTTAATCTATGAACTCCGTTAACTATTCTCCACGTATTGGGGGCTATTCTTGCAGGAACCACATCAAAATATTGATAGAATTCCAGACACAAAGGGTTTGGGGGAAAAGAAAAGCCACATTCAGCAACAAAGAGACTGGCGAACCAATGTCCCTTAGCCAAACGAAAATAATCTGAAGGCTCAGATAGTTCCTCCAAAACAACCCATGAAGGAATAGAGAAATCAGAACGAAACTTATCAATCGACTCAACAGGGTAAACCACGGCGAATAAAGGAAATAAAAGAGTAGGAAGAAGATCTTACGGAAAAATGATGGATCTGTTGATAACGAACGATGAAAAGGATGAACGCACAAGAGAGAGAGAAAATGCAAAACTCAAAGATACAGATTTGAAAAAAATAAAAGACGATGTGATTTTCTACAACGCTTAAATACCTTACCTTGGGAAAAGGTAAAAATAATGATTACAAAGGGAGACGTTTACGCTACCGGCGGCTAAAAGGACAAAAAGGCCGCGGAGATTGAAGCTGTTAAGAAAATTCGAAAAGTCTGATTCTATGAATTCTAAAAATGCAAAGAAAACACTCCTAAAATCCAGGATAATCCCGCCATATTTCGAGAAGAATGTTCCACACTCCTCAGTCTCGAACTATGAAACATTGGGGGCTTCTCTTGATAACAATTTTAGTCTACTGACATGGCACAAAGAAGTGGAGACACGTGTCAACCTACATGGCACTAACAAACACTTTTGAACAATACCTTGACTCCGAGGAACTCAATTTTCCCGACCAGCTCAGATACTCCGAGCAGTAGGTGCTCACCGAGGAACTTTACTGGACCATGCAACTCGTGGATACTGAGATACTTAGGCGGTCCGAGCAGCTTAGGCGGTCCGAGCTGCACCTCGATCAGAGAATTTATTATCAGACAATTAAGAGGATTAAATGCGCATTAAATACTGATTATTATCATACGGATGTATAGGCTTGTTGAACAGCTATGTATTACCCATTCACATGTACAGTCTCAAGGCTATAAATACATTGTATCATCCTCACTGGGCGAAACCGGAATTTCTTGAGGACAATCATACTTCGAGAATTCCTAAACAGTCAATAAAAACACAAACAGTGGACGTAGGTCATTCATTCAAGGCTGAACCACTTTAAAATCTCTTGTCTCATATTTATTTTTATCTGTGATTAAATAATTAGAGATAGTCTAATTTTTTACATCAACAATTCTGATTTTTAAATTTTTTTAATAAAAAACTTTATTTTAATATTTTATATTTATAAAATAACTTTATTTTACGTTAATTTTTTGTTATAATATTAAGTAGGGACCAGCTATTAGCACTCCTAAAATTCTTCCAACACTCCATTTTTTTTACCAAATCTCAATCACGCCCTTGCATTTATAAAATTTAAATTTCACTTTTTTGCTTTCAATTAAAACAAATATATATGAAAAATAAAATAAAAAATTATATTTTTAATGAAAAAAATATTTCTTTATAAAAACCTGTTTTTCATAAAAATCATTTTTTTAAATATATATATATTTTTTTAAATTGCTATCTATTTTTTTTATTGAAAACTGTTTATAAAACATAAAACATTATTTTATATAAAATAAAACCGTTTTTTACAAAATAATTAATATTTTATGAATCTTTTATTTTTTAAGTAACATGATCATGACCCAAATAAAACGCGACGTGGTATGGAATCGTATTTTTTTTTTCATACCGTTGGCACGCGCCATTTTTTATTATTTTGAAAATAATCTTATTACTATTTAGGAAAAATGGTTCACGCCAGCCATATGCATAATATATATTTTGTATTTTTAATATGCTAGCGGTATGAAAAAATGGTCATTTTGTATTTTTAATAAAAAAAACATATTTTTTTATAAAAAACTGGTTTATAATAAGAATCTGTTTTAATTTTTTTTTTAATTTTCATAACTGTTTTAAAAAAAACATTCATAACTGTATAAAATATGTTTTGTATTTTTTCAAACACCATTAGTATGAAAAAAATGTCATTTTCTATTTTTAATAGAAAAATATATTTTTTTTATAAAAAGCAGGTTTAAATAAGAATCTGTTTTAATTTTTTTTTTACTTTTCATGACTGTTTTAAAAAAACATTTCAATTGTTTAAAAAAAATATTATCTGCTTTTTTTTATTGAAAACTGTTATAAAACATAAAAAATTATTTATATAAAAAAATTATTTTTACAAAATAAATCGTTTTTATGAATTTTTTATCTTCTATGTAACACGATCACCACCCAAATAAAATGCAACGTGGCATGTAGTAGTATTTTTTTTCATACCGCTATCGCGGACTATTTTTTACTATTTGAATAATAATCTATAAAAAAATATTTTTTTATTAAAAATACAAAAATGACCATTTTTTCATACTGATGGCATTTGAAAAAATACATAATATATTTTACCTAGTTATGAAATGTTTTTTTAAAACAGTTATGGAAAGTAAAAAATAAATAAATAGATTCCTATTAAAAACCAGTTTTTTATAAAAAAAAATATCTTTTTCTATTAAAAATACAAAATGACCATTTTTTCATATTTTATACATACCAGTGGGGAATCGGATCCCTGATTTTTGGTCAACTGGGGCCAAAGTTTTCGAGTGGTGCAGGGGGTTCGGGGGCGGGAGCCCCCGAGACGATTTTTTTTGAGGTTATTTTGAGTTTTATACAAATTATAGTTTATCCAAATTGACTACAAATTATATTTTTTGAGTTTATTTCGAGTTTTTTTTTTGGCATATATGTTTGGGACACAAATTACAAAAATTTGACGAGGTTTAGATTTTTAATTAATTACAATCTTACACCCTCAGTTTTGAATATAATTAGAGTTATACCTTAAAGTTAGAAATTTTACCAAAAGATCCTATATATATATATATATATATATATATATACTAGGGTATGCCCGTGCCTGAAGGCAAGATGATATTCGAAAAAGCTAACATAATTATAACAAAATAATGATCAACCCGATTTAATATCAATACAAATAAGTTCAATTTAAAAAAAATGGACAGTTTTCTTTATCTATAGGATTATCTACCTATTTAAGGTATACAAATTAATACAACAATAAGGCCAATAAAAGTTAAGGACCAAATTCCATTAATGTAAAATTAATTTAAATACATATGAAATTATACTTAATCTATGTCCCTTATGTGAAACTAAATGAATAAATGTTAATGGAGACACATAATACACAAAGTAATAAGGGCCAGTAAAGTAAGTTTCGCTATGTACAACGCATGTCCTTACTGTGTCCCTTGTCTGTCCGTGTTGTGTCCCCTACATCCCCATTTTATTTCCCACCTAATTTTTCTGGCACATCATGAGGCACCTATCCATTTGTGAACCTTCATTTTTCAGTCACAAAAGATTATATGAATTAAAGAGCTGTGAGGACTAATTATGTATTGAGTTCGAGACTTCACATATGCAACTATGAATTAAGTGTTGTTTTCATCTCCCCCCATCAGATGGGAACCAAAAGAGTGGAAACTTGGGTGATATTGTTTTGCCATTTGTGGTGCCCGCCAAGAAATACAGACCCACAGACCGGCCATGAGCATCACCTGCCATGAGGGAGGTATGGGCTGAGATAACAGAGCAAGAAAAAAATTATATACTCATGAATCAGATCTCAATATCCTTATGTCCTTAAGAAATGACTATATACTTATGAATCTACAAAAGAAACATTACCGAGGATGAAAATATTTAGTAAGTATATTGTCACGATTGTAAAAAATATTGCATATTATTATATTACCCAGTAGGAGTCCAATCAACTTTAACATGGTGTAAATATGTATTACTCAAGATGAAAATATTTAGTAAGTATATTGTAATGACTGTAAAAAAGATTGCATATTATGATATTACCCAATAGGAGTCGAATCAACTTTAACATGGTGTAAATGAGTATTGTGGCACCTCTTTGAAAATGTCGCCGTCTTGTAAGGTTAAAAGACCGACCTCCATTCAAGTTGAATAGCAATACCTAGACAATAATGGAGAGGTCCTTTGTTAATGAATATAAGAAATTGACATTAAATCAATTCAAGACAGGCCCATAAAGCATCATTCTTCTACTTCGGAATACTATCCTTAGTTGATGTTAGCTGATATGTCTATCCTGCTAAAAAAAGTAGAATGAAGTCGTCAAGGTTAAAGGAGAGCGAAGAAATCATATAACATTCATGGACCTGTCTTGAAAAGAGAACAATATAAATATATGTCCATTACTGGGAATGTGAAACAACTATGTTAGCACCACTCCGTACCTATTATTGGGAATAAAGTAATATATTGGAGTGATTAATAGATCTATTTTACAATATTTCGTATTCAAATATAAATATAAAGGATATTAAAATGAGAAATATATATAAAGTTGAATACCGAAACCCATTTACGTGCAATTGTAATGTACCACTCAACATTCTTCCAAGGCCACCAAACACCGTCTGATGGATGCATAGACTGAACAGGATTATCTGAAATTTGTTGACCCCACTTGAAGGTATAGGTTTTTCCCGAGAAACTTAAGTTTCCCTCGCAATTCTTTCTTATTAGCGCAAGCCTCCTAGAAGTCTCTTCATTACTTCAGCGGGAAAGTTCTTCCTGGTGCTGCCTTTACGAAACTTCCCTTGACATATCCTGCTTAACTGACTTGAGTGAAGATTTAGAATTTAAAGTTGCCTCCTTGTAGTCCTTAACATAAGCAGCATGATTATCCAAGGGCATGTAACGTGCCATTATTCCCCGAATCTCTGAATCCATGTATCTATACACAGCAAGTCCATAACATGTAATTTGTAAATCGAACCTTTTTATTAACTAATCTATAATTTGTAAATAAAAAAGAGATGTTTGATCTTAAAAATAAAATAGAACAGGTCATAATATTAAAATATAGGTAATAGGATTCAGGCAACTCAGCTTAGATTCACTACAATTTTGTTGGATGCTAGGCCCGCTCCAACTGAAGAGCAGCTACATGGGTATGGAATCCGTATATGCACAAAACCATTTCCCAATTTCATTTTTTTTGTTCGGCACGCACCACACTTAATTTCGCCATTATGCTGCCTAAATCGACATTGGATTCACAGTAAACCCAATGTAGGTGTGGCCTTTGAAGGTGGGGATGAGGGAGGACTGCAGATAGCATGCGAAGAACCCTTTTTCTTCTCCTCGTTCAAATGAAGGCTATGCTCTAATAAAGTATAGTTGATTCATTTACTGCTCGTATGACTTAGGTACCTGAAACAGAGCAAATATGGGTTAAACAGAACAACCAATACTTCATTTAAAGCACTCAAAAAAATGTGACATATAAGTAAAACTCATGTAACTATGTGGTGTATTAATTATTTAAATGTTAAATAGGTAACGTTGTTGTTAAATAGGAAACATATTATATTGTTATTTTATTGAAAAATCCCAGCTACATTGCATCCTTATCATGATTTTTTGCGTCGACATGTCAAAATCGTATCAGGTACTGCATATTTGTGCTTTTTAGGCAGCGAAGGCACTCGCCTATTTATGAATAAATGGAACTCGGGTCATATGTTAAGAAAACAAATTGAGCTCGAGAGATTACACGCCTCATTTGGGTCGTACCCCTTACCATTTCAACACAAAATAGGCAAAATCCCAGGATAATTTTTTTTAATCTGGAAGGAGCAAGAAAAAATAGGTCGTAAAATGAACTATAGATTGAAAATTAAAGTTCATGTACAACGTTGGGTATCTTGGCGATGTTGGAGAAACAACACTACATCTTTTCGAGCGCATTTTACCTCATTGCACTATTGAATAGTTTCTACATGTTGAGAATTCAACCGAGTGCCCTACCAACACACTCAAGTGCACCCTGCGAAGACTGAAGCATGGACAACAACACTCAAGTGCCCTGCCAAGACAAAAGCCTAATAGTAAAACGCAACACCTGTTAAAAAATAAAACGCAGTACATGTTAAAAATTAAAATGCAAACGTATTGAAAATTGTAAAGGAAAAAAATAGAAAAAAGAAAAAGAAGACATGTGTATAGTTCTCATCTCTGATTGGAGTCTAAAACTCTTATTTTTGAAAGGGGAATTTCAATTCTCGTACATAGTTAATAGGTTCTTATTGTGGATCATTCGGAAGCTCTGCATATGATTTGTAGGTTCTTACATGCACATTATATACAAACTAATAAGGTTAGTATAATAAAATAACTACAAAATGAACACGTTTACTTGGAACAAAACTCATAGATTACAGTATTTACAAAGAAGTTAAATGATATAGATAGCTACCAGACAAAACCCGTACATTACAGTTTATAATGTTTCCTTAACTTTTCTTCAACTCCAACTAAATAAACATAAAATAGATTCCTAAATAAAAAGAGAGAACAAAAACTATTAAAACAAAATAGTTGAAAAAATCAAATCAAAGCCCCAAAACTGAGATCGTATTTCGAAGCCAAAAAATAAGCCACAAAGGAAGATGGAAAGGTAATATAAAATACATAATCATTCAAAGAGAACTAACAATGAAACGTTTGTTCATGAATATTTATCTTTTCTCAGTGATTATAGAACTATGGATCGAAGTCCTTAGACGTGACATAAGACCAACTGTCCAACAGAAATAGATAAGAAACAAATGCAAAAATGTGATAACTTTGTATTTGACATGGACAAAAGAGACTGATAGCATAGTGATAATAAAGCATTGTTGCCTAGTTGTAATTGATTCCTATAGTGAGAACCTTTATAATAGAAATTGAACATGCCACGCGACATGTGTGGCTCATTTGTAAATTGAACATTCCACGCGACATGCGTGGATCATTCCTATAGCCTTCAAGGTAATATTTTCGTACAAATGACACTCCAGGTCTCATTCAACAGCATTAGGAAAGTAGTGGTAAAGACTTGCCTTATGTTCCAATCAATGCTCGCATTGAATTTCCTCGCTGCACAATATGGTTCAAGTACCTCGTGTCATCTCCATAATTATAAAAATAATAATCATAAAAAAATAAAATGTCAACCCAAACCCGTTGACATTTTCCTGCCAGAAAATGACATATAATCGACAATGTGACCAACCTAACCTCATCATTATCACACCAAACCTTTGTTAAACACTTCATGTTAGTAATAGATTAACTTTCATGGAGCCGATCTGTAATGTACAAAATTATGAATAACAAAAAAAAATAATGAAATAGGGTAAGGTAGACAAATTTGATGAAAGATCGAGACTCTTAATATATCAGTTGGTTACTCAACAATGGAGGATCAGGCAACAATATAGATTATCTATAGTGAAACAAAGACTTCCGCTTCTGCATTGACACACTACTTTATTTTCAAATAAATTTCATGGATGTGTGATGAGATGTTCTCAACACAATTAAATGGCACAATAAAAGTTGTGCTGATCAGATAAAGTCTTATGGGGACTTATTACAAACACCATATGTATGCCTGCATTTTATAATAGCTCAAATTCACCTGCAGAAATAATAGATAATGAGAAATTATTAGAATAGTAGAAATAACACCTCGGACATATCCATCACTAATATTCTTATCATAATCAACAACCTAGATGGAATTATTCGCACTACTATATCCAGATGTTCCTTAAAAATTTTAAATTGTCGGAGCTGCAATAAAATACAAATGGTTCAGTTATTGTGTGGGTTAAATAAAATTCTAAAACCGTAAATCTTAGGTAATGACCCCAACTTCATTCATTCACTAATAATCAAAACCTGAATTCAAATAAAAGCAGGTAGAGTGCATATGAAAAAGTTATGTTTTCTCTTTTTAGTTTTTATTTCCTTAGTACAACAAATATGAAAACTATTAGACAGACTCGACATTAATTATACATCAAACATTTTCCTCACCCTGGGGCCCCATTGATCTCTTGAAAGAGATGTGGGGGGGGGGGGGGGGAGCGGTGTTGGATAACTTGATTTTCATACCATGAACTAATTATGCCCAAGCGCTATCTCAATCCCAAAAATAGAGGACCAAACAATTAAAAAAATTCTACATCATCTAACATATGATCCTTTGTATTACTTTGACTGGTGGGAACTTGTGTATAACCACTCCTCAGAGCCTTGTATTACTTTGACGGTTCAGCTACTAAAACTGATAAATCAACACTACGAACATTTAGTTAAAAAAATAGGTAACTGGACATAATTGTTATATTGATAAATAAACACATAATTGTAAAAAAAATAGGTATATATATAAATACTTGTTTTTGGTTAGTGTCTGAACAGGGATATAAAAATCGATATCTACAAAATGAAGGGGAGAACAGATGGCTACAAAATGAATAGATGGCTAAAAAATGAACAAATAGCTACACATGATTTATTGAAAAAAGCCCTAATAGAATAAAAAAATAAGCATTTGAAACCTATATGAAACAAAGAATCAAAGAAACTAAGAATGAAAAATGCCCTAATAGAAGGGTATAACACTTGGGCACACCTTCAATATAGCACCAGATTACCCATAAGTTTTTCTGCATAAAGATAACAAATAACAATGATTAAGAAACTGGACATAATTGTTATAATGATAAATCAACACATAATTGTAAATAAACAGGTATATATAAAAATACTTATTTTTGGTTAGTGTCCGAACAGGGGTATAATAACATATATCTACAAAATGAAGGGGAGAACAGATAGCTACAAAATGAATAGATGGCTACAAAATGAACAGATTGTTACACATGATTTATTGCATTGAATGGATGTCCACGAATGGATAGATACACCGAAAGAGCACATTTTTTAAGAGAACAAATTTGCTCCTATAAAATCAGAGGACTCAATCTTCTAAAAGAACAAATGTGCTCCTATAAAATAATAACTTGAAACTTGAAACTTACAGTTCTTGTTTACAGCAATGCCAATAACTTGAAACTTAAAATCAAACGTTTACCTGCACTATCAACACAAAAAATAAGTAATCAAGAATAAACTAATTAGTAATCAAGAATAAATTAGAAAATTAATTAAAATCATGCTTCAATTAAAAAAATATGAATGCCCAATTTGAAACCTCAAATGGTCATCATCCACCACCCCAAAACAGACTATGAAACCGAAATGAAACAAACATTTACTGTGAGGGTGAGGGTTGTTGTGGGTGATGGCAGTCGGTGGGTGTGAGAAGGAAGGTTGTGACCGTGAGAGTGGGGGTGGTTGTGACCTAAGAGAGAAAGATAGAAGCGTGTGCTGTAGAAGTGGGGGGGAAGTGAGAGATATGAGAGAGCTTTTGGATAGTGATGCCAAGTTACTCTTTTATCCTGATTTTTGAATTTTTAAGAAAGGGGGGAAATAAATTAGAGTGTATCAAAAGAGGGGGAACCAAGTATTTGAGGGGTAAAATAGGTAGTGTAGGAAAAACTCATTTGGATGACATCATAGTTTCATCTTATGACATACATAAGTTTTCTACTTTATTATATATATATATATATATATATATATATATATATATATATATATATATATATATATATATATTTTCAAAAATTGAACCGGGGCCAAGGCCCCCCTTGGTCCCCATGTGCATCCACCCCTGATACATACTACTGGCGTGAACCATTTTCCTAAATAGTAATAATATTATTTTTAAAATAATAAAAAAATGGCGTGTGCCAGCCTATGAAAAAAAATACGAGTCCATGCCACGTCGCGTTTTATGTGGGTCGTGATCATGTTACTTAACAATTGAAATGTTTTTTTAAAACAGTTATGAAAAGTAAAAAAAAAGATTTTAAAAAAAAAGATTTTTATTAAAAACTTGTTTTTATAAAAAAAAAATATATGTTTTTATTAAAAATATAATTTTTTAAATTATTTTTCATATATATTTGTTTTAATTGAAAGCAAAAAAGTGAAAATTTAAATTTTATAAATGCAAGGGAATGATTGACATTTGATAAAAAAAATGGAGTGTTGGAAGAATTTTAGGAGTGCCAATAGCGGGTCCCTATTAGGTATTACACTTTTTTTTTTAATCTGTGCCATTTTTTTACTATTTTTAGCAGTTTTAACTTTATTGCTACTTGCTAGGTTATTCATTCTCTTCATTGAATACATAATATATCATGATGTTTTTTTTATTAAATGCCTTCAAAAAAATGAATCAAAAAAATGTTCAGGAATAATTGTCACTCGTTATGACTATTTCCAAATTTAAAAAAAAAATTGCATCAGAGCATGAAAGAATTAGATGTCCTACCAGAAGTTTAATTTGTTTACTTTGTATTGCATCTAATGGTATGGAATTCTTTTCTACAGAGTTACCATCTTGTGTGCATATGTACCGCATTAATTTTCATCAAATTAAAATGAGTATATATAAGAGCATCCACAATGGTGGAGAGTTTGAACAAAAGAATTTGTAAAATTACCAATTTATAGATGTACAATGGGGATAGCTAGTTGGAAAAATTGGAAAGAGAAAAGGTAGAGGATTTGCAAAGTTACCGGATGTGTACTGAATCAGTAAAAACTTCTTACGAACTTCTGATCCTCGTAGGAACTTCCTACGAAATTCTTTTGTCCATAAGAAGTTCCTACGAACTTCTTTTGTTCGTAGGAAGTTCCTACGAACTTCAGAAGCTCGTAAGAATTCCTACGAACAAAAGATGTTCGTAGGAAGTACATTTTACTACTGGTAAATCTAACGCTGTTGGAGACTTTTCTTTATAAATAGAGCCCAACTTCCTCACAAATTTTTATTCTCACCCTTTAAAAATTTTGAGAGTATAATTTTCTCTGTGCCATTTTCTTATTTCCATTCTTAATATATTTTATTTCTACAGAAAACATGTCTTCCTCTCAACCGATGAGTTTCGGTACACCTCGACAACCTAATATGACTCCTTTTGAGGACGAAGTGTTATGTACCATTTAAGGAAAATATACAGCTCGAAGTATTGAAGGAAACTCAATATCATCGGGCACATTTTGGGACATTGTGAAAAATGAGTATAACGTTACACATGGAATTACAGTTACTCGTACGAGATCCATGCTATCAACAAGTTATAATCATATATCACATCAAATAATGCTATATATTGCAAAGATTTCTTACCAAATGAAGAATATGGGAAGCGGGACAAACGAATTCCAAGCGGTTACTAATGCACGCGACGCGTACCGCGCCGAAACCAACAAACATTTTACGTTCGATAACTGCTATCAAATTTTAAAAGATTTACCAAAATTTGACTTGGAAAACACAGCGGGGAACGACGACAGCCCTACACCTGTACGCGAAGATGACACTCCGGGGGTACGAGACGTACCGGATAGACCCCAAGGCAGGAAGGGTGAGAAACAACGTGCACGTCAGCGAGCGCATTCTGACAGCTTGGATTGTAACACGATAGTACTCAAACATTGCGAAGACTTCAATGCAATGCTTAAGAGCAAGCAAGACTGGAAGAATAATCGTGCCCTTAAATTTGACTCTCAAATGGATGCGTTCATCAATATGAAGCGAGATGATCAACTCGCCAAAAAATAAGATCAGATCACCAAAAAATAAGATCAGCTCGTGCGCCCTAGGCCGAGAACAGTCGTACATCATGGAGCTAGATATGAACAATATGAATGATATGCAAAAGTAGTGTCATTATAAAAGGTTCAACGACCTAACATCGATGGTTACTGCCACCGAAGCTGCGATTTTCGAGTTACAATCGAACTATGCCGGGTCGTCTAACCCTACGTCAAGTCCAAGCGGTTCAATTAATGACTAGTAATATTTATTATAGTTGTATTGAATCCTCGTTATTTTATTTTCGTCATTTACTTTGAGTATATGTACACTGACCCAGTTTGTATTTTAATAAATCAATTGTCAACGTTTAAATATATGTAATGTCAGTACTGTTTATTAATTTCAGTTTCTATACAATAGTCCTACAATTACAAATTAAAAATAATACAATTAAGAATTGAAAATGTAACTAATAAACCAAATAGCCACAATTAATATCATAAATATGTTAACATATCTTCAACCCACCATTTCATCACCGTGGGTGTTCCAAATGTGCTTCACTAAATCATTCCGTAACTGTTGATGTTTAGTTGCATCTCTTATCTTTGCATCCCGGGTGAGGTAGTCGTAGAAATTAGTTTGGACCCGCAAAATATGAGGTGTTACATCATTCTGTTCGTATTCATTTTGCCATGGACAATCTCTACGTTCATCGTCAATAATCATATTGTGCATTATAATGCAAGATTTCATTATGGTTGATAGTGATGCCCTACTCCATAATTTACAAGGTTCCCGAAAAAAAGCGAATCGAGCTTGTAGTACACCAAAATCTCGTTCAACATCTTTTCTACATGCTTTTTGGTACTTGCAAAATAATTTATGTTTTTATGTAATCCCTTGTTGGTTCCTAAAAGTTTTAACTATTGTAGCGTAGGGAGGGTAAATGCCATCACCAAGGTAGTACCCCATGTCGTATGAATTTCCATTAATAGTGTAATTAATGGGAGCTTCCCTTCCATTGCGCAATTCCTGAAAGACGTTAGACCGGTGCAACACATTTAAATCGTTGCAAGTACCAGGAACACCGAAGAATGATTTCTAAATCCAAAGGTCGTACGAGGTAATCACTTCAAGGATTATAGTAGGTGACTCTCTATGTCCACTATATTGAGCATGCCATGCTGTGGGGCAATTTTTTCAACGCCAGTTCATGCAATCAATGCTACCTAGCATTCCTGGGAAACCTCTATTTGCATTTTGTTTGAGTAACCTTGTAACGTCGCCTTGTGTCAGTTTTCTGCCGTACTGGGGACCAAAAATTCGTACAATTGCCTCTGTAAATCTAATAACAGTTTCTAATAGAGTGGTTTCACTCATAGCGTACTGCTCAGACCACACGTCATGGGAACCCCCATTAGCTAACAGTCGAATTGCCCCCAACACTTTCTGATGAGAGCTTAAACCTTGATGACCGCAAGCATCATTCTTCAGAACAAAGCAGTTATCATAAAGGCAAACAGATTCAAGGATGCGATTGAAAACACTATACCGCATCCTGAATCTCCTTAAAAAAAATACTAGTTATATACCTTATCTTCCCCAAAGTAATCTTCCCATAGTGTTGCATGTCCCCTTTCTCTCCTACGATTCACTCGACGTCTCGTTTCGAGTTCTTTCCCATCGCGAATAATATTTTTTTCAGCACACCACCGGGTAATCTCCATCATAATAATCATTTCCTCATTTGAATCATCAGATGATCCACCTTCATTAAATTGTGTATATTGGAGCAAAAGATTTCGTCCCTCATCGCTAGAACTAGAGGATTCCATGATATAATATGGTTACAAATTAATTTAGATGTAGATGAAATATTATACTCTACCTGTATAGTTTTACGGTACACAGGTATTATGGTTACAAATTAATTTAGATGTAGATGAAATATTATACTCTACCTGTATAGTTTTACGGTACACAGGTATTTATAATTTTAGGTAAAATCTTATATAAGTAAGTGTGCTACGGATAACTGTGGTACAGATAAGTGTGCTACAGATAATATAGGTAAAATATCAATTTCTGTGTCCTATTGGTAAGTGTACGATACAAAATTATCTAGATCAGTGCGCTCGTTCAGCGTCAATAATATTTGTGTCCTTTTGGATTGCATGTGTATGTAATTTACAATATGTAAATATACTGTATGATATTCACATTTTGGTATGTGCTACATATATTATCTTGGTAAGTGTGCTACAGATTTTATCTTGCTATTGGTAAGTGTGCTACATTTTGGGTTCAGGTTCTTCAGGTTGTCAATATGTTCTATGTCAAGTTACTGTATGATAATTACTTTATATATAGTTAATTTATATTTACTATGTGATATCTACAATCGGCTGCAAGTTATTATTGTGCCTTTATAATTTATCTTTTCCATTGGTATGTATGCCTTTGTATTGTTATAAATATTTTTTACCGTTGTAAAATAAAATTATAACTTCGAAGGTTTAAAATTACCTAAACAATTTTTTTATCTACCATTGTCTTATATTTCAAAAATGGCTTCATCTCCCTACTATTCATCCATTTATAATGGCTCTTACACAAATATTGCTGGTAACGATTGGTATGGGAAAAAATTAATTTTTCAAACATATCCAATTGATACTTCTCGATGTTTTCTCAATGACTTTGGTCATATATTCATAATCTCTCCCAATTCAGAACCTGAAGATGGATTAGTGTATCCTTGGGAACACCTCACATGGCCAGATAAATATGATGAAAGGTGTGACCTGGAGGTGCTTTGCCATTACCATCACGTATCCGTGCCAAAAAATCGAGTTGCCGCACTTTGGCCAATATCGTATCTCGAAGAAGCGGATATGTTTTGTCTTGATTTATTGGAGGAAGAGATATGGCAGATGGAGAGGCGCCTACAACATTATCACAAAGCACAACGCGCGATGCTATCAGGTCGTCACATTCAAGAACAATTAATTAACATATATAACGACTCTACGTTGGCATCAGATAACGATATTTCCGACAACACCAATTCCGGTTATGATTACTTTTCGAAATGCATATATGAAAATGATGGGGAAGAGTACGAACCAAATATATCAAACTACAACGAAGAATATGTTGATTCCGATACGCAACAATCTTACTTACCTAAATGTTTAGTGCGCAATGGGAAACCATATTGTTGTACTTCTACTTGGTTTGACCTAAGCGTTTGAACACATACTCCTAATAATCATTTTGATCATGTATTATTGTTTTTACTACTTAAATCATTATTTCAATACTAATAATAAATAATAAAGTCCAATCGTAATAATTGTTGTGATGATTATAGTAAAACCATATATTTCATTAGTGTAATAATTTGTTTGTCATCATTTTAAGTGTAATAAATGAAAATAAATATGAGACATTATACATCATAAGATTTTTCATAAATATGAGACATTATACATCATAACATATATCATCACAAATAAATAGAGACAACAATACAAAATTTATTCATAAAATTTTTCAATAGTACATTATACATCACTGGCGCCCCAGGCGGATCTCAAAATCCGCACCTAAATCTGCATGTGAACCCATGTAAGGGTTAGACCCAAATAAATTAACCCAACCTTGTTGCGCCTCATATGTCGGGACCGGGTCAGAAGGTGGGGCTAGGTGTGGTCTGTAAACGCTTGGACGACTAGAACTAGTACCACCCTCCTCAAACCCACGACTAGGCATAGTAAAACGTGCTAGTCTACGCTCCAACTCATCAATGCGGTAATCATGTGCTTTGAGTTGATCCTCTCGCTGACGTGTCTCGTGTAATATTAAATGACGGAGACCACAAATGTTATCTGCTACCTCGATGTAGGACTGACGCCATTCTAACTGCGTCAAAGATTGAGCTAGAGGTGTGTTGGTTGAAAACTGAAGTCTCGGGACATCTATAGTATATGAAGCCCCCTCCGATAGGCCTACGTCAACCGTCCAATTCTACCTCGGTGGTTGGACGTGCGTAGAACCACCCACAGAGAACTGTGTCTCATACACATGCGGATCATTTGTCGGTGCTGGTGCTTGCGGGATTCGCAACGTCAAAGGTGCCACTGAACCAACTCCAATCAAATCTACATTAACATATCTGGCAATCGGCGGTAGTAATGGCCCGAGTGCTACTGCCTTCTAATATGCATTATACTCTTCTTGTGACACATCTCTTATGTGTTGATTTACGATAGGCCAATTTTGGGCGGCAACTGCTTGGAATTCGTGTTCTGAGACACAACACAAACTTAATGGTGGGTTGTCTGCTATACATATCCGCCCAGTTAATTGCCGGATGGTCCGATCACCCAAGTACCAAAAACCCTTAAATAAGGGATCCCAAAAAATCATCCGTAACCCCGATATCTCACGAGCATATAAGATGACATCAGAGTCACGGTAGGCAGAAGTCTTGTATGGCTGCCATATAATGAACTCGGGTGACTGCATCTCAAGCTGATGTTGATTGCTCGAGATGTTAAACTGCTGTGCTCCCTTTACTTTCTTTTTGTTCCCCTTCGATCAACGAAATATGTGGGGCCACGCATCGATGGACGGATCGACGAGAATAGGACATGCCGTGGCCATGTACTCGTGATGTAAATTCTGCAAAATTTGTCAAAAATTTTAATTCATTAGAATAAGTTAACATATATTGTAATGAAACATAAATTTCATAAAATAAGATGAAACGAAAATATACCTCGAGTATTTGCCACATGCATTCAACGCTAGTTAACGATCGTCGACTGACTTTATCCAAAGACCATAAAATACGGGCATAAATAGCCGAATCCCAGTCGTATGTGCCGATGGCAGGAATATCCTCCTGATAATGTAAAAATCCAAGGTCGGAAGTGGATTGAGCATTTGGAAAAAATACACTCCCGCATACATAGAACCAAAATGCCCGAGCTATGATTGGGAGTAAAGGTTCAACCTTGACAAAATTTTCTACGTATTTTTTAAGTCCAGAAACTGGAATTCCTGCACCGGTAAATCTCTGTATATGAATATCTGGGAAAAATTCATTTATGGTATTAACAAAATTTGTATATTGTTCAATTCGTAGATTTTGAATGGGTCGTCCTTGTCCAATCGGAATGCCTCTACATAATTTAAAATTTTTGACATATATTTAAATAATTATGAATATAAAAACAATAAAATATATTTCACACAATCAATTATGAATTTAAGTACAACTAATTATTTTCACATATTGAAACAATTATGAATACAAATAATTATTTTCATATATTGACACAATCGAAATGCGGGTACATTTTTCAATTTTTTTGTCATATATTTAAATAATTATGAATATAATTACCAAAAAATATATTTCAAACAATTAATTATGAATTTAAGTACAACATATTATTTTCACATTTTGAAACAATTATGATGCCCGTACATATTTTTAAAATTTTGTCATATATTTAAATAATAATGAATATAAAAACCATAAAATATATTTCAAACAATCAATTATGAATTTTTAAATACAACTAATTATTTTCACATATTGAAACAATTATGAATATAAATAATTATTTTCATATATTGACACAATCGGAATGCGGGTAAATTTTTCAATTTTTTTTCATATATTTAAATAATTATGAATATAATTACCTAAATATATATTTCAAACAATTAATTACGAATTTAAGTACAACATATTATTTTCACATTTTGAAACAATTATGATGCCGGTACATATTTTTAAAATTTTGTCATATATTTAAATAATTATGAATATAAAAACCATAAAATATATTTCAAACAACCAATTATGAATTTAAGTACAACTAATTATTTTCACATATTGAAACAATTATGAATATAAATAATTATTTTCGTATATTGACACAATCGGAATGTGGGTACAATTTTCTATTTTTTGTAATATATTTAAATAATTATGAATATAATTACCTAAAAATATATTTCAAACAATTAATTATGAATTTAAGTACAACATATTATTTTCACATTATCAAACAATTATGATGCCGGTACATATTTTTAAAAAATTTTCATATATTTAAATAATTATGAATATAAAAACCATAAAATATATTTCAAACGATCTATTATGAATTTAAGTACAACTAATTATTTTCACATATTGAAACAATTATGAATATAAATAATTATTTTCATATACTGACACAATCGGAATGCGGGTACATTTTTCAATTTTTTTATCATATATTTAAATAATTATGAATATAATTACCTAAAAATATATTTCAAACAATTAATTATGAATTTAAGTACAACCTATTATTTTCACATTTTGAAACAATTATGATGCCGGTACATATTTTTAAAATTTTGTGATATATTTAAATAATTATGAATATAAAAACATAAAATATATTTCAAACATTCTATTATGAATTTAAGTATAACTAATTATTTTCACGTATTGAAACAATTATGAATATAAATAATTATTTTCATATACTGACACAATCGGAATGCGGGTACTTTTTTCAATTTTTTTGTCATGTATTTAAATAATTATTAATATAATTACCTAAAAATATATTTCAAACAATTAATTATGAATTTAAGTAAAACATATTATTTTCACTTTTTGAAACAATTATGATGCCGGTACATATTTTTCAAATTTTGTAATGTATTTAAATAATTATGAATTTAAGTACAACTAATTATTTTCACATATTGAAACAATTATGAATATAAATAATTATTTTCATATACTGACACAATCGGAATGCGGGTACATTTTTCAATTTTTTTTGTCATATATTTAAATAATTATGAATATAATTACCTAAAGATATATTTCAAACAATTAATTATGAATTTAAGTACAACATATTATTTTCACATTTCGAAACAATTATGATGCCGGTACATATTTTTAAAATTTTGTCATATATTTAAATAATTATGAATATAAAAACCATAAAATATATTTCAAACAATCAATTATGAATTTAAGTACAACTAATTATTTTCACGCATTGAAACAATTATGAATATAAATAGTTATTTTCTTATATTGACACAATCGGAATGCGGGTACATTTTTTAATTTTTTTGTCATATATTTAAATAATTATGAATATAATTACCTAAAAATATATTTCAAACAATTAATTATGAATTTAAGTACAACATATTATTTTCACATTTTGAAATAATTATGATGCCGATACATATTTTTAAAATTTTGTCATATATTTAAATAATTATGAATATAAAAACCATAAAATATATTTCAAACATTCTATTATGAATTTAAGTACAACTAATTATTTTCACGTATTGAAACAATTATGAATATAAATAATTATTTTCATATACTGACACAATCGGAATGCGGGTACATTTTTCAATTTTTTTGTCATATATTTAAATAATTATTAATATAATTACCTAAAAATATATTTCAAACAATTAATTATGAATTTAAGTAAAACATATTATTTTCACTTTTTGAAACAATTATGAATATAAGTACAACGAAATAAAATAAAATTATTGTCGAAAAGTATTGTGAAGTCGAGCGGAGTGAAGGCAAGCTCGACGTATGGTAGTTGGAAGGTATGCGTCGTGTCCCACCAACGTTCGATCATCGCCGTCAGAATACATTGATCGGAATTGGACATCACCATAGAAAAGAAATTCAACATAAAACCGACACCGTCGATAATTGCTTTGATATCCGGTTTTCTGTCTTCAATCAATTTGTACAATTTCATTGGCCCCGCCCAATTCCCGCGAAATTCGAATTTTTTCCGTTTATTATCGGAGTTTCGTCGTCCGACGCGTGTGATACTCCGTCGTAAATACGGGTATAGTTGTCAATTACGGGATTCGACGATTGAATCGGTGCGGAAGAATCGAAAATTGTCGTTGAAGTCGACCCGTGTTTTTTCGATTTCCCGATATTAATATATTTCTTCCATTTTCTACCTAATTCCATTGTATTGACAAGATCTGATTTGGAGGATTTTCTATATCTAATTTGGGACTGATTTGAAATTATATTGGGGATTATATGCAATGATTTTTGAGAGTATATGAATAAATTTGGGGAAAATATATAAAAAGTTTGGGACTGGATTATATGGGACTGATACTTAAAATTTTTGAGGAAATAAGGAAAGAAGATGGAGGAATCTGATGGAGGAAATAAGGAAATAGGAACATTAAATGAAACAAATGATCGATGATGATGGAGAAGAAGATGCAGAAGATGGAAGATGAGTGAAGCTTCAGTAGAATGAAGAAGATGAGTGAAGTTTCCTGAATAAATACACGGAGGAATGTTACCGTTTAATTGTGACCGTTAAGTTCTTACGAACTTCTATAGTTCGTAATAACTTCCTACGGACTTCATTTATCCGTAAGAAGTTCCTACGAACTATAGAAGTTCGTAGGATTCCCCCCACTGCATGCTGCCCATTTGGGCGAAAGGTAAAACACGCACACGCGCCTCACACGTTGGTTAACCTACTTTTCGCCGATACACACCAATACGGATGCTCTAAGGTACTTGCCGTCTACAAATCGATTTATTTTTAAAGATATTACAGCTTGTTCGATAATGACTTTTTTTTTAAACAGATTGACATATGCCTAATATTAAGTATTATATTATTTTATTTAATTTTTTTTAAATTGTACCGCTTTTTATTATTTTTAACAGTTTTAACTTTTTTTTGTTAAGGAAATACATGTTTTTACTGTTTTTTTTAAACACAATATAGTTTTATTTAATCTGTTTTGTTACATTATTAACTGTTTTTTTAAATTGTACAAAATAGTTTGTTAAAAAATGTACCGAAATAAAAGATTTTTTTTTATTACTATACCGTAATATTTATTAAAATTGTTTGAAACCTTAAAAGTAGTAATAAAATAACATTTAAAAAACGTTAAAAACATTACAAAAGTGTACAGTTTTTTTAAAAGAACATTAAAATATTATATAAAAAGTTTTTTTTTAATAAAGAACAATACAAACTATAAATTTTTTTTTACGTCGGAATATTAGTTTTTTATATATTTACTGAATATTTACTTTTCATTTATGTTTTTTAGATTTTCGGAACATTATATTATTTGTGTTCAAATATTACGTCTGTTTATTTAAAAAATATTATGTTTTTATATATTCCTGAATATTACTTTTATTTAATTTTCGAGAGTATTACTTTTTTTTTAATTTCTGAGTATATTACGTTTCTTTCCAATGATTTATTTTATTGAATTGAATACACACACACACACACACACACACACATATGAATATAAGTAACTAAAAGTACCTTATGACCGTTAATAACATGTTCCCCGACTAGCTTAATGATAAGTCTTTACAGTACTAATTTTCTATACGTCATTAGGTGTCAATCGGGTTCCATGAGCAGAGCTTGAGGTTGTTCAAGATCAGCCTATTTATGATTTACTCGGCTCAAGCTCAAGCTCATCCTGAACGAGCTTGGAAGTCTTTGGCTTAAGCTCAGCTCATAAAGTATATCGGGTTTCGTACCCAATTTGAGAATGCACGAATTTGATATATCAGGACATAATTATTTATTTTTGTTAGACTTTTTTCAATAATAAAGCATTTATGTTGATTATTTTCTAAGTAATAATTAGTTTTGGCTTGTAAAAAAGCATTCCACATCAGCTTAAATCAACAATAAAAATATTAATATTTTCGCAACAAAATACGAAAACTTGTCTAAAATACATAATTAAGAAACATAGGACAACATTTAAAAAATATTTCAGCATAAAAAATACGTTTGGACAGCATTAACATTAATATTTCAGCATCATAAACCTCCTTAGACAGTATTGAAATACATATTTCAGCAACATTAACTTAAAAATAATATTTTAGCAATAGAAACACGTTTATACAGTATTAAAAATAACATTTCAATGACAAAAATATGTTTCGACATCATTAAATGGATACCACACAAACACAATGAGATATCAATAAATTTTGTTATATAAATAAATAATGAGCTATCAAACAATTTGTAACACCTCGTAATTTCTGAATTTTTATCTTTATTAATTAATTCGGTAATTTGGTAATTTACTAGTGTCATAAATTAATGAGAATTAATTAATTGGGATATTTAAAAGTGAGTATATTTAAATAAATTGACGAGTGGGAGTTAATTTAAAAAATTATTATCCGGAGGGCAATTTTGAGCACGCGGTTGAGTCCGGTAGGGTCGAAATAGTCCAAAATGAGTGGCCTTATGTATATAATGCGTTTCGGAACTTAATTACACATATTTGAGCTCCAAATAAAGAGTTTGGACCCTTTTTAGCAGGCCTATAGGCCCAAAAACGAGATTATAGTTTTTAACCCTAATTGTGTAAGGGTAAGGCAACTTAAAGTCATTTTAGAAGACTAAAATTGTGGAGAGATTAAGAGAAAAGCCAAGACAATTTGGGGATTTTGGTAGATAGCTTCAAGAACAAGAAGAGATCATTGAATTCAATCCAACATCCTCATTCAAAGGCTTTGATCTACAAATTGAGACAAGTGGTTGAATTTGCAATTGTCAATTTGTATTTACCTATTCATATTAAAGGAGGTGAGAATTAAGTAATATGTTAGGGTTTGTGTTCATGAGAAAGTGGAGATTTCTTTGATTGGGAATTTATAAATCTACAGAGGTGTTAAGATTTGATGAATTTGATGCCTAATTGATGATATTGTTGAGGTTAGATTGAATATGATAAAAGTATGGGTTTAGGATGAATTTGGGGACGTTTTGATGTAGAAATCTATACAGAATGAAGGTTTAAAACATGTTAATGGCGGACTAAATTTTCTATACAGAAGAGAGAGAAAAATATGATACCAGGGTCGTTCAAACTACCTGTTATATCGTTCAAATGAGATCCACTATCATTCAAATGAAAGGGCTATTCATTTGAACAACCTGTTAAGTCTGCCAGATTTATGGTTTCCCTTGATTCAGACCTGCTATGTGTTTGAGATTCACAGTTTCTATTTCAGTTGGATTTTGAAATTTTGGGTATGATTTAGGGTTTAATTTGTGAGTATTTTCCCTTAAATTAATTAGAGGATTAATGAATTTGAAGATTTAAGGTCCATGATTTAGTGATTTGTAACTTTGTTAATTAAGTGGGTAGACTTAATTGAATGAAATTGAATGATGGGTAATATTGAATTTCGGGCCGAGAGAGAGAGAGAGAGAGAGAGAGAGAGAGAGAGAGAGAGAGAGAGAGAGAGAGAGTACGGGTATAATTGGTAGGGTGACACCAAAATAATAAAAATTAATTAGTGCATAATTAATTGAAATGAAGTCGGACCATAGACTTGCATATTTTAGGCTTGGGTATGGGTATAGTACATCGGTGGCCTATATTTTTAAATATATACGGTGATGTGTAGTACATATATATATATATATATATATATATATGTGTGTGTGTGTGTGTGTGTGTGTGTGTGTGTGTGATTTATAGATATTTGTGTGAATAATATTTATAGTAAAGCATACATATTCTAATGTTATTAATGGAGGTTACGCGATGCGGGTGAATCCCCTGACTTGAGGAGCAGGGCGAGTATAGTCCCCAGATCATATTGTTCGGTTCAGGAGCGCGACGAATGGTGTCTGATTCGATCTCACTACCATGGAAAACTATGCCCGCCTCTACAACGTTTGTTTATTTTTCTGAAGCGGGGAGCTAACCGTATTAGGGTTTCGGGTGGATGAGAATACCCAATTATGATAGCATCTAGAGAAGACTCAATGAGTGCCTATTGGGAGAAATAGTTATATATCTACATCATATATGTGTGAATGTGGTAGTATGATTTCGTATATATGGTATAAGTATATACGGGTAAATACAGGATAAGAATTGTATTAATTATATAACTTGTGAAACAGTTATATGGTATCAAATGAAAATGTATCCAAATAAGTTAGTGTGATTAATAACATACAACGTGTATACTATACTCACTCGGGCTAGAATAGTTGGAAGTACTGAATATATGAGACAATACTAGTTACGAGATGGTTAGCTAGATGGGTCATATATAGTTACATTAGGCGTGCACATTAGTGGAGGGGTGAGGCATCCTCAAGAGAGTGTACGACGCTAACTTAAATATAAAGAGCATACTTGCATTTTAATTTCTGTCATTTAAATTCACTTGCTAAATATTTTCCAATGTTTTGGGTTCTAACCCTTGCTATAAAACCTTTTAGGTGTCCTACCACGAGGGCGCCAAGGATGAATCTTCCTACAGGGTGCGCAGCTACATTATTTGTGGATGCTGCGAGATATTTGTTTCGACGCCTGTCTTATTATCTCTCTAGATAGGGACATTTCAGTTGTACTATTGGGCTTGTATTTTTATATACAGTTTTGGTATTTATCGGTACTCTTTTATACTTGCACTTTGTGGATTGCTTGTATAGTCGATGTTGTTCGACTAACACTTTTATTTGTTGTGTGGCATGATTAGATTTCCTCTTGTGATGGTTATTTTGGTTTCCTATTATATTGGTTGGGTTCGTTTGAGTTCATAAGATAAAATTTGGCATCAGCTTAATTAAAGACTAGGCGGTTAGTAATTAAAAAAAAATCGACAGTGATGCTAAGAATGAATAAGATGAGATTCCTGTTTAATTTGGTATATGACTGATCACCCGGTATTTTATTAGGCGGGGTGTCACATAATCAAATATAAAAATTTACATAAGTTAAATGTATAAAAAATAATGAGCCATCTGCATAAATCAATAAATTCCTCAAATGGGTCAATAAAAAAACATAATAAATCATCTTTAAAACACACAAAAATATGTGAACTAACAGGAGATCTGAACTAAACTAACAAAAAAAATGTCATGAGTACCGATTATTTTGAATGAAAAAAACTCCTAGATTTTTTATTGACATGTATTTATGTTTGAAAGGTTGTACCGATTATGAGAGCGATGTCCATTTATTTATGTTCGAAAGAAGCATATGTGAACTAACATATATTTATGCTAGTTTTAAACTGAAGATGAAGGGTTTGGAAAAAAAACTAAATTGAGAAAGAAATGGTACTGATTGATCGACGGAGCTATGATGACAGTGGAAAGAAATGGAGTTACAGCGATTGAGGGTGAGAGATGAAATGGAGGGACGGGATGACAAAATGAATTGCACATGTTGAGAGAGAGAGAGAGAGAGAGAGAGAGAGAGAGAGATAGAGAGAGAGGTTGAAATGGAGAGGGAAATAAAAATTTCTAAGTGTGCGTATGTCTAAGCAAGGTTGCTAACTAAAGATAATTTACTAAATAACCCACTTAAGCCTTACTTGTTTAATATTAAACCCAACAGTTTGCACATGAATAAAATAATTAAAACTATTTTGTTTTACAACATTTTTACATATCATAAAAAATAATATATATCACTACTACTTAAAAAGAGCCAAAAATCTTAGATACCATTAAATGTCCATAATACCCTCACTTATGGTATTTATTTCAACTCTACCCTCCATAATGATATATCTCCCACAAACTTTATCAATTCAGACATCCCTTCCTCTTCCTTCCACTCCACCCTCCCCAATCCATGCCCACTCAAATGTCCCTCCCTCTTCCTCCCTCTCACCCACCGCCCCCCTCCATGTCCACATCAAACACCTACAAATCCACTCCCTTTTCTCTCTGTTAGTCCATTCTCTCTTGCTCTTTCCACACCTACCGAAAACCCACATATTGAAATACATAAACATTACAAAGATACGCATACACAAAGAATAAGAGATGAAGTTCCAATTAAATTGCGTAATAGTATACTTCCCATACAACCAAATAAAATCTTTAATTTCAATTTTCATATACTTCACATTTATACTTGATAGAGATCAAATAAAACCCTAGATTGAGAGATGAAAGAGAAAGAGAAATAAATGAATGATTTGATAAAAACAAAATTATGATTTCATTCATGACAAACTTGATGCAAGAGAAGTATTTATATAGGCTATACAAGGGCTGAATAAAGGACACGTGTCCCATTACTAACTTATACTCCTAACAGCCCCCCTCAAACTTAGTGTAGATAGATCTTCTACTCTAAGTTTGAACCTATTTGGATTGAACAAAGAAGAAGAAACAACCTTGGTGAAAATATCTGCAATTTGAGCTGAGGCTGGAACATGTCTAACATCGATTTCCCGATTCACAACCTTCTCTCTGACAAAATATAAGTCTAGCTCAATATGCTTAGATCTTGCATGGAGAACATGATTAGCAGACAATAAGACTGTGCTGAGGTTGTCACACCACACAATAGGAGGTTGAGAGAATGAAACATGCAATTCAGTCAATAGAGATTTAATCCAGGTGAGTTCTGCAACTAGATTAGCCAAACTTCTATACTCTGCCTCTGTACTAGATCTTGACATAGTACTCTATTTCATGGAAGTCCAGGAAATAAAATTTAGCCCAAGAAAAACACAATTTTCGGAGGTTGATCTTCTGTCATCTGTATCTGAAGCCCAATCAGCATCACAATAGCTAACTAAAGAGAGATCAGAAGACTTTCTCAAATGTAATCCATACTAAAGAGTTCCTTGAAGATATCTCAAAATTCTTTTTACTGCTTGCCAATGTACTTCACTAGGATTTTGCATGAATTGACATACCTTATTGGCACTGAAGGCTATTTCTGGTCTGGTAATAGTTGCATATTGCAAAGCTCCAACGGTGCTTCTGTAAAGTTGAGCATTTTCAAAAGAAAATCCACCATAAGCACTTAGTTTGAGGCCACTTGTCATTGGTGTAGCTAAAGGTTTTGAATATAACATCTTGGTTTTCTGAAGCAGATCAGTAATATATTTGGTTTAAGACAAATGAAATCCTTCAGTAGTGTGAGTTACTTGAATACCCAAAAAGATAATTAATGGGACCCAAATCTTTTAAAGAAAAAGAGGAATTAAGTTGATTCACGAGAGTATCCAGTACAAAGGAAGAGTTTTCAGTGATAAGGATGTCATCAACATAGACTAGAATATAGGTGACATGATGATTAGTATTTCTAGTGAATAAAGATTGATGAGATTTGGCAGAGGTGAACCCAAGATGAAAGAGAGCTTTTCAAACCAATCTCTTGGAGATTGTTTGAGTCCATAGAGTGATTTATGAAGTTTGCAGACATAAGTGTGAGAGTGATCACTGACAAATCCTGTTGGTTGCGCCATGTACACTTTTTCATGAAGAATGCCATTGAGAAAGTAATTATTAACATCAAATTGCCCAACAGACCATCCATAAGATAAGGGTAGAGACAAAACAATTCTGATAGTGTCTGGCTTTACTACGGGACTAAAGGTTTCTATAAAATCAAAACCAGCTTGTTGGTGAAAACCTTGAGCTACAAGCCTGGCTTTGTACTTCGCAACAGAACCATCTGGGTTTTCCATTACTCTGAACACCCATTTACAGCCTATAGGTTGTCTGTCAAGAGGTAATGGAACTAAAGACCAAGTGTCATTCTTCAACACAGCCTGATATTCTTCAATCATAGCATGTCTATCTGGATGAGAAAGAGCATTTGGAACACTGGTGGGTGGAGAAACAGAAGCTGGAAAAATTTTGGGCTTAAAAATTCCATCTTTGGACCGTGTTGTCATGATGTGAGTATTGGTAGGAGGGACAACATCTGGTTGTGGTGATGATTCTGGTTCTAATTCTTAAGCACCAACTGATATAGACTTGGTGGGAGAAACAACTTGTGGAGGAGAATTAATATCAGTAGAAAAAGAAGAAGAATTATCATTAAAATCATAAACAGAAGTATCCACACTGCATATAGGTCTGTCACAGGAAGGGAAGGAGGGAGGGGAAAGAAGAGGACACAAAACAGAGGGAGAAGTTGGTGGAAAACAGAAGAGGAAACAAGAGTGTTTATGGATAATGATGATGATGATGACGATGATGATGATGCAAAAGGGAAGAATTTCTCATTAAAAATGACATCCCTTGAGATGTAAATTCTTCCATCAAAAGCAAGACATTTGTAGCCCTTATGATTTAGACTGTATCCCAAAAAATACACTGAACATTTCTATATTGAAGCTTATGTTTAGTGTAAGGCCTTAGGTTTGGATAACAAGCACATCCAAACACTTTGAGAAAGGAGTAATTTGGTTTCTCCTGAAAAAGAACTTCAAGAGGACATTTTTCTTGAAGAATTGGTGTGGGCAGCCTATTAGTAAGGTAGGCAACAGTTCTAAAGGCTTCAACCCAGTATTTCTGAGGAAGAGAGGCTTGAGATAGTAATGACAGTCCATGTTTAATGAGGGTTCTGTGTTTTCTCTCTGCTAAAGCATTTTGAGCTTGAGTATGGGGACATGAAACTTTGTGAATTATGCCATTGCATCAAGAAAGGATATAAAAGTTCTAAATTCACCACCCTAATGAGTTTGCAAGGCTTTGATTTTAGTATCCAATTGTAATTCAGCTATTTTCTTAAATTGACAAAAAATAGGAAAAGCATCAGATTTGTTTCTAAGCATATATACCCAGGTAAACCTTGAAAAGGCTTCTATAAAGTTGATGTAGTAAACATAAGCATTGCTTGATTTAACTGGGGTTGGTACCCATAAATCAGAATGAATTAATTAGAGAGGTTTAGTATAAATGGTTTCTGAAGCAGTAAAGGGAAGTTTGTGTATTTTACCCAAGCATATGATGAACAGAAGAAAGAATTGGTTTTATTATCATTGAAAGAGAAATTACAAGAACTCATGACCTTCTTTACAACTTGAGTAGAGGGATGGCCAAGTCTATTGTTCCATAAAGCAAACAAATTGCATGGACTACCAACAACAAGACTAGAATTATCAATCATAGGACTAGAAGTGGAAACATGATAACTATGAAATGAAGTATTACTAGTAGAAGTTTAAGATTGAAATTCTTGCTCGGAAGATGACTTTGCAGCAGACTGGAACAGGATTTGAGATGAATCAAGGGTATATAGTCCATCCTTATCTGTTCCTCACATGAGAATAGCTCTCGTGTTTTTTTCCTTGACAAAATAAGAATCAGAATGAAATTCAAAGAAAATAGAGTTATCTCATGCAAATTTAGAGACGCTTATAAGATTTTTAGTGGTGGAAGGCACATGAAGAAGTTATTTTAAAGAAAGAGTCCGAGAATGAAAAGGAGTATGACAAAATGACTGACCAATATGTTTAATGGACAAACCTGTTCCATCTCCAACGTGCATCTGTTCTTTTCCTCTGAAAACTGTGCTTTGCATCAGATTATCAGCATCTGAAGTCACTTGGTTTGAAGCATCAGAATCTGGATAGCAACTAGTATTTGCATACTCAGAAACAGGATTGTTCATTGTAGAATGGGTCAAAAAAGCTAATGAAATATTGTTTTTGAGGCTGCGAAGGTTCAGGTAGAGATGTGTTATGTAGTTGAGAAGGTCCACTGAAGCTATGATCAAAATGATAGTAGCACTTGTCAACAATATGACCATATCTCCCACAAAGTTAACATTGAGGCTTACTAGATCCTGTCTAATTGAAACGACCTCTGCCTTTGTATCCACGATAATTTCCTCTATTTCCAAAGGTCTGAGATTGACCTCTTCCACTTTGAAAACGACCAGAAGATCCCCAATCAAAGTATCCACTTCCTCGATTAGAATTCTGATTAGCAGTATAGTAGGCAGAAGGAGAAGAATCAAGTGCTTTGTGATGTTTTTCAATTTCCGCTTCTTGTGCCATTAGTAATGCCTCAACTTCATCAACATAATAATCATCAGTTCGAGTAGAAATAGAGATTGTGAAAGGATCATACTCTGAGGGAAGACCATCCAAGATTGCATCAACACATTCTTTTTCAGTGAGAAAATGACCTACTGAAGCTAGGGCATCAACGGTTGTCTTAATTTTAGAGAGATAATCATCAACAGATAGTGATCCTTTCTTCAGACTCTGCAGTTCTTTTTGAGTTGGCTAACTCTGGCTCTAGTTTGTGATGCAAAATACTTCAACAACTTTTTCCAGATCTGAGAGGATGTCTCACAGCCTACCAATCAAGGAAGAATGGAGTCTGAAATTGAGGAGAGAATCCATGATAAAAGTAACTAATCTTGTTGTTCCCAATTTAGGTATTCTTGAGAAATTAACCCTAATTTCTCATCATCAACACATTTAAACTTCATAGGAATACTATTTTCATCAAGAAGAAAATGATGAAGGCCATAGCCTCTAACTGCAGATAGGACTTGTTATTTCCAGATCAAGAAATTTTTGACATCTAATTTGACAGATAAAGAATGAGAGAATGTCACCAGAGAGAATTTTGAGATTTATATAGTGGAATTGGGAGTAGCAATATTACAAACATTATTGGGAGGATTGTTTGTATCATCTGTAGAAGAAGATGTGTGCTTCTCTGATACCATGATAGAGATCAAAGAAAACCCTAGATTGAGAGATGAAAGAGAAATAAATGAATGATTTGATAAAAAAAAAATTATGATTTCATTCATGACAAACTTGATACAAGAGAAGTATTTATACAGGCTATACAAGGGCTGAATAAAGTACACGTGTCTCATTACTAACTTATACTCCTAACAATACTTCCCTCCATACGAACATATCCATAAGGCAATTGGCTATATGTATTCCCCCATATTCTTCCGCCCCTAATCCGTTGATGATGTTGAATGATCGAAGATCAGTGGATATAAGTATGTTTTCTACATGGTTGTGATTACCCAATAATGTTAAAGCCTTTAATTACATATTTTTTTATGGCTGCCTTTCGATAATGCAACTGTTTCTGAGTCATTTATCTTAATCAATTAAAACAGGTGCAATTTTTAGGACATGGTTATGTTGGAGTAATGTCATCTCAAATTTTTGTTGGTAATTACTTTCTCTTTAAATAAGACTGGTGTTTAATTTAGAGATTTAGCATGTACCCTATTGGTTGTAATCCTTCACAAAGTTTTGCATCAAACACCAGAAAGGAAATAAATTCATCATTTTGTTTCATTTAATAAGATTTACAGTAATCATCATAAAGTGAAGATTAAATCATCTCCAAGAAGAAATATTTTTTAAAGTTATTATTTGTAGGTATGTTTGATCTCACAACCTGATTTTTAATTTGGTGCTTTACAAAAATATGGATTTGAAATTTTTGGTAAATGATTGGTAGTTTGATGAGATCTTCACTTATTTAGAGTATGAGTCTATGATGGGTTAAATATTGGGTTAATGATTTCCCTCTTTAGTATTTTTTAATTTTATGATGATTTTTCAAATCAAACTAAGTTAAGTTATCAATTTTCAAATCAAACTAAGTTAAGTTATCAATTTCACGGATTGGTAAAACAATAAAATTTTCCTAAAACATTCGATGAGTTATATCTCCCACATAGACTTTAAATGGGTATCAAACCATCTCAAACTCATCCCTATTTACAAGGCACCTAAAGATAACCTCCCGTGTAATTACCTGGAAGAAAACTAAACAGAGTTTCTATTTTTTTAGTGACTTGATTCGAAAATAATGTTTTGGTCCATAATTCTAAATTAGGATAAATTTGCTTATGTTTGCATTCAAATGCAAATAATTTGAAATGAAAAGGTTTCTTAATTTGCTTACGTTTGCATTCAAATGGAAATGTTTTTAAATTTCCTTTTGTTTTTCCCGTAGTTAATTTTGACAATATTGTGTTTTGACTTGTAAATTGTATCATAATCTATTACAAATTTTGTGTTATTATATGCTGTCGTGTGTACATAATATGCTTTCACATTATACCACTCAATATCTAACACTATTTTTTTAGTGAAAATGTATATGAGAAAATATCAAATTCAACTAATATTGAAAAATGTATGACTTAAACATTTAAGGGGAATAAATGATGAAAAGAAATTTATAAATTTATATTGAGGCATTTACTTGAAAGGCATTGAAATAATATCTTACATATTTTTTGCAATTATATAAAATTAGTGTTAGTTCATATATGAATTAAAATGATAATCAAGAAGTGCATATTTTATTTTAATACTAAAATTAAGTATCTGAATTCGATTGCACGTGCAATGCACGTGGGCACACCTAGTATAATAAAGCAGGAGGTTTTTTTTGCCATGTCATATAAAGTTTTGTATACAAAACCTATATAAACATATTTTGTATATATCTATATAACAAGATTTGATCTTACATTACGTGGAAGCTTTTGATTCTGACCCAACAAAAATAGTTGTATTCCACGCTGAAAAATGAATTTGTAGAACCTCGAGCCTCCCAACCGTCATTACTTTATTCTCTCCCACTTTCCTCTCAAACTAAATCTTCACCTATACGAAACTTATTACGGTCTACCAGTCCTCGACTATTTTACCTCAGGCCTTTGAATTCTCTTAGAGCATCCACAATGGTGGAGAGTTTGGATAAAAGAATTTGTAAAATTACCAATTTATAGACGTACAATAGGGATAGCTAGTTGGCAAAATTGGAAAGAGAAAATGTAGAGGATTTGCAAAGTTACCGGATGTGTGCTAAATCAGTAAAAACTTCTTACGAACTTCTAATCCTTGTAAGAACTTCCTACGAATTTCTTTTGTCCGTAAGAAGTTCCTACGAACTTCTTTTGTTCATAGGAAGTTCCTACGAACTTCAGAAGCTCGTAAGAATTCCTACGAACAAAAGAAGTTCGTAGGAAGTACATTTTACTGCTGGTAAATCTAACGCCGTTGGAGACTTTTCTTTATAAATAGAGAACTTCCTCACAAATTTTTATTCTAACCCTTTATAAATTTTGAGATTATAATTTTCTCTGTGCCATTTTCTTATTTCCATTCTTAATATATTTGATTTCTACAGATAACTTGTCTTCCTCTCAACCGATGAGTTTCGGTACACCTCGAGAACCTAATATGACTCCTTTTGAGGACGAAGTATTATGTACCATTTGTGCAAAATATACAGCTCGAAGTATTGAAGGAAACTCAATATCATCGAGCACATTTTGGGACATTGTGAAAGATGAGTATAACGTCACGCATGGAATTACAATTACTAGAACGAGATCCATGCTATCAACACATTATAATCATATATCGCATCAAATAATGCTATATATTGCAAAGCTTTCTTACCAAATGAAGAATATGGGAAGCGGGACAAACGAATTCCAAGTGGTTACTAATTTGTAATGTCAACGTTTAAATATATGTAATGTCAGTACTGTTTATTAATTTTAGTTTTAATACAATAGTCCTACAATTACAAATTAAAAATCGTACAATTAAGAATTGAAAATGTAACTAATAAACCGAATAGCCACAATTAATATCATAAATACGTTAACATATCTTCAACCCACCATTTCAGCACCGTGGGTGTTCCAAATGTGCTCCACTAAATCATTCCGTAATTGTTGATGTTTAGTTGCATCTCTTATCTTTGCATCCCGCGTGAGGTAGTCGTAGAAATTAGTTTGGACCCCCAAAATATGAGGTGTTACATCATTCTGTTCGTATTCATTTTGCCATGGACAGTCTCTACGTTCATCGTCAATAATCATATTGTGCATTATAATGCAAGATTTCATTATGGTTGATAGTGATGCCCTATTCCATAATTTACAAGGTTCCTGAACAAAAGCGAATCGGGCTTGAGTACACCAAAATCTCGTTCAACATCTTTTCTTCACGCTTCTTGGTACTTGCAAAATAATTTCTATTTTTGTGTAATCCCTCGTTGGTTCCTAAAAGTTTTAACTATTGTAGCGTAGGGAGGGTAAATTCCATCACCAAGGTAGCACCCCATGTCGTATGAATTTCCATTAATAGTTTAATTAATGGGAGCTTCCCTTCCATTGCGCAATTCCTGGAAGACGTTAGACCGGTGCAACACATTTAAATCGTTGTAAGAACCAGGCACACCGAAGAACAATTTCTAAATCCAAAGGTCGTACGAGGCAACCGCTTCAAGGATTATAGTAGGTGACTCTTTACGTCCACTATATGGAGCGTGCCATGCTGTGGGGCAATTTTTCCAACGCCAGTGCATGCAATCAATGCTGACTAGCATTCCTGGGAAACCTCTATTTGCATTTTGTTTGAGTAACCTTGTAACGTCGCCTTGTGTCGGAATTCTGTCGTACTTGGGACCGAAAATTCGTACAATTGCCTCTGTAAATCTAATAACAGTTTCTAATAGAGTGGTTTCACTCATAGCGTACTGCTCAGACCACACGTCATGGGAACCCCCATTAGCTAACAGTCGAATTTGCCCCCAACACTTTCTGATGAGAGCTTAAACCTTGACGACCGCAAGCATCATTCTTCTGAACAAAGTAGTTAACATAAAGGCAAACAGATTCAAGGATGCGATTGAAAACACTATACCGCATCCTGAATCTCCTTCGGAAAAAATACTCATTATATACCTTATCTTCCCCAAAGTAATCTTCCCATAGTGTTGCATGTCCCCTTTCTCTCCTACGATTCACTCGACGTCTCGTCTCGAGTTCTTTCCCATCGTGAATTATATTTTTTTCAGCACACCACCGAGTAATCTCCATCATAATAATCATTTCCTCGTCTGAATCATCGGATGATCCACCTTCATTAAATTGTGCATATTGGAGCAAAAGATTTCGTCCCTCATCACTAGAACTAGAGGAGTCCATGATATAATATGGTTAAAAATTAATTTAGATGTAGATGAAATATTATACTCTACCTGTATAGTTTTACGGTACACAGGTATTTATAATTATAGGTAAAATCTTATATAGGTAAGTGTGCTATAGATAACTGTGGTAAAGATAAGTGTGCTACAGATAATATATGTAAAATGTTAATTTCTGTGTCCTATTAGTAATTGTGCAATACAAAATTATCTAAATCAGTGCGCTCATTCAGCGTCAATAATATTTGTGTCCTTTTGGATTGCCTGTGTATGTAATTTACCATATGTACATATACTGTATGATATTCACATTTTGGTATGTGCTATAGATATTATCTCGGTAAGTGTGCTACAGATTTTATCTTGCTATTGGTAAGTGTGCTACATTTTGGGTTCAGGTTCTTCAGGTTGTCAATATGTTATATGTCAAGTTACTGTATGATAACTACTTTATATATAGTTAATCTATCTTTAGTATGTGATAACTATAATCGTCTGCAAGTTAATATTGTGCCTTTATAATTTATCTTTTCCATTGGTATGTGTGCCTTTGTATTATTATAAATATTTTTTACCATTGTAAAATAAAATTATAACTTCGAAGGTTTAAAATTACCTATAAATAAATTAGAAGGATTGCAACAATTTTTTATCTACCATTGTCTTATATTTCAAAAATGGCTTCATCTCCCTACTATTCATCCTTTTACAATGGCTCTTATACAGATATTGCTGGTGACGATTGGTATGGGAAAAAAAAATTCCAAACATATCCAATTGATACTTCTCGGCGTTTTCTCAATGACTTTGGTCATATATTTATAATCTCTCCCAATTCGGAACCTGAAGACGGATTAGTGTATCCCTGGGAACACCTCACATGGACAGATAAATATGATGAAATGTGTGACCTAGAGGTGCTTTGCAATTACCATCACATATTCGTGCCAAAAAATCGGGCTGCTGCACTTTGGCCAATATCGTATCCCGAAGAAGCGGATATGTTTTGTCTTGATTTATTGGAGGAAGAGATATGGCAGATGGAGAGGCGCCTACAACGTTATCAGAACGCACAACGCGCGATGCTATCAGGTCGTCACATTCAAGAACAATTAATTAACATATATAACTACTCTACGTTGGCATCAGATAACGATATTTCCAACTACACCAATTCCGGTTATGATTACTTTTCGGAATGCATATATGAAAATGATGGGTAAGAGTACGAACCAAATATATCAAACAACAACGAAGAATATGTTGATTCCGATACGCAACAATCTTACTTACCTAAATGTTTAGTGTGCAATGGGAAACTATATTGTTGTACTTCTCCTAGGTTCGACCTAAGCGTTTGAACACGTACTCCTAATAATCATTTTGATCATGTATTATTGTTTTACTACTTAAATCATTATTTCAATATTAATAATAAATGATAAAGTCCAATCGTAATAATTGTTGTGATGATTATAGTAAAACCATATATTTCATTAGTGTAATAATTTGTTTGTCATCATTCTATGTGTAATAAATGAAAATAAATATGAGACATTATACATCATAACATTTTTCATAAATATGAGACATTATACATCATAACATTTATCATCACAAATAAATAGAGACAGCAATACAAAATTTATTCATAACATTTTTCAATAGTACATTATACATCACTGGCTCCCCGGGCCGAACTCAAAATCCGCACCTAAATCTGCATGTGAACCCGTGTAAGGCAATAAATTACCCCAACCTTGTTGCGCCTCATATATCGGGACCGGGTCAGAGGGTGGGGCTAGGTGTAGTCTGTAAACGCTCGGAAGACTATAACTAGTACCACCCTCCTCAAATCCATGACTAGGCATAGTAAAACGTGCTAGTCTACACTCCAACTCATCAATGCGGTCATCACGTGTTTTGAGTTGATCCTATCGCTGACGTGTCTCGTTTAATATTAAATGACGGAGACCACAAATATTATCTGTTGCCTCGACGTAGGAATGTCGCCATTCTAACTGTGTCAAAGATTGAGCTGGAGGTGCGTTGGTTGAAAACTCAGGTCTCGGAACATCTATAGTATATGAAGCCCCCTCCGGTAGGCCTACGTCAACCGTCCAATTCTGCCTCGGTGGTTGGACGTGCGTAGAACCACCCACAGAGAACTGTGTCTCATACACATGCGGATCATTTGTCAGTGCTGGTGCTTGCGGGATTCACAACGTCGAAGGTCCCACAGAACCAACTCCAATCAAATCTACATTAACATATCTGACAATCGGCAGTAGTAATGGCCCGAGTGCTACTACCTTCAGATATGCACTATACTCTTCTTGTGACACATCTCTTATGTGTTGATTTTCGATAGGCCAATTTTGGGCGGCAGCTGCTTGGAATTCGTGTTCTGAGACACAACACAAACTTGATGGTGGGTTGTCTGCTATACATATCCGCCCAGTCAATTGTCGGATGGCCCAATCACCCAAGTACCAAAAACCCTTAAATAAGGGATCTCAAAAAATCATCCTTAACCCCGATATCTCACGAGCATATAAGATGACATCAGAGTCACGGTAGGCAGAAGTCTCATATGGCTGCCATATAATGGACTCGGGTGACTGCATCTCAAGCTGATGTTGACTGATTGAGATGTTAAACCGCTGTGCTCCCTTTACTTTCTTTCTATTCCTCCTCGACCAACGAATTATGCGGGGCCACGCATCGATGGACGGATCGATGAGAATAGGACATGCTGTGGCCATGTACTCGTGATGTAAATACTGCAAAATTTGTCAAAAAATTTAATTCATTAGAATAAGTTGACATATATTGTAATGAAACATAAATTTCATTAAATAAGATGAAAGGAAAATATACTTCGAGTATTTGCCACATGCATTCAACGCTAGTCAACGATCGTCGACTGATTTTGTCCAAACACCATAAAATACGGGAATAAATAATCGAACTCCAGTCGTATGTGCCGATGGAAGGAATATCCTCCAGATAATGTAAAAAGCCAAAGTCGGAAGTGGAGTGATCATTTGGAAAAAATACACTCCCGAACACATAGAACCAAAATGCCCGAGCTATAATTGGGCACATATAATCTGGTAAAGGTTCAACCTTGACAAAATTTTCTACGTATTTTTTAAGGTCGGAAACTGGAATTCCCGCACCAGTAAATCTCTGTATATGAATTTCTGGGAAAAATTCATTTATGGTATTAACAAAATTTGTATATTGTTCAATTCGTAGATTTTGAATGGGTCGACCTTGTCCAATCGGAATGCCGGTACATAATTTAAAATTTTTTCGTATATTTAAATAATCATGAATATGAAAACCATAAAATATATTTCAAACAATCAATTATGAATTTAAGTACAACTAATTATTTTCACATATTGAAACAATTATGAATATAAATAATTATTTTCATATATTGACATAATCGAAATGCAGGTACATTTTTCAATTTTTTTGTCATATATTTAAATAATTATGAATATAATTACCAAAAAATATATTTCAAACAATTAATTATGAATTTAAGTACAACATATTATTTTCACATTTTGAAACAATTATGATGCCGATACATATTTTTAAAATTTTGTCATACATTTAAATAATTATGAATATAAAAACCATAAAATATATTTAAAACAATCAATTATGAATTTAAGTACAAGTAATTATTTTCACATATTGAAACAATTATGAATATAAATAATTATTTTCATATATTGACACAATCGGAATGTGGGCACATTTTTCATTTTTTTTTTTCATATATTCAAAGAATTATGAATATAATTACCTAAAAATATATTTCAAACAATTAATTATGAATTTAAGTACAACATATTATTTTCACATTTTGAAACAATTATGATGGCGGTACATATTTTTAAAATTTTGTCATATTTTTAAATAATTATGAATATAAAAACCATAAAATATATTTCAAACAATCAATTATGGATTTAAGTACAACTAATTAATTTCACATATTGAAACAATTATGAATATAAATAATTATTTTCATATATTGACACAATCGAAATGCGGGTACATTTTTCAATTTTTTGTCATATATTTAAATAATTATGAATATAATTACCTAAAAATATATTTCAAACAATTAATTATGAATTTAAGTACAACATAATATTTTCACACTTTAAAACAATTATGATGCCGGTACATATTTTTAAATTTTTTTCATATTTTTAAATAATTATGAATATAAAAACCATAAAATATATTTCAAACAATCAATTATGAATTTATGTACAACTAATTATTTTCACATATTGAAACAATTAGGAATACAAATAATTATTTTCATATATTAACACAATCGGAATGCGGGTACATTTTACAATTTTTTTGTCATATAGTTAAATAATTATGAATATAATTACCTAAAAATATATTTCAAACAATTAATTATGAATTTAAGTACACCATATTATTTTCACATTTTGAAACACTTATGATGCCGGTACATATTTTTAAAATTTTGTCATATTTTTAAATAATTATGAATATAAAAGGGTAAACCCAGTGCACGACGCTCCCGCCACTGCGGGGTACTGGGGGGGTTGGATGTACGCAGCCTTACCCCTGCATACGCAGAGAGACTGTTTTCGTGACTCGAACCTGTGACCTCCAGATCACAGCAGGGGCAACCTTACCGTTGCGCCCGGGTTTAAAAACCATAAAATATATTTCAAACTATCAATTATGAATTTAAGTACAACTAATTATTTTCACATATTGAAACAATTATGAATATAAATAATTATTTTCATATATTGACACAATCGGAATGCGGGTACATTTTTCAATTTTTTTGTCATATATTTAAATAATTATGAATATAATTACCAAAAAATATATTTCAAACAATTAATTATGAATTTAAGTACAACATATTATTTTCACATTTTGAAACAATTATGATGCCGATACATATTTTTAAAATTTTGTCATATATTTAAATAATTATGAATATAAAAACCATAAAATATATTTCAAACAATCAATTATGAATTTAAGTACAACTAATTATTTTCACATATTGAAACACATATGAATATAAATAATTATTTTCATATATTGACACAATCAGAATGCGGGTACATTTTTCAATTTTTTGTCATATATTTAAATAATTATGAATATAATTACCTAAAAATATATTTTAAACAATTAATTATGAATTTAAGTATAACATATTATTTTCACATTTTTGCAACAATTATGATGCCGGTACATATTTTTAAAATTTTGTCATATATTTAAATAATTATGAATATAAAAACCATAAAATATATTTCAAACAATCAATTATGAATTTAAGTACAACTAATTATTTTCACATATTGAAACAATTATGAATATAAATAATTATTTTCATATATTGTCACAATCGGAATGCGGGTATATTTTTCAAGTTTTTTGTCAAATATTTAAATAATTATGAATATAATTACCTAAAAATATATTTCAAACAATTAATTATGAATTTAAGTACAACATATTATTTTCACATTTTGAATCAATTATGATGCCGGTACATATTTTTAAAATTTTGCCATATATTTAAATAATTATGAATATAAAAACCATAAAATATATTTCAAACAATCAATTATGAATTTAAGTACAACTAATTATTTTCACATATTGAAACAATTATGAATATAAATAATTATTTTCATATATTGACACAATCGGAATGCAGGTACATTTTTCAATTTTTTGTCATATATTTAAATAATTATGAATAAAATTACTTGAAAATATATTTCAAACGATTAATTATGAATTTAAGTACAACATATTATTTTTACATTTTGAAACAATTATGAATATAAGTACAACGAAATAAAATAAAATTATTACCGGAAAGCATTGTGAAGTCGAACGGAGTAAAGGCAAGTTCGACGTATGGTAGTTGGAAGGTATGCGTCGTGTCCCACCAACGTTCGATCATCGCCGTCACAATACATTGATCGGAATTGGGCATCACCATCGACATAAAACCGACACTGTCGATAATTGCTTTGATATCCGGTTTTCCGTCTTCAATCAATTTGTACAATTTCATTGCCCCCGCCAAATTCCCCTGAAATTCAAATTTATTTTAGTTTATTATCGGAGTTTCGCCGTCCGACGCGTGCGATACTCCGTCGTAAATACGGGTATAGTTGTCAATTACGAGATTCGACGATTGAATCGGCGCGAAAGAATCGGGAATTGTCGTTGAAGTCGACTCGTGTTTTTTTGATTTCCGGATATTAATATATTTCTTCCATTTTCTACCTAATTCCATCGTGTTTGCAAGATCTGATTTGGAGGATTTTCTATATCTAATTTGGGACTGATTTGAAATTATTTTGGGGATTATATGGAATGATTTTTGAGAGTATATGAATAAATTTGGGAAAAATATATAAAAAGTTTAGGACTGGATTATATGAGACTGATACATAAAATTTTTGAGGAAATTAGGAAAGAAATGGAGGATTCTGATGGAGGAAATAAGGAAACAAGAAGATTATATGAAATAAGGATTGATGATGATGGAGAAGAAGATGCAGAAGATGTAAGATGAGTGAAGCTTCAGTAGAATGAAGAAGCAGTAGAATGAAGAAGATGAGTAAAGCTTTCTGAATAAATACACAGAGGAATGTTATTGTTTAATTGTGAGCGTTAAGTTCTTACGAACTTCTATAGTTCGTAAGAACTTCCTACGGATTTCATATGTTTGTAAGAAGTTTCTACGAACTATAGAAGTTTGTAGGATTCCCCCTACTGCATGCTGTCCATTTATGCGAAAGGTAAAACACACACATGCACCTCACACGCTGATTAACCTACCTTTCGCCGAATCACAATTGTACGGATGCTCTTACCCACCCACTCTTGGAAAATAAGCCTATTTCTGCCCAAAAGCGTACGAAGGAAGCTCATCCTTTCTCTTTCATTCAATCTCTCTATTCTGTCTCTCTACCCCGTGTGTCATGCCCTCTCCCTATCAAGTTCTCTACCTCTCTATTTACGATTTCAAATCTATATTTTTTAATCTATGTTTTGTTCGTATTTTGGGGTTAATTTTTGTTTGGCAGATCAAGGCATACTCTTACCCTTTTATTTTGCTTTATTTTCAAACCAATATCTAGAAACTCCAAATGGAAACACATTTGTATACGCATCTGGGTTTTAACATTTTGTTGGAAACAGCTGTCTTTGACAGCTGTTATAAGGAGTGCAAAACTCTGAATAGCCTTAAGGCTGAGTCCCACATCGGTAGGATAAAAAATTTGGAGTGTGTTAATATACAATTTTTTGGGAACAAAGGTTCAGCCCTTTGGGCATTCAAGTTTTTGTGGGTATGTGGGGCAGACCCAATGGGCCAAGTCACACACGCGCGCGCGCGCGCCGCCGCCGTCCGTCCGGCCCGGTCCGTGCCCGTGTCCGGGTCCGGGTCCGGGTCCTGGGTCTTGGGCTTGGGCTTGGGCTCATTAAGAATTAATTTTTTGGACAAATACATAACTGATTTTTGGGCTTTAAAAATTATTTTTTAACGGTAATTAAATCCGAAAAATTAAAGCGTGTTTTGTTTCGTGTTGATTTCTTCAACCGAGTTGCCCACTATTTCCAGAATTTTCTCCACGTTGTTTACCAACGTCTCTTTTCTTTTTGCCCCATAAAAGAGGTGGGTAGCCTCCGTTTTTTGATACAGAGTTATCTCCCAAAAATAAATTTTCTGCGAACAGTTCTTGAACCTCCGAATTTTTTACAGAAATAATTATTCATTCCCTGAATAATTATAGCGACACAGAAATATATAATCTTTCCCAGATTATTTATATTATCTTGATCGAGCAGTACACAGAATGGGTGTTTGTTGACCGAATCAGATTCGTGCTGCTGATTCGTAATATTTTCGAGGCTGTTTTATCCTGGGGGTGACGGGGCTGTACACTGTCGGCACAAATTGGAGGCAGAGCCGCGAAACACCTTAAAGAGAGCGACCTAGTCCGCGACTCAGCCGTGTTCTTGACTGTCCAGTTCCGGAATTCTTATACTTTTCTGCCCAGATTTAATTGCTCCAAAAATTGGGTAATTTCGTTCCTGATTTTAATTCTGCATTTAATTGTTTAATTGCTGCTACAACAATTTTAAGGTGTTCTAAATTCTGCCATGGACGAAATTAACTCTAGTAACCTAAATAAGCCTTTCAAATATGAAGGCACTCATTTTAAACGTTGGAGCAAAAAATTGCTATTTTATTTAACTACGAAAAAAGTCGCATCATATGTTGAATTTGACAAACCCGTAGTAAATAATCCACCTACTGTTGAGGAAAGCAAAACAATTAGAACTTGGGAGGAAAACGATTTTTTGTGCAAGAACTATATTCTGAATGCTCTAAGTGACGAACTTTATGACTATTATGCCAATTATAAAACTGCGAAAGATGTTTGGGTTGCACTCTTTAAAAAAATATGACACGGAGGAGGCGGGTGCTAAAAAATATGCCGTCAGCCGTTATTTGAAATTTCAAATGACGGATGACAAATTTGTTGTTGCTCAAACCCATGATTTGCAAATGATTGCCCATGAAATTATTTCCGAGGGCATGGCTTTAGATGAGCAATTTCAGGTGGCTATAATTATTGATAAATTGCCTCCACTGTTCAAAGAGTTTAAAAATATTTTGAGGCATAAGTCTAAAGAATTCTCACTAGAATCATTAATTACTAAATTGAGAATTGAGGAGGAATCCCGAAAACAGGACTATAAAGATGAAATTCTTGTTGTGTCTAACAACAAAAATCAGAAAAAGAACCACACTCCAGTTATTTTAAAGGCAAACGGGAAAAATATGAAAAATCAGAAAAGAGCCACAACCAGAATTTTAAAAATCAGACTCAGACTCAGAATAAGTATAAGAACCCTGGAAATGGACAGTCTAGCAACTCGGGACAGTTTCTCTGTTTCAAGTGTGGCAAGCCTGGCCATATGGCTCGCAAATGTCGCAATGTGCCACAAGCACAAGCGAATTTGACCGAAGAGGACCTATGTGCTATGATTTCAGAAATCAACATGGTTAGCGGTGCCGAAGGGTGGTGGTTGGATACTGGCGCTTCCCGCCATATCTGTTATGACCGTAGTCTGTTTAAGACTTATTCTGAGACTGCAGATAAGAAGGTGTTGTTGGGTGATTCTCACTCCACTGAGGTTGCTGGTACTGGAAATGTGGAATTGAAGTTCACTTCGGGAAAGACTGTTATCCTCAAAGATGTTCTTCACACTCCCGAGATAAGGAAAAATTTGGTTTCGGGTTATCTTCTCAACAAAGCTGGCTTTACTCAAACTATTGGTGCTGATTTATTTACTTTGACCAAAAATGGAATTTTTGTAGGCAAGGGTTATGCCACTGATGGGATGTTTAAATTGAATGTTGATGCAATGAATAAAATTTCTCCTTCTGCTTATATTGCTTGTTCATTTAATATTTGGCATGCTAGGCTTTGTCATGTTAATAAACGACTTGTTAAAAATATGAGCACTTTAGGATTAATTCCCGAATTATCATTAAATGATTTTGAAAAATATGAATGGTGTGGTCAAGCAAAAATCACTAAGACACCACATAAATCTGTTTTTAGAGAATCTGAACCACTTGATTTAATTCATTCGGATATTTGTGAATTGGATGGTGTCACAACTAGAAATGGCAAACGTTATTTTATAACTTTTATTGATGATTGTTCCGATTATTCATTTGTGTATTTAATGAAAAATAAAAGTGAAGCGTTTGACATGTTTAAAATTTTCCTAAATGAAATTGAAAATCAATTTAATCGGAAAATAAAAAGGTTACGTAGTGATAGAGGCACCGAATATGATTCTGGACCATTTATTGAATTTTATAAAACCCACGGTATTATTCACGAAAAAACTTCCCCTTATTCGCCCGAAATGAACGGTAAAGCCGAAAGAAAAAATAGGACATTAACTGAATTAGTTGTTGCTATTTTATTAAATTCAGGGGCTGCCTCACATTGGTGGGGTGAAATTATTTTGACTGTGTGTCACGTGCTTAATAGAATTCCTAAGACTAATATGAAAATATCTCCTTATGAAATTTGGAAAAATATTAAGCCCAACGTGTCATACTTTAGAACGTGAGGGTGCTTAGCCTATGTCCGTATACCCGACCCTAAACGGTCTAAATTGGCAAGTAGAGCATATGAGTGCGTTTTTATAGGCTATGCTATTAATAGCAAAGCATACCGATTTTATGACTTGAAAAATCAAGTTATTATTGAATCAAATGATGCCGATTTTTATGAAGATAAATTTCCTTTTAAATTGAGGAATAGTGGGGGCGAGTCATCCACTAATATTTCTTTAAATAAAAATAAATAAAATAATGAATCCATTTTAGAAATTCGAAAAAGCAAAAGGGCTCGTGTAGAAAAAGATTTTGGTCCCGACTTTTATGCTTACACCTTAGAGGAGGATCCTAACACTATTCGAGAAGCCTTATCTTCTTTAGATGCCGATTTATGGCAAGAGGCTATTAATGATGAAATGGATTCTTTGGAAACAAATAAAACTTGGCATTTAGTGGACCTTCCTCCTGGATGTAAAACTATTGGATGTAAATGGATTCTTAAAAAGAAATTAAAACCTGATGGCACTGTTGAAAAATATAAGGCACGTCTTGTTGCTAAATGTTTTAGACAAAGAGAAAATGTAGACTTTTTTGACACATTTTCACCCGTGACTAGAATAACGTCTATACGTGTACTATTTGCTATAGTTGCCTTAAATGATTTAATAGTACACCAAATGGATGTTAAAACTACTTTTTTAAATGGAGAATTAGAAGAAGAGATTTATATGGATCAACCTGAAGGTTTTATTGTACACGGTCAAGAAAATAAAGTATGTAAATTAGATAAATCTCTTTATGGACTCAAACAGGCACCTAAACAATGGCATGATAAATTTGATAGCTTAGTTATCTCTAATGGGTTTAAAATTAATGAAAGTGACAAATGCATTTATTATAAATATGTTGAGAACATTTGCACTATCATATGTCTTTATGTTGATGACTTGCTTATATTTGGTTCTAATATTCATGCCGTAGAAAATGTTAAATCATTATTATGTGCCAACTTTGATATGAAGGATTTGGGTGAAGCTAGTGTAATATTAGGAATTAATATTACTAGGTCAGAAAATGGACTTTCTTTGGATCAATCTCATTACATTGAGAAAGTTCTAAAGAAATATAATTACTTTGACTGTTAACCTGCTAGTACTCCATTTGACCCTAGTATAAAGTTATTTAAGAACACTGGCGACAGTGTAAACCAAAATGCTTATGCAAGCATTATTGGTAGCTTACGTTATGCTACAGATTGCACTAGACCTGACATAGCTTATGCTGTGGGAGTACTATGTAGATTTACTAGTAGACCTAGTATGGAGCATTGGCATGCTATTGAGAGGGTCATGCGGTACCTTAAAAGGACGATGAACCTCGGATTACACTATAATAAGCATCCCGTTGTCCTTGAAGGATTTAGTGATGCAGATTGGAACACCCTATCTGATGATTCTAAGGGTACTAGTGGATATATATTTAGCATCGCTGGTGGTGCAGTTTCTTGGAAATCTAAGAAACAAACTATTTTGGCTCAATCCACTATGGAGTCTGAGATGATATCGCTAGCTGCTGCTAGTGAAGAGGCAGGTTGGTTAAGAAACCTCCTGTCAGATATCCCATTATGGGAAAGACCGATTCCAGCCGTTTTGATTCATTGTGATAGTACCGCGGCTATTGCAAAAGTTGAGAACCGTTATTATAACGGTAAGAAATGACAAATACGTCGTAAGCACAGTACTGTTAGAGAATTTATCTCTACAGGTTCTGTGAGGGTGGATCATATACGATCTGAACAGAACTTAGCTGATCCTTTGACGAAAGGACTAGCTAGGGAGAAGGTGTGGAACACCACGAAAGGGATGGGACTAAAGCCCTTGGATAAATGAGTCATTTGTGATGGTAACCCAACATATAGACTGGAGATCCCAAGAAATATGTTCAAAGGGTAATAACAAGTCACAAGTGATATGGGTTGAATCATGCGATTATTAATTAATATAGAACGGGGTTTTACTCCGAGTCCATCCCTATGGAGCATGATATCCTGAAGCGAGTTAAGGATGAGTTATGATAACTCTTAATGAGATCTATAGCTCTATTTTGAGTGGGGTACTTAGCTACAGGAGTATTCTTGATAGACTCACCTATGTGAATGTGGAAGTGTGGCCGCTTCCTATGGATATTTTGGGCAAATTCCTAAAGCGTTCACTATACTGGGATAGAAGCACATGGCCTTAACGTGCTAGCTATTAGACTTACACCCAAGTAGGGTTGTGTGTGGGATGTTGTCAGAGATAGAGTTCAAAACTACGGTTACTCTAGTATATTCTGAATCATCTTTACTACGTAAAGGTTCAAGTCGAAAGACACCTTTGCTTATGCACAATTCTATGAATTATTGCTCGATAAAATGTTTTCAAGTTTTGCAAGTGGGGGATTGTTGGAAACAGCTGTCTTTGACAGCTGTTATAAGGAGTGCAAAACTCTGAATAGCCTTAAGGCTGAGTCCCACATCGGTAGGATAAAAAATTTGGAGTGTGTTAATATACAATTTTTTGGGAACAAAGGTTCAGCCCTTTGGGCATTCAAGTTTTTGTGGGTATGTGGGGCAGACCCAATGGGCCAAGTCACACACGCGCGCGCGCGCGCGCCGCCGCCTTCCGGCCGACCCGGCCCGTGCTCGTGTCCGGGGCCGGGTCCTGGGTCTTGGGCTTGGGCTCATTAAGAATTAATTTTTTGGACAAATACATAACTGTTTTTTGGGCTTTAAAAATTATTTTTTAACGGTAATTAAATCCGAAAAATTAAAACGTGTTTTGTTTCGTGTTGATTTCTTCAACCGAGTTGCCCACTATTTCCAGAATTTTCTCCACGTTGTTTACCAACGTCTCTTTTCTTTTTGCCCCATAAAAGAGGTGGGCAGCCTCCGTTTTTTGATACAGAGTTATCTCCCAAAAATAAATTTTCTGCAAATAGTTCTTGAACCTCCGAATTTTTTACAGAAATAATTATTCATTCCCTGAATAATTATAGCGACACAGAAATATATAATCTTTCCCAGATTATTTATATTATCTTGATCGAGCAGTACACAGAATGGGTGTTTGTTGACCGAATCAGATTCGTGCTGCTGATTCGTAATATTTCCGATGCTGTTTTATTCTGGGGGTGACGGAGCTGTACACTGTCGGCACAAATTGGAGGCAGAGCCGCGAAACACCTTAAAGAGAGCGACCTAGTCCGCGACTCAGCCGTGTTCTTGACTGTCCAGTTCCGGAATTCTTATACTTTTCTGTCCAGATTTAATTGCTCCAAAAATTGGGTAATTTCGTTCCTGATTTTAATTCTGCATTTAATTATTTAATTGCTGCTACAACACATTTGACAACCTTCCCTCTCTCTCTTGCAGATCTAGCCACCTTTCTCTCTTGCTCTCCTCCATAACCAGCTCTGACCGCTATAGTTTATGAGAAAACAGTTACAGATCTCCATTATTACAAATCCAACAACCTGTAACAGAAAATGCATGTGGGTTAACTTGATCTCAGTTCAATTATGGGTAACCTACGGGTTAGTTACGGTTTAACCCGAGATCTGATTTCTCTCTCTCTAATCTGAAGACTGAAGGCCTCTATTGTCTAGGAGGAAATCGAAATAGTTTGCAACGAAAAATGCACACGAGTTTAACCCAATCTTGGTTCAGTTCCGGATGGCCTATGGTTTATCTGCGGTTTAACCCAATATCTGATTTCTCCCTCTCCGATCTAAAATAAAAGTTTCAAGCAACGAATGTTTTTTTTTTGCCCAACACACACGAACCCTCAACAAAACATAATAATTATTCTTATCTTTGCGATTTTTTTGCCTAACCTAGCACACGTTAATAGTAGGTTTGCTTGGAGTTGTGTTTTTTTTTTTGCCTAGCTTAGGGCACGTTAGGGAGGTTGAGTGGACTTCGGTGTCGATACTTTTAAAATTATAGGACAAGGTTGGAATGATATACATGATTTTTAAGGGGATTTGAAAATTTATTAGGGAGGTTTTAAAAAAAATAACGGGTGAATAATAACGGGTATTTGTTAAACTGATTGTGTTTTTGTTTGTGAAGACGATGCTCAGAGTTGTTTCAAGAATATTTTTATGATAGTTGTTTATAAATGTTTTCTGAGTAGTGCAATTTATTTAAGTTATGAATGATGGTTGGGAATACTTTCATATTTAAATATCTCTTCTACTGTCCATGAAATTTTGACTGAAATTTCTTGGACAAAGTGATGTGACGACTTTTTATTGGTTGCTTTTTTATCCTGATTAGCGTGATCCCAAAAATTAACTCATAAAAAGCCGCCACCTATTTCAGTCCCTTGACTTTCGGTATAAAAAATAGACACACTATCATTTTTTATATTTAAATTCTTATGCATTGTAACATATGGATAAACTAGCGGATGCCCGTGCCCGAGGGCACGGCGATAAATTTACCCCCGTGATAAAACTCAGCCCATAATAACCAACCTTTTTTTTAAAAAAAAACCTTTAAAAAAAGTATTTTTAAAAAAAATATATTTAAAAAAAATAATTTTTATAAAAAAATATTTAAAAAAATTTGTTTTAAAAAAATATATTATTAAAAAAATAATAAAATAATAATGTATATATGTATGCATGCATACATTCATGTGTATGCAAGCAAGCATGCAACACATAAAATGTCATGGATGTCTATCATGCATGTTTATTATGCATGAGTTACTATTCATAACACCATTGTCCCATATTATATAGATGTGATATTTTGTTTCATTGAAAAACAAGTTAGAAAACAACTTATTATGTAAAAAGATATTTTATTACTTGCATCCTAGTTGGTTGGAAAAAAATCCAACTTTAGAATTTTGACAACATAACCAAACCCATACCCATCTTTCCCCATCTTTCCCCATCAATGCTTTATGTTTGTGATTTTCTTTTTGTAACCTGTTGCAAGTTATCTCACGAAGATAGTGATTTAAGGTTCATACATTGAAGGCAGCAATCTTTAAAAAATAACCAGTCATGTATATATGTTTTTTGGGTGCATTGGAAATGTACATGAATATAAATGGAGGATGTGTTTAGTATGTATCAAGACTACTGGGTGGTAGACCTTTATTTATGTAAAGACGGTAAGTTTTCACAATAAAGACTTAAGTTGTAAACATTGTCTTTTATTTTCATTACAAAAGATCCTGGTACATACTTCCAAATCTTATAATGGCAACCAATTTGGTTACAATACCTTCACATATATGAAAGGCCGCAAAATGTTACAAAATGAACATTTTTTAAACGAAGACGAAATCGACCAAAATTAACACGACACAACTTGCTATGAAATAATTTATTTTAACAACCAAATATAAACATGACGACACGATTTTTTATTTTTTTTGTTTATCTCGAACACGACTCAAATATAAGTGGCATAACATAAAATATTTTTTAACCAAAATTGATCCCAACTAAAGTAATCATGACACGTCACAATACGACATGAACTGAAATATTATCCTTTTACTTATTTCGAATATGATTCAAGTAAAAGCGGCACACCACAAATAGTTTTCTTAAATAAAAAACGAATCCGAACAAAATAAATCCGGCTCGATATGAAATATTTTTATGGAAAATTTTGGTTTGAACGGACTCTAAACATGTAAGTTTGGATTTTGTAATTCAATATTAAACATGTTGATTTGGATTTGAATTATGGCCTATTTTTTTGGGGATGGAATGGAAGCAAATCATCATTTTTTAAATATATCTCGTCGAAAGAAAATTGACTTGTGAGTGTTCTATAACCACAAATATTCGGGAGCAAATTTATCACCCTGCCATATATATATATATATATATATATATATATATATAATGCTCATGTGCGGACTAGTCCGCATTTTAAGAATGCGGACCGGACATGTGTCACCTAATGGTGCGCCTAGAAATTATCGCCTAAATTATAGGCACACACTCTCTTTTCTGGGTTCACCGCCAGGTGACACATGTCCGGTCTGCATTCTTAAAATACGGATTAGTCTGCACAAGAACAAGACTGTGAGCAAGACTGTATATATATATATACACACACACACTAGGGTATGCCCGTGCCTGATGGCACGCCACTAATTTTCAAAAGTGTACCTCGTTGATAGGACCATACGTCATATTTAGTTCGCTACAAACAATTTTTTTTTTTAAAAATAGCCTATGGTACGGACATTTTGGTTTAAAAAAAAATTGGGCAAAATTTCCTTTGTATATGAGACAATCCACCTTATTTAAGAACAAAAACACCAACTATACTATATGACTATCCATAAAACTTTGCCCAAGTTTGATACATGATACAAATATTTTATAAAAATTGAGAAAAATTCTATTCGTTTATATGACTATCCATCATGTTTAGACAATACAAAACACCACAACAATAATAATAGTCCATCTTGGACCTCGTGTATATCAACTATTTAACACAAAAAATATCATGTAGCACAATAGACAATTCGAAATTTTGAAGAAAATTCTATTTACATCCGGTTATTATGTCGACATTGCATGTTAAGACGATAAACAATCTCATAACAAACAAAGCATGTTTCCAAGGGCGACCACAATTATACCATGCCGCTTGTATCGCCCACGTCACGTCTGTCTCACTCAATGTCGCAAAATACTTCTACCAAAAATATATCTCCATTTCTCCTGAAACGTGAGAAAATTTAAAATCAGATTATGTATAAATGACGACCACGGTGCTATGAAATTATAAAATTTAGAATGTAATGTAGTTGTGTTGTTGGTGTACCATAACACATCAATAAAAGCAAAATAATAACTATGTATTAATATAACATGTTAGTGAAATTCACCCACTTATAATTATTTATCACTCAACACTTGTCCAAAATAATACTCTTTCAAAACAACATTACTTGTGTTGCTTCTTCAAGAGAACATGTCAAACATTACCTATTTTTAGCCTTATTGTACTTCACGTGGCTTATGTTTGAGTACTGATAACAATATCAAAGCACGAACAACAACTGGATAAGGAATAAAGCATAATACATCATCTCAACGTTATAACAATCTAAAGGACACAAATTAGTTTTTTTTTGGGGGGGGGGGGGGGGGGGGTGATCTCAAAGTTACCAAAGTGGTGCATTTAGTAACTATTCTGTTTTACTTCCACGCCACATGAGTACATCCTAATAAAACCAAAAATCATACCAAAAATAAACGATATACGATATAAATGGAGAGAACAATAATAGATAAGACATTCAATTGTTCATATTTTAGAAATATGAGACAACGAAGAATATGAAAGTTCACTAATCATATCCCCCAAGGAAAATAGATTAATTTAAAATTGTTATCCCTTATGCAGGGTATGCCTTGAAGCACTATAATTGTGAACATGTTTATTATAGAAGAACTAAATATACTTTAAAGCAATACCCTCAATTTAAATATGAAGGATTATAGATTCTCAATGTCTGTGAACATCCTTAATTTTAAAATTTTATATGCTAAAAAAAGTCTTAGCTACTGTATAAACCGATTCCCTAATTTTTAAACGCATAAATATTCTAAACCCAGATGTGCCCATTATGATACCCAAAGCTATCACATGTGCTAAAACATAGAGAGAATATAACAGGAAAATGTAATGTATGGAGTTGTGTGAACCAAACAGATCAACAAATAGAGCGAAGAGATAAAACCAAAGAAAAACTTGGATTTAAAAACTATAAAATAATCCACCTCACTGACATACACATGCTCTTCCATGTGACTAACAAATTGCTTCAAATCCATACATAATAAATCCCAACCATACAACACAATAAATACAACATGCGTTGAAAAAAGTAGTCATATGGGATCAATAATCAATAATCACAATTAGACTCAATTATGTCTGTAGTATGCACCTGTGTGACATGAACACGGTAAAAAAAGTCAGCAATGGAATTCCTTTTGAAAATAAGAGAAGTTAAGACAAATTGGATGCGTGAATCATATCCTATATTATGATAAAGTATAAGCTTGTTAGAATTATTATAGCAAATGACATACCTGTTCCAGGATAATCTTGTTAGAATATCATATTGAATATGTGTCTCAGATCCAAATTATGCGGGTGAATGGGTACCTGAGAGATAAGTTAATAAAAAGATTCAATCTATTAAGTCGTGATCCATAATATAGAGAGATCAAAATTTCATGAGTAAATTTATAAAATATGGGACTACTCGGATAAAAAATGCACTGTGAGTTTCAAAGATGAGAGAGTATAGCAGGGAAACACTTAAAAAGTTTCCAACAGTGAGAATTTGCAAAATTGAAACTCTAATGTGTTACATTATAGCTCCAGTACCTATTACTTAAAAGAAAACTTCAATGTTTATAGAAAAGCAACAGTCCAAATTAGTAATCATCACTAACAGCATAAAATCAGCGAACTTCATCACTAGCAGCATATAATGTCAATCTCAAGCACAATATCAACATACAATCAGTAATCATCAATAACAACTAATTTGTACATGGTGCGAATTGCAATTGTACATATGAAAGAGTGCGCGTGCATTCAAATAAAGAGATTATTTAATTAAACTCAGTTTTTATATTTGAAGTCCTAAACATGCATCTAGGTGTGATTGAAAAGATGAAATCATGCAAGAACATTCAAACACACACATGTGAGGAAAAATCCCCCAAAGGGGCAAAAACCTTTTATTTTCACTATAATTTTGTAAGATACGGTTACACGGATTACAATGAAAATACAGTGACACAGACACTACACCAAAATGATAAAATTGTCACCTTTCAGCCGGTCACCCTTGTCAAGGTCATTGACCGTGACACAAATCTCGCGTTTTATGTCACGGTCATTGACCTTGACACGACCGTGACAAAGAATTGTCACGGTCAATGACCGTGATAAGGTCGTGACAAATTTACTTGTCACGGACGTGTCACGGTCATTGACCGTGATAATTCTTTGTCACGGTCGTGTCAAGGTCAATGACCGTGACACAAAATGCAAGATTTGTGTCACGGTCAATGACCTTGACACGACCGTGACAATAGTTCCAGCAAAAACCCTTTCCCCTTCTTTTTTCCCTCCCGCCGTTCCCTCCCTCTCTCTCTCTCTCTCTCTCTCGACGCTGCTCTCTCTCTCTCTACTTTCAGGTTTGATTCTCTCTCTCTCTCTCTCTCTCTTCCATTTATATATATGTTTGTGTGTATATATATGTGTGTATGTGTGTATATATGTGCGTGTGTGGGGGGTGAGGCAGGGTGGGGGCAGGGGGTGGGGCAGGGTGGGGGTTAAAAATGTAAATAAATAAGTAATTTTCTATAAATTTCCAAAAATAATATCCAAAAATGTAAATGTAAATAATATCCAAAAATGTAAATGTAAATAATCTCCAAAAATATTGGATGACAATTTATTTTCATTTAAAATCAATAAGTAATTTTCTACAAATTTCATAAAAAAATGAAGGCCGGCTTAATATGTGATTTAAGTGTGAAATAATCACTATATACTTATACTAATGGAGAAAAAAACCATATATGGCGTTTTTTGTTGACTTTATATGGTGAAATAATCACATGACTTTATATCGATCAAATAAAAGCATGAAAACTAAAAAACTACAATAATGGTTAAAATGGCATCCGAAGTTGCTAAAAGCATGAAAAATAAAATATTTTTTAAGATTTGTGGTGAATAACTAAAGTTAAAAAAAGTATTACTTTAGTCATTAAATTACTTTTTGAATTCGGGTGATGCGCATAAATTTGTAGTAATTGTCTTATAATAAAGATCAATTAGTCTATGTTGTTGAAAAATTTGATCAAATTGGTGAGCCCTTCATATTTTAAAAATGTTGTTTTTATTCCTATTTAACTTTTCTTTCTATACACCCCTAATTATATTTAAAGTTTAATAAAATAGGAGTTATAGAAAGAAAAGTGGGGTTTCCATAATCTTACTTTGTCACAATTAATTTATATACCTCAAAGTTATTTTATCACTCTTAGTTTATATTTGTGATAATACTTTATTAAAGATTTTTATGGGAACTTGTTATACTAGAACTTAGATGAACACTAAGTGATGAAAATAGTCCTTAAAATTAAAAATTAAATAAAGTTTATAAAAGTAAAGATTCTGGTAATACATCAAAGATAAATTAATAAGGACTAAATAACAAAACGTGTTCAAGTGTATAACAAGAAAGAAAATGTGGTATTTAGATTGGGTAAAATTCTTAAAGTAATGTTAAGGGACTAAAAGACCCAAGACAACTGGCCAGTAAGTCACGGTCCGAAAAATTTATGACGGGTGATGAAAGCCCGTAAACATGTTGGGGTGGGGGTGGGTGGGGGTGGGAGTGGGGTATGATTTATAAAAAGCACAAAATAATAGTAGAAATTCAATACCTGGAATTAACATTGAGATTATTTTAAATAGACAGTCACTACTGTGTGTGTGTTTAAATTGAAAGAAGGTATGAGAATTTTATTAAAGATTTTTATGGGAACTTGTTATACTAGAACTTAGATGAACACTAAGTGATGAAAATAGTCCTTAAAATTGAAAATATTATATCTGTACTAATAAATTTTTTTTACAGCAAATGTCTCCTTCAGATATTAAGGCGAAGATGATGATGTTGTTTATGATGATGTCGTCTGGGGTCAGTGGTAGTGGAGGCGACGAGGGCTCTTCCGCACCTAGGCTCCCCAAATATGGGAAATATGGGATTACCATCGAGAACAAATCGGAGATATTAGCGAGATCCCTCGTTCTGCTAAAGACGGTCATCGGTCCGGGGTTTATGAGTTGGAAGGAGGTGCCATATGAGCTCAAGTTAGCTGTTTGGGCGGCACTACAGGTAATATATTTATATTTATATTTATATGAATATTTCAATTTCAATTTCAATTTCAATTTCAATTTCAATTTCATATTTATATTTATATTTATATTTATATTTATATTTATTCGCAACTAACATTGTATTTGTTGGACAGGAACAATTCAACTTGGATCCAAAGCTACGCGATCCCGTGTTGGAGCAGATTAGGGAGCAACTCAAGTCGTGGAAAAAAAATATGCGGGCACGGTACTTTGGGAAAACACATGAGTCGATTATCCAATGGAGTGAATCTGTCCCCCCCAAGGAGCCGATCTCATTGGCATAATGGCAGAAGTTCATTGACAATGAGATCGAGGATCGACAATTGGCATCTCGCCAATCGGGGAGGGAAAATCGGGCAAAAAAGACGGACGTGCACTACTCCGGCCGGACCTCTTACACTGAGGTGGAGCATAGGATGCAGGTAAGATTTAATTTTTCTATAACTACAGAAATATATTATTCTTCATTATTTTACTTTGCGGGGCCAATACTAATTTTACTTTACTTTATTTTATTTCAGGGGGTAGGGAGTGGGCCAGGGGGTAAGCCACATAGGCTCGATACTTATGTGGCTCTTCGGACGAAGAAGGGGAAGGACAAGGAGGTGTCCCCAAGCGTCGCGGCCATGATTGTAAGTAATCCGACAGTTTAATTTTTGTTAATTACGTTATAATTTTTTAGTTTACTTATTTTACTAATCATGTGCTTTTTGTCGTTTCAGGCAAAGCTTAAGGAAGTGCATGAGTGGCAGTCTGATGCCGACAAAGCATCTTTGTCCACAGATGCACTCAGCCAAGTGCTTGGCTCTAATCGCAAGGGGAGGAAAAGGGGGGTGAGCTCGCGGGTTGCCAAATCTAGGATCATCGGATTGGAGACGAGCGACACCTGGTTGGCTCGAACAGTGGATTCACATGACGCGAAGCTGTCCCGTTTGGAGGCGATGGTCCAAGATATGTACGCATTCATGAAGCGTACGTTGGGCGGAGACCGTAAAGGGAAAGGGAAAGGGATGAAGAAGGCGGTGGAGGAGGAGGTGCAGGATGTCGAGGATGTGGACCTCGCTGCTTCATCACCGACACGTTCGTACTTTGATGATCCACTTCCCTATTTGGCGCCCTTCAACAGACCAATGTCGACACTTGGTTGGCCTAGCGTGTTCATATTGGACGTATTTGATGGCCAGCGGATAGGGCGGGGGTTGAGGGACCCGAATATCGTCGAGGGTGGAATAGTTCATGGACATGTGCTTCAAGAGATGGAGTCCAGGGTGCTCGTCACGCATGTCATACCCGGGAAGGAGAACTCCCTATTGTGGTTGCGCGAACAATGCGCCACGACGTATATTAGTAGGTGCGTCAATTCGTATGTCGTGTGGCCTGCTCACCTCCTCAGTTTTAACAATACACCAGACATGTAGTGACATTGTTTTAAGTTTGAATTGAATTGTTTTAAGTTGTTACATTTGAATTATATCGTGATGCATATTGTCTCTATTTGAATATATATTTGCATTATCTTTAGTTTGTTTGGATATATGATGTTTGGATACTGCTGGGCAGTGGCAGTGGCCATACTGCCCAACAAATTTTTTTTAAATTCTGCCCAGAATTGTCACGGTCAATGACCGTGAATTTTTTTTAAAAAGGGTCACGGCTTTGTCACGGTTATAAACCGTGACAAACGTGTCACGGTCATTGACCGCGGCACGACCGTGACAAAAAACGCGAGTTTTGTGTCAAGGTCAATGACCGTGACACGACCGTGACAAAAAAAGTTGTCTCGCCTCGAAATGTCACGGTCATTGACCTTGACAAGTTGGATTTGTCAAGGTCAATGACCTTGACAATTCTGCAAATTTGGTGTAGTGAGAAATACCCGCAGGGTTCTGATGTCGCCGGTTGGAACTTTCCCTTTCTAGGAGGGTATCAATGAAGAAGAAAGACGACTTCTCCACAAGGGTTGAACAAACACAAGGTTGTGTTCTTGGGTTACAAAAGGATTCACAAAGGTTTGGCAAGGATGTGTGAATCAAAACATGATTCTTGGGACTTAAAAATATGAAGACTAGATGTATTTGAACTCTCAAAATCGTCTCTCCAAGTCTTATAAAATAACTCCCCCGAAGTTGGCTTTTATAGGAAACCAACAAAGAGTTTCACGATTTTAAAACTCTGCCAGCGTACAGGTACCTCGAACCAGTTCGGGTATACCGCGAACCGGTTTACCCCCCAAACTGGTTCTCCCCCGAACTGGTTTGGCCTTCGGTTCATGAAAAATCGCTGGAACATGGGGCTGAAACACTTAGCATTTTTAAAGGATTTTTCTTCATTTTCAAAGAGCCATAACTTCTTTACCGTAGCTCGGATTGAGGTGCCGTTTCTTCCAGTGTCTTCGTTGTGGAGATCTCTACAACTTTCTGGTTGACCGGACCGCCAGATGGTGGCTGTAAAATTACCAAAATACTCTTGAACATTCATATCTTGCCTTCTTTTATTGTTTTGACTTCTCTTGCGTACCACTTGCATAAAGTGGCTAAAATCGTGGAACGTGAAGTCGTTGAGGCAGATGTGGGACACATGATGGAGATGATGAATTCTTGATTCCCAGAATTTGGATTGAGGCCGTCGAATGAGATCGTGTAGAGACGTGCCAAATGTAGCGGCGTACGACATACATAAATGTAAGATATCGGACATGACAAAAATTTCCTTACAAATCTCTCCCTATGTTTATGCCGACACATACATAAAAAATCCGAATTATTAAATAACAAAATTTCCTATACAAATCTACCCTTTCATGAACCCAAAACTGGAAAGATAGAAATGAATAAGTCTTCATCATTTGATCTTCAAAACTTTTCTCATCAGGGTGTGTAATTCAGAGATCATCAATGTAGTACCTACACACATGAGATAAAGAAAATACCAGGTGACGTATTGAGTTTGAAATGATATAGACATAGAAACCAATTTATGATGAAAGCATAAGTCAAATCTCAAAACTCAAAAACTCCCCCATAATATGATAATTCTTCTCCCCCTTTTTATCATGTCCCCAAATAAACAGATATGAGAAGCAGAAATGAATGCAAATGGAGAATGTCACAAGGAAATAAACTTCTATTTTTGAATTTTTCAAAATATTTGACACAAAATATACAAACAAAGAAACACACCATGAAAGAACACAAAAACAACCAAGTCGATGATAGCGTAAATGTATGGGTGTGATCAAATTCGATAGGAAAATCAGTGCATACAAACATGACATATGTGCACCATAAATATTGGATACTCCTAACGAATGAACTCAAAATATTCCTTTGGTGTAAAAAAATGGAAATATGAGACATTGACTCATTGAAATAAAAAATCAAAGCTAAAAATGATTTCCACACCAATAACGTCCAAAACGATTTAATGCTTTTTCAGGACTTTCAAGGAAGTGCAAACCCGTTTGAATTTTCCAACCAAACTCCCTTTGATTAATATTTTGAATAGAGGTAATCTAAATTCTCAAACTTTGGAGAATTGATGGTGAAACCTGATGGCCCATATTTGGCATGTATTGCTTTTTATTGCCTTTAAATTTTTTCGGGCTCTTTTAACCTCTTTGGACCCCGGATAATAAAATTCCTCCATTTTTTAGATCCTTTTTAATGGTGGCTTAGTATTCGCAAAGTCTAAATGAACCTTTCGTAGCCCTTACCCGTTTTCAAATAAACACACAGTCTCACCAAATGATTTTTACATGCATTCCAATCTTGTCAAGTTTTATCGCATATTGTACGTTGTATAGACAGAATTGAGATGGAAACACTCAAGCCAATATGTGATAAACACGCACAATAATCAAAATATAGCCGTGCATGTGTGAAATAAAGGAGATAGGAGTCAAACATGTGGAAAGATATGTGACACCCCGACTAATTAAATACCGGGTAGCTACTCCTTTATTCAAATTAATACAAAATGTCAAGTTGGTTCAGTTCATGGCATCACTGTCGAAAATATTTTTTAACAATTACTAGCCACCTAATATTTAAAAAGTGAGTTGTCAATTTTAATTAAATTAGATTACCATACAACCAAATTAAATTATGAAATACTAATACCACAACCACATCACAGTCGCAATAGAATAAAAATGTAATAGACTGAATCTAGAGGAATACTCCTCTGAATAATTCGAATACTGAATACAACCAAATACAAAATCTGAATTACTAATTAATTAAATCCCAAAAATGAAATAGAACTTAGTAAATAAGATGTCTCTAAAAGAAAAGAGGCGACATGCCCTAAAGATGAACAATTCTGAAATAGAGTCAAGCAGAAAGTGGAGGCGTCTACTATCGAGGTCCTGTAACTTCCACAACAGCTACAACACGTCAATGGAATGAGACTTCTCAGCTTGATGTCCTTGTGGCTGGGCACCTAAAAGGTTTTTACAAGAAAATAGAGTTAAAAGCAAACGGGTTAGAGCCCGATTTTGAAAACAGTTTAAAATATAGCAAGTGTTTAATATCATTAAACAGTGAATATAAAATACATGATAGTGCATGCACTTACATGAGTTCCTCACCTCTCAACTAATTGTGCACACCTATCATACCCGTACACGTTCTAGTTATTCTACTATCTAACTAGTCCAATCCGTAACCTGACTTTACTTTACAATTAAAAGTTCAATTCCCGACATCTTAATATAAACTGAGAGTCTTACTTTTATTACTCAAAATTAGTTATAAGAATTACTAAGATTTTTCCATTTTTAACTCTACTAAAAATGTCACAATAATTCACAATCATACTTTAATAAAAGTCCATTTCAATTACCAGTATATTAATCTCATCATAAATATAAAATAAAGGCACCCCTAGGCTAAGCTACGGTGCACACATACTTTGCTATCGAATCTCGGTACATCACGTACATAAGGACCACGTATTTCGAATCTCTCAGGAACCGTTTCAATAAGCAACAATCACACATAATGGAGGCGAACATAGCTCACATACCCATGGGTCACGCACATACCTACGCTCCCATGGTCAGCTGACTTATTAACTCACTAATAATTCCTTCTCTGACCTATGTCCTTGAGGTACCAATCTAAATCCCCCCGTAGGCGCACAAATATTAGATGGCCCTGATCGAAAGCCGACCTCCCATGATAGCAAGTAGGGTAGGTATGTTATACACATATAAGTTCATATACCAAGCATTCATACATCTTAGATATCTTATAATATTAATAGAGGTATATTCCAGCCCCTTATACCGTCATTTAAGTTTGCACATATATAAGTATTTGGATAATATACAATATAGACCGCCGACACATCTCACGTCATAAATATCAATTACTTAAGTCTTATATGCATTTCTCCAGAATAAAATCCTAAGTTATACCCCGGTCTCTCAAATATACCTACTAGTCTTCCTCGAGTCTAGGTGTTCACAAAGTTCCCAACATCAACTCTCTAGGGTCAAAATTATGGAGGTTCTCCCAAAATTATACCTATAAATAAGCCTATGTGAAGTCCGAAACAAAAATCGACCGAATAAGGTCATTCTGTCAATTCGTTAGAAATCTCGTTCGAACGAGTTAGTTCGAATGAGTGTCGTTCAAACGAAGGGCTTCGAACGAACTCATTAGAAGGGGTAATAGAATCTCGTTAGAAGATCATTCGAACGACCTGGGTTGGTCTTCTAACAAATGGCAGAGAATGCCCAGAATTTCCCTAACTTCATTTTTCAGCAAATTCCTTTCTCCAAATCCATCCCAAGTTCATACCAATTAAGTTTTTATGTTTTTAAACTACTCTAAGTCACCCTAGGAAACTTCTTAACATATTTTTGGGGTCAAATCTTACAAATCAACATGTAATAACCATAAATCCCCAAATCTTGCCCCTAACCCTATGAACATGAACCCAGAATTTAATTGGATGTAAAAACTCCTTATTAATCCGTTGTTAATTCATCAAAAATTATATTTTTGGGTATTGAATTCGTCCATAACCATTCTACATGAAATCCCTATCCAAAATTATGAGTTCCATAACAATTCCATTGGGTTTTCATCAAAACTTTCAAGGCATATAAAGTTTCTACACTAAACATGGAGGAAATATTCATTGAAATTAATAACATCAAATCGCTTGCCTTAGATTTGTTCTTTAGATTTGTTGTCGGTGATTATAGGTTGATTCTCTCCTCTTTCTTGTCACAAATCCTTCCAGAATGGTGGTGATGGTTGATGGTTTTGGTTTGGACCTCTTGTAACCTCTCTCCAACTTCTCTCAAAACCCCCGTAGCCCACTCTCTTGTCTTTTGCTGATAATGGCCTTAGTGGCCTCTCTAATAATATATAATTTAACTCTAAAATTCGTGGGTTTTAATTCCTTAATTTTTAAAATGACCAAAATACCCTTCTGGGTTGCCGGTTTGGCCTAAAAATGCCCTGGGACCCAAACTAAACTCCCGGCTAGTGTTTTCTGACTATTTCGACCCTTCCAGACACGTTGATGCACTCAAAATGACCATTCGGTTGATAAAAATATAATTTACTATTTAATCTAATTAATTTCATTCCCGACGCGAGTGACACGCGCGTCCCAACTTAATTTCCCAAATTGTCGTATTTCTGCCTCGCGACAATTTTAATATTTTCAATACTCATATATTACCATATATTCTCAGCAATATTTTATTCTAACATCATAATCAAATATTAACTCACATCTCGCTAGTATTTACATCCGAATTAATTCACATTTAATTCAATTAATCCATTAAATAAAAATCAATAAAATTACGGGGTATTACAAGATATCACTAATCACATCTCAAAGACTCCAAACGATGTAAAGCACATGGATGAAATGATGTAGCGTCTCAAATCTCTATCAAATAGTCACATGGATAAATGGAATGGAATTTGTGACTCGGCTATCTTAAATGCTCATCCATACAAGGTGCAAATAAAATACAAAAATCTTTTTGTGCTTTTTCAAAAAAAATTTTAAAAATAAAATCTTTTTGGATTTTTCAAAAAAAAATATAGAAAAATCAGAAAATAAAACAGACAAATGGTACATGTTAGCAATAGGCAAAAGAGACATCATGAAAAACACCCTATGCTATCAAACATGTCAAGACCTCAACCAGGAAGAGCGGTGGAGTTTTCCAAAGATGGTGAAATATTTTGAACCAACTCCATAAGATCATGTGTGGTCTTGATAAAAAAATTCACTTGCTCGTGAATATGTGAAAACTCTCTATCATTATGTGCAAGAAAAGTATCATGAATGAGTGCAAGTGCGGGGACGTGTGAAGTGGCATGATATGGCACAAAACCCAACTTAGAACAAAACTCCCTAAGATGTCCTCGCTTCTTATAGTGGGAGCAAACATAAACCGGTCTAGGAATTAATTTATTAAGAATTTTGGGATGATCTTTCCTATACGGGCACCCATGAGACTCACTCACCAAAGTGGATATAGGCTCGAGCGCATTAAAAGTAGTGAATGCACCGTCATTACCTTTTCCAACTTCATTCAAAATGGGATAGGGAACCATCTCATCAACCTTCTCAGATGCGTTCTATAATGAGACTTGGACCTCGCGTGCTTGATTAAGATCATCCTTAAGATGGGATACACGTGCCGTCAGACTAGAAATCGTGTTGGTCAAATCATATTTTTCCCTTTTTAGCTCATCATTCTCTTCCTTCAACTCACAAATCTGAAGACCTAGGATTCTATTTGACATTTTTGTTTCCATGGTCTCGATAAATAACTTTATAAAAGCTTTACGGATCACACTTTCATCACCATTCTCATCCTCACTATCGCTTATGGTAGTAGGCATAGCAACTTCCTTGCCCTTTCTCCTAAGTTTAGTGGTACACTCAAATGCCTTGTGCCCTTCCCCCTTGCACTCAAAACATATTATCTTCTCAAGTTTTTCTTTTCTCCCCTTTTTATTCTCACACTAACTCTCTCTCTCTCTCTCTCTAAACATACTCTCTCTCTCAACACAGGCAAACTCTCTCTCTCTCTCTCTCTCTCTCTCTCTCTTGCTTTTCTTAAATCTCCCTCTAAAGCAATGATCCTAAGAACTAATGCTTTGTTACGCTTTTTAGTTTTAAAAGACTCAGAATATAACTCAGCGTACACGTGTTGAAGGTCACTCTCGCTCTCACTTTCATCATCCTCCCCCTCACTCACATCGCTCTCACTGTCGAGGTGTCCCTGTGAAGTAGAATCCTCATCGTCGTGAGGAGTACTAGAAGTACTCACATGACTAGCCATGAATGCGGTGAAGTTACACTCATGCGGTGACTCATCTCCAGAGTCCACCGACTCAACCTCAATGTCGTCACTAAGGGTAGCATTAAGGAAAACTTTTCCCTTTTCTTTGTTCAGCCTAGTAGCACACTCAAAAGCTTTATGACCCCTACCATCGCACTCAAAGAATCTCTCACTCTCTTTCTTAGGAGGATCTTTAAAATCTTTTTCATTTTTCTTTTCAAACTTATTTTTTTGAAAATTCTTTTTATCTTTGAAATTTCCATTTTTCTTGAATTTGAGAATTTTCATGAAATTTTTAGCAAACAGGGCAAAATCATCTAAATCAAAATCACATTCAGAATCAGATGTTTCTATCTCTCTCTTTCTAGATGACTCAACTCTCTTTCTTACCGACCCCTCACTTTTTCTCTCTTGGGCATTAAGTGCAATTCCATTATCTTTAGGTTTGACAGATTTAGGAAACATATCAATTTCATACGTTTGCAAGTCTCCTACAAGTTCCTCCAATTTAAGAATATTTAAATTACCCATAGAATTTAACACTGTGACTTTAGGGATAAAACGCATAGGCAGTGATCTAAGAATTTTTTAACAACTATAGCATTAGGAATGTGTTCACCAAGATTAAAGCTAGTGTTAACAATATCAGACAGTCTAGCATAAAATCCATCAAAACATTCAGACTCAAGTATGGCGATTGTTTCAAATTGAGTTGTTAAATTTTGCAGTTTAGACTCTTTCACAACATTAGTTCCTTCATGGGTAAGTTGCAAAACATCCCATGCCTCTTTTGACGTGGTGCACATCATTATCCGTTTGAACTCATCAGGTGTGACGGAGCCAGAAATATCACTTAAACCCTTAGAAATAAAAGATGACCATTTAAATTCTTCTTCAGTCCAAGTAGTGACAGGTTTTAAATTGGTCACGTTTTCAACAGTGACGGAGGGAGGTGTCCACCCTCTTTCAACCCAAATCCAGACATGTTCATCAATGGCTTTTAATGCTGATCTCATGTGGGCTTTCCAGTATGCATAGTTTGTCCCGTAAAAAACTAGCATTTTATTATATAATTTCTCCATTATGAACATACTTGTTTTCAAAAATTAATTTTTTAGAAAATTGATATCTTAGAAAAATTTTGCTAAAAATTACACGGTATAGTTATGTAACTAGCTCTGATACCAATTTGAAAGAGTGCACGTGCATTCAAATAAAGAGATTATTTAACTAAACTCAGTTTTTATCTATTAAGTCCAAAACATGCATTTAGGTGTGATTGAAAAGATGAAATCATGCAAGAACATTCAAACACACACATGTGAGGAAAAATCTGTAATAACCCGTCCTTTTTGGAGACCATTAAATTCCATAATTGGATATAAATTGAAATTTGGGAAATTTTCCTAAATAATAATTTTTGGGATTTTCGAGGATTGAATGATTTTCGATTGGTGCTGTAATTATTTTTGGGACTATATAGGTCGAAATATTTTAATTATATGTCGTCATTGAGTAAAGCGACACGAGGTAAGATTTTTAATTGGAAAACCCGCATTTATTTATTTTGGGTTGGAATAGTAATTTGCGGTCAAGTACCTCGGATGGGAATTTCGACTGCGCCATAATTCTCGGATTGGCCGAGATAGTCGGAAAAGAGTGTCCGATTGACGAAAATGAGTTTCGGATAATTTTAGAGGTAAAAGTAACTTGTAATTGGGTAAACAAGTCGTTTTTGGATTTTAAGGGTTTAAACCCTTTTTCTTTCTTTATAAAGAGAGAGAGAGAGGGAGAAAAGAGAAGAAAGAAGAGAAAAGAGAGAGAGGAAGGAGAAAAGAGGGGAGAAAAGGGAGATTCGGGCCAAACTCCGCCGGATTCGACTCGAGGTCGTCGGATTTTATCCACGAGGCAAGTGTTAACTTTCTTTATTTACTTTTTGTGCTTTAATCTCATATCATAGTTGGTAAAAATATGATTTTGGGGTTAGAACCCTTAAAATAAATTGGGTAAAAGTTGATTATGAGTTTACACATTGATGTAGTGTAAACTCTTAATGATTTTTAGTATCAAAACCATGTTAATGGAGTATAAAATGGGTTTAAAGGTTAAGTTGGGGTTTTTATGGTTTTAGGGTTTAAAACTAAGAGAAATGATCCAATACCCCAAAATAATTGATGTGTTAGTTGTAAAACATAGATTAGATGTTAATTGAGTTGTTGGGTGAGGTTAGAAACAACAAAAATGGAGAAAAATGGAGTTTGGGATTTTGGGAGGGATAATGAATAGTAACCCGTAACTTTTGGGGTCGTTTTAGACCAAGAAGATAAATGATTTAGCTTTCAGCCAAAACACAAAAGTTGTAGATCTTTTCGATACGGTCGCGTGGGCGCCGACCGCGTATTTTTTTGATTTTTCTACGATTTGATATGATTTTTACAAGATGACATCTCCGGGTTGAAATCATCAACTCGGAAATCAAATCGGGAATTGGAAAAATTACGGCTAGAATTAATGTCGTAGATGTTCGGGATAATTTTTGGGGTAGTTTAGAAACCCCGAAAATGAATTTGGGTTGCTGGATGAAGGATTTGAGGAATTAAAGTTTTGAGGACCTGGTGTGACCGGTCGACCGCGCCCCTAAGGCCGGTCGATCGCGTCAAGAAGAAATGGCCTACTGCTTTGTTTCGTAGGCTTATTTGCAACCCGCGGTCGATCGGGGGTCTAGGACCGGTCGACCGGTGCCCTGTTTTCAGCCCAAGATTTTGGAGATTATTATTATTTCTCCTCTTTGAGATTAAGTTTAAGGGCCTTCTAAATTAAAGTATATTAGAGGGTTATGTCCTAAGGGACTTGTGGATTTGGGAGTATATATATATATGTATATTCACTTAGAGTGAATTAGTATAGTTGGGAATATCCAATAAATCCTTAAGAGATGATTAAGGCTATTATTATTTGTCGAAGTAAGAAAATACTTTGGGTTTAGTATCACGCTTATATGAAAGTATGAATATGATTCTTTGAGAGAATCCTTGGGATTAATGGTCATCGCTAGATGCTATAGGCCACTATGGCTGTTTATATATATTCTAGGAAGAATATATAGGATATGTATATACTGTGTGATTTAGGTATATATATATGTTATGATGGAAATGATTTTGAAAATATAAAAATGAATATTTTCAAAATGGAATGAGAAATGTTTTTAATAATTAATAAATTATGGATTATACACACCTCCCTAAATCGCTATCATAAGGGAAGTTGCACGCGTTGTGGTGAAGCCTTCCTGGCTGTTGAGCAGGTTGGATATAGTCCCTAGGCCATATGGGCATTTGTATTACTGCGCTGGTTAGGGGATTCCGGGTGTGGTCCTGACTTTCTCGTAGGCAATATGGCCGCTTCCCGACGTTGGTAGGTTCCCAGGTTGTCTTGTATAGATAGGCCCTGGAAGATGATAGCCATTTAGGGGCGCGTCCAGTGGGGAAACCCGGAGGGGCGGTCTTAGATTTATTAAAGCAATTCATGATAATGGATTGGCTTTAATTTACATTTCCTGAGTATAAAAAGGGAAATGGGATAAAGGTTTGGTTTCGGTAACACTCCCGGATGGAAGAAGGGATGTGGAAGCATGGTTTGATCAAAGAATTTTCATGATAATGAAAATGGCTTTGAATACATTTCCTGAGTGTAAAAAGGGAAATGGGATGATATAAAACGGAAAAGCATTTTTATGATAATAAAACTGGCTTTTAAAAGTATATGATTGGTTAAAGCAATTCATGATAATGAATTGGCTTTTATATTTACATTTCCTGAGTATAAAAAGGGAAATGGGAAATTTTGAGAAAACGAAAGTATTGATAAATACTTTATATATGAACCCTCAGTCCGGGAGATAGATCCGGATGGTTATGGTAAAATATGTATATGCATATATGGATGAATCGAGTGCCGAGGGTCTAATGGATCCCGACGATCGACCGTGCCGCATAATAGTGTATCGGGGGGGTTCCTTGTTTGGATTTCGCTTCGCGAGACACCCCACGCACGAATATGGCACCGTGTTGAGACTGGGGAGAAGTTTAATCCTTAGTGCTCTAATATTATAAATGTTTATGGTATATATATATATATATATATACCTTTATATATATATCTTTATGTACTGAGGGACTGGCGGATCTCGATGATCGACCTTGCCGCTTAGTAGTGTATCGGGGGGGTTCCTTGTTTGGATTTCGCTTCGCGAGACACCCCACGCACGAACATGGCATAGCGTCGAGATTAGAGTGAAGTTTAGCCCTTAGTACATCTGTTGGACTATCTAGGGTAGATAGTGGTTGGGCATTAGACTAGTTTAGCAGGGTAGCTTGACCAGGATGTTTAGAGGGATGCGCTAGGAGTGCACTGTTAGAGGAGAGGTGAGGGGTATCTCATGGGAGTGCGATACCAATTTAAATATGAGATAAAAACTATTTTTCTAAAAAAAATAAAGCATTTATGCACTTGCAAAATATTTTCAAAATTCGGTCTCTGACCCGTCTATCTACTCTCCTTTCTTTCTATATATTATATATATATAGGTGTGCAGACACAGGGATGCCTGGATGGAAATTCTTTCGAGTCAGACGTCAGCTGCAGCAGCTGTGGATGCGTGCAGGTTTTTGATAGCCGCTTCCATAGTTGTACTCTAGATAGGAGGTATTGTACAAACATTTGGGCCAATGGCCCAACTGATTTTGTTTATTCTTTACTCGTTATTCGATATGGTTGTATTATTTGAACCGAGTGTTCGGTTATTTTAGTTCATTTCATTTTCCTTTTTATTTCATTTACGCATTAAATTGTGGATGTTTTGTTTTAATTGTTTAATAAGAGTAGTTAAGTTAAAATTTTGACACCGGCCTAATTGGTTATTAGTAATAAAATGGATTTTCGACAGTGATGCATATGAGACTCCTCTTTTAATTTAATATTGGAGTGATCGCCCGGTATCTTATTAGGCGGGTTATTACAGATCGTATCAGAGCATCAGGTTCTAGTGTCCTTAGGAATCTGTGCGGACGTACTACGCTTTCAGCGTTGCTCTCGATTTGTTATAGAGCCCCGGGATTAGGATTGTTGATTTCTCTTGTGAGATTTCGTTCTCCTGACATATTAGAAGATTATAGAAACCTTCTACGCGCTCGTTTGAGAATCGTGTGCGGAGCTTGGGTGGTAGCAGGAGGTAAGGCTTAGGTGGGACAACTGGTGGAAGTTGGGGACGAGGACCTTAGTAGAGGTCACTCTCCTTATAGTAATTATTAAGGATTTTGGCGGAAACTACTAAGGAATGGTAGTTAGGAGTACCACAGTACCGCTGAAGTTGAGAGTGGTACTAAAGTTAAATTCCTCATTGAAGTTGAGGGTTCAAAAGGGATCTTATGGATAGTCTTAACCGTGAGTCCCCACAATTTAGTCAGTATGAGAAGAATGTTGTTAGGAGTTTTACCTCGGAAGTAAGAGGTATATTTGGCGTGACTAGATAAAGTCGCGGTATTAGTTAGCCCTAGACTCGTGTGTGTAATTCGAGCTCTATATTTGGTCTCGATAACATAATAATGTAGGCTTGTGTGTTTTCCGCGATAGCGGAATTTTGTTTTCTTTCACTCGCCATAGAGGCTGGTGATTATATTTTGTATATATACGTATAATGTATTGGTTGATCGGAGCGATAGCATGCTAATGATGGCAAGTCTATCGTGTCCGCAGTTCCTGGAGGGGACCGGTTATTATTGTGATGTCTCACCTTGATAAAGGTCGAGTTCATCTTTATTATTATGGATTGATGGAACCTCGATGAGTAGAGGCTTCCTTATTTTGATTGGTATGTGTGGCAACCTTATAGATAAAATTTAAGGCCCACAGGATCATTGTTGAGCTGTAAGATTTAGCTCAGTATTGGTTTGCGCAAGGACTTAGAAATAGTGCGAGCGCTGTGTGGTGTAACTCTTAGTTAGAGATAGGAGTTCAGACCATCTTTTTGTTGGATTAGGGGATAGGGATATCCCCGGTGCATGTTGAAATAACGGGACTCCGTGACCGACGAAGTCAAGTGTTAATGTGTGGAGGGGTTCCTTGTTTGGGTTTCTCTTTGCAAGACACTCCACACATGACTCTTAACGGCGCCGGGCGTGGAGAGCTGTTATGGGATGCAAGGATGGGGGTTAGTCTTATAGTGTGGATGAACCACTATAGACTATGAGCCCTGTTAGGATGGTACGCTTATGGAAATATTGTGCTATGGAAAAGCACTAAAGTGGTCCCCTCGCCACAAGTGGGTGGGTGAGGTTGGACTTGGAGAAATTGGTTTGAGGATAATAACCAGCCTTAATGAAAAAGGCAGATTTCGAGAAGATAAATTTTGGGTGTTATGTTTGTGACACTTTCTATAGAAAGTGGGCACTTCGATTGATTAGGTTTCCTTCTGTATGGGCGGAAGGATAAGATAGTAGGAATGCGTTCGTAGTTTAGCGTAGGCAGTATTTAGGACGTCCCGCTGGTGTGCCTTAGGTCGCTATATCTCGATGACCGACTATGCGAGGGAGTAGTGTAACGGGAGGGTTCCTTGTTTGGATTTCGCCTTGGCGAGACGTCCCACGCATGAAACCAAGCAATTGTCGGGAGTTGTGAGAGGCCTTGGGCACTAGGGACATACTTAGGATTATATTAGTTTCGCGTAGGTAGGGTAACGCATAGATAGTAACATTGTAGGATGTAGGCTCGATAGAGTTAGCGATACCGAGGTTAGGAGTTTGGAATTTCGTGGGTTGGAAGGACCCATAGGTGAGTATTACACCGAGGAAAGGAGACCCTTATTGGGAGAGAGTGTTACGTGTCAGACGTTCACTACGGATGTGCAGATGTGCACAAGTTAGAAAGGTGTATGGGCACCTTGGTAAGATAGTCTTATATACGGCCTGAAATAGAATGGTCGTAGTATATAAGGTTGAAATTCATGCCGATAGGCATTATAGATGATGGGTATTATGTGACGTATAAGAGTCACTTTGCGATCGTGATAGTCGTGTAGCATATGGTTGGGAACCGTTGGGTTAGTATCGTTTCCCTTGAGCTATTAGGATTTGGAGTGATCCTAAGATTGGTGGTGTGGGTCGTATCTGAATTTCGAGGACGAAATTCCGTTGTAGGGGGGGGGGGTATGTAACAACCCGTCCTTTTTGGAGACCATTAAATTCCATAATTGGATATAAATTGGAATTTGGGAAATTTTCCTAAATAATAATTTTTGGGATTTTCGAGGATTGAATGATTTTCGATGGGTGCTGTAATTATTTTTGGGACTATATAGGTCGAAATATTTTAATTATATGTCGTCATTGAGTAAAGCGACATGAGGTAAGATTTTTAATTGGAAAACCCGCATTTATTTATTTTGGGTTGGAATAGTGATTTGCGGTCAAGTACCTCGGATGGAAATTTCGACTGCGCCATAATTCTCGGATTGGCCGAGATAGTCGGAAAAGAGTGTCCGATTGACGAAAATGAGTTTCGGATAATTTTAGAGGTAAAAGTAACTCGTAATTGGGTAAATGAGTCGTTTTTGGGTTTTAAGGGTTTAAACCCTTTTTCTTTCTTTATAAAGAGGGAGAGAGGGAGAAAAGAGAAGAAAGAAGAGAAAAGAGAGAGAGGAAGGAGAAAAGAGGGGAGAAAAGGGAGATTCGGGCCAAACTCCGCCGGATTCGACTCGAGGTCGTCGGATTTTATCCACGAGGCAAGTGTTTACTTGCTTTATTTACTTTTGTGCATTAATCTCATATCATAGTTGGTAAAAATATGATTTTGGGGTTAGAACCCTTAAAATAAATTGGGTAAAAGTTGATTATGAGTTTACACATTGATGTAGTGTAAACTCTTAATGATTTTTAGTATCAAAACCATGTTAATGGAGTATAAAATGGGTTTAAAGGTTAAATTGAGGTTTTTATGGTTTTAGGGTTTAAAACTAAGAGAAATGATCCAATACCCCAAAATAATTGATGTGTTAGTTGTAAAACATAGATTAGATGTTTATTGAGTTGTTGGGTGAGGTTAAAAACAACAAAAATGGAGAAAAATGGAGTTTGGGATTTTGGGAGGGATAATGAATAGTAACACGTAACCTTAGGGGTCATTTTCGACCAAGAATATGAATGATTTAGCTTTCGGCCAAAACAGGAAAGTTATAGATCTTTTCGATACGGTCGCGTGGGCGCTGACCGTGTATTTTTCTGATTTTTCTACGATTTGATATGATTTTTACAAGATGACAGCTCCGGGTTGAAATCATCAACTCGGAAATCAAATCGGGAATTGGAAAAATTACGGCTAGAATTAATGTCGTAGATGTTCGGGATAATTTTTGAGGTAGTTTAGAAACCCCGAAAATGAATTTGGGTTGCTGGATTAAGGATTTGAGGAATTAAAGTTTTGAGGACCTGGTGTGGCCGGTCGATCGCGCCCCTAAGGCCGGTCGACCGCGTCAAGAAGAAATGGCCTACTGCTTTGTTTCGTAGGCTAATTTGCAACCCGCGGTCGACCGGGGGTCTAGGACCGGTCGACCGGTGCCCTGTTTTCAGCCCAAGATTTTGGAGATTATTATTATTTCTCCTCTTTGAGATTAAGTTTAAGGGCCTTCTAAATTAAAGTATATTAGAGGGTTATGTCCTAAGGGTCTTGTGGATTTGGGAGTATATATATGTATGTATATTCACTTAGAGTGAATTAGTATAGTTGGGAATATCCAATAAATCCTTAAGAGATGATTAAGGCTATTATTATTTGTCGAAGTAAGAAAATACTTTGGGTTTAGTATCATGCTTACATGAAAGCATGAATATGATTCTTTGAGAGAATCCTTGGGATTAGTGGTCATCGCTAGATGCTATAGGCCACTATGGCTGTTTATATATATTCTAGCAAGAATATATAGGATATGTATATACTGTGTGATTTAGGTATATATATATGTTATGATGGAAATGATTTTGAAAATATAAAAATGAATATTTTCAAAATGGAATGAGAAATGTTTTTCATAATTAATAAATTATGGATTATACACACCTCCCTAAATCGCTATCATAAGGGAAGTTGCGCGCGTTGTGGTGAAGCCTTCCTGGCTGTTGAGCAGGTTGGATATAGTCCCTAGGCCATATGGGCATTTGTATTACTGCTCTCGTTAGGGGATTCCGGGTGTGGTCCTGACTTTCTCGTAGGCAATATGGCCGCTTCCCGACGTTGGTAGGTTCCCAGGTTGTCTTGTATAGATAGGCCCTGGAAGATGATAGCCATTTAGGGGCGCGTCCAGTGGGAAAACCCGGAGGGGCGGTCTTAGATTTATTAAAGCAATTCATGATAATGGATTGGCTTTAATTTACATTTCCTGAGTATAAAAAGGGAAATGGGATAAAGGTTTGTCTTCGGTAACACTCCCGGATGGAAGAAGGGATGTGGAAGCATGGTTTGATCAAAGCATTTTCATGATAATGAAAATGGCTTTGAATACATTTCCAGAGTGTAAAAAGGGAAATGGGATGATATACAACGGAAAAGCATTTTTATGATAATAAAACTGGCTTTTAAAAGTATATGATTGGTTAAAGCAATTCATGATAATGAATTGGCTTTTATATTTACATTTCCTGAGTATAAAAAGGGAAATGGGAAATTTTGAGAAAACGAAAGTATTGATAAATACTTTATATATGAACCCTCAGTCCGGGAGATAGATTCGGATGGTTATGGTAAAATATGTATATGCATATATGGATGAATCGAGTGCCGAGGGTCTAATGGATCCCGATGATCGACCGTGCCGCATAGTAGTGTATCGAGGGGGTTCCTTGTTTGGATTTCGCATCGCGAGACACCCCACGCACGAATATGGCACTGTGTTGAGACTGGGGAGAAGTTTAATCCTTAGTGCTCTAATATTATAAATGTTTATGGTATATATATATTATATATATCTTTATGTACTGAGGGACTGGCGTATCTCGATGATCGACCTTGCCGCTTAGTAGTGTATCGGGGGGTTCCTTGTTTGGATTTCGCTTCGCGAGACACCCCACGCACGAACATGGCATAGCGTCGAGATTAGAGTGAAGTTTAGCCCTTAGTACATCTGTTGGACTATCTAGGGTAGATAGTGGTTGGGCATTAGACTAGTTTAGCAGGGTAGCTTGACCAGGATGTTTAGAGGGATGCGCTAGGACTGCACTGTTAGAGGAGAGGTGAGGGGTATCTCATGGGAGTGCGATACCAATTTAAATATGAGATAAAAACTATTTTTCTAAAAAAAATAAAGCATTTATGCACTTCCAAAATATTTTCAAAATTCGGGCTCTGACCCGTCTATCCACTCTCCTTTCTTTCTATATTATATATATATATAGGTGTCCAGACACAGGGACGCCTGGATGGAAATTCTTTCGAGTCAGACGTCAGCTGCAGCAGCTGTGGATGCGTGCAGGTTTTTCATAGCCGCTTCCATCGTTGTACTCTAGATAGGAGGTATTGTAAAAACATTCGGGCCAATGGCCCAACTGATTTTGTTTATTCTTTACTCGTTATTCGATATGGTTGTATTATTTGAACCGAGTGTTCGGTTATTTTAGTTCATTTCATTTTCCTTTTTATTTCATTTACGCATTAAATTGTGGATGTTTTATTTTAATTGTTAATAAGAGTAGTTAAGTTAAAATTTTGACACCGGCCTAATTGGTTATTAGTAATAAAATGGATTTTCGACAGTGATGCTAAGAATGATCCATATGAGACTCCTCTTTTAATTTAATATTGGAGTGATCGCCCGGTATCTTATTAGGCGGGTTGTTACAAAATCCACCAAAGGGCAAAATTTTATTTTCACTATAATTTTGTAAGAAACGGTTACACGAATTACAATGAAAATATAGTGACACAAAAATACCTGCAGGCGTCGGTTCTAATGTCACCAACTAGAACTTTCCTTTTCTAGGAGGGCACCAATGAAGAAGAAAGACGGCTTCTCCACAAGGGTTGAACAAGCACAAGGTTGTGTTCTTGGGTTACAAAAGGATTCACAAAGGTTTGGCAAGGATGTGTGAATCAAAACATGAGTCTTGGGACTAAAAAATGTGAAGACTAGATGTATTTGAACTCTGAAAATCGTCTCTCCAAGTCTTATAAAATAACTTCCCCGAAGTTGGATTTTATAGGAAACCAACAAAGAGTTTCATGATTTTAAAACTCTGCCAGCGTACAGGTACCTCAAACCGGTTCGGTTGTATCACAAACTAGTTTGCCCCCCAAACCGGTTTGGCCTTCGGTTCGTGAAAAATCGCTCGAACATGGGGCTGAAACACTTAGCTTTTTTCAAAGGATTTTTCTTGGATTTTTCTCCATTTTTAGAGGGCCATAACTTCTTCACCGTAGCTTGGATTGAGGTGCCGTTTCTTCCAGTGTCTTAGTTGAAGAGAGATCTACAACTTTACAATTAAACGGACCTCCGGATGGTGGCTGTAAAATTACCAAAATACCCTTGAACTTTCATATCTTGCCTTCTTTTATTGTTCTGACTTCTCTTGTGTACCACTTGCATAAAATGCCTAAAATCGTGGAATCTGAAATCGTTGAGGCAGATGTGGGACACATGATGGATATGATGAATGCTTGATTCCCGAAATTCAGATTGAGGCCGTCGAATGAGATTGTGTAGAGATGTACCAAATGTAGTGGCGTACGACATACATAAATGTAAGATATCGAACATGACAAAAATGTCCTTACAACATAAAGCGACCATTCCATCACTCATCTCTTCTTTATTGCTAAATGTTTATCACCCATTGCATTAGATGTGTTAACACTACTAGTTGTGGTAATTATTTGAGTATGAGCGAGTTTTTCTTTCTTGCTAATACTTCTGGTAAGTGGCCTTCTTTCAGTATTAGAATCATCACGTTTGGCTTTCCTGGCACTGTCTTGTGATTGGCCTTATTTCTTGTACCTCGGAAGAAACAGAAGCAACGATGCTCTTCATCTCCTTTGAGAGTTCTCTCTTATGGTCTTCTAAAGATTTACGATCCCTAAAACATTTGCTAAAATGGTCACAACTATACTGCTTATTCTTCCTAGGAGACATTTAGCTTTTGGGTTCTAGAGGTTTGAGTAGCAGCGTAAAGGATAAGGGGAGATTGTCTACGCCCTTTACTTCTTCAGTGTAAAGAGTAAAGGTGATTTATTTGAAGATATTCAAGGCATATTCATATTTGTATCCTTCATCATGTTCATATTCAAAGCATCCTATGCATATTCATATTTGCATTAGCAAGACATAAAAAGTGACAAATCAAAGCACTTTGTGATAAAAACAATATGACACCATAAAAATTGAGATAAGGTACCCACCGGATTCCACAAAACTCAATAAAAAACCAAATCATTTAAATATTAAACCTGAAAATTACTACCTTTACTAGTTTCTAAAAGTTAGGTACTGACAGGGGCTAAGAAATATCAAGAAAGTTAGGTACTGATATAAGTAAAGAAATATCATGAAATTACGTACTGACAAAAAATTCATATCTTTTGAAACCCCAATCTAAAAATAAAACCAACATAAAGAACCCTTAACAGTTGATAGACCTTTAAAAAATTGAATGCCTGACCTCTAAGAAAATAAGTTCAAGGGAAGAAAAGGGAACACAAATTAAGAGATATGACATACCTCAAAAGTAAGAGAAGAACTCAGAATCTGACATGTAAATAAAAAGTAAGAGAAGAAGAAGAAGATCGCATCTCAAAATTAAAAGAGAGAGTATACTTGATTTGACCGAGAGTCGGCCTCCAAAATCAAATTTGATCGAGATTTGGCCTCCAAAATCTAATACAAAATCACAAAACATATAATAACAATGCATTTATGCTAATAGTCATGATACTTTTACTGTGTTTCACCAAATAAAGTCATGGAACTAACTAAAATTATACACACAACCTAGGTTGAAGACATATAATTGAAGCCATCTGATAAATAATCCCCAATCATGTTGTAACTCATCACTATAATGAGACAAATGAAGCTCAATTGAAAAAATGTCAACAAAAATTGTAAGAGAGCTTGAAATTTGGGCTTTGAAACCTTACAATGAAGCTTAATTTGTGAAAATCTAACCCACAAAACATAAGCTTCGAATTCAAAAATTTATAAGAAACTAAAAATGAGAGAATATTAAGAAAACTCCTAACTGCAAAAAACCCAAATTGAGGTCAAAACTATATTCCTAAAGATTCTTAAGCAACAATTTAATACTACACCTCAACTGAATTTTTTACAAAATACACCAATCGACTATGTTTATAACAAAAAAAAAATCTAAATTTAAAAAAACACAAAAGTCGTCAGATCTATGGTCTCACTACAAGAAAAATATCATTTAGTGGCAATTTTATTAGTGACTAATCATTTATTGCCACTAAAACGTATAATTTGTGGCAAAATTTATGTTTGCCACAAAAAATAATGTATTAATGGAAACAAACTAAAATTGCTACTAATTTTGCCACTAAATGTAAGGAGGGAAAAACTAGACGCTTAGCGGGAACTAAAAATTCTAATTAGTTGCAAATTTAAATTTTTTGCCACTACTACCAATTTATTACTAGCAAAATATATTAGTTTGCCACTAATGTAGATTCATTTGTAGCAAAATATTTTAGATTGATACTTAAAATAAATAATTTACCCTAAAAAATTAATATCTTTTAAACACAAAAAAACATTTGTGAGATTCATCCCCCCCCCCAAAACACTCACGATTTTGCCCCTAAATCAATTCCCCCAAACCCATTCATCTCCCATTCATCCTTCTTAGGTATCCTTGGATGATTCATTCCCCCAAAATTGGTACGCATATTGATGCCTTTTTGTGTAAATTTCACGTAGCCATCTTGGCTTATTACACATCCATCTTGGTTGTTTCATCTTGGCTACCTACTAATTACGCTTGGGTGAAGTCTTGGTTGAATCTCATTTTGGCTGATTACGCATCCAAAATTGGCACGCATACAATACTTAGTTTGATATTAATTTACCTTTGTGAGTTGTTATGTCAGTTTTCTATGCCTCTTATCGGGTGATTATATGGTTGTTGGGTTATTTTGAGGTTGATTTTTATCTCGTTACAATGAGAAGGGCTGCTTATTTCTATCAACTGAAAATGGTGATTGAATGAGTGGGAGGACAACTTCATAATTCTATGTTAGTTGAATATACATAAGTTGGTACATACGGTACTGACCTAAGATTTTATCTTTGGTGTGTTTGTTCAATGAACATAGCCGAGAATACGTATGGCTGATATATATAACACTATTGTATGGGTTCAAGGACCCTAATTGAGAGGTGTATTTGGTATTCATGCTCAGGGCTTTGTCTTTGACACATGCATTGACTAATCTTTTCAAGAATTAATTTGGAGTCGTTGCGTAGGATTTATTGGAGATCTTTTGGGAATACAACTGGAGCTATTTCATTGCTTTAGTAGTTAGATTTTTTTTTCTTTCGTCATATTTAGTATGAGACTAAATTGAGTTATATTGGTCCATTCGGTTCCAAAGTTGTCTTGAGATTCAGTTGAATTTTAATTATTTAATTATTGTGATATTTGGAGATTGCATGTGATGGGCTTTTTATAGTACTTTTGTGTTCTATCAGTTGGATGTTATTAATATTTGGGATTGATCATATTATTTATCTTATGGATTAACATTTTATATGTCTCATATCTGTCACATGCTAAGGATGATTTTTAATTTACTCGCACCCGGCTCAGTTTTGGTGGCGGTCAACGCCAGAATTTAGCGGGGTGTGACAGTGCGGAGTTATATTGGTAATCTTTTTAGGTTAAAGCTTAATTTTCTATCATGCCATTCCATGTTTGTCTCTTAGTGGATCAACAAGTTACCTTCTCGTATTGACTCTTTAATTCATCATCTTTCAATCATTATTTTTTTGGGTGATTTGTCTTGCAAGAATAAACTCTTCTTTGATGGAATTCACGTGGACCATAAACTTCTTATTTCTAATGTTATTTCATTATGAGCTCTTTGGATGTATGTGCTAAATTCAATATTCTTCTTAATCAGGAGGATTCCTATATTATCTCATTGTTTGGGTTAAAGAATCATTTAAAGTCATACTCATTCTTAACTAAGCCTCCTTAAAATTTCTTCAAGCTAAATGTGGATGGATATTCCTTAGGCAATCTTGGTGCTAGTGGATCTGGTGGTATTATAAGAGAACATAAAGGGGATTTTATGTCTGCTTTTCTCAATTTATGGGGCATCAATAGTGTTTGTTTGCTGCAGCTGAAGCCTTAAGCATAGGTCATGACCTTTGTTTACAATTGCATATCAAATACCTTATTATATAAATAAATTCAAACTCTCTATTTCATATGGTTCTTAACAAATGGAATTCTCCTTGGAAGTTGAAAAAGTGTATTGAGTATTGTTCTTAGATCATATTTTCTTATCAATTAAAGATTCAGTATGTGTTCAGACAAGGAAATTGTGGTGCAGTTAGGCTTGCAAATGTGGCCTCTTCTTCCTCTAATTATTCATTTTATTCTTCCTTTAATCATCTTCCAAGAATCACAAAGGGCTGTTTGAACTCTGACAAGATTGGTCTTCCTTCAATCAGAATTTTGTCATAGTTTATGTCTTCATTTTCAATCTTTGTAAGCGGAATTATTATAAATTCCCTCTTTTATTTTTTATCATTGGGATTCTAAAGATCATCTTTCTTCATGTTCTTACAAGATATATATACCATCTGGGAGAGGCTCTTTCTCCTAAATACATAAAATATAGGGGGGCTCAACCCCACTCTCCCCCCCCCCCCCCCCCCCCCCCCAACAAAAAAAAAGAGAAGGAATGACTTATATCTAATAGAGGAAAAAAAGGAAGATGCAAGGTTAGACAAGTGTCATATCAACAAAGAACGACCAAGTTCTACAACAAGAGAGTCAAAGCTAGGGCGATTGCTGTGGGGGATCTAGTCTTAAAGAAGATTTGACAGAAGCCAAATAAGTTCCACCTGAATTGGCATGGTCCATATATGGTCCTAAAGAGGTCGTTCTAGGGACCTATCGACTGGAGAACTTAGACGAGGAACCTTTCTCCAATCCTTGGAATGCATACCACTTGAAGAAGTATTATTAGTAGACTCGTGTACAATTTATGTTAAATCATCTTTGTATTTGAAAGATCTGAAAGTAATGAATGAAAAAAAAAGAACATGTGTTTCCTCATATCTTTTCTTGTACGCCTGTCCAAGTGCATGGTTTGAATTGTTCCAAGACAAATAACATCATTTAAATGATGAATTAGGCTTACTTCACTCTCGGTGAACCGATAAGTCATGGGAGATTCGTCTCGTCCATGAACTCTCAACAACACCGAGGGGGGGGGGGGGGGGGGGGGGAGTCTGATAACATCACTAAAGTGGCGAAAAACACAAACACCCTATTAAAAATAATTTTATTATGGTTTTCTTAAGCTTCATTAACTTGGTGGCTTTAAATTTAGTTTCCTTCGATAAAGACGAGAGTGTTAGAAGATGAAACTCATCCTTACACTCCTAAAAGCGACGAGTGGGGACATAGGGAATTACATCATTAATATTGTGGTATCTAATTAAAAAAGATTTATTTGGTTATCTCCCTCGGTTGAGACGAGTACGTACTTGAGATTTTCATCATTAGTTTGGTGGTCTCACATTAAAAATAATTTCTTTATGGTTGCTACAAACATCAGTAATTTGATGGTCTCTAATTAAAAATCATTCATTTGGTTAATTCCCCTCGGTCGTGATTGAGGATGGACATGGGATTAACACCATTAGTTTGGTGATCTAACATTAAAAGCCATTAAATAACGATTATTTTAGAGAATATATGAGACTTGTCAACAAAAATAGAACACGACACTTGGCAAAAGTACAGTTTTCATTAAAGATACGAATTATTAGTAAAGTTAAAAATGTCAAATATTACAAAAGAGATGAAATGTTCAAAAAAATTAGAGTACAAAAGATGATGGTATAGGTCACATACGACCACCCTAAGGAGTTGGCTCATTAAGGCCAACTGTCTCTTTGACACCCATCTCGATCGACATGTTCCTAACATCAGTAGTATCAGTTCCTTCAACTGGAACCTCAGCTTCGATCGATGCTTCAACATCAGCCAGAGTTATCTGGAATAGACGTTCGTCCATGCCACGAGCCTCCAAATATGTCCAAATGGACGCGAAGACATCAGGATGTTTCAAAATTGCCCATTGATAGTCCGTTTTGATACCTCTTTAAAGGTATTGGAAATCGAAGTCATCAAACTCGTCCGACTTTTTATAAGCTTCCACATACTCAAAAGTGGCATCATCATTTGCCTTTTGGATAGCCTCATATAGATCTGTCGTTTACTTGGCCGATAGCGCAGTCATGGCGTCATACTTTTCTTTCCTTAGGTTTTATAAAGCATCGTTATGCCCCTGCTTCAGACCATAGATGGCCTTTTTCATGGTCGGCCTTTAAAGACTTTATCTTGTCTTTAGCTCTTCCTCGGCCTTTAGGGCTCTCTTGGCCTCTTGTATGTGGGGAAATTTGTTAGTCGTCAACTTGGTGGTTGAGGTAAAGGCACACATGGATTGGGAAAGTATAAGGAAACAATGTTAGTATGAGACGATGCAAAAAATTAGTATAAGAAAATGTTAAAATCAAAGACGATGTAAATAGCTAAGCCAGATGGTGAAGTCCAAAGTCGTAGACCTTGGGGGCATCCAACTTTCCCAAGAATTGATAGTCAGCCTCGGAGGGAAAATCTAGTGAGGCTACCTTGGACCCTCGAGAGTGAAGTAATGAGCGAGTCAGGGCTCGCCTTGAGCTGGGAGAGATTTGCGGCCCAAACATCCTTAAATGAGTCCGAAATATAGGAAGTGGGAACCGACTCAGGGGGATTAACCCTTGTCCTCGTATATCACTGATGGGGAAGGTCCCCCTTCCATCGACTCCTTTATTTTTTAAGAAGCCTCGGCATGAACGGGACCTCCAATAGTTATCTTATTGGGAGGCTGTTTGTTGACCTTCCCCCCAAAGGCCGCCTGAAGACATGGAGCTATCATATTCCATGCTAGATTTGAAGTATTGGGAGGACGATCTGCAAAGAAGAAAAGGTAATGATTAGTAAAAATAGTTAAAGTCGAGGAAAGAGTTGTAAACATAAAAATAAGGGAAACTCACACAACTCGTCCAGGGGAAACACCCAAACTTGATTTTTTGAGAAGCTCAGGGGTCAATAGATCATTAAATTCAAGTAAGTTTCATTCCTTTCCTTGGCCTCTCAGCATTTTTAACATATTTTAATCAGTTATGCTGAGGTTGAGGTCAACCTTTGTAGACAAAGAAGGATTTGCCCTACACCATGGAATTCTCAGCTCGTCTTTAGCACACTCAGCGTCGCCTGTGAACTCCCAGTACCCAGAGATAAAGAAATACCTCAACTTTCAAAAGAGGGTTGAGTTTTTCTTAACATGGATATTTTTCTTCTAGGGTCTCCAAGTACCCAAGTGATAATAAGCCGACTGAGCCTTAGTGCTAGACACGTTATAATAGGCTTTGAAAAAGTCAAGTGAAGTATCATCAGCGTAAGTTGACTTCCATAGTGAAATAAAGCCGAGGATGATCCTCCAAGAATTTGGTGCCAGTTGGCCAAAGGAAAGTCCCTACCTGGATATAATGTCTTATATAGATGGATGAATATGCAGAAAAAAGACAACCCTAAACATTTGGTCATAAACGACGATCTCTCCCTTTCGATTGCTATATTCTCTCTCATCCTCGTTTTGTACTCTCATCACTATGTTGGATTTTATCCCATATGCATGACTCCGAAATATAAGGTAAGACTCTATATTGTTAGAATGAAAAGTCTAGGCATAGGAACAATCAAGTGGTTCCCTTACCTCATAATCATCGTCCTTAAAGGGATCCTCAACGGTCGGGACCGTACTTGGTAACCTCTCATGAAACTCTCTCGATCATGGTCGATATGGGAGCAACCATCGGAGGAGTTTCCATAGTCACACTGGGTTCCTTAAAGTATTAGAAAAGGAATATTGATGCCTTTGTGAACTCTACGCTGCATCAGACTTAGCAGCATGAGGCGAGGGAAATCTTAAAGACTCTTGAAAGGAATCAAATAGCAAGGTAGTCCGAGCAGACGAGTGCCTATATCTCTCATAGGATGAGGAGGTTAACATCTCGTCCTCAGAGACTTAAACTACTTGTAGGGGATGATAACTAAGGGGATTAGAAAAGTTGGACGTGTACAATCATCCCCATCTTTTCTCCTTACCTCAGCCTCGGTTTCAATCCCACGTATCTCCCTATGGAATCTCTCTCTAAGGGTTGGGTATCTCTCTCTAAGGAGGAAATAGAGAGAGAAATGTTTAGATTTTTTGGTATTTAAACCAAATAATCATTGTGCACGAGAAATGAGTAGACAAATCATTACTTGACATAACTTACTAGGTCAGAACTTACTATGTATACCATCTCCCTATCTTAGCAAACACGCTAACCCATATGATTATTGAGAAAAATCAAGTACAGAACACTCCATCGAGAGACATTGAAACAACTGTAATATACTATGAAAAATAGGTTCACAACCTGAACAACCTTAGACGACGAAAGATACAAGTAGGGGGTCAGACAACTATAACCCTCAACCTTCCATTAATATTAAAGACTAAGGGCTAGGGGATGATTGATATACCCAAGTATGACCTCGTCCCAAGATGGGACCCTCTTAGTCAAGGCCGACCTTGGAAAACCACCAGGTTGGATATATAACAAATTGATCGGGGTCCCAGTCACACGGCAACATCTGTGAACTCAAATCCCTTCCATATTCCCTTGGTCTCATCCATGACATAGAGGTCGAGGATCCTATGCACACTCAACTCAGAACATCAGTGACCATTCCAAATGGGGATTAACCTTGGGTATCAGCCTTGGTCTATATCAATATGGATGATAGTTGACACTTGGTAGAGCACGTGGGATGGAGAATGTGTGACAGAGTGGCATGGGTTATGGCTCACTATCCCACATGGATAAACCGTTATAACAAGATATTCTTCTCATGTGAGGTAATATTGAATCATCATTACATATTTGTGCCAAATACTGGTGTCCCCACCTTAGTTAATGCTTCACCACGCACATGCTTTATACGTGCTTTGGGGTAAAATACAGACCCCCAACACTGTATATACCCATCTTCTTCCCCAATGGAAAAGAATCCAAAAATTGTAAACCCTAGATAAACTTTGTCTAAATTGAATTAGAGAGAGAAATCTTAAGTGTTGTGCAACCAATGCCATTATATCCTCTTTTACATAATGAAAAAACCTCAGATCCCTACACAGTGTAATAGGCTAAAAAGTCGAACCACATACATATTGGTGTTCTTCCTCGTCTCGTCACCTCCTTCTATTATTTTCATAACTGTTCTGTTATATACCTCTATTATTGTGTTGTTTTTGAGGTTCAGTTGCTAATACAAATTTAAATGATGATTTCTTAGCAAAGTACTTATACGCTAACTCCCTTACTGAATTCCCCGAGCAAAGTACTCCATGCATTATGGATAAACTATAAAGGGGAGAGGCTGATAATTGAGAGGATGGCCCAAATATTAGGATGAATTGGCAGACAAAAACTGACCTTGAACATTTTACCATAAATAGGAACCTCGCCCTCCACTCGGCAGTTTAATTTCCTCTGATCCTCGGAGGGGACGCTCTTCCTAATAAAATATTTAACACAAAAGAGATGTCTCCATAGAATTAAGTCCATCTCTCGGACATCACTTGGGATAGTTGAGTCATATGAGGTGTCAAGTTCATGCTCATCTGCATCCTCAACCTCGTTATCTACTAGGACTTGACCACGGGGATCCCAACTAAAAACTAAGCCCCAGTAATGGCCAAGATTAGAATAGCCATTGGTACCTCATGGAATGCCACCTCAATTCTTGGTTCGTCATTATCTGAGATTTCAAGGACCTTAGGCTCGGCACCTTTCGATTGAGTGGTTGGTGTTCAGGGTGACCCCGGTTACTAGACTCGTCGATCCCACTCCCTCCCAAATGAGAGTTAGGGACTTTTATAGAATCCTCAAAGGATTCAGCTCTCTCAGGATTGGTATGGGAATGCTCCATGTGTAAAAGCCTGTAACCTTTGGATGAGGGGGGAGATAAGGAAGCCCTAGAAGAAGATAATGACATAGAATAACTTATGGTAATGACATCTCTAGGCTTGGAAGGAGTTTGGTAAATTATTATCAAGGGAAGAGGAACTACATCTAAGGGAATAGGGCTGATGAGAACTCTAGATTCGACCACAACTCTACTCCTAGCCTCGGCCTCGACCTTACAAATCCTCTTTAAGTATGTGCTATCTAAGGTGGGGGAATTGCTATCCTAACTCGTACAATCTACTGTACAAGAAAAACACAAGTGGTGTTTGAGTTGTGTTGACCTAAATATCTAGCAAAGGGACCTTAATCGCTTTCACTGTGAAACCAGTCATGAACAACAATGAATGTCATCGGAGAAGATCACCGAAAAACTCACCGAAAAAAAATCATCACCTAAAAATGGATTTATCTCCAAAATACTAACCACACAACCCCCTATAACCTAAATACTACCCAAGAACCTCCAAAACAACCCCAACACCACCAGAGAGGGTGGCTAGAAAATGCAAACTTTGCCGAAATCAAAGAAAAACAAAAATTGCCAATAGAATTGAGGAAAATGAAGATTAAAAGGGAAGGAACGAAGGTCACATGGGAAAGAAAAGTTCTTGGGACGAAGAAAGAGGAGATAAGGTAGCCTGCAACCTGAGAATGGAAGGGAAAGAGAGAAATAAATCTTGGGTTTTCCTTACTTAGCTTAAACGGGAAAGTAAGGAAGAAAAAGAAAATTAGGATTTTTGGATTTTGATCCTGGAAATGATTTCGTACGATTTCCTATGTGAAATCATTAGGGCACCAATCCTCGTGATGCATGTTGTCATCATTTCTTGGGCAACACGCCACACATTCATAAACTAGTAGGTATCCAATCGGGAACATCAATATGATGCTTCAGCTAGAACCCTAAAATGACATCTTGGACACTTCTCCAGCCCACTCACATTATCGAGATACACTCGGACACAGAGAGAACATCTTATTGTAGGATGACAGATGACTTTACACCTTAGCCTCCCATATACATTAAGGACTAAGGTCTAGGGGTGATTGATATACACAAGTGTGACCTCATCTGGATAAGACTCAGTCCAGTTGCTCCTCTCAGTGCGACTCAGTCCCGTCCTTATATAGGCCCACGTCATAATGGGCCAAGTGTCAAATAATCTCTACCTTTGAGATCCAATTAAGAGAACATCTATCATCTTTCATAGAGGCTACCGCAGTGTTCATAACATGTTATTTCCATGTCTCGGCCCAACCATGTGTCATCCCCATATAATGTCTTCAGGATGAGACCTGCCAGAATTTGGAGAACATACATCACTCTCGGCCTCATCTATAATGAAGACTACCTCATTAGTATCGAAAAATTGATACCTCATAGAGACGACATCAATAACACGCGTAGAACATGTGATCTGGACATCAAAGGGACACGTGAATAAAATCGTTATCACATATCAGCCCCACGCGAGGGAAATATTTGCTCATCATGACATACACATACGCATGATAAATGGCACTCTGTCGTTGACTCACTGATCTCATGCACACATGATGCATGCTAGGGGGTGACACTGCTCACCCCCATGGATATAAAAGGCTAATTCATCATCTTCACATTGGATGGCAATTCCGAAACCCTACTTTTACTTTGTTGATATATCTTTGAAGAGAGAGAAAACTTGTAAACCTCATTAACGTCGTCCAGCCACCATTAATAGCAAAATTACTACATATTTTCACAATGGACGTATGCCAAGGCCGAACCACTAAAACATTTGTCTCTCCTTTTTTTCTCTCATCCCTTCTGTTGACTATATTTTCCTTATATTATTTCTCTTGATCCACCATTGTTATATAGTTCTAGGAACTTGAGTTACTCACTGACTTGAGGTGGTGATATATCTGGTATCACCATCCTCCAGTTCGAAAGACCCCCATCAAGGGTGAGATGGTCATTTTTGTCTATAAGGAGAAGACTTTTCCTATCATAAACTCCCGAAACTATGGTAGAATGAAATTAAGAAATCATTTCAAATAGGGATGGAGATCCTCTATGTGTAAGGAATACATGTAGACTATGGGAATATCCATAAGGTAAACCGGAATGATGTCAACATCTCGTGGGTCATTGAGAAAGACCAAAAGAAATCTGAGCACGATCTATATTGGGGAATGCCCACACTATTTCCTGATAAATTTGCCTTAATAGCCATGTTGGGAAGCTGAGAGTTAACTCCCATTGAATGTTTCCACCACTGGTACACTGCCTCGGCCACCCAATGTATTACTACTGAGAAGGCATGATTCATAAGCATACATGAACTCAATATCTAGATATAATGTTAGACTTAACAACCCCACCAACTAGAACAACGCCTTCAGTGAAGCCTCAGGATATAATCTGCTAGCTCCCTTAGGACTATGAGTGGAATGAGTAAAACCATCAGCTCCTGCAGTAAGCCATATACAAGTCACTCCCCTACATTATGCCTATAGTGATCCCAATAAAGGATACCACTACAAACTCTGAAGAAGAAATTCTCCGACTCAAGGAACACCACTTTCCTCAACCTACAGTATGTGCCAAGGCTCCAGATACCCTGAAGGCCACCCCAAAGGTCCCTTGATTTAATCTAACCAACTTCATCACTATCATCTCAGGGGCTATAATACTCCTGGACTTATGTCAGATGCATCCCTGTGCTGGTCAATCAGAAAAAAATCCCTTTGAGTCTGTCCTATTATCAAAATAGACCCCCTTATTCCCTCTCCTAATGTCTCCCTATATGAAGCATACTTTTATGATATTATTAATGTTGCTCTGCCTCCCTTTAATGTCGTACTAAATATTGATTTCAAGTATTTGCTTGTGTATGTTGGATGTGATTATTATGAATCTAGCAATGGATTAGAACTCACGCATAATAATTATAACTCAGCGGACTTAAACTACTTAAAACACTTAATGAAAAATTAATTAAAGTTAAAATAGATGTATGTCTGCTAATGAGGATGACATGATAACCATAAACTTTGGCACTCTCCAAAATCCTAAACAATTAGAGATAAGGTACTCTCAAGATGAGAATGAATAGAAGGAGCTCACATGTCTCCTCGCCAGCTTCGTAGGTGTATTTTCTTGGCCTTACACCGACATGCCAAAATTGACCCGACTATCATGATGCGTGAGATAACCACTCTCCTCAATGTGAAACCAATAAAGCAAAGTCTCCATAAACTGATATATGAATGGTCATTGAAAGTAAAGGATGAATTAGAGAAATTTCTCAATTTCAGCTTCATCTAAATAATCTAATATCCCACTTGGCTAGCCAACACCATACTAGTACCCAAATACAGCGGCAAAGTTATAATGAGCATAGACTATAGGGATCTTAATCGGGCCTAGCCCAAAGACAATTTCCCTCTATCGCGCATTAATTTATTAGTAGATAGTATAACCAGTAACCCGCTCAAGTCGTTCATCAATAGGTTCACAAGATATAATTAAAACAAAATGCATCCGGACCATAAAGAGAAAAATAGGTTCATCACCCCCTGAGGGATGTATTGTTATATAATCATACCCTTTGGCCTTAAGAATAAAGGTGAAACTTACCAAAGAGAAGCCATATCCATCCAATATGATCTCATACATAAATAAGTAGAGGTCTACGTAGATGATATGATCATAAAATTCAAAGATCGAGAAGGACACATCCCGACGCTCCAAAAATTCTTTTAATGGTTATGCCTCTTCAAAATGATATTGAGTCCACAAAAATATGTATTCAATGTCACTAAAGGGAAAGTGAGCGGCTACATTGTTAGCAAGGATGGAATTGAGGTAGACCCTATTAAGGTCAAATCCATACGAGAAATGACACCACCCAAAACAGATAGAGAGTTCAAACGGTTCTTAGGCCAAATTCAATTCATAAGCTGATTCATCAACCAATTAACTACCATTTGTGAAACCATATTCTAAATTCTAAAGAAATACTCACCCAAATAATGGAACACCAAGTGCCAAGAAGCATTCGATAAAATACAAGAGTACCTCACTCGCCTAACGGTGCTAGTACTTCCCCAACCAAGACAACCTCTCCTCATCTACATGACCATAACTGACACGTCTGTTGGAGTCATGTTGGACTAATCTTGGAAGGAATGTACCATCTATTATGTCAGGAAAAGTCTAGTCTCCTTTGAGCTCTAATACACTGCCTTAGAAAAGGATTGTGTATCCGTCATATGAATCACCCATAAATTATAACACTATATGATATACTTCAGTATAAGACTCATCTCTAGGATGGACCCCCTGAAATACCTCTTTGAGAAGCCCTCTCTCCCTAATCGAATGGCCAAATGGCTAATGATGCTCTCTGAGATCGAAATCATGTATGTCACGAAGAAACCAACTAAAGTACTGACCATATATGACCTCCTCGTAGGGTAATTTATGTAAAATAAAGAAGAAAAAAATGAGTCATAATTCCTCGATGATGATTTCTTCAGGCTAAATGGTAGAGAAACTTGGGAACTCTAATTCAATGGGCAAAAAAAATGGATTTGGCATCAAAATGCTCCTGATCTATCCAAACCCACAACAGCTCTCCGCAGTCATTAAACTCAACTAAAAATGCACTAATAACATAGTTGAGTATGAGGCTTGCATCACGGGTCTTGAAATCACCTTCAAAATGTGAATAACCTAAATGACTATGGATATTTCAACCTAGTAATCAGTTAAATATAAGGAAAATAGATAATCGAGGATGAGAAATTACAACCATACCATACCATGCCTACTCAAAAGAGGTAGAATCATGATTCAAACATTTCAAATTTGAATTCCTCCCAAGGGCTAAAAATAATTTTGCAAACGCACTTTCCACCCTAGCCTCCATGATAGACATGACAGAAGGAACTATAGAAATTAAGTTTACCTTAACTAACTAGAGCACCCCTTTCTATTGCTTTGAGGTCGATTCCATCGAGGATAAAATTGTAGGCCATTACGATATGGTAATATGCCATTTAACACTTTCTCAACAAGAACCACTATCCACCCGACGTTTCCTCAAATGACTATCTGGCCCTAAGACGTTTGGAAACCCAAATTCATTATCTGTTGGGACTAATTTTACAAAGGTGGGTTCGACATAATACACTTATGAAACATCATCAAAGATGAGACCCTATATATCATGGACAAAATCCATAGAGGAAAATGCGGTCTGAACATGACTGAGCACACCCTCTCCTAAAAAATTCTCAAACAATGATACTACTAGACTAACATACAAAACTATTCCATGAACTATGTTAGAAGGTGCCTCAAATCTCAACTATATGCCCCTCAGTAGTATCCACCTCCCTGAGAACATTATCACATGACCTTACCCTGGCCTTTATCCACTTGGGGGATTGACATCACAGGAAAAAGTAACTCTCAAGGACTCCATCGATAAAGAATTCATCCCTGTCTCCATCAACTATTTAATAGAATGGGCCAAAGACGAATCTTATGCGATGATAAATGAGAAGAAAGTAGCCAAATTCATATGCCCACACATCATCTTTCAATTTTGCGTACCTCTGGAATTGGCATCAAATAATGGGTTTCACTTCGAGAAAGAGCTCACAAACCTATTACACAAATATGGGATTACTTGGCATAAGTCATATCCATATGTACCAAAAACTAATGGAGCAATAAAATCCCCTAACAAGAAAGTCAAAAAAATCATCAACAAGATAACTAATGCCTAGAGCGACTAGTTAGACATACTCCCATATGCCCTCTGGGGCTACAACACAACAGAGTGAAACTCAATAAGGGCCATCCCTACTCTTTAGTTTTAAGCATGGAGACAGTCCTCCCCATAGAAATTGAAATACCATTTTTACAGGTCTTGCTAAAAACAAAAGTGGACAAAATCGATTGGGTCCAATCCCATTACGATGAATTAGCTCTCCTCGATAAGAGGTGACTGAAAGATAGTTATCAAAATCAGGGTTACCAACAACGTATCACCTGAGAAGTAAAAAAAGGTTCAATAAGTGAAAAATCCAAGAGGGAAACCTAGTCCTAAAGGATAATCTCAAACTTTCCTGGACTCCCTGAGGTAAATTCCCACCCAACGGGGGAGGACAATACCTCATCATCAAAACAAACACTAGCGAGGAAGCTACCTTAGCTAATCTTAATGGAGTCATATTTTCCCAACCGTTTAATCTTGACCGATTAAAGAAATAATTTTCTTAAATCCCTCCAGTGGAAAAATGGAAAATACATGTTTAAATAATGTCTATCACAGTGGGTGGGGAACACTATGCAAACCCATACACATTCCCAACCACACATTAAAAAGCCCAGTTGTACCACTTAGTTTCACTTGAAGTCAGCTAAAATACTTTGAGCCCCTAATATTTCAATTTGAGAGAACTACATAGACATGATTCTTCGCTATATTGTTATCACAGACATTTAATATAGACACTCAGTTATCCTTGAATCAGAGATACATAGCCAACCCGAGATATCACTTCGAGCCTAGTCTAAATAAACACAAAAAACCCACCTTTATTGAAAAATGTTTGTTATGGTCATTATGACGTCACTCAAAAAAATATGGCACAGTCTAAATAAACTAAGTGTCGGGTAATAAAATAGTGCTCTAAGGCATCTTATAGACTCTATATTGTCATCCTTATTTAAATACATCACGTAACGGCTAAAGTTACGAAAGTAGCAATTAAAAGAAGCCCAAAAAGAAGAATACACTGCCCCTATACACTTATTCCCTAGAAAAGTAAAACACTAAACACCACCCCCCACAAATCACCCCACGTCATGAGACAAATCATTAACAGACAGACTCACTAAGGACTCCCCGTAAAATGAAACCTTATCTCGGACAAAGAACGACACTCCAATTCCAAGTCTGTGTCAAAAAGCTCTCGACTAATCACCAAGCAAAGAAAAGGGAACTTCCTTCCATCAGCACTTCGACGTTAGTACAGAGAATAAAAAATCATTAAGCAAATAAAATTTATCTCTCTCCAAAAGAAAAGTCTCAAAAAGGCGGGGCACCTTTGTTTCCATATCCCTCCCTTTACCACATTCCCACTTCCATGTTATTTTATTTCATTTTTTTTTTTGTTTTTGTCTTGGCATAAAATTTGTATACTTGTGTGCCATCGCCATTTTAATAAAGGAGCTCCGGATCGTTGTGTCCATATTCACACCATTTATGACTAAATTAGAGAAAAACAAAGCATACAACATGCACAATGCGAATCCTCAAAAGGCGAAGTGCCATAATTTATAAACAAGATGTATAAGCGATAATCCCCATACATGCCAAAAAAGTGTATTTAGGATTCGTCGTGTTCCTCCTAGAGGAACATACTACGTAAGTTCCCTATAGAATGCCCAAAATTCAAAAAACCACAAAAAACATATTTTGGGGAGGTACATTAAATCCCACTATCACATTGATCATCATATATGATGCATCTTCCCCCATACGACCACCTACCTAACTTCCACCCACAATCGCATGGTCCTGCACCCTAGCCCCCTCCTCCGAGAAGTATTCATCAACCTAAACAACAAAGTGAATCGAACACTGAAGAAGACCTATAAAAATGTGGATAATCGATAGCAGTGTCCCTCGAGACCTCATAGGTAAATTGATGTAAAGTCAAGTGCGTAGATAACCAATGCATCAATGTCTCCCTCAAATGGATAACAATGACCAATAAATGCTAAAAACTTATAAAATAAAAATTCAATTAGATGTAAGGAACAAAATGGTCACTAGAAAATGCATGAGGAGAAAAACAAAAGGAAGACTCACATCATTTTAGAAGAGGGAAGGGTCCAATGTCAGCACCAGCATTCCAAAAGCAGTGTTGCGTTAACTTGTATTTATAAACAGATCCTCTCCATGAGAAACAATTGTCAATGTTGAAGGAAAACAATGGGAACACACAAAGACCAAGTCGAGTCTTTAGTAATTAAGAAGCAACAAGACAAAAATAAAGTGAAATGGTGTCCTTCACAATCACTGGAGCTAGTGGCACAAAAGAAGAGACCCTTGTCCCTGTAGGGAGGCTAATAGATAATGATAATAGGAATGAAACATCCATAATCCCAAATCTTGAAACACTGCCCCTATCCATAATAGCTCAATATAAGTAGAACGATGAAGAACACAAGTGTGAAGTGTGTCAAAATGAAATAAGCGGCGGTGCCCAAAATCAAGCATCGCTAAAAGGAAGTTGAATAAACTTCCCTAAAATATAAACGAACATGTGATTTAAATATGTTTCAAGATGATGGAAGGGATGAAAAATATGGCAACTGCCCCCATATGGATAGACGATCATGCCGACATTAAACCCAAGGCTTAACCGACCGTTTAACCATTCAAACCAAAGGGTTATTCGATTGGTTAAATACCCCACCCATTTTTTAAAGATGCAATTCCCCCTAACTTTCCACTTATTACCCCTATACCTCATATTGCAACAAGAATAGCCAAGCCTATTCTTTTAGCATCCTATTTTGACGAAGAGTGTCTGCATGTGCACACTCTTAGTCGACTGCCTATGTGGACATCCCGATTTGAAATCGGGCTATGGTAGGTTCTATCCTATCATAAATGAACATGAACATGAAGCCTAAAAAACTCAACAAAATTACCAACATTGCAAACCGATAAACAAAAGTTCAAAGGGTCAAAAAGCCGAGTACAAAACACCAAGTTGCTGAAATGAAAATAAGAAAAAGCAGTAAAAAGCAAGACGAGCACGGCCTCTGGGTCCTTTAATCGATCGGTTAAAGTCCCCTCAATATTTAACTAATTGGATATAGCCCCTAAAATCGATAACCGGTCATTTATAACCTCCTAGAGTCATAATTACAAGAACTTTGAGAACGTCTTCTGAGCCATACATGTGTACCACATCTCGGATCCACCATCCATGGGCTAGTTGATCAGTTAATTTCCCCAATCCATATCCCTATAAATAGATGTCCAACACAACCAAGAAAAGGGGATGAAAATCTAACTACATCCAGTTTTTTCACTTTCTTCTCCTCGGGCGTCCGAGACAGTCGAGCTAAATCTAAAAATTCCCAAATAAGTTTGTATTTTGGAGAATTTACTTTTTCCCGAGAAAGTTCGTACTTCTGAAAATTCGCTTCAGTTCGGAAAGAGGTTTGTACTTTTGAAAATTCACTACCAAAGGAAAAATAAAGTAAAACCTTTGCGCACGTTCTGCGAACGTCGATACTTCTAAATGAAGATCTGCCTAACTAGATAAAATCAACCCACCTCGTCCAACTCTAGTGGGAACACTCTGTCGGGAAAATTTTGGTTCACGCTATAAGGTGAAGGAAACTCTGCCCAAATTTGGGGTGAAACACCCCTATATATATTATGATAAAGAACCTCTGCCCAAATTTTCGGTCAAATACCCTCTCTCTCTCTCCCTCTCTCTCTCTATATATATATAGTTATCAATTGTCCGCATCCCTTGTCTCTTTTAATCTGACCCCCGCTTAGGGGACCAGGTATGCACTTTACACCATTTACATTTTAAAGCCTGGTTTTTAGCCCATCACCTTTGTTAATTGACTTACATAATCATATGTTAAAAAAATTCCAATCAAATGCCACAACGACCATTACAAAACATGAAAATATACTTTTCAAAATTTTTATGAGGAAAATATCTGTGAGCCGAGTCAGTCTGAAACTTTGCACAAGCCCAAGTCTAAAATCCGATTACTTCCATCGCTTCTCCAAATGAATAAATCACATATCCATGGTGATGCCCCACATATGTGTTTTAATATAAAATACTTATCAAACATCTTCCTCTGATTAGACATACTTTTATCATATAAATATATCACTCCAACACAACGAAAATGCTATATAAAGGACTAGGGTCCATAAATTTCATAATTTTGTATATTATATACCCGGTATTTTGAAGCCTACCGTAAATATACCATATTTGTTGGAATTATATTAGTTATGGTCCTAAGTTTCCTTAGGTATGTAGGTGTTATACCGAACGAAACTCCTAAACTAATCATCTCTCGACTTATTATTTCTTAGGGATTCATCCATCCCAAGTCGAAACTCCCCATACTTCTACTTATACCTCCCTAAATGAGGATGTCTAAGGCATGGCATCTTTAATACTAAATCCCCAACCTAATCTGGAGGATGTTACCTTTTTGTCCAGTGATCACCTTACAATCATAATATTATATGCGAATATCAGTGATCTTTAGGTCCACTCCCATTGTAACACTCACTAAAGCTAACTTCTGGCCCACCGATGTCTTATCTCCCCCCCCCCCCTCCCCCTCCCCAAGACAAGTATTACACTTACACATAAATCACGTTAGATCATGTGAACACATATACTACACATGCTTTGATCTCATGGATACATGATTACATAAGCGCAATTCCGAGTTCTTCTCGTGAGCTCGAGCCTCGATAATATGTCTCACGATATATTGACCCCATAGAGATGCAGCCATCTCTCCTTTACACCCACATTAATATATATACTAAAATATGATATCAAACTATCTCAAAGCATCCCCATTTACATGCTCAAACGAATACATACTATACACAATCTAAATATGAACCATGGATTATCTATCCACCCACAAGAAAATAGTATTCTACATTGTATTTTTGGATGAAAAAGAAGTATAAGAAATGCTTTTCACACTCTCATAATTAAGAGGTTTACTATTTATGTAAGGCTCACACCTTGCATGATTATGGCTTACCTAAAGTGCCAGTGTAACCATTGAAATAACTATGATCTTTCTAAACTCAAGTGTATATATATATATCAAAGGTAGAAAATCCATTAACATTCACCCATCATCCCCCTCTTACAAAACAAATGAGATATAAAACTATCTCAAGACGCCACTTCCGCACAAACCTACGCAGACGCTCAAATGCATATATAAATTTGAACTACGTAGGCTTTGATCCCAGGTCTTCTTGGTTATATAGACACAATACCATGTCCTTCTTATGAGCACGAGCCTTAAAAACATATATCTCAATATGCTATCATAATAAAGGTGACCCGTCTCTCATATTACCTTTCTATCTCTCATTAAACTGCATAAGAGATATCTAACTATCTCAAAGGAGTTATCTCTCACACACCTACATACGTACTAATGGCCAACCGTTATATAAAACCAAAGAGTCATAGAAAAGAACCCTTATGTACCTGCAACTGTTAAGTGATGTTCCTACACCTGTCACTAATACCATTTTCCTTCCTAAGAACCTATCTACGTTTAAAGGATTCTCAAACTAAGGTCTTTAAATTGATTCTAAATATAACTAAAAAGTAATAAATGGATGTTAAGAACGATAATAAGCATATAGCTAAGGATGTAGAAAGAACAAATGGGATGCCTAATACCTTCCCCACTCATAATACAGTTCCCGAACCCACATAACAAGAATCTCTTAACTAACCATGTACTTAAACCTACCTAGATATTAGCTCGAAAGGGATAACCCAAATATTTTGTTTTTTTTAATATAATAAAATTGGCGACTCTGAATAAACAAACCAAACTCCTTATCGCATAGAGTGCACATAGGCCTAGGCCTAATAAAAGGGTGCATAAATCAAATTAGACATGGCGTCAAACATCTTTAACGGGCAAGTCCTTTGACACATGTCGAACCAATAACCCAACCTAATGGGGATGTAAAAGACAAGGGACAAGCACTCATGGGCATCCACCATCAATACATTAGATTTTCCCTGGGGCGCATTACTATTCGGGGCTTGCAAAGACATAGTGTGTGCACATACATATATACATACATACATACACACATACGCACCCATACATACATACACACAACCCCACGTATATATATATATATATATATATATATATTAAAGAGTAAACATTCATATCCATGTATAAATTATGGAAATGGGACTGGGCATATTAATATGGATGATATGTTTATCCATTTGATGAAGAAAAATATGGATAAAAACAATAAATTAAGGGATTTTTTTGGGGAGACAACGGTTGTACATCAACAACCTCAACATGTAAATGTGGTGGATATTGTAAAACACATTTACGAATTAAATTTTCCCATATTTGACTATCTTTTGGAAGGTGTTTTTGAGAAGTTCACCACTGAATAGGGTCTTTTAACGCCATATTATGTAAATTTGTACAGGCCATTCATTATCCAGGTTTCTGAATAATCCTTAAGATCATAAAGTTAATAATTACGCTAGTTTATCTAAACTCGTAATGAACCCTTTCACCTTCTCTTTGGAGCATTTTGTGTATTCTCTTACAAAGTTAAATGATGTAAAAAAATAATTTAACTTGTCATATGGTTACACAAGAAAACGATAATGTTTTTTTTGTAAGGACTATGTCAATTATGATTTTTTTTACTACAAAGTGCATGTCATTAAAGAGGGGTATCAACATTGTTCATAATTTTTTAAAGTGGCGCTAAAGGGTACAAGTTGACTTCATGGGAGGATGACTTGGCAAATATCATAGACCTTAATGGAACATCCATGTTCTATAAAGTTTGTCACTGGATTATGTTACATTTATCCTGATTCCAATAATGATGAGGTTATATGCTAAAAAAGGGATAGTAGAAAAAATGACTTAGATTTCTCAGAAAACCATTTTTTTCAATTTAGGCGAATCCATAAGGTTTTTTTATTTCGATAACTACAAACAACCAATAGTAGCGAATCACTAAGGATTGACAATTTTGACCCCAATAACATTTTTGGGCATATATATAGGTTTTGATCAATCATCGTTAGTCCTCTAAATGTTCCTCGTCGTAGTTAATGAAGTGAGTTCTCAATGTCGACTCTCTTAATATTTTGATTAAGGTCACCTAAATTCGGATTGGTGATTTCCTATTAAAAATTTCACAATTGCAAGTGCGTGTGCCAAGGGTTGTACCAAACACTAAATTTTAATTAACTTTATCTACACTAAGTGAGAAATTAATCCACTATTAATTCAAGCGTCGATTAAACATACGCTGTATAAACTTAATAAATTTTATCTTTCCTAAACATACATGTAAGTGATCATGCAAAAATGAAATAAAGCATCACACAATGTGGTGTACGAGGAAAACCCACAACATGAAAAACCAAGGAACACCTAACCTACGTAAATTCTCTATTATATAGGGTTAATACAATAAAGACATAGAGGCTTAATCAGATACTCGACGCCTTCAATCCTGATGCATCTTTCACTCCTTTCACCTACTTCATAGTAAAAACGTAGGAATCCACCCATAACACACAACGTGGTCCTCCCGCATCTCGGTCTCCATCGGTCTCTTACTAGCTTCCATCACTTAGCAACACGAAATCCACCGTTCTAAATAACATCACTCAATGGATAATAAATTGTATTTGGTTCTCAAAACATGAGATCTCAATAAAATATATTATCTTGATTATGGGATGTAGACAGGGTTAAAGAGGCTTTCTATTTTCTCTCTTAAAAACTATTTTCGAAGCCCATGTACTTAAATAAATTGTAACAACCCTTGTATATATAAAAAAAACATAAAAAGATAATGATGAAGAAAATAAAGCATTTCGTTCGAGCGAAAATGGGATTTTTCATGAACGAGATACGCAATCTTGTATTCACAAGGTTCGTGCAAGCTTGAATAAAAAATGTATTGTCTTAGGCAGAAAGTTCTAGTTTGATTGTTGTGTGAATATATTTCAAATAAAACCCATAACTTCATTCGAATGGAAATAAAACTCATTCTAGGGAGATGAAGAAACTTGCTAGAACAAAAAAACGTGTGAGTTTGAACGACTTGGAACACAAAAAACTATTTCTCTATAAGACATTTTTTGAGAAATTTCCCATTAAAAGTTAAGCACCCCAACTAGTAAGCCCAACAGTTGACATAATAAATCAAATATACTTTTCTGAGATCTTAATGTTGAATATCAAAATTGAAGGAATTCGATGTCTCTTTACTTAGGCCTCTTCGTGTCCTAGAAGCATAGGCTTGATGTTACAAACTGACACTACCTAACCTATGACTCGAACAGCTTTGTCCAAATGTAATAGATATAATATTACAAATTTTATAATTAAAGTTACAAACATTACATAATGACAAAAAATTTCTTTGCAAATCTCCTCTTTTGGCTATTCTGGGACAAAACCAAATATTAAAAACTAGATCGTCAAGCTCTAATGCCCAATCCTAAAACTTCAAAAGGAAAAAAGACAAATAAGACTTGACTCACTCTCTTCTTGAGTAGTTTCTCTTATGAAAATTTATCACATCTAAACATAAACCTGCACACTCAATACACCTTTCAAATGCAAAGAGGATATGAAATATATAAACCACATATGAAAAACCCTCCCCCTTGATCTAATATTATCCCCTTCTTTGGAAATAGATTACATATGGATGAGGACAGATCCCTTACCTTACTGGATTCAATCTGATGAATAGTAGCCAATTGTCACCTTCAATCTCCTAACCCCTTACGATTAATCATAACTAGCCCCGACCTCTAATCCAATAGCATCTCCTACTCTTTCAAAATCTCATTATCTTTATCTAAACACTAGTACATAACCATGCAATCTTGACCAATATTATAATCCTCCAACATTTGTTTCATCCAAAGGAGTTGAGCACAACAACTTCCCCCCATAATGTAATCCTCTTCGATCGTGGTAAGTGAGGCATAATTTTATTTCTTGGTGTGCCAAAAGATGAAAGAACTTCCAAGATAAATGTATACACACAATGTACTCATCCAATTAACATCTCCCACCCAATCGACAATCGAATAAGCTGATAAATATGTATTGGTATTCCTAGGATACCAAATAAAAAAGCCCATGGTCCTACACACATACTTGATAATGTAGTTAACGAATTTTAAGTGGGACTTCTTATGATAGGAATGGTAGTGAGAACACACTCCTACACTAAAATATATATCGGGATAGCCAGCCATGAGGTATAATAAATTACCTATCACGCTACGATAAAGCCTTTCATCAACATCCTTTATATCGATGTCCTTCCCAAGCTCAACAGAAGCACTCATAGGGGTATGTTACAACTTAGAAGAGTCGAGCTCAAATTTCTTCACACGCTCCTTTGAATATTTAGATTGCAAAATAAAAATTCTAATATCCATTTGTCACGCTTGGACGATCAAGGAATAAAGTGAGTTCCCTAACCATGATCATCTCAAATTCATTTTTCATTATTGGGGCAAATTCTTAAGAATGATCTTCATTTGTGGAGCCAAAAATAATATCATCAACAAATATTGATGCTACCACAATGTCTTTCCCATAGGATCTTAAAAATACAGTCTTGTCCACATTTCCTCTTTGAAATACTTTCCCTATAAAATATGAAGTAAGACTTTCATACCAAGCTCTATGTACTTTTCTAAGGCCATACAAAGCCTTTTCGAGGCAATAATCATGTGTTGAGAATTTGGGATCCTTAAAGCCCTTTGGTTGTAAGACATAGACTTCCACTAGAATATTTCCATTAAGAAATGCAATATTTACATCCATTTCATGGATCTTCAAGTCTAAGGCACATGATATGGTAAAGAGTAAAGGAATCGACTCTAGCATAGGAATGGGGGAAAAATACTTATCAAAGTCTACACCATAAACATGTATATAACCTTGATCCACTAGCCTTGCTTTTTTCCTCAAAACAACACCATCTTCATCACACTTATTTTGAAACCCCACTTAGTATTGATAACATAAACATCCTTAGGAATGGGGGAAAGAGTACCAACTTCTTGTTTAGAAAATTAATCTAATTCATCAAGTATAGCATTGACCTAGTATTCGTCTAATAATTCATTCTTTACATTCTTGGGTTTGATCGTGGAAGTATAATAAAGATGCGTAACTTCCTTTTGGAGTTGATATCTAGTATTTACTCCAACATTAGGACTACCAATGATTTTTGTAACATCATGGTCTTTCCGAACCCAATTAGGTGCATCTCCCACATTAAAAATTTCATTAGGTGGTGGAACAATTGAAAAGAAACTCCAGTAGCCAATTTGGTAACAATATGGTCTTTTCGAACCCAATTAGCCTTTTCGAACCCAATTTTGTTTCTTGATATTCTCCCCCTTCTTCAACATCCGAATAATTGTTCTCTTTGAAGTCAAAGGAATCATTATCATCAATGATGACATTAATGGTTACCATAATTTTTTTAGACACATAATTGAAAAGATGATAGCCACGGTTATTAGTGGAATAGATAAGAAAATGCCTACCTCACTTCTAGATTCAAGCATTGTTATATATTTCCTATCCACGAGTATGTAACATTTGCTTCCAAAGATTCTAAATTATTTGAATGTGGGTTGATATCCTTTCCAAATCTCATAAGGGGTTTGGTTGGTACCATGCCTGCTACAGACTCGATTGGTGATGTGACAAGTTGTTTGAAAATCTTCACCCCAAAATATTTTCAAAGCATTCTTTCCAATCAACATGGATCTATCCATATCTTAGATAGTTCAATATTTTTTTCCACTATTCCATTTTGTTGAGGCATTTTGGGAGCCAAAAATTCATGGTTTATTCTAACTTCCCTACACCATTCTAGTATACTCGCTCCTTCGATTCCCTTCCATGATCACTATGAATTCTAGTGATAGCGCATGCCTTTTTCATTTTAAAGTTATTTGTACTTGGGAATAAAAGTGTCCTTAGAATAGGAATTGCAACGCAAAAATCCAATAAAAATGAATCTAGAGAAGTCATCTACAATCAGAAGAACATAGTGTCTACCTTTTATGCTTTTCGTACACATTGAACTCATAAGTTTTATATGTAAAGGTTCGAGCAGACGTCAGGTATCCACAACATTCAACTTCTTATATAGACTACGAATTTGTTTACCCATTTGACAAGTACCACATACATGAGAATAAGTTTTCTCTAAAGGAGGTAAGTCACAAATAATTTCATTCTTAGCAACTCTACTAAGATATCTATTGTTCACATAACCTAACCTCTTATGTCACAGATCCTCCCTGTCTTCCTTAGCACTATTGCAAATCATACTCAAAAATACATTGAAAATGCATTTACCTTTAGAATCCCTGGTTATATTACCCTTCAAAATGCATTTACCTTTAGAATCAATGAGTAAAAAGCACATTGTGACGATTATTCCACATTTGAATTATGCTAAGAAAGTTAGGATTTAATCCATACACTAAAAGAAAATTTTCTAACCTTGAAAAATCATCACAATCTATGGTATCTGTCCCAACAATGTTATATTTGTTCCCTATTAACTGACTCGAATTCCTTCCAAACAAGTTTTTAAAATAAAACTTAGTTTTCGGCCAAATGCCTAGAGTACCCACTATCAAAATACCATTGTGAATCATTTTGGGAATCTAAGGCAGTATGAATAAAAATTCATTTTTCTTTCTTCGTCTAGACAACTTTCATCTTGTTATTATTCACTAAATCCCTCAAACTATTGTCAATGTGTTTAGGTTTGACATTTTCTCAAATCTTGACAATATAGTTCTAGATTTATCAAAAGGGGAATCAAATTCAGGTTTCAAGGTGAAAACTTCATCCAAGTGAGGTTTCTTATTCATCTAGGAGTTCTTGAAAAACACAAAGAAATATTTTTTTCAAATGACCACGACGTTTGTAAAAAGTGCAATGATACACAAAATGATGATAAGTTTTCTTCAAAGGTTTTGAAACAACTTTATTCTCAAGAGATAATGAAGAATTTTTAAGCACATGAGTCTTTTGAGAAGCATTAACAAAATAGTTTTGTCCTGAGATTTAAATTTAACACAATGATTTTAAAAACAAAATTCCACGTTTACCAACTGAAGACGATAGTATAGTCTAAAAGTAATTTTTCCATCCTCTTGGATCTATCTTCGATGGTAATCTTGACATCTTTAGCCGAGCTTAACTCATTTTAAGAGAGGATATTGATACGACGCAAATATTGCGTATTTCACCTGTTAACCTACGCGTTATTATCCCCCTCGGGTATCTTAATCCCTATATATATGCTCGTTAACCAGGCAACCTCGAATTTCTATATATACATGTTCTGCAGGGGTTAATAGAGCTTTTGTAGGTATTTGGATGATTAGTATGAAGTTCGAACGCTTTTCGGAAAAGTTCCGTTGAATATTGCAGTTCGGGGCCATTTTAGTAATTTTATCATTCGAGTTTGAATGTCGAGCTCTTCACAAAAGTTGAATCCCTTTAAGTTATCTTCGCGTATCTTTCAACCGTGCCTCATTCCGAGTTATAACAAATAAGTCACGATATTTTTCGTAAAGTTGTACAAAGCTGCAACAAGCAGACCCATAGGGTGCGAATCGATTTGCACACTTGCGAATCGATTTGTTTTGCACTAGAAAGTTTTTTTCCATCTCTCTTGTTTTTAAGTCCATTCGAACACCTCTGAATCGATTCGCTCCCGTGTTTTCAGCCTTCATTTAATTATAAATTTGCCATTGGGGTTTTGTATATATTAACTTTCTCTCATTTTTGAGAAATATATTTCATTTTTACATAGCTTTTAGGGTTTATTTTTGGAGCTTTTTGCTCTACTCCTCCATTTCTCTTGGGTTTTGCCCATTTTATGTATGTAAGTTTCACTATTCATTATCTTCCTTGTTGTATTTCACTTATTTTAGCTTAATTTCTTTATTTTTCTTCACTTTCTTGCTTAGATAAGTGCTTTAGTTCATTAATTAGTTGTTTTCTTTAGTTAATTAGTCTTTAATTAGTTTTAATCGTGTGTAGTGAGTAGCCATAGGGTTTGGATCGCGTGTCCACCATTGATGGGCATAGAGCTCAGAAAATTAGGTTTTGTGCAAAATCACATTTAATTGAAACCGCGCATATTAAAATGGAATTATTACGCGTTTAACTTTCTTTATCACGCATCGTTAATGTTTATAGCGATAATTTGATTTTAAGACGCGTGTGACCAGTTTGATTTAAATGTTTTATCTAGCATATTTGAGTTGAATTTCTTTGTGCCTGATGTTTATAATTAACTAAAAATTCAGGGTTAAATGTTTTCGAACCGAAATTCTAATTATTAATTGTTTAGCCCATGACGGGGACGCGATCCTGACTCTCATTTTAATTAGTTGTAATTTATCGTTAACTTCTTATTTTTCCTTTTCACCATTACACCCCATATCACCTTTTACATTTTTATTTTTGAAGTAGAAAAATAATTAAAATCTAAAATTTTAGATTTTAATTATTTTTCTACTTCAAAAATAAAAATCTAGAAGGTGATATGGAATTATTCATAATATCAATGATTTGAGGAGTAAAGTTTAATAACTTCTAAAAGAGAGAACATGCTTCATTGAATTGTCTATTGGATCGGACAATTATTGAAATTTATCATCAGAAACAAGGCAAAATGCCCAACAAAAGAAAAAAAGAAAAAACATTTATTTTTTGAAATTTTTTAATTTTTAACAAAAATCATTCTTTGTAACTAACATGTGGTAAAATCAATGGACTAAACATGAAAATGGATAGAATATCCTACACCCCCTAACTTAAATGTTGCATTTTCCAGAATGGGCATTAATAACACAATACAAAGAGAGGAAAAGAACGATATTATCTAAAATTGGAGCGATCCCCGTAAGCACGAGTCCAAATGAATCTACAAAACAAGTTAGTACCAAGCATAGAAAAAACAAATAACAAAAATTTAACTAATTACACTAGACTAAACTAAAAGGAAAGAAAACTAAAGAAAGAAAGAAAATTTAAAAGGTAACTATTTACAACCTACCATTTGGACTTCACACTAACTATACACTAGAAGTCTAAATAGTTGAGGGTCCACCCAAAATGGAATTTGACTTTGAAAGATCAACGGTGGACCCTCCAAAGAAGCCATGCCTCCCGAAAAATAGGAGTTTCGTTTGAACAACGGAAGGCATGAGGGTCATGGAAAAAGTGAACCATCACCAATTAAAAATTAGAGAGGGAGGATGGGGGATTTGGATGACAAGGGGGATAAGACCACATAGATCTCGAGATAATTAAAATCACATCCCCAAGGTTCTTCAATTGGAAAGGGATGTGGGTCTAGTGAAAATGAATATCCCATGAGATGAACCATCTCAAAATAACATTCCCGGTCAAGAATCGGGTCAAAGTCCTCAAGACTTTCAACCAATTCTTGTGATAAATTTAATGGTTCGAGAATAGTAGGGAGTAAAGGAAAAGAAGGACCATGAAACTCAATACAATCGGAAGAATTAATAAGAGGTTGAAATTCAAAAGTGCTAAAGTTTAGATCACTCTCAAATATTTCTTCATCCAAAAGGGGTGGAGGTGAAACGCAAGTTTCAACCTTGACCCGATTTTATAAAGAAATGATCTCATCGAGCATGGCATCAGTCTCCAGAAACCAATCTTGAGAACTTTTGGAACGCTCATTTATTTCCTTTAATAGTAACTCATAATCAAACGAACAAGAATACATATCATCTTCTTATGAGGTTTTCTCATAGCCAACGGGATCTTCTCTTTCCAAATTACATTCCCAAGGAGGTGAGGGACTACTTGCAACTTCTTGAACTTCATGCCAAAAGGCGTTCATTTTCAAGAATTCGTAGGCATTCTCTCATTATTTTGGGAGTATAACTTGGAAAACTATTCTGAGAACAATTAAAGTTATCTAAAGAGTTATAGCGAGACATTTCAAAATAAGCTAATTCAATAAAAGGAACAAGCGCACAAATTTTAATTTCTTGAAATAATCTAGCACAAGTAAAAAAGAAAGGATAAAATAATGAATAAAAATATGAATAAAAGAAATATTACGAAATAGTAAATCAACTACAATCTAAAACACACTCCCTGAAAACAACGCCATTTTGATTGAACGCAAACTGTGCACCGTGTAATACCCAAATCGTTGTTATCTGTTCGATGACTCAATGCAGAAAACCTAAACTACAACTACACTTGACAAGCAAATGTAATATGCCGTATTTATTAATATTTCTGTTTAATTAAATTGGTGAATTAAATGAGAAAATACGGTTTAATTTAAATTACGTAAGAGAAGTAATTTAATGATATTTATTAAAAATTGTGATTATGGAGTATTAATCGAGAGATAGATACCGATTAGTATTGCCTCATTCTATTTACTTAGTGCGAGTAGTAAATAGTTACTTAACACGTATACACCGTTTTGGGGTGAGAACGAGTAATATTTTTAAGTGACTCAAATGATAATTTAGAGGTCACAGATGAGTCCGGAAGGGTCAAATTAGTCAAAATAGTATACCCGGGGGTACTAGTTGAGTCTCGGGGTAATTTTGGACTAATCCGAGACCGTTCGAGGGCAATTTTGTCTTTTAACATGAGAGGGTATGAAGACCTACGAATTTGAGAGCTTTTTATCAGCCGTATGGAAGAGGGATTAGGGTTAGAAATCCAATTTAAACACCTATACCATTAGAGAGAAGGAGAAAACCATTCTCAAGGATTAAAAGATGCTTTTGAGGAGGGTGGGATTGAATCTTGCACCCTAGGAGCCAAAGGAGGAAGGATTGAAGAAGAGAAGCATCAATCCATCATCAACTCCACGAAATCAGACCCTACTGATCATAAGGCAAGTTGTTTATTGCAAAAATTATAAAGTTATAATACCCATGTGTAGGGTTTTTGAATAGTCTTGTTTAAATCAATATCTTGATAGGAGAATAATGATATTTATACATGTTGGGATCGGAATCGCATGTAGAATGATTCAATATATGTAGAGGATTAATATTCAGATTAGACTTGATGATTAATTCAGAATAAAATCTGGATTTTGAATGAAAATATGGGAAGAACACCATAACTAGGGTTTCAAGAAATTCTGGGTTTAACTCACTATTTATGTAAAGGAATTGGAGTTTTGATGTATTTGACACGTTAGAAATTGTCCTAGTATATGTGGGAACATGTTAGGATCATTGGGTCGAAGTTTGGTGGACTATAATGGAGTTTGGAGATTTGTTAATGGAGGAAAAGACTAACGAAGAAGATGAACTGCGTCTGTCCCTGTTCGATCGATCGATCGATCTCGAACTATCGATCGATCGACTAGGTCGATCGATTGAACCCAGCAGTCGATCGATCGATGCAAGCTATTTTTTTCCGAATTTTTCGTGTTTAAGTCTTCGTTGATTTTCAGGAAAGATTGAGTATCCTAGGATTTATATTATACCTATATAGGAGTGAGAATAAGACCAGAAGGTATATTGTTGAGGTCCGATAAGGCCATTGGGTATAGGGCTTGGATTATGGACCGATGAAAATAATCCAATTTAGTAGAGTATCGGGGAATTCGGAATTGAGTTACGAGGTGAGGTAAATTCAATTTAAGTAATAGACCAGTAGGGTAAGTAATAACTACTGAAATTACATGTGAGGGGTAATTAGGACCCTTAGAGTTGTGTGAACACTCAAATAAATGCGATTAATGAGATAAATCGTAAAGCGAAAATGGTACGGTAAATATAAGAGATTAAAATATTACGTACTTATATAATTAATAGGTCGGTCGTGTACCTATTGAATTATATGATCATTTAGGTTGAGAGAATTATACCTAAATTTACTATATTAGGGTCAATGTGACATTCCGAACTAACATAGGGTTATTATATGTTTGGGGTCGATGTAAAATGTCGAACCAAACCTTTGAACTGGTGGCGTGATGAAAGAGTCCGAGCCAGAATTTTTGTATTTAAATAATTGGGGTCGATGTATCAATCCGAACCAATTCTTACTTGGGTTCGATGAATCATTCTGAACCAATAGTCCTTTATGTGTATAAAAAGGGCAAAATAGTAATGACAGATATTTAGTATATATTGTGTGTGAAATCTATACTTGATGATATTCAACTTCTGTGTATTAGTAGATTGATATATATTATGTATTTAAAGATACGTACTGAACTGGTAAGTTAAGTAGCGAAACTTAATTTCGAAGTGTAAAGTTAGATAGAGAATATCTAATTTGCAATTTTAGTAGTGAAACTAAATGAGAAGTTTTGAAACCTAACATAGAGGAAATGTTACTTGTGTATTAATTAACCTTCGTGAGATGTTAATGTAATGGATGTATGGTGTGGGAAATATGAGAACTTAAGTATAGGTAAGTTCAGATGATTACTTAGTCTTAGATAGCTTGGAAGATATGCTAGGTAGGCTAAGTGTAGAATGTTAGGTGTGCACAAAAGATGAGGGGTGAGTAAACTCAAGAGAGTGTACGAGAACCTAACATGTGTAATTAATAACTTCATTTTATATTGTGATAAATGCTTGCTAAATATTTTCAAAATGTTTTGAGTACTAACTCTTGCTATAAAATATTTTCAAAACCTTTTAGGTGTCCAGCCACAGGGACGCCATGTATGATGATTTCCTCCCAAGGACTCGGAGCTGTAGTACAGTGGATGCTTATAGGATTTTGACTAGACGGTATCTCTCATTCAGATCTAGTACATGATCTCACACTATACTATGTATGGACTTATGGTCCGGTATTAGTCTCAGATGTTAGTTTTCAGACTAGTGGTTATTCTATTGTTGCATGGGACTTTTAGCCGATGGTTTATTCGGTAATAATTTTGTTATGTTGTACTTTTACTTTGTTGATTGGGTTATTGTACATGATTATTTTTACTTTGTTCTGCATGGTTGATTTATCAGTTTTAAGAAAGATAAAATTTTGGCACCAGTCTAATTTTACTTAGGGGATTAGTAATTAAAAAGTTTTCAACAGTGATGCTAAGAATGAACCATTTGAGAAACCTGTTTTAATTTAATAAAGGCCTGATCACCCGATGTTTAATTAGGCGGGGTCTCATAGATGGTATCAGAGCATTAGGTTTTAGTGTCCACAGGATCTATACGGCTTACTATGTTTTCAGCGTATCGTTTGATTGATATAGAGCCCTATCTTAGGATTGTTGTACTCCTCTACGTACGTAGTTTACGTTCTCCTGCTATTTAGTAGATGTAGTGTATTATATACGAGTTCGATTAGGCATGTTACGTCAAACATAGCGACAGGACCAACATTATCGTTGGAAGGACTGCAGGAGGGAGTAGCTCGACATGCATCATGGAGTGTTCGAAGATCGTAATCATAGTAGAGATGACCGTTGTCGAGGTCACTCCTAGTATTTAATGGAAGTAGATGCTGCAAGGGTTGTTGAGGAATAGCAGGCATTTTTCCAAATGTCGCGACGGTAAGGGGGGATGTTAATCTAGACCCGCCCAATGTAGTGATAGTGGGAGGAGGTCTGAAGAATGTTTTGATCAGAACGAGCCATAAAATGTGATAATATGGCAACTATGCATGGTAACCAATGGAGGTAGAATGTACAGAGGTTTTGGCATTTAGGGATAGAGTAGAAATACCCAGAAGTGAAAATTTGAGTAAAATTTTTGAGGTAACGTTGGGGGATACCAGTCACCACATCCGGACCGAGGGTCCGTATATAAATAGAGGGACCTTACGTATAGTTTAATCGCAAAGTTCTCCAATGATAATTCATAAGCAAAGTGAATGGGAATATCTGAACCCATCACGTGAAAGCCTGGTAGAGGCCAACCGTGAGAAAGAAGTTTATCCGTTGAAGTGAACTTGTACCGATGAGATAGGTACGAGGGAAAAGAGCCCTTGAGAGGATGGACTCTCAAGTTGTCGTTCGAAATTTTAGTAAGACTCTTCTTGGACGACTTATGTGTATGAAGGCAATATGGTGATTTTTATAAGGTTGAGGTAAATGATCCTAGGTGAGAGGAGCTAAAAGAGTTTAAATATTTAGTCAAAGAGTAAGACTGAATGTGATGGGGCTAGTGCAAGCCATAAGTGGAAACCCACTAAGGGATTCATTGATTTGATCCTAAGTCGGGACTGTTAAGTCTAAAAGTGTGTTCTTTGTTCAGCAAAACTAAGAGAACCATGATAATAGTGTTAAAACTCAAGACTGCCAAGTCTGAGAAGAGGAATACCCTAAACCAGTCAGTGTGGCCTGGAATAAGGGGATTTATGAAAAGATGCCTTATATGGAACGTAAAACCACGCGTGATGATCTTGTCCAAAGTTATTTAAGGGAATAATAAGTCCGATAAGTGTTGCATTCCGGAAAGGACGAGAATGTTATGTCCGAAAACCATTTGAACCACCAAAGCGATGGACAAGGAAGTATATGGGATTTAGCCTCGAGTGAATTGGGTATATGATGATGCCTCACCTGAAAGAGGTTTGAGTTGTCATTATTCATCAATATGTGGGAGACTTCAGAGATTATGGATGTCTCATAATAATTGATTCCTGTGTGTAGGAACCTAAATGATGTGATTCAAGGTATGTCGTATGACCGTTGAACGGAGAGATAGAGCTCACTGTTGTAATTAGTGCTAAGGAATTAGTGATAGTATAAACGCAGTGCCACATGACTCCTTTAGAAATATTGGAGTATGGTTGCACATATTGTCGAGAAATGGAATTTGGGTATCTCGACTATGTGTTGTTCTGACAATGCTCAGTAAGAATGCATGGGGAGAAGTCCCTTGTTTAAGTTCAGTTACGAAAGGGGATACGACTAAATTTTTATGCATATTAGGAGAGGAGACGTTGTTAGATTCTAGGGCATTAGTGGAGCTAGTAGTGTTGTGGAGAAACACTGAAAGGCTTACTTCACCACGAAGGGATAAGTGAGACTTTGTGGGAAAGGATTTGATTTTTGGTATATAGGGAATTGAGAATACCGGCAATATTGTAGTCACATCATGTAGAAAAGGCTAGAGTTGAGGAAAAGCATGTTACGGGTGCGACGCTTGCAACGTTTGTGCAAATGAGCACGGAGAAAAGGGTATATGGGCTCTCTAGTCAATTGGCTTTCTTAGACATACGAGATAAAGGGATTAGAAAAATTACTTTTCTACACCGGTGGGGAAGTTATGAGGCAAGTCGTATCGACGAAATGGACTGAACGTCGTGAGAGCTAGTCGATGATCCAAGCTTATGTGCTGAGGGAGCCTGTATACCCTATGGGATAAAAATCAGTGGGAAGCTGTTCAAAAGTTATCTCTTGATATGGGAGACCTAACTTTTGTGAAGAAGTAACGCAAGGTGGTACCTGACTGAGTGTTGAGGGTAACTTACGTGTTACGAAAATGTTGATTCTTATAAAGTAACCAACCCCAAAAGTGCGCCAATTACGAAGGGTGCACGGATTGTAAAGTATAATATACCCAGAGAGAAAGGGGAATAGAGTACCACTTGAGGAAAGATGACGTGAGTGGGAAGCGGTGTTGAGGAAGAGACATCGTGAGAATGTCTCCAGACGCACCACTAGTTAATAAGGAAAGATAGACTCGAAATGAGCAACCGACATGTGGTAGTGAAACTACGTTTCTAATGATGGAAGGAGAAGACAGACTTATAAAATATGATGGGCTGTGAACATCATAATTAAACCAACATTTCGTTAGAGTAGTGGAATGGGCTGACCGGGATGGATTAATATGTAGTTAAAAAGGGAGAGTGCACAAGTGCACAGTACCACTCTACATGATTGTGAATCAGGATGAAATCCTAAAATTCCACCCTGTGAGAGATGGTCAGGGAGGAATAGAGAATAAAGTGTTATTTTGAGTATGTTGTGTTGCCTACGACTCAATGTTAGTGAGAAAGGATGATGATACGCCCTTATGATAGTGGAATTTTGGAAAAGCCCACTAATCAATTCATAGGTTGAATCTATACCTATATGAGCATCTTTGTAGCTAGTGTGAGACTGCCTATATGGACTGTACATAAAGTTTAGGTTCTTGAATACCTATTATGAACTTATGTATACTTTGAGGTGTGGTTCGAGGAGACATTTCGAACTTTTAGTCCTTAATGCGTGATATGAGGACATCCTATTGGGGTATGACATTTTAGAATATAAAAAGTGTGAAATATGGCTCACAAATTGTCTACTCATGTGCGATGAGATATATATATATATACTTATATTGTGCTCGAAGTGTGATTCCGAGATAATATAATCAATCACTATTGGTGATCGAGGTGGGATTCTGAGCCAATAACCCCAAAAGTGTTATAAAAGTGGGGTGATTATAAAATAAGTGTTGATAGTATATGTTATGTGTAAGACATATATACCTATTGATTTTCCTACTTATGTGCGATAATAAGTGTGCTTAAATTCTGTATTGGGGTCGATAATGTTCTGGACCAATCCATGAGGGATCGATTTGGGGTCGATGATTTTTTGAACCAAATCGATGATAAATATTGGTATCGATGGAAGGTCTGAACCAAAATATGCATTACATTTATCTTGGGGTCGAGCAATTTCTGGACCAATGTAAATGATAAAAATGTTTGGGGTCGATGATTTTGCCGGACCAATTTTCCTTATAGTATATATTGTGTGTGAAATATATACATTATAATATTCTACTTATGAGTGATAGTAGACACATGGATGTTATATATAGGGAGATATACATCAAAAGGGTAAATTAAGTTAGACATAATTATAATATATGAGATATGGATAACATGCGATAAGGGTTATAATGAAGCAAGGCATGTACTTGGGGGGACTGTCAGGATGATATTTTGATTTTTGGGTATTAGAGGATGACGTGATGTTTAAGGTCCTTAGTCTTAATACCAGTCTTACCCAAATTTCGAGGACGAAATTCCTTTGTAAGGGGGGAAGTATGTAATACCCCGTATTTCTGAATATTTCTGTTTAATTAAATTGGTGAATTAAATGAGAAAATACGGTTTAATTTAAATTATGTAAGAGAAGTAATTAAATGATATTTATTAAAAATTGTGATTATGGAGTATTAATCGAGAGATAGATACCGATTAGTATTGCCTCATTCTATTTACTTAGTGCGAGTAGTAAATAGTTACTTAACACGTGTAGATCGTTTTGGGGTGAGAACGAGTAATATTTTTAAGTGACTCAAATGATAATTTAGAGGTCACAGATGAGTCCGGAAGGGTCAAATTAGTCAAAATAGTATACCCGGGGGTACTAGTTGAGTCTCGGGGTAATTTTGGACTAATCCGAGACCGTTCGAGGGCGTTTTGGTCTTTTAACATGAGAGGGTATGAAGACCTACGAATTTGAGAGCTTTTATCAGCCATATGGAAGAGAGATTAAGGTTAGAAAACCTAAGTAAACACCTATACCATTAGAGAGAAGGAGAAAACTATTCTCAAGGCTTAGAAGTTGCTTTTGAGGAGGGTGGGATTGAATCTTGCACCCTAAGAGCCAAAGGAGGAAGGATTGAAGAAGAGAAGCACCAATCCATCATCAACTCCACGAAATCAGACCCTACTGATCATAAGGCAAGTTGTTTATTGCAAAAATTATAAAGTTATAATACCCATGTGTAGGATTTTTGAATAGTCTTGTTTAAATTAATATCTTGATAGGAGAATAATGATATTTGTACATGTTGGGATAGGAATCGCATGTAGAATGATTTAATATATGTAGAGGATTAATATTCAGATTAGACTTGATGATTAATTCGGAATAAAATCTGGATTTTGAATGAAAATATGGGAAGAACACCATAACTAGGGTTTCCAGAAATTCTGGGTTTAACTCACTATTTCTGTAAAGGAATTGGAGTTTCGATGTATTTGGCACGTTAGAAATTGTCCTAGTATATGTGGGAACATGTTAGGATCATTGGGTCGAAGTTTGGTGGACTATAATGGAGTTTGGAGATTTGTTAATGGAGGAAAAGACTAACGAAGAAGATGAACTGCGTCTATCCCTGTTCGATCGACCAGGTCGATCGATCGAACCCAGCAGTCGATTGATCGACGCAAGCTATTTTTTTCTGAATTTTTCGTATTTAAGTCTCCGTTGATTTCCGGGAATGATTCAGTATCCTAGGATTTATATTATACTTATATGGGAGTGAGAATAAGACCAGTAGGTATATTGTTGAGGTCCGATAAGGCCATTGGGTGTAGGGCTTGGATTATGGACCGACAAAAATAATCCGATTTAGTGGAGTATCAGGGAATTCGGAATTGAGTTACGAGGTGAGGTAAATTCAATTTAAGTAATAGACCAGTAGGGTAAGTAATAACTACTTAAATTACATGTGGGGGGTAACTAGGACCCTTAGAGTTGTGTGAACACTCAAATAAATGCGATTAATGAGATAAATCGTAAAGCAAAAATGGTATGGTAAATATAAGAGATTAAAATATTACGTACATATATAATTAATAGGTCGGGCGTGTACCTACTGAATTATATGGTCATTTAGGTCAAGAGAATTATACCTAAATTTACTATGTTAGGGTCGATGTGACATTCCGAACTAACATAGGGTTATTACATGTTTGGGGTCGATATAAAATGCCGAACCAAACCTTTGAACTGGTGGCGTGATGAAAGAGTCCGAGCCAGAATTTTTGTATATAAATAATTGGGGTCGATGTATCATTCCGAACCAATTCTTACTTGGGGTCGATGAATCATTCCGAACCAAGAGTCCTTTACGTGTATAAAACGGGCAAAAAAGTAATGACACATATTTAGTATATATTGTGTGTGAAATCTATACTTGATGATATTCTACTTCTGTGCATTAGTAGATTGATATATATTATGTACTTAAAGATATGTACTGAACTGGTAAGTTAAGTAGTGAAACTTAATTTCGAAGTGTAAAGTTAGATAGAGAATATCTAATTAGTAATTTTAGTAGTGAAACTAAATGAGACGTTTTGAAACCTAACATAGAGGAAATGTTACTTGTGTATTAATTAACCTTCGTGAGATGTTAATGTAATGGATGTACGGTGTGGGAAATATGAGAACTTAAGTATAGGTAAGTTCAGATGATTACTTAGTCCTAGATAGCTTGGAAGATATGGCTAGGTAGGCTAAGTGTAAAACGTTAGGTGTGCACAAAAGATGAGGGGTGAGTAAACTCAAGAGAGTGTACGAGAACCTAACATATGTAATCAATAATCGTATTTTATATTGTGATAAACGCTTGATAAATATTTTCAAAATGTTTTGAGTACTAACTCTTGCTATAAAATGTTTTCAAAACCTTTTAGGTGTCCAGCCACAGGGACGCCATGTATGATGATTTCCTCCCAAGGACTCGGAGCTGTAGTACAGTGGATGCTTACAGGATTTTGACTAGACAATATCTCTCATTCAGATCTAGTACATGATCTCACACTATTCTATGTATGGACTTGTGGTCTGGTCTTAGTCTCAGATGTTAGTTTTCAGACTAGTGGTTATTCAATTGTTGTTTTGGACTTTTAGCCAATGGTTTATTCGGTAATACTTTTGTTCTATTGTACTTTTACTTTGTTAATAGGGTTATTGTGCATGATTATTTTTACTTTGTTCTGCATGGTTGATTTATCAGTTTTAAGAAAGATAAAATTTTGGCATCGGTCTACTTTTACTTAGGGTATTAGTAATTAAAAAGTTTTCGACAGTGATGCTAAGAATGAACCATTTGAGAAACCTATTTAAATTTAATAAAGGCCTGATCACTCGATGTTTAATTAGGTGGGGTCTCACAGAAAACACAACAGTAAGTTGGGTATCATAAGAAATCAAGAGAGAGTGATTGAATTTTATATTTTAATTATTTTTTGTAACACCCCGCTTAAAATAATTATGGGTGGCCAGCCCTATACTACATTAAATCAGGAGTTTCAGATGGTCCAGTCTCAACATCAACTGTCGGTACTATATAATATAGGACCAACTACCCGATATCATATAAGCGAGATGTTAAAAATAATTTAAAACATGCAACAACTAACAAACCAACACCATAAAACTACTAATAAATAAGATACAGATGCAAGAAGGACTATGAGAAATGAAATGAATAACTATGAATGAATATTCCATAAGGAAATAAACCCGAATAAGCTGTCGGTTCACAGCCAATACAATAGCAGAAATGGAATAAATGTAAACATATATAAATATCCCTTGGGTACAAACTCGATATACAACATGAATCCTACCTAAAATTTAAAGAAGTAGGAAGCGGCTATATGATACATCCCGCAACAGTCCACACCTGTCACGGCTCCTAAGAATCTGGATAGAAGGTCATCCGGCATCCATGCGGTAGGACACCTGTAATAGTATATATATACAGGCAGGAGAGAAAAGTAAACCGGTCAGAGCCCAAGTTGTGAAAAATATTTAGCAAGTGTGTTAACTGTGCATAATAAATATCGGTGCACATATTTCATAATTAAAGTGGAATTGCACTCTCGTGGAATCCCAACTCACCTCTCATCTAAAGGCGCGCACCTATTCGCGTCCTCAATTTTATTAGTTAAATTACCCCCATTTTTAGGACAACCTAACTTATCATAGGCCTAGCCTATACCCATGAGATCTACCTTCCTAACTTAACCCAAGAATCCATCCCTTTTCTAAACACAATTAAGTATTTATTTTCAATCATAAGTGCCTTATTAGGCTTAGTGGATTCGGGTTTATACTTTAACCAATTATAATTTAATAAGTTACTCAATATGCATTTGGGTTGAAACATATGATTTAATTTCTAATTAATAAGCATGCAAAATTATTATTGACACAACTTCCCTCCAATTTCATCGTTGTGCTGCGTTTCGTGCGTGGGGTGTCTCACAAAACGAAATCCAAACAAGGAACCACCCCGTTACACTACTCCATGCCAACATCGATCCTGGAGATCCATTATGCCACACATAAATATCGACAGAACTTCTCTCTATTCTCAACAATGTACTGCATTTCGTGCGTGGGGTGTCTCGCAAAGCGAAATCCAAATAAGGAACCACCCCGTTACACTACTCTTTGACAATGTCGATCATAGAGATCGATAATGCCGTACATACCATAATTGGTAGAACTTTTCTCCAATCTCAACACTGCACTGCGTTTCATGCGTGGGGTGTCTCGCAAAGCGAAATCCAAACAAGGAACCACCCAGTTACACTACTCCTTGACAATGTCGATCCTAGAGATCCATGATGCCATACATTCCATATAATCCTACTCCTTCTATTAAATTTTAAACTACAATATGAAAACAACTAAAAATCTCCAATAATATCCTTGGGATGATGTAACCGAAATGTTCCTTAAATGCGATACATCAATCCCCATCAATCTAGTACACCATAATCATCCAAGATGTACTCCACAATGATACCATATCCTTTTTATCTATAGGATATATAAATATATATATATATATATAGGCATTTTATTCTAACCATATATATATACACACACCATCATCAAATCCCATGACCATGTATACATACCATATATGATGTACAAAGGCCATGCACAGATAAATACCAGGCTATATATAGCGCCGATAAACTGCATCAATGCTATCATCTTCCCAGTGCCCGGCTCACGTAGCAATACTAGGGCCACCATGGTGGGACTAAAGGACACCCATCTCGTGGTAAACTCACGCACACGACATCCCGAGAAGCGGTCATAGCTCCAAACCGGCAATGAGACGAAACATACCCACCACGTATCATCCCAAAAATATAAAAATGTAAATCACATTATAACACACGGGACGACTATGACCTGGGGAATATTCACACCCTGCTTTTCTAGCCAGGATGCTCACCCTCTACGTGCGCAACTTCCCAATGATAGCATGAGCGGGGTATACTTAACCAAATAAGTATATATACCATTCACATGTATAATATATATATATGCATCCATATGATCCAATCATATAATTAAACTTTAAACCATCATATAAGATTTAAGTATCCATACCACATATGTCCACAACATAAATATATCCATATTTTCATATCTATATAGATATAACACATATTCACATATCTTTATATATGTATACAAACTATGTCTCGTTCACATGTATAAGATATCTAAACTCGGCTATAAGTATATATAGTCCTCAATATACAAGCCGTCACCACAAATTCATTTAATTTACCTCGATATGTGAATACAATCCCTCACTTGAAACATATTCAATCATTTTTCTCCCAAAATCATATGTATTTATATATACGTATATATTCAACCTTAGGGTTATCACCCAAAATTTTGTGTAGGAACCCATCACTACAGATTTCATCCATATTCGAAAGTACATAATTACCTTTAGTACTATTTAACCATAGGCACATATATGACTTAGTAGTCTAAAACCTCAATTTATTCCAACCTCGTTTGAAGTATTGGAATCCCACCCAAGGTTTAATAGTTCTAATAAACTCTAAATCTTATTACGTTCATAATTTATTCCTTAAGTCTATACTCCTCAAGGATGCACAACATCTTCTCTCGTCGGTCCTCAATCATATATAAACTCACTTAGGACCTCGAGTTAGAACTCCCGTCCTCAGTGAGATCCCCCACTATACCTAAAGGTATCCATTTTAATACACGTATAGGCAAAAGAGACTATCCCTACTCCATTTATGACCATTTCATGATAATTCACCTCTATCATGATAAAAACAATCTGCCAATCAATTAAGTCCCATGTTCCTTTCATTATTAAAAGAGGCATACCATCCTCCTAAATCAATTTAACATAGGCCTGTAAGCCCCTATTCGACCTAGGGCCCTATTCCCTAGATCTAATATCGTAACCCTTCATATTGAGCCCATTACGAAAGCCCCTAAGAATAAAACTCCAAATGAAAAAGGGGTAAAGAACTCCAAACTTTGGGCTAAAAACAGGGGACCGGTCGACCGGTCCCATACCCCGGTCGACCGCGGGTCCAAAATTTTGCCTACGAAGGAATGCAGTAGGCTTTTTCCCTAAGGCGCGGTCGACCGGTCCCCAGACCGTGGTCGACCGGTCATACCAGATATTCTGGCCGATTTCCCTTTCTCAACAAAACCCACGAAATTATTACCCTAAAATCTCCATTCTAACCTCCAAATCTTTATCACAACATGGTTCCAAGCAAAATAAATCAACCCAAAGTTGATCCCAACCATTTCTACACCATTAAACCCATATTTAAACATTAATTTCAAGATTGAACCCAAAAATTTAGGTTTTGATGTTAATACCCAAAAATCCATTTCTTTAACCCACAAATTATGAAATGAAATACACAAATAGCTATTTAGCAAGATTAAACACTTGCCTCAGATTTGTAGAGGTTGGATCGTCCTCGATGTCGAGGTTGGACCGGAAATCTCCAAGCTCTCCTTCCTCTCTCTCTTCCTTTATTCTTCTTTCCTTCTTCCTTTCTCTTTCTCTCTTTCTCTAATTGAGAAGGATTAATCCGTAAGCCTCTTAAGCCTTAAAACAAAAGTCCCAAATTTTATATGTTAATACACACTTTAAATGACTCGTTTACACCAATTCGAGTCAAACTAACTTAAAAATATTCCGGAGCCGAAATAAAACCCAATGACAGTCATTTTTACTATCTCGACCCTTCTGGGATCACTAGTACCCTCAAAATCATCATCCGGAATACTTTAAAACGTCCTCTATTTTTGGACTTAAATTCCCAATTTTTAGAATTCTCCAATTCAATTAAATTTTATTTTCCCAAAACTTTAATTTCTCAGTCTCAGAATCATGGGGTGTTACAATCTTCCCCCCTTACGAAAAATTCGTCCACGAAATTTAAGATGTGCCTAGGACCTCAATCTCTTCTATTCCTTACATCAACCCTTAGGATCACTATACCGAATCCTTTCTAGTTCTCACATCGAACCATATAGATTATTAAAACAAATAACTACCCCGGGGCGCCCATACACCACGTACCCGAGCTTTCACTCGAAGAATTATCATCAGACTCCATTTGCCTCAACTTGAATATAAGTATCATCAATATATTCTATAATAACATACTAAATATATATATATATAAGTTTAAAAATTCCCAATGGTTAAACTCTCCTCAATTCCTGACGCTAGCTGCCTTCATGCGGGGGAGGTCTCGCAAGCGAAATCCAAACAAGGAACTCTCCCAATACACTACTGTGTAGCTAGGTCGGGGATTGAGGTTAGTTAAACTAGGGTTTAAGTTTTATAAAAGATTTTTATATTTCAAATACTGCCCGAAGGCCTACGTAACAATAAATAATATAAATAAATTCCGCATCTTCCAACACGCCAAACAAACACCTTATGTTTAGGACATAACGTCTCAACAAATACAACACTATAACCAATACCTAGTTCTCAAAACTAGCACATCTATGAGCTAAATTATCTGCTTAACATACACCTACTAAACTTTGAATCTCACAAATCTAAAACTTCTTTACATTACATTAACGCTTTTCCATAATATAAGTCTCCCCTCTTAGGCGCACTATAATCACATGCCCTACCTGCCCATAAGAAAAAAGTCTTATAGTCACTATTCAATGAACCTTGACATTCCACACCTCAGGAATTCAATATTATAACTCTCGACGTTCCCGGTATCGAACAAAGTATGACTTAAACCCAAAGAAAGGTATTCTACTTTATACTTCCATAACCCCATGGTTTTACTTTATCCTTGAATCCCTATTTAAAGTCCTCTACTCCTTACAGGACCATCGTTCTTCCTAAACCTATTTCTTCACAAGAGAAACATCTTCCCCAAAATCCTTCCTAACATTTTGAAGGATAAAACGTAATTGTAACTACCAAAAATTCCCTCAGTCCTACTTAACGAAACCGAGTCTCCAAATTTCTTACTCCCTCTTCCCAAAAGGCAATACTCCTGATATTGGGTCAACTCCACACACCTTACATCGATAAAAGTCACCAATACCAGGTTTCCTAACAAAGGTGACGGGTTTCTCCATCTAAGCCTCCCAAGGACTACACTAATCTCTCCTCAGACTTACTTTACTAAGTCCAAGGTTTGCCATTCGAGTAAATTTTCCTTTCTTACTCAAATGCTGATAAATCACCTTAAACCACTGCTAGGGATTTCCTTAATAATCTCCGCCGGGATCAAGAAAAATAAATACCCCCGATTAAAGAGTACCCAAAATATGTTATGTCCTATCCTTTCCTAGACGACAAAATCTAGGCGACGTCTGAAATGAAGCAAGAGAAACTGTTATCAGAACGCCAATCAAGTGAATATACTTCACAGAAGAAAACAACGCAGTGAACACAACAGTCCTAATTGTAGGGCTTTATGTCAAGAACATTAACGGAAGAATGCAGAAAACTCGCACAGATCCTAAGGACTCTAGAACCTGATGCTCTGATACCATCTGTAAGACCCCGCTTAAAATAATAATGGGTGGCCAACCCTATACTACATTAAATCAGGAGTTTCAGATGGTCCAGTCTCAACATCAACTGTCGGTACTATATAATATAGGACTAACTACCCGATATCATATAAGCGAGATGTTAAAAATAATTTAAAACATGCAACAACTAACAAACCAACATCATAAAACTACTAATAAATAAGAGAAAGATGCAATAAGAACTATGAGAAATGAAATGAATAACTATGAATGAATATGCCATAAGGAAATAAACCCGAATAAGCTGTCGGGTCACAGCCAATACAATAGCTGAAATGGAATAAATGTAAACATATATAAATATCCCTTGGGTACAAACCCGATATACAACATGAATCCTACCTAGAATTCTAAAGAAGTAGGAAGCGGCTATATGATACATCCCGTAACAGTCCGCACCTGTCACGGCTCCCAAGACTCTGGATAGAAGGTCATCCGGCATCCATGCAGTAGGACACCTGTAATAGTATATATATATACATGCAGGAGAGAAAAGTAAACCGGTCAGAGATCGAGTTGTGAAAAATATTTAGCAAGTCTGTTAATCGTGCATAATAAATATCGGTGCACATATTTCATAATTAAAGTGGAATCGCACTCTCGTGAAATCCCAGCTCACCTCTCATCTAAAGGCGCACATCTATTCGCGTCCTCAATTTTATTAGTTAAATTACCCCCATTTTTAGGACAACCTAACTTATCATAGGCCTAGCCTATAGCCATGAGATCTACCTTCCTAACTTAACCCAAGAATCCATCCCTTTTCTAAATACAACTAAGTATTTATTTTCAATCATAAGTGCCTTATTAGGCTTAGTGGATTCTGGTTTATACTTTACCAATTATAATTTAATAAGTTACCCAATATGCATTTGGGTTGAAACATATGATTTAATTTCTAATTAATAATCATGCAAAATTATTATTGACACAAATTCCCTCCAATTTCAACGCTGCGTTGCGTTTCGTGCGTGGGGTGTCTCGCAAAGCGAAATCCAAACAAGGAACCACCCCGTTACACTACTCTTTGAAAATGTCGATCATAGATATCCATAATGCCGTACATACAATAATTGGCATAACTTTTCTCCAATCTCAACACTGCACTGCGTTTCATGCGTGGGGTGTCTCGCAAAGCGAAATCCAAACAAGGAACCACCCCGTTACACTACTCCTTGACAATGTCAATCCTAGAGATCCATGATGCCATACATTCCATATAATCCTACCCCTACTATTAAATTTTATACTACAATATGAAAACAACTAAAAATCTCCAATAATATTCTTGGGATGATGTAACCGAAATGTTCCTTAAATGCGATACATCAATCCCCATCAATCTAGTACACCATAATAATCCAAGATGTACTCCACAATGATACCATATCCTTTTTATCTATAGGATATATATATATATATATATATAGGCATTTTATTCTAACCATATATATATATACACACCATCATCCAATCCCATGACCATGTATACATACCATATATGATGTACGAAGGCCGTGGACAGATAAATACCCGGCTATATATAGCGTCGATAAACTGCATCAATGCTATCATCTTCCCAGTGCCCGCCTCACGTAGCAATACTGGGGCCACCATGGTGGGACTAAACGACACCCATCTCGTGGTAAACTCACGCACACGACGTCCCGGGAAGCGGTCATAGCTCCAAACCGGCAATGAGACGAAACATACCCACCACGTCTCATCACAAAAATATAAAAATGTAAATCACATAATAACACACGGGACGAGTATGACCTGGGGAATATCCACACCTTTCTTTTCTAGCCAGGATGCTCACCCTCTACGTGCGCAACTTCCCAATGATAGTATGAGCGGGGTATGCTTAACCAAATAAGTATATATACCATTCACATGCATAATATATGTACATCAATATGATCCAATCATATAATTAAACATTAAACCATCATATACGGTTTAAGTATCCATACCACATATGTCCACAACATAAATATATCCATATTTTCATATCTATATAGATATAACACATATTCACATATCTTTATATATGTATACAAACTATGTCTCATTCACATGTATAAGATATCTAAACTCGGCTATAAGTATATATAGTCCTCAATATACAAGCCGTCACCACAAATTCATTTAATTTACCTCGATATGTGAATACAATCCCTCACTTGAAACAAATTCAATCATTTTTCCTATGACGAATAGTCTCCCAAAGTCATATGTATTTATACATACATATATACTCAACCTTAGGGTTATCACCCAAAATTTTGTGTAGGAACCCATCACTACACATTTCATCCATATTCGAAAGTACATAATTACCTTTAGTACTATTTAACCATAGGCACATATATGACTTAATAGTCTAAAACCTCAAATTATTCCAACCTCGTTTCAAGTATTGGAATGCCACCCAAGGTTTAATAGTTCTAATGAACTCTAAATCTTATTACGTTCATAATTTATTCCTTAAGTTTATACTCCTCAAGGATGCACAACATCTTCTCTCGACGGTCCTCAATCATATATAAACTCACTTAGGACCTCGAGTTAGAACTCCCGTCCTCACTGAGATCCCCCACTATACCTAAGCGTATCCATTTTAATACACGTATAGGCAAAAGAGACTATCCCTACTCCATTTATAACCATTCCATGATAATTCACCTCTATCATGATAAAAACAATCCGCCAATAACTTAAGTCCCATGTTCCTTTCATTATTAAAATAGGCATCCCATCCTCCTAAATCAATTTAACATAGGCCCACAAGCCCCTATTCGACCTAGGTCCCTATTCCCTAGATCTAATATCGTAACCCTTCATATTGAGCCCATTAAGAAAACCCCTAAGAATAAAACTCCAAATGAAAAAGGGGTAAATAACTCCAAACTTTGGGCTAAAAACAGGGGACCGGTCGACCGCGGGTCCAAAATTTTTCCTACGAAGGAATGCAGTAGGTTTTTTTCCCTAAGGCGCGGTTGACCGGTCCCCAGACCGCGGTCGACCGGCCATACCAGATATATTGGGCTGATTTCCCTTTCTCAACAAAACCCAAGAAATTAATACCCTAAAATCTCCATTCTAACCTCCAAATCTTTATCACAACATGGTTCCAAGCAAAATAAATCAACCCAAAGTTGATCCCAACCATTTCTAAACCATTAAACCCATATTTAAACATTGATTTCAAGATTTAACTCAAAAATTTTAGGTTTTGATGTTAATACCCAAAAATCCATTTCTTTAACCCACAAATTATGAAATGAAATACACAAATAGATATTTAGCAAGATTAAACACTTGCCTCAGATTTGTAGAGGTTGGATCGTCCTCGATGTCGCGGTTGGGCCAAAAATCTCCAAGCTCTCCTTCCTCTCTCTCTTCCTTTCTTCTTCTTTCCTTCTTCCTTTCTCTTTCTCTCTTTCTCTAATTGAGAAGGCTTAATCCATAAGCCTCTTAAGCCTTAAAACAAAAGTCCCAAATTTTAAATGTTAATACACACTTTAAATGACTCGTTTACAGCAATTCGAGTCAAACTAACTTCAAAATATTTCGGAGCCGAAATAAAATCCAATGACAGTCAATTTTACTATCTCGACCCTTACGGGATCACTGGTACCCTCAAAATCATCATCCGGAATACTTTAAAACGTCCTCTATTTTTGGACTTAAATTCCCAATTTTTTGAATTCTCCAATTTAATTAAATTATATTTTCCCAAAAATTTAATTTCTCAGTCTCAGAATCATGAGGTGTTACATTTTTCAACTTCAAAAATAAAAATGTAAAAGTTGATATGGGTTGAAATGGTGAAAAAGGAAAAAAAAAGAAGTTTATACTAAATTACAACTAATTAAAACGAGAGTCGAGATCGTGTCCCCTCCATCGTCTAAACAACGAATAATTAGAATTTCGGTTTGAAAATATTTAACTGATAATTTTTAGTTAATTAGATATTTTAGTGTTCAAAGAGTCAATAGAACTTTTACATTCTTCAACTCACATTGTAAAACTTTTAAGATTTTATGGAAATCTTTATTCTCATTTTCCAACAAAAGGAGACTCGAACTAAGAAATCCATGTTGATCTTCAATATTGCCCATAAGGTACCTTCTATATTAAGTGAAACATTTGTTTTCCACATTTTTTTAATTTGGAGGAAGTTTTCAACAATCTCTTCGTAAGCCTAGCGTTTTAATGAAAGAGTTTGTCATAATATTATTAAAGGTCACTATCCTCTTTATCTAAAGAATCATCTCCAGAATAGCCAAAAGAAGATAAAGTGTCAATCTTCGAAGAAAATTTATCATTAGTCGATGAAGGTTATAATAAATTTTTACCATTTTAGGAACCACCATCTAAAGAGATGAAATTATATGTCGTTGTAACAACATCCACAAAAAGATCTACATCTAAGACCATATTTTTAATCTCCATATTAAGACAGAAATGCACAATCTACCTCTAGGTTTTTTAACCTTAACAAAAGAGAACAAACCTCTGATATCAAATGAGAGTGTGTATTGCTTATCGATATGGAGGCCCGACCAAAAATTTATTTTTCACATATAAAGTATTATGCTAAACTATTTACCCAAATTTTAATCAACCAATTTTAAGCTTTATTTTTCTTAAGCATGTGGATGATCAAAGATACGAAATATGTAAACGATATAATAATAACAAATTTATGAGGAAAAAAACCCGCTAACGAAAAAAATCTTAGGCCAAATGCAACAATCTCATTAAACTAGGTAAATATTTATAGAGAGGATTAACAATTTACACTCCAATCCGCACTAACTCACACCTTTACTTTTTTTCTACCAAATTGTAGAAAGTCGGAGCCTCCTATGTGTCAATGGATAATCTCAACATCACAATGTCATGAGACATGTAAAAAAAATTCACAAGCCTTTGTCTTTAAACTGTGTAGATCACACACGATATGAACCCCAATGAAGAACCTCAAATATCACAATACTTCTTGTCGGGAGAAAGACCCAAAGTGTATAGCAATTTTGTTTTATGAAAATGAGTTCTTGATGAAAATACTCATCTTCTTTTATATTAATTAACCTCTAAAAAGAGAGATGAACTAGGTTTTGAAATGAATTCACTTTTTTTCACAAGTGTGTTCATATCTTCTTATAAATAAGAAGGAAAATAATACACACTTCATGACTCTCTTGATATTTTGCTCTTGAAAGATATGGTAATTTTTTTGATATGAAGATCATTCATGGTTTAAATAAGGAAACCCACAAAAATGGGTTTCCCAATTACAATGAAAATTCAAAGGACACATCTCTTACACAATGCATGTGTGAGAGAGTGTTTGGTGACTACTAAGTCTAATCAGTAGCCAAAAAGGTGATTTTTGCACAAATATCTAGAATATCTCCAAAAATATTTATGATAGATTCGTGAATCTCTATGAGGCATTGGAGGTGTCACTCCAGCGAAGACGAGCATCACTGGAGCAAACCTGCGCGATGCAAGTCGCGTATCTATTCGAAGTAAGGGAAGTGTCGCTATATTGAAGGTGTCTTTGTGGTAATGCTTTAGTGATAAGCTTCTCGTGCCAAGTACCAGAGTTTTTTTTCCAAAAGAACTGGTTCCATTTTTGCTTTAGCGACGAAAATTTTCGCTGCAGGGAAACACGTTAGTTTCACTCAATTTTCCTTATTTTTAAAATTTTTACAAAAATTTGTTATACAAGATATATCAAGGTAGAAAAACCTCAATATTATATACAATGTTTTTTACCAAGACTTTTCGAAATAGGTTTGTAAAAATAAGTTACATGTGTGAGGGGATTCTCCAATTTACCATTCATCTAATAATGTCATATATGTGGTAATGAGGATGTTTGAGAAATGGATTCAATATCTTGAATGTTGATGAAGATTTATGGAGAGGTAAATAAGGGACCCAAAGTGTTTTGGATAGCCTAAATAAGACAAATACCTATGAGAGAACAAATGAGCATATGAATACTCTTACATTAGGATATATAATGAAACTTCCACAACTTGTAACTTTAATAAAATTACAACCTTTTTGGATTTAATCTCCACCACAATTTTATTGTAATGAAATTGCAACCATATAAGATTTATACAAATAAATTAAATATACATGTTTCTTGTGGCTTCAGTCTTGGTGTGCAATAGTTCAAAATTTTATTACTCGACTTGCCCTAATCTGTATTGAAAATGTTTATAAAAGTTCATATTTTTTAATCGAAGATCAAATATAATCACATAAACTACAAAGAATTCAAGGATCAACTAAAAGCATGAAGAATAAAAAAGGATGTAAAATAACAAAATACCTTAGTGATGTGAGGTTTTTATCAACCTTTAGAGAAAGAGAAGAAATTGGGCTTATTCTTACAAACTAAATACCCAAATATTAGCAACATATCATGGTGCATTCCAAGAACCGATATTGTACACCCATGTTAGAATAGAAAAAAAATAGTTTATATAGATATAATAATGTAAAACCCAACCAATAATATCACATTTCAATGATTAATATGGTACGCTTCCAATAACATATAATAAAAAATCTTATAAATTTACTAATCAATCAAACAATATTATAAAGTAAGACTTACCAAAAGCACTTGCACAACCTTTGATAAATCATCCTCCACAATTTGTTGTTTTAATAATAATAAAAATGATTTTTACATTCCACATGGGTCCAATAAAAAATAATCCATGTAAAAAAAACTTTACTCCTTGCTAATAATATAAAAGTTATTAACACTCAATGTAAGTGATACTCACAAAATTGAAAAGTTGAGGATATATACCACATTAATCAATGAAACTACCTCAGTATCCTTCTTCATATGTATGTAGAACATTCGTAATTTCAAGACCCACCCAACAATAATATTTATGTCTATCAATTTAACAATCACTCAAAAAATAAACGCACTAGCATCCATACTTGTATGAAGATTTTATAATAGAAACTTCAGAGTTCACAAATTAGGTGTGCCATCTTTATACGAATAACTTTCATATATAAAAATTGTGTACTTTTGGTATTATGATTTTAGACCAATATTTAGAAATAGATAAAATAAAATATATGGAAATTCATATCATTTGCGTTTTTATGTACATCGACTATTAAGTTCGGATTTAACACCCATGGGAATATATGTACAACATCATAAGAGTCGAAAACAAATATTTGTTCAACATCAAATGGAAAGAATGTTCTTCTCAAAATATGGAGATTTCATAAACAAAAATTATTTAATACATACTTACGCAAAGATATCTCAGAACTTCATTTTTTGTGTGAGGATGTGGCACCAATCTGAATTATTATTGTGCTTTTACATTTTTCAAATTTAAAAAATTCTCTATTATACTGTATAAATATTTAATTTGAGACCACTTATTTATTCAAGATGGATAAATCGTGGATGCATCGGTTGTCACATAATATAGGGAAGGGGTAATATATTTTCTCCAATTTACTAAAAGAAATGTAGATAATAATGACTATGAATGATGCCTCTGCACACTTTGTGGGAGTTCCTTCAAATGGAGCATAAAAGAGATAAAAGGCCATCTATTCATAAACGATATTGGCCAAAGTTAGAGTACACGGATTTGGAACGGGGAAGGTTCTCATGTAGTTTCACCACGATACAATATGGATGAGTGGGTCTATAAAGATAATTTTAGGCAGACTATAGAAGATGTTAATTGTACATTGGAGATAGTGAAACTTCAAATGAGGTCTTCATCGGAACTCCTAAAAAATTCCAGAAGATAATTGAAAATTCTCACAAGCCTTTATACAAAGGTTGTAAGAAGTTTACAAAGTTATTAGCATTGGTGATTCCATTCAATTTGAAATTAATGAACGGGTGGACAGATACAAGTTTTTCAACATTGTTGGAATTATTTGCAAAAGTGCTCCCAAAAGAAATGAATTCCTTTATCCACCATAAAGGCACTGAAGAGACTATCAATGTTTGGAGTGGGATATGAAAAAAAATAACAGACCCTAATGATTGCATACTTTATAAAAAATGAGTACAAATACATATTACAAATCCTACTTGTGGAACATCGACATATTAGTTAAAAAAGAATACAACTGAGATGATGATGGGTGTTCCTATAAAACTTACATAGTATCCCCCATCCCAGGTTTAAAAGAAGTTTTAATTTTCACAAACCTCAAAGAATTTGTCATGTCATACAAATGGAAGGGAGGTTGATGACAACTTGCGTCACCCTGCCAATTCCCCGGTATGGATGTCGGTAGATACTAAGTGGTCAGAGTTTGGAAAAGAACTAAGAGACCTTTGACTAGCACTATCAACAGATGGAATTAAACATTATAGTAGGAGTAGGTACAGTTATTGGTTAATCATGTTGATAACCTATAACCTTGAATTGTCACTAAGAATAAAGAGAGAAAAAGTAATGTTAACAATATTGATATCTAGTCCCTGATAATCGGGAAATGACATTGCTGTTTTTCCTAGCACCATTAATTGATGATTCAAAAACCTTATGGGAAGATGGAGTCAAGGATTATAGTGTTTGTCGATTTTTTTACATTTATAGTTGTACTGCCATGGATTATTAATGATTTACCTAAATATGAGAATTTATGCAGTTGTGTTGTGAAGGGATACTTTGCCTCTCAAATTTATGATGAAGAATTTGATTTTGTTCTATTATCACGTTCTAGTGAGAACATATATGCACCGGGTAAAATATTTCTTCCAAACAATCATCCATTTCAAAAATCGAATAAGGCTTTCAATGGTCGTTAGGAGTTTTGAGAGCAAGCTAAATCGTTAAATCGTGAGCAAATACAAAAAAATGTCGAAGGGATAACGACATATTTTGGAAAGAAGGTGGATCTAGAAGACACATTGAAGAAAGGGACAAATTCATATCGAGGGAAGAAGGTTGGATTGAAAGAAACAATAAAATCAAAGTGGATAGGGGTGAAGACAGTGTGGATCCTCCAAATATTAGAAGAAAATAAGAATGTTTGCGATAGCATCATAGGTAGCTTACTTAACATTCCTGAGAAAATAAAATGTGGAGTTAAGATTCGCCTTGGTCATGTAGATATGGGTTTAAGGAAGAAAATGTCACCATAATAAAAGGGAAAACGAACTTATTTAACATCTACATGTTATACATTATCAAGAGAAGAGAAAATATGGGTTTGTGAGACACTACTTTAGCTTCAAGTCCGAGATGGGTACTCATCAAATTTTAGTTACCTTGTTTAATTACAAGAGTTTAAATTATTTGTTCTTAAATCCCATGATTGTCACATATGAATGAAAGCCTACACAGTTAGATATGGCAACCCACTGGCACTACCCTTGGCAGCCTACTTCCAAGAGAGAAAACTCAATCTTAAATATGTTCAAAGTTGAAAATTTCAAACACAAAGTCATGAATTAATATTCGTGCATTTTCTATGAATAAAACAACAAATATTACTATTTTGGATATCTTATGTTGATTAACACTATTAAGAACATATGTTTAATGCATTCAAACATCCCGCTTTCATAGTTAACTAAAGAATACTGAAAATATTTTCAATTAGTTGAGACTAATCTATTTTTCTTTTCCTAAATTTTTTTGACTGATATACAAAATTCTTATTTGTTTGGTTCTAAGAATTTGAATATGCTGAAAAATATTGTTATATATGAAGCTAGACATGTATAAAGAAGGGGATTTGCAGTCTCATTCCATGAATAATATGGGGAGACCAAAAGAAAATCCAAAAAATGAGAACCACGAAGTAAGAAGTGTGTCCATTTTAAAACAGTTCAACAAATGTTACAATTGTGTTCGTGAAGTCGCTAATATACAAAGGATGGTGAAAAACACACAATCCATTTTTTTCAATTTTTCCAAACTAAATTCATTTTACAAATTAACCCAAATTACTAAGAACTGATTTTAAACCGATTTTTGTGTAAACTAGTTTTAGCCACTTTTATTTTATCCTAAAACATGCATCTAGGTGATAGCAGAACAGAATAAAATAAATAATCACACAATGCCCGATGTATGAGGAAAACCCTTAGATAACCCATCCAAGCAAAGTCCACTAAGTATGGAATTACAAAGGACACCAAAGAAGAGTTATATGACAACCCGCTCAAAATAACAACGGGTGGCCAACCCTATACTAAAATAATCAGGAATCGCAAGTGGATCATTCTCAGCATCAACTGACGATCCTAACAATAAACACATCTAACCACCCATTATATTAAAAGAGGATGTCACAAATTTGAAAACATTTATTTAACACCAAATAAAACCAACCATGCAACCATTAACCAACAATGCAACATCTAAGTATGATGAGTTATACCTACAAGCTCCAATAGTATAAAAGAGTACAACACAATGTAAAAAGTAAAATACCCGAATATGCTGTCGGGTCACAGATAATACAATAATCTGAGAGAGAAAATATGAAAGTGCTACACTACAACACTTGGGCATAAACCCGTTATATAAACTGAATCCTAATCTAGATACACAAAAGATAGGAATCGACTATAACAAGATGCCGCAACAGTCCGCTACTGTCATATCTCCATGAATACACTGGATGGATAACCACGATGGCATCCTTGCGGAGCAACACCTAAAGTAATACAATATATATCCATGGTAAGAAAAATATAAACGGGTCAGAGCCCGAGGTGAAAACATTTTATACCAAGTGCATTAAAATGCATAATAATTATAATGCATTATGACATGATTAAGGTGGAGTCGCACTCTCCATAAAATCCAACTCACCCCTCAACTAAAGCGTGCAAATAAACGTATGCACGTGATCTCCAAATAAATGCCCAAATCTATCTAGGCCAGTAAATGTAACTTAAAACCCAATTTAAATATTCATTTAAAAACCATCTAACTTATCTCTCAATTTACACTTATCTATATTCCATCTAAGACAAATACTTCAATTTCAAATCTTATTGATCTCATTTATCTGATCACCTTCTTAGCATATGAAGCTTACACAACCATTTTCTTTTATTAACATATATAATACATAAACATTCTCTTTTACTAGAATTTCTCATATTCTAGTTATGCCATCATTATGCATATAAACATGTATGAGTTATTAGCATCCAAGTGCCAAGGACTAAACTACTCCAAATTCTCAATACTGCACTGCGTTTCGTGTGTGGGACGCCTCGCAAAGTGAAAGCCAAACAAGCAACCCCCCCGAGACACTACTTCTGGCAATATTGATTATCAAGATTCGTTATGACCTTAATGCATGATTCATGTGACCCAAATTCTTATTATTCAATTTTAATTAATTTATTTTTATTCCCAATTCTCAACAGTGCACGGCGTTTCGTGCGTGGGACGTCTCGCAAAGTGAAATCCAAACAAGGAACCCCCCCGATACAGTACTCCTGGCACTGTCGATCGTCGAGATACATACTATATATAACTATGAGCATTAAGGACTAACTTCTCCTCACTCCCAACATTACACTGCGTTTCTTGCGTGGGACGTCTCACAAAGCGAAATCCAAATAAGGAACCCCCCCGATACACTACTCCTTGGCAATGTTGGTCGTTGAGGTCCACTATGCCCTCGATACCCAATGAACTAATCACAACAACATATAATAACCATCTGGACGGGCTATAACTTGAGGACGCAGGGTCTCAATGCTATCATCTTCCAGAGAATCACTCATATTCCATCCTGGGGACCACCAGTGGGACTAAATATCACCCACTTCGCGGCCAACTCACACACACAACGTCTGAGAAGCGGTCATAGTACCTAACCGACAAGTGACAACAACACATACACACGACTTCTCACCCCCAAAAAATATAATGTATATCATATAAAAACACCATGGACGACTATGACCTGGGGAATATCCACACTCTGCTCATGGAGCCAGGGTGCTCACCCTCAACGCGAAACTTCCCAATGATAGCAAGGAGGGGGTATGCTTCACTTACATACATATATCATTAACATAAGATATACATATATCATCACATCACATAAGTATATACCATCATATAAGGTATATATATCACATAGTTTTCAAATTCATAGTACGCTCTTAGGCGTAGTTGAATCAATATCATTATTTAGTACATTTCTCTCTCGATAAACTAACCGTCAATAACTCACATAACTTCCCCACTTAGTATACACTATACTATTTCTCACTTGAAGCTCACACATCCTTTTTATTTATGAATTGTCTCTCAATTCTATTCATGTTGAGGATATTCTCTATATCCTAATACACTTCAATTTGCATTTCTCATTAATGTGAGACATCTCCCAAGTTAATCACTATTAAGGATATTTTCTATATCCATATGCACATCAATAAGCATTTAGAATTCTCAATCCATAATATGGTTCAATCAATTATATAAACGTTTAAAGTTATCACATTTGGGGTTTGATTCTAAAATCCAATATCACTAAGTGCATTCTCACACTTTAATATAATTTCGTAATTATCTCCAAATAGAATTTTCAACGATAGTGGGCTTCCCCACTTAGTATATACGACATTCTATAATCGGTATTTCTCGAATTAAGTCAACATAACTCCAATAAATTTATTATAAGGGAAACTCCCTAAGAATATCTAAAACATACTTCACATTACTCCTATAGAGTTCCCCAATCGATAACATCGAACGAAACGGAATAAAATTCTCCCTAGAAAAACATCCCTCAAAATGCCCTGTTTCCGAATCGATTCGGGCCAAATCCGAATCAATTTGGCCCTGCGAATCGATTTGGCCTCCAAGGCGAATCGATTCGGGTCATAAGACCTAAGACTCTGTCTCAGGCCAAATCGATTTGGCTGGGGTCCGAATCGATTCGGTCACTCAGACCTGGGCACCTGCAACTATCCGAATCGATTCAGTAAGGGGCCGAATCGATTCGGCTCCTCATAAATCTCAAAAATGGCTACTTTTTCAAAGCCAAAAATTCCCAAAATTCATTTTAATCATCTCCTCTTCATTTCTCTTCAACCCAATCACATATATAATGTTAAAATTCATACAAGAACACATTTCAACAAATTTTATACCCTCAAAATCATTTATACACTACAAATCTAAGATTTTCCCAAAAAGTTAGGTTTTAACAAACTAAACCTAAAACCCATAAATTTGATCCACAATTCATGAAATAAATGGTACAAAACAATTATTCAGCAAGTTTAATCACTTGCCTCAAGTTCGTAGGGTCTGATTCGTCCTTGAGATCGCGTAATGGCCGGAAATCCCACTTTCTCTCTCTTTTTCTTCTTCTTCTTTCCTTCTTCTTCTCTCTTTATTTCTTTCTATTTCTCTTTCTCTCTAAGGAGATTTGTTTCTCCCGTAGGATTTTAAGCCTTGTCTCCCAAGGTACACACTTTAAATAGTAATATACACTTTAAATGACTCGGTAGCTTTAATTCGAGCCAACCAAACTTAAAATATTTCGGAACCTAAATAGACCCCAAGTACAATCATTTCGACTTTCTCGACCCTTCTGGAAACGACTACAACCTCAGAATTTCCATTCGAAACACTTTCTAACACCTTCAAAATTTGACTTCAAATGCCAATTTAATTATTCTCCAATAAAAAATGAAATGTATTTCTCCCAAAATAAATTAATTATCATCCCAAAAATCTCGAGTTGTTACATACTTCCCCACTTATAAGAATTTTGTCCTCGAAATTAAGCGAAGCCTAACTCTCCGAAGCTCAACTAGTTCCTACTACACTTATCCTCCCTAACACACTGCCCAAACTTGTAACTTCCCAGAACGAATTATTTTAATTTATTATGAAACCAATTTTAACTACTAGGGCGCCCATACACCCTTTATTCGAGCGTTACTCGTATGAACATAATTAGGCTTCTCTTTCCTCAAAATTTCCATCATTCTATAGTTACATAAATTATACTAGCATATTAATAGTGTAAAAATTTTGAATGGTCCAAAGAAATAACTCCTCTCAATTCCTGACATTCGCCACTTTCATGCGGGGGAGGTCTCGCAAGCGAAATCCAAACAGGGAACCCTCCCAATACACTAATATGTAGCGACGTCGGGGATTGAGAATTTGTTAGATCAGGACTACAGTTTAAAATATTTTTATAAAAATCATTCTGATATGGCCCAAAGGCCTATAAAATAAATTTTATTTTAAAAACATTTTATTTTTAAAACGGTTTATGTCTTTCCTCATATATATAAAATACCTTATGCCCATAACATAAGGTCTTAACAATCATCATAAACATAGTCAACATACAACTCACAAAAATTAGCATAACTATGGGCTAAAATTCCCTGCTCCTCAACAATTCACAAATTCTGAACTCTTTTCAGAAATATTATCTTATTTCATATTAACATATGTCCATTTATTAGGCTCTTCCATATCTAGAATACAACAATTATATAAGTCTTACATGACTAAATAAAAATAAGTAGTTTTTATCATTTCTACTTAACACACAATAACAATTCTTACATTCACAATAAATTTATGGCTCTCTTTTAGCACATCACAACATAATCTATTTTCTCAAAATATAATTATATAAGAGCATAACTTGCTCAAAATTCCCCTTTTCGGTCATTCCACACATAATAGGGTTATAGTACTACCCTCTCATAACTATCTCCCATACTATATTCCTAAAATTTCATATAGCAATAATCCTATTCACAAAGGAAAAATAACTTACATCATCCATCTCTAGTCCGATTGCCCCGCATCATCAATGGGCTCACCACAAAATCCCCTGGTCTAAAATGACCTCGAATCTGTTGTAGGTGTTGCACTTCCAAACCTTCATCAAAACGTGGTCATTTACCTCTTTTAGTATAATTTCTCTTTCTATGACCTATTTCTTTACAAAAGAAATATCTACCCGCAAATCCTCTCTCCCCATCCTGGGGAACAAAACGTTGTTGCAACTCTCTATAGTCCGACTTATACCCACAGGCATTACTGGCATTCTCTTTGCCAAACCTAATTGATGAACCCGAATCTCAAAAGTTCTTACCCTCTTGCGAAAGAATACGATATTCATGACACTTCAACAGTGTCGCATTGACTACCTCGATGAAAGTTACTAACGCTGGGCTCTCTAACAAATGCTTCTGAATTCTCCAATCTAATCCTCGCATGAACTTTGATATACGCTCTTCTTCCGTATTTACCTCATCATGTACTAATTTCTCCCATCTAGTAAAATATTCTTCATATTATGCCACCGTTCTATTACCTTGAAACACATCCAACAATTTCCCCCTCATTTCCTTTTGAATTGGGGAAGGAAAATACCTTCGATCAAAGAATTCCCAAAAATCTGTTATAGACAAATATCATTATGTTATAATGTGGTGACAGACTCCCACCATTAGAGAGCCGCACCCGTTAACTTAAAGGTGGCTAAAAATTGCTTCTGCACCTCACTACACTCAACCATTCGGAGGTGCCCTTGCATACTATTCTTCCATTGACTTGCAGCCATTGCATTAGCTCCCCCTGAGAACTCTGGAGGATGCCCCTTACTAGAATCTTCCATCACTCTTACCCACAAAGACGGTCCTAAATGGGTTTGGGCTGCTTGAACGGCAGGTTGCTGCGCTATCGAAGAAATGTTAGCAGTTACTGCTTGTGCCACAATATTGGCAACTTCATTTGTAGTCATGTTCCTTTGAGGCATTTGGGGTTGCACACTCTCAACCCCTTTATTTGACCTAACTGAATGACCTCTCTTCAGTGGCATCTGAAACAAGCACAATTGTATCAGAATTCCTTTCAAATGTTTTCTCATCACAGAAGAAAAAGGGACGTATGAACACAACAGTCCTAATAATAAGGCTCTACATTAAGAACGTTTACAGAAGATCGTAGTAACCCACACATATCCTAAAGACACTAGAACCTGATGCTCTGATACCACTTGTTACAACCCGCTCAAAATAATAACGGGTAGCCAACCCTATACTAAAATAATCAGGAATCGCAAGTGGATCATTCTCAGCATCAACTGATGATCCTAACAATAAACACCGGGTGTCACAAATTTTTAAACTTTTATTTAACACCAAATAAAACCAACCATGCAGCCATTAACAAACAATGCAACATCTAGGTATAATGAGTTATGCCTACAAGCTCCAATAGTATAAAAGAGTACAACACAATGTACAAAGTAAAATACCCGAATATGCTGTCGGGTAACAAATAATACAATAATCTGAGAGAGAAAATATAAAAGTGCTACTCTACAACATTTGGACGATATACAAACTGAATCCTAATCTAGATACACAAAAGATAGGAATCGACTATAACAAGACGCCGCAACAGTCGGCTACTGTCATAGCTCCACGAATACACTGTATGGATAACCACGATGGCATCCTTGTGGAGGAACACCTAAAGTAATACAATATATATCCATGGTAAGAAAAATATAAACGGGTCAGAGCCCGAGGTGAAAACATTTTATACCAAGTGCATTAAAATGCATAATAATTATAATGCATTATGACATAATTAAGGTGGAGTCGCACTCTCCATAAAATCCAACTCACCCCTCAACTAAAGTGCGCAACTAAATGTATGTACATGATCTCCAAATAAATGCCCAAATCTATCTAGGCAAGTAAATCTAACTTAAAACCCAATTTAAATATTCATTTAAAAACCATCTAACTTATCTCTCAATTTACACTTCACCTATATTCCGTCTTAGTCATATACTTCAATTTCAAATCTTATTGATCTCATTTATCTGTTCACTTGCTTAGCATATGAAGCGTACGTAACCATTTTCTTTTATTAACATATAAAATATGTAAACATTCTCTTTTACTAGAATTTCTAACATTCTAGTTCGTCCATCATTATGCATTTAAACATGTATGAGTTATTAGCATCCAAGTTCTAAGGACTAAACTACTCCCGATTCTCAATAATGCACTGCGTTTCGTGCGTGGGATGTCTCGCAAAGCGAAATCCAAACAAGGAACCCCCCCAAGACACTACTTCTAGCAGTATTGATTATCAATATTCATTATGCCCTCAATGCATGATGCATGTAGCCCAAATTCTTATTATTCAATTTTAATTAATTTATTTTTATTCCCAATTCTCAGCAGTTCACATCTTTACGTGCGTGGGACGTCTTGCAAAGAAAAATCTAAATAAGTAACCCCTCTGATACACTACTCCTGACACTGTCGATCGTCGAGATACATACTATATATAACTATGAGCATTAAGTACTCCTCACTCCCAACATTACACTACATTTCGTTCATGGCACGTCTCGCAAAGTGAAATCCAAATAAGGAACCCCCCGATACACTAATCCTTGGCAATGTTGCTCATTGAGGTCCATTTTGCCCTCGATACCCAAAGAACTAATCACAACAACATATAATAACCATCTCAATGAACTATAACTCGAGGACGCAGGGTCTCAATGCTATCATCTTCCAGGGCATCACTTATATTCCATCCTGGGGACCACCGGTGGGACTAAATATCACCCACTTCGCAGCCAACTCACACACACAACGTCCGAGAAGCGATCATAGTTCCTAATCGGCAAGTGACAACGACACATACCCACGACTTATCACCCCCCAAAAATATAATGTATATCATATAAAAACACCATGGACAACTATGACCTAGGGAATATCCACACTCTGCTCATCGAGCCAGGGTGCTCACCCTCATCGCGAAACTTCCCAATGATAGCAAGGAGGAGGTATGCTTCACTTATATACACATATCATTAACATCAGATATACATATATCATCACATCACATAAGTATATATCATCATATAAGGTATATATATCACAAAGTTTTCAAATTCATAGTACGCTCTTAGGCGTAGTTAAATCAATATAATTATTTAGTATATTTCTCTCTCGATAAACTAATCGTCAATAACTCACATAACTTCCCCACTTAGTATACATTATACTATTTCTCACTTGAAGCTCACACATCCTTTCTATTAATGAATTGTCTCTCAATTCTATTCACGTTGAGGATATTCTATATATCCTAATACACTTCAATTTTCATTTCTCATTAATGTGAGACATCTCCCAAGTTAATCTTTGTTAAGGATTTTTCTATATCCGTATGCACATCAATAAGCATTTATAATTCTCAATCCATAATATGGTTCAATCAATTATATGAACCTTTAAAGTTATCCCATTTGGGGTTTGATTCTAAAATCCAATATCACTAAGCGCATTCTCACTCTTTCATATAATTTCGTAATTATATCCAAATAGAATTTTCAACGATTGTGGGCTTCCCCACTTAGTATATACGACATTCTGTAATCGTTATTTCTCCAAATAAGTCAACATGACTCCAGTAAATTTATTATAAGGGAAACTTCCTAAGAATCTCCAAAAAATACTTCACATTACTCCTATAGAGGTCCCCAATCAATAACCTCGAACGAAACGGAATGAAATTCTCCCTAGAAAAACATCCCTCAAAATGCCCTGTTTCCGAATCGATTCGGGCCAAATTCGAATCGATTCGGCCCTGCGAATCGATTCGGCCTACAAGGCTAATCAATTCGGGTCATAAGACCTAGGATTCTGTCTCAGGATGAATCCATTCGGATGGGGTCTGAATCGATTTTATCACTTAGACCTGGGCATCTACAACTATAATAATCGATTCGGTAAGGGGCCGAATCGATTCGGCTCCTCAGAAATCTCGAAAATGGCTACTTTTTCAAAGCTAAAAATTCCCAAAAATCATTTTAATCATCTCCTCTTCATTTCCCTTCAACCCAATCACATATATAATGTTAAAATTCATCTGAACACATTTCAATAAATTTTATACCCTCAAAACCATTTATGCACTACAAATCTAAGATTTTCCCAAAAAGTTAGGTTTTAACGAACTGAACCTAAAACCCGTAAATTTGATCCACAATTCATGAAATAAATGGTACACAACAATTATTTAGCAAGTTTAATCACTTGCCTCATGTTTGTATGGTCGGATTCGTCCTCGAGATCGCGTAATGGACGAAAATCCCACTTTCTCTATCTTTTTCTTCTTCTTTCCTTCTTCTCTCTTTCTTTCTTTCTTTCGATTTCTCTTTCTCTCTAAGGAGATTTGTTTCTTTTAAGCCTTGTCTCCCAAGATACACACTTTAAATAATAATACACACTTTAAATGACTCGGTAGCTTTAATTCGAGCCAAACGAACTTAAAATATTTCGGAACCTAAATAGACCCCAAGTACAGTCATTTCAACTTTCTCGACCCTTCCGGAAACAACTACAACCTCATAATTTCCATTCGAAATACTTTCTAACACCTTCAAATTTTGACCTCAAAAGCCAATTTACTTATTCTCTAATAAAAAATGAAATGTATTTCTCCCAAAATAAATTAATTATCGTCCCAAAATTCTCGGGTTGTTACAAGTTATACCACAAACTCAATGCCTTCAAAAACCATAACACTCTCTCTTCTTTCAACTTTGGCCTAGTGTAACACAAGATTCCACTTGATCACTATCACAACATGTGAGTCCACACATGCCTCGGTATCCACCGACCCGGCTCAATAATCATCTATGGATTGGAACATATAATCTACCACTTCTTCACTGCAACACCACATCACAGAGTACACCATGTGTAAACATAAACAAACAGGGATTCTGCCATGTGTAAATAACATGTAATTGATGAAACTTCAATATTAAACAAGTTGGGTGTAAACTAGGGTTAAGGACTTCTAGGTTTGTATAAGAAACAAATTTTCACCAAAAGTCTCTTTAAAAAGGGATGCCTTAACCCCTTTATATAGAAAACACATTGTTTTGTCATCAAAAAATTTCGAGGACTCGTTCAAATAAAAATGGGAGTTCGTTCGAATGAATCTTCATAACTCGTTTATACAAACAACTAATATCATTTGAACCATTTTGAATATATGAATGCGTATATATTTTGATCATTGGAAGTTGAATACATAATGTTAGTTTTTATAACAATGTTTGAGGGAGGTTTCTAAAAGACTGTGAAAGGAAAATATTTTTAGGTTTAAGTCATTTAAACAACATTATAGTTTTCATTCGAGCAAGATTAGTTGTTCTCTCAAATGACCTTCAAACGAACATCGAAGGAGGTTTCTCTATTAGAAGAACACATAACATTTAAAGCTTCTGAGAAGTTTTATGGAAGTATATTGGTAGATAGTTCGAACCAAATTCTAACAAGATTTAAACGATATTTTTTGTGCTAATAGAGAAACCTTATTCGATGTTCGCCTGAAGATCATTTGAATGAATATCAAATATCGTTCTAACGATGACTATAATGTCATTTGAACGACTTAAAACAAAAAGTATTTTTAATCGAAAATCTTTTAAAAATTGACCTCAAACATTTTTATTAATACAAATACCAACTATCCAAGTTCCAATGATAAAAATATATTTGCTCTCATACCTTAAAGATACTCGAAATATGAAGATGAAATGTGGAATGGAACACGATGTGATGAATGAAATATCTAAAACATTGCCATTATGTCTTCAAGAAAATAAGTCACATGATTAATAGGTCAACACACTCAAGTCCTAAACTATGACTAAAAGGTTTTATCCAACGATGAAATTAGTCATAAAACATAGAATTGGCTCTATAAAAAATTTATACTTACAAATCTCCCCTTTGGATATTCTGAGGAAAAACATAAAATAAAAACCTATAGACCATTAAGATTACCTAAGATTCAATATCCAATTCCCAAAAGGGAAAGGTTCATCTTTAATGACTCATAATCTTAAATAGTTTTGCGCGCTTGTAATCTTTGTCGCGTGTTGCAAGCCTGTACACTTATACACACATTCACATGCAACTTGAATATATTGATATAAAAATCTGCATTAGAATAACCCATCCCCCTTTGTTTAACAATCTCTACCTAAGTTAAGACATCTCCCTGAAGGCAAAAATCTCCACTTGACTATAAAGATTGAGACGCCATTTCTCCCTTTTTTTGTTTAGGAAGAGATAAAGAATAAATGTGCATAAAAAACTATTTCTCCCCAGTATAAAAAATTATCACCCAAAATGAAACATGGGTAAGCATATATTAACAATAAGTATATCATGAAAAGATGTGTAGTGTGACAAGAAACAACAAGTAACTTAGCAACACAAGCACAAATATTCCGAATAATACCAATTTTGATGCAAAATGATACAAATATAAAATACACCAGAATACGTCGGATACAAATATAAACAAAGCAAAAAACAATATCATGCTGATCATAGAGCATAGAAGTGAAGCCACTTGAAACTAGGATGAACATATGGTATACATGGATCGAATGGAAACAAAGACTCAAAATAAAACATAATAGATATATAAATATGCACAAAGGTACTAATGATGCACATGCATGTATATATAGGTACAAACACCACAAGACTACACAAAATACATAATCTTTACACACTATCATAGTATCGATGTGCCTAAACATAATATGGTAAACGGAGTGAAGGGCGTGAACTAGAAATAAAATAATTAGGACCCAACCATTCAAAAATATCAAAGGAGTTCTATTCGACTGCATTAACTTTAACAAATAAATATTCGGCCTCATAGTGACAAATAAAGTGATCTCCTAAATGGACAAACAAGCACAACGTACATTATCCCCAAACCCATTGATCTTCAACTTATAACACCCTCAAAATTTAGATATCGATTTATTTCTTACTCTCATATTTTTAAAGATTTTAATCTAATTAAAGAATTAATGAAAAAAACTTGGCCTTGGAAGTTTTTTTCCTTCGCCTCTTAAATTTTTTAGGCTCTTGCTAATGGTGGCCTTTCATATATAGGATATTTCTCCATCCCTAGCCATTTCTCGTGCACACTAATATTTTTTTTAATCAAGATAAAAGCCTCATGAGCATTGATCTTTACATGCACAAATCCCTATTGTCAAATATGTATGTATGACAAGATTGTTAGGAGAACACCTCACGTAGCTCATGTAACATATAAAGTTAAAATGCAAAAGAGCTCGTGCGTGTATGTGTGAAGGAATACACAAATTGAATTCATTAATCAAATAAAAGTCAAATTAATCCATGCAAGCATAATTAAATCATTGGAAATCATAATCATATGTCCTAGCTACGTAGAAAATGGAACGAAGTGGATTCAAACACACTGAAATGCCGCACAAAATGTGTAAATCCAAACTACACATAAAAAAATATTTTTTGAGTTTTTTAAGCATTTTATGACGCCAAATGAAAAACAAACACAAAATACAAACAAAATCTTTTTGTATTTTTTCTCAATAAGACTCAATAAAAGAAAAAATCAAAATACAAAAGACTCAAACATCACACATAGCAAAAATATATATCAATAATCATAAAAGCTAGTGTACGAAAACTTGCAGCCACAATCACTTATATGATATAGCATGGGAAAAATCATGTGATAGCACACTAGAATTAATAAGTATATTATTTAATGCCTCCAAGTCAGATTTTCTAACCGACATAGGTGTAAAATGATGCTCTTGGGTTTGGGTAACCTTGGTGATGCTAAACTTAGACTTTCTAGGACCCTTTTGAAGATCGAAACAAAAATACCTATAGTGACCTTCCCTATTGTAATGTGCACAGGTGTAGACATGTCAAGAGGTGTTACCTAAGGTTTGACATTTTTAACATACCTATAAATGGTTGACTCTCTCAAAATCATGGTCTTGTCTTTTATAGCGGAATCATTTGGATCATCGAAGCCAATCCCAACTGTGTCGTCTTTAATTTTAATGATGCCTAAAATTTAATCAAACTTTTTGACCTACATTCCAAATCAATTTTGACATGACTAAATTCTTTCAATCATCCTATAATACTCGTACCCTCGGATCTATCTATTTCCTTGTAAAAATTATAATTGTGTAGAAACCTTGGGATTCTAATCATGTTTATAATAGAGGCTTATTAGTTATTGTATATTCTTGTGGACCTTGTGGAAGTTATTTAGGAGAACATAGAAATTGGTTGGAATTCTCTAGTTCAAATGAACATGAGAATCATTCAAACGAGATCCCTATCTTGTTTAAACAAGAGCATTGTTGGTTGGAACGAGAAGCCCATCTTGTTTGAAGCGGGAAATTGGTTAGTTTGACATTCGAAGGTCGTTTGAATGAGATTATAATCTCATTTGAATGAGGTCTAATCTCGTTCGAACGACCTATTCAGAAAATTTTAAAATCAGGTTACCCTTGTGTGCTGTCATATTTTGGGACATTGGATCGATGACATGTCAACTTCTTATGAGCCCAGATGATCAAAATGTATTTATCATGTGTGGGGAGAGTTTTTAAATTGCTTTGTGTGGTATTCTTGGGTTATAAAAATAGAGAGTGAGGGTGGGTTTTCTCCACCATTTTCTTCAACATATTTCTTCTCTCTCTCTCTCTCTCAAAGTTTAAAGAACCTATCTTTATCCCCAACCAATTTCCCCTTAGCCAAACCTTGCCACCACCTCCAAACACTGGTACACACCATTTCCAAGATTTTTCTATCATCCTCAAGCTTTTATCAAGTAGGAAAGTGGGTAGAGCTAAGCTTGTAGGAAGGATTATTGGATCTATTTGAAGATCTTTTGGAGTCTTGGAGCTAGGAATTTCCGTAGCTATTCTCTCTCTTGGTATACTCTTCACTTGAGGTAAGGTTTACCTCTTCCAAAGTTTCAAGGTTTTCTAGCCATGAAAAACATATAGGATGAACGCTAGATAATATTTAATGCTTAAAAGAAGTTATTTGATGAAATATTATAGTCTTGTAAAAAATGAATTTTTAACAGGATAAAACTCCAGAATGGGTCTTTTAAAAATGAATGGCATTTTTACCTTCAAAATGAAAGAAATCATGTGAAAACACAAACCCATGATTATTACCTTGTCTAAGTGCCTTTTGAGAAATTTCTAGGCTTGAAATTCTCTTTCACATGTGTAGAATCATGTAGTAGGATAGAAAATTATATTTTAGACTTGGTAAATCATGTTACAATGGGTTTTGTGAAGAAATGAGTAAATGTAGAAAAACAACCGTAATATGTGAATAAAAATGATATTTGGGGTCACATATGATAATAGGGGAAAGTGATGGACGTTTGGTTAAAAATGGTCCTCAAGGTTTAAATGTATTTTATGTGGAAAAACATGAAATGATAACATGATTTTTGACATAAAATCCTTGGAAGAATATTTTGGAAGAAAATGATTGAATTCTAGTACCAAATGAATTGAAATATATTTTTTCACAAAATTACGATAAAAAGGGCAAAAGGTGATTTGAGTAAAGAGGTGGTTTTAGTGGTTGGACTTCCTCTTTAGACCTTATCAGTCAATTTTTGGTGAAAACGGATATAAGGGATAAATGACACGTTGACAAAGTGAACGAACGATTTAAACCATAGAATGAGAAAAATACTAAAATGATGGAATAATGTTGACATTAGTAATAATGTTAACACACATTGAATTGGACTCAGGTGACACCAGGATAATTAAGGAGGGCTCAGTGCCCTAGGGTTAAAGACTCAAAATCACTGGTCAGAGCATATGGTAGCATAGCTGACAATGTGGAGCCCGTTAAAGTATGCTTTTGTTGGAAGATTCGGAGAAAAGATAAGGGAAAAATAAAAGGATAATAGTTGTACACGATAATATATAAGTAAGACAACCTAATAAAATGTTATAAATGGGTATTATTGAATAAAATATGATAAAAAGCCTCTAGACCTGGTAAAAGGTTATGTGAAACCGTTAAGTGTGAGTATCAGCTCATCGCCTATGTTCATTGCATAGTAGTTGCATTAATACTAGAAAGATAGTATTTTGTAAAAAAACGTATAGCCTAGTATTAACCCCCTCCCTGCTTCTCACCCCCTACTTTTTATTATAAATACCCCACCCCACCTCTGGTACATCAAGTAGGGACACTAGAAAGGACATTAGTAAGGTCCCATAGGGCTACCAATGTCGTTAGAAACTCTGTACTTTATTTCAAGTTTCAATTTGAAACATTGGTAATTCGATATTTTTAAGCATTCATTCAGGCCTTGGGACATGGTATGTAATAATGTCGAGTTGATTTTGGTTTAATTTTCATTTATTTAGTCTTATGGAATAAATTAAATTTTCTTAAATAAATAAATCTTGTAAATTTACTAATTACATCAAGTGATCACTTTTTTCTCAATTTAAAACCGATAAATTTAGTTCTTAACCAACGAAATAATTAAAGTACTTTCTTAATTAAAGTAAATGGACTTCCACCTCCCCCTTTTTAACCCCTTGACTTGGTGTAGATTGACGCAACGGTGACCCAAACCTGGGTTGGGATGTTACATATCCTCTAACTCCACGATCCTAGACTCGAGTAAATGAAGAGACTCTTTAAACTCAAGGGAGTACTTCTTCAAAATCTCCATAAACCGTAGAGGTGATATCCCTATTCCTCAATATAATCCAGCTTCTCTCGAAGAATCTTCTCATATGTCTGAAGATCATCAAATAATTTACTCTCATCATTATCTATGGCACTCTCTTTCAACTGAGCTTCTAACTTGAAATTTTCATTTTTTTAACTTCACCATTTTCGTATAGAACTCTCGAAATGAAACTTGAAGTTCACTCTCCTCCTCTTTTTCTTCGTCTTACCCACTCACTTATTATTCACACACTATGGCCTCAAAACCATCATGCACATAATTAACTTCATCGGGAGACTTTCCATCAAGGTTCGCATGACTAGCCATGAATGAGGTGTAGTTGTGCTCAATGAGGGAATTGAGTTCCTCTTTTGGTTCACTATCACTAAGGGTAGAATTGTTTGTAATAGAGTTTTTACCCTCCTTCACACTCATATACCCTATGGCCATACCACTCACACCCACAACATATATTTAACTCATCCCGTTTAAAATTATTATTATGATTTTTATGGAATTGATCGACCATGTTATACATATTTTCTCAAACTTCTTTACATCTTTCGATTATTTTTCAAACTTGACAATTTTTTTAAAATTCTTTGCAAACATGGGCATATCATCGAAATTGATGACAAACTCATAATCTGACACTCGTATTTCCTCATTTTAGAATTTCAAATCAACACCCTTATATTTCTTCATCTTTTGGAGGAAAACATGTCAAGCTCGTAGGGTTTGAAGATCACCCACAAGCTCTTCGAGTTTTGTAGAGTCTAAAGTACCCAAATAATTCAAAATAGTCACTTTTGAATTGAATCTTTCAGGAAAGGACCTAAAGATTTTCTTGACTACTCGGGTTTTGGGTATCCTCTCTCCTAAGTTAAAAGACAATTCGCAATATCAGACAATCTAGCATAAAACTTATAAAACCTCACCTTAGTATTTCATTTAAATTTTTTCATAAATTGTCATGAAGTGAGGTTTTATAATAATTGTTGTAAAATAATGGGTAAGAATTGGAATTTTGAGAAAAGAATAACAAAGGAGGGTTTGAACGAGGTTAAGATCGTTTGAGATCCCACTTTGTAACTTTTATGGGTCGTTTGAAGGTAATTGGAAGCCATGGGTCGAACGATATTCCCTTGTCATTCAAATGCCTCATTTCAAAAAAATTGAATATGATTGCCCTTGTGCGCTATCACATTTATGGCCCTTAGATTGTTGATCTGTCGAAATATGGTGAGCCCAGATCAGAAAAAAGTTGATTTGGAAGGATTGGGGGTGTTTTATAAGGGGTGTTTGGCTCATTTGGGTTCATTTTGGATTGGAAGAAGGAGATAGAGGGGTGGGTCGTCCATCATTATTTTATGTTCCTCCACCTCTCTGACCAGAAACCACCATGCTACCACCTCCCCTCCACCTTAAATCCCTATATTTGTTATGTATTCCACCATATTTGAACCATATATACCCATTTCCACCATGGATGAGGAGAGCTACAAATTTATGGAGTGATTGTTGGGGGTTCTTAAAGATTAAAATGGACGATTAATGGAGTTTGAAGAGGGTTTTTTTCTTGGAAGCTTGGTGTACCGTGCTTTTGGAATTGGGCAACCACCATATGGACACCTTAGGAGGTGGGAGGTTACCATCTTCTTAAATCTTCCATCTCTTTTATTGATCGTCCTTCATTGAGGTGAGAAAAATATATCCTTAGTGTTTACGACTCTATTTGTGGTATCAGTAGTCTTTTTGCTAGATTACATGAGTAGGAGGCACATGACTAAATGATGGTTTTAAGCAGAACAATATTGAACATTTTTATGGAATAAAAATATTGGTAAAATATTATTTTGTTGAAAATTAAGGATGAGTAAATATTTTAAAGTTTTGAAATATTGAAATTGGTATTTCATGAAAATATTATATTTTCTAGAAATTTGTTGTTAGACATTTTATGAAATACAATGTTGGGAAATTAGTTGATTTGAAAAAATATTTGGTGAAATAACATTCCAAAGTTTCTTGCAAAAATGAAAATTTGATGAAAAATGGATATTTGTCGAGTTTGAAAGAATAAAATGTCTTTTGGATATTGAAAATGCTTTTTTGCAAAATATTATGAATTTCAATAATGATATGTATGTTTTACCCATTTAATAGGATTTAAAAACCATCTTCTCATGAATAGAAACTTGTAGTATTTTGATAATAAATATGTGAAATAGTTTCAAGGATGGTTTGTTGGGTTTAAACTTAAATAATAAATAAGAAAAGAAAAAATTATAATCTTCAAAGTGTATGGAGAAGGAGCTAAAGGTGTGATGAATATAAGGTTGTGAGACTATATGTATTAATAAAAAGAAAATTGTATTTTCTTATAAAAGTAGTCTTTAAGTGTAATTATTTTTCTTGAATAAAGAAGTAAATTTCTAATTGGGAAATATGGTTAGTAATCGTGTTGGATTAGTGTTTATGGTCAAACATTGAGAAGTTGGTGTGTATAACTTAATAATATTTGAAAGATTAAAACTTATGAATTTGAAAGGAAAATAATGGAATAAAAGAGGTCTTCAACGTGAGAAGAAAAATACTCCAAATGTTAAAAATGTTTTAAGTGTTGAAAGCACTTAAGAAGTTAGTATAAGTGAATTAAAGGTGCTTTGGGAAGACAACACTCATAAAATAGAGGAAATAACAAGTTTGGAAAAAAATGGGTAAAATGGTAATTATACTTAAAGTGGAACATTTTTATGAAATAAAAAGGTTAGAAAAAGGTGTTACATAAATTGTTCCTTAATGAATATGATTTGTGGAATAAAAATCAATGTTAAAGTGTAATGGATATGAAATGAGAGTTTCAAAGTGCAAATCAAGTGGGGGTGTGACCCAGGGTTTGGCTTAGGCCAAGTAAAAGGGAAAGTTGAATAATATGGATATTTGAAAAATGTTAAAATACATTAAAAAGGAATTCGGATGACACCAGGAAAATTAATGAGGGCCCAAGGTGAAAGATCCAAAACTACTGGCTAGAGCATATGGTAGCATCGTCGATCGTGTGGAGCCTTTTAAAGTACACTATTAGTGGAACATTCCGAGATGAAGAAAATGGAATAAGGAAGATGCCAAGAATTGGGTTGTGTGGTGAAAACATGTTAAGACAACCTAACTTGAATGAATTAATAAATATTCCGGTAAAGGTTAAAATGGAAAAGTAGTTGTGAAATTTATTAATGTCCATAAGGTAAGGAACAAGGTAAAGTGGATAAATGGGTGGTTAAGCAAACTGTGGTTCAACCCATAATTAACTCAAGAGTCCATTGTAAATGGTTTTCAATGTCTATATAAGTATTTTCTAACACGATGTTCACATGTGTTGAAAGGGTGATTTTTAATGAAAATACTAATGTGGATTGGTTAAAATGAAAAGGGTAATTTCAATATATAAATGGCTTTTGGTTAATTCAAGTGAAGTTGTTTCAAATATTTAAGCATGCTAAGCAAGTGAAATGTTAATTAAAATAAAACTAGACTAGCAACATTATATAGGTTGTTCCATTGCACTTCACAACTAACACTTGGGTCGGACCGGGTTGATTAAGAGTAACCTATAAATCCAGACCAAGGCATTACAAAACTCATCAAAGGTTTTTCTCCCCTCCATCTTAATGGTTTTGAACTGATTGTAATACCCCATTTTTTTGTGTGCTATATTTATTAATTATTAAGTGTGAAAAAATTAACAAATGTGACTAATTATTACTCATGTGTATTAGTAATAATGATTTGGCATAATTTAGATGATAATTGAATATTGAATCTAGTATGATTTTCATAACGCGGAATTGTACTAATTAATCACGGTCGTTTAGTTCTCTATTCAGAAAACTCGATTTAAACATTCTTTTTAAATACAGTTTTAAAATTCACTGTTTTGTGTTTATAAATATTGGTGAGCATTTGGTAAACTTGTTTTTAAATACAGTTTTTTGAATTTTTTTCCAAATTGGCAAACATGTATATTTATCTTATCATGTGTGTGTGTGTGTAGCAAAATTGAAAAGTTATATATATATATATAATTCACAATAAAATTATTTACATACATGAATTGATAATTTTTTAATACATATGTATTATATGTATATTTTATATTATTCCACGCAACAATAATACATGTATAAAAAAATCTATAAGTATTATGTATCTATTGATAATATTATTTAACGTATGAATCTTAGCATATTAAATAATTTAATAAAATATAAATATACGTAATTTTGTGTATATATATATATATATGTGTGTGTGTGTGTGTGTGTAAGAATTACACACATATTAACATATTATGTATCTGTATTATATATTAAGGTATAGATGTATTAAAATATTAAGAATGAATAATTTTGACTTGAAAAATAAAAAACAAGAGTTATAAAACGCCCTTTTGCTGTTTTCTAAAAAACTTGATTACAACACAAAATTGTTATAGTTTAGTGTTTAAAAAAAGGTGTACGAAATGAAAATGTTTACCAGAATTGTATTTAACATAGAAAACATAATTATAGTTGCAAACCACATAGGCCTTGGTAAAATTAATTATATGACTGTGGATTATTTGTACGCATGTCGTTTTATTGATGCTGTGAGATATTACTCTGGGTTGTGGGCAATATCGTTTAGACTAGACTATGGGGTGACACGAATGTCCATTTATGTATTTATATTATTTTAAATTGCTCCTAGAGGATAGGTGTACCATTAGGAGAGATTTTGGGCCATTCCGAGTAGCATTTTAGACTTTTCCGGGGCTCTAAAATTAGGCATTTTGTGGAGACATGGGATTTAGGAAGTTATTTTTAATTTAAACCACATTAATTATGTTTTTCCATCCACTTTTATTACACCTAGTAGCCATAAATATTATGGGAGAGGTTAACAACCTTGGAGAGGAGAAAATGAGGAGTCTTTAATCATTTTCTAAGGTAAGAATTTTCTTGCAATAACTTTAATAACATGTTTCTTAATTTATAAGCATGCTTTGTCATACAATTTCATGTTTTTGGTTATGTTAAAGATTGATTTACATGATGATTTATGATTGGGATATAATATGATTAATAGTAACTAATATTACTTTTAAAATTAAAACTTTGGTGATAAAACCCAAAATCGACCTTCAATAACTAATGGAAATTATGTTAGAATACATGTTTAGATTTGTAGTTACTTTTCAATCGAATCCATGTTTAATGAGTTGTGAATTGAAAGATGTTAGGGATTTATAAATTGTTCTTGAGAAATTTTGGGTTAATTTTATTATTGATTGAAATCGTATTAGAAATCATTGTTTATGATTATAAATAATTAGGATTGTTGACCCTAGATGTGAGTTTAAGTTCTGATATGATGGGGATTCGATTGGAGATATGAAATAGGACTTTAATGGGGGGTTCAGGGAAGTTTTGGGGTTGATATTGATAGTTGGGGACAAAGAATAACGTCTTTCTCGTTGGAATGTCCTTAAAACATTGTTCGAATGAAGTTCCCTTCTCATTCGAACGAGGTGCCATTCTCGTTAGAAGGACTTTGGAAATTTGTCCAGGTTATGCATACTCGATATACAAATGCGTGTGCGCTAATTTTGTATTTTTCTAAATTTTTTTATTGGATATGATTTTTCTACTAAATGGTGTTTAAGACCGAAAGTTGGATTTCGTGATTTCTAGTTAGGGCTTTCCTTTAGGATTGGTACACCTAAGTGATGGGTCAGACTTTGTTAATATTGAGGATAGTTATGTAGGTTAGTGATATTACCCTTATATAGAGTTATACTTACATCCGGTGTTAGGATTTGGTTAGAATGGGTAAATACACTAGTGAGCAGTATCATATGGTCGTATGTATATCTAGATTAGAGAGTAATAAGTTAAAGTGTTTAGGAAACTAATTTAGGTCTTGAAAGGATATTGGTCGTGAAATTAATTAAGTAATTAAATGAGGAAACATATATGTACGTTACGAAAGAGTGCATATATATATATATATCTGTGTGTGTGTGTGTGTGTGTGTTTAACTTGGTTTTAATAGATTGTTAATCTATTTAAAATAAGTACCCAATGATGCGGGGACCTAAATGGTTGGGTGCACTTGAGTGTATGCATTATATATATATATATATATATATATATATATATATATATTGTGTGTGTGTGTGGATAACGTGAGCATACCTTTACTCATGGTTAATCTATCGATTTAGGGTTCGCGTTCAATATCAGACCATGTACAATACATTGGATAGGATGTGCTGCCGTAGTGGAGGTGATTATTTTAGATCATGTGTTCAGGGATGTCCTCTTCGTGATGATAGAATTTTTTTTTACAGGAGAAATTAGTTGGGTTAGGTATGGGCCTATTAGTGGTGCTACTGCGTATGATTTCCCCATCAGTTTGTGTGTTTTTGTTAACCGATAGAGGCACGAGATAGACACCGAAGGTAGTGGACTATGTGATGTTATATATATAATGATAAAGAATTTAATATAATCTAAAGTAGAAAATTAAAAATGAACCCCATGTCATGTTGAATACTTTATGGGATTTACTTGTATTTTTCCTCATGAGTGACATTACGGGGGTTGGTACTTGGGTTGTATTCTTACACATGTAGCTAGTTATATACCTTTTTCTATGGTACATAGTTGTTGTTTATCCTTCATGGTAGTTTCAATAATAACTCATTTCATTAAAAAGATATTAAAATAGTTAGAGTATTATTTTTATGAAATTAAAAATATGCAAATGAAAATAGATGTCTGGGCCTTGGGGTGAAATCCAATTTAGGTTATTAGTAGCATTTCATGGCAATTCTCTGTTATGTGATAGTGCTTAATTGTCTAGGAATATAAACTTTTAGCATAGTTATACCTCATATTAGGACATTCCCATAGTATTTCACCTAGGTGAGAGGTGAGATACTTATTGTAAGTAACAAGCGATGGATGGCATGTATTGCGAATTAACTGAATCATTATTTATTGGTATAGAAAATTAATTCTTCCAACTTTAGGGCGCTGACACAAATTATGAAATCTCCTTTCCCCCCTACTATTATTGTAAAAACAGGTTAACAATACAGAGCTGTCAGACCTATAGTTGTGGCAATCCAGTTTATATTTGCAGAGTTAGAGTCGTTGGTTCATTATAGTTGTAAGCATATTCAGAGTTACATGGAAGGGTTACCTTTGTACTTTATCTATATTCCAGATGGGATTTTGTAATTAGAAGAAGACTCTATTATACTCTTTTAATTAGTTCAACAACTATAATGAGAGGTTTTCATATATTGGATTTCGTTTTCACAGTTTAGTATCTTTTGTTCATCATCTCTTATTGAATACTTTATTGCGCTGGTTTTATTTTGCCATGGTTTTAGTTTACATTGATGATGAGAATGATATAAATTATTTAGACATCCCCTGTATTTCATGTTTGACCTGATCAAGCGGGCAAGGAAAATCACGGGTTGTCACACTGAGTGGGGAGTTTTTGGAGTTTGGAAGCCTTCATAGCACTAGAACCTTCATGGGTGACTCCTAAGACTCCTTTGACGTTTCACATGTCATAATATAGCAGAACCCTCTGGCGTGACGGCACAAAAATGATGCATTCAAATCACTTGAATTATAATTACACAATTTATGCTAGTCGTCACTCAAGCTTTCTGCGAGGTTTAGGAACACGTACTTCAATTACTAAAGTCATGTGTGGGGTCCACCCTCTAATAACCATTTGCTATACTCGCTCGTCTATCTCCTTAAGTGATGATTTCATAGGCATCTTCTTGTATCCGTAATTAAACCCATCAACCCTCAATGTGCTATCCACCATTATCTGGAACTCCTCCTAACCCAGTCCCGTTAGTTCCTGGATGTCTATGAGGGTAATAGTCATTCCCCTGAATCCAAAATGAAATGTATGGGTAGTTTCCTACTAACTCTCACCCAGAGAATATAACATCGCATTGTAATGCGGTGTATTATTCAAAGCCTGTGCTAATGGGATAAACCCGACGTATGAAATCATCCAGTGCACAACAACAAGGAGTTCTTGCCAAACCTCCTCCAGCCCATTCGTCCCCGGAGACTGAATGCTTGAATGATCTATATCACTCGACAAGAAGAAAACAAGAAAAACCCTTCATTAGCATAAAGAACAAAGAGAAAAATAAATTTGTGTACCAAAAGCCACTGTACTTACATAGCCACTAGGATTCTTCTCCCTAAGTGAATGGTGATATGCGGGATCAAGTAGTAGGGTACACTAATTAGCCACGGGCTCAAACAAATTAAAGAATTGTCGTTGCCCAATGAAAGTAGCACCATATGCCACCACTCCAGCTGGACCAGTTATTAATAACCATCCACTCGTTATTGTACACCTAGCTTAAAGAACTAGCCATTTGAAGTCCTCAAGCAATAAGAACTTAGGAACAATTTTTATAGAGAAAAAGCATAAGGTTCAAACACTTGAAGGTTTGAAAAATAGGGAGGGATCTACACCTTTTTATAGAAGGTTAAAGGGCCTATCGATCGGCAATTCCTAGCCCATACTGATCGGTAACCACATTTTCCTCTTCCCAAGAAAGCCCAGGAGTTTGTGCCATTGCCAATTGGCACCCCCTCAAGCCTGCCTATCGGCAGTCCCTTTCAAATTTTGTATAAGAAATTCCTAAAAAATCCAAAAATTGCCCGGAAAAATTCCCAAACATCCTTGAAAAATATGGAACATTATTTTACCTCAAGAAAATCACTTTTGGAGCACTAGGCCTCTTAGAAACTCTCAAATTCCCCAGCGGGATTAATCTTACACTCTTATCCTCAGCATACTCCATAGCGGAACCAATGATGTGCCCGCATACAAGTCTACTACAATTCCTCAATGTAAACCCCAAAACTAAATATCTCCAAGTGGAGTTTTAAGACAACACAATCCCTGGTAGGACCACAAGTGCACTTGATGCCCCAAGGTAATTTAAATTTCCCCATGAGATCCATTCCCCACATTACAACTTAAAGTCCTCAAAATTGATCGGGGCCCTCAGAATTGGTCTTCACAACTTCAGGCCCTCATAATTGTCCTCGGCCTTCAGAATCAGTAATCACAATTTAAGGTCTTCAAAATTGGCCTCGGCCCTCAGAATTCTTAGTCATAATTTTAGGTCCTTGGAATTGGCCTCGACCCTCCTAATTGGTCTTCAAAACTTCAGGTCCTCAAAATTGACCTCGGCCCACATAATTGGTGGTCCCAACTTTAACTCCTCAAAATTTACCTCGGCCCTCAGAATTGATCGTCACAACATTAGGTCCCCATATTTGACCTTGGGCCCTATTTTATCCTAGATAACTCTCCAGCTTGAACAAAGATCAATGAATTTACTAAAGGATCTGAATCTTCTTTCTAACGGTTTTTCCATGTACGTGAACCAGCCTTACGGTAGGGAAGAATGACCCATTTTACTCTATAGGGTCACTGGGCACTATCGAGCCCCATTTGACTCTGTTCAACTCTCTGAACTGAACAAGGTTGAGTGAAATATCAGAGGTCTTTGAATACCCTTTCAGATGGTCCACCCCTTATGCGAATCGACCTTACGCCAAATGAATAATCCATTTTCCTCCAAAAAAATTCATGTATAGTGACCAACGAGCGCTTCCGAGCCCTATTTGACCTCGATCAGCTCCTGGACCTGGGAGTGGCTCAAAGTATTCTTAAGGATCTCTGAATACCCTTTCCAACGATTCGCCTCATTCATGATTTTGACTTCCTGTTTGCATTTTACGATTATTTTTTCGAAAACCTATCCCAGACTGTTGAATGGCACCCTTAGGACCCTGCCTATTGGTAGTGTGTCTGGGGTTCTATGTTTATAGGCATGCCCAGGACGCTACCAATTCGCACACCCTTGACCTTGTAATTAGAGGCCATGACCTCACTTTGAAAAGCACCCATGAATATCCCTCTCGGCAATTTAGAGAACAATTTCTCAAATTTAGAGTTGTTCCCTTCCTAAAAAGCCCATTTCCCACATTCCTTCCATCCTTTTCGTACTTATTTTATTAAATCCCCCCCCCCCCCCCCATCTCCTCATACCACCATCACCTTGTTGTAATCTCAACGTATCTACATACAAGATCCACTGCAAGTATTCATACATAGGTCCAATTATCCATCCTTTTTCTCTAAATTCTCTTACTTTAGTATTAATTGTTTTATTTCTACTTTAGCGCTATATTTCATGATATCATAATCTTAAACTTTTATTAATAGAATTTTCACATACTTTATTTTCATAAAAACCTCAAAAATAAGAAAAAGAGGTATTATCTATAAATTCAAAAAGAGGGATTCTCACTATACATTCCCATAATTAAAGCACGTTTATCTCAACACACATATATAAGAGAAATCCCCTATTCAGATATATTCGTTAAACCTCACCCTATGTTATCTTCGAACTATGTGGACTTTGATTCTCCTTTGGATTTGTAGGCGTCTTGGGTAAATCTCGAGATTCGAGTCCTCCCTTATGCTCATTTGTTATATTATTTTTATTATATCTATATTGTTAATGGATGTCATATTCTTGCATTCTTAGGTCTTGTCCAATGTATACATTCGCTCTTCTATAAAGACTTGTGATTCAAAAAACACTTACGTTATATTTTGAATTACTATTTTTTGGGAACACTCTTAAGGATGAACTCACTTTGTCCTTTTCCATGACACGAGTTGAATGATTCCATTATGTATCTATGTTATGCACGTAAGCACGCACTTCATGAAGTCTAACAGGAGAAGATTAACACATGCCTATGAGAGACCAAATGATGGGATGGGTTCCTAACACCTTCCCATTCCATAACTTAATCCCCGGACCTTTGAACTACTTGGTTTCGCAAGCATCAGTATTGTCCTTAATGTCATTCTCTTGAAGAGACAACATTTCTTTTGCCTGTTTTGTGCAAAATAGGTTGGTGACTCTATTCATACATATTACCCCACATTGAAATGGCCAAGAACCCTTACAAAGGGCGCAAGCCCGCACGCCTACCATTAGGGAGTCCTCCCAGTCCCCTGGGGATGGCCACATTGACGAATCTACTAGGGACATTTTAAGAGGACTAGACTCTATTTCTACATAGATGTTATTATTTTCTGCATGTGTGTATATGTACCTACTTGTATGTTCCATTTTTTAATCTATTTACTTTTTGTGAATATCTACCTATTGTATTTATAACTTTCCACTCATTTATACACTTCACGCACTTGTATGTATTCTCCATGTACACCACACACTTACACTTAGCTTCACTTTTACTCACTTGCTTCACACACCACTTAGAATATCCATCTTAGGCTTCACTAGCACACACCTACACTTCTTATGCAATACACCACTTGTAGTTGATCTATGTATAGGCTCATTACAACACACACTTGTAAATATTCACATGTCACTCACCCACATGTATATGTACCCATCACCATTCGTAGTATAGTTTCCATCCTAGATTCATTTTTCATAATACTTATATATGCTCCCTCATTATCGTAGTGATCCCTTTACCCATCATGCAAATAAAAACTAAAAAAATAAAAAATACTCTCACCATAATATATTAATTAACACTCGTGCATTTTTGCACACTACATCACCAAGAGCATAGCAATATTGACCAAAACATTGTCCCATACTAGGGGTCAAATTGTGATGGGCGTTGGTCCTGCCGAGCCCTAACCTGAAAGCGTCATAATACATAGTGTAACTTTTGCCACCCTCCGGGAGGATAAGAATGGGCGCAGAAGTCAACCTAACCTACCGCTCTTGAAAGGCTGACTCAAAATTCTCTAACCATTCAAAGTGAACATACTGTCAAGTTAACATAGTGAAGGAAAACGCAACCCTCGATAATTCTTGCACAAATCTTCAGTAGTAACCATCCAAACCCAATAAACTGTGTACTTTCATTATTGTTCTTGGCCTATCCCATTCCAGAACGGCCTCCACCTTATAAAGGTCGACAAAAACTCCCTCGTCGAAAACCACATGGTTAAAGAACCTTACCTCATCCATCCAAAATTCACACTTGCTAAATTTTCCATACAACTAGTTCTCCCTGAGGAATTGCAATGTCGTGTGGAAGTGCTCCTCGTGGTATATATCTGAAGCCTAATAGACCAATATATCATCCAAAAATACCCCTACAAACCTATCTAAGAAAGGGTGATAATTGCAGTTCATCAAATCCATGAATGTCGCTAGAGCATTTGTCAATTTTCAGGGCATCACCAGAAACTCATAGTGCCAATACCGAGTTCGAAATGTCATCTTTGGAATGTCCTCCTCTCTGAAGCATAATTATGTTATTCGAACCGAAGGGCAATCTTCAAAAACCTGTCCTCCCCACGCAACTAGTAAAACAAATCGTTAATATGGAGCATATGGTATTTATTCTTCGTCGCTACCCTATTCAACTACCCGTAATTGATGAAAAGTAGCAGGGTGTTGTCCTTTTTATTAGCAAAGAGGACTGGGGCTCCCTATGGGAACACACTAGGGAAAATAAAGCCCTTGTTTGTCAACTCCTCCAACTAAACCCTTAGCTCTTTCAATTCCACTGGAGCCATCCCATGAGGTTGTATAGAGATAGGCAAGATGCCCTGATGAACCTATATGTAAAAATATACCTCCCGATGTGGAGGTAACCCAAAATGATAAGCCACGAACACATCGCGAAACTCCCGCACCACTAAGTAGTCTAACCACATACCATCCGTCTCATCCTGAGCCACTATACTTCTCAACCACCCAAAGTACCATTTTTTCTCAGGCATGGTAGAGAGATTCCAAGGATAATCATCATCCTACTCGCTACTAAAATGATGGCGAGACCGACTTGGAAGGGATACTGAGACATTGTGTCGATGGAATTCGATGGTAGTGTCAAAACATGACAGCCAATCCATACTGACGATCACCTTAAACCCATCCATGTCCATGAGAATCAAGTCATACTCCACAACATAGTCTTTATCCATAACCACACAACTACGGCATACCCTATCGAGAACTATACCCTCACTAATCGGAAGTACTATGACAATGGGAGGATGAAACTGATCTACCTCTAGTCCCAAACTGAATGCTAAGGAGATCAAAATAAATAAATGTGATCCTCCTGAATCAAATCGTTCCTTAACCCATGTTGAAAAAATGATTGAAATCTTATATTATGGAGGGATCACTAGAAGGTGCCACAAACTTCAACATGGCATATGCTCGTCTAGGGTTAAACCTACTGCTCTGGCCGTTGGGCACCTAACCTGGACTGAGGCTACTCTTCCCTTAACTCGAATGTGAACCGTTCACACTATGCCACACCGGCTGATGATATCTTGAGGAAAACTAGTGATGATGTTGTTAAGTAGGACTAGTGTAATTAGAACTTCATCCCATCACGTAATTGACAGTCTGTTGATTGCCCCGTTGATTACTTGAAGCTCTCTGTAGGCAATCCCTTTTGAAGTGGTCGGGGGACCCACATACAAAGAAACTCCTCTCAGTAGGGACTATAGGTCCCTGATCACTAGTACACTAGGAAAATGAAGAACCAACCCCCATAGCATCTTTTAGCTTCGCAAAGAAGCCTCGAGACCCACTCCTGGACTTTTTGTGATCTCTGCCCTAGGACCCACTGGGCACCCTATTATTTTCCCTGATTTCCTTTCCATCCTCAGCATCTAACTCCAACTTGATACCCTTGTTCACCACTGACCTAAAGTTGGAAGATCCATACCTGCCAGGATCCGCTGAATGCCCATGTTAAGGCCCTATAACCCCATCTTCTCAGCATCATCTCTTTGTACTGTGTCCACATACTTACACAAGCTTTGAAATCAATCTAGGTACTCATTCACAGAAGTCTTCCCCTTTATCAGATGAATGAACTCGTCTTTCTTGGCATCCTTATAAGCCTGGGGAAAGTAGAGATCAAGGAAGGAAACTCTAAATCTACCCCAGTATATGGTCTATGTCATACTGGCAGAGTATATGCTACACTAGCAATGTGCCTGCTCTGTAAGCTGAATTGTAGCTATCTTGACTTTATTCCTAGAGGTCATGTCAAGAATCTTTATGACTTAAGTGACTTCATCGAGGCAGTCCTCTGTAGAATCGAGGCATGCTGCCTCATTAAATGTGGGTGGGTGTAGCCTTCGTAACTCCTTCAAGTTCGAGGCAAAAGTAGAACTATCAACCGTTCCACTATGGTTGGACTTCTGATATTGTGAGAGGAAGTCTGCAAGTTGCTGCACGACTTATTCCATGCATCTAAACTCGATACACAGCGATACGAAATGAAAGAGATAGTGGAAGAGATTTACTTAAATAGTAACTAAAGTGATAACACTACACCAAATCTGCCCATTTTTCAAGGTCATTGACCTTGACAAATCCAACTTGTCAAGGTCAATGACCGTGACATTTCGAGGCGAGACAACTTTTTTTGTCACGGTCGTGTCAAGGTCAATGACCATGACATGTTTGTCATGGTTATAAACCATGATAAAGCCATAACCCCTCTTGCCCAGAATTATCACGGTCAATGACCGTGACACATCCATGACAAAATTGTCACGTATGTGTCACGGTCAATGACCGTGACAATTTTGGGAAGAATATAAAAAAAATCTGTTGGGCAGTATGGCCACTGCCACTGCCCAACAGTATATTTGTACCTGTAATAGCAACGTTGTACCTGTTCCAAACATCATATATCCAACACAAACTAAAGATAATGCAAATATATATTCATGATGATATAATCCAAATATTCAAAGTAAAAATAATATACATGACGATATAATTCAAATATAATTAAAATGGACAAACTTAAAAATAATGTTACCACATGTCTTGGATAAAACTGAGGAGGTGAGTAGGCCACACGACATACGAATTGACGCACCCACTAATATACGTCGTGCCGCATTTTTCGCGCAACGACAATAGGGAGTTCTCCTTCCCGGGTATGACATGCGTGACGAGCACCTTGGACTCCATCTCTTGAAGCACACGTCCATGGACTATTCAACCCTTGACGATATTCGGGTCCCTCAACCCCCGCCCTATCCGCTGGCCATCAAATACGTCCAATATGAACACGCTCGGCCAACCAATTGTTGACAATGGTCTGTTGGAGGGCGTCAAATAGGGAAGTGGATCGTCGAAGTACGAACGTGTCGGTGATGAAGCAGCGAGGTCCACATCCTCTTCATCCTGCGCCTCGTCCTCCTGCACCTCCTCCTCCACCGCCTTGTCCTTCTCCTTCCCTTTCCCTTTCCCTTTACGATCTCCACCCAACGTACGCTTCATGAATGCGTACATATCTTGGACCGTCGCCTCCAAACGGGACAGCTTCGCGTCGTGTGAATCCATCGTTCGAGCCAACCCAGTGTCGCTCGTCTCCAATCCGATGATCCTAGATTTGGCCACCCGTGAGCCCACTCCCCTTGTCCTCCCCTTGCGATCAGAGCCAAGCACTTGGCTGAGTGCGTCTGTGGACAAAGATGCCTTGTCGGCATCAGACTGCAACTCATGCACTTCCTTAAGCTTTGCCTGAAAAGACAAAAAGCACATGATTAGTAAAATAAGTAAACTAAAAAATTATAACGTAATTAACAATAATTAAACTGTCGGATTACTTACAATCGTGGCCGCGACGCTCGGGGACACCTCCTTGTCCTTCCCCTTCTTCGTTCGAAGAGCCACATAAGTATCGAGCCTATGTGGCTTACCCCCTGGCCCACTCCCTACCCCCTGAAATAAGATAAAGTAAAGTAAAATTAGTATCGGTCCCGAAAAGTAAAATAATATCCAATAATATATTTCTGTAGTTATAGATAAATTAAATCTTACCTGCATCCTATGCTCCACCTCAGCGTAAGAGGTCCGGCCGGAGTAGTGCACGTCCGTCTTTTTAGCTCGATTTTCCCTCCCCGATTGGCGAGATGCCAATTGTCGATCCTCGATCTCATTGTCAATGAACTTTTGCCATTGTGCCAATGAGATCGGCTCCTTGGGCAGGACGGATCCGCGCCATTGTAAAATGGACTCTCGTGTTTTTCCAAACTACCGTGTCCGCATATTTTTCTTCCACGTCTTGTGTTGCTCCCTCAACTGCTCCAAGACGGAATCGCGTAGCTTTGGATCCAAGTTGAATTGTTCCTGTCCAACAAATACAATGTTAGTTGCGAATAAATATAAATATAAATATAAATATAAATATAAATATAAATATAAATATAAATATAAATATAAATATAAATATAAATATAAATATAAATATAAATATAAATATAAATATAAATATAAATATAAATATAAATATAAATATGAAATTGAAATTGAAATTAAAATATTCATATAAATATTACCTGTAGTGCCGCCCAAACAGCTAACTTGAGCTCATAGGGCACCTCCTTCCAACTCATAAACCCCGGGCCGATGACCGTCTTTAGCAGCTCGAGGGATCTCGCTAATAGCTCCGACTTGTTCTCGACGGTAATCCCAAATTTTCCATATTTGGGAAGCCTAGGGGCGGAGGAGCCCTCATCGCCTCCGCTACCACCAAACCCAGATGACATCATCATAAACAGCATCATCATCTTCGCCTTAACATCTGAAGGAGACATTTTTGCTGTAAAAAAAATGTTATTAGTACAGATAAAAAAAAATGTTAATAGCATACATTTCGTTTTACCTAATTGAATTAATTGAATTAATAGTACAGATAAAAAAATGTTCCGTCTATATTATAACGTATGTGTAAGTTCCGTCAATACCATTTCGTTTCAATTTTGTAATATTATGTTTTTTCAAATATTTTAAAAGTTATTAAATGGGTGCCCCACCCCCACCCCCAGCCCCCCTCCCCCCGCCACACACACACGCACACCTACACACCTACGCGCACACACACCCCACCCCTGCCCACCCCACCACCACCCCCTCCCCCCACCACGACCGTGACAACTACATATATTGTTTATCAATAAAATTATGACATGAAATAATTATAATTGTAGCATAAATTTCATTATCATAAAGGGATAAATCCAACCAAGTACAGAGATTCTACAAATTAAAGTGAGAATTAAATTTAAGACTTTCTAACAACATGCATGTATATGGATTCTAACTAATGATATTCCTAAAAACATACAATTGGCAACATTTTGTGAATTTACTAAACTTTATATAATATTATCAAATTCTGTTAAAAAATTATCTAGGGTTTTACCTAATTGAATTAATTTCATGAATAAAATTATTATCAATTTAAATGAAAATATAAATTATTATCCAATATTTTTGAATGAAATATTTATTTTGAATGAAAATATCAATTATTATCCAATTATTATCCAACTATTATCAATTATTTATTTTGAATGTATATAATATCCAAAAAAATAAATGTAAATAATATTCAAAACCCCACCCACCCCCACCCCCACCCCCTCCCGATGTTTATTATCCAATTATTATCCAACTATTATCAATTATTTATAAAATTGATGTCTACTTTTAGTGTTGTGTATATATTTTAGTTGATGCCATTATATTTTTAGCCTAATTAGATTCTAAGGTTATCTCAATTTATATTTTTCTTTTTCTATCTAATAATTTTCAACGTAAGAGCACAGTACATAACGTATGTGTAAGTTCCGTCAATACTATTTCGTTTCAATTTTGTAATATTATGTTTTTTTCAAATATTTTAAAATTATTAAATGGGTGCCCCACCCCCATCCCCCCACCAAACACACACGCACACCTACGCACCTACGCACACACACACACACACACACCACCCCTACCCACCCCACCCCCACCCCCTCCCCCCACCACGACCGTGACAACTACATATATTGTTTATCAATAAAATTATGACATGAGATAATTATAATTGGAGCATAAATTTCATTATCATAAAGGGATAAATCCAACCAAGTAGAGAGATTCTACAAATTAAAGTGAGAATTAAATTTAAGACTTTCTAACAACATGCATGTATATGGATTCTAACTAATGATATTCCTAAAAACATACAATTGGCAACATTTTGTGAATTTACTAAACTTTATATAATATTATCAAATTCTGTTAAAAAATTATCTAGGGTTTTACCTAATTGAATTAATTTCATGAATAAAATTATTATCAATTTAAATGAAAATATAAATTATTATCCAATATTTTTGAATGAAATATTTATTTTGAATGAAAATATCAATTATTATCCAATTATTATCCAACTATTATCAATTATTTATTTTGAATGTATATAATATCCAAAAAAATAAATGTAAATAATATTCAAAACCCCACCCACCCCCACCCCTACCCCCTCCCGATGTTTATTATCCAATTATTATCCAACTATTATCAATTATTTATAAATTTGATGTCTACTTTTAGTGTTGTGTATATATGTTAGTTGATGCCATTCTATTTTTAGCCTAATTAGATTCTAAGGTTATCTCAATTTATATTTTTCTTTTTGTATCTAATAATTCTCAACGTAAGAGCACAGTACATAACGTATGTGTAAGTTCCGTCAATACCATTTCGTTTCAATTTTGTAATATTATGTTTTTTCCAAATATTTAAAAAGTTATTAAATGGGTTCCCCACCCCCACCCCCACCCCCCTCCCCCCGCCACACACACACGCACACCTACACACACACACACACACCCCACCCCACCCCACTCCCTGCCCCCTCCACCACCCCCTCCCCCACCACACACCACACACACACACATACACACCCCACCCCACCCCCTGCCCCCCTCCACCACCCCCTCCCCCACCACACACCACCACACACTCACACACACACACACACCACCCCACCCCCTGCCCCCTCCACCACCCCCTCCCCCACCACACACCACACACACACACACACACACCCCACCCCACCCCCTGCCCCCTCCCCCACCACACACCACCACACACACACATACACACAGATACACATACATATACACACGCACACACCCCGCCCTGCCCCCACCCTCTACCCCCACCCCCCACACACGCACACACATACACACATATATATATATACACATACACACATAAATATACAAACAAATATATATATAAATGGAAGAGAGAGAGAGAGAGAGAGAGAGAAAGAGAGAGAGAAAATCGACCTGAAAGTAGAGAGAGAGAGAGAGAGAGAGAGAGAGGGAGGGAACGGGGGTAGGGAAAAAAGAAGGGGGTAGGGTTTTAGCTGCAAATATTGTCACGGTCGTGTCAAGGTCTTTGACCGTGACAAGTATTTAAATTATTGTCACGGTCATTGACCGTGACAAGTCCGTGACAAGTAAATTTGTCACGGTCTTGTCACGGTCAATGACCGTGACAATTAGTTGTTACGGTCTTGTCAAGGTCAATGACCGTGACATAAAACGCGTATTTTTTGTCACGGTCAATGACCTTGACAAGGCTGGCCGGCTGAAAGGTGACAATTTGCCCATTTTGGTGTAGTGTAACTACCCGGAAATGTATAAGGAAAACGTGCTAAGAAAGCGTTAACACTCTGTCACACCTGAGGATCCTACTGTTCTGATACTATTTGTAAAGTCCCAACTCGGGTTTGGGTCATCATTGGATCAACCCTCACCGAATCAAGGAGTTAAAGGGGGGGGGGGATCAGGTTTTATTATTTAAAAAAAAAATTCAATTGTACCATTTGTTAAGGATTAAATTAACGGTTTTAATTTGAGAAATAAACCGAGCACTTTAAGTAAATAAGTTAATTTGCAAGGTTTATTTATGAAAATTCGATTGATCCAACAATACTAATTAAATGAGAAATAAATCATAGTTGTCCTTGTATTATTACATCACATAACCAACAACCCAAATAAAAGATTTAAATGTTCCAAACTCCAATGTTTCAAATATGGTTTAAATAAAGTGACAAAACCTCTAACGACGATGATTGACCTCAAGAGACTTACCGACATCCTTCCCGATGTCCCTACTTGATGTACCTGGGGTGGGTGGGGGTTTTACATTAAAAAGTAGGGTGAGAGAACGCTCAGCAGGGTGGGTAATACTAAGCTATATGTTTACTATAAAAAAACTATACATATAACATGCATTTTAACAATTTCGAAAACGTTTAACAATTTAGCCTGTATTATCGCAACTACCATGCAATGCACCCGAGCGATGAGCGCATAATAACACTTAGCCATTTCATACCACCCTTTATCGGGTCTAGAGAGTAATTAATCATATTTTATTCGTTGGTCCCCTTTTTATCCCATTTCATTAAGTTGTCTTATTTGCATTTTCAAGCACAACCATTATCATTTCTTTTCCATTATTTTTTCTCCGAATCTTCCAAATATCTGCATACTTTAACGGGATTCACACCGCTGGTTATGGCCAGTGATTTTGAGTCTTTCACCCAAGGGCTCTAGGACATTCTTAATTATTCATGGTATCATCCGAGTCCATAATAATTTGTTTTAACATTTTGCTAATGTCCACATTATTCCATCATTTTACCGTTTTTATCATTTATATGGTTCATATCACCATTTCACCTCGTCTACCTGCCATTTTGTCTACTTTATCTATTTTTCACAAAAATCGACTGATAAGGTCTGATGAGGAAGTTCGACCACTAGGACCCTCAATTTTATCAAAATTATCATTTTACCTTTTTTATCACAAACCCGTGAAAAACATAATTAGTTCATTATGACTTTAAAAATCATTGTTTCCATTCAAAACCATCCTTTATGATTTTATGTTCAAAAATCATGTTCATCATTTTGTGTTCAAACTACATAAAATACATTTAATCATTTGAAGACTATTTTAGCTAAATGTCTACTACTTGCCCCATTATCACATGTGGTCTCGTATATTGTTTTCCTTCATTATTAACAATATCTATAAGACTTGTAAGGGTTGTTTTTTCTAACTTTCTTATTTTCTCATGAAATCCATTTTAAACAACATTTATCAAGTCTAGACAACATACTACATATTTCTACACGTGGATGGGAGGATTTCAAGCCTAGAAATCCCCAAATATGAAAATAACAAGATATTATCATGAGTTTATATTTTGTATACTGACTATTCATTAGTCATGGTAAGAATGCTATTTACTCTTCAAAATCAATTCAGGTCTTATTCTATTTAAAAATCCATTTTTGAAAGACTTGAGCATACAGGAAAATATCTTTATTTATAACATTAAATCATATATAGCATGCATCCTACATATTTTCATAGCTTTATACCTTGAAAACTTGATGAGATATAACACCTATCTTAAGATTTGAAGAGGAAAACAAAAGATGAAGAAAGATGCTCTAGACTCCAAAATACTCCAAAAGCTCTTTAAAATCACTGCAAAGCTATCTTGAATGCTCTTACTTGCTCTACACAAGCCAACTTCTACCTTAACAAAGCTCGTAGTTGAAGAATGGCACTTGGAAATGGTGAAATAAGGTGTAAAGCTGGTGCAACTGTGGTAGAATATGGTTTAGGGATGAAGAAGAGCTCTTGAAACTATATATATATATATAGAGAGAGAGAGAGAGAGGCTATGGCTAATACAAAAATGGGTGAAATAACCCACCTCTTCTCTTTCTTAAATAACCCACAAAACCCTGAAAAAATTATTTTTATACAAGGGCTATACCATTCCAAAGATGTTTTTGGATCTTCCGCAACCTGAGATCAACACCCCATCTATCCAATGGCCCATATTTGACAGCACATAAAGAAAATGTCAAAAATATAATTTTCTAAACAAGTCATTCTAATAAAATCGAATCTTTATTTGAACGACGTTTGAAAGTCTATCTCATGAGATAGGACAATCCTATGCATAGGAGGGTCATTTAAAGTTCATTAGAAGCCCGTTCAAATGAGGAAGGAACCTCATTCAAAAGAGATAAAGATCTCGTTCGAACAACTCGCATACCCTTTTGAACGACTGAATTAAATTCTATTTTAATCTTGTCCATTCAATTCCCAATTAATTTTACAAAGGAGACATGAACATTCAAATACAGACAACAATCCATATATTATTAGCCTAAGGCCAGAAAGGGTTCTCCATAATTACAAATTACATGTGAAAGGGATAAAACATCAGCACGGCTATTAGAAGCTCTCTTCCGAAGAAGTCTGCTCCGTATAGGGTGGAGATGACCTATTTTCCATAGAAGTTTTCTTTGCTCCTTTCATCATTAAACTCTCTTATTTAGAGGTCTTCTCGGTCTCTTTTCCTCCTATGTGAATTCATCAATCAAATCTACCTTGACTTAGCCTTTATTATCATTATCGGATCATTATATATGTCATACTCTCCTAATACTTGGCATAAGCCACCAGTCTTCTTAGTTTCTCAAATTTATGAACAACATGTTGTATTGATAGGTCTGTATAGAGTACGATGGTATGGCCTTTTAAGTACAAATTCATCCTTCGAAAAGCCTCAACCAGGGCTAATTCCAATTTTCTAGTCTTGGATATCAGATCTTCGCTCCTCGATATGCTTTGTTGGTATCGCAAATGGGTTTTTGTACTCCATTTTCTTATCGAATCAATGTTGAGTTAACTTCTGATTCAGATACGACAAAGTATAAGTAAAGTTTTTGTCCCATGAAATCAGGGGTGGACATCCCAGGTATTTTTTCAAATCCAAGAAAGCAATATCACATTCATCATTCCACTTAAATGTTTTTCGCAGTACTTTGAAGAAGGGAAGGCACTTGTCAGTAGCTTCCGAAACAAATTGGTTTAGCATCACCACCCTAACTATTAACCTTTGTATTTCCTTTTTGTTCATGGTAGATTCCATATTGATTAATCCATGAATTTTATATGGATTGACTTTAATGCCTCTGTTATTAACTATGAAGCCTAGGAACATTCGTTCTCGTACATCGAAGATACATTTTTTGGGTTATGTTTCATTGTATGGTTTACTAGATGATCGAACGTCTCTTATAGATCTTTGATCTGATTGACGATTATTTTGGTTTTAATGAGCATGTCATCAATGTAGAGATACATGTTTTTTTATTCATTTTTTAAACATTATATTTAAAACCCTGAGGTACATTGCGCCCGCATTCTTGAGACCAAAAGGTGAGATAATTAGTAGTAGATACATTGGCTTGTGATAAATGAAGTCTCTTCCTTTTCATCTGGTTTCATCTTGATTTGGTTGTAGCTTGAGTACGCATCCATAAAACTGAGCAACTCATGTCCAAAAGTGGCTTCGACTAATTAATTAATCTTAGGCAAAGGATAGTGATCCTACGAGCATTCTTTGTTCAGGTGTGTGAAGTCAGCAAGCATACGTCACTTTTCATTCTTTTTTACCATCACTACATTAGAAATCCAATCTGGGTACTTGACATCTTCAATGAAATTTTCTTTTTTGTAATTTCTCTACTTCTTCCAATACGACCTTGCTCTTTTCCTGGTTGAAGACATCTCATTTTTTCTTGATCATTTTGGCATCCTTGACTATGTTAACTTAATCACAGATGAATTCTAGATCAACTCATATCATTTTCTCATGACTCCAAGAAAACACGTTCTTCCGTTGCCAAAAAAGTAAATCAATTCCTCCTTGATGGTGGGGTCCAATGGTGAGTCGATCTGGGATGTTCTCTTTAGATGTTCATCTTATCTTGATTCTATTTCTTTTATAACTTGTCCTTTGACCAGCTCTTCATCCTCCCACGGATCCAACATTTCAATCTGGTATGTTGTGGTCAACTACTTCTGGTCCTCCTAGTCGACTGAAGTATAGTAGAACTCAATAGCTTTAACTTAATTCCCTTTAACCACGCTGACCCCGTAATGAGTGGAGAACTTCAAACATTGGTGCACAGTGGAAGGTACTACTTTAAATTTCCTCAACCCTACTCTGCCAAAGATAATATTATACACTGAGTTGGCATTCTTATGAAGGTTGAAGAAATGTATCTTCTGTATTAGACGGATCGGCCAGACGTCGATCACTAATTCTAGATTAATTATTCCTAAAGGGTACATCTTTTCTTCAGGGAAACCAACGAGAGGCCTATGTTAGGATTCAAGTTACTATCTCGTAACCCTAAACCTCTGAAGTGATTATAGAATAAGATGACATTTGAACTGTCATTATCCATAAAAACATACACCATCTTACCTTCATATACTATCATCATGATGACTATGGGGTCATCATGAGGGTAAATCACTCCTAATAGTTCATCTTTGGAGAAATCGACTGCTAAACAATCTTTATTCATCTTCCTCGAAAGAGTATCTACATGACCAATCAGGTTGATTTACTTAATATAAGTACAAGCCTTTACTACATTGAGGTAGGCATTCCTCTTTGCAAGTTCATCTCCTCTGCCAGTGTCACCTCCTATAATAAAGTTGCACCCAAAAGAGATTATATTTACCTCATGCACAGGCTCCTTTATCTTTATCAACAGGTTCGGGCCATTTTTAAATCATCATCTCTACCTCTTTTCTTGTCATCTCCTTTTCTGCAGGGCGATTTTGACTATTTCCTGGGTTCCATCTTGTCCCTTTGACTTGATTGGACACACCTCTCCATAAATTTTAACAATTTGCCTCTTTGGATCAAGATATTTATCTCGTTCTTCAAGGCTAAACAGTTATTAGTGTTTTGATTGTGGTCCTAATGGAACTTGCAGTACTTAATTTTATCTCTTCTATTTGGAGGAGATTTTAGCTTTACAAACCATTTCAAATCTCTACTCTAGCAACTTTTTCTAGGATGTGGTGAACACCAATGGCTTGATTAGCTTATTCATCGTATTTCATCGGCTTCTCAACCTTTCAATCTTTCTGCTCTTTCTTCTTCGAGATCTTGTTAGCATTTGCTTTCGAGTTATTGGACTCTTTGGCAGCCATAGCCACCTCCACGTTTATAATTTTGCCCGCCTTGTCTAGTAATTTGGTCATACTCATGGGAAAATCCTTAGCCAATGCATAATATAATTCTTGGGTAGCAGGACACTCATTAATGCGGTGATAGTTGTCTTTTCGTCATATTCAATTACTCACATCTTCTTGCTATTAAATTGGGTGAAGTTTTGGGTAGTCTCGATGATTTTCTAGCGACCATTTAGCAGATGAGCTACCCATTTAGAAGGTTTGGCTCCAAAATGGAAATTGTTGACTAAGAGTTCATCGAGTTATTGAAAGTTATATATTTTCCCTCATGGTAGATTTTTTTACCAGATTTATGCCAACCTAGTGATTGTATTGGAGATTGAGCGAAAATGAATCTCATCAGGGACTGGGTAGATGTTGACGGTTGTTTGGTATTGTTCCACATGCAATACTGGATAAGTTTTACCATCATACTTTGAAGTTACCGTAGGTGGATTCAACTTAGTTGGCATGGAATAATCCATAATAAAAGGTATGAATGGATATCCTTTCACGAAACCTCTATGTAAGGGATTATTCGATTTGGTCATATGTCCCAAGCGATCCTCCAGTCAATGGATCGATCCCTTTTAGGGCTGGTCATCCTGATCAGCCTTAACTATAACAGTCTTGGCTACTTGGACACTATTTTGTGTTGAGCTCTCTTCCTCGAAAGTCTTCTCGATACGTGCTGACCCTCATATGCTTTTCCCTAACCTTATTGGACATTATTGATGTTCTTTGGATCCTCTAGGCTCTCTGTGATACCATCATCTCACTTCTCAGAGACCAAGTCGATAAAATATGGAGCATATGCTTAGTATCTCTAAAAGACTTAACCTAGGTGATTTGACCTGTCATTTTTTAATCCAGAGTATCTGGATGTACTTCCTTAATTTTGTGAACCTAAATTCATCATAGTAGGGTTTTGCAAAGCCCGTTCGCAGCAGGTCGACAACCTATCTCTGTACGGTGCATGAGGAAACATTTGACTTTTCATGTTAGGGGGTTCTCTCCCATCCGGGGGGATAAAATCTACTTTAGGCCTATTTTTATCGGTTTGTAGTGTATGCATCAGTGGTTCCTACATTTCCTCTTGGACTTTGGCTATGATCATCATAATTCCCTGTATATCCCCCACCCAACAGGGGTATAAGGTGGAATTATTTTATTTGCACGACTACTTTCTTCAATATCTCCCATTTCTAGAGTTAACAAGTGTCTGAACAGACATAGCTTTGTGAATAAGACATGCTAGGAAACAACAAAGATCTTGTCTAAAAGTTTCGCACAAACGGCCTTAATCTTTTATCATCTAAAAAAGGTATACCGATTTCATGGGTCTTGTCTGATTAATACCAATAAGAAACTATAACAAATAAGGACATTCACGAGAGGTGTGCATATTCTCATGTCTGATCCACACATTTTTTTGGTAACATTAATTTCTTGTAGTCGGCCAACAAGCCAACCAGAAGAACACTGAGCCGACCAAAGGGATAACGTGTCGAACATGTATTGTGAGCATTTTATGATGATAGCTGTAATAATACCATTGATCCATGTCACATTATGGATTTAATGTACAACAAAATTTTTAATTCTTTTCTTGTAGTGGAATAAGAAACTACCAGATTGGGAGAATGTTAAGGTAATTTAATTCTACTAAAATTCTCTTAACACAATGTTTTTAATATTTGGACATTTATAAAATTTCCATCATCCAGGTTCTTAGGGTCCAAATCAGCAAGGGGTAGTTGAATGTGGTTTTTATTTCTTGAAACTCATGAGGAAGATAATGGAAGATCCATCTAAATCTATAAAAATAAAGGTTATATGATTCCAAATATTATTTTTTTCCCTGTGATTTGTTTGTGCTAAGCACAATACAAATTTTTCATGGACTTATTCATGTGAAGGAGTTAGATAGAATAGTGTCATATGATACTTATTTTAATAATCATGAATTTTTAAAATAAAAATAGTTAAAATGCGTGCCAAATTGAACCTTTTTACAAAAAATACCATTCATTATAAACCATTTAACTTGAGGAAGAATACAATGGCATAACCAATTTGAAATTATGATAAAAATTCAAAAAAAAATCTCATTAATAATCAGAGTCCTTTTTTTACAAACGTAGAGAAAAAATAAAATATATAACTAAATCGTTTTACAATAAGTGTAATAAATATAACTTTTGCTTTCAAAGAGAAATAAAGTTCATAAAACTTCTACAATGTCCTATGTGTCTTAAAAAATCCAAATATCTTTACTGAATCCAACATATGAATAAACCTTATAACACATATGTAAAACTATGTGGGGGTGTTGAGTGGCAAACTCAATAGCTCTTATAATTATTTCAAATGCACTAAAATTAATCATGCATGCACATATACCAAGTGTATTTAATATGACAACATTCTAAGATCCTAAAAATAATAATCAATCTTATTTACTCATAAGTCTATACACAAATCTCAAGCCTATATATGAAACTTCCACCTCACTTCCCGTGAGACGATGTGTACTCTCGTTATACTTTCTTATCAATTATTATTTGAACAATCCATGGCCCAAAAGTAGGAAACATACTTACAAAGTCACAATAGGAAAATACTCCTCTTCTCCTGAACATAACAATCCTGACATAACTTCCAAACTTGGCAGAATCACAAACCGGGCCCAAGGCCTAGTTCACTCGATAAAGACAAAATTGTAGTGCGAAAGCACACCCTCTATCGTTAGTTATTTAGCTAAGGGATGACTGTTCATCCTTTAATAATTTCAACAATAAAAACATGATCATTTTTCCTATTTAACCAACATATATATCAATTTTAGTCTAAATTGTCTGCCCAAATTCTAATCCCAAACATGCTCGTAAAATAATTATATTTAAGTTAACCCTACTACATGACATGAAAACAAGTTATACAACATGAGTGCAATAAAATTAATTGTATTTAAAAAGTATAGAAATAATACTCACAAGTAGCATGTATCACACATACAAAGATGGGTGAATATGGATACTACACAAATAAACCACGAGAGAACGAAATTACCCTAAATCGTAAAAGTTAAAAATGTTGAATCAAAGCGCCAAAAATATTTCAAATCTCTACTTTTAAATAATTATCATCATATTCTTCCTCTTATTTAGAAAATAAGTCATTTTATTTTTCATCTAAAAATATCTCTCAAATTCTTTTTATTTTCTCTTATTTTCTCTCTCAGTTCTCTAGAATTCTGTCACTAAAAGGTGTCTAATGCCAACAAACTCTAAAACACTTTTCTATATTATTAGATAGGTATAAAATAACCACAATCCCTTTAAAAAAATTTAAGACTTATCCCCCGCTCTTCCTCCTTTCAATTGCCCATTCAACCCTTCAAATTCATCATGAATGCCTCATTAAGTGGGCTAAAACCTCAACAACGAACTAATATTCTTACAAAATCAATTTTTATGATTTTTAATAAAAATAATATTTTAAAATACAAGTAAAAGTAGTAACAATATGAATCCCATCATCTTTCTCACTTAATTTCTCTTGATTTTATACTAATGAAAAAATAATTGATATTCATTTAATTTTTTTCTCATTTCATTATTAAAAATAACTTCTAATAAATTATATTTTTTTTGCATTTTTAATACTAAAAAAATAAAAATAATGACGCCCGCCTATCTTAGAGAGTTGCGTGGTAACTAGTTTAAAAAAATAATCAAATAAAAATTTAATAAATTTCACATAATTTTTTAATTAAAATAAGTTCATATAAATATATTTCACACTTGATTCATTTAATGCTCATATTATTTAAATAATTGCATTAAAATTTGTAAAATTTCCCATAATTAGTTTCTAATTCACAAATTCAATTTATAAATAAATATGGCAATTCATCTAATAAAATTTTAAATTAGATCCTAAAAATTTGGGGAATTACACTTACGAGATCAATAAACTTTAACACGGGCTCATTGAGTTCATTAAAAAAAATATCATTGGAACTGGTTTCTAGTGATCTCATGCTACATTGTTAAAACATTGAAATGGATGGTAGATAAGAATAATTTTGGTTTAATTCAAGTTTGGAATTAAATCTTATTGAACTCAACCTTGTTCACATCATAAGAGTTTGGAAATTAGGTGCATTTTCAATTACATGGAATATCTTATCGCTAATAAAACCAGAGTACTCATTAAATCACACGAACACGACACAAATTACTAATATGCATGGGTTTATTAGTAATATGCTCTCCAACATTAGTGTCATGTTCATACAAAACGTTTTCTATACAATCATAACACTACTAACTTTGTGTCAGTTTTGGGACATCGTTATCTTTATTTGTGCATTTTTATTAGTAATATGGTCTATAATTTTAATTTTTTTTATTACCAGAGAGGAATTGTCAGTTTGGAAAGAGAGACAGTCACATATGATTGATGTTGATATATGGTGCTTGTTGTATACATGCTTGGTTATGGACAAACACATAGGATCAAGGCTTAGTTTTGAAATAGCTTAATTTTTGTGAATAGTGTACATACTGGATATGACCATTTTTTTGGATTGTAGGAACATCGATTAATGTTGTACGTTTCTAATAATTTTGAAAAGCCTTGTGGTAACATTATCATATTTGAGTTTGATATTGGAATGTTTGGATTGTGAAGTAATATCTGACAGAATTAATTATGTCGTATACCGCTACAACCATCGAAGATGTTCAAGATCAAATATGGAATGAGACGGTCTGAATATCAAGCCTCATCGACAATCAAGCCTCCACGAAATGAATTTGGTAAATTTGTGTTTATAATTCGTTAATATTTCACTTAGGATATTGGGATATTTACAACAAAATATTTTGTAAGTGTTGGAGAGAAGCTTTAAATGTTTTTCATTAAAAAATTATTTTTTGGAGTGTTTGAGGCGGTGCATTTTCTGAAAGTAGAAACAAAAAAAAATATATTATTTTATGGGTCTCATTCGAACGACACCGTATGTCGTTCAAACGACAAGCTATCATTTGCGATACTTCAAATGAAAATGTATGTCTCTCTAACAACAACGTGTCTCGCTCAAATGACCCGCCGACTTAAGTTTCCTATTTACGTAATTCTTCAACTTTGTTTTTGATAAGAAGTTTGTACGTTTTTATATTATGCAAACAGTGCAAAATCACCAGAACCTTTTGGTTTCTTCTTTTAGAGTTTAATCTCTTTTGTTTTCAATTCACAAAAGTCCCAATTATTCATGTGAATTATTTTGGAGTTTGAGAACAAACTTTGCGGGTGTTCATACTTTTATGGAGTGGATATTTACACCATATGGCTGCGTATCATTCAATTTCGCTACGTGTGGATCTTTGCTGAGATAGGACGGCAGTTCTTATGGATTATTGCGCATAATTCATTATTGATGATGCCGACCGTCGCCTGCTGGTACTCGTGTGTCAACCAAGTGTATTTCATTGTAACCGTGTAAGTTGCGATTTACAATTATAGTGAAATAAAAAGGTTTTTCCCTTAAGGTATTTTCCCCAAAATTTGTGTCGCATATTTTATTTATGTTGGTTTGACACTGCACACAAGTAGCTAGTTGATGTTAAGGACTAAATTAATTTTATTCATAAATTGACTCTAATTAAATAAGTTTGTGATTGGAATTTGTACATCTATTCGAATCTTTATCACATGTAGCTTTTACAAATTGGTATCAGAGCAGGTTATGCTCATTTATCGCATATTCCAATTTTCCCCAAAATTGTGTGATATTGATTTTTTTGAAAAATCATATTTTTAAAATTGTCGCAATGTTTCCAAGTGAAAACTTGTATAATCGGTTGCCAATTTTTGACGGGTCTAATTATGCTTACTGGAAAGCCCGAATGAAATCCCATTTAAAAGCAATCGATCAAACATTTTGGGTCATTTGTGAAAGAGGTTGGAATCCTCCCACTGTCATCGCGAATAATGTCACTAATTTAATACATGTGTCAGATTCGACGGAGGAAGAGTTTAGGTGAAGCACTTGTAATTCATGAGGGCTTAGTGCAATTTTCGGACACGTCACCCCTGACGAGTTCTGGTGTATTATGAAGTGCACCACGTATAAAGAATCGTGGGATATTTTGCAACTCACCCACGAAGGCACTAATACGGTCAAAGGGTCTAAAATTTAAAACGTGATCACTCAATTTGAGACGATCACTATGTTAGAGACTGAATGTTTTGACGAGTTTTATGCACTTTTATCTGATATTATCAACACTAGTTTTAATCTTTGTTAGCCTATACCTGATGCAAGAGTGGTCAAAAAGATGTTAAGATTGTTGCCTAAACGTTGTATCCCAAAAGTTACTATTTTAAATACCTTAGGAAATTTGAGTCGTCTGAAACTAGAAGAGTTAGTAGAAGACCTCCAGATGTACGAAATTGACATGTTCCCCGACACTATCAGACCTAAGTATAGAGGGATAGTGCTTAAAGACCAAACTAGGAAGGGAAAGGAAGTGTCCACAAAAAAGAAAGTTAGTTTTTGTGAGTTGGAGTCTGATGACGAGTCTACTTTTGACATGGACATGCTTGTAAAGAATTTCAAAAAGTTTCTCTATTTTTCAAAACAAAAATCTTCCAATTAAAGGTTTTCGGAGAAAAAGAAAAAGAATGACAAGGCCAAAGAAAACGATGAGAAAGAGTAAGAGGACGAAGAAAATTTTGAAAATTTGAAATGTTTTGAGTGTGAAGGGAGAGGGAATAAATCGTTCGTGTATCCCACTAGGCTTGGAAGAGAGGGAAAGAATGTTTCCATGCCAGCGACCCTGAGTGATAGTGAGGAAGATGTGAATGATTCTAAAGATGAGTCTTCACAAGGAAAGTGTATTGCCTTTTTAGCCAGTCACGAGAGAATACCCACTTTGTTCCATGACGATGAGGAAACTTGTGCATGTGAGACCCCCGAGGAGGATTTGAGTGGTTATAGTAAATCTAAGAGTGAGTGTGAAAGTGGTGATGAAAGTGAGCTCCTGAGTGCTTTAAGAGAATTATACGCCGAGACCTTAAAGACTAAGAAATTGAATATGAAGTTAGGTCTTAAGGTGAGATATTTGAAGAAAGATTTAGAGAGTTTGAGAGGTTTTGAGGCTACGATGAGCCAACTTGAGAAGGTGAAGATTAGTTTGAGTGAGAAATTGATCGTCGTGAATAGGTAAAAGAGTGAACTTATAGCTCACATATCATAATTATAAAAAGATCTGAAGCACGCCATGGAGGCTAAAGTCACTTTGGAGAATGCATCTAAGAAGGTTGGAAAGATGGTTCTCAATCCCATTTTGGTTAGTGGTGAGAGTATAGGAATAAGTCATGACGGTGCATCCACTTCTTTTATTGAGCTCAAGTCAGTTCCTACTTTAGTGTTAGATCCACATGACTCTCAACCAGACCCACCTAGGCGTCTCGTACCGATTAGGAGAGCACGTATGAGACATTTTGGGAGAGGTGTACCTAGACCAGTTTATGTTTGCTCCCATTGTAAAAAGAGTGGACATCTTAGGGAATTTTGTTTTAAGTTGGGTAATGTGTCACGATTTCCTTCTACACATACACCCACTCATGATACTTTTCTTGCACATAATGATAGAGAGTTTGCACATATTCGTGAGCAATTAAAAATTTTGTTCAACATGACTTGATGCTGTTGTTTCAAAAGATGTCATCGCCTTTGGAAAACTCCACCGCACCAAATGGATGAGGTTTATACTTTTTGCTAGCATAGGATGATTTACATGATGACACCTTTGCCTATTACAATTATGTATCATTATGTAGTTTACATTGTTTTCCTATTTTTGCTAATGTTTTAGCACTGTTTGGATCTGTTTGCCCATTCCAGGAACCATTTTCACGAAACTCTTTCATTGGTCAAATCTGCATAAATTTCTAGGAAAAACTATGAAAGTCGGTTTTCTCGTTCGAGCGAGATTAGTTCTCGTTCCAGAGATATCACATGTCACGCGAAGTTGTCATTTTAATGACATGCATTTTCGTTCGAGCGACATTGAGTTTCGTTTGAACGACATATTTGAGTTTATGGATTCATCTGTATCAGTACTCTAGTTCATATTGCTATATTATTTGGTTTTGCTGGGTTGATTCTGAATAGTGTTCGAAAAATACAAAAAGATTTTCATTTGATTTGATAAAATTGAAAAAAAATCAACGAAGAGATTTGTATTTTGTTTACACAATATAAGAATGGACACTTAGGATGACCGAGTCACAATTTCATTCCATATCCACGTGACTATTTGATAGTGTTTTGAGACAATATTGAAATGGCCCTTTATTGTGTACTTTAGGTAAAAACAACTTTGTTCCAATTTTATTTAAAACCAATTTTATCTTCTTAAACCCTAAACATGCATCTAAGTGATTAAATCCATTCCATGAATAAATCATGCAGTAAAAGAAACAATTTCAAGAAAAATCTCCTAAGGGCAAAACCTTTTTATTTTCAGTATAATTTTATAAAGAACGGTTACACGGATTACAATGAAAATAAGTGAGACATACGAAATACCCGCAGGTGTCGGTTTCGATGTCTCGACTGAAATCTCTCGCAGGAACTCCAAGTGGTCAACAATATAGAAGAAGACGGCTTCTCCACAAGTTACTTCATAAGAAATACCTCTACAATAGCGCGTAGATCTTCTGTTGTAGAGTTCTCCTCACAAAGTGCAAAGCGGTGCAGTAAATGAATTATCTTCCGATAAACGCGTTCAAGATCACTTAACTTTGGAATTGAGTAATACGATCTTGAATAAACCCCAGATGAATGAAACACTGTGTGGGAATAAGTTTTTGAAACTGTTCGGCCTTGGAAAACTTTCATAGAAACATTTTTTATTTATAACTAAGCAACATAGAGTCCAAGAAAATGAAAACATGAAAATCGAGGCGGCAGGTCGTTCGAGTGAGAAGAGATCTCACATGTCACACGAACGACTTACTATCTCATTCGTGCGAGATACAATATTTTAAATTAATATTTTTCTTTTAAATGAATCCTCGAATTTTCTTTAAACTTTTTGCAACTCAGAAATATTTTTAAAACAAAAAATATTTAATTCCCAATTATTTAAATCACCTAGCATTTAATCAATCTACAAAACTACTCAAATGCTCGTAAGTATTAATACCTGAGTGATCTTAAACAAATGCAACACCTCTTGACTTGAAATCTTCTTCAACGCTATGGATTGCACATTCTTGGACTTAAACTTTGGCATAGGCTCAATTAAACTCCATAATTAAAACTAGCCTAGACTTAATTTATTTTGTCCGGAATTAAGCCAATTAAAACAAAAGTACATGATAAGAATTATGTTATTAAAAATCTCCCCCTTTGGCTATTTTGGGACAAAACTAAACAGATATGCTATATGCCATAAAAAAACACATGTCCTATCTCGCAGCTCATAAATATAAAAGTAGAGGACATAGTGAAACTGAATAAATGACAAGCATCTGAATCTGATTCTGTCTCTGAATGGCAATCATCTGAATCTGTCTCTGAATGTGATGTATCAACAAATATCTGAATCTCTGAAAATAATACCTACAGACATGAGACATAAACAAATACCCAAGTGAAGTATGGAGGAATAAAACAAATATAATATCATCATAAATACTCCCCATACATCACATATCTCTCCCCCTTTTTGCCTAGAATAGACAAAAAGAGGGACAAACAAACAAAGTCTAGTATGAATATATGAGAATGAACAATATGGCTAGAGAAACAATATCAGTATGACAATGGATAGAAAAATAGCAGTATCTGAAGCATAATAAGTGAATCACTGAACTGCAAACGAAACTGTACATCCATGTCATAAAATAGACCAAGAGTGATACAACGATCAGAAGAGTACATCATATCTGAGAATAAATAAATACATCAGGAATCATAATGTCTCAGATACAATAAAACAAATGCAACCAAAAATCAGTAGGAGTATCATCATCATCATCAGCAGCATCATCATCAGTAGTGTCATCAGAGTATGTAGATGAAATATGACCTAATCCAGAAGAACATGTGCCTCTCATCTTCTCTCTCTACCTCATCTCATAAAAAATGATGTCATCCTGGACTCTACAAGAACACGGGCTTCGGTCTCAGCATCAAATCTAGCCATGATAGAGTCATACATCCTCGACTGAGCGGCTACCTGTGCCTGTAAAGTTAAAACCTCCTCCTTAATAGGACGAGTGGGAGCAGGAGTGAAGGGTGGTGGCTGAGAAAACTCGGAGGTGCTCGGGATAGTGTGATCACCAGGCTGATAGGGCTCAACATTGGGGAAGGCTCCCTCAGGGGGTGGAGCACAATCTCTAGGGGCATGGGTCGAGATAGTCAAAATAATGTACCCGGGGGTTTAGTTTGGGTCTCGAGGCATTTTTCAGCCTAATTATCATCCCGGGAGGGCATTTTAGACATTTTGTATTTTTAGACATGGAAACCCACGAATTATCTAAGATTATATCAGATGGTAAGGGTTTTATTCTATGGTTATAACAATCAAAAAACCAAGGACGGCCATTGGAGAGGAAGAGAAAAAGCTTTCCAAGGAGTTCTAGGCCAAGAACTCCACAGTTTGCACCGTCATCACCGCCAAATTGTAGATCGCGCGACGAGGATCACAACCACACCAATTTTTTCCAAAAAACTAAAACAAATATTTCGAGGCAAGTATCTATCTTGCTTTATTTTAGTTAATGCTTTAATGATAATAGTCTAGGGTTGATTAGGACTAGTTTTTGTGAAAGAAAGCATATATTGGAGACTCGAATTTACATATTGTAGAGGTAAAGATTGTATTCTAGAAACCTATTTCATATGTAGACGTTGAACCACGAATTTTCCTTTAGTTAGGAGTAGAAAATCTAGAAACAGAATGGGAAGAACTAAGTTAAAGAAAATATTAGGGTTCCTGAGATTTATAGAGATTTTGCCCCTTTTAATTCGTTATACTTGATGAAAACTCACATGTCTTATGTAGAATATTAAGTATTTTAAGTATATAACACTTGTAGTATCATTTGTTGGGAGTTTGGGAGTCAAATATGATGATCTGGATGAGTTTGGAATAGGATTCTCGTAACTGGAATTTCTGCAGTTTCGCCCTAACTGTTTGATCGATCGATCGACCCAAGAGCATCGATCGATCGATGGATCGATCGATCGAGCCCCTACCATCAATCGATCGACCCCTCCGGGAAAGCTCATATTCCCTTCTTTAAATAGCTTATTTCGATTTGAATGAATAAAAATCTTTGGACATAAAGAAGACCAGTAGGACTTTATAAAAATGGAGCATTTAATGTAAGACAAAATTAGGGTTAACGGGGAGTGAATTACACTTAAGGAATAATGGGAACGTGTGTCTAAAGGAGTGAGGCACGTAAGGAAGTTACGTCGTAAAATAAGGAGGTGCCTACTGAAATTATACTTAAGGAGAGGATACTACGAGTGATACGAAGTAAGTTTGGAATAATCCCATAAATAAGAATAAAAGAGACGACCGTTATACGGAATAATCTAGTAATGTGTACTAAGAATGAATATCATAAGTATGGGTCATGGGTGTACCTAATTAAGAAATTGGAATGGTGGTATACATATATATGACTGTGTTTGTGCATCTATTATATACGAGTAAAAATCATGCCCGCACTACTTGCTATCATTGAGGTTATCGCGTCGGGACAGTCTTATCTCGATGGGACCTTTATGGGGGATATTGACTTGTACCCTAGAACACAGGAATCCTTGGTGCAGGCTATTTGATCGATAGTCAGATGGTCCTAAGAGACGAGAGGGTATGTGCTGACCTCTTAGTGACTTGGAACTATGCTTCACCTCAGTTTGTATGTGTTTTGTGTTAATACAGTTCGGGAGTGATTCTGAACTAGTATTTCCCTTAGTACGAGTGATACGGGGACTTGATAGCAGAGTATGCCAGCACCATATATTGTATGTGGTGTGCCGATAGTATATATATATATATATAGAGAGAGAGAGAGAGAGAGAGAGAGAGAGAGAGACTTGAAATTGGTAACTTTCTACCGTGACTAAAAGTAGTTAAGTAATGAATAAATATTTCGATTTTGATATAAGTGTTTGAAAAGTTTGAGGCGATACTGATAGATTTTTTTTATGAAATGAAATCCTTATGAAAACTTTAGTCTCATAAACTTATTATTTGAACCCTAGAATTTGTCGGCATCAAACCTTATGAGGAATTTCAGATAAGTTTAACATGTGGGGATTAATAGTGCGGTAGGTGTGCACATTAGAGGAGAGGTGAGAATTTCTCAAGAGAGTTCCACATATTAATATGATTGTTGAATTAGCCGGTAAGCATTTTAAGTACGCGCTAAACTAAATTTTAAACTATTTTACAATCGGGCTCTGACCCGTTTCCTATTTTCTCTTCCCTCTTGTATATATATATTTGTATATATTACAGGTGCCCAGCCACAGGGTCGTCATGCTTAGGATTCTTTGCAAGGAACGTGTTTTAGTTTAGGTGGGAGTTGAAGGCCTTTTACTTAGACGACCTCATTATTGATTCCACTCCTAGTTCTATTTTATTCAGTTGGGCCTGTGTCGCCCTTTTTCCTTATTCAGTTGGTTTTGTCAGAGATTGTGATTCATTTACTTTTAGTATTTATACTTTGGTATTTGTTATTGTCATGATGTTTTCCTTTGAAGTTTTAAAGTTGGAATTAGTTGTTTGAATGCTTAAATTGCTTTGATTATCTTTTCCAGTCTAGTTATTGTGTGACTCTTAAACTATGAATTATGAAAGTTTTATTATTGCGTTTAAATTAAATATGGAATTAATGTTTTTAAAAATAGTTTTGTCACTTAGCTTAATTAGTTAGGGTGTTTAATTTGAAAATTTATTTTGCGACAGTGATGCTAAGAATGAACAAACCGTTCACCTTGGTTATAATTTAATAAATGACTGATCACCCGATATTTAATTAGGTGGGGTGTCACAGATGGTATCAAAGCATCAGGTTCTAGTGTCCTTTAGGATCTGTACGGCTTATTTCGCTTTCAGCGTAGTGTCCTTGATATAGAGCCTTATTTTTAGGGTTGTTGTATTCTTGCATTTACACTTACATCTTCAGCTAGTTGAGAATTGCTAATAACTGTAGAAAAATAAACTTCCTTCTCATTTCAGATGCCTTCGAGACGCGCACCCAAAGACAGACGTGCCCAGGCCGAGTAGCAAGCAGCTCCGTCTCAGGGTGTGATGAACGCAACATAGGTAGCCGCTATTATTGCTCAGGCGGTGAACGTCGCATTAGCAGTAGTGCAGCAGGCTCCACCCCAGGTTTAGGAAGTGGCGCCAGTACTAGCACAACTTACATTTGCATGGGAGCGGGTTAGGGATGCCTTCCAGAAGGCGCATCCCCCAGAGTTTGTGGGTAGTTCGGATATCATTGTAGCCAACCAATGGAAGAAAGATATCCATAGGCATATGCGCATGCACGAGTGCATGGACGTGCAGAAACAGCTATTGGCTTCCTTCAAGCTAGTGGGGGCCGCTTTGTAGTGGTGGGAATCCACCACCACCTTGGAGGAGATGGACATTATCACTATTCAGTAATTTTGGGTACGGTTTAACCGCAAATACTTTCCATCCTCCGTGCAGACTGAGGTGAGGCGGAAGTTACTAAATCTAAAATAGGAGAACACGACTATTGCAGAGTACGAGGAGAAGTTCACTAGACTTCTCACTATAGTGCCAGATGAGGCACCCACTTAGGGGAAGAAGATACTGTTGTTTGTAGATGGGTTGGCCTGGAGGATCCGCCAGCACCTCATAGGAAATTTGTCACTGAGTACCAACACGAACGTACTCAATGCTGCTTTTTTATAGTGGCAGGTTCACCACTTCCATTTACAGGGAAGCAAACAAACAGGAGAGTCCAGCCAGCAGGGCAGGACAGGGGGTAGTAGTACTGATGGGGCACCGACATCTCACGGGTAGACTCGTCATAATGATCAGAGTTCCCATCAGGGGGATCCTACTAAGCGATTTCGATCATGTGACTCGAGACAGGGATTTGGGGGATTTAAGTAGGGCCAGCAGGGCCAGTCTAATCAGCAGGGCTAATAGGGCTAACACCGTCAGCCGCAGGGCCATTAGGGCCAATAACGTTTTTAACAGGGCCAATGGCGGGGTGGTAACGGCCAGCAGGTCCGTAATCATCAGGGACAGAGGGGAGGAAATTTCAAGGGACGATGCTTTGCGTGTGGTAAAAATGGCCATAGGCGCCACGATTTTCTAGAGGGAGATAGGGCTCCACAGCAGTAGGGTGCCCGTAATGATCCACATAGGCCATTTTTTCCAGCCGCCCTCCCAGCACCGGCTCAGGCACCAGCCATCCCAGCAGCTTCAGTACAGTAGGGACAATTGCAGTACGGACGTGTCTATAACGTCCACTAGGTAGCAGCTCCTCAAGCACCACCCCCGATTGGGAGTACGTTTCCTATCCATGATACTATGGGTCGGGTTTTATTTGATACTGGGGAGACACACTATTTTATAGCTACTCATTTTGTGAAGGCCTTAGGATTATTAGTCACAATAGAGAGAATTGTGGCATGCGTAGACTCACCACTGGGAAATGGGTCGTTAATCTTCTTTATATACCGGGGTGTGGGAGTAGAGATTGGTAGATTAAGCTTACCAGCAGACATATTAGTCTTAGATATGCATGAGCATGATGTTATTATTGGCATGGATTGGCTCGCATATTGATCCATGATAGATTGTTTCGGTGGGAGTATTATCTTTACCATTCCGGGGCAGGAGATGTTTCTAGTGGCGATGCCTCGCGTAGAGGGAGGCTCTTTCGCTCATTTGTATTACATAGAGGAGGATACCTATAAGGAGGTCGTTTTTCCCTTAGACTCGATCCCAGTTATTTATGAGTATTCTGATGTATTTCAGGAGATACCAGGCCTACCCCCCAGTCGAGAGATAGATTTCATCATAGACTTGTTACCGGATACTCGACCAATAGAACTCGCTATGTATCGTATGGATCCAGCAAAAATGAAGGAGTTGCGAGATCATATAGAGCAACTATTAGGTCAGGGCTTCATTCATAGGAGCACCTCACCTTGGGGCGCTCCAGTTTTGTTTATGAAGAAGAGAGATGGTTCACTAAGGCTATGCGAGGACTACCAGGAGCTGAACAAGGTCACGATACGGAACAAATATCCATTGCCTCGAATCGATGATCTGTTCGACCAGTTGAGGGGAGCAACTTTCTTTTCGAAGATAGATTTGAGGTCAATATACCATCAACTACGGATTAGGGAGCAGGATGTTTTGAAAACTGCTTTCTTGATGAGATATGGGTCCTATGAGTTCAGAGTGATGCCATTTGGACTCACAAATGCTCCAGCCGCATTCATGGACTTGATGAACCGAGTTTTCAGAGAGTTCTTGGATGAGTTTCTCATCGTCTTCATAGATGACATCCTGATATATTCACACACTGAGGAAGAGCATACTGAGCACTTAAGGCAGGTTGTCCAGACTCTACAAGAGCCTCAGTTGTATGCTAAGTACGAGAAGTGTGGATTCTAGTTACGGAAGCTGCAGTGTTTGGGACATGTTATTTCTGAACTCGGGATAGTGATTGCCCCGAGTAAAGTGTCAGCAGTGAGGGAGTGGGGACAACCCACGACACCGACTGAAGTGCGTAGTTTCTTGGGGTTATCCGGGTACCAGAAGAGATTCATCCGAGGGTTCTCCAAGATTGGAGGTTCATTGACGAACCTGACTCGCAAGGGGGTACCATATATTTGGGATGATGCTTGTCAATTGGCTTTCGATGAGCTGAAAGATAAGCAAACTTCGGCACCAGTTCTTGCTTTACCCAAGCTGGGCGTGGAGTATCTGGTTTACACTGATGCCTCCTTACGGGGACTCAGGGGAGTACTTCAGCAGGAGAAGAAGGCTATAGCTTTTGCCTCCCGCAAGCTTAAACCATACGAGAGAAATTACCCCACTCATGACCTAGAGTTAGCAGCAGTCATCTTTGCATTGAGGATATGGATATATTATTTATTGGGGGAGAAGTTTCGTTTTTTCACAGACCACAAGTCACTACAGTACCTATTCACTCAGCGAGAGCTGAATATGCGTCAGCACAGGTGGTTAGAGTTTGTGAAAGACTATCATTTGAAAATACAATACCATCTGGGGAAGGCCAATGTGGTTGTTGATGCGTTGAGCCGTAGACCGGTAGATGACGTAGCAGATGTCTGGAGAGAAAATTGGAAAAAGTTGAGTCACGAGGACGCGGTAGCCCGTTCCTTCATATCTGTTATGACAGTGACACCTGAGATTGTTACGAGACTAATACAAGTACAGACTGCAGACTCATTTTTCCAGGAGCAAATTGTACAGATTTTAACCGAGGGTGCTAAGTCCTATTCAGTTAGTTTCGCTGTGGGCTTGAGGTCAAATGGGAGATTAGTGGTCCCAGAAGGAGTAGACTTACATCATTCAGTGATGACATAGTCTCACGGGTCCAGATTTGCAGTGCGTCCCTGGAGAGATAAGATGTACCAGGATATGAGGCAACAATACTGGTGGAGTGGGATGAAGAAGGACATTGCTGAGTTCATGTCCAAGTGTTCTACTTGCCAGATGGTAAAGGTAGATCACCAAAAACCGTCGGGGTTACTTTAGCCATTGGAAATACCCACGTGGAAGTGGGAGAGTATTTCCAAGGATTTTATTACTGGGTTGCCTACATCATAGAGAGGTCACGACTCCATCTGGGTGATCGTGGACCATTTGACTAAGGTGGCTCATTTTTTGCTAGTACGGAAAAACTATACCGCAGGCCAGTATGCCTAGTTGTTCATTGCTAAGATTGTCAAACTACATGGGGTGCCCCTAGATACTGTGTCGGATAGAGACAAGATTTTTGTGTCGCATTTTTGGGAGAGTTTCTAAGAGGCCATAGGTACGGAGTTGAGGTTGAGTTCATCTTATCACCCACAGACAGATGGACAAACAGAGCATACCAATCAGATGTTGGAAGATATGCTACGCATGTGTATCCTTGATTTTGGAGGAGGATGGGAGCCACATCTTCCACTGGTGGAGTTTACTTATAATAACTCATATCAGTTCACGATTGGCATGGATCCATTTGAGGAATTGTATGGAAGGCCTTGTCATTCTCGAACTTGTTAGCTAGAGGTGGGGGACAACAAGTTACTAGGACCATAGGTGATTCAGGAAACCTCCACTAGGATTGAGCTTATCAGGAGTCACATTCGGGTAGCCCAGGACAGGCAGAAAAGCTACGCCGATGCAAAATGGTTCTTCCAAGAATTTAATATGGGGGACCAAGTACTACTACGCGTATCTCTTATGAAAGGAGTGATGAGGTTAAAAAAGAAAGGGAAATTGCCCCAAGGTATGTGGGACCATTTCCCATTATCGAGAGGATTGGGCCGGCAGCATACAGATTAGGACTGCTAGAGCAATTACACCGCATTCACGATGTATTCCACATCTCATCGTTGAGATGATACCTTAGGGATTATATGGCCCACGCCCACATCATGATTAAGGAGATTGACTTACAGCTTGATAGCTCTTACGAGGAGAGGCCAGTGGATATTCTAGACCATAGCAAAAGGAGATTGAGGTCGAAAGTAGTACACCTTGTACGAGTCCAGTGGGAGCATCATAATGTGGAGGAATCCACTTGGGAGCGTGAGACAGACATGCGTGATAAATACCCAGAGTTATTCTTACCAAGTAAACTTTTTTTTCAAATTTCGGGATGAAATTCCGTTAATAGGGGGGAAGTATGTAATACCCCGTATTTTTATGACGTTTAAATTTTGGGAATTTATTAAATTTAATTTGAGATATTAATTTAATATTAATTCGAAAATCATTCAAATATTTACTAGCGTGATGAGAGTTAGTAATTGTTGGAATTTTGCTAAAAATTAATTTATGGGTAAAGTAATATGTGTGATTAAATTTAGTAAAATTATCACCAGAATCTAATTTGAAAATTTTGGTAATTTTATCGGGACGCGCCAGTGTCGCGTCGAGATTAAATTCGAACTATTGAAAGGGAATAAATTATAAGTCACCTGTATGGTCATTTTGAGTGTGTCAATGTGTCCAAAAGGGTTGAGATAGTCAAAATAATGTACCCGGGGGTTTAGTTTGGGTCTCGGGGCATTTTTAGGCCTAATTAACATCTCGGGGGCATTTTAGACATTTTGTATTTTTAGGCATGGAAACCCACGAATTTTCTAAGGTTATATCGGATGGTAAGGGTTGTCTTCTAGGGTTAGAACAACCAAAAACCAAGGACGACCATTGGAGAGGAAGAGGAAAAGTTTTCCAAAGAGTTCTAGGCCAAGAACTCTACCGTTTGCACCGCCGTCACCGCCAAATTGTAGATCGCGTGACGAGGATCACAACCACACCAATTTATTCCACAAATCTGAAACAAATATTTCCAGGCAAGTATCTATCTTTCTTTATTTTAGTTAATGATTCAATGATATTAGCCTAGGGTTGATTAGGACTAGTTTTTGTGAAAGAAGGCATATATTGGAGACTCGAATTTACATGTTGTAGAGGTAAAGATCGTATTCTGGAAATCTATTTCATATGTAGAGGTTGAAACATGAATTTTCCTTGAGTTAGGAGTAGAAAATCTGTAAAAATAATGGGAAGAACTAAGTTAAAGAAAATATTAGGGTTCTTGAGATTTATAGATATTTTGCCCCTTTTAATTCTTTATACATGATGAAAACTCACATGTCTTATGTAGAATATTAACTATTTTAAGTATATAACACTTGTAGTATCATTTGTTGGGAGTTTGGGAGTCAAATATGATGATTTGGATGAGTTTGGAATAGTATCCCCGTAATTGGAATTTCTGCAGTTTTTCCCTAACTGTTTGATCGATCAATTGACCCAAGAGCATCAATCGATCGATGGATCGATCGATCGATCCCCTACCATCGATCGATTGACCCCTCCTGGAAAACTCATATTACCGTCTTTAAATAGATTATTTCGATTTAAATGAATAAAAATCTTTGGACATTATAGTTAAAACATTTTTGGATATAAAGAGGACCAGTAGGACTTTATAAAAATGGAGCCTTTAATGTAAGACAAAATGAGGGTTAACGGTGAGTGAATTACACTTAAGGAATAATGGAAATGTGTGTCTAAAGGAGTGAGGCGCATAAGTAAGTTACATCGTAAAATAAGGAGGTACCTACTGAAATTATACTTAAGGAGAGGATACTACGAGTGATACGAAGTAAGTTTGGAATAATCCCATAAATAAGAATAAAAGAGACGACCGTTATACGGAATAATCTAGTAATGTGTACTAAGAATGAATATCATAAGTATGGGTCATGGGTGTACCTAATTTAGAAATGGGAATGGTGGTATACATATATATGACTGTGTTTGTGCATCTATTATATACGAGTAAAAATCATGCCCTCGCTACTTGCTATCATTGAGGTTATCGCGTCGGAACAGTCTTATCTCGATGGGACCTTTATGGGGGATATTGACTTGTACCCTAGAACATTGGAATCCTTGGTACAGGCTATTTGATCGATAGTCAGACGATTCTAAGAGAAATGAGGGTATGTGCTGACCTCTTAGTGACTTGGAACTATGCTTCGCCTCACTTTGTATGTGTTTTGTGTTAATACAGTTCGGGAGTGATTCTGAACTAGTATTTCCCTTAGTACGAGTGATATGGGGACTTGATAGCAGAGTGTGCCAGCACCATAAATTTTATGTGGGGTGCCGATAGTATATATATATAGACTTGAAATTGGTAACTTTCTACCGTGACTAAAAGTATTTAAGTAATGAATAAATATTTCGATTTTGATATAAGTGTTTGAAAAGTTTGAGGCGATACTGAAAGATTTTTTTTATGAAATGAAATCCTTCTGAAAACTTTACTCTCAGAAACTAATTATTTCAACCCTAGAATTTAAGATAAGTTTAACATGATAAGTTTAATAGTGCGGTAGGTGTGCACATTAGAAGAGGTGAGAATTTCTCAAGAGAGTGCTGCATACTATTATGATTGTTTCATTAGCCTGTAAGATTTTAAATACTTGCTAAACTAAATTTTAAACTGTTTTACAATCGAGCTCTGACCCGTTTCCTATTTTCTCTTCTCTCTTGTATATATATATATGTATATATTATAGGTGCCCAGCCACAGGGGCATCATGCTTAGGATTCTTTGGAAGGAACGTGCTACAACTTAGGTGGGAGTTGCAAGCCTTTTACTTAGACGAGCTCATTATTGATTCCACTCCTAGTTCTATTTTATTGTGTTAGGCATGTGTCACCCTTTCAATTGGTTTTGTTAGAGATTGTGATTCATTTACTTTCAGTATTTCTACTTTGGGATTTGTTACTGTCAGGATGTTTCCTTTGATGTTTCAAGGTTGGAATTAGTTATTTGAATGCTTAAATTGCTTGGATTATCTTTTCTAGTCTAGTAATTGTGTGACTCTTAAACTATGAATTATGAAAGTTTTTATTATTGCGTTTAAATTAAATATGGAATTATTATTTTTAAAAATAGTTTTGTCACTTATCTTAATTATTTAGAGTGTTTAATTTGAAAAGTTATTTTGCGACAGTGATGCTAAGAATGAACCAACCGTTCACCTTGGTTATAATTTAATAGAGGACTAATCACCCGGTATATTATTAGGCGGGGTGTCACACCCACCTTTGATAGACGTGATACATGAAATAGACAATGTTAGATCCAATCTGAGTATGATTTATCCTAGGATAAATGGATGCTGACACAAACCTATTAAGTACACGGAAGGCAGGAAAAAGCTGGCGATGGAACATAGTAGTACTTGCCTGGGGAATCTCCCAGAAGTAATGACGTAGAATATCATCATATGTAGGTCCATCATCGGTATAACGAGGAAACATAGTGTCAGGGAAATGAGGAAGGTGAAAAAAGGTTGCTATGAGATCTGTTGTGACGAGAAAATGAATGCCAAGAACAGTAGAAAAGACCCCCTCTGCGTGGGGAAGAGCACGAAAGAAAAACTCTCGGACAATGTCCGGATAAACAACCCCACGAGCCTCAAACATATAATCCCATCCCCTATCAAACAACATTAGCTGAATGCCTAACCCCTGAAACTCAGAATACCGAAACACCCTCTCCGGGATAACAGACCGAATGTGTAGACCCAATAAATAGTAATGATCAAACTCAGCATGAGTGGCCCATCTCACTAGGTAATATGGGGGCCTACTGGCCCGAGCTCTTTGAGCTCGAGCATATGGAGGTGGCGCATTGAGTCGGCCTATAGGAGCACCACGACGATGAGGTTCCATGACTAAAGAGTGTAATGTGTGATGAGTAAAAGGGTATCGTCGCTAAGGGAACACACATACACACATAAGAGACTATCTCCATAAAATAGTCCAACCGATCCACTGCGAACACCAACCACAACAACAGTCAAAATCAGAAACAGTAACCAATTTTTTTTAAATGATTTCCAAAAAAAACAGAATTACCTCAAAATCACAGAAAAATGGGAAATAATCGCAGGAGTACACAGTGTAAGATTCTGGAGGAACACACACCGAAGACCAAAACACAAATAAAAACCATGCCGGAAAAATAAAGCTAGGGTAATGAGACAGTCGTCAGTGAACAAACCTCCTGGTGAGACAAACGCCGGAGGCACAACGATTGAGACCTCAGATTGGTAGTTGCTGGTTGAAAATAGAAGTCAGTATAGAGCTGACGATGGTGGATCTAAAGAGAGGTAAATCAAGAACTATGAATCTTCAAAAGCTTAACAATGGAGGTTTTTGAACAAACTAGAGCTGCGGCGATGCGTGAGAGAATGGGGTATGAGAGAATGACATGAGAGAAAAGAGATCGTCTGATGTTTAAGGAAACCCTCATCTCGTTAGATGTCGCTCGAATGACTTGGATACGTCGCTTGATCGATTTGAGATGTCGCTTGAACGACAGCTTCGCGCGATAACTCATGTCGTTCGAACGAGAAAATTTAAAATTCCAGAAACACCCCAAAAACATTCAATATTTTGCCTAGTGAAAAAAATCCAAAAACAGTACATGGAACACAGAAACAGATTGCAAAACAGAAAATAGTGTAAAATGTGACCAATGGGAATTACATGTTAACATGGTACTAATGTGATTAATTATGAAAGTTGATGGATTGGGAGTGAACTACAATAAATGAGTCATCATTTCAATACGTCGAATCGATCAAAGAGTTATAATTGATAGCAAGGAATCATCAAACTTCATCAAAGCCATGTGTGACAAAATAAGTGTGAGTTTGATGAACTAAACTTAATTAACATGCATACAAATCCAAATTGTTGACGATTCTACAAATAATAGCGTCATGATACGATGTTTCAACATAGGATTCGTGGTGCAAACTCGTTTAAATTTATTTCTAACCGAACTCCCTCATATATATGAATTTTTCAAGATCTTTAGAAAAAATCTATCAATCTCAATTTAGAGAAAGTCCTATTGGCCCCAATTATTGGAATATGAATTTTTATTGTTTTGATTTTCTTTTGGTCTCTTTTAAACGGTGGCTTTCACGACGAGTCAATTTTATACTCTCGCAGCCCTTTCTCGTGAACACTCATCATTTTTTCAATATCAATTCTCACGAAAAACGGTTCTTACAAGCACACCTCCTCCTTAAGTTTACTTACGCATAGATAACAAAATTGGTATAAGAACGTCTCACCAAACTATAATATGCAAGACAATTTAAAAATTCATATAAACTCGTTCATGTGTGCAGGGATGGCATATAAGCAAAGTCGAATCAAAATGCATAAAACTTCGAAATGACCCCATAGTGCAAAGGTTAAGATCATTATAGGCATCAATAATAATGACCAAAAGTCATAGACACATGAAAAATGAATGAAGGGGGTGAATCAAGCACACCAATATCCCACATCAACCATGTAACCTCACGACTCAAAGACCAAAAATCTTTGTGTATTTTCAAAAATTTTTTATAAAAAACAAAATCTTTTTGTATTTTTCGTATTTTTCAAAAAGACTCAAATATATACCAAGAACTAGAAACATGCCATAACACTAGCAAAATATAATGCATGATGTAGATACTATTGTATGACAAACCAATGAACAACCTAAATTGAAAGATGAAAGATGAGGAGAACCACGAGCAATGATGCGAGAATCACCAAGCCTAATATCTAACGCTTCTAAATTCAACTTCCTAACCCAAGTAGGTGTGAACCGACGAGTAGGGGAATTGGAAAACGGAATGGCTTTAGAATTTATAGGAGCGTTCTTAAGATCGTAGCAAAACCGTCTAAGATGACCTCTCCTACCACAATGAGTGCAAGTGTAGATACGGTGAGGAGCGTGTCCTATAGGTCGGCTATACCTCACGTTCCTATTTGCATATCTCCTAAAGTTCCTAGGTGGCTCGCTTGTTTGCATGATTTTGTCTTTGGGAGCAAGTGCGACGTGATTATCAAAGCCAATACCACGCCGATTATCTTTGATTTTGACGGTGCCTAAGATTTTGTCTAACTTTTCAGACCTTGCCTCCAAATCAAACTTAACTTTACACGAATCTCTCAGTTTTTTCTCAAGCTCACCTATCCTTGACTCAAGTACACGCGTAGAAATTTCAAACTCCAAAATTTCCTTTTTCATAGTCTCCATCAACCCCCGAAGACTATCTCTCTCACCCTCGACATATTCCAGCTTCTCTCGAAAAAAAAATTCTTGTGTCCTAAGATTCTCAATTAACGCATTGGAATTATTTATTTCTATTGCACGTTATTTCAACATAGCTCCTAATTTCACGTTTTCTTTTTCTTCTTTTAAAGTTTCTCAATACAATTCTTTGAAAGCAGTTTGCAAATCTCTCTCGTCTTCGCTCTCATCCTCACTCACCTCACTTTCACTCTCAGGTGTATCAACTTCTGTGGCTGTAGAAGAATCATGCAAAGGTAAGTCTTTATCACATACATGACTAGCCACAAAGGTGGGAAGTTCACTATTACTAGCAAAAAAATATTCTTCTTCTGAGTCACTGTCACTAAGGGTAGAAACACAATTAAAATTCTCCCTAAGTTTAGTGGCACACTCATCTTTACTGTGACCAAAACTTTGGCAGCAAAGACACATTTCACAATCACCCTTATTAACCAGTTTTTTAAGAACAGTTTCATGTGAGATTTCCAATTAGATGATTCAAACAGGTGGATTCTAAAATCATTAAAACCACCGAAAGGCATACCTAAAGACACAGGATCAAACACAATAAGATAGTGCAACAAGCTCTGATACCAATTTGAAACGGCACTTTAGTGTGTACTTTAAGTAAAAAAAACTTTGTTCCAATTTTTAGTTAAAACCAATTTTATATTCTTAAACCCTAAACATGCATTTAAGTGATTAAATCCATTCCATGAATAAAGCATGCAGTAAAAGAAATAATTTCAAGAAAAATCCCTGAAGGGCAAAACCTTTTTATTTTCACTATAATTTTGTAAATAATGGTTACACGAATTATAATGAAAATAAGTGCGACATACGAAATACTCACAGGTGTCGGTTTCGATGTCTCGGTTGAAATCTCCTGCAGGAACTCCAGGTGGTCAGCAGTAGAGAAAAATATGGCTTCTCTATAAATTACTTCATAAGAACTCCCTCTACAATAGCGCACAGCTCTTTGGTTGTAGAGTTCTCCTCACAAAGTGCAAATAGGTGTAGTAAATGAATTATCTTCCGATAAACGCGTTCAAGATCACTTAACTTTTGAATTGAGTAATACGATCTTGAATAAACCCTGGATGAATGAAACACTGTATGAGAATAAGTTTTCGAAATTGTTCTGCCTTGGAAACTTTCGCAGAAACATTTTTTATTTATAACTGAGCAGCACAGAGTCCGAGAAAATTAAAGCACAAAAATCAAGGTCGCAGGTCGTTCGAGCGAGAAGATCTCTCGTTCGCGCGACATGTGAATGTCGTTTGAAGGATTTACTATCTCATTCGAGCGAGCTACAGTGTTTTAAATTTATATTTTTCTTTTAAATTAATCCTCGAATTTTCTTTATACTTTTTGCAACTCAAAAATATTTTTAAAATATAAAAAGATTTAATTCCCAATTAGTTAAATCACCCAGCATTTAATCAATCTATAAAATTACTCAAATGTTCATAAGTATTCATACCTGAGTGATCTTAAACAAATGTAACACCTCTTGACTTGAAATCTTCATCAACGCTTTGGATTGCACATTCTTGGACTTGAACTTTGTCATAGGCTCAATTAAACTCCCTAATTAAAACTAGCCTACACTTAATTTATTTTGTCTGGAATTAAGCCAATTAAAACAAAATTACATGATAAGAATTATGTTCTTAGAAATATGTTGTGTCATTCATGTGCTTTACAAAGTTTGGAGTCTTTGAGAAGATATATTATGTTGCTACCTACATGTTTGACTCTTTTATCCTTTATTATACACATGCACAGATTTGTTTGACTTTTGTGCTTGCCTATCACATGTTGGTTTAGTGTTTCCATCTCAATTTTGTCTACACAATGAACCAAATGAGATAAAACTTGACAAAAAGTAGTGCATGTTATAAACCATTTGTGAGTTTGTGTGATTTATTTTGAAAAACCGAAAAGGGCTGCGAAAGGTATTTCAGTTTTTCCTTTGCAATAAATCTACCATTTAAATGGACCTAAAAAATGAGGAATTGAAAATTATATGCGGTCCAATGAGGTTTAAAAGAGCTCAAAAAAATTGAAAGGCAATAAAATGCAATATATGCCAAAAGGGCCAATAGGTTTTAATTTCATCACCTCATAAGAAAAATGAAAAGAATTATCTTTAATGAGGGATTTTGGATGGAATTTAAAATGGTTTGCACGTCCTTGAAAGTCATAAAAAAGCATTACATAGTTTTGGACATTATTGGTGTGTAAATAGTTTGTACTTTGATTTGTTGATATGATTAAGACGATGTCATCTAAATTCAACAATTTTACACCTAATGAATATTTTGATGTTCATTCGTTAGGATTACACTTATGCAACATGCACACATGTCATGATTGAGTCAAGTTTCCTATCGAATCTATTCATACCCATTCATTCCGTTTCCATGATTTGGTTATCTTAGTAAAAATTCCTGGTGTGTGATTTTTGTAACGTCATTTTTGCATTTTTGTATGAAAAAATAAAAAATCAGAAATAGTTTGTTTGCCTTGGTTTTCCATGCCACGCCAGTTTGATTTATATTGTTTATTCTTTTCCTTGTCTATTTCGAACAAATAAAAAGGGAGAAAACGAATTATGACTTTATGGGGGAGTTTTAAGTATGAGGGAGAATCAATTATGGCGAGAATTGATTATGATTTCAAGTTTATGCTTATATCATTTCAAACTCGGTACGTAAAGAGGTATTCTCTTTATCTCATGTGTGTAGGTACAATTGAAGATCATTATGTTGCACACCCTAATGAGAAAAACTCAAATTGTTGAAGATTTGAGTGTTGAAGCAAAGTTTGAAGACTTGACAATTTATCTTTCCGCTTTTGATTTTATGAGAGGGTATATTTGTATAGGTCATTTTTTAGATTCATAATTCAAATATTTTTATTTTGTACCGGCATATACATAGGGAGAATGTAAGGACATAGTCCGACACAATTAAGTATGTCATATACCGCTACAACTGTAGAAGATGTTAAATATCAAATATGCAATGAGACGGTCCGAATATCAATCTTCATCAACAATCAATCCTCCGTGAAATGAATTTTGGTAAAGTTGTGTTTTTAATTCCTTAATATTTCACTTAGGATATTGGGATATTTTTCACAAAATATTTTCTAAATGTTGGAGCGGAGCTTTAAATGTTTTTTGTCAAAATTTATTTTTCTGAGTGTTTGAGGCGGTTCATTTTCTGAAACGATAAACGAAAAAATATATTATTTTATGGGTCTCATTCGAATGACACCATATGTCATTCAAACGACATGATGTCTCGCGATACTTCAAATGACAACATATGTCACTCGAACGACAGTGTGTCTTGCTAGAACGACCCTCCGCCTTAATTTTCCTATTTGAGTAACACTTCAACTCCATTTTTGATACGAAGTCTGTATGTTTTTACATTCGGCAAATAGTACGAAATCAGTAGAACCATTTGGCTTCTTCTTTTATTGTTTAATCTCTTTTGTTTTCAATTCATAAAAGTCCCAATTATTCATGTGCATTATTTTGGAGTTTGAGAACACACTTTTTTGGTGTTCAAACTTTTTTGAAGAGGATATTAACATCATATGGCTGCATGTCGTTGAGGTTCGCTGTGTGTGGATCTTTGCTGAGATAGGACTACAATTCTTGTGGATTGCTGCGCTTAATTCATTGTTGATGACCCCGACCGATGCCTGGGGGTATTAGTGTGTCAACCAACTGTATTTCAATGTAACCTTATAAGTTGTTATTTACAATTATAGTGAAATAAAAAGGTTTTTCCCTGAGGTAATTTTTCCTGAAATTTGTGCCACATATTTTATTTATGTTGGTTTCAACCTGCACGCACGTAGTTAGTTGATGTTAAGGGTTGAATTAATTTGATTCATAAATTGACTCTAATTAAATAAGTTTGTTATTGAAATTCAGGAATCTTTTCAAATCTTTATCACACGTAGGTTTTACACAATTTGTGATCATATAGTTGACTTTGAGTTAATACAGTATATTTTAACAATATATTTAGAAATGCATGGAGACATATTATGACAGTTCGGAGTGATGTTTATGACGATTTTAGGATTTATTTTAATTTTAAACAAAAACAAACGGTTAATTTTATAGTGGGTTTTAAAACCCGGTCATAATTAATATCTCATTAATGACGGTTTTTAATGTTTAATGTAATAATAAGATTAATTTAGCATGCATCTTTATGATAGTTACATAAAAAGGGGTCATAATTGATGTCTCATTCAGGAATGTTTTGATAGCTTCGAACTTCTTTATGACAGTCAAACTTATAACGGTTTATGAGAATATAAAAATCATAATAATAATGATTTTTGCTTGAAGTGTGGTAACTTCAATACCATCGTCCAATAGACAAAACAATATTTAGCTCGTTGAGCCAGGGTCTTCCCATGATGACGTTTTAAGATAAGGGCAGGCCTACCATTAGGATTTTTTTTCCAAATGGTAAAGAAACACTCTCTACATCCAAATGTGAGAGGAAAAGGGACATACCCCATTAAGTAGGCATGTTTTACATTGAAAGTAATCAAAGTAGTTGTTATGGGTAGCATGTGATTCATGGTGAGGCCCATGGTTTGAAAGTGTCTAAGAACAGGATGCCAACTGAGCTCCCAGTGTTAACCAATACACTTTTGATATTCGCATTGCCAATAATGAGTATGATGATTAAGGGGTTATCGTGTTGAAGGGGAACCCTTTTGAGATCAGTTTTTAGGAAGATCATCATGATATCATCCCTTGGATACTTTCTCTAACAATACACATTCTTTCTATGAGACCCACCTTGATACATGCTTTGGAGATAAGCTTTTTTCCTGCGGTGGAAGAAGGTTCACCACCTTAAAATCATCTCGAAATAGTATTAGAGTGAAAAAATGATACATCATCTTTTTTATGTTATTTTGTTGTGCTTTGTCAATAAATTTAGTGATAAATTCTTTGAGATACTCCCATTTTATTAATCCTTTAATGGTCTCCTTGAGGTGGAAACAATTGTTGGTATTGTGCCCATATCCCTTGTCGAATCAGCAGCCCTTAGACTTATCCCTCCTATCCTCTAGATCCCATAATGGAGGTAGGAGATCTTGTAATTCCATAGTTAAGAATACCTCTTGTATGGTGGCTGTAAGAGTGGTGAAGTGTTTTTCTTGTGACGGATAATTATTCTTTCCTCAATTATTCTTCTTTTTGTCCTCTCGGGCCTAAAAAGACTCCCAAAAGGTGTGAGAAAACATAATTTAGTTTCCCCTCTTGAGAGGAAGACATTGTACATTTGTCACTAATAGCATCCTAAATATTCATATACTTCTGAGCCCCTCTCTAGCATCTCAATCATGGATCGATGGGTCTTTTGCTGAAAGACCTTTATAAATCTTCATAAGTGAGGCCTGAGATAAGGGAAACCACACATAAGGTGTCATTCAAGTCATCAACCTCCAAGGCTTCTTAGTTGAACCTTTTTTCATACTCTTTTAGAATTTCTTTTGGCTTTTGTCTCAAGTGGATTAAAGAAGTGACTGCCTTCCTACCTTCTACACTCTGATAAAATAGATGTTAAAAGATCTTGCCAACTCAATGAAAATCCTAATGGTCCCTAGTTTATGCCTCATAAACCAATTCCTAATTGTCCTTTTCAAGGTGGTGAGAAAATCTAGGGACATAACCTTGTTTGATTTCTCCTGAAGGAGCATGAGAGACATGTGGGTCTCTAAATGGTCAATGGTATCTTTGGACCCATTGAATGACTCGATGTTTGGCATCTTCCTCTTGGGGTGAAGATCATAATGTTGAATCTCATTAGGGAAAGGATACAGAGGCTTGTATAGATCAAATTCAATGGTCTTTGGAGTTTTCATCTTGCATTGGTTGAGGAAGTTCCCCAACCTCTATTTCATCTTTTTGATTTCATTGTCCCTGGATTTTGTCGCACGAGAACTTTTATGAGACTGTTGGCCAAAGAGTGACAAGTGGTCCCTAATGGGAATACTAGCCACTGACCTCTAAGGCATTTGGGCTATGCCTTTAGGTTATTTTCTCTTTTTTATCAAGTGGCATGGTTTCCCCTTTTTTTCTATGTCCTAACCTAACAGGTTCCTCTAACTCTAGGGGTAGAAAATGCCTCCAGACAACTTCATTTAGATGATCTTGGAACTCCTTTGGAAAGACTCTAAATCTTTCAAGGACTTGGTATTAGTGGTCATCTTTGGAGGACAAACAATTTGTTTTTGATTTTTTTATTAAAAGAAAAATCATTCCCATAGACAATGACAAACTAATGGTGGTTTAAATCTCTTTTGATACCTTAGCTCTAATATATTCTCCTTATAAAAACTTAGACTAGGTAGTGAGTAGGTCTATCAAAAGGAATTCAATGATATAGAGTTGTTTGGAACCTCAACCCGGGGTCCAATGTACACTATGAACTATGTTTCTTTGTATATTGAGTTATAAATAAGCTTTTTATAAATTAAGACTTCTTGGGCTTTGGAAAAACAAGTCTAAGGTTTATAAGGTATTTATCACTAGAAAAAGGACCACTTGGGAGTAACTGAAGGACTCCCCAAGGGGTTTCTTCGCTTATTCTAGGACTTAATAGAAGATACTAGCATGAGAGAATTTAACTAGTTGAATCCTTATTGTGCATACAGCCTACAATGGGTTAGCCCACGCTAAATGATAAACAACTAGGATATAAAGGTTCTCTGGATTCTCTAGTGGTTACACGATGATTTAGGGATTCCTTAAACCTTCTAGACGTTTTCAGTATATAGACAACCCATTATAGACGACATGAGCGGTTACAACGGCATAGGAGGAGTGACTCTAAGGTCTAACTTTAGAATAATGTTGTGGAGTATTGGTGAAAGTCTTGCAGATGGTCTTCAAAATATGATTATGCGATTGCGATCATCATGTGAAAATAATAAAATTTAGTTCTTAGTTGATCTTGAGAAAACATGATTGGATCCTTCAAAAATTAGGTTGAAGATTTGTTTTAATCGAGGTTTAGGTTTTATCGAAGAGGGTGATGAAAACTTCGGAAGCTACTGGATTTTAAGATGATAGAAAAGTGTTGAATATGTCTAAACCCCGAGCCTTTTAATACAAAAAATAATAGAGTCATAAACCACAATAAACACACGCAAAAAATCTAATTCGCAGCCACTGCCCGGCACTAATCGATTCGCCCTGAGGGTCGAATTGATTCGGCACCTAAAAGTAGCTCACTTCGGGTAAAAATTTAAAATGACTAGAGAAATTCTCGATTTTTCCACGATTTCAAAACCAACTAAAACCTTATTATTTTTATAACAAAACCAACATTTATAATTTCTTAAAAAATGAAGGAAAAAAATTATTTTTTGATTTTCAAATTAGATAAAATTATTTTATGCTTCAAAATCATGGGGTGTTACAAGTGTTTCATGAAAAGAAAAGGATCAAATGATTTTTCAACTCAAACTTGCATTGAAATATGTGAATGATCTCAACTCTTCTCTAGGAATCGAGAAATCTAACCTCCTTGAAATGAATAAACTTTTTGTTAGATAGTGTAAGATGTTTGAAAGTAAAAAAAAATGAAAATGAAATTAATTTTATAAAAGGTGACTTGGCTATTGTGATGAAAGTAAAACTTTCTTTGGAATATAGATATTACAAAATTAATAAGATTTTATTTGAGAAATATATTATACAAAATGGTAAGAAAGGATTAGATTTTAACTCATTTAATGCTTCTCCAACTACATCCACTACCATTGTGCATGAAAAATTGAATGTAGTTGAAGAACTATGCTCTGATCAATTCAATGAAATGATTGTTTCTTCAAACAATAACAAAGTAAAAGGAATTTAGAATAATGTCTTGTCTAACAAGAATGCAAAACTACATGATGTTAAGGTTTAAAAGGATTCTCTTGTCAAGAAAGTGAAATTATTTTAAATACCTCAAATGTAATAAAATCAAAAAGAGAATTTTCAACAAATGGAATCTTCCTTATAACCATCATACGAATCACTTTAAGAGAGAGAAAAGTTTTCAAAATCAAAGAGAACAAATATTTTTCAGAAGAAATATGAATGTTGTTCAAAATCATTTTTAAAATTACAAATGTGCCTATTTCTTCATGATAGACATTTGAGACATTCATACTATAAACATAAAAAAAGAGGAGCAACATTCAAACACTAGTTTCAGAAGAAGAAATGAATTTCAAAGGGTTGACCTGAGATATGAAAATGAAATTAAAATACTCAAATGGGAAGTTAATGAGTTGAGATAGGTTTCCCAAGCTAAACCTAAGTGCATTAGGAAGGAGAATCATAAGTCGTGTGTCATCATCGTGGCCCTTAAAGCCTCAAACTCTACCAATTGGTATCTTGATAGTGTTTTTTTGCGAAATATAATGGGAGACAGGTCATTTTTCACTAAACTAGTGGATTACAATGGTGGTTTAGTCACATTTGGAAAGAGGAGAAACCTAGTGTGAGGTGTAGGGGTACCATGAAAGTTTTGAGAGCACTACACTCCACAATGTTCTTTATGTTGACTGGCTTATCGCTAATCTCATTAGAATAAGTCCACTTTGTGATGATGTTCATCTTGTGAGTTTATCAAAAGGTGAGTTCTTAGTGTGGAAAGAAGTAAGTGGTGCATTGATGAGAGAGGTTAGACCAAGTGGTAATTAGTAAATTCTTATAAGTGAACCCAAAGTTGTTGCGTCAAAATGCTAAAGTTGAGTCAATTGACTTATGGAACTAAAGGCTAGGACATATTAACTTTAGATATTTGGGGAGTTTTTCTCTAAAAGAGAGGGTAAGAGGTTTCCCTAGGTTAGTAAAGTCCATGAGTAAAGTGTGTTGGACATTTAAAAAAAGGAAACAAACCAAAAGTTCCAATAAGAATTTGAATGAGATTACTACCTCTAGACATGTAGAGTTAGTACAATTCTATTTTATGGGTATCTCAAAGGTTTATATTCTAGAAGGCAATATAATTTTTTTGTGATGGTTTATGGTTGCTATAGGTTTGTGTTTGTTGGTCTATATAAGAGAAAACAAATTATATTGAGATTATCGTGTCCCTTTATAAGTAAATCCAAAATAAGCAATCATTTCCTATTGTTATACTTAGAACTTATCGTGGGTTCGAGTTCAATGATTCTAAAGTCGATAAATATTGTGATGAAGTTGGGAACAACATGAAATTTTTTTTGTTCTAATTCCTCAATAAATTGGAGTAGTTTAGAGGAATAATCGATCCTTGTATGAATTGAGAAGATTCATGCTAAAAGGTAAAAAAATACCTAAAATGTTTTGGACCGAAGCTATGAAAATATCATATCATACTTCCAATGGGTTTTTCCTTAGAAGCTTTACTAAAAAGACTTTATTTGAACTATACAAAGGAAGAATCATATTGTTTAACCACTTCAAAAATATGTTGTAGGAAGTGTTATATTCTTAGAGGTAGGAAGTATTTGACAAAGTATGATTATCAAAGTGAATAAGGCATATTTCATAGTTATTAATAAGCTAGTTGGGCATAACATGTTTATAACTTAGAAAACAAGAAGGTGATGGAGGCATACAATGTTGTAGTAGATGATTGTGTGTCACGTGCTATTACTTTGGATAATGAAGTTGAATATGAGGTATTAGATTTTAAGGTTATTGAGAATGGGATGCTGAAGTAGTAGAGTCTAGTATTTCTACGAGGAATGGTGAGGGAACTTATTCCCAAAATTAAACGCAATGTGTGTGTGTGAGAGAGGGAGGGAGAGAGAGAGAGATTCATACTTGGGTTCAAAGAGAACATACACCATCTAGAATCATGGGAAGTCTCAAAAGTTGTGTGATTATAAGAAATAAATTTCTTAATTAACTAAAATTTCAATGGTTCACATCTCAAATTGAACTTAAAAATGTAAACAAGGAGCTAAAAGATGAGAGTTCGATAAGTGTGATTGTAAAGACATAAATTTCCAATTGAGTCCCTGTATTGTATTGACTTAATTCCGTGAGCAAAACTTGTTTGAAATATGTCATTGGGAGATTTTTATTTTGTCACGATCCCACTTGGTCTATGACGTGTTGAAGAAAATTGAAGACGTTGTGGCAAAGCTTCAAAGAATTAATCATGCTGAAGTTTAATTGGTGCAAGTTTACTCGTCTTCAAGTTAATTTCATTCCGAGATCACTCAGGTATGATTGCGTATAATTAATGGTGCTCGGAATTAATTTTATAAAAGATAAGGATGTGTTTTTGTAAACAAAAATATTTTAAAATGTTTTTAAAAGTGTTTTAAGTGTTTACACTATGTTTTATTCTGATAAACACGTAATAGAGTTTGGCTAATTTGGATCTCTTTTCAAATATACATTTTAAACAAAAAGTCAAAGAAAGTCAAACTGATGCAGCGTCGTTCGAACGACACGTCAGCTCGTTCGAGCGAGATGCTCATGTCGTGCGAACGACATGGCAATCTCGTTCGAGCGACACCCTTTTTGAGGCGGCGCTTAATTGTTATTTAAAGCGTGTTTGCATCAGATTTTCGTAAGTGTGCATTCTGGAAAGATAGTATACCATCCAGTATGAGTTTGGCACTTGTTTTCTAATGTTTAAAAGATTAAACACATCCTTAGAGTTTGCTAAGATCCGAGTTATCATTCTTATATGCTTACATGATCTTGCTGCACGAAGTTTGTTTGTTCTACCATTATACTGTAACACCCCGCTTAAAATAATAACGGGGGCTGGCCCTATATTACATTAAATCAGGAGTTTCAGATTGTCCAGTCTCAACATCAACAGTCGGTACCATGACATATAATATAGGACTAATTGCCCGATATCATATAAGCGAGATGTTAAAAATTAAATAAAATATGCAACATACCACAAACCAACACTATAACACTACTAATAAAGGAAAGAAAGATGCATGAAAGAAATATGAGAAATGAAATGCTAGAATAAATTAAATAAATAACTACAACTGAATATACCATAAGAAAGTAAACCCGAATAAGCTGTCGGGTCACAGCCAATACAATGACTGAAATGAAATGAATATACACATCTATAATTATCCCTTGGGTATAAACCCGATATACAACATGAGTCCTACCTAGATTTTTAAAGAAGTAGGAAGCGACTACAAGATATGTCCCGCAATAGTCTGCACCTGTCACGGATCCCAAGACTTTGGATAGAAGGTCATCCGGCATCCATGCGGTAGGACACCTGTAGTAATATATATATATATATATATATATATATACAAGCATGAGAGAAAAGTAAACGTGTCAGAGCCCGAGTTGCGAAAAATATTTAGCAAGTGCGTTAAACGTGCATAATAAATATCGGTGCACTTATTTCATAATTAAAAGTGGATTCGTTCTCTCGTGAATTCCCAAGTCACCCCTCATCTAACGACGCGCACCTATTCGCGTACTCAAGTTTTAGTTAAATTACCCCCATTTATAAGGACAACCTAACTTAACATAGGTCCAGCCTATACCCACGAGAATTGCATTCCTATCTTAACCCAAGAATCCACCCCTTTTCTAATCATACTAGATTATGTTTACAAACAATTATGCAATAATAGGCTTAATGGATTCTGGTTCATAATTCAATTAATTATAATTCTTAATACGTTAGCCATTTATAGTTGGGTTGAATCATACAATTTAATTAATAAATAACATGCATACAAGTTATTATTGACAAAACTTCTCTCCAATCTCAGCGTTGCGCTACGTTTCGTGCGTGGGGTGTCTCGCAAAGCGAAATCCAAACAAGGAACCACCCCGTTACACTACTCCTTGACAACGTTGATCCTAGAGATCTATTATGCCACACATAAATATTTGACAGAATTTCTCTCCAATCTCAACACTGCACTACGTTTCATGCATGGAGTGTCTCGCAAAACAAAATCCAAACAAGGAACCACCCCGTTACACTACTCCTTGACAATGTCGATCCTAGAGATCCGTAATGCCATACATACCATATAATACTACCACTACTACTAAATTTTAGACTACAATATGAAAACAACTAAAAATCTCCAATAATATCCTTGGGATGATGTAACCGAAATATTCCTTAAATGCGATACATCAACCCCCATCAATCTAGTACATCATAATCATTCAAGATGTACTCCATAACAATACCATATCCTTTTATCTATAGGATATATAAATATATATAGGCATTTTATTCTAACCATATATATATACACCATCATCATCCATACCCATGACCAATAGTACATATCATATCTGATGTACAATGGCCATGCATAAATAATATACTCGGCTATATATATCGCCGATAGAACTGCATCATGCATCATCTTCCTAGTGTCCGGATCACGTAGAAATACTGGGGCCACCATGGTGGGACTAAACGACACCCATATCGTGGTAAAAAAACGCACACGACGTCCCGGGAAGAAATCATAGCTCCAAACCGGCAATGAGACGAAACATACCCACTACGTCTCATCCCAAAAAATGTAAATCACATAATAACACACGCGACGACTATGACCTGGGGAATATCCACACCCTGCTTTTCTAGTCAGGATGCTCACCCTCTGCGTTGAAAATTCCTAATGATAGTATGAGCGGGGTATGCTTAACCACATAAGTATATATATCATTCACATGCATAATATATATACATCCATATGATCCAATCATATAATTAAACATTAAACCATCATATTCGGTTTAAATATCCATACCATGTATGTCCACAACATAAATATATCCATATATTCATATTTATATAGATATATATACAAATATATTCACATATCCATATATTTATATATATACAAACTAATTCTCGTTCATATGTGTAAGATATATATTCTCGGCTATAAATATATATTCCTCAATATACAAGTTGTCACCACAACTCGTTTAATTTTCCCCAATATGTGAATACAATCCCTCACTTGGAACATATTCAATCATTTTTCCTATGATGAATAGTCTCCCAAACAATATACGGACGTATATATATATATATATATATATATATATATATCCAACATTAGCGTTATCACCCAAAGATTAGTGTAGGAAACCATCACTAAACATACCATCTATATCCGAGAGCACATTAAAGAATCTAGTAATCATTTTGACTATCGGTATACACATAACTAATAGTCTATAAGCCTCAAGCTCAATCTTACCTTCATCAAATAATCCCATTTGTTAGGGAAAATACCCGTTGTAAATCACACACCGATAAACAACATCTACCCTGATTAGATTTTACACACTCCACTCTAGTTCGTAATATGATCCCATCGCTCTCGATTTCGACTATGGTTCAATCACTTTTGTGAATCCCCTAGTCTATGATCTCTGGGATTTATTTATTAAATTTTATCATTACTAAGGGTATGCAACTATACTCTTCCATTTGGCCCCAAATTGTATATTAATAATATCCTATCCTTATAAGGATTTGACATAGAGGTTGACCTAGAATTTCACAACATACCCTCGCAATTTTATCTATGAGTTCTTAGCCTCACATCACATCTATTCTTACTTTTAATCTACAATTAGGATCCTCAATCCCAAAAAGATTTCCCCATAATCTCTATACACAACTCCAAATACATACATGGATACATTTCTCCCAAATTACCCTAAGGAGTCCCCAAAATCCTAATACGTGAGAAAATACTTATATGTCTCCAAGAACATATCTCTTACATCATAAGAGAAGGCCCACAAATCAATAAACCCAACCAAAACGGGTTCGAAATCACTATGGATAAAATTACACAAAATGCCCTGTTTTCGAATCGATTCGGCCTGGCGAATCGATTCGGCCTCCAAGAATCCACCCCTTTTCTAATCATACTAGATTATGTTTTTAAACAATTATTCCATAATAGGATTAATGGATTCCGATTCATAATTCAATTAATTATAATTCTTAATACGTTACCCATTTATAGTTGGGTTGAATCATACAATTTAAATAATAAATAACATGCATACATGTTATTATTGACAAAACTTCTCTCCAATCTCAGCGTTGCGCTACGTTTCGTGCGTGGGGTGTCTCGCAAAGAGAAATCCAAACAAGGAACCACACCATTACACTACTCCTTGACAACGTCGTTCCTAGAGATCCATCATGCCACACATAAATATTTGACAGAAAATTTCTCCAATCTCAACATTGCACTACGTTTCATGCGTGGGGTGTCTCACAAAGCGAAATCCAAACAAGGAACCACCCCATTACACTACACCTTGACAATGTCGATCCTAGAGATCCGTAATGCCATACATACCATATAATACTACCACTACTACTAAATTTTAGACTACAATATAAAAATAACTAAAAATCTCCAATAATATCCTTGGGATCATGTAACCGAAATATTCCTTAAATGCGATACATCACCCCCCCATCAATCTAGTACATCATAATCATCCACGATGTACTCCACAACGATACCATATCCTTTTATCTATAGGATATATAAATATATATATATATATATATATATATATATATATATATACCATCATCATCCATACCCATGACCAACAGTACATATCATATCTGATGTACAATGGCCATGCATAAATAATATACCCGGCTATATATATCGTCGATAGAACTCCATCATGCATCATCTTCCCAGTGCCCGGCTCACGTAGCAATACTGGGGCCGCCATGGTGGGACTAAACGACACCCATCTCATAGTAAACACATGCACACGACGTCCCGGGAAGTGGTCATAGATCCAAACCGGCAATGAGACGAAACATACCCACCCTGTGTTATCCCCAAAAATGTAAATCACATAATAACACATGGGACAACTATGACCTGGGGAATATCCACACCCTGCTTTTCTAGTCAGGATGCTCACCCTCTGCGCGGAAACTTTCCAATGACAGCATGAGCGGGGTATGCTTAACCACATAAGTATATATATCATTCACATGCACAATATATATACATCCATATGATCCAATCATATAATTAAACATTAAACCATCATATACGGTTTAAATATCCATACCATGTATGTCCACAACATAACTATATCCATATATTCATATTTATATAGATATATATACAAATATATTCAAATATCCATATATCTATATATATACAAACTAATTCTCGTTCATATGTATAAGATATATATTCTCGACTATACATATATATTCCTCAATATACAAGCCGTCACCACAACTCGTTTAATTTACCCCAATATGTGAATACAATCCCTCACTTGGAACATATTCAATCATTTTTCCTATGATGAATAGTCTCCCAAACAACATGCGGACGTATATATATATCCAACATTAGGGTTATCACCCAAAGATTAGTGTAGGAAACCATCACTACACATACCATCTATATCCGAGAGCACATTAAAGAATCTAGTAATCATTTTGACTATCGGTATACACATAACTAATAGTCTATAAGCCTCAAGATCAATCTTACCTTCATAAAATAATCCCATTTGTTAGGGAAAATACCCGTTGTAAATCACACACCGATAAACAACATCTACCCCGACTAGATTTTACACACTCTACTCTAGTTGGTAATATGATCCCATCGCTCTCAATTTTGACTATGGTTCAATCACTTTTGTGAATCCCCTAGTCTAAGATCTCTCGGATTTATTTCAAAAATTTTATCATTACAAAGGGTATGCAACTATACTCTTCCATTTGGCCCCAAATTGTATCTTAATAATACCCTATCCTTATAAGGATTTGACATAGAGGTTGGCCTAGAATTTCACAACATACCCTCGCAATTTTCTCTAAGAGTTCTTAGCCTCACATCACATCTATGCTTACTTTTAATCTACAACTAGGATCCTCAATCCCAAAAAGGTATCCCCACAATCTCTATACACAACTCCAAATACATACATGGATACATTTCTCCCAAATTACCCTAAGGAGTCCCCAAAATCCTAATATGTGAGAAAATACTTATATGTCTCCAAGAACATATCTATTACATCATAAGAGAAGGCCCACAAATCAATAAACCCAACCAAAAAGGGTTTGAAATCACTATGGATAAAATTACACAAAATGCTCAGTTTCTGAATCGATTCGGCCTGGCGAATCGATTCGGCCTCCAAGGAGAATCGATTCGGGTCCAAAGACCTCTGCTTCTGCCATAGGCTGAATCGATTCGGCTTAGGTCCGAATCGATTCTGTCAACGCAGACCTGCCAATTTCCATAAACCGAATCGATTTGCTTAGGGGGAGAATCGATTCGGTCCTGTAGATTTTGAAAGGTTCTTCTTCTTCAATGAACCCACGAATTTTAAACCCTAAAAATTCTATTCTAACCCCAAAATCTTTATCAGAAAGTGATTCTAAGCCATTAAATCAACCCAAAGTTGATCCTAACCATTGCTACACCTTTAAACCCATATTTAAACATTGATTTCAAGATTTAAGACAAAAATCTAGGTTTTGATATTAATACCCAAAAACATTTCTTTAACCCACAAATTATGAAATCAAATACACAAATGACCTATTTAGCAAGATTAAACACTTGCCTCAGATTTGTAGAGGTTGGATCATCCTCGATGTCGCGTTTGGGCCGGAATCTCCAAGCTTTTCTTCCTCTCTCTCTTCCTTTCTTCTTCTTTTCTCTCTTCTCTTCTCTTAATATCTATCTCTTTCTCTAAATGAGAAGGCTTCATCCGTAAGCCTCTTAAGCCTATAAAATATAAGTCCCAGTTTCAAATGTTAATACACACTTTAAATGACTCGTTTACTCCAATTCGAGTCAAACTAACTTAAAATATTCCGGAGCCGAAATAAAACCCAATGATGGTCATTTTGACTATCCCGACCCTTCCGAGATCGATGGTATCCTCAAAATCATCATCCGGAATACTTTGAAATGTCCTCTATTTTGGACCACAATTCCTAATTTTTTGAATTCTCCAATTTAAATTAAGTTTTTATTTTCCCAAAAATCTAATTTCTCAATCTCAAAAATCATGGGGTGTTACAATCTTCCCCCATTACAGAAATTTCGCCTGTGAAATTTAAGACATGCCTAGGACCTCAATATCATCTAGTCCTTACATCAACCCTCAGGATCACTATACTGATTCTTTCTAGTTCTCACATCGAACCAAATAAATTTCAAAGCAAACTACTACCCAGGGCACCCATACACCCGTACCCGAGTTTCCACTCGTAGAATTATAATCAGGCTCCATTAGCCTTAAATCGTAACATAACTACCACTAATATAATAAATAATAACATAGTAATTATATAAAAGTTTTAAAATTTCCCATAGTTGAACTCTCATCAATCCTTGACACTAGCTACCTTCGTGCGGGGGAGGTCTCGCAAGTGAAATCCAAACAAGGAACCCTCCAAATACACTACTGTGTAGCTAGGTCGGGGATTGAGATTAGTTGAACCAGGGTTAAGGTTTTACAAAAATATTTTTGTATAATAAATATTTCCCGAAGGCCTACGTAACAATATATAATATAAATAAATACCGCGTCTTTCGACACGCCACACAAATACCTTATGTTTAGAACACAAGGCCTCAACAAATATAGTACTTCTAACCACTACCTAGTCCTCAAAACTAGCACAGCTATGAGCTAAATTCTCCGCTCAACATACACCTACTAAACTTTGAACCTCACAGTTATAAAATTCCTCTACATCACATCAACACCTTTCCATAAACTAAGTTCTTCCCTCAATGAACCAATAACTTTAAAAATTTACATTCCCAACATCAATAGAGCCACTCTCTACTAGCTCATTAGAAGACGTTTTACTATCCCAAAAGATGTCGCATAAAGACCACAGTTGCTCACTCCTCCCCGAGGCCTAATTATCCTCAAATAAATATCTTCCTCATAAATCCTTCCTAATCATTTTGAAGGGCAACATTATTGCGACTATCGAAAACTCCCTCAATCCTATCCAACGAACTTGAGCCCCCAATCTCTTTCGCCCTCTTCCCAGAAGGTAATACTCCTGATATTGGGACAACTCCACCCCTAACATCGGTATAAGTCACCAACACCAGGTTTCCTAGTGAAGGCTGATGGGTTTCTCAACCTAAACCTCCCAAGGAATACACAAATCTCTCCTCAAACTTTCCATACTAAGTCCAAGATTCGCCCTTCGAGTAAATTTTCCTTTCTTACTCAACCACCGATAAATCACCTTGAACCGCTGCTAGAAATCTCCTCAATATCTCCGCCCAAATTGGGGAAGAACAAATACCCCAGATTAAAATGTACCCAAAATAGGCTATGGGTATTGTAATCTCTAATCTTGTCTTTTCATAGACGACATAATCTAGGCGACGTCTGAAACAAAAGCAATTGTTATCAGAATGTCGATCAAGTGAATACACTTCACAGAAGAAAATAAGCACAGTAAACACAACAGTCCTAATAGTAGGGCTTTATATCAAGAACATTAATGGAAGAATGCTGAAAACTCACACAGATCCTAGGGACTATAGAACCTGATGCTCTGATACCATCTGTAACACCCCGCTTAAAATAATAACAGGTGGCCAGTCCTATATTACATTAAATCAGTAGTTTCAGATTGTCCAGTCTCAACATCAATAGTCGGTACCATATATTATAGAACTAACTACCCGATATCATATAAGTGAGATGTTAAAAATTAAATAAAATATGCAACATACCACAAAACAACACTATAACACTACTAATAAAGGAAAGAAAGATGAATGAAATAAATATGAGAAATGAAATGCTAGAATAAATAAAATAAATAACTACAACTGAATATACCACAAGAAAGTAAACCCGAATAAGCTGTCGAGTGACAACCAATACAATGACTGAAATGAAATGAATATACACATCTATAATTATCCCTTGGTTATAAACCCGATATAAAACATGATTCCTACCTAGATTTTTAAAGAAGTAGGAAGCGACTACAAGATATGTCCCGCAACAGTCCGCACCTGTCACGACTCACAAGACTCTGGATAGAAGGTCATTCGGCATCCATGCGGTAGGACACCTGTAGTAATATATATATATATATATATATATATATATATATATATACAAGCAGGAGAGAAAAGTAAATGGGTCAGAGCCCGAGTTGTGAAAAATATTTAGCAAGTGTGTTAACCGTGCATAATAAATATCGGTGCACTTATTTCATAATTAAAAGTGGATTCGTGCTCTCGTGAATTCCCAACTCACCCCTCATCTAACGGCGCGCACCTATTCGCGTCCTCGAGTTTTAGTTAAATTACCCCCATTTATAAGGACAACCTAACTTAAGATAGGTCCAGCCTATACCCACGAGAATTGCATTCCTATCTTAACCCAAGAATCCACCCCTTTTCTAATCATACTAGATTATGTTATTAAACAATTATTCCATAATAGGCTTAATGGATTCCGATTCATAATTCAATTAATTATAATTCTTAATACGTTAGCCATTTATAGTTGGGTTGAATCATACAATTTAAATAATAAATAACATGCATACAAGTTATTATTGACAAAACTTCTCTCCAAATAACATGCATACATCATAAGAGAAGGCCCACAAATCAATAAACCCAACCAAAAAGGGTTTGAAATCACAATGGAGAAAATTACACAAAATGCCCTGTTTCCGAATCGATTCGGCCTGGCGAATCGATTCGGCCTCCAAGGCGAATCGATTCGGGTCCAAAGACTTGGGCTTCTGCCACAGTCTGAATCAATTCATCTTGGGTCCAAATCGATTCGGTCAATGCAGACCTGCCAATTTTCCCAAACCGAATCGATTCGCTTAGGGGGAGAATCGATTCGGGCCTGTAGATTTTGAAGGGTTGTTCTTCTTCAATGAACCCACGAATTTTAAACCCTAAAAATTCTATTGTAACCCCCAAATCTTTATCACAACATGATTCTAATCCCTTAAATCAACCCAAAGTTGATCCCAACCATTTCTACACCTCTAAACCCATATTTAAACATTGATTTCAAGATTTAAGACAAAAATCTAGGTTTTGATATTAATACCCAAAAACCATTTCTTTAACCTATAAATTATGAAATCAAATACGTAAATGACCTATTTAGCAATATTAAACACTTGCCTCAGATTTGTAGAGGTTGGATCATCCTCGATGTCGCGTTTGGGCCGGAATCTCCAAGATTTTCTTCCTCTCTCTCTTCCTTTCTTCTTCTTTTTTCTCTTCTCTTCTATTTCTATCTCTCTCTTTCTCTAAATGAGAAGGCTTCATCCGTAAGCCTCTTAAGCCTATAAAACATAAGTCCCAGTTTCAAATGTTAATACATACTTTAAATGACTCGTCTACTCCAATTCGAGTCAAACTAACTTAAAGTATTCCGGAGCCGAAATAATACCCAATGACAGTCATTTTGACTATCCTGACCCTTCCGGGATCGATGGTATCCTCAAAATCATCATCTGAAATACTTTGAAATGTCCTCTATTTTGGACCTCAATTCCCAATTTTTTTAATTCTTCAATTTAAATTAAATTTTTAATTTCCCAAAAATTTAATTTCTCAATCTAAAAAATCATGGGGTGTTACATATACATCAGGGTTTTGTGGTGAAGAAAAGAGAAGAACTTCTTGTTCGACATCGTAGATGAATCAAAGCCAATCAGTGGACACCGAGACATTCTTGGAGTTGAGTGTTGTGGACAGGTATCGTGGAAGACAGAATTTTTGCGTGGGTATTATTGAAGAATGGTAGAAGATCAGAAGGAGTGTCAAGACCCATGGGGATGGATTCATTGAGTAAGGCTAATCTGTCTTTGTAAAACCATTGTTCATAGTGATTCTCTGGCTTGGGTCGTCCAAGGTTGTTTTCCCGCTTTGGGTTTTTTCCTCTTACATCTGGCATTGTGAGTATTCTTTATTTTATTTTACTTGCTTTAATCCCTAGATGAATGTTTAGGATTAATCAAGATAAAATTGGTTAAAAGAAAGAATTGGGTTTTCAAAACTTAGTTTGGTGCATAATTAAAGTTGAGTAATTTTTTTGGAGAAAATTGGATTTGATTTGAAACACCCGCAAAAGGGTTTTTAAAATTATTATTAGAGCTAGAAAACATAATTTATTTGTTTTGTGATCCCGTGAGTTTATTTATCTCTCCCCTATTTGTTTTCTCTAGGTGGATTCTCTAAGCTTTGACGATTTACATCGTTTGAATTTAAAGTTTGCAAAACGTATTGAAGTTTTGGAGAAAGAAAATTATGGTTTCAAAAATAGGATTGAATATTTGCAAAATTTTAAAATTCAAAGAGATATTTGTCGTGAGAAGTTTAGTTCCTTGTTTAAAGATTTTACTTTATTAAAATTGGGCAGAAAGGAGAGTGATGATAGAGTCCTCATTTTAGAAAAAGAGTTAGAGGATTTAAAAAATTCTAGAGTTTGTGCCGTTGAGGAAAATAATTCGATTAATGATTTTATGGCACGAGAAAAGGCTCTTAGGGATAAGTTTGCTCACATTGAGGGGGAGAGAGATAACCTTCTAGGGGTAATTGAAAATTTAAAGAAGGAGTCCCAAAAGTTTGAGGAGTCTAATCATTTACTTGAGTCAAAAGTTTTGAAGTTAAAAAATAATTTAAATGACTCGAGTAGAGATGGTAGCGGCTTATCTTGTTCTTGTGGTTTGAATGTGTAGGAAAAAACCATAGTTTGTTTTAGAGCGTCAACCCCATATGAGGGTATTATAAAAGGTCAACCTAAAGGTCCCATTCCTCATCGTGTTTTCACATGTTCGCATTGGGATAGGAAAGGTCACCTTAGGATTTTTTGTTTTGATCTTAGAAAAGATCCAAGGAAGACTAAACGTAGTTTCCCATTGAATCCCTAAATTCATTTTGTTAGGTATACACAAGTTTGGGTTAGGAAATCTATTTTGGAGATGTTAAATGCTTCATTGGTTGATTCTCACATGCAAGCACATTATTCATCTCTTGCTATTTCTTATGGATAGTAGCTTGCATGTTTTGTCATATTCTAGCCCTTGCATCATGTTTATAATTTGGTAGTGTTATGACATGTTTATCTCTTTGTATTTTATTTTTCACTCGTTTGAGTCTTATTTGAAAAATACAAAAGAATTTTATTTTTGATAAAACTTTTGAAAAGCCAAAAAGATTTTCGGTGTTTGTTTTTGAGTTTACATGTTTCATGTGGCATATTAGTGTGCTTATATCACCCCCCCCCCCCCCCCCCAATCGTTTCATATCCATGTGGCTACGACATTTGGTCATTATTATCGATACTTAGAATGATCTTAACCATTGTTTTTATGGGGTTGTTTCAAAGTTGATATGCATTTTGATTCGACTTTGTATATTTCCCAACATTGCACACATGCACGAGTTTATATGGATGTTTGACTTCTCTTGCATATTTGAATTTGGTGAGGCATTCTTATCTCAATCTTGTCATCTATGCGTAAGTAGACATAAGGAGAAGTGTGAATGTAAGAATCGTTTGCCATGAGGATTTAAAGTGGTAAAAATGATGATTGATTCACGGGAAAGGGCTACGAGAGTTCAAAATTGACTCGTCGTGAAAGCCACCGTTTAAAAGAGCCCAAAAAGAAAATGAAATATGGCAAGAAAAGGGCCAAATTTGTTTAGTTCATTACAAAGAAAATATGATATTATTGAGGGAGTTTGGATGGATTAAAAAATTTAAACGGGTTTGCACAACTAATCCTAATGTTGAAACATTTCTATTTGACGCTATTATTTGTAGAATCGTCAAAATTCTGGATTTGTGTACATGTAGTATGTTTAGTTAATTAAGCTCACATTTTTATTGTCATATGGCTATGATAAAGTTTGATGATTTATCGCTATTAATGAGAGCTTCTTGATCGTTTCGATGTGTTGGAATTGTGACTCATTTGTTGTAGTTTCACTCCCATTCATTCCATATCCATGTTTAAGCACATCGATACTATGTTTGCATGTAACTCGCATTTTTAGTTGTTATGAGTTTTTGCATTTTGTGTTAAAAGGAGACTATTTTAACACTATTTTGCAGCTTTCAGGCCCTTCCTAGATTTTTTTTGTGGAAATTTTTTCACGGAGCAATATTATATAATATTTTTGGGAAACTGGGAAATTTTGACAGGTTGCTAGAAGTCGTTCAAATGACATATCCATGTCGCGCGAACAACCTATGTACTTCATTCGAGCGACTTCCTCAACTCGTTTGAGCGACGTGCCTGGCTCATTCAAACGACAAGTTGAATTGTGGCTTCTGATTGGTTTGCAGTCCTCTGGTTATATTGGTATACTTTTGGTACAGCTGGAAGCTTTCTGGACTGACTGGTTCATATGCAGGATTTATTGGTCTAAATTGGGTTTTTACATATAGTCCGTTTATCACACCTGATTAGATTGCTATATTCTTTGTTTGGTTAATTGGTTTACTAGCTACTGATTTGTCATTTCTTGATCATATTTAGCTGGTTGTTTTATGATTATCTAGCGATTTCACTTTGATTCATGCTAGATATTTTGGATTGGTTTAGCTTTTCACCGGATTGTCTATTCGAGATAAAAAGGGGGGAGAGATGTATGTGATTTAAATATGTTTACAAATTAGTATCTCAAATTGGTAGTACACATTGGTATCAATTTATTGCTCAAATTATTTAACAAATAATTTTTTCAGAGATTATTCATATTGGTATCTATTATTGTTTGGTATCATTTATATATATATATATATATATATATGTTTCATCTGTTCCTCCATACTTCACTTGGTATTTGTTTGTCTATTTCATGTGTTATTGTATGCTTCAGCGATTCGAGATTTCAAGTCTACATCACATTCAGACAGTTATTTGTCCCGGAATAGTCAAAGGGGAGATTTGTAAGGACATAAATTTCCAATTGAGTCCCTGTATTGTTTTGACTTAATTCCGTGAAGAAAACTTGTTTGTAATATGTCATAGGGAGATTTTTATTTTGTCACGATCCCACTTGGTCTATGATGTATTGAAGAAAATTGAAGACATTGCGGCAAAGCTTCAAAGAATTAATCATGCCGAAGTTTAATTGGTGCAAGTTTACTCGTCTTTAAGTTAATTGCATTTCGAGATCACTCAGGTATGAATGCGTATAATTAATGGTGCTCAAAATTGTTTTTATAAAAGATAAGGATGTATTTTTAAAAAGAAAAATGTTTTTAAATGTTTTTAAAAGTGTTATAAGTGTTTACACTACATTTTATTCTGATAAACACGGAATAGAGTTTCGCTAATTTGGATCTCTTTTAAAAGAGACGTTTTTAACAAAAAGTCAAAGAAACTCAAACTGATGCAGCGTCGTTCGAACGACACATCAGCTCGTTCGAGTCAGATGCTCATGTCACGCGAACGACATGGCAATCTTGTTCGAGTGACACACTTTTTGAGGCGGGGCTCAATTATTATTTAAAGCGTGTTTGCGTCAGAGTTTTGTAAGTGTGCATTCTGGAAAAATAGTATACCATACAATACGAGTTTGGCACGTGTTTTCTAAGGTTTAAAAGATTAACACGTCTGTTGATGTAAAAAACAAGATCACTCTAATTATTCAATCACAGATAAATAAATGAGACAGAATTTTAAAGTGGTTCAGCCTTATAAGAATGGCCTACGTCCACTGTGGTTTTATTGCTGAATGTTCTAGGAATTCTCGATTACAAATTTTATCAAGAAATTCTATTATGGATCTTGTGTCCCGGTCCTCCTACAATGAGGATTGTGCAATGTATTTATAGCCCTGAGGCTGTAAATGTGAAAGGGTAATACATTAAAAGATGTACATATGAAAGGGTAATACATTCATTGCCCTTTATATGTGTTCGTCTGAATGATAAGCATTTAATGAATCAGTTGAACTGTTGGTTATCCAGCTATTAATGCTTTGTTCGAGGTGCAGCTCGGACCGCCTGAGTTGCTCGAACCGCCTAAGCTTCTCGGTACTCAGGAGTTCTTCGGAGATGTGTTGTTCCTCGGAGCGTGTGAGTTCCTCGGGGAATCAGTGTTCCTCGGGGAACTAGCCTTCCTCGTTGTAGTCTTGTTCCTCGGAGCGTGTGGGTTCCTCGAAAGTGTTTGTTGTTGCCATGTAGATTGCCACGTGTCATCATTCAATTGAGCCATGTCAGCAGACAATTTTTTGTATCAACAGAAGCCCCCAATGTTTCATAGTTCGAAATTTGAGGAGTATGGAACATTCTTTCTCGGAATATGGTAGCTTTAAATGGCCTTCCTGATTTTTTAGGAGTGTTTCCTTCGTATTTATTTCTCCTTCCAAATTCGTAGAATCATGCTTTTTTGAACTTTTCTGCTCGCTTCGATTCCCCCGCCACTTTTCGTCTTTTTAACCGCTGTTGCTCGCTTTGATTCCCACGCCACTTTTCATATTTTTAGCCGCCGGTAATGTAATCATCCTTTTTTGTAATCATTACTTCACCATTTCCCAAGGCAAGGTATTTAAACTTCACAGACACTCCCATCGTCTTCTACCTTTTCAAATTTTTATCTTCGAGTTTTACGTCGTCTCTTTCTCTCCTGTGTATTTATCTCTTCCATCGTCCGTTGTCATCAGATCCACTCTTTTTCTGTAAGATCTTCTTCCTTCTTCTTTATTTCCTTTAATCATCATGGTTTACCCTGTTGAATCTCTTGACAAATTTCGATCTGATTTTTCCATTCCCTCTTGGGTTGTCTTCGAAGAGCTTTCTGAGCCTTCTGATTATTTCAATTTGGCTGAGGGACATTGGTTCCCCAGTCTCTTTTTTTCTGAGTGTGGATTTTCTTTTCCACCAAATCCCTTGTGTCTGGAATTCTGTCAGTACTTTGACGTTGTTCCTGCACGAATAGCCCCCAACACATGGAGAATAGTTAATGGGGTGCATGGATTAAATCAAGTGCATGGAACTCGTATAGGAATTCCAGAAATCATGTACTGCTATAGATGGGCAGTTAATGATAATATTTTTTATTTAAAAACTAGATTTTTAAATAGAGCCTTAGTAGTCAATATCCCTGATGCCAATAGGGGTTATTTTGAACACGGGGTTGTCATAAAAAATTTGCAACACCCTCCATTAACTGGAGATGAGGTTTACCAGGGTCCCAGGTGCCCTCCTTATGGCAATGGGATAGGTTATTTTTATTTTATTTTATTTATTTTGAAATCATGTTTCTTTTGTGTTTGATAAAATGTGCCACTGATAACAATGTTTATTTATTTGCAGTTGATAGCAAGAGAAAGTGCCCAAAAGAAGCAGATGTCAATATAAGGCATTTGAAACTTATCTGGAGTCTGCATCAAAGTGTTGCCGACGAGCACATTAGATCAGCTTCGTATCTGCTGCAGTACAAGAGCTACACCACTTCTTTCACTGCTCGTCCAGTGATAAGTGAATCAGAGCCAGTACCAGCTTCCACCAGCTCATCGCCTGAATCCCATATTCCTTTAAGTGAAAGGATGAAGAAGAGAAGACCTCCTACCCTGTTTGAGAAAACTTCCTCTAGTTCTGGAGATGCAAAAAGGAGTAAGATCGACGTCCCAAGGGAGGGGACAAAGAAGACTGATGCAGCTCCTCCAGCTGCTCCTGCTAAAGTTGCCGAGAAGCCCGTAGTGGCTCCGAGCAGCACTGCTTCTCCTGGAGAGGTGATTGTAATATCACCGACCAAGGGTTCTTCCTTGGTTCAATCCGTTCCTGTGCCCCCGAGGAGGCTGAAGAAAAACTCCTCGATTAATTTGGCTGAGACCATCACTCAGCCCCCAGTTGCTGGAACTGGGGTTCCAACTTTTGTTCCCCCGAGCTCTGCCATGAGCTCGGTATAGTCCTGGATCATTCCTGAGGTCGAAGGTATTGAAGACAATCTTACTTGGGACATAGTCTCTTCGCTAGCTGCTCATCACCTTGGTTCTGTAAGTCTTCTTACTTTCAACTTTTCATATTTCCCTTGTCATTTCTGTCTCTAACTTGTTTTCTTTTTCTTTTCACAGCTGACGAGCTGATTTAATATAATCCTGAAGAAGGATGAAGCAATTAAAGCTTCACGTTCCTCGTCCAGTGTGGAGGGAGCTTTGGCAGAAGCTATCAAGTCTTTGGATGATTCTCGCCAGACATATGCCACTGACAAGGCTGTTTGGGAGAAAAAGCTTGCCTCCATTGAGCAAGAAAAAGCTCGGGCTGTTGATGCCTCCAAGGAGTTGGAGAAGAGAATAAATGCCCTAGAGAAGGCAAATAAGGAGCTCGAAGAGAAGCTCAAAACTGCTGGAGAGTTTGAAAATAAATTCAAAGCTTTCGAGGAGGAGTTGGTTAAACTTCGGGAAGTAGGTCGGCAGAAGGAGGAGGTAGAAAATAAGTTGAAGACTACTGAGAACCTGCTGTTCGAGAAGCTCTCCTCGGAGAAGTTGAAGAGGAAGATGGCTGTGAAGAAGTCCTTCAACGCTGGTTGGGACAAGGGGTGGAACAAGGGGTTGGCTTCCATGGTGTCACAAGTGGACTATGGTAGCCTTAAATATTTTAGGGATGGATGGGTTGCTGCCCTTTAGGGGATGAAGGTGGATGAAAATTTCGAACTCTATTAGCAACACATCCCTGGTCCCCCTCCAACTCCTGAAGACTTAGAAGAGGACGAAGCTGCCTCCGAAGAGTCTTCTGTGATGATGGAAGATCATCCCTCAGCCATCTAGCGTGCTGCCGAGGAAATTCAGTAAATCATTCTTTCCTCCGAGCAACTGCCTACTCTCCCCGAGAAACTATCCCTTACCTTCGAGCAAGCTACATCTTCATCCCAGCCTCCTAAGAAGGTTTTGGGAGATAAGGAGAAGGTGTAGAATTATTAGTGTTTATCTTTATTTTCTTTCTCTTTATCAAATGTAACCCAGAATATGTAACTCTGAACTATGATCTAATAAAACTTGAACTTTTTTGCACACTGTTGTCTATCTTTCATTCATACTCTACTTATTCTTCTTATTGATTACTGCTTCTCTTTCTCTGCTAGTTTCTGGCCAGGATGGAACTGTTATCTGCCCACGATACTGTGTTGCTGAGGCAATGCAATGATTACTTTAAGGTTGGTCACACAGACCTGAGTGCAGCACAAGTTGTCAACATCCTCGGCCAAGATGCTTCAGAACAGGAAGTGGAAGCATATCAATATCTGAAGTGTCTACTTGATCGAGCGGTGGCCAATAATGTGGCTTACTATGAAATGATCGAGGATCTCCAAGGCACCCTTGAAGACCTTCAGCTTCAATACAAAGAATCCACTGCCCTGTTGCATGATAGTTACGAGAAGAAGTACAAGATGATCATTGCCGACAAGGGCTACGAGAAGCTTTTTGTTGGGTACGATGTAAGAGAAAGAACCTTGAGGGGTGAGGTCGAGGAATGCATACTGATTACCGAGCTGCTGGAGCAAGAAAACAACAACCTGCAAAAGGAGCTGTCACAATTGAAGTCTGCAGCCTCTTCTTCAAAAGCCCTAATCCCAGTGACTGATGAGGGATTGTCATTCTTAGAGATCGAGAATGCCAACTTGAGGGAAGAGTTGGACACCTTGAAGAGGTCGGGACCTTCTACATCTCCTCGGGGATGAGCAAGAGAGGCTCGGGTTCCTATCGAGGAACAAAGGACTCAGTCTGCCCTAGACAACCAGGCCTTCCAGCTGATGGCGAAGAACCAAGCTTTGGCTGAAATGTCAAAGAAGATCAGAGATCTGGAAGAGCAGCTCTCCACACAGAAGTCTACTTTGGAGGACAAAGAGATTTTTATCAAAAATCTTCATGAGCAGATGGAGAGGTTAACATATCACTTCCACAAATAGCCTAGGGAGTTCTGGACGGCTGGATACAACGAAGCACTATTCCACTTGGACGATCGTATCCAGAATGCCAACAATGAGGGCTACAAGCAAGGCTGGCTGAATGCCTTAGGTGTGCTAAAGCTCGAACAGGGTCATTATCTGTGGGACTACTATGATCCTGGGCTACTCGACCTACCAGTGCCTCCATACAATTTGGACATGGGTTAGATCCCTGCTAGGGCCATTCCTCGAAGATTAATTTCAAAGTATCTCGGTGACTACAATTTACATTCTCAAACCGAGGTATCTCGTCCCGAGCATATTTTAGATCGACCATCCGTGATGAATGTCAGGATATTGAAGGATCTCAACTTCATCGATTCTCCTTTTCCTTTAAATGATCCACTTGTTGGCGAGGAGCCTGTGTCAAAAGCAGAGGGGAAAAGACCAGTAGAATAGGAATTTTTGATGTGATAGTTAGTATACATTTCAATATCAATGTACTTTTCATTTTATTATCAATGTAATTTATTTTGAATTTAATGAAAGACTTTCATTTATGTTTGCAATCTTAATTGTTATTGTCTTGTAAACACTTTATATTTGTGCATATCTGTTAAAAAGATAACGACATTGTGTTGTTTGTCGATCAACTCAGTAATAATTAAAAAGTTACAAGTATCAATAATGTTGCTCGATCACTTAATAATAAAGTCGCGAGTATAAAAATGTTTACAATATTTCCAACCAACCAAGGTCGTTAGATTCTCCATGTCGACCAACTACAGTTAGTGGGTTTTTATCCCCAACCAGCCATAGTTAGTAAATTTTTCTATTAAATGTTTTCGACCAACTAAGGTCGGTAAATTTTTCTTTTTCGACCAGCTTCAGTTGGTGGGTTTTTGTCCCCGACCATCCATAGTTAGTCGATTTTTCCTCTACGAGAAACTTTGGCGCTTTCTGAAATAATCTTACCTTCCGACCAATATAAGTTGGCTTTTTCGAGAATATATTTTCCTCCCGACCAACATAAGTTGGCATTTTCTAGAATATATTTTCCTCCTGCCAACATAAGTTGGTATTTTTGAGAATATATGAACTTCCTAACCAACATAAGTTGGCATTTTTAGCAATATTTTGTTTCCTAACCAACCGAAGTTGGCATTTTTAGGAATATTTTGTTTCCTAGCCAAACAGGTTGGCATTTTTAGGAATATTTTGTTTCCTAGCCAAACAGGTTGGCATATTTAGGAATATTTTGTTTCCTAACCAACCGAGGCTGGCATTTTTAGGAATATTTTGTTTCCAAACCAACCGAGGTTGGTATTTTTAGGAATATTTTATTTCCTAACCAACCGAGGTTGGCATTTTTAGGAATATTTTGTTTCCTAACCAACCGAGGTTGGCATTTTTAGGAATATTTTTGCTGAGTAGTCTGAGCTTTGTCGAGTAGTGTGTAGTACTAGTATTCCCCGAAAAATTTTCAATAAAACGAGAGACTTGCAGAATATCTTCCTTTTATTCATATCGATGGAACTGTGTTACATGGGAATATACATCAATGATAATAGTTGCGCAGGTGCTCTACGTTCCATGCATTCTTAAACTCCTCCCCCTCTAGAGTTGTTATTTGATAAGTTCCTGGTCGAACAACTTCTGTAACTCGGTATGGTCCATGCCAGTTTGCCTCCAGTTTATTGTGCTTTTGAATTACTTTCTTCAGCACATAGTCTCCTTCTTTCAGGTCGCACTTCTTCACCCTCTTGTTGTAAAACAAAGTTGTTCGCTGCTGGTAAGCAGCATTTCTAATGGTTGCTTCTTCTCTAACTTCCTCGAGCATGTCTAAATCTATTCTTCTCATTAAGTCACTGACAGGGGAATTGAAATTCAGTACCCTGTGTGTTGGGAGACCCAACTCGGCAGGTATAACGGCTTCACTTCCAAACGCCAGCATATATGGTGATTCTCCAATTGCTACTCGGGGAGTAGTTCGGTAAGCCTAGAGTACTGATTGTAGCTCGTTGATCCAATTCGATTTTGCATCAGCCAGTCTTTTCTTGAAGCCATTTAGCAGCGTTCTGTTTTTCACTTCAGTTTGTCCATTGCTTTGAGGATGACCTGGTGCTGAGTGGACCTTCAAAATATTTGACTGATGACAATAGGCAACGAACTCCTCGTTATCAAATTGTGTTCCATGGTCTGTGATGAAGGCATGAGGTAGAACATATCGACAAATGATTTTCTTCCAAAAAAATTGGTACACCTTCTCATACGTCATGTTAATGAGTGGCTCAGCTTCTACCCACTTAGTAAAATAATCCACTGCGACGACGAGGTATTTGAACCTTACTCTGGTCGTTGGCAGTGGCCCAACCAAACCTATCCCCCACATGGCAAATGGCCAAGGAGAAGTGATAGGTGTTAACAATGCTTGTGGAGTTCTTCGGATGGAGGAAAAGCGCTGGAACTTGTCACATTTCTTGGCATAGGCTATACAATCAGCCCTCATCGTCGACCAGTTGTATCCCTGCGTCATCACCCTTTGAAAAAGCATCCGACCTGCTACATGTGCCCCACAGGACCCTTCATGGATCTCTTCAATTAATTCTTTCACCTCGGAGGGATGTACACATCTCTGCAAATCTGCCATAATTCCCCGTCTATATAAAATACCATTAGTTAATACATACCGAGCAGCTTTGAACTTTAATTTCTTGGCTGCGAGCTTGTCAATTGGCAATTCTCCCTCCTCGATATATGCCCTGATGGGATCCATCCAAGATGGTCCTAAATCAAGGGTAATAAAGTTCATCGTAGATCTTCATCTATACTCCGACCAGCCAACACTTCAATTGGGATTGTTCGTCGTAGCTCGGTGCGAGTAGCTGATTCTAGTCGAGCTAGGGCGTCTGCTCTCGCATTCTCCATTCTTGGTATTCTGACCAGCCGAATAGCGAAAAATTCTGACACCAGCTCCTTTGCCTTTGCATGATATCTGATCATTAATTGTCCTCTAACTGCATATACTCCCAACATTTGATTTACTGTCAATTGAGAATCACTGAAAATAATAACCTGTTGCGCCTCCATAATTTTTGCCAAACTAAGTCCTGCAATCATCGCCTCATACTCAGCCTCATTATTGGAAGCTTTGAATTGGAAACGCAGGGTGTACTCCATATCGATCTCGTCCGGAGATCTCAAAACTATCCCTGCGCCACATCCTGCAGTGCAAGATGAGCCATCTACATATAGCCTCCATATAGGTAACTCGTCTTCAAATTTCTGATCAGTCAGAGTTCCTCGGTGAAATATTTGTTGCTTCCTTTCCTCCTCGGAATTTTCTTGCTCTTCGTTGATAATCTTTTCTTGCCCTTTTACCAACCGGAGTTGGTTTGAGCTCGAATTTAATGATTATGTCACATCCACTTGCACTTTTACCAACCGGAGCTGGTCTGAGCTAGTGTTTGTTGATCCTGTATCATCCACAGGTTGATCAGCGAGCAACTTTTGCTCCTCGTTCGAAGTCTTCACAACTATCTCTACGCCACATCCTGTAACATCCACACATTTTCTTTTACCAATCGGAATTGGTCTGAGCTTGTGTTTGTTGATCCTGTAACATCCACAGGTTGATCAGCAAGCAACTTTTACTCCTCGGGGGTATCAGGATAGGTCAACTCCGCTATAAAATCTGCTACAGCCTACCCTTGTAATGATGATCTGGGTTCATAAATTATATCATATTCGCCGAGCTCTATTGCCCAGTACATCAATCTCCCTGATTTTTCTGGCTTATGAAGGGCTTGTCTCAATGGCATATCGGTATATACTACTATGGTATAAGCCTGGAAGTATGGCCTCATTCTTCTACTCGCCTCAATTAACGCAAGTGCTAACTTTTCCTGCCTTAGATATCAGATCTCTGCTCCTCGGAAGGCCTTACTTGTGTAGTAAATTGGTTTTTGCACTCCATTCTCCACTTTGATCAACGCCGAGCTAACTGTATTCTCGGACAATGCAAGGTACAAATACAATTTTTCTCCCATCACCGGCCTGGACAACAGTGGAGGTGCTCCCAAGTATTTCTTTAAGTCTTGAAAAGCCTTCTCATATTCATCATTCCACTCAAAAGTCTTTCTGAGTGTCTTAAAGAATTGGAGACATCTATCAGTTTCTCGTGACACAAATCTGTTGAGTGCTGCTACTCGTCCTGTAAGGCTTTGCACTTCTTTCTTTGTCGTTGGAGATCGCAGCCCTAATCGAGCTTTGATCTTTTCAGGATTCGCCTCAATGCCTCGTTGATTGATAATGTACCCGAGAAACATGCCTTCTCGTACTCCAAAGATTCACTTCATCGGGTTCAACTTCATTTTGTATTTATCTAGTTGATCAAAAGTCTGATTTAAGTCAAGTAGATGATCAACAGCTTTTTTGCTCTTCGTTAGCATATCGTCAACATAGACTTCCATATTTCAACTGATTTGTTCAGTAAAGACTTTGTTCATCAGCCGCTGATATGTAGCACCTGCATTTTTTAAACCAAAAGGCATAACATTATAACAATAAGTTCCCCTAGGGGTAATGAAAGAAGTACTTTCCCTGTCTTCAGGTTTCATTTTAATCTGATTGTATCCAGAATAAGCATCCATGAAGCTCAGCAACTCGTGTCCCGAGGTAGCATCCATAGTTGATCAATTCGGGGCAATGGAAAATGATCCTTTAGGCATGCTTTGTTGAGGTCGATGAAGTCTACACACATCCTCCACATGTTGTTTTTCTTCTTTACCATCACCACGTTGGCTAGCCAGTCTGGATATTTGACATCTTCAATGAAACAGGCTTTCTGGAGCTTCTCGACTTCCTCCTGTATAGATTGATTCTTCTTGGGACTGAATACTCTTCTTCTCTGCTTCACAGGCTTGATCTCCTTATTCACATTGAGCTCGTGACATAAGAAGATTGGATCTATCCCAGGCATATCTTCATCACTCCATGCAAAAGTTTGTTTTCTGCTTCTCAGGAAAGTTATCAATTCCTGTTTTAATGAGGCTTCTAACGATGAACCTATTTGAGAAGTTCGCTCAGGGTGTTCGTCGTCCAAAATGATGTTTTCAGTAGCTTCCACCACTTGACCCTTCATGAGTTGCGACTCATCTCGAGGATCCAATGTTTCTATCTCTTCACCCTTATCCACTTGATAGGTAGTAGTCTTTTTCTTTGATTCCTCCAATTCTTCTTGTTCGGCGGATGAATAATAGCATTCCTGAGCTACTTTCTGATCACCTTTCATAACTCCTACTCCAAAGTTTGTTGGAAATTTTAGGCACTGATGCACTGTAGATGGTACAACCTTGAACTTCTTCAATCCTACTCTTCCCATGATGATATTATATGATGATTGGACATTCTTATCCATCATGAAGAAACGTATTCTTTCTGTCCGACAATCAAGCCAAGTACCAATGAATATATCCAACTTGATCGTCCCAAGTGGAAATACTTTCTCACCAGCAAAACCGATGAGGGGTCTGTGGTAAGGCTCCAGTTGAGATAGCTTTAGATTTAAGCTATCGAAGCACGAGTAAAACATAATGTCTGCCGCGCTACCATTGTCGACCAGCACTCTTGAAATCATAACCTCCTTCATCTTCATTTTGATCACCAATGGATCATCATGAGGATATAAAACACCTGCAAGGTCATTCTATGAAAAATCGATGACCAATTTCTCCTTGTTCACCTTTTTTGGGCGATCTTCCTCAGCTAAATTTATTTGCTGAATGTACGAGCAAGCTTGGGCTTCACCGAGGTAAGCTTTTCTTTCTACCGTAAGGTCTCCTCCTCCTTCGTCTCCTCCTGTAATAACATTATAATCAAATGACCCAAAGCGTATTGAAAATACCTATCGTTCTGGCTGTCTTGGTTTCTTGGGAAGATCGGGGTCATCCTCGGGATCATCTTCATGGTTTCTTTTCTTGTTCTCCTCTCCTCGACGAGGAGATTTACACCTCTCTCTTGTTCAGTCGTTGTTTCTTCTTTCATTTCTACGATCAACGTACTTTGTCAGTTTTCCTCGTCTAATGAGTGTTTCAATCTCATTCTGAAGAGGTATGAAATTTTTGGTCATATGGCCATGATCTTTGTGAAACTCGCAATATTTTTCTCTATTCCTCATGTCAGGATCTGCCTTCATTTTCTTTGGCCAGTTTAACTCCTCGTTGTTCTTAATTTCTTCCAGGACGTGGTTGATATCTACCTTCAAAGTAGTGTAATTATCAAATTTCTTCAAGACCTCCCATGACGACCTATTCTTGGATTATTTGTCACCACCATTGTTCTTATGCTCTTTCTTCTTGGCTTTGTCGACTTCCACCTTGGTTTCTTTATCCATATTCTTCTTCGCAACCATAGCCTCCTCGGCATTCATGATTTTGGCCGCTTTCGCCATCAATTCTGACATAGTTGTGGGTGGATCTTTGGCCAAAGTGTAATACAACTTATTAGGCAACAACCCACTCATCAAGGCAGTGATCGATGTCTTCTCCTCATAATCAATGACTTCAAGTTTCTCGTTATTAAAACGAGTTATATAATCTCTAGTACTTTCACCAGCTTTTTGTCTAACACTTAACAAATTTGCTACTCGTTTAACTGGCTTTGCCCCAAAGCAGAAATTTCCAATGAATAACTCGGCCAGTTGAAGAAAGGTTGAAATCTTACCCCGAGGAAGATTACTATACCATATTTGAGCAGACCCGGTAAGAGTTCCCGAGAAGGCCCTGCATCTCATCTCGTCTGGGACAGTATAGATGTCGGCAGCAGCTTGATATTGTTCTATATGAAGAACAGGGTCAGTCTTTCCATCATATTTGGGAGTCACAACAGGCGCTTTGAACTTTGATGGTGTTGGAAAATCCACAATGTCCTGGACAAAAGGTGTTCCTCGAACAAAAGTTCGTTGTAGAGGGTTTTTGGCCTTAGCCATTTTCCCTAAGCTATCCTCCAGCCTCTGAATAGATCCTTTCCATGCATCATTTCCTTCCTCGGGCCTATTGGTTCAAGCAACTGATCGCGTTGAAGTGGCTTCCTGAGATCTATCTTGACGAGCAGCTGGTCGCTCATGGGATCTACCTTGACGAGCAACTGGTCGCGACTGGGCAGATCCTTTCGTTAAGGTTGTTGATCGTCGAAAGCTCCTCGACGCTGCATTAAGAGGACTTTTGTTCCTCCTAGGACCTAATCGATCGAAAGGAGAAACCCTACTTAATTTTTCCAACGCGCTGGTCCTTTCTGGGGAGAGAGTGACACGTTGTTTAGTATCTGTGGCTCGTACTGACGAAGTTCATCCAAGTTGATAAGAAAAATCTTCAGATTCCTCACTACGATATGAATTAGTATGCCTGGTACGCGAAGAAAGCGCACGAGTATTTCTTTGAATGCTTCGTGGTCCGGAATGGGCTGATGCACCGCCATGAGGGGTTTGGATGAGTTATCGCATTGTTTCTTACATGACGGTCTGGCCCTGAGCCAGATTTTCCATTATTCCAGTCAGATCTGGAATAATTGGCTGAGCAGATGGATTTGGAGGGGTTCCAGCGTTTCGATTGCTAGATTCAGGAATATCAGCCATTGATAATGTATTATTTTTGGGGAAAAATGATATTACTAGTCGCTTCCCACAGACGGCGCCAATCCGTTGATTTAAAATACTAGATCACTCTAATTATTCAATCATAGATAAATAAATGTGATAGAGAATTTTGAAGTGGTTCAGCCTTATAAGAATGGCCTACGTCCACTGTGGTTTTATTGCTGAATGTTCTGGGAATTCTCGATTACAAATTTTATCAAGAAATTCCGGTATGGATCTTGTGTCCCGATCCTCCTACAATGAGGATTGTGCAATATATTTATAGTCCTCGGGCTGTAAATGTGAAAGGGTAATACATTAAATGATGTACATATGAAAGAGTAATACATTCAATGCCCTTTATATGTGTTCGTCTGAATGATAAGCATTTAATGAATCAGTTGAACTGTTGGTTATCCAGCTATTAATGCTTTGTTCGAGGTGCAGCTCGGACCGCCTGAGTTTCTCGAACCGCCTAAGCTTCTCGGTACTCAGGAGTTCTTCGGACAGGTGTTGTTCCTCGGAGCATGTGAGTTCCTCGAGGAATCAGTGTTCCTCATTATAGGAGGACCGGGACACAAGATCCATGTCAGCAGACAATTTTTGGTATCAACAACGTCCGATTTTGTAAAGATTCGATTTATCATTCTTATATGATTACGTGATCTTGATGCACAAAGTTTTTTTGTTCTACCATTGAACATCAGGGTTTCGCGCTGAAGAAAAGAGAAGGACTTCTTGTTCAACATCGTAGACGAATAAAAGCCAATCGATGGACATCGAGACATTCGTGGAGTTGAGTGTTGTGGACAGGTATCATGGAAGACGGAATTTCTATGTGGGCACTATTGAAGAATGGTAAAAGATCAAAAGGAGCGTCAAGACCCGTGGGGATCGAGTCATTGAGTAAGGCTAATCTGTCTTTGTAAAACCATTGTTCATAGTGATTTTTTGGCTTGGGTCGTCCTAGGTTGTTTTCTTGTTTTGGGTTTTTTCGTCGTACATCCGGCATTGTGAGTATTCTTTACTTTAGTTTACTTACTTTAATCACTAGATGCATGTTTAGGATTAATCAAGATAAAATTGGTTTAGAGTAAGAATTGGGTTTTCACAACTTGGGTTGGTGCATAATTAAAAGTTAAATAATTTTTTGGAGAAAATTGGTTTTGATTTTAAACACACGTAAAAGGGATTTTCAGTGATGAAAGAAGAATTTAATTAATTTGAAGGATTAAAAGTTTATCAATTGGTGCCTAGTCATGGTCTTAGTTTTAACACTTGTGAAAATTTTAAAAATTAAAATACCTAAAAATGTGTACCAAATTGAACCTTTTATAAAAAAGCATACCATTTATAATAAACCATTTAAGAGTGGAAGCATAAAATGAGACTTGTTAAAATAACAATTTGCAATTGTCATAGAAATACAAAGATTATTTTCTCATTAATATTCAAAGTCATTTTTTAACAAACTTGGAGTGAAAATAAAATATAGAATAATCTCTTTTCACAATAGTTAAAGTAAATGTAACTTTTTCTTTTTTAATAAAAATAAAGTGCGCGGAGCTTAATGCCCTGTGCATCTCAAATAATTCAAAAATATTATATAAATCCAACATGTATGTAGACCTAAATAAAAATATAGAATTATGGGGATGAGCAGTAAACTTAGTAGCTCGTATAACTACTCCACGTGCACTAAGCATAATCGTCCATGCATAGATATCAAGAGTATGTAATATGACACTCATCATAAGATCTCAACATAACAATAATAAATTTTATTTACTCAAAAGTCTCTACCCAAATCTCAAGCCCAAATATCAAAATCCCGCCTTACTTCCCTCGAGACGATGTGGACTCTCGATATACTTTCTTATTACTTATCTTCCAAAAAATTGATAGACTAAAAAATTACTTATAAACCATCTCATCAAATTAATAAATGCACAAACGGCATATCGTTAGCGTCCTACCATCATAACCCTATCAAAACCTTCAATCTTGACACTATTGACAAAACCAAGTCCATGACATTGGTTCATCCGATATGAAATAAAAATGTAACCCAAAAAGTACTCCCCGTATCACGGGTGGTTTTGCTACGGGATGACTATGCATCCTCCAATAAAATTTCAATTTAATATATCATTCTCCTCAATAATATAAATAATTTGGTTTCCACAATTTGACTACAAATTCTCCACCCAAAAATCTTATCGCAACATGCATTTATCGAGAAATTGATCGTTCTAATGAAACAATAATATATGTTGGATAAAATGCTACGAATGATCACAAATTTAATATATATTAAAATAACGTAAAAAGGACGCAAATATGAAAATGGGAAAATTGAGAAAAAATGGAAAATTTGAAAATTGGACTCGAGTCATGGGTTTTAACCCGAAACGCCACTGTAGCATATACAAGCATCAAAGTCCACGTAGTTCGCATGCAACATAAGGGTGGGGTTTATCCCATAGATTGTAACGAGAATTTATTATTGGTGTGTGGGTAGAAAATGTATTTTTAGTTTTGAGAAATTGTGATGGATAATCCCATTAAAATTTATAGGTGTAACCCTCTTTTTGTTTGTTTTGGGTTTTTTTATAGAAAATAAAGTATGTGCAGTATAACTAATAAAAACTTGAGATGTTAATGTGTATGGACTTAATTAAAATCTAGATTAAGAATTTATGTAACTAATGAAAAACGTAAGAAATTAAAAGAGAGAGAGGGATTTTTGGATCTTCTTTGGAGAATTGAAGCTTGATCTGGATCCTTGATGAAATCCCTTGAGTGTTGAGATGAATTTTAAATTAGAGAGAATGAGATTTTGCCAAATTCAGTATGAAAAGGATGGGAATGAAAGATGGAAAGGAATTTCACATAAAGAAACTTCACATAAAGAAACTTCACTGATTGTAAGAGAATGTAGTTGAGATCACTGATATGGATGGATTTGAGGTGTGATTTGGAAGTGAGGTCATGCCCTCTATTTATAGGGTAAAAGGGGGGTGACGATCGACATATACCTATCCCTACCAATCGGCAGGTAACCCTAGGAACACTATCAATAGATAAGGAAATGGACCTTCCAATCCGCAGTCTCGTGAAGATTTTTCTAAAAAAAATGATCGTAGAACACAATTCGTTGATCTAAATCATGCATGGGGAATACCATTAGAAAGTTAATTCAAAAAACTTTACGATTCCTTTGGGCTGCTCCTCGGTACAGGAGTTGACTTTAGGTTGAATGGGGCTCGAAAGCCCTCAATGGTCCTTTTGAATGGGAGGTTCATCCAAATGGTACGTCAGAACGTTCGTCCGAACGGTACGTCAGAATCACACACAGGATGGACCATTGGAAAGGTTATGCAAGGTACTTCAACATTCAAGAGATATTTTCTTGGTTTGGAAAGTTTACTTTGGTCAATCGGGGCCCAAAATCTCCCACTAGCATTTTAAAGAAAAATGGGTCATTCGTGCGTACCGTTAGGATGATTCATGCATGAGGCGGACTATTGTAAAGGTTATTTAGTTCCTTTAGAATATTCATTTAGTTTTGTTCGAGATGAAGAGATGGCCATGGTCAAATGGATCCCGGGAGTACCCGATGGCCTCCAAATCAGTTTTGGGTGAAAAATGAATCTGTTGTCCGAATTGTTATGTCATTTTGCACATGGGGTGGATCATTAGAAAGGGGTTTCTTTTCATTTAGAAGATTTAATGAGATTTTTCTCTGAAGATGAAGTTGATTGGGGTCAAATCAGGGGGCTGGAGTGCCCGGTGGCCTCCAGATCAATTTTTAGCGAGAAGATGGTTCGTTCGTTCGAACTATTATGCCAATTTATGGATAGGGTAGACCGTTGGAATGGGGATTCAGAGCCCTTCGAAGATTCATTAAGATTTCACTATGATGATAGAGTTGATCAGAGGAAAACGAGGCCTGAGAGCACTCGATGGGCTCTAGATCAGTACTCGGAGTATGATCTAGGGTTTATTATGAAATGGGGAGGTGCTAGGGACCTAAAGAGAGACTTAGGTAATCCTAGAATGTGGTGTCTACAAAGCCCCTCGACACGTGATCTTGGAACAAGTAAAGTCATTTAATAGACACCGCATGATGTTTTGGAAAGAGGTTGAATTTACGAACCTAAAAGGACGAGGATTCCCTATTCTGGAGGTCGATGTCGATTATAAGAACCTAAAGGATGAGGATAACCAATTTAGAGGGTCGAGGTCTATTACAAAAACCTAAGGAAATGTTGGGGATGACCTATTATGAGGACCTAGGGTAGGTAGTTACCAATTCTGAGGGTCGAAGCCAAGTCTGAGGGCTTAAAATAAAAGCAACCAATTCTGAAAGCCAAAGCCAATTCTTAGGGATGAAGTGGGAGTGACCAATTCTGAAGGTCGAGGTCAATTCTGAGAACCTAATATGGGAGAGATCAAATCTATGGGTCGAAGATAATTCATAGGGTTTAAGACGAAGCCAATTCTGAGGGCTTAAGTAGAGGTGACAAATTTTGCGGGTTGAAGCCAATTCTGAGGGATCAAAGTTGGAGTGACCAATTTTATGAGCCGAGGTTATTTCTGAGGACCTAATATGGGAGCGAACAACTCTGTGGGTCGAAGCCAATTCTGAGGGCTTAAGACGAACCCAATTCTGAGGGGTTAAGTAGAGGTGACAAATTCTGTGGGTCAAAGCCAATTCTGAGGGCTTTAAGTTGGAGCAACCAATTCTGCAGCCCGAGGTCAATTCTGAGGACCTTAAGTTGTAGCAACCAATTTTATGGGTTAATGAAAATTCTTAGGGATTAAGTAGGAGAGACCATTTTGATGAGTCGAATCCAATTCTAAAGGCTTAAGTAAAAGTGACTAATTCTGCGAGTCGAGGATAATTCTGAGGGCTTGAATAGGAATGACCAGTTCTGAGGGGCGATGTCAATTCTAAGGACCTTAAGTAGGGGAGACCAATTTTGTGGGTCGATGTCAATTATGAGGACTTAAGTGACCAATTTTGACGGTCGAAACCAATCCTAAGGGTTTAAGGTGGGAGTGATCAATTTTGAGGGTCAGAGCCAATTATGAGGGCTTAAGTTGAAGAGATCAATTCTACGGGCCGAGTTTAATTCTGAGGACCTTAAGTTGTAATGACCAATTCTGCGAGTCGAATCCAATTCGAAGGGCTGAAGTTGGAGTGACCAATTCTCTAGGTCGAGGTTAATTCTGAGGACCTAAGTAGAGGCCACCAATTCTACCGGTCAATGTCAATTCTGAGGGATTTAGTAGGGGTGACAAATTATGTGGATCAAGGTCAATTTTGAGGACCTAAGTGACCAATACTGAGGGCTTAAGGTGGGAGTTACTAATTCTGAGGGTCGGAGCAAATTCTAAGGTTTTAAGTAGGAGCGGCCAATTTTGAGGGTCGAAGCCAATTCTGAGGTCTTTAGTAGGGCTGAACAATTATGCGGGTCAATTCTGAGGACCTGAGTGACCAATTCTGATGGTCGAAGACAATTCTGAGGGCTTGAGATAGCGTGACCAATTATGTGGGTCAAAGGTCAATTTTGGGGATCTAAGGGACCAATTTTGAGGGTCAAAGCCAATTCTAAGGGCTTAAGTTGGGAGTGATAATTCTTAGGATCAGATCCAATTTTGAGGGTTTAAGTTGGAACGACCAATTCTTTGGACCGAGGTCAATTCTGAGGACCTTAAGTTGTAGCGACCAATTATGTGCGTTGAAGCTAATTCTAAGGGCTTAAACGGGAACAACCAATTTCTACGGGTGGAAGCCAATTCTGAGGGCTTAAGGCATATTTTTATAGGAAAATTTGGATACTCCACTTGGGAAAAGGTATTAATCCAAGTATTGGATGCATCCTAGTTGGGGGATTTTCTTCAATTTCTACTGTGTCCTTTGGGAATGTTGTTAAGGAGATATCCCATTGATTATGGGAATTAATCTGGGGAGATAAGTGTTCTGTGTTTTTCTTGGTGAAAAGGATCTAAAATTTAATAGGTAATTTTAGTATTTTTTTGAATTTTTCGGCATTTTTAGATATTTTTGTACAAAATTCGAAGGAGTATCGGCCAGCAGGGTGTAGGAGGTGCCCAACAACAGTGGCATGGTCTTTTGGGCTATCTCAGTCAGGTGAAGGAACAGTGTCGATTGATATGTGGATGGGAGATACCGATCGGCATGCCTCTTTGCCTCCTATAAAAAGGGGCAGGATTTCCTCATTTTTCATAGCTTTTAGATCTTTTATCTTCTGATTTTCTTATTTTCGAACTGTTCTAGCATTCTTTTCTACACCAAAACTTAGAAAGGGTTGATTTTCCAAGCATTGTAGTCCTCATGGCGTGGTTGAGCGTTGACAACTGGGCACATTTGGAGTGGCGGGCCAGGGTGCCCCTAGCGCAGGGTAGTGAGAATGATTTTGACTCATTCAAGCCGATTATAGACGAGAGGATTCTTTTGCATGAGCCGGTGTGCCATCAATCCTCAGGGTGGTGAACCCTAGTGGTTATGTAAGTGTTAATGACCATTGGGTATTCCCTTATTTTCTTGGTATTATTTTTTTATTTTTTTTCTTAACATGGATTTTTCCTTTGGCTTTGACAGACTGATATAATTGGGTCGAACCTATGTTCTCAAGGGATGATGGGGTTCAAGGTTTTCTGGAAGCACCTTCCATCGGTGGTGCGTTGGGTGGTTTCATCAGCCAACTTTGGCAGATTAGAATATGTATTGGACGAGAGGTCTCATTCGACGTCCGTTATCTGCGTTTTGGTGGAGAGGTGAAGGTATACCACCCACACCATGCATTTTATCTTTGGGAAGATGACATTAACTTCCACCAATGTGTAGCCGATGATGGGTCTAGGTTTTAAGGGGGTCCAGGTATAGGTGGACCGAGTTTGTGGGTGTTGTCAGTCGCGGTGGAGGCGGCGTTGGGTGATGAGGGGCGGATAGTCTCTGGGGACTCCATTCGTTTGTCTCTTTTGAAGGAGGTTTCAATGAGTTAATGGATTGACGATACTGATGGGTTGTAGTTGTGGCATATAGTCCATTTGTTTATTATTTTACTATTAGGAGGATTTTTGGCGACGACGAGTGGCGAAGTCATCCATTTGTGGTTTTTTCCATATTTGATGGTATTTTTTAATATCCCTCTCTTCGACTGGGGGAGCCTGACTTTGGTGACCCTTTATTCTTCTCTGGATCCATTCAGTAAATGTCGTAGCCAGACTTTTACGGGTGCCACGTATCTTTTGGAGGTATTCTTTTCTTTTTTCATTTTCCTTTATGCATTTTCATTTTCCTTGATGCATTTTATTCTTTCTTCCTTTAGTGCATTCTTTTGATTAACGACCCTTTGTCCTTTCCAGGCATGGTTTAATGAGGTAGTTGGGCTTAACGCACATTTGATATATTTGAAGAATGAATTGATTAGGGACTTGGGACATATGTACCGTTGGCGGCAGTCCAACCGACAGTTGAGACAATCTCTCTCTTTAAAGATGGTGCGTCATGTCTTGAATGGCCTGGAGAGCGATAGGGTAAATTCTTCTTTCTTCTTAACACCATTTTTCCTTGATGATCTTTTGAGATATTTATTGTCCCAGTGGGGATTTTGGTGGTGACTATCTATACCAAGGGAATAGCTATTCAGTACACGGGGGTGACCGAGGTGAACACGCAGTTGTGTCATTTGTTGGCGGATGAGTTTACCTACTGATGGTAACCGGGGGAGAGATTAGTTCAACAAGTGGTGTAGGAAGATGTGTTGGTGCCACGAGCGAGGCCCCTGAGGTATAAGAGGCGGTAACTGGAGATGTCAGAGGAGGCGAGGGTGGCAACTATGGTTGGCGAGCCTTATTTGTTGTATATCGACACGGCAACGACTTATGATTACTTGGATTTTGTGTTGAGTTGGATGGTGCTTCTCTACACATATGACATTATTCCTCTTCCCCATGAGGTCTCTGGTATGGGCACGAGTCGATTAGTGGGCAGTGCAGGTGGTTCGATGACATCGGTAGCGGCGACAACATCAGAGGTTTCATTTATGTCGTTAGCTCATCCTTCCTATAACATTCGAAGGCCTGATGGAGGATCAGTGCGTATGCTTCATCACCCAAATGCAATGGACCCGGAGGTGCTGGGACTGACAGAGTATGTTCTTCAGTCAGCCGTATATCTTTTAGTTCTTTAACTTTTGATTTTCTAATTTAGTCATTTTCCTCAGACTGAGCGACTTGCTCTTTTCTATTTTTCTTGCAGCACGTTCGGGTGTAGACCACCTGGATGAGAGATATTCGGGATTAGGTAGTTTCTACGACTACTTATATTTGGGAGTTGATCCCAATTCCTTCTTACTTGGTGTCTTCTGCCTCATTTGGGAGGAGGGGTCGGGTTCTGGGAGCGGAGACTTGTCATATCATCGTCGAGGAAAGCACATACGCCTCAGGGACAGAGGGTCTTAGAGAGAGAGAGAGAGAGAGAGAGAGAGAGAGAGGGAGAGAAGAAAGATAAAGTAGGTGACGGTGAGAGAGAGGGGGTATTTTTTAGGGTTTGGCCAGTCCCATTGTTTTTGTGTTTTCTTGCAAAGAATAATGTAATAAAGCAATATATATGCAATGAAATGGGATTTTGTTAATTTTTTCTTTAGTCATTTTTTTTATATGCAATTTTTACTTTGCTGCTAAGACTGTAAAACGGAATTAAAATGATTTCAGAGAAAATTTATTTTAAAACATGATAAGTAAAAATATAGGAAAAAAGGAATTTTTGAATTGCTTAAAAATAAAATTATTTTTATTGAGTTTTCAATTTTGACAAAAAAGGAAAAAGGAAACTTTTCAAAAATAAGGGGTTGCCGATCAACATACCCCTTGTCCTACCTATCAACATGTCAGTCCAGTCTAATCACCGCAAGGATTTTATAGCACTTGTTTGATGGGGTAGGGTTTCCTCTGGGATTTACAAGACTTTTGTCTTTAACTAAGTTTTCCATGTATAAAAAGGGGTAATGGTGGAAGAGTTTCTTCACCTGTCCACATTTCCTTTCTTTTACTTACTTCTTAATTCTTGTCTCATTATTTTTCAATATGGCTCTCCTCGAAAGTGTTGAATTTTCTTCTTACCTTAAAAACTTAGAGGCTTTGTGCTCATATAATGTAGACTACGGTGCTTTTAACACGCATCGAGTTTCATTATGGCGCAACCGGACAATTGAATGGACCATGCTGATGGTGGCGGCAGAATTCTGGTACCCCAAGGACCATGTCTTTGGCTTTGGCTTGGACAATATATGTATGACTTATGAAGAGTTTTTTTCCATGCTTGGGATAAATCCCAGTGTTGCGGTGGCCATGCCAGAATTTTCTCGATTTCCTCGTGAGTTGTTAGCAAGACTTATCCATATCTCTCCCTCGATGGCTCGGTCATTATCCACGGGAGGAAATATCTCTCTCCCGGTTATGCTACAATATCTGCATCTGTAGGATGTTGGTGATGTGGTCTATCCCGGAGCTGTTATCCTTGGTTTTACTTCAAAATTACTATTGGCAATTAAGGACCTGTTAGAGGACCCACAACTTATAGCCATTACTTCGTTGATGTCATATCATCGCAATCCTACAAAAAAGATACTAGTGAAGACCCTGAATGATCTATAGGCTTGGCAGTAAGCCCGTTCTAACATTCTGAGGAGTATCCCCGTTATGCAGTTCATGTTGTTGTCAGATAGATTCTGTATGGAGGCCCCTCCTGAATATCCCTTAGTATCTATGCTAAACTTCTTTACTCCCTACTTTATAGTGTGGGCCTAGATATCGAGAGCTGGGAGAACTCGTTTGTGGAGCACGGGGATCGAGGTTTGCGTTGGTCACTACCTTGGTGGGGAGCGTTGCAGCCTAGACTAAAACTAGGGGAATACCAGTATGTTCGATTGGTTAGACTCCGGTAGACTTCGTTATACTACTTACCTGGAGACTTTAACGATTGCACATGCGGTTGGGTTCTTTGTGGGAAAATCGTCGATCGTTAACCCATGCCTCCCAATTTTTTGACAGAGTTTAGCATATTTTTCTGGTGATTACATGAAGTGGTTATTGAGGAGGGTAGTTGCCAAGATGCTGGATGAGGAGAACGAGCAAAGGTGGTTCGCCATATCTGACACGATGGAGGGAAGTGTTGTTGTTTTCCCTAGTCTAGTCCGGGCTTACCGTTCCATGGATTGCCTTTAGTATTCCATCCAAGTAGGGGATGTTTAGGGACCTAGGATGTAGAATATGATGGGTTAGGTTCTTCTGAAAACTATGGTAGAATCCCTAGGGAGTTTTATTTTGTGAAGCTTTTGTATGGTATTGGTTATGAATTTGGTTATATTTTCTGAAAAGTTTGTTTAGGAGTAGTTTGTCATGTTTTTGGTTTTGTTTCAGGAGATAAGGTTAGGTTGGCAGGGAAGTTGTTTGACTCCCTTCACTGATGTAATTGTAACGGAATTTTTCATAAATGGAATAAAGAAAATTTTAAATTTATTATTGTTCCTCTTGATGAGTTTTTGCATTTGAATTATCTATACCAATCGCTAAGGCATACATAATCCTTTTATCCATGTAAATGATAAAAATTAACCATCGTTCTCAGAGATAAGAAACGAATATCATTTTGTGGAAAATAAGGAGGTCGTGCTCATTTGAAGCGTATGAGCTGCCAATGTACCTCTGAGGATTTTGAAAAAAAATTGAGTTCCCTTTTTTAAAGTAGAGAGATTTTTAGGGGATTAGGCACCACGTAGTTCAAAGTTGAGGGAAATGAATATATATATATATATATATATATATATATATATATATATATCCAAAATAGAAGGGAGTTGAGAAGAGTCGTAGCGCACGAGATTTTGAACTAAGGGTAGAATTTCTTGAGATAGTCTAGGTTGACTGGACATGCCATCTCTTCCCCTTCGAGGTCGGTGAGCACAGCGGCACCACCGGATAGGATATTATTCACAATATAGGGTCTGCTCCAATTAGGCTTAAATTTCCCTTTGGGTCTCATATGGGCTCTACAATTTCTTTAAGGGATAATTTCCCTTCTCGGACACCACGGTCTTTGACTCTCTTATTAAATGAAAATACTATTCGGTGGTGGTATCCTTGTATATGATATAGAGCCTTCATTATCTATGTCCATCCCCTGATCCTCATGACGGGAGGGACGAAAAAGAGCGTGCGTCTTCAACGTCGAGAGGATATTGGTCCCACGCATCCCTCTCGGGAGCACTTTGACTGACGTTGGTGATGAGGTGAAAAATGTAGAGAGATGGAGTCGCCAGTCTATTTTACTCAAAATAGACAAAAGAAAAATGGAGTCATCCCGAAGGACAACATCCAAAGACATACTCATACATACAAAACCAAAATGCTTCGAAAAGGGTCCGGAGGCTAAGTTACGAAATGGGAAGGTGTTAGGCACCCAGTCCGCCCTTACGTTCTCTCACAGGCTATTGTTATTTTCCTTTATATCCCCGTGATATGTGTGCATGTGTATATGTAGTGGAGATAGGAATGATCGACTTGTATCATGGAAGAGATGAAGTGAGTCATCAGTAGGAATGTTCCTAAAAGTAATATTAGAAAAATAGGATTTAGGCGATTATCCTAGCGTTGATCATTATAACGAAACAATAACACATATGGAATAATACACTACTAAGCAAAATTATATGTATATGTAAATATATATAATCTAAGAGAGTTAAGTTTAAAGAACGTAGAAAAATAGAAAATGAGAGAAAATTAGGAATAGGACTCGAGTCTCGAGTTTTACCCCAAGACGCCTACGTAGCCTATAGAGGCATCAAAGTCCACGTAGTTCGTATGCAAAACTAGGGGTGGGTTTTATCCCATAAATCCAACCGGGGACTTCTCTTATATGTGTGTGTGTGTGTAAAAAAGTGATTTAGTCGTGAGAAAAGTGTGAGAATTCCCGTTTGGAATTTATGAGTAAACCCACTTTTTTTGGTTTTTTTGGGTTTTATTTATATGAACATAAGAGATGTGCAATAATACTAAATAAAAAGTATATTAGGATATGTGAGATGAGAGTATAAAAAGTGTTAAGTAATAAAATGAATTAATGCAAATTTAGGAGAATTTAAAGAGAGAGTTGAGAAAGTTGGACCTTCTTGAAGATCTTGAGCTTTATCTTGGATGTTGAAGAGAAGCCCTTGCACTTGGGTGATGATGGAGGGTAGTTCTTTCACAAAGTTTGATGAAAAATATGATGAAAAGTGAAGGTTGGAAAGGGATTTGGATGTGGAAATCACGCTGGCTTCGAGAGGGGTTTTTTGATCTCACTGAGAGTGATGGATTTTAGATCTTCATCTTTTTTTAGAAGGGGGTTAGGCCCCCCTTTTTATAGGCCCAGGGAATTGCCGATTTGCATCGCCTTGATCCTGACAATTGGCAGGTGTGTTTAGGCACACTGCCGATAGGCAGGATTTGGAGCCTGGCGTTTGGCAGGCTCTTTCAAGTTCCTTCGGAAAATCGATCATAGAGAAAAAACCGTTGATCTAAATCAAGCACAGGGTGAACCATTGGAAAGGTACTTTAGATACCTTCAAAATTATTTTGGACTGCTCCCAAGTCCAGGAGCTGACTTTGGGTCAAATGTGGCTCGGAAGCGTTCATCGGTCCTTTGGACGTGGAATCGTCGGACGTAAACGGATCGTTCATCTGTATGGTAAGTTAGAATCGCACACGGGGTGGACCTTTGGAAAGGTTAGGATATGTAATTAGACATTCCATATAGCTTGACTCGGTTCCGGGAGTTGACTTTGGTCAACGAGGGCCTGGAAGCGCTTGGTGACCTTTCGGACTAAAACAGATCATTTGTCCGTACCGCAAGTCAAAATTGTGCACAGGGAAGACTGTTGGAAAGGGGTTTCAGTGGCCTTCTAATATTCATTCAGTCTCTATCGAGATGAAGAGTTCACTTTGGTCAAATGGAGCCTGGGAGCGTCCAGTGACCTCCTGATCAAGTTTCGAGGGGAAATGGGTCGTTTGTCCGCCTCGTAAGTCAGAATCGCGCACAGGATGGATCATTGGAAAGGGGTTTCATAATTTTATTCAAAGACTAATTTAGTATCGGTCGAGCTGAAGAGTTTAAATTTTGGTCAAACGGAGTCTAGGATTGCCCGATGGCCTTTAGGTCAGTACCCGGGGTATAACTTAGGTTTATAGCGATGAGGGGCGGTACTAGGGACCCAAGGAGAGGTTAGGGGTGCTATAATGGTGTGTCTACATATCCCCTTGATGGGTGAGTTTAGGACAAATGATAGCAATCGAATAGATACCACATGATACCTTTGAAAGAACATGACCAATTCAGAGGGTCGAGGCCGATTCTGAGGTCCTGGGGATGAGAATGACCGATTCTACGAGTCGAAGCCAATTCTGAGGGCATAATAGATAAGGGTGACCAATTCTATGTGTCGAAGGCAATTCTGAGGGCCTAAATATGAGGGTGACCGATTATATGGGTCGAAGATAATTCTGAGGGCTTGAAGGTGAGGGTGACCGATTCTGTGGGTCAAAACCAATTCTGAGGGCTTGAATTGAGATGACCCATTCTGCGAGTCGAAGCCAATTCTCTGATATAGAAGATGAGGGTGACCGATTCTACGAGTCAAAGCCAATTCTGAGGGTTTGAAGGTGAGGGTGACCAATTCTTCAAGTTGAAGACAATTCAAGGAGTTGAAGACAATTCTGAGGGCTTAGGGTGATATTACCAATTTTGCGGGCTAGAAGATGAGTGTGACCGATTCTGTGGGTTGAAACCAATTCTGATGGCTTGAAGGTGAGGGTGACCGATTTTGCGAGTTGAAGCCAATTCTGAAGGCTTAGGGTGAGATGACCAATTCTGGGGGTTAAAGCCAATTCTGCGGGCTAGAAGATGAGGGTGACCGATTGTGCAAGTCGAAGACAATTATGAGGGCTTGAAGGTGAGGGTGTATGATTCTATGTGTCGAAGCCAATTTTGAGAGCTTGAAGGTGAGGATGACCGATTCTGCAGGTCGAAGCCAATTCTGAGGGCTTAGGGTGAGATGACCAATTATGTGGGTCGAAGCCAATTCCACGGGCTAGAAGATAAGGGTGACCGATTCTGAGGGTCGAAGCCAATTTTGAGGGCTTAAAGGTGAGATGACCAATTTTGCGGGCTTAAGTTGTGATGACCAATTCTCGGGGTGAAAGACAATTCTGAGGGCTTAACTTGAGATGACCAGTTCTGCGGGCCAAAGCCAATTCTGACGGCTTAAATTGAGATGACCAATTTTGCAGGTCGAAGCCAATTTTGAGGGATTAAGTTGAGATGACCAATTCTGTGGGTCGAAGCCAATTCTACGGGCTTAAGTTGAGATGACCAATTTTGCGGGTTGAAGCCAATTCTACGCACTAGAAGATGAGGGTGACCAATTCTGCGAGTCGAAGCCAATTTTGAGGGTTTAAATTGAGATGACCAATTATGCTGGTCGAAGCCAATTCAGCGTGCATAATTTGAGATGACCAATTCTGTGGGTCGAAGCAAATTTTGAGGGCTTAAGTTGAGATGACCAATTCTGCATGTCGAAACCAATTCTGAGGGCTTAAATTCAGATGACCAATTCTACAGGTCGAAGCCAATTCTGAGGGCATAAGTTGAGACGACCAATTTTACGAGTCGAAGCCAATTCTCCAAGATTAAGATGTGATGTTCTCGGGGAACTCTACCGGGGAAATTACCTCGTGATTTTGATTTCAGCTGGGGAGCTGATTACTGGGGAAACTTTTGTATCTTCTAAAGATTTTACCATGTAATAGCCAATTTAATGTTGTAAATTCCACTAGGGAAGTGATTAGGTGATCCATGCTTTTCTCAGGGAGACCGAAGACCTTTGGGGTACTTTATAGGTCCTCTGAGGATGTTGCCGAGAGGAGATTTACTTGGATTTTGAGAGTTCCACTGGGTAAATAGGGGTTCCACTTGAGGGAGTGCGAAATTTTGTTTATGAAAAATGTTCTAAATCCCCTCCGGAATTTTTAGGAATTTTTTGAGGATTTTTAGGGTTTTCTAGTATTTTTTTGGGAGTTTCTGTATGAAAATTAAGGGGATGCCAGTCGACATGGCGTAGAGGGTGCCATTCGGCAGTGACACGGACTTTTGAACTGCCTCGAAAAGGAAAAATGTCAGTGTCGATCGATAGGTTTTGGGTCAGTGCCGATCGGCATGACCCTTGGCATCTTATAAAAAGGGACGGGCTCCCCTCATTTTTCACAGCTTCTTGCCTTCTCTCTTTCTGCAATTTTCTTCTTCGAATCATTCTAACTTTTCATAGTCTAAAAAAATGGCCATTTTTGTTAGCACTGCAGTACACCGAGAGTGGTTGGCTACTGATGACTTGGAGAATGTGGAGTGGAGGGCTAGTGCACCTCTTGCTTTGGGGAGTGAGAACTCTTTTGACACATTCGAGTAGGTTGTAGATGAACGGATGTTATTGTGGGAGACGTCACGTCATCTCTCTTCGAGGGTGGTGAAACCTGGTGGTTATGTAACTAAAATGACTTTTGGCATTCCTTTTTTGTGATTTTCCTTTTTTATGATGTTTCTTTGTCAACTATGCGTACCCGCGGAACAACGGGGCTTAAGGATGTCTGGGAGCATCTTCCACCTATGGTGCGTTGGATAGTATCATAAACAGTCTTTAGGAGGCTGGCATCTATGCTGGATGAGATGCCTCGTTCGATGGCAGTCTTATGTTCTTTGGTGGAGAGGTGGTCCGACAGATTGCTGAGGAGGAGGTGGTGGTGCCACCTATGAGGCCCCTTATGTCTATGAGGCGGGAGCGACTGCTGCCAAAGGATACGAGGATCGCGGCGATGATTGGTGAGTCCTACCTGCTGTACATCGATATGGTTGTGCCGTATGATTATATGGACTTTATGATGAACTATCTTTCCCTCCTGCGGGTCGAGTCGTCCAGTGGGGTCCTCCCACAGTGGCGGCGGTCTGTCGACATCTGCGATGACAGCGACCTCAGAGGTCCCCTTTGTGAGGTTGCATACCCCTTCATAAAACATCTGGCGAGCTGATGGAGGGATGGTGCCTATGTTGCATCGTCCTCATGAGATGGACCCGGAGGAGTTGGGCTTGATAGAGGAGGTTCTTCGTCCTTTAGTATATCTTTTTGTTCTTTTCTTTTCCTTCTTTTTGGTTTCTTTTGATCTTTTCTACTTGATGTTGATTTTTCCTTTTCTTGCAGCAAGTTTGGGTGTCCACCACTTGGCTAAGGGACATTAGGGACTAGATATCTTCGGTGACTTCCCATATTCGGGACGCGGTTCCTATTCCTTCTTGATTGGTACCATCTTCCTCATTCGGGAAGGAGTCTAGTTCGGTTAATAGTGGTGCGTCATCCTGTTATAGGGGAAAGAGAGCGCATCACAGGGGTGGAAGATCTTAGGGGAGAGAGGGGGAAGGGTAAGAGAGAGAGAGAGAGAGAGAGAGAGAGAGAGAGAGAATGTGGGTACAAGCTGAGTCCCATTGTTTTTTCTTTTCTTTATTTCCTGCAAGGTTGACATAACACGGAAAAATATCTATGCAATGCAATGGAGTCTTTTTATTATCTTCTATTAATGATGAATGAATGAATGCATGCACATGCGCTTTTTACTTTGTAGTTGAGACCGTAAAAAGAAATATTTTTGGTATTTGAAGGAAGGTTTTATTCACAATGAGGATTTATATAAAGATGAAAAGGGGGTTTTTGAAATTCTGTAAAGAATATCAATTTATTTTTATTGAGTTTTCTGATTTTGACAAAAGAGGAAAAAGGAAAATTTCTAAAAATAAGGGGTTGTCGATCGACAAGCACCTTATCCTGCTTATCGGAATGTCAGTCCAGTCCCATCAATTCAAAGCTTTGATTTGTACCCACTTTAGCCTTTGGTACCTTATGGGGAAGGATTTCCTCCGATTTTTGCAAGGGTTATTTCTTTTGTGAGGGTTTTCAAGTATAAAAGTGGGGAAAGGGTGGAGTGCTTTCATCACACCTTCACATTCCTAATTTATTATTCTGTGAGATGTCTCTCCCTGGTAGTGTTGAGTTTTGCCAAGTACCTCGAGACTTTGGAGGCAATGTGTTCCTACAATGTCGACTGCGATGCTTTCAACATGCGTCGAGCCTCTTTATGGCGTAATTGGCCCATAGAATGGAACGTGCGGATGGCGGCGGTACAATTTTGGTACCCCAAAGATCATGTATTCCGCTTTGTCTTGGAAGAAGTCTGTCTGACTTATGAGGAATTTTCTGCCATGTTGGGAGTAAATCCTATTATGGTGGATGCTATACCTGAGTTTTCTCGGTCTTTTCGGGAGTTATTGGTTGGACATCTCCACGTCTCACCCTCGGTGAGTAGACCTTGGTTATGGGAGGAATGATTTCTCTTTTGGCGGTGCTGCGGTCTGTGCATTTGCAGGAGGTTGGTAATGTTGGATATGCTGGAGCCGTCATTCTGGGCTTCGTCTCAAAATTGCGGTTGGTGATCGGGAAGGTGCTGGTGGACCCACAACTTTCAGCTATTACTTCATGGATGTCCTACCATTGCAATCCTACGATTGACTTTCTGAGGGGTAGACCGGTGATGCTGTTCATGTGGTTGTCTGAAACATTTCTCCTAGTGACTCCTCCGGAATACCCTTTGTTAGTTGTACCCAACTTCTTTTCGTGCCATTTTGTTAGTGTTGGTCTGGATATCGAGAGCTGGGAGAATTGGTTTGTGTAGCATGGGACTCTAAATATATACTCGTCAGTGCCTTGGTGAGGATAGCTGCTGACTATTCTGGAACTAGGAGAATACTCGTATGTTCGGATGGTTGGCCTCAAACAAACCTCTTTATATTTCCCTTGGCGACTTATGCGCCAGTTAGGCTGGGAGCAGATTGTGCCACCTCAAAAACTGGATTTCTTTCCTGTAGAATATTTGACGGAGCGTGTACGCATGTGTCTTAGCTCTTTGTGGGAGAGTCGACGTCCTTCGTCTCGTCCCTCTCAGTCTGTTGGGAGAGTTTGGCCCATCCCTGAGGATTATATGAAGTGGTTGTGGAGAAGAGTAGTTAGAAAGATGTTGGAAGTGGAGACTGGAAAAAGGTGGCTTGTTTTATCTGATACCATGGTGGGAGGTGTGGTAGTTTTTCCGAGCTGGGTTCAAGCTTATCGGTTCATGGAGCGTCTGCAGCACTCCATTCAGGCAGGGGAAGCTTGGGGACCCCAGGATGTAGATGATGATGATGGACCGAGCTCCTCTGGTAGCTGTGGGTAGGACTTTTGGGGATTTTATTTGCCTTTTTAAGAAGGTAGGGGGAGGGGTTCATCCATTCCTTTTCTTATGTAATTGTACCGTAATTTCTTATTAGTGAAATAAATAAGTTTTTTATCATCTAGTTGTGCCTTTTGATGAATCTTGTATTTTGAATTATCTAGACTGATCGCTAAGGCATGCATAATCCTTTTGTTCAAATATATGTTAGAATGAACTGTCATTCTCGGAGATAAGAAAAGAATATTTTTTGTGAAAAAGAAAGGGGTCGTGCTCCTGTAAGATGTATGAGTTGACTACGTACCGATAGGAGTTTTTTCAAAGGTTTTAATTTTTCTTTGAAAAATGGTTTTTGCAGAGGAACAAGCCCACGTAGTTCTTAGTAGAGGGAAATGAAGATTTCTTTTTAGAATAAAAGGGAGATGAGAAGAGTCATAGCGCGCTGAGATTTTGGACTAGGGGTAGAATTTCTTGAGACGGTCCAGGTTGATGGGATGAGCCATCTCTTCTCCATCTAAGTCGTGGAGCATGGTGGCACTGCCAGATAAGATTTTCTTGACGATATATGGGCCGCTCGAATTGGTCTTGAATTTACCTCTAGGGTCCCATATGGGCTCTACTATTTCTTTGAGGGCTAAATCCCCTTCTCGGACACCGTGGTCCTTGACTCTCTTATTGAATGATCGTGTTATTTGGAGATGGTACCCTTATATGTGATACTGCGCTTTTAGTCTCTTTTCGCCCAAGAGTGGCAGCTAGTCGAGATGGATTTGATGCCAATCCTCCTCACTGACCTTGCTTTCAAGCACGATGCATAATGAGGGTATTTCCATCTCCACGGGTTGGACTTATTCCATGTCGTAGACTAGAGAGTAAGGGGTATCCCCAATAGAGGTTTGGATTGAGGTTCGATAGCCCCAGAGGGCGTATGGGATTCGGTCATCCTAATCTCGATAGCTTTCGATCATCGTACTGAAGATGGCTTTAAGATTCTTGTTGTGGCTTCTAGTGCACTAATAGTTTGAGGACGGTATGGATAAGATTTGTGCCTCTGAATCCCATACTCGTTGACCACTTTCGTAACTTTTGCCTCGAAATACATCCCATTATCTTACATTAGCTCGTGCGGGACCCCATATTGGCAGATGATGTTTTTCTTTATGAATTGGGCCACTCTCTTGGCGTTCAGGAGTGCATATGACTGTACTTTTACCCATTTGGTGAAGTAATCAATGGAAAACATTATGAACTTATGACCGTTGGAGGCCTTGGGTGTAACCTTCCCTGTAATGTCGATGCCCCAAGTGGAGAATAGACACGGAGAAGTCATGTTGTATAATTCTCACGAAGGAAAGTGTTAAAGGTTGGAAAACGGTTGGCATTTGAGTCATCTCCGGACATAGGCGGTGCAATCCTGGATCATGGTGGTCCAGTAGTAGCCTTATCGCATGATCTTCTTGGCAACCATGTTACCATTCATGTGTGGTCCAGATTCCCCCCTATGGATTATCTGCATTACCTCTTCAATGTCAGCCCCTGGGATTCAGTGAAGATGGGTTCCATCGAAGTTTCTCTTAAATAGTGTTTTATGACACATGATGTACTTGGAAACCAGTCTTTAGTAGGTTGCCCGATCTTTCTTGTTAGAACCCTCGGGATAGCTACCATGCTTGAGAAGGTGCCAGATATCATAATACCAGTAATTGGCTAGCTTGGGATCTTCTTTGGTGATAAGCTCAATGTGTTAGCAGTGGGTTAGTTTGTCTTGCTTTTAGACTAGGAAGAGGGCCATTGTTATTCCTTTGGGCATGTCAACCATGGAGGCTAGGTTAGTAAGGGCATCGTCTAGGTTATTTTTTACTTGAGGTAGGTAGTGCAAGGTAATGTCTTATAACTGAGAGGCTAGTTCTTCTAAATGGGCATGGAAGGGCTGGAGCTTCTCGTCCTTGACTTTCCACTTTATGAGCACTTGACCAATGATGAGAGCCGAATCCTCGTAAACATCTAGGTCTTGAATACCTTTCCTGAGAGCAACTTTTAAGCCTACCGTACACGTTTCGTATTCGGTCATGTTGTTAGTGTAGCATAAATTCAACTTGATGGAGATGGGAGTGTAGGAGTCATCTGGGGTGATCATAAATATCCCAATGCCATATCCCTTTTTATTGGCAGCTCCATCGAAGAACATTTACCATCAAAATTTATCTTGAGTGGTGTAGAGGATGTTTCCATTTGGGAATTTGAAGATCCAGTCATCAGCCTCTTCCATGGGGTAGTCAACGAGGTAGTCAGAGATGGATCTTCCTTTCATGGATTTCTTCATGAAGTACACGATATCAAACTCGACTAGGAGCATCAACCATCGAGCCATTCGGCTGGACAAGGCGGGTTTCTCAAGAAGTTACTTGTTGGGGTCCATTCGGGATACAAGCTTAATGGAGAAAGCGAGCATGTAGTGTCACAACTTTTGGGTGACCCAAACAAGTGCGACACATTCTTTTTCTAAAGTAGTGAAGTTGACTTCGTATCCGGCCAATTTATGACTGGCGTAATAGACAGATCTTTCTTTATGGGAATCCTCAAGGTATTGGGCTAGCAAAGCCCCAGATGTAGTGTCGGTTATGGTTAGGTATAGAAGCAAGGGGAGACAAGGCTGTGGTGGCATGAGTACCGGAGGTTGGGTCACATATTATTTCATTCGGTTAAAATCTTAATGGCAGACCCCATTCCAAACTTTGGTGTAATCCTTTCGAAGGAGTTTGAAGATCGGTTTGCAGATGGAGGTTAACTGGATAATGAATCGGCTGATGTATTGTAATTTCCCAAGGAAACCACGGACTTCTTTCTTCCTTCGTGGAGGTGGCATCTCAAGTATGGCTTTCAGATTAGAAGGATCTGCGTCTATCCCTTTCTCACTGACCATGAATCCCAAGAGTTTTCCCTTTGTAATGCCGAAGACATATTTCTATGGATTAAATCTCATCTGATATCATCGCAGTCGTTCGAAGAACTTTTGGAGAGCGGGGAGATGACCGACTCTATTTTTGGATATGATAATCATATCATCCACATAGATCTCGACTTCTTTGTGAATTAGATCATGTAGGATGATCATGGAAGCCCTCTGGTAGGTAGCCCCAGCATTCTTGAGACCAAATGGCATAACAGTGTAGCAAAAATTTCCCCACGATGTAATGAATGCGATTTTTTCTTGGTGATCTGGGTGCATTTTGATTTGGTTGAACTCGATAAACCCATCGACAAACGACTTGAGAGCATGATTGACTGTATTGTCCATGATCATGATGATATTGGGTAGTGGGTAACCATCCTTTGGAGAGTCTTTGTTCAAGTCCTGGTAGTCTACACACATCCGAACTTTCCCTCCTAATTTCGGCACAGGCACTATGTTGGCTAGCCATATGGTGTATTCGATCACACGAACGAAACCCACGTTCAACTATTTGACCACATCTTCTTTGTCTTTGAGCAACCATTCGGTGCGGAGATTTCTCATCTTTTGTTTAACCGACTTGTAATCTGCGAGATTCAGGATCTCATGTTGAGATATTTCAGGATCAATGTCAGGTAGGGCATATCTTCATAGGACCATGCGAAGAGATCCCCAAATTCCTTCAATAATTCTTCGAGTTGTGTGCGCTCATGCTCGTCGAGGGTAGCCCCTATCCTAATCTCGCGTAGTTAGATACTAGAACCAAGGTTAACAATAACAGTCTCTTCTTCATTAACTTGAATGCGGTTATGTTGCTTGTTATTAACCTTATTTAGATCAGTTAAGAATTGTTCATTTGCAAAATCATCGTCATCAAAAGTTTTATTAGAATCCATGAAATTAAAGTAAGGCACAACAAGATACTCAAAATCTTCATTTACTTCATTTATAGGAAAAACATCATTGAAAACCTCATCAAAGGCGGTCTTGATTACATTTGAGAAATGATAGACAACAGAAGAAGAAATGGGGTCAACATTGGGGTAGGTGGGATTTCAACAGGTAGAATGAGCACACCATGGCAGTTGAGGAGAGGTGTATCAAAAACTTTAATCAAGTGGGATGGATCCAGTGATGTAGTGCTTGAATGAACCATGCAGAGTGTCATCCCCAGTGTCTACAAGTTGAAGGAATCTTAGGAGACACTTCCCTTAGTATATTCGGTATCTTTGATGAGCAGTTATAATGTTGCTGGGAACTTTCGTCCCATGGGTAGTTGTCTTGGAAAAAGATCTCCATTTCGGGTTTCATCTTCTTGTCTATATGGTCATACCAGGGTTCTAAAAAGTTGTAAAAGGGTAATTCCTCGCCCTCTTTGATGAATCGTCCATTCAAGGAGTCACCTGGGATAGTCTATTCCAGTCTCATCTTATCTTTGGTAAAGATTGGCGAATCATTTTAATCTCTTGTTCTGATGGTTGATACCCCAAACAACAAGGAGGGAAAGCTTTCTTCAGTTCAATGGTCTCAAGTATCCCTTCCTGTCTTTGTCCTAGCCATAGTCCGGGCATGAAGTGTATGTTTCTCAACATCTGAATCACATTAACGTTTCCATGAGGGTCGTATTTTGGACAAATCCTTTCTTTGAAATCGTCCCCTACCGGGAGTAGAAGTGGTTCAACTCAAAATCTTGATAGGATCATATCAGTTGACACGTGTTGTATCTCAAGGATTGGACTACTAGTGCTTGCACCCTCATCATTATCGTCATTGCCCAAAATGGTGATGACTCGTCCATCGGCGAAGAACTTCAATTTCTGATGGAGTGAGGAAGACACACCCTTGATACTATGGAACCAAGGTAATCCGAGCAACAGGTTGAAATAAGGTAGGGCGTCAATAACTTGGAATTCAATGACAGGGTTTATAGGGCCAGCACCTATTATAAGTTTTATGCATCCCATCACATCTCGATGAGTATTATCATAGGCACGTACATCAACGGAGGTTGGACAGAGTTCACTTTCCTTCAGTCCTAAGAATTTGAAGGTTCTTAATGGGCAGACATTCAATGAGGATACGTTATCGACGGGAGAGAGTGGTACGATCTTCCCCATAACTTCGACGGAGATGTTGAGTGAATGATAGGAGTTTGGCCCAATTCTAGGGATTTCTTCTTCGGAAAAGGATAACATTCAGGTAGAGGTCAAGGATCTGACTAAATTTACCACTTCTTCTGGTATGGTAGAAGGAGGAACTGTGGGTCCAGTGAGTAATTTGATCAAAACATTTATGTGTAGTTGGGAAGACATGAAAAGCCCTCATAGAGTGATATTATCTTGAGTTTTATTCAGTTGATCGAGGATCTTACTTTCCTCGAGGGTAATTCCTGGCATAAGAAGGTTTTCAACGCCCTTCCCTTTGTCATTGGCTGGTAGTGAGCTTGGGATCTGGTAATGCCTCCCTAATCTGGTCATGTGATTTACTGAAGAAGGGAAGAATACGAACCCTATTTCTTCGTTAATCTCGTGTTGTTCTGCCACTTTGTTTATTTCTCTAAGGATATCCTCAAATGCAATCATCCCATACATGTCGGCTACCGGGCCAGTTTTCTTAAGATTTTGTTCTTTATTTGAATCTTCGAATTCGTCCCCCCATCTAATCGTAACAATTCTATCTTTCCATGTAAATTCAATGCATTCCATATCTTTAATGGCTTCTTCATACAAGTTTTCCATTCTGTGGGGATATGTAAGGGTGAGGGGACCAGTCATCCTTGTAGCTTCAGAGTATCATGTAACTCGGTCATACTGCAAATATCGTTAGTTTGCCTGAATGATTATGCCATGATCTGGACAATGTCATCAGTTTGTACCACCCAATTGTCTAACTCTCGGGCCTATTTTCGTGCTTCCAAGAATAGCTGACTGAACCTTTGGCAATCAATGATCATTTGTGAGGGAAATTTTAGCCTGAACTCTATGAGCTGGTTTAACACATCTGATAATTCCATACCTCCATCTTCAGAACGGGTATGGAATGCGATGCATGCTCTGGTAAGGAGTGATAGTGCTTGATCAGCAAGGCTAATAAGGTGCAGGAGGAAATATGGGCATGTTTGGAGAGGTTTGGGAGAGTGTACGGGTGTAATTTGATTTGAAGGATCAAATTTTGGGTTCATTTCTAGGAAGATAGCATTAGTATGATTTGGGAGTGGGTTGTAATTAGTGTTTGGCTTAGGATTGGCTGGTGGGGCAATGGTGCCCCGGTCAAATACACCTTGGATTATGTTTCGGAGGTGAAAGCATTGGTCACTGGCTTGGACAGTAGTTTGGTGAAAGGCACAGTGGGCATCTGCCTTGAAGTTTCTTGGAACTGGATTTGGCAATGAGGGGGGTCCAAGGGTTTGATGAGGTTTAGGCTTAACATGGCCTGATAAACTTTGGAGAGGGAATCATGGATTACGGTGTATTCCTTTTGGACTGGGACAGAGTGGATTTCTGGTTCCCATGAAGTGGTCTATTGAGACATGTTGTTAATGGTTAAGACTGCAGCACAGGAAGGTTTATCATATATTCTAGGGGTGAAATGTCCGGAAACTTTCTTTGGTTTAACCTCTGCCATAGCAAGACCTTCTCTGAGAGCTCGGAAATGGGGATAGTATTGTCCTCCCATCGTTTCTCGAACATGGGGCAAGAAGTTCTTCTTCACTATGTTGACTTGTTCTTCCTTGGATGGCCGATTTGTCATGGTGGATGCCTTTTCCCTCCATCGGGCTATGAAGTTACTGACTGATTCCCCAAAGTTCTGTTTGAGCATCTCTAAATCACGACGGGTGACCTCAAGCTCTTCGTTGTATTTATATTGCGACATGAATTCTCGGGCTACATCCTCCCAGCTACGGATTCTGGACTCCTCTAGAGACAAAAACCATTGGAGGGAACTATCCTTAAAATTTTAATAAAATAATTGGGCCATCACTTCTTCATAAGCCATAGGAGAGTCATAGAACGGTGAAAACTGCGAAAATGAATAATCGGGGGTCCACTCTCTCCGAATTTCTCGATATTTGGCATCCTGAACTTCCCGGGTAACCTTGCCTTAGGATAAGGAGACATGTTGGTGTCGTCCATGTAATTTCTAGACATTCAAACTTGGCTGAACTTCTTAGTTAGCATCTTGATATCTTCTTTGACCTTGTTAAACTCTTCCTCTTTTGGATCAATGATCATAGGCAAGTTAGCCCCAGGCTAGGCAAGGTTTGGCATAGGAAGCTGGGCAGACGGCAGCCCATTAGCAGAAGGGGCATGTGGAGCGTGTTGATACACTTCAGGATCCCAAATATTCTCTGATGGAACCATAGCACGAGGGAATAGCGCCTCGGGATCATGAGGAATAGGAACTTCATTTAGTTGCATTTCTTAGACCTCAGTCTCAAGGTTGTCAATCTTGGTCACGAGCTGAGCTAAGACTGTCGTCAGATCTGGCTGCACAACTAGTACATGATATGTGTTCTCCATGGAAAGTTGATCGATACCGAACTCAAAATAAGTACTAGGGGAACGAATGAAACTCAGGGGTGATTTGACTGAAGATCGAAGCCAATAAGGATTCAGGCCAAGGGCATGCGATCGACTTGAGAAGGCGTAAAATGGGATTTATCTTTGGGAGAAAGAATGAAAATATTTTTGACGTTTTTTTTTTCTTTTTGAGATTGAAAGACAAAATATTTTTAGATTTTTGACAAAGAAAAGAAAAATATTTTTTGATTATTGATAAAGAGGGGATAAATGTTTTTGGATTTTTGATAAAGAAGGGAGGAATGTTTTTTGATTTTTGATAAAGGAAGGAGAAATATTTTGGAGACGGGTCTCAGCATGATTATTATTATTATGTTCTCACTTGTATTAAATTATCCTAAATGAAAAATGAAATGCCGGACGGGACCCGAGTTTGGAAAAGTTAGGTTTGTAACATATGCAAAGTTGTGGCTGGACTTATAACCAGGCTCACAGGTAGGGTCTCATTTTAAAAATGCGAGAAATTTTGGGCGACATGCCGACCTGAAATTTCGACAGAGTTTTGGGTCGAAACCAGCAATATAATATGTGTGTCCTAGGCTTGACACGTATATGCGGTCATGCAGTTGGTTGGGGGAATCGAAAAGGGTTCCCCCCTTTGGCGTGGCTTCCACGATATACATCTTCTTTTTTTAGGGCAATTGATACTTGTTAACAAGACATTTGATATCCTTGAGTGTACGTGAATTGCTTCACTATATACCTCATGGTGATGGTACATGTGAGAGCGAATTCGATATACTCAGCGTACGTGAATAAGCTCCCTGCAATATACCTCCCGTCATGACTTCGGTGAAGCGGTACGATGTGGGGGAACCATTCTATATATGTCTAAGTTACATGGCCAATGGAAGGTGAGAGTCATGTCGCTTAGGCTAACTACGCCCTGCCAGACCAGCGCCCATCACGAAGTGACCCTCCAGTTAATGGATAAAATTTGGTCAATCACAATGCTCTTTGGTGATGTCGTGTGAATCATGAATGATTCCCTTATTAGTATCTTATGATGAGAGTATCTTTCTTAATCATGCCCAACAGGGAGCAAAGTACAAGTACCAATGATATACCAAGTATGGATGGGTGATGAGTGCAACATTTGGACATATGTGATCCTAGGTGCACGTGGAGTGAAGTGTACATGGATAATCTTCTACAAGTGTGTGGATAGAAGCGTAAGAATGAGGTACACATGAATAGTAAAGGGGAACATGAAAATTAGGGGAAAATATAAAAAAATATAACACCCATGTAAATAGAGTCTAGCCCTCAAAATAAATCCCCAGCGGAGTCTCCACTGTGACCATCCCCAATCCTTGCGGCGGGAGGGACGGAGAAGAGAGGGCGTCTTCAATGTCGAGAGGATCTTGGTCATGCGCATGCCTCTCGGGAGCGCTTCGGCATGCGTCAGTGATGACGTTAAAAATGTAGAGATATGGAGTCGCTAGTCTATTTTACTCAAAATAGACAAAAGAAAAAGGGAGTCATCCCGAAGGACAACATCCAAAGACATACTGATACATACGAAACCAAAATGCTTCGAAAAGGGTTCGGAGGCTAAGTTACGAAATGGGAAGGTGTTAGGCACCCATTCCGCCCTTACGGTCTCTCACGGGCTATTGTTATTTTCCTTTATTTCCCCGTGATATGTGTGCATGTGTATATGTAGTGGAGATAGGAATGATCGACTTGTATCATGGAAGAGATGAAGCGATTCATCAGTAGGAATGTTCCTAAAAGTAATATTAGAAACATAGGATTTAGGCGATTATCCTAGCGTTGATCACTATAACGAAACAATAACACATATGGAATAATACACCACAAAGCAAAAATATATGTATATGTAAATATATAGAATCTAAGAGAGTTAAGTTTAAAGAACGTAGAAAAATAGAAAATGAGAGAAAAGTAGGAATAGGACTCGAGTCTCGAGTTTTACCCCGGGGACTTCTCTTATATGTGTGTGTGTGTGTGTGTGTGTGTAAAAAGTGTTTTAGTTGTGAGAAAAGTGTGAGAATTCCCATTTGGAATTTATGAGCAAACCCTCTTTTTCTTATTTTTTTTGGGTTTTATTTATATGAAAATAAGAGATGTGCAATAATACTAAATAAAAATTATATTAGGATATATGAGATGAGAGAATAAAAAGTGTTAAGTAATAAAACGAATTAATGTGAATTTAGGAGAATTTAAAGAGAGAATTGAGAAAGTTGGACCTTCTTGAAGATCTTGAGCTTGATCTTGGATGTTCGAGAGTAGCCCTTGAACTTGGGTGATGATGGAAGGTAGTTAATTAACCAAGTTTGATGACAAATATGATGAAAGGTGAAGGTTGGAAAGGGATTTGGATGTGGAAATCACGTTGGCTTCGAGAGGGGTTTTCTGAGCTCACTGAGAGTGATGGATTTTAGATTTTCTTCTTTTTTTGGAAGGGGGTTAGGACCTCATTTTTATAGTCCCAAGGAATTTCTGATCGGCATAGCCCTGGTCCTACCAATTGGCAAGTGTGTTTAGGCACACTGTCGATAGGCAGGGTTTGGAACCTGCCGTTTGGCAGTCTCTTTCAGGTTCGTTCAGAAAATTGGTCATAAAGCGAAAACTGTTGATCCGAATCATGCACGGGGTGAACCGTTGGAAAGGTACTTCAGAGATCTTCAAAAGTGTTTGGACTGCTCTGGGTATGAGAGTTGACTTTGGGTAAAATGGGACTCAAAAGCGTTCGTGGGTCCTTTAGACGTGGAATCGTCGGAGAAAATGGATTGTTCGTCCACATGGTAAGTCAGAATCCTGCACAGGGTAGACCTTTGGAAAGGTTAGGATATGTACTTCGACATTCCAAAGTGATTGACTCGGTTTTGGGAGTTAACTTTGGTCAACCGGGGACTGGAAGCGCTTAGTGACCTTTCGAAGTAAAACGGATCGTTCATCCATACCGTAAGTCTGAATTACGTATGAGGCGGATCCTTAGAAAGGAATATTAGTGACCTTCAAAGATTCATTTAGTCTCGGTCGAACTAAAGAGTTAACTTTGGTCAAACGGATCTTGGGAGCATTCGGTGACCTCCTGATCAAGTTTCGAAGGGAAATGGGTCGTTCATCCGCATCATAAGTCAGAATCGCGCATGGGATGGACCGTTGGAAATGAGTTTTAGTTCCCTTTAAAGATTCATTCAGTCTCGGTCGAGCTTAAGAGTTTGATTTTTGGTCAAATGGAGCCTGGGAGTGCCCGATTGCCTTTAGGTCAGTACCCAGGGTATGACTTAGGTTTGTAGGGATGAGGGGTGGTGCTAGGGACCAAAGGAGAGGTTAGGGGGTGCCAGAATAGGGTGTTTACATTCTCCTTTTGTCCAAGACGACTTTGCTGCCAATCTTCCTCACTAACTTTGCTCTCCAGCATGACGCGTAGTGAAGGAATTTCTAGATCAATGAGTAGGACTGCTTCCATCCCATATACCAAAGAGTAAGGGTATCCCCGTTAGATGTTCGAACTGAAGTGCGGTAGCCCAGCGGGCGTAAGTGATTTGATCGGCCCAATCTTGATAACGCTTGGTCATATTACTAATGATAGCTTTGAGGTTCTTATTAGCGGCTTCGGCTGCACCTTTGGTTTGAGGTCGATAAGGAGAAGATTTGTGTCTCTGAATCCAATACTTGTATAATTCTTTAGAATAATTCTTTATTACAGACAATATATTGGGTAGCCAGTTTGCAGAGGGTTTCTCTATATTGCTTGTTAGAATTTTGGGGATACCTACCATTCTTGAGGAGGCACCAAATATCATAATATTAACAATCGGTTATATTAAGATCCTCGTCTATTATGAGCTCAATGTGGTAGCAGTGGGTACGTTTAGTTTTGTTTTGGGCTAGGAAGCGGACCTTTGTTATTCCTTCGGACATGTCAACCATGGAGACTAAGGTAGAAAAGGCATCGGCTAAGTTGTTCTTAGCTCGGGGAAGGTAATGGAAGTAGATATCTTAGAATTTGGAGGCCATCTCTTCTAGGTGGGCGTGGAAGAGTAAGAATTTCTCATCCTTGAATTTCCATTTTTTGAGTACCTAACCAATGATAAGGGATCCCCTTAGATATCTAGATATCAAATTCCCTTCTTGACAGCAACTTTGAGGCCTACCGTGCATCCCTCATATTCAGTTATGTTATTGGTGAAGGGAAAATCTAACTTGATGGCAATAGGTGTGTCAGAATCATCAGGGGGTGATTAGGAGTATTCCAATGCAATGTGCTTTCTTGTTAACAGCATCGTCAAAGAATATTTTCCATCGGAGGTCTTCTTGGGAGGTAAAAAGGATATTTTCATTCGAGAAATCGAAAATTAAAACATCAATTTCTTCCACAGGATAGTCAACGAGGTAGTCAAAGAATACTCATCTTTATATGTCTATCTACGTGATGAGCATAATATCAAATTCGGCTAGAAACATCAACCATCGGGCCATTCAGCTACACGGGGTAGATTTGTCAGTCAAGTATTTAATAGAATCCATTCGGGATACAATTCTGATGGTATAGCTGATCATGTAGTGTAATAATTTTTGGATTACGCAGAAAAGGATGATACGTGATTTTTCCAAGGTAGTGTGGTTAAATTCATACGCAACCAACTTACGACTGGTGTAGTAGATGGTAATTTCTTTGCTTCAAGTTATTGGGCCAGTAAAGACCCTGTTGCAGTATCTGTAATGATCAGGTATAGGAGTTGGGGTAAACCAGTTTGTGGTGGCATGAGTACCGGGGGTCGATTTAGGTATTGCTTGATTCGGTCAAAAGCCTCCTAACAAGCTTCGTTACAAACTTTGGTTGAATCCTTTCGGAGAAGTTTGACTGATGAACCTGCTGATGTACTGTAATTTTCCAAGGAATTGCCAGACTTCCTTCTCTATTCGGGATGGTGGAATTTTGAGTATGATTTTTAGTTTGACGGGATCTTCCTCATTCCACTTTTCGATAACATTGAATCCCATGAGTTTTCCTTTAGTAACTCCAAAAACACATTTTTGTGGTTTTAGTCGCATCTTGTATTAATGTAGTCACTCGAAGAACTTTTAGATTGTGGGAACATGACCTCCCCTCGTCTTAGACTTGATAATCATACCATCCATGTACACCTCGACTTCTTTGTCTATCAGATCATGCAATATAGTTGTGTCACCCCTCTGGTAGGTAGCCCGTGCATTTTTTAGACCAAATGGCATGATGGTGTAACAAAAGGTTCCCCAAGGGGTGATGAATACAATTTTTGTCTTGATGATCCAGGCGCATCTTAATTTTATTATATCCAGTAAAACTATCAACAAATTACTTGAGAGCATGACTCGTTGTGTTATCTAGAATCATGTCAATATTAGGTAGCGGGTAATCATCATTTGGAGAAGTCTTTTTCAAATCTTGGTAGTCAACGCACATGCGAACCTTTCCTATGGATTTCAACACGAGTACGATGTTGAGTAGCCATGTGAGATATTCGATCACAAAATGAATCCCACGTTCAACTATTTGACCCCTTCTTCCTTAAACTTGAACGACCATTCGGTGCGAAGCTTTCTCTAATTCTATTTGATCGGTTTGCATTCTGGGACAGTTGGAATCTCATGTTAAGCGATCTCGGGATCAATGTCGGGCATGTCATCGTAGGACCATGCAAAGACATCCATAAATTATTTCAGTAATTCCTTGAGTTGTGCACGCTCTTGATCAACAAGGGAAGACCCTATCCTAATCTTGCGCAGTTTGATACTAGAATCGAGATTAATAATAACATTTTCATCTTAGTTAACTTGAGGTTATGTTGTTTGTTATTAACCTTCTTAAAATTGGTTAAGAATTGTTCATTTTTAAAATCATCATTATCAAGAGTTTGATTAGAATCAAGACAATTAATGCAAGGCATAGCAAGATACTGAAAATATTTGTTTATTTCATCATTAGGGAAAAAAATCATCAAAAACCTCATCAAAGGAGGCCTCGATTACATCAAAATAGGTAGGAACAACAAAAGGAGAGGAAATGGTATAAACATCAGAGTTGGGTTAAATTTCAGTGGATGGGATCGACAAAGCATTCTAGTTGAGGAAATTTGCATCAGTTGCTTTGATCAGGTGGGATAGATCCGATGATGTAGTGGTTGAGTGGATCATGCAGGTTGTGTGCCCTAGTGTCCGCAAGTTGAATGAATCCTCGGAGTCACTTCCCTCGGAATCGCCAGTAGCATCTATGGTATTCTCAATTAATGGTTGCACATAATGCTAGGAACTTTTGGCCCATGAGTAGCTGTCTTGGAAAAATATCTCCATTCCTGGTTTCATTTTCTTTTCAACATGATCCTACCACGATTCGGTAAAGCCACAAAAGAGGAAATCCTCATCCTCTCTGATGAATCTTTCGTTCATGGAATCCCCTAAGACAGCCTTGGAACTTTCTATCCTTCTCTTCATTTGAGGCTAACAAAGCATTCTGAGTTCTTCTGTTAATGGATGATAGCCTAGTCGCAAGGAGGTAAAGCTTTCTTAAATATTATGGGTTCGAGTATTCACTGTTGTCATTGTCCCAGTCCTAGTTTGGGCATGAAGTGAATGTTCTTGAACATTTGTATCACATTAACATTTCCGTGAGGGATGTGTTTTGTACAGACTCTATCTTTGAAATCATTCCTTACTGGGAGTAGAAGCGGTTCGACTTAGAAACCTAACAGAATTATATCATTCACCCCATGTTGTATTTTTAGTACTGTATTACTGGTTCTTTCATTCTTAATATTATCATCATCGACGAAGATGGTTATGACCTACCCATTGGTGAGGAACTTCAGTTTCCGATGAAGGGAAGAATACACACCCTTGATACTATGGAGCCATGGTCGTCCAAGCAACAGATTGAAATAAGTCAGGATATCGATGACTTGGAATACAAGAATGGGATTTATAGGGCTAGCCCCTACTATAAGATTTATGGATCCCACCACTTCCCGATGAGTATTATCATAAGGTAACACCGCGACAGAGGTTGGAGCAAGGTTATTCTCCTTTAGTCCTAAGAAATTGAGGGTTATCAAGGGACAAACATTAAGAGTTGATCCATTATCAACAAGTGAAGGTGGGATAGTTTTTCCCATGACATCGATATGGATATTAACAGCATAGTTGTGATTTTGTCCAATCTTAGGATTTATTCTTCAGAGAAGGAGATCATTCATGTAGAGGTTAGATATCCGACCCAATTCACTACTTCTTACGGTGTGGTGGAAGGTGTGACGATTGGATCGGTGAGTATTTTGATCAAGGCATTCTGGTGCTACTGGGAAGACATAAAGAGTCCCCATAGATTAATATAAGCGTGGGTTTTTTTCAACTCATCGACAATCTTGCTCTCCTAGGGGTCATTTTCGGCATAGGAAGATTCTGAACACCTTTTCCCTTATCGATCGTTGATTACGGATTAGGAACCTAGTAATGCCTCCCTGATCTAGTCATATGGTTCACAGAAGAGGGGAAGAATAGAAACCATGTTTCCTCTTCGTATAGATCCTCCCACTTAACGGGGAGATATGGAAGTGAAGAGATCAGGCGCCCTTGTAGTTTCAAAGCATCAAGTAGCTCAGACTTACTGTAAAAGAATAAGTCTGCCATGATCTGGACAACATCATCTAAACTTAATTCGTGGGTATGAAACACCCAAATATCTAACTCCCGACTCCACTTTCGAGCTTCCATGAATAGCGTACTGAATCTTTGTGAATCAATGGTCATCTCGAAGGGAAATTTCATCCCGACCTCTAGAAGTTAGTTCAACGTTGTTGATAATTCCATATCTTTCCTTCTGGAACGGGTACGAACAACAATGCATGCCCTAGTAACAAGTGGTAGTGTCTGATCAGTGAAACAAGTAGGATGCATGAGAAAATATGGGCAAACTTGGAGGGGTATAGGGGAATATATGGGTACGATATGTTATTTACTCGGTACAATCTGGGTAAATGGATCATATTATGGGTCTTCTTCTAGGAAGATAGCATTTGTATGATTTAGGAGTGGATTGTGAGTGGTGTTTGTTCTAGGATTGGTTGGTGGGGCGATTATACCAGATCAATCAGACCTTGGATTACATTTCAGATGTGGAAACACTGATTAATGGTGTGGCCGACACTTTAGTTAAAGTCACAATGGGCATCTGGTTTGAAATTTTTGGTATGTGGGTTTGGTAATGGATGAGGGTCTAATGGCTTGATAAGATTTTTGCTTAAAAAGGCTTGGTAAACTTTGTAAAGGGGAGGGTGAAGCTCGGTAAATTCCCATTTTACTGGATTAGTGCAGCTTTCTAGTTCCATGAAGTGGCAGGCTGACAAATGTTATTGATGGTTGAAATTACGGTATTGGCATTCTTCTCATACTTTTGGGAGTGAACTATCCGAATACTTCCTTCGATTCAATTTCTTGTAAGACCTGCTTCGATCTCTACACTTGCTTCTCGAAGGGCTCAAAAATGATAGTAGTACTATCCTCCCATCATCTTTCGAACATGGGGTAAGAAATTCTTCTTCACAATACTGACTTTCTCCTCTTTGAAAAGTCGGTTGGTTGGGGTAGATGCTTTATCTCTCCATCTTGCTATGAAGTTGTTAACAGATTCCCCAGGGTTCTATTTAAAAAGTTATAAATCATGACGGGTGACCTCTAACTCTTCGTTATACTTATATTGTCACATGAATTCACGAGCAACATCTTCCCAACTTCGAATCCAGGATTCCTCAAGAGATAAGAACCAATGAAAAGTGATGTCCTTCAAAGTCTATTGCAACATTTGGGCCACTATTTCCTCAGATGTGCATAGGAGTGTCATGGCTCGGTGGTAACTTTGAAGATGAATAATTGGCGGTTAACTACCCTCAAACTTCTCAATATTAGGCATCTTGAACTTTTACAGCAACCTTGCTTTAAGATAGGAAGAGATACGGGTGTAATCCATATAGTTCCCAGAGATTCTGACTTAGTCAAGCTTCTTGGTCAACATCTTGAGGTATTTATTAACCTTTTTCAACTCTTATTCTTTCGGATCAATGATCACGAGTACTTTAACCCCTAGCTTGGCAAGATTCTACATAGGGAGCTGAGCTGGGAGTGGCCCATTAACAGGAGGGGCACGTGGAGCGTGCTGATATACGTTGAGGACCCAAATAGTTTCAAGCATAGGTAGACCCATAGCACGAGGAAAGACGACCTCAGGTTGTTTGGGAATCGGAACCCAGTTTCGTTGCATCTTGTGAACCTCGATTTGAAGGTTGCCAATATTGGAAGTTAGTTGGGCGAGGACCATCATCAAATTCGGCTGCACATTCGGTACATGGTTAGTGTTCTCTAAGGAAAGCGGATGAAGGTTAATTTCGGACTCGAAAGAAGTAGCGGGGGAACTAACGGAGCCTCGAGGTGATTTGACGGAGGAGCAAAGCCAATAGGGAGCCAGGCCAAGGATCGGGTATGCAATTGACCACAGAAGGAGAAAAAATTCGAATTTAATTTTGAAAAAGAAGGGGGAAAATTGTTATTATTGAAAAGGGAGGAAAATATTTTTGGCATTTTTGGAAAAGTGGAGGACAAAATGTTTTTGGGTATAAAAGGAGGAAAAATACTTTTAGTATAAGAAGGGAAAATTCTTTTGATATTTTTTATAAAAAGAGGGAAAATGTTTTTGACACTTTTGGTAAAGAAAGATGAAAAATGAGAAAAATAGTCTCAGCATGATTATTTATTATTGTTATTATGTTCTCACTTGTATTAGGTTTATCTAAATGCAAAAGGAAATGTCGGATGGGACCTGAGCTCGGGAAAATTGGGTTTGAAAAATATGTAAAAAGACAAAATCGCCCAAAAATTAGGGCGGCAGGCCAACCCGCCATTTTGGGTATGCAGTTGTTGAAACCAGTAAACTAAATTCGGGTAAAAATCGGTAAACTAAATATGAGTGCTCTAGGTTTGAGACCTTTATGAGGGTATGCAGTTGTTGGGTTAAGTGGAAGGGTTCCCCCCTTTGGCATGACTTCCAAGATATACGTCTTTCTTTTGAGGGCAATCAGTACGTGTGGATAAGCCATTTGATATACCTGAGTGTACGTGAATTGCCTCACTATATACCTCTTGGGGACAGTACGTGTGAGAGTGAGTTCGATGTACTCAACGTACTTGAACGAGTTCCCTGTGATATACCTCCCATCATGACTTCGATCAATCGGTACGATGCGGAGGGGATTTGTAAGGTGAGAGTCATATCGCTGAGACTAACTGCGACCTGCAGAACCAATGCCCATAGCAAAGTGGCTCCCCAGTTACGGGACAAAATTTTGTCAATAGCCGTGCTCTTTGGTGATGTAGTGTGCAAAATGCATGATTCTTTATTAGTATATTATGGAGAGAGTGTCTTTATTTGGTATGAAGAGAAATATACTAATAGGTGAGAATGTACAAGTATAAAAATGTAAATCTAACATGGATCATGAAGTTATACTAAGCATGGATATGTGATAGTGAGTGATATCTTAATATCTACAAGTGAGTGTGTGGTAGTGAACCTAAGCAAGGATTAGCTACTAGTCGTGTGTGACAAGTGTGAGTGAGCATGGATATATACAATTGGGATAAGTGGATGTGTGTGTGTTAGTGACACCTAAGCATCAATGTTCTTTGAGTTGTGTGCAACATGTGGATATAAGTGATCCAATGTCCAAGTAGTGTGAAGTGTACATGAGAAGTATCTACAAGTGTGTGAGTGAGTAGTGACATAAGCATGAGGTATGTATGTATAAGAAATAGAGGGAAAAAAGGGAACATAAAGGTAGGGTCATACGCACACAAGCATAAAATGATGAAATCTATGCAAATAGAGTCTAGCCCTCTTATGAAAATGAAATCATTAGTAGAGTCGCCATTATGGACATCCCGATCTCTCTCTCCCTTCCTCTCCTGGTGGGGGGGAGGGGGAAGGGGGGAGAAAAAAGGTCTCGCGCCCGCTTTCTCAAGGAGCGCTTCGATCGTCGACAGTGTGGGGTGAATGTAAAGAGATGGAGTCACCAACCTATTTTCCACAAAACAGTCAAAAGAACATGTCGCAACCTCGAGAGAGTGGCACCAAAGACAAATTGATGCTTACGAAACCAACAGTTCTAAGGTTCAGGGGCTAAGTTATAGAATGGGAAGGTGTTAGGCACCCATCCCGCCCTTTCGATCTCTGATGAGCTTATGTTACTATTTTCCTTTATTTATCCGTGAAGTGTGCGTGCGTGTATATATAAAAGAGATCGGAATCATCCAACTTATACCATGAAAAAGATAGAATGAGGTCATCCGTAGGAATATTCCCAAAATAATATATAGAAAATACGATTTGTATATTTATCGAGATATTGATCGTTATAATGAAACGATGCTATATGTTGGATAAAATGATAAGAAGGGTCAAAAATATAAAATATATTAAAATAATTTTAAAAGGATGTAAATACGAAAATGGAAAAATAAGAAGAATGAGAAAATCGAAAAATTTGACTCGAGTCTCGGGTTTTAATCCAAAACACCAATGTAGCCAAGCATCAAAGTACACATAGTTCGCATGCGACATAAGGGTGGGGTTTATCCCAAAGATTGGAATGAGAATTTATTATATGTGTGTGGAAAATGTATTTTTAGTTTTGAGAAATTGTGATGGACAATCCCACTGCAGTTTATAGGTGTAACCCCTTTTTTGTCTGTTTAGTTTTTTTATTGAAAATAAAGTATGTGCAATTTAACTAATAAAAATGTGAGATATTAATGTGTATGGACTAAAGTAAAAGCTAGATTAAGAATTTATGTAACAAATTCAAGAAGTAAGAAATTTCGAGAGAAAGAAGGATTTTTGGAACTCCTTTGGAGAATTGAAGTTTGATCTTGATCTTTGATGAACTATCTTGAGTGTTGAGATGAATATTGGATGAGAGAGAATGAGATTTTGCTAAATTGAGTATGAAAAGGATGGGAATGAAAGATGGAAAGAAATTTCACACAAGGAAACTTCGATTGCCAGAGAATGTTGCTGAGATCACTGATATTAATGGATGTGACGTGTGCTTTGGGAGTGAGCTAATCCCCTCTATTTATAGAGTAAGGAGGTGAAACTCAGCATAGCCCTAGCCCTGCCAATCGGGAGGTAACCCTAGGCACACTATCGATAGGCAGGTAAATGGACATGCCAATCGGTAGTCTCGTGCAAATGTTTTTGGAAAAACAGTTGTAGAACGCAATTCGTTGATCCAAATCGTGCACCGGTCATACCTTTAGAAACGTAATTCAGAGTCCTTGGGCCGCTCCCGAGTTTAGGAGTTGACATTTGGTCAAACAGGGCTCTAAAGTTCTCAGCGATCCATTGGACAGAGGATTGTCCTATGAAAATGTATCGTTCATTCGAACAGTAAGTCAAATCATGCACGGGACGAACCGTTGGAAAAGTTATGGGAGGGACTTCGGCATTCGAAAAGAGATTTTCTTTGTTTGGAAAGTTGACTTTGGTTAACAAGGCTTCAGAATTGCCCCATGACCGTTCGGAGTAAAACATATCATTCATTCGTACCATAAGGCTTATTAACGTATGGGGTGGACCGTTGGAAATGGTATTCAGTTCCCTTCAAAGATTCATTCGGTTTCATTCGATCTGAAAAGTTGACCTTGGTAAAATGGAGCCCGGGAGCGCCTAGTGGCCTCCGAATCAATTTTTGAGGGAAAATGAATCTTTCGTCTGAACGGTTATGCTATTTCGTTCATAGGGTGGACCGATGGAAAGGGGTTTTAGTGCCTTCGAAGATTTAAAGAGCTTTCACTCTGACGATGAAGTTAATTGGGGTCAAATCAGGGTCCGGGAGTGTTCGATGGCCTCTAGATCAATTTTTGAGGGTAAAATGGTCCATTCATCCTAACAGTTATGCCGATTTGCGCAAAGGGTAGACCGTTGGAAAGGGGATTCAAACCCTTCAAAGATTCATTGATATTTTACTTTGATGATAGAGTTGATCCGATTCAAACGAGACCGGGGAGCGCCCGATGGCCTCTAGATCAGTACTCAGAGTATGTCCTAGGGTTTGTAGTGAAATGGGGAGGTACTAGGGACCAAAGGAGAGACTTAAGGGGTCCTAGAATGTGGTTTCTACAATTATGACAATTCATGTAATTATATTTAAATTAAATCCCAAAAATATGGACTATTACATTCTCCCCCATACAAAATAATTTTGTACTCGAAATTCACGAAAGCTTATTCTTTCATTCACTTAATATGAATAATTTAAAGATAACGAAACGTACACATAACGAACTGATAACCCCAAGTTCGAGATAATGAGTAACCTAGAGTTCCGATACCACTTGTAATACTCGTGAAATTTAAAAAAAAAATTACTTCAAAATTCTTGAGAAATTGAAACTTTTTAAAAAAGAAATACTATTTATCTTACACAAGCATTAAATGAGATTTGATCATAAATAATAAATTTGCAATTTTCATAAAAAGAAATATATTCTTTTCTCAATAATAATCAAAGTCCATTTTTACAAACTAAAAGGGAAAATGAAATATACAACTATCTCTTTTTACAATAAAAAAATAGATAGAACTTTTGCTTTTTTAATAAAACTAAAGTACGCAGAGATTATACAACGCCCCATGCATCTCAAATAGTCCCGATATCTTTAATGAATCCAACATGTGTATAAACCTAAAATACAAATATAAAACTATAGGGGATGAGCGGCAAACTCTGTAGCTCGTATAATTACTCCATTTGCATTAAACATAATTGTGCATGTACATATAAAATGTATGAAATATAATACTCATTATAATATCCCAACATAACAATAATCAATCTTATTTATTCACTACATCTCCATAAAAATCTCGAGCCCAAACATTAAATTCCCGTCTCACTTCCCTCGAGACGGTGTGGACTATTGCTATACTTTCTTATTACGTATCCTCCAAACAATCCAGGGACTAAAAAAATACTAATAAATCATCTCATAAAAATAATAAAGGCACGATGGGCATATCCTTATCGATTTACCATCCGAACCTTGTCATAACGGTCAATCTTGACATCATTTTTAAAATCGAGTCCATGACATTTGTTCATCCTATACGAAATAAAAACGTAATCCAAAAATCACACTCCGTACCCTGGGTGGTTTGTCTAAGGCATGTTTATGCATCCTATATAAAATTTCAATTTAATTTATCATTCTCCGCAATAATAAAAATAATTTGATTTTCACAACTTCAATACAATTTTTTCGCCCAAAATTCCAATCCTAACATGCCTACCAGACTATACGACGTCAAAATAAAGCATATAGTATGTGTCCAACCCAATGAATATTCATATAAAAAGTCATCAAATATAAAATTCACAACAAGCATGCATCACATATACAAATATGGGTGAATATGAGTAGTACACAAATAAACCCCTAGAGAGCAAAACTACCTTAAACCGTAAATGTTGAAAATGTGAAATCAGAGTGTCAAAATGATTCCAAATCTTTATATATTAATAAGTATCATCATATTATTCCTATTATTCATACATAAGTAATTTTATTTCTCATCTAAAAATATTTTCCAAGTTCTTCTTATTTTCTCTCATATTTTCGATTTTGATTCTCTAGAATTCTCTAACTAAAAGGTGTCTAAAGCCCAAAAATCCTAATACATGCTTATATATCAATACATAGGTTCAAAATAAATATATTACCTTTAAAAATATATTATTAATTGTACTCCACTCTTCCTCCTTTTATTTTCACATCAACCCTTCAAATTCCTATATAAATGCCCCATTAAGTGGGTTAACAACTCACCAATCAACTAATGTTCTTTCTAGTTTAATTTTTATGCTTTTTAATCAAAATAAATTTATAAAATACATGTAAAAGTTTTATCAATATGTGTTTCATCAACGTTCTCACGTTATTTTTCTTAATTTCACAATATAAGGCCTTAAACTAGCACACTAACCTTCACTAATGACAAAATAACTAATATCCATTTAATTTTTCTCATTTTATTATTAAAACTAACTTATAATATATCCAAATGATATGGGGTAGAATTTCCCACACCAACTAAAATAAATGATAATATTCGATTGTTTTAAAGTGTCGCGTGTTAACAAGTTTTAAAAAATTAATCAAATAAAAATTTAATAAATTCCACATAAATTTTATTTAATTAAAACAAGTTCGTATAAATATATTTCACACTTGATTTATTGGATTCAAATATTATTTCAACAATTAAACTAAAATCCGTTAAATCCGGCATAATTAGTTTCTAATTCACAAATAAAATTTGCAAATAACTATGACAATTCATGTAATTATACTTAAGTTAAATTTAAAACATATGGAGTATTACAATCTCCCCCCTACAAAAATAATTTCGTCCTCGAAATTCACTAAAACTAATTCTTTCATTAACTTAATATGAAAAACTCAAAGGTAACAAAACGTACACGTAACGAACCAATAACCCCAAGCCCGGGAATATGAGTAACCCAGTGCTTTGATGCCAGTTGTAATACTTGTGAATTTTTTTAAAAAAAATTACTTAAAAATTCTTGGCAAATTGAAACTTTTTAAAAAAGAAATATTATTTATCTTATAGAAGCATAAAATAATATTTGTTAAAAAATAACAAATTTCCAGTGGTCATAAAAATAAATATATTCTTTTCTCAATAATAATCAAAGTCCTTTTTTACAAACTTGAAGCGAAAATAAAATGTACAACTATCTCTTTTTACAATAGATAAAATAAATAGAACTTTTTCTTTTTGAATAAAAATAAAGTACACAGTGATTCTACAACGTCATATCCATCTCAAATAATCCCAATATCTTTAATGAATCAAATATGTGTATAAACCTGAAATACAAATATAAAACTATAGAGGATGAACGACAAACTATGTTGCTCGTATAATTACTCCAAGTGCATTAAACATAATCTTGCATGTACATATACCAAGTGTAAGAAATATGATAGTCATTCTAAGATCCGAACATAACAATAATCAATCTTATTTATACACAACAACTCCATAAATCTCGAACCCAAATATCAAATTCTCGCCTCACTTCCCTCGAGACGGTGTGGACTCTCGTTATACGTTCTTATTATGTATCCTTAAAACAACTCAGGGACAAAAAAATACAAACAAACCATGTCATCAAAATAATAGTCATGATGGGAATATCCTCAGTGCCCTACCATCACAAGCTTGTCATAACCGTAAATCTTGACATAAGTTTCAAAATAGAGTCCATGACATTGGTTCATCCGATACGAAATAAAATTGTAACCCGAAAAGCACACTTTATATCACGGGTGGTTTATCTAATGGATTCCTATGCATATTCTAAAAAAAATCAATTTAATTAATCGTTCTCCTCAATAACATAAATAATTTATTTTTTACAATTAAGCACAAATTCTTTGGCCAAAATTATAATCCCAACATGCCTCCAAACTATACGGAATGAAGAAAAAGCATATAGTATGTGTGAAACCCAATGAATATTCATATAAAAAGCTACAAAATATAAAATTCACAACAAGTCTGTACAACATATACGAACATGGGTGAGTTATACACAAATAAACCACGGGAGAACGAAACTATCTTAAACCGTAAAAGTTGAAAATGTCAAATCAAAGTGTCAAAAAGCTTCCAAATATTTATGTGTGAATAAGTATCAAAATATTCTTCCTATTATTCATAATTAAGTAATTTCATTTCTCAACTACAAATATTTCCCAAGTTCTTCCTTTCTCTCATATGTTTTCTTTTAATTCTGTAACTAAAAGGTGTCTAAAGCCTATAATCCTAACACATGCTTATATATCAATACATAGGTTCAAAATAACTCTATTACCTTTAAAAATATATTATTAATTGTTCTCCACTCTTCCTTCTTTTATTTTCACATTCCACCCATCAAATTCCTATATAACTGCCCCATTAAGTGGGTTAACAACGCATCAACCAACTAATATTCTTACCAGTTTAATTTTTATAATTTTAATAAAAATAAAATTGTAAAATACATGAAAAAGTTTTATCAATTTGGGTCCCATTGACTTCCTCACTTAATTTCTTTTAATTTCATAATATAGGCCCTTAAACTACCATGTTAACCTTTACTTATGACAAAATAACTAATATTCACTTAATCTATTTCTTCTCATTTTGTTAATAAAATAACTTATAATTTATCCAAATTATATGGTAGCATTGCCCATACTATAAAGTAAAATAAACGATTATGTCCACTTGTTTTAACTTGTCGGGCGTTAGCTAGGAAAAAAAACATAATCAAATAAAAATTTAATAAATTTCACATAATTTTTATTTAATTAAAATAAGTTCATATAAATATATTTCATACTTGATTTAGTGAATTCATATATTATTTAAACAAATGAACTAAAATCCGTTTAATCCCACAAAATAAGTTTCTAATTGACAGATAAAATTTGCAAATAATTATGGCAATTCATGTATTAATATTTAAATTAAATCCCAAAAATATGGAGTTTTATAATCTTCGCCTTGGAAAATAATTTTGTCCTCGATATTAACTAAAACTTATTCTTTCATTCACTTAATGTGAAAAACTCAAAGATTACGCAACGTTCACATAATGAACCAATAACCTTAAGCCCGAGAATATGAGTAACCTAGATCTCTGATACTACATATAACACTTGTGAAATTTTAAAAAAATTAAAATACTTAAAAATGCAAGGCAAACTGGACGTTTTTTTAAAAAGAAATACCATTTAGCTTGGGAAGGCATAAAATAAGATTTGTTAATAAATAATCAATTTGTAATTGTCAAAGAAATAAAAATATTCATTTGCCATTAATAATCAAAGTCACTTTTTACAAAGTTAGAGCGTAAATATAATATGCAACTATCTCTTTTTATAATAAATGAAATAAATATAACTTTTTCTTTTTTAATAAAAATAAAGTACACAGAGCTTATACAACGTCTCATATGTCTCAAATAATCCATATATTTTATGAGTCCAACATGCATATAAACTCCGAATACAAATATAAAATTATGGGGGGGGGGGGGGAGGAAACTTAGTAGCTCATATAATTTCTCCAAGTGCACTAAACAAAATCATGTGTGCACATATATCAAGTGTATTTAATATGACACTCATTCTAAGATCCGAACATAACAAAAATCAATTTTATTAATTCACAACATCTCTACACAAATTTCGAGCCCAAACATCAAATCCCTATGTCACCTCCCTCGAGACGGTATGGGCTCTCATAAGATTTTCTTCTTAGTTATCCTTTGAACAATCATTTGAGTAAAAAAATACTAATAAACCATCTCATCAAAATAATAATGGCACTATGGACATATAATCATCGTCCTAACAACACAACCTTAATATAACCACCAATCTTGACATAATCGCTAAAATCCAGTTGTAAGAGGGTAGTTTAGATAAGATGGAGGTGTAACCCCTTTTGAGTCTAGTAATGATAAGTTAAACAACAATACTATTGATTAACCTAAAGACATACAAACTCGACTCAATGAAGATAGACTCAGTTAGAACTCACAAATCTCTCGTGTATAACTCAGAAGGTATTAATGAACTGAGCAGTAACTTAGCTATAGGGAGAGAGAAGTAAGCATCATAGATACACCTTGGCAAGCAACCAAACACACCAACCACCCTCAAGAATCTCTATTAAGTATTAAAAGCTTCGTAATAAATGACAATGGTGGGTGAGTAGAACTCTCTAGTTTGTAATAACTCTCTCTGATGTATATTATCTCTAGTAATAACTTCTGAACTCTTAAAAGATCATCCTCTCCTCAAAGGTGGTTAGGGTCCTTAAATAGCCCCCCACTTCACCCCTGAGGCAACTCAGTCATCAATGCATGTGAAAGACATCCCTCATACTTTATGCCACAAACATTGAATACCTGATGCACTAGTCATCTCCACGTCGTAAACATTAAATGCCAAGACATGCCTTTTTCCTATCCACTGTGTGTCCAGGGGCTGTTGTCACAGAGGTGTCTCACCAACTGTCTAACAGCCCCAAATACCATGGTGGTTTACTCAAGTACATGTCTAACATTTCCTAGTTGGTTTGTGACACCAGATAAAGTGGATATGACATTAAGTAGAGGGTTGTTTGGCTCACAACTCAACGCCCGATGGAACTTAAGGTTGCTCCCCCGATATTCCATGGTCAGGGCCCTTCGATGTTTTACCAAGTGCATCTAAAATGGTAATGACAAGCCCCAACGATGCCTCACTTCTCAATCCTCCAAACCAAGTCCCTCTAAAGTTCCCAAGGCGAGGTCATTCGATAGAGCATGAATGCTCTCCCAGGCCCTGCCAAGCCTGGTCTCTCGCGAGTACCATTTGACCTCACACTAAAACTCATTATTATTCTCGTTACATCATTACAACCGTTATAGCTTATAAATAAATATACAATATGACTAACACAACAAGATAAAGTATGAGCTTCCACGCTGAGCTTCCACGCTTGAGCTACCACGCAGAGCTGCCACATTGGGCAGCCTCGGTTTCTTAATCCCAAACACTGTTGCTAATGGGGGAATTATCCTTAATCTCAGGATTACCTTCAAGCCCCCTCTATATTTGCCCCTTCGTGGAGAGATTTGTTGTTGGAACAAGAAATGTCTGCACGAAAATTTCTCAATCCGATAAACATTTTCTGTGTGAAAAATTCTAGCATCTTTTTCCTCGTTAGTACTACCGCGTTAGAATCTTCAGGAAAAAGTAAAATTATCCCCGATGTACCTGAACCGAAGCGCTACAGCTTAGTGTTGCTTTGACGAAGGGACATCGCCACTTTTTCCGGATGCTGAGCTTCAACCGTTCTAACTTTATTATTCAAAATTCTCCCGAAAGGCCTGCTAACATTATCAAATACTAGTTTTGATTATTGGTAAGTGAAATTCTCCCTTGTAACACTCCGTTATGTTCAAAAAAGTAGAAATTCTCCCCGATGTAGTCGAGTCATTATTTAAACAACGTTTGGACTTGTGGCGAGGGGACATCATAGCTTTTTTGAACCGTTGGGACATCTTTTCCGTTGGGAGTTATTGGATATATTTTACAAAAAATTTTGGCACCAAAACTCAAACTTACTGAAGAAGGCAACCCCTTCTATTCCCCAGGCATCGCTTTATAAATGATGTTCTATCAAAACACCTCTCGAAGTGCCACGTGTCTACTTGAAATGATTATAGGCGGCCTTACACATGTGGTGGTGGGAAACTCAACAGACGAGTTCCTTAAAAGGTTTCAAATGTCTCTTTTTTCAAACCCTTCTCTTTCCTTCATCTTCTGCAATCTCTTATCTTCTTTAGAGAGAGAAATCTATGCGGACTCCATTATTTACCAAACTTTTACCTATCTTCTTCCTTCCCTCATCTTTTACACCACCACATATGGTTGTTCTTCTCCATCTTCATTCCCAACCCTTCATTTACCAATGGAATACCTCACCTCTTTGATTCTTTTTCAACAAAGTGTTTAAAGTGATTCTATGTTTCCAATCAGAAGAAGTAAGACCCCTATTTGCACCACTTTGTCCTCCTACGAGCGGATATTCTTATTCTTAGCCATTATCATTATCAATATTATTATTCTTTTGCCCCACTTCCTTCATAACTTTTTTGAAAAATTCTCGTACATCGTTAGGACATTTATTGCAATCGACTACATCCCTGTTACCACTCGCTAAGTGATGTTTTATTCTTGCGTACTTCATTATTGTCTGCAATGGCCTCATCAAGTAATCCTACCACATCTGCCAACAGTGCTCCACCTACTACCCCCGTTATCACCACCTTCGCTATTGCCTCATTGACTACTACCCTCCAGTACTAGTTGCACTTCTACTATCGATCCCCCATATTCGGCAAGGGTGATGACGTTGCTAGGAATTATAAGACGTGTGTCTTTAATACTAAGTATGATGTCCTAACGCTTGGTGATGAAGATAAAAGTGATGATGACTAGGGCGTTCTACCTCTAGAGGGGACTCTCCGATTCTGTCTTGAGCGAGGGGACTTCCCATGGTCCCATATCGACTTCGAAGGGCTTGGGGGCTCTCCTACTCACTTTGTTGCTTGGAACTCCCATATGCAGAGTTCCCATGCTGACACTCTCACCAAAATTAGGCTTTATCGGGCCAAGTGGTTTGGTGAGTTCACCCTGTCCAAGAATAATGCTATCCTTCCCATTCTGGTATCTTGTTGGAATGTTACCACTCATACGTTCATTGTTGTATGGGGAGAATTTTCAATAACGTTGGAGGAAGTGTGTGAGCTCCTAAGCCGTGAGGCAATAGGTCATGAGCCCTATTCTGATGAAGCCATGGATTCCCAATAGACTATTGACCGTTTGGGGTTAGACCGTATATGCCAAAGGTGCATCGGTACCTCAAACAAAGCTACCTTCACTCCTTTTATCAATTACTTCTTCAAGGATCCTTCTGAAAGTAGTTCCTTTGAGGCTGCCCCCGGTAAAGGTACATCGTTGGAACTTTCTGCCTATATTCTTATCATTCTTTCTCATTTTCTTTTAATGGGGAAACCCAATAACCAACCTCGAAGGGACCTCATCAACCTATCCCTCCGTTTAGCTTGGGGTATCGAGCTTCCTCTGGCTGTAATCACCTTGGTATCCCTCTACATGTGGCTTGATAGAACACTTTTCGACATGGAACGATCTTTGGGTCATTATAACCTGGACAACTTTGCTAACTATGTCCTCCTAACAGGCTTTCTCTATGTGCATTTCCCCGCTGTAGCAGCCAAGACCAACTGCCCTCCTTCAGGGGAAACAATTATGCCCCCACACTCCTTTATTTATCACAAGAGACAAAGTTGAAAGGAGTTAACCTCTATTATCGATGATTTTTCAAATTTTGTGATGAGGCCTTATGAAGAGGATATCTTTCTCTATACTTGTGGTTTTTTCAAACATAAAGCAAGAGTGGTCCGTGCAACTAATCAAGACCTCATTATTGAAGACCCTTCACTAGTTGTGGTCCTTTTATTTTTTCCAAAATACCTGCCCTCTTACACTGAGTAGGGATACACCAGCTAGCACTACAATCCCAATCGATGCAGTCATCAGTTTGGCTTCGATCAAGGGGCTCCTCGCCCAGTTTTTCGATCATCTAACCCCAAGGTCTCCTTTAGTGAGGCATGTTCCCTATTCTCCTCAACTGATATATGAGGGGTGAGTTTTGTAATGGCTGGTTGAGTCACCATTCCCAGCATCACTAGGGAAGGGGGCGTGACCCCTCTATTTATGACAAAGTACTGGTCGAGACAACTATCCCAAATTTCTAAGTTCATCGAGGGAGATCCCATGTATCCTCCAGTTCTTGTGTTTTCTGGCTTGGAGTTGGGGTTAAAGGGAAATTGCATTCTTGGGATTGAGTTCCCTCTATGCCAGACCCCCAAAATACCTCCTACCAAACTTTCTCCACACTCCCCCATGATCCCCATTGCCATGCCCAAGCCCAAGTCCGCTATAACCCCCAAACCACCTTCCCCTCCGACGGAAGCTACAACAGGGAAAGGGCCTTCTCAGCCACCTGCTAAAAAGACCAAGAAGTCCAAAAGTGCGGTTTCCTCAAAATCCAAGTCCTCAAAGTCCAAGCCCCAAGCTTAGGCATAAACTCCTTTAGAGGCATTCTCTATTGCCTTTGTTCCCCCTCTTATGTCTGCAGAGGTAGATGAAGAGCTAAGGAGGCAGGTTCAAGCTGAGGTTGAAAGGATAAATGTTGAGTTTTAATGGCGTACTATCGTCGTTCCTACTTCGGCCGCTTTCCCCACTATGGTGGTTGATCTAACTAAGCCAATGGCAAAGAGGATAAAAAGGTTGAGGGTACCTCAAGATGTTGATGCCACGAGCACAAGGAAGAAAACTCAGGGCACTAAGTCCCAGAAGAAACGGACACCCGAGATACCTCCATCCTCAGCTCCCTCCGTTGCTGCCTACTCTCCGCCTTCACTAGTGGTTATACCTTCTCATTATCCCTCTGGATCTCAGGTATGTGTGCATGTTTTATTCTTGTTCCCCTTTTCTTAAGGCAAGCCACATTTGCATATTTCTTTGATAACTTTGGTGTAGGGGAGTTAAATAAAGGCCCAGTCCCCCTGGTTCCCCCGGTTCCCCCGTGAGCCGTTTAATGGGGGCATTTCGGTGTCTCTCAAGTTGATATTACTCATCCCCATTTCCCCATGATAGGTCTCACCTACTCTTACCGTTTGTCTTTCCAATGAGCCAAAGAAGCTACTACAGGGGCTACTACCATTGGATCTGTTGAAATATCTGGCCAACCAGAGGAAACTACTCCAGCCTCTTCTAAATTACCATCCAAGCAGGAGGTCCCTCTTCCCATCATTGCGGTCGAGGAAAGTTCTCCTGATGTACATTTCTTGTCAAGCCTCACCTCTTTTCCGTGTCCCATTATTTTGTTTATCATTCTGATATGCTGGGATGTTTTAGGTGGAAGTGGCATTTGTGATAGCTAACATTCTCCTTCCTACTTTATTGACAAGACCCCTGATTGTAATTCCACTTTTTGGTGCCATAACGGGGGTAAGTAATGCCTAGACATATTTCTGCCTTTCTCTTGTACTTGCTCCTTATGTCTAACACTTGGTTTTGTATTTGTAGCTTTCACCAGACCCTACCCCACCCTTTGCTCTTAGTGCCTTTTTTCTTTTCGAGGCCAAGGATGATGCTACTATCCTCTGTGGTGATTCTTCAGTGCATGCACATGTTGTTCATCATTTTGAGGTTCCTTGTGTTCTTTTAACGAAGCTCCTTCATTGGCATAGATACTGTTTATTGGCGAGGGAGCTTTGCTGACCGTTAAGGCTTCTTTAGTTAGGGGCGTCATTGAGGCCTCCACGGTGGCTCCTCTTTTCGTTGATGCTACTGCTGAGGTACTTCATTAATTTCTCTGCATTTCTCAGTGTCTCAAACATCACCTATGTGGGTATTTTCATAAACTTCACCTATATAGGTGACTTAACAATGAAAACACTTGTTAAGATTTTTTCATAAACTCCACCTATATCCGTGACTTAACAATGAAAACACTTGTTAAGATTTTTTAGTAAATTCCACTTATATTGGTGACTTAACAACGAAAACACTTGTTAAGATTTTTTAGTAAACTCCACCTATATCGGTGACTTAACATTGAAAACACTTGTTAAGATTTTTTTAGTAAACTCCACCTATATCGATGACTTAACAACGAAAATGCTTGTTAAGATTTTTTAGTAAACTCCACCTATATTGGTTACTTAAAAATTAAAACACTTGTCAAGATTTTTTTAGTAAACTCCACCTATATCGGTGACTTAACAACGAAAAAGCTTGTTAAGATTTTTTTTCATAAACTCATTATTTCCTCTAACTGTTATCAGGTTGCTCGGGAGGATTCTCCACCAGTTCTTTCACCTACCTCCTCACCTCATCGGGAACCCGTTGTTTTAGAAGACTCCAACCACAATGATAAAGGTTCAATGATCGATGCTGCTGTTGAGAGCAAATCTGACTGTGAGCTTCCCCTACTTGACTTGTCACCTCATACATTCTGCTTGATGGTGCTCCAGCATTCTCCTCAGATTCCTGCTAACCATCTCTTGGTAGTTGACCTGCTTGCAAACCATCATCCTAAAACGTTTATCGTGGATTGCCTTCATTTCAATATCTCTATGATGAGTTACAGGCTTCAGGGCATGGCCGCCGTTGTGGCTGATATTGCCAGTACTCCAACCTCAACCATTACTAGAGCCCTCCTCAACCAATCCCTGGGTCACTTGAAGGATTTGGGTCATGATGGCTTTCGTCTTTATTAGCTTACTATGCATTTGAAAACCTTGAAGAGCCAATAACTGGATTTCCAGAGGGAACTCCTCCAGAAACATCAGGAGGATCAACGGGTTGAGGAAGCCATGTTGGCTGAGTTAGCACCTCTTCTCGAAGCCATTGACAAAGAAGTGGGGGAACTCAATGAAAATCTATGCTTGGCAAAGCCGAAGCGATATAAGCTCCTCATTGAGCGTACACAAGCGCAAACGAGGCTAGAGGTTTCTACGAATGTCAAATAGTCTTGCCTAGCAGCCTCTTCGGGTCTTCCTGGAGATTTTTTCTCTTCCCCAGATCTATGGTTCCTCTTAGGCTAAAGAACTTCTGTATATATATATTTTTCTTTTGTAATTCTTAGGCAATTGCTCCCAATTTTGTAATGCCCCAAAGTTTATGAATGAAAAAAGATATATGTTTTCCATTCCATGTCTTTATGTTACAACTGCTTTCGTATATTATGGAGTTCTATAATTCCTTTATTTCCACTTGAGCTATAATTAAAAAAAATTGCACACTCATCATAAAAAAAAGTTGTGTATTCATAACAACATCTAGATACATCAATGGTCCAAACCTAATTGCTTACACATGATATACTTTCAACCATTTATTGTTAATCTTGAATGGTTTGTCTTCTTCCATCCTAGAAATTAAGCAATTACCCAAGTTATAAGCTTCTTTTACAATAAAAAGTCCCTCCCAATTCTCTGAAAACTTGGGTAGGGGCAATCCTATGATGTGCTTCACTGCTGCTTTCAACACAAGGTCTCCTTCCACGAACTTCCTTGGCCTTACCAAGTTATCATATGCCCTATAGAGTTATTTCGTATACATTTGAAAGTTTTGCATCGCATTATTTCTATGTCCATCCCACGCTTCCAACTGCACATGTCTATTCTGAGGGAGCATGCTACTTCGCAAAGCATATCGAGAAGAGGGAACTTCTAACTCTACTGGGAGAATTGCCTCGGCCACATAGATAAGGGAGAATGGAGTATACCCTATGGTCTTTCTCTTATTTGTTTGATAGGCCCACAATACGGCTGGTATCTTATCATCCCACGCTCCTGGAAAATCCTCCATTATTTTAGCTAAGATATTAACTAAAGTTTTTTTAGTTGCTTCGGCCTAACCATTTCCCTTTGGATATGCCACCGTCAAAGTATGATGGATAATGGAGTATTTGTCTGTGAGCATCGTTACTTCTAAATTGAAGAAAGGGGTTCCATTATCTGAAAGGATGACCTTTGGGATCCCAAAATGTCAAATGATGTATTCTCTGATGAAGTTGCTCACCACCCCCGTTGTTTCCCTTCTCAGTGGTATCTCTTCAACCGACTTTGTGAAGTACTCCGTTGCTACTAGTATCCATATCTTCCTCCTCGAAGAAGGATGTATTGCCCCTACTAGGTCGAATGCCCATGTGTGAAAAGGATAAGGCATCGCCAAGGAGTGTAGGTCTACTGATGGGGCATGGATCATATTTCCATGAAGTTGACAAGCTTTACATTTTTGAACGAACTCAGCATAGTCTTTCTCCATTGTTGGCAAATAATACCCCAACATCATCAATTGGTCATATAACTTGGCCCTTCCTATGTGATTGAATCGTGCGCTTGTTTGAGAACCTCGAGTGCTTCTTCCTTCATTATGCAATGTAACGGCCTGTTGAAGTACCCCCTTAGATAAAGCTACCCCTCCTGAACGTAGAATCTAGGAGCATCTCTGTTTGAGTACCATTACGTCAATTTTCTATGCTGGGGCAACTCTATCTCTGATAAACTTAATATACGGATGTCTCCAATTAGGTTGAGCTTCCACAAAATTACATTCAACTACCTCGAAGAATAATTAGCATTTATCGCATTTTCGTTATAGCTCCGTCGTGTCCTGTTTTATTCTAGGCCAAAAATACCCCTCTATTTGCATTCTTTGGTAGATAGGTATCTCAGTTGTCTCGTAGTTCTCTTCATGTGTTCTCTTTAATCTTCGCTATGCCTCTTTTGGACCGATGCACCTCGACAACCATCCTCCTCCGTTCCTAAAGTAAAGGTTTCCCTGGTTCGTGAAGTATTGGGATAATTCCCTCAACCCCATCACTCCTTCCCCAGATTCCAATTTCCCTCTAATCTCCCCCTCCAGTCTGCGTCATATTCCATCGGTAGAATTGACTGTACTATTGAAGGAGTTGTTCTTCATAGGATCACTATGGTAGTGGTATCGTTTCTCATGACCATCTTCTGGGCAATTGTGGAATAGGCATTTGGGTGATGGTTCATCATTTTGGGATGTCTTTTGATCTTAGTCTGATGGAACTGGTAGAGAAGCCTCTTGATGATTGTTCTGTATAGTGCTAAGCTCATGTGTTTCAACGCGTACCCTCCATTCACTTGTTGAACCACCAAATTTGAATCACCTTTGATGCAAAGTGAACGAATCACCCTTCGAAGAGCCTCTAGCAACCCTAGTACCAATGCTTCATATTTTGCCTCGTTGTTAGAATAAGGGAAATCTAATTTCTAGTAAAGACGGATCTCCTCCATTCCTTTTGAAAGAACAGCCCTTGTTCCTCCTTTCTTTTCTGCTGAAGATCCATCAAAGTGCATTGTCCATTCCTCATCCGTTGTGTCTAGGTGATTGTCCTGCAAATCGTCTCCCAAAATACTTTCATTAGGTGTCTTAAATGTTCCCGGGGCGAAAATTGCCAATATATCGATTTACGTTTGGCTTTTGATTGCACGAGAAACCACACACTTCAAGTCATTCTCGGAGAGGATGAGGAACCACCTAGCTGCTCTACCAATCAATATAGTTATGGCTAACAAATACTTATTAAGATCACATCTAGTTACAATATAAATTGTAAAATAGAGCATATAATGTCTAAGTTTTTATGGTACAAATACTAAGGCTAAACAATGCCTTTCTAAGCTACTATATCTGACTTCTGGCCCATGGATGATCCTGCTGAGGTACTAGACTGGTCGTTCTTGTCCGTCAATCTCTTGTGCCAGTAAAGCTCCCATGGATCTCATGGTGGATGTGATGTACAACTACAACGTTATTCTCGCCTTTGGGGTAACCATGTTCTGTGGTGCAACGAGAAGTTTCTTCAGTCCGTTGAGAGACTCCTGGTGAATCTCCTCCCACTTGAATTTCATGTTCTTGCACAATAGCTGCATCAACGGGTGTGTTATTTCGGCCAATCCAGGCATAAATCTCCTAAGGTATGACACTTTATCGAGGAAACTCTTCAGCTACTTCGCCGTTCTTGGACATGGCACTTCCAAGATCGCCCGTTGTTTATCCAGGTCCATCTGCACCCCTTGTCGATCAACCACAAAGCCTAGGAATTTCCCACTTATCACTCCAATAACACACTTCAGTGGATTCATCTTTAATTTATACTTCCTGCAATGGGAAAACACCTTCCACAAATTGATCAGATGGGACTCCTCCTTCCTTGATTTGATGACCAAATCATCCATATAAAATTCCACAAATTTGTGAAAGTAGTCATGGAAAATGGCCATCATTATTCTTTTGTAAGTCGCCCCAGCATTCTTGAGTCCAAACGGCATCACCTTATACATGAAGTTACCCAATGGGGTTCTGAATGTTGTTTTCTCTGCATCCATGGGGTCCATCTTCATCTGGTTATAACCTACATATCCATCCATGAAGTTGTACATCTCATGACCAACCGTTTCATCTATCAGGCTATCGATGGAGGGCGGAGGGAATTCATCTTTAGGATAAGCTCTATTCAAATCTTTGAAATCAACACTGATTCTTATTTGGTTTTTATCTTTCTTTCATACTAGGACAATACTGGATAGCCAGAGTGGGTGCTGTATTGGTATGATGAACCCTACCGTTAGTAAGTGTTGGACCTCTTCCTTGATTTTTAAATCTAGCTCAGTCTTGTACGTTCTTATTGCTTGTTTCACTGGAATGGCTGAAGGCAGCACGTTCAACTAGTGGCATCTCACTTCCTTATCCAACCCTTCCATCTTTATGAACTTCCACACAAAAACGTCTATAAACTCCCAAATCAATTTTACCAAGGACTCTCATTTCTCCTTACTAAGATCCTTCGAGATGAAAATGGGCCATGGATCTTCCCCTTCTTTCATTATGTTCAACTGCTCTAACTCTTGTACCTATGGCTCTGGTTGATCTTCCATGTAGTCGGATTCTTCGGCGATATCCTCCATGAACTCATGTATATTAGAGTTGTCTATCACCATACATTACCCCCGTTGATCCACCAAAAATCACTCATATATCGGGTCTGCCTCACTGTCAGCTTCTTTGGCTGCCCGTTTACACCATCATAATCCATATATCACCTTTACTTCTTCGGTAATGACTTTCTTACACTGCCTGCTGGTAGCAGTGATCGCCTTCCTCTTTTTCTCTCTAGAATCCTCAGCCATTCTTTTTTTAGAACCGGCTCAATACGCTTTATCGTTGGACCTCATGTTCCATCGGATCCACTCTGGGCCTCATCCTATCTTTGAGTTATTTCAAGATGTTTTGGGGATGCGGGACCCCTGGTGAGCTTCTTCGGTCATCACGCTTGTGCTACCTACAACCTCTTTATTCTGCTCATTCAAGGGCCCCATCCTTTCTCTGATCGAGGGAACCCATGCTCCCTCCATTCTACTCGTTAGGACCCGAACATCCTCCTCTAATTCAGTTTAAAATATCGCATCTACCAAGTGTGCTTCCTCGACAGTGAAGGGCCTCTTCATAGCCCTAATGGTCACCTTTATTCCCTTGATATTTTCTTTAACATATTGGTGGTATGTTGAAGGAACTAGCCCTTAGTTGTGCATCCAGACTCTTCATATCAGCAGATAGTAGGAAGTTGCACTCTCTATTACGTGGAACTTGATATGGGAACACATATTTCATATTACAATCCCAACATTCACGTACCCAATGGACTTGGAATATTGGTTATCATACCTCAAAATCACCAAAGGCATGGGTACCAGCCTTTCTTTTGGAATGTTGGCTGCATGGAAAGAGTTGATTGGCATGATATTAATTGAAGCTCCACCATCCATAAGAGTCCTTGCTAAACTAACTCCGTTGACGCTGGCAATCACGCACAATGGCCTATTATGAGGGAATCTTACAGCCCTATCTGCATCGCTGAAAGATACTTCTGACAGAAACCTTCTTACCAACATGGCCATGGGTCCCTTCTATCTCGATGAAGTGACTGCGTTCTTCCTCGTCATGTCAAGTATTTCCTGGGTTATTTCCAACCTACTCTCTTTTGGTATCCCCACCTGGTCGAAGAACCAGGTGAATTTTTGGGATTTTGAAACTGCAAAGTACTCTAAGACTAGGTCTGCTTCCTCACCTTCAACGTTGTATACATCCTCCACATCTTTGGTGCTTGCCTCATCATAGGCCAGTACTACATTAGCCATTCCCTTCATAAAATCTTCCAGAGCTTCTTTGAACTCCTCCTGTTTCGACATTAGCCCTCTTACTTTTCTTTCTGCCTCTTCACCATAGGCTACTACCAGATTAGCACTATGTGCTGGGAGTGGGTTGTTGTTAACATTCTGCGAAGGGATTTGCATCGCCCCTGCCACTACATACTTCTCGATGATTCTCCTCAGCATGAAACAACTCTCTGTTGGGTGATGGATCTTCTGATGGACCTGACAATACATAGGATCCACCCTTGTTACCACATTGAGTTCCCTAACGAGATTGCCCTTTGGTTCGTAGATTGTTCCTCCTTGGACCATTGCATTATAATAGTTGACAGCCTCCTCCACTGTACAAGGCAATGGTGGTGGATCCTCCCTATCTCTTCCAAACTTCCTCTTATTGTCCTTCTTCAGCACCTTACCCCCATCTCCTCCCTCGGTGTACCCTACTCGTGAGGGCTGAGACCTCCACCCATAGGTTGTATCGGTTGCCTAAACATCATCGCCACCACCACCGAATTCGGTTGTACCACCAAGGAGATATTTCTTGCCTCTTTTAAGAACACTGAAAAAGTCCCCTCACGCATTTCATTAATGAGATGACAGATGTACTCAGGAAGCAGTACCTCCGCACAGATCTGTAATAACTTGGACTCTTTGTCCTCCTCCCTCACATCGAGGGACCTTTCCCTGAACCTTCGGACGTATGATACCACTTCTTCCCTGGGTCGTTACTTCTCCCTCCCCAGTTGGGTCAAAGTAAATTCATCTTCCTCCAGAAAGAACTTCTGGACGAATAAAACATGCATCTCTTCCCATGTAAAAATGCTTTTGGGAGCTAAATGAGAATACCATGTATATGCTTTATCGGTTAAGGATTTTGAAACTCCCTCAAACTGAGCTTCTTATTATTACAATGTTCCCCCAAGTGTTCAATGAAGCCATTAATGTTCTTCCTCGGGTTTCCACCTTTCCCTGTGTATTTTTGAAAAATAGGAGGGATATTATCCTTTGGATAGGACTCATCGGTGTATTCCTGGGGATAAGGTGTTTGAATGTCATCATAAACCGAAGGTACCTCGCCAGAAGATTGAGAGGAGGCTTGCATGTACTTCTGCATATCTTTCTACTTCTCCTTCCTCATTTCCTCCATGGTGATGCTACTGGGGCAACAACCAAGGGGATAACAGGTTGAGTTCCCATTGCAACTGGAGCAGTCATCACAGTTGGGGTCATTGATACTCCTGATGTTCCCACTATTAGATTCACAACATAGGGTATACTCATTGGGACTATTCCCGATACACCTGCACTCAGGTGGGCCGTTGGGGCTGCCCATGGTGTTACGAAGGAGTTGGCTTCAAATCCTCCGAACATCGTTGAAGCTACCAGAGTTTGCAAAAACTCATAAAACTTACTCATGAGGAGTGCCACCTATGTAGGTCCAACCCCTGCACTCGTGGAATCTTGTGTAACCCCTGGAACGCATGTCATTGCCAGAACAGGAGGTACCTCTATTCAAGGAGACCCATCCCTTAGAGCCTCCAGTTCTCTTGCCTCTTGTTCTTCATTGTGTTGGATGTCATCAAAGTTGGGCCTTCGATTAACATTATCTTGAGCCATAATCCTTGCTTAGAAGAATGCCTCCCTAGCAGTGCTGCCAAATGTAAGAGGGTAGTTTAGATAAGATGGAGGCATAACCCCTTTTGAGTATAGTAATGATAAGTTAAAGACAAATACTATTGATTAACCTCAGCACTTACAAACACGACTCAATGAAGATAGACTCAGTTAGAACTCACAAATCTCTCATGTATAACTCAGAAGGTAGTAATGAACTTAGAAGTAACTTATCTAGAGGGAGAGAGAAGTAAGCAACCTAGATACACCTTGGCAGGCAGCTAAACACACCAACCACCCTCAAGAATCTCTGTCAAGTATTAAAAGCTTCGTAATAAATGACAATGGTGGGTGAGTAAAACTCTATGGTTTGCAATAACTCTCTCTGATGTATATTATCTCTAGTAATAACTTCTTAACTCTCAAAATATCATCATCTCCTCAAAGATGTATGGGGTCCTTAAATGTAATACCCCGTATTTTTATGGGTTTTAAAATTGGGGAATTATTAATTGAAATTGAGATATTAATTTAATATTAATCCAGAAATTTATTTTAAATGTTTACTAGCGTGACAAGAGTTAGTAATTATTGAAATTGTTGAATATTACTAGATGAGTAAAGTAATATATAGAATTGATGTTATAAAAATTGTCACGAGTAAATAAAATGACAATTATGGAAATTTAAGTCGGGACACGTCTGTGTCGTGTCAAGACTAAATTATTATTATATAAAGTGAATAAATTATAAGTCACTCGTATGATCATTTTGAGAACGTCAATGCGTTCGGAAGGGTCGAGATAGTCAAAATAATGTACTCGGGGGTTTAGTTTGGGTCTCGGGGCGTTTCTAGGCCTAATTAACACCCCGGGAGGGCGTTTTAGACATTTTACATTTTTGGGCATGAAAACCCAAGAAATTTCTAAGAGTATATCAGATAATAGGAGTTGTCTTCTAGGGTTAGAACAACCAAAAACCTAAGACGACCATTTGAAGGGAAGAGGAGAAGCTTTCCAAGGAGTTCTAGGCCAAGAACTCCACCGTTTGCATCACCGTCGCCGCCAAACTCTATATCGTGCAACGAGGATCGCAACCACACCAATATTGTCCACTAATCTGAACCAAGAATTCTGAGGAAAGTATCTATCTTTCTCTATTCTTAGTTAATACCTCAATTATGTTAGTCTAGGGTTGTTTAGAACTTGTTTCATGGAAGAAAGTGTAGTTTGGAGACTAGAATTCACATGTCGTTGAAGAAGTAATCATATTCTGGACATCACATTTGCATGTAGAGGATAAACCAAGAATTAGTATGGATTTCAAAGTAAGAAATCTAGAAAATAATGGAAAGAATTTAAAGAAAAAGAGAAATTAGGGTTCTTGAAGTCTAAACAAATTTTATTCCATTATATAGTTATAATTGATGAATTGAAACATATTTTACGTGGAGAATCATGTATTTAGGTGTATGGTACTGGTAATAAATTTTTTTGGGAGTTTGGGAATCAAGTATGAAGTTTTGGTTGAGGTTGGAGAGGCAAACCCGTAGCTGGATAAATGCAGTTTTTGCCATAACTGCTTGATCGATCGATCGACCTAAGAGTATCGATCGATCAACTGATCGATCGGTCGTCCTCCTTCCCTCGATCGATCGACCCCACCTGGAAAACTGTACATCCCCCTTATAATGGTTTATTTCGATCAAAATGCGTAGTAACCCTTGAGTATTATTGTTAAAACATTTTGGGATATAAGTAGGACCAGTAGGGTTTTAGTAAACCCCAATAAGTGGGAATTTAATATAAAATGAAATAAAGGGGATAACGGAGAGTGATTTACCCATCTGAGATTATGTGAACGTCTAAATAAAAGATTGATACTCGTAAGAGAGTTAGACCAAAAGATAAGTCAGTGTCCGTCTACTGAAATTATACTTAGAATACATCCAGAAAGGAGAAGTGAGTATGAAATGCATTATAAATGAAAATAAAAATGACGAGTTGTTATGCGTAATAATCGAGTAAAATGTGTTAATAATGGATAATTATGATTATGGGTCGTGAACACACCTAATTTAGGAATGTAGATATTTATATATATATGACGGTGTGATTGTGCATATGTTATATATATGTGTGTAAAAATCATACCCGAGCTACTTGTTATCACGGGTGTTTCTGCGCCGGGACAGTCTTATCTCGATTGGACCTTTATGGGGGATAACGACTTGTACCCTAGAAGATAGTATCCTTGATTACAGGCTATCTGAGTTATAGTCAGATGGTTCTAAGAGATGTGTGGGTATGTGCTGATCTCTTAGGACTGGGAACTATTCTTCGCCTCCAATTGTTTGTGTTTTGTGTTAATACAGTTCGAGAGTGATTCCGAACTAGTATTTCCCTTAGTTTGTGTGATACGGGGACTTGATAGCAGAGTATGCCAGCACCTTAGATCTTATGTGAGGTGCCGTTAGTATATATATTATATGTGTGACTAATATATATACATATATTTATATGGGAACTTTCTACTGTGCGTGTAAGTAGATAAGAAATGAATAAATGCTGCAACTTTATTATAAGTGTTTGGGAACTTTATAACCGTAATGAGTTATTTTAAATAACGTAAGGAAACTTGAAGAGAATGATTTCCTAAAGTAAATATCATAATTTCGTGTTTCACATGATAAATCATTGTGGATAATAAGATAGGGAAATTAATGGGATTTATTAGTACGGTAGGTGTACACACTAGATGAGAGGTGAGAATTCTCAAGAGAGTGTCGCATACTAACATGGTTGTTGCATTAGCAGGTAAGCATTTTAAATACTTGCTAAACTAATTTTAAATTGTTTTACACTCGAGCTCTGACCCATTTCCTATTATCTCTTTCTCTTGTATATAGATATGTATCTATCTTAGGTGCCCATCCACAGGGGCATCTTGCGTAGATTCTTTGGACCAAACCCGCTGTAGCTTATGTGGGAGATGTAGGACATTACTTAGACGACATCTATGTTCAATCTACTCTCATTCTAGTTATGATTAGTTAGGGCATGTGTCGCCCATTTCCTTATTCAGTTGGATTTGTCAGAGATTATGTTTATTTATATTTAGCATTTTTACTCTTTGGGATTTAATTGTTGTCGGTATGGTTTTTCCTTTATAGTTTTAAAGTTGGTATTGAATTATCTTAATGATTAAATTCATGGGTGTTTATTTCCAATCTTAGTAATTGTGTGATTCTTACACTGTTACGTAATAAAGGAACTTCTTAATTGGATTTAATAAATGGAGATTTTGATTTAAATTGTTTTGTCACTTAGCTTAATTATGTAATGTATTTCAATTGGAAAGTTTATATTGCGACAGTGATGCTAAGAATGAACCAACCGTTCACCTTGATTATAATTTAATAATGGAATGATCACCCGGTATTTAATTAGGCGGGGTGTCACAGGTGGTATCAGCGCATCAGGTTCTAGTGTCCTTTAAGATCTGTACGGCTTATTTCGTTTCCGTCTTAGCGACTTTGATATAGAGCCTTAATACTAGGAATGTTGTGTTCATCTCTATACATTGGGAATTCGTGCCTCTGCAATTTGTTTATGCGAATGATGAACTCATCCAGATTATTTAAATTTTTAGATGGATCGTTAAGAAGAACTAGCTAATGCGATTAGGGGAGTCAACGAGCGAGGTCGACTCACACCTTAGTTATCTTTAGAGAGAGTATCAACTGGTGAGTTAGCATTTATTATAGCATAGGCAGTTACCACTGCAGTCTTACAGTATTAAGAATGCAGCACACAGCTTATGGGGGCAAAAGATCTAGAGACCATAGTCAGTCTGTCATGACTAGAAATAACAAGTGTGTGAAGACACAAAAATCGCAACAACAAGCTCCTCAAGACCATAAAAGCCACGAAGGTAACAAATTGTGTAGAGAAACCCAAAAGCGTCAGGACCAACAAAACCGAGGTCCGAGTGAAGTCATGAAGAGGTGTTTCAAATGTGGAATGGACGAACATGAACGTCGAACTTGTCCAGATTAGTCTGGAAAGGAACTCCAACCCAACCTGCGAGAACTTTCTGGACTATGCTATAAGTGTGTACAAATGGGTCACAAGTGGAGGGATTGCCCTCAACCAAATGTCGTTTTTCATCAAGATACTCAACAAAGCTAAGGAGAGAGTGGAACTAAACAACTGGAACAAAACCAATCGAGCCGTAAAATGAAACAGTTTAGAGGTAGATGCTTTAATTGTGGCAGAATGGGTCACCGAAAGCAGGATTGCCCAGATAAGAGTAAGATACCCCAGAAGCAGGGACAGAAACAGCACGAATGTGTGTACGACGCCCAGCATGCTGGAACCCAACAGCCATCATCGGCCATTGATGGTACGTTTTTCCCTTCTAGTACTATTGGGCACATTTTATTTAATACTGGGGTGTCATACTATTTTATAGATACTCGTTTGGCACCGACCTTAGAATTTTTAGACATTACTAAAGTACGATGTCATGCGTAGACTCATCATTGGGGAAAGGGTCATTTATTTTCTGTATATGCCGATGTGTAGGTATATGGTTTGGTAGTTTGGTTTTACCTGCAGTCATACTAGTTTTAAGTCATACGTGAGCACGACGTCAATATTTGGCAAGGATTGGCTCACTATGCATAGAGCCATAATAAATTAATTCAGTAGGAGTATTACCTTTGTCATTGCGGGACAGGAGATGTTTGAGTGACGATGCCTCGCTCAGAAGGGGGATCTTCCACCTTTTTTTATTATTATATAAAGGAGGATACCTCTAAGGAGATTGTGATTCTCCTGGATCCGATTCCAGTCATTCGTGAGTTTTCGAATGCATTTCAGGTGATAAGTGGAGTAAGTATCGAGGTATTTTGGGGAGAGTGAAATCACACGTGCTAAAAATATTTTTTTCCGAAGCGAGTATAGGGGACAAGAGTATGGTGCCTAGTAAGGGACAACGATTAAAGTAGTTTTATTTTGGTTTAGGCAGGTGTGTCACGTCCGGGGACCATCTGCGCAGCCAAAACGATTGGCAAACTAGAAGTATGAGTTTTATCCTCGACGGATGAGGCGTGTTTTATTTGACCCGAGCGAGTCACTACTTCTTTGTTCGTTGCTAGATTATCATGTGAGACGAGTTTAATGCGTATAACTACAAACGATATTATTATGTGAATATTTTCCTAGTGTAGAGGTATTTCTTTTAGGTCTATCCACGGAGGATGAATGGGTGTATTGATAGTGTTATATACTTTATGGAGATTACTTGTTTTAGTGATGTGGTATATGAGTATGATATTTTCTTGGTTACAACTTTATAGTAATGGTTAGTATGATAGTAAGTAGTTATTGCGAGGCTATCGAAATGGTTGCACTAGTACAACATGTTTTGTTCTGGCGAGGCCTCACCTGCGAGAGGGTCGGACTCACACTTACATTATCTACTTTAGGGACTCGGAGAGGATAGTGTGCTTGAATATTCGATCCCGGTGTGTATAGAGACCTTGTTATTATGATATAGTATGTATTGGGTTTACTGTGGAGTGAATAGATTTATCTCATTATGATGTTTAGTGCTCAAGACTTAGTGACAGGAAGAGCACATTGATATATCTATCCTTTAGAGATGTGAGAGTTAAGAGTTGGACCCATATGTTTGGAGACAAGATTTTGAGATTCCCGAGCATATGTATTCGAGATTTATGGACTGTGATTACCAACAATATTGAATGATTGTACAATTGGCCAAATGTTCACTGTTAAGTATAATTACGGGAAGAGATATAACTTTTCTGTCAAGAGACGAAATAAATGGGTACATGCTATGGACGGAGGGCCTAACGGATTTTGATAACCGATAATGCTAGGTAGTAGTGTATCAGGGGGGGTTCCTTATTTTGATTTCGCTTTGCGAGACATCCTCTGCATGAAACTTAGCATAAGGTCAGAAATAGGGAGACGTTTGATCATTAGTCCATGAGTCTGGTACCCCGATCGAAATGGGATCAAGTAATTATATCTGTAAGTTAGAAGTTGAATTATGATTTAAGGCCAGTGGAGCCAGTTGTGTGGTATGAAAGCATTGAAAGTTTTGTTTTATCACCACAAGTTAAGGGGCGGAATGATGATAAGGAGAATTTAAAATTTTGATTTTTATGGTGATTGAGAGTACCCAAGTGTTGCAATCACGTTGCGAGCACTAGGGAAAATAAAGAATTGGGTATTAGGTGTGTAGCGCATGTGATGCTTACACTAGTATGCACCATTTATAGGGTATGTGAGCATCCTGGATATCTGATAATCAAATCGTCCGAGTTGAGGGGACGTGGGAATGGACGTGTGGAATATATGTTTGTGGGACTAGCATTACGACGTGGAAGTAGTAGAGTGGATTAAGCATCGCAAGAGGAACGATAAATCCATATATACGAGTACGAACAGAGTAGCACGCCGAATTTGGTTGAAAAGTTGTGGGAAACCATTTACAAAGGGGTATTCCTTGAGAAGGGTAGAATTTAACTATATGGAGAACACTCGGAGCGGAGTTGTAATTGGCCAAATGTGATAGCGACTTGCGCATACAAAGAGTGATGATGTTAGTATGGTATAAAAGATCCAGAAGTGCGCATCGTGGAGAAAAGTTCAGGGGTTAGAACTTTCGATATACACCAAGGAAGGAAGGGGAGTATTAAGTGTCACTTAATGTGAGAAATTTTAAGAAAAGTCGATGTTGAGCGGGACATTGTGAGTAGTCTCCGCCGGCACCACTCGTAGATAGAAATCGGTTAGAATAAGAGGATCGACCAAAAATTTGGTGGCTATCGATAACTACTATAATGAAAGAGACCGATAAGGTCGGTAAAGTTTCTTGGATGGGTTTCCAAATCCAAGACAAGATCAAGGGTTCATCCGAACAGGTGGGACGAGTCGCCCAAGAAGGAAATGATTGTTATTCCTTTAGGGTAATTAACAATAAATACAAGTGTGCCCCAGCCTTCCTTTGAAAGTAAGGGATGGAGCCATTACGTGGTCCTACACGACATTATTTTCTGAATCGGGATGTGATTTGTAAATCCCACCTTCAATATGGGATTTCAGGAAATAGTGGAGATAACGTTTCATTTTGAGTAGGAGGTATCTTCCATAGTCGAGGAGTAGGCGCACGGTACTTAACGATTAGTGTAGCCGCACGTAGGTAATCTTGTAATCTTGGTGATCATTTCATTTTCACAACGGATATAACTAGCAAGTGAAGTATAGTAGGGTAGAGCTCCGTGGAAACACTCGTACATGTTTGTCGTGAACGAGGTGCTTATTGAGGTTTGGTGTGGAAGAACCTTAACTATTCTCCTTCTGTATCGTTAGAGGTGAGCGGATAATCAGAATTTTTGATCGGTCGAGAATAGTCCAATGACTATGGTGGAATTCCACTACTGTTTAGGCGAACAATAGTGGTCAGATGTTCGTAGGCTTTCTCTCAGAATGGGAGTTTTGTGTTTAGATAAACCTGAGTAGTTATCATGTAGTGAGGTGCGGCCTCCTAATGATATTGAAATAATGGGAATTAATAATGTATAGGCGTGACTTATGCGAATGTTGTCGGATAGGAGCACAATGTGAAGTGTCTCCGATGAGAGTGTTAAACAAGCTTGTTGTGAGGCGGGGGCTATAGTGATTGAGCGCCTTACTATGTAAATAGTTTGTGGACTATAAGATATCCAGAACTGTTTTGCCAGATAGGCCTTATTTTCTGAATTGTGGGACAAAATTCTGTTATTAGGGGGGCACTATGTAATACCCCGTATTTTTATGGCTTTTAAATTTGGGGAATTATTAATTGAAATTGAGATATTAATTTAATATTAATTCGAAAATTTATTGCAAATGTTTACTAGCGTGACAAGAGTTAGTAATTATTTAAATTGTTGAATATTACTAGATGAGTAAAGTAATATATAAAATTTATGTTATAAAAATTTTCACGAGTAAATAAAATGACAATTATGGAAATTTAAGTCGGGACGCGCCTGTGTCGTGTCAGGACTAAATTATTATTATATAAAGTGAATAAATTATAATTCACTCGTATGGTCATTTTGAGTACGTCAATGTGTCCGGAAGGGCCGAGATAGTCAAAATAATGTACCCGGGGGATTAGTTTGGGTCTCGGGGCGTTTCTAGGCCTAATTAACACCCCGGGAAGGCGTTTTAGACATTTTACATTTTTGGGCATGAAAACCCACCAAATTTCTAAGAGTATATCAGATCATAGGAGTTGTCTTCTAGGGTTAGAACAACGAAAAATCTAAGGAACCATTGGAATGGAAGAGGAGAAGCTTTCCAAGGAGTTCTAGGCCAAGAACTCCACCGTTTGCATCGCCATCGTTGCCAAACTCCAGATTGTGCAACGAGGATCGCAACCACATCAATCTTGTCCACTAATATGATCCAAGAATTCCCAGGCAAGTATCTATCTTTCTCAATTCTTAGATAATGCCTCAATTCTATTAGTCTAAGATTGTTTAGAACTTGTTTCATGGAAGAAAGTGTAGTTTGGAGACTAAAATTCATATGTCATTGAAGAAGTAATCATATTATGGACATCTCATTTGCATGTAGAGGATAAACCACGAATTAGTATGGATTTAGATGTAAGAAATCTAGAACATAAAGGAAAGAATTGAAAGAAAAAGAGAAATTAGGGTTCTTGAAGACTAAACAAATTTTACCCCATTATATAGTTATAATTGATGAATTGAAACATATTTTACGTGGAGAATTATGTATTTTGGTGTATGGTACTGGTAATAACTTTTGCTGGGAGGTAAGGAATCAGATATGAAGTTTTGGTTGAGGTTGGAGAGGCAAACCCGTAACTGGATAAATGAAGTTTTCGCCATAACTGCTTGATCGATCGATCGACCTCCTTCCCTCGATCGATCGAGCCCACCTGGAAAACTGCACATCCCTCTTATAATGGTTTATTCCGATCGAAATGCGTAGTAACCCTTGAGTATTATTGTTAAAACATTTTGGGATATAAGTAGGACCATTAGGGTTTTAGTAAACCCCAATAAGTGGAAATTTAATATAAAATGAAATAAAGGGGTTAACGGAGAGTGATTTACCCATCTGAGATTATGCGAACGTTTAAATAAAAGATTGATACTCGTAAGAGAGTTAGACCAGAAGATAAGTGAGTGTACGTCTACTGAAATTATACTTAGAATACATCCAGAAAGGAGAAGTGAGTATGAAATGCATTATAAATGGAAACAAAAATGACGAGTTGTTATGCGTAATAATCGAGTAAAATGTGTTAATAACGGATAATTATGATTATGGGTCGTGAACACACCTAATTTAGGAATGTGGATATTTATATATATACGACTGTGTGATTGTGCATTTATTATATATATGTGTGTAAAAATCGTACCCGAGCTACTTACTATCACGGGGGTTTCCGCGCTGGGACAGTTTTATCTCGATTGGACATTTATAGGGGATAACGACTTGTACCCTAGAAGTTAGTATCCTTGATTACAGGCTATCTGAGTTATAGTCATATGGTCCTAAGAGATGTGTGGGTATGTGCTGACCTCTTAGGACTGGGAACTATGCTTCGCCTCCAATTGCTTGTGTTTTGTGTTAATACAGTTCGAGAGTGATTCTGAACTAGTATTTCCCTTAGTTTGTGTGATACGGGGACTTGATTGCAGAGTATGCCAGCACCTTAGATCTTATGTGAGGTTTCGTTATTATATATATTAATGTGTGATAATATATATACGTATATTTACATGGGAACTTTATACTGTGCGTATAAGTATATAAGAAATGAATAAATGCTTAAACTTTATTATAAGTGGCCGGGAATTTTATAATTGTAATGAGTTGCCTTAAATAACGTAAGGAATCTTGAAGAGAATGATTTCCTAAAGTAAATATCATAATTTCGCGTTTCACGTGATAAATCATTATGGAGAATAAGATAGTGAAATTAATGGGATTTATTAGTGCGGTAGGTGTACACACTAGATGAGAGGTGAGAAATCTCAAGAGTGTTGCATACTAACATGGTTGTTGCATTAGCAGGTAAGCATTTTAAATACTTGCTAAACTAATTTTAATTTGTCTTACACTCGGGCTCTGACCCGTTTCTTGTTATCTCTTTCTCTTGTATATATATATATGTATATATCTTAGGTGTCCAGCCACAGGGGCATCTTGCGTAGATTCTTTGGACCGAACGCGCTGCAGCTTATGTGGGAGATGTAGGACATTACTTAGACGACCTCGATGTTGAATCTACTCTCATTCTAGTTATGATTAGTTAGGGCATGTGTCGCCCATTTCCTTATTCAGTTGGATTTGTCAGAGATTATGTTTATTTATCTTTAGCATTTTTACTCTTTGGGATTTAATTGCTGTCGGGATTGTTTTTCCTTTGTAGTTTTAAAGTTGGTATTGAATTATCTGAATGATTAAATTCATGGGTGTTTATTTCCAGTCTTAGTAATTGTGTGATTCTTACACTGTTACGTAATAAAGGAACTTCTTAATTGGATTTAATAAATGGAGATTTTGATTTAAATTGTTCTGTCACTTAGCTTAATTATTTCAATTAGAAAGTTTAAATTGCGACAGTGATGCTAAGAATGAACCAACCGTTCACCTTGATTTTAATTTAATAAAGGACTGATCACCCGGTATTTAATTAGGCGGGGTGTCACATTAAATGGCCCCCCACACCACCCCCGAGGCAACTCAGTCATCAATGCCTGTGAAAGACGTCCCTCATACTTTATGTCACAAATATTGAATACCTGATGCACTAGTTGTCTTCACGTCATAAACATTAAATGCCAAGACAGGCCTTTTGCCTAACCACTGTGTGTTCGGGGGCTGTTATCACAGAGGTGGCTCACCAACTGTCTGATAGCCCCAAATACAACAATAGTTTGCTCAAGTGCATGTGTAACATTGCCTAGCTGGTTAGTGACGCCAGATAAAGTGGATATGACACTAAGTAGAGGGTTGTTTGGATCACAACTCAAGGCGCGATGGAACTCAAGGCTTCTCCCCTCGAGGTTCCACGGTTAGGGTCCTTCGGTATTTTACGAGGTGTATCTAAAATGGTCAGGACAATCCCCAACGGTGACTCACTTCTCAATCCTCCAAACCAAGTCCTTCTAAAGTTCCCATGGTGAGGTCATTCGATAGAGCATGAAAGCTTTCCCAGGCCCTGCCAAGCCTGGTCTCTCACAAGTACCGTTTGACCTCACACTAAAACTCATTATTGTTCTAGTTACATCATTGCAAACGTTATAGCTTATAATTAATATTAAAAAAGATACAATATGACTAACACAACAAGCTAAAGTATGAGTAACCACGTTGAGCTGCCATGCTGGGCTGCCTCAATTTCTTAATCCCAAACATTATTGCTAATGGGTAAATTATCCCTAATCTCAGGATTACCTTCAAGCCCCCTCTACATTTGCCCCTTCGTGGAGAACAAAATTACCCCAAACTGAAAAAGTTAAAAATGCCGAATCAAAGTATCAAAATTCTTAAAAATATTTATATGTAAATAATTATCATCATATTCTTTCTGTTATTCATAAATAAGTTATTTATTTCTCAGCTAAAAATATTTCCCAATTTTTTTATTTTCTCTCATATTTTCTCTTTTAATTCTCTTGAATTCTCTAACTAAGAGATGTGTAAAACCCACAAATCCTAACATATGCATATAAATTAGTAGCTAGATTCAAAATAATCGACCTATTTTTAAAAATACGTTATTAATTGTTCTCCGCTCTTCCTCCTTTTATTTTCACATTAAACCCTTTAAATTTGTACATATATGCCCCCATTAAGTGGGTTAACAATCAACCAACTAATATTCTTCATGGTTTAATTTTTACTATTTTTAATTAGAATAAATATATAAAATACATGTAAAAGTTTGACCAATATAAGTCCCCAAAATTCCCTCACTTAATTTATCTCAATTTTATAATATAGTCCCATAAATTACCACACTAACCCTTACTAATGACAAAATAACTAATATACATATAATTTATTTTTTCACATTTTATTATTAAAAATAACTTATAATTTATCCAAATTATATGGTAGCATTGCCCATACCATAAAGTAAAATAAATAATGATGTCAATTGGTTTTAACTTGTCACAAGTTAACTAGTTTAAAAAAATAATCACATAAAAATTTAATAAATTTCATATAAATTTTATTTAATTAAAATAAGTTCGTTGTGACACTGAGCCTATTTAAATAACGGGTGGCTAGACCTCTATTAAAATAAAACAAGAATCTCAGACTGGTTCATTCTTAGCATCTCTGTCGAAAATCAAATTAATTACTAATAACTTATTAAGCCCAGTGTCAAATTTTAAAAACTTATTAACTTTCCCTTTAATAAAACTTTCCATCGTACAACAAACCATTACAAAAAATACAAGTGCACATTCACCGTGCAAATGAAACAAATGTTGAGATATAAGATAATAAATTTATCGAAAAACTCTCGCTAAATCCCAATACAATAGTCCGACTGAAACTGAGATAAAGTAAAAATTGTCCAATAATGGAAAATATGACCTCGATAAATAATCGAAATGAAATCCCAACTAGAAAGCAAGGATAGATGCATCTAGTCGAGGCCTGCAGTCATCCACAACTGTTGTAGCATCGTCTGACCAGAAAGATAGCTACGCCTGACATCCCTATGGCTGGGCACCTGAAATATTTTTAAAATATTTTTGATAAGGGTCATAAACCAAAACCATTTGAAAATATTTTGCAAGTATTTAAAATGAAAGAATGCAAATGCAGTATAATCGTTTATAAGCTATATCATTATAATTCTCAATTACAATCTTATCATTGATCGATTCACATAACCTTATACTAGTTATCCTTTCAATGTTCATATATTCATTTAAGTCACACATATATATTTAACACTCTTATATAGGTATATACATGTCATATGCCACACACACACACACACACACACACACACACACATATATATATATATATATATATATATATATATATATATATATATATATATATATATATATACGTATAACCACATTCCCAGAGCTAAGACCTCGCGAATGCATTCCCTACCATGCTATCAGGCTCCAGGTACATCATGTACCATTCCTGGGTCACCGGGTTGGAATCTCACCTCCGAACCCTAATCGTAAACACATAACTACAGGTGGTCATAGACATACATCCATGGGTCATAACCATACCATATTACCCCACTTGACTCTAAACTCACACACAAGGGTCATGCAATAGTCATATGACTTGGGGAACCGACCCAACACCTGCTTATCGGGCCAGCGTGGGTCGTTCACTACGTGTAACCTCCAACGATAGCATCCATTAAGTAGGTATGTTCACATATATCAATCACATGTATATATATATATATATATATATATATATATATATATATATATATATATATAATCGCCTAAAGATGCATAAATAACTCGTATCATTAGCCCACGATTCCCAAGTCTATCCCTGGCTTCCGAATATTGAACTATTCACTTACCTATAATAATTTCATAAATATCATAATTCTGGCCACTAAGTCATTCTACTCCAACCCATATCCTAACTATTTTCAAAATCCCAATTCAATTCCATAAATAATATCCCGAGTGTCATTCACCCTAAAACACCCATATTACTATACTTGGATTTAATTCTCGACTAACCCATGATAAATATAATCTTTCCCATATTTTTCCAAATGTCCTAAGTCCCACATTGAACTCTCAAAATCAAATCGCAACCTAAATGATCCATGAAAAACCCAAAAAACCAAAGGTGGTCAAACATTAGGACCAAACCAGTTTGCCTCCCTAAGCGGAACCAGTTCTCCTTGGGGGAAAATCAATTCGTACACAGCAACGAATCAGTTAAATTCTGGGTAGAGTTCGACTTCAATTTTTACAGAAATCCTCAATTTTCGTTACACCATATGAATAACAATCCTCCTTCAAACCCAAAATAACATCTTCCTATCAATTGTAAACGTAATGATACACGTTTTTATGTCTGAATTCATTCGATAATATATTAATACATGGGATTCAACACAGTTTATAAACAATCAATTCACTTCTTAATTTTAATTCATGATTACATCAATTCCCACCTTTAACCATTAAAGATTACATATTTTTAATATGAATCATCCCAGATTTACTATGGGATTATAACCCAATTATTTCTCTATAAATTCATTCCCCAAAATCACATTTTACATGTGAATCCCATCCCAAAATTCGTATTCCATTCATGATTACACCAACTTTGATATGAAATATTGAAACAACATAACACATCAAATAAAGATAAACATTTTCCTTTAGATTGTTGGGATTCTGATTTCCCCTCTATGAATCTTCGTTTCATAAGAGTTTTATGCTCGAAATTACCCCAATTCTCTTCCCAGATAATCTTTTTCTCTTTATCTTTGGTTCTTCCTTCTCTTTTCTATTCTATCTCAACTCTAACTTTTGGGGGGATGGGGTAATGGTTGCCCACTCCATCCCCCTTGCGAGATATAAGCCCAATCCCGAAATTAGGTTCAGTGATATGCGCAAAATGACCCAAACGCCTCTATACGGGTCCCATTTAGCCTACAAAGTCCTCAAAATCTGAAATAACCATCTGAGTCACGTGACATAATTTTCGATCTCATTCCCAATAGGTTCCCACATGCGCATCTCAAATGAGATATTGTTAAACCCTTCAATTTTACTCACATATGACGTAATGTAAATTAACACGTTTTCATTTACTTTTCCCACAAATAATTATAATAAGACATAAATATTAATCCAAATATTCACAAATTAGCATTAATTCAATTCACTATATTTGTTGAATTAATTAAATTATGAGCACACGTGTAATTTAAAATGCTATAAATAAGCGCTAAAAAATACATGGAGTTACATACTCCCCCTTATAACGGAATTTCATCGCCAAAATTCAGATATAACTGGTACCAAAAGCTCCAGATGCTTATTCCACATGGCTTCTTCACGTTCCCAACTCACCTCACGATAACATTGTGGTTCCCTCACTATACAACCACTACGGTACCATCTTGACTGAATGCCTACCCACTACAATATAAAACTAGCGACAAATCTCTTCAAATAATTTTATGCCAATGTACTACGTCATTCCTAAGGTCTCTCCTTGATGAAGTCATATGAAACACATCGTGAATACGCTGTAAATGCTCCAATAAGATGTGCCTATACACCACACGCTCTATCATCTCCATAATGAAGAAAGGCCCCACATTCCAAGGTGCCATCATACCTTATTCCCAATTGTATAATTCCCTTTATGGGAGACACCTGTAATAACATCTAACCACTCATGTGAGACTTCAATAATTCTTCGGTTCGCGATGACATAACTCCTACGACGCTTCTGAACTATCCAAAAATAAAATTTTAATTAACTAAATCCTTGTCAACAGACCCTGAATCACGTCCAGTCTGAGAAGCTTGTTATCCCCCACCTCTATCCAAACAGAGGGCATACAGCAAGGTCTCCCGTACAAAGACTCAAAAGACGTCATTCCAAAAATAAACTGGTACGGGTTATTACACGTAACTCTTCTAATGGTAATTACTCATCTTAACTACCCTAAAATTAAGAATATGCATCCCTCGCATATCTTCCAACATTAGTCACCCCTACCGTCTACCCATCTGTCTACGGGTTATACTCCTTGCTCAAACGCAAATTCGTCCCCATTTCCTCCTGATACCCTACCAGAGCTGGGACACAAGGACCTTATCTTGATCCACAACCATATTGGGCTACACCTCATGCCAACTCATTCTATTTTTGTAGTAAAATATTAGGCACGATGCTCGTTGGTTTAACTCACCCAAATTAATAATTACCTCTTCATTATGGTCAACCAATCCCGAAAACATATAGGAAAATCTTTACCTCTCCATGATGTCGGTAACCCAACAATGAACTCCATCGGTCTACTTATCCACTCCATCACTGGACTCACCAAGTATAAGAAAACTATAGTTGATCGCCTAGGACTAACCTTTTCTCTTTAACGAGTGGTTCACCTGAAGACAAACTTTGCTACATATCCCTCCACACTAATCCATAAGTTTTGCATCCCAGATTATGTAGTACATCTTACTTCCCTTCCTGGGGTATACCTAATAAACGTGACCCATTCATCTGTTCCAAAGTCGCGCACTTCTAGGATCATTCCCATTTGGTAAAATCAACATCCTATTTATACACAAGCCACCATAATAATTTGACTGAGTACGACTCCACTCTACTTCCCAAAACTATTGGATCCTCCCTTGGAAAGAGAGATAGCTTGCATTCATTTTCACCATCCCTTAACCCATCTCGGGTGTGATGGTTCTTCTTATTGTATATGTACAGAATATCTTCTTCCTCTAATGAAGTTCAATCCATATTATTATTCTGATCTTTCAGTCCATCTTACTATTTCAATTCTTCTTCAAATTGCTTTATAGCTATACAGCTCAACACATTTATTTCCACGTTCCACTATCTCGGACGATACTGAAAATTCAACTAACCAGGGCACCCATACAACCTATACCCCATGTATATCTACACAAATATCACATATGTAACATACATATATTAAACTCAACCCCACATGCTCAGTATGGCTATATAGTAAGGGTAGATACGATTACCCCACTAATGCCGGGGTTTCCCTGTTGGCCATGTCGAGGTTTCCCTACTTTATGGCCCTGGTGGCATCAGTTTTGATGACCACCCCCATTATTACCTTGGCCCTGTTGGCCCTGTGAAACACGGTGCTGGCCCTGCTGGCCATGCCTAGATCCACTGTCACCCAGTCGAAATCCCTTCGATCTGAATCTCTTAGATTGGTCCCCTTGTTGGGTATCCCCTGTAATGCCCCGCTAGCACTATTATATCCAGTCTTGCCCTGCTGGCTAGACTTTATAACTCTCTTAGCTACCTTCATATGGATGTGATGATCTGGACAGTGTAAAAGTGCGGCATTGAATACATCAACATAAGTCATTAATGTCGAATTACTTAACAAGTGTTGTCGAATCCTCCAGTTGAGTCCATCTGTAAACATCAACATCTTTTCTATTCAGTGTTCAACCCTATGATCGTACTAGAGATTTTTCGAAAATGCATCTTATAGAGGACTGGGTAGATGTCGATGGTTGATTGGCATTGTTTCATATGCAACACTGAATCAGTTTTACCATCATACTTCGAAGTTACCGTAAGTGGATTCAAGTTAGTTGGCATGGAATAATCCATAATAAAATTCATGAATGAAGATCCTTTCATGAAACCTCTTTGTAAGGGATTATTCAATTTGTTCATTTGTCCCAAACGATCCTCCAGTCAATATATCAAGGCCTTCTAGGGCTAGTCATCCAGGTCAGCCTTAATAATAACATTTTTGGCTGCTTAGCCACTATTTTGTGTTGAGATCTCTTCCTTGAAAGTTTGCTCAGTATGTACTAACCCTCGTACGCTTGTACCTAAATTTATTGGATTTTCTCGATGCTCTATGGATCCTCTGGGCCCTCTGTGATACCGTCATCTCACAACTCAAAAACCAAGTCGATCAAATGTGGAGCATATGCTTAGTATCTCTAAAACACTTGCCCTAGGTGATTTAACCAGTCAATTTTTCATCGAGAGTCTCTAGATGTACTTCCTTAATTTTGTGAACCTAAATTCGTCCAAATAGGATTTTACAAAGCCCGTTCGCAGTAGGTCAATCGCCTATCTTTGTAGGGTGGAGGGGGAAACATCTAACCTCTCCTGTTAGAGGGTTCTCTCCCATCCGGGGGGATAAAATATGCTCCATGCTTATTTTGATCAGTTTGGAGTGTATGCGTCAGTGGTTCCTACATTACCTCTTGGCCTTTGGCTATGCTCATCATAATTCCTTGTAGATCCCTCACCCAATAGGGGTAGAAGGAGGAATTATTTTATTCTCCCGACTACTTTCTTCAATGTCTCTAATTTCTAGACTTGACAAGTGTCTAGACGGACATGGCTTTGTGAATGAGAGATGGTAGGAAACAATAAAGGTCTTGTCTAGAAGTTTCCCACAAACGGCGTTAATCTGTTATCGTCGAAAAATGGTATAAGGATTTCATGGGTCTTAGCTTATTAATACCAATAAGAAACTTTAACAAATAAGGAGATTACCGAGAGGTGTGCACATTCTCATATCTGACCCACACATTTATTTGGTAACATTAATTTCTTGTAGTGGGCCAGCGAGCTGACCAGAAGAACACTGAGCCAACCAAAGGGATGACGTGTCGACCATGTCTTGTGATCATTTTCTATGATAATTGTAAAAATACCATTGATCCATGCTCCATTACGGATTTACAGTATAACAATAATTTTAATTCTTTTCTTGTAGTGGAATAAAAAACTACCAGATTGGGAGAATGTTAAGGTAATAGAATTCTACTAAAATTCTCTTAACACATATTTTTTTAATATTTTAACATTTATAAAATCTTCAACATCCATGTTCTTAAGGTCCAAATCTGCCAGGGATAGTTGAATGTGGTTTCTATTTCTTTAAATTCATGAGGAAGCTAATGGAACACCCATCTAAATCTACAAAAATAAAGGTTATACGATTCTAAATATTATTTTTCTTCCCCTTTGATTACTTTGGGCTAAGTACAATACAAATTTTTCATAGACCTATTCATGCGAAGGAGTTAAATGGGAAAGTGGCATATGATACTTATTTTAATACTCATGAATTTTTAAAATAAAAATACTTAAAATGTGTGGAAAATTGAACCTTTTAAAAAAAATTCCATTCATCATCAACCATTTAACTTAAGGAAGCATACAATGACATAACCAATTTGAAATTATGATAAAAATACAAAATTCTTTTCTCATCAATAATCAAAGTCCTTTTTTTACAAACTTAGAGAAAAAATTAAATATGTAACTATCACTTATTATAATAAATGTAATAAATAGAACTATTGCTTTCTAAGAAAAATAAAGTTCATAAAACTTTTACAATATCCCATGTGTCTTAAAATATCTTTAAGGAATCCAACATATGAATAAACCTTAAACACATATATAAAACTATGTGGGGGTGTTGAGCCGCCAACTCAATAGCTCGTATAATTATTTCCAATGCAGTAAACTTAATCGTGCATGCACATATACCAAGTGTATTTAATATGAAACCATTCTAAGATCCTAAAGAATAATCAATCTTATTTACTCACAAGTCTATACACAAATCTCAAGCCTATATATGAAATTGTCGACTTACTTCCCACGAGACGATGTGTACTCTCGTTATACTTTCTTGTCAATTATTATTTGAACAATCCATGGCCCAAAAGTAAGAAACATACTTACAAATTTACGGTACGAAAATACTGCTCATCTCCTGAACATAAAAATCTTGACATAACTTCCAAACTTGGCAGAATCACAAACCGAACCCATGGCCTAGTTCACTCAATAAAAGACAAAATCGTGGTCCGAAAGCACACCCTGTATCGTGAGTTATTTATCTAAGGGATGCCTATGCATCCTTTAATAATTTCAACAATAAAAATATGATCATTTTTCCTATTTAATCCACATATATATCAATTTTAGTCTAAATTGTCTACCCAAATTCTAATCACAAACATGCTCGTAAATCAATTATATTTAAGTTAACCCCACTACAAGACATGAAAACAAGTTATACAACATGAGTGCAATAAAATGAATTATATGTAAAAAGTATACAAATAAGACTCACAAGTAGCGTGTATCACACATACAAACATGGGTGAATATGAATACTACACAAGTAAACCATGAGAGAACGAAATTAAATCGTAAAAGTAAAAACTGTTGAATCAAAGCGCCAAAAAGCTTTCAAATCTCTACTTTTAAATGATTTTGATCATATTCTTCCTCCTATTTAGAAAATAAGTCATTTTATTTTTCATCTAAAAATATCTCTCAAGTTCTTTTTATTTTCTCTTAACTCTCTCAGTTCTCTAGAATTATGTCACTAAAAGGTGTCTAAGGCCGACAACTCTAAAACACTTTTCTATATTAGTAGATAGGTTTAAAATAACCCTAATCCATTTAAAAAATTTAAGACTTGTGCCCCGCTCTTCCTCCCTTCAATTTCCCATTCAACCCTTCAAATTCCATCATAAATGCCTCATTAAGTGGGCTAAAACCTCATCGATGAACTAATATTTTTCCCAAATTAAATTTTATGATTTTTAATAAAAATAATATTTTAAAATACATGTAAAAGTAGAAAAAATATGAGTCCCATCATCTTTCTCACTTAATTTCTCTTGATTTTATACTAATGAAAAAAAAATTGATATCCATTTAATTTTCTTCTCAATTCATTATTAAAAATAACTTCTAATAAATTATAATTTTTTAGCATATTTAATACTAAAAAAAGAAAAAATAAATGGTGTCCGCTTGTTTTAGACTGTTGCGTGGTAACTAGTTTAAAAATATTAATCAAATCAAAATTTAATAAATTTCACATTATTTTTTAATTAAAATAAGTTCATATAAATATATTTCACACTTGATTCATTTAATGCGCATGTTATTTAAATAATTGCATTAAAATTCATAAAATTTCCGATAATTAGTTTCTAATTCACAAATTCAATTTGAAAATAATTATGACAATTCATCTAATAAAATTTTAAATTAGATCCTAAAAATTTGGGGAATTACACTTATGAGATCAATAAACTTTAACACGAGCTCATTGAGTTCATTAAAAAATATATCATTGGAGTTGTTTCTAGTGATCTCGTGTTGCGTTTTTAAAACATTGAAATGGATGATAGGTAAGAATAGTTGTGGTTTAATTCAAGTTTGGAATTAAATCTTATTGAACTCAACCTTGTTCACATCATAAAAGTTTGGAGATTAAGTGCATTTTCAATTACATGGAATATCTTATGGCTAATAAAATGAAAGTACTCATTAAATCACATGAACATGACACTACATGACACAAATTAGTAATATGCACGAGTTTATTAGTAATATGCGTGATCGAGTGCAAAAAGCGCGCGCGTGTAAGGTGCGCGGTCATTATTTTCGTTTCGCCTACTCAATACAAAGAAACCTAAATTACTACTACACTTGCGAGGCAAGCAAAGCGGTAAGTCGGGTATCAAGAATCCACCAGGACGAGTTGCTAGAATTTATATGATTCAATATTCCAAAATAAAAGTGCAAAAGGTGGTTACAAATTAAAAAGGAAAAGATGCATAAAAGGGAAATATTAATCTAGGCGAGTGTATTGAAACTAGATTAACAAAGCAAGTAAAACTATAGGTTGTGTCGAATATCCCTCACCCGAATTAATTTGTATAAAATGGATACATGGGTCGATGAGTTATTTAGGACGCATCTCGTTTCGACAGTTAATTGAATCAAGCGTTGTCACGCCCCTAAATCCATATAAAAAGCCTAATAAGATTTCGGCGTCAACAAATATCCCAGAAATTGTGCACACAAGGTCGTAAGCATGGGACATACATGATATGCCCCATCAAATCTCCTAGGTGCAATAACTAGGACAACGCACCTGAAATAGACCTATAAACACCGTCACCAAAGCCAAGCAACGCGTCAACCCGAGTGAGTTCAATTCAAACACAACCTAATTTAAATTAGCTAGAAAGCATATTAAAAACGCGATAAATAAATGCAGTAAATAAACACGGTAAATCTAACTAGAAAGCAAGTAAATCAAAGCATGCAAACTATTTAGGAAAGAATGTAAATCTAATTAATCAAAGCAATAATTAATGGAAAACAACTATATTAATGGAGAGGAAGATGAATAGTGCAACTTACAACCCAATTGGGTGTCAAACCAAGAAGAATCAAAGATGAACTCTCACCCTCCAAACCCTAACCTAAACTATTCTAAAGCTTCATTCTATCTCTTAATATCTGAATATTACGACAAAAATACTTTATATAGTAAGTGGGAAAAAGTAAAGAAAAGAAAAGGAAAAAGAAAACATAAGGCAAAATATCTTATAAAAACAGGGGATCGATCGATCGACCCCTTTGGTCGATCGATCGATCGATCCTTTTTATCGATCGATTGATCAAGCAGGTATCAGCCAAGGCAACAAACTACATTGATGTTTTCTCCTCTTCTTCTCCTCTTTTGGTTTCATTATTTTTCCTTTCGCTAAAAGTCTCGTAACTTCTTCCTTCTGAATCGGAATCGCGCACCATTTGTGGCCACGCGAAGCTTGCGAGGAGGGGTACAACTTCTGTGAGATGTCGGCCAGTGACCAAACTATTAATTGACCACATTGCCCTTGAATGTACGATTGCGTACGAAACTTGAGTGGAATGCATCCGAAGTCCATTCTTAGTACCTAAATAACTACAAAAGCCCAATTATACCTCATATAGCATGTTAACAATATAAACTGAGGTTGTCTAGTTAACGAGCTTAAATGTAGAGATTAAGGCACCCAAGGGGGCTAAAATGCGTCGGTTCGGAGGATTAAATATGCAATATTTGCGTATGATCAATGCGCTCCAACTTTGGTGTCATGTTCGTACAAAACTTTTTTTATACGAACACTACACTACTAACCTTGTGTCTATTTTGGGACATTGTTATCTTTATTTTTGCATTTTTATTAGTAATATGGGCTATAATTTTAATTTTTTAATTCCTAGAGAGGAATTATCAGTTTGGAAAGAGAGACAATCACATATGATTGATGTTGACATTGGGAGATTGTTGCATACATGCTTGATAATAGACAAACACATAGGATCAAGGCTTAGTTTTGAATACCTTAATTTTTGTGAATGGTGTACATACTAGATATGACCATTTTTTTGGATTGTAGGAACATCGGTTAATGTTGTGCATTTCTAATAATTTTGGAAAGACTTGTGGTAACATTATTATATTTTAGTTTGATATTGGAATGTTTGGATTGTAAAGTCATATCCGACAGAATTAAGTATGCCGTATACCGCTACAACCATCGAAGATGTTCAAGATAAAATATGCAATGAAACGGTCCAAATATCAACCTTCGTCGACAATGAAGCCTCCACAAAGTGAATTGGTTAAAGTTGTGTTTTTAATTCCTTAATATTTCACTTTGTACATTGGGATATTTTTCACAAAATATTTTCTAAGTTTTGGAGCGGAGCTTTAAATGTTTTTTGTCAAAAATTAATTTTTCGGAGTGATTGACGCGGTACAATTTCTGAAAGGATAAACAAAAAAAATATTATTTTATGGGTCTCATTCGAACGACGCCGTATATCATTCAAACGACATGCTATCTCGCGCGATACTTCAAACGACAGCGTATGTAGGTCTAACGACAACGTGTGTCACTCGAACGACCCGCCACCTTAAGTTTCCTATTTAAGTAATACCTCAACTTTGTTTTTGATAATAAATATGTACGTGTTTATATCCCGCAAACAGTGCAAAATCAGTAGAACCTTTTCGCTTATTCTTTTAGAGTTTAATCTCTCTTGTTTTCAATTCACAAAATCCTAATTATTCATGTGAATTGTTTTGTAGTTTGAGAACACACTTTGATGGTGTTCATACTTTTGTGGAGAGTATATTTACATCATATCGTTGTGTATCATTCAGGTTCGCTTCGTGTGGATCTTTGCTGAGATAGGACTGGGGTTCTTGTGGATTGTTGCGAGTAATTCATTGCTAATGATGTCAATCGACTCCAGTGCATATTCGTGTATCAACCAACTATAACCGTGTAAGTTGCAATTTCAATTATAGTGAAATAAAAAGGTTTTGCCCTTGGGGGATTTTTCATAAAATTTGTATCGCATATTTTAATTATGTTGGTTTGACACTACACGCACGTAGCTAGTTGATGTTAAGGGATGAATTATTTTGATTCATAAATTGACTTTAATTAAATAAGTTTGTGATTGGAATTCGCGCATCTAATCGAATATTTATCACACGTAGCTTTTACATATTGGTATCAGAGCAGGTTACGCTCATTTATCGTGTATTGCTATTTTTCGCAAAATTGTGTGATATAGATTTTTTTTGAAAAATTATATTTTTAAAATTATCGCAAGGTTTCTAAGAGAAAACTTATATAATCGCTTGCCAATTTTTGACGAGTCTAATTATGCTTATTGGAAAACCCGAATGAAATCCCTTTAAAAGCAATCAATGAAACAGTTTGAGTCATTTATGAAAGAGATTGGAATCCTCCCACAGTCATTGCGAATAATGTCACTAATTTAAAACTTGTGTCAGACTGGACAGAGGAAGAGTTTAGGTGGAGCACTTACAATTCACGAGGGTTTAGTGCAATTTCCAAACACGTCAGCCCTGACGAGTTTCGACGTATTATGACGTGCACTAGGTGTAAAGAAGCGTGGGATATTCTGCAACTCACCCACGAAGGCACTAATGTGGACAAAGAGTTAAAATTCAAAAATCTACTACTCAATTTGAAACGATCACTATGTTAGAGACTGAGTGTTTTGACGAGTTTTATGCACGTTTGTCTGATATTGTCAACACTAGTTTTAATCTTGATTAGCCTATACCTGATGCACGAGTGGTAAAAAAGATGTTAAGAGCGCTCCCTAAATGTTTTATCTCAAAAGTTACTATTTTAAATACCATAGAAAATTTGAGTTGTCTGAAACTAGAAGAGTTGGTAGAAGACGTACGAAATTGACATGTTCCCCAACACCGTCAAACCTAAGGATAGAGGGAAGGCGCTTAAAGCCCAAACTAGGAAGGGAAAGGAACTGTCCATAAAAAATAAAGTTAGTTTTTATGAGTCAGAGCCTTAGGACGAGTCTAATTTTGACATGGCCCTGCTTGCAAAGAATTTCGAAAACTTTTTCCATTTTTCGAAACAAAAAATTTCAAATAAAAAGTTTTCGAACAAAAACAAAAAGAATGACACGACCAAAGAAAATGATGAGAAAGGGAATGAGGGGGAAGAAAATTTTGAAAATTGGAAATGTTTTGAGTGTGAGAGGAGAGAAAATAAGTCGTTTGAGTGTCCCACTAGGCTTACAAGAGAGGGCAAGAAAGTTTTCATGCTAGCGACCGTGAGAGATAGTGAGGAAGATGTGAATGATTCTGAGGATGAGTCTTCACAAGTAAAGTGTATTGACTTTTTATCCAGTCACGAGAGCACACCCACTTTGTCCCACAACGATAAGGACACTTGTGCATGTGAGACCCCTGAGGAGGATTTGAGTGGTTATAGCAAATCTAAGAGCGAGTATGAAAGTGGAGATCAAAGTGAGCTCCAGATTGCATTTAGAGAATTATACGCTGAGACCTTAAAGACTAAGAAATTGAATATGAAGTTAGATCTTAAGGTGAGAGATTTGGAGAAAGAGTTTGAAAGTTTGAGAGGTTTTGAGGCTATGGTGAGTCAACTTGAGAAGGTGAATATTAGTTTGAGTGAGCAGTTGATCATCGTGAATAAGGAAAAAAGTTAACTTATTGCTCGTCTATCATAATTAGAGAAAGATATTAAGCACGCCCTGTAGGCTAAAGTCACTATGGAGAACGCATCTAATAAGGTTAGAAAGATGGTTCTCAATCCCATTTTGGTTAGTGGTGAGAGTATATGAATAAGTCATGACGATGCATCCGCTTCTTTTATTGTGCTCGAGCCGGTTCCTACTTTAGTATTAGATCCACAAGACTCTCAACCCGACCCACCTAGGCATCCCATACCGGTTAGGAGAGCGCGTATGATACATTTTGAGAGGGGTTTACCTAGGCCGAATTATGTTGCTCCCATTGTAAAAAGAGTGGACATCTTAGGGAATTTTGTTTTAAGTTGGGTAATGTGTCACGATTTTCTTCTGCACATGTTTGTAAACATGCACCCACTCATGATACTTTGCTTGCACATAATGATAGAGAGTTTACACATCTTCGTGAGAAATTAAAATTTTTGTTCAAGACTTCACATGACTTGATGGAGTTGTTTCAAAAGATGTCACTGTCTTTGGAAAACTATACCGCACCTAATGGATGAGGTTTATACTTTTTGCTAGGATAGGATGATTTACATGATGACACTTTTGCCTATTTCTAGTATGTATCATTTTGTAGTTTACATTGTCTTCTTATTTTTTTCTATTGTTTTAGCATTGTTCTAGATCTGTTTGCCCATTCCAGGAACTGTTTTAAAAAAATTCTTTCACTGGTCAAATCTGCATATATTTCTAGGTGAAACTGTGAAAGTTGGCTTTCTCGTTCGAGCGAGATCAGTTCTCGTTCAAGAGAGATCACATGTCATGCGAAGTTGTCATTCTAACGACATGCATTTTCGTTCGAGCGACATTGAGTTTCGTTTAAATGACCTATCTAATTTTTTGGATTTATCTATTTTAGTACTCTAGTTCATATTTCTATATTATTTGGTTTTGTTGGGTTGATTCTGAAAAGTGTTCAAAAAATACAAAAAGATTTTCATTTGTTTTGAGAAAATTTAAAAAAAAAATACAAAAAATGTTTTGTATTTTGTTTGCACAATATAAGAATGGTCACTTAGGATGACCGAGTCACAATTTCATTCCATATCCATGTGACTATTTGATAGTGTTTTGAGACAATATGTTGTGTCATTCATGTTCTTTACAAAGTTTGGAGTCTTTGGGATGATATATAGTGTTGCTACCTACATGTTTGACTATTTTGTCCTTTATTACACACATGCATGAATTTGTTTGACTTTTGTGCTTATCTATCACATGTTAGTTGAGTGTTTCCATCTCAATTATGTCTATACAATGAACCAAATGCGATAAAACTTGAAAAAAGTAGTGCATGTTATAAACCGTTTGTGTGATTTATTTTGAAAAACAGAAAAGGGCTGCGAAAGTTATTTCATTTTTTCCTTTACGATAAATCCACCATTTAAATGGACCTAAAAAATTGACGAATTGAAAATTATCGGGGTCCAATGAGGTTTAAAAGAATTCTGCGGGTCGAAGGCAATTCTGAGGGTTTAAGTTTGAGCAACTAATTCTGGGGCCCGAGGTCAATTCTGAGTACCTTAAGTTGTACAGATAACTTTTACGGGTCTAGGAAAATTCTGAGGGCTCAAGTAAGAGCGAATATTTCGGCAAGTCCAAGATAATTCTAAGGGCTTAAGTAGAGGTGACAAATTCTACACGTCGAGGCCAATTCTGAAGGCTTAAGTTGTAATGATCAGTTCTGAGGACCGAGGTCAATTCTGAGGACCTTAAGTAGCAGTGACCAATTATGTGGGTCAAGACCAATTCTGAGGACTTAAGTAACAAATTTTTACGGTCAAATCTAACTCTGAGGGCTTAAGGTGGGAGTGGCCAATTCTGAGGGTCGGAGCCAATTATGAGGGCTTAAGTTGGAGGGACCAATTCTATGGGTTGAGGTCAATCTTGGGGACCTTAAGTTGTAGGGACTGATTCTGCAAGTCGAAGACAATTTAGAGGGCTTAAATTGGAGTGTCTAATTCTCTGGGACGAGGTTAATTATGACGACCTAAGTATAGGCCACCAATTTTGTCGGTAGATGTCAATTCTGAGGGATTTGGTAGGGGTGACCAATTATGTGGATCGAGGTCAATTCTAAGGACCTAAGTGACCAATACTGAGGGATTAAGGTGGGAGTTACTAATTCTGAGGTTCAGAGCCAATTCTGAGGTTTTAAGTAGGATCGACCCATCCTGAGGGTCGAAGCCAATTCTGAGGGCTTTACTAGGGCTGAACAATTATGCGGTTCGAGGTAAATTCTGAGGACCTAAGTGACCAATTCTGATGGTTGAAGCCGATTCTGAGGGCTTAAGGTGTTATGACCAATTCTGCGGGTCGAGGTCAATTTTGTGGACCTAAGTGACCCATTTGGAGGGTCAAAGCCAATTCTAAGGGCTTAAGTTGGGAGTGACAATTCTTAGGGTCAGATCCAATTTTGAGGACTTAAGTTGGAGCAACCAATTCTGTGGGCCGAGGTCAATTCTGAGGACCTTAAGTTATAGCGGCCAATTCTGTGGGTCGAAGCCAATTCTAAGTGTTTAAGTAGGAACAACAAATTTTTATGGGTCGAATATGATTCTGAGGACTTAAGGCATAGTTTTCTTGGAAAATTTGGAGACTCCACTAGGGAAAATGTATTAATTCGAGGATTGGGTGCATCCTTATTTGAGGATTTTCTTCAATTTCTACGGTGTCCTTTGGAGATATTGCTAAGGAGATATCCAATTGATTTTGGGAATTCATCTCAGGAGATAAGTGTTCTGCTGGGGCAGTAAATGTGATATATTTTATGTTTTTCTTGGTGAAAAGGTTCTTAAATTCAATTGGTAATTTTAGGATTTTTTTGGGGATTTTCTGGGATTTTTTATGGATTCTTGTAAAAAATTTAAGGGAGGTGCCGGTCGGCAGGGTGTAGGAGGTGCTAAATGCTGGTGGCATGGTCTTTTCGGCTATCTCGGGCAGGTGAAGGAACAGTTCCAATCGATATGTCGCTGGGAGCTACCGATCGGCATGGCCCTTAGCCTCCTATAAAAAGGGGCAAGATTTCCTAATTTTTCATAGCTTTCAGATCTTCTATCTTATGCTTTTCTTATTTGTGAACTATTCTAGCATTTTTTTCTCCTCCAAAACTAAGAAAGGGTGGATTTTCCAAGTAGTGCAGTCCACATGGAGTGGTTGAGTGTTGACGACTGGGCGTATTTGGAGTGGGGGGCCCCTAGCATTGGGTAGTGAGAATGCTTTTAACTCGTTTGATTCGGTTACAAATGAGTGGATTCTTTTGCATGAGCTGGCACGCCATCAATCCTTTAGGGTGGTTAACCCTAGTGGTTATGTAAGTGTTAATGAACTTTGGGTATTCTTTCATTTTCTTGGTATTATTTCCTTATTTTTCTTTCTTAACAAGGATTTTTCCTTTGGCTTTGACAGAGTGATATATTTGCATCTAACCTACATTCTCAGGGCACGATAGGGTTCTAGGATTTCGGGGAGTAAGTTCCACCAGTGGTCCATTGGGTGGTTTCATCAGTCGACTTTGGCAGTTTGGCATATGTATTGGACGAGAGGTCTCATTCGACGTCCGTTATCTGCGCTTTGGTGGAGAGGTGGTGGTATACCACCCACACCATGCATTTTATCTTTGGGAAGATGATAGTAACTTCCATCGATATGCAGTAGTTACTGGGGCTAAATTGTAAGGGAGCCAAATAGAGGTGGATCGACTTTGCGGGTGATGTCGACGGCGATGGAGGTGGCGTTGGGTTATGTGGGGCGGATAGTCTCTCGGGACTCCATCCGTCTGTCTCTTTTGAAGGAGGTTTTATTGAGTCGATGGATCGACGAGACTTATGGGATGCAAGTGTGGAAGATATCCCATTTATTTATTCTTTTACTATTGGGAGGATTTTTTGCGGCGACGAGTGGTGATGTCATCATTTGAAGTTTTTTCCATATTTGATTGTATTTTTGAATATACCTCTCTTCGACTGGGGGAGCCTGACTTTGGTGCCCCTTTCTTTTTCTCTGTATGCATTCAGCCAGTGTTGCCGAAAGACTTTTACTGGCGCCACTTATCTTTTGAAGGTATTCTTTTCTTTTTGCATTTTTCCTTTATGCATTTGCATTTTCCTTTATGAATTTTATTCTTTCTTCCTTGAGTGCATTATTTTTATTGATGACCCTTTGTCCTTTGCAGGTGGGCTTTTATGAGGCGATTGGGCTTAACGCCCATTTGATAGATTTGAAGGATGAGTCGATAAGGGACTTCTGCCGTATGTACCGGGGGCGGAAGTCCAACCAATAATCGAGTCAATCTCTCTCTTTAACAGTAGGGCATCAGGTCTTGTATGGCCTAAAGAGATATCAGGTAAATTCTTCTTTCTTCTTGAGACCATTTTTCCTTGATGATCTTTTGAGATATTTATTGTTCCACTATGGATTTTATAGGTTACCTACTATCCCTGGGGAATGGCTATTCAGAACACTAGGGTGACTGAGGGAAACGTGGAGTTGCATTACCTATTGGCGCACGAGTTCAGCTACTGCTGGTATAGTTTGACAAGTGGTGGAGGATGAGGTGTTGGTTCCACCAGCGAGGCCCCCGGCGTATAAGAGGCGGTAACTGGAGATTTTAGAGGAGTCGAGGGTGGTGACGATGGTCGGAGAGCCTTATTCGTTGTATACCGGCACGACAGCAACTTATGATTACTTTGATTTTGTGTCGAGTTGGCTAGTCCCACCCCACATATATGACATTATGCCTCTTACCCTTGAGGTCTTTGGTAGGGTAACGAGTCGGTTAGTGGGTATACCCACAGTGCAGGTGGTGCGACGACATCAGAGGTTCCATTTCTGCAGTTGGCTCATCCTTCTTACAACATTCGACGTCCTGATGGAGGATCGGTACGTATGCTTCATCACCCCAGTGCAATGGATCCAGAGGTGCTGGGACTAACAGAGGACGTTCTTCATTCGGTCGTATATCTTTCATTTCTTTGACTTTTGATTTTCTAATTTCTTTTTTCCCTCAGACCGAGTGATTTTCTCTTTTCTATTTGTCTTGTAGCACGTTCGGGTGTCGACCACCTGGCTGAGAGATATTTGGTATTGGGTAGTTCCTATGACTTCTCATATTCAGGAGTCGATCCCGATTTCATCTTTCTCTGTGTCGTCTGCCTCATCTGGGGAGGGGTCTGGTTCAGGGAGAAGAGACTTATCATCTCGTCGTCGTGGAAAGAACATACGCCTCGGGGATGGATGGTCTTTGATGGAGAGAGAGAGAGAGAGAAAGAGAAGAGAAAGAAAGAAAATAAGAGAAAGTAGGATACGGTAAGAGAAAGAGTATTTTGGGGGATTCGGGCTGATTTTCGTTGTTTTTGTGTTTTCCTGCAAGGAAAAATGTAATAAAGAAATATATATGCAATGAAATGGAATTTTGTTAATTTTTGCTTTAGTGATTTTTTGTATATGCACTTTTTACTTTGCCGCTGAGACCTTAAAAAGGATTTAAAATGATTTGAGAGAAAAATTATTTTAAAACAGGATGAGTAAAAATATAGGGAGAAGGAAATTCTGAATTCCTTAAAAATAAAATTATTTTTATTGATTTTTCCATTTTGACAAAAAAGGAAAACGGAAACTTTGCAAAAATAAGGGGTTGTCGATCAGCATACCTCTTGTCCTACCTATCAGCATGTTAGTTCAGTCTCATCACCCCAAGGCTTTTATTGCACTTCTTTGATGGGGCAGGGTTTCCTCTTGGATTTGTAAGACTTTTTTCTTTGGCTAAGTTTTCCAAGTATAAAAAGGGGTAATGGTGGAGTATTTTCTTTGCCTATCCACATTTCCTTTCTTTTACTTACTTCTTGATTCTTGTCACATTTTTTGCAATATGGCTCTGCTCGAAAGTGTTGAATTTGCTTCTTACCTTGAAAACTTAGAGGCTATGGCCTCATATAATGAAGAATACGATGCTTTTAACATGCGTCGGGTTTCATTATGGCACAATCGGCCAATTGAATGGAACATGCCGATGTTGGCAGTAGAATTTTGGTACCCCAAGGACCATGTCTTTCGATTTGTCTTGGACAAAGTCTGTCTGACTTATGAAGAGTTTTCTTACATGCTTGGGATAAATCCCAGTGTTACGGTGCCCATGCTTGAATTTTATCAGTTTCCTCATGATTTGTTAGCAGTACTTCTCCATATCTCTCCTTCAGTGGCTCGTTCATTGGCCATGAGATGAATGATCTCTCTTGCAGATGTGCTACATTATGTGCATATGTAGGAAGTTGGTGATGTGGGCGATACGAGAGCCATTATCCTTGGCTTGACTTCAAAATTTATGTGGGTAATTGGGGACCTATTACCGGACCCACAACTTGGAGCCATTACTTCATTGATGTCATATCATTGCAATCTTACGAAGAAGATACTAGCAAAGACCCTGAATGATCTAAATACATGGCAGGAAGGTCGTTCTGACATTTTGATGGGTAGCATCGTTATGTTCTTCATGTGGTTGTTGGAGATATTCCATATGGAGGTCCCTCCTGAATATCCCTTGGTAGCTTTGCCAAACTTTTTTACTCCCTACTTTATCGTGTGGGCCTATATATCGAGAGTTGGGAGAATTGGTTTGTGGAGCACGGGGCTCGAGGTTTGAGTTGGTTACTGCCTTAGTGGGGAGCATTGCAGCCTATTCTAGAACTTGGGGAATACCAGTATGTTCGGTTGGTTGGCCTCCGGTAGACTTCATTATACTTTCTCGAGCGACTTTTGTATCAATTTGGCTAGGAGCAGATTGTGCCACCTCAAATACTAGACTATTTTCCTGTGGATGATTTGACAGAATAATTGCACATGGGGTTGGGTTCTTTGTGGGAAAATCATAAATATTTAACCCGTCCCTACCAATCAGTCGGTAAAGTCTGTCATGTTTTTCTGGTGATTACATGAAGTGGTTATTGAGGAGGGTAGTTGCCAAGATGCTGGATGAGGAGACCGAGCAAAGGTGGTTCTCCATGTATGACACTATGGAGGGAAGTGTTGTTGTTTTCCCTAGGCTAGTCTGGGCTTACCATTCCATGGACCTCCTTTAGTATTCCATCCAAGCATGGGAAGTTTGGGGACCCCAGGATGTAGAAGAGGATGGGTCTAGTTCTCTTGAAAACTGTGGGTAGGATCCCTGGGGAATTTTATTTTGTAAATCTTTTGTCTGGTTTTGGTTATGAATCTGGTTATTTTCTTTGGGAAAGGTTATTTTGGAGTAGTTTGCCTTTTTTTGATATTGTTTTTAGAGATAAGGTTAGGTTGGAAGGGACGTTGTTTGACTCCCTTCATTAATGTAATTGTAACGAAATTTTTCATAAATGGAATAAAGAAAATTTTAATTTTATTGTTGTGCCTCTTGATGAGTTTTTGCATTTGAATTATCTATATCAATCGCTTAGGCATACATAATCCTTTTATTCATGTAAATGATAAAAATTAACCGTCGTTCTTAGAGATAAGAAACGAATAGCATTTTTTCGAAAAGAAGGAGGTCGTTCTCATTTGAAGCGTATTAACTGCCAATGTAACTCTGAGGGTTTTAAAAAAAATTGAGTTCCCTTTTTGAAAGTAGAAATATTTTTAGAGGATCAGGCCCCACGTAGTTCTGAGTAAAGGGAAATGAATATACATACACACACACACACATATATATATATATATATATATATATATATTTAAAATAGAAAGGAGATGAGAAAAGTCGTAGCGCACCAAGATTTTGAAGTAAAGGTAGAATTTCTTGAGACGGTCTAGGTTGACTGGACAGGCCATCTCTTCCCCATCGAGGTCGATGAGCACCGCGGCACCACCAGATAAGATCTTCTTCACAATATAGGGGTTGCTCCAATTAGGCTTGAATTTCCCCTATGGGATCTACAATTTCTTTAAGGGCTAAGTCCCCTTCTCGGACACCACAGTCCTTGACTCTCTTGTTCAATGAATGTGCTATTCGGTGGTGGTATCCTTGTATATGATATAGATCCTTCAGTCTCCTTTCGTCCAAGAGTGATAACTCATCGGGACTACTATGATGCCAGTCTTCCTCGCTAACTTTGCTTTCAAGCGTGATGTGTAGTGAAAGAATTTCTAGATTAATGAGTTGGACTGCTTCCATGCCATATACCAAAGAGTAAGGATAGCCCAAGTAGATGTTCGAACTGAAGTGTGGTCACCCCAGAGGGCATAAGTGACCCGATCGGCCCAATCTTGATAACTCTTGGTCATCTTACAAATGATAGCTTTGAGGTTCTTATTAGTGGCTTCGGATGCACCTTTGGTTTGTGGTCGATATGGAGAAGATTTGTGACTCTGAATCCCATTCTCGTCGACCACTTCTAAGACTTCTGCCTCAAAATATAACCCGTTGTTTTACCGTAGCTCATGCGAGACCCCATATCGGTAAATGATATTTTTTTGAAGGAAATTGGCCACCTTTTTAGCATTTCGCATTGTATATGACTCAGTTTTAACCCATTAGGTGAAGTAGTCAATGTCAACCCAGATAAATTCGTGCCCATTGGAGGCCTTAGGGGTAACTTTCCCTATGATATCGATACCCCGTGTGGGAAACGTCTATGGTGAACTCATGTTGTACAATTCTCGCGAAGGCAGGTGCTGGAGGCTAGAAAACAGTTGGCATTTAAGGCATCTTCGAACATAGGCAGTGCAATCCTGGACCACGGTAGCCCAATAGTATCCCTGTCAGATGATTTTCTTCGCAATCATATGGCCATTCATGTAGGGTCTGCCCTCCCCCGATGGATTTTCTACATCATCTTTTCAGTGTCAACCCCCTGCGAGGTTGTACCAATGGGTTCCATCGAAAGTTCTCAAGAACAGTGCTTTATCATAGAAAATCTATTGGGCAATCAGTTTGTGGAGGGTTTCTCGATATTTCTTGTTAGAATCTTGGGGATACCTACCATGCTTGATGAGGCGCCAAATATCATAGTACCGGCAATCGGCTAGATCAGGATCTTCTTCTATGATGATCTTAATGTGGTAGCAGTGGGTAGGTTTAGTTTGCTTTTGGGTTAGGAAAGGGACCATTGTTATTCGTTCGAGCATGTCAACCATGGAGGTTAAGGTAGAAAGGGCATCGGTTAGGTTGTTCTTTGCTCGGGGCAGGTAATGGAAAGTGATATCTTGGAATTGGGAGGCCAACTCTTCTTAGTGGGCGTGGAAGAGTAAGAATTTCTCATCCTTAAATTTCCATTTTCTTACTACTTAAACGATGATGAGGGCTCCCTGTAGGTATCTAGATATCAAATTCCTTTCTTCACAGCGACTTTGAGGCCTACCGTGCATTCCTCATATTCGGTTATGTTGTTGGTGCAGGGAAAATTTAACTTGATGGCAATGGGAGGGTGAGAATCATTAGGGGAGATTAGGAGTATTCCAATGCCATATCCTTTCTTCTTAGCATCATCATCAAAGAACATTTTCCATTAGAGGACTTATTGGGAGGTCCAAAGGATATTTTCATCCGGGAACTCAAAATTTTAAACATCAGTTTCTTCTATATGATAGTCAGCGAGGTAGTAAAAGAACTCTCCTCATTTTAAAACTATTTGCATGATGTGCATAATATCAAACTCAGTTAGCAACATCAACCATCGGTCCATTCGGCTAGACAGGGCAAGTTTCTCAAGTAAGTATTTGAAAGGATCCATTCGGAATAAAATTTTGATGGGAAAGCTTATCATGTAGTGTCGTGATTTTTGGTTGACCCAAAAAAGGATGACACGTGCTTTTTCCAAGGTAGTGTGGTTTACTTTGTACCCAGCCAACTTACAACTGGCGTAGTAGATGGTATTTTCTTTGTGGGTTTCTTTAAGGTATTGGGCCAATAAATCCCCAGCTACAGTATCTGTTATGGTCAGGTATAGGAGTAGGGGTAAACCCGATTGTGGTGGCATGAGTATCGGAGGTTGGGTTATGTATTACTTGATTCGGTCAAAGGCCTACTTTGGTTGAATCCTTTCAGATAAGTTTGAAGATGGGTTCATAGATAGAAGTCAACTGATCGATGAACCAACTGATATACTGTAATTTTCCAAGTAATTCTCGGACTTCCTATTTCGTTTGGGGTGGTGGCATTTTGAGTATGGCTTTTCGTTTGGCAGGATCTTCCTCATTCCCCTTTTTGCTAACATTGAATACCAAGAGTTATCCTTTGGTAACTGCAAAACAAATTTCTTTGGGTTTAGTCGCATCTTGTATTACTGTAGTCGCTCGAAGAACTTTCATAGAGCGGGAACATGACCTCCCCTAGTCTTAGACTTGATAATCATACCATCCACATAGATCTCCACTTCTTTGTATATCATATAATGCAATATAGTTGTGGTAACCCTCTAGTAGGTAGCGTGTGCATTTTTTAGACCAAATGGCATGATGGTGTAATAGAAGGTTCAATAAGGGGTGATAAATGCGGTTCTCTCTTGATGATCTAAGCTCAACTTCATTTGATTGTATCCGAAAAACAATCAACAAATGACTTGAGAGCATGACTCGCTGTGTTATCCACAATCATGTCATATTAGGTAGCGGGTAACCATCCTTTGGATAAGCCTAGTTAAAATCTTGGTAGTCAATGCACATTTGAACCTTTCCTGTGGATTTCAACACGAGTATGATGTTGGCTAGCCATGTGGGATATTCGGTCACAAAATGAATCCCACGTTCAACTGTTTGACCACTTCTTTCTTAACCTTGAATGACCATTCGGTGCGAAGCTTTCTTTATTTCTATTTGATCGGTTTTCTTTCTGGGAGAGTTGCAATCTCGTGCTAAGCGATCTCGGGATCAATGTTGGGCAAGTCATCGTAGGACCATGCAAAGACATCCATAACTTCTTTCATTAATTCCTCGAGTTGCATGCTCTCTTACTCATCAAGGGTAGACCATATTCGAATCTTGCGCAGTTGGCTACTATAACCGAGATTAATAATAACATTTTCATCTTAATTAACTTGAGGTTATGTTGTTTGTTATTAACCTTATAAAGATCGATTAAGAATTGTTCATTTGCAAAATCATAATTATCAAGAGTTTGATTAGAATCAAGGTAATTAATGCAAGGCACGATAAGATACTCAAAATCTTTGTTTATTTCATTGTTGGAAAAAAATGTTGAAAACCTCATCAAAGGAGCCCTCGATTACATCAAAATAGGGAGGAACAATAAAAGAAGAGGAAATGGTATAAACATCAGAGTTGGGTTAAATTTTAGTAGGTGGAATCGGCACAGCATTTTAGTTGAGGAAAGGTGAATCAGCAACTTTGATCAGGTGGGATGGATCTGATGATGTAGCGCTTGAGTGAATCATACAGGGGGTATGCCCCAATGTCTGCAAGTTGAATGAATCCTCAGAGTCACTTCCCTCGGAATCGCCAGTAGCAGTGATGGTATTCTCAATGAATGGTTGTACATGATGCTAGGAACTTTTGGCCCAAGAGTAGCTATCTTGGAAAAAGATTTCCATTTCTGGTTTCATTTTTTTGACCATGTGATCATACCAAGGTTCGAGAAATCCACAAAAGATCAAATCCTCACCCTCTCTGATGAATCTTTTGTTCAAGGAATCTCCTAAGATAGCCTTAGTACTTTCTATCCTTCTCTTTAACTGAGGTTAGCGGAGTATACTGAGTTCTTCTGCTAATGGATGATAGCCTAGTTGCAAGGAGAAAAATCTTATTTCAATAATATGGGTTCAAGTATTTCATGTTTTCATTGCCCCATTCCTAGTCCGGGCATGAAGTGAATGTTCTTGAACATCTGTATCACATTGACATTACCATGAGGCCTGTGTTTTGGACAGACTCTATCTTTGAAATCGTTCCTTACGGGGAACAGAAGTGGTTCTACTTAGAAACCTGACAGAAGCATATCATTCGACCCATGTTGTATTTTTAATACTGGATTTCTGGTGCTTGTATTCTCAATATTATCATCGTCGACCAAGATAGAGATGACCTAGCCATTGGCGAGGATCTTCAGTTTCTGATGAAGGGAAAAAGACACACTCATTGATACTATAGAGCCATGGTCGTCCAAGCAATAGATTGAAACAAGTCAGGATAACGGTGACTTGGAATACAACAATGGGATTTATAGGGCCAGCCCCTACTGTAAGATTTACGAATTCCATCACTTCCCAATGGGTATTATCCTAAACGCACATCACGACAGAGGTTGGAGCAAGGTTTCTCACCTTTAGTCCAAAGAAATTAAGGGTTAACAATGGGCAAATATTAAGAGTTCATCCATTATTAACAAGCGAAAGTGGGACGATTTTTCCCATGACTTCGACAGAGATATTGACAGCATAGTTGTGATTTGGACCAACCTTATTGATTTTATTCTTCGGAGAAGGAGAGCATTCTAGTAGAGGTTAGAGATCCGACTAGATTCACTGCTTCTTCTAGTGTGGTCGAAGGTGTGACGATGGGCTCGGTGAATATTTTGATCAAGGCATTCTAGTGAAGTTAGGAAGACATAAAGAGTCCCCACATATTAATATTAGCTTGGGTTTTCTTCAACTGATCGAGGATCTTGCTCCCTAGAGGGTCGTTTTGGGTATCGAAAATCTTCTCAACACCTTTTCCCTTATCGATCGGTTATTACTGGTTAAGATCCTAGTAATGCCTCCCTGATCTAGTCATATGGTTCACAGAAGAGGGGAAAAATAGAAACCATGTTTCCTCATCTATCTCGGGTTGTTAGGTCACTGTGTTGATTTCTCCTAGCAGCTCCTTAAACGATATCATTTTACATATGTTGACTATTGGGATAGTTTTTGGGGGGCTTTGCTCTTTTTCTGAACTATCGAATTCATCCCCCCGCTATGTGGCAACGACATCATCCTTCCATGAAAAGTCAATGCACTCCACAACCTCAATGGCCTCTTCTTATAGATCCTCCCACTAAATGGGGAGATATGGAAGTGAAGTGACCAGGCTCCCATGTAGTTTCAAAGCATAAAGTAGCTTGAACATACTGTAAAAGAATAAGTCTGCCATGATCTGGGCAATAACATCTAAACTGACTTCGTGGGTAGGTGCCACCCAACTATCTAACTCCCGACCCCACTTTCGAGCTTCCAAGAACAATGTACTGAATCTCTGTCAATCAATGGTCATCTCAAAGGGAAATTTCAGCCCGACCTCTAGAAGCTAGTTCAATATTGTTGATAATTCCATATCTTTCCCTCTGGAACTCGTACGAACAACAATGCATGCTCTAGTAATAAGTGACAGGGCCTGATCGGCGAAACAGGTAGGATGCAGGACAAAATATGGGCAAACTTGGTGGGGTTTAGGGGAATATATGGGTGTGATATGTGATTTAATCGGCACAATATGGGTAGATGGATCATATTTTGGGTCTTCTTCTAGGAAGATGGCTTTTGTATGATTTGGTAGTGGATTGTGAGTAGTGTTTGTTTTGGGATTGGCTGGTGGGGCGATAATACCCCGATCAATCAGACCTTGGATTACATTTTGGAGGTGGAAACACTGATTAATGGTGTGGCCAACACTTTAGTGGAAGTCGTAATGGGCATCTGGTTTGAAATTTTTGGCAAGTGGGTTTGGTAATGGATGAGGGTCCATTGGCTTGATACAATTTTGGCTTAAAAAGGCTTGGTAAACTTTGGAAAGGGGAGCGTGAAGATCAGTATATTCCTTTTTTACTGGATTAGGGTGGCTTTCTAGTTCCCATGAAGTGGCAGGCTGAGAAATGTTATTGATGGTTGAAACTGCGATATTGGCAAGCTTCTCATACTTTCTGGGAGTGAACTGTCCGAATACTTTCTTCGGTTCAACTTCTGTCTTGGAAAGACCTTCTTCGATCTCTACTCTAGCTTTTCGAAGGGCTCGAAAATGAGGGTAGTATTATCCTCCCATCATCATTCAAACATGGGGTAAGAAATTCTTCTTCACAATACTGACTTTCTCCCCTTTTAAAGGTCAGTTGGTTATGGTAGTTGCTTTCTCTCTCCATCTTTCGATCAAGTTGATAACAGATTCCCCAGGGTTCTATTTAAAAAGTTTTAAATCACGACGGGTGACCTTCAGCTTTTAGTTATACTTGTACTGTGACATGAATTCACGGGCAACATCTTCCCAACATTAAATCTAGGACTACTCAGGAGATAAGAACCAAAGAAGAGTGATGTCCTTCAAAGTCTGTTATAACATTGGGGTTATTATATCCTTGGATGCACATAGGAGAGTTATGGCTTGGTGGTAACTTCGAAGATGAACAATTGGGGGCTTAACTACCCTCAAACTTCTCAATGTTAGGCATCTTATACTTTTACAGCACCCGTGCTTTAAGATAGGGAGACATACGGGTGTAATCCATGTAGTTCCTAGGGATTTTGACTTGGTCAAGCTTCTTGGTCAACATCTTGAGGTCTTCATTGACCTTGTTCAACTCATCTTCTTTCGGATCAACGATCATGAGTACGTTATCCCCTAGTTGGGAAAGATTCGACAAAGGGAGATGAGCTGGCAATGGCCCATTAGCAGGAGGGGCACGTGGATTGTGCTGAAATACTTCGAGGGCCTAAATAGTTTCAAGTGCAGGCAGACCCATAGTGCGAGGAAAGAAAACCTCAGGATCTTCATAAATAGGGACCCAATTTTGTTTCATCTTGTGAACCTCGATTTGAAGGTCGTCAATCTTGGCAGTGAGTTGGGCTACGACCATCATCAAATTCAGCTGCATATTCAGTACTTGGTCAGCGTTCTCCAAGGAAAGAGGATGAAGGTGAATTTCGAACTCGAAAGAAGTGGTGAGGGAACTAACAGAGCCTCGGGGAGATTCGATGAAATATCGAAGCCAATAGGGAGCCAAGGGTCGGGTATGTGATTGACCTCAGAAGGAGAAAAAATTCAAATTTATTTTTGAAAGAGAAGGGGGGAAATTGTTATTATTGAAAAGGGAGGAAAATATTTTCCACATTTTTAAAAAAGCGGAGGATAAAATGTTTTTGGGTATAAAACGAGGAAAACTACTTTTGGTATAAGGAAGGGAAAATGCTTTTGATATTTATATAAAAGAGGGGGAAAATGCTTTTGACACTTTTAGTAAAGAAAGATGAAAAATGAGAAAAATAGTCCAAGCATGATTATTTATTATTGTTATTTTGTTCTCACTTGTATTAGGTTTACCTAAATCCCAAAGGAAATGTTTGACGGGACCCGAGCCTGGAAAAATTGAATTTGAAACATATGTAAAAACATGGTTGGACTTGTTACCAAGCTCATGGATAGGATGCCATTTTGAAAAAGACGAAATCGCACAAAAATTTGGGCAGCAGGCCGACCCGTCATTTCGGCAGAGTTTCAGGTAGAAATTGATAAACTAAATATGAGTGCTCTAGGTTTGAGACCTATATGAGGGTATGCAGTTGATGGGTGAATGGGAAGGGTTCCCCCCTTTGGCATGCTTCGACGATATATGTCTTTATTATGAGGGCAATCAGTATGTGTGGATAATCCATTTGATATACTTGAGTGTACGTGAATTCCCTCAATATATACCTCATGGGGACAGTACATGTGAGAAAGAGTTCAATATACTCAACGTACGTGAATGAGTTCCCTGTGATATACCTCCCATCATGACTTCAGTCAAGCGGTACGATGCAGGGGGGGGGGGGGGGGGAACCGTTTGATATACGTCGAAGGCATTTGGCCAATATAAGGTGAGAGTTATATCGCTTAGGACAACTGTAACCTGCCTAACCAACGCCCATCGCGGAGTGGTCCCCCAGTTATGGGACACAATTTTATCATTAGCCATGCTCTTTGGTGATGTAATGTGCAAAATGCAAGATTCTTGATTAGTATATTATGGAGAGAGTGTATTTATTTAGCATGAAGAGAATTATACTATTAGGTGAGAATGTAAAAGTATAAAAAAGTAAATCTAACATGGATCATGAAGATTATACTAAGCATGGATATGTCAGAGTGAGTGATGTGTGAATATCTACATGTGAGTGTGTGGTAGTGAACTTAAGAATGGATTAAGCATCGATATTCTAAGTGTTGTGTGCAACTTGTGGATATAAGTGATCCTATGTGCAAGTAGTGTGAAGTGTACATGAGAAGTATCTACAAGTGTGTGAGTGAGTAGTGACATAATGAGGAGGTATATATGTATAAGAAATAGAGGATAAAAAGGGAGCATACAAGTAGGTGCATACGCACACAAGCATAAAACTATGAAACCCATGCAAATAGAGTCTAGCTATCTTCTGAAAATGAAATCTCCGGTGGAGTCTCCACTATAACCATCCCAATCTCTCTCTCCCTTCCTCTCCCGGTGGGGGGAGAGGGAATGGGGGAGAAAAAAAGGTCTCGCACCCACTTTCTCTAGGAGCGTTCGATTGTCAACAGTGTGGGGTGAACGTAAAAAGATGGATTCGCCATCCTATTTTCCACAAAACAGGCAAAAGAACATGTTGCCACCTCTACAAAGAAGCATTAAAGACAAACTGAGGCTTACGAAACCAATAGTTAGTAGGTTCGGGGGCTAAGTCATATAATGGGAAGGTGTTAGGAACCCATCCCGCCTTTTCGGTCTCTGATGAGCTTGTGTTACTATTTTCCTTTATTTATCCATGAAGTGTGTGTGCATGTATATATACCGGACGTCGGAATCGTCCAACTCATACCATGGAAAAGATAGAATGAGGTCATCCGTAGGAATATTCCCAAAATAATATATCGAAAATACGATTTATGTATTTATCGAGATATTGATCTTTATAATAAAATTATGCTATATGTTGGATAAAATGATAAGAAGGATCACAAATATAATATATATAAAAATAATGTAAAAGGATGCAAATACAAAAATAGGAAAACTAGAAAAATTGGGAAATCAAAAAATTTGACTCGAGTCTCGGGTTTTAACCCAAAACACCTACGTAGCCTATAAAGGCATGAATATCCACACAGTTTGCAAGTGACATAAGGGTGGGGTTTATCCCAAAGATTAGAATGGGAAATTACGATATGTGTGTGTGTAGAAAATGTATTTTTAGTTTTGAGAAATTGTAATGGACAATCCCGCTGGAATTTTTCGGTGTAACCCTTTTTGTTTTTGGGTTTTTATTGAAAATAAAGTATGTGCAATATAACTAATAAAAATGTGAGATATTAATGTGTATGGACTAAAGTAAAAGAAAGATTAAGAATTTATGTAACTAATGCAACAAGTAAGAAATTTAAAGAGAAAGAAGTATTTTTGGACCTCTTTTGGAGAATTGAAGCTTGATCTTGATCTTTGATGAACTACCTTGAGTGTTGAGATGAATGTTGGATGGGAGAGAATGAGATTTTGCTAAATTGAGTATAAAAAGGATGGGAATGAAAGATGGAAAGAAATTTTACACAAGGAAACTCCACTGATTGACAGAGAATGTTACTGAGATCACTGATATTGATGGATCTGAGGTGTTCTTTGGGAGTGAGCTCATGCCCTTTATTTATAGGGTAAGAGGTTCTAACTAGCAAATCCCTCGCCCTGCCATTTGGCAGGTAACCCTAGGCACACTATCGATAGGCAGGGAAATGGACCTGTCAATCAGCACTCTCGTGCAGATGTTTTCGAAAAAATGGTCGTAGAACCAAATCCGTTGATCCAAATCATGCATAGGGTCAAACGGGGCTCGAAAGTTGGGTGGCTCCCGAGTTTAGAAGTTGACATTTGGTCAAACGGGGATCGAAAGTGCTCGTCGGTCCTTTGGATAGAGGATTGTCGGACGAAAATGGATCGCTCATCTGAATAGTAAGTCAAAATCATGCAAAGGACGGACCGTTGTAAAGGTTACGGGAGGTACTTCGACATTCCAAAAGAACTTTGCTTTGTTTGGAAAGTTGACTTTTGTCAACTAGGGTTCGGAATCACCCCGTGACCATTCGAAGTAAAACAGATCATTCATCTGTATCGTAAGGCTTATTTGAGTAAGGGGTGGACCGTTAGAAAGGGTATTCAGTTACCTTCAAAGTTTCATTCAGTCTCATTCGACCTGAAGAGTTGACCTTGGTAAAACGGAGCCCGAGAGCGCCCGATGGCCTCCGAATCAATTTTTGAGGGAAAATGAGTCTATCGTCCGAACGGTTATTCTATTTCACTCACAGGGTGGACCGTTAGAAAGGGATTTTAGTGCCTTCGAATATTTAAAGAGCTTTCACTCTGACGAAGTAGTTTTGGGGTCAAATCGGGGTCAGAGAGCATTCGATCGCCTCCAGATCAATTTTTTCTAGTAAAATGGTCCGTTCATCCGAACCATTATGCCGACTCGCCCAAAGGGCAGACCGTTGGAAAGGGGATTCAGAACCCTTCTAAGATTCATTGATCTTTTGCATTGATGATAGAGTTGATCCGAGTCAAAGGGGAGCCAAGAGCGCCTGATGGCCTCTAGATCAGTACTCAGAGTATGACCTAGTGTTTGTAGTGAAATGGGCAGGTTCTAGGGACCTAAGGAGAGACTTAAGGGGTCCTAGAATGTGGTTTCTACAATTTTGACAATTCATGTAATTATATTTAAACTAAATCCCTAAAAAAGGGAGTATTACAATCTCCCCCCCAACAAAAATAATTTCGTACTCGAAATTCACAAAAGCTTATTCTTTCATTCACTTAATATGAATAACTCAAAGATAATGAAACGTACGTATAACGAACCGCTAACCCCAAGCTCGAGAATATGAGTAACCTAGAGTTCTGATACCACTTGTAATACTCGTGAAATTTAAAAAAATTAAATTACTTAAAAATTCTTGCGAAATTGAAACTTTTTAAAAAAGAAATACTATTTATCTTACAGAAGCATAAAATGAGATTTGGTAATAGATAATCATTTTGAAATTTTCGTAAAAATAAATATATTCTTTTCTCAATAATAATCAAAGTCCATTTTTACAAACTTGAAGCGAAAGTAAAATATACCACTATCTCTTTTTACAATAAATAAAATAGATAGAATTTTTTATTTTTAATAAAACTGAAGTACGCAGAGATTATACAACGTCCTATGCATCTCAGATAATCCTGATATCTTTAATGAATCCAACATGTGAATAAACCTAAAATACAAATATAAAAATATATGGGATGAAAAGCAAACTATGTAGCTCGTATAATTACTCCATTTGTATTAAACATAATCGTGTATGTACATATATCAACTATATGAAATATAATACTCATTCTAATATCCCAACATAACAATAATCAATCTTATTTATTCACAACAGCTCCATAAAAATCTCGATCCCAAACATCAAATTCTCGCCTCACTTCCCTCGAGATGGTGTGGACTCTCCTTATACTTTCTTATTACGTATCCACCGAACAATCCAATGACTAAAAAAATACTAATAAACCATCTCATCAAAATAATAAAGGCATGATGGGCATATCCTTATCGACGTACCATCAAAACCTTGTTATAACGGTCAATCTTAACATAATTTTTAAAATTGAATCCATGACATTTGTTCATCCGAAACGAAATAAAAATGTAACCCGAAAAGCACACTTCGTACCATGGGTGGTTTGGCTAAGGGATGTTTATGCATACTCAAATAGATTCTAAATTTAATTTATCATTCTCCGCAATAATATAAATAATTTGGTTTTCACAACTTAAATACAAATTCTTCACCCAACATTTGAATCCCAACATGCCCCCTAAACTATACGAAATCAAAATAAAGCATATAGTATGTGTGCAACCCAATGAATATTCATATAAAAAGTCATCAAATATAAAATTCACAACAAGCATGTATCACATATACAAATATGGGTGAATATGAGTACTACACAAATAAACCACTAGAGAACGAAACTACCTTAAACCGTAAATGTTGAAAATGTCATATCGGAGTGTAAAAAAGATTCCAAATATTTATATATGAATAAGTATCATCATATTATTCCTATTATTCATACATACGTAATTTTATTTCTCATCTTAAAATATTTTCCACGTTCTTCTTATTTTCTCTCATATTTTCAGTTTTGATTCTTTAGAATTCTCTAACTAAAAGGTGTCTAAAGCCCAAAAATCCTAACACATGCTTATATATCAATAGATAAGTTTAAAATAATCCTAATACCTTTAAAAATATGTTATTAACTGTTCTCCACTCTTCCTCCTTTTATTTTTACACTAGACCCTTTGAATTCCAATATAAATGCCCCGTTAAGTGGGTTAACAACTCATCAATCAACTAATATTCTTTCCAGTTTAATTTTTATGATTTTTAATCAAAATAAATTTATAAAATACATGTAAAAGTTTGACCAATATGAGTTTCGTCAACTTTCTCACTCAATTTCTCTTAATTTCATAATATAAGCCCTTAAACTTGCACACTAACTGTCACTAATGATAAAATCACTAATATCCATTTAATTTTTCTCATTTTATTATTAAAAATAACTTATAATATATCCAAATGATATGGGGTAGCATTGCCCACACCTAGTAAAATAAATGATAATATTCGCTTGTTTTAAAGTGTCGCGTGTTAACTAGTTTAAAAAAGGGACATATATCAAATAGTCCCTCGAACATTTTTTAATACCCATTTAGTCCAAGCTTTTTTATTTTGCCTCAAAAATTCCTTTGCCACATATTTTGGAGAGGGAGTGCCGCTGGCGCGGACCTCTAAAAATAAGAGGATATTGAGTGCTTGAGGGACTAAATGGGTTAAACTAAAAATATGTGTCCTTTTTAAAATATATATATTTATAGTAAGGACTATTTAATAATTGACCCTTTAAAAAAATTAATCAAATAAAATTTAATAAATTCCACATAAAATTTATTTAATTAAAATAGGTTCGTATAAATATATTTCACACTTGGTTTATTGGATTCAAATATTATTTCAACAATTCAACTAAACTCCGTTAAATCCCGCATAATTAGTTTCTAATTCACAAATAAAATTTGCAAATAACTATGACAATTCATGTAATTGTATTTAATTTAAATTTCAAATATATGGAGTACTACAATCTTCCCCCTACAAAAATAAATTCGTCCTAGAAATTTACTAAAACTTATTCTTTCATTCACTTAATACGAAAAACTCAAAGATAACGAAATGTACACGTAACGAACCAATAACCCCAAGCCCTGGAATATGAGTAACCTAGAGTTCTGATACCACTAATAATACTTGTAAAATTTAAAAAAAAAATTACTTAAATGTTCTTGGCAAATTGAAACTTTTTAAAAAAGAAATATTATCCTACGGAAGCATAAAATGAGATTTGATAATTAATGAGCAATTTGCACTTGTCATAAAAATAAGTATATTCTTTTCTTAATAATAATCAAAGTCCTTTTTTACAAATTTGAAGCGAAAATAAAATATACAACTATATCTCTTTACAATAGATAAAATAAATAGAACTTTTTCTCTTTGAATAAAAATAAAGTACGCAGTGATTCTACAACATCCCATCCATCTCAAATAATCCCAATATCTTTAATGAATCCAATACATGTATAAACCTGAAATACCAATATAAAAGCATGGGGGACGAATGGCAAACTATGTTGCTCGTATAATTACTCCAAGTGCATTAAACACAATCATGCATGTACATATACCAAGCGTGTGAAATATGATATCCATTCTAAGATCCCAACATAACAATAATCAATCTTATTTATACACAACGGCTCCATAAAAATCTCGAACCCAAATATCAAATTCACGCCTCACTTCCCTCGAGACGGTGTGGACTCTCATTATACGTTCTTATTACGTATCCTTAAAACAATTCAGGGACTAAAAAAAATACTAATAAACCATCTCATCAAAATAATAATGTCACGATGGGCATATCATCATCACCCTACCATCACAGCCTTGTCATAACCGTAAATCTTGACACAATTTTCAAAATAGAGTCCATGACATTGGTTCACCCGATACAAAATAAAAATGTAACCCGAAAAGCACACTTCAAATCACGGGTGGTTTGTCTACGGATTTCTATGCACATTCTAATAAAATTTCAATTTAATTAATCATTCTCCTTAATAACATAAATAATTTTGTTTTCACAATCAAGCACAAATTCTCCGCCCAAAATTCTAATCCCAACATGCCCCCAAACTATACGGAATGAAAATAAAGCATATAGTATATGTGCAACCCAATGAATATTTATATAAAAAGTTATAAAATATAAAATTTATAACAAGTATGTATAACATATACAAACATGAGTGAATATGAGTAGTACAGAAATAAACCATCGTAAAAGTTGAAAATGTCAAATCAAAATGTCAAAAAGCTTCCAAATATTTATTTGTGAATAAGTATCATAATATTCTCCCTATTATTCATAAGTAAGTAATTTAATTTCTCAACTAAAAGTATTTCCCAAGCCCTTCTTATTTTCTCTTTTAATTCTCTAGAATTCTCTAACTAAAAGGTGTCTAAAGCCCTTAATCCTAACACATGCTTCTATATCAATACATAGGCTCAAAATAACTATATTACCTTTAAAAATATATTATTAATTGTTCTCCACTATTCCTCCTTTTATTTTCACATTCCACCCTTCAAATTCCTATATAAATGCCCTATTAAGTGGGTTAACAACTCATCAACCAACTAATATTCTTTCCAGTTTAATTTTTATAATTTTAATCAAAATAAATTTATAAAATACATGTAAAATTTGGAACAATATGAGTCCCATCAACTTCCTCACTTAATTTCTCTTAATTTCATAATATAGGCCCCTAAACTACCACGTTAACCTTTACTTATGACAAAATAATTAATATTCACTTAATCTATTTCTTCTCATTTTATTAATAAAAATAATTTATAATTTATCCAAATTATATGGTAGCATTGCCCATACTATAAAGTAAAATAAATGATTATGTCCACTTGTTTTAACTTGTCGCGCGTTAACTAGAAAAAAAAACATAATCAAATAAAATTTTAATAAATTTCACATAATTTTTATTTAATTAAAATAAGTTCATATATATATATATATATATATATTTCATACTTGATTTAGTGAATTAATATATTATTTAAACAATTGAACTAAAATTCTCTTAATACCAAATAATGAGTTTCGGATTGAAAAATAAAATTTGCAAATAATTATGGCAATTCATGTATTAATATTTAAATTAAATCCCAAAAATATGGAGTTTTACAATCTTCGCCCTGCAAAAATAATTTTTTCCTCGATATTCACTAAAACTTATTCTTTTATTCACTTAATATGAAAAACTCAAAGATTACGCGACATATACATAATAAACCAATAACCTCAAGCCCGAGAATATGAGTAACCTAGATCTCTGACACTACTTATAACACTTGTGAATTTTTAAAAAAAATAAAATACTTAAAAATGCAAGGCAAATTGGATTTTTTTAAAAATAAATACCATTTATCTTGGGAAGGCATAAACTGAGATTCGTTAATAAATAATCAATTTGTAATTGTCAGAGAAATAAAAATATACATTTGTCATTAATAATCAAAGTCACTTTTTACAAAGTCAGAGCGTAAATATAATATGCAACTATCTCTTTTTATAATAAATGAAATAAATATAACTTTTTTTTAATAAAAATAAAGTAGACAGAGCTTATACAACGTCTCATGTGTCTCAAAATAATCCAAACATATTTGATGAATCCAACATGTGTATAAACTCTGAATAAAAATATAAAATTATGGGGGTGCGTGGGAAACTTAGTAGATCGTATAATTTCTACAACTGCACTAAACATAATCGTGTGTGCACATATATCAAGTTTATTTAATATGACACTCATTATAAGATCCGAACATAACAACAATTTTATTTATTCACAATATCTTTACACAAATTTTGAGCCCAAACATCAAATCCCTATGTCACTTCCCTCGAGACAATGTGGACTCTCGTAATATTTTCTTCTTAGTTATCCTCTGAACAATCAATGGACTAAAACAATACTAATAAACCATCTCATAAAAATAATAATGACACTATGAACATAAAATCATCGTCCTACCTTCACAACCTTAGCATAACCACCAATCTTGACATAATTGCTAAAATCAAGTCTATGATATTTGTTCATCCGATACGATATAAAAACGTCACCTGAAAAGCACACCTCGTATCATGGGTGGTTTGGCTAAGGGATACCTATGCATTCTCCTGTAAAATTTAAATTCAATTTGTTATTCTCCTCAATAATATAAATAATTTGGTTTTCACAATTTAAGTACAATTTCTCCACCCAAAATTCTAATCCAAACATGCACATAAATTACTCTAATTACGTTATCCCGAACATTACGGAATGAAAACAAAGCATATAGTATGTGTGAAACCCAATGAATGTTCACATAAAAAAAGCTATTAAATAAAAAAATTCACAATAAGCATGTATCACATATACAGACATGGGTAATATGAGTAGTACACAAATAAACCACAAGAGAACAAAACTACCCTAAACTGAACAGGTTGAAAATGCCAAATCAAAGTATCAAAATTCTTTCAAATATTTATATGTAAATAATTATCTCGTATTCTTCCTCTTATTCATAGATAAGTTATTTATTTCTCATCTAAAATTATTTCCCAAGTTCTTTTTATTTTCTCTCATATATTCTCTTTTAATTCTCTTGAATTCTCTAACTAAGCCCACAAATCCTAAGACATGCTTATAAATTTGTAGCTAGGTTCAAAATACCGACCTATTTTTAAAAATACATTATTAATTATTCTCCGCCCCTCCTCCTTCTATTCTCACATTAAACCCTTCAAATTCGTACATATATGCCCCCATTAAGTGGGTTAACAATCAACCAACTAATATTCTTCACGATTTAATTTTAACTATTTTTAATTAAAATAAATATATAAAATACTTGTAAAAGTTTGACCAATATGAGTCCCCTCAACTACCTCACTTGATTTATCTTAATTTTATAATATAGTCCCTTAAACTACCACACTAACCCTTACTAATGACATAATAACTAATATACATTTAATTTATTTTTTTATCATTTTATTATTAAAAAAAACTTATAATTTATCCAAATTATATGGTAGCATTGCCCATACCATAAAGTAAAATAAATAATGATGTCCACTTGTTTTAACTTGTCATAAGTTAACTAGTTTAAAAAATTAATCAAATAAAAATTTAATAAATTTCACATAAATTTTATTTAATTAAAATAAATTCATTGTGACACCGAGCCTATTTAAATAACGGGTGGATAGACCTCTATAAAAATAAAACAAGAATCTCATAATGGTTCATTCTGAGCATCTCTGTCGAAAATCAAATTAATTACTAATAACTTATTAAGCCTGGTGTCAAATTTTAAAACCTTATTAACTAGCCCTTTAATAAAACTTTCCATCGTACAATAAACCATTCCGAAAAATACAAAGACCATTCACCATGAAAATGAAACAAATCCAGAGATATAAGATAAATAAATTTATCGAAAGACTCTAGCTAAATCCCAATATAATAATCCGACTAAAACTGAGATAAAGTAAAGATTATCCAATAATGGGCCAGATGACCTCAATAAATAACTGAAATGAAATCCCACCTAGAAAGAAAGGATATATGCATCTAGTTGAGGCCTGCAGTCATCCACAACTACTGTAGCATCATATGACCAGAAAGATAGCTACTCTCGGGGTCCCTGTGGCTGGGCACCTAAAAGGTTTTTAAAAGATTTTTGATACGGGTCAGAGCCCAAAACCATTTGAAAATATTTTGCAAGTATTTAAAATGCAAGAATGTAAATGCAGTATAATCTTTCGTAAGATATATATAATTATAATTATGAATTAAAATCTTATTATTAACCGATTCACATAACCTTACACTAGTTATCCTTTCAACGTTCACATATTCATTTAATTCACATATATACATTTAAAACTCTTGTATAGGTATATACATATCATATGGCGTACACATATATATCACTATCTATGTACGAATAACCACATCCCCGGAGCTAAGACCTCGTGAATGCATTCCCTAGCATGTGATCAGGCTCCAGGTACATCATGTACCACTCCTGGGCCACCGGGTCGAAATCTCACCCTAGCCCCAATCGTAAACACATAACTATAGGTGGTCATAGATATACATCCGTGAGTCATAACCATACCATGTTACCCCACTTGACTCTAAACTCACATACATTGGTCAAGCAATAGTCATATGACTTGGAAAACCGACCCAACACCTGCTTGTCATGCCAGGGTGGGTCGCTCACTACGTGCAACCTCCAACGATAGTGTCCATTGAGTAGGTATGTTGACATATATCAATCACACGGATAGAACCATATATATATATATATATACATATATATATATATATATATATATAATCTCGTAAAGATGCATAAATCACTCATATCATTAGCCCATGATTCCCGAGTCTATCCTCGGCTCCTAAATATTTAAGTATTCACTTACCAATAATAATTTCATAAATATCATAATTCTGGACAATAAACTATTCTACTCCAACCCATAGCCTAACTATTTTTGAAATCCTAACCCAATTCCATAAATAATATCCCAAGTGTCATTCACCCTAAAACACCCATATTATTATACTTGGATTTAATTCTCGACTAACCCAAGAAAAATATCATCTTTCCCATATTTTCCCAAAAGTCCTATGCCCCACATTGAACTCTCTAAATCAAACCTCACCCTAAATGATCCATGAAAATCCCAAACAACCAAAGGTGGTCAAACACCAGGACCGAACTAGTTCGCCTCCCTAACCGGAACCGATTCTCTCGGCGAATCGATTTGCCCTCAGCGTCGAATCAGTTAAATTCTGGGTAGAGTTCTAGTTCATTTTTTTACAGAAATCCTCAATTTTAGTTACACCATATGAATAACAATCCTCATTCCAACCCAAAATAACATCTTCCTATCAATTCTAAAGGTAATGATACACGTTTTTACATCTGAATTAATTCGATAACGTATCAATACATGGGATTCAACATAATTTATCAACAATCAATTCACTTCTTAATTTTAAATCATGATTACATCAAATCCCACCTTTAACCATTGAATATCACATATTTTTAATATAAGTCATCCAAGATTTTGTATGGGATTATAATTCTCTATAAATTCATTCCCAAAAAGCACATTTTACATGTGAACCATCCTAAAATTTGTATTCCATTCAAGATTACACCAACTTTGATATGAAATATTAAAACAACATAGTACATCAAATAAAGATAAACATTTTCCTTTAGATTGTTGGGATTCTGATTTCCCCACTATGAATCTTCTTTTCACAAGAGTTCTACACTCGAAATTACCCCAATTCTCTTCCCGGATAATCTTCCTCTCTTTATCTTTGGTTCTTCCTTCCCTTTTCTATTATGTCTCAACTCTAACTTTTTAGGGATTGGGTAATGGTTTCCCACTCCATCCACCTTGCATAATATAACCCCAAATCCCGAAATTAGGTTAAGTGATATGCATAAAATAACCCAAACGCCTCTATACGGGTCCCAATTAGCCTACAAAGTCCTCGAAGTCTGATTACCACCCTCGGGTACCTAATTCGGATTATCTCAACCTATTTTTGGATCATTGGCTCACTTGAAATCACCATCCGAGTCACCTAACATAATATTCCCACCTCATTCCCTACAGGTTCCCACACGTGCATCCCGAATGAGATATTGTTAAACCCATTAATTTTACTCACATACGAAGTAATGTAAATTAACACATTTCCATTTACTTTTTCCACAAGTAATTATAATAAGACATAAATATTAATCCATATATTCACAAATTAACATTTATTCAATTCACTACGTTTATTGAATTAATTAAATTACGAGTGCACGTGTAATTTAAAATTCCCAAAAATAAATGCTCAAAAATACGGGGAGTAACATACTCCCCCCTTACAATGGAATTTCGTCCCCAAAATTCAGATATACCTGGTACCAAGAGCTCCAGATGCTTAATTTGCATGGCGTCCTAACGTTCCCAAATCACCTCACGATAACATTGTTGTGCCCCCACTATACACCCACTAGGGTACCATCTTGACTGAATGCCTACTCACTACAATCCAAAACTAACGACAAGTCTCTTCAAATAATTTTATGCCAATTTACTACGTCATTCTTAACATCTCTCCTTAATGAAGTCATATGAAACATATCGTTAATCTGCTATACATGCTCCAATAATATGAGCATATACACCACTGGCTCTACCATCTCCATAACGAAGAAAGGCCCCACATTCCTAGGTTCCAACCTCCCTTCTTCCCAACGCCATAATTCCCTTTATGGGAGACAACTATAATAACATCTAACCACTCATGTCAGACTTCAATTATTATTTGATTCGCGATGACGTAACTCCTTCGATGCTTGTGAACTACCCAAAAATAAAATCCTAATTAACTAAATCCTTGTCAGCGGAACGTGCATCACGTCCGGCTTGAGAAGCTTGTTATCCCCCACCTCTATCCAACTAGAGGGCATACTACAAGGTCTCGCGTACAGAGCCTCAAAAGGCCCCATGCCAATAATAAATGGGTATGGGTTATTACACGTAGATCTTCTAATGGTAATCACTCCTTTTAACTACCCTAAAATCAAGAATATGGATCCCTCGCATATCTTACAACATCAGTCACCCCTCCCGTCTGCCCATCAGTCTATAGGTGATACTCCTTGCTCAAACACAACTCCATCCCCATTGCCTCCTGATACCCTACCAGAGGTGGGACACAAGGACCTTATCTTGATCCACAACCATGTTGGGCGGCACCTCGTGACGACTCATTCTCTTTTTATAGTAAAATATTTGCCATAATGATCAATGGTTTAACTCACCCAACTCAATAATAATCTCTCCATTCTGGTCAACCAATCTTGAAAACATATACAAAAATCTTAACCTCTCCATGACATCGGTAACCCAAAAATGAACTCCATCGATCTACTTATCCATTCCGTCACTGGAATCACCAAGTATAGAAAAACTATTATTGATCGCCTAGGACCAATCTTTTCTGTGTAACGAGTGGTTCACCTGAAGACAAACTTCGCTACATATCCCTCCACACCAATCCATAAGTTTTGTATCCCACATTATGTAGTACATATTACTTCCCTTCCTGGGGTATACGTAACAAACGTGACCCATTCATCTGTTCCAGAACTGCACACTTCTAGGATCCTTCCCATTTGGTAAAATCAAAACTATTGGATCCTCCCTTGTAAATAGAGATTCCTTGCATGTGTTTTCACCATCCCTTAACCCATCTCGGGTGTGATAGCACTTCTTATTGTATATGTCTCTACTATCTTCTTCCTCTAATGAAGTTCAATCCATCTTATTATTTTGATCTTTCAGTCCATCTTACTATTTCAATTCTTCTTCTAACTAATTTATAGCTATACGACTCAACACATTTATTTCCACGTTCCACTATCTCGGACAATACTAAAAATCGAACTAACCAGGGCACCCATACAACCTATACCCCATGCATATCTACAAAAATATCACAGATGTAACATAAATATATTAAACTCAACCCCACTTGCTCAGTATTGCTATACAGTAAGGGTAGAATCAATTACCCCACTAATCACGACTAATTTTTTTCTCAAAATTGCCACACTTATCAACTAGTTGCGCAAACATTCCACGGTTCTTTCTATACAACACTAATTGACTCCACTGACCTTAAATCATATAATAGCTCTCAGCTCAAACTCTTATCTACATACATATGTAATAATTACCGTACTAAACCAATGCCCTAATTCCCAACATGTCTCCCAACTCTCAACGCTTACTAAGGATCTCGCAAGAGAAATCCAAATAAGGAACCACTAAATACATTACTACCAAGCATGTTGTTCGTCGAGATCCATAGGCCCAAAGCACATAATCGGGACACTTAAAATCATATCCCTAAAAGTAATAAGTCTAATTCATAACTCCCATATCTCTAAAGTAGTCATACAATACGATGCTCACACTATCACTAAGTCCCTAATGTTAAATCAATAACGACCTAAATCTCTCAGGTCGGCAGTAACAGTGATATCCCTTAAATCACATCAGTAAAGTTCCTATGCACCTGGATCGAATATAAAGGCATAATTATACACTCTTAAGTATCCAATATAATATAAATGCGAGCTCGGCCCTCTTTCAAGACGATACATCGCAAAAACAACATGTCCTGCCCTGAAACAGCGAACATGATAGCCTTACTATAGTAGTCCACTATAGCTCAAACCGTCGCTAACTAGTCCATACCTAGGATGACGTCATACTCGAATGACATTTATCTCTAAAATGAGTAGATCCACAAAAATATATCCTCCTAGTGTCCAAACTCGTTCCCCTACCGATGGGACAAAAGAGAGCATCGATTTTCAATAGTAAATTTATACACAATAGTAATATTGATGCTATATCTACTAAGCCTATCTCATGCGCGAATTTAGTGCTAACAAAATATTGTGACACACCCGTTCCACACAAAACTTACCCCATTTACCTAATGGCACTGGCTATTCAACTGGTTCATGAACCTTGTACTCACACCTGAACTATCTAAAAAATTGTCATAACTGTAAAAAACGTGTCGGTGTGATAATTGATTAAATTAAGCTGCAACTTTCAAATTTGGCACACTTATATAATTGGAGTCTATATAAAATAAATTAATCCAGCCCCTAAACATGAATCTATGTGTGTGCGTGTGTCAACCCATAAATAGATAAAGCATGTGACACATATATACCAGAAAAATCCCTGAAGGGCAAAACCTTTTATTTGTAGAACTTTGAAGAATTCATAAGACCATTGACTTACATACAACCTGATAATCGCCCACAAGTGTAATGCACGGTGTCTTCGTCAAACCTTCAAAGAAATAGCTAGAAATGTCATCGGCTGGAATCTCCTACAAGAACTCCAGATGGTCGGCAATGAAGAAGAAAATGGCTTCTACACAAGTTATGAAGTTTATAAGGACTCCCTCCATAATAGCACGTAGCTCTCCGGTTATAGAGTTCTCATTATAAAGGTAAACAATAGCAAGGTGTGTTCTTGAACACCAAAACAATTAACCAAATCATATGGGATTTTTGTGAACTGTAAAACAAAAATGGATTAAACCCTAAAGGAAGAAGCCAAAAGAATTCTGCAAATCGTAGTTTTTTTGTTCTGTTAAATGCTGGGACTTCTTAATGAAAATGAAACCATTTAATGAATATTTATACAAAAACATGTCTCCTCGGTATACGGGGTCGAACAAGATAAGGATCTTGCGCGAACGACGTACAGATGTCATTCAAACGACATCGCACAACATCCAAAAGTCTCTCGAACGAGATTGCTATCTCGCTTGAACGACCTGGACATCAAAATCGAGGTACACTTCAGGACTTAGAAAAATATTCATACTCAAATTTTGACGAAAAAGCTCCACATACAAAACACCTGCTTGTAAACTCCCCCCATCTCTAGCCCTGATGGCTATGTAGGGGTTTCCCTACTTTCTGGCCCTGGTGGCCTCATTTTTTATGGCCACCCCCATTTTTACATTAGCCCTGTTGGCACTGTGAAACACGGTGCTGGATCTACTCGCCATGCCTAGATCCACTATCACCCAGCCGAAATCCCCCCGATCTTAATCTCTTAGATGGGTCCCCTTACTGGGTATCTCGTGTAATTCCCCACTAGTACTGATATATCCAGCCTTACCCTGATGGCTAGACTCTATAACTGTCTTAACTCCCTTTATATGGATACGATGATCATGATAGTGTAAAAGTGAGGCATTGACAACAACGACATAAGTCATTAATGTCGAATTACCCAACAAGTGTTTTCGAATGCTCCAGTTGAGTCCATCTGTAAACTTCAACATCCTTTTCTCTTCAGTGTTCACCTCATTTAGCACAAAGATAGCTAAATGAGTGAATTCTTCCTCATAATCAGTCACTATCCAACCCTCATGTGATAAGTCTAAGAACCTCCTTTGCATCTCTGTCTGTACAGCAGATGGGAAAAAATTGTGGTCTAACGACCCGCAAAATTCCCTAATAGTCATGGTATCTCTCTCCTCATATGTGGTGATTGATTCCCACCGCTGTAATATCGCTCCTATAAGCTTAAAAGTAACCAAAATTTATTTTTAGGTGTCACATCACTCCATCATATGTAGTTGCCTCTGGATGTAATTCTTCTATTGTCTAACTACTATAACGTCCACATTACCCTAAAACTCCAGCGAATGGCCCTTCCAAAAGTCCCCCTAACTCTCCCCCATACTGGGGGCACTAGGTGAGCCTTCATTGGTGCAACTGGTTGCTGTGGCGACGCCTTGTAAAACTGATGCGTCATGGCGATCATCGCGTTATTAACTACCTGGCCAATAAAAGTGGCAACCTCTGTTGTGGGCACCGTCGCTTGAATAGTCGATAGCTCCGACTTAGCCTCTTCTCATGTAGCACTCCTGGAGGCTTGAGTTGGCCGTCCTCTCCTGATTATCATCTGAAACCAAACCTAACTCATATAAGATGTAACACCCCGTATTTTTGAATAATTATGGATTTAATTATTTCTAGTATACTTTTATGTTACACGCGTGCAGTAATTTAATTGAAATGAAATATTGAGTATTTAATAAATATTAATTGGGTGAAATTAAGATTAATATTTATGTGGTAAATTTACTAAGTGTGCAGGGTAAAAAAATGTGGTGAATTGTTAGTACGTCGTAGTGATTGAGAACGATGGTATTTATTATGATATCTCAACAGGGGCTTGTGAGGAGATTATTTTAAGATTGATATTAGAAATTTATGTAGAGCAATTCGCATGGGGATTTTGAGTTCAATATTGGTTTTAAATGGTCTGAGATGGGTAGAATTGAGTACCCGGGGTAGTAAATTGGTTTTGACGACTTTTTAGACAAGCCCGGACTCATGTAGGGGTATTTAGGTCATTTTAAAATAGCCTAATAACCTAATTTAGGGATTACTGGGTGAAAATAAATATGTTTTGTTGGTGAGGTATCCCTACAATTAGTTACAAGCCCTAAAAGAGATAAGGAAGAGAGGAAAAAGTAAGGAGGAGGCTAATTTTGGAGGAAACTCAATGGATTCTAGCATAAAATCATCACGCACAAAAGAGATCAGACCTTACATGTCTTGCCCCGACTTAATTAATTTAAAATCATTATTTTTATTTTCTAATGTTATAACTGAACTAGAATTGTGATACGCTCGCTAGCCTGGACCCGCCAAAGTCTAATTAACCTATCACAGTTAATGGGGACCCCCACATCCCTTTATTAGGCCCGAGTACACAAACCTTTAACTTGGATTAACGGGACTGCCACATCCTGTGTGACCCACGAAAGTCCTTTACATTATATAAAGGACCCACTACAGCCCATAACATTAGATAACTTTGCTTAACATTTTTACTCATATGCATATGTTTCATAGATACCACATCACTCCATAAGCATTCCAACACATGTATTTAACTACACATTTCCATATGAAAATATAAACATTTACATTTCATAGGTAAGGTCACTCACCTTGAAGTAGGTACTAATATTAATACCAAAACTATTCTCTTGGTATGGTAGTATTAATCGCCTCCCCGCCAAACAATTCCACATCATTAGTATTTGATTAAACCAAATAACATTAAACCCAATAATACATCACATCATTTGGTCAATCTGAAATAACTAATAAAGGAATTAAATATGATACTTCACATTTATATAAAACCCTATTCATTAGGGTTCTAACACAATTTATGGAATTAAATTATGAATTGTTAAGACAAAGTTATGCCCGTTTTATTACAACCTTTTCCAAATCATTTCTGAACAAAAACAATAACAAAACTTCAACTTCGACACAACCCAAGCTAAACCAGAAGGTATTTTATTCTAATCTTCTTGTATGTTATAATCATATATGTTATCTAACATTTCCAATTGGAATTTCTTGGTTCCAATGAGTATTCAATTATTTGTGTCATTTTTAGCACAAATAGGCCGTAAGAGGGCATTAAAGTAAAACCTAACATGATTAGGCATACATACTCTCCACATCGGGCATCGATCATGGAAACAAATACTAAACATGTTTTTAACATATAAACACATCATATAATAGAATTTCCCAAATTAAAAAGCTCCGCAAGAAGGGGATTCAAATCTAGGACTTTAAAGTTAACATTTACGATCCTAGCACAAATTCTCACGTATGTTCTTAAGCCATCTTTGTTTTAACACAATTTTTCAATATGGGTTTCATTAAAATATTTATCAAAATCAGAAGAAAAAAAATACAAAGTCTAAAACTCATTCATGTCACCAACTTTAACAAAGTGGTATTTGCCTTTTAAGTACTCCTTGATTTATATAAATGTTTCAATGCAATTTTTCCTTAACTTCCTTTTTCTCTCTCCATAGGCATATTTCTTCCCAAGCTTATAATATGAAATGAAAAATGCGATAAGGCCTCATTTATAACCATAAAAACGTGTCTATGTGGTCATGTGAGAACTTTCAAGGCGGTGGTGTGTGATTGGTTGGATGAAAGGTTCAATCAAATAATTCCCTTAATGACAGATTTGTCCCACCTTGGTAAAATAACCATAACTCAATATTACGGGCCTCGATTCACTCCATCATTGCGTCTACACGTATATAAATTATATATATAAAACTTTCATATGTGATTTACCAAAGTCATAAAATTAGTACGCCCAATTTGGGCTCGAACAGGAAAGTAGAAATTTACCAACATTCTCGAAACTTTTGCATTTGGCAACCAAACATCGCCAATTTCGCACCAACACCCTAATTTGCTTTTATAAACGTAATGATGCATCAAAAACTTAATTCATAATGAATTTATCCACATAAGTAATCATATTCTCTAAACATGTTATACCCCATCATAAGCTCGATTAGCATATAATCCAAACAACATATATATCACATGAGTATGCATCCTCTAAAAATGATAATTAACATGTTTAACACCCATCACCAACTTATAACTCATGACTTATACGTAGTCATGTAATTAACATTCCTAATCACGTTTTAGGGCCTTAAATTCTACCCCTCTTATAAAAATTTCATCCTTGAAATTTAACGCATAAGAAACTTACCAAACAGATGAGGATTTTTCTTTTTCATGTTATCCTCTCCTTCCTGGGTGGTATAATCCACATTATGACTTGTCCAAATTACCTTAACTAATGGAATATCTTTATTAAGTAACACTTATTCCTTTCAATCTAAAATGTAAATCAATTCTTCCATGTAGGTCAAGTCATCTTAAAGCTCTATCGATTGTGAAATAAACACATGTGAAGGATCGGGCACATACTTACGTAACATTGATATATAAAAAACATCGTGTATCTGAGACAACTCTGGTGGTAATGCCAACTTATAAGACACGGCTCCAACTAATTTCACTATCTTATAAGGGACAATGTACCCAGGACTTAATTTTCCCTTCTTTCCAAATCTCATAAACCCTCTCCAAGGAGAAACATATAGGAATACTCAACCACCTTCCTCAAATTTAATTCTTTCCTTCGATTATCTGCGTAGCTTTTCTATCTAATTTACGCCACCTTCAAGTGATTATGAATAAGACTTATCTTCTCAGTAGTCTGGTGCACAATTTATGGCCCAAGTAATTTTTGTTCTCCTACTTAAGTCCAACATATTGTAGTCATGCACTTTCTCACATACAAGGATTCATAAGGAGCCAACTCAATACTCGAATGAAAATTTTTATTATAAGAAAACTTTATTAGTGACAAGTGTTCATCTCAACTACCCTTGAACTCCAATAAACAAATTTTTAACATTTATTCAAGTGTATAGATCGTTCTTCCTGACTCCCCATCAGTCTAAGGATGAAAAGTTATATTAAATTTCAATTCAACCCCCAAAGCTTGTTGTAAACTAGGCCAAAAGTGAGCAATAAACTTAGTATCTAGATCAGAAATAATAGAAACAAGTGCATCATGAAATCTAATAATCTCATCCACATATATTTTGGCATATCTATTCATGGAGTTAGTATTTTTAATAAGTAGAAAATGTGTAGACTTGGTCAATCTATCAACGACAATCCAAATAGAATCAAACCCTCGTGATGATTTTTGTAAACCTATAACAAAATCTGTAGTAACATGCTCCCATTTCCACTCAGTAATAGGTAAGGACTGTAGTAAACCACTTGGCTTCTGATGCTCTGCCTTTACTTGTTGGCAATCAACACATTTAGCAACAAAATCTATAATGTCGTGTTTCATTCCCGTCCACCAATAACATTATTTCAAATCTCTATAAAGTTATGTGCCTCCTGGGTGCATAGCATATGAAGAACAATGGGCTTCCTCTAAAATGGTTCTTCTTAAATCAGGCACATTAGGTAAACACAAATGGTTATCATACGTAACAATGTCTTCATCACGAATAGAAAATTCATTTGCATTACCCTTTTTAATATTGTCTCTAACTTTCTCCAATTATATATCTCATAATAATTATTATCGTATCCAGTCTATCAGTGTAGGTCTAACATTTAAATGTGATAGTATTCCATAAGATTCATTTAAAGTTAATTCCACCCCAGTTAAAGCTAACTCTCTCAGCAGGTCAACTCGAATAAAATAAATACAAGATACTCTGCCTAGAGATTTTCTACTCAAAGCATCAGCAACAACATTAGCCTTACCCGGATGGTGATGTATTATGCAGTCATAATACTTTATAACTTTCATCCACCTTCTTTTCCTTAAGTATAAGTCTTTCTGAGCAAACAAGTATTTTAAACTTTGATGATTAGTAAAAATTTCACAACTAACGCCATATAAGTAATGTCTCCAGGTCTTTAGTGCAAAAAAACTTTTGCGGCCAACTCAAGATCATGTATAGAGTAGTTGTGTTCGTCTATCTTTAACTATCGAGAGGCAAAAGTAATTACTTTTCCATGCCACACTAACATAATCGAGTCCTTGATACGAGGCATTACTATAAATAACTAAACCTTATGTACCCATTAGAATAGTCAATACTGGAGTTGATGTCAACTTACCCTTTAAATTTTCAAAGCTTTTCTCACAATCATCATTCCATACAAACATGTTCTCCTTTCAAGTAAGCTTAGCCAATGGTAATGCAATAGAAGAAAACCTCGATATAAATCTCCTGTAATATCCATCCAATCCCAGAAAACTACATAACTCTGTCACACAAGTGGGTCGTTCCCAATTCATTATTGCTTCCACCTTTTTAGGATCAACACAAATGTCATCAATAGAAATAACATGCCCCAAAAATACTACTTGGTCGAGCCAACATTCACATTTAGAAAATTTAGCATATAACTGCTTCTCTCGCAAGGTCTGTAAAATAATACGCAGATAATGTTCATGCGCCTCCCTACTACGAGAATATATCTAAATATCATCAATGAAGACAATAATAAAAGAATCCACATATGCGTGAAATATGTGGTTCATCAAATCCATGAATACGGTTGGTACATTTGTTAACCCAAATGGCATGATAAGAAATTCATAATGGCCATACCTGGAGCAAAAAGTAGTTTTAGAAATGTCACCGTCTCATACTTTCAACTGATGATATTCAGACCTAAGATCAATCTTAGAAAATACTTTGGCGCCTTGCAACTGATCAAGCAAGTCATCAATGTGGGGTAGTGGATATTTATTACGGATCATCACCTTGTTCAATTGACGATAATCGATGCACAATATCATGATTACATCTTTGTTCTTTACAAACAACACTGGGGCTCCCCACGGTGATACACTAGGACTTATAAAACCACGGTCGGAAAAATCTTGTAAATATATTTTTAGCTCTTTTAATTCTGTTGGTGCCATACGATATGGTGAAACAGATATCCGTGTGGAGCCTGGTACCAACTCAATCACAAATTCTACCTCAAGATCTGGTGGTAAAATTGGAAGTTATTCTGGAAAGACATCTACAAAGTCATTAACTACTAGTATATCTAATAGTTTCCCATCCTCTTATTGTGTGTCCACCACATGAGCAAGATAACCCTGACATCCTTTCCTTAGAAGTTTATATGATTTTGTAGCAGAAATCAAACATGTTGGAGTGGCATTTCGGTCCCCTATAAATTTAAATTTAGGTTCACTCGGTTACTGAAATACTACCTCCTTTATAAATAGTCTAAACATATATGATATGAATCTAACCAATCTATACCTAGTATCACATCAAATCCATGCATCTCAAGAGGTAATAAGTCAACGAACAACTCCTTATCACCTATTCGCACCACACACTCCCTACACACCCTATCAATAAAAACCACTCCCCCATTGGAGTAATAATAGCTAAACCAGAATCTAATGAAGATAATTGTCTATTAAGATGCAAAAGATAAATCAAAGGCACAAAATAATGTGTAGAACCATGATTTATCAACACGTAAGCATCTTTATCACAAATAGGAAGTGTACGTGTCACTACATTCAGTGTATCTTGTGCATCTTGTCGCGTCAGTACAAACACGTTGCCTTGACCTTGGCTTTGAGATATATCTCCTCTACCTACCCTGTGTAAATTATGTGTCGAACTCCTACCTCATATCGTCACACTCTTAACTAATGTTGTAGAACCCATCACTGGAGAATTCTTTCGTAAGTACCCTGGTTGATAATAATGGAAACATAAAGGTGTCATCTCAGCTATTGTATAGTCTTGAGACATATGCCCTTTACCATCACATCTATAACAAAACATGGCCCTTGGTCCCAACACATATGCATTTTCTGACCGACTCATCCTAGTCCTTCCACTCGAGCTTAAAATCTTATCGGTGTATTTCTACTATTTTAAATCCTTGACCCTTGGGTACCCCTCGTTCTACATTGTAGATTGAGGTTCCCATCTCCCATCCATATGATTTTATACCATCGTGTCTAGATTTCTTTGAAAGTATTTAGCCTGAATTTCTTTCATCAACTTTTCTGACACTAAGACTCAATTCCATCAAGTTCATGTAATTTGTGATCTTTATATTAGCAGCCATGGTTTTTATATCCACAGCCAAACCATTTTAAAATTGATCACATTTACTTTCTTCTGTCCTCACCAAATCAAGTGCAAATCTAAGTAAGGGTATTAATAAGTTTTCATACTCAGCCACTATTCGCCACCATGATAAATTATTTCTCTTTCTCCTTCCTATAAAGCCTTGAAAAATATTTTTCAAAGAAAACATTCAAAAAATTCTCCCATGTAATTTGTGGAGGATTTACTGGAACCACTCCCCAATTGTAGTAAGTAACCTCTCTGTAGTATCCCACCATAACTTTGCATCATCCTCTAACCTAAAGGTTTCTAACAAAACTTTTTGTTCATCTCGCACTTCCATCACCTTAAATATTTCTTCCATCTTTGTAATCCACCCCTCTACCACTAATGGATCAGTAATACTAATAAATGCTAGAGGATTTAACTTCATGAAGCTCTCATTCAATTTATCCCTATCTCCACCAGATGCACCACCTTTCGATTGTTCCACTAGTTATGCCACACCAGGGAATATTCTTCCCACGTTATTAATAGGTTGTTCTTTCACCTCTGGGTCATCCAATTTAATATGTCCCTATTCTTGCTGACTATTAGGTACATAGGATGCCTCACCCTCTGTTCTATCATGTAGCTTGTGTGGATCCATCACTTACTGCAATACAAATAACTTGAATAAAATACAATATCACCAGTTTAACATTAAAATTGTTAGTCAAAATCCTAACCAATAAGTAACGCACTTTCTAGTGTCCACTACCAATCTAGACCCTTTCACCCTGTCCAGAACCTAATAACCATGCTCTCATACCAAGTTGTTGCGCCCTAACATAATGAAGTTAAAATCATATTGTACTTCAATTCTCTCGAAAAAGAGAACATTTTTTTTTCTTTTCAAAGACATGTTTAGATGAAAACATAACTACCTTTACACATAACTTACAAGTACCAAACACATTTACTTACATAAGTTTCTTAGTTTAATATTTATCCAAAAATATTGTTGATATTCAACCCAGATTATCTATCCTCCACTCCCACATTTAACGTCAACGATAGTCATACCTAAAACATAACATTATAGGAGTGTAAGAAATAAAATCTAAGTGAACGACCATATACACACACATACCACACATACAACCAATTTGAATAACCATTTTTATTTTCTAATGTTATAACCGAGCAGGAATTATGAAACTCTCGCAAGCCTAGACCCGCTACAATCCAATTAACCTATCACAGTTAATGGGGACCACCGCATCCCTTTATTAGGGCCGAGTACACAAAACTTTAAGTTAGATTAATGGGACCATCACATCCCGTAAGACCCACCACAATCCTTAACATTATATAAAGGACCCGCCACAGTCCATAACATTTGACAACTTCTCTTAAAAAATTTGATCATATGCGTATGTTTCATTAATACCACATCACTCCATAAGCATTCCAACATATGTATTTAACTACACATTTTCGTGTGAAAATATAAACATTTATATTTCATAGGGAAAGTCACTCACCTTGAAGTAGGCACTAAGATTAATACCAAAATTATTTTCTAGGCATGGTAGTATTAACCGCTTCCCCACCTAATAATTCAGCATCATTAGTATTTGAATACACCAAATAACATTAAACCCAGTAATACATCACATCATTTGGTCAGTTCAAAATAACTAAAAAAGGAATCAAATATGATACTTCACATTTTTATAACACCCTATTCATTATAGTTCTAACACAATTTACAGAACTAAATTCCTAATTTTCTAGACAAAGTTATACCCGTTTTATTACAACCTTTTCCAAATCATTTTTGTAGAAAAACAACAACACAACTTCAACTCCAACACAACCCCCAAGCCAAACCAGAAGGTATTTTATTATAATCTTCAAGTATGTTATACTCATATATGTTCTCTAACATATCCAACTAGAATCTGTAGACTCCAATGAGTATTCATCGATTTATGTTATTTTTAACTTAACTAGGCTGTAATAGGGCATTAAAGAAAAACCTAACATGATTAGGCATACATACTCTCCACCTCGGGCATCAATCCAGGAAACATATACTAAACATGTTGTTAACATATACACACAGCATATACAAGAATTTCCCAAATTAAAAAGCTCTGTAATAAGGGGATTCAAATCTAGGACTTTAAAGTTAACATTTACTATCCTAGGACAAGTTCTCACGTATGTTCTTAAGCCATCCTTGTTTTAACACAATTTGGCAATATGGGTATCATTCAAATATTTACCAAAATCATAAACAAAAACTTACAAAATGTAAAACTCATTCATGTGACTAACTTTAACAAAGAGGTAATAACCTTAGAAGTACTCCATTATTTATAGAAATTTTTCAAAGCAATTCTTCCTTAACTTCCTTTTTCTCTCTCCATGGGCATATTTCTTACCAAGTGTGTAATATGAAATGAAAAAGATGTTAAGGCCTGCTTTATAACCATAAAAATGTGGCTATGTGGTCATGTGACCACTTTCAAGGTGGTTGTGTGTGATTGGTTAGACCAAAGGTTCACTCAAACATTCCCTTAATGACAAATTTGTCCTGCCTGATAAAAACACGATAATTCACTATTACAAACCCCAATTTACTCCATCATTGCGTTTATATGTATATAACTTATATATCTACAACTTTTATATTTTTTGTTTTCCCAAAATCATAAAATTAGTATACCTAATTTTTGCTCGAATGGGAAAGTTGCAATTGTAGAAAAACTGGTAATTTTATCTAGTAATTAATTAAATTAATTCAGAATTTGGAAAGCTTCCTTAAAAGACTCCTAATATGAGTATATATAAGTCTTGGGTCGTTTAGAAGAATCCCCAAAACATAAAACCCTCTAAGCAAAAAAAAAATAGGGCCAAAATAAAAACCCCACATCAGATGTTTGTCACGGCCTTAAACCATGATTAACTGATTATCACGGTTCTGGAGCATGACTAACAGGCAAACTATTTTACTTGTAATGGGATTCTGATGCCACTTAAATTCTCTAATCTCTCTCCAGTTAAATTAATATGGGTTTAGTACTTTTGAAACATATTAGGAGCAGTAGACCCTTTAAATTTTCATCTTCTTCCTCCTACAAACCATATCCCCATTTAAACTAAGATTCCAATATAAGATTTGAAGGCTTATTTGGTGTTTTCTTGAGATTGGGCTAGAACAACTTTATATGATTTGAAGGCATATTCTTATGATAATTTTATTAATTGAAGGATATATTTTTTGTTTAGCACGGCTCGACAATGTAATTTATTTGGAAAGCTTAGTAGTATTTTCGAGTGAAATTTAATTGTAATTATTTTGGATTGGACGTTAAGTAATTTTGGATTCTTTATAATTATTTTGTGGAATATAGATGCTCTATACTATTTTTTAAGGATTTAGTTTAGTTCCAATCGTAGTAGCACCTCGTGTTTTGTTCGGGGTATTATAGATGGTATTAGAGCTTAGGTATACGATAACCCTCGGGTCTTTGGGTTTGGGTCTAGTATGCGTTTTAGATGTGGTTCATTGGAGATAGGGAGTTTTTTGTAGAGGACGTGGTAGGCATCGAGGTTAGTATTAGTAATCTTGATGTGAGGATGTTTAGAATTGATTTGAGGCCTTTAGTGATGTGATAATTTTTTAGAGATAGAATCGGTTGGTGATTCATAGGAGTGCGTGATATGCCGTTATTTTCATAGTTACGTGTGTATATATATATCAGTGTTCTAAAAAACCCACCTAGGCTCTGCCTAGGCACGCCTAGGCTTGAGGCTTGGGAGAACGCCCCGCCTTAAGCTTTTTATGCCTTATTCTTGGTAAAACCCTTAAGGCGCACTTTTTTCTAAAAACAACAATGCTTTAGTTAAACGATATCGCCTTTTAAAGAACTTTTTTACTAACCGGACCATTATTTTGTCCAAAATAATCAATTAGTATTTTAATTTGCAAATATTCAGTCATATTTGTTATGATATGTACAATTATTAGTATTTTAATAGCTTGTTATGGTTAAAAAATATTCAAACATGTTAAAAATGCCTAAACTCCTTTTCACGCCTTTTTATGCCTAAGGCCTGCCTAGGCTTCTAAGGCTTAAGGCTTGGCCTCCACGCCTCGATCACGCCCCGCGTTTTTTAGAACCTTGATATATATATATATATATATATATATATATATATTGTACTTTTATCGTGAGTAACATGTGGGTAGGATTGGATGTATGGGAGCCAAATCATCGTTTTCATGGGTAGGCATTTGATCACCCTATTTTATCTTGAGCGTTAGGCTTCATCGAATTTCGAGGACAAAATTCCCGTGCTAGTGGGTAAGTATCGAATAACCCAGAATTTTATCAGGTAATTAATTAAATTAATTTTTAATTCGAAAAGCTCTCGTAAAAGACTCCTAATATGAGTGTATATAAGTTTTGGGTCGTTTAGAAGAGTCCTCAAAACATACAACTCTCTAAGCAAAAAAAAAAATTGGGCTAAAATAAAAATCCTGCTTCAGATGTTTGTCACAGCCTAAACCATGACTAACTATTTTCCACGGTTATGGAGCGTGACTAACCGGCGAACTGTTTTAGTTTTAATAGGATTCTAATGCCACTTAAATTCTCTGATCTTTCTCAAATTAAATTAATATGGGGTTAGGACTTTTCAAACATATTTTCACAACCTCTAAGAGCAGTAGACCCTTGTAATTTTCATCTTCTTCCTCCTGTAAACCCTAGCCCCATTTAAATTGAGAGTTCAGTCCAAGATTTGAAGGCTTATTTGGTATTTTCTCGAGTTTGGGCTAGAACGAGTTTATATTACTTTCGAAAGAGGAACGCAGTGGTATGATCAAAATTTTGAGGTAGAATCTTATGAGTTTCTTGTGATGATTTTGAGGTACGAAGTTTACGCAATATTCTCCTTCGATCTCTCGAGAGTAGTCGTTTCGTTACTCATTTATTTGTACTTATGTTGTTGATATCATGACATTTATTGAAATTCAAGATATTGATTCGATTTGAGATATTGTATTTATTGAAGGGCGTGGTGTCATGAAAATTTTTATATGGCACGGAGAATGGTCACCCACCAATAGTTCAAAAAGTCTCATACCCAGGATGACGCTTTACGATGCTTAGGTGAGTTGAGGTGAGGGATGGTGACCTACTAATGTGTATTGAGAATTTAAATTGGTATAATGCTCGGATGCTGCATTGAACTTGAATTGAGATTCGTATTGTTGCTTTTATTCACCGTTATTGTTTTGAGGATTTATTCTTGTCATATTTTGTACTTCCCCATAAATTTTTCTTTTAGTTTTAGGTTAGCGTGGATTTGGACACTACGAATTTTGGAGGGTTTTAGAGCTCAACGTTTGGAGGATTATTTTTTGTTTGGCATGGCAATGTCATATATTTGGAGAGCTTAGTATTATTTTTGAGTGAAATTTAATTATAATTATTTTGGATTGAACGTTACGTAATTTTTGATTCTTTATATTTATTTTGTGGAATAAAGATGCACTATAGTAATTGTTAAGGATTTAGTTTAGTTTCAATCGTAGTAGCGCCTCGTGTATTGTATGGGGTGTTATAGATGGTATCAGAGCTTAGGTATACGACAACCCTCAGGCCTTTGGGTTTGGGTCTAGAATGCGAGTTAGATGTGTTTCATTGGAGATAGAGAGTTTTTTGTTCAAGACGTGATAGGCATCGAGGTTAGGATTAGTAATATTGATGTGAGGATGTTTAGAATTGATTTGAGGACTTTAGTATTGTGATAATTTTTTAGAGATAGAATCGGGTGGTGATTCGTAGGAGAGCATGATACGCCGTTATATTCATAGTTACATATATATATATATATATATTGTATTTTGATCGTGAGTAACATACGGGTAGGATTGGTTGTAAGGGCGCCTAATCGTGGTTTTCTTGGGTAGTTATTTGTGCGTCCTATTTTAACTTGAGTGTTAGGATTCTTCGAATTTTGAGAATGAAATTCCAGTGCTAGTGGGGAAGTATGTAACAACCCGTAATTTTATCCGGTAATTAATTAAATTAATTTGGAATTCGAAAAGCTAGCATAAAAGACTCCTAATATGAGTATATAGAAGTCTTGGGTCGTTTATAAGAGTCCTCAAAACATATAACTCTCTAAGCAAAAAAAATAGGGCCAAAATAAAAATTCCCCTTCAGATGTTTGCCATGGCCTTAAACCGTGATTAACTAATTTTCACGGTTCTGGAGTGTGACTAATAAGGGAACTATTTTAGTTTTAATAAGATTCTAACGCCACTTAAATTCTCTCATCTTTTTCCACTTAAATAAATACGGGGTTAGGAGTTTTCAAACATATTTTCAGAACCTCTAAGAGCAGTAGACCCTTATAATTTTCATCTTCTTCCTCCTACAAACCCAAGCCTCATTTAAACTAAGATTTTAGTCCAATATTTGAAGGCTTATTCGGTGTTTTCTCGAGCTTAGGCTAGAATGAGTTTTTATTGTTTTCGTAAGAGGAACGCAGTAAGATAAAAAATTTCAGGCAAAATCTTATGATTTTCTTGTGATGATTTTGAGGTACGGGATTGTGACACCCCGACTAATTAAATACCGGGTAGTTACTCCTTTATTCAAATTAATTCAAAATGTCAAGTTGGTTCAGTTCGTAGCATCACTGTCGAAAATGTTTTAACAATTACTAGCCACCTAATATTTAAAAAGTGAGTTGTTAATTTTAATTGAATTCGATTTACATACATCCAAATTAAATTATGAATTACTGATACCACAACCACATCACAGTCACAATAAATAACGATGTAATAAACTGAATCTAGAGGAATACACCTCACAATAATCCGAATACTGAAATAAACAAATACAAGCCTGAATCATTAATTTAATTACAACCCAAAATATAAAATAAAAACTGAGTAAATAAGATGTCTCTAAAAGAAAAGGGGCGACACGCCCTACAGATGAATGAATCTGAAGTAGAGTCAAGATATAAAGTCGAGGCGTCTACTATCGAGGTCCTGTAACCTCCACAACAGCTACAGCACGTCGCGGGAATAGAACTTCTATGCTTGGTGTCCTTGTGGATGGGCACCTAAAAAGGTTTTACAAAAATAGATTTGAAAGCAAACGGGTCATAGCCCGATTGTGAAAATAGTTTAAAATACAGCAAGTTGTTTAATATAATTAAACAGTGAATATAAAGTACATGATAGTGCGTGCACTCAAATGAGTTCCTCACCTCTCAACTAATTGTGCACTCCTATCGTACCCGTACCCATTCTAGTTATTCCCGTATCTAACTAGTCCAATACACAATCTAACATTTCTATACGATTCACGATTTAAGTCCCGACATCTTAATTTGAACGGAGAGTTTTATTTTTCTTCTTAGTTCCCATATTAGTCATGCTAATCACTAGAGATTTTCCATTTTTAACTCTACTAAAATGTTGCTATTATTCACACTTACATTTATTCATGACAGTTCATTTCAATTAGTAGTATACTATTCTCATCATAAATATACAATACTGGCACCCCGAGACTAAGCTTCGGTGCACACATACTCTGCTATCCAATCCCCGCACATCACGTACATAAGGACCACGTATTCCGAATCTCTCAGGAATTGTTTTTAATAAACAACAGTCACACATAATGGAGGCGAACATAGTTCACATCACATGGGTCACGCACATACCTACGCTCCCATGATCACCAGACTTATTACCTTCTCAATAAGTCCTTCTCTGACCTATGTCCTTGAGGTACCAATCTAAATCCCCCCCGTAGGCACACAAAGATAAGATGGCCCTGATCAAACGCCGACCTCCCGTGATAGCAAGTATGGTAGGTATGTTATACATAAATAACTACATATACCAAGCATTCACACATCTTCGGTATCCCATAATATTAATACAGGTATATTTCTCATTCCTTGTGACACCCCGCCTAATGAAATACCGAGCGATCACTCCTATATCAAATTAAAACAGGAGTCTCATATGTTTCATTTTTAGCATCACTGTCGAAAACCAATTTAATTACTAATATCCTGTTAGGCCGGCGTCAAATTTTTAATTAACTAATCTTTTTAACCAAACCATTCAAATAAAAATTACAACAGTTTATATGCAGCAACTGAAATGAAATAAAAGAAAATAACCGAACACCCGGTACAATAATACAACCAAATCGAATACCACACTTAAAGGCGATAAAAGAATAAATGAGTACAGTTGGGCCATAAGCCCGAATGTTTCTATAATACCTCCTATCTAGATCTCAATGATAAAAGCGTCTAATATAAACCTGCTTGCATCCACAGCTGCTGCTGCAAACGTCTGACTCGAAAGAATCATCATACAGGCATCCCTGTGTCTGGACACCTATATATAGAGAGAGAGATATAGCAAGGGAAAAATATAGAAATGGGTCAGAGCCCGAGTTATGAAAATATTTTGCAAGTTCATAAATACTTTATTTAGGAAATTATGTTTTATCTCATATTTAAATTGGTATCTCACTCCCATGAGATACCGCTCACCCCTCTTCTAATAGTGCACAACTATCGCATACCTTTTTAAACAACCTAGTTAAGCTACCCTGCCTACTAAGGTATTTCCCTTATCTTACAAAATCCCTAAAAATACGAGTACTAAGGACTAAGCTTCTCCACATTCCCAACATTACGTTACGTTCGTGCGTGGGGTGTCTCGCGAAGCGAAATCCAAACAAGGAACCCTCCCGATACACTACTACATGACAATGTTGATCATCAGGATCCATTAAGCCTTAAGTACATACCACATTTATACCATCCCATATATATTAATAGTTCTCATTAACTTATGATCCATATTCATATAAATCCGGATATAATTCTACCGGAGGAGTATATCACTTTATTCATTATTTTCCCTTTTATACAGGGTTACGTTATATGATATCTCATCTCATATATATAAATAATATACTACACGCAACAAGTATATTAATCATCCACCGAGCTATAATATTAAGCAATCGTGGATTATCTCAAGTACATATATTTTAATCTCCATACATATATCCATATCCGGCACCTATATGCTTAATAGTGGTGCCCACATACTCTGCTATCGAAATCCAAGTACATCTCATACAAAAAGGATTACCCGTTCCACATCACTCGGGAACTGCAACAATACAAATCACACGTATTGGAGGCGAACATAGTTCACGTACCTATGGGTCACGCACATACCTACTCTCCCATAAGCAGCAGACTTATCGACTCAAAAATATGCCTTTCACAGCCCTATGTTCTTGAGGTACCAAATCTAAAATCCCCCCCGAAGGCAACACATGATAAGATTGACCTCTTCCGAACGCCAACCTCCCATGATAGCAAGTATGGTAGGTATGTCATACACATAATAAACAGTCATATAGGTACACACTCCACCTATATAAATATACCATCAATTAGGTATTCACACAACCATATTATAATTATAGGTATTTCTCTCACCTATACATAATTCCCCATAGGTAATTATTTAACCCACGTATATAATAACTTTCGGGCATACGCACAACCCGTATAATAAATTTCCCACGTAGTATATTTATATCTTGAATATCCTACACGTTTATTGATTTTAAATCATTCCACAATATTTTATATTCCGAACTTTTCTCACCGCACGATGATAATACCAACAACACCGATAAATTTATTTGTCCCATAAATAACAGTAGGCATTCCTCTCACCTATAATAATTGTCATAAATAGACGTATCGGATAACTGCTCAATTCTCTTTAACCCATATGCTAAATTTCATCCTAGTCACCTCATAGGATTTTACTCAACCAAAATCGGCATATAAGTGTATTTTCTACCCGCACAATTACTTATATAAAATTTTTCCCAACGAAACATCACTCCGAGTGTTACTCCTCCCAAACACCCCTATTTGGGTAAATCTTGGGGTTTACTTTCATCTAACCCAAGATACGCATCTTACTAAAAAAAATATTTAGAAGTCCCCACACTATTTTTAGGAACCCCAAATATTTATCTCCAAAGAATTCTAGCCTTTTTTTTTCAATTTCCGAGTGCATTTCCGAGTTGGTGATTTCACCCCGGAACTGCCATCTTGTAAAAATCATAATTATTCAAAGAAAAAATAGAAAAATACGCGGTTGGTGCCCACGCGACCGTATCGAGAAAATCTACAACTTTCGTGTTTTGACTGAGAGCTAAATCTGCACTCTTCCTCTTCAAATTTACCCCGCAAGCTATGGGGTTACTATTCATCGTCTTCTCCAAAATCCCAACCTCCATTTTTCTCCATTTTTGTTGTTTCTAATCTCATCCAACAACTCCATAAACATCTAATCTATGTTTTACAACTAACACATCAATTAATTTGGGGTATTAAATCATTTCCCTTATATTTAAACCCTAAAAGCATAAAAACCCCAACTTATGATTTTAACCCATTTTAATCCATTTCTTCACTCCATTTACATGGATTTAACACTAGAAATCATTATGAATTTACATTACATCAATATGTAAACTCATATTCAAATTTTCCCAAATTTATTTTAAGGGTTTACCAACCATAATATGAAATAAATGCAAATAATGAAATAAAGAAAGTACACACTTGCCTAGAAGATGAAATCCGATGACCTCGAGTCGAATCCGGCGTAGTTTGGCCCGAAAATCTCTTCTTCTTCCTTCTTATCTTATCTTCTTCTTATTCTCTCCCTTCTTTCTCCTCTTTCTCTCTCTTAAATCTGATTTTGGGACAAATATGAGGGTTTTCTCTTATTAAACACGAAATTGGGTGTATACCCAATTGTTAAATGACTCGTGTACTCATTTACGAGTCGCTACTAGTCCGAAAATGTCCAAAACCCAAATACTACCCCCGGGTACTCTATTTTGACTATCTCGGCCATTCCGAATCCAATGGAGGAGTCGAAATCTCCATCCGAGTCACTTAACTAAAATTCACTAATTTGACCCAACACGTTCAATACTCGCGTTTTCCAATTTAAAATATTTTTCTTTGTCGCTTTACCCAACTGTGACATGTAATAAAAATAATCCACTCATATACTTAATCTCGAAATATAATCCACGTAAATATTAATCTGTCATTCGAAAACTAATATTTACTATTCATTTTATAATATCGAATTTATTTAATTTCACTCATTAATCCCATAATTACTATTCATAATAATTCCTCAAATTATCAAATTACATCCACAGTGTGATTTAAATACCTTTAAAAGTACGGGGTATTACATAATTCCCCCCTTACAACAGAACTTCATCCTCGAAATTTAGATATAGCCTGTACCACTACTCTAGGATCGGTATATACATTACATCCTAGCTTAACCAAATTTAGATATAGCTTAACACAGTGGTCTCCCACTATATTCAACCCATCTCGAGGCATATGCTCATATATATATTCTCATCATCGCTATGCATATATATACTAATCCTGCACCCCCGGGTTAACATCCATTAGTGCTCTTAATAATCATATCACATAATAGGCATACACACCTCCTATTAAAATTTATAGGTATTCTCCCAACCTATTTGCATACTTACCATACGTATTTTTATTCTCATCGCTACGTATTGTATAAATATTCGGATTACTATCTCTTTCGTAATCTCCAAGGTACATTCCCTATACCAAATAATTAAATTATTAACTCTCATATACTCTTTCGGAATTTAGTACTACATACACTCCTTCTTTCCTTGGAGTATTCTAACAATACAATCACGTACATGCCACTCTTCAACACTCGTTCGAGTCAGCTTCCGCTTTACTTTCTCACATTATTTGGTATCCTTTTCATTAAGAGGTACCTTTTAAATGGCTTTACACAGCCTTCCAACCCATATCTGGTGTGCTAGCTCTTGTTGCACATAAATGGTTGAATTATCGTCATTATCACACGACATTCAATTCATTCATTTGTACGTCCTTCTATCTCAGATATTTTTTTTTAATATTAACTAACCAGGGTACTCGTACCCCCTATCATTCGTGTATATCTGCACAACCATTGTAAACGTTTTGATACCTTACACTCACTCTAAATAATGGGCATCATTTCATTGGCTTGGTACTAACACCTGGGTATCCCTTAACCCGAATAATTTGAAATTTATTTCTCCCAATACCAGGAAATTCAATCCTTCTCAAGATTATCTCATCGATATTCTTGTGGTTAGCTCACAATAGCCTTCCTATATCAGTGTTGATAGTCTTATTGTCCTTACTTTGTGGTAGTCCTAAGATTAAGGTGTTTCTAACACACGTAATATGAGTACTATTCTAACTATATCTCTAGTGCCCAAGACCTCTCTCGACTTTCGACATTTTCTTGGTTTCATGCGTGGGACGTCTCACAAAGCGAAATCCAAACAAGGAACCTTCCCGATATTTATGCGTGGGCATAAATATTGTATATTTATCCCCCTAATTTCAGTACTTTTGTGAACCCGAATGATGTAACATATATGGATTTGATTCACTTTTATGCTTCTAACCTTCTTGGCGAGTATTGCGTGTTTCGTGCTTCTCCTATTGGTTTTACAGGTTAATTATGCAAGCAGTGCAAAGGAGGAAACAAGACTGTTCAAGAAAAGTTAAGAAGGCAAGTTCAAGGGCATATCGGTAATTTTTCAGCCCGATCCAGAAGAAGAAGTCAACTGGGAAGTTGAAGAGCTCGGAACAACTAGAACACTGGAAGAAACGGCACCCAAATTCGAGCTACGGTTGAAAAGTTATACTCAGTTGAAGTTGAAGAAAAATCCAAGAAAAGAAGAGAAAAACTAGAAAAAACTAAGTGTTGAGAGCAAGACCAGGCTGGTACATGCGAACCCCACCCCGAACCGGTTCGGAGGGGCGAACCGGTTCGCTGTACCTCCGAACCGGTTCGCTGTACCTGACACGCGAATTTTGTATTTTATTTTAATTGGTCTCCAAGTCTTCTATTAGGTATATAACACTCAAAACTTGTGGGGAACGGAGGCATTAACCTAGGAGCAGCTTTTAGGGTTATTTTTAGAGAGTTTTTGAGAGAACAAAAGGAGATAATTATCTAGGAACATCAAGGGTGCAAATTACTTCAAGAATTCATTGTTTCGGGTTTGTTTTTGCAAGTTTTAATTCAAAAGTCTTGTTCTTTATTATTGTTCTTGCATGCTTTGCTTTTTCATTAGATTCAACTTGTTTTCGCATTCATAATATGTAGTTACATGTTTCTAGTCAGTTTCATCATGAATTCCTACACATGCAACGTCATTATTTCATGCATTAGTCAATTTAACATGTCCGGCTAGGTTTTTCAAGGTTGGGATGCATGAACCTAACCTGATGTGTTAGTGCATGCGTATAACGTCGATCCGCTGAATTTAATGATTAATTTAAATCGTATCGCGTAATTTCATAAGAATTGTAGATCTTTATATCTCGTTTGCCTATGGGTACTCGTGATGATTTGGAGTACAATTTGAGTGTGATTACCGCGATACCGATTTACTCATCCTCAGATTAGCTATGACGCGGGCTTGAACCTCATATACATAATGCTTGGGAGTACTAAATTCCGGGTTTGAATTAATCGGATAAATTTATGATCAACGTTATCACTGCATTACACTAGGGTTGGGGGAGTGTATTCCCATCCTGTTTTCTCATCATTTAGTTAAAAGTTTCAGTTTAATCCTTCATTCTTAATCTAGATAATTTATTTAGTTGCATATTTCATCATAATTCCATAATTGCGTTTAGTTTAACCAATCCCAAAAAGCCAAATCAATCTTTTTCTTTTCTTTTTAGAGTCATCGCTAGGATTCCTCAATCTTATCCCGTCATCAAAACTCCGTTGTCCTTTTTCCCTGAGGATCGATACCCGACTTGTCGGATTATTACTTGAACGATAGGCTTGCACTTGAGCCTAGAGAGCACACACTTTAGAAACACATTCTGAGTCGTGTCAAGTTTTTGGCGCCGTTGCCAGGGATTTAGGTAGACTTAGGATTAGATCGAGTTAATCCAAAACTTTGACCAAAAATTCAAAAAAAATAAATAAATAAATAAATAAAATAAAATTCCAAAAAGATTCACAATCATCATCTCTCCTAAGCTTAAATGAAAAATTCTGAAACCACTCCCACACCCCATAATACTCCAACCAGCATTCACGAAAATCCACTTGTTGAATATAATCCTGATAGTCCCCACACTCCACAAGCCCCACAATTCTGGATCCCACCTCCCACACCGTCACATTCAATCTCTAGCAACACTCCCTTCTCCTTCGTAGGACACACGTCGTGCACACCTAGTGAGAGCACCGAATCGTCAAGTGAGATAGAGATGTCGCAATATAGCAATGCAGCTACCGGTGAGGACGAGCCGCCGTACCGCCCGTTGAGAGAATTTTTATATCCCGAGCGCACTGTCACTCCGGGATGCATTATACTCCCGTATAATGCCGGGCAGTTTCGTTTCAAAAATGGGATGATCCAGACGCTACCACATTACCACGGTATGGATTCTGAAAAGCCATACCTCCACATAAGGGAATTTGAGGACGTGTGTGATACTCTCAATGATCAAACCTGCACACAAGAGGTAATCCGCCTCAAACTCTTCCCCTTCTCGCTTAAAGATAAAGCTAAAGCTTGGCTATGGTCTTTACCTCCAAGCTCGATTCCATCCTGGAATGAGCTACAGTCTAAATTTCTCAAGAAGTTCTTCCCAACACATCGAACAATATCTATAAAGGCTCAAATTCAAGCATTCAGGCAACAAGAAAATGAGCCATTCCATCGATGTTATGAACGTTTCAACGAGTTAGTGGCTTCATGCCCCCATCATGGATTCGATCCATTGCAAATCATCTCCTTTATCTATAATGGGTTGAATCTTAACTCTAAACAGCTTGTTGAAACCATGGGAAGTGGTTCATTTGTCGATCTAGATTCCCATGACGCTGATCTTCACATGAGGTATGTCGCCGAGACTACCCAATCCTGGGATACCTCTGATCCGAACGCTCAAAACCGAAATCGACAATCTACCACCGCTCCGTCGACGTCCGGTCTATTCCACGTAGATAAGAATTCTATGTCGGACTGTCGGTTGGACACCATTGAGAAAGGACTGCGAGACTTATGTGAGGTAGTTGTATCTATCAAAAATCCTATCGTAACGGTGTGTGCGATTTGTGAGGCGGGACATTCAACTGAGGAATGACCGACGATACCCGCCTGCAAAGTAATATTACAAGAGCAAGTTAGTGGGATAGGAGGCTTCAAGGGTAATTTCGGTGCCCCGCACGGAAATTCATACAACCCTTCGTGGAAAAACCATCCCGGTTTTAGCTACGGGCAACAACACGCCGCAATGAACCCTCCTTCGCATGTTGCCCCTCCTCCTCCACAACAAGTTCAACAAGCTCCACACATGCAAGGACATGTGCAAGCACCACCACCTCATGGAAACTATACCCGCCACAGCGGAGAACTCTCGAGGATACTGTGAATTAATTCATTGCAAGCCAGGCCGCAACCAATGCCAAGTAGATCATCTCATTGGCGACCTAAATGCAAATCTGTCTAAGATACAATCCTCGTTGAGTGTTCAAGAGAAGGGCAAATTCCCTGCCCAAGGCCAACGACCTCCCCAAGGTCAGACTAGTGTTAGCTCCACATCCACTGAACATCTGGAGCAATGTCAAGCAGTGACCACTCTTCGTAGTGGAAGAGTCGTTGATTTATCACCTCCTCCACACGACATAACAAAAGACAAGGAGATTTTGCCCGGCACGAAAGAGGCCGAAGATGTCCCCTTGGACGAGAGTGATAAGGAAGACACTAGTGAGCCTGAGGTGGTAGTGAAACCACCCTCCGCAGCACCATTTCCTCGAAGATTGATTCCTACTCAAAAAGGGACTCCACGTGATGAAGTGCTAGAAGTACTAAAGCAAGTGAAGCTGAATCTACCCTTCCTTGATGCCATCAAACAAATTCCAGCCTACGGCAAAGTTATCAAAGATTTGTTGACGGTAAAAAGGAGGATGAAAGTTAAAAAGAACGTCTTTCTAGCTCAGAACGTGAGTTCCATTCTGCTAAATGATCTCCCGCCTAAATTTAAAGATCCCGGTGCACCCACCATATCATGCATCATTGGAGATAATAAAATTGAGAAAGCCTTACTTGACTTGGGAGCAAGTGTAAACATCCTTCCTTACTCCATTTATAGGCAACTTGACTTGGGCGACCTCAAGCCCACAAAGGTCACTCTCTAATTGGCAGATCGATTAGTGAAGATTCCACGAGGCATAGTCGAGGACGTGATCGTCCAAGTGGACACTTTCTACTTCCCGGTAGACTTTGTCATTTGGGACACGGAGCCCTCCTTTAACTCAAGCAACCATGTTCCCATCATCCTTGGTCGCCCTTTCTTAGCTACAGCTAATGCAATCATCAACACAAGAAATGGGCGAATGCAGCTCACCTTTGGGAACATGACCTTGGAAACCAACATCTTCCACATAGCCCAAAATGCAGGGGTGGAAGATGATCTTCACGCGGTGAGCCTCATAGATGAGGTAGTAGAAGAGTACTTCGAAGAAACTTTTTGTGGCGATGCCTTAGAGTCATGTTTAGCGACGAGCTATGAGTGTGAGGGGACGTCTACCCACTTCGAGAGGGATGTTGGAAGGTTGAGAGAATTACTCGATGAGAGTGCGTCGGACGAGGACGTGAGAGATATTGATTGGGTTTCTAGATTCGAGGAACTACCTCCGAGGGATACACATATGGCTCCTTCCAGTGAAAAATTTCCAACCCTCGAATTAAAGAAACTCCCCTCCCATATCAAATATGCATACCTAGGAGAGGATGAGACATTTCCTGTTGTTATCTCCTCTAGCCTAGACGAAGGGCAGGAGGGCAAATTGATGAGAATTCTGAGGAAGCACCAGGGTGCTTTTGGTTGGTGTATAGCTGATTTGAAGGGGATAAGTCCTTTGATTTGCACCCACAAGATTCATCTCGAAGAGGATGTCAAGCCCTCTAGAGAAATGCAAAGAAGACTGAATCCCAATATGAAAGAAGTTGTGAGAACCGAGATCATCAAACTATTGGATGCCGGGATTATCTACCCAATCTCGGATAGCAAATGGGTGAGCCCTATTCAAGTCGTCCCGAAGAAGTCGGGTATAACTGTGATTGAGAATACCAAGGGAGAGCTTGTTCCCCAACGCACCACCACCGGTTGGCGTGTTTGCATTGATTACCGGAAACTCAATGCGGGAACAAGAAAAGACCATTTCCCCTTGCCATTCATTGATCAAATGCTTGAGAGAGTTGCGGGCCACCCTTACTATTGCTTCCTTGATGGTTATTCCGGATATAACCAAATTGAGGTAGATGTACTTGACCAAGAGAAGACGACGTTCACTTGCCCTTTTGGTACGTTTGCCTACAAACGTATGCCATTTGGCTTGTGTAATGCACCCGCGACCTTTCAAAGGTGCATGTTGAGCTTATTTAGCGACATGGTCGAGAGAGGACTCGAGGTGTTCATGGACGATTTCAGCGTTTTTGGCACCTCTTTCGATCATTGTTTAGAAAAATTGGAAAAAGTACTTACCCGGTGTGTGGACAAGAACTTAGTGCTGAATTGGGAGAAGTGCCATTTCATGGTCACTGAGGGAATAGTTCTTGGTCATATAGTATCATCCAAGGGCATAGAAGTTGATAGGGCAAAGATAGATGTCATAGCTGACCTTCCCCCACCGAGATCGCTTAAAGACGTGCGCTCATTCTTGGGTCACGCCGGGTTTTATCGAAGGTTCATTAAGGACTTTAGCGCCATCGCTAGACCCTTAAGTAACCTTCTCATGAAGGATAACCCGTTTGAGTGGACCGAGGCATGACAAAGCTCCTTTGATAAATTAAAAAACATGCTCGTGTCCGCTCCCATCATGCAAGTTCCGGATTGGTCCCTACCGTTCGAACTTATGTGTGATGCGAGCGATTACGCGATTGGGGCCGTTTTGGGCCAACGTAAAGATAAGCAAGCTCATGCCATCTACTACGCTAGCCGGACCCTTGCCGGACCTCAACTCAACTACTCTACCACGGAGAAGGAGTTGCTAGCTGTAGTCTTTGCCCTTGATAAGTTCAGATCGTATCTTATTGGTTCTCCTATCACTGTCTTCACCGACCACATGGCTTTAAAATATCTACTTGCGAAGAAAGACGCCAAGCCGCGCCTCATAAGGTGGATCCTACTCCTACAAGAGTTTAATCTCTCCATCAAAGACAAGAAAGGAGTAGAAAACGTCGTGGCCGACCACTTATCTCGGCTCTCGTCCGACGTACCTAGTGATCCCATACCCATAGACGAGCACTTTCCGGATGAGCAACTATTTGCCACCTCTTCATATCCCTGGTTTGCGGACATAGTAAACTATCTAGTCACGGGAGCCGTCCCTCCCGATTGGACACCGCAAGATAAGAAGAGGTTCCTTAATTGGTCGCGCATGTTCTTTTACGATGATCCCTTCCTTTTTAAATATTGCGCCGACCAAATCATCCGACGATGTGTACCGGATGACGAGATTCCAAAGGTCATCCAGTTTTGTCATTCGGAAGCTTGTGGAGGCCACTTCTCGGCGAAAAAGACAGCCGCTAAAATTCTGCAATGCGGCCTCTATTGGCCCACAATCTTCCGGGATGCAAATGACGCTTGTAAGTCATGTAATAGGTGCCAACGAATGGGAGCCATTTCTCGACGCGACATGATGCCCCTTACTCCCATACTCATCATTGAAATATTCAATTGTTGGGGTATTGACTTCATGGGTCCATTCCCCCCATCCTTTGGTTTCCTATACATCCTAGTTGCGGTAGACTACGTTTCTAAATGGGTAGAAGCTATAGCTACTAAGAATAATGACAACAAAGTGGTGATAAAGTTTCTACAGGAACACATAATTTCTCGCTTCGGAGCACCGAAAGCGATAATTAGCGATAATGGCACGCACTTTTGCAATAGGCCATTTGAGAAGCTCATGAGAAAGTATGGGGTCGTCCACAAGGTTGGGACGACATATCACCCACAAAAGAATGGGCAGGCCGAGCTAGCGAATCGGGAGATCAAGAACATTCTTGAAAAGACCGTCAATCCTACCCGGAAAGATTGGTCCCTTAGATTGACCGATGCACTTTGGGCCTATCGTACCGCGTTTAAAAATCAACTTGGAATGTACCCTTTCCGTTTTGTGTATGGCAAACCTTGTCATCTTCCTGTTGAGCTCGAACACAAAGCGTATTGGGCAATTAAGCAATTGAACTATGCCTTGGACAAGGCCGGTGAAGCCCGTAAGCTACAATTGATTGAGTTAGAAGAACTACGCAATGATGCGTATGAGAATGCTAAAATTTCAAAGGAGAGGATGAAACTTGCTCATGATAGCATCATTCGAAGAAAAGAGTTTCATCCCGGGCAAAAAGTTCTTCTATACAACTCTCGGCTTCACCTCTTCCCAGGCAAGCTGCGGTCACGATGGTCTGGCCCGTTCGTCGTAAAGAACGTTTTTCCCCATGGAGCTGTTGAACTAAACGATTTAAAAGGGGAAAACACGTTCAAGGTAAATGGACAACGCCTAAAGCCATACCTAGAGGCGTTTGTGGATGAGGTCGACACGATTTGGTTGTCGGACCCTGTTTACGGGGTCAATTGAGCTAAGCGAGTGAGGTCGTCGCACCCCCGACACGTATGGGGGGATTTTGTGTGTAAAATAGTCGTGTGTAAATAGGTTAGTTAGGAGTCCGGAGCCTGCGTTGCATGAGAGATAGGTTAGCACGTTTTTTAAGGGTGCTAGTACGCTTTTCGAGGTCGTATTCGAGGAAGTTTTTGAGAGCCCGAGGGTCTAGAAGGTTTTTAGGGGCATTATGCACAAGTTAGGGGATGAGAGAGCACTTAGAAATGGAGAGAAGAGTGAATTTCAGCGATTGGACCAGCCTGTAACCCCCGAACCGGTTCGCTGTACCTCCGAACCGGTTCGGAGGGTCGAATCGGTTCGGAGGGTCGAACCTGTTCGCTGTACCCCCGAACCGGTTCGCATGTACCTGTCAGGTTCTTCTCCCCTTTTCCTCCAAGTTCATTCCCTTTCCCTCCATTCTTTTCCCCTTCTTCCCCCTTCGTTTTTCTTCCCTCCAAATCCTTCCCTCCTTCCCAAATTCATCCCAATTCATTCCCTCCACCCTCTCCTTCCCAACCTTTCATATTTCCCACCAAAAACACACCCCTTCACACCTATAAATACACCCCACCCCTCCTCCATTTTTCACACCAAAACATTCTCCCTCATTCTCTTCTCTCCCATATTTTCTCCCTCTCTCTCCCTCTTTTCCTTCAAAATGCCGCGCCGCCCTGCTCACCGCCCAAAGAAATATGATGAGACCACCATACTTGATGACCCGGGCAGGGGGGTATTCCGATGCGTCCAAGAACGCCATTGGTCCGAGATCTACTTCTCCTCCACGCGCGCCATTCACATCGAGCGTTTCGTGGATTGGGACACCCTTCCGGGCGAAGTCACCGCCCTTTTTGACCGCCGTGGGTGGTGCTCTTTCCTCGCCCCTACGTGCAATAACGTTTTTGATACCGCCATTCGTCAATTCTATGCGACCTTGGTTCGCAAGTCTTCCACACTTCACGAGGATTATCTCGACGGTATCACTATTCCCTTCTCGGCAGCTCTTATTGCACGCAAAATGCGTGCCAAAGGGGTGATCCTCCCCGTGCCCTTCCAATACCCAAACAATGGTGCCCCACACACAAAAGACGAATGCGTTGCCCGCATGGCACCCGGGGCGGAATGGACACGCGAATCCTTCCCCATTGGTGGATTGGCCGCCACCGTCCGCTTCACTCACATCATTGTTTGTGGTGCCATCCACCAAACCACCAATGACTCGGTAGTCCGGTCCCGTCACGCCAATTTCCTCTACTATTTTTTGGACCCCGAGAGCACCATCAACCTTGCCCAAGTCTTCTACGCGGATATCCTCAATGCCGCCTATGACGAAACCGGCAAGGTGGCACTCCCATACGCCCGTTTCATTACGGAGCTCTTGATGGATGCGGGAGTGGATGAACCCGGAAACCAAATTCGACTTCCTCGCCCCGTAGGCGGCACGTCCACAACTCGAAGTGAGCGCCAAATGCGCGTGGCTCACCCCGACCGTCCTATTCACGAGGAGGACGTGGCCGAGGAAGCTCCCGATGATGGATGTAGACGAGGAGGAATTTGAGGATGAGGAGGAGGATTCCGATTTCGAGCCCCCGGGGGCAAACTTTGATAGGCGCCTTTCAGCGGTTGAGTCCCGTCTCGACGGGTTCATCAACCAATACAATCAAGATCAAGCGGCTTACCGGAGGGACACCCGGATCATGTATCAACTCCAAGTCCACCTTCACCAGCTCAACTTTGGTGGTCCTCCTCCCCCCTTCTTTTATGACCCATATGACCCGAATGCACCGAGCTCCTCCCACCCATCTCCCCCATGAGCTTTTATTGTCTTTATCTTTTGGTTTAATCGTTAGTGGTGGTAGGGCTTTCACATTGTTCACAGTTTTTTTTTCCTTTTTTTTATGTAACATAGGCTTTTTTTGTTACTCTTGCATTTTTTCATATTTGTTTGTTTTATTTTTCCGCACTTTTTATTTGCCTTAAGTTAGATTTTAGTCCTTTTTGCTTGAGGACAATGCAAAAGTCTAAGTTAGGGGGGGTCACAAGTGCGTATTTCTAAAACTTCACAAATTTTCAAAAATGCCCAAAATTTCCAAAAAAATCATAAAATTTTGAAAAATCCAAAAATATTTTTGTTCAAAATAAATAAAAATTGGAATTCAAATTTTTCAAAAATATCATTAAAAGTCAAATTGGAGTCTCAAATTGTAAACATCTAACATACACAAAGCCGAAATTGACCAAAGATGGAAATTGAGCGAAAATTGACGACTTAACGAATAAATGTGGAGATTAACAAACCCGGTGAGATTCGAGCCTATCACTTTTTGCGAGTTTTTAAATCAATCCGAGTTAATTGTTAACTCAAAGTTCTTTTTAGCGCCTAATAAGTTGCCAAGGATCTCAATTCTTTCATTTTGATCGGTTTTGAAAAATGTGTACAATATTGCCTTGAAAAATGTGCCAAATTAGTCTCTAAACTTAAATTCACCTCGAAACGCATATGGTAACGTAATTGGCATTTTGGACAATGAAGTAGGCCCTCGTTTGTCATCCCAAAAATATTGGCCAGAAAAAGTAGCGAAAAATTACCTTTTGTAACCCAAATTGAGCCGAATAAATTTTTCCTTTCGTTTGACAACCCGAAAAATCCAAAATAGCCCGGAATTGCGAAAAATAAAAAAATTCAGAATTTAAGTCCGAAAAGTGCAACAAAAAGGGGCAAGAAAAAAATACAAGAATGCTCAACAAAAATAGCAAAAAAAAAAAAAAAGTGAAAAAAAAAGAAAAAAAAAATGAGCAATAGCCCGAAAAAAAAAAAAAAGCACAAATGGACATCCTAAATAACTTTTCCAATTCCGAATTTCCAGACCATTTTCATTTTACCCAATGCAACCTTCAACCCGAAAAAGTCCTAACCGAGTCCAAATTGCGAAAATTGATTACCGCGTGGAGAGCTAAGACACCAAAAGATAATATAAGAGGTTAGGTGCGCAAAATAGAGGCAATGTTCCCGTTTTGAAAATCGTAATCCGTTGAAGAGATCCTTTCACCATAAAATTTCCGTCTTTCTAATTGCATGCGTGTATTCGCTTCCATTACATTTACTCCTTATAGCACGCATGCCAAGAGAATAGCCATAATCCGAGAGATTCGTTTGTGAGTGCATTCCGTGAGAAATTGAAATCAAAACGAACTTTCGGATAAGTAACGTAATGATCAATCGATGGAAATTGGCGGTTATATTTCTGGCTTCGCACACACGCACTACAGTTTGAGACTTGTAAATATGACTTGATGATGACTATTTTATGGAAAAGTTTGAATTGTACAATTTTTGCATATTTTGAATTTTCTTTGAGTCGAATTTTGTGGGTATATTCACTGCAAACCCTCACGAGACACAACTCGTCCTATTAGGGTAACCTAGAGGTTTAAAGGCTTGTTGCATACGCTAAATGCAATCGCTTGCCCGCGAAAGTGGTATTCTATCCCAATAAAGTCCTTGAAGTGTCCTTAACTCTTACTTTCATTCTTTTACATTGCTCGGGATGCGCAAAGTTCTAAGTTAGGGGGGTTTGATTGGGCATAAATATTGTATATTTATCCCCCTAATTTCAGTACTTTTGTGAACCCGAATGATGTAACATATATGGATTTGATTCACTTTTATGCTTCTAACCTTCTTGGCGAGTATTGCGTGTTTCGTGCTTCTCCTATTGGTTTTACAGGTTAATTATGCAAGCAGTGCAAAGAAGGAAACAAGACTGTGCAAGAAAAGTTAAGAAGGCAAGTTCAAGGGCATATCGGTAATTTTTCAGCCCGATCCGGAAGAAGAAGTCAACTGGGAAGTTGAAGAGCTCAGAACAAAGAGAACACTGGAAGAAACGGCACCCAAATCTGAGCTACGGTTGAAAAGTTATGCTCAGTTGAAGTTGAAGAAAAATCCAAGAAAAGAAGAGAAAAACCAGAAAAAAACTAAGTGTTGAGAGCAAGACCAGGCTGGTACATGCGAACCCCACCCCGAACCGGTTCGGAGGGGCGAACCGGTTCGCTGTACCTCCGAACCGGTTCGCTGTACCTGACACACGAATTTTGTATTTTATTTTAATTGGTCTCCAAGTCTTCTATTAGGTATATAACACTCAAAACTTGTGGGGAACGGAGGCATTAACCTAGGAGCAGCTTTTAGGGTTATTTTTAGAGAGTTTTTGAGAGAACAAAAGGAGATAATTATCTAGGAACATCAAGGGCGCAAATTACTTCAAGAATTCATTGTTTCGGGTTTGTTTTTGCAAGTTTTAATTCAAAAGTCTTGTTCTTTATTATTGTTCTTGCATGCTTTGCTTTCTCATTAGATTCAACTTATTTTCGCATTCATAATACGTAGTTACATGTTTCTAGTCAGTTTCATCATGAATTCCTACACATGCAACGTCATTATTTTATGCATTAGTCAATTTAACATGTCCGGCTAGGTTTTTCAAGGTTGGGATGCATGAACCCAACCTGATGTGTTAGTGCATGCGTATAACGTCGATCCGCTGAATTTAATGATTAATTTAAATCGTATCGCGTAATTTCATAAGAATTGTAGATCTTTATATCTCGTTTGCCTATGGGTACTCGTGATGATTTGGAGTACAATTTGAGTGTGATTACCGCGATACCGATTTACTCATCTTCAGATTAGGTATGACCCGGGCTTGAACCTCGTATACATAATGCTTGGGAGTACTAAATTCCGGGTTTGAATTAATCGGATAAATTTATGATCAACGTTATCACTGCATTACACTAGGGTTGGGGGAGTGTATTCCCATCCTGTTTTCTCATCATTTAGTTAAAAGTTTCAGTTTAATCCTTCATTCTTAATCTAGATAATTTATTTAGTTGCATATTTCATCATAATTCCATAATTGCGTTTAGTTTAACCAATCCCAAAAAGCCAAATCAATCTTTTTCTTTTCTTTTTAGAGTCATCGCTAGGATTCCTCAATCTTATCCCGTCGTCACAACTCCGTTGTCCTTTTTCCCTGAGGATCGATACCCGACTTGTCGGATTATTACTTGAACGATAGGCTTGCACTTGAGCCTAGAGAGCACACACTTTAGAAACACATTCTGAGTCGTGTCACACACGTAATATGAGTACTATTCTAACTATATCTCTAGTGCCCAAGACCTCTCTCGACTTTCGACATTTGCTTGGTTTCATGCGTGGGACGTCTCACAAAGCGAAATCCAAACAAGGAACCTTCCCGATACACTACTCCCTCGCTTCGTCGATCATCGAGATATAGCGGTCTAAGGGACACCAACAGGACGTTCTAAATCCTACCTCGTTAACCTACTAAGGTACTTCCACCACTACATCCTTCCATCTTGTACAAATGGAAAGTCCAACTAATTAGGGCATCTACTCTCTGCAAAAAAAATATTATGAACATCATACTCAAAATGTATTTCCTCTGAATTTTCCTTATATTCAAAGTCGTTCTATAAGTCTCAAGTTAATTTCATTTATCTTACCTCACCCACATACTTGCGGTGAGAGGAAAATTTTAGTGCTTCTTCGTAGCACTTATATTTCTATATAAGTATATAGTCATCAAATGGCTCTCACTCTATAGTGTTTCCTCTACACTAGATGACTTATCGTCAAAACTCACATTCTTGCATTTTCTAACATTTGTCAACTCCCGACGTCATTAAGGTTCACATATGGAGTGTCTTGTTATCTTCAAATATACAACCGGGATAATCCCATCCCATCTACCAACACAATATGGTCAGAACTCTCAATTCTGTCAAGGAGATATACCACAAGCGCTTGCACTAACACTAAGTCCTTCGCACGAACACCAATAAGCTTAAACTCCCAGCTTAACTATAAATCCTGCATACCTTAAATAATATCCATAAGGTCCCCATGCACTCAAATCATGCTAGTGAAACATCTCCTCATCGAAGTTCCATCTAAACATATAATCAAGGTGAGCTCATCCATAATTTATCTCGCATTCCATTCTTTAATATGTCCGTATATATATATGTTTCACATCTCATATAAATATATATACAATATACTATACACATCAAGTATATCCATACTTATATATCATACACTATATAAGTATAATAACCATCCCTCAGAGCTATAACTCAATGGATGTAGTCTCTGAATGCTATCATCTTCCAGGGAATTAATTACACAACATCCTGGGTACCAGTGGTCGGACTATCACACCGACTCGGTAAAACCGTATCATATAAGTATAACAATCACACGCACATATACTTAACATATCTCGTATATATGTCTGAATATGCCCATATATATATATATATATATATATATATATATAATATTGTTTGACTAATCGTGCATATTCTTCGCTCACTTATAAATTTTAAGTTACTCGACATTCGTACAAGCTTACCACTCATTTAAATAATCCTACGAGAAGTTCGGAACAAAAATAGGGCCTTAAGAGTCATTCTGGAATCTCGTTAGAAGACCCAGAATTCTCGTTCGAACGATATTTACAACATCGAACGAACTACCTACTGGAACCTCGTTAGAATTCTCGTTAGAAGTCTCATTCGAACAAAGTCTCGTTCAAACGACCTGGGCAAACTTCTAACGAGATTTTTGCAGATGCACTGTTCATATTCCAAAATTTGTTCTTCCCATTTTTCCTTCTTCCAATTCAATCCAAAACTCATTCCAACCCAAATACAAGCTTTCCAAACCACTCTAAGTCACCCTAAAACACTTCTTAGCATAGTTTAGGGATTAAATCCTTTCAATCTTCAAGCCAATCCAACAAATCCATAAATTTTCCAATGAGTTATATTAACATAAATCCAAAATTATTTTCTTCATCTATAAAAACTCCATTTTTATTTAGTGATTAACATCTAATTCACAAAATTTCACATTCCTATTAAGGGAAAAAAATCCATTTGTAAGATTAATTTATGAGCAATACGTCATGCTCCCACGAATATGGTGATTATCGTCCCCACCATTTCAACATTGCTCTCACGAGTGAAAAAAATTTCCTCAAATTTTCACATATGGGTAATTCCATACCGAACTCTAAGCAAGAGCTTCTGAGTCTTCTACTTGTTAATTCAAGTTAAGCACCATTCTCAAGTACAACGATTCTTGATAATTTTAACTACTATATTTTAGTAGTCGTTGCAGCAATCCGACAATTCCACAAGGAAAATGACCTTTACCGCGGTCCTCATTTCCAATATCAACTTATAGCTCTAACTAAGCCTCTCCTCCTGCTGCCCACACAACGGACTTCCCTAGTCACCCTTCGTCGATCAGGACACGAATCTCGAATGAGCGCACAAAAGATTTACAATAATTTTACATATTGACAGGAGAACGAAATCTCACACGAGGATGTCAACAATCCTAATCATAAGGCTCAATATCAAATCAAAAGCAACGCTGAAAGCATAGTACGTCCGCAGAGATTCCTAAGGACACTAGAACCTGATGCTCTGATACCACCTGTGACACCCCGCCTAATGAAATACCGGAGATCACTCCTATATCAAATTAAAATAGGAGTCTCATATGGTTCATTCTTAGCATCACTGTCGAAAACCAATTTAATTACTAATATCCTATTAGGCCGGCGTCAATTTTTTAATTAACTAATCTTTTTAACCAAACCATTCAAATAAAAATTACAACAGTTTATATGCAGCAACTGAAATGAAATAAAAGAAAATAATCGAACACTCAGTACAATAATACAACCAAACCGAATGCCGCACTTAAAGGCGATAAAAGAATAAATGAGTACAGTTGGTCCATAAGCCCGAATGTTTCTACAATACCTCCTATCTAGATCTCAGTTATAGAAGCGTCTAATATAAACCTGCTTGCATCCACAGCTATTTCAGTAAACGTCTGACTCGAAAGAATCATCATCCAGGCGTCCCTGTGTCTGGACACCTATATATAGAGAGAGATATAGCAAGGGGGGAAAAATATAGAAACGGGTCAGAGCCCGAGTTATGAAAATATTTTGCAAGTGCATAAATACTTTATTTAGGAAATTATGTTTTATCTCATATTTAAATTGGTATCGCACTCCCATGAGATACCCCTCACCCCTCTTCTAGTAGTGCACAACTATCGCATACCTTTTTAAACAACCTAGTTAAGCTACCCTGCCTACTAAGGTATTTCCCTTATCTTCCAAAATCCCCAAAAATCCGAGTACTAACGACTAAGCTTCTCCACATTCCCAACATTACGTTACGTTAGTGCGTGGGGTGTCTCGCGAAGCGAAATCCAAACAAGGAACCCCCCCGATACACTACTACGTGACAATGTTGATCATCGGGATCCATTAAGCCTTAAGTACATACCACATTTATACCATCCCATATATATTAATAGTTCTCATTAACTTATGATCCATATTCATATAAATCTGGATATAAATCTACCGGAAGGAGTATATCACTTTATTCATTATTTTCCCTTTTATACAGGGTTACGTTATATGATATCTCATCTCATATATATAAATAATATACTACACGCAACAAGTATATTAATCATCCACCGAGCTATAATATTAAGCAACCGTGGATTATCTCAAGTACATATATTTTAATTTCAATACATATATCCATATCCGGCACCTATATGCTTAACAGCGGTGCCCACATACTCTGCTATCCAAATCCAAGTACATCTCGTACAAAAAGGATTACCCGTTCCACATCACTCAGGAACTGCAACAATACAAATCACACGTATTGGAGGCGAACGTAGTTCACGTACCTATGGGTCACGCACATACCTACGCTCCCACAAGCAGCAGACTTATGGACTCACAAATATGCCTTTCACAGCCCTATGTTCTTGAGGTACCAAATCTAAAATCCCCCCGAGGGCAACATAGGATAAGATTGTCCTCTTTCGAATGCCAACCTCCCATGATAGCAAGTATGGTAGGTATGTCATACACATAATAAACAGTCATATAGGTACAAATTCCACCTATATAAATATACCATCAATTAGGTATTCACACAACCATATTATAATTATAGGTATTTCTCTCACCTATACATAATTCCCCATAGGTAATTATTTAACCCACGTATATAATAACTTTCGGGCATACGCACAACCCGTATAATAAATTTCCCATGTAGTATATTTATATCTCGAATATCCTACGCATTTATTGATTTTAAATCATTCCTCAATAATTTATATTCCTAACTTTTCTCATCGGACGATAATAATACCAACAACACCGATAAATTTATTTGTCCCATAAATAATAGTCGGCATTCCTCTCACCTATAATAATTGTCATAAATAGATGTATCGGATAACTGCTCAATTCTCTTTAACCCATATCCTAAATTTCATCCTAGTCACCTCGTAGAATTTTACTCAACCAAAATCGGCATATAAGTGTATTTTCTACGCGCACAATTATTTATATAAAATTTTGCCCACCGAAACATCACTCCGAGTGTTACTCCTCCCAAACACCCCTATTTGGGTAAATCTTAGGGTTTACTTTCATCTAACCCAAGATACACATCTTACTAAAAAAAATATTTAGAAGTCCCCACACTATTTTTAGGAACCCCAAATATTTATCTCCAAAGAATTCTAGCCTTTTTTTTTCAATTTTCGAGTGCATTTCTGAATTGGTGATTTCACCCGAGAACTGCCATCTTGTAAAAATCATAACAATTCGAAGAAAAATCAGAAAAATACACGGTTAGCACCCACGCGACCATATCGAGAAAATCTACAACTTTCGTGTTTTGACTGAGAGCTAAATCTTCACTCTTCCTCTTCAAATTTACCCCACAAGCTGTGGAGTTACTATTCATCATCTTCTCCAAAATCCCAACCTCCATTTTTTCTCAATTTTTGTTGTTTCTAATCTCATCCAACAACTCCATAAACATCTAATCTATGTTTTACAACTAACACGTCAATTAATTTGGGGTATTAAATCATTTCCCTTAGATTTAAACCCTAAAAGCATAAAAACCCCAACTTATGATTTTAACCCATTTTAATCCATTTCTTCACTCCATTTACATGGATTTAACACTAGAAATCATTAAGAATTTACATTAGATCAATATGTACACTCATATTCAAATTTCCCCAATTTTATTTTAAGGGTTTACCAACCATAATATGAAATAAATGCACAAAATGAAATAAAGCAAGTACACACTTGCCGGGAGGATGAAATCCGATGACCTCGAGTCGAACCCAGCGTAGTTTTGGCCCAAAAATCTCTTCTTCTTCCTTCTTCTCTTATCTTCTTCTTCTCCTCTCCCTTCTCTCTCCTCTTTCTCTCTTTTAAATCTGATTTTGGGACAAATATGAGGGTTTTCTCTTATTAAATTCGAAATTGGGTGTATACCCAATTGTTAAATGACTCGTACACTCATTTACGAGTCCCTACTAGTCCGAAAATGTCCGGAACCCAAATACTACCTCCGGGTACTCTATTTTGACTATCTCGGCCATTCTTAATTCAATGGCGGAGTCGAAATCTCCATCTGAGTCACTTAACTAAAATTCACTAATTTGACCCAACACGTTCAATACGCGCGTTTTCCAATTTAAAATATTTTTCTTTGTCGCTTTACCCAACTGCGACATGTAATAAGAATAATCCACTAATATACTTAATCTCGAAATATAATCCACGTAAATATTAATCTGTCACTCGAAAACTAATATTTACTATTCACTTTATAATATCGAATTTATTTAATTTCACTCATTAATCCCAGAATTACTATTCATAATAATTCGTCAAATTACCAAATTACATCCACAGTGTAATTTAAATACCTTTGAAAGTACGGGGTATTACATTCCTATACCTTCATTTCATGTTACACGTTTACAAGTCCCCGATTTATATACATTAAAGTTATCAACTCTTCTCACATCGTAATTTTAGTTACTTATACCCTAACCCATAAATGTCATCCGATTTACTACTTAATCCCAAGTTTTAATCCTCAACGTACTTCCAATCTCACAAATATATCCACCAGTCAACAAGAGAAGGTTAACACTCAATTATATAAGTCTACTAGAAGTTTTAAATAAAATCAGGCCTAAAAAGGCATTCTGTCAACTCGTTAGAAATCTCGTTCAAACGAGGTCGTTCGAACGAATGGACTCAAACGAACTACCAACTCGTTAGAAGGGGTACTGTCATCTCGTTAGAGGTATCATTCGAACGAGGTCGTTCGAACGACCTGGGCAGGTCTTCTAACGAGATGGCAGACTTCGCCCAGAAATCTCCAAATTTCATCTTTCTTCATTCTTCTCTTCTCTAAATCCACCCTAAGACTATTCAAGTTACGTTTTAATGTTTGTAAACTATTATTAGTCACCCTAGATCATTCCTTTACATACTTTTGGGGTCAAATCTGAACAATTTAACATGCCAAAGTCAGAAATACCCAAATTCTTGTCCCAAACCCTATGAACTTGAACCCATAATTTAATTTTATAAAAAGACACCTTATTAATCGGTTTTCAGATCATCAAAAGTTATGTCTTGTATATTGAATTCGTCCATAATCATTATACATGCAAATTCCTACCCAAAACCACAAGTTTCACAACAATTCCATTGGGTGTTCTTCATCAAAATTTCCAAAACATAAACAGTTTTCTACACTGCACATGGAAGGAATATTCAATGCACTTAAAAATATCAAATCACTTGCCTTAGATTCGTTCTTCAGATTGTTGTCTATGATTCAAGGTTGATTCTCTCCTCTTTTCGGTCACAAATCCTTTCCAATTTCTAGTGATGGGGAGATGGTTTGGTAAAGACCCTCTAGGCTCTCTTCAAACTTCTCTCAAAACCTCCGTAGCCCACTCTCTCACTTTTGGCTGATAATGGCCTTAGTGGCTCTTTTAATAATCTTTAATTTACATCGAAAATTCGTGGGTTTTGATCCCCTTATTTTTAAAATTACCAAAATACCCTTCTAGGTTGTCGGTTTGGCCTAAAAATGTCCCGGAACCCAAACTAAACCCCCGGCTAGTGTTTTCTGACTATTTCGACCCTTCCGGACACGTTGGCGCACTCAAAGTGACCATTAGGTTGATAAAAATATCATTCACTTTTTAATCTAATTAAATTCATTCCTAACGCGACTCACACGCGCGTCCCAACTTAATTTTCCAAATTGTCGTATTTCAGCCTCGCGACAACTTTAATATTTTCAATACTCATGAAATATTCAATTTTAACATCATAATCAAATACCAACTCACATCTCGCTAGTATTTTCATCCGTATTAATTTCCAATTAATTCTCATTTAATTTAATTAATCCCTTAAATAAAAATCAATAAAATTACAGGGTATTACATACTTCCCACCTAATAACAGAATTTCGTCCCAAAATTCGGAACTAAAGAGTACCTGGTAAAAATAACTCTGGATAACGTTCGCGCATCTCATCCTCGCGCTCCCATGTGGACTCCTCGGCATTATGATGCCGCCACTGAACACGTACTAATGGTACTATCTTTGACCTTAGTTTCCCCTCGCTTTGGTCCAAAATAGCAATCGGCCCCTCCTCGTAGGAACTATCAGGCTGAAGATCGATGTCCTCTAAAGCAATATGAGTATGGGCCAAATCGTCCCTAAGATAATTCCTTAGTGAGGAAATATGGAACACGTCATGAATCCTATGCAAGTGCTCCGATAACCCGAGTCTATACGCAACTTTCCCAATCCTCTCGATGATAGGAAATGGCCCCACGTATCTAGGTGTCAGTTTCCCCTTCTTCCCAAAATGCATGTTCCCCTTCATAGGAGATACTCTGAGTAACAGCTGGTCCCCCACCTTGAATTCTCTGAAGAACCTCTTGGCATCAGCATAGCTCTTCTGCCGATCCTGAGCTACCCGAATACGGCTCCGTATCATCTCTATCCTTGTCGAAGTGACCGGAATCACTTCCGACCCAAGGAGTTTGTTATCCCCCACCTCTAACCAACATGCTGGGGAACGACAAGGTCTACCATACAACGCCTCAAATGGAGTCATGCCAATGGTGAACTGGTAAGAGTTATTATAAGCAAACTCCACCAGTGGAAGGTACTGCTCCCAACCACCTCCAAAATCTAGGATGCACATACGCAACATGTCTTCCAACATCTGATTTGTCCGCTCTGTTTGCCCATCAGTCTGCGGGTTACTCAGCCGTAACTCTGTACCCATGGCCTCCTGGAAACTCTCCCAAAATCGTGAAACAAATATCTTATCTCGGTCAGACACGATATTTAGAGGCACCCGTGAAGTCTCAGTATCTCGGCAATAAAAATCTGGGCATACTGTCCCGTAGTGTAGTCTGTCCTCACAGGTAGAAAATGAGCAACCTTGGTCAACCTATCCACAATTACCCATATGGAGTCGTGACCCCTCTGTGATGTAGGTAATCACGTGATAAAGTCCATGGATATGCTCTCCCATATCCACATCGGAACCTCTAACGGCTGTAGAAGTCCTGCCGGCTTCTGATGGTCCACCTTTACTAGATCACAAGTGGCGCATTTAGAAATGAACATGGCGATATCTCTCTTCATCCCTCTCCACCAGTATTGTCGTCTCATGTCTTGGTACATCTTATCCCCCACCGGGGTGTATCACGAACTGTGAGCTGCGCGACTCTATCATTACCTCGTGTCGCAAGTCTTCCCCTTCCGAAATAACCAGCCTCCCATTAAAGCGTAATCCCCCATCTGAACTAACAGAATAGGACTCGACTCCCTCTGCTATTAATCGAACTATCTGCTCCTGACAGAACGAGTCATTTGCCTGGGCCTTTATCTCTCTCTTAACAATCTGAGGTGTAACAGTCATCACAGACATGAATGATCGAGCCACTGAATCCTGGTGTCCCAACTCCTTCCACTTAGTTTTCCACACCTCGGCCACCTCCTTTACTGGCCTACGGCTCAATGCGTCTGCTACCACATTAGCCTTCCCTAGGTGATATTAGATATCAAACTGATAATCCTTCACAAACTCAAGCCATCAACGTTGACGCATATTCAGCTCCTTCTACATGAACAGGTATTGTAGAGGCTTGTGGTTTGTGAACAACCAAAATTTCTCCCCCAGGAGATAGTGTCTCCAAATTCGAAGAGCGAATATGACTATCGTTAACTCCAAGTCGTGTGTGGGGTAATTCCTCTCGTGAGGCTTAAGCTTACGAGAAGCATAAGCTATGGCCTGACTCTCCTGTTGTAGCACACCTCCAAGTTCTTGTAAAGACGCATCGGTGTAGACTAAATACTCAACTCCTGGTCTGGGCAATGCTAACACAGGCGTTGAGGTCAATTTGTCCTTCAACTCATCAAATGGCAACTGACAGGCATCGCTCCAGATGAATGGCACACCTTTGCGAGTCAGATGTGTCAAAGGACCCGCTATGTTTGAGTAACCCCGAATAAACCTCCTGTAGTATCCTGCTAGGCCCAAGAAACAATGGATCTCAGTCGGTGTCGTGGGCTGTCCCCACTCCCTCACCGCAGATACCTTTCCCGGATCAATAGATATCCCCCGATCTGAAATGATATGCCCCAAAAACTGAACCTCCTTCAGCAAAAATCCATATTTTTCGTACTTTGCTTATAGCTCGTTCTGACGCAGCGTCTGCAAAACCTGCCTCAAATGCTCGGTGTGCACCTCTTCTATATGGGAGTAAACCAGAATGTCATCAATAAAGATGATGATGAACTGGTCTAGGAACTCTCTGAACACCCTATTCATTAAGTCCATAAACACGACTAGAGCGTTGGTCAAGCCAAAAGGCATAACCCAAAACTCGTAGGAACCATATCTCGTCAAGAAAGCAGTCTTCGAGACGTCCTGTTCCCGGATACGCAACTGATGGTATCCCGATCGCAAATCAATCTTTGAGAAGAAGCAAGCTCCCCTCAACTGGTCAAATAAGTCATCAATTCGGGGCAACGGATTCTTATTCCATATCGTGACTTTATTCAACTCCCGGTAATCTACACCTAATCTCAATGATCCATCCCTCTTCTTTACGAACAACACAGGGGCACCCCACGGCGAAGTACTCCTTCAAATAAACCCCTGACCTAGTAACTTCCCTATCTGATCCCTTAGCTCTCTCATCTCTGCTGGAGCCATACGGTAAGGTGCACAGGTAATTGGCCGAGTGCCCGACGTCAAATCAATAACAAAATATATCTCTCTACTAGGAGGTAATCCAGGTATATCCTGAAATACGTCAGCAAACTCCCTTACGACTGGAATCGAATCAAGTGGTATCACCACTTCCTTAGAGGTCTCCTCCTCTATATAGTACAAGTGAGTGGACGATCCTCCCTCGGGGCGAGGCATCGCCACTAAAAATATCTCCTGCCCGGGAATGGCAAAAATGATACTCCTACTGAAACAATCAATCATGGCTCGGTACGCAACCAGCCAATCCATACCAACAATCGCATCGTACTCAGTCATCTCTAGTACTAACATATAAGTGGGTAAGGTAAATATCCCGATCTCTATACCCACACCTCTACAAATAAGGGAAATCACGAAACCCCTACTCAACGGTGAATCTACGCAAGTAATTGTGCTCTCTGCAGTGTCTAACAACCTCAAAGTGCGTGCAAATCTCGTGGCAATGAAATAATGTGTGGCCCCCGTATCAAATAAAATACGCCCTATAGTCCCCTGAATAGAGAACATACCCTCAATAGCAGGTGGATCCTATGGGAATGCGACATACTGGAGTTCAAAAACTCGCCCGTACTATAGTTGTCCCTGCTGGACTAGGACTGTTGGGATGGGTGGCAAAGATGGCATCTGCGGTGCCGCTGGGAGGGCGGCGGGAAAAATAGGTCTCTAGGGCTCATGTCAAGCACCCTGTTGCTGCTGCTGTGGGGACCTGCCCCTATCAGGACACTCCTGGCGCTTATGGCCAATCTTGAAACAAACGAAACATTTCCTCAAAAAGTTTCCCCCGCTCTGACCCTACTGCCCACGGCCCTGGTGGCCATTGCCATTCCTCCCCTGGCCATGCTGGCCCTGATGAAACTGCTGTTGTTTATCGTGCTGGCCGTGCTGACCCTGCTAGCCTTGACGAAAACCTCCCTGACCATTTTTGAAACCCCCAGATTTGAACCTCTTAAAATCTCCTTGCTGGGAACCCTGATCTCCTTGCCTATGCTGACCCTGAGCAGATTGTGTCCCGCTGGCACCATTTCCCCCTGTCCTGCCCTGATGGCTGGACTCTCCTGACCGCTTACTCTCTGACATGTGAAAACGGTGGTCCTGGTAGTGAAGCAGTGCTGCGTTAACTACATCAGAATAAGTGGCCAACGAGAGATTACCCAACAAGTGCTGACGGATCCTCCAAGTTAACACATCCATGAACTTCTGAATCTTTTTCTCCTCGATCAGAATCTCATCGGGAACAATGTTCAAGAGATTAGTGAATTCGGCCTCATACTCGGCCACGGTCCTCCCCTCCTGCTTGAGGTTCTTTAACTTCCTCCTCATTTCAGTGAGAACGGCTGATGGAAAATATTTACGATCGAACTACACCCATAACTCCAGTATAGAATGGGAATCTCTCTCCTCCGGGGTGGAAATGGACTCCCACCACTGCAACGTTGATCCTACTAGCTTAAAAGTATCCAGTATCTATTTCTGTACCTCCGTGCAGTCATACATCCTCAAATATCTTTGAATGTCCTTCTTCCACTGACTGGACACAACAACATCAGAGCTACCTGCAAACTCCGGAGGGTGGGCTTTCTGAAAAGCATCATGAATACGTTCCCAAGAAGATGGGAATGCATGAGCCTGAACTGGCGCTGCTACTGGCGCCTGGGGTGGTTCCTGCAGCACAACTACGAGGGCGGCATTTACCGCTTGGGCTAGAATAGCGCTGCGGCATTCATGGTGCCCTGGACTGGTACAGGCTGTGGCTCGGGCTGAGCATCCCTAGGAACTCGCTGTGCATGTCGTGGAGGCATCTGAAATGAGAGTAAAGTCTTATAAGTTCGCAGTTATTATCTCAAAATAGCTGAAGAGCAAAACATTCACAATAGCTAAAACAATCCTAAAATATAGGGCTCTATATCAAAGAAAGCTCAGCGAAAACATAACAAGCCGTACAGATCCTAAGGACACTAGAACCTGGTGATCTGATACCACCTGTGACACCCCGACTAATTAAATACTGGGTAGCTACTCCTTCATTCAAATTAATTCAAAATGTTAAGTTGGTTCAGTTCGTAGCATCACTGTCGAAAACGTTTTAACAATTACTAGCCACCTAATATTTAAAAAGTGAGTTGTCAATTATAATTGAATTCGATTTACATACATCCAAATTAAATTATGAATTACTGATACCACAACCACATCACAGTCACAATAAATAACAATGTAATAAACTGAAGCTGGAGGAATACACCTCACAACAATCCGAATACTGAAATAAACAAAGACAAGCATGAATCATTAATTTAATTACAACCCAAAATATAAAATAAAAACTGAGTAAATAAGATGTCTCTAAAAGAAAAGGGGCGACACGCCCTATAGATGAATAAATCTGAAGTAGAGTCAAGGTATAAAGTGGAGGCATCTACTATCGAGGTCCTGTAACCTCCACAACAGCTACATCACGTCGCGGGGATAGAACTTCTATGCTTGGTGTCCTTGTGGCTGGGCACCTAAAAAGGTTTTTACAAAAATAGATTTGAAAGCAAACGGGTCAGAGCCCGATTGTGAAAATAGTTTAAAATGCAGCAAGTGGTTTAATGTAATTAAACAGTGAATATAAAGTACATGATAGTGCATGCACTCACATGAGTTCCTCACCTCTCAACTAATTGTGCACTCTTATCGTACCCGTACCCGTTCTAGTTATTCCCATATCTTACTAGTCCAATACACAATCTAACATTTCTATACGATTCAAAATTTAAGTCTCGACATCTTAATTTAAACAGAGAGTTTTATTTTCCTTCTTAGTTCCCATATTAGTCATGCTAATCACTAGAAATTTTCCATTTTTAACTCTACTAAAATGTTGCTATTATTCACACTTACATTTATTCATGACAGTTCATTTCAATTAGTAGTATATTATTCTCATCATAAATATACATTACTGGAACCCCGAGACTAAGCTGCGGTGCACACATACTCTGTTATCCAATCCCGGTACATCACGTACATAAGGACCACGTATTCCGAATCTCTCAGGAATTGTTTTCAATAAACAACAGTCACACATAATGGAGGCGAACATAGTTCACATCACATGGGTCATGCACATACCTACGCTCCCATGATCAGCAGACTTATTAACTTCTCAATAAGTCCTTCGATGACCTATGTCCTCGAGGTACCAATCTAAATCCCCCCGTAGGCACACAAAGATAAGATGGCCCTGATCGAACGCCGACCTCCCGTGATAGCAAGTATGGTAGGGTATGTTATACACAAATAACTACATATACCAAGCATTCACACATCTTCAGTATCCCATAATATTAATAGACGTATAATTCTCATTCCTATACCGTCATTTCATGTTACACGTTTACAAGTCCCCGATTTATATACATTAAAGTTATCAACTCTTCTCACGTCGTAATTTTAGTTACTTATACCCTAAGCCATAAATGTCATCCGATTTACTACTTAATCCCAAGTTTTAATCCTCAACGTACTTCCAATCTCACAAATATATCCACCAGTCAACAAGTGAAGGTTAACAATCAATTATATAAGTCTACTAAAGTTTTAAATAAAATCAAGCCTAAAAAGGCATTCTGTCAACTCGTTAGAAATCTCGTTCGAACGAGGTCGTTCGAACGAATGGCTTTAAATGAACTACGAACTCGTTAGAAGGGGTACTGTCATCTCGTTTGAAGTCTCGTTCGAACGAGGTCGTTTGAACGACCTGGGGAGGTCTTCTAACGAGATGGCAGACTTCGCCCAGAAATCTCCAAATTTCGTTTTTCTTCATTCTTCTCTTCTCTAAATCCATCCTAAGACTATCCAAGTTACGTTTTAATGTTTGTAAACTATTATTAGTCACCCTAGATCATTCCTTTACATACTTTTGGGGTTAAATCTTACAATTTAACAGGCCAAAGTCATAAATCCCCAAATTCTTGTCCCAAACCCTATGAACTGGATCCCAGAATTTAATTTCATTAAAATACTCCTTATTAATCCGTTTTCAGATCATCAAAAGTTATGTTTTTTATATTGAATTCATCCATAATCATTCTACATGCAAATTCCTACCCAAAACCACAAGTTTCACAATAATTCCATTGGGTGTTCTTCATCAAAATTTCCAAAACATAAACAATTTTCTACACTACACATGGAAGGAATATTCAATGCACTTAAAAATATCAAATCACTTGCCTTAGATTCGTTCTTCAGATTGTTGTCGATGATTCAAGGTTGATTCTCTCCTCTTTTCGGTCACAAATCCTTTCCAATTTCTGGTGATGGGGATATGGTTTGGTAAAGACCCTCTAGGCTCTCTTCTAACTTCTCTCAAAACCTCCGTAGCCCACTCTCTCACTTTTGGCTGATAATGGCCTTAGTGGCTCTTTTAATAATCTTTAATTTACTTTAAAAATTCGTGGGTTTTAATTCCCTTATTTTTAAAATTACCAAAAAACCCTTCTAGGTTGCCGGTTTGGCCTAAAAATGTCCCGGAACCCAAACTAAACCCCCGGCTAGTGTTTTCTGACTATTTCGACCCTTCCGGACACGTTGGCGCACTCAAAGTGACCATTCGGTTGATAAAAATATCATTCACTTTTTAATCTAATTAAATTCATTCCTAACGCGACTCACCCGCGCGTCCCAACTTAATTTTCCAAATTGTCGTATTTCAGCCTCGCGACAACTTTAATATTTTCAATACTCATGAAATATTCAATTTTAACATCATAATCAAATACCAACTCACATCTCGCTAGTATTTTCATCCGAATTAATTCCCAATTAATTCTCATTTAATTTAATTAATCCCTTAAATAAAAATCAATAAAATTACGGGGTATTACATGGATTTACGCAATATGCGCCTTCAATCTCTCGAGTAGTCATTTTGTTCCTCATTTATTTGTACTTTTGTTCTTGATATCATGACATTTATTGGAATCTACAATATTGATTCTATTTGTTATATTGTATTTGTTATTGAGCATGGTGTCATGAAAATTTTTACACGACACGGAGAATGATCACCCCCTAATAGTCCAAAAGTTCAATAGCCAAGATGAGGCTTTACGAAGCTTAGGTGAGTTGAGATGTGTCATGGTGACCTATTGATGTGATATTATGAAATTGAATTGCTGTAATGGTCGGATGTCGCATTGAACTTGAATTCAAATTCCTATTGTTGCATTTATTCACTGTTATTGTTTTGAGCATATATTCTTGTCATACTGTGTACTTGCCCATATATTTTTTTTTTAGTAGCAGGTTAGCGTGGATTTGGACACTACGAATTTTGGAGGATTTTAAAGCTCGATGTTGAAGGATTTCATTTTTTTTGGTTTAGCATGGTAGTGTAATTTGTTTGGAGAGCTTAATATTATTTTCGAGTAAATTTAATTGAAATTATTTTGGATTGGACGTTATGTAATTTTGGATTATTTATATTTATTTTGTGGAATATATATGCTCTATACTAATTGTTGAGGAATTAGATTAGTTCTAATGGTAGTAGCACCTCGTGTTTTTTGCGAGTCGTTACAGATGGTATCAGATATTAGGTATGCGACAACCCTCGGGTCTTTGGGTTTGGGTTTAGCAAGCGGGTTAGATGTGTTTAATTGGAGATAGGGAGTTTTTGTTGAGGATGTTGCAGGCATCTAGGTTAGGATTAGTAATCTTGATTTGAGGATATTTAGAATTAATTTGCAAACTTTAGTGTTCTGATAATTTTTTAGAGATAGAATCGGGTGGTGATTTGTAGCAGAGCATAATACGCCATTACTTTCATAGTTAAGCGTATATATAGAGTTAGGATATATATATATATATATATATATATATATATATATATATATATATATATATATATATATATGTATATATATTGTATCTTGATCGTGAGTAACATGCGGGTAGGAATGGGTGTATGGGCACTATAGACACCCCATTCTAATACCCCCTAACCTCTCCTTAGGTCCCTAACACCTCCCTTCATCATTGCAAACCCAAGTCATACCCCAGGTACTGACCTGGAGGTCATCGGACACTCCCAAGATCCATTTGATCTAAAATTTAAACTTTTTAGCTCGATCGAGACTGAATGAATCTTTGAAGGGAACTGAATCCCCTTTCCAACAGTCCGTCCCGTGCGCGATTTTGACCTATCATGCAGACGAACGACCCGTTTTCCCCTCAAAACTCGATCAGGAGTCCACCGGTAACTCTTGAACTCCTTTTGACCAAAGTCAAATCTTCAGCTCGACGGAGACTGAATGAATCTTCAAAGGTCACTCAAACCCCTTTCCAATGATCCGCCCCGTTCGCGATTCTGACTTATGGTACAGACGAACGATTTATTTTATTCCGAGAGGTCATTGAATGCTTCCAGGGTCTGGTTGACCAAAGTCAACTCCCCAAACTGGGTCCAAATCATTGGAATGTCGAAGTAAATCCCCTAACCTTTCCAACGGTCTTCCCTGTGTGCGATTCTGACTTACCATACGGACGAACGATCGGTTTGCGACCAAAGTTTCCCCGTCCAAAGGACCAATGAGCGCTTCAGAGCCACATTTGACCCAAAGTAAACTATCAAACTTGGGAGAGTTCCAAGGACTTTTGAAGGTCTCCAAATTACCTTTCTAACGATTTGCCCCATGTGCGATTCGGATCAACGACTTTCCCTCTACGACCGATTTTCCGAAGGAGCCTGAAAGTGACTGCCAAACGGCAGGTCCCAGAACCTGCCTATCGGCAGTGTGCCTAAACGTACCTGCCGATTATCCTACAAAAACGATGGCCAAACCTCATTGCAAGGGGAGCCCAGATCTGAAATAACTCACTCTCAGCGAATCCAGAAAACCTCTCTTGAACTCAGTGTGATTTCCACATCCAAATCCCTTTCCATCTTCACTTTTCATCAAACATGGTGAATTAACTACCCTTCATAATCGTCCAAGTGCAAGGGATGCACTCCAACATTCAAGATCAAGCTCAAGCTCTTCAAGAAGGTCCAATTTTCTCAATTCTCTCCATAAATTCTCATAAATTCTCATTAAATTTTTTTATTACATAGCACTTTTATTCTCTCAGCTCACATATCCTAATACACTTTTTATTTAGTATTATTTCACATCTCTTATTTTCATATAAATAAAAACTCAAAAAAATAAGAAAAATAGGGTATCCTCATAAATTCCAAACGGGCATTCTCGCACTTTTCTTACACTTTTCTCACAACTAAAACACTTTTTCTACACACACACATAAGAGAAGCCCGGGTTGGATTTATGGGATAAACCCCACCCCTCGTTTTTCATGCGAACTAAGTGGACTTTGATGCCTCTATAGTCTACGTAGGCGTCTCAGGGTAAAAACGGAGACTCGAGTCCTATTCTTACTTTTTTTCATTTTCTATTTTCTCTAAACTCAATTCTCTTAGATTCTATACATTTATACACACACAGACACACACACACACACACATCTATATATATATATATATATATATATAAATATATATATATATATATATATATATATATATATATATATATATATATATATATATTTGTTCTTAGTGGCATATTATTCCACATGCGTTATCGTTCCATTATAACGATCAACACAAGGATAATCGCGTAAATTCTATTTTCTAATATAATCTTTATGAACATTCCTACGGATGACTCGCTTTATATCTCTTCCATAATACAAGTCGATGATTCCTATCTCCACTACATATACCCATGCACACATATCACGGGGAAAATAAAGAAAAATAGCAAAAAACCCATGAGAGACCGTAAGGGCGGAATGGGAGCCTAACACCTTCCCATTTTGTAACTTATCCTCCGAATCCTTTTTGAATCATTTTGGTTTCGTATGTATCAGTATGTCTTTGGATGTTGTCCTTCGGGATGGCTCCCTTTCTTTTGTCTATTTTGAGTAAAATAGACTGGCGACTCCATCTCTCTATATTTTTCACCTCATCAACGACGTCGACCGAAGCGCTCCTGAGAGGGATGCGCGGGACCTAGGATCCTCCTCTCTCACCCGCCGCGAGGATCGGGGGATGGCCACAGTGGTGACTCCACTGGAGAATTTATTTTGAGGGCTAGACTCTATTTACATGGATGTTATACTTATTTATAGTTTCCCCCATTTTGCAGGTGTACCCCATACGTCTGCTTCAATTCACACACTTGTAGAAAAATTCACCATGTACCCTTCACACCACGTGCACCTAGGATCACATGTATCTATATGTTGCACGCATCCCCATCCATATTTGGTGTACCATTGGTACTTGTACTTTTCTCCCTATTTGGCATAATCAAGAAAGACATTATCATCATAAGATACTAATAAGAGGATCATGTATGATTCACACGACATCACCAAAGAGCATTGTGATTGACCAAATTATGTCCAGTAACTGGAGGGTCCCTTCATGATGGGAGCCGGTCAGGCAGGGAACAGTTAGCCTAAGCGATATGACTCTAACCTTCCATTAGCCAAGTACCTTCAAAGTATATCGAATGGTTCCCCCACATCGTACCGCTTAACCGAAGTCCTGACGGGAGGTATATCTTAGGGAACTCATTCACGTATGTCGAGTATATTGAATTCGCTCTCATGCATACCGTCCCCACGAGGTATATAGTGAGGCAATTCATGTACACTCAGGTATTTCAAATGGCTTATCCACACGTACCGATTGCCCTCAAAAGCAAGACGTATATCGTGGAAGCCACACCAAAGGGGGGAACCCTTTTCGATTCACCCAACCAACTGCATACCCACATATAGGTGTCAAGCCTAGGACATACATATAAGATTGTCGGTTTCAACCTGAAACTCTGGTGAAATTTCAGGTCGCCCTGCTACCCAAATTTTCGCGCATTTTTAAAACGGGACCCTGCCCATGAGCCTGGTTACAAGTCCAGCCATAGCTTTGCATATGTTACAAACCCAAATTTTCCAGGCTCGGGTCCCATCCGGCATTTCATTTTTCATTTAGGAGAATCTAATACAAGTGAGAACATAATAATCATGCTGAGACTATCTCCCAAAAAAATCCAAAAAACATTTCTCCTTTCTTTATCAAAAATCCAAAAACATTTATCCTTCTTCTTTATCAAAAATCCAAAAGCATTTCTCCCTTGTTTATCAAAAATCCAAAAATATTTTGTCTTTCAATCTCAAAAGAAAAAAATCTCCGAAATATTTTCATTCTTTTTCTCAAAAATAAATCCCATTTTACGCCTTCTCATGTCGATCGCACGCTCTTGGCCTGGCTCCTTAGTTGCTTCGGTCTTCAGTCAAATCACCCCGGAGTTCTGTCCGTTCCCCTGTTACTTATTCCGAGTCCGGTATCCATCCACTTTCCATGGAGAACACAGACCAAGCACCTGTTGTGCAGTCGGATCTGATGGAAGTCCTAGCTCAACTCATGTCTAAAATTGATAACCTCTAGACTAAGGTCCGAGAGAAGCAATAAAACCATGTTCCCATTCCTCAAGAGATCGAGGCCCTATTCCCTCGCACTATGGGCCCACTCGAGCCAATTTGGGTTCTCAAAGAGTATCAACACGCTCCACGTGCCCCTCATGCTAATGGGCCGCCGCCTGCCCAGCTTCTTATTTCGAGCCTTGCCCAGCCTGGGGCTAACTTCCTTGTGATCGTTGATCCGAAAGAGGAAGAGTTGAACAAGGTCAAACAAGATCTCAAGATTCTAACTAAGAAGTTCGACCAAGTCCGAATCTCCGTAAATTACATGGACTACACCCACATGTCTCCTTATCCTAAAGCAAGGTTACCCGAGAAGTTCAAGATGCCAAATATTGAGAAATTTGGAGGAAGTGTACCCCCGATTGTCCATCTTCGCAGTTATCACCGTGACATGACTCTCCTAGGGGCTTCTGAAGAGGTGATGGCCCAATTGTTTCAGCAAACTTTGAAGCATAGCTCCCTCTGATGGTTTTTATCTCTCGAGGAGTCCAGAATTCGTAGCTGGGAGGATGTGGCCCGAGAATTCATGTCGTAGTACAAATATAACGAAGGGCTTGAGGTCACCTGCTATGATTTAGAGCTACTCATAAAGAACTCTGGGGAATCAGTCAATAACTTCATAGCCCGATGGACTGAAAATCCAGTTACCATGACCAATCGACCTTCCAAGGAAGAACAAGTCAGCATAGTGAAGAAGAACTTCTTGCCCCATGTTCGAGCAAAGATGGGAGGGCAATATTATCCCCGCTTTTGAGCTCTTAGAGAAGCTAGAGTAGAAATCGAGGAAGGTCTTGCTAAAATAGAGGTTGAACCAAAGAAAGTGTCTAGACAGTTCACCTCCAGAAAATGTGACAAACCTGCCAGTACTACAGTCTCAAACATCAATAATATCTCCCAACCAACCACTTCATGGGCACAAGAAATCCGTCCTAACCCAGTCCGAAAGGAATACACCGAGATCCATGTTCCCCTCTCCAAAGTTTACCAAGCCCTGCTAAGCCGAAACCTTATCAAACCCTTGGATCCCCGTCCATTGCCAAATCCACTCCAAGAAACATCAAGGCAGATGCCCATTGTGCCTTTCACCAAACCGTTGGTCATACCACTGACCAATTCTTTCACCTTCGAAACATAATCCAAGGTTTAATTGATCGGGGTACATTACCCCACTAGTCAATCCTAAGCCAAACACCACTGCCAAATCATACCAATGCTATCTTCCTAGAAATGAACCCAGAATTTGATATCTCAACCCAAATCACACCCATATACTATCCTAAACCTCTCCAAACTTGCCCATATTTCCTCTTACACCAAACTATTCTCGTTGATCACCCACTTTCACTCCTTACCAGAGCATGCATCGCTGTCTGTACCCGTTCTGAAGATGGAAGTATGGAATTATCAGAAGTGTTAAACCAACTCCTAGAGTTCGGGCTGAAATTGCCCTCACAGATGACCATTGATTGCCAGAGGTTCAGTATTCTGTTCTTGGAAGAACAAAAATGGGCCCGAGAGTCAGACCGTTGGGTAGTACCGACCGATGAAGTCAGCCTAGATGACGTCGTCCAGATCATGGCAGAGTTATTCAAGCAAACCAATGACATCTATAGTATGATCGAGTTACTTGATACTCTGAAATTTCAAGGGCGCCTAGTCCCCTCACAGTTACATATTCCCACAGAATGGGAAGACCTGTATAAAAAAGCCATTGAAGTTGTGGAATGCATTGACTTTACATGGAAAGACAGAGTTATTGCCACTGGATGGGAAGAAGAGTTAGAAGATTCAAATGAAGAGCAAGCTTTAGATAAAACTGGCCCGATAGCCGACATGTATGGGATGATATCATTTGAAGAACTCCTCGAAAAAATAAGCAAGATGGCAGAACAACTCAAGTTTGACAAGGAAATTGGATTCATGTTCTTCCCTCCTTCGGTAAATCACATGACCAGATCAGGGAGGCATTATCAGACCCCAAGCTCGTTATCAAAAAATGACAAAGGGAAGGGCATTGAAAACCTTCCTATGCCAGATATAACCCTTGAGGAGAGCAATAACCTCGATCAACTAAATAAAACTCAAGCTAATATTACTCTATGGGGGCTTTTCATGTCTTCTCAGCTGCATAGAAATTCTTTGATCAAGTTGCTCACGGGACCCATAGTTCCTCCCTCTACTACACCAGAAGAATCGGTAAATTTAATCGAATGCTTGACCTCTACCCAGATGTTATCCTTTATGAAGAAGAAATACCCAGAATTGGGCCAAACCACAATCATGCACTCAACATCTCCATCGAAGTTGTGGAGAAGATCGTACCACTCTCTCTTGTCGATAATGGATCCGCCTTGAATGTCTGCCCATTAAGAACCTTCAAATGCTTAGGACTAAAGGAAAGTGACCTCACTCCAACTTCCGTTGTTGTACATACCTACGATAATACCCGTTGGAAGGTGATGGGATCCATAAAACTTATAATAGGGGCTGGCCCTATCAACCCTATCATTGAATTCCAGGTTATTAACATCCCAGCTTGTTTCAACCTGTTGCTCGGACGACCTTGGCTCTAAAGTATCAAGGGTGTGTCTTCCTCACTCCATCAGAAATTAAAGTTCTTCATTTACGGACGGGTCATCACCATCTTGGGTGATGACGATAATGCTGAGGGTGCAAGCACCAACAATCCAATCCTTGAGATACAGCATGGGTCAAATGATTGCTCCTATCAGGATTTCGAGTTAAGCCACTGCCACTCCTTGCAGGGGACGATTTCAAAAAAAGGGTTTGTCCGAAATACGACCCTCATGGCAATGTCAGTATGATTCAGATGTTCAGAAACATACATTTCATGCTCGGACTGGGGCTAGGACAGATACATCAAGGGATACTAGATCCCATTGAACTGAAGAAAGATTTCCCTCCTTGTGGTTTGGGGTGTCAACCATCAAAATAAGAGCTCAAAATGATTCGCCAGTATCGACCAAAGAGGATACTAGACTGCATTCAGACTATCCCAGGTGACTCCTTAAATGGAAGATTCATCAAAGAGGGTGAGGACTTCCCCTTTTTCGGCTTTCCGGAACCATGGTATGACCATATATATAAGAAGATGAAACCCTAAATGGAGATTTTTTTCCAAAATAGCTACCCATAGGCCGAAAGTTCCCAACACCATGTCCAACCGCTCATCAAAGATATCGAAGAAAGTGACTTCGAGGACTCATTCAACTTACAAACACTGGGGCTGACACTCTTCATGGTTCATTCAGGCACTACATTACCGGATCCATCCCACCTGATTAAAGCTGGTGATACATCTCTCCTCAACTGGTATACTGCGCCAGTTCTACCTGTTGAAATCCCACCTAACCCTAATGTTTACCCTATTTCTTCTTCTGTTGTCTATCCTTGCTTAAATGTAATCGAGACCTCCTTTGTTGACGTTCTTAATGTTATTTTTCCTATCAATGAAATAAACAAAGATTTTGAGTATCTTGTTGTGCCTTACATTAACTATTTAGATTCTAATCAAACTTTTGATGATGATGATTTTGCAAATGAATATTTCTTAACTGATCTAAATAAGGTTAATAATAAACAACATGATTGCATTCAAGTTAATGAAGAAAAGAACATTGTTATTAACCTCGGTTCTAGTAGCCAACTGCGCGAGATTAGGATTGGGGCTACCCTTGACGAGTATGAGCGTTCACAACTCAAAGAATTGCTAAAGGAATTTGTGGATGTCTACGCATGGTCCTATGATGATATGCCAGGAATTGATACAGAAATAGCTCAACATGAGATCCCCACTCTTCCAAATCACAAGCCGGTTAAACAAAAGTTGAGAAAGCTCCACACCAAATGGTCACTCAAAGTCAAAGATGAGGTGGTCAAACAGCTAAATGTGGGCTTCATTCGTGTGATTGAATATCCCACATGGATAGCCAACATAGTACCTGTGCCGAAATTAGGAGGGAAAGTTCGGATGTGTGTAGACTACCGGTACTTGAACAAAGCCTCTATAAAGAATGATTACTCGCTACCCAATATCGACATGAACATGGACAACACGGCCAGTCACGCTCTCAAGTAATTTGTCGACGGGATTTCCGAATACTACCAAATCAAAATGCACCCAGATCATCAAGAAAAAACCGTTTTCATCACCCATATGGAACCTTTTGCTACACTGTCATGCCATTTGGTCTCAAGAATGCTGGGGCTACCTACCAGAGGGCTGCCACAACCATCCTGCATGATCTGGTTCACAAAGAATTTGAGGTCTATGTAGATGATATGATTATCAAATCCAAAACTAGAGAAGGACATGTCCCCGCTTTCTAAAAGTTCTTCGAACGACTGCGACAGTATCTGATGAGACTCAACCATAAAAATGCATCTTTGGGGTTACAAAGGGAAAACTCTTAGGATTCATAGTCAGTGAGAAAGGGATAGAAGAAGATCCTGCCAAGCTGAAAGTCATACTTGAGATGTCGCCTCCCTGAACGGAGAAGGAAGTCCAAGGTTTCCTTGGGAAATTATAATACATCAGCAGGTTCATCAGCCAGTTAACCTCCATCTGTGAACCCATTTTAAAACTACTCCGAAAGGATTCAACCAAGGTTTGGAATAAGGCCTACCAAGAAGCTTTTGACCAAATCAAGCTATATCTAACCCATCCCCTGGTACTCATGCCACCACAGCCTGGTCTCCCTTTGCTCCTATACCTAACCATAACCGACACTGTAGCTGGGCCTTTACTATCCCAATACCTTGAAGATTCCCACAAAGAAAGTGCCATCTATTATTTCAGTCGCAAATTGGCCAGATACGAAGTTAACTACATTACTTTCGAAAAGGCATATGTCACGCTTATCTGGGTCACCCAAAAGTTACGACACTACATGATCGCCTTACCCATCGAACTTGTATTCTGAATGGACCCCATCAAATACTTACTTAAGAAACCCGATTTATCAAGTCGAATGGCCTGATGGTTGATGCTCCTAGCCGAGTTTGATATCATGTATGTCACGCAGAAATCCATGAACGGAAGAGACATCTCTGACTACCTCGCTGATTAGCCCATGGATGAAGCTGATGTTTGAATCTACGAATTCCCAGATGAAAACATCCTCTGCACTTCCTAGGACAATCTCCAGTGGCAAATGTTCTTTGATGGCGCTGCTAACAAAAAGGGACATGGCATTGGGATACTTCTGATTTCCCTAGATAACTCCCACACTCCCATCGCCATCAAATTGGATTTCCCTTGCACCAATAACATAATACGAGGCATGCACGATAGGCCTCAAAGTTGCTCTCAAGAAAGGTATTCAATACCTAGATGTCTACGAGGATTTCTCCCTCATCATCGGTCAAGTGCTCAAAAAGTGAAGAGTCAAGGACGAGAAACTCCAGCCCTTCCATGCCCACTTAGAAGAACTAGCCTCTCAATTCCAAGATATCACCTTCCATTACTTACCTCAAGCAAAGAATAACCTAGCCGATGCCCTTGCTACCTTGGCCTACATGGTCAACATGCCCGAAGGAATAACAATGACTCGTTTCCTTGTTCAAAAGTAAGATAAACCTGCCCACTGCTACCACATTAAGCTCTTCACCGCAGAAGATCCCAAGCTAGCCAATTCCTGGTACTATGATATCTAGCGCCTCCTTAAACATGGTGGGTATCCTGAGGGTTATAACAAGAAAGACCGAGCAACCCTCCGAAGACTGGCCGCCCAGTACATCATCTGTCATAAATCACTATTCAAGAGAAACTTCGATGGAACCCATCTACACTGCATCGCAGGGCCTGACATTAAAAAGATAATGCAGAAAATCCACAACGGGGAATGCGGGCCCCACATGAATGGTCACATGCTTGCCAAAAATATAATCTGACAAGGCTACTACTGGATCACCATGACCCAGGATTGCATCGCCTATGTTCGAACCTCAAATGCCAACAGTTCTCCAATCTTCAGCATCTATCTCCGCGTGAATTATACAACATGACTTATCCCTGGTCGTTCTCCACCTTGGGTATCAACATCATAGGGAAGTTTACACCGAAGGCTTCCAACGAGCATGAGTTCATCCTAGTTGCCATTGATCACTTCACCAAATGGGTCGAAGTTGAGTCATACTTAGTGCTGAACGCCAAGAAAGTTTCTAAATTCATCAAGAAAAACATCATCTGCTGATATGGGGTCCCGCACGAGCTAGTGTCAGATAACGGGTTACATTTTGAGGCAGAAGTCACAGAAGTGTTCAATGAGTATGGGATCCAGAGACATAAATATTCAAACTACCGACCTCAAACCAATGGTACAGGCGAAGCCGCCAATAAGAACCTTAAAGCCATCATCATCAAGATGACTGAAAGCTATCGAGATTGGGCTGACCGAATCCCTTATGCCCTACGGGGCTAATGGACCTCAATCCGAACCTCTACTGGGGCTACTCCTTACTCTCTAGTCTACGGCATGGAAGCAGTCCTACCTGTGGAGCTAGAAATACCCTCATTGCGCATCTTGCTAGAAAGAAAGGTCAGCGAGGAAGACTGGTGCCAAATCCATCTTGACGAGCTGACCCACCTAGATGAAAGGAGATTGAAAGCTTTATACCACATACAAGGGTACCATTGACGAATATCCCGATCATTCAATAAGAGAGTCATGGACCTCGGTGTCCGGGAGGGGGATTTATCCCTCAAATAAATAATAGAACCCATCTGGGACCCCAAAGGGAAATTCAAGCCCAATTGGAGTTGGCCATACATTATCAAGAAGATCTTATCCGACGGTGTCGCCATGCTCACCGACCTAGATGGAGAAAAGATGGCTCGTCCAGTCAACCTGGACCATCTCAAGAAATTCTACCCCGAGTTTGAAATCTCGGTGCGCTACGACTCTTCTCATCTCCCTTTTATTCTAAAAAAAAATCTTCATTTCCCTCTACCCAAAACTACGTGGGCCTGATCCTTTGCAAAAACCATTTCCAAGAAAATTAAAAAAACTTCTAAACCCCATAGGTACGTAGGCGTCTCACACATTTTACATGAGCACGTCCCTTTCTTTTTCACGTAAAACTATTCTTTTCTTATCTCTGAGAATGACAGTTCATTCTAACATATACTTGAACAAAAGGATTATGTATGCCTTAGCGATTAGTATAGATAATTCAAAAATACAAAACTCATCAAAAAGGCACAGCTGGATGATCAAAAACTTGTTTATTTCAATAATAAGAAATTACGGTGCAATTACATAAGAAAAGGAATGGATGACTCCCCTTCCCCTACCTTCAAAGCCAAATAAAATCCCAACACTTATTTTCCTTTACAAAATAAACTCTCCAAGAGTCTTATCCACAGCTACCAAAGGAGAATGCTCCGTCATCATCATCAACATCCTGGGGTCCCCAAGCTTCCCCTGCCTGAATAGAGTGCCGAAGACGCTCCATGAGCCAATAAGCTCGAACCAGCTTCAAAAAAAGCACAACACCTCCTTCCTTGGTATTAAATAAGGCAAACCATTTTTGTCTAGTCTCCACTTCCAACATCTTGATAACTACTCTCCTCCACAACCACTTCATATAATCCTCAGGGATGTGCCAAACTCTCCCAATAGACTGAGAGGGACGGGTCGATGGACGTCGACTCTCCCACAAAGAGCTAAGACGCATGTGCAGATGCTCAGTCAAATCTTCTATCGAAAAGAAATATAGTGTCCGAGATGGCATGACCTGCTCCCAACCAAATTAGCGCAGAAGCCGCCAAGAGAAATACAAAGAGGTCTATCTGCGACCAACCAGCCAAACATACGGGTATTCTCCCAGCTCCAGAATAGGCAGCAGCTGTCCCCACCAAATAATTGGCCAGTACAAAATTTAGACCCCATGCTCCATAAACCAGTTCTCCCAGCTCTCAATATCCAAGCCAACTCATATGAAATGATGCAAGAAAAATTTGGGTACAACCGACAAAGGATATTCTGGAGGAGTCACCAGGTGAAGTCTTTCAGACCACTATATGAACAGAATCATGGGGCTACCCCTCAGAAAGTCGGAATGACCTTCTTGCTAGATATCCAGGTCGTTTAAATTCCCCTCCAGTATCACCGACGCAGGATTACGACGGTATGACATCCATAAAGTAACGGCTACAAGTTTTGGGTCCACCAGCAGTTCCCTAGTCACCAGCAGCAATTTTGAAACCAAGCCTAGAATAACGTATCTAGCATCACTAACATCCTGCAAATGCACAGATTGTAAAAATGCCGAAATGGAGATCATTCCTCCAGCAACCAGTGGCCTAGCCACCAAAGGCGAAATACGAAGAAGTCCGACCAACAAATCCCTGGGAGAACGGGAAAATTCAAGTAAAGCCACAGCAACGCTGGGATTTATCCCCAGCATGGAAAAAAACTCTTCGTAGGTAGGACAAACCTCATCTAACCCAAAACGGAATACATGGTCTTCGGGGTACTAGAATTGTACCGTCGCCATCAGCATATTCCACTCTATGGCCGATTACGCTATAAAGAAACTTGACGCATGTTGTAAGCATCGTAGTCAATGTTATAAGAGAACATCGCCTCCAAAGTCTAGAGGTAGTTGGCAAACTCAACACTACCAGGGAGAGCTATCTCACAGAACAAGAAAGTAAGAATGTGAAGGTGCGAGGAAAACACTCCACTCTTACCCCTCTTTTATGCTTGAAAACCCCCACAAAAGACATAACCTTTGCAGAAATCGAAGGGAATCCTTCCCCACAAGGTACCAAAGGATGAAATGGGTACTAATCAAGGTTTTGAATTGATGGGACTGGACTTGACTGCCGATATGCTGAACAAGGGGCTTGTCGATCGGCAACCCCCTACTTTTGGAAATTTTCCTTTTTTTGTCAAAAGCAGAAAAAAAAATTGATATTCTCAACAGAATTTCAAAAATTCCCTTTTCATCTTATATAATGTCACCTTTAAAACTTTCCTTCAAAATCCCAAAAATATCTCTTTTTACGGTCTCAGCAGCAAAGTAAAAAGCACATGTCCATGCATTCATTCATCATTAACATAAGATAATAAAAAAACTATTGCATTGCATATATATGTTTTTCTGTGTTACATCAAATTTTACAGGAAATAAAGAAAAGCAAAAATAACGGGACACAGCCCGAACCCGCACTTTCTCTCTCTCTCTCTCTCTCCCTCTAACCTAAACTTCACCCCTGCGACGCACTCTCTTGCCCCTGCGACGAGACGACGCACCACCTCTACTCGAGCCAGACTCTTCCCCAGACGAAGCAGATGACACCAAGCATGAAGAAATCGGGACTGCATCCCAAATATAGGCAGTCATCGAAGATATCCAGCCTCTGATATCCCTCAGCCAAGTGGTCGACACCCGGACTTACTGTAAGAAAAAGCCAAAATTGGTATCAAAGCAGAAAAGAAATCAAAAAGAAAGAAAGAGAGAAAAATAAAGGTATACCACAGGATGAAGGACCTCCAATGTCAAGCCCAACTCTTCCGGATCCATCGCATGAGGACGATGCAATATAGGCACCATCCCTCCATTGACCGGTCGAATGTTATACGAAGACGTATTCAACCGGACGAAGGTAACCTCTGAAGTTGCCTCCGCCGCAGACATCGACGGACCACCACCGCTGTGGGAGGACCCCACCAACCGACTCGAACCCGTAGGAGGGAAGGGCAGTGCATCATATATGTTGGGCGCCATTATCCATCTCATCACAAAGTCCATGTAATCATACGACTCAGTCGTATCAGTGTAAAATAGGTAGGACTCGCTGATCATCACCGCAATCCTTGCATCCTCCGACAGCAGCCGCTCCCACCTCATAGACATCGGAGGACGCGCAGGTGGCACCACCACCTCCTCCTTAACAATCTGTCTAACCACCCTCTCCCTGAGATACCCAGAGTGGCCAAACTCATGCTCTAGTAAGTTCCGCAGCTGTGCGTTCACCCCCACCAACCCCGTGTCCTGAATAGCAATCCCCCAAGGGTACAAGGTCACCTGAAAATCCCAAGCAAGTATAAGCCAGTACAAAATCGGAGCATACAAAGAACAGCACTAAGGAGGAAAAGTCTTACACTATCACTAGTTAGGCTATTCAAAACTTGACGAACTGCCTCCAGAGAAAGTGATCCCCTCGACTGCCAATTGTACTTGCACCATCAATACAACCGGCAGAAGTCCCCAGCAGTCTCATCCTGAAAAACGTCGCTAATGCCGTTTAACACAAGGTTAAACTGTATAAGCAACTCCGAATGTTTGTTGGAGAAACCCTTTTCTTTTGAAAATAAAAATTATAAACAAGATGTGTTTACAAAGAAACTTATGTACGAGAGTAATTAAGATTGTGTAATCAGTTTTTAAAACTACGGCAGTTTCAAAAATTCAGCACACTTATAGAATGAGATGAGTAGATGAAGATAATCAACACAATGATTTTAATGTGGTAAAACCTCTCCCAACAGAGGAAACATCCACGGTGACTTCTAAGTCACAAAAGCAAAAAATCCACTAATAACAAAATTTAGTTACAAACTATACAACATGCAAGCACACAAATCAACCTATTCTAAGTTTAGGAATATACCCCCTTGGTGTCCTTCTAACTTCTCATAGATCTGATTTGTTGATGATGTTCCTCCAGTTTGCTAAATTCCTTTTCTTTAGCTTCCTTACGTCGACTCAATGAACTCAGATCTTAAACACAACACTTCCAGTGTAGTAGTGTGTTAAGTGTTTGTGTAGTGATTCCTATTCACATGCATAAACTCACACACACTTAGATTTACAAACAGCCATAGTAAATTACATATAAAGTCTATATGCAGTGATTTTAATTTATTTCTTTCTCACAGAACTCGAACCATTTTTACCTTTAAAGATAACCCAGATTCCACGGAGATCTTGCTTCAGAAATCGGTCAAGACCTTTCTCAATCTCTTTTGAAAATATTTATGAGATTGAAAACCCTCCAAGTGTGAATCCAACTAGGTCAGGATTAAGTTTTGTAAGAAAAGAAACCAGAAAACATTTTAAAAACCAAATCAGTAAGATTTTCTTAAATCAAGTATAAAAATGCAGATCTAGTGAAAATGTAACATATAGTATGTAGATCTAATGTTTCTATGAAAGAGAAACTAGATCTTCACACGAATGTTTAAGTTGTGTACAAGATCTAAAGATCAAGAGGTTACAGCAACACAAGAACAAACCACTCTCTCTCTTAAACACTCAAGGTTGTGTTTGGGGTTGAATGTACGAAGGTTTGTTTCTGAGAAGATGAACTGTTTAGGGTTAGGGTTTGGCTAACAGGTTTCCCTTTCTCTCTCTTCTCTCTTTTCTTTTCTCTCTTCTCTCTCACTTCTCTCTTCTCTCTTATTTTTTTCTCTCAGAAAGACAAATGCCAAAAAGTTCTCTAAGGCTGAGAAGTGAAGGGTATATATAGGGCTGAGGGAAGATTCTGGATGCTCGAGGCAAATCAAGGGCTGAGATCAAGTCATGCCAGCTTTGACTTGATCCAAAGGTTATAAAACAGCGGTGAATAAAAATAATTCTGATTGGTTCATATGGATAGCACCGGGATTAACCAAGAACACATGTAGACCCTTGATTAGGAATGATCCAACGTTCATCAAACACCCATCCAACCCTCTCATATAACAAACACAAATGCATTCACCCGGAGGATGAAAAGTGTAGGCTTGTTAGAGGCTCTCACACGCGCATCAAATTAATTACAAAACATCACCCTGAAGTCTCTAGCGCTTTTAGATCGTACCCAACCAAACATTTCAGTGAAAAATGAAGTTTCCAAAATAGTATATTAACCCCACAAACTTTATAATCCCATTTTATTAATGAAAACATTTATTTAAAAAAATATTTAAAAAATGTTTAAAAAGGTTTAAAATTATTTAAAAATTCTCAAAAAATTATAAAAGCTCCAATTCAAGGGGAATTAAACACACACTCAATTTTAAGCAATATGAACACATATATGCACTTCTAATTGTGTGTAGTGTGATTCATTTTATACCATCATGGATCATTGAAGAGGATTAGAGAGATAGGTTCTGAGGCTTTTTGGATTCTAGGATAGACAACCAATTTTGTCAATATTTCCAAATTAGTTGAGCACTTATACAATGTAGACTTAAGCAAGTCAAAGGTATAAGGTGCTTCAATCTCCCCCTTTGGAAATATGAGACAAAATCTCCTTTGAGTTAGCTTAAAACTCGTAGGGAACCAAAAAAAAAAAAAACCTAGTCCTATACAAAAGATTCTATCTACCCATTTCCTAGAAATTCAAAAATTACATAACTCAACTATTTACAAATTTTTACCCTAGAAACGGTAGACAATCAGAAGAAGAGATTCCTGCAAATATGCACACTAAGATCAAGCAGTTTAGATGAAATGTGAACAAAAATGAACTCACAAAACTCAAATTTCTCCCCCATTTTGTCTCAAATGGACAAAGGGTAAAACTTAAAGTTTTAAGAGTTTAATCAGCGCATACCATGCCTATAGAATTTCGCAAATACAGAAATATGTTATAGTCTAAAGGTTTAGTGAACATGTCTTCAAGTTGCAGATCAGTAGGCAAGTAATGAATTTCTAATTCCTTAGTTTCAACAAGTTCGCAAATAAAATGATGCCTTATTTTAATATGTTTAGTTCACGAGTGTTGAACCGGGTTTTTAGATATGTTAATGGCGCTTTGATTGTCACAATACAATTGTAATTGATCTTCTTTAATTCCATAATCACTTAACATCTGTTTTATCCATAATAATTGAGCACAGCAACTGCCTGCTGCTATATATTCGGGCTCAGCCGTGGATAAAGATGTGCAATTCTGTTTTTTACTACTCCAACCAACTAAATTATTGCCGACATAATAACAGGCACCTGATGTACTTTTACTATCATCAGTACAACCGGCCCAATCAGCGTCAATATACCCTATGATGGTGCTACAGGTATCCTTAGTGTACCTAAGTCCAAGATTAAGAGTGCCTTTTATATACTTTATTATACGTTTTACACTCGATAAATGGCTCTCTTTAAGGTTATTCTGGTAACGAGCACACAGACATACAGCATACATTATGTCTGGTCATGAGGTAGTTAGATAGAGTAGGCTACCAATCATACTACGGTAAAGTGTGGAATCAACTGACTTTCCAGTTTCATCTTTACATAATTTAACAGTAGTACTCATAGGCGTTTTGGCGACTTTAGAATTCTCTAAGCCAAATTTCTTAACAAGGTCTAAGGCATACTTGGTTTGAGAGACAAATAGACCATCAGAATTCTGTTTCACTTGAAATCCTAAGAAAAGTTGTAGCTCCCCCATAAGGGACATGTGAAACTCCTTGTGCATACTAGCAGAAAAGGATTTAACTTCAGAATTTGAAGTTGACCCAAAAATGATGTCGTCTACATAGACTTGGGCTATAATAATGTTTTTGTCAAAATGTTTGACAAAGAGAGTCTGTTCATTTCCTCCTCTCTTAAAACCCTTATCCAACAAAAAGTTGGAAAGGCGTTCATACCAAGCTCGAGGAGCTTGTTTTAAGCCATACAAAGCCTTTTTTAGACGAAAGACATGGTTAGGGTATTTAGGGTCAATGAAGCCTTTGGGTTGTTCTACATATGTTTCTTCGGACATAATTCCATTTAGGAAAGCAGATTTGACGTCCATTTGATAAAGTGTAAATTTTAAGTAACACGCTATGGCGAAAAGAAGACGAACAGATTCAAGACGAGTGACAGGGGCAAATGTCTCGCTAAAATCTATCCCTTCTATTTGAGAGTAACCTTGAGCAACTAGTCTAGCTTTGTTTCTAAGGATTACCCCATTTTCATCAGATTTGTTCTTAAAAATCCAATGTGTTCCAATAACATTTTTGTTTTGAGGCCGAGGTACAAGATACCAGACATCGTGAATAATGAATTGTAAAAGTTCTTCCTGCATAGAAGAAATCTAGTGTGTGTCATTCAATTCTTCATTAACATTTTTCGGTTCCATAAGGGAGACAAAACATGCATAATTAGCATAATTTCTTAACTGGGATCTAGTACGAACTGGCTCATTAGGATTACCGACCACGTTGTCAATGGGATGATCTTTAGAGACCCAGCCAGGTACTTCTGGACTCTCAATAGGTAATGAGTCATCTATTTCTGGTGAATCAGTTTTGAAATCATTTTCAGATTCAACCACAATAGGTGATTCAGATATCTTATTTTCGACAATAGTGTCACTTACAATTACATTTATGGATTCCATAAGGGCCTTAGTACGCAGATTGTATATACGATAAGCACGACTATTTGGAGAGTATCCTAAGAAGATGGCTTTATCACCACGAGTTTCGAATTTAGACAGATGTTCTCTATCTTTACAGACATAACACTGACTTCCAAAGGTTCTTAGGTATTTCAGATTAGGCTTCTTACCGTACCACAACTCATAAGGGGTTTGTTTAGAGTTTTTCCTAAGGTAAACCCTATTAATTATTTGACAGGAAGTTCTAATAGATTCTACCCAAAAGTATTTAGGTAGGGATTTGGCATGCAACATGACACGTGCCATCTCTTGAAGAGTTCGTTTTTTCCTTTCAGCAATACCATTCTGCTGAGGAGTTTTATGGGCACTAAATTCATGTTTGTAACCGTTGTAGTCACAATATTCAACTATTCCTGTGTCTAAGAACTCTCCCCCTCTATCACTACGAATGCGATTGACTTGTGTGTCCTTCTCATTTTCAATTCTTAGAAGAATTTTCAAAAAATTCTGAAACGTGTCAGATTTATATTTCAAGAAGGCAACCCAAGTGAATCGTGTGAAATCATCAACCATGACAAGGATATAACTGTGTCCACAAAGACTAATAGTTCTAGAAGGACCAATAAGGTCCATATGGATGAGATCTAGAGGTCTAGAGGTGAGGATGTCTTTAAACTTTTTATGCGAAGTCTTAACTATTTTTCCTTCCTGGCAATGACCACAGACAACACTTGAAATAGGTTTAATTTTAGGAATTCCTCGAACTATCTCTTGACTAGACAATCTACCAAGGATATCATAACTTAAGTGACCCATACGATTATGCCAGATTTCATTGTCATCCATTCTGACAATGTTACAGGTTTCAGAACTAGTCTTGACAGTATTGCAATTGTCAGGTGTTCTAAATCCAGTAATAATGCATTCACCTTTATCATTTAGAATTTTACAATTGTTCTTTGAAAAGGTGACTGTATGGTCAGAGTCACAAAATTGTGATATGCTTAGGAAGTTGGCTTTAAGGCCTTTAACTAATAGAAGATTTTCGAGAACAGGCATTCCTTTTTCTTTTAGGGTTCCTTTACCTATGATCTGAGATGAAACACCATCACCAAAAACAACTTTCCCAGCAGCAAATCTGGTTTTGTTTAAAAGTTTGGTTTCATCTCCTGTCATATGTTTGGAACATCCTGAATCTAAGTACCAACCAGATGAAGTGTGTTCAGCTTTTAAAGCAGCGATGACAATGTTACACTTCATTTGGGGTAAAAGATCCTCTTTTCTAACCCAAATAGCTCTAGTTTTAATTTTGCGCAAGTTTGCCCTCATTTGATAAAATTTTCGAGACACAGCTTTTTGTCGAAAAACATTTGGAGCAGCAAACTGATTATTGTGAAAAATTTGAGCTTTTGGTTTAGGAAAGTTTTTGGGAGCCTTTCTCTTAAATAAACTCTTAGTTTTGGTCTTTCTATTTCTGTAGTTAGAGTTCTTATCAGGTTGTCTTGGAAGGACATAATGGTTACGATTTTTCCTAGAATAGTTAAAGTTCTTATAGACAGAAGTATTGTACATAGGGGTGTTTTGACGCCTAGCATAACAACCTTCAAAGGAATGACCATAAATGTCACAGTATGAGCAATATTGATTGCTTGAGGGATGAATTTCCTTCGGAAAACTTCTAAAGATGGGTTTAACAGCATTCTGTTCCGAAGTCCTATTCCTAGGAGGTATGGTCTTATAGGTAGAATCAGCCTTTCTGATCAAAGGACAGACGTATTTAGTCTTAAGTGCAGTCTCAGCCTTAGAATTACTAGACTCTCCAATGTCTTTCTCTTGTTGCTTTTGATCAAATTCATTTTTAATCAAATGAAAGTCTGGACATGTTTCAATTGGTCTTTTTCCCCCAGACACAAACTTAATAGGTTCAAGTTTTGTAGTTTGTGGTTTGTTCTTAGGGCAAAATCCAATACCGGTTCTATCATCATAATTGGTCTTGGAGTCAACAACAAAGTCAGTAAAACAGTTTGAATTGTTTTCAAACTTAGAAAATTTTTTGAAAACAGTAGTTGTCTTTGTTTTTGCTTCCTCCAATTCTAATAATGTTCCCTTATATTTCATTTCCAGGGTTTCATTAGTTTTAGTCAACTCTTTTAATTTTTGATCAAAAGTTTCAATTTCAGATTGATGAGATAGACACTGGTTAGTGTATTCTTCAGCATTCAACTTCACAATAAGACTTAGATCATCTAATTTCTTAGTAAGGTCTCTAACAGTCTTCTCCAGTCTAGTGCCTTTATTAAGAGTTTTAGCATACAAGGTATGGATATCTAGGAGGTCATCTGTGTCTGAGTCGCTAAGTGAAGTGTGTGTAGTGACCCCTAACGATTCAGTTTTAGTACTCACGCACCCATTGGCATCGTCATTACGATATCACTTTGACTCACACACACAAAACTAGAACTAGCAACATTGTTAGACAATAAAGCATCTAGGCCAATCAAAGGAGTATTCACACAAGCAAGAGTAGGAGCATCATTATCACACACATGCATATCATCATTGTAAATGATCTTAGCATAAAAGGACATGCAAGGGTCAAGTACATTAGATGACTCAAGTTCCTCTTCATCAGAGTCACTTGAATCATTCCAAGTTTTACAGACATTGGCTCTATTGTGTGTGTTGGATTTATTCACATTAACTCTGCAGTCGTGAGCAATGTGACCTAGTTTCCCACATCTAAAACATTCAATCTTTTTAAGGTCTCTAGTGGGTCTGGAATTGTACTTAGGATGCTTGTCAAAGCCTCTCTCATGAGGTTTGGGATTAGACATAGTAGGATAATTAGGCTTGCCTTGTTTAGTTGCCTGTTTGTTTCGAAATTTGACAATTTTCTTAAATTGTTTAGACATTAAGGAAATCTGATTATCTAGTTTGTCTATATCACACTCCTCATCAGAGTCAGAATTGGTCAAATTGGACTCAAGTTTGGGTATCTTAGAGGCAAAACTCAAGTTAGAGTTGGGTTGTTTTCTTTGAGAATGATTTAATTGTTTCTTAAAGTCTAATTCCATTTCCACAGTCCTAAGTTTGCTACTAAGTAACTCATGGGTAAGGTTTTGATCATTCATTTCCTCAATAGCATACCTCTTACTGTCAAACTTTTTTGGTAATGACCTTAGGATTTTAGAAACAATTTCATTTCTATTATAAGTAATACCATTAGCATGCAACTTAGTGACTATATCAGTTAAGTTCATGTAGAAATCATCAAAAGACTCAGAGTCAGTCATGATCAAAGAGTTGTACTGCTGGATAAGCATTTGAGTTTTAGCAGCTTTAACTTTGGAGTCTCCTTCATGTGCAGTAATTAATGTGTCCCATGCTTCCTTAGAAGTGGGACAAGATGAGATTCTTTTGAACTCATACTCATTAACGGACATAAAAATGTCATTCATGTCTTTATTGTTATTTCGAGAAATGGTTTTCTCTTCTTGGGTAAATTCATTTAAGATTTTCTTTACCCTCTCATCACTTCCTTTAGTGGCTGGTTTAGTAGGATAAGTGTATCCATTTTCAATAATGTCCCAGACATCATCTCCTAAAGTCTCTTGGATGAAGGCAACCATTCTTACTTTCCAGTAAGCAAAGTTGTTTCCATCAAAGAGTGGAGGTCTGGATAGATTACCAAACCTTTCATTCTTCTCGTCCATAGTTAGGTTTTTCAGAAAATGATTTCAGAAACACAAGATCTTTTGAAATAAAAGTTAACAGGGCTCTGATACCAATTGAAAAACGTCGCTAATGCCGTTTAACACAAGGTTAAACTGTATAAGAAACTCCGAATGTTTGTTGGAGAAACCCTTTTCTTTTGAAAATAAAAATTATAAAAAAGATGTGTTTACAAAGAAACTTATATACGAGAGTAATTAAGATTGTGTAATAAGTTTTTAAAACTAAGGCAGTTTCAAAAATTCAGCACACTTATAGAATGAGATGAGTAGATGAAGATAATCAACACAATGATTTTAACGTGGTAAATCCTCTCCCAACAGAGGAAACATCCACGGTGACTTCTAAGTCACAAAAGCAAAAAATCCACTAATAACGAAAATTAGTTACAAACTATACAACATGCAAGCACACAAATCAACCTATTCTAAGTTTAGGAATATACCCCCTTGGTGTCCTTCTAACTTCTCATAGATCTGATTTGTTGATGATGTTCCTCCAGTTTGCCAACTTCCTTTTCTTTAGCTTCCTTACGTCGACTCAATGAACTCAGATCTTAAACACAACACTTCTAGTGTAGTAGTGTGTTAAGTGTTTGTGTAGTGATTCCTATTCACATGCATGAACTCACACACACTTAGATTTACAAACAGTCCTAGTAAATTACATATAAAGTCTATATGCAGTTATTTTAATTTATTTCTTTCTCACAGAACTTGAACCCTTTTGACCTTTAAAGATAACCCAGATTCCACGGAGATCTTGCTTCAGAAATCGGTCAAGACCTTTCTCAATCTCTTTTGAAAATATTTATGAGATTGAAAACCCTCCAAGTGTGAATCCAACTAGGTCAGGATTAAGTTTCGTAAGAAAAGAAACCAGAAAACATTTTAAAAACCAAATCAGTAAGATTTTCTTAAATCAAGTATAAAAATGCAGATCTAGTGAAAATGTAACATATAGTATGTAGATCTAATGTTTCTATGAAAGAGAAACTAGATCTTCACACGAATGTTCAAGTTATGTACAAGATCTAAAGATCAAGAGGTTACAGCAACACAAGAACAAACCACTCTCTCTCTCAAACACTCAAGGTTGTGTTTGGGGTTGAATGTACGAAGGTTTGTTTCTGAGAAGATGAACTGTTTAGGGTTAGGGTTTGGCTAACAGGTTTCCCTTTCTCTCTCTTCTCTCTTTTCTTTTCTCTCTTCTCTCTCACTTCTCTCTTCTCTCTTATTTTTTTCTCTCAGCAAGACGAATGCCAAAAAGTTCTCTAAGGCTGAGAAGTGAAGGGTATATATAGGGATGAGGGAAGGTTCTGGATGCTCGAGGCAAATCAAGGGCTGAGATCAAGTCAAGCCAGCTTTGACTTGATCCAAAGGTTATAAAACAGCGGTGAATAAAAATGATTCTGATTGGTTCATATGGATAGCACCGGGATTAACCAAGAACACATGCAGACCCTTGATTATGAATGATCCAACGTTCATCAAACACCCATCCAACCCTCTCACATAACAAACACAAATACATTCACCCGGAGGATGACAAGTGTAGGCTTGTTAGAGGCTCTCACACGCGCATCAAATTAATTACAAAACATCACCCTGAAGTCTCTAGTGCTTTGAGATCGTACCCAACCAAACATTTCAGTGAAAAATGAAGTTTCCAAAATAGTATATTAACCCCACAAACTTTATAATACCATTTTATTAATGGAAACATTTATTTAAAAAATATTTAAAAAATGTTTAAAAAGGTTTAAAATTATTTAAAAATTCCCAAAAAATTATAAAAGCTCCAATTCAAGGGGAATTAAACACACACTCAATTTTAAGCAATGTGAACACATATATGCACTTCTAATTGTGTGTAGTGTGATTCATTTTATACCATCATGGATCATTGAAGAGGATTAGAGAGATAAGTTCTGAGGCTTTTTGGATTCTAGGATAGACAACCAATTTTGTCAATATTTCCAAATTAGTTGAGCACTTATACAATGTAGACTTAAGCAAGTCAAAGGTATAAGGTGATTCACATCCTTCAGAGCGATCAGCTGGGTATTACACCCAGTCACCTCATAGAACCACGTCTTTCAAAGACAAGAAGTTGCAATCAAAAAATGAGACGTATAAGGAACGTGCGAATGCATGAAAGGAAAATGCACAAATTAAAGAATACCTCAAGAAGATACATGGCTCCAGTAAAAGTCTGCCAGCAGCACCGGCTGAATACATTCAGAGAAAAATAGAGGGTAACCAAAGTCAAGCTCCCTCAATCATAGAAAGGGATGTTCGAAAACACCCTCAAGTAAGGCAAGAACCACAAGTGGATGACATCGCCGCTCGACGCCACTATAAAGCCCCCCAGTGCTAGCAAGATAAACAATCGGGCCATCTGCCTCACCTGCAGCCCATCCTCCACGTCAACCACCCTACCCAACAAAACATCCTTCAATAGGGATGACCGAATGGAATCCCCAGATATTATCCTCCCCACGTCACCGAGCGTCGCCCTCACTACCTCTGGTGTCACCCGCATGGAGCGATCCACCTCTATCTGCTCCCCATCCCAATCCAGTCCCAGCAGCTGCTGCACATCTATAGGAGTCACAGTCATCTCCCTGAAGAAAAAATGGAAGGTGTGGGTAGTATCCCATCATCTCTCCCCCAGAGCGCACAGGACCGCTGTAGAACAAGGTGTCTCATCCAGCACAGACGCCAACCTCCCAAAACCCGCTGATGATACTACCCAACGCACCACAGGTGGAAGATGCTCCCAGACATCCTTAAGCCCCATCATCCCGTGGGCACGCATGTTATTCAAAGAAACATCAGATTGCCAAAAGAGAAAAAACTTGTCAAAATCCAAGAAAAGAGGAAAACACATAAAAAAAAGGAATGCCAAAGGTCATTTTTTACTTACATAATCGCCGGGGTTCACCACCCTCGAAGTGCGATGACGCGACGGCTCCCGCAACAGGGTTCTCTCATCCGCAACTAGCTCGAACGCATCAAAGGAGTTCTCACTCCACAAAGCAAGAGGCTCCCTGGCCCTCCATTCCACATTCGCCCAGTCCTCAATAGTCAACCGCTCCCTATGTACAGCAGTGCTCACAAATGTGACCATTTTTCAAATTACAAAATGCAAGAATGATTCACAGAGGAAAATAGCAGAAAGAGAGAAGGTAAGAAGCTGTGAAAAATGAAAGGAATTCACCCCCTTTATATAGGAGGTCAAGTCTCATGTCGATCGGCACTGACCCGCCATCTATAGATCGGCACTTCCCTTTTACCTTCCCGAGGCAGTCCAAAAGACTGTACCACTGCCGAATGGCACCCTCTACATCATGCCGACCAGCACCCCCTTAAAATTTCTTACAAAAATTCCCCAAAAATATCAAAAAAACCCTGAAAATTCCTTAGAAAATTCCTAAAAAACTCAGGAAAGATTTAGAACATCTTCACTAAAGAAATTTTTCACTCCCTCAAGCGAAACCCCTATTTCCCCAGTGGAACTCTCAAAAGTCAAGTGAATCTTCTCCCAGAGACATCCCCGGAGGATCTCTTAGGATCTCCTCCTATACCCCAAAGGTCTCAAATCTCCCCGAGCAATACGTCCAATACCTGGACCAATTAATCACTTCCCCAGTGGAGTTTACAGCATCAAATTTGCCTTTCCTTCGCAAAGTCTCCAAAAGTCACAAGGATTTCCCCAGCAATCGGCTCCTCAGCAACACAAGGTAATTTCTCCGGCGGAATTCCAGAGAATCATTCTCCCTATGAATGTCTCCAAAGGACGCTCTAAATTTTCCCCAGCTCATTCGCTATTCCCCAGCGGAACCCAAAAGCCAATCTTTATCCCCACCAAAATCCCTGATTTTCCCAAAGGAAATGTACACCTCTTTTAGGTCAGATTTTACCTCGATCTTGGATTATCACCTTAGTTAGGTTAAAATTGACCTTGGTCCTCGGTCGTCACCTCTCTTAGGTCAGAATTGACCTCGATCATCGGTTGTCACCTCTCTTAGCTCATAATTGACCTCAGTCTTGGATCGTCACCTTAGTTAGGTCAAAATTGACCTCGATCTTGGATCGCCACCTTAGTTAGGTCAGAATTGACCTCTATCCTCAGTCATCACCTCTCTTAGGTCAAAATTGACCTTAGTCTGGGATCGTCACCTTAGTTAGGTCAGAATTGACCTCGATCATCGATCGTCACCTCTCTTAGGTCATAATTGACCTCGATCTTGGATCGTCACCTTAGTTAGGTCAGAATTGACCTCGATCCTTGGTCATCACCTCTCTTAAGTCAGAATTAACCTCGGTCCTCGGTCGTCACCTCTCTTAGGTCAGAATTGACCTCGAACTTGGATCGTCACCTTATTTAGGTCAGAATTGACCTCGATCCTCAATCGTCACCTCTCTTAGGTCAAAATTGACCGTGATCTTGGATCGTCACCTTAGTTAGGTCAGAATTGACCTCAGTCTTTGGTCGTCACCTCTCTTAGGTCAAAATTGACCTCGTTCTTGGATCGTCACCTTAGTTAGGTCAGAATTGATCTCGGTCCTCGGTCATCACCTTTCTTAGGTCAGAATTGACCTCAATCTTGGATCAGTACCTTAGTTAGGTCAGAATTGCCCTTAGTCCTCGATCGTCACCTCTCTTTAGGTCAGAATTGACCGCGATCTTCAGTCATCACCTCTCTTAGGTCAAAATTGACCTCAGTCTTGGATTGTCACCTTAAACCCGTAGAATTGTCTTCGACCCGCTGAAATGGTCATCTTAACTTAAGCTCGCAGAATTGGCTTCGACCCACAGAATTAGTAATCTCACCTAAAGCCCGCAGAATTGGGTTCGACCCATAGAATTGGTCATCTCACCTTAAGCCTGCAAAATTGGCTTCGACCCACAGAATTGGTCACTCCCATCATTGCTTTAGTCATCACTTCCCTTAAAACTATACCTAGCATGTTCCTTTAAGCCCACAGAATTGTCTTCGACCCACAGAATTAGTTACCCTTATCTTCAAGCCCTCAGAATATGATTCGGCACGTAGAATTGGTCATCCTCATCCTTAGGTCCTCAGAATCAACCTCAACCCTCTGGTCATCCTCTGTCAAGGGCATCATGTGGTGTCTATTCGACGACTATCTTTTGTTCCAAACTCACCCGTCGAGGGGCTCTATAGACACCCTATTCTAATACCCCCTAACCTCCCCTTAAGTCCCTGACACCTCCCTTCATCTTGCAAACCCAAGTCATACCCCGGGTATTGACCTAGAGGTCATCGGACACTCCTAGGCTCCGTTTGACCAAAATGTTAAACTCTTCATCTCGACTGAGACTGAATGAATCTTCGAAGGGTACTGAATCCCCTTTCCAATGGTTTGTCCTGTGCATAATTCTGACTTACCATGCGGATATACGACCCGTTGTCCCCCGAAACCCAATCAGGAGGCCATCGGGCACTCTCGGGCTCTGTTTGACCAAAGTCAACTCTTTAGCAAGATTGAGACTGAATGAATATTCAAAGGTCACTGAAACCCCTTTACAACAATCTACCATGTGCATAATTTTGACTTACGATATGGACGAATGATCCATTTTATTTCGAGAGGTCATCGAATGCTTCCAAGGCCTGGTTGACCAAAGTTAACTCCCCAAATAGGGTCAAACTCTTTGGAATGTCAAAGTACATCTCCTAACCTTTCCAATGGTCTTCTTGGTCCGTGATTCTGACTTACCATTCGAGCGAACGATCCGTTTGCGTCCGAAGTTTCCCCGTCCAAAGGACCAATGAGCGCTTCAGATCCATATTTGACCCAAAGTCAACTCCCAAACCCAGGAGCGGTCCAAAGGACTTTCGAAGGTATCTGAATTACCTTTTAAACGGTTTGCCCTGTGCATGATTCGAATCAATGATTTGCGCTCTAGGACTGATTTTCTGAAGGAGCCTGAAAAAGGTTGCCAAACGGCATGTCCCAAACCCTGCCTATCGGTAGTGTGCCTAAACGCACCTGCCAATTGGCAGGACTAGGTTTATACCGATCGTAAATGCCTTGGGCCTATAAAAAGGAGAGTCTAACCTCATTGCAAGGGGAGCCCAGATCTGAAATACCTTAGTCTCAACGAATCCGGAAAACCTCTTTTGAAGTCAGTGTGATTTACAAATCCAAATCCCTTTCCAACCTTCACTTTTCATCAAACTTGGTGAATTAACTACCCTTCATCATCATTCAAGTGCAAGGGCTATTCTCCAACATTCAAGATCAAGCTCAAGATCTTCAAGAACGTCCAATTTTCTCAATTCTCTCCTTAAAATCTCATAAATTCGCATTAACATGTTTTATTACTTAGCACTTTTATTCTCTCATCACACATATCCTAATACACTTTTTATTTAGTATTATTTCACATCTCTTTGTTTCATATAAATAAAAACTCAAAAAAACAAGAAAACGTGGGTTTTCTCCTAAATTCCAAACGGGAATTCTCACACTTTTCTTAAACTTTTCTCACAACTAAAACACTTTTTCTACATACACACATAAGAGAAGCCCCGGTTGGATTTATGGAAAAAAAACCACCCCTCGTTTTGCATGCGAACTAGGTGGACTTTGATGCTTCTATAGGCTACGTAGGCGTCTCGGGGTAAAACCTGAGACTCGAGTCCTATTCTTACTTTTTCTTTCATTTTCTATTTTCTCTAAACTCAATTCTCTTAGATTATATACATTTATACACACACACACACACACACACACACACACACACATATATATATATATATATATATATATATATATATATATATATATATATATATATATATATATTTGTTCTTAGTAGCGTATTATTCCACATGCGTTATCGTTCCATTATAACAATCAACGTAAGGATAATCGCGTAAATCCTATTTTCTAATATTATCTTTAGGAACATTCCTACGGATGACTCGCTTTATCTCTTCCATAATACAAGTCAATCATTCCTATCTCCACTACATATACATATGCACACATATCACGAGGAAAATAAAGGAAAATCACAAAAAAAACCATGAGAGACCGTAAGGGAGGAATGGGTGCCTAACACCTTCCCATTTTGTAACTTAGCCTCCGAACCTTTTTTGAATCATGTTTTGTTTCGTATGTATCAGTATGTCTTTGGATGATGTCCTTTGGGATGGCTCCCTTTCTTTTGTCTCTTTTGAGTAAAATAGACTGGCGACTCCATTTCTCTACTTTTTTCACCTCATCAATGACGCCGGCCGAAGTGCTCCCGAGAGGGATGCGTGGGACCTAGGATCCTCCTCTCTCACCCGCCGCGAGGATCGGGGGATGGCCATAGGCTCTTAATCATGATTTTCATGGGTAGGAATTTTTGCACCCTATTTTATCTTGAGTGTCAGGCTTCGTCGAATTTCGAGGATGAAATTCTTGTGCTAGTGGGGAAGTATGTAACAACCCGTAATTTTATTCGGTAATTAATTAAATTATTTTGCAATTCGAAAATATAGCTTAAAAAACACCTAATATGAGTATATATAAGTCTTGGATCATTTAGAAGACTCCTCAAAACATAAAACATTATAAGCAAAAAAAAATAGGGCCAAAATAAAAATCCCGCTTCAGATGTTTTTCATTGCCTTAAATCGTGACTATCTATTTTTCACAGTTCTGGAGCGTGACTAACAGGCGAACTATTTTTAGTTCTAATAGGACTCTAATTCCACTTAAATTCTGTAATCTATCTCCACTTAAATAAATACGGGGTTAGGACTTTTTAAATATATTTTGACAACCTCTAAGAGCAGTAGACCCATGTAATTTTCATCTTCTTCCTCCTACAAACCCTAACACCATTTAAACTAAGATTTCAATCCAATATTTGAAGGTTTATTTGGTGTTTTCTCACATTTGGTCTATAACGAGTTTCTGTTGTTTTCGCAAGAGGAACATAGTGGAAAGATCATCATTTTGAGGCAGATTCTTATCAGTTTCTTGAGATGATTTTGAGATATGGGGTTTATGCAATATGCTCCTTAAATCTCTCGAGAGTAGTCGTTTTGTTCCTCATTTATATGTACTTATGTTGTTGATATCATGAAATTTATTGGAATCTAAGATATTGATTCTATTTGAGATATTGTATTTCTTAATGGGCATGGTGTCATTAAAATTTTTATATGACACGGAGAATGATCACCTACCAATGGTCCAAAAGTCCAATAGCCAGGATGAGGCTTTACGAAGCTTAGGGGATTGGAGATGAGACCTGGTGACTTCTTGATGTGTTATTGTGAAATTGAATTGGTATAATGCTCAAATGTTGCATTGAACATGAATTCAGATTCATATTGTTCTATTTATTCAAATTTATTGTTTTGAGCATCTATTCTTGTCCTATTGTGTACTTCCCCATAAATTTTTCTTTTAGTGGCAGGTTATAGTGGATTTGGACTCTACGAATTTTGGAGGATTTTAAAGCTCGACGTTTGGAGGATTTTTTTGTTTTGTTTTGTTTACCATGGGAGTGTAATTTATTTGGAGAGCTTAGTATTATTTTTTAGTTAAATTTAATGGTAATTATTTTGGATTGGAGGTAATTTTGAATTCTTTATATTTATTTTGTGCAATATATATGCTCTATACTAATTGTTAAGGATTTAGTTTAGTCTCAATCGTAGTAGCGCCTCGGGTTTTGTACGGTGTGTTACAGATGGTATCAGATCTTACGTATACGATAAACCTCGGGTCTTTGGGTTTCGGTCTAGCATTCGGGTTAGATGTGTTTCATTGGATATAGGTTGTTTTTGTTGAGGACGTGGTAGGCATCGAGTTTAGGATTAGTAATCTTGATGTGAGGATGTTTAGAATTGATCTGAGGACTTTAGTGTTATGATAATTTTTTAGAGATAGAATCGGGTGGTGATTCGTAGGAGAGCGTGATACGCCGTTATTTTCATAGTAACGTGTATATATATATATATATATTGTATTTTGATCGTGAGTAACATGCAGGTAGGATTGGGTGTATGGGCGCCTAATTGTGGTTTTCATGGGTTGGCATTTCTGCACCCTATTTTATCTTGAGTGTTAGGATTTGTAGAATTTCGAGGACGAAATTCCCGTTCTAGTTGGGAAGTATGTAACAACTCATAATTTTATCCGCTAATTAATTAAATTAATTCAAAATTCAAAAATCTTGCTTAAAAAACTCATAATATGAGTATATATAAGTCTTGGGTCGTCTAAAAGAGACCTCAAAACATAAAACTCTCTAAGCAAAAAAAAATAGGGCCAAAATAAAAATCCCACTTCAGATGTTTGTCATGGACTTAAATCGTGACTAACTATTTGTCACGGTTCTGGAGCGTGACTAACAGGCGAACTGTTTTATCTTTGATATGATTCTAATGCCACTTAAATTCTTTAATCTTTCTCCACTTAAATTAATACGGGGTTTGGACTTTTCAAACATATTTTCACAACCTCTAAGAGAAGTAGACCCTTGTAATTTTAATATTTTTCCTACTACAAACCCTAGCCCCATTTAAACAAAGATTTATGTCCAATATTTGAAGGCTTATTTGATGTTTTCTCGAGTTTGGGCTAGAACGAGTTTTTATTGTTTGGTGAGATCAGAATTTTAATACAAAATCATATGAGTTTCTTGTGATGATTTTGAGGTATGGGGTTTACGCAATATGCTCCTTCAATATCTTGAGAGTAGTCGTTTTGTTCCTCATTTACTTGTACTCGTGTTGTTGATATCATGACATTTATTGGAATCTAAGATATTGATTCTATTTGAGACATTTTATTTGTTGATGGTCATGGTGTCATTAAAATTTTTATATGGCACGGAGAATGATCACCCGCTAATGGTCCAAAAATCCAATATCCAGGTCAAGGATTTATGAAGCTTATATGAGGTGAGGTGAGGCCTGGTGACCTATTGATGTGTTATTGTGAAATTTAATTGGTATAATGTTCGGCTTTCGCATTAATCTTGAATTCATATTCGTATTGTTGCATTTATTCACCGTAATTGTTTTGTGTATCTATTCTTGTCATATTGTGTACTTACCCATATATTTTTCTTTTAGTGGAAGGTTAGCGTGGATTTGGATGCTACGAATTTTGGAGGAATTTAAAGCTCAACGTTTGGAGGATTTTATTTATTTTTGTTTAGCGTGGGAGTGTAATTTATTTGGAGAGCTTAGGATTATTTTCGAGTGAAATTTAATTGTAATTATTTTGGATTGGACGTTATGTAATTTTGAATTCTTTATATTTATTTTGTGCAATATAGATGCTCTATACTAATTGTTGAGGATTTAATTTAGTTTTAATCATAGTAGCGCCTCGTGTTTTGTACGGTATGTTACAGATTGTATTAGAGATTAGGTATACTACATCCCTCGGGTCTTTGGTCTTGGGTCTAGCATGCGGGTTAGATGTGTTTCATTGGAGATAGGGAGTTTTTGTTTAGGACGTGGTAAGAATTGAGTTTAGGATTATTTAACTTGATGTGAGGATGTTTATAATTGATTTGAGGACTTTAGTGTTGTGATAATTTTTTAGAGATAGAATCGGGTGGTGATTCTTAGGAGAGCGTGATACGCCGTTATTTTCATAGTTACGCATATATATATATATTGTATTTTGATAGTGAGTAACATGCGGGTAGGATTGGATGTATCGGCACCTAATTGTGGTTTTCATGGGTAGGCATTTGTGCACCCTATTTTATCTTGATCGTTAGTCTTCCTCGAAGTTTGAGTACAAAATTCATGTGCTAGTGGGGAAGTATGTAACAACCCATAATTTTATCTGTTAATTAATTAAATTAATTCGAAATTCAAAAATCTTCCTTAAAAGAATCCTACTATGAGTATATATAAGTCTTGGGTCGACTAAAAGAGTCCTCAAAACATAAAACTCTCTAAGGAAAAAAATATAGGGCCAAAATAAAAATCCCGCTTCAGATGTTTGTCATGGACTTAAACCGTGACTAACTATTTGTCACGATTCTGGAGCGTGACTAATAGGCGAACTGTTTTAGTTTTAATAGGATTCTAATGCCACTTAAATTCTCTAATCTTTCTCCACTTAAATTAATATGGGGTTAGGACTTTTCAAACATATTTTCACAACCTCTAAGATAAGTAGACCCTTGTAATTTTCATCTTCTTCCTCCTAAAAACCCTAGCCCCATTTAAACTAAGATTTTAGTCCAATATTTGAAGGCTTATTTGGTGTTTTCTCGCGTTTGGGATAGAATGAGTTTTTATTATTTTTTCAAAAGGAACGCAGTGGTAAGATCAAAATTTTTAGGTAGAATCTTATGAATTTCTTGTGATGATTTTGAGGCACAGGATTTACGCAATATGCTCCTTTAATCTCTCGAGAGTAGTCATTTTGTTCCTCATATATTTATACTCATGTTGTTGATATCATGACATTTATTGGAATTTAAGATTTTTTTTTTTTTTTTTTAATGAAAGCATCATTTTATTCTCAAATGATAGAAGAACTAGCCTCTTCTAAATAGCTTACATCATTGAGAAAAGACAAAAAAGAAGGAAATAAGAAACATAAACGAGGTTCTTTATAAATAAGAACCCTTACAGAATCAAATAGAAAAGAACTGATTAAAGCCAACTTTAAGAAACCATAGGAATAAACTAAACACCAATGACCCTTAGACATTTCGGAATGAAGGTAAACCCCATCTATCTACTCTGATAAAACCTTTCAGCTGCTTTGGGAAGTCATCTGTACTATAAGAAAAGCAATCTGTATGTTGAGAGCTGCCTAACTTTGCAAGGAAATCTGCTACTTGATTTGCCTCTCTATGAATATGAACAATTCTGACCTTTATCCTCGACATAAAACTTCTGATTTTGAACATATGCCACTGAATTTTCCAAGGGGAAGAACCTTTATTTTGAATTAAATCCACTAAAACTTTAGAGTCACTCTCTATAGTTAGATCATAGCCAATGAAGTCCATAGAAAATTCCAGACCTTTAAGTAAAGCCAATGCCTCAGCTTCCATATTAGACACTACTCCAAAATGAGCATGAAAAGCCTAAAGCATGTCCCCTGAGTGATTCCTAAGAATTCCGCCACCCCCTCCATTACCTGGATTACCAATGGAACTGCCATCAACATTAATCTTTAAAGCACCTGTTCTAGGAATATTCCACTTGATTATCATCTGCACTTTAGCCTTTTGAGCACTAAAAAGGACTTTGTTAGAAATAAGTTCAGACTTGATATGATGTATAACAACATTTACACTAGGAAGACAATCATCAAATCTGCATTTATTTTTGAAACACCAAATGCACCAACAAATTATAGCTGGAACAATTCTGCTTATACTTTTGTTTAATTTTACCCCATATAACCACCATTGGAAAAGCTGATTTCTTACACCTCCTCCTTTGTGTCTTGTAATCCCAAACTCGTTAGTCATTTGATCCCATATGCTGCTAGCTACATCTCCCTCCTCAAACATGTGGTCTAGAGTTTCTTCTTTAGGCTTTGAGCAACAACAACATTTGGAAGGGCCTCTAAAACCAATGGATTTTAACTTTTCATCTATAGGGAGAAGATTATTCATCATTTTCCACATAAAGACTGACATTTTGGACGGAAGATTCGTATGCTAAATAAATTTTGAGCTCAGCCTTGAAGAAGATTGATTTCTGCTTATGTTCCAAGCTGAGGTGATGGAAAAATTACCTGTGCTAGTTGGCTTCCAGATGAGAGAATCAGGTTTATTAGGCATAATCTCTTCAAATTTCAAAACTTTTTGGACTACATTTTGATCATACAGATTTTCAAGCTTTTCTTTATCCCACTTTTTGTTTTGGCTCCAAAAATCTTTAATAGGACCTGCTACAGAATCTGGAAATAACTTACATTCAGAAATACTCCAATTATCCTTAGCAATATTGATAGAACCATCTCCAATCATCCACATCATATGGTCTTCTGTTTTATCTCTCACTGAACACATACGATTCCAAGTTTGAGCACATCCTCTTCTAGGAGCAGAAATAGGGTGGGAGTTTCTACAATAAGCAACCCTCATATATTGAGTCCATAAGGAATTTTGAGATCTAAAATTCCACCAGAGTTTCATACTGAGAGAGGAATGAATATCATTTATGTGCCTTATACCTAAACCACCTTCGTTGATAGGCATTTTGGGAATTTAAGATATTGATTCTATTTGAGATATTGTATTTGATGATTGGCATGGTGTCATGAAAATTTTTATATGGCATAAAGAGTGGTCACCCGCCAATAGTCCAAAAGTCTAATTTCCAGGATGAGGCTTTGCGAAGCTTAGGGGAGGTGAGGTGAGGCCTGGTGACCTATTGATGTGTTATTGAGAAATTGAATTGGTATAATGCTCGGATGTCACGTGGAACTTGAATTCAAATTCGTATTATTGCATGTATTCACTGTTATTGTTTTGAGCATCTATTCTTGTCAAATTATGTACCTCCCCATAAATTTTTCTTTCAATGGAAGGTTTGTGTGGATTTGGACGCTACGAATTTTGGAGGATTTTAAAGCTCGACATTTGGAGGATTTTTTTTTTGTTTAGCACGGGATGTAATTTATTTTGAGAGCTTTGTATTATTTTTGAGTGAAATTTAATTTTAATTATTTTGGATTGGTCATTTTGTAATTTTGGATTATTTATATTTATTTTGTGCAATATAGATGCTACGTACTAATTGTTGAGGATTTAGTTTGGTTTTAGTCGTATTACTGCCTCGTATTTTACATGTGGTGTTACAGTAATTTACCGAAAATCCCAAAAGTTTCGTATTTGGCAACCAAGCATCGCCGATTTCACACCAACACCCTAATTTACTTTTATAAACATAATCATGCTTAAAAAACATACTTCATAATCCATTTAACCACATAACAAATCATATTCTCTAAACGTGCTATACTCGATCATTGGCTCGATTAGCATCTAATGTAAACAACATATATATCACACGAGTATGCATCGCCTAAACATGATGATTAACATGTTTAACACACATCACTAACTTATAACTCATAACTTAAACTTAATCATGTAATTAACATTCCAAATCACAATTTAGGGCCTTACACTCCAATCATTACAAGGCAAGTAATTAGCTTGCTTTAAATTAAATTAAGGTGATTCATGTTCATATCATGGTAGGAGTAGAACGAAATCATTTTGGGAAGGGTTTTTACATAAAAATGGGTTTTTTGGTGAAATTTATATCATGTGTAGGTTAATGGTTGATTGATGATGTAGTACCAATTCATATTGCTGGAATTAGAATAATATTAGAGATTTAGAGGTTGAAAATGTTATTTGGGGATTTAGAAACCAAATATGGGGTTATGATTGAATGTTCATCTAATAAAGCCATTTCATGAATTTAATTGATGATATTGGATAAATCGTTGATATTTGAATGATTGGCCACTATTAGAATCATCCAGGATCCATTACCTTGGGTTTTATAAATTTTAATATAGGTATAGTATAATATTGAGGGTGTTTGGATCGAAATTGAAGAAGAAGAAGAAGGTTAGCTGAACAGGGATAGCGAATCGATTCGAATTACCAATTCGGAATTCATGTGTGCATGATACTTATGTGAAACGTACCCATCCTAGCGGATATGCTATTTGGGAGGTTGCGTGGCGTGAGAGGTTACTCTGGATAATCTCATTGGAGGTAGTATTGCTCCCCTAGATCATAGGTGATGTGCATGCCCATGTGATATAGGATTGGAGTCCCATAGAACAATGTGGTATGGTTATGACCACAAACTTAAGACCACGACCACCTCCAATGTTCATTTGTGATTTTTGGGTTCGGGGGTGATATTCCAACCCCACTTCCTAGAGTGTGGAGGACATTCCCAGAGCACGATAGCATGCTAGTGAGTTTGCCACCAGAATGTGAAGGACATTCGTGAATGCATTTACATATATAAAGAGTGATATATATATATATATATATCTTTACTTGTTGTGATATTGAAAATATGTATATATGTGAAGCAAATTATATACAGACTTAAGATATTAAGTGTGAATAATGATTTGATAACTAGTGAAAGTTATTGGAAACAAATTAAGTGATATTAATTTATGAATATTGAATTAATAACTTGTGAAAATTATTTGAAATGAACTGATTTAATTATAATTGAAAATTATAATTGGTAAGCGGAGATAAAATCTAATTGTATAAATATTCGTAACACGGGATGGTGTGTGGACCTATGTTTTTACGGAGGCTAGTTAGGCAAGGTAGAATAACTAGGAGAGTTAAGAGAATACGTTAGGTGCACACTATAGTTGAGAGGTTAGGGGTAACATCGGCTTAAATATGGAAAGTTTTACTGCATATTTATTTACTGCATCTTAATTACTTTCAAATATGTTTAAAAGGTTTTGGTCTCTAACCCATATCAAATGTATTTTCCAAAACCTTTTAGGTCTCCAGCCACGGGGACAACATAAATGACTATTCATTCCATGGACACAAAGCTGCAACTGATGGGGAGGCTTGTAGGTTGCTGAGAAGCCACTTCACTTATGGAATTCTGGATTAGGTTCTCTATTCCGGTATGGTTTGGGATTGTTTCCCCCTTTTTATTCAAACTTATGTATTTTAGAATCTTAGTCAGATGGTTTGGTTGTGTTGGATTTTACCCATTGGTTTATTCAGGGATTTTATCGATTTATCTTTGCTTTACATTTTACATCGCAATTTCATTTATATCAACTACTGCGTATGGGATTATTGTGGTTTGGTTAATATTTTCATATGTTAATGAAAGATAAAAAAAATTGACACCGGCTTATTTAATTAATAGGTGGTTAGTAGTTTAAAATGTTTCCGACGATGCTACTAAAAATTAACCAGATGAGACTCTTTTTTATTTTAGTAAAGGACTGATCACCCGTTGTTGAAATAGGCGGGTGTCACGGATGGTATCAGAGCATCGGGTTCTGGAGTCCTTAGGATCTGTACAAACATACTACATTTTTAGCGTTGCTTTTCTTTGATATAGATCCCTATACTTAGGACTGTTGATATATAATACGATGTGTGTTCTCTTGATATTGTGTATAGATGATGCGAATCATTTACGAATTCGACTGAGCTACATATACCAAACAATATAGGATGACAAGTGAGAGCCGTTAGGAGGACTGCAGGAGGAGAGGCTCAGCCAAAACCATGGAGTACTCGAGGAACAGTGACCGCGGTGGAATTCACCTCAATTCTTGTTCAGGTAGTCTTCAAGTACCGTCGTAGTAGACGGTGGCACAAATTCAGACTCACCCAGTGCAGTGGGCAAGGGAGAGAGTCAAAGGGACTTTTCAGAAGGGTCATCCGCAAGTGTTCGAGGAAAGTGAAAAAATATGATTGGCCAATGGAAGGAGAACATCCAAAGGAAATTTCATGTGGTGTAATGAATTGACATTGAGGATTTAAATTTTGAGCAAAATTTTTAGCTCATAGGAGGAATGTTGTCGTGGTAGGAGTCAGCTACCACATATAAGGAAATACATAAGGTATTTATCGAGATATTTTGGGTGCGGTTTGACCGTAAGTCTTTCTATCGTTGTTCAACCAGAGATGCGAAGGAAGTTTCTAGACTTATCATAGGAGGGACGAACAGAGGTTGATTGTGATGAATAACTTACTTATTTAAGAGAACTTATACCCGATGAGGTTGGTGGGAAGAAAAAAATAGTTCCTACGTGTGATGATGGACTCGTGAGTAGAAGTCGTCGGCACCTATTCGAAATTCGACTTGGACGACATATGCATATGGCGTAAATGTCGTACTTTTATAATGTTAATATCAACACTTCCATGTGAAGGGAGCCAAGAGAGTTGGAAAATCTAGCCAGAATGGAAAGACTAGATTTAACGGTGCTAATGAGGCACCATAGGGGGGACACCCGGTAGGGGATCCTTTTGAATGTATCATATCAATAGAATTCCTACCAAGTAGCGATGGATTCAGTTAGGTCCAGCAGTGTGTTCCATAGGGGCAGTAAAGCCAAAGGAATAACGGGGGTAATAATCGGGGCCAAGGGTACCAGGTCCAAGAAAAGGAAAATCCTGACGTAGTCAGAGGGGCTAGAGATAGGGGATGACACAGAGAGGTGTATTATGTGTGGAAAGTAGGGCCACATGTGTTGATCTCATTCTCAATGAGTTAGGGGACAGAAGGAATATGCCCAGCAGGGGCAATAGTTATAGAAGTTTTTAGTTTGGTTTGGATGTGAGTGTTATGTCCAGGAACCATTTCAACCGCCAGTGCTATTAGAGAGTGAAAGTATGAGTTTTATCCTTGGGTAAATAGGGTAAGTTCTGTGTCACAAGGGTGAGTCACAGTATTTTGTTAGCACTAGATTCACATGTGAGACGGTATTAGTGGGTGTATCGTTAGTGTTAGTATTGCGTGTATATATTTACCATTTGTTAGTGGGGCTCTCTTTGGTTCCATCTCGAGGAAAGTGGGTGTGGTCACTGAGAGAGTATGTTTTAGTGGATTTACTCATTTTATAGATATGATATGCAAGTATGATGTTATCCTGACTATGGACTAGTTAACGATGGTTTGGGCGATGATGGGTTGTTACAACAAGGCTATCGTGTTCACCGTTCCAAGGCAAGATGTGTGGTTTTGTGACGTCTCACCTGGAAGAGGGCCGAGATCGCATCTATATTATATTGTGTAGGAGACTTCATAGAGTATAGTTGTCTCGTTATATATTATCCCAATGTGTAGGGACTTTAGTAATGTGATTTAGGGTATATCGGATATTTTATCGAGCTGAGAGATTTATCACATTATTGATTTAGTGATGGGGACTTAGTGATAGTGCGAGAAATAGAAGATATATTATCTATTATTATCTAGTTATCTATAAAACCTTTGATGGAGAGGCACATAGAACCAGGGAAAAAGGAATGAGCCAGATAGCAACGGCGGTAAAAGACTGAAAACGAAGAGGAAGGGATGGAATAACCGAACAAGAGGAAAGCCTGATCCAGAGTAAGGGGAAGGGTATGGATGAAATAGCACACAGAATTCAAGGATAGGTAGATCTACCATCATCTCACATCATTCCACAAGAATCTATTTTCCTTAAGAGATTCGAAATAGAAAAGGCTACTTTTCAAGCATTAGCCGACTTTCCAAAAAAATAATAAAGAAAGGCTAATAAGAAATAAATATACAATACAGATTGAAACTAGTGTGTTATATGACTCCTTTATAGATATGGGAGTTTATGATTAGACTTATACAAAAAGGGATATGATTTTGAGTGTCCCGATTATATGCTTTGGGCCTACAGAACTCGATGACTGATAATTCTAGGTGATAGTGCATCGGGGGAGTTCTTTGTCTGAGTTTAGCTTATTGGACGTTCTACGCTTGAACTATAATAAATGTCAAGAGTGGGGAGACATTGTTGGATGCTACAGCATCAGTTTTAAATCCTAATCATTGAACGTGTAGAGAAAACACATTGAGTTGAGAGATTTTATATTATATAAGTCCAGTGGAGCATGTAGTGTTGTGTAGGAAGCATTGGGGAACTTTTGCACCACTAGTTCATAGGTGGGGCAGTTAGAAACATAAGTAGAATGGTATGATGGACCGAACTACATTTGAGAAAAGGAGATAGTCTGACTATGTGTATATCAACGAGAAATATCACAACAAATGTGGTTGAAAGACGGTGGAAACACATATAAAAGATATATCTTAGCAAGAAAGGATCCAATTATTTTGAGGAGGTAGAGCAGTCTTACTCAGTCAAATGCTTAGGGTGTCCTGCGCACAGATAAGATGTCGATTTCTACCATATGAAAAAGAGCCAAGGTAGTATGCAGTTTTGGAACAGATGAATGGACCACAGTATTGATATACCATAGAAAACAGGAGTAAGATGTGTTAAGCAATGTGAAATGTTGAGCATGGGGATCAGTGTTGAGTGAGACATGGTGAAGTTGTCTCTAGGTGAACCACTAGTAGATGGGAAAAGGTTGTTCTAAGGCGATCGACTGGAATGTTGTACTGAATTTGTGATTCGAGTGATGGAATGAATGCGCAGACAGATAGAGTTTATTGTTGGGTTACCAAAATCATAGGAAGGTCAAAATTTCCTTCAGGTTTATGGAATGGATAGACTGAGATGGAGTAGTTATTGCTACCTTTGGAGTTGCACTATTTTATAGTGTGCCCAACATTGCATTGAAAAGAGTAAATAAACTGACACAAAGTGACGACCAATGTTATTGTGAATCAGGAGGAGATCCTTGAGTTCCATCTCTGATAGGCAGTATCAGGACGCGATAGGGGCACAATTTTATTTTGAGAAAGAAGTGTCACCCGTAGATCGAAGGGTAGACAGGAGGTGACTAAGATGTTAGAGAATGAGAGAAATGTGTATTCTGGATTTTTGGATAGTTAGGAGTATTAACTGCCACTAGTAGAGTTACGTGTGATAACTCATAGCAATTTATTATTTACGTGGAGCCTTTTGAAGCTACATATGGAGATCTTATCATCAACCCTTTGGTTGGTTAGAGGTGGGAATAATAACCATCTCGGAACCGACGTGATTCAGGGTCCGTCGACAAGAATTGAGTTAATCTACATCATTTTCGTATGGATCAGGAACGTAGTGAGCGTATGTCACCGTGGACCGAAGTTGCTGAAGTCTGACATGAGTGATCGGGGGTTGTTGAGGGTGTCTCCGTGAAGGGAGTTACATGTTTTGGCAATGAGGAAATTGGCTCTTATTGAAGTGGGGCCTTTTCCAACATTGAGATAATAGAGCCAGTGGAGTGTAGGCTCGTCTTTTTTTAGTATTGTTAAAGGATTCAAGATAGCTTTACGTGTAATTGTATAAGCGATACCTTAAGAATGAGATAATATATCGGTATGTAAGAGTTTGAATGGATTTGTCGCTAATCTTAGGTTGTGGTGAGTAGACCTTCAGTCAAATGGTAACACTGGTGTGTGTATAGTGGAAACATCAAAATATTATTACAAGTTAACTTTTGAATACGTTCGGATGTATTGCGTGTAATGATTCGAAGTTTTAGCACCGCGCATATCTGAATTTCGAGGAAAAAATTCCTTTGGAAGGGGAGAAGTATGTAACACCCATATTTTTGAATAATTATGGAATTAAATATTTTTAGTATTTTTTTTATATTGCACATGTGCAGTAATTAAATTAAAATGAAATATTGTGTTTTTAATAAATATTAATTGGTTGATATTAATATTAATATTAATGTGGTAAATTTAATAAGTGTGCATAGTAAATTTAATGCGATGAATTGTTAGTACGTTGTAGTGAGTGAGAACGACGGGATTTTTTACGATATCTCAACTGGGGCTTGTGAGTAAATTATTTTAATGTTGAGATAGGAAATTTATGTAGAGAGACTCGAATGGAGATTTTGAGTTAACAATTGGTTCCTAAGGGGCTGAGGTAGGTAGAATTGAGTATTCGGGGGCAGTAATTGGGTTCCATGGGGCTTTTTAGACTATCCCGGACTCATGTAGGAGTATATGGGTTATTTTAAAATAGCCTAATAACCTACTTTCGGGATTAGTGAGTTAAAATATAAATGTTTAGTGGGTTAGGCAGCCCTACCTTTAGTTACAAACCCTAAAAGAGAGAATGAAGGGAGGAAAAAGTAAGGAGAAGGCTAGAGAGGCTAATTTGGGAGGAAACTCAAGGGATTCTAGCATCAAATCACCATACACAAAGGAGATCAGACGCTACAATCATTACAAGGAAACTAATTAACTTGCTTTAAATTAAATTGAGGTGATTCATGTTCATGTCATATTAGGTGTATAACGAAACCATTTTTAGGATGGGTTTTTACATAAAAAAAAAATTGGTTTTTTTTGGTGAAATTGATATCATGTGTAGGTTGATGATTAATTGATGATGTAGTACCAATTCATATTGTTGGAATCATAATTATATTAGAAATTTAGAGGTTGAATATGTTTAGTTGGGGATTTAGAAACCAAATATAGGGCTATGATTGAATTTTCTTCTTATAAACCCATTTCATGAATTTAATTGATGATATTGGATAAATCGTTGATATTTGAATGATTGGCCATTGTTATAATCATCTAGGATCCACTCTCTTAGGTTATATACATTTTAATGGACGTATAGTATCATATTGAGGGTGTTTGGTTCAAAAATGGGGAAGAAGATTCGCTGAATAGGGGTAGAGAATCACTTCGCATTTCTAGCCAAATAGGTTCGGATTTCTGGGTGAACCGGTTCGCAGTCTCACCCAACCAGTTCGGATTTTTAGTAGATCCAAGAATGGTTGTTCAATTTAAGGGCTATTTTCTGAGGGTTCAAATGAAATTAATAAACCTGTAAGAATAAGAGATAATTATTATGGTGATTTAGAAAGATTCAAAATTAACTAGGAATGAATGGGTCATTAAAGTTGAATTGGAGATAATGAGAGAAATAATTGACGAGTAATTTTTAAATAACGATTCATGTGGGGTGAATTCGTAAATAATTGATGTACAGGTTGGTTGGGTAAGCCCAAGTGTTTTAGCGGAGTAATGCTACTTAATAAACTTAATTAATATACGATGGACCGGTTGGGTAGGTCCTAGCATTTTAGTAGGGTGACACTTCTTTACTTGTTTAATTAAGAAGAACTAAGATAAATTAAGAGTCATGGTATAGACTCGGGATAAGTGGGCTAGTGCTTCAGTTGGTAAGCACGGATTAGCCGGATTTTGTGAATATATATACTCGTATATAGATAATATATATATATATATATATATATATATATATATATATATATATACACAAAAATATATATACAAATAAGAATTATATATGTGTGCATAATATTTATATGAAACATACCCATCTTAGGGGATTAGATATCAGGGAGGTTACGCACTATGCGAGGCCACTCTGACAAATTTTGACAGAGGTAGTACCATCCCCCTGGGTCATAGGTGTTGTGCATGCCCATGTGATGTAGGGTTGGATTCCCTTGGAATAATGTGGTATGAATATGACCATGGACTTAAGGTCATGACTGCCTCCAATGTTCGTTTATGATTTTTAAATTCGGTGGTGAGATTTTGACCCAGCTGCCCAGAGTGTGGCAGACATTTCTAGAGCACGATAACATGCTAGAGGTTCTCATCCAGAATGTGGAGGATATTCGTGAATGCGTTTACATATATAATGCAAGATATATATGTGTACTAGTTTTGATATGGAAACTATGTATATATGTTAAGAAAATTATATACGGACTTAAGATATTAAGTGTGAATAATGATTTGATATCTAGTGAAAGTTATTGGAAACAAATTAAGTGATATTAATTTTTGAATATTCAATTAATAACTAGTGAAAATTATTTGAAATGTACTGATCTAATTATAATTAGTAAGTATAGATGAAAGCTAATTGTATAAATATGCATAACGCAGGGTGGTGAGTGGACCTATGTTTTTATGGAGGCTAGTTACGCGGGGTAGAATAACTAAGAGAGTTAAGAGCATATGTTAGATACTATATATAGTTTAGAGGTGAGGAGTATCACATGTGAGTACGACACCGACTTAAATATGGAAAGTTTTACTGGATGTTTATTTATTCCATCTTAATTAATTGCAAATATTTTTAAAGGTTTTGGGCTCTGACAAATCTATTTTCAAAAAACATTAAGGTTTCCAGCCATGGGGACACCATGGATGACTTTTCATTCCAAGGACACGAAGTTGCAACTGATGTGGAGGCTTGCATGTTGCTGAGTAGCCGCTTCACTTATTGCATTCTTGATTAGTTTCTCTATTCCAGCATTGGTTGGGCGTGTTGCTCTATTTTTATTCAAACTTATGTATTTCAGAATCTTAGTCAGATGGTTTGGATATTTTGGATTTTTACCCGATGGTTTATACAGGTACTTTATAGATTTCTCTCTATTTTACATTTTACATCATGGTTTCATTGAAATTGACTATTGTGTGTGGTATTTTTGTGGTTTGGTTAATATTGTTTTATGTTAATGAAAGATAAAAAAAATTGGCACTAGCTTATTTAATTAATAGGTGGTTAGTAATTTAAAATGATCCCGACAGTGATGTTAGAAAGAACCAGGTGAGACTCCTGTTTTACTTTAGTAAAGGACTAATCACACCTGATTGAAATAGGCGGGGTTTCATATAAGATTCACTTCAATCATACACATCAGTAGGAGAATGTAAAAGCGCAATATGAATCGACAGTCCTAAGCATATGGCTCTACATCAAAGAAAAAGAAATGCTAAAAACTTAGCAAATACGCACAGATCCTAAGGACACTAGAACTTGATGCTCTGATACAATCTGTGACACCCCACCTATTTACATAATGGGTGGCCAGCCCTCCACTAAAATAAAATAGGAATATCAGTTTGGCTCATTCTTTGCATCACTTTCAAAAACCAAATAAATTACTAATAACCTATTAAGGGTGTCAAATTTTAAAGACATATTAACTTTCCATAATAAAACTTTCCATCGTAAAACTTTCCATTCCAAAAAAAAATATAAATACACATTCACCACACGAATGAAATAAATGTTGAGAGATAAGATAAATAAATTCACCAAAAATTTCTCGATAAATCCCAATACAATAATCCGACTGAAACTGAAATAAAGTAAAGTCTACATAAAGTAAATATTGTCCAATAATGGGCAACATGACCTCAATAAATAACTGAAATTAAATCATATCTAGAAAGCAAGTATATATGCATCTAGTCGAGGCCTGCAGTCATCCACAACTGCTGCAACATCATTTGACCGGAAAGATAGCTACACCTAGTGTCCCTCTGGATGGGCACCTAAAAGGTTTTGAAAATATTTTTGATACGGGTCAGAGCGCAAAATCATTTCAAAATATTTTGCAAGTATTTAAAATACAAGGATGCAAATGCAATATAATCATTCCTATTGAAACTGATGTTGCACTCACATGAGATCATCCTCGCCCCTCATCTATAGTGCGGACCTAATGCTTATATTTTAACATCGAAGTTATGCTACCGTGCCTAATTAGTAACATCACTTACCTTAGCCCCACATGCTAAACTTCTAGACAATCTATAATATTCGTATTTTATTTTACTTTTATTCTCAATGAGCTATCAGCTAAGACATATTAGTATAATTCTCAATTATAATCTTATCATTAACCAATTTACATAACTTTTCACTATTTTTCCTATCAATGTTCACACATTCTTTTAATTCACACATATACACTTAATACTCATATATATGTATATGAAATCATATCTCATACACATACATATATATCACCCGCTATATACGTATAACCTCATACCCAGAGTTGAGACATCACGAATTCATTCCTTAGCATTATATGAAGCTTTAGGTACATCATGTAGTACTCCTGGGCAATCGGGTCAGAATCTCACATCCGAACCCAAATCGTAAACACATAATTAAAGGCGGTCATAGACATGAATTCGTGGGTCATAACCATACCACATTACCCCACTAGACTCTAAACTCACTTACAGTGGTCAAGCAATAAAAATATGACCTGGGGAACCGATCTGACACATGTTGGTCACGCCAGGGTGGGTCGCCCACTACGCGCAATCTCCAACAATAGCATCCATAGAGTAGGTATATTCATATTTATCAATCACACAGAGATACATACATACATACATACATACATACATATATATATATATATATATATATATATATATATATATATATATATATATATATATATATATATATATATATATATATATATATACATACATACTATCTCTCTTTCAGTCCATATAAATGTAATCGGTTAAACATGCATAAATCACTCGCAACACTAGCCCACGATTTCGGAGTCTATCCTCGACTCCCGAATATTCAAGTATTCACTTACCTATCATAATTTCATAAATATCATAGTTCTAGCCACTAATCTATTCTACTCTAGCTCGTAGCCTAACTATTTATGAAATCCCAACCCGATTCCATGAATAATATCCCAAGTGTGATTCATCCTAAAACACTCACATTCTCGTTCTTGAATTTTATTCTTAACTAACCGAAGATAAATATAATCTCTCCCATATTTTTTCAGAAGTCCTAAGTCCCACATCGAACTCCCTAAATCAACTCGTACCTAAACGATCCATTAAAAACCCAAACAACCAAAGGTGGCCAAACACCAGGACCTAACCAGTTCGCCTCCCTGACCCAAACCGGTTCGCCCTATGAATCGATTCGCCCATAGTCGCGAATTGGTTTGATTCTGGGAAGATTTCTAGTTCATTTCTGATGGAATTCATCAATTCCCTTTGCACCGCATGATTACCAATCTTCATTCAAACCCAAAATAACATCTTCCTAACAATTCTAAACATAATGATACACAATTTTATACATGCGATTCAACAAAATTTATCGAGAATCAATTCACTTCTTAATTTTAATTCAATAATACGTCAATTCTCACCTTAACCATTAAAGATCACATCTTTTTAACATGAATCATCTCAGATTTACTGTGGGATTATAACCAAATTATTTCTCTATAATTTCATTCCCAAAAATCCCATTTTACATGTGAATCACATCCCAAAATTCTTATTCCATTCAAGATTACGACAACATTGATATGAAATACTGAAATAACATAAAACATAAAAGCAAGATAAATAGTTGCGTTTAGATGGTAGGGATTCTAATTTTTTTCTCTATGAATCTTCTTTTCAAGAGAGTTTTATGCCCACAATTACCCTGATTCCCTTCCTGGATGATCTTCCTCACTTTTTCTTTGGTTCTTCTTTCTCGTGTCTTTTCTCTCTCAACTCTATGTCTTTGGGGATGGTGGAATGGATGCCCACTTTATCCACCTTCCCTATACATAACTCCAATCCCTAAATTAGGTTAAGTGATAGGTGAAAAATGATCTGAATGCCCTTATACGGGTCCCATTTAGCCTAAAAAGTCCTCGGAACAAGATTACCACCCCCGAGTAACTAATTATGACTTTCTCAAACAATTCCGAATCAATGGCGCACTTAAAATACCATTGAGTACACGTGAAAAGTGCGCGCATGTAAGGTGCACAGTCGTTGTTTTCGTTTCACTGCGATAATACAAACAAACCTAAATTACGACTACACTTGCGAGGCAAGCACAACGGTAAGTCGGGTATCGAAAATCCACAGGGATGAGATGCTAAAATTTAAATGATTTAATACTCCGAAATAAAAGTGTAAAAGGCGATTACAAACTAAAAAGGAAAAGATTCATAAAAGGGAAAGATTAATCTAGGTGAGTGTAAATTACACTAGGTTAACAAAGCGAATAAAACTATAGGTTGCGTCGAATATCCCTCACCCGGGTTAATTTGTATAAAATGGATACATGGGTCGATGAGTTATTTAGAATGCGTCTCGTTTCGACATTTAATTGAATCAAGGGTTGTCACGTCCCTAAATCCGCATAAAAGCCTACTAAGATTTTGGCGTCAACAAATATCCCGGAAATTGCGCACGCAAGGTCGTAAGCACGGGACATACATGATATGCCCCGTAAAATCTCCTTGGCGCAATAACTAGAACAATGCACCCGAAATAAACCCGTTAAACACCATCACCAAAGCAAAGCAATGCGTCAACTCGAGTGAGTTCAATTCAAACACAACCTAATTTAAATTAGCTAGAAAGCATATTAAAAACACAGTAAATAAACGCGATAAATAAATGCGATAAATCTACACTAGAAAGCGATTAAATAAAGCATGTAAACCTAAATTAAAAAGCATATAAATTACACTACAAAGCAAGAAATAATGAAATACATCTATATTAATGGACATGGAAGATGATAGCACAAATTACAAGCCCGAATGGGTGTCAATCCAAGAAGAAATGAAGAAATGAGCTCTCAAACCTCCAAAACCCTAACCTATTCTACCTAAAACGAATTATCTGATTATTACAAAAAAAATGCTTTATATAGTAAGTGGGAAAAAGTCAAGAAAAGAAAAGGAAAAAGAAAATATAAGGCAAAATATCTGCTGAAAACAGGGGATCGATCGATCGACCCCTTTGGTCGATCGATCGATGGTTGAAATCGTGGCAAAAATATGAAGGATCGATCGATCGATCAAGAAGGTATTAGCCAAGGTAGCCTACTGCATTGCAATTTTGGACTCGTTGAATTTCTCTTTCGCTGAAACTCCCGTAACTTCTTCATTCTGGATCTGAATCGTGCACCGTTCACAGCCACGGGAAGCTTGCGAGGAGGGATACAACTTCCGTGTAGATGTTGGGCTAGGTGCCTAAGCCATGAAAAGACTAAAATACCCTTAAACGTGCGATCGCGTACGAAAATCGAGCAGAATGAGTCTGAACTTCACACTTAGCATCCAAATACCTATAAAAACTCAATTAACCGCTGCAAAACATGTTAACGTAGAAATTCGAGGTTGTCTGGTTAACGAGCATAAATATAGGGAATAAGATACCCGAGGGGGCTAAAATGCGTCAGTTCGGAGGATGAAATAGGCAATATTTGCGTATTATCACACCCCCTAACTTACACATTGCTAGTCCCTAGCAATGAAATAGGATGCAACAAGAACTACCAGAAAACCAAAAGTAGGAGATAGTACAAAAGTATGGTATAAAAGCATAAGGCCACTTTCGCGGGAAATTCAATTGCATTTAGTGTATGCAATAAGCCGTTAAACCCCTAGGTCACCGTAGTGGACGAGTGTCGTCTCGTGAGGGTTTTCGGGGATGGTACCCACAAAAATCACATAGTTTCCTCAAAATATGCCCATTCCAACATGCGACAAGCCCAACAATGGCGAAAAAGATTTTATACGCATTATTAGCACATTGAACGAATTCAAACAAAAGTCCAAATCATTAACATTATAGAATGCACCTCATAGAATTGAAACCTTGAAATGTGGAAGGGGGAACGAGCACACGCAAAATATGATTTGGCAAAAACTTAAATAACTCGGATACTAAATATCAAAGCAAACATACATTCAATCCTCATGGGCATTACGCTCATCAAGTGAATTCACTCGAAACATGGAGGTAACACACGGAACATGCGGGCATAAAGAGTAAATGTAAATGGAAACTAGGCCGCACACATGTCACAAATGAAGAACGCTATATAAAAATTGAAAAACTGTAATCTCAATGAAAGATACCGCACACTAAAAGAGGCGAAATACATTTTCATAGATTATCACAACTATTATGACTTTTGAATTACATGCACCTAAGATCACATAGGACTTTAACAGGGTTATAATGTTGGTTAGGCTAGGGTATGAAACGAAGGAATGTTTGTACGGATTCAAAGTGTTCGGGATGAAAACTCGGGATAATGGGAAAATGCAGGCAATATCAAAATTGCAAAACAAGTTCCAAAAGAGCATAAAATATATCATTGGGGAGAGTAATCAAAGCTTATTGAAACACTATATGAACAACATTTACAACTTTCTCTTTCTTTTTCTTTTCTTATTTTTCTCATTTTTCTCTTTTATTTTCTTTTGCTTTTTGCTTTCTCTTTTTCTTCACTTTTTTCACTACTTTCTTTTCTTTACTTTTCAAACTCTCATATGCCTAAATTGCAACCGACATCATAACAACAACATTGAATCCCACGTAACATTCCAAACAAAGGTATGGAAAGTGTATATATGGTTTAAAACTCAGATTTAGAGTTGGTTATGGAAATTTGGGTTATTAAATGAAAGGTTATATTTAGGCTCAAAGGGGTTAACGAGGGTAAACATATAAGGGTGAGCTCAAGGCTAATATGGGTGATATAATAAAGAGTTCCTATGATCATTTCCAAAAGTTTACACAATTCTCGAGTCAAAACAATATATGAAAATCATGCTCAAGTAATACATTACAAGTATGAACTCAATTAATGAACGGTCAAATGAAAGAATAGTGAGATTACAGACGAATTCAACGTTTTCAATGAGAAAAGAATAGTGTATACACTCACAAACGACTAAAGGTACAAAGCTTACTCGGTGTAAGTATATACAACGCAAGAAAATATTACTGGGTTATAAAAATCTTAAACCAAATCAATATAACCATAAAAGTGCATGTGCTCATGGGATTAAAGTTTAATTCATGAAGTTATTCATAATATCAATAATTGAGACTAAAGTCTAATAACTTCTAAAATTGAGAACATGCATCATTGGGTTGTCTATTGGATCGGGCAGTTATTAAAATTTATCATCGGAAACAAGGGCAAAATGCCCAAAAAAGGACAAAAATAGAAAGAAAATCTTTTTCAAATTTTCAATTTGTCTAAGAAAAGCATACTAAGGAAGTAACATGTGAGAAAAAACATGGACTAAATAAAGAAATGGATAGAATATCCCTCACCCCCTAACTTAAAACTTGACATTGTCCTCAATGTTAATTAAGAACCAAGTCAAAGAGAGGAAAAGAGCAATATTACCCAAAATTGGAGCGATCCCCATAAGAATAAGTCCAAAGAATCTACAAAACAAGTTAGTTCTGATCATAGCAAAAACAAATAACAAAAAGTTAACTAATTACACTGGACTAAAATAAAATGGAAAGAAAAAATAAAAAGAAATAAAGCTAACTATATACAACCTACTATTTTGGCTTCACACTAACCGTACATTGTCCATCGCAAAAATGATTTGACTTTGGAGGATAACCAGTGTACCCTCACATACAAGCATGCCCTCCAAAAAATATGAATTATGTTTGAAAAATGGAAGGCATGTGTAAGGCGAAAGAAATAAACCATCGCCAATTAAAAGTTTTGGAGGGACGATGGGGGGTTTCGATTGAATGGGTGACAAAAACATGTGGGGACCGAGAAAAGCCGAACATCCTCCCAATAATTTTGAAATTGGAATGGGAGGCGGCGCACACGAAGGCACGAATGCGATCGTGGGAGGCGACTCGAGCAAGCAATCCTCATCGGTGAAAAGGTTTAAATATTCAAGTTTGAAACCGAATCATCGGGTATTTGATACGGTGTGATAATAGAGAATGAAAATGGGGATGAAAGAAATTCAAACTCATGAGATGAGTCATCATCACATGAAGATTGAGTTTCAAAGGAAATAATATCATTTTCAATGAAATGTTCTTCTTTGGGGACCAAAAAAGAAATCATTTCTTTACAAATAGATATTACGTCATTATCATCCTCACTTCCAAAATCTATTATGCAATGGGCAAAGTCTAGAATGTTTTGTTCCAAAGTAGGCACAAGTACCTCATTTGTTTAAAAACATTCCTCGACTTCGAAAGTCTCAAAAGCAAAATCATCGTCGGACTCATATAATAAATCCAAGTCATGTTCCCACAAACGATTTTATTCCCGATAACGATTTTAAATTTTCTCATTTTCATACATACTCAAGCCCTCACCAAAAGTCATAGGTCGGGGTGCGGATGCATGAAAATGGGAACTTTGAAAATTACCATCGGACTTAAATGAAAACTCATTATTATAGGAATTTTGAAAACTATTTGAATTCGTTTCAAAATTCCTATAATAAGGAGTTAAAGGCCCAAAATCATTATCATCATCATCAAAATTCCAATAACCTAAGTTTTGACTTTCGTTATACTCGCCCAAAGTCATATTTGAATTTTTTATACTTTGGGATTCTAAGTATTCACCGAAAGTCATAGGTTTGCGGGAATTTTGAGAATTATAACAATGATTACCGAAATAATTGGAATAAGACATGCTTACCCCGAAATGGCTCAAGTGGAGAATTCCACAAAGTAGGTGCGCGCGGGAAAAATTCGAGCATTTCTAAGTGCTCAAATGTGGAAGTCCTGCAAAATATTAGCAAATAATACAAATAGAAAGAAAATACTATGAAATACTAAATCAAATAAAGTCTAAAACAAACTCGTCCCCGACAACGGCGCCATTTTGATTATGCGTGAAAAGTGCGTGCGTGTAAGGTGCGCAGTCGTTGTTTTCGTTTCACCACGATAATACAAACAACCCTAAATTACGACTACACTTACGAGGCAAGCACAGCGGTAAGTCGGGTATCAAAAATTCACAGGGACGAGATGCTAAAATTTATATAATCTAGTACTCCGAAATAAAAGTGTAAAAGGTGATTACAAACTAAAAAGGAAGAGATGCATAAAAGGGAAAGATTAATCTAGGCGAGGGTAAATTGAACTAGGTTAACAAAGCGAGTAAAACTATAGGTTGCGTCGAATATCCCTCACCCGGGTTAATTTGTATAAAATTGATACATGGGTCGATGAGTTATTTAGAATGCGTCTCGTTTTGACATTTAATTGAATCAAGGGTTGTCACGCCCCTAAATTCACATAAAAGCCTAATATGATTTTGGCGTCAACAAATATCCCAAAAATTGCGTACGCAAGGTCTTAAGAAAGGGACATACATGATATGCCCCGTCAAATATCCTAGGCGCACCCAAAATAAACCCATAAATACCATCACCAAATCAAAGCAACGCGTCAACTCAAGTGAGTTCAATTCAAACACAACGTAATTTAAATTAGCTAGAAAGCATATTAAAAACGCGGTAAATAAACGCGATAAATGTACACTAGAAAGTGATTAAGTAAAGCATGTAAACCTAAATTAGAAAGCATATAAATTACAATACAAATCAATAAATAATGAAATACAACTATATTAATGGAGATGGAAGATGGTAGCACAAATTACAAGCGCAAATGGGTGTCAATCCAAGAAGAAATGAAGAAATGAGCTCTCAAATCTCCAAAACCCTAACCTATTCTACCTAAAACGAATTATCTTATTATTACAACAAAAATTCTTTATATAGTAATTGGGAAAAAGTCAAGCAAAGAAAAGGAAAAAAGAAAATATAAGTCAAAATATCTGCTAAAAACAAGGGATCGATCAATCGACCGCTTTGGTCGATCGATCGATGGTTGAAATCGTGGAAAAAATATGAAGGATCGATCGATCGATCCTTTTGATCGATCGATCGGTCAAGCAGGTATCAGTCAAGGCAGCTTGTTGCATTGCTGTTTTGGGCTGCTTGGATTTCTCTTCCGCTGATACTCCTGTAACTTCTTCGTTCTGGATCAGAATCGTGCCCCATTCGTGGCCATGCAAAGCTTGCGAGGAGGGCTACAACTTTCGTCCAGATATTGGGCCAGGTGTCCAAGTTGTGAAAAGGCTAAAATACCCTTAAACATGCAATCGCGTACGAAAATCAAGCAGAATGTGTCCGAGCTTCACACTTAGAATCCAAATACCTATAAAAACTCAATTAACCCCTGCAAAACATATTAACGTAGAAATCCGAGGTTGTCTGGTTAACGCGCATAAATATAGGGAATAAGATACCCAAGGGGCCTAAAATGCGTCGGTTCGGAGGATAAAATACGCAATATTTGCTTATTATCAACCATTTGAATCACTTAACATAATTTTTCTATCTCAATCCCAAGATGACCCCACACGCGCATCTCGAATGAGATACCGTCAAACCTTTTGATTTTACTCACTTACGATGTAATGTAAATTAACACGTTTTTATTTACTTATCACACAAGTAAATATAATAACACATAAATATTAATCCATATATTCACTAGTTAACATTTATCTTGTTCACAATATTTCTCGAATTAGTTAAATTATGAGAACACGTGTAATTTAAAATGTCCAAATATAACTGCTAAAAAATACGGGGTGTTACATACTCCCCCCCCCCCCCCCCCCTAACAACGAAATTTTGTCCCCAAAATTCGGATATACCTGGTACCAAGAGCTTCAGATGCTTATTCTGCACAGAATTTTCACATTCCTAAATCAACTCAATATAACATTGTGGTGCCCCCCCCCCCCCCCCCCCATGATACACCCACTAACGATACCATCTTAACTGAAGGCCTACTCACTACAGCCAAAAACTAGTGACAAGTATCTTCAAATTATTTTATGTCGATGTACTATGCCATTCCTAAGGTCTCTCCTTGCTGATGTCATACGAAGCACATCGTGAATCCACTATAAATGATCCAGTAAGATGAGCCTATACACCACTGGATATATCATATCCATAATGAGGAAAGGCCGGTCGTTCCTCGATTACAAGCTCCCTTCTTTCCAAAATGCGTAACTCCCTTCATGAGACACACCAGCAATAATACCTGACCACTCACATCAGACTTTAACAATTCTTCAGTTCGAGATGATGTAACTCCTACAACGCTCCTGAAATAACTAAAAATAACTCCCAATTAACTAAACCCTTGCCAATGGACCCTGAATCCCGGCCGGCCCTAGAAGCTTGTTATCCCCCACCTCTAACCAACCAGAGGGGAGATGATAAGGTCTCCCGTACAAAGCCTCAAAAGGTGCCACACCAATAATAAACTGGTTCGGGTTATTACACGTAACTCTACCAATGGTAATTATTCCTTCCAATTACTCTAAAATCAAGAATACGCATCCCTCGTATATTTTCCAAACAATCACCCCTCCCGTCTTCTCCTCGGTCTACGGGTGATACGCCTTGCTCAAATGCAACTCCTTCCCCTTTTCCTCCTAATACCCTACCAGAGGTGGGACACAAGGACCTTATCTTGATCCATAACCATGTTGGGTGGAACCTCATGCCGGATCATTCTCTTTTTATAATAAAATATTGGGCACAATTCCTGATGGCGTAACTCACCCGAATCAGTAATAACTTCTCCATTTTGTTCAAGCAATCCCCAAAACCCAAAGGAAAATCTTGACCTCTCTGCAACGTTGGTAACCCAGAAATGAACTCCATCGGTGTACTTATCCACTTCATCTCTAGAATCACCAAGTATATCAAAACTCTAGTTGATCTCCTAGGACCACCCTTTTCCATCTAACGAGTGGTGCATCTGGAGAAAAACTTTGCTATGTCTCTTTCCCCATAAATCCAGATGTCCTGCATACCATATTATGTAGTACATATCACTTCCCTTCCTGGGGTCTACCTAAAAATCATGACCCATTCGTCTGCTCAAAAATTGCGCACTTTCAGGGTCCTTCTCATATGGTAAAATCAACATCCTATTTATATGCAAACCACCCTCAGAAATTGACTGAGTACAACTTTACTCTACTTCCCAAAATTATTATACCCTCCCTTAGTAAGAGAGATCCCTTGACTAAGTCTTCACCATCCCTTAACCCATCCCGACTGTGATGGCTCTCCTTACTTTATATGTCCAGACTATCTTTTTCCTCTAACGAAGTTCAGACCATCTTATATTTCGATTCTGCTTCTGACTAATCTATAGGCATATGGCTCAACACATTTATTTGTACGATCGACTATCACGGATGATACTAAGAATCAAATAAATAGGGCACCCATAAAAATTATAGATCATGCACATCTTCACAAATATCACAGACGTAACATATGTATGTTAAACTCAGCCCCGCATGCTCATCATGGCTATATAGTAAGGGTAGAATCGGTTACCCAACTAAGCGCGACTCATTTTTTTCTTGAGATTTCCCCGTTTATCGACTAGTGGCACAAACATTCCATGGTGCTTTCTACATAGCACTACTAGGCTCCACTTCCCTTAAATCATATAATAACTCTTAGCTCAAAGTGTTATCTACATACATATGTAATAACTAGCGTACTAAAAAAATTCCCTAGCTCCCAACACATCTCCCAAATCCCGATGCTTAATATGGTTCATGCGTGGGACGTCTTGTAAGAAAAATTCAAATAAAGAACCCCCTATATACACTACTACTAAGCATTATCGGTCATCGAGATTCGTAGACCCAAAGCACATAACTCGGACACTCAAAATCCAATGCCCAAAAGTACTAAGTCTAATCCTCCACTCCCTTATCTATAAAGGAATCATACAATACGACGCTCAAACTATCACTAAGTCCCCGCTAAAATGAGCTAAATCTCTCATCTCGGTAGTAACTCCGATATCCCCTGAATCACATCAGTAAAGTCCCAACGTATAGGGATCACTCAATTATACTCTCTAAAGACTCCTATGTAATATAAATGTGGGCTCGGCCCTCTTTCAGGATCAGACATCGTAAAAACAACACATCCTTCCTTGGAATAGCGAACATGATAGTCTTACTGTAACAATCCACTATCGCTCAAGCCGTCTCTAACCAGTCCATACCCGGATAACATCAAACTCGAATAACATATCTCTCTAAAATGAGTAGATCTACAAAAACATATCCTCCCAGTGTCCACACCCGCTCCCTTACAGATAGGACTAAAGAGAGCGCCGCTCCTTAACGATAAGTATATACATAATAGTAATACTAACACTACATCCAATAAACACGTCTCACACGCGAATTTAATTATAATAAAATACTATGACACACCTGTGTCACACAATACTTACCCTATTTACCCATGGATAGAAAGCATACCTTCAAATGTTAATGGCACTGGATGTTAAACTGATTCATTAACGGAATACTCATGCCTGAACTGTCCAAAAAACTACTGGAACTATTACCCCTATTGGGCACCCTACTCATGTCCCCTACCTCACTGTGTACAAGCTCGTCGCATGTGGCCCTGCTCTCTAGATGCAAAAAACCTACCCATAAACTCCCCTGTCTCTGGCCCTACAATCCATGTCCAATATGCCTTACTCTCTAGTTGTGGTGGCCTCGGACCTGATGGCCAACCCCATTGTTTCCTTGGCCCTACTGGCTTTGTGAAACACGATGTTGGCCCTGCTTGGATCCACCATCACCCGATCAGAATCCCCTCGATCTAAATCTCTTAGAAGGATCCCCCTGCTGGGTATCCCCCTGTGGTGCCCCACTAGCATCGTCATATCAAGCCTTGCCATGCTAGATGGACTTTACAACTCTCTTAGCTCCCTTTATATGGATGCGATGATCTTGACAGTGTAAAAGTGCAGCATTGACGACATCAACATAAGTCATCAATGTTAGATTACCCAGCAAGTGTCGTTAGATCCTTCAGTTGAGTCCATCTGTAAATTTTACCATCTTTTTCTCTTTAGTGTTCACCTCTTCATTCACAAAGTTCACTAAATGAGTGAATTCTGCCTCATAATCGTCCACTATCCGACCCTCCTATGATAAGTCGAAGAACCTCCTTCGTATCTCTGTTTGAAAAGCAGAAGGGAATAACTTGCGATCAAACTGCACTCAAAATTCCTTGATAGTCATGGTATCTCTCTTCTCAGATGTGGTGATTGATTCCCACCACTGCAATGCCGCTCCAAGAAGCTTAAAAGATGCCAAAATTTATTTTTGAGTGTCATTACACTCCACTATAAGTAGGTGCCTTTGGATGTACTTCTTATATTAGCTAGCTACTATAATTTCCACGTCGTTTCCCTTAAACTTTAGTGGATGGCCCTTGTAAAAGTCCTCTCTGACTCTTTCATATACCGAGGGCACTAGGACAACCTGAATTAGTGCCACTGGATATTGTGGCGATGCTTGGGAAAACTATTGTGTCATGGCGGTCATCGCATCATTAACTACTTGAGCAACAATAGTGGCGACCTCTGCTACAATCACCATCCCCTGATTAGTCTACAGCTATGACTGAGCCTGTTCTCTTGTGGTCCTCCTGGAAACCCGAGCTAGTCGTCCCCGCCCATTTGGCGTCTAAAGCCAAACCTAACTCATATAAGATTCACATCAATTACACACAATAGTAGTAGAACATAAAAGCGCAATATGAATTAATAGTCTTAAGAATAGGGATCTACATCAATTAAAAAACAATGCTAAAAACATAGCAAGTCCGCACAGATCCTAAGGACACTATAACCTAATGCTCGAATACCATATGTGACACTCCGCCTATTTAAATAACGTGTGATCATTCCTCTACTAAAATTAAAAAAAAAAGAATCTTAGTATGTCTCATTATTTGCATCACTGTCAAAAATCAAATTAATTACTAATAACCTATTAAGACCGGTGTCAAATTTTAAAAACTTATTAAGTTGCCTTAATAAAACTTTCCATCGTTCAACAAACTATTCCAAATAATATAAATACACTTTCACCACACAAATGAAACCCTATCTAAAAATCAAGAATAGATGCACCTAGTCGAGGCCTGTAGTCATACACAGCTTCTCCAGCATCATCTGACTGGAAAGATAACTACGTATGGTGTCCCAGTGGTTGGGCACCTAAAAGGATTTGAAAATATTTTTGATACGTATCAGAGCCCAAAACCATTTGAAAATATTTTGTAAGTATTTAAAATGAAAGGTTGCAAATGCAGTATAATTGTTCTATTTAAACTGATGTCGCACTCACATGAGATAATCCTCGCCCTTCATCTATAGTGCGCACCTGAAGCATATATTTTAACACCCCTGTTACACTTCCCTGCATAACTAGTACCATCACTTACCTTAGCCCCACATACTAAAATTCTAGTCAAACTACGTAACTCGTATTTCACTTTACTTTTATTCTCAATGAGCTATCACATAAGCAATATCATTATAATTCTCAATTATAATTATATCATTAACCGATTCACATAACTTTACACTAGTTATCCTTTCAATGTTCACACATTCATTTAATTCACACGTATACATTTAACACTCGTATATACGTATATGCATACCACATCTCATACACATACTTATGTATCACTCGCTATATACGTATAACCGTATTCCCAGAGCTGAGACCTTGCAGACGAATTCCCTAGCCTGTTATCAGGATCCAGGTACATCACGTACCACTCCTAGGCCATCGGGTCAGATTCTTACCACCGAACCAAAATTGTAAACACGTAACTGGAGGTGGTCATAAACATAAATTCGTGGGTCATAACCCCACCACATTAGCCCACTAGACTCTAAACTCACATACAGTGGTCATGCTATAGTCCTATGACCTGGGGAACTGACCCAACACCTATTGGTCACGCCATGGTGGGCCGCCCACTACACGCAACCTCCAACGATAGCATCCATAGAGTAGATATGTTCACATATATCAATCACAGAGCTATATATATATAAACTAGCTAAACGTGCTTAAATCTCTCGTAGCATTAGCCCACGATTACCGAGTCTATCCCCAACTACGAAACATTCAAGTATTCACTTACCTATCATAATTTCATAAGTATCATAATTTTGGCCACTAAGGTATTCTATTCCAGCCCATAGCCTAACTATTTCCGACATCCCAATCAGATTCTATAAATAATATCCCGAGTGTGATTCACCCTAAAACACCCATATTCATGTACCCGTATTTTATTCCTAACTAACCAAAGAAAAATATAATCCCTCCTATATTTTTTCAGAAGTCCTAAGTCCCACATCGAACTCCCTAAATCAACCCATACCTTAAATGATCCACATAAAACCCAAACAACCAAAAGTCGTCGAACATCAGGACTAAACTGGTTCGCCTCCCGGACTCGAATCGGTTAACCCTACAAATCGATACCCCCCTCCCCCCCCCCCCCAATGGTGAATTGGTTCGATTCCGGACAGATTTTTTGATCGTTTTTAATAGAATTCATCAATTCCCTTTACACAATATGAATACACTTCCTCATCCAAACCTAAAATAACATCTTCCTATAAATTCTAAACTTAACGATACACTTTTTAACGTCTGAATTCATCCGATAACATATCAATACATGGGATTCAACACAATTTATCAAGAATCGATTCACTTACTAATTCTAAATCAAGATTATGTTAATTCTCACCTTAACCATTAAAGATCACATATTTTTAACATGAATCATCTGAGATTTACTATGAGATTATAACCAAATTATTTCTCTATAATTTCATTCCTAAAAATCCCATTTTACATGTGAATCCCACCCCAAAATTCGTATTCCATTCAGGATTACACCAACTTTGATATGAAATATTGAAACAAAATAAAACATCAAACAACATAAACATTTTCCTTTAGATTGTAGGGATTCTGATTTCTCCTCTATGAATATTCTTTGCACAAGAGTTCTATACTTGGAATTACCCCAATTCTCTTCCCTGATGATCTTCTTATCTTTATCTTTAGTTCTTACTTCTTTTTTCTCTTCTTTCTCAACTCTAAGTCTTTTGGTATTGTCAAACGGCTACCCACTTTATCTTCCTTCCCTAGATATAACCCCAATCCCAAAATTAGGTTAAGTGTTATGCACAAAATGACCCGAGCGCCCCTATACGGGTCCCATTTAGCCTAAAAAGTCCTCGGAACCCGATTACCACCCCCTAATATCTAATTTTGACTATCACGACCTATTTTGGAGCATTGGCACACTCGAAATCACAATTCGATTCACCTAACATATTTCCCCATCTCACTCCCAACACAACCCCACACGCCCGTCCGAATTGAGATACCGTCAAATTCGTCAATTTTACTCACTTATGATGTAATGTAAATTAACACGTTTTCATTTACTTATCACAGAAGTAAATATAATAACACATATATATATTAATCCATATATTCACTAATTTACATTTATTCAATCCACTATATTTCTCAAATTAATTAAATTAAGAGAACACGTGTAATTTAAAATGCTAAAAAATTTGGGGTGTCACATTCATATAAATAATGAACCGATAACCTCAAGCCTCAGGAGATGAGTAACCTAGAGCTCTGATACTGCTTTTAACACTTGTGAAATTTTAAAAAATTTAAATTCTTAAAAATGCGTGGCAAATTGGACCTTTCTTAAAAATAAATACCATTTAACTTGCGAAGGCATCAAATGAGATTTGTTAATAAATAATCAATTTGTAATTATCATAGAAATATAAGTATTCTTTCCTCGTTAATAATCGAAGTCTCTTTTTACAAACTTGGAGCGAAAATATATTATACAACTATCTCTTTTCAAAATCAATAAAAAAATATTCTTTTTTAATAAAACTAAAGTACACAGCTTCTACAACGTCTCATGTGTCTCAAATAATCCATATATCTTTAATGAATCCAACATGTGTATAAACTCAAAATACAAACGGAAAACTTAGTAGATCGTATAATTGCTACAAGTGCACTAAGCATAATCATGCGTGCACATATATCATGTTTATGTGATATGACACTTATTCTAAGTTCCGAACATAACAATAATCAATCTAATCTACTCATAATGTCTAAACATAAATTTTGAGCCCAAACATCAAATCCTTGTCTCAATTCCCTCAATACGGTGTGGACTCTTGTTATAATTGCTTGTTAGTTATCCTTTAAACAATCCATGGACTAAAACAATACTAATAAACCATCTCATCAAAATAATAATGCATGATGGGAATATCATCATTGTCCTACCATCACAACCTTGATATAACCACCAATCTTGACACAATTGCCAAAATTGAGTCCATGACATTTGTTCATCCGATACGAGATAAAAACGCAACCTGAAAAGCACACCCTGCATTATGGGTCATTTGGCTACGCTATGCTTATCCATCCTACAATAAAATTTTCAATTTAATTTATCATTCTCCTCAATAATATATATAATTTATTTTCTACAATTTGAGTGCAAACTCTTCACCCAAAATACTTATTCTAACATGCACATATTTTCTCTGATTATGGGATGAAAGTAAAGCATATATGTAACAACCCGTATTTTTTAAGAATTAAAAATGAAATTAATTCGATTAATTTTAAATTACACGTGACTTAATTTAATGGGAATTAAATTATTATGAGTTGATTAAATTATTAATATGAGAAATGATTCATGTTTATTGAATAAAATTACTAAGTGGATAGTAATTACTTGTTGGATGTCACAAAAAGTAATAGTGACGTGATAGTATGTTATCTCAACCGGATGTCGTGTGCGGACTAAATGAGGTAGAGATAGGAAATAAATTATGAGTAATTCGGATGATGATTTTGAGGTTACAGTTGAGTCCAGAAGGGTCGAAACAGTCAAAATAGTATATCCATGTGTGTAGTTTAGGTCCCAGGATAGTTTTAAACCATACTGACACCCCCAATAAGGCAATTTAGTCATTTTATACCCTAGGGTTAAGGGGATTTCGAAATTTCAAGGGTTATATATAGTTGTGGTGATTGAAGGCGAGGGTAAAAAGAGTAGAAAATGGATCAAATCAAGCTTATTTTGGCATCATGACCATTTTTGGAGGAAGGATCAGAAGAGAAGCTTCATCAAAATGGATCAAATCAGACTTCTTTCATAAGAGGCAAGTATTTATCTTGCAAATTTTATGAGTTATAATACCCATTTAGAATAGGGTCGTTGAATTAAGGAATTTTGATACGATTCATGTGATTTAATGAATATATCTCTTAATTGGGAATAGGGTTGCGTGTAGAATGAATCCAATTATATAGATAAAATGAAATCAAGAGTTTTCAGATTTAGATCATGGGATAAATCTGGGCTTTTAGATGAATTCATGTGAAGAACATAAAATTGTAAGGTTTAAAGGTTAATGGAGATTTTAAATTGATATTGGGTGAAATTATATCATGATTTACGTTAGAAATCATCCCTTGTTATATATTTGATGTTTAGATATGTTAATTGGGAGTTTGGGATTGAAATATGAAAATTGGAGAGATTTGATTATAGACAAATTCATAACAGCAAAAGGAAGAAGAAGAACCCTGACACTTTACAAATCGATTTGGAATAAGGCCGAATCAATTCGGCCATTGGGTTAATCGATTTGATTTTGCCTAGAATTAAAAATTAATTCTTCTAAGCCCGAAAAATATAGAGAATTCGTGAGGGGACTTTGGGGTATTTTTTAATCATGGAGAGAAAAATAAAAATGACAGTCGGCCTAAATTCGAAATTGGTTTACATAAATTGAGATGAATTAAGTAGTAGATAATTGAGAAAATATCCAAAAATGATACGTGAATGAAATTCGAGAAGGGTTATGTAGTGATGAGTGAACCTATGCTTATGACCAGTAGTGACAATGGGAATAGCTACACATCAATTCATGGTTCATTAGGATCCTTAGAGTAGTGAGTGATACTCGAAATTCTATATATTGGAAGTTTAATTGAAATTTATTTATTTATTTATAAATAACGTAAATAACATAAATAAAAGCGGAGAAAAGCCCTCCACCAGTGGCTTACATTAAGTATGAGTAATAAAAGCACTTATGCTATGAAAAGCTTGTAAAATATCCAAACAATAACGAGTTTTCGTACTTTTAAAAGGGATAATGCAAAAAGCCAACTTAATCTCTTCACAAATGAGATCAGAAATCAAAGAAACCTTCATAAGTATACCCTTGTAGTTGGCTTTGTTCCTAGCACACTACAAGTGCCAACAAATAAAGACAGGAATGATACTTCAAAGAAAACTCCTAATTTTGTTTCCCTTAGAGTTAATCCATTAAATCATCAAATTGCCACTAAAACTAGAGGATGACATCCTTAGGCCCAAAATATAGGAGAATCTACTCCAGACATCTTGATCAACTTTGCTTTTCCAAAAAAAAGTGATGTCTATCTTCCTCACAATAAACTTCACAACATCTACATTTGGAAAGTAGCGAGATTTTCATTTTTTTAATGTACTCATCAATAGCTATCCCCTTATGAAGAAACCTCCATATGAATACTGATATTTTTGGACAAATCCTCTTATCCCATATAAGAGAGAAGGATATTTGAATACAACCTTTCACCCTCACCAAATGCCGAGACGATTTGATATCGAAAGCATTATTTTTTTAAAGCCCACTTCCCTGATTCGAAATCAAAATTATCTAAAAAAATCCTCACATACACTTTTCATCCTTTTCCACCCATGGGAAGCTATAGAAATTGAACCCTTAAAATTATGAGATAATAGATTTTTGTATTTTCTATGCATGACATGGGATCACAATGAGTTGGCATTAAAAAATTTCCACCATAAATTGTAAGTATAAGCAAAGGATAAATCAAACATGCACCTTAAATTTAATCCACCTTCTTCCTTAGTTCTGCAAATGATAGGACAATCTACCCAATAAAACTTGTGTTTGAATACTTGTTTACCCTAAAAGAACCTAGCCATAAGTTTTTTAATATGATAAAGAACCATACCGGAGGGATTAATGGAAGTCAGTAGAGGAAGATGCATAGATTTTTCCACTGATTTAATGAGAGTTAATCTTCCTGCTTGAGAAATGTTTTGATTATTCAAGAAATTAAGATTTTCCTCTAAGGAGCAAAAAAAGCATTCTTTTTTCTGACAAAAACTTATAATAGATTCAACTATCCTCCTCGTGCCTTGATATTCATTACCCGGAAGATAAAAAGAACTCTTCTCACAATTAACTACTTGACCTGAAGCTTGCTAAAAAATAACTAAGAATTCCATCAATATTTTAAGTGATCTTCTATTCAGTGAAATAATAGGACAACCTCTAGTTAAAGCATAATGAGACATTTCCCTTCCTCCATAATCTTTTGAATCCACCTACTAAGAACTTCTGCCGCAAAAACAAAAAGAGCCGGGGAAAAAGGGTCCCCTTGCCTAACCCCTCTCGTGGATCTGAAGAAACCATAATTTTTCCCATTGACACCAATAGAATACCAACAATTGGAAATGATTATCCAAATTAAATCAATCAACGTATCAGAGAACCCAAAATTATGAAGCGTTTTAATAATAAAGAGCCACGATATTCAATCATAGGCTTTAGACAAGTCAAGTTTAAAAATGATGTTTGAACCTCTGACTTTTCTTCTTAAAGTTGTAATCAATTCTTGGGCTAAAAAAACATTATCAAGGATGGATCGACCCTTAACGAAACCAGATTGATAAGGAGAAATAATTTTAGGAAGAATCAAACCCAAACGATTTGCCAATATCTTTGAAATAATTTTTTAGGAGAAATTGCAAAGGCTAATAGGACGTAAATCTCAGTAATTTTTTGGGTTGTCAACTTTAGGAATCAAAATGATGTTAGTGGATGTCTAACTCACCGAAAGAACGTCACCCAGAAAAAGAAATAGTTGCTTGGTAGAGATCCTCTTTGATAATGGACCAATAACTCCTGAAGAAACACCCGTTAAAACCATCTGGGCCTGCTGCCCCTTCATTGTTCATTTCGATAACCACCTCTTTAATTTCCTCCGAAGTTGGAATAGCACACAATAAATCAATGTCTAAAGCAGATACTGAACTTGGAATGCATTCCCATAAGTTAATACTGTTTTGCGCTGATTAGTAAGGCTGATAGCTTCGTTGCTCCCCAGGTTTTCATTAGCTGCCAAAAAGTCTTGAGACGAGTTGCCGACATTACCTGTTGACTCCATTACAGCAGCTTCATGTAAATTGTTAGTGATCGAACTACCCAAAAAGGACTGAAAATAGTTCACAATAACAGTTTCGATTTCATCTTTATCTTCAACCCAAGTACCATCATTATCTTGGATATGATTAATGTTAACAATAGCTCTTTTTTTCTTGGCAATTCCATGAAAAATTTTGGTATTTTCGTCTCCCTCTGCAGCCCATTTAATTTTCACTTTATTCTTCCAAAAGTCTTCTTCCACCTTCAAGGCTCTTAGATATTTCGCTTGTTTTTTATAAAATCTGGTTCTATTTTTCGGTGAAGGGTCCGCATCAAATCCAACTTTTAGCTTAACATCTCATCCTCCGCTTCTCTTTCTACCCGAAAAAAGTCACTGTATTTTAAAGAGGACCAAATTTTAAGAAAAGATTTGACCCTCTTAAGTTTCTCCGCGAAAACATAAAGTGTTCTACCTTTAATCTCAAATGCCCAAGCTTGTTTCACAACTTGCATGAATTCATTATCTTTCGACCAAAAGGATAAAATTCTAAAAGGTTTTGGAGGTTTAGAAGAAGATTCTTTAAGTTTGAGAAGAAGGCGACTATGATCCGACTTAGTCCTATGAAGATGATCAACTAAGCTAATGATGCCACAATAAAAAAAATTACAATTGCCCATAATTCTATCCACTCTAGCCCAAATCCGAGCTGAACCTTCACGATTATTTCACGAAGTGAATTTAGAGCCATTGTAAGTAATTTCTTATAAAACGGAGTGATAAATTAAAATCCATCCTACCTTCCCAATTAACTTCATTTCCCCCAATTATTTCTTTATGATGGGCCACTACATTGAAATCGCCTCCCATAATCCATTTCACATCCGTAAGAAGAGATAAATATTCAATGTCCTCCCATAGTTCCAATCTTTTAATCCTTTTACATTTAGCATAAATTGCCGTGAATAAGAAAGTTTTCTCAAATATGTTGTTGCTCTCCAAAAGAGATAAATTTTGACTCCCATTTTTAGCCACTGAAACTATCCATATATCTTCCCATAAAATCCATATCTTATTAGAATAATTAGCAAAACCATTCAAAAATTTCTGCTTCTTACAAACATCAATCAAATTGGCTTCATCAACCTTGGGATCTAACAAAGCCAAAATATATATATAATGAATAAGAGTGAGCCTCTTAAGTCTACGAATCGAAGGGCCATTACCCACACCCCTAACATTCCAAAAGAGAAACTGAATCATTTGGAAAGAAGATGTTTTGAAGCTTTAGTGAATTTACATCCTGATCGAGTTTTAGAAAAGGTTGGTTTACTTGCCCAGTAAATTTTCTGAGGTTTTATTTTCTTGTTCACAGAGAATTCTTCACCCGTACGTTTATATTCGTAAAAAGATCTTTCTTGTCAAGTCTAGGAAACCTCCTTGATAGACCTTTAGAAAAGGCATTCCAATCATCATCCAATTCCTTCACTAAATTTTCTTTAGAGTCAGAGGCGTAAAGGTGGCACCAATCATCCAAGAAAGAATTATCAACACTCAATATAGGGGATCTCGTTGAAAGGCCGTGATTCTTTATCAAAGAGGGATCAAATGTGACTGTTTTGAGTTTTGGGAGGTCAGCTATATCAAAGTCCCTGTTACTAGAATGATTATCATACAAGTCATCATGCAGAACTGGAACTGTATCATGCACAATAGGTTTTGGATTGTTAGTCTGTGGAGGATCATTAATCTCACCCTCTTACAAAGATGTCTTCCCATTTTCCAAAGTATCAAACCTGTTAGAAATAGCCAAATCTTTTATTTTTTTCTACACCGTGATTTTGGGATACAACCCATTTGGTATTCACCACTTTGATATTTATAACACGAGATTCCTTATTCGAAATGGGTTTGAAGGGTATCGTCTGACAAGGGTTATCAGAACGAGGAAACTATTTGGATGACTCAGAAGGGCCACATTCATCAAAGGCATTTTTTTCTAGTTTTGTTCAAATGGACAGTTTTGATATGAGTAATATGGCTATAAGAAGCCTTACCGCATTTTACATTATTTGTCACAACATTTTCTTCCACATTCTTGCATTCCAAAGTGCTATGACCCAACTTAAAACAAGAGGAACGGTAGAGGGGTAGATTCTCGTCAGAAATTTTTTGCCAAAAGCCATTGACTACCAAGCAAGATCCTCTTAGGGAGATCTTTCAACACATTAATTTACACACAAATTCTAGCCATGTTAGGTCTAGAAAGAGTTCCCGAGGCTTCGTCAAATTTAATCAGGTTACCAATAGCATTAACTATAGAGAAGAGAGTAGTTTTAGAGAAAAAATGTATGGGAAGGAATGGGAGATCGACCCAAACCGGAACTAGAGGACAATCCATATTGGTTTTGAATTTTATGGACCATTTGAAGACTTTCATGGGATGTCTATGGATATACCAAAGATCTCTCAACCACATCCTATGAAAATCCTCCTCGTAGTTTAGGCGAATCAAACTGTGTTTGTCATCTAACAAGCCTATGTTGAAACCCGACTTAAGAGAAAAGGTCAATAAAATATTTCTAATAGATTCCGGCGAGACTCTGCCATGAAGAATCTAACCAATGAGTGAGAATTTGAAAGGAGCAGCCAATGTCGAAATATCCTGTTCCATAAAAAATAGTTCAATCTCACTTTTATAAATATAGGGAGTTTTAAGGGAATGAGAAGTAGGTATATCAGATTTAATGGAGAGAATATCAGTGAAGGACTTAACGAAGTTATGATTAGGAGGTTTAGGTTCAGGAAAAGAGGTAGCAGGAAGTCCGGAGGTTAGAAAAAAAGTCTTTACTGCCATAGATGGCAGTTACATACAGGAAAAGGAAGTAGTTAGCAGATGGAGAGAAAAAACAGTTATAAAGAGCAAAGGAAGATGATTTTTTCCAGTTAAAAGGTGTTGGAAATGCGATAAAATCAATTAAAATTTATAGTACGTCGAATATATGGGTGATATATATACTACGTACGAGTTGATGACATTGGGTTGCGTGTATACCTACTAAAAAATATATATAGGTGATGTGAATGCCTATAACTTTGAATTGATTATTTGCGTGAACATATCTATGCTACCTACTATAAGGTGGTTGCGCACAGAGGTCAATCCCACCTTGACGATTCCAATGGGGTCTAGATTATTGCCCCAGAATAAGAAAGTTATGGCGGTCCACTGTGTGTCATGTATTAGTAGGATTGGCAGGTCATTTGGGTACGTTCGGTATGTGCATATCCCAAAGATTTAGAACCATGTTCGCCTCCACCACTGTGTTGATTGATTTTGGGTTCGAGGAGACATGATGAACCAATAGTCCTTGATTGAGTATGAAACATACATGCACTTGATAGCAGAGTATGCCAACATCATGAGGGGTCATTCCAGAGTTGTTATATTTATGTATATATTATATATGCGATGAATATATACCCGTGTAATATATCTATTTATGTGAAACAATAGTATTGATAGCTGACGTATATCTGAAAAGAGAATTTAAGTCGTGAAACTTAATTGACTAATTCAATAATAAAATGAGAATAAATAAATTTATTATTGAGACTATAATGTTAGGTCATATAGGGAAATACGAGGGAATGAGCCTTAGTGAAGAATAGTCAAAAACATTAACTATTCGGGAGAGTGATACTAGTTAGGCAAAATACATTAGGCGAGCACCTTAGTAGAGACGTGAGGATCTCAAGTGAGTGTACGTGGATAATACACGTGTAATAAATAACTGATTTAAATTGTGATTTAAATACTTTCTAAATATTTTACTTGGGCTCTGACCCGTGTCAAAATATTTTTTTAAACCTTTTAGGTATCTAGCCATAGGGACGCCGAACTTGACGTTCCATTCCAGGGACAAAGCTGCAGCACTGCGAAGGCTTATAGGACTTGATTAGACGCATATATCTTTCATTCCTAGTGTAGTATTTCATTTTAGTATCTCAGTTGGGCATGTTTCCCTATTTAGACTTTATTTATTCAGTTATTTAGCTTAGACTTATACTGGGATTCAGTTATTTAATTTTATTTAATTTTATTTTGTGATTTGGATTTGTAGTTGATGGTTTATTCGGCAAGACTTTTATCTATTCACTCCTTGTGATGATTTAGAGTCAGTTAATTGTATGAATGTTTTAAATTAGTTTTTGCTTATTGTTATTATCTGGTTAAGGAAAGATAAAAATTGACACCGGCTTAATTAACTAATAGGTGATTAGTAATTAATATAATTTTCGACAGTGTTGCTAAGAATAAACCAAATGGGAAACCTGTTTAATTTGATAAAGGACTGATCACCTAGTATTTATTTGAGAGGGGAATCATAGATGGTATCAGAGCATCAGGTTCTAGTTTCCATAGGATCTGTATGGTTTACTACGATTTCAGTATAGTGTTCTTTGACTTAGAGCCCTATTCATAGTATTTTTTCATTCATGATTACCCTTTTGAGATTCGTTCTTCTGCTCATACAATTGTAATGACTGTGAACTCATACAGTTCGAATATATTTTCAAATCCCACCTAGGATATGAGTAGTAATGAGAGTATTGGCTCAAAATAATGCGGGGTATCCAGAGCCGCAGGCACCGCATCCACCATCACTACAAGGGACAATGATAGCAGTGGAGGTGACAACGGTAGTGGCATAGGAAACGAATGCAACTATGACTACCATGGCTCAGCATTTTTCTCAGGTCTAGTATCCACCACAGCCAGTGGTACCAGGGGTTCAGGCACATCCAGGACCGATAGAGTGGTAGAGGGTTAGGGAGGCTTTCCAGATGGGCCACCCACCAGAATTTAAAGAAAGTTCCGATGTGATTGGAGTGTGTCAGTGAAAGACATAATTCAGCGTCACTTGCATATGGTTGACTGCAATGAGGTGTGGAAACATATGCTTACTACTTTCAGGTTAGTTTGGGCAGCAGCATTACAGTGGTGGGAGTCGATTACCATAGTTGCCGAGGGATATTATGACTATTGCTAATTTCTGGGTGCGGTTTGACTGCAAATATTTTCCACCAGTTGTAGAGATGGAGATGAGGAAGAAGTTTAATGAGGTGACTCGGGGTGATCATTCTATTTTTGAATATAAGGAAGAGTTCACTCGTTTTGCTAATTTCATACCAGACGAGGTGAACAACGAAAAAAGGAAAAAGGTGAGGTTTATGGATGGTTTGGCTTGGAGGATCCGCCAGCACGTAATTGGTAATCCTGGATTGGTGAGTTATATGAATGTCGTCAATGTTGCACTGTTACATTGTCAGGACCATGACTTCCATGTAAAGGGGAGCAAGCAAGGAGGTGAGCCCATCCAGCAGGGCAAGACAAGAGGGGACGGTGCTAGTGGAACACCACAACAGCATCAGGTAGGCAAACTCCAAGGAAAGGATTCCCAACAGGGGTATCAAGCCAAGAGGTTCATATCATAGGGCTATCGGCCTGAGGGTGGATATAGGAAAGACTAGTAGGGTCCTCAATAGCAGTAGATTCCTCAGGGCCAAGGGAACAATAGAGGTGGTTAGCAGGGTCGAGGCCAGCAGGGCCAACAATAAGGTCAGTACCGTCAGGGTAATTAGAGCCAGTGTCAGAGAGAGTTTCTAGTATAGTGCTTTATCTATGGATATATGGTCCATGAGAGGAGAGATTGTCCACAACAGGGGAGAGCTCTGTAGCAGCAGAGTTCGCTGCAGGAGCACTGGGCATAAAGGCCACCTATAGTGACAGCCCCACCCACACCACTACAGCAGGGACAACTTCAGTATGGGCTTATCTATAACGTTCGAGATGTCGTCATTTAGAAGGACCCATAGACACCACCAGTAGTAGCACGTATGTTCCCTATTCATGGGTTATGGGTAGTGTTTTATTTGATATTGGGACATCATATTCTTTCATATCAACTAGATTGGCACAAGCTGTCGTCCTATTAGAGATAGATGGTAGTCTCCTTATGTGTGTGGAGTCATCGATGGGTAGCCGGTTGCTTATACACTCAATTTATAGGGGTGTGGATATCGATGTGGGTACATTGTGTTTAGATATCGATCTTCTTGTATTAGATATGGAGGGAGATGACGTTATCTTGGGAATGGATTGGTTAGTTGCATATCGGGCAATTATAGATTGTTACGGGAGGGCTCTTATTTTCTCGACACCCAGATAGGAGATGTTCTTAGTGGCAATGCCTCTTCCCACGAGAGGATCGCGCACTCATATATATTACATCGAGGAGGAGACCTTATAAGAGGTGGTAGTTTCATTAGACTCGATTCCAGTCATGAGGGAGTTCGAGGATTCATTCCAGGGCATACCCGAATTATCACCTAGCTGAGAAAATTGATTTTGTTATTGATTTAACACCGAGTACAAGACCTATAGCTCGATCACCCTATCACATGTCCCCATCTGAGATGCGGGAGTTAAGAGATAAGATTCAGCAGCTCTTGGGGTGGGGTTTTATTCGATAGAGTACTTTACCATGGGGCGCACCGATGTTATTTGTCAAGAAGAAGGGATAGGTCGCTTCAGTTGTGTATTGACTACAGAGAGTTAAATAAGGTCACAATCCGAAATAAATATCCACTACCTCATATTGATGTATTATTCGACTAGCTGAGGGGATCAGCTTACTTCTCGAAGATAGATTTACGATCCGATTATCATTAGTTGTGTGTCAAGGATGAGGACATTCCTAAAACTAGTTTTCTAACTCGATACGGGTCGTATGAGTTTAGGGTGATACCATTTGGACAAGACAATGCGATAGTAATGTTTATGGATCTCATGAACCGAGCTTTTTTAGAGTTCCTTGACCAGTTTATGATTGAGTTCATCGATGATATTCTGGTGTACTCTCTCTCTAAGGATGAGCATGCCGAGAACTTACGAAAGATATTATGAACACTTAGAGAGAATCAGTTTTACATAAAGTTTAGTAAATGTGTCTTTTATCTTCGAAAGGTGCAATTCCTGGGCCATATTGTATCTGAGAAAGGTATAGTTGTTGACCCGAGTAAGGTATCAGTGGTGAGGGAGTGGGGATAGTCCACGGCACCGACTGAGAATCGCAGCTTTGGGGTTGGCAGGATATTACTGGAGGTTAAGGTTTGCTCGAAGATTGTAGGTCCGTTGACAAACTTGGCTCATAAAGCGGTGTCATTTATTTAGGATGGCCATTGGCAGTTAGCTTTCGATGAGAAAAAGGACAAATTAATCTCAACACCAGTGTTTGCACTACAAAAGGGAGGAATGGCATATTATGTCAACACTAATGCATCCTTGTAGAGGCTTTGTGGTGTATTATAGCAGGATGATAGGGCTATAGCGTATGCATCGCGCAAGCTTAAACCCCATGGGAAGAATTACCCCACGCGTGATTTGGATTTAGCCACGATTATATTTGCCTTGAGGATATGGAGGCACTATCTGTTGGGGGAGAAGTTTACTTTATTCACGGACCATAAATCACTTCAGTGCCTATTCACGAAGAAAGATTTGAACATGAGGTAGATGAGGTGGTTGGAGTTCGTGAAGGATTACCAGTTTGATATTTAGTGTCATCCTGGAAAGGCTAACGTGCCTGCAGGAGAGCTCGCATAGGTTTGGTAAGTGAAGTGGAAAGATCTTCGCCACGATGATGAGATTGCGATGGATTGTATGTCCGTATTATCTATCACGCCCGAGACTATAAAGAGGGTAGTGAAAGTACAGGCAGAGGATCCATATTGCCATGATAATTTTACCAGTTATTAGCTGATGGGGCAGACAAGTACTCGATCAGTTTAGAGGGTGGCTTACATTTTAATGGAAGACTTGTGGTTCCAGAGGGTGATGATTTGCAGTATGTAATGATGCCAGAAACTCTCAAATCCCGGTTCGCAGTACATCCTCATGGAGATAAGATGTACCAAGACATGCGTAGACAGTATTGGTGGTCGGGGATGAAACGGGACATAGTAGAGTTTGTCTCAAAGTGTGCTACCTGGTAGCTCATAAAGGTGGACCACCAGAGACTGACAGGGTTGTTGTAGCCATTAGATATTCCCGTGTGGAAATGGGAGAGTATCTCCATGGATTTTATCAATGGATTACCTTATCGCAGCGAGGTCATGATTCTATATGGGTGATAGTGGATCGGTTGACCAAGGTGGCTCATTTTCTTCCACTTCATACTAATTTTGAGACAAAGCATTATGCATAATTATTTATTGCTGAGATAGTACGCTTACATGGGGTTCCACTTAATATTGTGTTCGATTGGGATAAGATCTTTGTGTTCCATTTTTGACAGAGTTTCCAGGAAGCGATGGGAACAAATTTACCATTGAGTACAACGTATCATCCACAGACAGATGGGTAGACTTGGAGGGTTAATCAGATGCTTGAGGATATGCTGTGAATGTGTATACTTGATTTTGGGGGAGGGTGGGAGCAGTACCTTCCATTGGTGGAGTTTGGTATAATAACTCCTACTAATTCACCATAGGCATGGAACCTTTTGAGGAATTGTACGGACGGCCTTGTTGTTCACCTACTTATTGGTTGGAGGTTAGGAATAATAAGTTGTTGGGGACAAAGTTGATTCAGGACACCAATACCAAGATTGAGTTGATTCGAAGGCGCATCTGGATAGCTCAAGATAGGCAAAAGAGTTACGCTAATACAGACAGGAGACATATTGAGCTTAAGGTTGGTGATCAGGTATTGGTGTGAGTGTCTTCTATGAAAGGAGTGATGATATTTAGAAAGAAAGAGAAATTGGCACCGAGATATGTGGGACCATTTCCAATCATTGAGAGGGTGGGACCAGTGGCTTATAGATTGGGACTTCCAGAGCATCTTCAGTAAATTCACGACGTATTTCACGTGTCATTTCTGAAGAGATGCCAAAGGAGTGAGAGATATTTTTGGCACGTTACATTAGAGGAGATAGACTTGCAACCCGACGTCTCAATGAGGAGATACCACTGGCGATACCTGATCGAAATGAGCATAAACTGCGATCAAAGGTGGTACCCTAGGTTAGAGTTAAGTGGGGGAACCATAATCCAGACTGGTCGACATGGGAGAGGGAGGATGACATGCGTGAATAGTATCCAGAGTTATTTACTGCATATACATTCAAATTTCGAGCAAGGATCGGAAGAGAAGCTTCATAAAAAGGATCAAATCAAACTTCTTTCATAAGAGGCAAGTATTTATCCTGCAGATTTTATGAGTTATAATACCCATGTAGAATAGGGTCTTTGAATTAAGGAATTTTGATACAATTCATGTGATTTAATCAATATATCTCTTAATTGGGAATAGGATTGCATGTATAATGAATCCAATTATATAGATAGAATAAAATCAAGAGTTTTCGGATTTAGATCATGGGATAAATCTGGGCTTTTAGATGAATTCATGTGAAGAACATAAAATTGTAAGGTTTAATGGTTAATGGAGATTTCAAATTGATATTGGGTGAAATTGTATGGGATTTGCACATGATTTACATTATAAATCATCCCTTATTATATATTAGATGTTTAGATATGTTAATTGGGAGTTTGGGACTGAAATATAAAAATTGGAGAGATTCGATGGTAGAAAAATTCGTAACAGCAAAAGGAAAAAGAAGACACTTTCCGAATCAATTCGGCCATTGGGCGAATCAATTCGATTTTGCCTAGAATTAAAAATTAATTCTTTTAAGCTTGAAAATTATGGAAAATTCATTAGGGAACTTTTGGGGTATTTTTTTTTATTATAGGGAGAAATATAAAAATGACAGTAGGCCTATAGTGGAAATTGGTTTACATAAATTGAGATGAATTAAGTAGTGGGATAATTCAGAAAATATCCGGAAATGATACGTGAATGAAATTCGAGAAGGGTTACGTAGTGATGAGTGAACCTAAGTTTATGACCACTAATGATGATGGGAATAACTACACCTTAATTCAGGGTTCATTAGGATCGTTAGAGTAGTGAGTGATACTCGAAATTCTATATATTGGAAGTTTAATTAAAATTTATGGTACATCGAATATACGAGTGGAATATATACTACGTACGAGTTGATGAAATTGGGTTGTGTGTATACATACTGAAAAATATATAGGTGATGTTAATGCCTATAACTTTGAATTGATTAATTGCGTGAACATACCTATGTTGACTGCTATTAGGAGGTTGGACGCCGAGGGCAATCCCACCTTGACGATTTCAGTGAGGTCAGGATTAGTGCTCCAGAACATTGAACTGAGGGCAGTCCACTATGTGTCGTATATTAGTAGGATTGGAAGGTCATTCAAGTGCGTTATGTATGTGCGTATCCCAAAGGCTTAGAACCATATTCGCCTCCACCATTGTGTTGATTGATTTTGGGTTCGAGGAGACGTGTGAAACCAATAGTCCTTGATTGAATACGAGAGGCACGTGGACTTAGTAGCAGAGTATGCCAACATCACGAGGGACCATTTCGGATATTATATATCTGTGTATATATTATATGTGTGATGAATATATACAGTGAAATATATCTACTTATGTGAAACAGTAGTACTGATAACTGACGTATATCTAAAAAGAGAATTTAAGTCTTGAAACTTAAATGGCTAACTCAATAATAAAATGAGAATAAATAAATTTATTATTGAGACTATGATATTGGGTCGTATAGGGAAATATGAGGGAACGAAACTTAGTGAAGAATAGTCAAATACATTAACTAGTCGGGAGAGTGATATTAATTAGGTAAAATACGTTAGGCGTGCACCTTAGTTGAGAGGTGAGGAACTCAAGTGAGTGTACCTGTATAATACATGTGTAATAAATAATTGATTTAAATTGTGATTTAAATTAGGGGTGTTCAAAAAATCGACTGGACCGACGGACCGAACCGACCTTTTTTTTCAGTCTTTTTTCTTAATCGGTCCGGTCTCGGTTTATTTTTTTGGTGGACCGACCTAATCGGTCCGGTCCACGGTTTACAGTTTCAAAAACCCTGGTAGGACCGACCCGAACCGACTCTATATAAAATAATATATTACATATATATGTATATATATATATATAACATAAATAAATAGTAAAAGTATATATTTTAATATTTGACTAGTTTAAATTATAGTTTAATTCAATAGTAGGTTTGTTTTAATTGCAGATTTTGATAGTTTTTAATTTTTAATGTTTGAAAAAATTAGAATCGGGTATATTTTTATTATTATAAATGATGTAATTCGTTAATGTGAGGACCGACTGGTTAGACCGGACCGACCCTATAAAAAACCGAACCGACTAGGGTCGGTTAACCGACATTATCGGTCCGGTCTCGGTCCATTTTTTTAGAGGACCGACCAAGTCGGTCCGGTCCAAAAAAAAACTCAAAACCGAACCGGACCGGACCGCGAACACCCCTAATTTAAATACTTGCTAAATATTTTCAAAATATTTTACTTGGGCTCTGACCCGTGTCAAAATATTTTTTAAAACCTTTTTCGTGTCCATCTACAGGGACTCCAGACTTGACGATCCATTCCGGGGATGATTAGCTGCAACACTGTGGAGGCTTGCAAGACTTGATTAGATGCATTTATCTTTCATTCCAAGTATAGGATTTCATTTCAGTATCTCAGTTGTGCATGTTTCCCTATTTAGACTTTATTTAATCACATATTCAACTTAGACTTATATTGGTATTCAGTTATTTCCTGTTGATTTTATTTTAGGATTTGAATTTGTAGCCGATGGTTTATTTGGCAAGACTTTTATTTCTTTACTCCTTGTGATGATTTACACTCTATTAATTATGTAAACGTTTTAAATTCAGTTTTCGCTTATTATTATTATTATTATTATTATTATTATTATTATTATTATTATTATTATTATTATTATTATCTAGTTAATGAAAGATAAAAACTGACACAATTAACTAATAGGTAATTAGTAATTAATATAAATTTCGACAGTGATGCTAAGAATGAACCAAATAGGAAACATGTTTAATTTAATAAAGGACCGATCACTCGGTATTTAATTAAGCGGGGTGTCACAATATAGTATGTGTGAAACCAAATGAATATTCATATAAAAAGTATAAAAATATAAAAATGCAGATTAAGCATGTGTCAAATAGACAAACATAGGTGAATATGAGTAGTACATCAAAAAATCACTGGAGAACAAAACTACCTTAAATCGTAAAAGTTAAAAATGTCCAATTAAAGTGTCAAACAACTTCCAAATGTTTAATTGTGAATAATTATTGTGGGTACCTACTATCGAACAAGCCCATAAAAGTAGCCAGATAAGTCCAGCCAGCAAGTGAGGCGCCCGACCCAAATTATGAGCCTTGAATAACAGTCAGAATAAAAGATATGGCCAAATATATCCCCAAGATCTCGGAGAGATATTCAATGGATAAGAGGCCAACGTGTTAGTAACCAACGCACTCTTTTTACTGCGTATATATTATACCCCTGTCCCGGGGCATAGGACATGTAAACAAACCAGTTCGAGATACTAAATAAGAACAATAGACCTCTCTGTGGACGTAGACAATTTGCCGAAGCACGTATATTCTTGTGTTTTGTGATTGTTGTTATTTCTTCTATGTTGGTGATTTTTTTCCCTTTCTTAGACTGTTTTATGTTGAGATTTTTGTCACCACAATTATCATCATATTATTCATCTTATTCATAAAATAACTAATTTTATTTCTCATCTAAAAATATCTCCTAAGTTCTTCTCATTTTCTCTATTATTTTTTCTGTCAACTCTCTAGAATTCCCTCACTAAAAGGTGTCTAAAGCCCATAAATTATAATACACTTTTATATAAGTATATGGGTTTGAAATAACCATAAACCCTTTATAAACATGTTAAGACTTGTTATCCACTCTCCATCCTTTTATTTTTCCATTCAACCCCTCAAACCCCCATATAAGTGCCCCATTAAGTGGGCTAATAACTCATCAACCAACTAATATTCTATACAACCTTAATTGTTATGATTTTTAATCAAAAAAAATTATAGAATACATATAAAAGTCATACCAATATGATTCTCATCCTCCTCCTCACTCACTTTCTCTTAATTGTAAATATAGGCGTTCAAACTAGCACACTAACCCTAACTCATGACAAAACAACTAATATCCATTTAATTTATTTTTCTTATTTTATAAATAAAAATAACTTATAATATATCCAAATTATATGGTGTAACATTGACAATACCAAAAAGTAAAATAGATTATGGAGTTCACCTGTTTTACCGTATCGCGTGTTAACTAGTTTTAAAAAATAATCAAATTAAATTAAATAAATTTCACATAAATTTTCTTTAATTAAAATATGTTCATATAAATATATTTCACACTTGATTTATTGAATTCATATATTATTTAAATAGTTGCACTAAAATTCTCTAAATTTCACATAATTAGTTTTTACTCCACAAATAAAATTTGTAAACAATTATGACAAATCGTCTAATAATATATAAATTAAATTCAAAAACTATGGGGTATTACATAAATATCATAGGTACTAAATGGGTCATCAAAAATAAATAGGACGAACATGGTGTGGTTGCTAGAAATACGGCTAGGATTGTGTCTCAGGGATATTTTTAAATAGAAGGTGAGGATTATGATGAAACTTTTGCCCCCGTTGTAAGGTTAGTGAGTGTTAGAATTTATTGGTCATTGCATGTTGTGGGTGCCTACTGTCGAACAAGCCCATAAAAGTAGTCGAATAAGCCCAGTTAGCAAGTAAGGCACCGGGTCCAAATTATGAGCCTTGAATAATAGTCAGAATAAAATATATGGCCAAATCTATCCCCAAGATATCGGAGAGATATTCAAGGGATACGAGGCCAGCGTGTTAGTAACCAACGCATTGTTATTGTACCCCTGGCCCGAGGCATGGGGCATGTAAACAAACCAGTTCGAGAGATACTAAATAAGAATAGTAGACCTCTCCGTGGACGTAGGCAATTTGTCGAACCACGTATATTCTTGTGTTGTGTGATTGCTGCTATTTCTTCTATGTTGGTGATTGTTTTCCTTTCTTAAATTGTTTTGTGTTGAGATTTTTGTCACAACAATTGGTGTCATCTGTGGGAAATGATTTCTTTCTCCTACGAAGACCCTCACCAATAAGAACCAGTAATGTCACATCACAGCAGTAATGTTCCTCAAGTAGAAGATATTCAATAACAGTTGAACTCCCCAAGGGTAAGGTCTGAAATACATCATTCAAACTCGAGACTTCGCCAGGAAAGGCAGGTATCTGAAGAAAGTCAAGGGCCACCAGGTCCACGTAAATCTCTAGGTTGATCGATGCCTAAGAGGCCAGGCTCCAGGAGAAGGAGAAAGCCACTCGCCAATGGGAAATCAAGAATGCCCACCTCAAGAGGTGATTGGAGAGACTAGATTAAGATCTTCGTCAAAATACTAGGCGACGCCACAGTGGGACTCCTAGCCCTCAGGCGAGAAAATCTCGCAGCTGAGGAAGAATCCTAGGACGTGGTTCAGAAAGAATGGAAAGACTTAGGTCAGGCGACCACCACTCTGAGCACTCGCGACCAGCTCTCCAGTACAGAAGTCCTGATCGGTAAAATGATGATATCCCAAGTCTGGTCTGGAGATAGATGGACTAGCACCTATCTCACCGTGGCGCTAGATCAACAAGGGAGTTAGCAAGACGAGCTATCAAAACTCAGATGAAGTCACCTTTTTCAAGGGTGATAGAAGAAGAGGAAGCCCCAAAGGATTTTGTGATTCCCAGGTTCAAGATTTACGATGGGAAAATAGATCCCATCGACCATATTAGGCAACATAGATAAGCAATGACTATATGGAGTCATAATAATGCACTCATGTGCCGAATCTTCCCTTCGAGCTTGCATAACGTGGACCAGAAGTGGTTCGAGAAGCTACCTCATCAATCCATTAAGAGTTTCAAATCCCTGGATGAGTTGTTCACGACTTGCTTCATTACGAGTAGCTCCCATCCGAAGAGGATGGATGCTTTGATTACTATGAATAAGAAGCCATATGAGAGCCTTAGAGAGTACGAAAAGAGGTACTCGGAGATATTTAACAAAGTTGGAGACTTCTCAGAGCAAGTCATAATAACATCCTTTAAAATAGGATTACCTAACTCTTGCCTCTTACCCCAGTCCCTAACTAAGGAGGAAGCCATAACCATCGATGACTTAATGGATCGTATTGAGAAATATGCTAAAGTTGAGGATGCGACCCATCCTAATGCAAGGGAAAATGGTCACATGAAGACAGGCAAGGGGGTGAGAAGGTTGAACCACAGAAGAAAGGAAATAAGAATGGGGGAAAGAACGGATCCAAGAATGGGAATAGGAACGATGCCTCAAAGGCTTTTCAAGCTTTAAACACAGTTTTTAAAGGATCGATCTATAAGATCCTAGAGAAGATAAAGGACGAGCCATTCATCAAATGGATAAGGAAGATGGGAGGAGATCCCTCTAAGCAAAATAATGCATTAAGATACGCATTTTATAAGGAAGGTGGGCATAAAACTGAACATTGTAAGGCCCTGAAGTCTCACCACGAGGAATTAGACTAGACCAGACACCTCAATGAGTTCGTGGAAAAGAAGACAGATAGAGCGATGAGGAACGACGAGCAGAGGTCGGATAATGTCCTCGAGGAGGATGCTGGTCATAAATTTGCAGTAATATATGGGGCATCAGACCTCAAAAAAATTTAAGGGAACGTAGCTCGAATGGAAGTTAAGAAACATACTGCAGTTATGCAGGCCTTCTAGATTGACCCAGCCAAGTCTCAGGCAGGGAAGCAGTGATGGCCAGAGGACGTTAATTATAACAAACATATCATTTTTACAGATGAAGATTTGGTAGGAGTAAGAACTCCCTCATCATGATGCACTGGTCATTACACTCAGGATAGCCAATTAGGACATCGACAAGTTTCTCATCGACTAAGGTAGCTCATCCAACGTAATGTACCTCCACTTATTCAGGAAGCTAAAATTAAGCATAGCAGATCTGAAGGAAGCCACTGTCTCATTGGTCGGATTCGCCGGGAAGGTCACAATCCCTCTAGGAAAGGTTGTCCTGCCAATCAGGGTAGGAAACATCTCCAAATTGATTGAGTTTCTTGTTATCGATATCGAATAACCATACCAAGACATCCTTGGATGGGGGTGGCTCCATGCAATGAAGGTCGTTCCATCGACATATCACCAAAAGTTGAAGTGTGTAACTGATCGAGGAGTAGTTGAAATCCATGGGGTTCAAACTATGACGAGGAAGTGTTTTATCGTAGCCATATGTCCCAAACAGGAAAAAATGTAAAAAAAATGAAAGGCAAAGAAGAAGGTCAGGAGGCATTGATGCCCTCCAAATAGCAGCTAAGGAATGGTCAACCAGGAGTGGAGGAAATCAGGCTCATCCCCTTAGAAAGGGTCATTAAAGACCAAGAAGTGGTCGCGACAGGGAGTGGAATGACCAAAAAGAAGTTTTTAATAGGCACCTCTTTGACTGATGGCAAGAAAAAAGAACTAATTACCTTACTCCAGGGCAATGTGGAAGTTTTGAATGGGAGACCTACGAGCTATCTGGGATTGATCCCAGCATCGCTTGTCATCAACTACATATGGATCTGATTTTTAGCCCAGTGGAGCAAAAAGGTCATCGAATAGCCCCAGAAAAGGCTAAGGCAGTAGAGAAAGAGGTTGAAAAGCTACTCGATGTAGAGTCCATATAAAATGACTCTCCAACCTAATAGTGGTTCCTAAGAGCAATGAAAAGTTGAGGGTTTGTATTGACCTGACCGACCTCAATAGGGCCTGTCCCAAAGACAGTTTCCCCTTTTCGAAAATTGATTAACTAGTTGATGCCACGGCTTCACACGAGATAATGGGTTTCTTAGATGCATATTCGGGATACCATCAAATCCCCCTTCATGTTCCAGATCAAGATAAAACCTCCTTCATAACCACTGTTGGTTTATATTTCTATAAAGTTATGCCATTCGACCTTAAAAATGCAGGAGCAACCTATCAGCAGCAGGTCATGATAATGTTCAAAGACCAGATGGGGATACCATTGAAGTTTATATCGATGACATGCTCGTCAAGAGAAAACTCAGGGATGACCACCTCTCCGACCTGGCTAGGACCTTCGAAACCCTCAGGAAGTACCGAATGAAACTTAACGCAAGTAAGTGTTCTTTCGGCGTCCAGTTAGGAAAATTCCTTGGATACTTAGGAAAAGAGTAATAGAAGCGAACCCTGACCAGATCGACGCCATTATCAAGGTCCAACATCCTTAATAGTAAGAGACGTACAAAAGCTAATAGGGATGCTCGCCGCACTCAATCGGTTCATTTCTAAGTCTTCAGAACGATGTCAACCATTCTTTCAACTATTGAAAAAAAATAAAGGAGTAACATGGGATGAAGGTTGCTCGAGGACCCTAAAGAAGCTTAAAGTCAACCTGAGTAGACCCCATTTGCTCGTAATTCCTGGGCAAGATGATCCTCTATACCTCTGCCTAGTAGTGTCAGACCACGTGGTAAGCTTCGACTTCGTGTGTTAAAGGGAGGGAAACTAGCATCCAGTCTACTATGCGAGCAAAACTCTCTTGAAGGTCGAATAATGATACCTACCATTGGAGAAGCTCGCTTAAGCGCTTGTAATAACCTTAAAGAAACTAAAGAATTATTTTGAAGTACATTCCATCATCGTAGTTACTTCGTACCCCCCTCAAGGCTGTTCTAAGGAAATCAGATCTCTCCGACCAACTATCCAAGTGGTCGGTAGAGCTCAGAAGGTTTGATATCCACTTTCAACGAAGATCAGCCATCAAAGCCCAAGTATTGGTGGACTTCATCGCCGAATTCATAGGGGAGCAGCCTTGCAATGACACCAGGTGTCTAATGGAAAGTTTAGGTGTTTGATCATTATACGTTGATGGATCTTCCAACTCAAGGGGGCGGGAATGGGTATTGTGCTAGTAACTCCTGAGAACACAGTGCTCGAGCATGGAATTAGACTTGGATTTGAAGCCTCCAACAATGAGGCAGAGTACGAGGCACTGATCACCGGACTACGTAAAGTAAAGCTGCTAGGGGAAAAGCATCTTCAAGTCTTCGATGATTCACAACTAGTTTCCATCCAGATAAGTGGCGATTCCAATGCAAAAGATGAGATGATGGCAGCTTATCTCACCATTGTAAATGTATTAATGGACAACTTCAATCAAGTCGATGTTCAAAAATTCCCCAGGGGACAGAACAACCATGCAGATGCCCTAGCATCCCTAAGCTCATCAATAGACTCAAACATGAGAAGAATAATCCAAATTGTTTTCCTTATGCAAATCAGTATTCGTAAGGACGCTGTGTTCTAAAACCCCAAGCAAATCCTCAATATTGAAAAAAAATTTAGCTGGATGGATCCCATCATAGATTATTTGTGAAATAATAAGTTACCATGTGACAGGAAGATAACCCATCAGATAAGAGTCAAGGGTGCTCGCTTTCACTTATCTCCTGAGGGAAAACTGTATAAAAGACCTTTAAATGGCCCCTACCTATAGTGCATTCATCCGTAGGACATCGAGCAAGTCCTGCACGAGCTCCATAAAAGGATTTATGGAAGTCATATAGGAGGAAGATCTATAGCATTCCTAGCAATTAAGGAGGGATACTGGTGGCCATACATGAAAAATGATGCCAAAATTTATGCTCGAAGATGCGAGAAATACCAAAAGCACTCGCCCTTAGTCCTCCAACCCGCCAGTGACCTAAAGTCCTTAACTAGCCCCTATACCTTCTCCCAATAGGGCCTAAACATCGTGGGCCCTCTACCTACTGCAACAGGAAATAAGAAGTATCTATTGGTGGCCACTGACTACTTCACGAAATGGATAGAGGCAAAGCCACTGGAGAACATCAGGGACACTAACATGAGAAGGTTCATATGGAGGAATATTATCACACACTTTGACATACCCAGGACGATCATTATCGATAACGGGACCCAGTTCGAGAGTGGCCCCTTTTAAAGCTTTTACAGTGATCATGGAATCAAACACTACTTCAACTCTGTAGTGTACCCTCAAAGCAATGGTCAAGTTGAGGCCTCTAACAAGACAATGATTGATGGACTGAAGAAGTACCTTGAACGAGTTAAAGGATCATGAGCAAATGAACTTCCCCACATCCTTTGGGCTTATCGTACCAACCTAAGGCGAGCAACTGGGGAAACACCTTTTGCACTCACATATGGAATGGAAACAATCATCCCCTTAGAAGTTGGTTTTCCTACCATGAAGTCGATATTGGTCAACCAAGGCCATAACGATGAAGTGTTACTCACCGATCTTGACTTAACAGATGAACGGCGAGAGGTGGCTCTAGTCAAGCTGGCATCTTAGCAGCAACATCTAGGCAGACAATACAACTAGAAAGTCAACCCAAGGAAATTCCAGGTCAGAGACTATATCCTAAGGAAAGTTCTTAGCAGTGCGATGAAACCATCAGATGGCAAGCTTGGTCCTAACTGGGAGGGACCATTCAAGGCCATAAGGGACAACCTATAAGGAGCCTACCACTTGGAAACACTAGGGGGTAGGGAGATACCGAGACCCTAGAATGCAACCAACCTAAAGAAATTCTACTTATAAATTTCTTGATACACCATTAGTTTAGGCAAATTTTCATTTACAAATTAATGTTGTTATTTATTTATAACTATTATCAATAAAACTCAGTTGTCCTTCGCATTCTATATATGTTGGTTATCTCAAATGTATGTTATTATACGTAGCCTTTCCAAGTTACAGGCTTCATTGTTTTAACATGTATATGCACCCTCTCATGGTTACACCATAGTAGCTGGGTTTATACCAGCTCAACTTTGCCATAGAGAAACAAGAAGGGTTGATATATATTCACCTCCTCAGGCCCTTATTAGTAACACAACTGGCATTCAAGGTTGCTCCGATAACAAGTAAAAACCTGCAGGGGATCCTCTGGTAATATGGCCAACCCAGTTTGGTCGCCAATATAGTTTGGATTCAAAATCCTGCTCGGATGGATCGCCCACTAGTCAGGTGTATCCTCGCCATCGTCCTACTTAGGCCTAAGGAAGTGTAACAAAATGACCTAAAAGGTAAGGCAAGGCGGAATGGTATGTCCACGGCATACTAGACTGGGAGAATACTCTTTCAAAAATAAGCTCATGCTTAGTCGACTGAGAAGCCCAAAGTCAGTAAAAATTATCAACCAAAAACATGTTTAGTAAAATTTATTGCTAAAGGTTACACAGTTACACATACAATAGTAATAAAATAGAAAATCGAAGAAGGAATAAATCATAACCTAAGAGGGACTAGGTCGCTGAGCGAGGTAATCATCCACTCACGCCCTTCGACCATCGTCTAAACAAGGGGCAAAGTCCTCCTCGACCTCTCCCGAACTCGACTCTAACAGCTGCCTCGGAATTGTGTCTATTGGGATCCAGTGATCGTTATTTCTGAATGGATTTGGCTCTAAAGATGAGGGAGTGATCTCATATCTATACCAAAGGACAGAGTTCTTAGGCACCTTTAACTCCCTGAGAGCACTCAGCCATCATTTGATAAAGGACAGCTCCTCGACCTCCTTTAACCTCATCGGAGCGTCTGTTCAGCCCTGGTTATACCCATTTACTCACACTTGTCGAGGACCTTTATTGAATAAGTACCTCAGTAGGGTGACATCCCTTTGAAACCCTGAAGCTATCACGTATGCCCTACGAACATCTCCTCACAGTTCGGTAATATCCCTAGCTGAACCACTATCATTAGGTGTAGATCGCTACCTAGTTGATGAAGAAGAACCCTGTATGACTGGAGGTGAAATGCTTGGTGAATTCTCGCCGAGGTGAGCAATTTCCCTCCTTAAGGCATTATTATCCTATTGCAGAACTTCTCCAACGTAATTGATCTTAGAGGCATCCAAGAGCTTAGCTTTTATAGAATACATCTCTTCTTGAACAGAGGCACCGACCTCCTCCATCTCTGCAAGTCTACACTTCAACCTGGCTACTACCTCGGATTGATCCTTATAATCTTGGTTCCTTGTCCTAAGAGATTTATAGATCTTGACGAATGCTAGGTGAACTTGGTTGCTTACGTTGGAACCAATGATTTGTCCTAGATGAGAAGAGGCGGGAATGTAATCATCAAAGTTAACAAACTATAAGACATGGAGAGATAATAACAAAAATCTATCAGCAAAATCAAAAACCAAATCCCTTTATTAAAAATTTGCACCAGCCATGTACAGATACATGAAATGGTAAGAAAAGAGAACAAAAGGGTGAAAATAAAAAAATAGTCCTAAGAATCTATTATTCGACCTCGACCTTCTCTGTGGTAGCTAGCATTTTCCCCTTGAAAGAAGTGACCTCACTCGGCTCTGCCCCAAGTGTTGGGGCATCAGCAGTAGGAGTAACAGGCACATCAGAACAAGGAGCAGCAGGCTGGCTCATAGTTGGTGCTTCATTAACAATAGGTTTTGGGCCAAGATTGTGCTCACCGAACAGGGGGGAATCGATAAAAATTCCAACAGTAACCAAGGCTCGATCCTAGCCTTTCTTGAAGTTCACCCATGCAGATGTATTCAATTTGCTTCTCGACATCTTTGTAGGCCACTTCCCAACCCTCATTATAGATGTTCTCCCTATCCATGGCTGCCTCTATTTCCAAACTCGTCATCTTCTCAACAAGCTTTGTGTTCTCATTGCTGATGGTGAGCTTTCCGACCACTACCAGCTCGTAAGCCTCGCGTAGCTCCTTCATCTCCTTAGATGCCCCGGCCCTCTCCTTAGAAAATGACACCTCAGTTATTATAAGAGCCTTTTGGCCAGTCTTCAGGCTCTCCTCGAGCTCAGAATTCCTCCTTGCTATCCCATCTCGACTACGGTGAAGGATGGAGTAGTGAGACAGAAACTTCAAGAAGAAATAGGTATAAGGCAAGCGATGAAAAGAACCAAACAAATAATGAAGAAGAAAATAAATAGCCGTACCAAAGCAAGCCCCTAATCTACCTTCAGGGATAGTTGGTATGGACTCATCTTTGAGGACCCCTCACCGTCCGCTATCAATATTTCTCTCTCGATCATCATAGGGGCGAGATGAGGGGACAGATCCATAGAAGCCCCCTCAGATGGAACATCAACAGGCACCAGGGAAGCATGTGCCTTATTTGTCCTTTCTTATCCTCTTCTTCTCTCTTCTTCCTTCTTTTTTTTCTCCTCTTCTCTTTTTCTCTCTTCCTCTTTCTTTCTCTCCCTCTCCCTCTTTTCTTCTTCTCTCCTTTTCCTCTTCACCTCCTTCTCATGAGCTACTATCTAGGAACCACTGGTAGTATCCCTAGGTTGGGTCTTCTGAATCTTTAGCCTGCTTGATACAAAAACATCATCATCATCAGGGATCAAATTCTTCCTTCTGGGAGGAGCCATGCTTCCTCTCTAGAACTCTCTGAACCAGAACCACCTCAACTAGAGCCTTCCTTGCTGGATCTCTCTCCACTAGACTCCTCTTCATTAGATTCCTCCTCATAAGATCATGCCTCAGCACCACCACCTCTAGCATCATTGGACTTTGAATTGCTATCCTCCTTTTCGTCTAGGTCGATAGGTTGGAGAGCACCTTCTTCCTCCTCTTCTTCCTCTGAGATATCAAGATGAGGAATGGAGTCAACTGGATGGGCGATGAAACTGGAGGTAGTGTTCTTATATTCTAATAAAAAAAGTAGTTGACCTAGGATGTTCAGCTTCTGTAATAGATTCTTTTATATTCCAGGCCTTAAGTAACTCAGCACCACGGATCTCGTAAAGAGAGGGCTCCTAGTTCTTGGACTTTGTTGTAAAAGAAAAGGAAAACATTAAAGGATGAACACATTATAGCAGTAATAAAAAGACAAAGATATTGAATAACAACCTATGTATTCCTCTCCATAAGTAGGAATTCGAGGTCCCATGTACCTCGAATCCCCTACCTAAGGAGGGAACTGCCATTTTCTAGCTATGAATCCTTCAGACCAATAGTCCTTATGGGAATCAGGTAGATTAACTATCAACACTGTATCTGAACTCCTCGCTTTCAAATAAAGAAGACCAAAACTGGTACGTGAAAAGGAATAATAAAAATAGATTTCAACCAAGCCAAAACTAGTGCCATAGAGTTGGTTTATTCTATGGACGCCATTAATAATCTTTCAAACATTTGGAGAACATTGGGCTGGGACTATATCGAAATATTGGAAAAAATGTAAGAATAGATGATTTGGGGGGAAAGTTAAACCCCCTTGAGACAATATAGGAACATAAATTCAATGGCCATCCTCAATGTTGCGAACATTACGAGGAACAAGGGCACACTCAATATCCACCCAATTAGGGATATTGTAATATTTTCTAAACTCTACCATGGATTTGTTATATATCCTTTCCATAAGAAAATCCTTAGCTATAGTAGAATTAAAAACGACGAAAGGAAATACACAAAGAGAGAAGACTGAGAACTTATAGGAAAAAGAATGAAGCTTGAAATGATGGAAAACCGCGGGAAAATGAAGATGATTGAGGTGGAACTAGCTTAGAAGTAATGAAGAATAAGCTTGAGAACAAGAGAAAGCTTAGAGAACAAGAGATGGATTGAAGTGAGAGAAGCAAGAAGTTGAAGTGACGCTGAAATTCATCCAACACCTTGGCTTAAAATCCTCAATGATAGTGAACTTTGATCAAAGAAGATTTTCCGCCCAAACTTCCTGCCAAACGATGATTCACGCTTCTATCATTTATATAAACTACAACAGTGCCATTAGAAGTGGATTGGAAGATGCTATTTAAAATTTGTGAGCCCAAATTGTGTCCCCAAATTTTTTTTAAGTGCAATGTGGGTATCTACTGTCGAACAAGCCCATAAAAGTAGCCAGATAAGCCCATCCATCAAGTGAGGCGCCCGGCCCAAATTATGAGCCTTGAATAACAGTTAGAATAAAATATATGGCCAAATCTATCCCCAAGATCTCGGAGAGATTCAAGGGATATGAGGCTAATGTGTTAGTAACCAACGCACTCTTTTAACTTCATATATATTGTACCCCTAGCCCGAGGTATGGGGCATGTAAAGAAACTAGTTCGAGAGATACTAAATAAGAACAGTAGACCTCTCCGTGGACGTAGGCAATTTGTTGAACCACGTATATTCTTGTGTTGTGTGATTGCTATAATTTCTTCTATGTTGGTGATTGTTTTCCTTTCTTAGATTGTTTTGTGTTGAGATTTTTGTCACCACACATGTTATAAGAAATTCAAGCTATATAAATGAATGTCAAGAGTTTGTTTCTCAATAGGGTTTTTAATGAATATGTGTATGTGGAACAACCCAAGGGTTTTGAGGACCCTAAATTTCCTAATCATGCAATGAGACTCCACAAAGCGTTATATGGTATCAAACTAGCTCCTAGATCTTGGTATGAGAGGTTGCTCGCCCATCTCTTAAAAAGTGGTTTTAAGAGATAAAAAGTGGATACAAAATTTTTTGAACAAAAATATAATGATCATATTCTTGTAGCTCAATTTTATTTGGACGATATTATGTTTGGGTCAACAATCAAGACATATGCTCAAAGTTTTGAGGGGGAGATAAAGAAAGATTTTGTAATCATCATGGTGGGTGAGTTAATATTTTTCCTTGTATTTCAAGTGAAACAAATGAAAAATGGAATTTTGATATCCCAACTTAAGTATGCTAAGGAGTTGGTCAAAATATTTCGCATGGAGTCGAAAAAATATGCTAATACCCCTATGGAAATAGATTTCAGATTGACCAAGGATAATAGTGGGAAATATGTGAAAGATAAGTTGTATAACAACATGATTGGTAGTTTGCTCTACCTTACCCCTAGTCGTCCCTATATATCATATCATATAGTGTAGGAATGCGTGATAGGTATCAATCAAAACCTAAAGAATCACACCTATAAGGGGTAACAAAGGGTTATTTCATATGTTAGTGGAACTCAAAAGATTGGGATGTGGTATCCATATGATACAAATGACCCGCATTTTATATTTTTGATCAAACCTTATGCTAAATATGTTGTATGATCCATATGATTGCATGAAAAGTCTCTTAATTATTCATAAGATTGTTATTGAAGACATTATTTAATGTCTTTAAAAAATTGATCCATTTAAAAATAGTCATGATAAATGATAACATATGTTTGTTTTGATGATTTGAAAGATTTTTCGTTCACTACACCACACAAAGCTACAAATCTTGATGATAATTTTTATTTCTATAAGCATTTTCAATTTTAAGGCAAAAACCTATCTTGCATGAGTTTCTAAATGATATCCATGATCTACTTGTAAGGAATTATGAGTTTTATTATTGATGGACTTAAAAAAAGACTTTTTATATGCCTTGATAAGGGATACCATTACAGTGATAAACATTCGATTTTAATTTAAATATCACTTGGGTAGGTGTCATCTAAAGCTCATGTGAAAAGTCAATCAAAGAAAAAATCCTATATGTTGAAAAGAGTTAGAATTCAAGTACTTAACCGACATTCAAAAAAAAATAGGGTTATATCTTCACTTCAAAATATTGAGCTATTTTAGATTGACATTCAGTAATCACAAAACATTTTGTTGAGGGAGTTTTATTAGATGGAGTTGTTCTTAAAGTTAAAATCAAGATCGAATTGTATATTAGCTATAAAAGTTTACAAGTGCGTCAAGAAATAAAATTGTTTGTTAAATTTTGTGTTTTTTTTACCTCTATGCACATACAAGCCTAAATGATTCATTTAATATTGTTGTTATGTTTAAAATGTGAATTGAATGTGCTTGAGTCGTTAAATATATGTAGACAATTTTAATTTGACAATGTTTAAATTATTCTACAAAGTCCTTCCTACGAAAATTCATATTTTTATATTTGCTTAGTTCCTAAGCTTTGCTTTTGTGTTTCACTATATCTTACTATTTTTAGTTATGCTATTAAGTCATCTTTGATCATTAGTTTTGAGAATTACGCTTTGTATGTTTTATTGTTGAGTTTTTTGAGTTATCTTAATTTGGTTTATGAGAAATAAGAAAAATCATTTCTAAAGTTATTTTGTTAGCTGTTTGGTGGTTTGGAGTTTTCATTTTCCTGTGTTGTCTGGGGAATTCTGTTGAAAAGTGTATGCACGTGTCCATTCGATCATCGTTTGCATAGCTAGGCTATCTTCGTTTGTAAGATTCTATGTCCTCATCCGTTTGCATGGACCCATTTCGCCCCCGTGCGCACAATTTTCCTATTTTGGTTTTGTTATGTTTTCTATCAGGTAATTTTTATTGTATTTATATATGTTTCTCTTACTAGTACCTACAAAATATACTGTGAAACTGATATGATTTGATGTTATGTCTTCCTTGCATTATATGTCTTTTTCGCGACAAAAAGGGGGAGAAATTTATGAGTAAGGTGGAGATATGAATGGGATATTTGACTTGTGTTCATTGAGTAGGAGGACATTTAGAATTTCAATGATTGTATGGTATATACTTTTTCATTTTTGGCATATTTACATTGATTTAGATTGTTATATAATATTCCCCTAATTTATTATTCATATAGTTTTCTTCAGAGGATTCCTAAGAAGGCGAAGTTTCTCTTTGTGCATGTTTCCTGCATAATTATGTCTTGTATTTTTGAATTTTTTTAAGGTGTCATCATACCTTGAAAGATCGAGATTTTTTATTGATAATTTGTGTCGGTCTATTGGATCTTTTATACATTGCGATAAAATTCTCTCATTATATGGCTAATGTGTAGTGATTCTTTTATAATAAAGAGTTTAGGGGTCTTTAGGGTTTTGTCACGGAATAGATAAACGGGGGATTGATAATATAAACATTTGTGTATAGTTCAGTTGCCTTATTTTCGTGTCAAAGCATTTGGATTCTTTCATTATATCGAGACCAAAAGCTTGATGCACTTTTGTAGTTTGGTAGAAAGAGTCTTGTTCATTTAAATCTATGGACACTAAAACTAGAAGATCATGTGGCTCCCCTCTACTGAAGTTTTTCATTATGGCTCAACTGAATTGCATCCTTTTCACGGATTGACTCGTGTGTTTATCATTTGGCTATGCACACACCCACATACCTTTTAACTTGTTAAATATTTTTTAAATGAAACATTTGAACTTATTTGAAGAGTGATGTGTATTTTTTAGAAGGGAAAACGTCTAGTTTTTATTTGAAGGCACTGTTTAAAAAGTAATCTTATCTGCCTCCAACCATTTTAAGGGTGTATTTTCATACAGGTGCGCACGGTTGCATGAATTTTAGTCCTGAATTTTTTTCTAACTAGCTCGTGTGCACGAATGTGTTTCGTCCCCATGCACACAACTATATCATTTTGGCCTAAATTTTTCTTTGCAAAATTTTGGGTGCACAAATGGATTTTGGAACTATGCACACGGTTACTCATCTTTTGCATGACTGAGCTTCCTATTAAAAATCATGTGCACATTGCCTATTTGCACTCGCGTTCACAACGCAACAGAATTTTTGAGAAGCCTATATAAAGACCTTGTTTCCCTCCAAAACTGGAGAACATATTATTCATTTCAAATTTCACGTACTCTAAGGATTTTTTTGGAGTTTAACTGAATTTATTTTCTTCTCTTTTTGCAAATATCACGTGTTCCATTTCAATGCAAAGATATTTAAATTTCCATTTAGATCTACAATTGTTAGGAAGTTTGGGTGTTTTTAAAATCCACATAGCCATAATTTACATCTGAATCATTTTAATTTCACAAGATTTACACTTCGAAATCTAAAAGAAGGTGTTTGAGGTATTGAAGAGTTTAAGCATCCCACGATCCAAGGATGGAAAATGCGACTTTTATATCCGATTAATGGAGCTTGATCGAATTTTTAATTGGAAGGGGGGAGAGTTTCAACATTCATTGTTAACTTCTTGTTAGAGAATAAGAGAGAGGTATAATCTTGTGTTGTGTAAAATTATCTTTTCAAATCTAATGAGAGACTAGGATGAACCAACATTTTTTTCCTTTAGGTAGGATTTTTTCCTCATAATTTGATGTTATGCAATCGATCGATTTTTTGATTATTTATTTGTACTTGTTTATCACATAGTCAACCTATCTAATTGTTAACATTGAAAATGATTTAAATCTAGGTTGCTAGTTGGTACTCATTTTTATAATTAGGATAACTGGCATTGAAACCTATTCGCCCCCTCTAGGTTTAAGTCTACATTACAGACATACTTGCTCAAATAATATATAAGTTATTTGGGATAAATTATTTAAAGTTTAAAGGTTTCAGAGGCATGTGTGTAGGCTAAAGCCTTTTGGTTTCAATGGCATGGCTTTTTGTCAGAACACTTTTATTTGTTTTGATTTTTCCTCGATGAATATGAATTAAGATTTTTACTTATAATAGAATGTCATTAGAGTTTAAGAGGCCATGATGGACTAAAAATTAGGCCATGAGATATTATTGTACTTAGATAGGACATTATATTAATATTAATTTCATTATTTGTTTAGAGATTGATATTTTTCTTTATTACAGTAATGTGGTAATAAGTTACAATGATGGCAATGAGAATTTATAATATTTATATAACTTCTATTGTGATATCTTGTGGAGTCAAGCTTTTAGTAAAGGACCTAGCTATAACATTAGGCTCATTCATTTTGATAATTAACCTTTGATCCCATCAATTCTCATGTCATGACAAAAGTTAGTTAGTCTTGGGTGTGGAAATTATAAATCTCGTTACTTTGCAAAATTGAACCAACTCAACTGGAGAATTCTTTGGTTTATTAAGTTTTATTATAAATTCTTAAAGTTTATTTAAAGTGCACATCTAAATTGAGTGAGTTAACATTCATTAAATATAATTATGTTCTCAGAAAGGCCACCACAAATAATGATCAAAATTTAATTGACTGAGAATTTCAAAATTAAAAACAAAAAAAAAGCTAAAGAGGTATAAAACTATAATACAATGTTTTACAATTCAATTTAAGAAAACAAAGCAATAAAATAACGTAATATTACAAATCATTAAAACTTTAAATGAAATTTTATCATGCTAAAGCATAATGACTGGTAAGACAAAATTTTACTTCTAAAGCAAATGAGATAATAGTGTATTGTGACTGTATATTTTTATTTTTTTTATATCATCCCGTTTTGATCATGTTTTAGTCTTTATTCAATTCTATATTTAATGATAAAAAAAGGAGCAATCAGAATCGAACTAAATTGTTCAATAAGTTGTAGAATTGAAACCTACACATTAAGTTAAAAATAAAATATTGTACATCTTAAAGTTGTAATGGTTGATAAATCTATACAGATCATAGTTCAAGAAAAATTCAAGTACTATATTGAAATAGAATGCTTGAATTGAACATATTTCACTTAAATTAACGTCTATCTATTTCCCTGGTTTCCTTTTGTTTCCCTCTTTTTTGTCACCTATATTTCTTTTTATATAAAATCTCACTTGGATGCCATAATAATCTCTATACAAATTGTTTGCAAAATAACCTCTCAAAAGGTTTGTAGAAATTTTTTTCTTGAAAAATTGGATGCAAGGAGTACCCAAAATTTCAACTATCTCGATATCCTCTATATCTTCCTCAATATTAATCCCAACAAAATGAACTGATATGTGCCAAATATTTTATTCCCCTTTTTTACTATACAACAATGTAATCCCATTCTTGTTAAACTCGCGTTTTATACTCATTTACCGTATAACCATAATCATTCATCATTAATCGCTTGTTCAAGGTTTTTTGAGTATTTATAGGGTTTACGATGCTAAGGATGAAGTCTGGAAGCAATTTGTCAGCTTCAAATCTAGGAACGCCCGGGTTCAAACGACATGTCAATCTGAGTTCGAACAAAGAAATTATGACTATGCAAAGTTCAAAATTGAAAGAAAGTCAAAGTCAATGTCCCGAGTCAAGCCCAAAGACCAATCCCATGACCCAAAAACTGTTAAAATATTGTTGGGCCCGAAAGGTGGGTCATGTCAGTTATTACGTTGCATCGATTTGAGGTCATATGTGAAAGTTATTGAGTTTGAGGTTCCAGTGAGGAGTTAAGTATTTTCGGCTTCAATTTTATTATTGAGTGGTGTTTAGTAGAGTGGCAGGGGTCGTTTTTTCTTGATTAAAGGGTCAGAGGTTCGAATCCTCCTTCCCCCCGTTTTTCCTAGCGCGTCGCCCACGTTCATTACCCCCGCTCTCATCGCATGTCATCCTCTGCATGTCAACCTCCCCCACGAGCATCACTTGCCATGCGTGAGAGCCATCTGCGCAGTCCTTTCCATTTTGACCGAAGATTCCCCCAGCTAGGGGTGTGTTTCGGATGGATCGGATCGGAATAAGGGTGTTCGAAAAAAATTCAAAAATTTTCGAAATTTTAAAATCCTTTCCAAATCGGAAAAAATAAAAATCGAAAAACCATTTTTTTTCCTATTCGGGTGATTCAGAATATTCGAAAATTTTGGAAATTTTATCATTCGTAAAAATATCGGAATAATCGGGATTATCATTTATAATAGTTTCGAAAAATATCGAAAATGTCATTTTTGAAAAGGATATTTTTAAAATAAAAATAAAAATCAAACACTCCACTTTTCATCTCATATGAAATAAACTACGGAGCTATGTGAATGACAAGGCTATGCATCTCATAACATTTTGAAAATACAATAAACTACAGAGCTATGCATCTCTTACCATTTTGGAGAAAGATCAATCAAGCCTTGACTATGATACTAAGAAACTACAAAGCGATGTGAATGAAAAAAAACTAATGTTTACCTACTTAAAAAGGAAATGCAAGAATGGTTAACAGCTGTAGCGGAGCCTGTGCATCAGTATTTCTGATACAAAAAATGAACAAAATGAAGATGAGGGAAACTTAATATAAATCATCAATGGAATCTAAATTCGCATAATAATTGAATATAATTACAGATGTTGTCTTTTGATTTAGTATTAGTGTGATGTACAAGGTTAATATATATGGATATGTATTAATGGCTGAGATGATTTTAAATGGAGGGTCAAGATTAAACTAATAAACAATAAATTTTATATCTAAATAAAGGTAGTAAAAATGTATTAAAATAAACAAAAATATTATTATTTCGGAAAATATTTTGGATGGATCGGATCGGCGTGATATTGGAAAATTTGGATCGGAAATTCGGAATCCATATATGATTTCCAATTCCATTCCAATTTTTTTCGGAAAATTTGGAATCGAAAAATTCGAAAATCGAAAAATTAAAAATGGTGCCAAAATTGGAAAAATTCGGATTGAAAAACGAAAAATTCGAAAGTTTGGAAATAACTGACACCCCTACCCCCACCTCTCCTCTTTTTTCCATTTGTTTCTTGTTTTACCAACTTAAGCCCATTATTATTCCTCCACTTTAAGTAAATAATAAATGCTTTTTAAAAGCATAGTCCACCTTTTTCTATCAACCAATACAATCGAGATTACCACCCTTGGCAGTCTTGTTCTTCTCACAATTATTGTACAAATTTGTTTTATTATTTTTTATTCTTTCTTTTTATTTTTAATCTTTTTACTTCACCTTTTCCACCTTTTGTTCTTCAATCAGTTATATGAGTTTCTTTTTATGTTTTTTTATTTATTCTTTTTGCTTTCTTTTTCTTTTTGTTTTCTTTCTTTTCCTTTTATTTATTATCTAAACAATTTGTTACCCTTTCCTTTTTTTTCCTTTCCATCTTGTCTACTTTAATCCATTCCCCTACTTAACCATGTTTGTTTATTCCAAGTTTTACCCTCAAGCCACAATTCTTCACCTATAAATTGGGACTCGGGCATGAGTTTAACAGACCCATTTTAGGCAGATTTTTAGAGTAGAGTAGTATAGTCCTGTTTTAATTTAATTTTTAGATCTCCATTTATTTAATTTCTTTATAGTTATTTAATGCTTTATAATTAATTATTCACTCTCAATAATTGCTATCTTCTCATTTTAAAAATCACTTTCTCACACATTGTTTTATTTTATTATTTAAAAATACTCTCTAGGTAATTTTAATTAGGTTGAGATTTTGAACTCATTTCGAGTGTGTAGTTACTTTGCTATGATACGATGGAATGGACCCATTTTTACGGGTTGATTATTTTCAGAAATACACTGAGGGACCTTAATGGGGTATATCACATATGAACCATATTTACGACTCTGCGCATGTAGTTTTGGGGTTATTGTTGATGCCAAACTTGTATTTGCACTTTTATGAAAATTTGGTGAGTGATACCGAGTTTAAATAATTATTCAAACGAGTATTAATCATATTTTAAAATGTGTCAAATCATGTAATCATTTATGTTACATATTTCGAGGTGACGATTTTAATTCTCAACCTATGCTTTTATATTTGTAATTAATTTAGTTAAAATATTCGCCTAGGATAAATTATACTATAAAAATATATCAAAACACAAAAATCATCTTTTATAATTTTATTTCAAAGTAATAAATCAATTAAATTTTAAACAACATTCTCTCTGGATTCCATACCCGAACTCGTCGTTAAACATATAAACCATGTGTAATTAAAGTTTAGGTTTTTTTTATTGAGGTGCAAAATCGAAGATAACGAAAATAGTATTTACACGACGCTTGGTTATGCCTGATCATGAACCTCCGTAGAAAATTCATTAATGACATCAATAAGGATATATTTAAAATCCCTATATTAATTGCATGATGATACTATATATGGAGCACATATCAACTTTGGAATTTTGTGGTACAACTTATGAAGAGCGTATTTTCCTTTTTATTATGATTTCTACACACTCTATCACAAGTACCATTAATGGATTTTAACCCAACATTCTTTTTAACCCAAGTGAATCCTCCATATCCCTCTGAAGGTAAAAATATTACATAATGGGGGCTTACCCAACCAGTTTAGAGTGAGTAGATAATTTCATTCTTAAATTAGTATTTGAATTTAATTCGAGTATTTGATATAATAAGAATGTTTTGATGTGGTTTTTGAACACAACCATAGAACAGTCTTTTGATTGAACACCTTCTAGGTTGTTATCTATAACCCCAATATCTCCCTCGATTGGAAGTCCCTTGCATAATTGCTTGAACGAAGATCCTCTGTAGCTTTATATTCATCTCCTTTTTTGGTATCTATAATTTTCTGATCACTATCTTATTTATTAATTGTATGCATAAGTAAGGTAAATACCCACATTTAGGTGATGGATAACAACTTCAGTTGTAAGGGTGTAATGCCCTATATTTTGAAAATATTTCATATTGATTATTTAATATTAATTGATTTTTCTTATGGGCATGGTAGTTTTCTGATTTATTGTGATATTGGTTGCATGTTATTATTTACACTTATAAATTAATTATTTTGTATTATGAGTGTGTATCATTAGATAAAGGTCTAAGGGTTAGAGAAGTCTCAAGTAATGTTTTTAATATGTTGGATTGGATCCCAGGGTTGTTTGACTCTTTGGGCTAAGTTTTAGGAGAATGCGATTAGTGTTTTGGGATTATTTTAGGGATTTAAGTAAGGCCCACAGGAGACTTGTCCAGATTAAAGGATTTAAATAGGTCTTTAACTCTCATAATTAATGCAATAGAGAAATAAACCCTAGTTACAAAGGAGACGATTGGGGAGATACATACTCAACTAAAAACCAATCGTGATTTCAAGAAACAAATACACAGCTTTTCTTGCTTATTAACTATAATTTGTTTTTTATTTGATGCTAGTTATGATCTAAAGGCATCATATGTTAGTGCTAAATCATAACGTAGTTAATGAAGAACTACTTTTACCCATTGATTAATGTTTAGATCTGTTAATTCATAGAAGGTATATAATGATTTTATCATAGAGATTCCCAAATTAAGTAATATGACATGAATTCATTGATTTAATATTTAACATAGAGAATTATGATGACCCATGTGAAAGACATAACTATATTGAAGAATTAACATTATTAATGTTAGATTTACTCTTTGTAATGAACATTTAATGTTAAAACATGATTAAAAATCACTTATAACCCATGTTAGGATGTTTTGGGGAGTTGACTAAAGGTTAGGAAGACCTCTTATGATGATCAAGGGTGAAGAAAATCGAAGAAATTGAATTTTGGGCGAAAATTTATAAAACACCATCGTTTAGATTTTTCGCATTGATCGTAGTCTCAACCCTAATCAATCCGATTTTAGTTATAATATTTCGCCTTTTAAAGAGATCCGGGTCGATTTGGGTCATGCTACGAAACCAAATGACTTTTGTATTAATGGGTTTAAGGGATTTTTTTTATATGGATAATTTATAGTGTCTTACAGAGGACTATTAGGATCTCCATAAAATACAATACAAATATTTTTATAGGTGAATATAATATCAATATTAATATGAAAATTGGGGGACAATTAGGGGGAGTAATATCCCGATCTAGAAAATTATAATTTTATACCGTAGTCATATACATGTATTAGAGGTTGTATGCTCTGTGTGATAAGCGTTGACATACCGGGGTGTGTGAGTAACATATTAGTGGGAATTTATGGGATTATTTTTTGAACATGGTACTATGCCTAAGCTAATAATATAGGTTGCATATAGGTCTATATCCCGGTCCTACATTTTGTGGGTTGATAGTCTTGCGAGAAGAAACATATGAGGCTTTCCCTATCATTTAATACTGTCATGTGGTTACCTGATAATATGTCGGCATTGTGATTTCTCAATTTATGTGTGTGTTTGACATACATTAGGAGTGGGACCTCCTATGTATTAACCCGATAGAGGCATGAGAGGTCCCCAAAGGATTGTGCCTTCATCTTATGCCTATATATTTGTAGCTATCCAGTTAGGGAGTCATTCACACAAGGATTTGAATTGTGCTATTATGGTTACACTAATATGCTTGCTTTATGGAATACGATGCAGTATATGGGTAATACATATACATATGATGCTTAGTATAGAGTTACAGATTGAGATATTATATTGTAGTTCTAGTTAGAGATGATTCAGATTACTTGTTAGTCAGTGGGATTGGGTGTGTGCATTGTAGCTCTATCTAGTATATATTGACATTTAATTAGGATATATCTTACTTAGAGGAGAGGTGTTTTAGGAACGAGTATATGTGGGGACAACATATGACATAAATGAGTTTCATTTGATATTTTTCAAGTAAAGTAAGATAATTCTTACAAATATGGGGTCTGACCCACATGTTTTCTTATAAATATTTTCAATTATTTCAAAGTCGGAGCAACAGGATTGGGCGGCATATTTCCAGCATTGCGATCATTCCTGGTTCGTTTCCTGATATGTAGGAGTTCATATATTCTAGTATTTCATTTCAATTCATTATTTCGAGAATCTATTATAGGAGTAATTTATTTCAATTGGTTTTGATTGCTTAAGATATAATTACAGTTTATTTTTTCAGATATTTTAAGCTTATATTCGTTATCTCATTTTCTTAGCATGATTTTATTTTCTATTATGAATTGATTTAGTTTTATTGTCTATTGTTGATTCTTAAAACGAAATAAATTATTGGACATCCTCGATTCTCGGTATATAGGGTTGACCACCTTATATGTAGAAAATATGGAATGTTACAAAGGGTATATGTCGTAATCATGACTATGAGCACTCTTTCTAGAATTTTGGAAAACACCGTTGGGTATATATTCTACGATATTGTTATCATCCAATAATTATTCTTCCAACTAAGAGACCAGAGTGGCGGGATCATTAAGCTTTGCTTCGTGTTCAATAGAGGGAGTGGGGTGGAACGACGATTGTGTCAACTCCTTTGGATGGGTATGCATTAGATGTTACTTGAGGTTCGTAACTTTATTTATTAACCATGTAAATAATACTATTTGAAAAGAGATCCACGTAAACATTATCCATGACTCAATGTTGGCCTTGAATCATAAGACAATTTTAAAACCCTCATGGGGTATTTTCTCGCATACCATTGATCTTTCATCCATAACCTCAAAAAATTCTCCTCACAGTTGAATCTAATGAGTATGTGTCTTAAGTCTAACAAATCCAATTTGAAATTGACTTTCATTCCGAAAGATAAGAAGAAGTTCTTAATATCAAGCATAAATGATCGGCCATAGGGCCCAAACAAGGGCGTGAACAAAAGGATCCGCTAATGTAAAGATATGTTTGGCGGGAGATTCATAAAAAGTTCCCTTTGGATGAGAATGGTTCTTTAATTGCTAGGCAAATTGATAAAGGTCCTGCAAGGACTAAAGTGGAGGTTTTTGCCATTGTCAATTGGGGAGGGTGGTACCCCCTTTGAGGTAGTTGAGGCTGCCATTTAATTTCAATTAGGGTTTATAGCCTTGCGCTATTGCACAATTGTTGGTTTTGCTCATATTTTTGTCTTAATTGGTTCTCATGAACTATTTTAATTTTAAGTACAATAATATAATATAGCAGAATTTGGATATACCTACCAACTCTTTCATTTCAGTGCATTCATAATTTCTATATTAATTGACAAAATGTTTTAAAACTAAAATACACCCTTGAAAAAACTTCCCCTCACTCTTCTTTTGCTTTGAAGATAGTCGTGTATAATTTGTAAACACTTATTATTTTAAATGGTGCATTTTTTTCCGCAAGTTCTACTTTTAATATACTCACCTCATTTGTTGGGAAATTAATACCTCACATTTTTTTAGTATTAAATTGAAGTTATATTGATTTAATTGAAATTGTGGGAATTATTATGCGAATGAAATAATAATTATATTTAATTTGGCGTAATGGTTAAATGAGTATGTTTAATTATATTGGAGTATTTAATTTAAATATAATATTTCGTAAAGGTGATACAAGTGTTATAATTTTTATGGTATGACGGTATATTGCGAATAATGAAGATAGTTGCGAATAAATTGATGACTTGCTGATTTACTTAAGTCATATTATGGATATACGTATATGGTAATGATGGAACATACAAATAAATGTATAATGTGTTTATAATCTTTTATATATGATTAGATTACTTAAATACGGATTTTAAGTGTTTAAAATGGACCTATGGGTTGGGTAAGACCTTGGGTAGAGTTTCGAGCCAAACCAAATACGGTTAGGAACCTTTTTAGGGGCCTTAAATCTGACCCTATAAAGCCCTACGAATTTAGGTTAAACTAAAATGCTATTTAAATGATTAAAATCAGCCGTAGGGGTTTTTGACCCCCCATATCCACCCCCACACACTTTTGGAAGCTACGCCTCTTGGGAGAGAAGAGAGAAGCCACCTAAGAGGAAAAAAATAGAGTCTCCCCTACTATTTTCAAGCAAATATTCTCGTGCCATTCTTATTCAAAATGTTTTATTCTTGTATTAATATTGAATACATGTTTAGAGTAGGATTTAAATCTTGATGTAATGTAACCATGTCTAGGGTTCTTGAGTTTTGATAGAACTTTGATGATATTCGCGTATTATAATCTTAGATTCGTGTTTATACCATGCACAAATTTAAATGTAGATTATTTAATTATGAAATCCACTATAGAGCTCATGTGCAAGACACTTTTACAATCTGGAATTAGGTTCTTGAAATTGAAGATGAGATGAGACTTGTATACTCTAATGTTCTTGAAAACCTTTAATTTAATTATTGATGTTTGAGAATGATTTAGATGAGAAATATTGTTTAGAATGTTTCCATCAAATGTTAGACCTCATTACCATATCATAAATTAGTTTGTTGAATCAGTAGAACAAAGTTTTACGCATTTATAATTGATTGGAAAAATCTCGACTTAGGAAAAACTATCAAAATCTGGGCAGGGTCAATCCCATTGGAAGCTCGTTCGAATGAGATACATTTTTTGTTCAAATGAGATGTGGATCAGGTCAAGAAATTATAGATCTTTTCATTATGATCGCGTGGGCGCCGACCTCATATTTTTTTAATTTTTTAATTAGTTATGATTTTTCTACGAAAGGGTGTGTGAGGTCGTTTTCGTTCAAGTGAGGGATAGAGACTTATTCCAAGATATTAATGATATTCTTATGAACTGAAATACCGAGTCTAACTGGGATAGGTACATAAATAGCCTTCCATGCATAGTATCTTAGAGTATAATTTAACTACTTAATCAAAATAATTCGTTGTAGGTTCCTGAATCGAAGTAAAGAATATGACGCGTTATAAGACTTAGAGAATCCCTAAGTGAGTAGATACCTTTCGGTAGGGCCAACGATGATAAGACTAAAAAAGATACGCGGATAATAACATGATTAAGACGGTTTAAGTTAAATAAAGAAGTAATTATTAGAGATAATTTTAATACTTGAGAGTATCATTGATGGTTAGCTCCCTAAATTTGTTATCATATAAAAAATTAAGAAGAAATGTATCCTAAACCTACTGGGCTAAGTCATAATGGTTTGTATTGGGTGCGATTGTAGTTAGGGTGTAACTACCTATACATATTGGTTGACTCCATATATATGTACATATAGCCTTAATGTAAAGGAAAAATAAAGTGAATATTTATTAATAATCTAGAAGTACTAAATTCTAATCTAAGAGGGCAACATGATGAAATCATTAATTGTATTGGTAAGGGTAGTTTGGGTTAACCACACACACACACACACACACACACATATATATATATTGAGAGAGAGAGAGAGAGAGAGAGAGAGAGAAATAAATAAATAAATGATTAAGTAAATTTGATTATTAAGCCTAGGAGGCAATCTATGGGACTTAATATGCAATTGGGGAGTAGTCATATGATAGCGACTTAAGATGGGTTTTGTAATAATCGATTAGAATGTTATGGTTAAGCCGAGAAGGCTATATTTATATGGATGGAGATTCCTTGGGTAAAAGTAGTTATAGAGTAACTGCTTATACATACCTGGGTTCGTGGACCTATTGATTGGGGTGCGAGAGTTCCGGACCGGTGCACACATCGGCACAGGTCAGATAGACGTAGTTTTAGGTCATATTGTATGTATTACATAGTAGTGCCATTTACGAGAGGTAGGTGTAGATGTTGGGATCTTTTGTTACCGCTGGGTATGGGCCGTGAACTGGTGTACTGCGTAGGTACCGCCCCACTTGCTTGTGTTTTTTGTTACCCATTTTGGGATGAGGGACTCCTCCGGGTATTTACAGATAGAGCACGTACAGGATGCCAAAGATAGATGTCTTCATGTGGCATACATGTATATGTGGACATATGTATTTATCTCTATACACATTTTGGTGTTCCTTTTATGAGAATGCGTTCTCAAAGTCTGTAGATGTAGACAATACTAAATGATAGCAAAGTCAGATTCACATATCAATGTGGATAATTAGTAACAAAAATAAGTTCTAATGGTCTAATGCAGTAGACAATTATTAATGAGAAGAATAATTGGGCAGTTTAAAATTATAGACGGTAATTAAAGAGAATGAAACTTATAGTCCAATGGTGTAGACGATAATTGGTGTGAATTAAAAATTAAATAGTTTGATGAGATAGACTCTTATTGAGGAACACGATATGATGTAAAAATGTGTACTGAGTTTATATGGAATTTAGTGGGCAGCATTATTGAAGTTAATTCGGGGACTGGGGTGTTAGGTGTAAACACTAACTTTTAGTTGACGCATAGCTAGACGAATTGATCATTACATGTCAGATTAGATAATGAAATTCATAATAGGTATTTGTTTGAGTATACAAATATGACTAATTCTAGAAAAAAAATGTGAGATACTTAATACCTGTGAGAATCAATGGAGAGATGTAAAGTATGAGTTAATTACATTTTGCATATTTATTGCTAACGAATCCTTGCAACTTTAGGGCTCTGGCCCAAAATTATAAATATCCCCCCCCCCCCCCCAAGGTTTCTCATGAATAGGGATAACAGGCCTGTCTATGGATGAGACTTTCAGTTGCATTGGACGTAGAGGATTCCATTCCATTGATTCTAGAATAGGTTGTACTTATTTTATTCGGTCATTTTATTTCATATCTATATTTGTATGGACATAAGCCCAATGGTGTATTTATATCAGTTTAAACCTATCATTACTTCATGGGAATTTATGATCATTTAGTTTTGCATTCATTTATTAAATCAGTTTAGTTCAGACGTTTTTATTAATTGTGAAATTTGATAAAGAATAAAAGAAAATTCAATTTTACTTCACGGTTGAGAATGGTATAAATTGTTCATAAGCCACACCTTTGGCGTATCATGGTTGGCCATCCTTTACATGAGAAAATGGGGGTTATTACAATTAGTATTAGAGAATGAATTTAGTGTCCTTAGGATCTATGTTTGAGCTCTCTGTGTTCTGTGTTGCGTTCTTTGATGTAGAGCCCTATGGTTAGGAATAATTATATTCTTTGCGATTCCTTACTACCCATTCAGTTAAAGGGTTAATTTTCGAAAGATAGCCACAGAGACCTTCGTGAGGATCACCCGCCATAGTTGTGGGAAGTTCAGGCAATTTGGTACATAGTAAGAGAAGGGAAGACATTTAGAGAAATTCAGGATGTGAAAATGTACGCTAGCGCACAAGCATAGGTTAGTTCGTTTAGACTACTAAGAGAGGTGTTATGGTAGTAGAGGTCCACCACCATGCTGGAAAAGAGGACTAATTAATTAATGATTAGTTTCATGTAAAGTCCGAAGGGAAGTTTTCCAACACATTTATTTCTTCAAATCAGAAGTGAAGAACAAGGCGTAGAAGAGATTTAACTTTTCTAATGTCGTGCCGATATAGCAAGGTAGGCAGTAGTATTTATTAAGGGACCCGACAACTTGAAGGGTTTCAAATGGGGTAGTCTATGTATAGGAAATAAGAGTTTCAATGGTCGGAGCAAGTAAAGCCGACAAGGCCAAGATCCACCGACAGATGGGCATCGGGTTACATATGAATTTATTTGCAGAAAAAGGGACTAGTGATAGTATCGGTGGTAAAGGATGTGTTTTTCCTACCTTGGATTATATAGGATATGTTTTGTTTGATATTGGGACTTAGTGTTCACTTGTCTTTGGTTAGTACATTGGAAAAGATAAACTTCGTATTTGAAATAGTGTTTTACATTGGTTCGTCGTGGGTGAGAAGGGGCATTGTTACATTGGTGTGTAGATGTGTCGAAATGTATAATGGAAGGCTTATGTTTATTTTAGGCATACTTATTAGCTATGCCGAACTCTGATGTTTTTCCTGGTAATGGATTGATAGTTACTTGAAGGGATATGTTGATTTTATCTGGACTGTTATGAGTTATGGTCATATCTAAAAGACAAGATTGGTTAGAAATTAGTGTTCATCGTAGTCGTGAAGGTTATTGTGAGTAACTATTAAGAGTGAACCCAGTTTTGTTACGATGAATTTGTATGGGAACTTAGGTCGTGAAAGGACCTTTAAAAATTTGTTTATGCTTAGGGAAGCAACAGGTGGGTGTAATTTAGAAATTTAAATAACTCAAAGAGATAGATGTGTGTGAATAAACACAAAATTAATGGGGTAAATCGGGTTACACTCAGGTTGGAGCAAGGTTCTTTTATGTGGGGAAAGAGTTTGCGGGATAACATAATAGTATGATTTGGGAAAGTATTTCCTTAGTGATTATAGGCAACAAAGTAAAAGTAAGGCTAGTGATAGCTTCGATTATTGAGATTGTATATGATCATGTTTATTGTTTGTACAATGGCATTGTTATTGAAGTGGTGATGATAAACTTGGTTAGAATGGGTATGCCTTTGGAGACTTAGAAATGACTAAGTGCCCTATAGATTAAATAAGAACAGAGAATTTCCTACCTAGGTCGTGGTGATTAACGTGTTGGGCATGGTAGGGTCAGTTGGCTCTAAGGGTGTTTGGTGTAACTCTTGTGAAGGATGAGTGTTTTTTTTTTGGAAATTGGCAAGTTTTAAAATTTTATTGTCAACATATTGGTTTATGTTTGGTTTTAGGCTAAATGGGCCTTGGTGACTGACAAAACTATGAAGTAGTGTTTCCTTAGGAGTGATGAGACTTTTATTCGCAATGGACACAAATTGGAATTTGGATGATTACCGTAAAGCATCTATTTTTTTTCCTTTCAATCTTGGACCGATGGATCTCAATAACTGACTAAACCGTGTAGTAGTGTATCGGGAGGGTTCCTTGTTTGGATTTTGCTTGCGGGACGTCTCACGCACGAAATTGGAAAAAGTTAGAAGTGGAGAGAAGTTTGATACTAAGATGGTTATTTTTTTCATGTACATATGTGGGGGTATACTTGATGTATGTATATGCTTGGAGTGAATGGTACAGATTGGATGTATATGTGTCATTCATATTTGTTAATGGTACGTGTGTGTACATATAATATGGAATATATGGATGCCCCAATAATGTTATGAGAGGTGGGGATGAGCCTTTCATTTATCTCATGGGATATGAGTATGGATTAATTGGGTATAAAGTTAAGATAATGGTATGGATTGAAATGTGACTTCATGTCGTGGTGAATTCTGAGGACGAAATTTCTTTATTAGGGGGGCGATAATGTAATATCCCACATTTGTTTCAGTATTAAATTGAAGTTATACTAATTTAATTGAAATTGTGGGGATTATTCTTCGAATGAAATAAGGGTAATTATCTTTAATTTGGAGTAATGGTTAAATGAGTATGTTTAATTATATTGGAGTATTTAATTTAAATATAATATTTCATAAAGGTGATCCAAGTATTATTATTTTTATGGTATGACGGTATGTTGTGCATAATGAAGATAGTCGCGAATAAATTGATGACTCGTTGATTTACTTAAGTTGTATTGAGGATATACGTATATGATAATGATGGAACATACAAATAAATGTATAAAGTGTTTATAGACTTTTATATATGATTAGATGACTTAAATACGCATTTTAAGTGTTTAAAATGGACCTATGGGTAGGGTAGGACCTTGGTTAGAGTTTTGAGCCAAACCAGGTACGGTTAGGAACCTTTTCAGGGGCCTTAAATCTGACCCTATAAAGCCCTACGAATTTAGGTTAAACTAACATGCTATTTAAATGATTAAAATTAGCCGTAGGGTTTTTTGACCCCCCCCCCCCCCCCCCCCATATCCACCCCCACACACTTTTGGAAGCTACACCTCTTGGGAGAGAAGAGAGAAGCCACCTAGGAGGAAAAAAATAGAGGCTCCCCTACTATTTTCAAGCAAATATATCCGTGCCATTCTTATTCAAAATGTTTTATTCTTGTATTAATATTGAATACATGTTTTGAATAGGATTTAAATCTTAATGTAATGTAACCATGTCTAGGGTTCTTGAGTTTTGATAGAACTTTGATGATATTCGCGTATTATAATCTTAGATTCGTGTTTATACCATGCAAAAATTTAAATGTAGATTTTTTAATTATGAAATCCACAATAGAGCTCATGTGCAGGACTCTTTTACAATCTGGAATATGTTCTTGAAATTGAAGATGAGATGAGACTTGTATACTCTAATGTTCTTGAAAACCTTTAATTTAATTGTTGATGTTTGAGAATGATTTAGATGAGAAATCTTGTTTAGAACGTTTCCATTAAATGTTAGACCTCATTACCATATCATAAATTAGTTTGTTGAATCGGTAGAACAAAGTTTGATGCATTTAGAGTTCATTGGAAAAATCCGGACTTAGGAAAAACTGTCAAAATCTGGGCAGGGTCAATCCCATTGGAAGCTCGTTCGAACGAGGTACGTTTTTTTTTCAAACGACATGTGGATCTGGTCATGAAATTATATATCTTTTCATTACGATCGCGTGGGCGCCGACCTCATATTTTTCAGATTTTTTAATTAGTTATGATTTTTCTACGAAAGGGTGTGCGAGGCCTTTTTCATTCAAGTGATAGATAGAGACTTCTTCCAAGATATTAATGATATTCTTATGAACTAAAATACTGAGTCTAACCGGGATAGGTACATAAATAGCCTTCCATGCGTAGTATCTTAGAGTATAATTTAACTACTTAATCAAAATAATTCGTTGTAGGTTTCTGAATCGAAGTAAAGAATATGATGCATTATAAGACTTAGAGCATACCTAAGGGAGTAGATGCCTTTCGGTAGGGCCATAGATGATAAGACTAAAAAAGATACGATAATAATAATATGATTAAGACGGTTTAAGCTTAAATAAAAGAAGTAATTATTAGAGATAATTTTAATACTTGAGACTATTATTGATGGTTAGCTCCCTAAATTTGTTATCATATAAAAAAATTAAGAAGAAATGAATACTAAGACTACTAGGCTAAATTATAATGGTTCGTATTCGGTGCAATTGTAGTTAGGGTGTAACTACCTATACCTATTGGTTGACTCCATATATATGTACATATAAACTTAGTGTAAAGGAAACATAATGTGAATAATTATTAATAATCTAGAAGTATTAAATTCTAATCTAAGAGGGCAACATCATGAAATCATTAATTGTATTGATAAGGGTAGTTTGGGTTAACCACACACACACACACACACACATATATATATATATATATATATATATATACAGAGAGAGAGAGAGAGAGAGAGAGAGAAATAAATGATTAAGTAAATTTGAGTATTAAGCCTAGGAGGCAATCTATGGGACTTAATATGCAATTAGGGAGTAGTCATATGATAGCGACTTAAAATGGGTTATGTAATAACCGATTAGAATGTTATGGTTAAGCCGAGAAGGCTATATTTATACGGATGGAGATTCCTTAGGTAAAAGTAGTTATAGAGTAAATGTTTATACATACCTGGTTTCGTTGACCTATTGATTGGGGTGCGAGCGTTCGAGACCGGTGCACACGTCGTCACAGGTCGGATAGATGTAGTTTTAGGTCATATTGTTGGTATTACATAGTAGTGCCATTTACGAGAGGTAGGTGTAGATGTTGGTATCTTTTGTCACCGCTGCGTATGGGCCGTGAACTGGTGTACTGCGTAGGTACCGCCCCACTTGCTTGTGTTTTTTTGTTACCCATTTTGGGATGAGGGACACCTCCAGGTATTTACAGATAGAGCACGTATAGGATGCCAAAGATAGATGTCTTCATGTGGCGTACATCTATATGTGGACATATGTATTTATCTATATACACATTATGGTGATCCTTTTATGAGAATGTGTTCTCAAAGTCTATAGATGTAGACAATACTTAATGATAACAAAGTCAGATTCACATATCAATGTGGATAATTAGTAACGAAAATAAGTTCTAATGGTCTAATGCGGTAGAAAATTATTAATGAGAAGAATAACAGGGCAGTTTAAAAGTATAGACAGTAATTAAAGAGAATGAAACTTATAGTCTAATGGTGTAGACGATAATTGGTGTGAATTAAATTAAATAGTCTGATCAGATAGACTATGACTGAGGAACACGATATGATATAAAAATGTGTACTGAGTTTATATGGAATTTTGTGGGTAGCATTATTGAAGTTAATCCGGGGACTGGGGTATTAGGTGTAAACACTCACTTATAGTTGACGCATAGCTAGATGAATTGATCATTACATCTCAGATTAGACAATGAAATTCATAATAGTATTTGTTTGAGTATACTAATATGACTACTTCTAGAAAAAATTTGAGATACTTGATACGTGTGAGCATCAATGGAGAGACGTGAAGTATGAGTTAGTTACATTTTGCATTTTTATTGCCAAAGAATCCTTGCAACTTTAGAGATCTGGCCCAAAATTATAAATATCCCCCCCCCCCCCCCTCAAGGTTTCTCATGAATAGGGATAGCAGGACTGTCGATGGATCAACCTTTCAGTTGCATTAGCTTAGCGGATTCCATTCCATTGATTCTAGAATAGGTTGTACTTATTTTATTCGGTCATTTTATTTCATATCTATATTTGTATGGGTATAAGCCCAATGGTGTATTTTTATCACTTTAAACTTATCTTTACTTCATAGGCATTTATGATCATTTAGTTTTGCATTCATATATTAAATTAGTTTTGTTCAGATGTTTTTATTAATTGTGAAATTTGATAAAGAATAAAAACATCTTCAATTTTGCTTCAGTGCTGAGAATGGTATAAATTGTTCATAAGCCACACCTTCGGCGTATCATGGCTGGCCAACCTTTACATGAGAAAATGGGGGTTATTACAATTGGTATTAGAGCACGGTTCTAGTGTCCTTAGAATCTGTGTTTGAGCTCGTTGTGTTTTGTGTTGCGTTCTTTGATGTAGAGCCCTATGATTAGGAATCATAATATTCTTTACGATTCCTTACTACCCATTCGGTCAAAGGGTCGATTTTTGAAAGAGGCCCACAGAGACGTTCATGAGGGTCACCCGCCATAGTTGTGGGAATTTTAGGCAATTTGGTATATAGTAAGAGGAGGGAAGACATTTAAAGAAATTGAGGATGTGAAATTGTACGCTAGTGCACAAGCATAGGTTAGTTCGTTTAGACTAGTAAGAGAGGGGTTATGGTAGTAGAGGTCCATCACCATGCTGGAAGAGCGGACTAATTAATTAAATGATTAGTTTCGTGTGAAGTCCCAAGGGAAGTTTTCCCACACATTTATTTCATCAAATCAAAAATGAAGAACAAGGCGTAGAAGAGATTTAACTTTTCTAATGTCATGTTGGTATAGCAAGATAGGCGATAGTATTTTTTAAGGGACCCGATAGCTTGAAGGGTTTCAAATGGGGTAGTCTATGTATAGGAAATAAGAGTTTCAATGGTCGGAATAAGTAAATCCGGCAAGGACGAGATCTAGGGACAGATGGGCATCGGGTTACATATGAATTTATTTGCAAAGAAAAGGACTAGTGATAGTATCGGTGGTAAAGGACGTATTTTTTCCTACCTTGGATTATATAGGATATGTTTTGTTTGATATTGGGACTTAGTGTTCACTTGTCTTTGGTTAGTACATTGGAAAAGATGAACTTCGTATTTGGAACAGTGTTTTACATTGGTTCGCCGAGGGTGAGAAGGGGCAATTGTTACATTGGTGTGTAGATGTATCAAAATGTATAATGGAAGGCTTATGTTTATTTTAGGCATATTTATTAGCTATGTTGAAGTCTGATGTTTTTCCTGGTAATGGATTGATAGTTACTTGAAGGGATATGTATATTTTATCGGGACTGTTATGAGTTATGGTTATATCTAAAAGACAAGATTGGTTAGAAATTAGTGTTCACCGTAGTCGTGAAGGTTATTGTGAGTAACTATTAAGAGTGAGCCCAGTTTTGATATGATGAATTTCTATGGGAACTTAGGTCGTGAAAGGACCTTTAAAAATTTGTTTATGATTAGGGAAGCAACAGGTGGGTGTAATTTAGAAATTTAAATAACTCAAAGAGATAGATGTGTGTGAATAAACACAAAATTAATGGGGTAAATCGGGTTACACTCAGGTTGGAGCAAGGTTCTTTTATGTGGGGAAAGAGTTTGCGGGATAACATAGTAGTATGATTTGGGAAAGTATTGCCTTAGTGAGTATAGGCAACAAAGTAAAAGTAAGGCTAGTGATAGCTTCGATTATTGAGATTGTATATGATCATGTTTATTGTTTGTACAATGACATTGTTATTGAAGTGGTGATGGTAAATCTGGTTAGAATGGGTATGACTTTGGAGACTTAGAAATGGCTAAGTGCCCTATAGATTAAATAAGAACAGAGAATTTCCTACCTAGGTCGTGGTGATTAACGTGTTGGGCATGGTAGGGTCAGTTGGCTCTAAGGGAGTTTGGTGTAACTCTTGTGAAGGATGAGTGTTTTTTTGCGAAATTGGCAAGTTTTAGAATTTTATGGTCAACATATTTGTTTATGTTTGGTTTTAGGCTAAATGGGTCTTGGTAACCGACAAAACTATGAAGTAGTGTTTCCTTAGGAATGATTAGACTTCGGTTAGCAATGGACACAAATTGGAATTTAGATGATTATCGTAAAGCATCTATTTTTGTTTTCCCTTTTAGTCTTGGACCGATGGATCTCAATAACTGACTAAACCGTGTAGTAGTGTATCGGGAGGGTTCCTTGTTTGGATTTCTCTTGCGAGACGTCTCATGCACGAAATTGGAAAAAGTTAGAAGTGGAGAGAAGTTTGATACTAAGATGGTTATTTTTTTCATGTACATATGTGGGGGTATAATTGATGTATATATATGCTTGGAGTGAATGGTACAGATTGGATGTATATGTGTCATTCATATTTGTTAATGGTATGTGTGTGTACATGTAATAAGGAATATATGGATGCCCTAATAATGTTATGAGAGGTGGGGATGGGCCTTTCATTTATCTCATGGGATATGAGTATTGATTAATTGGGTATAAAGTTAAGATAACGGTATGGATTGAAATGTGACTTCAATGTCGTGGTAAATTTTGAGGACGAAATTCCGTTATTAGGGGGCGATAATGTAATATCCTGCATTTGTTTTAGTATTAAATTGAAGTTATATTGATTTAATTGAAATTATGGGAATTATTATTCGAATGAAATAAGGGTAATTATATTTAATTTGGTGTAATGGTTAAATGAGTATGTTTATTATATTGGAGTATTTAATTTAAATATAATATTTCGTAAATGTGATACAAGTATTATGATTTTTATGGTATGACGGTATATTGTGAATAATGAAGATAATAGCGAATAAATTGATGACTAGTTGATTTAATTTAATCGTATTAAGGATATACGTATATGATAATTATGGAATATTCAAATAAAAATATAAAGAGTTTATAGACTTTTCAATATGATTAAATGACTTAAATACGCATTTTAAGTGCTTAAAAATGGACCTATGGGTTGGGTAGGACCTTGAAGAGAGTTTCGAGCCAAACAGGGTATTGTTAGGAACCTTTTTAGGGTCATTAAGCCTGGTCGTATAAAGACCTTAAAGGATTAAAATCAACACACACTTTTGGAGGCTACACATCTTGGGAGAGAAGAGAGAAGCCACCCAGGAGGAAGAAAAGAGAGGCTCCCCTACTATTTTTAGGCAAGGATTCTCCTGACATTCTTATTCAAAATGTTATATTCTTATATTAATATTCAATCCATGTTTAGAATATGATTTAAATATTGATGTAATGTAACAATATCTAAGGTTCTTGAGTTTTGAGAGAATTTTGATGATATTCACGTATTATAATCTCCGATTCATGTTTCTTCTATGTAAAAATCTAAATGTAGATTGTTTAATTTCAAAATCCATTGTAGAACTCATGTGTAGGACTCTTTCATATCCTGAAATTATGTTCTCGACGTTGAAGATGAGATGAGACTTGTATACTCTTGGTTCTTAATTTTTTTTATTTAATTGTTGATGTTTGAGGATGATTTAGATGAGAAATCTTGCTTAGAATGTTTCCATCGCATGTTAGACCTCATTACCATATCATAAATTATGTGCTGAATCAGTAGAACAAAGTTTGATGGATTTAGAATTGATTGGAAAAATCCCGACTTAGGAAAAACTGTCAAAAATCTAGGCAGGGTCAATCCCATTAGAAGATCGTTCGAACGAGTAGTTCGAACAAGATACGTTTCTCGTTGAAATGAGGTTGGTCTCATTCGAAGGACCTGTGGTTGAGGTCATGAAATTGTAGATCTTTCGTGGGGATCGCATGGGCGTCGACCTCATATTTTTCTGATTTTTTAAAATTTATTATGATTTTTTTACGAATGGGTGTGCAAGACCGTTTTCGTTCAAGTGAGGGATAAAGACTTATTCCAAAGATTAATATAATTCTTATGAACTTAAATACTCAGTCGAACCGTGATGGATACGTAAATATCCTTCCATGCGTAGTGTCTTAAAGTATAAGTTAACTACTTATCAAAATAATTCGTTGCAGGTTCCTAAATCAAAGTAAAGAATATGACGCGTTACAAGACTGAGAACAGACCTAAGTGAGTAGATACCTTTCGATAGGGGCAACGATGATAAGATCCAAAAAGATACGATAATAATATTATTATTAAGACGGTTTAAGCTTAAATAAAAGAAGTATTGATTAGAGATAAGTTTATTACTTGATAGTATGATTTACGTTTAGCTCCCTGAATTTGTTATCATATAAAAAAACTACGAAGAAATGTATCCTACGCCTAGTGGGCTAAGTCATGATGGTTTGTATTAGGTGCGATTGTATTTAAAATGTAACTACCTATACCTATTGATTGACTCCTTATATATATATATGTATATATACACCATATTGTAAAGGAAACAAGAAGTGAATAATTATTAATAATCTAGAAGGATTAAATTCTAAGCTAATAGGGCAACATACTAAAATCATTAATTGTATTGGTAAGGGTAATTTGGGATAACTATATATATATATATAATTGATTAAGTAAATTTTATTATTAAGCCTAAGAGGCAATCTCGGGGTAATTGGGGAGTCGTCATAGGATAGCGACTTAATATGGATTAGGTAATAACTGATTAGAATGTTATGGTTAAGCCGGGATGGTTATATTTGTATAGATGGAAATTCCTTGTGTAAAAGTAGTTATATAGTAACTGCTTATACATATTGGATAATAGTATGTATTATATCATTTTGTGTGGACACACCTGGGTTCATGAACCGTCCTATCAGTTGCGGTACGCACGTTTGGGACTGGAGCACACGTCAACACAGGTGGGCTAGGCATAGGGTTAGGTCATATTATAGTTACTACATAGCAGTGCCACTTACGAGAGCTATGTATAGATGATGGGATCCTTTGGCACCGTTGGGTATGGGTCGTGTACTGATGTACTGCATAGGTACCTCCCTACTTTCTTAGGTTTTGTTGTTACCCATTTTGGGATGAGGGAATCCTCCAGGTATTACCGATAGATCACAAATAGGACGCCGAAGATTGATGTCTTCATGTGTCATACATATATATGTGGACATATGTATTTATCTATATACACATTGTGGTGTGCCTTGTATGAGAACGCATTCTCATATTTTATAGATGTAGACAATACTTAATGATAACAAAGTTGGATTCACATAGCGATGTGGATAATTAGTAACGAAAATAAGATCTAATGGTCTAATGCGGTAGAAATTTATTAATGAGAATAATAATTGGGCAGTCCAAAAGTGTAGACGGTAATTAAAAACAATGAAACTTATAGTCTAATGGTATAGACGATAATTGGTGTGAATTAAAAATAAAATAATTTGACAAGATAGATTTAGGTTGAGGAATATGATATGACGTAAAAACAAGTACTGAGTTTATATTGAATTTAATGGGTAGCGTTATTGAAGTTAATCCGGGGATTGGGGTGTTAGGTGTAAACACTCACTTTTAGTTGACGCATAGTTAGATAGCTTTATCATTACAAGTTAGATTGAACAATGGAATTCGTATTTTGTATTTGTTTGAGGATACGAGTAGGACTGCTTCTAGTTGAGAGATGAGGTTCTTGATACGTGTGTGCATCGATGGAGAGACGCGAAGTATGGGTTAGTTACATTTTGCATATTTATTAGTGAAGAATCCTTGCAACTTTAGAGCTTTGACCTAAAATAATAAATATCCCCCTTAAAGGTTTCTCATGAACAGGGACAATATGATTGGTGATGGATCAGACTTGCAGTTGCATTGGATGTAGCATATTCCATTCCATTAATTCTAGTATAGGTCGTACTTATTCAGTTGGTCATTTTATTTCATATCGCGATATGTATGGGCATAAGCCCAATGGTGTATTTATATCAGTTTGTACTTATTTTTACTTTATGGGCATCGTATGATGATTCAGTTTTGCATTCATGTATTAAATCAGTTTTGTTCAAATGTATTTATTAATTGTGAATTTTGATATAGAATAAAAGAAACTTATATTTTGCTTCAATGCTGAGAATGGTATGAATTATTTATAAGCCCCATCTTCGGTGTATCGTATATGGCCAACCTTTATGTGAAAAAATGGGGGTTTTTACAGTTGGTATCATAGCATGGTTCTAGTGTCCTTAGGATCTGTGTTTGAGCTCGTGGCGTTCTGTGTTGCGTCCTATGATGTAGATCCTTATGATTAGGAATCATTGTATTCTTTGCGATTCGTTACTACCCATTCAGGGAAGGGGTAGTTTTGGAAAGAGAGCTATATCTTTGTGAGGGTCACCCGCTGTAGTTGCGGGAAGTTCAGACAATTTGGTACCTATTAAGTGAAAGGAAGACATTTAGAAAAATTGAGGATGTGAAAATATATGCTAGCGTATAAGCAATGGTTAGTTCGTTTAGACTAGAAGGAGCGACGTTGTGGTAGTAGACGTTCGTCACCATGCTGGAAGAGCGGGACCAATTAATTAATGATTAGTTTAGGGTGAAGTTCGAAGAAAAGTTTTCCCACACATTTTTTTTCTTCTAATTAGAAATAAAGAACAAGGCGGAGAAGAGATTTAACTTTTTCAATGTCGTGCCGGTATGGAAAGATAGGCGATAACATTTGTTAAGGGACCCGACAGCTTGAGGGGTTCCAAATGGGTAGTCTATTCATGGAAAATAAGAGTTTTAATGATCGAACGAAGTAGGGCCGACAAGGCCAAGACCCACCGCGAGATGGGTATCAGGTTACAAATGAATTTATTTCTAGAGAAAGGGACTAATGATAGCATCGATGGTAAAGAATGTGTTTTTCCCTACCTTGGATTATGTTGGATTTGTTTTGTTTGATATTGGTACTTAGTATTCACTTAGGTTTTGTTAGTACATTGGAGAAGATGGACTTCGAATTTGGGATAGTGTTTTACATTAGTTTACCGTGGGTGAGAAGGGGCATTGTTACGTTGGTATATAAATGTATATAAATGTATACTGCAAGGCTTGTGCTTATTTTAGGCCTATTTGTTAGTTATATCAAAGTGTGATGTTTTTACTGGGAATACATTGACAGTTACTTAAAAGGATAGGTTGATTTTATGGGGATTTCTATGAGTTGTGTTCATGTCTAAAAGATAAGATTGGTTAGAAATTGGTGTTCACCGTAGTCGTGAGGGTTATTGTGAGTAACTATTATGAGTGAGCCCAGTTTTGATACTATGGATTTTGATGGGAACTTAGGTTGTGCAAGGACCTTTAAAAATTTAGGTATGCTTAGGTAAGCAACATGTCGGTGTAATTTAGAAATTTGAATAACTCAAGGAGATGGATGCGTGTGAATAAACTTAAAATTAATAGAGTAAATCGGGTTACGCTCAGGTTGGAGCAAGGGTCTTTTATATGGGAAAGAGTTTGTGGGATAACATAATAGAATGATTTGGGAAAGTATTGCCTTAAAGAGTATAGGCGACAAAGTATAAGTAAGGCTAGTGATATCTTAGATTATTGAGATTGTATATGTTCATGTTTAACGTTTCCATAGTGACGTTGTTATTGAAGTGGTGATGGTAGACCTGATTAGAATGAGTATGCCTTTAGAGACTTAGAAATGACTAAGTACTTTATAGATTAAGTACTATGATTGAAGTGTTGGGCATGGTAAGGTCAGTTGACTCTAAAAGAGTTTGGTATAACTCTTGTGAAGGATAAGTGGTTTGTTTGAAAATTGGCAAATTTTGGAATTTTATGGTTAGCATATTGGTTCATGTTTGGTTTTAGTCCAAATGGGTCTTGGTGACCGACAAATCTATGTAGTAGTGTTTCCTTAGGTGTGATGAGACTTCGGTTGGCAATGGGCACAAATTGAAATTTACGTGATAATCGTAAACCGTCTATTTTTATTTTTCCTTTCAATCTTGGGCTTATGGATCTCAATAACTGACTAAGCCGTGCAGTATTGTATCGGGAGGGTTCATTGTTTGGATTTCTCTTGCGAGACGTCTCATACACAGAATTGGCAAAAGTCGAGAGTTTAGAGAAGTTGGATACTAAGATAGTTATTTTTTCATGTACATATGCGGAGGTACACTTGACGTATGGATATGCTTGGGGTGAATGGTACAGATTGGATGTATATGTGTCATTTATATTTGTTTATGGTACGTGTTTGTACATATAATGTGGAATATATGGATGCTCCAGTAGGGTTATGAGAGGCGGGGATAAGCCTTTCATTTATCTCATGGGATATGAGTATGGATTAATTGGGTATAAATTTAAGATAATGGTACGGATTAGAACGTGACTTCTCGCCTTAGTGAATTTTGAGGACAAAATTTTGTTATTAGGGGGAGAGAATGTAATGCCCCTTATTTTTTTTAATATTAAATTGAAGTTATATTGATTTAATTGTAAATGTGGGAATTATTATTCAGATGAAATGATGGTAATTATCTTTAATTTTGTGTAATCATTAAATGAGTATGTTTAATTATATTGGAGTATTTAATTTAAATATAATATTTTGTAAAGGTCATATAAGTGTTCACTTCAACAAATATTACATTTAACAACTATTTATTTGGCTATGAAGATGATTTCGTGACTAAATGATCACTTTTAGCAACGAAATTTAAATTGTGGTCATTAATTAAACATTGGTCAAGAATTTACAAATTTCGTTGACAAATTGTCAATAAAAATTAGGCTCCATTTTTTCCCGCCCAAGATATAAAACACAAATTTTTTGACAATGAAATAATTAACGTCAACCACGAAATATTTCATGGGTAATTGATTTAATATTTTGTTACAAAATATTTTGTAGCCAAAAGTTAAATTTTGGGGGTTAAACAGATAAAAAATTCCAAAACCTAAAACAGCACACGTCTCCCTCTTTCGGTTCCCATTCCCTAACGCTCGTTTCCCTCTTCCTTTACCTCACGTGATCTCCTCTTCCTCCCCCGTCGAGCTCCCCCGCTCGTCTGCACCAGCTGCCACCCTCCGCTCTTAAGGTAATTCTCACTCTTTCCCTCTCTCCCTCACACACAGATAAAATTATTTGAACCTTGTGTAACTTTTAGAGATACAATACCCCTACTCAACAACATATCAGACTCCTTTGGAAACCACTCACATAGTCTTTAAAAATGATCACAAATCATAAATCTATTCCTTGTCAATTATAAGAGATTGAAAATTGGTGGGTAAAGGCGATGGAACCTATGAGTACATAGATATACACAATGTGTTTATATATAATTAAGTGCATATGGGAATGGGTCTAAGAAAGTTTTGCAGGAGTGAGGTGGGAAAAACAAGAGGTGAGTGTAAATGTTTTTTTTTTTCACACGAGAGAATCTGTTGTCAAATGGATATCCGCACATATTAAATCTAGATGCGGTGGAGTTGGACTGCCCAAATATTCTTGGAGAAGTGGATGGTGGTTCCACTTTTGTCATTCTTCTAAAATGTTCCGACTACGAATTGGGTATTATACCCAAATATTTATGGAGAAGTGGATGGTGGTTCCACTATTGCCCAAATATTGATGAAGAAGTGGATGGTGGTTCCACTCTCTCCCTCACACACAGATAAAATTATTTCATTGAGCACACCAAAACACTACCCCTGTTAATATCAACATCCAGAGATTATACCCTGTAATTCATTTGTGATAACTGTTATCCCTTAAATGGAATATACCTAGTTATTCAGCGAGGAACATGCGTTATTAATCTATGAGCGTGACTCTAAATCTAATTTCAAGAAACCTCTTTAAAAATTGTACACATTTAGAAAAATATACTTTATAAAGAAGAATTGCTATGTGAAACTACCCATTTGTATATGCATAAATTATACAATTTTTTTAAAGCACCAAAAATTAATTTAAAACACTTTGTGACATTTATACAGATAAACTATGGTCGCCATGGCATTTTATATTAATTTAAAGTCAAGACATTATTTACCAACATGACGTACTTTATGCTCAAAGAAGCATAAATAAATTATTTTCTGTAGAAAAGGATTTGTACAATGTCGTGTATTTTGAATTGAAATATGCTCCTAGCCTTGAAATCATTATGTACTAGTCAATTATGTACTATTCGTAATCTGTAGTACTGATGGAAATAAATAAGTCCTTGTGCAACACCTTCGATTATTTGAATGTCTACTCCAATTAAGTAACTTCTGTTTATTAGAATTTGGCTTAGTGTATGTATCAAATGTTTACTAATCAGTATGCATATTTAGAACCCTGTATTATTGATATTTGGAGATTTAATAATCGAAAAGATCAAACAGTATGCAGGATGCCACCAGTTGTCTTAAACTAGCTGATCAAAATATGCTTACTGTTTGCAACCAAAGATCTTCGGCAATGAACACATGCTGCATCGACAACAACATGCCACCAGATTGCTACAATGATCCTCAGTGATGCATGAGATTGCTGCAATGAGCAGTAGCAGAACATTCCCTTCCGATTTTTGGTGTGTTGTTTGCATTGTTTTGTTACTTGATCTTGACTGTCACGAAAATAGTTCGTATAATTGAGTAACTTGTATCAGTATGCTAGAATCATTAGCTGTTGATGTATTTTTACAGTCAATTAATTTATTAAGGTAAAACAATAAAATACCCTTCCATACCTAATTAAATAAACATTGAACAGTACTACTGTTATTCAAAAGTCATCTAATTGTACTGTTACCACATGTAATATAAAAAAAAGAAGAAAAAAAGTGAAGCAGGTCTTTGATTTGCGTGCCAAAATTATGATTTCAAACTCGTCGATCCAAACAGAGCAAATGTTTGATGGGAGGTTCTAAACTTCTAAGTTTCTCTATCTCTGGTGCTCGATTTCTCCAAATCACGTAAGTTTTTTTAATCTCAAGTGCGTGTTATCTTTTAATTTTGAGCGCTTTTATTTTTGAAGATTTTAATTTATGGAGAGAGAGTTTTGAAACTTATAATCGACTTAGGTTTGAAGGTGTCTTTGGATATGCAGGTGTGTGTAAGGTGTATTGCGCACGTGTGTGTTTTTTTTATCTAAAATATGGGGAATTTTATGCGTGGATGTCTTATATATCTCAGTTTGTTGTTTTATAATTTTTTTAATTGGTTACTGATTGTTTAGCTAAAACAAGTTTGCTGTTTTTTTTTTTGCTGAAATGGGTTTATGATTGGATGATATTTAGGACATCGAGTGGGTTAGATGTGACAACCCGCAATCCGAGATAAGGGGTGGCCAGCCCGATACTCAAACGTAACAGGGATCATGGATGGATATCATTCTCAGCATCACAAATATAAACTGAGTATACGGGAAAACCACCCAATAAATCAGAAAACGGGTTGCCAAAAAGTGTAAAATTTTAAAAATGCGGTTATGAAAATTTAAACTAACAACCCAGTCTGATGAGCAAGTGGAATTCCAAAAGATAACATATAATATAACTAAAACGAATGTACACAAATGGACCGAATAAGCTGTCGGTCCACAGCTACATAAGACAACGTACCACAATATAGAATATCTTACATAGTACAACCATTAATCAAATACAATTGTTTGGGCTACACGCCCGAGGGACAAGACCCGATCATATCTAGAATAACAAGAATGAAAGCGTCTAATACAACATCCTGTAATAACCCGCAAAGTCTTACAGCTCGTCGAAGGTGCAAGGAACTTGGAAAGTCAAGTCGGGCGTCCTTGCGGTGGAGCACCTGAGCGGATACAATAATATATATACAACAAGAAAGTAAACCGGTCAGGGCCGGGTTCTATATGATTTCTAGAAGAATAAAAAGCATGATAGGTATGAACAGTTATACATGAATAATGAGGATGATCACATGACATGCTATCTACAAATTCAAGCAAGGATAGAAGGTAAAGCATTTTAATTTAAAACCCTACCTTATTAATACAATTTTCCATTTCCTTCAGACATTCCTTATTAGGAATAAAACCATATATTTGGTTAAATCAAGAAGTTATAATTTCTATTCATTAATTAAAACTTCCCATTTTATCTTTCCATTCCTTATTAGGAATATCATTTACATCAAGTGCTCTTTATGGCACATATATTATTCCCGTGCTCTTCCTGGCGCATATTTATGCTCTTTATGGCATTTAACAACCATCAAGTCCAACTTGATGAAAATATAGTTATATTCATATACATATAACGATATCTAAGACCGCCAGTCCGGGTTTCCCCGCTGTGCGCGCCCCTAAATGACCATCATCTTCCAGGGCCTAACATAAGACAACCTGGGCACCTAACGGAACACGTCGGGAAGCGGCCATGAGCCTGCGTGGTAGCCAATACCACACCCGGAATCTCCCTACCACCGCAGAAAAATATACAACCATAAACGCTCCCATGGCCTAGGACTATATCCACCCTGCATTCATTAGCCAGGGGGCTTCACCTCACGAGCGAACTTCCCTTATGATGTCATTTAGAGAGGTGTGTAACAGTAAATTAATATTTACATTATCATCATTTTATTTCCAAAAATCCATTTCCATTAATCATGTGATTGGTTCTTTATTATTAAACCTAATACCATTAAACAACGGGGTTCATTCTAAATTGAACCTATTATCTTTAAACACCTATGGGTTCATTTTTATGCGAACCTAATTCCCATCGAATATTATCATCATTTATTCCTCAATTACAATCCCCGATTAACTCTCCAAATGATCATTATGGTCCTACAAATCTCCAAGGCCTATGTAACTTGACAAGCCCTTCTAGTCTCCAAGTTAGGGTACCTAACTTCCAAATTTCTAAGAGTTTGAATAAAAGAAGAAATGCCTTAGCATTACTTTAAACCTCCCCGAAACAAACCCCAGATGAACCCATTTCTAGTCCAGGGTAACGACCAAACTCCATAGCTACTCTAGGACTCTAAGTTTACTTCTTGAAAGAAGTTTCCTAGGTCCTAATCCTAAAGAATAAGGAGGAAAATTAAAAGAAAAAGACCCCCAAAATCTGCTGGAACCGAATTGATTCGCCCTAGGGGCCGAATCGATTCGCCCCAGCGAATCGATTCGCTCTGAAAGCGAATCGGTTCGGATAATAAAATTTGGTTTCTGCAATTGCCGAATCGATTCGGTCTAAATCCGAATCGATTCGGACAACAAGACCTGGGTTTCTGCATCTATGCGAATCGATTCGCCCAAGGGGCCGAATCGATTCGCTCCTGCGAAAATGCCAAGAATGGCTATGGAGTCTTGAACTCCAAAATTATAACCAAACCCAAACCAGCCAAACCCAATTGATTCAATGGAACTAGTACACCAAAAATACACTCAACTACCATCATTTGAAATTTTTATCATCCAAATCAATCTCAAAGGGTTAAATACCCAAAATTCCACCAAAACCCTAACATTTCTAAATCATAAATATCAATGCAATTTATTCTACTTAAACCATAAATTTGCAAGTAGATTACTTGCCTCAAGGTAAGAATCTGATTTGATGAAGAAGGAGGCAACAATCCGAGCTCCAATCTCTCTTTTCTCCCAAGTTCTCTTCCTCTCTCTACTCTCTCTAGGGCTCAATTGTGTAAAATGGAAGAATGGGAATAGGGGTGGGGAATTAAAACGGGGCTTAAGTCTAAAAAGCCCAACTTAAAATGCTAATACGCGATATACTAATACGCGACTACACTATTTAAGCCAAAACCAGTCAAAAGTGCCCGAAATGCCAAAATACAATATGGCACTTATTTTGACTGTCTCACACCTACCGAGACTAACTACACTATTCAAATTATCATTTGAAAGTTTTATAACTCATTTTACTTCCGGTTTCATAATAAACCAAAATGTCATTTTAAATCTTTATGACATAATAAATTACCACATGAACATTTTATCTACTCACGAGGTAACTATACAACATTTAGTAAATATTGACCTCGTCATAACAAATTAATATCTACTCAACATCTACCATCTTATAATTAATTCCTACCCGGTAAAAATAAATATAAAATGGGCTATCAGAAGAGAGGGTTATTACATACTCCCCCCCTTAAGAGGGAATTTTGCCCCCAAAATTCGGATATACGCCGCAAGAAGAAGTGAGGATACTATTCCCGTAAGTCATCCTCGCGCCCCTATGTCGATTTCTCGACACTCTGTTTAATATATAGAACTCATCCCCCAAGGTACTATCGGCGACACCAACGTAACTCTACGCTCTAAGATAGCAACCGACTACATCTAATAAGAACCGTCAAGTTGCACCTACTTCGAAAGGAATGTGCCAAATGGCACCGTCCTATCTCTCGTACTCCCTTGCATGAGAGACAAGGAACAAATTATGAACTTGCTGCAAAATGTTTAAACAAAGCGAGCGAATAGTTTACCGAACCCACCGCGACATTTCTAGAAAAGGTACAACGTCATGCGGTGCAAGTCTTCCTTTTCTCCTCGAAACGCATAACGCCCTTCTCCGGCGATACTCACCACAACCTTGGGTCTAATGAACTCAACTCCAGATGCCTTCTTCACGCATTGCATGAGCTCTTTTGTCGGTCTCGGTTATAAGAGAGACTCATCATCTCGCATTTCTAACCAACAAGCGGGAGATCTAAAAAGCCTACCATACAAGGCCTCTTCCAAAGCGCCGTCCCAACCACAAATTCTATATAGGCGAATTCAACGAGTGGAAGCATCGTTCCCAACTACTCTTAAAGTTAGGCACGCAGGTAAGGAGTATATGCCTCGGCATATGGTTTATTCTATTGGTTTGGTCATCTGTGGAAAAATGATAAGAAGTAATTAACCACAATTCGATTCCCATGGCTTCTTGGAACCTTGCCAAGAATGAGGAACGAAAGTCTTGATTCAGTACAACAACCTTCCCATGCCCAGCCAATAGTACTAGCGACATATAACGTGGCACGATTCGTCATTACCTTGATGCACCGAAACGTTAGAATCGCGTGATTTCTCCATATCTGCTTAACTTAAGTCCCTCCCGTTCGGAACAAAATTTTCTTAAGGGAACGCACCCCACCCTCAAGATGGACTTCAATTTAAATAGGGGATAATACTCCTTACAAGTTTAAACTTGTGAGGCGCATCCACAATAAATCGACACTCCAGTATCATCACTCCCCGTCATGACAGAGACTTGCTAATAGAATCTACCTTCGAGCTTAACCACGTGGCTCAGGGGTAAGAGTTAATTCACCCTTTCGTTACCTCCGTAACACTCCACTACGTGAGGCCTCATCTCCTTCGGCCTTAACCACCAACTTCTCGAAATCCTCCCACTTCATATAACAGGGAACCAATCCCTTGATATGAGTTTACGCATGGCTTAGTCATGGTCAACTCCCAACAACCCTCCTAATCTTACGTCCCATACTAAAAGGCCTTACGTCTAAACAATCCTAAAGTCTATCTACCTATACCCTATCTAAGTCGTATACCCCTAATGCTAAGTACATCCCTAGTGCCCAAGACCTTTCTCAACTTCCGACATTTGCTCAGTTTCGTGCGTGGGACGTCTCGCCGAAGCGAAATCCAAACAAGGAACCCTCCCGTTACACTACTACTTCGCGTTGTCAGTCATCGAGGGGTACAGGTCTAAGACACATGTTCGGGACCAAAAGATTCTACAGCTACACACTAACTATTAGACTAACAAAAGAATATTAACAATCCAAAGCTGACCCTTCATGAAACCCTAGGGTTATATACCCTATAACATATGCATCTCAATAAATTAGCCTTCTATTTAAAGGCATAACCCGAAGTCTCAATTCGACTTCGTACCACAGTCTCCCTCATATCCATCAGAGGAGAGAACTATGTGCAGTGCTCCTATGTCGCACTATAATAGCCATCAATCATCCTAGTACGTGATCCTCGGCTAAACTTCCAAATCCCACTTCCGACAATAAAGTAACAAAATAAAATATAATAAAAGGGAAGAATAGCATATCTTCACTCACAACATCGTTAAGTGTTCATGCGGCGGAGTGTCTCGCAAAGCGAAATCCAAACAAGGAACCCCTCCGTCACATGCCTACTTAACTAGTTGATCATGGAGATAGAGCGTAATACACATAAAATAAAAGAAAGGAAAGGTGGTATATCCCCACTCCCAACGTCGTTAAGGTTCGCGCGTGGAGCGTCCCGCAGAAGCGGAATCCAAACAAGGAACCCCTCCTATACGCTACCACTCAACTTGTTGGTCGCGGAGATAAGGCATAGCAATCACATACCAATATCACATCATACTCGACCATGTTAAGGACGAGTAAATCGGCCTCAAGCACAATTTAATAAGAGAACTTCCTATATACATACAAACAAAAGAAAAGAGCGAACCATTACGCATATAACTCGATACTAATAAAAATACTCTCAGCAGATATTATGAAATCTGTAATCTGAGAAAAGCTCGTAAAATAATTGAGCGCGTAACACCCACATCGAATAACATATAACTCACGCATCTCTAAGAAAAACCTACCCTCAATAGCGGGCGGTGCCGGCAGGGCTGGAGGAAACATAGCCTCCCGATCATGACAAACACGTCCATACTGTAGTTGCCCCTGCTGCGGAGGAACAACCATAATAGGTACCGGAGGTGGAAACAGAACATACGGCTGTTGCGGAACCCCAGGAAACTGACTCCCAATCATCTGAGGACACTCCTTCTTGTAATGACCTGCCTCCCCACATTGGAAGCACCGTCCTTTCATCTCCTCCTGACCTCTACCTCTGTTATTTCGACACTGAGAAGAGCCTCGGCCCGGATGGCCTCTTTCTCCAGGGCCACCCCGATCTGCCTGATGCAAAGCACCTTGTTCGTGCCTATTATTGCCCCTCGCAATAAACTCTCCAAGCTTCCCCACTTTCCTCATCTCAGTAGCTTTCTTGCTACCCTACATATATAATCGATGCTCCTGGCAATGGAGTAAGGCTGCATTTATGACTTCGCCATAGGTCTGGAAAGCTGGGTTACCCAATAAGTGTTTTCGGATTCTCCAGTTTAGACCTCCCATAAACTTCGAGATCTTCCTCTCTTCCGGAGTCACCTCATCTGGTACAAAGCTTGCCAACCGGGTGAACTCCTCTTCATACTCCGCTACAGACCTCTCCCCTTGCTCTACATCTAGCAACTTCCTCTTCATCTCCCTCTGAACAGCGGGAGGAAAATACTTAAGATCAAACAAGGTCCAGAACTCAGTGATTGACATGGTGTCTCTTTGCTCTGGGGTGGTCATCGTTTCCCACCAGTGTAACGCAGATCCGACAAGCTTAAAGGTGGTAAGGACTTGTTTCTTATCCTCACTGCATTCTATCATTCGAAGGTGGCGTTGCATGTCTTTCTTCCATTGATTGGCTTTAATAACATCCGCACCTCCCTCAAATTCCGGGGGATTGCCCCTTAGAAAGGACTCCCTAACCCTTTCCCACGGAGTAGGTCCCGTAGGAGCTTGAACACCTGGGGCCCATGGCAATTGTTGGATCACTACGGACATGGCGGCATGAACCGCTCCAGCCACTATGCTTGCTACATCCGCAACATTAACCGTCCCTTGTAGTGGCGGTAGAGGACCTACTTCCCTCTCTACGACCTTAACACGTCTCGCCAGGCGACCTCTCTTAGACGGCATCTGAGATGGAAGAACAATAGTATTAGAATGCTAATTAAAACAATCTATCTTGCAGAAGATCGTAAACATAAGTATCAAAGAAATCCTAACATTAGGCTCTACATCAAAGAACGCTACGGTAGAACGAGACAAGTCCACACAGATCCTAGTACTCTAGAACCTGAGGCTCTGATACCATCTGTGACAACCCGCAATCCGAGATAAGGGGTGGCCAGCCCGATACTCAAACGTAACAGGGATCATGGATGGATATCATTCTCAGCATCACAAATACAAACTGAATATACGGGAAAACCACCCAATAAATCAGAAAACGGGTTGCCAAAAAGTGTAAAATTTTAAAAATGCGGTTATGAAAATTTAAACTAACAACCCAGTCTGATGAGCAAGTGGAATTCCAAAAGATAACATATAATATAACTAAAACGAATGTACACAAATGGACCGAATAAGCTGTCGGTCCACAGCTACATAAGACAACGTACCACAATATAGAATATCTTACATAGTACAACCATTAATCAAATACAATTGTTTGGGCTACACGCCCGAGGGACAAGACCCGATCATATCTAGAATAACAAGAATGAAAGCGTCTAATACAACATCCTGTAATAACCCGCAAAGTCTTACAGCTCGTCGAAGGTGCAAGGAACTTGGAAAGTCAAGTCGGGCGTCCTTGCGGTGGAGCACCTGAGCGGATACAATAATATATATACAACAAGAAAGTAAACCGGTCAGGGCCGGGTTCTATATGATTTCTAGAAGAATAAAAAGCATGATAGGTATGAACAGTTATACATGAATAATGAGGATGATCACATGACATGCTATCTACAAATTCAAGCAAGGATAGAAGGTAAAGCATTTTAATTTAAAACCCTACCTTATTAATACAATTTTCCATTTCCTTCAGACATTCCTTATTAGGAATAAAACCATATATTTGGTTAAATCTAGAAGTTATAATTTCTATTCATTAATTAAAACTTCCTATTTTATCTTTCCATTCCTTATTAGGAATATCATTTACATCAAGTGCTCTTTATGGCACATATATTATTCCCGTGCTCTTCCTGGCGCATATTTATGCTCTTTATGGCATTTAACAACCATCAAGTCCAACTTGATGAAAATATAGTTATATTCATATACATATAACGATATCTAAGACCGCCAGTCCGGGTTTCCCCGCTGTGCGCGCCCCTAAATGACCATCATCTTCCAGGGCCTAACATAAGACAACCTGGGCACCTAACGGAACACGTCGGGAAGCGGCCATGAGCCTGCGTGGTAGCCAAGACCACACCCGGAATCTCCCTACCACCGCAGAAAAATATACAACCATAAACGCTCCCATGGCCTAGGACTATATCCACCCTGCATTCATTAGCCAGGGGGCTTCACCTCACGAGCGAACTTCCCTTATGATGTCATTTAGAGAGGTGTGTAACAGTAAATTAATATTTACATTATCATCATTTTATTTCCAAAAATCCATTTCCATTAATCATGTGATTGGTTCTTTATTATTAAACCTAATACCATTAAACAACGGGGTTCATTCTAAATTGAACCTATTATCTTTAAACACCTATGGGTTCATTTTTATGCGAACCTAATTCCCATCGAATATTATCATCATTTATTCCTCAATTACAATCCCCGATTAACTCTCCAAATGATCATTATGATCCTACAAATCTCCAAGGCCTATGTAACTTGACAAGCCCTTCTAGTCTCCAAGTTAGGGTACCTAACTTCCAAACTTCTAAGAGTTTGAATAAAAGAAGAAATGCCTTAGCATTACTTTAAACCTCCCCGAAACAAACCCCAGATGAACCCATTTCTAGTCCAGGGTAACGACCAAACTCCATAGCTACTCTAGGACTCTAAGTTTACTTCTTGAAAGAAGTTTCCTAGGTCCTAATCCTAAAGAATAAGGAGGAAAATTAAAAGAAAAAGACCCCCAAAATCTGCTGGAATCGAATCGATTCGCCCTAGGGGCCGAATCGATTTGCCCCAGCGAATCGATTCGCTCTGAAAGCGAATCGGTTCGGATAATAAAATTTGGTTTCTGCAATTGCCGAATCGATTCGGTCTAAATCCGAATCGATTCGGACAACAAGACCTGGGTTTCTGCATCTATGCGAATCGATTCGCCCAAGGGGCCGAATCGATTCGCTCCTGCGAAAATGCCAAGAATGGCTATGGAGTCTTGAACTCCAAAATTATAACCAAACCCAAACCAGCCAAACCCAATTGATTCAATGGAACTAGTACACCAAAAATACACCCAACTACCATCATTTGAAATTTTTATCATCCAAATCAATCTCAAAGGGTTAAATACCCAAAATTCCACCAAAACCCTAACATTTCTAAATCATAAATATCAATGCAATTTATTCTACTTAAACCATAAATTTGCAAGTAGATTACTTGCCTCAAGGTAAGAATCTGATTTGATGAAGAAGGAGGCAACAATCCAAGCTCCAATCTCTCTTTTCTCCCAAGTTCTCTTCCTCTCTCTACTCTCTCTAGGGCTCAATTGTGTAAAATGGAAGAATGGGAATAGGGGTGGGGAATTAAAACGGGGCTTAAGTCTAAAAAGCCCAACTTAAAATGCTAATACGCGATATACTAATACGCGACTACACTATTTAAGCCAAAACCAGTCAAAAGTGCCCGAAATGCCAAAATACAATAAGGCACTTATTTTGACTGTCTCACACCTACCGAGACTAACTACACTATTCAAATTATCATTTGAAAGTTTTATAACTCATTTTACTTCCGGTTTCATAATAAACCAAAATGTCATTTTAAATCTTTATGACATAATAAATTACCACATGAACATTTTATCTACTCACGAGGTAACTATACAACATTTAGTAAATATTGACCTCGTCATAACAAATTAATATCTACTCAACATCTACCATCTTATAATTAATTCCTACCCGGTAAAAATAAATATAAAATGGGCTATCGGAAGAGAGGGTTATTACATTAGACCTTTCATCGTGACTCAAAATACTCAAAATAACTGTGTTAACTTGAATAGTCGAGATCAACTTTCTATCAATGTGATGTTTTAGAGTATATAAAAGATTACTGTTGCATTCTTTATATCAATGTGATGTTTTATAGTATATAAAAGATTACTGTTGCATTCTTTATATCAATGTGATGTTTTGTTTTATTTTAGTGTACTAATCAATGCATGTATATAACCTCAACTAGGGTGAAACAAAGAGTTCGTGGACCTACTAAAGGTAGAGGATTGGAAAAAATGGTCAAAGCAACTTGGAAGAAGATGCGAATAGAAATTTCCAAAAGAGAAAGGAAGTCCTCTTGAACATGAGTAGTCTGCTAAACTTTCCAGTGAGATAGGGATTATAACTCGAAATCTTATTCTGGTGCCAACTAAATGGAAAGCACTTAGTGAGCGTGATAAGAATGAAGCTTTTTATAGAATTAGTGTAAATATATATATTTTTAGTCCTGTGACTATCAGTATTATACATTTATGTTTAACTTGATTAATTAATATTTTGTATTTATAGGAGATATTTGAAATTGACTTGGATGAACATGGAAAACGAAGTTGCGAAGAGTTAATGAAAGGGAGGAGTGGGGCTCGAAGAAGTAGGCTTCATTAATATTATTTGACATTTGAATCAAAGGAGGAGGTGGCACGGGCAAATCCACATAATAGTTGTACTGAGGCAAATTGACACAAATTGTGTGATTTATTTGTTGATCCAAGATATGAGGTACAAGATTATTGCAATTATTTTAATTATGTAATATGACAACTTTTATATTTTATTTAATGATTTATCATAACATATATATATTGTAGAAACGATGTGAGATAAACAAAAATAATAAAGGAAAGCAAACTATAAGGTACAACAAGGGATCCAAGGCATTTGTGGTTGTTTGTCATGAACTGGTAATATTTTTTACTTTTAGATTCAAATATTTTATCCTTAAATATGTTTTCTGATTATATACTTATTATATTTTGACAGAAAGTAAAGGCGGCTAGTGGTGTTGAGCCTAACAGGATCGAATTTTATAAGAAACCCATTGCAAAAATGGGAATTTGACGTCTCCCGAAGCCGAAGAAATCTATGTAAGTAAAATTGTGATTTATTTTATACCCGTTCTATCGGGTTAAGTATGTTTGGTTATTGGAGGCGTACGTTAAGTAGGTTGAGTTTTATTTGTTGATTTGGAGGCTGGGATTAAGTATGGTGGATTATTTCGTGTCGAAGTTGGATTTTTAAATGGATTGAACAGGTTGGTTTTATTGTAAAAACAAAGGAAATTTTGTCGATTTTTTTTAAATATAAAATATTTTATTGCAGGCTATGTTGAGTTATATTTGTTGTAGGAGAGGGTGAGATTAAGTTTGAACATATTAGTTTTCATTTAAAACAAAGAAAAGTATGCTAATTTTTTTAGGTATAAAATATTTAAATTTTTGAATATGCTTAGATTTTATTTGTATATTTATTTTACTCAGGAGGAGATGAAAAATCTTGAGTTTGAGTATGTATTTGAGGAGGGTCCATTATTGAGCCCAGACGAGATGCGAATCGTGTGCTCGGAACGATATTAGGGTATATTAATGGGCTTGAGCATGGTTCCAAACCAACTAATTCTAACACATCTTTGCAACAAAAAAATATGCAATTGGAGGAAGCCTTTAAGGAGTCTGTTAGAGCTCAATAGGAGTTGATGGAGTGCCTAAAAGCTCAAGAGATGGAGTATGCAACTCATCGTGAGGAGACAATGAAGCAACAAGAGGAGGCGTCTTCTCAACAAGCACTCATAGACACCATTTTAGCTAAGCAAACTGGATCTGATGAATTGCAGATATTAAGGGACAAGGATGCTCAACGAGCACTCATAGAACTTAACTAACATTTTTTTTATGATGAATTGTAGATATTAAGGGACGAGTACTATTATTGGCAAAACATATTTGGATGTGACGAATCGAAAGGAAAATTAAGGAGATTGTTATGCCGAGCACGATATTTTTGTTAATAGACATCGTGTCAGTTTTTTTTGGTAACTTTTGTTATCAGATATTATGACTTATCTTTTAAGTGGAACTTTTGGCACACAAATGGTGCATTTTTGTGATTAGATATTATGACATGCGTGAAATTTTAGGCACAAAGATGGGGCCTTAATTTGTTGATAACACTTTGCATTTTAAATAGATGTACTTTGTGAACATGATTTTACATTTTAATTATTTTTCGAGTATGCGGATGAACATGTTAAATGTCGCAAAGTATTAATGTTATTAGTTATTTGTCATTATGAAAATGACATTTGTGATAACTATTTGGAAAGAAACTAAACTAGTACTAATAGTTAAAATAATATTAAAAATGATAATAACATTAGTCACAAAAAATAATAATATATAATATTAGCCACAAAAAATAATATTATATAACATTAACCACGATTTTTATTTGTAGACAGATGTGTTAGAAAAGTCTATTTGCAACGATTTTTAGTGGTGGCAGAAATTGATAACTTATTTAGCCAGCTTTTTGACAAAAAGCAACGAGAAAAAATCGTTGCCAAAAGGTTCACAATTTGCTATGATTTTTTTTCGTGGCCAATAAGTTTACTATTGGCCACGAAATTCATTTTCGTTCTCATATACCTTTAGCAACGGGGATTTGACCACGACACTGCAACGAAAAAAAATTTCGTTGCCAAATATCTTTAGCAACGAAATTTAAGTATTTCGCTACGATATTTTTCGCAAAAAAATGTACAATTTCTTGTAGTGGTTATGGTTTTTATGGTATGATGGTATATTGCGAATAATGAAGATAGTCGTGAATAAATTGATGACTCGTTGATTTAATTAAGTCGTATTAAGGATATCCATATATGATAATGATGGAACTTACAAATACATGTATAAAGTATTATAGACGTTTAAATATGATTAGATGACTTAAATACGCATTTTACATGTTTAAAAATGGACCTATGGGTTGGGTAGGACCTTGGGTAGAGTTTCGAGCCAAACTGGTATTGGTCAGGAACCTTTTTAGGGCCTTAAGTCCGTCCCTATAGAGACCTACGAATTTTGGTTAAATTAAAATGTTGTGTAAGTGATTAAAATCATCCTTAGGGTTTTATGACCCCGATATCCAACTCACACACTTTTGGAGGCTACACATCTTGGGAGAGAAGAGAGAAGCCACTCAGGAGGAAGAAAATAGAGGCCCCCCTACTATTTTCAGACTAAGATTCTCTTGCCATTCTTATTCAAAATATTATGTTCTTGCATTAATGTTGAATCCATGTTTAGAATAGGATTTAAATCTTGATGTAATATAGTCATGTCTAGGGTTCTTGAGTTTTAAAAGAACTTTGATGATATTCACGTATTAAAATCTTAGATCCATGTTTCTTCCATGCAAAAATCTGAATGTAGATTGTTTAATTTCAAAATCCATTGTAGAACTCATGTGTAGGACTCTTTTACAATCTGAAATTATGTTCTTGAACACTACACCAAAAACAGGAATCTGGCACGATTTAAAACTGTGCCAGATCAAATCTGGCACGGTTTTGAACTGTGCCAGAATCAGGTGTTCCAAAATGACCATTTTTTTTCTAGCACGGCTCAAAAGTGTGCCAGATTTGGCCAAACAGGAACACTTCTGGCACACTTTTAAACCGTGCCAGAATTTGATATTTCTGGCACACTTTTGGCACACTTTTTAACTATGTCAGATTCAGCACAGTTTAAAAAAAATTAGCACAGTTCAAAATCGTGCCAAAATATGATACAATTTTGCCACGGTTTTGAACTGTGCCAAATTTTTTTATAAAAAGAAAAAAAAATAATTAATTCAAAGCACAAAAATTCACAAATTAAAAATATTGCACGTTGTTGATAAACTAATGTACATACAAACTTCAAAATATTACAAGTCTTTAATAGTTCACAGGCCAAAAAAAAATTGGGCAGAGTTTCCTCTATTTTCTGGACATTCCAAAACCCGCTAATACAAAACCTGCCTAACATAAAGCCCGCACGACCACAAAATATAACAATTAACTTACAAAAGCCCGCACGACCATAAAAGTTAACAATAAAACTACAAAGGCCCGCACGGCCATAACACAAAAAAATGAAATCATGAATAAACCCCTTGTTGTAAACCATTGAGTTCTCTGTGTGTTCCACGTGAATAAATGCCAACAATAAACTGTTATCCTGCAAAAAAAATAGGATACAAAAAAGATACGATATTAGTAACCCAATAATTTACAAAAAAAATTTTACTCAAACTAAAAAAATTACATATAGGAGTGGAAATTATCGTCATATTCTCAAATCGGGAGACCCGGGACTAAGCGATCAGTTCCAACAAGTTACATTGGTCCCGTGCGAGGTGTTCGTGCCTCCTACGGGGTTGTTTGGGGGTTGGTTTGGGTTTTCACCCTTTAATGGCTTGTTTTTAAGTCTAAGTGTGATTTTTGTAAATTATCGTCATATTCTCAAACCGGGAGACCCGGGACTACGCGGTCAGTTCCAAAAAGTTACATTGGTCCCGTGCGAGGTGTTCGTGCCTCCTACGGGGTCATTTGGGGGCTGGTTTGGGTTTTCACCCTTTAACGGCTTATTTTTAAGTCTAAGTGTAATTTTTGCAAATTATCGTCGTATTCTCAAACCGAGAGACCCGAGAATACGCGGTCAGTTCCTACAAGTTACATTGGTCCCGTGCGAGGTGTTCGTGCCTCCTACGGGATCGTTTGGGGGCTGGTTTGGATTTTCACCCTTTAACGACTTGTTTTTAAGTCTAAGTGATTTTTGCAAATTATCATCGTATTCTCAAACCGAAAGACCCGAGACTACGCGGCCAGTTCCAACAAGTTACATTGGTCCCGTGCGAGGTGTTCGTGCCTCATACGGGGTCGTTTGGAGGCTGGTTTGGGTTTTCACCATTTAACGGCTTGTTTTTAAGTCTAAGTGTTGATTTTTGTAAATTATCGTCGTATTCTCAAACCGGGAGACCCCGGCCTATGCGGTCAATTCCCACAAGTTACATTGGTCCCGTGCGAGGTGTTCGTGCCTCCTACGGGGTCGTTTGGGAGCTGGTTTGGATTTTCACCCTTTAACGGCTTGTTTTTAAGTCTAAGTGTTGATTTTTGCAAATTATCATCGTATTCTCAAGCCGGGAGACCCAGGAATACGCGGTCAGTTCCTACAAGTTACATTGGTCCCGTCCGAGGTGTTCGTGCCTTCTACGGGGTCGTTTAGGGGCTGGTTTGGGTTTTCACCCTGTAACGGATTGTTTTTAAGTCTAAGTGTTGATTTTTGCAAATTATCGTCACATTCTCAAACTACGCGGTCAGTTCCTACAAGTTACATTGGTCCCATGCGAGGTGTTCGTGCCTCTTACGGGATCGTTTGGGGGCTGGTTTGGGTTTTCACCCTTTAACGGCTTGTTTTTAAGTCTAAGTGTTGATTTTTGCAAATTATCGTCGTATTCTCAAACCGGGAGACCCAGGACTATGCGGTCAGTTCCTACAAGTTACATTGGTCCCGTGCGAGGTGTTCGTGCCTCCTACGGGGTCGTTTGGGGGCTGGTTTGGGTTTTCACCCTTTAACGGCTTGTTTTAAGTATAAGTGTGATTTTTGCAAATTATCATCGTATTCTCAAGCCGGGAGACTCGGGACTACGCGGTCAGTTCCAACAAGTTACATTGGTCCCGTGCGAGGTGTTCGTGCCTCCTACGGGGTCATTTAGGGGTTAGTTTCGGTTTTCACCCTGTAACGGCTTGTTTTTAAGTCTAAGTGTTGATTTTGCAAATTATCGTCATATTCTCAAACTATGCGGTCAGTTCCTACAAGTTATATTAGTCCCGTGCGAGGTGTTCGTGCCTCTTACGGGGTCGTTTGGGAGCTAGTTTGGATTTTCACCCTCTAACGGCTTGTTTTTAAGTCTGTGTGATATTTGTAAATTATCGTCACATTCTCAAACCGGGAGACCGGGGACTACGCGGTCAGTTCCAACAAGTTACATTGGTCCCGTGCGAGGTGTTCGTGCCTCCTACGGGGTCGTTTGGGGGCTGGTTTGGGTTTTCACCCTTTAACGGCTTGTTTTTAAGTCTAAGTGTTGATTTTTGCAAATTATCATCGTATTCTCAAACCGGGAGACCCAGGAATACGCGGTCAGTTCCTACAAGTTACATTGGTCCCGTGCGAGGTGTTCGTGCCTCCTACAGGGTCGTTTGGGGGTTGGTTTGGGTTTTCACCCTCAAACAACTTGTTTTCAAGCCTAATCTACATATTTTGAAATTATCGTCATTATCTCAAACCGGGAGGCCCGCGACTACGCGGTCAGTTCGTACAAGTTATATTAGTCCCGTGCGAGGTGTTCGTGCCTCTTACGGGGCCATTTGGGGGCTGGTTTGGGTTTTCACCCTCAAACGGCTTATTTTCAAGCCTAATCTACATATTTTGAAATTATCGTCATTATCTCAAATCGGGAGGCCCACGACTACGCAGTCAGTTCCTACATGTTACATTGGTCCCGTGCGAGGTGTTCGTGCCTCTTACGGGGCCATTTGGGGGCTGGTTTGGGTTTTCACCCTCAAATGGCTTGTTTTCAAGCCTAATCTACATATTTTGAAATTATCGTCATTATCTCAAACCGGGAGGCCCGCAACTACGCAGTCAGTTCCTACATGTTACATTGGTCCCGTACAAGGTGTTCGTGGCTCTTACGGGGCCGTTTGGGAGCTAGTTTGGGTTTTCACCCTCAAACAGCTTGTTTTTAAGCCTAATTTAGATATTTTTAAATTATCGTCATATTTTCAAACTGGGAGACCCGTGACTACGCGGTTAGTTCCTACAAGCTACATTGATCCCGTGCGAGGTGTTCCTACCTCTTACGGGACCATTTGGGAGTTGGTTTGGGTTTTCACCTTCAAACAGCTTGTTTTTAATATTTGAAATAAATAACATGAAAGAAGCCAAATGATGCTAATATTTGAGGTAAAGATGTGAATTGACAAAAGTAATGCAAAAGCACTGATTATATGTATACCTCAATGACCACATGCATTCCAGTTCGATCCCTCGCATCACGAATGTCACTTATGCCTTCCAGATTCTGAAAATATAAAAGATAAAAATCAACAATAGCAAGTGCGAATTGTATCAACAAAATAGAGAAGTATGAATATGATTATCAACAAAATTCAAATTTAAAGATAAAACAGAATCAGAGAGAATGACCTCAACTAGAAGAATGATTAACAATAGTTGTGTTTGTATGTGTAACTTTACTTGAACTAACAGTAAGTTAAAATGTTTCTTACATAAGAAATAATATAGTATCGAAAGTTTAAATGTTTGAATCTATATACGTAGAGGCTAGTCAATGAAAGGTGGGCACTAGATTCTCGATGTAAAAATATATATATTACACTACATAGTAAAACAAATACTTGAAAATTTGGGTGGGGCACATGCCCTGCTCCAACATAGATCAAATTAAGCGACATGGACACACACACACACGCATAAATAGTCTAAATATATTGCGCAACTTACAGTTCCATATAGGGGATTTGCAGCTGCCCATACACTGCATCGAGCATTCAATGATGCGTGGATACCAGCGTTGGTAATTGTTAAATTCTGCTGCTCCATGACTTCATGTATTTCATACAGTGTATATATATAACAGATATCTGTTATAATCTGTTTATATATGCATACAGGTATATATATATATATATAGTGTATAAAGTGCATATATAGAAGAAAACAGGTGCTACAGTAACAATTCCAGCATGAGATTCAGAATCTAAACAAACAGTAGTGTGAAGACTGAAATTTTGAATACCTGTTGCACATTTGTCCATGATAAAGACTCAAATATTGAATACTTGTTGCACACAATCTGCACAAACAAGGAAATCTCCTCAAACTTGTCCATGATAAAGACTTAAATATTGAATACCTGTTCACATAATTTTTTTGCAAATGAAAGAAACCAAGAAGTCATTCAAGCAGATCCAAATGGGGAGGAGCACGCTGAAGGCAAATGAGTTACATGTTTGGAAAATAACAAACCAGTTGATGATGTGCTAGAGCAGGGTGAATTTATTGAAGATGGTGGTAATGAGAGCATTTAAGCAGCAGATAACCTGGAAGACAAATTTGAGGAGGTGATAAGCAGGTCTAGGAGAAAGAGAACTAACAAAATAGGGGACTATGTATCAAATATGTTGTCACAACCTTTTGAATAAGTTCATCAAAGGTATTTATCAGTTTCTCCCACTAGGCACCAAGTAGGTCAAAAGATTTTCTTAAGATCAAACACAAAAACTTCCCATAATGCTCAATCTCAATGATAAATTTTCTTATTTGTACTATTAGGGGAATCTCAAAGAAAGAATCTATTTGAAAAAACTTCCCTTGTTTTTTTTTTGTTGAAATCAAAACTGATATGAATTTGTAGTTGGGTCCTTGAAATTCAAACAGGGTTGTGTTCTAGTTCATGTTCGAACACAACGCGCACCTGATGGTGATATTGTGGTTGCTGCATTTTTTTCATGTGATATTGTGGGCGCATGTATGAAATGAAAAAAAAGAGGTAGAGTCAGCGTAGGCAAAACAGGGGAAGCATGCTCGCTGTTGCTTTCCCTCATCAGCAAAAACATATACTTGCTCAGAAGAATCCTAATGATTCCATACCAAAGAATTCAAGAACCATATCGAGGACTTGCTCAGAAGAATTCTAATAATGCATACTGGAGAACAATCTCAGAAATAGGCAACGAGAATTACCAAAACAACAATCAAGAACCTATCAAAGTTATCATCAATCAAGATACCCAAGTTCAAGATAAAAAAGAATTCACAGATTTGAATCAAGAAAGCAGGCCATAAAAAGTCTCAATAAAAAAGTCCTAATAGATTTGATCATAGAAAGAAAATTTCTCAAGAAGTCTTGCAAGCTCATATAGACCAAATTAAATCAGTAGACATTGAATACGAAGATACTAGAATAATTCAAGTATTAAATCTTCCTCATGAAGCCACAGAATCACCAGAAAAAAGAAGGCAATGGCATATGAAACAATGGATTAACATAATAACAAATATCAGTCAGACAGCGAAACCAACAATTTTAGAGGAACTCCATTCTTGGAAGAACTCATTCTATTCTCAAAAAATAATATAATTACAAAAATAATAAGGGCAATTTGGAATTAAATTTTTTTAAATTCAATAGATTTAGCATTAATCAGTAGGCTTGTCTCATACCTACTTGTCTCTTAATGCGGAAAGATGAATTCCAACTCTCATTCAAGAAAAAAAAGTAGATGACAGGAAAGCCTTACCAGAAATTTAAGTCCATAACAAGCACACTGTACTGAACTATGCTAGGGACATCTACAATAGGAGGTGGAAGGGGATGATCCATAAAACAAATCCTAAAATTTCTAATTCTCAAGTCTTGGACAATACATACAAAACACGAACAACCAAGATAAAAATTCTCTTCATATTCAAGTATTTTTTTCCTCTTACAAGGATATACATAAGGGTTAAGAGAGTTGGTCTCCAAATAACCCAAATGGATTAATTATAATCCCTAACAACATATATTAGATTATAATTAATATGTATATAAACAAGCTCCGAGATCTATATAGTTTGCCTATGAAAATTCTCTTGACCACATGCACACATTATTATGAGTTTACACAATTTTCATTTTTTCAAGAACATAACCCATTGTTGGTACATTATCCTCTAATCCTCAATAATTATGAATATTTATGAGCTTTAGAAAGCTTTCATTAGGCTAACAAATGGAACAACACAAATGAGAATAGGATCAACTCAAAAGAAAGTTTGAAGGTGGTTATGAAGACTACTGAATGTTTAAAAAAATACCTATCATAAGCGCATACTGTGTATTTAAACAATACACGGATGTGATCTATCCCTAATCTCTACCCACATCCCCAAAAGAACAGAGAAAAAATAGGGCAACAATGACAAGATAAAGAATTGGACTCTTGATTCCCAAAGAAGATCATCTCTAGCGCTGATGTAGTGTTCCAGAAAACAATCAGAACCCCAAAAAATAAATAAGGAAAACGCCCTCAATCTGTAAACCTAGCGACGGAAAAGCCCTAATCAACATACCATTGACCATCCCTGCCTAAGAATCCTACAAGGAGACCACATCACGATAAGACTTTAATACCATCTCCAACATGTTCGTTTAACATTCTAGCTTACAAGTTATACAATACTAATTGTCGGACACAACATCACCACTTCCATATATAGGAAAGACCATAGAAATGAATGGCTATAAACTAGGACAATTAACGATAGAAACTCAGTAACAAGGATGAATAAAAAAATGTTGTAACCTGAATTCAACTCTCGACTTACCCTTGTGTTAAATTGAAAGACACCAAAAAATCAAGGTGATAAGACAAGAATGGTGAAGAGGATTCTCCATCCAGTATATGCATGCTTGTTTATACAAGCCACAAGTCACTGTATAATTTCACAAGCATTGGAGGAGCGACAATGGATTAAACAACAGACTATGGTAATGTTTGATATGGAGGAAAAACAAGAACGGGACACCAAGAAATAATCCAAAGATCATTCGGGAACATCCCTAGGTCGGATTTCGAATTAGGAGGTTATAGATAGGGGAATAACACAATCACTGGTTATTACTCATAGTTTGTTAAAAGGATGGGATATTGGCGATAGAATTTTAATAGGGCTAATATGAATATTCTTGAGTTTGAATATATTATTATTTATTTGCGAATATAGTGTTATTTTGATATATTGAAATTTTTTATACGTCTTATTATATATACATTCTAAAAATATCTAGAAACAACCAGCGCATCGCGCGGGGTCGACAACTAGTATCACACGCTATTATCATTTAAAACATGGAAAACTAGAAAGAAATTATAGAGCAAATAACTGCATAACGATTAATCAATGAAAGAAACGAGTAATATATACACCTAAAAAGTAATCAACCACATAACTTTGATTATCAGGTTGGAAACAGTTTTTTTTGCTCTCATTCCTTAACATGTCAGAGGATGATTCAAAGGCTATGATTTGGTACCAAACGAAAATAATGGAACTCGAGATTTTAATTGGGAAAATTAATAACTCAATGCGTTAACCATATAATATGTATATACCTACCTCATAAATCTTGCAATCAATATATAAGTTGTGAAATCATGCACATGAAACATACGCTAAAATATTAAAAAGGCGCAAACAAGATTGGTTTTACCTCGATGCCTACCAACGAGAAAAAATAGGGTTTTGTGATTCGAAAACATGTTTATAAAGAGCGCAAGTCCCCGAGATTGGCATCGATATTTAATGCAGCATACAAGCCAAAACCACATTCCCTCTGATAAACATGTTTCTTTACTTCTAAACAATGTGAACACTCATATTCAACAATTTGGCAAAGATTAAAACATGACAACTTGCACTGATTTGTGTTTATCAACCTACCAAGTTGTAATTGAACACTAATGACAAAGTAATGAAAATAGCTAACAATAATGCCCAAGTGAAACATCAAAATATGAAAACTAAACAAAAATGACTATTTATCATGGTTTCAAGAATCTTATAGATAAAAAAAGGGATGCTCCAACCAAGTTCGGCGAGGACACAGTGATTTCTCTGAGGTTACCTAGGTACCTTTTGGGGTATTTGTGTCTCTATTCGCGCTACATCATTGTTGTTTTCAATTTTCACCCCAAAAGCCCAGTTTAAACCTCAAAATGAACGTTTACTACTCAATATCGTAAATCGGGAGTTAGATGAGGACAAGAATAGTTCCTACAAGTTAATTTTTACCTCTGCGGATGTTCGTGCCTCTATTTGGGACACTTTTTGAAATTTTGAGTTCTCACCCCTAAAACCCAATTTTAAGCCTAAAATGATAGTATACTAATCAATTTTCAAATTTAGGAGTCTGATTTGGACAGGTCACTTCCCTTAAATTACTTTCGCATCGAACAATAAACTCACACAAACAAGTATAGACAATAAATAATTCTAACTTGAATCGCATAAACTACTTGCAAATGACATGAATTAATTAACACAAACAAACATATCAATAATTCTAACTAAAATTCACCCAGATAAGTATACAAATATTCCCATAAATTAATCTTAAAACTATACTACAACAACCAAATGACAATCCGGGTTTTCAATTGGCTCACCCTCAACCTCCTATCACCACTACAAACCAATTTAGTACAAAAACTAATGATAATAATCAATAACCAATAATTAAAATTACCTTATCCTTCAAAGCATTCAACTTTGCAAAACAAAGTCAGATTTCTACCCTTGTCCTTCAAGTCAGAGCCGGATTTCCACCTTGCTACAATCCAAAAAATAATCAAACAAGGTACTGAATAAACAATTGGGATCATGTGTGATTTATATGAAGTGGTGTGAGAGAGAAGAATTTATTTAAAGTTACTGTACTTAGTGTCAGACTTATTTTGAATTCAACATATAATAAACTAAGAATGGAAATTAGGTCACGCTTCTTTTCTCTATTTTATTAATTAACTCTCTTCAACAAATAATTCCCTAACCATTACACTAAATTCCTCCCCCCTACGCAGGCCTACCCCCAAAATACTAAGGCGCACGATGACTTAATATACAATTCTCATTTTGTATTGGAGTTTTATAACATAGGTGAAGAGAAGTGTATGTTTTCAGAAACAATATAACAAATAATTTGTCTGATTTAACTTAAATATTGAATCAATATCTCATTTATTCTACCACATGCCACCACCATTACCTACCATCACTCATACACTGCCACCAATTGTCAGTTTCCCCTCATAACACTAACTCCGCCATAATCAATTACTTCCACTACCTACCACCATCTACGACTAGCCTCCAACACTACCACCATAAACATATAGAAAAAGATACCTAAAATGTTAAATAGAAGAAAAAATCAAACCCAATAATGTAAACAAAATCAAGTACAAAAAAAACCTATTGATCTCCCAAATTGAAATTTAATACCATTAAACCTAAATGAAATAAAATGATTTTAAAACAAAATTGAATGCCTGAAGTATAGAATCTCAAATTAAAATACCAAATGAAAAATAAATAGAAATGAAATAATCCATACATGACATACATGACATATACAAAACCTCCCTCAAATAGAGATGATCAAATCCATTTCAAATGAAGCCCACCTATAAAATCTGTCAATTTCCCCAATTAAGCCCCCCCACACAGATAAATGCATAACAGCAACACAAATCAGTCCACTCTCTTCTATTACCTGTTGCAAAACATATAGACGCACACCTAGTGGGCAACAACGAAAAAGTGTGCATCAATCATATGTAGTGTGCATCAATCGTGTGCTATTTAGAGAAAAATTTCCTTTCTTTTGACATTTTAGCAAATACTTAGTGCGCAACAACGAAAAAGTCTTTTAGATATGAGATTGATATGTTCAATATGAAATTCATTACATTCTTGGAAAATAAAAACAAAGAAAACAAATAAATAGAAATCAGAGCTTATGTTGCAAAAAATTGTGTTCGGTACCAAATTTATTAGATTCTTAAAAAACTAAAACTAATATCATAAAACATATTACAAGAAGAAAATGATAAAGATTAAACATCATGAAAACCTAGAAATAAAGTTTGTTGAATGAAATGAAAAATGGAACATGTAAACATGGTAATTACTTTCGTGGATGAACTCAGCTTTGAGTTGAAACAGAGATTTGTACAGGGAAATTTTAGATGAAAATGAGGGTATGAAATATTTGAAATGAAATCGTATACTAATTGTATTCGGTACTAATTAGAAACTGAAATAAAGTACCTGGTTTTGTGGATGATGGAGGCGCCGAAGGTAGCAGCGAGAGATAAAGAGCTGGCCGGAGAGAGAGAGCTGAGCGGAGAGGTCAAAGTAGAGAGAGGGATGAACGGGGGTGAGAGGGAAGAGAGAGAGGGATACTAAAGTGGAGTATAGTGAATTTTTTTAGGGTGTTATATATTTTAGTCAAGTGTACTCAATTTTGGCACACTTTAAAACAGTGCTAAATTTTGGCACTGTTTTAAAGTGTGCCAAATTGTCATTAAATCGTGCCAGAATTTGGCACAGTTTAAAACTGTGCCAAAATTTTAATATCAGGGTGTGCCAAATCGCTGTTTTTGGTGTAGTGGAAGTTGAAGATGAGATGAGACATGTATACTCTAAGGTTCTTGAAAGTTTTTGATATAATTGTTGACGTTTGAGGATGACTTAGATGAAAATTCTCGTTTAGAACATTTCCATCACATGTTAGACCTCATTACCATATCATAAATTAGTTTGTTGAATCAGTAGAACAAATTTTGATGCATTTAGAATTGATTGGAAAAATCCCGACTTAGGAAAAACTGTCAAAATTTGGGAATCGTCAATCTCGTTAGAAGCTCCTTTGAATGCCTAGTTTGAATGAGACACATTTCTCGTTCAAACGATGTTGGCCTCCTTCAAATGACCCGTGGTTCTGATCATGAAATTGTAGATCTTTTCGTTACGATCCCGTGGGCGCCGAACTCGTATTTTACTGATTTTTTTGAATTTGTTATGATTTTTCTACGAAAGGGCGTGCGAGATTGTTTTCATTCAAGTGAGGGATAGAGATTTATTCCAAGATATTAATGATATTCTTATGAACTTAAATACTCAGTCTAACTGGGATGGGTGTGAAAATAGCCTTCCATGCGTAGTATCTTATAGTATAAGTTAACTACTTAATCAAAATAATTCGTTGTAGGTTCCTGAATCAAAGTAAAGAATATGACGCGTTATCAGACTGAGAGCATACTTAAGTGAGTAGATACCTTCGGTAGGGGAAATGATGATAAGACCCAAAAAGATACGATAATAATATTATGATTAAGACGGTTTAAGCTTAAACAAAAGAAGTGTTTATTAGAGATAAGTTTAATACTTGAGAGTATGATTGATGGTTAGCTCCCTGAATTTGTTATCATATAAAAACACTAAGAAGAAATGTATCCTAATCCTAGTGGGCTAAGTCATGATGGTTGGTATTGGGTGCGATTGTAGTTAGGTTGTAACTACCTATACATATTGGTTGATTCCTTATATATGTACATATAAACCTTATTGTAAAGGAAATAAGAAGTGAATTATTATTAATAATCTAGAAGGATTAAATTCTACGCTAAGAGGGCAACATGCTGATATCATTAATTGTATTGGTAAGGGTAGTTTCGGATAACTATATATATATATATATATATACAAAAAGTCTCCTGTGAGGACTCCTAATAGTGCAGACCCTTGTACATACCATTTTTTTTAAATAGTAAAAAAATGATTTTTTTGATGAAACTTCATGAATATGATATCCATGGTTAGAAGATCATCTTCAATTTTTTTTCATCAAAAAATTCAATAAAAAAACCATTAAGACGAGGTGATATGTAAAAAATAGTATAAATATTCATTTTCAACCGTTGAAATGTTGGGTCGGTGCCAACCACTTTATTGATTGAATTTTTTGATGAAACTTCATGGATATGATCTTTTCACTGTCGAGATTATATCCATGAAGTTTCATCAAAAAATTCAATCAAAAACTGGGTGAGAAGATCGCCAGCATTTCAACGGTCGAAAATACATATTGAAACCATTTTTTACATATCACTTCATCTCAACTGTTTTTTTATTGAATTTTTTGATGAAAAAAAATGGAGAGGATCTTCTCACCGTGTAGATCATATCCATGAAGTTTCATAAAAAAAAATCATTTTTTTACTATTTTAAAAAAATGGTATGTACCGGGGTCTACACCATAAGAAGTCCTTACAGGAGGGGGCCTATATATATATATATATATATATATGGAGAATTAAATTATTAAGTAAATTTGATTATTAAGCTTAAGAGGCAATCTATGGGACTTAAAAGGGGCTATGTAATAACTGACTATAATGTAATGGTTAAGTAGAGAAGGCTATATTTATATGGATAGAGATTCCTTGGGTAAAAGTAGTAATAAAGTAACTGCTTATATATATTGGATGATAATATGTATTATATAATTTTGTGTGGACATACGTGAGTTCGTGCGCGTTCAGGACCGGAGCACACGTCGGCACAGGTGGGCTAGGCATAGTGTTAGGTTATATTATAGGTACTACGTAGTAGTGCCACTTACAAGAGGTAGGTGTAGATGCTGTGATCTTTTGCCACCGTTGGTTATGAGCCATGAACAAGTGTACTACGTAGGTGCCGCCCCACTTGCTTATATTTTGTTGTTACCCATTTTAGGATGAGGGACTCCTATGGGTATTACCGATAGAGCACGAATAGGACGTCGAAGATAGATGTCTCGTGTATCGTACATATATATGTGGACATATATTTTTATCTATATACACATTGTGGTGAGCCTTGTATAAGAATGCGTTCTCATAGTCTATAGATGTAGACAATACTTAATGATAACAAAGTCAGATTCACATAGTGATGTGGATAATTAATAACTAAAATAAGTTCTAATTGTCTGATGTGGTAGGCAATTATTAATGAGAATAATAACTGGGCAGTCTAAAAGTGTAAACGCTAATTAAAGAGAATGAAACTTATAGTCTAATGGTATAGACGATGATTGGTGCGAATTAAAAATTAAACAGTCTGACGAGATAGACTAAGGTTGAGGAACATGATATGACGTAAAAACATGTATTGAGTTTACATGGAATTTAGTGGGCAGCGTTATTTAAGTTAATCCGGGGACTGGGGTGTTAGGTTTAAACACTCACTTTTAGTTGACGCATACCTAGATAGTTTTATCATTACATGTCAGATTAGATAATGAAATTCATAATTGGAATTTTTTTGAGGATACGAGTAGGACTGCTTCTAGATGAGAGGTAAGATACTTGATATGTGTGAGCGTCGATGGAGAGACGTGAAGTACGAGTCAGTTACATTTTGCATATTTATTAGTGAAGAATCCTTACAACTTTAGGGCTCTGACCCAAAATTAAAAATACCCCCCCCCCCAGATTTCTCATGAATAAGGACAGCAGGACTGGCAATGGATCAGACTTGCAGCTGCATTGGACGTAGCGGATACCGTTCCATTGATTCTAGTACAGGTTGGTACTTATTCATTTGGCCATTTTATTTCATATCGAGACTTGTATGGGTATACGCCCAATAGTGTATTTATATCAGTTTGTACTTATCTTTACTTCATGGGCGTTGTATGATTATTCTGTTTTGCATTCATGTATTAAATCAGTTTTGTTCAGAGGTTTTTATTAATTGTGAACTTTGACAAAGAATAAAAGAAACTTCTATTTTGTTTCAGTGCTGAGAATGATATGAATTGTTGATAAGTCCCATTTTTGGCGTATCGGGTCTGACCAACATTTATGTGAGAAAATGAGGCTTGTTACAGGAAACACAAGTATTTAACAAAAAAAATGGTAGAGTGTGAGCAAATTCGGATAAAATAGAATGATTTTAAAAATTTGGTGAATATATTAAAACTTTCACTGCAGCAATCTTCATTATTCTTTCCTCTAAAGGTGTATTTGATAATAAAGTTGAAAAATAACTAGAAATTAGTTCAGTTTTAGAAAAGGTTGAAGAATGAATGGAAAAAAAAAATAAGGACGAGATGTCTTATTTTTGGAGTTCACATGAAAATCAATTCTTTTAGATTTGGATAAGAAATACTCTCTATAAAAAATGATAAAATTAGAAAATATTTTTTCGTATTTATAAGTATTATTTTTATAGAATGAATTTGAAATTAAACATTACAAAAAATAAAATAAAAAGAGTAAAATTATCACTTTTCATGAAAAGCAACTCCATGTCGCTCACGGACCCTAATTTATTTGGATTCACATTGAATTGCAAGCTATGCACATATAAGAATAGTTTAAGAACGTGTGAGAATAGGGGTGTAAGCGGTACGGTTTGGTTGGTATATAGTAGATACTAATACCAAAACCAAACTCTGGATGGTAAAATCAAACCGTACCAGTTTACCACCCGGTACACCAAAATCAATACCAAAATCAAACCGATCGGTATTTTGTTTTTTCGGTAATTTCGGTATTTTCTGGTTTTGGTAAATTTTAGTTTCGATAAATTCTGGTTTTTCGGGTTTCTGTTTTTTTTCCCGGTAAATAGCACTAAAAGCCCCAAAAACTCAAAAACAAAACCATCCAACTTTTTTAAATATTAAAACCAAAACCAAAACCAACTTTTTTCTGGTTTCGGTAAATTTGGTACGGTAATTTTGGTAAATTCAATACGGTACGATAATTTAGGCACGGTTTTTTCTGGTTTCGATAAATTCGGTACAGTACGCTAATTTCGGTACATTTTTTTTCTGATTTCGATAAATTCGGTACGGTAATTTCGATAAATCGGTTTTTTAAATATTAAAACCAAAACCAACCAACTTTTTTGCGATAATTTCGGTTTTGGTAAAACCGATTTCTGGTATTTTAATATATGAAACCAAAATCATTTTTTTCCGCACCAAAACGATACGATATGATAAAAACCCGTACAACGTCCACCCCTATGTGAGAATCACCTTTCATGATTTTAATACAACCACCGAAACTAACCCCAGCAGGCTCAATCGGTTTAGTATTAAATAAAACCGCTAACCACTAAATACAGAATGATTATTTTGACCAATATAAAAGGAGTCCCTCTATTCCCACTCCAAACTAACATTCCCCCACTCCACTTTCACGTTAAAAGACTTAAATACCCTCAAAGTTCATTCACTTAATCCAAAACTCATAACTTTTTCTCTTTTGATCCAAAAAGAAGAAAAAAACCATTTTCATCTTTTTTTTTATTTGTCTAAAAATTGTTTTTTAATAAAATTGTATTTTTACAAAAAAAAACTGTAATTTTACAAAAAAAAAAATAATTTTAAAAAAAATCTACAGTTTTTTCTCTTTATAATAAATAGTTAAAAAAAGTTTTTTTAATTATAAAAAAGAGTTGTATATATATTTGAAAAAAAAAAGAAAACAGTTTTTTAAAGATAAAACGAGCATTCCGCTCATTTTAATAAAAAAATAACAATATGTTTTTATATATATAATGTACAATTTGTTTTTTCCATAAAACAATTGTATTTGTAAAATAAAATCAAAATAATGTAGAGTTTTTTTCAATACACTAATATATACATATACTATTGTGCATTAATGTCTTTAGGGATTTAAAAAAAAATAGTTTTTTATATAATAAAAAAAACGTTACACTTTTTTCTTTTTATAAAAAACAGTTAATTTTTAAAACAACTCAAAACCGTTTTGAAAAGTTTATATAAAACACTCAAAACCGTTTTGAATATAAAAATGTTTATTTAAAAAAATCTTTTAAAAAAAATGTCGTATAAAAAATTGTTTCAACTTTATATAATCGTTTTAAAAAGGAAAAAAAATATTTCCACTGTTATATAGGCGGTCAGACCACCTATACATACCGCTAGCGCGAAACTATTTTTTCGTATATATTGGTCCGCACCAGCGGTATGTATAGGTGATCCGACAGCCTACAAATACCGCTGACGCGGACCATTTTTTTATATATAAACAACAGTTCATTATTTTTAACAGTGAAAATATTTTTTTTTACTTTTAAAAATGGTTATATAAAGTTAAAACAATTTTTATACAATATTTTTTTAAAAGATTTTTTTTAAATAAATATTTTTTATATTCAAGACGTTTTGAGTGTTTTATATAAACTTTTCAAAACGGTTTTGAGTGTTTTTAAAAATTAACTGTTTTTTATAAAAAGAAAAAACTGTAGAGTTTTTTTATAACAAACTATTTTCTTCTTTTTTAACGCCTACAAACATTAATGCACAGTAGCATATGTATATATTAGTGTATTGAAAGAAAACTTTACATTATTTTGATTGTATTTTACAAACACTATTGTTTTATGAAAAAAACAAATTGTACATTATATATAAAAAAACGTAATGCTATTTTTTTTCTAATGTATATAAAATTCTTTTTTATAATAAAAAAAAACTTTGTTTAGCTGTTTTTTATAAAGATAAAAAACTGTAGATTTTTTTTTTTAAATTTGTCTTTTGTTTTTGTAAAAAAAAATAGTTTTTTTATAATAAAAATGTAATGTTATTAAAAAACATTTTTTAGACAAATAAAAAAAAGATGAAAATGATTTTTTTTCTCTTTTTTTGATTAAAAGAGAGAAAGTTAAGAGTTTTGGATTAAATGAATGAATTTTGAAGATTTTAAAGTCTTTTTACATTAAAGTAAAGTGGGGAAATGATAATTTGGAGGGGGAATAGAGGGACTAATATAAAAGGTTATAATTCATTAAAAAAAGAGGTTATCAACGTGTCTAAGGATCCTAAGCATCACTGTATATATACTTATACCTAGTACCAATATGTTGACCATAAAAGCAACCCAGAAAGACCAAGTCTTTAGCTCCATCATCTCTTTTCGTTGTGCATCTGAGAGACAATGGCTTCCTGCGACAAGAGTTTCTGTACGGATTATATGCTGTTGAGCCCAGAGGATGTGGGTCTCATTGATCTAATTCGCATTTTGTTCTCCAAGCACTTGGAGCATAGAAAATTTGTGGACTGTCCAGAAGGGACTGAGGGGAACTTTATGCGAAGATGGCTCATATTTGTGTCCATCTTGGCACAAAAAGGTCTCCTCTCTGTTTCCAAACCTTTGGCATGCTTTGGTGATACGATTGAGTACTGGCTCAACCTTTTATCTTATAATCGAGGCTTAGCTAGGCTAGTCTGGAATTTCTTACGAGGTTAGTCACTTAACTTCTCTAATAATATTATTTGATTCTTAATTCCTTCGTTGATGCATTGGAATTTGTTGGTTTTCTCATGTAATTTTTTTTATCACTTTGCTTCAAAATTTTTCATGAGTTTGTCATGGGATGTATTGGTTATTATATTTTTGAGGGCGAAAGCGCATAATTAGCTCATAAAGAGAGAGATTGTGGAATGAAATTTCAACACAAGGGCTTGTTGAATGATCGTTTTTACTTAATAAACTATTCAGTCGGCTCCCGTGCGGACCCCAAATGGGGAACTCTCATGCCGTGCGGGATGATTTTTAAAAATAAAAGAAAATGTTTTTATTTTTTATTTTTGTTGTGTGGGTTATAACATTTTAGTGTACCCTATAAAAAAAACTCAGCGTAAAATAATATTTTTTGGTATTTTAAAAAAATGGATCAATTTTTTATATTACTTAAGCTACTATATATTGCCAAATATTGATTCATTTTTTTAAAATACCAAAAATGTTATTTTGAGTTGATTTTTTTTACAGAAATGCACTAAAATGTGTATAATCCACACAAAATAAATAATATATATATATATATATATATTTTTTTTTTTCCCTAAAAAAGATCCTGCACGGATCCCTCATTTGGGCTTCAGCACGAGAGCCTGACTCATAAACTATTACCTAACACAAATAATAAATTTTCAACACAAATTTTTGCATAGAAAGTTCTTCTTACCGCCATATTTGGTCTGATCCCTCCTTCAAAGCACAACCTTAGTCTCAACTAAAAGAAGTTTTATGCGTCATATTTGGGCATCAACGGTTAGTACCAAATGCGTTTTATATGACTTGTATCATGTTGTGGGTCTCGTTAGGGTACAAGCTATACCGAATGCATTTTTTATGACCTGTATTATAGTGTGGGTCCCGTTAGGATACAAGTCATATAAAGTGCATTCGGTATTAATCCGGTACTAACTCTCGATAAGAGTATCATTACTCTTTAAAAAACTAAATAAAATGATTTTGTATGGGCTAATACTATAAAATTAAAGAGCCATTCCTTTTGTTAGAATATTAGAAAGGGGGTGGGGGGGTTTTAATTAGCTCATCTGTAGTTTTCATCGCTTTAGAGACTAAGTTATAGTGACGAAATATGCAAGAAAGTGACTTTTGGATTTCTATAAGAGTAACAGTTAAATCCAATAAAACATCTGATAAGAACTTAATACATTTTCTTCTAGGAGGTTTTCTATCCAGAGTCTTTCTACGTTGATTCACAAACACGAAACATTTGGTGCGACGCACTAACGGTCACACTCGTGTTGACGCGTGTTTGGGTCCAATTGTATTGAATTTTAGACACAAGTCAATACAAATGAGATACGTCAGTTTATTGCATTAATTTGTGTCACATTTTTTAGGCAACCTAAAATTATTGTTCTATTTTGTAAATTTTAATTTTAGAACATTAATTTCGTTCAAAGATATATAAATTTTTTACTTAAATTTGTGGATTTAAAATTATCGATTTCGAAAAGTTGAACAAAACAACTTACCATCATAAGATTGTCTTAATGCGTGTTGAAAAGGCCATCTACAATTGAATATCTTAAATACATGGTCTTAAGGTGCGAAAATTGGTGTTGGTTCATAGTGAAATCCATTAATTTTATAAAAAATGTGAAACTTTTGTACGATTGGGAGTGAAGAAATTGTAAAAGGGTAAGTATTAGACGCTTGACTTACAAATGTGGAACATTTCTACATTTCAAGCATTTACAGGAATTTTGTCAATTATTTTGAAATGGTTAAAACATGTAACATTTACACGTCTAAAGTGGTAAGACGTCAGTTTCACATCTGAAGCAGGCGTATAAATATTTCACAATTCATGTTTCTAATCTTATCCCCTCTTCTAAACAATCTTTTAATATTTTCACAAATTTAAAGATGGTTAAGGAATGAGAAATGATATTGTAACCGAAATTTTGACCGAAAGTGGAGATACCGAATGAAGTGGAGTGCATCTATTGGTTAGTTTGTGGGGTCCACGCCAGTGGGATTAAAGATCCCACCACTAACACGCTGCCACGTGTTATTTCTGTCAAAATTTCAGTTCCAATAGAAGCACTCTTAAGGAATTCCTCCCTCTTCAGTATTATTTCCCCACAATGAATATAAGGTACATAATAAATTTAAATTCACTGTCCAAAATCTCAATGAAATTAATAAAGTACAATGTGGATGGCCTCAATAATTTGCCAGTGAGGCCCCTCTTTCCAAAAATTACACGTCTCAGTCAAAAGAGCCAGAGGCCCAGAGCTGCCAGACTAATGAAAGGGTTCTAATCATGATTTTGAAATGAAAAGTTTTAAAAGAAATAAAATTAACTTTATTTTTTGCTTGCGATGGGACCATTATGTCTCACTTTTGACGACATCATATCTATCTTCATATAAAAAATATTCACTTATTTTACAGCCAAAGGACAGATATTTGGACCAAATAATTATTCTTTCCGCGATAAAGTATACTAATAAGGAAAAGATAAATCACATGTTTCACACCGCAGCATCTCTAATAAGTCCAAGAAACTAGGGTCACATGCGGAATGTATGCACTTTACTTACACGTGTTTATTGGGGCAAAATATTTTGAATGAATTAGCTCCCTTTGATTGTATTTATTGTCGAATCATGTAAAGTTAGTAAATATGAAAATTTATTCTTATTATGACAGTTTTGTCGCATAATTTATTGCAATATTATTTATCGATGTATAGTACTTTTTATACATAAAGTGTTGACAAATTTTATTTATTTATTTGTGTAAAAAATATTTGTCAATAAATTTTCTAACTTTTTAAAAGCTGTTATAAAAAGTATTTTAACGTTTTAATATGTTATAAAAAACTGTTATGAATATGTTATAAAAATTATTTTAATGATTTTTAAAAATAATTTTAAATAATTAAAAAATTGTTTCGAATATTTAGAAAATTGTTTTATAATGTTTTAAAAACTGTTTTTAATATTTTAAAAACTTATTAAGAAAATGTTTTACAAACTTTTAAAAAAATGGCTTTATAAAAATATTGTAACAAATGTTCCAAACATTTTTTAAAACTATTTTGAATATAATATAAAATTATTTTAATGTTTTTAAAAACTGTTTTAAATATTTAGAAAAATTGTTTTCAATATTTAGAAAACTATTCTGTAATGTTTAAATTTTTTTATTATTATGAAAAATTGTTAAGAAAATGTTTTACAATTTTTTTAAAAAAATCATATTATAAAACTTTTGTAAAAACTTTTACAAACAAGTTTAAAGATTGTTTGAATATATTATAAAAACGGTTTTAACGTTTTAAAAAACAATTTTAAAATCCGTTTTAAATATTTAGAAAAACTTTTTTCAATATTTAGAAAATTATTTTGTAATGTTTTAAAAACTGATTTTAATATTATAAATAATTGTTAAGAAAATGTGTTACAATTTTTTTTAAAAATCATATTATAAAAGTATTGTAAAAATTGTTTTAAGCATTTTTAAAAGCTATTTTGAACATAGTATAAAAACTGTTTCAAACTTTTTATAAGCAATTTTAAAAACCGTTTTAAATATTTAGAAAACTGTTTTCTAATGTTTTACATTTTTTTAATATTATAAAAAATTGTTCAGAAAATGTTTTATAATTTTTTATAAAAAATTGTATTTTAAAAAAATTGTAAAAACTGTTTTAAAAATATTTTAAAACTGTTTTGAATATCTTATAAAAACGGTTTTAATCAGTTTTAAACTGTTTTGAATATATTATAAAAATGTTTTGCCTAAAAAGCTTGTTTTACCGCATATGGTTGTTTGATAGTCTAATGTGAGAAAAACAACATTTGTCATGACAAATTTACCCTGACAAAGTTTGTCATGACAATATTTGCCATGTTTTGTATCAAGCGATCCCTTATATTTATTAACGACGTGATTATTAGAATTTTTTTATCAGGCTATTAAACAGTTTTACTTAATTTGATTAATTAATGATTTTTTTATTAAAACTTAAAATTTAGTATCCAGTTTATATGTATAAAGTGACATAAAGCAGGGACAAGATTCATAACAACTATCGCGGTTTGGGAGCAAGAATCCATGCATCGATTTTTTTTTTGGTTATATTGAAATTTGCAGTAAATAGTTACTAAAATATTCAACAATCAAATAAATACAAAATCAAAATAAATCACAATACATTAACCCTAAATTTAAAAAATCCATTTCAAATTCATTCACTTCGCAGCATTTTTATCCATAAAATAACAAATCTCAATATATGTCTTCATAAGTTAAGTGTTTTAACATTAATATAATTTCATACACCTCTAATATTTAAAATTTAAAATTAATATTCCATCAAATCATTATTTTTTTGATAAATAATTCTACATTTAGCAAAATAAACACCCGCCTAAGTGTCGAAATCTCGTATACACGACGTACACAAAGAGAAAAGGAGTAAAACAACACACAAGAGCCCAACAGAGCATAAAAATCTCCCCGACCAACAAAACCACATAATCCCTCCTATCAAACAAACAAAACTAACAAAGACATCGCTGATTTTTTCCTATACGACAAAAGAAGAGAACCCAACGATATATATCGAAATGTCGATTTTGCTAACTCCACGCCTTCAAAACACATGTTATTTCTTTCTCTCCACGATGTTAAAAAAAGTACATAGAGGAACCATTTTCTAAAGAACCCGAGACCTCCCACTGGAAATTTCACGCAAATAATATATCCTTCATTGAGATAGAAAGAACCCAACACATATGAAATAAAGAGATGATGAACTCCCATATGTTTCTAACCGTCGAACAATGCAAAAGAAAATGATCAACTATCTTCTTCGTCTCCTTACACATCCAACAACTATTAGTTATGTGACGACCCCTTCTTTGAAGACCATCCGTCAATATGGCCTGCCTCGCTGTTGTCCACGTAAAGAAGGCCACTCTCATCGCAACTTTAGTCCGCTATATAATTCTCCAAGGAAAAGGATCCCCACTCCAGAGAGTTAACTCTGAATAAAAATATCTCACTGAGAATACACCATTATTTCTCAACTTCCACCGTAATATATCATTCCCATCTTGAGGACCAATAATACCTCCAACCACTAAAAAATATTATCCAACTCCTCAATTGCTCACTGCCTCAATTCACTTCGGAATTTGGGATTCCACTCTCCCCTTTCCCCTTTCCTCATTAAATGTTCATCCATAGTCCCCTCCCTTTCTCTAATAATGCGGTATAATCTTGGGAACCTCTCCTCCAAAGAGAATTTTGCTCCCCATCTGTCTCTAAAAAATCTGACCCTATCCCCCTCCCCAATTTAATTTTGAGTTTTTGAGAAAATCGTCCCATCCCTTAAAAATATGTTTTTGCAAAACTACCACATATGGAAAGTGCCCTCGGCCTGACTCCCATTCATTATGTCCCTCACTAAAATAAGCCTCCACCACCACCCTTCTCCATAGATGACTCTCTGCAACCTGGTACATCCACAACCACTGACCCAACAAGGCTTTGTTGAAAATGGTCAGACTTCTCACTCATGTCCCCCCTTCCACCATTGACTTGCAAACATCCTCCCACCTCACCAAGCTATATTTGAAACTCTCATCATTACCTTAGCAAAGAAAATACCGCTTTAATTTTTCTAATTTCTCCCTAACAAAGGCTGATAACAGTAGTTATGATAAGAAATAAGTAAGGAAGCTTAATAGTGTGATAGTAATCAAGGTTAATCCTCCCTCTTTCGATAAATATTCCTTCTTCTAACCCGCTAAGCCCTTTTTCACCCTCTTCAAGATTGGGTCCCAAATGGCCTTTCATTTATACGATGCTCCCCAAGGCATCCTTAAATAAATAGTAGGTAAATTCCCTACCTTGCACCCCAACACTCCTACCAAATGAGCAACCTCCAAAATTTCACTTACAAGAATCATCTCACATTTTGTCATATTAATATGTAATCTTGAAACAGCCTCGAAGCACATCAAGATGATGCTAAGCCTGCGAATCAGGTCCTTCTCAGCTCCACAAAAAATGATAGTGTTATTCGCAAAGAGCAAATGCTATACTAAAAAGGGTTGAGACCTCGATGTACCAGCCATAAAATCGCCTAGGATCCCACCCTCCACCGCACGAGAAATCATTCGGCTCAATGCTTCCATTACTAAAATGAATGAAAATGGCTACAAGGGTCCCCTAAAGAAGTCCTCTGGAGCTGGGACAGAATCCCTCCAGCAATCCATTTATCGACATGGAAAATCTAACTGTAGAGATATAACACTCCATTCACATCCTCCATCTATGGCCGAAACCCATACTTTCCATAAGACAAATAACAAACCTTGAATTAACATGGTCATACGCTTTCTCAATATCTAGTTTGCAAATCACTCCAAGATCCCCATTCCTTAATATTGCCTCCACATACTCGTTTGCTAAAAGCATCGCATCTATATTTGTCTCCCACCCACAAAAGTATTTTGCGCCCCTTAAATAATCGGATCTAACACCCTCCTGGGCCTGGAAGATAACACATCGTTCAATAACTTATATTTTCTCCCAACTAAATTTATGGGTCTAAAATCCTTCACATCAGTTGCTCCCCCTTCTTCGGGACCAACACGATTAACGAGGTATTAAAGCTCCGTAAGGACATACCTCCACCATGGAACTGTCTAAAAGAAATCCATGACCTCAACACAAACCAACTCACAACAATCTTGGAAGAATGTCACAGTGAATCCATTTAGACTCGGTTCCTTATCCCCCCTCATATCCTTCGGCGCACTTACCACATCATCCTTTATGAATGGACTTTCTAACCTAGCATGATCCTCCCTCAATATGCTCCTAAACTCCCATCCATCTAATGAGGGTCTCCATCGTGTATAGACCTTTATAGAATTGCCTAATGTTCTTAATATACCCGTATATACCCTCGGCCATGCCGAGGGCGCCCTGCGCCTCACCAGGCCCAGACGACCCCTCAGGGGCCGACCCTTCATCAGGCTCCGGAAGACCCCTCAAATGGCCGACCCTTCATCAGGCTCCGGACGACCCCTCAGGGGGTCGACCCTTCATCAGGCTGCGGACGACCCCCCGAGGGTACGACAGTACGAGGCCCAAATTAGGCCAGGCTCATTACCGGAAGGAACTTTGCCCTCGGCCTCATATCAAAGGCCGAGGGTGACATCATCACAGCTCGTGGTTTGGGAGACGCGTGGAACAGTGCGCGTGAGGCTCACATGGAACATGGGATACCGTTATAACAAAATCACACCCTCACGTGAGGGAATATTATGTCATCATTTGGCATCTACAGGTGTCAACAGGGGATTGGATAGATCATCATTCACATGCACCATGCATACTTGGGGGGTACACTACACCCCCTAAGACCTATATATACTTGCCACCTACAACCCTACATGGGGATGGATCGATAATTGTAACCCTAGCTAAAACTCTGCTTGTACACACAGTAGAGAGAGAAAGGAGCTTATGTGCATTGTATCCAAGGCCATTAGTGCCCATACTTAGTGGATCACACACTCACAGTGGATGTAGGCCAAATTGGCTGAACCACTATACATCATTGTCTTATTCCTCGTATAATCATCTCCTTCTACACACTTACATATTTATACACTTACATCTCTATGGCTGCCATGGTTACTATTGTTTGAGCTCATCTCACTTATCCGGTGGTGCTAAATCTCAACATCATCAGTTTGGCGCCGTCTGTGGGAATCGAGAGGACATCTCTTCCTTTGTACAGCTTGACCTCACTGGGCACTCTGGTGGTGAGCCACCTCTCCCCCTGAGAGGAGATGTTTCACCATTGAAAGAGACCCACTAAGGTTCTCAAGCTCACCAGTCTTTTCTTCAGTTCAGCTTTTCATAGCTCAAACACATGGCACCTGAGATGCCACCACCACCACTTCCCCCGCCGGATGATGGGGGAGGACCCAGTTCCAGTCAGCCACCACCTCAGTCTGAGATGGCTGATGTGGCGGCAGCCTTAAAGTCTCTGGCAGCAAGCCAGCGGATGATGAAGGAGCAATTCACAGCTCTAAGCCAGAACATACTAAGACCACCAGGGGTTTCACCTGAGATGATTACTCCGGCAGCAGCTCCAGGACAGCATGAAGCCAGGGGACCACCTCAGGCACCACGCAAAGACCTGCCACCCCCTCAGCGGCGTAGGGATGTTGTTGACCCCCGGCGTCTACGCCTGGGGAGGCAAGGGAACCCTTTCCCTGAGGACAGGTATGACGACCTGGAGGGAGAGGAGGCCCCTATAGAATGCTGGGAACCATATGAGGTCTCCAACAATACTGTACGACCTCTCCGGGAAAGTAGAGGAAAGTGCGGGAGACCAAATCCTGATGATCGCCCGAGAGGCTCTGCTTTTGATCACTTGAGTAGGGGGTCAGCCTTTGAGAGGCTGGGCCCAGTAAATGACCTGCAGGAAAAATTGTCCAGGTCAAGGAGTGCTGCGAGGTCCAGGAGGGAGGCAGCAGATGGCCGACCCCAAGGATGGGATGACGGTCAAAGGGAAGTAAACAGCCGACACAGGCCTGCCGCAGCAGAACCCTCCGTCCACCTTAAAGAGGCGTCAGGGGATAACATCGGCCAAGCCGACCCCGCGAGGCCCTGGAATGACTCGATCCAGCGACTAGAGGATAAGATCGGTGATATACTGAAGAGCCGGGACCCTCTTCAGAAGGGATACACCATAGGCTCACCCTTTGTGGCGAAGATAGTCAACTTCCCTACGCCATCAAGGTTCAAGCCACCTGTGGTCACCCCAAGATGGGAGCACCAACCCTGTCCACCATGTTGAGATGTATCAATCAGCAGCAGGCATATACTCTATCTCAGATGAGATGAGGTGTCATGCCTTTTCTTGTACCCTGACTGGGGCTGCACATGTCTGGTACACGTCTCTTCCAAAAAATTCCATTGAAAACTTTAAGCAGTTGGCAGACCGGTTCATCCACAACTTTTGCTTTGGGGTGAGGCCACAGAAGAAGACCACCCACCTGCTCTATGTTAAGCAGGGGAAGAATGAGAGTCTGAGGGACTACATAGCCAGATTCAATAAAGAGAAGCTGGAAGACTATGAGGAGAGCATAGCTATGACAACCCTGATTGGAGGACTCCAAAAGGGGAAGCTATTATGGAAGCTTGCTGAAGACCCCCCTAGGACGATGGCTGAATTACTGTCAACAGCAGGAAAGGTGATGAACGCCGAAGAGGCGATGGCCGCAAAATACGAAGATGAAAAAGGAGGTGCTAGTGGGGATAAATACCCTAAGAAGAACAAAGAGGGGAAGAAGAGGTCTACGGACGACAAGTTCGCTGGTTACACCCCTCTAACGGTCAGCTGTGAACAGATTCTCAATGAGATAAAGAGTGACCGGTCTCTGAAGTGGCCTGAGAAGTTGAGGGCAGCCCCCAACAAGAGGAACAAGAACATGTGGTGCGAATTTCACCAAGACCACGGCCACGTGACAGACAAATGTTTCGCTCTGAAAGATGAGATTGAGAAGATACTGAAAGAAGGGAAGCTCAGAAAGTACGTCAATAAGGGTGCCTTCAAAAGGGGCCGAGAGGCCAACCCCAGAAAGAAGCGAGGCGATGCATGTAGAGAAGGTCCTCAAAAAAGAGGGGACGACCCTTCTGATGATGAGGACGACCCTGACCTCCCGCCGAGAGACGACCAAGGTCCTGTCAAGAGGCTTAATATAATCTCGCTCGGAGTGGGAATGATCTCCGGGGGTCTAGCAGGAGGAGGGTCAGAGGTCGCTGACAGGAAGGCCCATGTGGATGAGGCCAAGGCAGTGACGAAGACGGTACACTCGACCTCTCTGGAGGTCAAGTTAGAAAAGAGGAAGAAGGTCGACATGGACACTCAGATAGTGGGTTTTTCAAGAATGGAATTTAAAAGCCTCCTAGCCCCACACGACGACCCACTCGTCATCACAACTAGGGTGCATGGGTGTGAGGTGCCGAGGATATTGGTCGACGGGGGTAGTTCTGCAGATGTAATGTTTTGGCCATGCTTCAAAGCCTTAGGTCTCAGCCGTGCTAGACTCGTCCCATACCATCATCCATTGATTGGGTTCAGTGGGGGAAAAGGTTCATCCCCTTGGAGTGTATGAGGCCGATGTCAGGATGGGGGACGAGTGGCCGAGATGGCTTACCAAGAAGGTCAGCTTCTTTGTGATGGATGGACATGTGTTTTCGGCCTACAACATCATACTGGGGCGTGTGGCCCTCAAGGGGTTTGAAGCTGTGCCGTCTACGGTCCATCGGATGGTTAAATTTCCTACCCCTTACGGGGTGGGGGAAGTTCAGGGAGACCAGACGACAGTGCGAGAATGTTACTACAACTCCGCTGAAGAAAGAGAGGCACACAAGAAGGCTACAACCACTTACAATATTGATACCCTAGACCCTAGAGACGAGGCGAAGCTAAAGAAAGGAGAGGCCGCAGAAGAGGTAGAATCCATCATCCTCGATGAGAATGACCCGAAAAAAAGCGTCCAAGTCGGCAAGTCTCTGAAGCCCAATATTAAGGAAGACCTCATTAAACTGTTGAGGAGAAGACGAAGCGTCTTTGCGTGGAGTCATGTAGATATGCCGGGGATTGACCCGGAAATCATGTGCCACAAGCTTAATGTGGTAGAGGGAGTGAAGCCGGTAAAGCAGAAGAGGAGAATTTACTCTAGAGAAAAGTATAAGGTCATTAGGGATGAGGTCAAGAAATTAGAAGACGCTGAGTTTATCAGAGAGGTCATCTACCCTGAATGGCTGTCCAATGCAGTCATTGTCCCAAAGGCCAACGGGAAGTGGAGAATGTATGTGGACTTCACCGGCCTCAACAAGCACTGTCCCAAAGGCAGCTTCCCTCTCCCCCGCATTGACTAGATGGTAGACGCTATCGCAGGCCATGAGCTCATGAGCTTTATGGATGCCTATTCAGGGTACAACCAGATCTTTATGAACCCTGAGGACTCGGAGAAGACAACCTTCATTACTGACAAGGGGACATACTGTTATAGGATCATGCCCTTTGGCCTAAAAAATGCGGGGGCAACGTACCAACGCCTCATAAATAAAATGTTCGAAGACCAAATTGGGAATTCTATGGAGGTCTATATAGATGACATGCTGACTAAGAGTTTGAAGGCAGAGGATCATGTGGGAGATCTGGAGAGGACCTTTAATACGATGGACAAATACCAGATAAAGCTTAACCCGGCCAAGTGTGTCTTCGGGGTCGGAGCAGGGAAGTTCTTAGGGTTCATTGTCAACCAAAGAGGCATCAAGGCCAATCCTGAAAAGATAAAGGCCCTTGTTGAGATGAAGACCCCCAAGTCCATTAAAGACGTTCAGAAACTCACAGGGAGAGTTGCTGCCTTGAACAGGTTCGTGTCTAGGGCCACAGACATGTGTCTACCATTCTTCAAAATTCTCAGAAAAGCCTTCGAATGGAGTGAAGAATGCGATGAGACCTTCAAGGAGTTAAAATCATACCTGGGGTCTCCCTTGCTGTTGTCACGGCCCGTGCAGGGTGAACGACTTTATGTGTACCTCGCCGTCTCAGAGTCAGCCATCAGTGCAGCCATTGTGAGAGACGAAGACGGAGTACAGAAGCCTGTGTATTTTAACAGCAAGGCACTCCAGGAGGCAGAGAAAAGATATCCAAGGATGGAGAAGTTGGCCTACACCTTGATCCATGCATCGAGAAAGATGAAGCCATACTTCCAGTCCCATACGATGGTCATCCTCACTGACTCTCCCCTTAGACAGGTTTTGCACAAGCCTGAAAAATCAGGGAGGTTAATGGCATGGGCTATAGAGCTGGGGGAGTTTGACATAGTGTATCAGCCTAGGACGACCATTAAGGGGCAAGCATTGGCAGACTTCGTGGCTGAGTTTACTTGGGAAGATGATGAAGCCGAGGGTGAGAGCCTCGGGAAGATAGATACTCGACAGGGTGAGCTCACCGACACACCTACAGATAAGGCTGAGACGAGCACCGCTAGAAGGAAAGTGGTTGAAAACGAAGAGGGAAGATATATCTTTAGACAGGGGTCACTCACCGAGGGAGGTTTCTCAGAAGAACACACCGCGTGGAGTCTCTTCGTCGACGGGTCCTCTTGCGAAAGCGGGAGCGGAGCTGGATTAATAGTATCAGCACCCGACGGCACAGACATTGAGTACGCCCTGAGGTTCAACTTTAAGGCCTCCAACAACGAGGCCGAATATGAGGCCTTGATAGCAGGCCTCTCCTTGGCCAGATCTCTTAGTATCGGCCAGATTTTGGTTCATAGTGATTTGAGGCTAGTAGTGAATCAGATACTAGGAGCCTACGAGGCCAAGGACGAGAGGATGGCTAGGTACCTTGAGAAGGTGAGGTCATTACTGAAGGGCTTCAGAGAAGTGAAATTAAAGAGGATACCTAGGCTCGACAATGGCCGTGCTGATGCCCTTGCGAGGTTGGCCTCGGCAACTAGGACAGACATTAGGAGGACGGTCCCAGTAGAAATTTTGCTTCGGCCAACTATTGAAGACGCTGAGGGAACACTTAGCAATTGCCTAAATGTTTCTCAGGAAGCTTCGTGGATGGACCCTCTGATCAGGTACATTAAAGAGGGGGAGATGCCAGAAGCAAGGCAAGAAAGGAAGAAGTTGAGATACAGGGCTGCAAAGTTCACTGTCATTGGGGACACCTTGTACAAAAAGGGATTTTTACTCCCCTTACTTAGGTGTGTGCACCCATCTGAGGTCCCATCCCTTTTGCAAGATGTGCACGAAAGATTGTGCTCAAGCCACATTGGGGGCAGATCCTTAGTGAAGAGGGTGATCACCTAAGGGTACTGGTGGCCGACCTTGGGGAAAGACGCCGCGGAATATGTAAAAAAGTGCGATAAATGCCAGATATTTGCCACCATCCCTCACCATCCCCATCAGCCTCTTACCTCCATTACATCCCCATGGCCATTTGCAGTGTGGGGGATCAACCTCGTAGGACCCTTACCGAGAGCAGTCAATAACTATCGGTTCCTCATCGTAGCTATTGACTATTTCTTAAAATGGGTGGAGGCCGAACCGATGGTCACAATTACAGAGCAGAAGACCTTCCAGTTCATCTGGAAAAATGTTATATGCAGATATGGTCTCCCCAACACCCTCATCTCGGATAACGGGACTCAGTTCAAGAATACCTCTCTACAGATGTACTGTGAAAGGGTGAGTATCAAACAATTTTTCTCCATCCCAGGCCGACCTCAGGCCAATGGGCAAACAGAAGTTACAAATAGGACAATCCTAGATGGAATCAAGAAGAGGCTTGAGGAGGCAAAAGGAAGATGGGTCGATGAGTTATATGCCGTGCTGTGGGCATACAGGACGACAGTGAGGACCTCTACCGGAGAGACCCCATTCATGCTAGCTTATGGCTCAGAAGCCGTCATCCCCACCGAGATTGGGTTTCCTACTCATAGGGTCCAAATGTATGACCCCCAGAGAAATAAAGAAGAGAGGAGACTCGACTTAGACCTGATTGAGGAAAGGAGGGAAGACGCCGAGATAAGGCAGGCCGCCTACCAGCAGAGGACCGCAAGGTTTTACAATCAGAGCGTGAAACAGAGGCCAATCGCAGTGGGGGACTTGGTCCTCAAAAAGACTTGGCAAAAGCCCAACAAGCTCCATCCTAATTGGCATGGCCCGTATAGGGTCATCGATGAAGTCGTCCCTGGGACCTATAGACTAGAAAACCTAGAGGGGGAACCCTTTTCCAACCCCTGGAATGTAGATCATTTGAAGAAATACTATCAGTAGTGTTGTAAGGTCTTGATAGACCATAATTGTAATAGGAGTTGCTCCAACAGAACACTTGGAAAATTAATGAGAAATATCAGTGTTTCCCCTCATCCTGTGTTTATCAGTTCTAGTACGCATGAAAACATTTTCAGAGAACGTCCCTCGGCTATAACGAGGGCCAATGGAGGGGACGACCCCACCATTGTCCTCAAGAAGGACGAGGGAATACTTAATTAAAAACCATTAGTTTGGTTATTGGAACCCTAGGCTATAATGAGGGTCAATGGAGGGGACGACCCCACCATTGCCCTCAAGAAGGACAAGGGAATACTTAATTAAAAACCATTAGTTTGGTTATTATAACCCTCGGCCTTTAATGAGGGTCAAGGGAGGGGACGACCCCACCATTGACCTCAAGAAAGACGAGGGAATACTTAATTAAAAACCATTAGTTTGGTTATTGGAACCCTCGGCTATAATGAGGGTCAATGGAGGGGACGACCCCACCATTGTCCTCAAGAAAGACGAGTGAATACTCAATTAAAAACCATTAGTTTGGTTATTGGAACCCTCGGCTATAATGAGGGTCAATGGAGGGGACGACCCCACCATTGTCCTCAAGAAAGACGAGGGAATACTTAATTAAAAAACCATTAGTTTGGTTATTGGAACCCTCAGCTATAATGAGGGTCAATGGAGGGGACGACCCCACCATTGCCCTCAAGAAAGACGAGGGAATACTTAATTAAAAACCATTAGTTTGGTTATTGGAACCCTCGGCTATAATGAGGGTCAATGGAGGGGACGACCCCACCATTGTCCTCAAGAAAGACGGAGGAATACTTAATTAAAAACCATTAGTTTGGTTATTATAACCCTCAGCCTATAATGAGGGTCAAGGGAGGGGATGACCCCACCATTGACCTCAAGAAAGACGAGGGAATACTCAATTAAAAATCATTAGTTTGGTTATTGGAACCCTCGGCTATAATGAGGGTCAATGGAGGGGACGACCCCACCATTGTCCTCAAGAAAGATGAGGGAATACTCAATTAAAAACCATTAGTTTGGTTATTGGAACCCTCGGCTATAATGAGGGTCAATGGAGGGGACGATCCCACCATTGTCCTCAAGAAATACAAGGGAATACTTAATTAAAAACCATTAGTTTGGTTATTGGAACCCTCGGCTATAATGAGGGTCAATGGAGGGGACGACCCCACCATTGCCCTCAAGAAAGACGAGGGAATACTTAATTAAAAACCATTAGTTTGGTTATTGGAACCCTCGGCTATAGTGAGGGTCAATGGAGGGGACGACCCCACCATTGTCCTCAAGAAAGACGAGGGAATACTTAATTAAAAACCATTAGTTTGGTTATTGGAACCCTCGCCTATAATGAGGGTCAATGGAGGGGATGACCCCACCATTGTCCTCAAGAAAGACGAGGGAAGACTTTGTTAAAAAACCATTAATTTGGTTATTATAATCCTCGGCCTATAATGAGGGTCAAGGGAGGGGACGACCCCACCATTGACCTCAAGAAAGACGAGGGAGGGGTTAGTGATATTGTTGGGTTAGTGATATTGTAAGTACAAAAAATCCACAATACAAATCATATAAGAGACGAGTATGGAAGACAACAAGAGGCATTATATTACAAAGTGATGTTCGTTTTACAAAAATAAAGTACAAAAATATTGATTACACTAAGAGGGTGTGGGCTACAGACAACCACCCTATTGAGCAGCATCAGAGGGCAGGGCCTCAACGTCAATGAGAGAGGTCTCCTCAACGACCATGACAGGCCGAGCCTCAGACGTGACTGTGCCTTCTACATGCTGAGATTCCACTTGGGCTAGGGCTTCAGCAATAAGTGGGTCATCTAGTTGAACTGCCTCAAGAGAGGGGCGAATAGACGACACTGCGTCAGCAAACTTAACCCACCGACAGGCCGTCCTAATCCCCCTCTCTAAGTACTCAAGACCGAAGCCTTGGAACTCGTCTGAGAGTTTGTAGGCCTCCACAGCATCGGTCTCTGCCTTCTTCAGCGCCTCAGATAGCTCAGTCTTGTGCTGAGCCCCCATGTTGGTCAAAGCCTCGTCCCTCTCCTTAATAAGCAAGTCCTTGGCCGCCATGTCTGCATCATGCTGCCTCGTCAGCTCGTCCAGAACCCTTGCGTGTTCAATTCTGGCACTCTCTAGCTCAGCCCTTGCAGTCTCCAGCTCCGTCTGCAAATCAGCCTCGTGTTGGATGGCTCTCTCGGCTTCATGGAATTTTTGTTGGTTCTCAGCCATCCATTTAGTAGCCGAGGTGAAAGCGCATACAAACTGCACATAAATAATAAACAGTTGTCAAGAGGCCGAGAAAACAGTTACTGAAAGAATGCAACTAAGGGAATACCTGAGTTAGAGCATGCAGACCATAGGCATACACTTTTGCTGGAGGCATCTTTGACAGAAATTCATAATCAGCAGCCGAGGGGGCAGAAAACATGGACGCCTTGGCTGCCCTTAGGTTCGTGATCAGGGAAGATGGATTGGCCTTCAGTGATGTCAAGTTTTGGGACTAGAAGGCCCCCATGCTAGAAGAGGAACCAGTCCCCTCGGATGACTCCACCCTCGCCCTCGTCCTAGAATTCGACCGAGGGTCAGCAGGGACTTCAGGCTCTTTTCTTTTGTGACCGTCGGCTGTCGGTTCAACAAGTGTCGGCCCCACGGCCTTTGTCTTCCTCGGAGCCTGCTGAGGCTCCTTGCCCTTCTTCTTGCCTAAGCCAGATAGCAAACTTGGGGCAGTCATTTCCCAGAGTTGATCAGATAAACCAGAGGGACGACCTGAAAGGAGGACGATACGTTAGAAAAATGCATAGGCAAAGATGAAACACTTGAAAAAAGTAAAGAATGAGCACAAAATAATGTAACTCACATAGCTCTGTCAGGGGACCGACCCTCAGACCAGCTTCTTTGAGGAACTTGGGGGTCATCAGATCTTCAAATTTTGCAATCTCACCCCCTCTCCCTCGTTCCCTCAGATACTCAACTATGTATTTCTCATCCAGACTAAGTCCGGGATCAGACCTGGCCTTCATCGAGGGGTTTGACCATCTTCTGGGAACCCTCGGACTATCGTCCAAATGTTGAGACTCGACGGAAAATTCCCACTCCCCAGAAATGAAGAAAATCTCTTCTTCCAATCGTGGTTGGAGGTCTGTGCCACGTGGAGAAGTTTTTTGTCAGACCTCCTCGCCCCCAAGTGGTAGTACCCAGGCTGTTTGGACGAGGAGGTGATATTGTAATAGGCCAAAAATACGTCGGCCGATGGCTCATCAGTGAAAGCATTCTTCCACAAGGAGATGTAGCCAAGGATCGTCCTCCAGGAGTTGGGAGGAAGCTGAGAGGGGGCAACGCCGAGGGCTGACAGGATATCTACGACAGCAGGATGCAGAGGGAATCCGACACCAACCTTGAACATTTGTTCGTATACTGCAACCTCTCCCTCTTCACCCTCGAAGACCCTCTCAGACTCAGAGGTAACCCTCATAGTTACATTTGGGGACACTCCATAGGCATGCCTCCACAGCAAGAGGTCACGATCCCTAACTGAGGAGATATAGGATGAGGCATGGGAGGTGTCAACCTGGTCATCATCTGAGTCCTCACCCTCGTCCTCTGTCCCCTTTCCCTCGGCCTCATCACCTGCCAGAGACCTCTGGGGAAAAGCCATCTGGAAGGCATGTGGAGATAGAGTAGTCACAGGGACAGCCTCGGAAGCAACCATACCCTCGGCCTGTCGGCCTGGGCTTAGGTCAGACGCCTCTCCTATCCCAGAAGGTCCAGCGCCAGTGGGCGACGACGATCTCTCATCCATCTCTCCTGAATAACTCTCGGCTGGACGACAGGACGACCCACAAGACTCAGATGGCTCAAATGGCTTTATTGTGGCAAGAGGAATGGGAAAAATGGGTCGTACCCAATTAGGGTCGGCCACTCGTCTTCTCTCCTCCTCTTCCTCTATTCGTCCGATCTCTATGAAAAGCTTCTCTCGCAAGGATGGGAACTCCTCGGCTAAATTATAAAGCCTCCTAAGCATTAAGGGGGAGACCCTACACTTAGAAGAATTTGGGTAACCTAACCTAACTATAAACAAATCTCACAATTGACCAGGGTGGACTTTTCGATCAAAACCTAAGAATTGAAAAGTTTTCTATCAAGAACAATTCAAGAACAGCTTACCAGAGGTTACATCGGAAAATCTATGGAACAACCTAAGAAAATCTAGCCTTATGAGCTTAAAACAGGAAAGCAAACAGAAATGAAGATAAGTAGGGCACTAGGGTCGAGGTGTTACCTGAGGAGGAATGGCGAAGCTGCTAAGCTTGAAGGTTCAAAAACTGCAGAAATGGCAAGAAGGCTGGAAGCGAGAGAGGGAGAGAACTTGGGCGCGAAGAAGAAGAGAATGAATGGTTTCAAAAATTGCTTATATACCTTAGTAATGAGTGGGCCCATTACCCAAGCCAAAGCACAGCCCACGAGGAGGACATCATTAGGGCACAAAGCCCCAAGCAGCATGCAGCCGCCGCGCCTTGAAAACTGGAACAACATTGGATAAAAATTTGACAGCTGTCACATCAGCTTGACAGGTGTCACTCATCAAACAGACCATACACTTAGTCTCAAAAGCAACATTATCCCTCAGCCATCTCAGCATCATCTATGGCTAAGGACTGGGGGGGTGATTGATATACCCGTATATACCCTCGGCCATGCCGAGGGCTCCCTGCGCCTCACCAGGCCCAGATGACCCCTCAGGGGCCGACCCTTCATCAAGCTCCGGACGACCCCTCAGGGGGGTCGACCCTTCATCAGACTCCGGACGACCCCTCAAGGGGCCGACCCTTCATCAGGCTCCGGACGACCCCTAAAGGGGCCGACCCTTCATCAGGCTCCGGACGACCCCTAAAGGGGCCGACCCTTCATCAGGCTACGGACGACCCCCCGAGGGTACGACAGTACGAGGCCCAAATTAGGCCAGACTCATTACCGGAAGGAACTTTGCCCTCGGCCTCATATCAAAGGCCGAGGGTGACATCATCACAGCGCGTGGTTTGGGAGACGCGTGGAACAATGCGCGTGAGGCTCACATGGCACATGGGAGACCGTTATAACAAAATCACACCCTCACGTGAGGGAACATTATGTCATCATTTGGCATCTACAGGTGTCAACAGGGGATTGGCTAGATCATTATTCACATGCACTATGCATACTTGGGGGGTACACTACACCCCCCAAGACCTATATATACTTGCCACCTACAACCCTACATGGGGATGGATCGATAATTGTAACCCTAGCTAAAACTCTGCTTGTACACACAGTAGAGAGACAAAGGAGCTTATGTGCATTGCATCCAAGGCCATTAGTGCCCATACTTAGTGGATCACACACTCACAGTGGATGTAGGCCAAATTGGCTGAACCACTATACATCATTGTCTTATTCCTCTTATACTCATCTCCTTCTACACACTTACATACTTATACACTTACATCTCTATGGCTGCCATGGTTACTATTGTTTGAGCTCATCATCACTTATCCGGTGGTGCTAAATCTCAGCATCATCAGGTCTCATTAATCTCCCCTTCTCCCATAATTTATACCCATCCCACCAAAATCTTCCCCACTTGATTAAAATGATGATGAGAATTGTCTACTCAATGGAAAAACTTGGTGTTTTTATCCCCCTCGTTAAGCTATAATGCTCTAGATTTTTGCCCCCCTTCCTCTCCTCCCTTCGATTACACTCCTCCCTCGATAAACTTTCCTCCCCTTCCTTCGCATCTAGCTCCTCTATGTACTTAAGGGCCTTCTTGATTGATTCTTTAACATCTCCAAAAATATCATAATTCCACGCTTTGAGATCCTCCTTAAGCAAGGAACTCTTTTTAGCCAAAACAAAACTCGCACTACCCATATATTCTTAAATTTTAATGGCCTTCTCCCCATCTCTATCCATTCACATTTGATTTGAATCGGGACATGATCAGTGGCACCTCGATCTAAGCACAACTGGACAATCCTTGGGAAGTGTTCTTTCCACTCACTCGAGATAAGAAAATGATCTAACCTAGACAAAGAAGGGGCATCCTTATTGTTAGAACATGTGAATAGACTCCTTCTAAAATAACATCCATGATCTCCAGATCATTAATAAACATCAAAAACTTTGAAAACTTCCTCATCGGTCCAGTCAGTCTACCCCCCTAATCCGCTCCTCTGAAAATCGAACTACATTAAAGTCCCCACCCACACAGAATAGCTCTCCCTAGACTCCCTATACCCCCTCCTAACTACTCCCAAAGCTCCCACATTACCACATCTTCCATAGGCCCATAAACCCCAGAAAAAACACCAAGTGAAGTTGTCATCCCTACAGCTTTTCCACTACCCTACTATCCTAAATAATCAGCACCCCTCTAGAAACACCAATAGAATTAATGTAATAAAAATCAACCCACATTCTTCTCCAACCTCCCCCACCCACCTCTCTGCTCATACTACTAATCTTAGTCTCCGGTAAATAGATCACATCAGACTTCCATACAGAAATTGCACCGCTAACCACCTCTCTTTTTGAGGTCATTTAAACTCCTCACATTCCATGATATAATCCTCAACCTCATAAAAAAGATCTATCCACATTACTTTTACCCCCCTCCCCTCATAATTAAATGACCATTGTAGCTTTTCTAGCTCCTTTTCTCTCCAACTTTTCCTTCTTGCAGAAATAAATCCCCCTCCTTTCTTAGTATCTCCATCCGTATATCTCCTTTCCATCCTCCAAAATAAACTCCACACCTCCCTCTCTTTCCCCTCATACAAAACACCCAGGAATTTGCTAAATCCACTTATCATATCCTCACCCCTTTCCTTTACTCTTCCTTAGACTCTACCTCCAATGCGTAAGGATCAAAATATAATACTAGTGAGTGTAAAGAAGACGTTAAGATCCCCTCATATCTTTTATCCTCCTCTAAATGACCCCCCCCCCCCCAAATCAAAGGTACCATTACCCCTCAACAAAAGTTTATTGCGTAAATCAACAATCTCCGCTATTATCGCTAGCGCCCTCGAGACATTTGTACTGTTATCCCACACCTCCTCCAATACTTCCCTTTTCTAAATTATCCCCATGGGGGAGACATAGTACCCCCGCAATCCCCATTTCCACTTGACTCTCTATACTCTGCGAATGTCAATCCCCCACTTGCACTCTCATATCATCCGAGCCATCCATTACAAAATTTGATTTACCATTAAATTTATTCACAATTTTAGCCAACACTAAATCCCATGATTTATCTTCCATCCTCCTCTCAACCTATCCCAACTTATCCTTCCCTCCTTTATCACATATTTCCTCATCCTCCCCGTACAAAAAGTCCTTAGAATTTTTTGCCCCGATTGCCCCTGAGTTTTTATTAAGAAAGGGCTTAACTATCTTTTGGGTCTTTTGACTTTTTAATTTCGTGGGAAAGTCAAGACCTTTAAAAAATTAATGATTATGAGAATTCTTGATGGAGTGAGGTGCAAAGGAGAAACTATCTCCATCCCCCTATGTTGTCGACTTTGGTGTGGGCCCACTTAGTGGGTTACAAGACTTGGAGGTAATACACACCCCATTTCCTTTCCTCGGCCTAGCAGTCTCATAACCCAACCAATTTGAAATATTGAAATTATCCATCAACCCACCTTATCCAAAGCAAAAGCCCACCCTCCTTGCCACTTCAACCCTTGTAACATATTTATCTATTAAAGGAGTACGAATGCATAGAGCTCAAGGCTCTACCTCCCTACTAGGCGTGTGAACGACTCCTACTTGGTTCGCTGACCCTCCCAACCCTCCAGTAAATTTTTGGCGAAAACCCTCCTTTATTATGTATTTAACTTCAATCTCTACCTATACCGGAATTTCAAGGATACATTCCCCAGCCATAATAGTCACCTTGTTCGAAAATCTCTTATCGCCTCTCACCAAAATTTTGGTCCATCGGAGTTCTCTTATCTCCAAAATGTCTTCACAATTTGATAAGGGCCCCACAAATCTTACCAACCGTTATGAACACCTCTTATCCCCATAAGTGCACTGGCAAACCCACCTGCTGAACCCACTAATGGACATTGGGATTATCGTCTTTAATGCATTTGCCAAATGGGTGCCATTTATTCAATCTTACATCCCCCCCTCCATAGAACACAGTTTATCCTCCATCACTCTATCTGCCTCTCCTACCTAAAGCAAAAACAACCAAGAATAGCGGACCATTTAACTTGAACACCTTAAACCCTCCAATGACTTTCGATTTTCCAAACACCCATTCCGATAGAGCTTTAACATCCGGTGGCCTCGCTTCCATGCCACCAATATGACCAACTAATGTCCGATGGAGATACTCCACCTGTTGATTTCACGACGATGCATCAACTGAAATTCCGTCCACATCCTCTCCATTTACACTGGCTTTTACATCTGAAACTGGCCAAGGCTTGATAGCAGCAACTTGTGCAAAAGTCTTAGTGAACTCTCTCCCCTCTTTGATAGCCTTTCTTTATCCTCTCCAGCTCGCATCCGTAGGTGTCTTATGAAACTTAATTTCTTTTAAAACTTGAACATGCAATCACCTCCCTAGATTTATCCCATATTTTTTTTTTGTAAAATATGCTAGATCTTTTTTGTTAAAAAGAAAGAGCTTAGCCATTTCACCTCTCCCTTGGCCAAAACACCCTCTACTGATTATCCATGTGCCTTCTCTGAAAGCCAAAGGGGTAACTACTACCACAATCCTCCTTGCATAGTTCAAAACTCTTCAAACTTGCTTGAAAAATCACTCGACCATGGTTGCTCGTATTGTAGTTGTTTTGTGGAAGAAAATTCACTCATCTCTAACATATAGTAAACTGTAATTTAATGAATTATATAGTTGTTACATTTTAGTCATCAAATTATCACACAATATACATAATTTTTTAGGATTTTTTTTACTTTAGTACGTTTATAATTACCCTCTTTTGATTTGGTACCTTTTAGCAATTTCATTTTGACTTTGGTACATATTTTGTCATTAATTATCACCATGTATTACTTTTTTGCAGTGAAATTTCACATTTAGCGAAAAAATATAGTAAAGTCAAAATAAAATTAATGAACAGCACCAAACTCAAAACAGGGTAATTATAAATGTATTTAAGCAAAATAAATTTTTTGTTAACATTTTAATCAACATTATACGTAAAATTAACCTTAAATTTAAACCAAGAAGAAACAAAAATTTCAACAACATAAAATTGTAACATTAGATTTGCATAATATATTGGATGCATTGAGTATAAAATGAGATATCAACCCAAAAAATATAAAATGAGACTATACAACCAAGCGTAGAGAAATGGATAAAAGGCCATTCAAAAGGCTAGCGGTAGTAGGGGTCTTCTCCTTAGTCACTTTATGAAACCTAAATTTAGTTCCTTTTCCTTATGGCGAATCAAGGAATGGTGCTAGTCCGATTTCGTTATCATATAGTCTTGATCACACGGATTTACACTCTGTCACCTGCACCGGTTTCATTGTAAATGATATTGATAGCTCTCAACGTGGCAACAATCCAAACACTTTGGTACCATTTTAGTTGATGACTTTCCATCCCCCTCCTTCAATTCTCATGAGTCCATTTTCTCTTTTAAGCAAAAGCAACGAGAATGTCTTTTGAACCAGGTATGTGAGTATTTAATTTTTATAAATATTCTATGGGGGCTCAAGCCCCCACTAATCCTGAGTGACTCCGTCTATGGACATGAGAATATAAAATATAAATCAATAATACTTTTTTATCAATTTATGTATACATATAGTAAATTGATCTAATTTGCACAAGTTATAAAACACAATTATACATTTATAGAAATAGGAACCCAAATATGATTTTTTAAAAGATTTTTCAATATTAACAAATATTGTAATTTATTGTAGATGCGGGTGCATTATAGAGTAAGTAAATCAAATTATTGTATATGAGTAGAAAAAAATGCATAATAAATTTTGTGTGATCTTAAATCTAATACAAAGCGACTTAATAAAATTGTTTTTACAGAATAAATATTTAAATTTTAAGTGTAGTTTTTATAATTTAATATTTTTATCGGTATTTTTATCTTCACAAAAATTATCTATAAAAATTCTTATATATTAAATGTATTTTGATTCCATCCATTTTCCCATGAACAAGATAATCTGATTTCATTTGATCATATTGCAATTTAACATGCCACCAAACTCATCGTTGTAAAACAATTTATTTTCATGAACCCTAAGATTGTGAACATTATAATAATCACCTAATAGGTCTGCGAAAAGAGGGATAATGTAATACCTCTTTTTATTGTTATGGATGTGATGTCACTGTTTGTCGCCACTGATTGCCGTCGGTCCGACCACCTTAATAGTCCTTTAACAAGGAATTTTGGCTTCTCTCTCCATGCATATAAACTTTTATATGTGTATTTCATGGATACCTTTTAAATGGAAGTAAGGTTTCTATTTATAGGTGGAGTGGGGGCCTAAATTCCAAAGGTAAATTAATCTCAACCTTCCATCAAAGTAGAGATTTAATTGGAATTTTAACTCCTTTTAATATCCATTTCGTTTTTGGAATATGAACCATTTTGTTAGGAAATAACATATTCTAATTAAAAACCGATGCATACATCAAACTTTCCACAAAAGAAGCATAAGGATAATTTTGCATGTCTTTATGTTCCAAGTCATTCTACGGACATTGGCTAAAAGCAAGCTTGTCTCCTTTCTGCATTGGAACAATACTAGAAGAACATGTCATCGTGCCAAATATATATAGAACTTTGTCAATATATGTTATCTGAGACATTCCCAAAATTACAAATGACCTATCACAGAATATTTCAATTCCTATCACATAGGATGCCTCACCCATATCTTTCATTTCAAAATTCTTAGAGAAATAATTCTTAGTCTCATGTAATAGACCAAGATCATTGCTAGCTAGTAATATGTCATCAACATACAATACCAAAAATATGAACTTAATCCCATTGATCTTGAGGTATATTCATGGATCAACTAAGTTTTCTTTCTCGAAGTTCATAATGATTTCATCAAACTTTAAATACCATTGCCTCGAAGCTTGTTTCAGTCCATAAATTGATTTCTTAAGTTTGCAGACCATGTCTCCCTGACCTTCGATTATTAAGCCTTCAGGTTCACGCATATAGACTTCCTCTTGTAAGTCTCCATTAAGAAAGACTGTTTTCACATCCATTTTATGTAACTCGAGGTTATAATGAGCTAATAATGCCATGATAATTCTAAGAGAATCTTTTCTAGACACATGAGAAAAAGTCTCAGTATAGTCGATACCTTATTTTTTATCAAAATCTTTGTCTACAAGTCGAGCTTTATGTCGTTCAATATTGCCATTGCAGTCATGCTTAATCTTAAAGACCCACTTACAACCGACTGGTTTGTGTCCTATTGGCAATTAAACAACGTCCCAAACTTGATTTTCAGCCATAGATTTTAGCTCATCCTTCATGGCATCAATCCATTTGCAAGAATTAACATCTTTAATTGCTTATGAATATGAAATCGAATCTTTAGTTATCCCAACATAAGATTCTACTAGGTAAAGCACATAATCATCGAAAATAGCAGATCTCCTGTGACGATGAGACCTCTTTAATGTTGGTTCCTCAGGTGCTTCATCCACAGGTTCATTGATGATAATCTTATCATAGAGTTATTGATTATTTATTGGATGTTCCTCGTTGCCTAAAGTTTCAACAATGGGGGGATTCCCAACAACTTGTGAAATTGAGGGTAAAGGGATATTTACCCTAATTTCCTGAATGATCACATCATTAATTTTAGTACTCCCACTAATTTTGGCATTCTCATAGAATCTGGCATTATCTATTTCAACAATTCTCATATTATGGTTAGGATAGTAAAACCTACATCCTTTGGACTTCTCAGGGTAACCTATAAAGTAACCAATAACCGTTTTGAAATCTAATTTCTTTTCATTTGGGTTGTAAATTCTTGCCTCAGCTGGGCATCCCTAAATTTGGATATGTTTTAAACTAGGTTTCCAACCTTTCCACAGTTCAAAGGGTGTCTTTGAAACTGACTTGTTAGGAACTCGGTTTGATATATAAACAGTTGTACGTCAAGCATCCATCCATAAGGATGTAGGTAAATTAGCATGACTCATCATAGACCTAACCATTTCCATATATGTACGATTTCGCCTTTCAGCTGCCATGGAGAACTAGCGTTGTATATTGAGCGACAATTCCAAGATTTTGGAGAAGTTTTGCAAAAGGTCTAGGATGTTGTCCTATTTCGTCACACCTTCCATAAAACTCACCACCTCTATCAAACCTTATGATCTTCATTTTTCTATCTTGTTGCCTTTCAACTTCAGTGATGAACACTTGTATAGCATCCACGGACTGAGATTTTTCATGTAACAAGTATAGATAATAATAACGTGAATAATCGTCGATAAAAGTAATGAAATACTTCTCCCTTCCAAAGGTTGGAACATCGAAAGGTCCGTAAATATCTGTATGTATAATTTCAAAAAGCTGTTTACTTCTTATGGCTCCTTTCTTTGTGTGTTTTGTTGTTTTTCCTTTAATACGATCCACAAATACTTAATGATTGGTAAAATCAAGAGTTGAAAGAATTCCATCTTTTACCAATCGCTTAATTTTATCACTGAATATATGTCCCAGCCTTTTATGCCACAAGAAATAAGAGTTGTTTTTAGATGACTTACGTTTTGTTTCAACATTAGAATGCAGTGCAAGATGATTTTCAGCAAATTGACTTTCAAGATGAAATTTATAAAGACCATCAATTAAAATTCCAGAATCAATATGATTTGAGTTCAAAAACAAATTAAAACAACCATCTCCATGATGAACCGAATAACCATCTTGATCAAGTTTACTAACTGAAACTGAAACTGAAACTGAAACTAAATTACTAGGAATGGATGGAACATATAGAGTTTGAAACAAATCTAAATGATTGCCATTCTTCAAAATAAGACGATAAGTGCCAATGGCTTCAACTTGGACTTTGTCTCGATTTTCCACGAACAGAAAGTTTTCACTTGGGCTTATGGTTTGGGTTGTAAGGAAGCCTTACATTGAATTAGAAACGTGAACGTTAGCACCAGAATCTAACCAGCAAGTGTTAGAAGAAACATAATTAAGATTTGACTTAAAAAAGCTTACGAAACCCATAGGGTTATCTTTGTTTTCGAACCATTCTTTACATTTAGTGAATTCTTTCTGAAGGTGTTTAGGTTTTTTGCAAAATTTGCACCTGTTGTCATCCTTTTTTTCCTTCTTCACATTGGATTGATTAACATCATTATTTCTGGGTGGTGCTCTTATATGGCTTGAATTCTGCCTCTTCCCAGCTTCAGATGATCCAGCTCCATGGATAAGATGTGCAACCTTAATACCTTGTTGATTCATCCTAGCCTCCTCTTGAACCAGTTTGTTAGCCAACTCATTCACCGCCGACTAATCCTTAATGACATTGTAATTGAGATGGAAAGGTCCATACTGAGTAAGTAAAGAGTTCAGGATAAATTGTATGAGCAATGAATCATCCATTGTCATTCCCAAATTCTTTAACTTGGCAGCAAGGTTCGTATCATGCATTGAGCATGTACCATTAAACTTCATGGTTGTAAGATCTGCAATTAGTTTCCCAGCAAGGGATTTATCTGCAGTCTTAAACCTTTCTTCTATTGCTTTCATGTAATCCTTAGCATTATCAGATTTAGGACGTGCCCTTTTGATATTGCTTGCAATTGTCATTCGTACAAACATGATATTCAATGTGTCAGACTTCTTCCAAGCTTTATAGAGTCTTTTCCTTATCAGTACTTGTGTCTGTAAGTGCAACTGATTTTTCAATGTAAAAATCCAGATCCAAGTCAAGTACCTCTCCCCCCCCCCCCCCCCCAAGGTGAACTCAACTTGCTCTTTCCATTCTGAGAAGTTGATTCCCGTGATAATAGGGATGGATGATGCATATGAAGTCAATTGTGCTGGAAAAGGGGTTGAAATTTAAAGATGCAACAATTTTTAAGAAGACTTTAAAACTTTAATTAACACATAGTAAGATTTGAATATTTTATGACATGAAATAAGATGCTCCTGTGGGTAGTCATCATTAATTTAACTTAATACCATTAATGGTCGTAATATTCAATATGCATAATCGAGTGATGTATCCATTTAATTTTAATAAGGTATCTGTGGATATCCTTGGTTTACATATGAATAAACACTCATTAATTGTTGATTTAACACATGATTATAGTATACATGTGGGCAACTAATTTATATATGTTAAATAAACAGATTTAAACATTATAATGGTAATAAAGGGGTTAATTTGGAATGGGTAATAATAAGGATCACTGTGGTGATACTTAACATTATTAATACAATTGCATTTGTCAAACAACTTAATATGAATACTGGTGTACATGTTATCATAGAATTCCAAAGGCCATAAAATTACATAATTATAAAATTCTTGAATAGAAAAAGGTGTACAATCTAGAATTTCATTTGTCTAGAATTCCAAAATCTTAAAATTTTAAAAGTCATAATTTTTGAGAATTTGAAACGACATTATTTCTAGAATTCCAAAAGGTCATAAAATTTTTGAAAATTACAAAAAATGCATAATTTAAAGAATTCTAAAAGACATGGTAGCATGAATAATTGCATGAATTCTAATAGACATAAGAGCATAAATTCTAATAGACAAAAAATACAAACTGTTTTTTTAGGCATGAAAAACACAAGATAAATCAACACTGTTTCAACGAATTATGAAGAAACAGAAAATGTAAACTGTTTTTAATAGTTATGAAAAACAGATAATTATCAACAGTTATAGGACGATTCATATATAATCTATTTTATGGACAATCACGTGTTCCTAAACATCAGCTCTGATACCACATGTAAAACTGTTTATTTACATGAACCCTAAGATCGTGAACATCATGATAATCACCTAATAGGTATGTGAAAATAGGGATAATATAATACTCATTTTGTCGTCATGGGTGTGATGTCGCTGTTTGTCGCCACTGATTGCCGCCGCTCCGATCATCTTAACAGTCCTTCAACGGAGAATTTTGGCTTCTCTCTCGTTGCGTATAAATCTTTATATGTGTATTTCGTGAATGCCTTTTAGATGAAAATAAGACATCTATTTATAGGTGGATAGATGGTCTAAATTCCAAAGGTCAATTAATCTCAATTTTCATCAAGGTAGAGATTTAATTAGAATTTTATCTCCTTTTAATATTCATTTCGTTTTTGAAATATGAATCATTTTGTTAGAAAATAACATATTGTAATTAAAAATCAATATACTAATGATCATATTTCAAAAAAAGAATTAAAACTATTAAATTACCCAAAAGATAATTAATAATATCCTTACAGTCTTATGCTATGAATACAGGGAAAACGAAATGGCCTAAAAAAACAGATGCAACCTTTTTGTCCTTTATTGGATACAATGACGAGCGAGTGGAGTTAGACAAAAAGATCACGCGTAGAGATGGTAGGTACTGTGCGGCTCTCTCTGTAATGGCCGCTAAAGTTTCTTATGAAAACAAAGCCTACATTGAATCAGTAGTCGTGGATCGTTGGAAGGTACCACGAACATCAATTTCTGTTTCCAAGCCTGGAATTTTGTATTTCTATTTTCCTTATATAAAATTTTATTACATAATATATTGCTTAGTGAATGGGTTTCATTTGGCTTTATTTTTTATTATTTAGAAATAAAAAAATAAAATTTGTATAATTGATCTCAAATAATTGAAAAAAAAGCCGTGAGTTGACTATAATATTTTACAAGTAAAAAGACAACACATGTGTGAAAATTAATTGTTATAGTCGCAAGAACCCGTAGGGTGTAATAACAATATCAGTAGTTTAGCACAAAGTTATAAAAGGTGTTTCCGGCAATTAAAAAACACAGAAAATTTTAGCTTGCAAACTAATGTCTTGTTTTTACTGCAGATGGACTTCTTGGGCTTCTATGATTACTGGAATGGTATGATTTTGTACTTTTTTTTTTCTTTTTCATTTATTCTTTTGGACATCTCTCATAGTGTGCAATAGGACACGATATTTATCTCATCACGATAGAGATGGAATTGTTTGTTAGTACAACGTTTCAGTCATTTATAGGGTGTTATAGTAACATTTATCCTTTGCTTTGTGTAAGAACATTTCCTGTATAGTTGGAAACTATAGTAATCTCTGAATTCAAATTGTTGAAACATAATTTTAAAATGAATTATGGTGAGATATAAAAACAATAAATAATAATTTGTGTTGGGCTAGATAGTTTTTAATGTTTTAATTAATAGGTGAGCAGATCCGTATGACCCAGTATAAAAGTGGATCAAAAAATTTGAATTTGTAATCTTCCATGTGTTATTATACATGACTTTTGGATCAATTAACTTTTTGGGTCAATAACAAAAAGTCCCTCAAATATTTTTTAATACACATTTAGTTCAAGCCTTTTATTTTGTATCAAAAAGTCTCTTATTATCTTACTTGTAAAGGTCTGCGCCAGCGACATGGGGAATGACTTTTTGGAGCAAAATAAAAAGATTTGAATTAAATGTGTATTAATAAATGTTCGAATGATTATTTGATATATTTCACTAATTTTTGTTGTAGCAATCAATAAATTTATAAAGATATTCCCAATGTGGTAAAATTGAAAAAGAGTTTCCTGACATTGGTGTTCATTTATTTGGGCTTAGCTACTGTTGTTCCAAAGTTTTATTAGTTCCCTTTCAAATTAAGCGTTCATATCTTTTTTTTTGCCTAGATTAATGATAAACCCAATCAACAATCAAGATTAATACTTATTTATGATCGTAAAATTTGATTTATTAATTATATAAAAAAAATATCTCTTAATTTAGAACGGCAAAAAACGAGAAGAGGGAGTATTTCATAATCTTTGACCGGCAAAATAATTTTTTAGGTCACTTCTTATATCACAACGTTTCACAGAAGGAAAATGTTATATACACCGGGTGTTAGCACCGGGTTAGTACCGATTGTGCTTTATTTGTTGGTACTATGGTGTGGGTCCCGCCAGAAAATGCTGTGGGTCCTACCAATGTACAATCAATTAAAGCGCATTTGGTACTAAACCGGTACTAAGTACCGGTAAGAGTATCATTACCCTTCACAGAAATTCCAACTGTTGCTACAAGTCCTATGCGGTGTCGAATGAATTTTTTTTATTAGAAAGACAAATAAATCGGGTCAAATGTCAACATAAGGCATAAAATTATATATATAAATTGCCACATATATATATGAGGTCTCAGTTCTGAAAGTTGTGAAACCCAAATTTAATTAGGGATCATTATTATTTTCGAAAATATGAACGAGTGGAATTATCCCGGTACTTTTTCTTGAACTAAAAACAAATCCTTACGATCCACTTAGAATTGAAAAATGAAAAGCTAATCATTTATTAATATAACCGATGGGGTGCAATGTTTGGCAGATTATCAAGAGAAGACTACAACACAAGTGTTCATGATGATTGATAAGACTGTAGAACCTGAACTAATCGTAGTGGCATTTAGAGGTACCGAGCCCTTTGATGCAGATGCTTGGTCTTCAGATGTTGATCTCTCTTGGTACGAACTCCACAATGTCGGAAAAGTGCATGGTGGTTTTATGAAAGCCCTAGGGTTACAGAAGAACCTGGGTTGGCCTAAGCAAATCCAACGAGAAGCTGACCAACAAGACGTGGCTTATTATGCAATCAGGGACATGCTGAAAAAGCTTTTAGAAGAAAATGGGAATAGAAAATTTATAATAACCGGGCACAGCTTGGGCGGGGCGCTAGCAATTCTATTGCCAGCAATTATGGTGCTTCATGACGAAAAATTGTTATTGGAGAGATTGGAGGGGGTGTTCACTTTTGGACAACCAAGAGTGGGAGATGAGAAATTCGGAAACTACATGAAAAACGCGTTCAACAAGTATGGAATTCGATATTACAGAACTGTTTACGGCTACGACATAGTGCCTAGGTTGCCTTACGATGACACAACGCTCATGTTTAAGCACTTTGGAACGTGTGTATACTATAATAGCTTCTACAATGGACAGGTAACTAATCATTCTCGCTCTCTAGTTTTTCTTTTAACCTTTTTGAAATTTTGAGTGTGTTTGGAAATTATCAAACTAGAGTCTTAACATTTAATTGTCATAAATTTATAAAAATGATAAAAGTTAAAAATTATCGCTTAAATCATTCTCGGAATGAAATGGTCTAGCATTTTTTTGTTGTACACTAAATTCATACCCTATGTCCACGTGAAAAGGAAGGGAGATTTTTATTAGATTAAAGAGAAAAAGAGGACTTGGAAGCATTTTACTTTTACTCGCATACTTTAAAAACATACTAATTTTTTAACTATTAAAAATTGATTTTTTTAATCTCCATATTGAGAAGAATATCTAAAAAATAAAATAAAAAAATTCATCTTAAAAGCGGATGAGATGATTAAAAGTTTGAACCCTCGATAATGCACTGCACATGTACACTCAATATTCATTTCACTCACTTTCAAGATAATTGTTTTTTTTTGTAGATTATCATCTCACTATAGAGAGTATTTATACCAAATTTGGTTAAAAATTTAATATTTTAGTATTTATAAAAATTTGTATGTTCTTAAGGTATATTAAAAAGCCTAAATATATGTATCTATATATGTATATTATTTTTAAGTTTAGATATACATTACAAACTAAACATTGACATAATTGAAAGAGCATATGCGGAGATGAAGCATTCAGTAACTCAAAAGTATCATTCATCACGACACTTAGTACTCATTTTCTATAGTTTTGATATTTTAAAATGTTGATTTTGTTGTCTTTATCTTATTACAGATTGTTGAGGAAGAACCGGACAAAAACTACTTCTCGATATTCTCGATAATACCGAAGACCATTAATGCAACTTGGGAGCTGCTAAGAAGCTTCGTCATTTCATTCAGAAACGGGCCAGATTACAGAGAAGGGTTTGTTCTTCTGCTGATGAGAGTATTTGGGTTGGTGTTGATTGCAGGTGTACCAGCTCATTCAACCAAAGATTACGTTAATTCAACCCGGCTGGGAGACTTAAACGTATATAACTCGATCCCTAACCAATCAACCCTGCTGGAAGCAAGGAAAACTAAATAGTGTAGGGTGCTGATAAAACTATTTCGAGAGGTTAACAACCCAAACTACTCTATCCTTGCTCCAAAAACATAAATAATTATGTGTGGTTCTCCTTAATCCATGTGTTCGTTATGATTATATATCCTCCGCCAAGAGATAAATGTCTTGCTATGAATTGTTATGTCAGGTTTGTCTCATCATAATTAATGTCTTGCTATTAATTCCATGTTTTAGTATTTTATTATGAACTAGCGTGAGCGAAAATGCATATTATGAATATTGTTGATTAGAGATACACTTATGAAGCCTGTTCATGAAAAAAATATCTTCCATTGCTACACTGTTACAATAGTTGGGAAAGAGTACCATTTCCTTTTGTAAACTATCAAATGTTTTTAATGCCATGACTGAAGTAGAAAATAACATGAATGGCCATTTATCTTTTTCTACTTACCAACAAAGTAAAGATCCATGACAAAAAATAAGACATGTTGGGTGTTGATGTAAAAAACTAGACATAATCTAATTAATTAATCACAGATAACAATGAACAAATAAATAAGATAATGAATTTTTAAAGTGGTTCGGCTATCAAAATGGCCTACGTCCACTGTTGTTGTATTACTGATTGTCTGCTTTGGATTTCGATAATGGGTTTACCAAGAGATCCAAAAGTTCCCTTTTACGACTGGGTTACAATGTATTTATAGCCTTGAGGCTGTACATATGAAAATGTAATGTGGTGTTTTCTAGTAGACATATACATCTGTACAATAATAATGCGCATTTAATGCGTTACGCGTAGTCGCCTTTTGGTTTTCTCGGTTAGTTGCTTTGCACGGTAAGTAGCTCGGACCGCCTGAGTAGCTCGGACCGCCTGAGTAGCTCGGTGAAAGTATGTATTTGTCACGTAGGTTGACACGTGTCTTTATTTAATTGGTTCATGTCAGCTGACTAATTTTTGTATCAACAGAAGCCCACAATGTTTCACAGTTGAAGTTAAATAAGAAAGTGTGGAACATTTTGCCTGGATTACAGATCTCGAACACTTGGGATATTTTTATTGTCTTTCTTTCCGTTTGGGCGCGTAATGGCAAACTCGTAAATATTTTGAATTTTTAACCGTCGCTTCGATCTCTGCGCCTTTCTTATGATTTAATCGCCGGAAACTCAATCGTCTTTCTTGGTAATCATTTCTTTTCTCTTTTCCCGAACCTTTCTCATGATTTAATCGTTGGAAACGCAATCGTCTTTCTCCATAATCATTCTTTTCTCTTTTCCCGATGCAAGGTATTTAAGAGCGATAGAAATTCCCATCGTTTTCCACTTTTGACATCCGTATTTTCTGAACTCTTTACTTTCTCTCTCCCTATTTCGTACTGTCGTTCTTCCATTGTCCGTCATTTAGCAGACTTCTCCGTTCTCTATAAGATTTTCTTCCTTCATCTTTCTTTGCTTCAGTCATCATGGTTTACCTTGTTGAATCTTTAGATAAATTTCAGACTGATTTTTCAATTCCCTCTTGGGTTATTTTGGAGGAGCTTTATTGTCCTTCTGACTTGTTTTCTCTGGCGGAGGGACATTGATTTCCCTCCCTTTTTATAGCGGAGTGTGGCTTTTCTTTCCCGCAAAATCCTTGTGTTTGAAATTTTGCCAATATTTCGATATTGTACCTACAAGGGTAGGTTCAAATACATGGAGGGTAGTTAATTGCGTATATAAGCTGAATCAAATTCATGGAACTCATTTAGGAATTCCTGAAATTATGTATTGCTATAAATGGATTACCAATGACACTACTTTTTATTTGAAAACTAGGTTTTCGAATAGAGCTTTAGTTGTCAATCTTCCCGATGCCAACAGGGATTATTTTGATCATGGGGTTGTGATGAAAAACTGGCAACACCCCCCATTAAATGAAAATGATGTGTATCAGGGTCCCAGATGTCCGCCTTATGGCAATGGGATAGGTTGTTTTTAGTTTTTGAATTTAGCTTTCTTCATGTTTGGCAAAATGCGTCACTGGCATTAATTTTTGTTTGTTACAGTTGACAGTAAAAGGAACCCCCAAAAGAGATTGACGTTAATATAAAAGATTTAAAACTTATCTGGAGCTTGCATCAATTAGTTGCCGGGGAGCACATTAGAGCTGCTTCTTATTTGTTGAGGTACAAAAACACCACCTCGTCTTTCATTGTGCGTCCTATTGCACCTTCTACAGTAATTGATCTTGATCAACTGCCAACGTCTCGAGCAAGTGTGGGAGATTCCTCGTCTGATTTGGATACTTCCATTGTCGATTTGATGACGAAGAAAAGGAGGATGCCTGAGTTCTTTGTTAAAGATGCTCCTGGCGCTGATGGGGCAAAGAAAAGTAAAGTGAATGTCCCAGCTGAAGGGACGAAGAAGATGGACATTACTTCATCTAAGGGAACATCTACGACTGTGAAGGAGGTGGGTAAGAAACCCCCTGTTGTTCCAAAAGAGGCAACACCTTTGATTGAAGGTGTTGCTATTATACCAGAAGAGGCAACATCTTTGATTGAAAGTGCTCCTCTAAGGAGACTAAGAAGAGGTCTTGCTGAAAAACCTATAGAAACTGTTGCTCAACCCTCTGATATTGAGGGTCCTTTGAGAGCTAAAGCTCCAGCTCCCGTTGCTCCAAGTTCGGCCAAGGACTTGATCAGATTTTGGGTCCTTATCGAATATCAAATTGTTGAGGATTCCCTTTCTCGGGAGAAGCTCACTGATTTAGCCGCCCAACATATTGCGTCAGTAAGTATCTTCATCCCTATTACTTCCTCGTCTCTACATATTGCATTCATATTCTGAGTTGAGGTCTTTCCTTTTTCAGTTTATGGCTTGCTTCAATGGCATCTTGAAGAAAGATGAAGCTATCAGGGCTTCCACTTCCTCGGGTGGGGTGGAAGAAGCTTTTACTAGTCTATCCCGCTCTTTGAATGAATCCCGTTAGAAGTACGAGGAAGAAAAAACTGCTTGTGAGAATGAACTTCAATCTGTCAAGACCACTCGAGATCAAGCTATAAATGATTCTAAAGAGTTGGGGAACAAAGTGAAGGTCGTTGATGGCAAGCTTGAAGAGGCTGAACGGCGTAAGAAAGAGCTTGAGGATAAGCTAACATCTACCGAGGAGGTTGAGGCCAAGCTTAAAGAGGCTGAACGGTGTAAGACAGAGTTGGAAGAAAAATTGAAGCTTGCCGAGGAACGTGCTTCATTGGAGAAGGTGAAGAAAAAGACTACTATAAAGAATTCTTTTAGCTCGGGCTGGGATAAAGGATGGAACAAGGCCTTAACTGCCATTAATTGTCAGATAGAATATGCCAGCCTAAAATACTTCATAGATGGATGGGTTGCGGCCTTGAAAGAATTAAAGGTTACAGATGTCTCTGAACTATTTCAGAAACATACTCATGACCCTCCTCCTGTTATTGGCAAAGAAGAAGATGAAGCCCCATCTGATGAGTCTTTTGTGATGGTAGCAGAGCAAGTACCTGTTACTGTCATTCTCAATCTCCCGAGCAAGTTCATCAAGCGAGAACATCTTCCGAGCAACCTGCACTGCCTCCCGAGCAACCTGCTCTTCCTTCCGAGCAGCCTGCTCTTCCCTCCAAACCAACTGATGATATTGTAGTGAATAAGAAGAAGGTGTAAAGTTGTTCGGTTCTTATGTTACATTCTTTTTTCCTCAGTTGTAATTTGGAATGTATTTTCCTTTTTGTATGATGAATAAGAATGAACCTTTGTTATTTATCTTGCGTCTTTCTTTGACCTGTCTTGTATCATTGTTGATGCATTTTATTTTCTCCTTGCTAGTTTATGGCCAGGATGGAACTTTTATCAGCTAATGATACAGAGCTGATGAAGAAATGCAACGATTATTTCAAAGCTAGTCTTGATGATTTTACTGAAGCCCAAATAATAGACGTCCTTGTATCTGATGCCTCTGAACGAGCAATTGATGCTTACCAATATCTGAAGTGTTTACTTAATCGTGCTATAGACAACAATGTGGCCTATTACGAAATGATTGAAGACCTTCGAGGAACTTTAACTTCAACACAAAGAGACTGCTACCCTTTTGCATCAAGTTTATGAGAAAAAGTACCAACAATTAAGTCCTGACAGGGGTTATGACAAGTACATTTCAACCCATGAGAAAAAGGAAAGTGTGTTAAATTTTGAGATTGAAGAGCATAAAAACATTACCAAGCTGCTAGAGCAAGAGAATATCGTGTTGCAAGAGGAAGTTAAACAGCTTAAATCTGCTACTTACTCTTCTTCGGGAGCCCTGATCCTAATCACTGATGATGGTTTTTCTTTTTTAGAAACCAAAAATGCTACTTTAATGGAAGAGTTAGAGACTTTGAAACGAGCCGGACTTTTCACACCTACTCGCGGTAGAGCAAGGCCTTCTTCCCGTGGGCGATCAAGGGCTCGTCGAGTTAATATTGAGGAGACAAGAACTCAATTGGCCTTAGAAAATCAAGCCGTTCAATTGACGGCGAAGAATAAGGCTTTGGTAGAAATGTCTAAAAAAATTCAGAGTTTTACCGACCAACTCTCCAATCAGAGTTCTGTGCTGGAAAGTAAATAGATTCTGGTGAAGAAGCTTCACGAGCATCTTGAAAGATTGACTTATAAATTTCACAAACAACCTAGAGAGTTTTGGATGGCAGGATACAACGAAGCTCTGTATCATCTTGATGCTCGGTTGCAACAGTCAAATAATGAGGGGTACAGGTAGGGATGGTTGAATGCTATGTGTGTGCTGAAACTGGAGCAAGGACATTTCTTATGGGATTATTATGAACCTGGAGTGCTTAATTTGCTCGTGCCTCCTTTTAAGCTTGATCTTAGTTGGATTCCTGCTCGTGCTATTCCTCGATGCCTGATTTCCAAGTATCTCGGTGATTATAGTCTTCACTCTGATTTTGAGATATCTCGTCCTGAGCATCTCCTTGATCGTCCATCCATAATTAATATCAGAATGCTACGAAATATGAATTTTATAAATTCTCCTTATGCATTAGATGATCCTCCAGCTGGGATGGAACCTGTATCAAAAGCAGAAGGGAAGAAACCCATACAATAGGACATTTGTATATAATGAAAATCGATTGCATTTTGTATGTAATCTGCTTGATTTTAATGAAGAAAAATTTATTCTCTGTGCAAATTCATTTCCCTGGAAATACTTGGTAAAATTTCTTTGTTATTCGCTGATGAATATATATATATATATATATATATATATATATATATATATATATATATATATACAAAATGTCCTGTTTTGCTTTAGACAATGGAATTTGTCCCATTTTGTTGTCTAATTATAGTGACTTGTCACTCTTTGTGCCTAAGTAATGGAATGATTTTCATCCCATGTTCTTGCTTAGTTGTAGTAATCATGCCAAGATTACTTTGTTTCCTAGACAGTGGATGCCTCGGGAGGTCACCCATCTTCTTGCCTAGTTTGGGATGTCCCTTGAGATCACCCGTGATACCAACATTGTTGGTTAAATTTATTGTTACCGACCAATCGAAGTTGGTGGTTATTTCCGACCAACCAGAGTTGGTGGTTACTGAATGCCGACCAACCGGAGTTGGTGGTTGTTGAATTGTCGACCAACCGGAGTTGGTAGTTGTTGAATTGCCGACCAACCGGAGTTGGTGGTTGTTGAATTGTCGACCAACCGGAGTTGGTAGTTGTTGAATTGCCGACCAACCAGAGTTGGTGGTTATTGAATTGTCGACCAACCGGAGTTGGTAGTTGTTGAATTTCCGACCAACCAGAGTTGGTGGTTGCTGATCTGGTTTGTGTAGTGTGTAGCATGAATACTCCAAAAAAATTTCAACAAAAAGGAGAAATGGATAAAACATCGCTTTTATTCATATTGAAAGAAATGGGTTACACATGAATTTTCATTACTGATAAGACTTGCGCAGATGCTCTGCATTCCACGCGTTCTTGAATTCTTCTCCCTCTAAAGTTTCAATTCTGTATGTCCCATGACGAACAACTTCTGTTACTCGGTAAGGCCCATGCCAGTTAGCCTCGAGTTTATTGTGCTTCTGGATTACCTTTTTCAGCACATAATCTCCCGCTTTCAAATCACACTTCTTCACCCTTTTGTTGTAAAATAAGGCTGTTCATGGTTGGTAGGCTGCATTCCTGATCGCTGCTTCTTCCCTAACTTCCTCGAGCAGATCCAGGTCTAAACGTCTCATCAAGTCGGTTATAGGGGAATTGAAATTAAGCACCCTATGTGTGGGTAGACTCAACTCAGCAGGTACGACAGCTTTACTTCCGAAGGCTAACATGTATGGAGACTCCCTAGTTGCTGTTCATGGTGTAGTGCGATAAGCCCACAACACAGAATGTAGCTCATTAATCCAATTTCCCTTTGCATTATTTAGGCGTTTTTTCAAACCATTCAGTAGAGTTCTGTTCGTCACCTCAGTTTGACCATTGCTTTGGGGATGGCCTGGTGAAGAATGGATCTTCTGTACATTGGATTGGTGACAATATAAAGCAAACTCCTCGTTGTCAAGTTGGGTTCCATGGTCAGTAATGAATGCATGTGAGAGACCATATCTTCAAATAATGTTCTTCCAAATAAACTGATAGACCTTGTCATACGACATGTCAATAAGAGGTTCAGCCTCCACCCATTTGGTAAAATAATCCACAGCAACTACCAGATACTTGAATCTCCCTCTGGTCGTTGGAAGCGGCCCGACCAAGTCTATACCCCACATGGCAAATGGCCAAGGGGACGTAATGGGCGTTAACAATGCTTGGGGAGTTCTTTGGATGGAAGAAAAACGTTGGCATTTATCGCACTTCTTAGCGTAAGCTGCACAATCAACTCTCATCGTTGGCCAGTAATATCCTTGTGTCATTATCCTCTGCAAAAGTGTCCGACCTGCTGTATGAGCTCCACAAGAGCCTTCGTTAACTTCTTTAATCAAATCCTTAACTTCGAAGGGATGCACACATCTCTGTAATCTTGCTATAAGGCCTCTTCTATACAAAACTCCATTGGTCAACACATAACGAGCAACTTTAAACTTTAATTTCTTGGCTGCGAGTTTGTCAGTTGGCACCATCCCTTCTTCGATATAGACCCTGATGGGGTCCATCCATGATGGACCCAAGTCAAGGGCAATAAAATTCACCATCATAACTTTGTCTACGCTCTGATCTGTCCGAAGCTCTATTGGGATGGTTCTTCGTAGCTCGGTGCACGTGGCTGAGGCCAGACGAGCTAGGGCGTCAGCTCTTGCATTTTCTGATCTCGGTATTCTGATCAATTGAACTGCGGCAAAAGTTGATACAACCTCCATAACTTTTGCATGATACTTGAACATTAATTCTCCCTTTGCTGCGTACAACCCGAGAATTTGATTTATAATTAATTGTGAATCACTGAATACGATAACCTGCTCTGCATTCATGATTTTGGCCAAACTAAGACCCACGATCATAGCTTCATATTCAGCTTCATTATTGGAAGCTTTAAATTGAAAATGTAGAGCATACTCAATATAAACCCCATCAGGATTGTGTAGGATTATTCTTGCTCCACTACCCGTGGCACACGAAGAGCCATCCACATACAAATTCCACACAGGTATATCATTATCAAACTCTTGGTCAGACAGAATTCCTCGGTAGAATAATTGATACTTCCTTTTATCTTCTCCTATCCTTGGGCAATTACCCGACACTTCCCGTTGATCGTTGTCTATTACCTCCTGACGATCTACTGATGGAAGTTGGTCGGGGGTTATCTTAGACGATCCCGTAACATCCACGGGTTGGTCTGCGTTAAGCTCCTGCTTTTCGGATGTGTCAAAGTAAGTAAACTCCGCAATAAAGTCTGCTACTGCCTGCCCTTTAAGTGACGACCTAGGCTCATAAACTATGTCATATTCACCAAGTTCTACCGCCCAATACATCAATCTTCCTGATTTCTCCGGTTTGTACAGAGTCTGTCTTAATGGCATATCAGTATACATTACTACAGTATGGGCTTGAAAGTATGGCCTCATCCTTCTTCTTGCTTCGATCAGTGCTAGTGCGAACTTCTCCAACCTTGGATATCTGATATCTGCTCCTCGGAAGGCCTTGCTGGTGTAATATACCGATTTTTTCACTCCGTCCTCCACTCTTATCAACGCCGAGCTAACTGCATTCTCTGAAACTGCCAGATATAAGTATAGTCTTTCTCCCATCACTGCTATAGATAACAATGGAGGTGTCCCCAAATATTTCTTCAACTATGGAAAGGCCTCCTCACATTCATCATTCCACTCAAAAGTTTTTCGAAGTGTTTTGAAGAATGGGAGGCATTTGCCTGTTGCGCGTGACACAAATCTGTTAAGTGCTGCAACTCGCCCCGTGAGACTTCGCACCTCCTTTTTCGTAGTTGGAGATCTTAGGTCAAGTAGGGCCTTGATCTTTTCTGGGTTTGCCTCGATGCCTCGTTAATTAACAATATACCCGAGAAACATGCCTTCTCGTACTCCGAATATGCACTTGGTGGGGTTTAACTTCATTTGATATTTCTCTAGCTGATCAAAAGTCTGGCCCAGGTCTACTAAATGATCAACAAATTTCTTACTCTTTGTCAGCATATCATCAACATAAACCTCCATGTTATGATCGATTTGCTCTGCAAACACTTTATTCATCAACCGTTGGTATATTGCACCTGCATTTTTAAGTCCGAAAGGCATAACATTATAGCAATAAGTTCCCCTTGGGGTGATAAAAGAGGTACTTTCCCTATCCTCTAGTTTCATCTTAATCTGGTTATAAACAGAATAAGCATCCATGAAGCTCAATAATTCATGCCCCGATGTAGCATCCACAAGCTGGTCAATTCGGGGCAAAGGAAAATGATCCTTTAGGCTGTCTTTATTAAGATCAGTGAAGTCCACACACATCCTCCACTTATTATTTTTCTTCTTTACCATCACAACGTTTGCTAGCCAATCAGGATACTTGACATCCTCAATAAAAGAGGCTTTCTGCAGTTTCTCTACTTCTTCCTGTATGGTTTGGTTCTTCTCTGGGCTGAATACTCTTCTTCGCGGCTTCACTGGCTTGACCTCCTTATTAACATTGAGCTCATGGCATAGGAAAGTCAGGTCTATCCCTGGCATGTCTTCATGACTCCATGCAAAAGTCTGATTTCTGCCCCTAAAAATTCCACTAGTTCCTGCTTTATTGATAAGTTCAGTGATGCACCAATTTGAGTTGTTCGTTCTGGGCGTTCGTCATCCAGAATGATATCCTCCATATCTTCCATAACCTGACCCTTCACGAGCTGAGATTCATCTCTAGGGTCCAAGGTTTCAACCTTTGCATCTTTTGTTTCATCCAATTGATACGTAGTAGTTTTCTTCTTGGCTTCTTCCAGTTATTCCTGTTTGGCAAATAAATAGTAGCATTCCTGAGCTACTTTCTGATCTCCTTTCACAACTCCCACTCCGAAATTGGTTGGGAACTTCAAACATTGATGTACCGTAGATGGCACTGCCTCAAACTTCTTCAGACCTACTCTCCCCATGATGATGTTGTAGGCTGATTGAACGTTTTTATCCATTACAAAAAAGCATACTCTTTCTGTTCGGCAAGTAGGCCACGTACCAATAAGCATGTCCAACTTGATTGTCCCCAGTGGGAAAACTTTTTCGCCAGTGAAACCAAGGAGGGGCCTATGATATGGCTCCAACTGAGCTAACTTCATATTCAAGCTGTCGAAGCATGGGTAGAACATGATATCTGCAGAGCTACCATTATCCACCAGTACCCGTGAAATCACCACATCCTTCATTCTCATCTTGATCACCAAGGGGTCGTTATGAGGATATAGTACATCTGCTAAGTCCTTTTTAGAAAATCCGATGACCAGTTTATCCCTATTCACCTTCCTCGGGCGATCGTCTTCAGCCAAATTTATGCGCTGTACGTAAGAGTAGGCTTGGTCCTCATTGAGGTTAGATATCCTCTCCGTAGTGAGATCTCCACCTCCTGCATCTTCACTTATAATGACATTACACTCAAATGATATAAAATGGATTGAAATACCTCGTGCTCGGGCTGCCTTGGCCTTTTGGGGAGATCGGGATCATCTCCTGGATTGTCTTCGTGATCTATCTTCTTGTTATCTTTTGGTCTGCGAGGAGATTTAGATATTTGCTTTCCTCTGTTGCTGGTCTTTCCACCATTTTGGCGATCAACATACTTAGTCAATTTTCCTCGCCTGATGAGTTCTTCAATTTTATTATGAAGAGCTATGCAACGTTTGGTCGTATGGCCATGGTCTTTATGGAACTCGTAGTATTTGGACTTGTCCCTTTTGTCAGGGTCTGCCTTCATTTTCTATGGCCAGGTTAACTCCTCGCTGTTCTTGATCTCCTATAGAATGTGATTTATATCTACCTTCAAGGGAGTATAATTTCCATACTTCCTCATTTGCTCCAGCGTTTGTTTGCCTTTTGACTGCTTACTGCCACCATTATTCTTCTGATCCTTCTTTTTAGTTTTACTACCTTTAACCTTGGTCTCCTTAGTGTCTGTATTCTTCTTTGTAGCCATGGCTTCCTCAGCGTTCATGATCTTGGCTTCCTTCGCCATCAATTCTTCCATGTTCCTGAGCGGATCCTTAGCCAAAGTATAGTACAACTTGTTCAGTAACATACCACTCATCATAGCAGTAATTGTTGTCTTCTCCTCGTAATCGATCACCTCAGGTTTCTCGTTATTAAAACGAGTAATATAATCCCTGGTGCTTTCTTCTGTTTTCTGTCAAACGCTCAGTAAGTGCGCTACTCTTTTAACTAGCTTCGCTCCAAAATAGAAATTTCTTATAAAAAGTTCTGCCAGTGGATGGAAAGTCGTAATCTTTCCCCGAGGAAGATTGTTATACCATATCTGGGCTGACCCGGTGAGAGTTCCTGAAAATTCCCTGCATCTCATCTCATCTGGAACAGCATAGATATCTGCAGCATCTTGGTATTGCTCTATATGAAGGACATGATCAGTTTTTCCATCATATTTAGGTGTCACCATAGGAGCTTTGAATTTTGATGGTGTGGGGAAATCCACAATTGCCTACACGAAGGGTGTTCCTTGGACAAAAGTTCTTTGTAGAGGGTTCTTGGCCTTAGCCATTTCCCCTAACCTGTTTTCCAACCTTTGAATAGAACCTTTCCATGCATCGTTCGCCTCCTCAGTCTTATTTGTCCGAGCAACTGATCGCGCTGAGTTTTCTTCTTGGGACCTTTCAGTACGGGCTGTCGGGCGCGATTGGGAAGAACCTTCCCTTAGATCGGATGGTCGTTGAGAGTTCCTCGACGCAATCCTAGGAGGGTTTATATTTATCCCAGGGCCCAATCGATCAAAAGGGGAGACTCTACTCAACCTTTCCAGAGCGCTTGCCCGTTCTGGAGTTAGATTGACATTATGTTAAGAATCTGTAACTCGTACTGAAGAAGTCCGGCGAGGTTGATACAACGGATCATTAGATCTCTCAGTTCGATATGAATCAGTACGCTTAGATTGAGAAGCTTCTGGGAACAACGTTCGTCTGGTTCTTGAAGATGGCAAATGGGTATTTCTCTGAACGCTTCGTTGTCCTGACTCGGCAGGTGGTCCATCTCGAATAGTTTGTATAAGTTGATGCATGGTTTCTTGCATGGACGTTTGCCCTTGGGCTAAGTTGGCCATTATGCCGGCCAAATCTTGCATATTTGGTGGAGTAGAGGGGTTTGGGGGGACCCCAACATTGTTCCGATTACTGGATTCTGGATTTTCAGCCATTGAATGATGAGTTTATTGGTGAAAAACGCTAAGTATAGTCGTTTCCCACAGACAACGCCAATCTGTTGATGTAAAAAACTAGACGTAATCTAATTAATTAATCACAGATAACAATGAATAAATAAATAAGACAATGAATTTTTAAAGTGGTTCGGCTATCAAAATGGCCTACGTCCACTGTTGTTGTATTACTGATTGTCTGCCTTGGATCTCGATAATGGGTTTACCAACAGATCCAAAAGTCCCCTTTTACGACTGGGTTACAATGTATTTATAGCCTTGAGGTTGTACATATGAAAAAGTAATGTGCTGTTTTCTAGTAGACATATACATCCGTACAATAATAATGCGCATTTAATGCATAGTCGCCTTTTGGTTTTCTCGGTTAGTTGCTTTGCACGCTAAGTAGCTCGGACCGCTTGAGTAGCTCGGTACGCTTGTGTAGCCCGATGAAAGTATGTATTTTCCACGTAGGTTGACACGTGTCTTTATTTAATTGGTCCATGTCAGCTGACTAATTTTTGTATCAACATTGGGAATCCAACATCCCAAAACACTCATAACCCACATAATGGATCTATATATCCTCCATGTGTATATTTCTAGCACTTTAAATGTCTTAACTACTAAAAAAGTCATATAAATTACTCTTCTACAACATCATTGTGGCATATATATGAACAATGTATAAACAACATGGCATATTATGTGGAAATCAAAACATGTGGATTAGAAAACATTGATCAATTTTTTGGTAATATTAGAGCAATATTGAGAAATACGAAAAAAGGATGTAGTGTCACTCTCCATACATACACAGATATATTACCACTCCTTGTATTAGTTAACATGTCATGTTAGAAAGAGGAAATTAAGAAGAGTTAAGACGAAAGCACGGTCATTTCATGAAGAGCATATCAAAGTTCATAGAAGACAATTTATTTTTTTTGTGAAAAAGTAAATCAATAAGTCCTTCAGTTTCATGGCTACACCCACAAACTTAAATATTCCATAAGAAATCTTTTATTACCAAACAACACAATAGCTAATTTGGATAGAAAAAACCCAATAAATTATTTAGCCAGGCCTTCCATTCAAAGACAAATACGTAATTCGGGTACAAATGTCATCAAGTGACACAAAAGTTGGCTGTAATGAAGATTCTGAAAGTACCTTGTTTAATTGTTTAATATGTTTACCTTCTTCCTCGGGAATCTCCCAAATTGGCCAATCCTGCAGCTTGAAGATATCATCAAATTCTAGAAAACCCAAATCTATGTTAGTATTAGAATCATTAATTCCTCTGTGTTTATTTTGGTGCGATGGGAAAAAGGCATTCCCCAGTGTAGCATTTGACTGACAAGATGATATGGGGATCCAATATACACATAGATAAAGAGACACTTTTGCTCTGTTAAATCAAACATAACTTAGGACTAATATCGTGGAAATATAAAAACCATGGGAGATTTATACCTGAAACTTAACTTCTTGGATGAACACAAATTTAAGTAAGAACTCAACTACATAGGATAACTGCATATCTGAGTTGGAAATCAGGATATGAGAAACCCCAAATGTGGAGTACCCTATATGTGACAACCCGAATATAATTGTGATATATCATGTTTAAATCATGATTATCTTATGGGATGGAGATAATGTGTTATTGGTGTATATAACATTAAGTTATTATGTTTAATCTAATCTTACCTTCATAACTCATGAGGGATCGAATTAGTTACAAACACAAAATTTTGAAGTTTTCGGTAGGAATGTTAAAGTTGGAGACTAGTTTTGACCTTATAATATAATAATTGACTTGAGGTGAAAACTACATAGTTGTATATATATGAGTTAAGTTTGTAACACAACAAACGATGTGTAAAACAGAGGCCCGAGTAAGGAGTTATGATGAAATTACAAAATATGGGCAAATCTGTCCATTTGTTTAAATGGTATTTTGTCTTTTATGTACAACAAATGTCTTAAATTGATTGGTTGGAGGGTGGGTGAAGCTTGGACGACTTAGACACTTTTAAATAACCTCCTCCTTCATCTAAATGAAGACATTAAAGAGTTTGGCCCGAAGAGAGAGAACTGGAAGTCTTAGGAAGAGAAGGACGAGGAGAAGTTGGAGAAAAATCCTTAGAAAATTACGTAAAGGTCCCTTAGGTAATTCTATCCATAAATCTTGTTTATTTTTTTTATATTACTGATTGAAAAGATATAAGTCATAAATTTTTTAAAAACTTTCATGACTTTGTGGGTATGCATGGATGGAAACACGTTTAAAGAAAGTCAAAGGTGTAAATCATTTATATCGCCTTGTTTAGAACCCTGCTGTGTTCAAACTTCTATATCTTTTTGTATATTTGTTGGAATTGAATAATTCCAGGGAAATGAAAATAGACTCATATATGTATAACATATCCAAAAATTATGTGAAAATACCAATAAATGAATCTTTGGTGATAGTTTGAAGTTCAGGTATAAAATATTCCCCAAAAGTGTAAGTATGCACACCACCTGTTCGATGTTTTGCTTGACATAGCAAATGAACCTTAAAAATTATGAAAATTTAACTTTTGTATTTTTAAATAAGTTTATTGATGTTGGGTGAAATATCATAGAAAGTTATGATATAACGAAATTATGAAAATTCCTGGAAGTTGACTGAACGATAGAGGAACCTATAGGGAAGATTTGCTATGTAACAAAGAGATGGGCATATCTTGCTCTAGGAAACTTGAAATGATATGTCGTCTTTTGGATTTGGAACCCAATATGTTAAGGATGAAAATACTAAGAATAAATTAAAATATATTTGGAATATGATTTGGGTATGGTAAATATCTTACCATGAAGTTAAATTGGACTTCATTTACGATATATGATTTCAATGAGATTATATGATGCTTATGAATCGGGTAAGTTTAAGTTATTCTTTCGATTTTTCATATTCTTATGATGATAATAATATTGTAAGAATTTATATGTGAAAGGGAAGAAGAACCGGTTGAACAAGTGTCAGACAAAGCCAAGAGAAAAATACATGAAGTGGCCAAGGTGAGTGTACTCACTGGAAATAGACATATTATACATGGTTATGGATGCGATCTGTATATCACTCACTGGTAAGATGTATTACACATAGTTATGGATATGATCTGAATATCACTTATTAGTAAGATGTATTATAAATGATTACGGATATGATCAGAATAATATTGAATATAAATTTGTTCATTTCGGTTTACCGAAATGGGAGGTTACTCCCCGACTTGGAATGAGGGAGATTTGTCTATTAAAGACAAGGGGTTACTCCTCGATCAGGAATGTGGAAGAATTTTCTATTGCAGACAGGATATGTGAATCATTATTCGGATAAGTTGGTCATTCTTTCTGAATGATCCGGATAAGTATATAATTGGTCATTCTTTATGAATTAGCCGAATAAGTATATAATTGGTCATTCTTTATGAATAAGCGAGATAAGTATATAATTGGTAATTCTTTGTGAATGGGCCGGATAAGTATGCATATATCATCATGGAGATATGATTTATTGCATTTAATTTTATACAATAGTGTAGTAGTGATGCATTTGCTGAGCTATTTTGCTCATGGTTCCTATGTTTATTTTTTTCAGGTATTGTGATATCACTGCCAAACTAAGGGGTCGGTGGGGTTAGCAAGGCATGCATAAAACCATGATTTGGTCAAAGGGCTAATTTAAGCCTACCTATCTTTTCAGTAAGTTTGAATCAACATAATTGCCTGAAAAAAAAGGTACTCGTGTTTATAGTTTGGTTAAGGTAATTATGATTTGACTCACTTTGACTTTCAAACTTAATTATAAGTAACTGGGTTGGGGTGTGTCACTAAAAATATAGAACCATGTTCATATGGATGGCAATTAATCGTATTTAAATGGGGGGTTTTATATTTAAGATGATAGAGAGTGAACGGGATAGAAAAAGTCGAAAGAGAGGCGTCTAGATGAGAGAAAGGAAGGCTGGTTTTTTGGGCAACCAAAAGGTGAGGGGATAAAAGATGAAAGGGAAAATGAGGTTCCACTGCTCTGGTTTCCAAGAGAAATTTTCATTTCTTACAATGGCAAATGTCGTGATTATGGGTGTAACTATGTTGAATTTAAAAAGAAGGTTATATTGCATTAAATGCTATTAAAACCTCTAATACTATTGTATTAGAGGTATAATTAGCATGCAACCAGCGCGATGCGCGGGCGCATAACAATGAGACTCAAGATCCAAATATTATAGAATATGGTTTTAATTGTATTGTCATTTTTTGCATGATTATCATTATATAAAATTCAGATTATAACAACATATAGTGTAAATAACATGGATTGCGGCTAAAAAAGTAAGAATTAAAAGTGCAACTTTCGAAAAATCAATAAAACGTGTCATAATTTTTTACTCCTTCTTCATCCAAGGTATACATGTGTGTGCATGCACACACACACATACAAACACACACATAGACACATATATACACAAAACATCACAACCCTAATAATTATGGGATTGTCAATAGCACATGTGAGGGAAGCCAATCTTAATAAAATATTGTGAGCGAGTAAAAGGTAATAATAAATTTCCACCATCATAAGGCTTTGGAGAACGCAAGTCGCTAATCTCTCTCTCAACTTCAAAAAAGAGGCTCTCCTTTTGAAACCCAAAACTTTCATCTCCTAAAGTTACTTACATTTGTCGAGTTCGTGTAAAAATGAAAAAGAAAGGTAAAAAGATGAGGACCCTCTCCAGAACAATGTTACCTAATACGCAAATCATCATGGTACGTGGAACATGAATGGGAAGGGGATCGTGGATCGTGGATCGTTACTTGTTACAGAACGTGAAGCATTAAGGGTAGGCTTCTTCGGATCGCTTGGTTGGAATGAAATACGTTACACCGGAATGTGGATCGCTTTATTGGGTGATTATTGCGTACATGCAAGCTTATGTTATAAATAACTTTCCTGTTATCGTATCTCAAACTTTATAGCAATTTTATTTGTAATTTTAATTTATTTTTTAAATATACTGTACCACTAACTAACCTCAATTAATACTTATATTATATACATTAATTGTTTGTAATTTTATAATAATTGATTTATTTATATAATATTTATATACTTGTAATGATAATTAATGATTAATAACTATTATTCCATAAGCAATTAACATTAATGATTATAATTTATATTATAATTCTATACAAATTCAAAATAGAAATCTAAATGAGTTATGAAATGTGTTTTATAAATCTTGGAATCATTATTAAACATTCTTTGTAAATGATTATTTTATTCATTAACTATTTAGTTATTCTAGTTTGAGCACATTTTAATATAGTGAAGGATATCATTATTTTGGAGTAAAGTATCCCATTAGTTGTAATACCGCATTCTAAAAAATAAGTATTTAATGATAATCGAAATATTATATTCAAAGAAAAATTTGAGCAATAAATATATAAGGGGAAATGGCACGAAAAGTGGCGCATTACGAAAAGTAATTAAGGGGAAATTTTTTTCATGTCGCATGGTTCGCTTGGATGCATATATAAGTTATAATAATCCTAGTAAGTATGTTGGTTAAGTTTGACGCGAAAATACCAATGAATGATTGTAACACGGTCATGGTTAATAATGCGATAATTTGGGCGGTACTCGACGTGCATGATAGGTAACTTTGTGCAATTTTTGTAGGATGCATCGCGGTACTAAATATCGAAGTGACCACTTTTATAGGGTCCAAAAAATACATATAAAAATACCATGGGGTAAAAAGTCAAAAAATAAAAAAAAAAAAATTTCGTCAAAAAGAAAAGTGCTCATAAAATTATGAAAATCTTCAAATCGACTTAAAATTTAATTTTGAGCAACTTTCTCTTCTTCGATGTCTTTCGAAAAAAATATTTTGACCCATTTACACCGGATTTTCGTCGGCACACGTCGCGCATGACGCGAACTTGCGCGAATTGTTTGGGACAATCAGTAAGTCAAAAAAATATTCCGGCCATATATTTAGGCTCATAAAATATAATAAATATTACCATGCAAAAAAAAATCGAAAAAAAAAATATTTTACGCGGATGTCCCGATTCTTGCGCGCCTTGTATAGGAGAATCCAGGAGGCTAAAGGACTATTGTAAATATGATTTTTTAGTCAACATTTTGTGGAGGGTATTTGGAGAATTTAACCACTTAGGGTTTTAAGGAGTATATAAGTGTATGCTAGCCAATTTGGGCATGATGGATCAGATTTTCCCTCTCTCTCTCTAGCCTTGAGAGCTCTCCCACCATTCAACCACCACAAGTCACCCTACACCGCCATTTCACCACCTAATGCCATTATATTACTAGTGTTCCACCATATATAAGCCTTGTACACCCATTTTCACCATTCATAAGGAAGAACTACGAATTTTGGAGATATATTTGGGGTTTTTCTTGAAGAAGATGAAGTGGGTTTTAATGGAGTTGAAGTGAGTATGGTTTTGGAGTTTAGGAGGATGCATTTGGTAACCCCTTAAGGCCACCTTTGGAGGTGAGGGTTGCTCCTCCTACACCAACATCACCATTTTCACCACCATTTTGGAGACATTTAGGTGGGAATACTAACCTTGGTTTAGGTTTAAAGTGTGTATATTTTCAGCTTGTTCATTTGCATATATTAGACTAAATATATATAGGACATGAGTTATTTTGCATATATGGTTCACTTAGTAGCATTCTCACCATTTTGGGTGAATGGGTTTCAAAGAGAGGTTTTGAATTGGGTTTCGAAAGAAGATAATTTTCAGAATAGTTATTTACACATATTGGGTATAAAATATGTAGAATAATGGTTATGTTGCATTAATGGATTTCTTAATTGCATTCTTAATGTTATGAATAAAAAGGGGCATTTAAAATAAGGTTTTAAAGGTGTTAAAAATTTCAAAACACTATTTATAGGAATTTTATGAAATAAAATGTGCTAGAATTATATTTTAAAGATAAATAATGTGATTTTTTGCAAAGAAATGCATTAGGTTTGTTTAATCCATTTATGAGATAAAAGTGTGATTTTCTACTTGAATAATGAAAATAAATGTAAAAAAAATGAATCTTTCACTTTAAATGGGTATTTTAAAGTGTGTAAACTCATAATAAGAAAATTGTATGAGTTATTGTGTAAATATTGGTAAATAGATATAAGATGTAAAAACTCAAAAATAAAGTGTCTTTATCAAATATGTGAAAAATGAGATTTTAATATATAATATGTATGAATTTATATATTAAAGGTGTGTGAATGTAAAATGTAAAAGTTGAGTAAAGTATGCTAATAAATAAGTGTTTCAACGGTTAAATATGTTTAAGTGTTGAATTGAAAACTTAAACTACCTTTTTGAAAAATGACACTTGTTCAAGGACTAAATTACAAGTTTTGACAATATATGGGTAAATTTACTTAAAGGAAAGTATTTTTATGAATTAAAAATGTTGATGAATGTTTTTACACTAGTGTGGGTGAAAACGAATTAAGTCCTAAAGCGTGAATGATTTTCGGTATAAAATCAACGTGTGGGTGAATAAATGATTTAAAGGAGAAAGTAATAACTTTTTTCAAGTGTTTATTGAAAAACGGACAGTTAAGTCTGTGCTTTTGGTTTCGGCCCGTAAATTTTGAATAATGTGAACATTGAAATAATGTTGAGCACATTGAAAAGATAATGATATTAGATGATGCCGGGTTAAATAATTAAGCAGGGTTATGCTGTCTATAGTGGTAAAATACCCCAAACCAACTGCAGTTTACTTGGCGCTCGGTGCCGGGTGGTGAAGTTCTGTGAAAATCGTGGGTGTGCGTGTGCGTGTGCTGTGATGTGTGTGTGTGTGTCGGCGGAATCTCTAAAGAAACTGCTAAGTAATGAATTGAATATTCATGAAAGAGGCATAAATGAATGACATTAATTCATTGATTTACTAATGCAAGAATAACGCATTAAATGTTTAATATTCACGTGGCAACATGGGACGGTTTAATAAGATGATATAATGATGTTTAAGCTACCTAATGAGGTTTGAACCATAATGAACACAAGAGTGTGTTATGTAAGGTTTTCAAAGGAAAATGAGTATTTTTTCTAAACACGGTGTGTGTGTACGTTAAAATCAAGTTTTAAGTAATGATTAATAACTCGACGTGAGTTAATGAACGTTGGATAATAAACGTTTGAAAGTAAATGAAAGATTTTTCCAAACAATTACTAATTATTTAACCGCGTGCGTACGAATGCTAGTTTTTAAGCATAATGATAGAAAATTATTCTTTGTAAAGATTAGGAGAATAAACAGGTTAAATGACGTTTTTGGAATAAAACGGTTTAATACAGTGGGATACGTATTTTCAACGGTATATATATATATATATATATACATACGTACTTTCACATGCATGTTGCGTAGCATGTGAGTATTCTTTTCTGTCGTTCGTTTCTATAATATATTTGTATAGTTCCCACTAAGTATGCTGCTCATATCCCTCCTTTTGTTGTGGCAAGTTGTATGTTGTTCCGTACTTTGAGAGCGTTATACATGTCAGTAATTATTTACACTTATGATTAGTGGATTCGTTTACTTGGCGTTGGGGGCACTTCCCTTGGGTCCTGACACGTAGTTGATGAAAATTGGAATCGCATGCTGAGAAGAGTAATATTAAATAATATTAAAAATGGACTACAAACATTATTTAGGTTGTTTCACAGCACTTCACAATTAACGTAAGAACTGGATTGGGTTGATCCTTTATTAACCCTTAAATTCGGGTCGGGGCGTTACAACTTGGTATTGGAGCTTTAGGTTCATGTTCAATTCGGGTGTGGTATGGTGAGGTCGGTAGTTGATCTTTCGGCGTCGTTGGTAGTTGGAGCTAGTCACGCATGCCGGGTGATTAGGCATAAATTCTTCCAAATTTACCCCTTTAATTTAGAGGCTTTTATTACCCCGGACAACGTAAAATGAATTAAGTTATCTCATATCTTGGCTAATGGTTTCGTTTAACAAGTACCCCGAGTTTCGTGTATTTCTTATTAATTTCACACGTATTTATTACATGAAAGGAAGAAAGAAATCGAAAGAAGCAAGAGAAAAGAAAGAAGACGAATCAAAAGGGGAAAAGCGTAATTTCCACCAGGAATCCGGTTGAGGACCCAAAATAAAAGTTGAAGATCTCGCATTTGTGAACACGTAGGAAGAAACTGCGTCCCAATCTGAGTTATGGATTAGAAGTTATGAAAACCCGAAGATGTGAGAAAATCACGAGATATTGGAGAGAAATTGAAGAGAATCTGAGAAGACAACCCGAACCAATCTGATATAATAGAAAAACGGAGCAGTCCGGGGTCCCAAATCACAGTAAAGATGGACGTTTAGTGGACCAATCCAGTATTCCAAAAAAATGAATTGGTCCGGCCCTTAAAATCACTGCATAACAACTTGTTTAGCGGACCAATCTGATTTGTTTGGAAAACGGATCAGTCCGGTTGCTGACGCGGACCAATTCGGTATGTCTTGACCGGATCAATCTGGTGCTCGAGATTTGATATGATCTTCTTCTTCTTCTTCTTCTTCTTATTCTTCTTCTTCTTCTTAAAGTTTTGCATCAATCCAACTCTTGTAAATTACGTAGGATATAGATTTAAAAGAACTCCCAGAAAAAGAGGAGGCTTTTAATTCGTTTTTTAGAAGCTTTGTAATTAGTTAGAGAAGAACCAACAAAAACCCTAGTTTTGATTCCAGATTGCAATTCAAGTAAATTCATTCCAATTCTTTCTTTAATTATTGCAGTAGTTAATGCTTTAGTAGTAATTTCCTTATTCTTCATCTTCAATAGCTAGTAAAAATGTTTTCTTTCATTCAAAACATATTTTCTTCTAGTTTTAGTATGTCTGGCTAAGTTTTCAAGGGTTGGGGTGCATGAACCCCACCCGATGCAATTCATGTTAGTGGAAATAAAAGTTGAAAATAAATTTTTAGGTGAATTGTATCGTAGCTCCTACGATACTACTTTAATTCAACCTTTGCTTACATACTGTACGGGCTACGATCCCTCATATATGTAATACTTAGGAGAAATAAAGACCGAATTTTTAATTCAACCTTTCTTAAGTACTGTGCGAGCTACGATCCCTCATATATTTAATACATAGGAGTATTAAAAAGTCGGATTCATTTGAATTTTTAATTCTGAATCGAGTATTCAACTAAGTGAATTACTAGGGTGTGGGGGATTGTAACCCGACCTATCTTTATCATCTTATAGTTAAAGTTTTAATTAAATCATCATCAGTCTTTAGGTTAATTAGAATAATTGCATTTCATCTTTTCATAATTTCATTAAGTTGTAGTCATTCCACAATTAAAAATCATCTTTTTGTTTCTTTAGAAGTCAAAGTTAGGTTATCTTCGTCTTTCCAACGTCATTACGACTCCCTTCGTCCTGTTTCCATGAGGATCGATACCAGACTTATCGGATTGTCACTTGAGCGACAAGGCTTGAACTTGAGCCTAAATAGCACGCACACTAGACATATTTGTGGTCGCTTCAAGTTTTTGGCACCGTTATCGAGGATCTAGGTAGACTTAGGTTAGATCAAGTCAATCTAAAACTTTAACCAAAAATTTTCAAAAATCCCCAAAAAAAATAAATCTGAAAATATAAAAAAATTTCTCATCATCTCTCAAAGCCTTTAATGTAAAATCCTGAACACACTCAGACTCCTCACAATACTCCAGTCAGAATCCACGAAAACCCTACAGTTGAGTATAACTTTGAAATCCCCCACACACCTCGTGTCCTATAATTCTGGTTTCCCATTCCTACTCCTGATCACTCTATCAGTAGCTACACCCTGAGTCAAACATCAAGTCACACCTCTAGGACACCGAGTGAGTACACAGAATCATTTGAAGAGAGCGCGACTATGATGTCTAACGCAGCGAGTTTCGGTACTGGAGAGGGAGATCTCCCATATCATCCTATGAAGGACTTACTTTTTCCTGAGCGAACTGTCACCCCTGGTTGCATTTTACTTTCGTATACTGCCGGTTAGTTCCACTTTCGAAATGGGATGATACTGATTCTCTGTATGTTTCATGGCATGGATTTAGAGAAACCTTACCTTCAAATTCGCGAGTTCGAAGAGGCATGTGACACATTTGGTGACCAAACTTGCATGCCAAATGTCACTCGCCTAAAGCTTTTTCCTTTCTCCTTAAAGGATAAAGTCAAGACCTGGCTATGGTATCTACCCCCGAACTCCGTCACTTCTTGGAGAGATATGCAGTTCAAGTTTGTCTCAAAATTCCATCTGCATTACAAGACCAACTCTGCCAAGACTCAAATCCAAGCTTTCCGACAACACGATAATGAGTCGTTTGACAAAGGTTGGGAACGGTTCCAAGAATTAGTAAGTGCATGCCCCCATCATGGTTTTGACAAACACCAGTGATATCTTTCTTCCATAATCGGTTGATAATAACTTCAAAACAACTTGTTCAAACGATGTGTGAAAGACCCTTTTGGGATTTAGATGCATGCGATGCTGAGGCCCACCTTAAGTATGTCGCAGAGACTACTCAAGCATGGGACACATCTGATCCCAACCAAGCTTGACCTAGACAAATATCGACCAATCAAACTGCCTCCGGTCTATACCATTTGGATAGCAATACCTTAATAGACCATTGTTTTCATAAGTTTTAGAGAGATATGAAGGAGTGGTTCGATGGTCGATTGAGAAACATCTCCGGATCCAGCCATGGTTCGAAAGAAAAAGTGTGTGCTATCTGTGAGGCGGGCCACTACACAAAGGCCTGCGCAACGATCTCTGCCTACAAGGCCATGCATACCGAGCAGGTGGATACTATAGGAGGATTCAAGGGAAATTTTAATGCCCTGCATGGGAATTCTTACAACCCTTCGTGGTGGACCATTCTGGTTTTAAGTATGGACAACCACAAGCTGTGATGAACCCACATTCATAGGTTGTTCCACCTCCACCACCTCCTCAATACCAACAAGCACCACCACCTCCAGTACCATATGTACACCCATAATGGAGGAGCCTCGAGAATATAATGAACCAATTCATAAATTCTCAAGGTGCACACAATGCTCGATATGAACGCTTGTTCACCGAAATAAATGCAAACATATCCACGATGCAAGCCGCATTGAGCACCCAAGAGAAGAGTAAGCTTCCTGCCCAAGGCCAAAGACCTCCCCAAGGTCAACCTAGTGTTAACTCCACCTCTACCGAACAGAAGGAGCACTGCCAAACGATAACCACTCTTCGTAGTGGGAGGGTTGTTGATTAATCACCTCCCCCATATGCCATTTCAAAAGACAAGGATAATTCTCCCGGCACGAAAGAGGCCGAAGATATCTCCTTGAATGAGAGTGAAAAGGAAAACACTAGTGAGCCCTAGGTAGTTGTGAAACCCCCTCCGCTGCGCCATTTCCTCAAAGATTGGTTCTTGCCCATAAAGGGACCATAAGTGAAGAAGTGCTAGAAGTGCTTAAGAACGTAAAGTTGAACTTACCTTTCCTCGACGCAATAAGGAAAATTCCATCATATGCAAAAGTCATAAAAGACTTATTGACAGTCAAGAGGAGGATGAAGATAAAGAAGAACGTGTTTCTAGAACAAAACGTGAGCTCAGTCCTTCTTAATGATCTCCCACTCAAATATAAATATCTCGGTGCCCCCACCATTTCCTACACCATTGGAGAGAACAAATTCGAAAAAGCCTTACTCGATTTAGGGGCAAGTGTCAATATCCTCCACTATTCGATTTATAGGAAACTTGACCTGGGTGACCTTAAGCCCACAAGTATCACTCTCCAGTTAGCGGATCGAACCATGAAGATATCGCGAGGTATAGCTGAGGACGTGACAGTCCAAGTGGACACTTTCTACTTCCCGGTATATTTTGTCATTTGAAACACGAATCCCTCCTTCGCCTAAAAAAATCATGTTCCCATCATACTTGGATGTCCATTTTTAGCCACGGCTAACGCAGTCATCAATACTAGAAATGGGTAGATGCAAATCACTTTTAGGAATATGACATTAGAAACAAACATCTTCAACATAGCCCAACAGGGAGGGGAAGAAGATGATCTTCATGCGATGAGTTTAATTGATGATATTGTAAAAGAGGACTTTGAGGAAAATTATTGTGGTGATGCCTTAGAAGCTTGCCTAGCTTCTAGTTATATGAGTGAGGGAGCCTACACTGAGTTCGAGAGGGAGATGGAGGAGTTAAGAGGCTTACTCGATGAGAGAGAATCGGATTAGGACACGAGAGATGCTAATTAGGTTTCTCGATTCGAAGAGTTACCGCCAAGAGACGCACGCATGGTGCCCTCTAGAGACACATTCCCGACTCTCGAGCTGAAGAAACTATCATCCAATGTTAAATATGCTTTCCTAGGTAAAATTGAGACATTTCGTATTATTGTCTCCTCTAGCCTAGATAAAGAGAAGGAGGGTAAACTAATAAAGATTTTGAGGAAGCACCAAAGTGCTTTTCATTGGTGCATAGATGATTTAAAGGGGATAATCCCTCTAATTTGCACCCATAAGATTCACCTCGAAGAGAATGTGAATCCCTCGAGAGAAATACAAAGACGACTAAACCCCACGATGAAAGATGTGGTAAGAGCTGAAATTATAAAGCTGTTGAATGTTGAGATTATCTACCCGATCTCGGATAGCAAGTGGGTGAGCCCAATTCAAGTCGTCCCGAAGAAGTCGGGCATGATTGTGATTGAAAATTAGAAGGAAGAGCTAGTTTCCCAACATATCACCATTGGGTGGCGTGTTTGCATTGATTACCGAAAACTCAATGCGGGAACTGGGAAAGACCGTTTCCCCTTACCATTTATTGATCAAATGCTTGAAAGAGTAAAGTGCCACCCTTATTATTGATTCCTAGATGATTATTCCGGATATAACCAAAGTGAGGTAGATGTACTTGATCAAGAGAAAACATCATTCACTTGCCCTTTTGTAACGTTTGCCTAAAAACGTATGCCATTTGGCTTGTGTAATGCACTGACAACCTTTCAAAGGTGCATGCTGAGTTTATTCAGTGACATGGTTGAGAGAGGGCTAGAGGTGTTTATGGATGACTTAGTGTTTTTGGTACCTCTTTTGACCTATGTTTATCCAATCTTGAGAAAGTACTAGCCCGATGTGTGGAAAAGAACTGAGTGCTAAATTAGGAAAAATGCCATTTCATGGTAACCGAGGGTATAATTCTTGGCCACATCGTGTCATCCAAAGGGATCGAGGTTGATAGAGCAAAAATAGATGTCATAGCTGATCTACCACTGCCTAAATCGCTGAAAACGTGCGCTCTTTCTTGGGCCACACAGGGTTTTATATAAGGTTCATTAAGGACTTTAGCACCCTCGCTAGACCCTTAAGCAATCTTCTTATGAAGGACATCCCATTTGAGTGGATGGAAGCATGCCTTTTGAAAAACTGAAAAACATGCTTGTGTTCGCCCCCATTATGCAAGATCCAGATTGGTCCTTACCATTCGATCTTATGTGTGATGCTAGAGATTATGCGATAGGGGCTGTTTTGGGCCAACGAAAAGACAACAAGGCTCATGTCATCTACTATGCTAGCCGGACTCTTACTGGACCACAACTCAATTACTCCACCACGAAGAAGGAATTACTAGCTCTAGTATTCGCTCTTGACAAATTTTGATCCTATCTTATCGATTCCCCCATCACTTATTTCACCGACCACGCGGCTCTCAAGTATCTAGTTGCGAAGAAGGACGTAAAGCCGCACCTCATAAGGTGGATCCTACTCCTACAAGAGTTCAATCTCTCCATTAAAGATAAAAAATGAGTAAAAAACGTCGTTGTTGACTATTTATCATGGCTTTCGTCTGACTTACCTAGTGATCCCACACCCATAGACGAATACTTTTTGAATGAGCAACTCTTTGCCACCTCTTCTTTTCCCTGGTTTGCAGATATAGTGAGCTATATTGTCACGGGAGCCGTCCCTCCCGATTGGACACCGCAAGATAAGAAGAGATTCATCACTTGGTCGCGCATGTTTTTCTATGACAATCCATTCCTTTTTAAATATTGTGCTGATCAAATCATCCGACGATGTGTACCGGATGTCAAAATTCCAAAGGTCATCCAATTCTGTCATTTGTAAGCATGTGGAGGATACTTTTTTGTGAAAAAGACAACCGTAAAAATTCTCCAATGCGGTTTGTACCGGCCCACAATGTTCCGGGATGTTAACAATTGTTGCAAATCTTGCGAAAAGTGTCAACGGATGGGGGCGATCACCCGACGCGACATGATGCCATTAACCCTGATTCTCATCATCGAGATTTTCGACGTCTGGGGTATTTACTTCATGAGATCTTTTCCCCTATCCTTTGGATACGTATACATCCTAGTCGCGGTAGACTATGTTTCTAAATGGGTGGAAGCTATAGCTACCAAGACTAATGACAATAAAGTGGTGATAAAGTTCCTGCATGAAGACATACTATCTCGCTTCGGAGCACCTAAGGCGATAATCAGTGATAATGGCACATATTTTTGCAACAAGCCGTTTGAAAGACTTATGAAAAAGTATGGTGTCATTCACAAGGTCGGAACGACATATCACCCATAAACGAATGGGCAGGTCGAGTTGGCTAATCGTGAAATTAAGCACATACTTGAGAAGACCGTCAACCCCAACCGAAAGGATTGGTCCCTTGGATTGAACGATTCGCTTTGGGCCTACCGTACCGCATACACGAACCCGCTCGGAATGTCCCCATTCCGCTTTGTGTATGGAAAACCTTGCCATCTTCCCGTCGAGTTAGAGCACAAAGCGTATTGGGCCATTAAGAGATTAAATTATGATATGGACAAAGTCGGTGAAGCTCGCAAGCTTCAACTTAATGAGTTAGAGGAGATACGCAATGACGCGTATGAGAATGCCAAGATTGCAAAAGTCCGGATGAAACTAGCACATGACAAGATTATTCGACGAAAAGAGTTTCGACCGGGACAAAATGTGTTCCTCTATAACTCCCGACTTCATCTATTTCTGGGTAAATTGCGGTCCCGATGGACTGGGTCATTCGTTATGAAGAGCATATTCCCCCACGGAGAAGTAGAATTGGAAGATTCCAAAGGGGGACGCGTTCAAAGTCAATGGACATCGCCTAAAGTTATATGTTGAGGCGTGCGTAGAAGAGATCGACACCATCTGGTTGTTGGACCCCATTTACGGGGTCGAATGAGCTTGAATTGAGAGGTCGTCGCACCCCCGACGTGTATGGAGTGAATTCTTGTGTATTGTAGATGCACGTAGGATAGGATGAGTGGAGTCCGTAGGATCACATCACAAGCGGAGAGGAAATCGAGCACAAACACGTTTTATGAGGTGAGAATTTTAGAGCCGCAAATTTTGAGGAGAGAGGTAATCAGGTCAAACAGGTGTCGGATCGTAAGAAGCATCAACCGAAAGTCATCGGAGGTGGTTATACCAGCCCACAGGGGAACTAGAACATTTTTGTGGATCGGACTAGTCCGGTCCTGGGCACCCGAATTGGTCCGGTTTGGCAATTTTTGAAATAAAAAATATAGGGACCGGACCGATCCGAACCTGGAGACCCGGATTGGTCCGGTGTCTGCAACTCTTCCCCATCCCTAGGTTCACCTCCTTTTCGCCCAATCCCTCCTTTTCCCTGCATTTTTGTCCCCTTCCTTCCCACCAACCATTTTCCCTCCAAATCCTTCCCCCTTTTCCCTCCAAACCCTTCCCCCTTTTCCCTCAAAATCTTACCCAACCCTCTCACCTCACCACCTATAAATTCCACCTTTCCCCACCCCATTTCACCATCACCACTCACTCCTCTCCTCTCTTTCCCTTATTTTTCCCAAACACTCTTACTCCCATCCCATCACCATAGCCAACCAACCACCTCCCCAAAAATATGATTCCATCACAATTCTCGCCGTCGGAGCCGCCGGCTACCGTTCCCATCAAGAGCAACGTTGGTGTGAACACTTTTTCAGTCAATCTTGCAAACTCCAAATAAAGAGACAAGTCATTTGGAATGACATGACTAATACTGTCACCACCCTCTTCATGGCCCACAGTTGGTGTCATTTTCTTAACGAACCCCATGATGCGGTCTGGTGCCACATAGTGCGCACCTTCTGTGGCTCCATTATTCGCATCGGCCACCACACGACTCAAGGTTACATTGGCGGCGTTCGCGTTCCTTTCTCTTTGGAACTTATGTCACAGAAGTTGGCTGCCAAAGATGTCCCGAACGCACACCCACACATTTACTCAAGCCCTCTCACTCCGCTTGAAAAAGACATATGCATGTCTCGCATCTACCCCAATGCTCTTTGGAACACTGAAACCTACCCGGTGGGCTGGCTAAGTGACAAAACGAGCCTCACTTTCAAAATAGTGTGCGCAAACATTCTCCCCATGGGAAATCAATCGGCGATGCACCCACGTCAAGCCACTCTCGTCTACCACCTTTTCGACCACAACACCCCCATTAACCTAGTTGCGTGCATTTACAAAGATATATTCCTCGCCGCCAAGGATAAAAAGGGGCAGCACCCCTCTTCCAACAAGCATGCATCCAAGCCCGACTGGCATAAGAGAGTAACGATGAGGAGGAAAGTAGTGATGAAGAGAGAGGTGACGAAGCGAGAAGCGACGAAGAGGAGGAATATATTGAGATGGGCGAGGGCGACGAAGATTATGACAGTGGTGAAGATTCTGATTTCTCATCCGCCAATGCCGAAATTAATCGCCGTCTCTCGGCGGTGGAAACCCGAGTCGACGGTTTCATCCCACAATACAATAGGGATCAAGCGACATATCAGCAGGATCAGGAGGCCTATCGAAGGGATACGAGCATGATGCATCGTCTCCAAACCCACTTATATGAGCTCAACTTCGGTGAACCCCATCCAACCTTCTTCTATGATCCATATGATCCCAGTGCGCCCGGGCTTCAAATCCATCGCCCCAGTGACACCCATTTCTGTTGGTTGCTGTTTTGTGTCGTTGGTTGTTATTTAAAATGTCGGTTCTATGTTCTCCATCATTTCCCTTGTAACACAGGTTTTCTATTATCTATAAAATTTCGTATTTCTATTTTATTTATTTATTTTATTTTCTCGCACTTTTAATTCGCTTTGAGTTAGATTTTAGTCCTTTTTTGCTTGAGGACAATGCAAAAGTCTAAGTTGGGGGGGGGGGGGAGGTCACAAGTGCGTCTTTCTAAAACTTCACAAATTTTCAAAATTGCCTAGAAATTTCAAAAAAATTGAAAAATCCTGAAAAAGCCAAAAATATTTTTCTTCAAAATAAATATAAATTAGAATTCAAAATTTTCAAAAATATCATTAAAATTTGGTTTAAAGTCTCAAATTGTAAAAACATAACACATAAAGTCGAAATTGACCAAAGATAGAAATTGAACGAACGTAAACGACTTAATGAATAAATGTGGAGATTAACAAACCCGGTGAAATTTGTACCTTTCTTTATTTTGAGTTTATAAATCAATTCGAGTTAATTATTAACTCAAAGTTCTTTTCAGCGCTCTAATAAGTCGTCACGGATATCAATTCTTTCACTTTGATCGGTTATGGAAATTGTGTGTGATATTGCCATGAAAAACGTGCTAAATAGATCTCTAAACATAATTCATCTCAAGACGCATATGGTAACGCAATTAGTATTTTGGACAATGAAGTTTCTGGCTTCGCACACACGCACTATGATTTGAGACTCTTGAACATGAATTGATGATGACTATTTTCTGAAAATGTTTGAGTTATACAATTTTTGCGTATTTTGAATTTTCTTTGAGTCCAATTTTGTGGGTATATTCGCTCCAAACCCTCACGAGACACAACTCGTCCTACTAGGGTAACCTAGGAGTTTAAAGGCTTGTTGAATACGCTAAATATAATCGCTTGCTCATAAAAAAGGTATTCTATCCCATTTTTGAGTTGGATCATATTTTGATTCTTTTACATTGCTTGGGACGATCAAAGTTCTAAGTTAGGGGGTTTGATTAGGCATAAATTCTTCTAAATTTACCCCTTAATTTAGAGGCTTTTACTACTTTGGACAACGTAAAATGAATTAAGTTATCTCATATCTTGGCTAACGGTTTCGTCTAACAAGTACCCCGAGTTTTGTGTATTTCTTATTAATTTCACAGGTATTTATTACATGAAAGGAAGAAAGAAACTGAAAGAAGCAAGAAAAAAGAAAGAAGACGAATCAAAAGGGCAAAATTATAATTTCTACTAGGAATTCGATTGAGGACACAAAATAAAAGTCGAAGATCTCGCATTTGTGAACATGTAGGAAGAAATGGCGTCCCAATCTGATTATGGATTAGAAGTTATGAAGACCCAAAGATTTGAGAAAATCACGAGATATTGAAGAGAAGCTGAGAAGACAACCCGGACCAATCTGGTTTAATAGAAAAACGGATCTGTCCGGGGTCTTAAATCATTGTAAAGATGGACGTTTAGTGGACCAATCTGGTATTCCAAAAAAAACGGATTGGTCCAGCCCTTAAAATCACCGCATAACAACTTGTTTAGTGGACCAATTCGATTTGTTTGGAAAACAAATCAGTCCTGTTGCTGACCGGACCTGTCTGGTATGTCTTGACCGGATCAATCCGGTGCTCGAGATTTGATATGATCTTCTTCTTCTTAGAGTTTTGCATCAATTCAACTCTTGTAAATTACGTAGGATATAAATTTAAAAGAACTCCCAGAAAAAGAGGAGGCTTCTAATACGTTTTTTTAGAATCTTTGTAATTAGTTAGGGAAGAAACAACAAAAACCCTAGTTTTGATTCCAGATTGCAATTCAAGTAAATTCATTCCAATTCTTTCTTTAATTATTGCAGTAGTTAATGCTTTAGTAGTAATTTCCTTATTCTTCATCTTCAATAGCTAGTAAAAATGTTTTCTTTCATTTAAAACATACATTACAACAAATCTGTCGAATTGTCACGAACATTGACCTTGACAAGTTGGACTTGTCAAGGTTAATGACCGTGACAATTCTGGTGGTGATAACTTTTTTTGTCACGGACTTATCATTGTCATTGAGCTTGATAAGTTCGTTAGACTTGTCACAATCATGTCATGGTCCTTGACCTTGATAAGTTTTGTCACGGTTAAGGACTGTGACAAACCCGTGACAATGTTTAAAAAATTGTCACGATCATTGACCGTGACAATTCTGGACAGAATTGAAAAAAAATCTGCTGGGCTGTATGGCCACTGTTTCTGCCCAGTAGTATATTTGTACCTGTACTAGCAACGTTGTACCTGTTCAAACATTATATATCCAAATAAAATAGAGATAATGCAAATATACATTCAAAGCAATATGTATCACGATATAATCCAAATAGAATTCAAATATAACAACTTAAAACAACAATTCAATTCAAATAAGGTCACTAAATGTCTGGGGTAAGGTTATCTCTGAGGAGGTGAGTAGAACACATAATATACGAATGAACACACCCAGTAATATACATCGTGCCGCATTGTTTGCGCAACCACAAGGGGGAGTTCTCCTTCCCGGGTATCGCATGCGTGATGAGCACATTGGACTCGATGTCTTGAAGCAAACGTCCATGAAGAGGCATACCCTGGACGATATTCGGGTCACTCAACCCCCGCCCTATCCGCTGGCCATTAAATATGTCCAGTATAAACACGCTCAACCAACCAAGTGTCGACATCGGTCGATTGAAGTTAGTCAAATAGGGGAGTGGATCATCAAAGTCCGCACATGTCGATGATGAAGTAGCGAGGTCCACATCCTCGTCATCCTGCACCTCTTCCTCCTGCACCTCCTCCTTCACCACCTTCTCCTTCCCTTTTACCCTTACGGTTTCCGTCCAACGAACGCTTCATGAATGAGAACATATCTTGGACCGTCGCACTTCCAAACGGGACAGCTTCTCGTCATGCGAGTCCACCGTTCGAGCCAAACCGGTATCACTCGTCTCCAATCTGAAGATCCTAGATTTGGCCATCCGCGAGCTCACCCCCTTGTCCTCCCCTTGCGATCAGTGCTAAGAACTTGGCTGGATGCGTCTATGGACAAAGATGCCTTGTCGGCATCAGACTGCGACTCATGCACTTCCTTAAGCTTTGCTTGAAATGATAAAAAACACATGATTAGTAAAATAAGTAAATAAAAAAATTATAACGTTATTAACAAAAAGTAAACTGTCAGATTACTTACAATCATGGCCGCGACGCTCGGGGACACCTCCTTATCCTTCCCCTTCTTTGTTCGAATAGCTACATAAGTATCGAGCCTATGTGGCCTACCCCCTGGGCCACTCACTGTCCCCTGAAATAAAATAAAGTAAAATTAGTATCGTCCCCGCAAAGTAAAATAATGCAGAATAATATATTTATGTTGTTATAGAAAAATTAAATCTTACCATCATCCTATGCTCCACCTTGGCGTAAGATATCCGGTCAGAGTAGTGCAGACCCGTCTTTTTTGCTCGGTTTTCCCTCCCCGATTGGCGAGATGCCAATTGTCGCTCCCCGATCTCATTGTTAATGAACTGTTGCCATTTTACCAATGAGATCGGCTCCTTCGGCGGGACGGATTCACCCATTTGGATAATGGACTCTCGGGTCTTTCCAAAGTATCGGGTCCGCATATTTTTCTTCCACATCTTGTGTTTCTCCCTCAACTGCTCCAAGAAGGAATCGCGTAGCTTTGGATCCAGGCTAAATTGTTCCTGTCTAACTAATACAATGTTAGTTACAAATAAATATAAATATAAATATAAATATAAAATGAAATCAAAATCGAAATTGAAATTGAAATATTCATATTCATATAAATATAAATAAAATACCTGTAATGCCCCCCAAACAGCTAACTTGAGCTCATTTGGCACCTCCCTCCAACTAGTGTACCCTGGGCCGATGATCGTCTTTACCAGCACGAGGGATCTCGCTAATAGCCCCGTCATGTTCTCGATGGCCGTCCCCAATTTGCCATATTTGGGGAGCCTAGGGGCCAAGGAGCCCTCGTCGCCTTCGCTACCACCGAGCCCAAATGACATCATCATAACCAGCATCATCATCCTCGCCTTAATACCTGAAGGAGACATTTGCTATAAATTTTTTTTGTTATTAATACAAATCAAAATAAATTAGAAGAAGACATGCAAATATGTACAATTACTACAAATCCAAATGAATTGTTACTGTTTAACACCTCAATTCTGAATTCCAAAACAACAATATCTACCTCGTAATATGTACAATTACTACAAATCCGAAATATCCCCACCCCCACTCCCACCCCCACCCCTACTGCCCACACACGCACACTACACAAGAGAGAGAATGATAAGGTGCAAATAATTTAAAAGCAATAAAAATGGATTGATAAAGTACAAATTGGAATATTTATTACAAATTGAAAAATTGTTTCAAATTCGGGTTATCATAAAAAATGGATTGATATTCGGTAGGAGCATCCAAGTCATCCACACTACTATTTAGACACTTTGGCATGTGTAGTACGATAGACCACGGCTCGTTGTTGATATACTCTGAGTAAAACACTTGGTTAACCTTTTGAAATGCACAAACAAACGACTCATCGCTCACGTAGTCGTTGCTCTTCAACTTGGACAAGTCAACCATGATTAAATTGGTGACAGGATCAACTTTACAAGCATTTTTATCCTCAACTCTTACCCACTCACAGTAAAATACAACCTCTTTGAAGCTTATATAATCCAATTCAAATATATTTCGGGTTACACCATATTAAGTCATTTCAGCTTCAACGAGGTTTTTATGTTTTGCGCTCGCTCGAAAGAAAGTAAGAGACTTGTATGAAATGCCCGAGTTCTGTACATTTTTACTTTCCTCGTACACTTTAGCGCAAAAAATGTAACCGTTCAATCGATACTTTTTGTACTCTTGTGCCACGAACAAGGGTCCAGTGGCTAAACGAGCAAGCCTTGATGTCGTATCACTCGTCTTTAAGAGTTGAGAATATAGGTAAATTAATTATATTAGTTGTAAAATTTGAGTGTAATGTAACGTTATATAACGACCATTTTCATTATAAATACCTCTTGTGTCAACCACAACCTAAATTTGCTGTGTGATTGTACCATTATTTTTCGTCTTTTATTGTTCTCACAGGCTTCATATTTTTTGCATTTTACAAAATTAATCATGTATAAAATAATCTAAAATAATGTTAAACATTATAATAATTGAAACTTACTTTTTCCATTCTTTAAAATCTTCTTGTGTGTCAAATAGATAACGAGCTACTTGTCCATGTTGCAAACTCGTTAACTTCACTCGCTTTCCCATCACATGACCACCATCATCGACGAACTCATCAGTGTCATCAACGCTGGTCGAGTCAGGCATATACTCCCGAGTATATATTGATGACTCCACGGCGATGTATTCCTCTGCAATTGATCCTGCAATGTATCACGTATTCTTGAAATAATTTTTAAAAAATTTCATCAATCTTTCAAATGGAGACGTCCACCGATATCTAACTGGACCACAAAGAAGTGCCTCGTCGCATAGGTGTACCAACAAGTGAACACTTATGTCAAAGAATGCCGGGGGAAAGTACTTTTTCAACACACAAATTTCTTCGATCACCGCCAATTTTGCGGCCACTATGTGTTCTCGATTGACTACCTTCTCACACAAGAGTGAGAAGGTAATACTAATTTGCATAATAGCCCTCCGCAAATCCTCGTTCTTGGAGAAACAGTGCTTAAACAATAGAGAAACCAATTACATGATCACATGAATATCGTGGGACTTACACTTATGTAAATCATAAGTAGTATAATTCACAATCCTTTGCAAGTTGGACGAAAAATTAGATGCCCCCTTCAAATTATATATTGTGTCTAAAAACAACTTCCTTTCCCCACTCGTCAAAGTAAACGCACTAGGGGGAATTATCGTCCTACCCCTAATATCTTCTTTCAACCATAGTTGTGGCTTAAGTTTCAACGATTTAAGGTTTTTTCGTGCATTTTCTCCATCCTTCAAATGACTCCCCCCAAGTCAAGTGCCCACAATATGTTCAACGAAGTTCTTCTCTGTATGTATCACATCCAATACATGGCGCATCGGGTTACTCTTCCATTAAGGCAAGTCAAATAAAATTGACCTCCTAGACCATGCCTTTCTTGTCTCAGTTTCATTCCCAGTTGGGGTCTTCTTATGCTTGACATTCTTAAGTTTGGGATTCTTACCTGGCATATTAGGTCCACATTCAGAAGATTTACTTTCAATTGATAAACGTAAAAGTTGTCTCGGCGGTAGCCTATGTTCAACCCCGCCCAATATAAAATTGGAACCTTTCTCAAATCTGAAACTATGAGCCGGGGGTAAAAACCTCCTATGGCAATGGTATACATTTTTTGAGCTAAAGGATAGACGAAGAGATTCAGTCTCCCCTCCATAAATAGGAAACCCCAAATAACCATGTATTACACAACCGGATAATGTCCCATAAGCTGGAAAATCATGAATTGCCCACATCAACATAGCTTTCAGCGTAAACTCTTCTTTTCTAAAAGAGTCAAATGATTGCACACCTTCTTCACATAACTCATTTAATTTTTTTACCAAAGAAGCTAGGTATACGTCGATGTCATCACTTGGTGCCTTTGGCCCAGGTATCAATAAAGACATCTTTGAAAATTTAGGTCTCATACACTATGAAAGAGGGAGGTTGAGTGGGGCTAGGATCACTGGCTATACACTCTGATTGGTTCTTAGATTTCCAAATGGATTAAAACCATCTGTTGTTATTGCCAAACGAATGTTGTGTTATTCTCGAGCAAAATCGGGATACTCATAATTCATCCTCTTCTAGGCTGTAGAATCAATAGGATGACGCATGAGATTGCCCCCTACTTCTGCCTTATCATGCTAAGTTATTGCCTCCGCTATCCATGGTACTATGAAAAATCGCTTTAATCTAGGCCCAACGAGAAAATATTTCAACACTTTTTGAGGCACTTTTGAGCTTGTGCCTTCCTTACTAATAGATTGGACATATCTAGGTTAATCGCATACCGAACAACGATTGAGATTTTCATACTCCTTTCGGTATAGTATGCAGTCATACACACAAGCATGAATCGATTTATACTTCATTCCCAAACCTTTTAAACTGTTCTTCATAACAGGATAGTTATTTGGAAGCGTATTTTCCTTGGGTAGTAACCCCTTCACCCATTTCAGAATTCCTGTCACGCTATTGCCAGACAAATCGTACTGCGTCTTCAAACTGTGCAGACCAACCATGTCATGTAAAGTTGTTTGATCTTTCTCACAGCCAGAGTATAACAGTTGGGTCACCTTAAATTTTAAACTTTGGTAGTCATCGTCAAGATTTATCGTGATATCTTGACGAGCACTTGAACCTTGTACATCATCAGTAACGTCATTATCCTTTGCTTCATAAACTTCGTACGCATCATCAACTAAATCCTCTAACATATTATGATCTACTTCATCCCCTTATACAACTATCCTACTTATTGAAGGTTATTGTGAAGGTTGTTCGGGGACAAAAGGAACTTTTAATTCACCGTAAAAACTCCAAAATCGATAACTATCTTGCATACCCGATCTTAACAAATGTAGTTCAATTGTTTTCCACTCAAACACCTTACCATTCTTACACCTAGCACACGGACACGAAAACTCATCATCATTATGACATCTCTTTGCGAATTTCACAAATTCATTAGCACCTCTGCGAAACATATCCCCCATTCTATTTCTCTCACCCATCCACTCTTTGTATTTTTGATATCCCATCACAACTACCACAACTAATCACCTATTAAAGGTAAAAAGCATATATTCATGGATTAGTATAAACAAAACTTAGATTTATAGTATGTTTTATTTAATTATGTCTTCGATTCTTAAATTTCAAATTTAAATTCAATTTATAATAGAAATTCCTATTTCCTCCATCTCCTCTAAAGGGTGAGTGGTCCTATCCCATTCAAGACCGCATATTTCTGTAATATACTTAAGAGCTCATGCACATTGTTACGATTTGAGAAAAATTTGGTAGCATATCCCCATAGTTCTCCAAGTACACGACGTAGATTGGCAAGTGTGAGTGTTATTTCAATTGATCAATTGAAATAACAATCACACTTGTCAATCTAGTATGTACCTAGAGAACATTAGGATACGAATGCAGAACTTCCTCCAAAAGTAACAACTTTAAGCCACTAAGAATATTATTATACAGAAATTATGCAGTCCTAAACTATCCAAACGGGACAATTCGAGATATCTCATTACATGGGTAATGACTATCGAACTGGTCTAAGGTCTATTGAATGCGTACGCATAAGAACTATAAGGCTAGTATCTATGCGCACTATATGTAATTTCAAGTATATATATAAATTATTCGTTATACAAAGTAATTTAAAAAAAAAATTGAAAAATCCCACCCCCATATGGACAATAATCCAGTGGTCATGCCACTTTTACAATTAACCAACCCAACATCAATCCACTATAATCCAACCGCAATGGAAACAACAAATGTATGTCCCATACTCCTTCTAATTCATCTACTCAATTAATTCTTTTCATCAATTAAACTAACAATTAAAGTATACAATTATTAATTTACTAATTTACAATGAGGGTCAATCCTACTTTCATATATTAATTTACTAAAAAAATTAATAATCAATCAATTCGTTTATAAGGGACACTACTTGCATATGAGGGAAAATATCTAATAAACCAATCAAAATTTAATAAAAAAATTAACAAGCCCTCCCCGCCCATTTACCCTTGCCCCACCCCCATCCCCCCATCCCCACACACGCACACACACACACACACACACATGCAACTCCACCCCCCGTCACACCCCCGTATCATTTCTCCCTCCCTCACATACGCACAAACACGCATACTACACACACATATACACACACGTGCACATACACAGACGCGCACATACACACACACGCAACCCCCTTCCCCCCGCCCCCCCCCACACAGCCCCACCCCACCCCTCCCCACCTCCACCACACACACACGCACACCCACATACACCCCCTCCCCTCCCCTACCCACCCCTCATCCCCCACCCACCACACACACATGCACACACACATACATATACACACACACATACATATACACACACACATACATATACACACACACATACACATATATATATATATACAAATGGAAGAGAGAGAGAGAGAAACCAACCTGAGAGTAGAGAGAGAGAGGGAGAGCAACGGGTAGATAGAGAGAGAAAATGGAGGGAAACAAAGCGGTGAGAAAAAAAGGAGGGGAAAGGGTTTTTTTTCTGCTAAACTTATCACAGACATGTCACGGTCTTTGACCGTGATAATATTATAAGAAATGCCACGGTCAATGACTGTGACAATAATTTGTCACGGACTTGTCACGGTAAATGACCGTGATAAAAATGCGTATTTTTTTGTCATGGTCAATGATCGTGACAAGTCTGGTCGGCTAAAGGGTGCCAATTTGGCCTTTTTGGTGTAGTGATATTTTCTTCTAGTTTTAGTATGTCTGGCTAAGTTTTCAAGGGTTGGGTGCATGAATTCCGCCCGATGTAATTCATGTTAGTGGAAATAGAAGTTGAAAATAAAATTTTAGGTGAATTATATCGTAGTTCCTACGATACTACTTTAATTCAACCTTTGCTTACATAGTTTGAGGGCTATGATCCCTCATATATGTAATACTTAGGAGAAATATAGACCGAATTTTTAATTCAACCTTTGCTTACGTACTGTGCGGGCTACGATCCCTCAAATATGTAATACTTAGGAGTATTAAAAAGTCAGATTTATTTGAATTTTTAATTCTGAATCTAGTATTCAACGAAGTGAATTACTAGGGTGTGGGGGATTGTAACCCGACCTATCTTTATCATCTTATAGTTAAAGTTTTAATTAAATCATCATCAGTCTTTAGGTTAATTAGAATAATTGCATTTCATCTTTTCATAATTGCATTTAGTTGTAGTCATTCCACAATTAAAAATCATCTTTTCGTTTCTTTAGAAGTCAAAGTTAGGTTATCTTCGTCTTTCCAACGTCGTTACGACTCCGTTCATACTATTTCCGTGAGGATTGATACCGGACTTATCGGATTATCACTTGAGCGACAAGGCTTGCACTTGAGCCTAAATAGCATGCACACTAGACATATTTGTGGTCGCTTTAAGTTTTTGGCACCGTTATCGAGGATCTAGGTAGACTTAGGTTAAATCAAGTCAATCTAAAACTTTGGCCAAAAATTTCCAAAAATCCAAAAAAAAAATCTGAAAATATAAAAAAAATTCTCATTATCTCTCAAAGCCTTTAATGTGAAATCCTGAACACACTCAGACTCCTCACAATACGCCAGTCAGAATCCACAAAAACCCTATAGTTGAGTATAACTTTGAAAGCCCCCCCACAGCTCGTGTTCCACAATTCTGGTTTCCTATTCCTACTCCCGAGCACTCTATCAGTAGCTACACCTTGAGTCGAACTTCGAGTCACACCTGTAGGACACCGAGTGAGTACATAGAATCATTTGAAGAGAGGCAACTACGATGTCTAACGCAGCGAGTTTCGGTACTCGAGAGGGAGATCTCCCATATCGTCCTATGAAGGACTTACTTTTTCCTGAGCGGACTGTCACCCCTGGTTGCATTTTACTTTCGTATACTGCCGGTCAGTTCCACTTTCACAATGGGATGATACTAATTCTCCGTACGTTTCATGGCATGGATTTTTAGAAACCTTACCTTCATATTCGCGAGTTCGAAGAGGCATATGACACATTTGGTGACCAAACTTGGACGCCAGATGTCACTCGCCTAAAGCTTTTTCCTTTCTCCTTAAAGGATAAAGTCAAGACCTGTCTATGGTATCTACCCCCGAACTCCGTCACTTCTTGGAGAGATATGCAGTCCAAGTTTGTCTCAAAATTCTATCTACATCACAAGACCAACTCTGCCAAGACTCAAATCCAAGCTTTCAGACAACACGATAATGAGTCGTTTGACAAAGGTTGGGAACGGTTCCAAGAGTTAGTAAGCGCATGCCCCCATCATGGTTTTGACAAACACCCAGTGATATCTTTCTTCCATAATCGGTTGACAATAACTTCCAAACAACTTGTTCAAACTATGTGTGAAACACCCTTTTTGGATTTAGACGCATGCGATGCTGAGGCCCACCTTAAGTATGTCGCAGAGACTACTCAAGCATGGGACACATCTAATCCCAACCAAGCTCGACCGAGACAACCATCGACCAATCAAACTGCCTCCAGTCTATACCATTTGGATAGCAATACCTTAATATACCATTGATTTGATAAGTTTTAGAGAGATATGACGGAGTGGTTTGATGGTCGGTTGAGAAATATCTTCGGATCCAGCCATGGTTCGAAAGAAAAAGTGTGTGCTATCTATGTGGTGGGCCACTCCACAAAGGCCTGCGCAAAGATCTCACCGAGAAGGTGGATACTATAGGAGGATTCAAGGGGAATTTTAATGCCCCGAACGGGAATTCTTACAACCCTTCGTGGAGGACCATCTTGGTTTTAAGTATGGACAACCACAAGCTGCGATGAACCCACATTCATAGGTTGTTCCACCTCCACCACCTCCTCAATACCAAAAAACACCACCACCTCCAGTACCATCTGTAGCCCCATAATGGAGGAGCCTCGAGGATATAATGAACCAATTCATAAATTCTCAAGGTGCACACAATGCTCGATATGAACGCTTGTTCACCGAAATAAATGCAAACATATCCACGATGCAAGCCGCATTGAGCACCCAAGAAAAGGGTAAGCTTCCCGCCCAAGGCCAAAGACCTCCCCAAGGTCAACCTAGTGTTAACTCCACCTCTACCAAACAGAAGGAGCACTGCCAAATGATAACCACTCTTCGTAGTGGGAGGGTTGTTGATTAATCACCTCCCCCATATGCCATTTCAAAAGACAAGGAGAATTCTCCCGGCACGAAAGAGGCCGAAGATATCTCCTTGAATGAAAGTGAAAAGGAAAACACTAGTGAGCCCTAGGTAGTTGTGAAACCACCCTCCGCTGCGCCATTTCCTCAAAGATTGGTTCCTGCCATAAAGGGACCATAAGTGAAGAAGTGCTAGAAGTGCTTAAGAACGTAAAGTTGAACTTACCTTTCCTCGACGCAATAAGGCAAATTCCATCATATACAAAAGTCATAAAAGACTTAATGACAGTCAAGAGGAGGATGAAGGTAAAGAAGAACGTATTTCTAACACAAAAGGTGAGCTCAGTCCTTCTTAATGATCTCCCACTCAAATATAAAGATACCGGTGCCCCCACCATTTCCTTCACCATTGGAGAGAACAAATTCAAAAAAGCCTTACTCTATTTAGGGGCAAGTGTCAATATCCTCCCCTATTCCATTTATAGGAAACTTGATCTAGGTGACCTTAAGCCCACAAGGATCACTCTCCAATTAGCGGATCGAACCGTGAAGATACCGCGAGGTATAGTTAAGGACGTGATAGTCCAAGTGGACACTTTCTACTTCCCGATAGATTTTGTCATTTGGGACACAAATCCCTCCTTTTCCTCGAAAATCATGTTCCCGTCATCCTTGGAAGCCCATTATTAGCCATGGATAACGCAGTCATCAATACTAGAAATGGGTAGATGCAAATCACTTTTGGGAATATGACATTAGAAACAAACATCTTCAACATAGCCCAACAGGAAGGGGAAGAAGATGATCTTCATGCGGTGAGTTTAATTGATGAGATTGTAAAAGAGGACTTTGAGGAAAATTATTATGGTGATACCTTAGAAGCTTGCCTAGCTTCTAGTTATATGAGTGAGGGAGCCTACACCGAGTTCGAGAGGGAGATAGAGGAGTTGAGAGGCTTACTCGATTGGAAAGCATCGAACGAGGACACGAGAGATGCTAATTGGGTTTCTCGGTTTGAAGAGTTACCGCCAAGAGACGCATGCATGGTACCCTCTAGCGACACATTCGCTACTGTCGATTTGAAGAAACTACCCTCTAATGTTAAATATGTTTTCCTAGGTAAAAGTGAGACATTTCCTGTTATTATCTCCTCTAGCCTAGATGAAGAGCAGGAGCATAACTAATAAAGATTTTGAGGAAGCACCAAAGTGATTTTGGTTGGTTTATAGCTGATTTGAAGGGGATAAGCCCTCTAATTTGAACCCACAAGATTAACCTCAAAGAGGATGTGAAGCCCTCGAGATAAATGCAAAGATGGCTAAACCCAAAGATGAAAGATGTGGTAAGAGCTGAAATTATAAAGCTATTGGATGTTGGGATTATCTACCCGAACTCGGATAGCAAGTAGGTGAGCCCCATTCAAGTCGTCCCGAAAAAGTCGGGCCTGACTGTGATTGAAAATTCCAATGGAGAGCTAGTTCCCCAATATAGTGCCACTGGGTGGCGTATTTGCATTGATTACTGGAAATTCAACGCGGGAACTAGGAAAGACCATTTCCCCTTACCATTTATTAATCAAATTCTTGAAAGAGTAGTGGGCCACCTTTATTATTGCTTCTTAGATGGTTATTCTAGATATAAACAAATTGAGGTAGATGTACTTGATCAAGAGAAAACAACATTCACTTGCCTTTTTGGAACGTTTGCCTACAAACGTATGCCATTTGGCTTATGTAATGCGCCAGAGACCTTTCAAAGGTGCATGTTGAGTTTATTCAGTGACATGGTTGAGAGAGGGCTAGAGATGTTTATGGAAGACTTTAGTGTTTTTGGTACCTCTTTCGACATATATTTAGCCAATCTTCAAAAAGTACTAGCCCGATGTGTGAAAAAGAACTTAGTGCTGAATTAGGAAAAATGCCATTTCATGGTAACCAAGGGTATAGTTCTTGGCCACATCATGTCATCCAAAGGGATCGAGGTTGATAGAATAAAACTAGATGTCATAGCTGACCTACCCCCGCCTAAATCGCTGAAAGACGTGCGCTCTTTCTTGGTCCACGTGGGGTTTTATAGAAGGTTCATTAAGGACTTTAGCGCCCTCGCTAGACCCTTAAGCAATCTTCTTATGAAGGACATCCCATTTGAGTTGATGAAAGAATGCCAAAGTGCTTTTGAAAAACTGAAAAAAATGCTTGTGTCCGCCCCCATTATGCAAGCTTCGGATTGGTCCTTACCATTCGAGCTTATGTGTGATGCTAGCGATTATGCGATTGGGGCTATTTTGGGACAAAGAAAAGATAACATGGCTCATTTCATCTACTACGCTAGTCGGACTCTCACTGGACCATAACTCAATTACTCCACCACGGAGAAGGAATTGCTAGCTGTAGTATTCGCTCTTTATAAATTTTGATCCTATCTTATCGATTCCCCCGTCACTTGTTTCATCGACCACGCATCTCTCAAGTATCTACTTGTGAAGAAGGACACAAAGCCACCCCTCATAAGGTGGATCCTACTCCTACAAGAGTTCAATCTCTCCATTAAAGACACAAAAGGAGTAGAAAACGTCATTGCCGACCATTTATCACGGCTTTCGTCCGACGTACCTAGTGATCCCACACCCTTAGATGAATACTTTCCGGATGAGCAACTCTTTGCCACCTCTTCTTTGCCTTGGTTTGCGGATATAGTGAACTATTTTGTCACGGGATCCGTCCCTCCCGATTGGACCCCACAAGATAAGAAGAGGTTCATCACTTAGTCGCGCATGTTTTTCTATGATGATCCATTCCTTTTTAAATATTACGCTGATCAAATCATCCGACGATGTGTACCAGATGATGAAATTCCAAAGGTCATCCAATTCTGTCATTCGAAAGCATGTGGAGGTCACTTTTCTGTGAAAAAGACAACCGTAAAAATTCTCTAATGCGGTTTGTACTGGCCCACAATGTTCCGGGATATTAACAATTGTTACAAATCTTGCAACAAGTGTTAACGAATGGGGGCGATCACCTGACGCGACATGATGCCATTAACCCTCATTCTCATCATTGATATTTTCGACTGCTGGGTTATTGACTTCATGGGATGTTTTCCCCGTCCTTTGGATACCTATACATCCTAGTCGCGCTAGAATATGTTTTTAAATGGGTGGATGCTATAGCCATGAAATCATTATTGCATGGATGCATAGGCTATTGATGTTTGTAGTACGATTTAGTCGTATCGTTTAGTGGCAATATTTAGGAGCTAGCGCCATGGCTTGTTGATAAGCTTGTGTTAAGGTACGACCCTTGTGGATAATATAGAAAATAGGTTTATACGTGTTACGTTTTACACTTGGGAGACTTAAGACACGATGATGTTCATCATGGTTTTAGAGATAGCATTCGAAATGGAATGTTAGGCTTGATTATAGCACTTACGTGTGCAACATGTGTGACTTAGTATGACTCTAGTGATTAGAAACATTAGGTATTAGTCATGTATAATGCTTGAAAATTCGAGGTGTCATTGTAAATAGTCCGATAGTTATGATTCGGGATCACATAGGACGTTTCTAAGGATTGTAGCGATAGTCCGTAGGGTAAATTTATGTGAGTGTTGTGTTTCACTAGATGAGAAAGATCTTAAGGTTTGAAAGTTAGAAATCACATGTGGATATTGTGGAGACTTGAGTATGTAGGCCGGTGACTAACATTAGGAAATGAGAAATTTAACTTCGCTTTAATATGAAGGATAACAAGTAACCTTAGTCTTAAGGAGGTAAGCCTAGCGTTCTAGCTTCCCAAGTGAATCGGTTCCCAGGTTCTTGTCTTTGAAAATGGGTAGTCGTGATTAGCGATTCAATCCAGGGTGCGTGTCATGGCTAATACTTTAACGCATGTATAGGTTGGTGAAGTTTTAGACTTTAAGTGTATGTTATGGTTCTTAATTCGTGTGGCATGGTTCGTTACCCAAATTCAATTGTTTCATTCTAGCGTGGCACTCATCTAATCCATTACATCTTATTGCGTCTGCCTTGATCCTGGTAATGGGAAGTTGTCATGTCAGTTATGGGTATGTATTCAGGTGTAACATTTCATAAGCTCAGTAGTTATGTGAGATAGGCCGGGTTGACGCCGAGTTGAGGCTGATGCGTCACGGTACATGAGTACGCTCTTCTTCAAAAGCACCTTTCACTACACCAAAATAAGCTTTTAGTAACACACTATTTTTTTGATTACTAACAGTAATTTACCATTACTATTTCTCATAGTAAAATAGTGTTAGTAATATAATATATCCGTTCCTAATTTTAGTTCAATATTAAAAAAAAATGAAAATTTTCACCCCCCCAAAACCCAAAAAAAAAAATGGAAATTTAGTTCATTCGTCCAAACCCAAGGCATGACATAGGGTTTCTCCCAACTTAGGGTTCATTCGTCCTGTCCAAACCCAACGCTCATTTCAGCGCTCCGATTGGCCAACACTCATTCATCCTGTTCATTCGTCACAACATCCCAACACATAAGGTAAACAAATCACTATTTGTTTTCGTAATCCATTCAGTTGTAATCGTTCACAGGGAACAAATCGTTCGCATAAACAATCTGTGTTTATGTTTAGCAATGCATAATTTAACTTATTCGTACTTATGTTTAGCAATCCATTTATTTGTAATCGTTCACAAAGAACATGTCTCGAAGTTGCTGTGTTTGCATTATTAACAAGTTCTTATTCCTTCTTATGTTTAGCAATGCATAATTTAACTTACATCTTGTTTAGCTAAACAAATCTTTCACAGAGAAAAAAATATTTTTGTTGGTTTTGAAGAGAATTTTGATTAATCCATTTAAGTGAAAAAGTGTATAAATTTTAGGTGGACGAAAATGTATATAGCTAGGGATCATTAATTATCATTTACACCTCTAATACTATCGTATTAGAGGTATGATATAGATTAGCATGTAACCCAAAATTGTTAAAAATATAACAAAAAAATGAAAATATTCAAATAAAGAACTAACTATAAAAGTTATATATCACATTTTACAAAAAAAAAAAACTATAAAAATAATATAGCATATTAAGATATTTGCTGGGGTGGGTAAATTATAAAAATTTTAAACCCAAAATAATCAAACTTAACCATTACAATAATATAATTAAAAAAGTAAATAAATTAGCAAAATTATAAATAAATTATATATGCATAAATGACTAAAAAGAGCAAGTGGATGAAAATATTGCATAATACCATTGTGGTTGAAAGCACATTTTACTTAAAATAAATTTTAATTGTCCGAAATAATTTTAAGAAATCAAAGAAAACTCACTGAGTTCAACCACCAAATAGAACAAATAGAAATGTATGACATGAACCTGGTATATAACTCGGCTATTTTAAAACATGTTATGTAAAAAATTATGACTTTAGGGTGTTTTGATAAACTTATATAATTATTTTCTGGGTTAATTACACTTGCGCACTCTGAAGTATACCCCTACTAACACTTCACCCTCACACTTTCACCTTTTCCAATTTATCTGCCTAACTTTGAAAATGACTACAATTTACCCCACTGTCGTCTAACTTCATTAACTTTTGACAAAAATCGTTAGTCATGTGTGTGACACATGACTTTAAGCAAGGGCATTTTTGTTCAAACCTAATTGTTTTTCTAAAAAATCTTTAAATAATAGAAAAAATATTTAAAAATTAAAAAAATATTAAAAATAAATTTCAAAAATATGAAATAAACTTGAAATAAAATTTTAAAATATGAATATATATTTAAAAATTCTCAAAGTACCAAAAACTATTTAAAATTAGCAAAATTCTAATAACTAGTTGATGAAAATATTGTTTCCCACAAAAAAAAAATTATTCCCACCAATAAAAAATGATTTTCATCTATATAAATAATTTTTGACAATAATAAATCAATTCCAGCAAATACAAATTATTTCCAGCATAAAAAAAATGATTTCCAACAATTACAAAATAATTTCATACAATAATGAATTATTTTCGTCAAATACAAATTATTTTCAACAATAAAAAAATTATTACCAGTAGCATAAAAATATTTCCAACATTTAAAAATGATTCCAGTAAATAAAAAGTGATTTTCACTAATAATAAATAATTTCCAGCAAATAAAATACGATTTTCAGCAATAAAAAGTTATTTTTAGCAATATAAAATTATTTCCAACCAAAATTCTATATAAAAGATTAAAAACAGAAAAAATACATAAAAGTAAAAAGGATACACCAAATATTAAAAAACAAAAAAAATGGAAAAAAAAATAAAACAAGAAAAATATTTTTAAGAAAAATAAAAATATTAAAAAGGAAAAAATATTTTTCAAAAATCTGAATGAAAATAGTTTTTTAATAAAATGATAAATTTCTAATAAAAAGATAAAAAAACATAAAATATAGAAAATTCATAAAAGAGAAAAATAATTTGTCCAACATCTGCATAAAAACTGTTTTTTAATTAAAAAAAACTAAAAAACCAAATACAAAATATTAGCTGAAAATTATTTCACATTAAAAAATAATATCAAGAAATAAAAATAATACCAGGAAATAAAAAAAATGAAAATTGATGTTGATGTTGAGAACCATCCCCCCCCCCCCCCCCCCCAACCTTGCCCTAGCCCCACCCCCAATTTCCCTGCCCATGCCTGCCATCCCCTCCCGCCAGCGATTACCCCCCCAAACCAGCCCCACCACCAATGATTAAGCCTCCCCAGATCTGCTCGTGTGGGTGTTCCCCATACTTAGATATGTTCGTGTGTGTGTGTGTGGGGGGGGGGGAGAAATGGGGAGAGAGGAAGAAAAAGAGAGAGATCGTGTGTGAGTGTAGGGGTTTGTGACACAGAGAGAAAGAAGAAAGAAAGATCATGTGTGTGTGTGTGTGTGAGAGAGAGTGAGTGTAGGTTTTTAAAAATAAAATAAAATACACCACACCAAGAAGGCTAAATGTGACACCCTGCTTAATTAAATTTCGATTGATCAGGACTTTATCAAATGGGGGAAGAGAGAGAAATTGGGGGGGGGGGGGGGAGAGACAGAGAGAAATGGGGAGAGAGGAAGAAGAAGAGAGAGATCGTGTGTGAGTGTAGGAGTTTGTGAGAGAGAGCGAAAGAAGAAAGAAAGACCATGTGTGTGTGTGAGAGAGAGAGTGAGTGTAGGTTTTTAAAAATAAAATAACATACACTACACCAAGAAGGCTAAATTTGTGACACCCTGCTTAATTAAATTCCAGCTGATCAGGCATTTATCAAATTAAATCAGGATTTACATATAGTTCATTCTTAGCATCCCTGTCGCAATATTTTTAATTACTAACTACCTAATATTTAATTAAGTTGATGCTAAATTTTATCTTATGATTTAATCCAAATCCAACAAGTATAACAAAGGTTCAAATAACCAACACAATATAAAAGAATCTAATCATGCCACAAATATCTAATAGGAGTGTTAGCCGAATAACATCGACTATACAAGCAAACCAATAAAGTCCAAAGTATACCAAGTGTAGCTAATACATACCAAACCAAAAGTAATGAGTACAAGTCGGGGGCAACATTCCCAAAGTATAACCAGAATATCCATATCTAGAAGAGAATGTGATAGGCATCTAAAGCAATATCCTGTAGTACCCACATGTACCGCAGCTACATACCCTGCAAGAAGATCAAACCTAGTGCCCCTATGGTAGGAACCCTAAACGTTTTTGAAAATATTTTTATAGCAAAAGTTAGAACACAAAATATTTGAAAATATTTAGCAAGTGAATTTAATTGTAGTAAATTAAAATTCATGAATGCTATTCATATTTAAGTTAGTATCGCACCCTCTCTTGAGGACACCTCACCCCTCTACTAATGTGCACGCCCAACGTACCTATATATAACCCATCTAGCTATCTACTTCGTAACCAGTCTTGTCATATATATATATATATATATATATATATATATATATATATATCCTACCTTTCCCACTACTCTATCACGAGTGAGTTTAGTTTATGAGTTATAAGTTATTAATCACACTAACTTATTTTAAATCATTTCTCCTTTGATACCATATAAAAATCTCACAAGTTATATAATTAATACAATTCTCATCATGTATTTACCCGTATAAAAATGTACCACATATACGTAATCATACTACAACATTCACACATACATGTCGTAGATATATAACTATCCTCCCCGAGTAGGCACTCATCGGGTGTTCTCTAAAATGCTATCATCTACGGGTATACTCATCCACCCAGAATACTGACACGGTACGCTCCCCGAATCAGAAAAATGAACGAATTGGAGGCGGATATAGTTCCCATTAGAAATGAGAAATACTAATACCCAATGCGTCTCACCCTTTGTACAGACGCTATGACCTCAGGACTATACTCGCCCTGCATTCTCTAGCCAGGGGATTCACCGACATCGCGCAACCTCCGTGATAGCACTATAATGGGTATGCTTTAATATAAATATTACACACACAAACATTTATAAATTATATATATATACAACACATCACCGCATATATATATATATATATATATATATATATATATATATATATATATATATATATATATATATATATATATATGTTAGATCCAGGCTACCCGTGTACAATATTCGTAACACTAGTCTAACATCTTCAAGTCTATAATCTGACCCAATTTCAGTTAATCATACACTAATTAATTTTTCATTATCTTGGTGTCACTCAACCATATATACCCGGACTATAACTCGCTTGGACCACGATTCAAATTTTCCAATTCATTATTCAATTTTTTTCAATTAAGCTTACCCACTTAATTTACAAGGTTCCCAATTACCTAACATAAACCTTAATTCTCTGTTTGGATTTATCCTCTACTAATCCATGGTTAAAGTTATACAAATTCAAACCCTAATTATAACCCAACCAAAATAAGAGAAATTAATCACAAATTAACAATCAGGTCTGAAATCAAGGTGACAAATTACCACTTAAGTTGTTTAATTTAAGATTAAACAGTCTAAATGGCTCCGAATAGTTTTTTGAAGAAACTCTTTAGTCAAAACAAATTTTTAACACAAGATGTGTAAACAGAAACTATGAATGAGATATTTTAGGTATTATGTAGCCAAGTTTTGAAAACCAAAACTAAAATAGTTTTAAATCAGCATGCCAATAGAAGGTGATGGGAGGAAGATTAAGTACTCAAGTGCACAAATATTTTTAACGTGGTAAAACCCCACCCAATTGGGGAAACATCCACGAAGGTCTCAACACCTCAAAATAAAAATCTAGTAAAATAGAGTAACAAGTTATAGACTATTTAACAATCAAGACACACAATCAAGCCTAATCTCAGTTCAGAAATTATACCAACTCCTCTGGCATTTTCTGACTTCTCCCAAGGCTCTGATGTTGTGATATTCTCCCAGCTTTGTAACTCCACTCCTTTTAGCTTTACGTCGACTCAAATGTTCAGAATCTCTCTACCAACACCTTTTAGTGTTGTAGTGTTGTAGTGTAAGTAGTGATGTGCTCTAAATCACATGCATGCAACCCACACACACTTATTACAGACCAAATGATTATCAAATTACAAACAAATTCTAAAATGCAAAGAAGAATTCTAAAATCAGTTTGATCGATACTCAGACTTTGGACTTTTCAATTTATCCACAGATCAAGAGCGAATCTTATTATATAAAAGATCTAAGATCCTAAATGAAAGTGAGATAGGCCCCCAATTTTAAATAATCTCTTACACTTAATAAACAACTTCCTAACATGTGCGGAAATAAGATGGTTGCTAACAAAATTTAATTTTTCAAAACTAAGTTAATTTACTTTTCTTTTTAAAACTGAAAATTTTAATTAAACACAAATTTTAATTTCTAAAACAAAAAAAAAATTAAACCTAAAGAAGTGAATTATTGTGAACACTCACACACACACACACATAAAATTAACAAAAACCAAATTTTAGATTTTCTCAAAAATAAAAATTTCACTTAAAGTTAAATATGAGAAATTTAATTTAAGCACAAATTAATTTAATCACAAGTCCTAAAGTTTGCCTACACTAAATATTCCAATTTTACCAAATTAGGCCAAACAAAAATTTAATCAATTTAAATTATCGACTTGAATTAAATTAACATAAATTTTCCCCAACTAACTTTTGCACCAAATTAAATACGTGTGAAGAATAAACCAATTTTATTTTGTTAACCTAAGCATGCGTTCTATGGTGATAGAGCAAGATGAAATAAATAAAATCACACGACGCGTCGTTGTATGAGGAAAACCCAAATGGAAAAAACCTCGGACGACCCTGGCTACAAATTCACTAAGTATGGTAGTTTTACAAAGACTCGATAAAGAGGACTTACACAACACGACTTGAGTCCGTCCAAGCCTTGATGTGCTCCTTCGATCTTCAACCTTTGCCTAGTAAATAATCGTGTACTCCTCTGTAGTCTCCGACGCCTACGATAGGGCTCTTGGACACCATCACCCTCACACGAAGCTTTTCTTCAAGTGGGAACACCGCAGCATAAACCGAAGTATCTCCTTTTGTTGGGGTAGAGAAAAGGACCCAAATGTTTGGTGCCAAACCCTCCAAGCCAATAATATATATATGTAGGAACTTGGATAAACTAAAAAATGGATGTATATGTGATTTTGGAAGGATTTATTCCATGAAAACAAAAACACCAAAAGGAACTTTTTCTTGAAAGTATTTTTCTCTCAAAACTCTATTGGAATATGAAAAAGTTTTTATGAAAAGTTGGTTCCCGCACTTATTAAAACTGGTACAAAGTAGTGGGGGGTTAAAAACAAAAATTGGCAAAAAAATTGACAAATTGAAATCTCGTTCGAACGACCTTTATAACGAGATTTCAGTCCATGGTTCTAGATAATTTCAATACGAACGCGTGACCGCCAATTTCGTATTTTCTAATTTTTTTTGGATTTGATATGATTTTTCTACGAAAAGATGTCCGAGAACAAAATCTTAGAACTATGAATTCAAAAAAAAATATTAACACTCAAAATAAATTTCCAAGCTCCTATATATATATATTAATGCATTCATACCTTTTGGAGACTATGAAATCCTCATGTTGATGACGTGAAACGAGGCACTGAAATGAGGCAAAGATGTTTTATTGAAATGCGGTCCGCAACGTCTTCAACTGTAATAGGTCATAGGCTCTAAGGATGCTCAAGAACTCTATCTTATGACTCAAGTATTTTTGTTCGGAATTGAGCCAACACTACGTTAAGACTCAATTGGAGACTTGTGTCCTTACAAATCTCCCCCTTTGGCTATTCCGGGACAAAAACCAAAAGAAAATCCTAAAGGGTCATCAAGCTCTTACTAGACTAAAAAACATCCCACCCCCCAAAAAATAAAATTACAAACTTGACTCGAAAACCCAAGGAACACTGTCTTTACCAAATGAAAGTTGTCATTTAGAATAAAACCTGTACACTTAAGCAAAATATTAAATGCATAGGGAATATCAAAATATTAAATGTAATTAAAATAAATACTCCCTCTAAATTAATTCTCCACTTTATCAAATAAATGACCTACTTAGAAAGATGTCTCTCCCTAAGTTAAATCTCAAGATACGATTACAATAGGATTAGATACCATTTCTCCCCTATCATTCTCTCCCTTTTTGTTCAGGAATAGACAAAGGATAAAAGAACTAATAAATTACTCATTTCTTCCTATTTTAACTAAGTACGATTTATCTCCCTAAAAATGACATAAGGGATATAAATATGGGAAAACAAGTAAAAAAAAATGATGCTTAAGAGATAGGATCAAGAAGAGATATGTGCAACAAAAGACATTAACTAATCCAAGTAAGTCACAATGGATACTAACTACGATGCGGACAAAATGATATCAATTTGAAACATAAAAAACTAGGCATGTGATATCAAATTTTTTTTTGCAACAAGTTAGGTACCAATTATGAATTAAGGCATAAGTGGACTAGTTATAATGGAAAAGGCTCAAAATAAAACATAATATCATATATATATGTATACACAATAGATATAAAATATATACAAGCACAAACATATAGATATAAACTCACAAATGACACAAAATAATATAACATGAGTTTTTCACAACTAAAGAATTTAAAACCCAATCACTTAAACATGTTCACGGAGTTCTTATTTGATTGCAAAACTTTATCAACTAAAATTTAGCCTTTATGTGACAAGATAATGTGAACTCGTGAACAAAAAAATACAATGCATACAATCCTTGCATGTTGATGATTCTACAAACCAATCAAGCCATGACATTTAAAGAATTACTAGGATAAACGGACATTATGCAAACCATTGATATACCATCCAAACTCCCTCAAAATAAAAATATTATTATTTTGGATGACTATATCAAACTAAACAACTATAGGCCTTGGCAAAAGATTTTCTTTTATTGCCCTATTCTTTTAGGCCTTTGAACCACATATTTCTTTTAGGTACATAGCAAACGGTGGCTTACTTGCAAGGGAAAATATTTCCTTTCGGATCCCTTCCCCGTGCACAAATATATATATATATATCATTTTTTTATCTCTCAATTCTCACGTGCAACGGATTCTAACATGCACTAGTCCTCCTACGTAATAGTATGTAGATGAATAGATTGGTAGGAGAATACCTCACAAAGCTCAAATATAACATGTGAAGTTATGGTTTCAAAAGAGCTCGTGCATGTGAGTGAAAAGGCATATAAAAGTAAATCCATTAGGCAAGTCAAACTTAAACTACTCCATGTAAGCATGATAAAGAATATTTTAAGGATTAAAATTTTAATCAAAAGTTCTAGTAACATGGAAGAAGTATGAAGCATTCAAACACAAACATATGCCACAAAATGTGTGTCAAACTAAAATACACACAAAAATAAAATCCTTTTAAATTTTTTAAAAATTTTTACCAAAGAAAAATTTACTCAAAAGATAAATTAAAAGTCATTTGTATTTTTCATAAAGCCTAAATAATTCATAAAATAAAACACAAATGATAAACAAAAATCTTTTTGTATTTTTCATTTAAAGCAAAATAAAATGAAAGAAATAAAATACAAAAGATAAACAAGTCATAATTTCTAGCATGAGATGTGAAATAAGGAAATGACTTGAAAATTAATTTGTAAGGACACAATTCTCCGATTGAGTCTTAATGTAGTGTTGGCTCAATTTCGGACAAAAACTATTGAGTCATAGGATAGAGTTCTTGAGCATCCTTCAAGCCTATGACCTGTTACAGTTGAAGACGTTGCTACCCGCGTTTCAAGAAAACATCTTTGTCGTATTTTAGTGCCTCGTTGCACGTCATCAACATGAGGATTTCATAGTCTCCAAAAGGTTTGAATGCATTAATATATATATAGGAGCTTGGAAATTTATTTTGGGTATTAGTACTTTTTTTTTGAATTCATAGTTATAATGTTTTGTTCTCGGATGCCTTTCCGTAGAGAAATCATATAAAATCCAAAAAAAAATTAGAAAAATGCGAAACTGGCGGCCACGCATTCGTATCAAAATTCTCTATAACATGGCCTGAAATCTCGTTAGAAATTTCATTCGAACGACCTCGTTCGAACGAGATTTCAGTTTGTTCGTTTTTTGCCAGTTTTCATTTTTAACCCCCACTACCCCACTACTTTGTACCAGTTTTAACAAGTTCGGGAACCAACTTTTTCATAAAAAAATTTTCATCTTCCAATAGAGTTTTGAGAGAAAAATACTTTAAAGAAAAAGTTCCTTTTGGTGTTTTTATTTTCATGGAATAAATCCTTCCAAAAACACATATACATCCATCCATTGTTTAGTTTATCCAAGTTCATACATATATATATTATTTGCTTGGAGTGTTTGGCACAAAAAGTTTGGGACCTTTTCTCTACCCTAACAAAAGGAGATACTTTGGTTTATGCTGCGGTGTTCCCACTCGAAGAAAAGCTTCGTGTGAGGGTGACGGTGTCCAAGACCCTATCGTAGGTGTCCGAGACTGCAGAGGAGTTCACGGTTATTTTCTAGGCGGAGGTTGAAGATCGAAGGAGCGCGTCAAGGCTTGGACAGACTCAAGTCGTGTAGTGTAAGTCCTATTTATCGAGTCTTTGTAAAACTACCATACTTAGAGAATTTGTGGCCAGGGACGTCCGAGGTTTTTCCCATTTGTGTTTTCCTCATACATCGGCGCATCGTGTGATTTTATTTATTTTATCTTGCTCTATCACCTGAGAAATCATGCTTAGGTTAAGAAGATTAAATTGGTTTATTCTTCACACGTATTTAATTTGGTGCAAAAATTATTTGGGGAAAATTTAAGTTAATTTAATTCAAGTCGGTAATTTAAATTGATTAAATTTTTGTTTGGACTAATTTGGTAAAATTGGAATATTTAGTGTAGGCAAACTTTAGGACTTGTGATTAAATTAATTTGTGCTTAAAATAAATTTCTTATATTTCACTTTAAGTGAAAATTTTGTTTTTGATAAAATCTAAAATTTGGTTTGTGTGAATTTTGTGTGTGTGTGTTCACCAAAATTCACTTCTTTAGGTTTAATTTTAATTTTGTTTCAGAATTTAAAATTTGTGTTTAATTAAAATTTTCAATTTTAAAAAGAAAAGTAAATTAACTTAGTTTTGAAAAATTAAATTTTGTTAGCAACCATCTTATTTTCGCACATGTTAGGAAGTTGTTTGTTAAGTGTAAGAGATTATTTAAAATTGGGGGCCTATCGCACTTTCAAATTGGTATCAAAGCCGGAGCACTAATTTATTACGTTAAGGTCTTTTTAATTATTTTTGGTTAAAAATAGAATTTTCCCCATTTTCAACATTTCCCGTCTTCGTTGGTTCTATCTACGCGTATTGGAAGGCACGTATGAAATTGACACTAAATTCCATAGACGAGTGGGTTTGGTTGTCAGTTGTTAACCGGTGGTCCCCACCCAAATGTTTGATAGAGAATGGGCGAGTCCCCAAACCCGTTGATAGATGGAGTGAGAATGAATTTAAACTTGCTAATTTTAATTCCCAGGTTTAAATGCCTTGTTTAGCGCAGTCACATCGGTTGAATTTTGACGTATCATGATGTGTGAAACCGCTAAGGAAGCTTGGGATTTATTACAACTCACTCATAAGGGAACTAGTGTCGTTAAGGCTTCGAAACTCCAAAACCTCATTACTCAATTTGAAACGATCAAAACGAATGAAAAAGCAACATTTGATGAATTTTATGCTAGACTTTCCGATATAGTTAATTCATCTTTTAATTTCGGTGAGAAAATACCCGACGACCGAGTAGTAAATAAAATTTAAAGGTCCCTACCCTAGAGATTTATCCCTAAAGTGACCGTTTTAAATTCTTTACCCACCTTGCACTCTACCAAACTTTAGGAATTAGTAGGTGATTTGCAAACCTATGAACTAGATATGTTTCCCTCCAAAAATGAAAAGAAAATAGATAAGGGCATTGATTTGAAATCCCGAAAGGAGGAAAAATAAGTTGTGGTTGATGAGATTGATAGTGACTCAGAGGACATGGCTATGTTTTCTAGGAAATTTTGAAAATTTCTTAAATTTAATAAAGATAAATTTAAACGTGAATTTAAGAAATTTGAAAATTCTAAGCATGACAATGCCGAAAAGATCCCTAAAACTGTTAATGAAAACCTTAATAGGGACGAGTCAAATAGGTGCTTTGGTTGTGAAGGGTATGTCCATATGGTTTTTGAATGTCCCATTAAACTAAGGAGAGAGGGAAAGCAACTAATTTTATATAATGCTACCCTTAGTGATAGTGATAAGGAAGAGGGACCCAATTCTCCCATTGAGCGTAATTTTACCGCGTTCATGGCAAGTCATGTGAGTGATAGTTAGAGGTCTTCCAATGATGACACTAAAATACATGACACTTTCGAGGCCAAAGTTTATGATTCCCTTGTTTTTGATGGTTGTTGGAGTGAAGAAGAGAGAGAAAGAGTAAAAGTGAAGAAGAGGTTGATGAAAGTGAACTTCAAATTGCCTTTAGAGAGTTATATGAAGAATCAATTAAATTAAAGAGGGATAATTTGAAGTTATAAGCTAGTTTGAGAGAGCGTGCTAAGGTCGTTGATGAGAGTGCCATAGTGGAAGACCTTAGGACACGTGAGATAGCTCTTTGTGAGAAGTTTGAATATGTCGAAGGCGAGAGAGATAGCCTTAGACGATTGATGGAATCAATGAAAAAAGAGCTTCTTATGTTTGAAGAGAGGAATATTTTGATTGAGTCTAGGATTGTAGAGCTTGAGAAGAAAGTGAGAGACTCAAGAAGAGTCGAATTTGATTTGGAGAGTCGTTCGGGGAAATTAGATAAAATCTTAGGAACGGTCCAAATTAGAAATGACACTTGTGGTTTAGGCTTCGATTCTTGTAACAATTCCACTAATAAAGCAAAAAAATGTTTTAAGAGAATCACCTAAGAGCACTTCTAGAGGTCAACCGTTAGGTATCACTTTGCGTCGAGTTTTTACTTGCTTACATTGTGGTCGAAAAGGTCATCTTAGGAAATTTTGTTTTAACCTTAAAAGGATTTCTAGGAAATCCAAATGTAAGGTAACCGAGGTAGATAAGGTCCCCAAATCCCGAGATTGCCACTCTTCATTAATATGGGTTAGGAGATCCGACTTGGTGGCTTTACAAAATAGGATTTTTGATTCTCATTTGCTTTCACATGCTTCCTCCCTTGCAAAATCTAAAAGTTGAATGTGTTAGCTTTGTTTTGCATACTCTAACTTTTTGTGCTTTATATCATATATCCTTTAGTTGTGTGCATGTTTATCATTTTTCTAGTGTATAATTCATGCTTATTCACACGCTAGAATTATGATTTGTGTATATCTTTTGTATTTATTATTATTTATTTTGCGTCTTATTGACAAAAATACAAAAACATTTTATTTGTTGATCTTTTGAGTAATTATTTTTGTTTGGTTAAAAAAATTTCAAAAACTCAAAAAGATTTTTTGTTTTGTTTTGTGTGTATTTAAGTTTGACACACTCTATGTGGCATATTCTTGTGTTTGAATCCTTTCCTATTCGCTTCCATGTGGTTAGAACTTTTGGTTACTATTGTCAATCCTTAAAATGTTCTTTGTCATGCATGCATGGAGTAGTTGGATTTTGTGTTGCTTAATAGATTCTATTTTTATATGCCTCAATTCACACATGAACGAGCTCGTTTGAAATTTAATCGTCCCATGTATCTTTGAGCTAAGTGAGATGTTCTCCTATCAATTTAGTCATCTATATTTTTCTATGACTATGGAGGATTTGTGCAGTTAATAACCGTTTTTTAGATTTAAAAATAGAAAAATATGTTTATCTGTTGTTGGTGTTTATCAATGGAATTGGTCTGCAAAAGATAAAATTACTTTGCATGAAAAGTAACCATTGAATTTTAGGCCTTAAAAATGTGGCATTAAAAAGAATATTGGCCAAGGCCAAAAACAGTTTAGTTAATATGTTCAAAAAGAAAAGAAAAAGAAAATTATGAGGAGTTTGGTTGGATATATTAATGGGTTTGCACAATGACTTTGTATCCTAGTTACGCTTTTATTGTCATGACTCTATTAGTTTGTAGAATCATCGAAATTCTAGGCTTGTGTGCATTGTGTATGTTTGTTCATTGAGTTCAATTTATATTGTCACATGAGGCTATATGTAAATGTGATAAAGTTTTGCAATCAAATGAGAACTCCGTGAACATGTTTTATGTGATTGGGTTCACATCCTTACACTTTCGTTTACCACATGTATTTGGACACACTTTTGCCATATAAGTGTGAAAAGCTTAATGTATTTTGTATCATGTGTGGTGTTTATACATATGTATATGTTCATGTGCGTTAGAAATATTCATTATGTATACATATATATGGTATATTTTTTAGGTTTTGAGCCTTTGCCATGCTATCTAGTCCATATATGTTTTTAATTCATAATTGGTATCTATCTTATTGCGTATTTTGGTTGATATCCCATGCTTATAGTAGTACATTTTAGTGTTATCTTTTGTCATCGCATCTAAGTTGATATTTTTATTTGAATGGATTAATCGAACTTTATTGTTGCCTACATGCTTTAATGTTCTTATCACTTTATGCACCATCATGTTTACTTGCTTTTCCCATATTTATCCCTTATGTAGTTTTAGGGGGAGAAATGTTACTTACTTATATTGGGGGAGAAATGAGTATTTTATTAATTCGATTACCTTTGTCTATTCCTACACAAAAAGGAGGAGAAGTGGTTTCTATCCTTTAGTTTAGGAGATCTAATTTAGAGAGAGAGAGCCATCTTCTTAGGTTGATCATATTTGATAAAGGGAGAATTAATTTAGGGGGAGTGATTATTTTAATTGAATTTAATATTTTGATATTCCCTATGAGTTTAATGTTTTGCTTAAGTGTGCAAGAGTTGTAACGACATCTTTATAGTGAAAAAGATCGTCATCCTTGGGTTTTGAGTCGAGCTTGTATTTTTTATTTTGGGTGGTATGTTTTTTAGTCTAGTTGAGCTTGACAAACTTTTTAAGATTTTTTTTTTTGGTTTTTGTCCCTGAATATTCAAAAGGGGAGATTTGTAAGGACACAAATTTCCAATTGAGTCTTAAGTAGTGTTGGCTCAATTTCGGACAAAAAAATTTGAGTCATAGGATAGTGTTCATCTTGTATCCTTTCAAGTCCATGACAAGTGTATATTGAAGATGTAGCGGTCAGAAATTGAAGAATATAACCTTACCGATTTTCGTGCCAAGTTTCACGTCATCAACATGTGGATTCCAATGTCTCCTAAAGGTATGAATGCATTAATATATATATAGGATCTTGAAATTTTTTTTTGGGTGTTAGTAATTTTTTGTTAAGCTTTTTTTTGAATTCATAGTTTTAAAAATTTTGTTCTTAGACACCTTTCTGTAGAAAAATCATATCAAATCCAAAAAAAATCAAAAAAATAGGAAACTAGTTGCCACGTGTTCGTATAGAAATTATCTATAATCATAGCCAGTAATTCGAAAGACATTAATTCTTGTTCGAACGAGATCAAAAGTCGTTCGAACGAGATTTCAAACGAGAATTTGTTTTTTTTGTTCTGACTTATCGTTAGAAATGTCGTTCGAACGAGATTTGGCGGGAACAGTTTTTCGGTAGCTTTTCCCTCTTTCCCAACTTTGTTCCCACTAACTTTTTCCTAGATTTTATATGTGCGGGAACCAACCTTTTTCAAATAACTTTTGACACACTTTGAGAGAGAAATATTGAGAGAGAATTTCAAAAATCCAAAGTTCATGTTTTTGTGTTTTTAAGTCTTCATGAATTAATTTCTACCAAAACACATACACCCATTATTTTTATGTTTAATACAAGTTCCTATGGTTATATACTTGCTCGGAGTTTATTTGGCACCGGGTTCTACTTTACCATTTAAAGAGTTGTTTAGGTCTACTTCTACATCCCTTAAGAAGAAGACTTATTTGTTGCTGCGGTGTTCCCACTAGGAGAAAGGCTTCGGGTGCAGGTTGTCAGTTGACCAAAACCTTCATTGGAGGAGCCCAAGGTTCCGGTGGAGTCCGGGATTATCGACTAAGCAGAGGTTGGTACAAGAAGACGCGTCAGGGGCTTGAAAGGAGTCGAGTCGAGTTGTGTAAGTCATCTGTCTTGTACTTTTAAAATTCTGTACTTAGTGGACTTAAGGCTAGGGCCGTCCGAGGTTTTTCCCATTTGGGTTTTCCTCGAACATCGCAGCGTAGTGTGTTGTGAATTTATTTTATCTTGCAAATCACCTAGAAATCATGTTTAGGATTAAAAGATAAAATATGGTTTAATTCACACTCTAGTTTAATTTGGTGATTAATTTAAGTTTGGGTGAAATTGAGATTAATTCAATTCAAAGATAATTTAATCTTGTAAAATTTGATTTGGCCTAATTTGCAAAAATGAATTATTCTTGTTAGGGAAATTATAGGACTTGAATTGAGTTAAGTTGTTTTAGTAAAAAAATATTACTTGCTTAATTTAATTTCACTTTGAGTTTTGTTTAATTTTTAAGTTGGAAAGGAATTAAAATTTGTTGTTTGTGTGTGTGTTGTGTTGAACCATCCTATTACGCATTATAGGAAAGTTCATTTAAAAGAATTGTTAAATTTTAGTGGCTTCCACATTTTCACTAAGCACTTTCGATATTCGAAAACATTTACAAATATTTCACAAAATGGGAAATAATTGAAAGTGTAAATCCCCAATCAAGATCTTACCTAAATCTAAGTCCAAGTACTCTCAAAAACTAGAATCAGAAATGATTTTGTTGGTTTATGGATTGAAATAAACATAACAGTTTAAAGCAACCAACAAAATTGAGATTTCTCGAAAGAAGAAATCAAAACCAGTGAGATAAAACGTAAAGTGTATCACAGACTTACAAATCTCAGATTTCTATGAAAGAAAATAACATTTGGAAAACGTGACTTGGTTAGACGAGAGATTAAGAACAAGAGAGGATGGATCTTCTCAAATCTAGAACTAACTCAACTCTCAGAACTATTTTAAGGTGAGATTTGACCGGAGTTACGTTAGTTTTTTTTTTTCTCTCTCTTTTTCTTTCTCTTTTTTGTCTCTCAGGATTGAGGTGAAAAAAAGTTGGAAATGAAGGGACGAAGTCTCTTTTTATACAAGGAAGAGAAGGATCTGGAAAGTCTCAGGTAAATGGACGATCAAGATTTAATCGAAGGAAATCTAATGGCTACTAAAGCACCGCATTTATAAAAGCTCTGATTGGTTTAAATTGTTAGCACATGGATCAAGTTAGAACGCATGCAGGTCAGATATTAAAATGAACCAATGGTTCTCAATTATTCTCAGGTATGTGAGTGTAAAGAAACAAAGATCCAACCGTTGTAAGTCCAACACGTGTAAGGCTGAGATGACTTCAAAAAATGCGTATTTTTGGTCTTTCAGAAATACAAATTTTACCCACAATATTATCTAGCTCTTTTGGATTCTACCCAAGATAAATTTTAGGCACTTATAAAAATTAGAAAATAGCCCCAAAACTTTATACAATCCAATTTTAAATATTAAAAAATTATTATAAAAATTCCAAAAATTATTTAAAATATCCCCAAAATTGTAGAAAATCATTTTGATGGAATTTAACTCCCAGACATCCATATTATGAAAAATGCAACATATTTATGAAATCCTAGGTGAGGTGTGGGTGTTCTACCTTTAGGAACAATTTGAGGAATTCAAATGAAGAGTCTGAAGGCTTTTTGGTCAATAAGGATATGACTTAATTTTGTCACTATTTCTAAACTAGATGAGCACCTATATAGTATAGACTCAAGTGAGTAAAAGATATAGGGTGGTTCAATCTTCCCCTTTGGAAATATGAGACAAAATTTCCTTAGAGTCATCGAGGACTCGTAGGGATACAAAAGAGATAAGAAAAAACCTATTCCTATAAAAAAAATCTATCTACCTAATATTGTAGAAAAAAAATACATAACTCAACTATTTTGTAAATGAAGGTACTGATTCTTGAAAATGAGATAACTAAGATAAAGCTTTTTTAGTTATGTATACAACAAAAATGTCCAAGTGGGCATAAATTTCTCCCCCATTTTGTCTCGAATGGACAAAGGGCAAAGAAAACAAGTATGAAACAATAAATCATTATTCTACCATAACCATACCAATAGATTTGCACAAGGATTCAAATCGAAGATAATCCAATAGTTTAGTAAATAAGTCACCTAATTGCAATTCAGTAGGATGGTAATAAATTTCTAACTCCTTAGATTCATCTAACTCGTGTATGAAATGATATCTGATTTTAGTATGTTTGGTACGAGAGTGCTGAACTGGATTTTTAGAAATATTGATCACGCTTTGATTGTCGCAATATAGATGTAACTTATCTTAAGTGATACCGTAATCTTTCAGCATTTGTTTTAGCCAAAGTAATTGAGCACAACTTCCTACGATAATATATTCAAATTCGACACTAGACAAGGAAGTGCAGTTTTGTTTCTTACTACTCCATCCTACCAAATTGTTATCAATGTAGTAACATGCTCCTGAAGTACTCTTATTATCATCGGAACACCCAGCCCAATCATCATAAGTGTATCCTACTAGTACTAGAAATGCCTTTAGTGTACCAAAGTCCTAAGTTTAGAGTGCCTTTAATGTATTTGATAATTCTTTTAACGCATAATAGATGACTCTCTTTAGGATTGTTTTGATATCGATCACACATGTAGACAGAGTACATGATATCAGGACGGGAGGCAGAAATGTAAAGTAAGCTTCCTATCGTACTACGGTATAAGGTTGAGTCGATGGATTTACCATTCTCATCTTTAGAAAGTTTAACAGAAGTACTCATAGGAGTCGTAACTTCTTTTGTTGTTTCTAGGACAAACTTCTTGACAATCTCTAAAGCGTATTTGGATTGCGATACAAATAAGCCATCTGAATTTTGCTTAACTTGGAGTCCTAAGAAGAATTGTAACTCCCCCATAAATGACATATGGAATTCCTGATGCATAGTGTCAGAAACTATTTTGACATCTGTAGGGGAGGTAGATCCAAAAATGATATCGTCTAAATATACTTGGGCTATGGTAATGTTTCTGTTAAAATGTTTGACAAAAAGAATTTGATCATTCCCTCCTCGTTTAAAACCATTATTTAGAAGGAATGTAGATAAAAGTTCGTACCAAGCTCTAGGATCTTGTTTTAACCCATCACTACAAGAAAAATACCCTTTTATGACACTTAAAAAATGACTTTATGACAATTTAAAAACAAATGTCATTAAGAATATAATACTCTTATTTACATGACACATTAATTATAAAGTGTCATCATAAAAATATTAGTGTTAATGTACATGATAGTTTCAATATAAGTGTCATATTAAAAGGTAAAAATTATGACCCTTTTTTAATAAAAGTCCAATATACATATGTGTAAGATAACATATCATGACACTTTCAATTTTGTTTCCAAAATTTTAAGATCCGCTCCTCTTTCCCTCCATTTCACTTTGGAACATTCCCCCCGTCTCTTTCCCTCACTAACTCTCTAATTCAGGTACTCTCGCTCTCTCACTCACACACACACACTCACGCACACACACTGATGCACATACACAGATTAACACATACAGATGTGCGCACACATAAGTGTAAAAAGGCGTGCACATACTCACATATACAAACCTAATCAGACATGATTTCTTCTTTCTTTCTTCGATTGAAATTTTTTGTGGGCTCTTTTAATTCATTTTAACGTTTAAGGAATCATGTTTGATCCTCTTGCTTTAAAACAAATGGTTCTTGAAATTTAGTGGTTTGAAATTTAGAATTGGGGATTTTCTTGAAATCTAGACTTTGAACCATGTTGTAAGTGATTCTATTGTGGATTCGGGGTTATAATTTGGGGCTTTCTTGAAATTTTTTATTTTGACATTTTCAGTTTGACAGTTCTTCTTGATAAACTTAGTATTATTATTATTTAGGCTTACATATTGATATTTTTATTTATTCATGTTTTTTTTTCTTCTGGATTGCAAGGTTTTGAAACTATATCATTGTGTTGCTTGGTGTTGCTTTTTTCGTATAGGACTATTGAAACTATCATAGTGATTGTTGAGATTGATGAGTTCATACTTAATTTGTTGGTTTTTCTTTTTGATCAATTTATGCTTCAAGGCTCAATAGTGGCTAGTTGGTCCCCGCCACGACGTATTTAATTAACGTTGTGAACCTCAATCATAGTACCATAGTTAATCTAAATCACATCTACATCCACTATAATGCATTTTATGGTGTAGATGAATGCATAATGGATTGTATTCGATACATTTTGTAATTGGCACATGTATAAATAAATTGCATTAGGAGAACCGGTGAGCGCATAGTGATATAGTTGTAATGTAACAACGGAGAGATGATTATTAGTAATTATAAGTTCTTAGTTGGATGATAATAATTGTTTTAAGTTTATTTTTTCATCTTAATTTATATGCATGATATTAGTTAATCAAGTCCTAATTGTTAGAGTGATATTTGTTATGTACAGGTAGAAGTAGGATCTATAGCTTCATAAAAAATGATATGAAGATCCTAAATCTCTCAACTGGGATTTGTATTATTGAGAGGTAATAACAACTATTATTTCTTAAAGTGATGTGTGTTCTTGGGTACTATAGAACAATTATCCTTTTTTTCTACATACGAAGTAGTTTTGTAGCTAATTGAGTTCCCATTTTACACTCAGTCTGATTATAATTGGTATCGATCAATGCTAGTTTGATTCTTACTATTTAACTAAATTCACTAACATTTAGAAGTTTTGAATTATTCTGAGCTAATTTAATTTATGGATTATTCTTGTTCTTACCGTATTCTTCAATATTTCCAGGATTTCCAGTTTACTGATTGTGTCTCAAAGCAAAGCAAGAATGGAGTAGGATTTTCACCTTCCATTTGTGAAGAGCATGAATGTTAGTGGCCACAAATATGGGCTTGTATATATCGAAATTGGTTGGGTTATCTGGAGGAGGAAATATAATTTACCTGATGAACGTATCTTCCATATAAACTACCTTGGAAATTATATTCCATATAAACTACCTTGGAGCTAGTCTAATTTTTTTTTTTGCTCATTTATATGTTTAAGTCAAGTCATTGCTCAATATTATCAACTAATGCCCTTGGGTTTTGAGGTAAGAGCCTAAACAAATGCATTCATTTATTCAGTTCAAACCAATGTAGTTTCAATTCATATTTGGATTTCTTTGAATTCACTTATTTATATCCTATTCAATTCAATAAAAAATTATTTCAACTACTTCGTGGTAAAAATCTTGTTTTATTTCACGTATTAACATTATTCCAATTCTTTTCAATAATGATTTTTTCTGATATTAAATTATACATTCATCGTTTTCTAAGCATAAGATCTACATGCACAACACAACATGTCTTACTAATAACTCGTGTCCATAGGGATACCAAAATGTGATGGAGAATTATCGTGAGAACGCAATTGTTCTCAAAGAAGGGCTAGAGCAGATGAGACGCTTGAACATCGTGTCCAAGGAGAATGGAGTATCTGTAGAGGCATTCTCTCTTAAGGACAACACTCACCATGATGAGTTTGAGGTCTCTGATATGCTGCGTAGGTTCGGTTTGATTGTGTCAGCGTACACTATGCCTACATATGCACAACACATGACAATACCTTGCGTTGTCATAAGGGAAGATTTCTCACGTACCCTTGCAGAATGCCTCATCCTCGACATATCAAAGGTGTTACATGCTTTAAATATGAGGATCACTAATTATTTTTGACTCATTTTTAAATAGAATCTCGATTTTGACATTTTTATTGCAAAAACATTTATCTCACTAAATGATAACGACATTTAACTCAAGTAGAGAATGACTAGATCCACACATTAAGAATGTTTGTTTTAATACTTAAAGATATCATAAATAGCATGTGTAGTTAAAAAATCATTAAGAATTCATGTTACCTCTATAGGGACTGTTCTAATACTTTATTTTTCCTTTTTTCTATGTTACTCAACTCTTCCTTCTTATTATCGAAGGAGTGACTTTCTTTTGAATTTTAACAAGGAACACCTTTGGCTGTACAATTTTTTTTGCATTAATCACCACTTTATATAGTGCTCAGTTTTCTACATCTCCAAAGTAATAAGTAAATTCTTAACTTCCTGTTTTACCTCTTTGTTGATGATGGGTTTCATAAATTTGTCTGTAGTTATAGCCAAAACCTCCCAAAAAGATTTTTTGCATCTAAGTTTTTGTAGAGTTAACATCTTCCTTTCTTCCACCTTTGGAACTATCTTTCTTTTGAGCCTCCGCATTGTTCTGTTGAGTGATTAATAAATTTGCAATATTCCTTGGCGTGAAAGTATATGAAAATTCAGATGATTACTTCGATGGATGAAAATTCAAGAACCATTTAAATGTTGGCATTAGGTATTTGCTTATATACCAAGTTTTTTTTCATCCAAAGTCTTCTTAATGAAATAGACGAATTAAAACGTGTTTATGGTCGATTAAACAAACGGTCTTTATACTTTATGACATTTGCACAAGTTCCAATTCTATTTTTGCATGTATGATGTACATAGTTTAAATATGAAAATTTTCAGCGAGCGTTTTGATATTTCTTTAATGTTTTTCTATCGTAGAGTTGTATTTGTTTGTTTCATTATTCTGTAAATGATGAAAGTTTACTTCTTTAGTGCAGTGAATCATCGATGTTCTACAATTTTCAATAGAGATACAAATGAGATACAATTAAGATATGATTTATGTAAGTGTCTATTTCCTCTTAAATTTATTTCATTTGCTACTGAAATCCTGTAGGTTATCTTATATATTTTTGGGGTTGACCCTCTATATGTCCTAGACAACAGCAGGGCCAGTTTTGTTTGCCATTAATCCATTTAAGAAAGTCCCTGATTACACCGAAGCATATAGGTGTAAATCCATAGAACCATCGTGTATATGCGATTACATATACAGCCATCTGGGAAATGATTCAAGGTGGTTTGAGTTTTCACTTTGTAATATTATGTTTTATTTTAAAAGCACCTTTTGGTTTGTTAGAATTCTCACTTTGTAATATGGGTACTATTAATAATAATATTTACGTGAAGCATTTTCTCGGAAGCATATTTTGTTTTGTGACAAATATTAAAAATGTTTTAATTGGTCTGCTTAGATTATTATATGTTTAGCATTGTAAAAGGTTTTAGTAATTTTCATGTGTCGTTATAGTTTAAATTTTGTAGGCCAACATGTTAGTTTTAAGGAATGTAAATGGTTTGATGTAATCTCGGTAGACTTCTTATCTCCCTTAGTCTTATTTAATTTGGTCATTTAATGATTTTTTTCCTTATAAAAAGAAGAAAAGATTGTAAATGGCACCTTTTTCAAGTTAATCAATAAGGCCAATTTGTATTACAAGGTTTCCTAGCTTCGTGAAAACATAACTCATAACAGTTGTACATTCACTAGATGCTTCTGTGGTACTTTTAGTAATCGCACATTGATTTGTTATCATTGATGCTGATATGGATGAAATAAATAAATATATAGAGCCGATCTTGAATTCGTGACTAAATGTGATGAGCAGGGATTTGGAATTGAGATATTTTTATCATTTGTATTTGTAAGCCATGTAGACCAAGCCCGCTTATACTCAAAATTCACAACACTATACGAGTCTCCCTCTGCAGTGATCAACCTCTCTATTCTCTATTGCTTAGAATAGTTTAAATGGTTAAAAATGTATTAGCTCTTGGTATCATGATCAGTCACATATATACCTATTAGGCCGTCTGCCAAAAACAATAGGCATTTAGGTAAAATGAGGTGTTGTTAACACTTGATAGTTAGGCAGAAGTCTTCACTTGTGAGAGTATAGCTTACTGACATGAAATGTGGTATTTTAAAATTATATTTTCTTTTATTTGGAGATATATTAATTAGTTTCACTTATTGAAAAATCCATGTTGATTTTCGTCAGTGTAAAATTTATAATTACTCTTGATTTGGTGTTTGTGCATACACCTTGTGATGCAGGAGTTGTCAGGATTTTTAAGTTGGATGATACAACAAGTAAAAGCTTCAAGTATGACTTCAAGTACCTTTTAAGTTTGGACTTGAATACATGTTTTACCTAATTATTATTCTTATTTTCCCCATTTATTCTTTATAATTAACACATGAAGGTTACATCAGAAAAAGAGCAACATCTTTATTATTAACATATTTTACATGTATATTACTTTGTTAAAGATGTCGATTGAATTTAGAGGCTTGGATTTTCCCTGATGATGCTAGAAAGGAAATGGAGGCCATCAATGGATCGCAACTTTGGTGTATATGTTCTTTTAATGAGGTTAATATACTGAACATGCTACTTAACTAATTTTTCCTGTGGTCATTTAATAAGGTTTTTTATAAAGATAATATGCATCTATATTAGTATATAAAACGCAATATCCAACTCAGGAATCTAAATTTGGGCAATAAGGACACTAACATACACCAAACTTCTACTCACTACAGAATTACATAAATAATTCACTGTAGTTTCTATAACATAATGTTGATTAAGAAGACAACATTCATGCAAATTGGCTTCTTTTGTTTAAGCTTTCAGTCTTTCACTATCTTAACCAAATCCTTTTCTTGGTCTCCCCATCTTTAATCGGATCTTTGACTATTCTGTTAAGAGTGGATGACACTCTTTGAGAGGCTGTGACAATTGTTCTTGTAAGCCTAGCAAACGGTTTTGGGGGAGGATCAGAATGCCTGCTTTTATTTCCATCGTGGGGAACTGACACAATGGTGTTCTCTGTTTCACTATTTCGGTACAAATGCTTCCTTCTAACATTGTGAAGGGAGTCGTTTCCCTTTGGTAAAATGGAAGATTGAGCCGAATAGCGCTTCAATTAGTTTCAACTCTTTAAAATGTAGTGTTCAGCCTCGATCATGGAGTCTTCTCTCATGTTGCATTTGCCTATGCGAGGGGTGGACCTCAATGAATTGGTAGTATCTATAATTAGCGTGCACGCTAACTGTTGCTCTTGATCACATAACTTCTCTTCAAGCGCCTTGATTTTCTGACGAAGTAAAGATTCATCTGAATTCTGCTACTGCTATATCAATTTCCTTTCAAGATCCTCAATCTTCTAATGAAGTAAATTTTCCTCTGAGTTCTGGTCCTGCTCCTTGAGTTTCCTTTCAAGATCATTAATCTTGTATTGAAAGGTAAACGAACGAGACTCATACTCTTAAACTTTTGCTTTCAGGTTTTCTTCGAGATATTTTTCCTTCTATTGGTAAGTTGTAGATGCCAACTATTCTCGTTCTCTAAGCTTATTCTCTAGCTCTTTCACCTTCTGCTGAAGGGAAAAGCTGACTTCTTCCCTCCCCTGCAATTTCTCCGAAAGATGTGAAACTTTCTTTTCTAACTGACTATGTAATGTTATCTTCAACTCAATCTGGCCTTCAAGTTCTTTTATCTTCTCTTATTGGTTTTTGTGCATTTGATATTTACTTATAGTCTTGTTCTCTATGTTACGTAAACTCTTTTTTAACTTTCTCATTTATTCATTTTTATATTTGCATTCCTGCTTCATTCTATCAAAGCATCATTTTCAATTTTTAAAGATCACTCGTGTCAATTTGCTTTATTGCAGGACCCAATTCAACCTCTCGAACCCAAGTGGAAAAATTTAATGAACTCAGAGTCTCACTCAAGTCGTGCTCTGAAGGAGTGATTTGCACAAACATTAAAGTTTTGGAGTCCCCACCTAATGAATCCTGGAGTAAATGTGTCAGCTTGGAATTCCTGTAAGGAATGTGACTACTTTTATTTGCTAAAGCAGCTGTCACGTCTCCAAGAGATGAAAGCGATCTATTGATGTTTTGAGCTTCCTTGAGCCTATCACCTTGCGCATCAGTCCTTGTAAGCCTCTCACTGATGGCCAAATTCACAAGCCAACATTTTCTATTTGTGCACTCCCTATTCATCAAGTTCGTATCTCTTACCATTATACAAAGCATGCAATGAGAGCGGCTGCTATGCTCATTTACATTATTAGATCCAATAGCCCTGACACTGCCTCCAGCATACAACACGTTCCACACTTCCTTTATGTTCTCTACATTGGCTTCCACAATCCCTGGAATATGATGAAACCCTTGAGAAGCTTGTTTTGTCTCCAACTTCATTGAAGTTGGTGATGTATCTAGCAAGTCCTTTATCTGCTCATTGTATACTTCATGCACACTGACTGATATGTTATAGGCAAAGGTACCAATTATTTCCTTGGAAGTTTTTACTAACTCCTTAAGAGTCCTATAGTTGACTCCCCTGTTATCCACGGTACGCTCCATTGTAAACGTCTTACATGTTCCCGTTTTCCCATAAGCAAATATACCGACATTGTATCCATCTAACACTGATATCACCATCCGAAAAACATCAACTTGATAATCTTTTGGCGTGTAAACCCTATTAAATTTGAAGCACTTTTTCCTGGAGATGCCATTTAGGATTCCAAGTTCTCCTTCTTTTACTACATCGAAGTCGACAACTATTGATTACTCTACCACATTTATACCATTGATGACATTCATTCACACCCTACCTCTTTCTATGACTGGCTTTACATAGTATGCGCTCAGTGTCGAATGTAAACTTGTCTTTAGCTTAAATTGTATATATCACTTGTAAGTAAAATCTTCTTATTATTCTATTTCTCCTTGAAAGTTGGCTACAATGGAGTCTGTACGGGGAGTAAATGTACCCATGTCTTAGGAGGACAACTGTAGTATTTACTATGTTAATGGAGTATATTCTAGTGGGGTAGAAGTATACACCGTCTGTTATTAGAAGCCAAGAAACTCTTTAACGGTTGAGTAAACTGATACTTTAGTGAAGAAGTGATATTTTGTTGGGACACTTAGAAAGCATACATTCTTGTGAATCATTTGCTCGGATTGTAATTGATGAAGCTCATTGTGTAAGCCAATTAGGACATGAATGTAGACCAAATTATCAGGTAGTAGCTTTGGAAATCTTTAAACTATATGTACTAATTTATACTCCGTCCGAACCATTATAAGTTCATTACTCTTAGATGCCACATTCTGTTATACTATAATTACTGTTACATCAATATTAATATATGACCATGAAACTCACAGTTATATTAAATGATTTTACAGGTGTCATGTCGTGGTTTGTCGTAAGGTGTGATTTCATTCTACTCATCTTTCGCATGATTTCATCTCATTGAGGACATGATGAAAATATATGTGGGGTGTTGAACAAGGATATACTCATCAAGTAAGAGTGTATATCTATTTATGTCCTTTTATATTGATCTATAATTATCATTGTTTAGAGGTACTCACAATATAGGATGAAATAGATTAAATCCCAGTTAGAGCTTGAGCCCCACATAACTTTTGAAAAGAAAATTACGCACGGCTTGTCTACCCTTTATAAGGATCCTTAATAACATAAAAATGATTATAATTGACGTATAATAAGGTTGTACCGCATTTGATAATTTCTTGATTGTGGTTGTGCTACTCTATGGGGTTGTTATAGAATAGTCCTAGAATGATTCTCATGCTTAATACCTATGTGTTTTTATGTTTGGTACATCTTCCCTGTTTTGAGACTCATGTTGCATCATTAAGGTCATCGATTGTTCAAGCACTTGCTAATATAAGTGACACGCCTCTCTTGTTTTAATATGACTATTTATATCTATAGAGCCTCTTGATTATAAAATAAAAATTGAGTTTCTTGTTTATTCAACTCATACCAAAGGAGACTTATGACTTAATGCTTTGCTACTTAGATTGGCAAAATATGTAGCTATGTTCCAAATCATCATTAATCGATGTAGCTCTGTTGCAACACAATTAGGCAGGCTTTTATCTTCTTATTCAATTGTTGACCATTCAAGTAGCTGTGTGAATGTTATTTAATAAGTGCTTAAACACTCTTGTATTTTGCCCACTATTTTTACTAAAACCTGAAAAGCAAATTGTACAGGGAAGGAAGGTCTTACACAGTGCCTTGAGAACCCTACATATCCAAATACTATCTTATCATGGAACATCATTTATGGTGAGTTGGAAACGTCGAGTATGTAATTTATGTGGTAATTTAGTATGTTCTAACATAAGCACCTTTTATCAACAGGAAATGGTCTTCTCAAAAGAATATTAGGAACTCATATAGTTACTACATTATTGTTGGAAATTTCGGCTGGGAAGCACATACACTTTTCTAGTTTATGTACACTAAACTAATAATAATATTAATTTTTATTTTAATGATTTCTGTTGGTATTTGGGAAGAGCTCCCCAAGAATTCGAAGTGCCTTATGGACAATGAAGGACTTAGTTGGTAGTATGACTTCATTGAAGAAGAAAAAGAAGCATGAGTGAAGGATAAATCAGGGTTGTTTCACTATAGTAAATACCAAAATATTTGATGAAATATTTTCTGACACTATTTACATTTTGTTTAATTGGTGGTAAAGACAAGCACGAGTGTAGAGATTGCAACAGTGTGAGTTTGGGGCGTGTTTTTAAAAACTCTAACCCGCCCCGTTTAAAAAATTCTTAGCTCGCCCCGTGACCCGTGACGTGTTTACTTCAAGGAAGACCAAATCCATTTAAGTCTATATTACATGAAACCGTACTCGCCCCATTTAAACCTCGCGGGTTCTAATCCGCCCTACCCCATTTAAACCTCAAGTGATTTCCCACCAGTTAGTTATGAAGGAATGTTGAGTGAAGTGTACACAAACTAATCGCTTGAACTGTAACACAAACAAAACCACGATCACATAGCCCAACACCGACCTATCTAACACAAGTTTACATCACGTGATTAACATACAACAGAAATCGATCGCACATTCAACGAGTCGATAAATACATGTATATGTACATACAAGCATATCACAACATTAAGACCATTAATATTCCTGATTTATAGGGAACAACATTTATATCTTGGCTTTGCATCGACTTTCAACCTCATAATAAGACAAAGTAGATATTTTAAACTCACCAGTAACAACAAAATACCAAATCAATGACAAATAATAAATAGGTGAATGCAACAAACACCTCTACCGCTAGTTTACATCAAATAGATTTATAAACAACATAAAATGACTGCACATTCCAAAAACTCTACAAGTAAATTGTATATGCACATATTAGCATTAAGCAATATCACAACATTAAGATTTATCATTTACATAGTAAAATAACGAATGACTAGCATCGACTCTCAAACTCATCTTAAGCTAATGAAGATACCTTAAACTCATCAATCACAACATTAAATCAATGACCAACAAATCAAAAAATAAATTAACAAAAAACAAATCAAATCTCTACCGCTAGTATATCTCATATGATTTAACAAACAACAAAAATATAATCGCTTATTCCAACATGAATTAGTAAGAAGATAAATTAATCTATAAAATGAAGTGAACAAATTTATGGGTGATACCTTTTCGAAATTTGATGGAGGTTGTGATACTAATGCTTGTGCCTTGGGTTTTGAGAAGTATCAATCAAGACCCAATAAGCAAACCGTTGAGTGCATTAGTAGTCATCTATGAGTCTTATAGTATGGTAATCACACTTATATCCATGCTCGTGGTTAAAGTAAAAATAATATTGGAGCATGAAAACGTAAGATAAGAGCAAAATGATATGAAAAGAGGCATAAACACCTCACATGAGATCAAAGAAAGTTATGAAAACAACCCGAGTAGTCATGTGACTCACGGGTTTGAGATTTGATCAAAATTTGAAAATTTTAAGTGTTAAAACTTGAAAATTGAGCCTTGTGGACAAAAATGAAAAACAACAATCAAACATTACCGAAAGAGGCAAACGCACCTCATATACGATTAGAGTAACTTGTACAAACGACCCGTGTAGTCATAAGACTCATGGATTCAGATGTCGTTCTGAATTTCAAATTTCTAGGCATAAACTTTAGAGTTGGGGTTGGAGGGTGGAAATGCAAGGTAAGAACATAACAATCCGAAAAGAGGGACGCACACCTCACAAGAGACTAATGTAAGTTTATTGTTAGGCTGTGGGGCTCGTGTGAGATTATTATTATATTTTTTAAAACTCAGTCATGAGTCTGTTGAACCTTTATGTTGATGGACCTTTTTTTATCTTATATATGTTGAATTGGTGGAAGGGATTTATTGGTGGATTAATTGTGGCTTTTGTTGTTGAGTTTATTTTAATGTTAAAACAAGTTGGATTTCACGAATAAACAAAGGAAACTCTGTCGAAATATTCTGAAATTAATAAGTGTTCTAAATTGATTAAGTCGAATCGAGATGCATTTGAAAATTGGGTATTGGTGGATGAAAAAGTAAAACAACTAATAAACATACCAGAAAGCGAATAGACATGAATTTTTACTCATTTTTTTACAATTGTTTGTGTTATATAAAAAATCTTTTCGACTTAAGTTATACACGACTTAATATTTTGGAAAAATTGAAATTCATATGTTGTGTTTTACATTGCACTAGAGATTTATATATGGTGATTTGAACTTATGCAGGAGCATCTACTTAGAGGCATGTGAAAGGTGTATTGCTGCCAGACAACATGACAATGAACGCAAGCGGGAAGAGGACTTCAACGCATTGTTGCCCAAAATTATGAAGCGATTATTACTACGGAGGAACACTTAATTTTGATAGATAAATTTAATTTGGTTTATGTGTTAGCTCGATTTGATGATATGAGACAAAAAAATATGTTGGTGGGAGTGTTGTTATATTTCTTAGTTAAATGATATAATTTGTAATGTATCAATTGTAACATCGAATGTGGAATAAATGATTCTACGAATTTTGGTTTGTGTTTAGATTTATTTGTCAACTATGAGATTAATATTGATTATTAATTTTTTATTATATGTTTAATTTATGACCGTTCATATTAAACCCTTATGTGATGAAATTTTTTATATGACCTTTTTAAAATTTTGAAAACTGTTTATCATGACGCTTTTTAAATCAAATATGACATCTTATAGAGTATATTATGACCTTTTCTTGTAGCGGATATGACAGTTTTGAAAAAAAGTCATATATAACTGTTACCTAATATGACACTTTTTATGGGTACCAATTATGACACCCAAACTTATGAAGATTTTTATTAAAATATAAAGCGTCATAAAATGCACTTTATGACGCTTAAAAAAGTCATAAAAAGGCTTTTTTCTTGTAGTGCATAAAGATCTTTCTTAACACGGTAGACGTAATTTGGATGATGAGGGTCAATGCACCCTTTGGGTTGTTTCCTTAGTGAAGATTCCATTAAGGAAATCAGATTTAACATCCATTTGATATAGTGTGAAATGCAAATGACAAGCTATTGCAAAAAGTAAGCGAAAAGACTCAAGGCACATGACAGGTGCAAAAGTTTCCTCGAAGTCTATTCCTTCAGTCTGAGAGTAGCCCTGGGAAACTAATCTAGCTTTATTCTGAATAATCATCCCAGATTCAACTATTTTATTTTTTAAAAATCCAACGTGTGCCGACAACCCTTTTATTTTCAGGCCGAGGTACAAGATACCATACATCATGAGTGACAAATTGAAGAAGTTCCTCCAGCATAGAACTTATCCACAATGGGTCATTCATTGCTTTATTAACATTATTTGGTTTTATAAGAGAAACAAAGCATGCATAATGAGCAAGGGTACGTAGCTGGGATCTTGTACGAACTGGCTCAGTAGGATGTGACAACCTGCCTACTAAACTAATAGGTGGCCAGCCCAATACTCTAATAATCACAAGAATCATAGATGTTCCATTCTTAGCATCACTGTCGATTAAAATAATAGTATGAGATAACCACCAATGATTATAGAAAACGAACTGTCAAATTTAAAATTTTGAAAATAAAAGAAAAACACTTAGACAATCCCATTTGCAAAAATAGTGGATATCAAAAATCGATGAATGAAGAATGACAATATAATAATAATCACCGAATAAGCTGTCGGTGAATAGACCAATACAAATAGTTACATCGAATATTACATTTCAATATTTACAATATAATAAATGAGTGCAACACTGGGGCAACACGCCCGAATAAATAAATTGAACATAACTATAATACAATAGAAAGAAACGTCTAATACCAATACTCTACAACATCCGCAATATGTTGTAGCTCCATGATAACTGGAATGGAAATGTAAACACGGGTGTCCATGCGATAGAGCACTTGTAACGGCAAAGAATATGCAGAAACAAAGAAATATAGATACGGGTCAGGGCCCGGTTTGATATGATTACCATGTGACTAAAATGCATGTCAGTTAAGTGCGTACTTCTCTCGCAGATAACAGTAATATTTCTCACCCCTCAATCTAGCAGCAACCTAGCGCAATATTATGAGATGCTTTAGTTAACCCTAAGTACTAAGGGCTAACTTCTCCCCATTCTCAACACTATGCCCTATTCGTGCGTGGGGTGTCTCGCAAAGCGAAATCCAAATAAGGAACCCCCCGACACTACTACTTAGGCAAGGTTGATCGTCGAGATCCATTAGATCCTTATCATGAAATAATCAATAAATGTGTATGTGTGTGCATATGTGTGGTAGGCCACATCTACAGCTAATCAAGGGATATAAAAAAAAAAAACCCATCCATCATCTAATGGCACAATTCCTAATTTATTTCTTTAGGAATATACATAAATGGTACAACATTTTATCAAATGTTTACCAAGTAAATCTTACTTACCAATTTTATTTCCTTTCTTCCATCCAGGAAGAATATATTTTTAAAGCAAGTTTTATTATCATAAAAATGCTTTACCTTTTTCATAAAATCCAACTTCCCTTCTTCCATCTAGGAAGTGTAATCAAAAGTCATTTTTATTAGCATAAAAATACTTTTGTATACCATATGCTTCCATTTCCCTTCTTCCATCCGGGAAATGTTATCCGAAGCCAAACCATATCCCATTTTCCTTCTTCCATCCGGGAAATGCAATTAAGGCCAATTCATTATCATGAATTGATTTAATAAATCTAAGACGGTCCTTCCGAGTTTCCCCACTGGACGCGCCCCGAAATGGCTATAATTTTCCAGGGCCTATCTATACAAGACAACCTGGGCACCTACCAACGTCGGGAATCGCCCATATTGCCTACGGGAAAGTCAGGACCACACCCGGAATCCCCTAACCAGCGCAGTAATATAAATTCCCATATGGCCTAAGGACTATATGCACCCTGCTCAATAGCCAGGGGGCTTCACCACAACGCGCGCAACTTCCCTTATGATAGTGATTTAGGGAGGTGTGTAATCCATAAATTATCATTTATGAAAAAATTTACTTTTCCTTTTGAAACTTCCAATTTTACTTTTCCAAAAATCATTTATTTAGGCCATTTAGCACCAAGTTTTAGAATGTGCATTTCATTCTTATTAAGTCATATTTTATTAATGACCTAAGACCCAAAGTGCCACTAACCTCAAAATAGCCTCCAAGAGTTCATATTATTTCATAAACCCTCAAAGTGAGTCTCCATAATGGAGTGTCTCCCAAAAGCTCAACATTAATATTTTAACTTCCGATTTATCTTTAGGTTAACCTCCTATATCAATCGGACATTAACCTATACAAGCTAGCCCTCGCGTAAGCCCAAACATCCACTCTTAGCCTAGGACATTAGTCTACCCAATACAACCCTCTAGGACTCCCCATTACTTCCCAAATGAAGGTTCCTAAACCTCGAACCTAAAATAAAAGGGCTAAAACAAAACTAGAAAAATCTCACATTTTTAGAAGGGGTCGATCGATCGACCCCTGGCCGTCGATCGATCGATCCCCCAGGCTCGATCGATCGATCCTGGCGGACAGCTTCTTCCCCAGGAAGCTGTTTCGGCCATTAACGACACCTCCAAGCTTCTACCCGCTATTTCACCCAACCACAACAATAAATAATACTATAAGATTATTTCTACACATCAAATAATCAATTATTTCTCATCAAATCAAATTAAACTACAAGATTTAGAATTAAACACCAAAATCAACCAAAAACCCATTTATGGTTTAAACCTCCAAAATTAACGATACATGCAAATTTATCACATTAAATCAATATCTAGCAAGTAAGAAACTTGCCTCGAGGTTCGTAGTCTCTGATCCTCCTCCGATAGCGACGGAATCCGACCCAAATCTTCATTTCTCTCTCTTTCTCTCCATTTCTCCCAACTCTCTCTTCTTTCTCTCTCTCCTTTGGCTTTTCTCACAAAAATGAAGAAAAGAAAGGGGTGGGGGAACTTATAAGGGTTCTAAAACATAAATCCCCACTTTTACTCGCTAATACACCACTAAAATGACTCATAACCACTTAATTGAGTCATAACCCCTTAAAAATGCCCGAACCCCAAAAATTACAACTGGGCACTTATTTCGACTATCTCGACTATTCTAAAAACAACCGCACCCCCTATTTTGGCATTCGGGAAAATGTGAATTATTTTTGTGTTCCAATTTCATTTTAATTCATTGATTTTACCCAAATTTAAATATAGGTCATAACCGTCGTTTTACATATAACGACGCAATAATGCACAATATAACGCTATTTACCCACTCAAAACGGTAAATAGACAAAACATAGTAGATATTATCCCTATGTCTCACGGGAAATAATTTTTACTCCCACATCCCCTATTTTATAAAATTATCCCATCACGCAAAATAGTATAAAATAGTCGCTCAAAAAACCTGGGTTATTACATACTCCCCCCCTTAAAGGGGAGTTTTTCCCTCAAAATTCAGGCGTAACCCATAACCATATAAAGGGTATAATATACCAAAAACCGTGCTATCATACTAGCAAACCCCTCTGGAGTGCAGCGTCCCCATAGGACTCGGACTAAGGTCATTACTATTCGATCTCAGTCCACATCATCATGCTATAACGTAGCTCCAATTAGTTCCTCAAGAACTATCGATCCTACCCTTCTACTACGGGAGGAGATATCTACACAATTTTGGCGCAAATTTGCCTTACTTTTCGAAACACATTACACCCTTACTAAGGGGTAACTATACTAACTTACAATCGCTAATCCTAACACTACTAACTCATATTCGCATTGGCGTAGCCCTTAAAAGTATATGGTTCAACGAATCCAATCGTGAAAAAGATATTCCCGGACTACTCCAAGCCCAAGAAATATTTTTCCCGCTGGCACCATTCCAACGAGTAGACAAGGCACACTACCAACTATACTAGGCTACACACGGCATCATACTCGTAGGAAACGATCCAAACTGTTGTATGGAAATTAGATTCATAAAAACTACTACTTCAATCTTTCTTTTAAATCAAATCCACCCATCCTTTTACGGGTGGTAGGATATGCCCCATATCCTCACGGTTCCCATTTCTTCCTGGAAACTTTACCAGTACCTTGACACGAATGTCTCGTCTCAGTTCACCACCATTGCTAGGAACCGCATACAGTTCTAGAGCTCCTACTATGAAGAGCTGGGCGTACTCTTCTGTACTTAGTCCACCTGTTTTCCATTGAGTAAACAACGATTGGTCCAATGATCCACAGTTTTCTCAACTAGAGTCATGACCGTTGCATTATCGGCAACTCAATAAAGTTATCCATGTATATACCCATCCTCATTCCACACGACTCTCTACACACAAGTAGGTGAAAGGGTCAATCACGGACATAAATGCTCTTACAATAGAGCCCCCCTCGGTTAAACTCGTTCCATTAGCATTCTATGCCACGACTAAACTCTCTGACGGGTTTTCTATTAGGCGCATTGGCTACCCCATCCGCATTTCCTTAGCGAAAGGGAATACCCAATTGATAGTCCTTTACGAACTCCAACTTGTTGTTCGTGAAAAGACCCAAAATCCTTCCCAGGAGGTAGTGCCTTTTATCTCCAAGGTAAATACTACCGCTACGAACTCTTAGTTAAGCGGGGGATGACACTTCGTAAAAATGTGAGACACACAAACAATGGGTCCATGCTCCCGTATTAATACTTCCCATTCCTGGCAGAGACTCGTTCATTAAATCCACTCTTGATCTTAACAACACGAGTGCAGGAGAAAAAGTTAACTCATACTTCAACTCCTCGGAAGATAGGTTACCGACATAACGCTCTATCTAGAAAAGTCTCCACCATCTGTGGCCTATCATTTCGAATCCCTCAAGATCCTAAACTTCTTTGTCATTCTAGGGACCTAGTCCCTCTTAGAGTTAACCCACAAACCTATTGTGGTCAACTCCTCACTGCCTTCCTAAAATAACGTCACATGCCCTAAGGGCCTGGCGTCCTAAGAATCCTAAAGTCGATCTATCTATCCTAATCGAGTCGTATAAGTATTATCCTAATTATATTCCTAGTGTCTAAGACCTTTACCGACTTCCGATATTCACTCGGTTTCATGCGTGGGATGTCTCGCCGAAGCGAAATCCAAACAAGGAACCCTCCCGTTACACTACTACCTCACATTGTCGGTCGTCGAGAAGTAACGATCGAAGACACATGATCGGGATCGACGGAATCCCAACTCGTAACTCTACTAATACATATTTACTTCTAAGTTCTACCATAACAATCAACTGAGGCATTTACTTTTTATAAGATGCCACAAATACTTTATCTCAAAATACACATATACCTCGTTATAAATGGCCTTCTCATTAAGGCACAACCATAAGTCTCTATCTGACTTTCATAATCTTAGTCTTCCCCACATCGATCAGAGGAAAACTATCATAGTGCTCATATATCGCACATCAACTTAGCCCTTAATCACTCATATACGTGATTCTTGGCTAAATTTTCCAACCCAACATCTCAACCAACTGAAAAATAAAAGAAAGAACAGAAAAGAAAATGAACATCTCTCTACTCCCAACGTCGTTAAGGTTCATGCGTGGAGCGTCTCGCAAAGAGAAATCCAAATAAGGAACCCCTCCACACAATCCCCTTAACTAGCCGGTCATGGAGATAAGGCACATCATACACAAGCAAAGCAAACAAAGCAAGCAAACAATCAAGGAAAAAGAATAAAACAAGACAAACAAATAACAAACGAAAAAAAAATGAGAACTACCTACATGCCGTAAACCACCTCTATAAAGTCTCAACCTGTATCCAGGGGAGATATTATAGAATCACTAGCCCTTCTCCATAACTAGAAATAGGATAGCCTCACAATTTATTCGCTTGCTATCACGACAACCCAACCAAGAATATCTCTACTCGTATAATATACATGTAATACAAGTAGCACATACCACACATATCACCACTCGCCCCATAACGAGTGGAAAGAAACTACATAACTTCCCTATCATGGAAGTCATGTAAGTATAGTAACTATAATAATACCGATAGCACCGCAGGCTAAATTTTTACACACCCGAATATAGGGTATACACCATACCACTTCATCTTATCATAAGGAATGTACCACTCACACCTAACTTGGAAATTCCCACCAACATACTAGCCAACCTCCTTGGCCTCTACCACTGGTTCCAAGACACGTCATTTTAGTCTTATCCGAACCAAACTACTTCCATCAATGTCCCAACTAGGCATCCAAATCTCGCCCTTGTTCTACAATCGACAAGATCAGAACGCATAGTTCCCTTAACCTCTTCAGCAAAGAGGACATTCTACCAGCCTCCCCGGCCTTAGCTCCACGAGTCTTCCCCGGGTGGATGTCCACCAATGGGGTCTCATGAACACTACTTCTCTAGAAGTGTTACCACCACTTACTTACGAGCCTATCATTTCCACTGAAAGGCCCTCTCTATGGGCAAAACATTCTGCCCCTCCATAAAGAGTCGACTACCATTCCTTCCACTTCAACCTTACTCCAATGGGTGAAAGGTTTTCCTCAAACCCTCACACCTGGGCACTTCTATACCCATCTCTAGGCCAAAATTCTTGAACCTTACGTTCTCACCGAACGAGGTTACACTTCCTCTATCCAACCGAACTTCAACATTTGGTCCTTGTCAAGGACCTCTCAACTTCGAATTGACATTGCTTGGAATCCCAAGCATAGTACCACTCTCTACCAATAATGGTACTTGGGAAAACTGTTTCCACTGTACTTAGTAGTCACGACAGCAATATAAAATAATGCTACAAAGGGAGAGACCTCCAAAGCGGCCCTCATCCCCGACTACAGCCTACAGTTCTTAGTAATCCCGTCCTATGACGCCTTCACCACAGCCTACCTCGAAGCCCTATATTCGACGACTTATAAGTCTCACCTGAACGCGCAAAAGATCTTCGGGGTTCTCATACCATAGCAGGAGAACGGAATCTCACAAGAGAATTCAACGATCTTAATCTTAGGGCTCTACATCAAATAGAGAGAAACGCAGAAGACATAAAACGTCCGTACAGATTCCTAAGGACTCTAGAACATGATGCTCTGATACCATCTGTGACAACCCACCTACTAAAATAATAGGTGGCCAGCCCAATACTCTAATAATCACAGGAATCATAGATGGTCCATTCTTAGCATCACTGTCGATTAAAATAATAATATGAGATAACCACCAATGATTTCAGAAAATGGACTGTCAAATTTAAAATTTTGAAAATAAAAGAAAAACACTTAGACAATACCATTTGCAAAAACATTGGATATCAAAAATCGATGAATGAAGAATGACAATATAATAAATAATCACTGAATAAGCTGTCGGTGAACAGACCAATACAAATAGTTACATCGAATATTACATTTCAATATTTACAATAATAAATGAGTGCAACACTAGGGCAACACGCCCGAATAAATAAACTAAACATAACTAGAATACAATAGAAAGAAACGTCTAATACCAATACTCTACAACATCCGCAATATGTTGTAGCTCCATGACAACTGGAATGGAAATGTAAACACGGGTGTCCATGCGGTAGAGCACTTGTAACGGCAAAGAATATGCAGAAACAAAGAAATATAGATACGGGTCAGGGCCCGATTTGATATGATTACCATGTGACTAAAATGCATGTCAGTTAACTGCGTACTTCTCTCGCAGATAACAGTAATATTTCTCACCCCTCAATCTAGCAGCAACCTAGCGCAATATCATGAGATGCTTTAGTTAACCCTAAGTACTAAGGGCTAAATTCTCCCCATTCTCAACAGTATGCCCTAATCATGCGTGGGGTGTCTCGCAAAGCGAAATCCAAACAAGAAACCCCCCGATACACTACTACTTAGGCAAGGTTGATCGTTGAGATCCATTAGATCCTTAGCACGAAATAATCAATAAATGTGTATGTGTGTGCATATGTGTGGGAGGTCACATCTACATCTACTCAAGGGATATAAAAAAAATAAACCCATCCATCATCTAATGGCACAATTCCTAATTTATTTCTTTAGGAATATACATAAATTGTACAACATTTTATCAAATGTTTACCAAGTAAATCTTACTTACCAATTTTATTTCCTTTCTTCCATCCAGGAAGAATATATTTTTAAAGCAAGTTTTATTATCATAAAAATGTTTTACCTTTTTCATAAAATCCCACTTCCCTTCTTCCATCTAGGAAGTGTAATCAAAAGTCATTTTTATTAGCATAAAAATACTTTTGTATACCATATGCTTCCATTTCCCTTCTTCCATCCGGTAAATGTTATCCGAAACCAAACCATATCCCATTTCCCTTCTTTCATCCGGGAAATGCAATTAAAGCCAATTCATTATCATGAATTGCTTTAATAAATCTAAGACCGTCCCTCCGGGTTTCCCCACTGGACGCGCCCCTAAATGGCTATAATTTTCTAGGGCCTATCTATACAAGACAACCTGGGAACCTACCAACGTCGGGAAGCGGCCATATTGCCTGCGGGAAAGTCAGGACCACACCCGAAATCCCCTAACCAGCGCAGTAATATAAATTCCCATATGGCCTAAGGAATATATCCACCCTATTCAATAGCCAGGGGGCTTCACCACAACGCGCGCAACTTCCCTTATGATAGCGATTTAGGGAGGTGTGTAATCCATAAATTATCATTTATGAAAAACTTTACTTTTCCTTTTGAAAACTTCCAATTTTACTTTTCCAAAAATCATTTATTTAGCCATTAAGCACCAAGTTTTAGAATGTGCATTTCATTCTTATTAAGTCATATTTTATTAATGACCTAAGACCCAAAGTGCCACTAACCTCAAAATAACCTCCAAGAGTTCATATTATTTCATAAACCCTCAAAGTGAGTCTCCATAATGGAGTGTCTCCCAAAAGCTCAACATTAATATTTTAACTTCCAATTTATCTTTAGGTTAACCTCCTATATCAATTGGACATTAACCTATACAAGCTAGCACTCGGGTAAGCCCAAATATCCACTCTTAGCCTAGGTCATTAGTCTACCCAATACAACCCTCTAGGACTCCCCATTACTTCCCAAAGGAAGGTTCCTAAACCTCGAACCTAAAAGAAAAGGGCTAAAACAAAACTAGAAAAACCTCACATTTTCAGAAGGGGTCGATCGATCGACCCCTGGCCATCGATCGATCGAAGGCCTCGATCGATCGATCCCCCAGGCTCGATCGATCGATCCTGGCGGACAGCTTGTTCCCCAGGAAGCTGTTTCGGCCATTAACGACACCTCCAAGCTTCTACCCGCTATTTCACCCAACCACAACAATAAATAATATTATAAGATCATTTCTACACATCAAATAATCAATTATTTCTCTTCAAATCAAATTAAACTACAAGATTTAGAATTAAACACCAAAATCAACCAAAAACCCATTTATGGTTTAAACCTCCAAAATTAACTATACATGCAAATTTATCACATTAAATCAATATCTAGCAATTAAGAAACTTGCCTCGAGGTTCGTAGTCTCTGATCCTCCTCCGATAGCGATGGAATCCGGCCCAAATATTCATTTCTCTCTCTTTCTCTCTATTTCTCCCAACTCTCTCTTCTCTCTCTCTCCTTTGGCTTTTCTCACAAAAATGAAGAAAAGAAAGGGGTGGGGGAACTTATAAGGGTTCTAAAACATAAATCCCCACTTTTAATCTCTAATACACCACTAAAATGACTCATAACAACTTAATTGAGTCATAACCCCTTAAAAATGCCCGAACCCCAAAAATTACAACTGGGCACTTATTTCGACTATCTCGACTATTCTAAAAACAACCGCACCCCCTATTTTGGCATTCGGGAAAATGTGAACTATTTTTGTGTTCCAATTTCATTTTAATTCATTGATTTTACCCAAATTTAAATATAGGTCATAACCGTCGTTTTACATATAACGACGCAATAATACACAATATAATGCTATTTACCCACTCATAACGGTAAATAGACGAAACATAGTAAATATTATCACTAAGTCTCACGAGAAATAATATTTACTCCCACATCCCCTATTTTATAAAATTAGCCCATCACGCAAAATAGTATAAAATAGTTGCTCAAAAAACCTGGGTTGTTACATAGGATTACCAACTACACTGTCTAAAGGATGATCTTTGGAAACCCAGTTACGTACTTCAAGGGTCTCAGTTGGTAAGGACTCATCTATCTCTGGAGAATCATAATTTAAAATATTTTTAGATTCATCCACTATAGCTGGTTCTTTGATCTTACTTTCTACATTAGTGTCACTTACAACCACATTAATGGTTTCCATCATGGTTTTGATACGGAGATTATAGACACGGTAGGCTATACTATTTAGAGAATGTCCTAAGAAAATAGCTTTATCTCCTATGGTTTCAAATTTAGACAGATGTTCTCTGTCCTTACTGACATAATAGGTGCTACCAAAGGTTCTAAAGTATTTTAGGTTAGGTTTCTTCCCATACCACAGATTATAGGATGTTTGTTTGGTATTTTTCCTTAAGTAAACTCAATTGATTATATGATAGGTTGTACGAATGGATTCTACCCAAAAATATTTAGGTAGGTTCTTCGCATGAATAATTAGTGTAGATTATCTTAGCAAAGAATGATGTACAAGGGTCAAAAGCGTTAGATGACTCAGGTTCATAATTTTCAGATTCACTTGAGTAATCCCAAGTCTTTCTTAGATGAGCCCAATTATGTTTGTGAATTTTGTTTAAGTTAACTCTATAGTCAGTAGCCATGTGTCCTAACTTCCCACATCTATAACATTCAACATTTTTAAGGTCTCTCTCAGGTCTCTTGTGATTATCAGTTTACTATTTGTCTTGTCTTCTCTCATGAGGTTTATTATTAGATTGGTATGGATAAGTAGGTTTGTATTGTCTTTATACTATTTTATTTCAAAATTTCACAATTTTCTTAAACTGTTTAGACATGAAGGCAAGCTGATTATCTAGACTATCTAAATTACAGTCCTCATCAGAGTCTAAGTCAATGTCAAGTGTACTAAGTTTAGGTGTGGTCAACTTAGAGGAAAAAATAAGATTAGAACTAGCCTGTCTTTTTGGGGACCGGGTTAATTATTTCTTATATTCTAATTCCATTTCCATAGTTCTCAATTTGCTACTTAGGAGTTTAGGTGTGAGATTTTGATCATCCATCTCTTCAATTGCATATCTCTTATTATCAAATTTGTATAGAAGCGATCTTAGTATTTTAGAGATAATTTCCTTTCTATCATAGATTATCCCATTAGCATGCAACTTAGTCACTATGTCTGTCAACCTAAAGTAGAAGTCATCAAATGACTCGGTCTCAGTCATGACTAAAGTATTGTACTGCTGGATTAACATTTGGGTTTTAGCAGGTTTAACACGTGTGTCTCCTTCATGTGCAGTCACTAGGGTGTGCCATGCTTCCTTAGAGGTACTACAAAATGATATCCTCTTAAATTTGTCTTCATTGATAGACACGAAATGGCATTTTTGCCTTTGTTATTAATAAGGGAAATTTGTTTCTCTTCTTTAGTGAATTCAGTTGGTAAGTTTCTAATCCTCATAGTACTTTCTTCAGCGAATGGTTTAGTAGGAAAAGTATAACCATTTTCAATTGCATCCCAGATATCATCTCCCAATGTCTCTTGGATGAAAGCAACCATCCTCACTTCCCAATAAAGGAAGTTGGTTCCATCAAAGAGAGGGGGCCTGGACAGGTTACCTAGTCTCTCAAATTTCTCGTCCATTGTTTGTTGAGAAAACAATTTTAGAAACTCAAGATCTAAAGAATTTGAAAAACCAAAGCTTTGATACCAATTGAAAAATTTCCACTTGAGTTGTTTAATTCAAGATTAAACAGTCTAAATGACTCGGAACAGTTTTTTGAAGAAACTCTTTAGTCAAAACAAATTTCTTAACACAAGATGTGTAAACAAAAATTATGAACGAGATATTTCAGGTATTATGTAGCCAAGTTTTGAAAATCAAAACTAAAATAGTTTTTAATCAGCACGACAATAGAAGGTGATAGGGGGAAGATTAACTACTCAAGTGCACAAAGATTTTTCACATGGTAAAACCCCACCCAATCAGGGAAACATCCAAGGAGGTTTGTACACCTTAAAACAAAAATCCACTAAAATTGAGTAACAAGTTACATACTATTTAACAATGAAGACACATAATCAACCCTAATCTAAGTTCAAAAATTATACCAACCCCTCTAGCGTTTTCTGACTTCTCCCGAGGCTCTGATGTTGTTGATGTTCTCTTAGCTTTGTAACTCCACTCCTTTTAGCTTTACATCGACTCAAATGTTCAGAATCTCTCTACCAACACCTTTTAGTGTTGTAGTGTGAAAGTGTAAGTGGTGATGTGCTCTATATCACATGCATTCAACCCACACACTTATTACATACCAAATGATTATCAAATTACAAACAGATTCTAAAATGCAAAGAATAATTCTAAAATCAGTTTGATCAAAACATAGACTTTGGACCTTTTAATTTATCCAAAGTTCAAGTGAGAATCTTGCTATATAAAGGAGCCAAGATCCTAAACACTTTCGTTATTCAAAAATATTTTCAAATATTTCACAAAATGTGAAATAATTGAATGTGTAAATCCCAAATCAAGATCTTAACTAGATCTAAGTCCAAGTACTCTCAAACACTCAAATCATAAATGATTTTGTTGGTTTAGGGTTTGAAAGAATCATAACAGTTTAAAAGAACCAACAAAATTGAGATTTCTCGAAAGAAGAAAGCAAAACCAGTGAAATAAAACGTGAAGTGTTTCCCAGACTCACAAATCTCTGATTTCTATGAAAGAAAATGAGATTTGAAAAACGTGACTTGCTTGGACAAGATATTAAGAACAAGAGAGGATGGATCTTCTCAAATCTAGAACTAACTCAACTCTCAGAACTATTTTTAGGTGAGATTTGGCCGGAGTAAGGTTATTGTTTTTGTTTTCTCTCTTTTTTTCCCTCTCAGAATTGAGGTGAACAAAAGTTGGAAATGAAAGGACGAAGTCTCCTTTTATACAAGGAAGAGAAGGATCTGGAAAGTCTCAGGTAAATGGACGATGGAGATTTGATCGAAGGAAATCTAATGGATACTAAGGCATCGCATTTATAAAAGCTCTGGTTGGTTTAAATTGTTAACACATGGATCAAGTAAGAACGCATGCAGGTCAGATATTAAAATGATCCAAGGGTTCTCAATCATTCTCAGGTATGTGAGGGTAACGAAACACATATGCAATTGTTGTAAGTCCAAAACGTGTAAGGCTGAGATGACTTAAAAATATACTTATTTTTGGTCTTTCAGAAATACAAATTTTACCCACAATATTATCTAGCGCTTTTGGATTCTACCCAAGATAAATTTTAGGACCTTATGAAAAATTATAAAACAGCCCCAAAACTTTATAAAATCCAATTTTAAATGTTCAAAAAATTATAATAAAAAATCCACAAATTATTTAAAATACCCCAAAAATTGTATTAAATCATTTTGATGGAATTTAGCTCACACACATCCATTTTATGAAAAATGCAGCACATGTATGCAATCCTAGGAGAGGTGTTGGTGTTCTTCCTTTAGGAACAATTTGAGGAATTCAAATGAAAAGTCTGAAGGATTTTTGGTCAACGAGGATATGACTCAATTTTTTCACTATTTCCAAACTAGATGATCACCTATATAGTACAGACTTAAGTGAGTCAAAGATATAGGGTGCTTCACAGGGGAAGGGGAGGAATCTGTCATAATTAAATTGGTGTTCTCTTTCCTCAGTCCGCCATTATTGCCCAGAAACCTCAGTCAGCCATTAAAGAGTTAAAACCTTTGTCTCTGTGCAGATTTTACCCCACAAACATTCTAAGATTCATCCTAAATCGACCCATTTGATTATCTTATTATAACTACACCATCTATACGAATTGGGAAATCAAAATCCACATCTTCTTATCATCTCTACAGATTTTGAAATTAAAATTATGAAATCCCCAAATTATCAAATGTAGAACTAACCCTAACATATTAATCAATTCACCTTTTCAAATTGAATATGACAAATACAATTAATTAAATGGACGTTAAACTGCTTGCCTTAGGGTTTGTTGAATCAAAGTACTTTGATGAAGATGATGGGTTGATTCAAGGGTCTCCTATCTTGTTTTTGGATTAATCTGCCAAAATATCCTCTAGTTGCTCTCTTCTTTCGCTCTCCTCAATTTAGTCTTCTAAAAATGAATTAAAGTTCCCTCACCCTTTCACAATTAGGGCTATTAACTCTAATCCCGTTTTTGGGCTCATGGGCTTTCAAAAAAGGTCCCAAACACATATTTGGGAGGTCAAATGTGTTTAGAAAAGTCCCAAAACCCAGTATATACCTATGGCTACTCATTTCGGTCTATTTTGACCCTACCGGACTCAATCGTGCGCTCAAAATCGCCATCCGGATTATTATTTTTAAAAGTTAACTTTCACCCATTAACTAATTTAAATTCACTCACTATTTAAATATTACTAATTAAATTAATTCTTATCAAATTAGGACCCTTAATAATTTAATAATTGCCTAATTAATTAATTAAAATAAAAGGCTAAAATTATGAGGTGTTACAAAATTGTGAGGCTAACCTTGTCGCAGTCATTGACGTGACAAGTCTGTGATAAAGGTTTGTCACGGTCAAATACCTTGACAGGTCCGTGAGAGCTCTTATAATTAAAATCCTAAGATCTTTTTTTTTCACCATTTGCTTTCCCTCCATTTCTCTCTCTTCCAGGTCGAGCGTCGGTTCTCTCTCTCTCTCTCTCTCTCTCTCTCTCTCTCTATATATATATATATATATATATATATATATATATATATATGATGGTGTTTTTACTATTCATAAGTTGGGGACATACTTTATGGTTGAGATTGAAGCCACCTAGGCTAGAAATCGAGGGTTGAGATTAAAAGACTTTTTTTTCCTTTTTTGTCCCTTTACTATATCCTTTCCCCCTCTTTTTTTACCCTTGATATCCTTTCCCCCTCTTATCCAAAATTTAAAAACATGGTTAGAATAAGAAATTTCATACTTCAATCATCTTTTGGGTCCCACCACACACAAAGGCACACAAATACTACCTATTTTGCCCTCTTTCTACCCTTCATCAAAATTCAAAAGGAGGGGTAAATTAGTAAACTTAACTAAACCATACACATAGCCCACACATAAAACTCTCTCATCTCTCCTGATTCCCGAACCCTCCCCACCCACACAAACCATCCTCAATCCCCTTCAGCTTCCACTCCGCTGCCTGCCAAGCCGCCTCCTCCCATATTCTGTCGCTGCCTAGATTTCACAAGCAAGTATACTCTATGTTGAATGCAAAATACAAAAAATACGTTTATTGCAAAATACAAAACATTGTTATTTGTTTTGGTTTGTAAATCTAGGTATACTCAATGTTTTACAGGTATTTGCATATTGTATTGTGTATTGTTACTGTAGGTTTCATGGTGCTAAACATTGTTCGGTACAACCGTTGTTTATTAAAATTTATGTCATTTCAGGCGGGGATCTTTGAGGTAGTGTGTGTGTCTCTCTCTCTCCCTTTCAAACGATTGGAGATTTCTCTTAGTTTTTATTTAGATTTCATGTATTTACAATTTTGACTATCTAGAATTTTCCATTTACGATTATGATGGTTGTGAAGGGATTTGGGGATTTACAATTTTGTGTCATTCATGTTGTGTTTTCATATCAGTCTAAAATAGCCATTCCGAGTATTTACTTCACTAATTGATTGCTTTTTGGTAGAAATATGTTACAAACCACGAGCTTTCGTCCTTAATGTCATATGTTGTAGACTCTGCTTTGGGGTTACAATTGATGAAGTAATTATCTTGGTTGTATGCCTTTACTGATTTCTACATTCTCACAAATTATGTCCTTTCATTTCATTTTTCAAATAATTATATTTCCCATTTTCAGTTTCTGGGTTATTAAAATGCACCCATGTGGCGTGGAAGCAAAACTAAACCGGTATTAGAAAGCACTGTTATGGCACTATGAGATTATGTTCCCACTAAAATTAATCCACTTTCTTTATGAGTCAGAATGTATTACTGATTGTTTCACAATCTTATGATGATACATAATTCATTTAATATTTTATTTACGTATTTACATAACATATTTGACCCTATTCTTTTCTGCATTGGAATTAATTGATGATTCATTGCAAATTTGAACACTAAGCCGAGGTGAGAATTTACTTTGATAAAGTTTTTAATATTTATGTTAATTAAATATTGTTTTTTATATTATATCATGGTGTCGTCGCCACAAGACACTATATTTTAAGGAATATATTACGGTGCAAACAATAGAGATCAACTACGAGGCACTTTATTTTGAGGAATATACTCTATATTTTTTAACATATTGTAATTTTTCATTTTGTTGCCACGCTTTGTACACCAATTTTGTTTGTTAGACATAATTATCATACCATTTTGTGTGTGATTCCCAAATTATAAGGCAAAGAGGGTATGTTAATACATTTTTGTGCATTTTCTCATTTGATAACACTAATTATGGTTTCAACATGAACATGACGCCACACGATATCATATAACACGACTTCGCGTGTCTAAATTTTCCACCCCTACTTTTATGGTTCACTATATAGTTCAATTCAACTTAGTTTAATCTGTGATCATGTTTTATACAATTGAAATTGCAATTTCATTCATAAATTTCTTTGATTTTCGTCTAGAGAGAGAGGGAGGCGATTTGGGGGTGATCGTAGAAATCTCTAGGGTTTGTAGCCATCGTCCTCTATATTTGGTAAATCCGATCTAATTTGGGGACTTGCCTTTAGATTCAAAGCTTTTTGAATTGATTTATGTTCAATGGTTTTGAAGATATGATTCATTTTGTGTCGATTTTAAATTTATGAGGTTTTTGCAAAATTAAAACTTTTGTATTGGTTCCAGATTGCGGAGAGAGAAGCTTCATTATCCTATATCTATGTTACATGGATGTTTTTTCGTTGGTAATCAAGAATAATTAAGTAAAAAACCAAGAATAACCAAGTATAAAACAGACCCAAACAAATCAAAGGTTGCAAAACAGAGCCAAAAGTACTTATAAATTTATTATATATTCTTAGTTTGGTGTGAACTTTTAAATGTCGTTTTATATACACTCGAGTCAAATTTCCCCCTTTTCACAGTTTGAGATTGAAATAAACCTGCATTTTGACTAGGCAGGGACATTCTAAAACTTTATTTAGCCTATTTGAAAACTTTTTCAGTTGTCACAAGACTTGCCAACAATTTCTCACACCCTTGATAATATGATAAGAATTTATAAACTTTAAAAGCCATGTTTAGATTGTGCTTCCATACATATGATGTATAGGGGAATCATGGTCAATGGAAAAAAGTGATGGTGTTACATTGTTCATTGCCGGTGGAAAAAAACGGTCGCAAGACTTGCAATGTACAGGGGAATCATGGCCACTATTGAACACAAAAGTGAAGGTGAAAAATAGTGACATTATGTGTCTATATCTAAGGAGTAAGTTTGAACTGAATGTAAAAACATTGAAACCATAATGTTAAATGAGAAATTATTGCACGACTATCTTGGGTTCATTGATATTTGACTCTCTCTCTGTCCCAAATTTATTCCCTATCTTTTTATTCAACAATTTTATAAGATTAAATTAACCAAACGTATTTTCTTTAGTGTTCTCTTTTATAATTTGCAGATGTGGTGTTGAAATGCTTGGACATGCTGACAATTGCTTGGGATCTGTGAGCATCAACAATGCAATGGAAGAAAATGCTTGGACATGCTGACATTTAAGTACATATTGTGTTTAGATCCGAGAATGTATAAGCTTTTGATGTTTTACTTTTCAGTATTCAACCAAGTTCATTATTCAGTAGCGTTCATTAGATCCGAGAATGTACATATTATTCAGTCATTATTCAGCCAAGTTCATCATTCAGTCATGTTTAGCCAAGGTATGAGCTTTTGATGTTTTACTTTTCAGTATTTTGGTGTTTCCATTTCTCTCTCATTCTCTGTCAACCGGAATCATTGAAGACAGAGCATAGTTGCGCGCACACATGAGTTGAAATAAAAATTCACACATACTATTCAGAGTTTTGTCAATGCCATTCATAAATCATAAATCACATTTACTGTTTAGAGTTTTCAGTTTTGTAAATCATACATACTGTTCCTAAGTCATAAGACAGATTTGTGAACAACCCCTAATGTTTACATAGTTTTCTAATGATTTTTAAAATGATTCAACGTGTTTTCATTCTCCAGATTAACTTTTGAATCTATCAAGTCAAGGTTAACCTCGCGTTTGATCGGTTTCTCAGAGTAGGATCAAGATCGCTCATCCACCTTTAGAATTGAGCATCACCATTTACTTATGTGATGATTCTACAAATTCTTCAGATTCATTAGGACTAACTCAATAATTCATCTTCTCAAGAATTAAGAAGTGAAATGAAAGCAGGCATGTGTAAGAGGCTATTGACGCAAAAGAAGAATGGTTGGTAGCATCAGTGGTAACATTGAATGTATATTTTGATACATAAATGTACCATGCATATTTTGATTCATAATATGTACCACGTATATTTTGACACTGGTAACACTAGAAGCACTAGCAAGAGAAGCATGGTTGGAAGCAATATCTGAAGGCTCTATGCTCTATATGAAAATTAAGACACATTTGAATGGTTGGCAACACATCAAGTTCAAATTAAGACACATTCGAATGCAAGTCAATTACAAACAGTTTAAATGAAAGTTGCTGGCATGAAAATGTGAAAACTCTTGCAACATAAAAGGAAAGGTATTTTATATGTCTTCTATCTCTATATTTTCTCCTTTGGAATTTCCTCTTTATTTAATTTATGTTTTGTACCACCACTATTATGTTTTTCTCAATAACTTATCCTTTTCATCAATTTTTTTAGGTTTCTCTAGACTTTAATTAATTGTTCTCAAAAGTGCCTACTAACATATAAATTCTATTTTGCTGTTATCACATGAGTAAATGGAGTCACTAGAATGATTGATGAGAGAAAAAAATATTATAACATAACTAAAAAATGAGGATGAAGAAGAGGAAGAAGAAATTGGAGACCACATGCTTCCAAAGAATGAGGATGAAGAACTTGACGAGAAGAAGGTTTATCGGACAATGTATATGTTTCGTGCCACACTACCAACAGCTGTTGAGAGGCTTACGAGTAATATTCAAGGAATCTGATTGCGGTGACAAATGGGACGACAAGGGACGATAGCTGTTGAGAGGCTTACGAGACAGTATCCGCAAAAGAGGTACTATCAGAAGACTTAAAAGGTATAAATCTTAGCAGTTTTATTATCCGAGGAAAGATATGAAAAATAAATGTAGAATTCTTTGTGTTTTAGAAGTTTTGTACACATTCTTTGATTCAGAATAGTACTCCTATAAAATATATTTCATACACACTTTTCCACAATAGTATATTGTACAGTTGTATATTATGTAGATTTGGTCAAGCAGAGGTACTAATCCGTGGTATATTTTACTATGCTTTTCCTACTCTAAATTGTATATTTTCTACTTTGAATGTTATTTTACATTGCCAAGGGTAAGAAGTTCTATTTTGGATATCATATATATTTCTGATATGAGTAAGAAGTTCAATATATATTTAACTTACTGCCAGTACTTTAAATGGATGGTTATACCATACACTCTACCCTCTCCCTCATTCGTCTCCTATCGAGCTCCAACGATGCCATACACTCAACCCAAACTGACATATTATACCTGGAAAAGAATGCAAGTTTTCACATAAACCCCATGCGTTCTTGAAGCTGCAGGGGGTTACACCCGCGCGTTCTATAATTTAAAATCTAAAAGCCTAGCTAATGTTTTGGTTTGTTATGATCTAATCTACTTTGTAGGTAATCAATTATCTTTACTATATATGCACGGAGGTGAAGGTTAATGTGTTTAAAGCCAAAGTATCGTGAGTCAAAGAAGATCGACAAGAACGTGTAACATGACATGTGCACGAAGGTGAAGGTTAAAATGTTTAAGAACAAGCATGTTCTGATGGACAGTATCCGCAAGTCAAAGGCCAATAAGACTAGAGAAAAGTCTGTCTGCCCAGTTTGAGGCTAAGTGGGAAACAAACAAGGCAAAAAAGCAAAGAAATCATGCCAGGAGGGAGGAACATATTGCCCAAGGACCTGTAGAGAGAGATCAACCAGCAATAGTAGCAGCAGGTGCTATAGGAAGTCTTATCAGGAAGTCCAACTCAGCAGGTAAATCTTGGTTTTAAATTCTAATAAATACCTTTTAACTCATACTAATTTTCTATATGTGTAGTGTATATTCGTGGGTACTAACGTATTTCATGTACTATGAATATGTCTTCTCATGTACTATTTATTTTGTATAAATGTTTGTATATTTATTTTGTATACATGTTTGTACTATAGAAGGAGATATTACTCTGAGTTTAATAACATATTTCAAAGTAATGTAAAGGTGTCGGTACTCTTATCCCATTCAAACTTCCATTTTTTAATTAAAAAAATTAGAAAAGAAAACACAATTAAATTTGATGATTCCAGTAGCCTTGCTAGTAACTCAATTGGAGTATGAGGAATGCCAATCAGAGAAGAGAAATCCCAGTATTAGGAATGACAATCAGTGTTAAGTTAAATATATTTGGGCTGCTGTCTTCAAAGTGGGAAATAAATGATAGTCCAAGTCAGAATGTGTAGTTTGGTTGTGTAAATTTACTATACACATAGAAATATCCTTTATAACTTAATTGTTGTGACTAAATTTAGGATATGAACATTCGTTTTACATTTTCAGCTGGAAGTGGACAAAATATCCTACCTACTAACAAGATACTTGATGAACCCTCATCAGGAAGATGATTCCCTCTCTATGGAAGCTAATAGCATGCTTAATGACCTGCAGCAACTCTCTTTTGCACTAGATATGAGGTCAGTTTAGTGCTAAAGTTATATATTTTCAATTTTGGAGTTTTGAGTGATATGAGTGCTAAAGTTATATACACCAGCTTCTACTAATGCATGTAAATAGTTTATGGACTCATTAGTTTTTTCCTCATCCTTGAAACACCTTTTTTCACTTATTTAATTTTTTCACTTAGTACGGCAATATAGTTACAATTTAAAAGCCTTTAAAAATGTAGAATGTGAATGCCTAACGCTCACTTCCATCCGTTTAGAACAAAAATAGTGTGTACAAATGAAGCATCCTGACTACATATAGTTCATGACATTTTTTTGCCATATTTATGTTGTGAACTTTTTTCTTCTCTTTCACTAAGTCCTTCAATATCGCATTTGGATAATTGAACACAAATGGTAGATTATCACTGTGACGATTATGATATTTGCATGTCATTAAATTTTAGTCCTCTATTTTTTCTTTTTTTGATATTTTATTCTAATATGAGTTCTTTTATTTTTGTTTAGACTTAGTGCTCTCATTCATTGATTTGCCTTATTATGAACATTATTTCATATGCACTGATTGTATCCATTACTTTGGTGATTGTTGATTTGTGGTAACTGCACTGTGGAAAAATAAAGTCTATGGGAGAAATAAATTTCTTCTATGTCTCGAGCTTTTTGTAAAAACTCCTTTTGTTCATGTCACCGACAAATGGGTTGGTCTACGCGCCTGTAATTTTCAGAGGCTAGACCACTTTTTTCATATCATTTTTAATGTTGTATCAATTTCAAACATGGGATTTTATCATCACTGTTGAATGGATGCAAGCAATTTTAATGTCGAGGGAAAGTTTATTTCTAAACAAACTTTTCCTGTCTCATGGTTTATTAATGCAAATGAATCCTTATAATTTGTAGTCATAAAAACTATGAATAATGAGGATACATATGGAGTGTAATCAATTTTAATTGTATGGACATGATATGAAGGTATCCTTTATTGATAGATGAGTCCCCTATACACAAATGTTACTTTGAATGTTAGTATTGTTTCTCCAATTAATTACAAAAGTTTCTACTTTACATTACTTAGTAGATATCTATTATGTAATCTATTTTCACGGTTTTCGAATTCTAGAAAATTTTCCCCTGCGTGAATCAAAGATCCAACAACTTAATAACATTTTGGTCCATATTCAGGTTTGTTCCACAGTTAGATTTTTTTAAAAATTTCCTTACACCTACTTATATATGCTCAACTTTATCATTCGATGACGGTATCACTGAATACCGCAGTCTGCCACCATGTCCTAGCAAAATATTTTTTGGTTTGTATGGTGATCAGATATTTTGTCTTTCTTTCTTCATTGATTTGAAGATACTGGTTTTATTTATTATGGATTATGTGCAAGTTGATGTGTAACTAAGAGTACAAAATATTTGGTATGAAATTTATTGTACAAGAAGTATAATACTAAATTAGTACCATTTTGTACAATAAGTCATTTTTCCCTTCTTTTTCCTTATGAGGTTTTGTAAGACATTTTTGGTGTGGTGTGACCCTTTTGTAGGGTCTTGGCAAGATGTTTAGGCAAGTCATTGACACGAGACATCGGTGTTGTATGAATTGTGCTCCAAATTACGATTGTGGTGAGCAACAAGTATGGAATGGTGATGGGGACATGATTTTTCACTTGCGAGTATAACTTGGGTTACAAATCTCAGGAACTTTTTCAATTGCGCAAGGCTTTCAACACTTTTAGCATTCACAAAGCAATGAACAAGTTTTTCAATTGCGAAAGGCTTTCTACAATTTTAGCATTCTGAAGGGAGTGTTTGCCAACTTAATAGATTGGAGATGCAATATATGAGGACTCGAAAAACCAATTGAGCATGCTGCCAATACACTGTTTTTGGTGATTTCTTTTAGTTTTGTTGACTTCAGGACTTATTGATTAAGAGACACATTATTTTTAGTGATTTCTTTTAGTTTCATTGACTTGAGCTATATATTTATGATGCATATGTGTGTGAGGAGAAGAGAACCAATGAATGGGTATGGTGCAATTACATTAAGTGAATGTGTGTGAAGTTATCAAAATGCAATTCCATTAAGTGAATTATGTTCAAGTACTTTTTTTTTTAATTTTTGTTTTGGTAATGTTTATACTATTGAGATACCCGTACATTCAAGGTATGTGTGAAATCTTAACATTTATTTGTTTTACAAATTCCATGGTATTATGTGTATTGTTGATACTGTGTGTATGCTTGATGCAAACAAATATCACAATATTGTACTATCAATCTCCTGTGTGATGTCTATTTTTTTTATTGCATTCTTATTGGTTCCTTATTTAAATTCTCATTAAATACAAAAAGATGCTTCCTAGGCATGATATGCAGTGTCTATTACACACAATATGTAGGAAGAAAGTATATTAGTGCGTATTAGCGTGAGTTAGGCATGATATTAGCATGTCTTAGGCATGTGAATGTGATATAAGCATATTTGGACGAAAGTTATGATCGTGATGATGACATTGGTTGTTGAAGTATTTTTTAAACAGGGTGGACACTCCTATGAAAGGAAATTATGCTCAATTTTTAAAAATTGTTTTCAAATGTCTTATATAAAAAATCTTTTTTGGCTTAAATTATATTTGAGTATTGTTGTTGAAGTGTTTTTAATATTTTAAATAGGGTGGATAGTCCTATAAAAAGAGTAAGATTTTTCCAAAATTTTTAAAATTAATTATAATTATTTGTATCGTAAAAACATTTATGACATAACGGAAACACTCTTAAATTATACACGGTCCAGTACTTTTTAAACCGTTTGAACTTATAATATATAAAAAATTTATTATTTACATTATACACGACTTTATACTTTTCAAAATAATCGGCGTGCCTTCAGGCACGGGTATACCCTAGTGTATATATATATATATATATATATATATATATATATATATATATATATGTCTTTTTTTTTTGTGTGTGTGTGTATGTGTATGTATGTGTGTGTGTGTAGGTGGGTATGTGTGTGTAGGGGTGTGTGTGTATGTGTGTAGGGGTGGGGGCAGTGTGTGTGTGTGTACGGGTGTGTGGGGTTAGGGGGTTGGCAGTAGTGGGGCATGGGGGTTTGATGGGGGGGGGGGGGGGAGTGGTGCGTATATATGTGTTTCTTGATATTGAATTGCATTGGAATTGATATTAATATTGAATTGAATTGAGTTTAATTGCATTGGTATTGAAATTTTTATATTGAATTGAGGTTGACAAGTTGGATTAAGTGGACACGCAGATATTTAAATTCTTGTCTATTCTCTTATATTAAATCCTAATTAAATTGTCTTAATAACTACCTTATCTAAATGAAAGGGCATCGGGGGGGGGGGGGTCATTTTTTAGATTTCACTTCGGTTAGACATTCCACGCACGAAGTTTTGTGATGGGCAGGAGTGACAACTCAAACCTTTAATATAATTAACATGCTTTTAATGTGGTATCGTATATCAGGAGAAGTCACATAGTGTTAACATCCCCTTAGCTCCTTATGAAATGCTCTAAACATTAATAACCTTTTTAATAAATATACATTGTAGTTCTATAGGACCCGTTCTCCAAATTGAAATTGAATTCCAATTGGTATTGATAATGGTACACGTTCATAAAAATTGAAATTGAAATTGAATTGGTATTGATATTGGTATAAATTGGTATAAGTTTTAGTTCTTATGCATACTCTAAATTAAATGAAACGTACCTTAAATTATATAATTAAATGAAATCTTTCGAATTGTGATAAGACATAATTAAATGAAACATACATTAAATTACATATAGTGCGCATAGATACTAGCCTTTTAGTTCTTATGCATACGCATTCAATAGCTCCTAGACCCGTTTGACAGTCATTCCCCCTGTAATGAGATCTCTCAAATTGTCCTAGTGGGACAGTTTGGGACTTCATAGTTTCTATATAATAATATTCTTATTGGCTTAAAATTGTTACTTCGGGGGGAAGTTCTGCAGTCGTATCTTAATGTTCTCTAGGTACATACTAGATGATGTGATGTTAAGTGTTATTTCAACTGATAAATTGAAATAACAATCACACTTGCGAATCTATGTCCTGTACTTGGAGAACTATGGGGATATGATGCTGAATTTTCCTCAAATTGGAACAATGTGCATGAGTTGTTAAGTATATTACAGAAATATGCGATCTTGAATAGGATAGGACCACTCAGCCTTTAGAGGAGACGGAGGAAATACGAATTAATATTATAAATTGAATTTTAATTTAAATTTCAATTTCAAATTTAAATTGAATTTGAATTTGAATTTGAATGCACGAATAAATTTACACATAGAAACTAGCCTTCTAGTTCTTATGCGTACGCATTCAATGGGTGATTGTCTATACTAATGGGAGCTAAATATTCACAATTTTTTATGCTAATCCATGAATATACGCTTCTTATCCATATTAGGTGATTGTTTGTAGTAGTTGTGAGGGGATATCCTAAATACAAAGAGTGGATGTGAGAGATAAATAGATTAGGGGATGTGTTTTACAGAGGTGCTAATGAATTTATGAAATATGCAAAGAGATGTTATAATGATGAAGAGTTTTCGTGTCCATGTGCTAGGTGTAAGAATGGTAAGGTGTCTGAGTGGAAAACAGTTGAACTACATTTGTTAAGATGGGGTATGCAAGATAGTTATCGAATTTGGGTTTTTCATGGGGAATCAAAAGTTCCTTTTTGTCCCCGAGCAACATTAACAATAACCTTCAATAAGTAGGATAGATGTACAAGGGGAGAATGATAATGTAGATCATAATATGCTAGAGGATTTAGTTGATGATGCATATGGAGTTCGGTATGCGATGAACCGAGATATGTCCCATCTATTGGCAAGGAAGGCACAAGCTCAAAAGTGCCTCAAAAGTGTTGAAATATTTTCTTTTTGGGCCTAGATTAAAGCATTTTTCAGAGTACCATGGATAGCGAAGACAATGGCTTGGCATGATTGGGTAGAAGTAGGGGAACATCTCATGCGCCATCCTATTGATTCTATAACTTGAAAGAGGATGAGTTTTGAGTATCCCAATTTTTCTCAAGAATAGCGTAACATTCGTTTGGTAATATCAATAGATGGTTTCAATCCATTTGGAAATATAAGAGCCAATCAGAGTGTATGGATAGTGATCCTAGCCCCACTCAACCTCTCTCGCTCACAGTGTATGAGACCTGAATTTTCGATGCTATCTTTGCTGATCCCTGGGCCAAAGGCACCAAGTAAGGACATCGATGTCTACCTGGCTCATTTGGTAGCAGAATTAAATGAGTTGTGGGAAGAGTGTGTCAAGCATTAGACTCTTTTAGAAAAGAAGAGTTTATGATGAAAGCAATGTTGATGTGGGTAATTCATGATTTTTCAGCTTATGGGATATTAGCCGGTTGTGTAGTACATGGTTATTTGGGGTGTCCTATTTGTGGAGAGGAGACTGGATTTCTTCATCTCCCCACTAGCTTAAAAAGTTTATACCATTACCATACGAGGTTTTTACCTATGCTCATAGTTTTAGACTTGACAAAGGTTCCAATTTTTCACTGAGCCGGGTTGAAAATAGGCTACGGTCGAGAAAACTTTCAGGTTCAGAAATTGAAAATCTTTTGATTGTGGCCCTACTATGCCAGGTAAGCACCCTAAATTTAAGAATGCCAAGCATAAGAAGACCCCAACTGGGAATGAAACCGAGACTAGAAAGTGTGACACCCCGCCTAATTAAATACCGGTGATCAGTCCTTTATTAAATTAAAATCAAGGTGAATGGTCGGTTCATTCTAAGCATCACTGTCGTAAAATAAAATTTTCCAATTTAAACACCCTAAATAATTAAACTAAGTGTCAAAAAAAATTTATAACCTAATTTCCTTTTTATTAAATCCAAATATGAAAACCTTTTTAAATAACCAACAATTTAATAACTCTGACATACTAAAGATGGATAATAACACACAAGAATTAGATTCATCCATATAAACCAAAGAAGTTTAAACTATAAATAAAACCATCCTAAGAGTAAATAAATCCCAAAGAGTACCAACTAATGGAAATATAAAGGAACATAAATCTCTGACAAAAATCCAAACTGAATAGAAAAACGGGCGACACATGCCCTAACTAATAAGAACTAAAAGTAGGATTAGAATCAATAATGAGATTGTCTAAACAATGGCCTGAAACTCCCACATAAGCTACAGCGCGTCCGATCCAAAGAACCTAAGCATGACGCCCCTGTGGCTAGGCACCTGTATTATATACATATATATACAAGAGAAAAGAAATAAAAAGAAACGGGTCAGAGCCCGATTGTAAAACAGTTCAAAAATAGTTTAGCAAGTAAATAAATTGCTTACCGGCTAATGTAACAACCATGTTAGTACGCCTCACTCTCTTGAGCAATTCTCACCTCTCCTCTAGTGTGCACGCCTACCGTACTATTTACCTCAAAAGTTTATTTTAACTTAGCTTTCCCATAAAGTTTCATACCGCTAACTACGATGGCGAAGACAAATAAATTTCGGAAATTTATGCTCTTACATATCTTATTTTATATAAAAATATCCCAGTGATGTCACAAAATTTCTCAAACACTTATAATAGAGTCGGAGTATTTATTCATTACTCAACTACTTTTATGCACAATAGAAAGTTCCCATACTTAAGCATAATTATATATATATATATATATATATATATATATATATATATATATATATATATATATATATATATATATATATATATATATATATATATTAGTCACTCATATAATATATATACCAACGACACCCCGCATAAAATATATGGTGCTGGAATACTCTGCTATCAAGTCCCCGTATCACTCATATTAAGGGAAATGCTAGTTCGGAATCACTCTCGAACTGTATTAACATAAAATACATACAAATGGAGGTGAAGCATAGTTCCAAGTCACTAAGAGATTATCATATACCCTCACGTCTCTTAAGACCATCTGACTATCAATCAGATAGCCTGTACCAAGGAATCCTATGTTCTAGGGTACGTGTCAATATCCCCCATAAAGGCCCAATTGAGATAAGACCATCCCGGCATGGAAACCCCCGTGATAGCAAGTATCCCGAGTATGATTTTTATACATATATATAATATATGCACAATCACACAGTCATATATATATAAATATTCCCATTTCTAAGTTAGGTGTGCCCACGACCCATAACTGTAATTATCCGTTATTAACATATTTTACTCGATTATTACGCATATCGGACTCGTCATTTTTATTCTCATTTATATTTCACTTCATACTCAGTTCTACTCTCTCGAAGTATCCTAAGTATAATTTCAGTAGGCATACACTCACTTTCCTTCTAGTCTAACTCCCTTACGAGTCTCGATCTTTTTATTAAATGTTCGCATGATTTCATATACACATGAATAATTCCTCGTTAACCCAAAATCTCATCTTACACTAAGTTTCACTCAATGGGGTCTACCTAGGCACTACTGGTCTTTTATATGTCCCATTATACTCCAACAATAACAATCAAGGGTTCCTATGAATTAAAATCGGATTAAATCAACGGACGAGAAATATCCAATTTTCCAGGAGGGGTCGATCGATCGAGGAAATGGGGTCTATCGATCGATCGATGTTCTTGGGTCGATCGATCGATCAAGCAGTTCTTGCCCAAAAACAGCCATTAAAACCTACGGGTTTCATCTTCCAATTTCTCTAAAAACATCATTAACAACTCCCAAATTCTTAAAGAACATTACCACAAGTTCTATACACATATATGCACGATTTTCTACGTAAAACATGCCGAATTTAAACAACGGAATTGAATTAATGGCCAATTCATTTTAATTATCAAGAACCCTAACTTTCCTCTAAACTTTCATGAATCTGTGTCTTTTTCCAGATTTATCACTTCTAAATTAATCAAATTTTGTGGTTAATCATCTACGTATGATTGGGATGTCCAGAGTTTATTTATTTTCCCTATAACATGTGATTAGGTCCTCTAAATCCTTAAGTTCTTCCATGAAACATAGGTTCAATCATCCTAATCTAACATGGGGTGACAATTAACTCAAAAGAGAAGCAAGATATATACTTGCCTGAGAAATAAAGGTTTGATTCGATGACTCTAATTGGTATCGCAGTAATCCTCTTCTTTCGATCTACGCTTTGGTGGTGGTGAGGGTGCAAGATTGGTGGTTCTTGGCCTTGAACACTAGGAAAGCTTTTTTCCTTCTTCTTTCTATGTCCTCCTCCCCTTTTGGTTCTAAGAACCCTAACTTCCCTATCACTCCATCTGACATAATCTTAATGATTTTCGTCATTATTAAAGTCCAAAAATAGAAAATTACCAAAATGCCCTCCCGACTTACCGGTTAGGCCTAAAAACGTCCCGTTACCCAAACTAAACCCCCGGGTATACTTTTCTGACTATCTCGACCCTTCCGGACACATTAGCGCACTCAAAATAACCATACATGTGACTTATAATTTATTCACTTTTAATAATACTTAATTTAGTCCCGACACAACACAGGCGCATCCCGACTTAAATTTCCATAATTATCATTTTAGTCACTCGTGACAATTTTAATAAAAAAATCTCATTTATTACTTTACACATCCAGTAATATTCAGCAAATTTCCAATAATTACTAACTCACATCACGCTAGTAATTATAAAAAGAAATTTTCGGATTAATATTAAATTAATATCTCAATTTAAATTTAATAAATCCCCAAATTTAAAAGCCATAAAAAATACGGGGTATTACAGAAAGGCAGGGTCTAGGAGGTCAATATTATGTTACTTACCTTATTGGAAGAATAATCCGGTGTGCCATGTATTGGATGTGATGGACGCTAAAAAGAACATCGATAAACATATTTTGGGAACATGCCTTGGGGGGAGTCATTATAAGGATGGAGAAAATTCACGAATAGACCTTAAAGCGTTGAAACTTAAGACACAACTATGGAAGAAGGAAGATAGTAGGCGAAGGACAATAATTCTCCCTGGTGCATTTACTTTTATGAGTGAGGAAAGAAAGGTGATTTTAGACACAATATATAATTTGAAAGTTTTATATAATTTTTCGTCCAACTTGCAATGGATTGTGAATTATGCTACCTATGATTTACATGAGTGTAAGTACCACGATTGGCATGTGACCATGAAATCGGTTCCTCTATTGTTTAAGCATTGTTTCTCCAATCACAAGTTTTTGAGGAGGGCTATTATGCAAATTAGTATCTGCTTCGCACTTTTATGCGAGAAAGTAGTCAATCGATATCACATAGTCGCCGCAAAATTGGCGGTGATAAAAGTGATTTGTGTCTTAGAGAAGTACTTTCCCCCATAATTCTTTAACATAAGTATCACTTGTTGGTACACCTATGCGATGAGGCATATCTTTGTGGCCCAGTTAGATATCAGTGGTTGTATCCATTTGAAAGATTAATGAAAGTTTTCAAAGATTACGTCAAGAATACACGATACATTAAAGGATCAATTGCAGAGGAATACATCACAGTGGAGTCATCAATCTACACTCAGGAATATATGCCTGACTCGACTAGCGTGGATGATAATGATGAGTTCGTTGATGAGGGTGGTCATGTGATGGGAAAACAAGTGAAATTGATGAGTTTGAAACATAAACAAGTAGCTCGTTATTTATTTGACACACATGAAGATGTCGAAGAATGGAAAAAATAAGTTTAACTTGTACATTATTTTAATTTTTACATAACTAATTTTGTAATACGTTCGTCACGATCTATGCAGAAAATATGAAGCCCGTGAGAACAATAAAAGACGAAAAACAATGACATAATCAGACAACGAATTTAGGCTGTGGTTGTCACACGAGGTAATTATAATGAAAATGGGTGTTATTAAATGTCACATTACAAGAAAGCTTTACAACTAACCTAATTAATTTATCTATATTCTCAGCTCTTAAATACGGGTGATGCGACATCAAGGCTTGCTCGTCTAGCCACTGGACCCTTTTTCATGGAAAAAGAATACAAAAAGTATTGATTGAACGATTAGGTATTCGGTGCAAGGGTGTACGAGGAAAATACAAATATACAGAACTCGGGCATTTCATACAAGGCTCTTACTTTCTTTCGAGCGAGCGCGAAAGATAAAAACCTCGTTGAAGCTGAAATGACTTACTATCTTGTAAATCGAAATATATTTGAAATGGACTATGTAAACTTCAAAGAGGTTGTATTTTACTGTGATTGGGTATGAGTTGAGGATAAAAAATTCTTGTAAAGTTTATCCTGACACTAATTTGATCATGGTTGACTTGTTTAAGTTGAAGAGTAATGAACACGTGAGCGATGAGACGTTTGTTTATCCTTTTCAAAAGGTCAAGAAAGTGTTTTACTCGGATTATATCAACAACGAGCCATGGTCAATCATCCTACATGCGCCAAAATATCAAAACAATAGTGTTGATGACTTGACTGCACCTATCGAATATCAATCCATTTTTTATGATAACCCGAATTTGAAACAATTTTTAGATTTGTAATAAATTTTCAAATTATTTGTAATGACTAATGGGTCTATTATTCTAGTGCTTTATTATTATCAGATGACAATTTTTGTACCTGATTACTTTAATGCTTGTAATAACCAAGTGAATATGTTAATTAGAATTTTAATCAATTTAAGCATTAATTCAAAGTCCATGACCCGAGAATGTGTGTGCAGGGGGGAAGGGGGCAGTGTGCGTGTGTGTAAATTGAATTTGGTATTGGTATAAATTGGTATTGATATTGGTATTGGTATTGGTATAAATTGAAATTGATTCAAATTGATATTGGTATTGGTATGTATTGTTATTATTGGATTTGAGCATTAATTCAAAGTCCATATACATGTTAGTACTCATAATAATTATTTTTGCAGAAAATGGCCTTAGTCGGGCGCGGTTGCTGATGCAATAAGGGCTCCTCGTCCAGTAGGCCCCCAAAGTTGGGCAAATTGGGGTCCGTCATTGAGAATAAAATGACATTATTGGCTAGAGCGCTAGAGTTTCTGAAGGCGATCTTTGGCCCGGGGTACACTGATTGGAGGGCCGTGCCTATTGACCTCAAGTTGAACATCTAGGGTAGGGGGCACTAAAGGTAGTGTATTTATATTTGTATTTATATTTATATTTATATTTATATTTATATTTATATTTATATTTATATTTATAAGCAACTAACACTTACGTTTTTGTTTTTTTTGTTTGACAGGAAAAATTCGGCCTTCCCCCATATCTCCATGACTCCACGTTGGAACAATTGAGGGATCAATATAAGACGTGGAAGAAGAATTTGCGGGCACGATACTTTGGGAAGACCCGAGAGTGCATTCTGAGACTATGTGGCACTGTCCCCCCGAAGCAACGGATATCATTAGCACAATGAAAAAAGTTTATCGACAAGGAGACCAATGAGCGGTAATTGGCATCTCGTCAATCGAGGATGAATAATCAGGGGAAAAGTTGGACGTGCACTACTCCGGGCTGACGTCTTACGCTGAGATGGAGCACAAGATGGTAAGTTTTTATTTTTCTTTAATTTTAGTTATTCTAATTTAGCATTACTTTGCATTACTTACCAATTCTGTATTATTTAATTTCAGGACACGACGAGTGGCCCTAGGGGTAGGCCATCTAGGCTCGATGCTTGTGTGGCAATTCAGACAAAAACGGGCAAGGACAAGGAGGTGGCCCCGAGCGTAGTAGCCACCATTGTAAGTTATAAATGTTTAATTTTTTTATTTAAGTTATAATTTTTTATTTACTTAATTAACTAATCTTGTACTTTTCATCTTTTCAGGCAAAGCTAAAGGAAGTGCATGAGTCGCAGTCTGATGCTGCCAAAGCATCTTTGGCAACAAATGCACTCTGCCAAGTGCTCGGGGCAGATCTCAAGGGGAGTACTAGGGGGTGATCTCACGGGTGGGGAAGTCTAGGATCATCGGAATGGAGACGAGCAACATCGAGTTGGCACATAAGGTGGACACCCATGACGATATGCTATTAAGGTTGGAGGCGACGGTCCTAGATATGTATGACTTCATGAAGCATCAGTTGGGCAAGGGAAAGGGGAATGAGAAGGAGGTAGAGGTAAATGCGGATGACGACGAGGATGCCACTACTTCATCGCCAATGCGAATGAACTCGGTGCCATATGATGATCCATTTCCCATCGTGACCCCCCATCGAGCAGCCTTTGTCAACAATTGGTTGGTCGAGCATGTTTCTACTCGTCATATATTGTGGGGATCCGATAACGAGGGGGTTGAGGGATCCGAGCTTCCTCCGGGGTATGCTAATTCATGGACGTCCCCTCCAAGACATTGAGGTAATAGTGAACGTCACACATGTGGTGGAGGGAAAGGAGAACTCACCTTTGTGGTTGCGCGAACAATGCAGCGTTTAGCATATTAAGGGGTGTCACAATTCATATATTGTGTGGCCTTCCTTCCTCCTTCGACCTTCTCCTTCTTCATGATATTATTTCTATCATTTTATTTGTATATTTGTATATTCTATTGTATTTGTATTTTTTTTTTATTTTGGTACATTTTGGTTTGGATGTGGATATTTTCATTTCTATTTTATTTCGATACAGATTATAGATGCAATGATTTGGTATATTATTTCAATTTTATTTGGATATATGTTGTCTGGACAGGTATAATTTTTCTATAACATGTAGAAATATACTACTGAGCAGTGGGACTGGCCATATTGCCCAGTAGTTTTTTTTTTAATTTTGCCCAGAATTGTCACGTTAAAAAATCGTGACAACCCTTGAAAAATAAACTTGTCATGAGCTTGTCATCGTCTTTGACCATGATAATATTTTTGGTTTTGTCATGGGCTTGTCACGGTCTTTGACCATGACAAAATTTGTTAAGGACAAAGACCGTGACAGAATTGTGGTAAGTCTAATGACTTGTCATGGTCTTCGATCGTGACAACTCCGTGACAAATATAGTTGTCACCCCCCAGACTTGTCACATTCATAGATCTTGATAGTTTGACTTGTCATGGTCAAAGACCGTGACAAGTCAGTTGTTTTGGTGTAGTGATACCCTCACTTAAATGACCAACATACCCTCACTTAATACCCTCGTGCAACACACGTGAGAAATCTCCCGCCAAAAAATAGACGACCGTCACATTTTTGGGTAATTTGAATAGCAGCGAAAGTATAGGGGTGGAATTTGAAAAAAGTGAAAGAATGGGAGGTAAAAGTTCAGGGGGAGCAAGTGTAATTCACCCTTATTTTCTATAAGAGTCCATACCGACAAAAAATAATCCATTAAGGAAATATGAAAATACACTTTAAAAAATTATCTTCTTTTTGAATAATAACTATTGTGTAAATAAATGATAAATCATATAACTCTACAAAAAAATTGCTTATAATTCACCTGACACACTTAATCTATAAATGGCAAATAACAAATCGTAAAGTATTTATCAAAAAAATATTTTAACACAACCACCACCCTCATCATACCCAAAATGACCCCAACAACCAAACAAACACATTACCTTGAGCAATCGAGGTAAATGGCAAAATTACCACTGCGTTAATTCCAATTAACCCATCTGATTATGCTATTCTTTATCATCGCCATCATTTGTATGCCGGAACCAACAAGTCAACCTCCACAACCACTTGAATATTGAATAGGTCTGAAAAATACAAAGAAATAAGAAAATAATATACACATAAAATCGATGTATATATTAAAGTTGTACAACCCAAGAATTGTTGGTAATCAAATGAAAAAACCTACTTAACTTTACTAAATGGAGTAATTTAAAATTGCATCAACACTCACTTTATATAAGAAAATCTGCAAAAACCAAAAGGGTAATTAGACAACTAAAAAGAAAATAAATGATAGTGCTAATACCAATGAAAAAGAATTCAGGGTGCCAAAGTTCAATATATTGTTAACTCAATTTCAAATTCATTATTAGAACATGAAAAACATTATTGCCAATGAATTAACATCAAAATAGTAGAAATCATTCATAGAATGATCAAAACATAATTTTAAGTAAATTTGAACTAAAAAATAGTAAACAAAGTTCAATATCTTTACTAACCTCTCAATTGGAAAAATGATAATTGATAAAACTTTAGTTCTGTATCAAAACTCTAACTGCATTTCCTAGAATAAAAGGGAAAAAAGCTCAAAATTAGTATAGAAAGACGCTCTCAAGATTGGAACAATCACATATAAAATATAATAATATATAACCATCGATTTTTTATAGACCACTAAGTCGCAAGACACCATTGCCCGAAGAAAATCGCTAAGTTGCATGATACATTCCGTCTCACAAATACTAGGACGTAAGTCATACCATCTTTGTGTGTCAATATATAAAGATACTACAAATTTATTAAACTAATTTCAATTAAAAACCTACAAGGATTGACGATTCCACTAACATCACAAAGGATAGGAAATAATTTCTTTCTCCTTGATATCAAATGAAGAAAATCCAAAAGCTCCAAAGATAAAGAAGGGAAACAACGAGTATCAGAAAAAAATATAAAACTAAACATATTTAAAAGATACGGAGGTAAAATTACTTTTTTTTTCAATTCTTTGATACCCATGTCATTATTTTGTAAAATAAGCAAAAATAAAAAATAATGGGAGGGAATTAAGGAAAGTCGTTGTAATTACCTTACCTGCGCATTTATCAGTATCAGTAGTGGCCAAGACCCGCTTATCACTGACGTCAGCTTTAGAAATGGTTAGAAATTTTTGGCGATGTTCTTCTTCAGACCTCGATCCAATACTTGTTGGAAAATTGGACTTAAGTTATACTTATAAAGCTGTCCAGAATTTTCTGGACATAATTTTGAGCAACTTTGAGCTCAAATTTAGGTGGGACCCGCACTACAAAAATTATGGGACCATATACGAACGCGTTCACCTCCGTAAGGAGATTAACGTAGTATATTCATATGTCCCCAAAGTGACTCACAAAGCAATGAAAGTTAATGAATTGGGTATGTTTTAACTCTTGTCCCGCATTGGAAGATTAGTGGAAAGTTGATGAGTTAATAACACCCCAAGTATGGACTACGACTTGGATGCCTTGGGGTATCCTAACTCTTTGAAGGGGAGATGGACTACACTATTAATGTGTTAGGCTTGCTCCAAAATCCCACACTCGCGCATGCGCCATCCATCCGTCTGGTCGGCTCAGCTCGGCTCGGTTCGGTTCGATTCGGGCTTGGGCTAATAAAATTCTCCTACAGTTAATTCCAAGGGTCAACAGGTAACGAAATTAACTGTTTTGATAGTTAAATTCGGTTTTGACTGTTCCCAATAGTCGAAACGTTTGCTATAAATTAAACCTTACCCCTACAATTTTGACTACCAAAAAAATTTCCCTCCCATAAATCCGAAATTATGCCACATCTTTTCCCAGAAAATAATTCCTCTTTTACTTCTACTGCATACATTTTCTGCATATTATTTCTTCGGTTTGGTTGAGTATAAATACGTAATTGTGTTCGAAGAAATTAATCATTTTTATGCTACTTGATTAATTTGGAAATCCGTTCTATCTTGGAGACAATTATTCATTACCTTTAGCACATTGTGGAGGGGATAAATTTGTCTTAAGGAGACTGTTCTAAACAGGGCTCGAATTATTTCTTCTATTCTAATATTATTTCTGCAAATTCAAGTAAGTGTTTCATTTCTGTAATTATATTATAATTTATAATTCTGTACAATTGTTTTTGATAAATAGTAGACATAACAATCTTAAAACAAATTTACTTGTTCTACTGTTTTGTAGTATACAATTTTTTTTTATTACAGAAATTTATTTGTTGAAAATAAATCTCGTTTGACAAAAAGAAAATGAATTAAATTATTGTTTTTTTGCAGAAATTAATAAAACAGTTTTGGTACATAAATTAATTTCTATATTGTTTGAATATTCTGTTTTAGGAAATATTTTATTTCTAAATTTTATTAAAATCTTTTTATGTAAAGTTTTTTAATTTTTAAATTATAATTATGTTTTGTACGGAATTCCTTTTATTATTAAAAATTAGTGTGACACGGATTTTATTGTGTATAAACTTCTGTTTATATTATAGTTTAATTATGAATTTTATTTGAAATTCTTTTGGAATTCATTTATTGGGAATTATATTTGGAGGAAATTCGTGCACAGAATTTTGTATTCTGTTTTGATTAATTCATTATATATGAATTTTATCATTGATAAAAATTCTATTTTTGTAACAAAAATGGAATCGCAAAGTACTAACACTATTCCTGCTAATGTGACTATCACCAACACAAATGTGACTGCACTCGTATCTATGCCACACAGGGAGAAACCGGAAAAGTTCAATGGGGCTGACTTCAAATGTTGGCAAGGACAATTGTATTTCTATCTCACTACCTGCCAACTTGGTAGGTTTGTATATGAAGATTGTCCCTCTATTCAAGAGGGAGATGACTGTGAAAAGGTTACTGCTGTCGATGCTTGGAAGCATTCGGACTACCTATGCCGGAATTATATTCTAGCCTACTTGGACAAGACATTGTATCATGTCTACTTCACGATCAAGACATCCAAGGAATTGTGGAATTCTTTGGAAAAGAAGTACAAAACTGAAGATGCTGGGATGAAGAAATTTATCGTCGGGCATTTTCTGGACTTCAAAAATGATTGATTCTAAATCTGTGATCTCGCAAGTGTAAGAACTCCAAGTGATCCTCCATGACATTCATGCTGAAGGAATGTCACTTAGTGAAACTTTCTAATTTGCTGCAATTGTTGAAAAATTGCCACCATCTTGGACTTTATTCAAAAACTATCTCAAGCACAAGCGAAAGGAGATGAATGTGGAGGAGTTGGTGGTCAAGTTGAGAATCGAAGAAGATAACCGTGAGTCTCAAAAGAAAAGTGGGAAGAATCCAATGGAAACGAAGGTCCATTGTTGAAGGTCCTAAGAAGAGCAAACAAAAGTATGATGGGGAAGGCACTTCCAAACATAACAAGAAGAAGTTCAAAGGAAAATGCTACAACTGTGGAAAACCTGGACACCACTCAAGCGAGTGTCGTAAGCCTAAGAAGCAAAATCGAAACAATCCTCAAGCAAATATAACTGAGGGTGAGAATATCTCCAATGACTTGGCGGATATTTATCTTTCTGTCGGCGTCTCTGAATGTAACTTGGTTGGAAATACCAAGGAATGGTGGGTGGACACTGGAGCCACACGACACATTTGTGAAAATAAATGGATGTTCTCCACCTATAAGCCTTTGGAAAATGAGGAGAACCTCTTTATGGGAAATTCTTCCACTTCTAAAGTGGTGGGACAAGGAAAGATAGCTCTAAAAATACTTCTGGAAAGGAACTTACTCTCAACAATGTTCTCCACATGCCTGATATCCGAAAGAATCTAATTTCTGGATCCCTCCTTACTAAAAATGGTTTCAAGCATGTGTTTGTGTCTGATCGCTTTGTGTTGTCAAAGAATGACATGTATGTAGGAAAGGGCTACCTAAATGAGGGGCTCTTTAAAATCAATGTTCTTACTGTAACCCCAAAAACATCTGTTTCAATGAATGAAATTGCTAGTTCTTCTTACTTGATTGAGTCATCTAATATTTGGCATGCTAGATTAGGACATGCTAATTTTGATACATTGCGTAGATTAATTAACTTGGAATTTTTGCCAAAATTTAATATTGATAAAAATCATAAATGTGAAATTTTTGTGGAATCTAAATTAGCTAGATTACCTTTCCATTCTATTGAAAGGATAACTGAACCTTTAGATTTAATTCACACCGATATTTGTGATTTAAAATTTGTTCAAACTAGAGGTGGGAAAAAGTATTTTATTACTTTTATTGACGATTGTACAAAATATTTCTATGTGTATTTGTTACATAGAAAAGATTAGGCTATTAATGCATTTAAACAATATAAGAATGAACTTGAGAATCAATTAAGAAAAACGATAAAGGCTATTAGAAATGATAGAGGAGATGAATATGAATTTCCATTTGAGGAATTTTGTTCTGAAAATGGGATTATTCATCAAACAATCGCTCCTTATTCTCCTCAATCGAATGGTGTTGCTGAACACAAAAATCATACTTTGAAAGAGATGATGAACTCAATGTTATTAAGTTCAGGAGCTGTACAAAATTTTTTTTGGGGTGGGGGAGCCTTACTTTCTGCTAATTACATTCTCAATAAAGTACCTCACAAGAAGACTCACAAGACACCCTATGAATTATGGAAAGGTCGAAGACCTTCCTATAAATATTTACGAGTGTTGGGGTGCTTAGCCAAAGTGATGGTTCCTAAACCTAAAAAGGTAAGAATAGGGCCAAAAACCGTGGATTGTGTATTCATCGGTTATGCTACTAATAGTAGTGCATATCGATTTCTTGTTTGTAAATATGAGATTTCGGATATTCATGTAAATACGGTTATTGAATCGAGGGACACTTCATTTTTTGAAAATAAATTTCGGTATAACATGACCCGAGAATCTAGTCAATCTGAAAGGACAAATCAAGCTACTACAAGTGTTACTCATCAACCTATTGAATCAATAGAGGGTGAACCAAGATGTAGTAAAAGAGCAAAAACCTCGACTTCTTTCGGTCCGAATTTTCTAACATATTTGCTAGAAAATGAACCTCAATCGTATAAAGAAGTTATATCCTTACCCGATGCTTCCGATTGGAACGAAGCAGTTAATAGTGAAATTGAATCCATATTACAAAATCATACATGGGAACTAGTGGATCTTCCACCAGGTTCAAAACCGTTAGGTTATAAATGGATCTTCAAAAAGAAGTTGAAGGGTGATGGATCAATTGATAAATATAATGCTAGACTTATAGCTAAAGGCTATAAGCAAAAGGAAGGGTTGGATTACTTCGACACATATTCACCGGTAATAAGAATAACGTCCATTCGGATGTTAATAGCAATAGCTGCTATTAATGGACTTGAAATACATCAAATGGATGTAAAAATCGCATTCTTAAATGGTGAACTAGACAAGGAAATTTATATGGAGCAACCTAAAGGGTTTAAGGCTCATGGACAAGAAGGAAAAGTATGTAAGATTGTGAAATCACTATATGGATTAAAACAAGCACCTAAGCAATGGCATGAAAAAATTGGATAATGCAATGTTATCAAATGGTTTCAAAATTAATGAATGCGATAAATGTGTTTACTTTAAATACATTCAAAATGGATATGTCATTGTATGCCTCTATGTTGATGATATGCTTATCATGGGTAGTAACTTGGAAATTGTCAAAACTACAAAACAAATGTTGAGTAGTAGATTTGACATGAAAGATTTGGGAATCACCGATGTTATATTAGGAATTAAAATTTCTAGAACATCAGATGGACTTATATTATCTCAATCTCATTACATAGAGAAAGTACTTGAAAAATTCAAGAAGTATGATATTAGTCCTACCAAAACACCTGTAGATGTAAATTTACATCTAGCTAGAAATAATGGTGAAAGCATATCTCCACTAGAATATTCTCGTATTATCAGCAGTTTAATGTATATCATGAACTGTACGCGACCGAACATACTATACTCAATAAGTAAGCTAAGTCGATTTACGAGTAATCCAGGAAGAGATCACTGGAAATAAATATTGAGAGTTTTGGGTTATTTAAAATATAATCAAAACTATGGACTGCACTACTCAAAATATCCAGCTGTTCTTGAAGGACATTGCGATGCAAATTGGATATCTAATACAAAAGTCTCTAAGTCTACGAGTGGGTATGTGTTTACCCTTGGAGGTGCAACCATATCTTGGAAATCCTCAAAGCAAATGTGCATTGCTAGATTGACAATGGAATCTGAATTCATTGCACTAGACAAAGCTGGAGAAGAAGATGAATGGCTTCAAAATTTCTTAGATGATGTTCCAAATTGGTCTAAACCTGTGCCCTCAATATGTATACACTGTGATAGTCAATCAACGATTGGAAGGGCACAAAATCACATGTAAAACGGAAAGTCACGATATATTTGTCGTCGACACAATACCGTTAGACAACTTCTCTTAAATGGAATTATCTCAATTGACTATATAAAGTCAAAAGATAATATATCGGATCCACTAACGAAAGGGTTAAACCGAGAGCAAGTTGAAAGATCATCGAGAGGAATGGGTCTAAAGCCTATAAATAAATAAGAATCAATATAGTGGCAACCTAACCTAGCTGACTGGAGATCCCAAGATCTAGGTTCAATGGGAAAACCGAACTATGTTGTATTTAGTAAGAACCGGAGGATATTTAATCCTATCCATTCCAAAGATGAGACAGTTCACATCTTCCGTGAAATTAGGATAAGTTATGCTTTTAATGACATCTATATCTTAGTACGTCTAAGTGGGGTATTGCAGGATACTCTTTATGGAAGTCACCTACGTGAGTAAGAAGGGGCCCACTTCTATGAGAATAATGAAAGGCATATTCTCTAAAATACTCACGGAACCAAGTGATATTCATGGCCAAAATGAACACAAACGTGAGAACCAATCGTGTTGAAGAATTTGTGTGTGAATACTGTTGTCTAGGTTTACAAAAATGGTTGATGGTTCAAGGACGTGAAGTCTACTGATTAACCAAGTAAACCTGATAGTATATCACCAAGGAAAGTTCAAAGCCACTAGGATACTTCTCCCAATGCAATAAGTCTTCAGTTTTACTCAACCTGTGTCTGCATCTTCACTAGCATCTGTTCAGTTTTATTTATAGCGATATATCATTCATGTGGGGGATTGTTGGAAAATTGGACTTAAGTTATACTTAGAAAGTTGTCCAGAATTTTCTGGACAAAATTTTGAGCAACTTTGAGCTCAAATTTAGGTGGGACCCACACTACAAAAATTCTGGGACCATGTACGAATGCGTTCACCTTCGTAAGGAGATTAACGTAGTATATTCATATGTCCAATTTCAATAGGTTATGGATGATAAATATTTCCCCAAAGTGACTCACAAAGCAATGAAAGTGAATGAATTGGGTATGTTTTAACTCTTGTACCATATTGTAAGAGTAGTGGAAAGTTGATGAGTTAATAACACCCCAAGTATGGACTAAGGCTTGGATGCCTTGGGGTATCCCAACTCTTTGAAGGGGAGATGGCCTACACTATGCATGTGTTGGGCTTGGACCAAAAGCCCACACGCGTGCACGCGCCATTCGTTCGTCCTGCCAGCTCGGCTCGGCTCGGTTCGGTTTGGGCTCGGGCTTATAAAATTCTCCTACATTTTTGGGCCAAATTAATTAAACTTTATGGGCTTTTATTAATTAATTAATAATTAATTAACTATTTGTCAGTTAATTCCAAGGGTAGACAGTTAACGAAATTAAATGCTTTGACAGTTAAATTTGGTTTTGACTATTCCCAACAGTCAAAACGTTTTCTATAAATTAAACCTTACCCCTACAGTTTTGACTGCCAAAAAAATTGCCCTCCCATAAATCCGAAATTATGCCACATCTTTTTCGAGAAAATAATTCCTCTTTTACTGCTACTGCATACATTTCCTGCATATTATTTCTTTGGTCTGGTTGAGTATAAATACAGAATTGTGTTCGAAGAAATTAATCATTGTTGTGCTACTTGATTAATTTGGAAATCCGTTCTATCTTGGGAGACAATTATTCATTACCTTTAGCACATTATGGAGGGAATAAATTTGTCTTAAGGAGACTGTTCTAAATAGGGCTCGGATTATTTCTTCTATTATAATATTATTTCTACAAATTCAAGTAAGTGTTTCATTTCTGTAATTTCGTTTCATTTCTGTAATTATATTATAATTTATAATTCTGTACAATTGTTTTTAATAAATAGTAGAGATAACAATACTACCATACTTTCTTTCCTCTTATTTCTTGATGCACAGGTGCCACGTGGCTCCAATATCCTCCGATATACAAATATTCGATATTGAACCTTACCCTACCATTAGCAGCAATGAGACAAACCCCAACAACATAAGATCTTTACCCCATGCACTAAAACATAAACAAAAACAGTCAACTTCGATAATTAAATATATATGGATGGATGTATCAGTTGGTTAAACATGATTTTTTTGAGTTATTCATATAAAGCTCTCTTGTGTTTCTTTAGCAATCTTATCGGACTTCTTAGGCAAAAGAACTGGGTTGATGGGTTGATGGTGGGAATTACTCCGTCATGTGCAATGATAAAATGGGGTTCTAGAACTTGGAGATGCTCTTTGGTGAGCGACGATCACAAAAGAGCCTTTTGGTTACCCAAAACCATAAAGGAGATCTCCAAAAATTATGGATGAGGAGAGAGAAAACATAAAAAATTGGGGGGAAATGGTACTAATTCAGGTATTAATTAGTATTTACACTCCAATAATACAGTATTAGAGGCATAATAATAAAGACTTTTTTAATAAGAAAACAATATCATTGCAACAGTTAACAAACAAGAGGAACGTCATTAAGCAAGGAAGCCTCCAAAAAGGATGGAGGATCGTTCCATGCACAAAAGTCCTTTACAGATTTGGCATATTGAGCCAATAGAAGAGCCGACCTATTACCAAGCATTTTTATAAAAGAGAACAGATTATTTTAACAAGAAAGAGTACAAGCTTTAATAGATTCAATACAATTTCCACATTCAGACCAGTCTTCATCCTCATTTCCAAGCATTGAAATTACGTTCTGACAGACCCCTTCAGGAATGAAATGAGAAAAGCCATAGGAGATAGAGAAATCATTAGCAACACTAGCTTCCATGCCTTTCGCTTGTTCCGCTTTAAGCGGTTGCCAAATTTTTCGGGACAAGGGTGCGAGAAGCTATCCCTTACCATTATGAATGATAACCCCAATACCCAATCTCTTAGAATCTGGGAAAATAGCCGCATCAATGCTAACATTTATATTACATATATCCGAGGGCTACCATATTTCCACCCGTACTTTATTATGGGTAGGATATAGACCTAAAAAATGATAACTCGTTAATCCTCCATAAAATTATAAGCTAATAGGTTTACCTTTATTAAGTTTGAGTCATTAACGAGTTAACACGGTAGACCCGTTAACACTAACGGTTTCAGGTTTGGAAATTTACTTGTACCCGTTTCTACCCGTTAATACCAGTTAGCATTAATGGTACTATAGGGTCACCCAATCCGTACCCAATAAGAATAACCATCAAAACCTATTATTCAAAATCCTTTAAGACTAACATGTACTATAGGGTCACCCAACCTATACCCAATAATAATAAGAATTAAAACTCATTATTTTTAAACTAATGTAGACTAATGGGTACTATAGGGTCACCCAACCCATTATCCGTTTAGACCCAAAATGATTCTTTAATATTAGTGGGTACTAACGGTTCAGGTCGAGTACCCGTTAATATTGGAGGATCGTGTTTCGACATTGTTATTAGACCAGTTAGTCTTAACGGGTCGTGTATGGGTTAAGGATGTTTTAACTCGTTAAACCGTTAACCAGACCCGTACATGACCCGACACGACCCTTTAACAGGTCTAGTAGGATATGTAGACCTCACTTCTCAAAAATGAAGAAATAATTTTGTGAATTTGGACAACACATCATACACTTTGTTACCATTTTTTCCATGAAGTATTTTATTTGGATTAAGCCATAATGCCTATACAGCTACACAAATATAATCAAACTGATTTTTACATAAAGTGTTAGCTAAGAAAAAAACCGATCTTGCCAAATCATCTTAAAAAATGCACAAATGTTCGAATTTTGCCCACAATATTTAGCACTTCTAAAGCTAAAGGCCATCTCCTGAATGTATGTGCTGTTGAATCTAGCCCATACTTACAAACACAACATATTTGGTCTACATTGTTTATGTTTCTCCTTAGAAATTTCTTTCTCGTCAGGAGTAAATTAGTGCAAAGTAGGAAAATAAAATGATTCATCTTGTTTGGAACCCCACATTTCCATATGATATTCCAATTGGGAGGACAAGACGACGGAGATGGAATCAATAAATGATTTATACCAATGGCAAGGCTATAATCCTATGCAATATGGTACCCACTTTTTGTGGAGTATTTACAATTCTTTTTGAAATTCCAAATCTATTTATCCTCCGCTAACGGGAACTTGAAAGGGATGCTTTGGATATCATCAATGTCCTGCTGAAAAAACAAATGAGACATGAGAAAACTATCCCATTTACCCATTAAGGGGTCAATGAGATTACTAACTGTAATACCCCATATTTTTAATGACTTTTATAATGAGATAAATTAAAAGTAAATGAGGATTAATTGGAATTATTTATGTGAAAATAATTGGAATTAATTTAGATTGAATATTACTAGAATAAAAGTAATATGTGATTGATATTAAATATTACTTAGTTCTTAAAAGTAATATATGATTACGACTTTATAAAAATTGTCAGGATTTATAAATACAACAATTACGATAATTAAGTGGGACGCGCGTATGAGTCGTGTCGGGACTATATTTAAAGGTATGAAAAGTAAATTATTTCCATGTCATCCGAATGGTTGTTTCGAATGCTTAAAAGTGTTCGGAAGGGTTTAAATAGTCTGAAAAGTCTACCTGGAGGTTTGATTTAAGTCTCAGGTCATTTGGAAGCCAAATAGACACCCCGAAGGGGTATTTAGCTCACTTTCTAGGGGAGATGAATAGTAACTCCGAAAATTGATAATTGTTATATGAGTTTGGGTTAGGAGAACATTGGTTCATTTCATCTAAACAAAAGGTGAGGACTTTTGAGAGAGAGTGAAAGGTTTTCTAAGAAGATGAAAGTTTTTTTTATAAGAGGAGCTGTTTTTCTTGGAGACCAAGGATCTTTCTAGGCAATCTAAGGAGGCTAACCACCTTGCACCACCACTACAACCACTGAAAGTTCATCGAAAAATGGGAGGAGAAGTATCTACACTATCATCACCAAAGGTTCAGACCTACACATATGGCAAGTGTAATTCTTGTTCCAATTAGTGAGTATAATATCCATGTTAGAATTGGATTAATATTTACCCATGAAAACTATGAAGTTGGGTATGTGAAGCACTTATACTCTTGACTCACTTGAGTCTATATTGTATAAGTGCTCATCTAGTTTGGAAATAGAAACAAAATTAAGTCCCATCCTGGAAACCAAAGAGCCTCAATCCTTCGCTTATTTTTATTCCTCTTGATCTAAGGTATATTTACCAACACTCACACACATTAGTATTGCATTCCTACATTGCATATTGCATATAATTGGTTATAAGTGTGTTGTGTATATTAATTTCCCTTAAATTGAATTTTAATGATTTTTTTGGGAATTTTAAATAATTTTTAAAACCATTTTTTTAATTTAAAAGTGGAATTACAAGTTTTGGGGTAAATCTGTAATTTTAAATTGATGATTTTATCTCTGGAAAATCACTAGGGTAGAAACCGAAAGTGCTAAAGAGTTAAATTTGTTTGAGTAATTATTTTCAAAATGCGCGTTTCAGCATCAATCTCAACCTTACACCTGTTAGCCTGATATCGGTCCGATTTGTGTTTCTTCTGTGAGATATAAGCCTTGCTCATTTCCTGCCCTTGGATTGTTGTAATCAACGATCTGCATGCGTTCTGGCTTAATCCCCGTGAATCCCTCTTAAACCAATCAAAAGCATTTTAATCCACCGCTTCTCTTATACCGTTGGATCAAAGTCAACAGCTAAAAACTAAATCGTAGCCCTTAATTTTGAACCCCATTCTCGAATCTTCTCAGCCCCCTATATAAGGAGCCTTACTCTCAGCCATTTAGAAGCTTTTGTCATTTCATCATTTCTAGAGAGAGAAGAGAGTAGAGAGAGGAGAGAGAAGAGAGAGAGAAACCAAATAGAGAGAGAGTTAGAAACCCTAACCCTAAATCATCTAAAACATCTTTCAAACCCTAACCTCTTCAAAACCAGTTACATACCAAACACAACCTTGAGTGTTTGAGAGTTGGTTTGTTAAGCTGTTTCGTGCTGTAACCTCTTTGTGTTAAGATCTTGTTTCCAACTTAAGCATTAAGCTAGACCTGCATTTCTGTTTCATAGAAATTTTAGATTTGAGCATTTTATGTTACATCACACCTAGATCTGCATTTATAGTTTCTCATCTTGAGAAATCTATTGTTGATTCTTTTCTGTAAATGTTTTCATACTCAAAATCAACAATAATATTTTCTGTTTCCAGTTCTTTTGAAACAAAACCTTCTATCTAGTTGGAATTGCACTTGGTGATTTTCAATCTCAAAAATATTTTCAAAACCTCAGATTGATTAAGATCTTGATACATCTTTTGAGCAAGATAGCCGTGGATTCTTGGTTAATATTAAAGGTCAAATAAGGTTCAAAGTTTCCTAAGAAGAGAGAAATTGAAAATCTCAACATATAGATCTGATTTGTAATTTGATAGGAATGTTTGTAAAAATAAGCGTGAGTGTGTGCATGCATGTGTTAGATCACCATCACAAACACTTACACACTACAACACTGAAAGTGTTGGTAATAAGATCTTGATACAAGTGTCGACGTAAAGACTGGAACAAAGTGAAGTTAGCAAATTGGGAAAACAACATCAATAATCAGAACTGCAGAAAAGTTATAAGGACACTAGTGGGTACATTCCTAAACTTATATAGGTCTGATTTGTGTGTATGTGTGCTATATAGTTTGTAACTATTATATTTGTTTTAGTGGATTTTTCTTTTTACTCTGTAGAGGGAGTAGTGGATGTTTCCTCAATTGGTTGAGTTTTTACCACGTTAAAAATATCTTGTCATTTATCTTTCTACATCTCCTCATTCCTTTCTGTTTAGTGTGCTGATTTAAAACTATTTTAGTTTTGTTTTTCAAAACTTGTTAACAAATTCTTGAACAGATCTTGTGCATAATTTTAAACACATCTTGTGATTAAACTCATTTGATTTCTAGAAAAGAGTTTCTTCAAAAAACAGTTCGGAGTTACTAAAATAGTTTAATCTTGTATTAAATGACTTTAGTAACAGTTTTTCAATTGGTATCAGAGCTTTGGAAATCTTTTTAAAAGATCTTGTGTTTCTGAAATTGTTTTCTTAAAATCATAACAATGGACGAGAAAAATGAAAGATTTGGTAACTTGACCAGACCACCACTCTTTGATGGAAACAACTTTTCTTACTAGAAGGTAAGAATGGTTTCTTTGATATAAGGAACCTTGGGAGATGATGTCTGGGATATTGTTGAAAATGGATACTCTTATCCTTCTAAACCAGCCACTGAAGGAAGTAATGAGAGGGTTAAGAAAGCATTAAGTGAGTTCACACAAGAAGAGAAGCAGGCTTCTCGTTATAATAACAAAGGCAAGAATGCTATCTTGATGTCCATAAATGAACATGAGTTCAAAAGGATCTCATCTTGTGCCACTTCTAAAGAAGCTTGGGATACACTGATCACTGCACATGAGGGTGACACTAGAGTTAAGGCTGCTAAAACTCAAATGCTTGTTCAGCAGTATAACTCACTAATTATGTTTGATTCTGAAACTTTCGATGATTTCTACATGAAATTAACTAACATTGTGACCAAACCGCATGCTAATGGGATAACTTATGACAGACATGAAATTGTATCTAAAATTCTAAGGCCATTAACACATAAATTTGATAATAAAAGATATGTTATTGAGGAAATATGTGATCAAAATCTCACTCCTGAATTACTCAGTAGTAAACTTCAAACTATGGAAATGGAATTAGAATTTAAGAAATAAATGAACCAGTCCCATAGGAAACAGACTAGTTCGAACTTGAGTTTTTCTTCTAAGTTGATGAAACCAAAGTTCACTATTCCCACTAATGTTTCTGATGAGGAATGTGATATATATAGTTTGGATAATCAAATTTCCTTGATGTCAAAACAATTTACGAAAATTGTCAAATTTAGAAATAAATTAGCAAACAGACAAGGCAAGCCAAATTATCCAAGTTAGTCTAACTACAAACCTCATGGGAAAAGTCAAGACAAACATCACAAGGACATGAGACACAACAAATACTTCAAGAACATTGAGTGTTTTATATGTGGAAAACTAAGACACATAGCAGAAGATTGTATAGTGAAACTAAACACTGTCAATAAACATACTACGACCAACATTTGCAAAACATGGGATGATTCAAGTGATTCTGAGAATGAGGAACCTGAATCTTTTGATTGTTTTGATCCTTGCAGGTCTTTCTTTGCTAAGATAATATACAATGATGATATGTCTATGTATGAGAATGATGATAGTAACTCTACTCCTGCTATTGTGAATTATACTGCTACTGGTTTAGATGCTTTACTTTTTGAAAATATTGTTAGTTCAACCACGGGGTGTGTGAGTCAAAGGCAATGCGATAATGACGATGTCCATGGGTGCATGAGTTCAAGAAATGAATCCTTAGGGGTCACTTCACACACTGCATTTAGTGACTCAGACACTGAAGACCTCCTTGACATTCACACACTTTATGCGAAAATGCTTAAGAAAAGCACTAGACTAGAAAAGATAGTGAAAGACCTCACTAAGAAATTAGTAGAATTAAGTCTGACGGTTAAACTTAATGCTGAAGAGTATACTACCCAATGTCTAACTCATGAAAATGAAGTTAAAACGTTTGATCAAAAATTGAAGAATTTGATCGAAGAAAATGAAACCCTGGAGAAAAAATATAAAATGACATTATTAGAATTGGAACAATCTAAAGAAAAGACAACAACAATTTTTAAAAAAATTGCTAAATTTGAAAATTACTCGAATTGTTTTGATGGATTTGTTGCTGATTCCAACACCAATTCTGATGATCGAATTGGAATAGGATTTTGACCCAATTTGAAGACTCAAACTAAAACTTTTGAACCAATTAAGTTTGTGTCAGGAGGCAAAAGACCTGTAGAAACTTGTCCAGACTTTCATTCTCTGAAAATGAGTTTGACAAAAGCCAATCTAAGTTTGATTTTGGGGAAACAAGTAACTCTAAGTGTGAAAGTCCATCTAAGACTATATATGTCTTCCCCCTTATTAGGAAGAGTGAGTCGGTCTTTCAAACTGTACTCCCTAGGAATAAGGTTCAACACTAAAATCTCATCAAGACCTTGTTTAGAGACTTTCCTAAGGAGATACCATCGTCGAGCAATCTATACTGCTCTTACTGTGATCTATATGGTCATTCCTTTGAAGGATGATACTCTAGACATATAGTCAACCCTGTCTTTAATCTCCTGATTATCAAAACTTTAACTATTCTAGGAGAAGCCGTAACAATTATGTTCTTCCTAGACAACCAGACAAAACACTAACTATAGAAGGAGAAAGACCAAACCTAAAAGATCATTTCCATGAAGGATTTTTAAACACTTATCTAAACCAAATTCTCTCACTTTCCATAAAATTCAGCCTCATGCGCAAAACATTTTTCAACAAAAATCTAATGCTCGCAAATTTTATCAATTAAGAGCAAATAAGCGCAAAATAAAAACAAGAGTTGTTTGGGTTACAAAAGATGAGCTATTACCCCAGATGAAGTGTAATATTGTTATTACTACTTTAAAAGCTTAACACACTCCATCATGTTGGTATTTAGACTCTGGATGTTCAAAACACATGACTGGCGACGATACCAAACTCTTAAACAAAACCATCTTTGCTTGAGGAAAAGTTATTTTTGGTGATGGTGTATCATCTCAAATAATTGGTAAAGGAACACTCCATGAACAAGGTTTAACTTTACTTGAAAATGTTCTTCTAGTAAAAGGTCTTAAGGCAAACCTACTTAGTATTTCGCAATTTTGTGACTCAAATCATACTGTCACCTTTTCAAAGAATAATTGCAAAATTTTAAATGAAAAATGTGAGTACATTATTACAGGACTCATGACTCTAGTCAATTGTTATACTGTTCTAAATAGTGTTGAGGTCTGCAATATTTCCAGAATGGATGACAATGAGATATAGCATAATCGTATGGGTCACATAAATTATGAAAACCTTAGTAGACTATCTTCTCAAGAAATAGTTAGAGGTATTCCTAAGATCAAACCTATTTCTAATATTGTATGTGGTTCATGTCAGGAAGGTAAAAATGTTAAAGCCCCTCATAAGAAAGTCAAAGATATCCTAACCTCTAAACCTTTGGAGCTCATCCATATGGACCTAATGGGTCCTTCTCGAACTGTTAGTCTTTGTGGACACAGTTACATTCTAGTTATGGTTGATGACTTCACCAGATTTACTTGGGTAGCTTTCTTAAAATAAAAGACTAAAACATTCCAAACCTTTTTGAAGATTTTACTTCAAATTGAAAATGAGAAAGATTCTCAGGTAAATACGATTCGTAGTGATAGAAGTGGAGAGTTCTTAGATACAGGTGTTGTAGAGGATTGTGACTATAATGGTTACAAACATGAATTTAGTGCTCTTACGACTCCTCAACAGAATAGTATAGCTAAGAGAAAGAATCGTACCCTTTTGAGAGATGGCACGTGTCATGATTCATGCTAAGACTTTACCTAAGTATTTTTGGGTAAAAGCCATTCGTACTGCGTGTTACATTATTAATAGGGTCTATCTTAGAAAGAATTCTAAACAAACTCCTTACGAACTTTGGTATGGGAAGAATCCCAATATTAAGTACCTTAGAACCTTTGGTTGTACGTGTTATGTATGCAAAGACAAAGAACACTTATCCAAATTTGAGACTCGAGGAGATAAATCCATCTTTATAGGATATTCTCCTAACAGTAGAGCTTACCATGTTTATAACCTTCACACTAAGACCATAATGGAATCCATAAATGTAATTGTAAGTGACACTACTGTTGAAAGTAAGACTGGAGAACCAACTATTGTGGTAGAGTATGAAAATATTTTAGAAAATAACTCACCCGAAATATATGATTCTTTACCAATTTAGACACCTGAAGTACCTAAATGGGTTGCTAAAGACCATCCCATAGACAACGTTGTTGGTAATCCCAGTGAATCCGTACGTACAAGATCTCAATTAAGAAACTATGCTCATTATGCATGTTTTGTTTCCCTTGTGGAACCAAAGAATGTTAATGATGTATTGAATGATCCTCATTGGATTTCTACAATACATGATGAACTTCTTCAATTTGTCATTCATGATGTTTGGTATCTTGTACCTAGGCCTGCTCACAAAAAGGTTATTGGCACACATTGGATACTTAAAAATAAATCTAATGAAAGTGGGATAGTCATTAGAAAGAAAGCCAGATTAGTTGCTCAAGGATACTCTCAAATAGAGGGAATAGATTTTAACGAGACTTTTGCTCCCGTTACTCGATTAGAATCTGTTCGTCTTCTCTTTGCCATAGCTTGCTACTTACGCTTTACCAAATGGATGTCAAATCTTCCTTCCTTAATGGAATATTGACTGAGGAGACCTATGTAGAACAGCCAAAAGGGTTCATTGACCCTAAATATCCAAATTATGTATTTCATCTTAAGAAGGCTTTGTATGGCCTAAAACAAGCGCCAAGAGCCTGGTATGAGCACCTTTCCAACTTTCTCTTAGACAAAGGTTTTAAGAGAGGTGGAAATGATCAAACCCTTTTTGAAAAACATATCATTATAGCTCAAGTTTACGTACACGATATCATCTTTGGATCAACTTCCCCTTCAGAAGTTAAATGCTTTTCATAAATTATGCATAAAGAATTTCAAATGTCTCTCATGGGGATGTTGCAATTTTTCTTAGGTCTTCATGTCAAACAAAATCCAGAAGGATTATTTGTCTCGCAATCAAAATACGCATTAGATATTATTAAAAAAATTGGTATTGAAAGTGCAAAAGATGCTAAAACTACCATGAGTACTACTATCAAACTATCAAAGGATGAAACAGGGAAATCCGTAGATCCCACCCTTTATCGTAGTATAATTGGAACCTTACTATATCTTACTACCTCGCGTCCTGATATTATGTACGTTGTTTGCGTTTGTGCTCGTTACCAGAACAATCCTAAAGAGAGTCACTTAACTTGTGTTCAAAGAATTATCAAGTACATTAATGGCACTCTAAATGTAGGACTTTGGTACACCAATGATACTCCTATCACTATAATAGGATACACCGATGCTGATTGGGCAGGGTGTACTGATGATAGTAAGAGAACATCAGGCGCATGCTATTATACTGGTAATAATTTGGTAGGTTGGAGTAGTAAGAAACAAAACTGCACTTCATTATCCACTGCTGAATCTGAATACATAGCCGCTGGCAGTTGCTGTGCTCAATTACTTTGGCTTAAGTAAATGCTAAGTGATTATGATATTAAAGAAGAACAATTACATCTCTATTGTGATAATCAAAGCGCGATCAACATCTCTAAAAATCATGTTCAACACTCGCGAACAAAACACATAAAAATAAGACATCACTTTATTCGCGAATTAGTTGAAACTAAGGAATTAGAAATCAATTATCTTCCTACTGATTTGCAACTCACAGATATGTTTACCAAATCGTTGGATTATAATAGGTTTATTGCCTTGCGTAAATCAATTGGAATGGTGCGTGCTGAATAATTTCTTAGATTTACATGATTTTTTCCCTTTGTCCATTTGAGACAAAATGGGGGAGAAATTTGGGTCTTATAAGAATTCATTTATTCTGTACATATTCTAAAGAACTTGTTCTTAGTGATTTTTTGCAGGATTCTAAAAAAATTTTCTCTGTTATGTTCAAAGTTGTAATAGGGTATTGAATTTTATTTAGTTGAGTTATGTAATTTTCGGTTCAAGGAAATGGGTAGATAAAATTTTTGTATAGGAATAGGTTTTTCCTTGTCTTTCTGTTTCCTTACTAGTCCAACTTGACTCAAAGGATATTTTGTCTCATATTTCCAAAGGGGGAGATTTAAGAACCTTATACTCTTGACTCACTTGAGTCTATATTGTATAAGTGCTCATCTAGTTTGGAAATAGAAACAAAATTGAGTCCCATCCTAGAAACCAAAGAGCCTCAATCCTTCTCTTATTTTTATTCCTCTTGATCTAAGGTATATTTACCAACACTCACACACATTAGTATTGCATTCGTACATTGCATATTGCATATAATTGGTTATAAGTGTGTTGTGTATATTAATTTCCCTTAAATCGAATTATAATGATTTTTTAGGAATTTTAAATAATTTTTAAAACCATTTTTTTAATTTAAAAATGGAATTAAAAGTTTTCGGGTAAATTTGTAATTTTGAATTGATGATTTTATTTCTGGAAATTCACTAGGGTAGAAACCGAAAGTGCTAAAGACTTAAATTTGTTTGAGTAATTATTTTTAAAACCCGCGTTTCAACAACAATCTCAGCCTAACACCTGTCAGCCTGATATCGGTCCGATTTGTGTTTCTTCTGTGAGACATAAGCCTTGCTCATTTCCTGCCCTTGGATTGTTGTAATCAATGATCTGCATGCGTTCTGGCTTAATCCCCGTGAATCCCTATTAAACCAATCAAAAGCATTTTAGTCCACCGCTTCTCTTATACCGTTGGATCAAACTCAACAGCTAAAGACTAAATCGTAGCCCTTGATTTTGAACCCCATTCTCGAATATTCTCACCCCCCTATATAAGGAGCCTTACTCTCAGCCATTTAGAAGATTTTGTCATTTCATCATTTCTAGAGAGAGAAGAGAGTAGAGAGAGGAGAGAGAAGAGAGAGGGAAACCAAAGAGAGAGAGAGAGTTAGAAACCCTAACCCTAAATCTTCTAAAACATCTTTCAAACCCTAACCTCTTCAAAACCAGTTATATACCAAACACAACCTTGAGTGTTTGAGAGTTGGTTTGTTAAGCTGTTTCGTGTTGTAACCTCTTTGTGTTAAGATCTTGTTTCCAACTTAAGCATTAAGCTAGATATGCATTTCTGTTTCATATAAATTTTAGATCTGAGCATTTTATGTTACATCACACCTAGATCTGCATTTATAGTTTCTTATCTTGAGAAATCTATTGTTAATTATTTTCTGTAAATATTTTCATACTCAAAATCAACAATAATATTTTATGTCTTTAGTTCTTTTGAAACAAAACCTTCGACATTGTTGGAATCGCACTTGGTGCTTTTCAATCTCAAAAATATTTTCAAAACCTGAGATTGATTAAGATCGTGATACGTCTTCTGAACAAGATAGCCGTGGATTCTAGGTTAATATTAAGGGTCAAATAAGGTTCAAAGTTTCCTAAGAAGAGAGAAACTGAAAATCTCCGCATATAGATCTGATTTGTAATTTGCTAGGACTGTTTGTAAAAATAAGCATGAGTGTGTGCATGCATGTGTTAGATCACCATCACATACACTTACACACTACAACACTGAAAGTGTTGGTAATAAGATCTTGATACAAGAGTCGACGTAAAGACTGGAACAAAGTGAAGTTAGCAAACTGGGAGAACTACATCAACAATCAGAACTGCAGAAAAGTTATAAGGACACCAGTGGGTACATTCCTAAACTTGTATATGTATTATTTGTGTGCATGTGTGTTATTTAGTTTGTAACTGTTATATTTACTTTAGTGAATTTTTCTTTTTACTCCGTAGAGGGAGTCGTGGATGTTTCCTCAATTGGTTGAGGTTTTACCACGTTAAAAATAGCTTGTCATTAATCTTTCTACATCTCCTCATCCCTTTCTGTTTGGTGTGCTGATTTAAAACTATTTTAGTTTAGTTTTTCAAAACTTGTTAACAAATCTTGAACAGATCTTGTGCATAATTTTAAACACATCTTGTGATTAAAATGATTTGATTTCTAGAAAAGAGTTTCTTCAAAAAACTATTCGGAGTTACTTAAATAGTTTAATCTTATATTAAACGGCTTTAGTAACAGTTTTTAGTATGTTTTGGATTGATAAATTAGTTGATGGTTAGGTCTTACTTGTAGTTGAGAAATTCACATGTAGAGGATATAAAAAAAATTATGGTTTAGATTATAAATCACGAAATTAAAATCCAGGGTTTATTGAGGAGATATATAGTGAATTTGAACTTGGGGATTTTAAGGGTTAATTGGGTTTGACGTTAATTCTCATATAAACTTGATGATTTAGATGTTTTCCATTGTATTATAATTACCCATTATCATGTAGAAATGATGTTGAGATATTTGGGATTCGTTAAAATATATTTCATGTGAGTTTGGGTGAAAGAAAGTGGAGAAAACGCATGAAAAATTGTTTTAGAAAAATGTGGAACACTGTATGATAATTTTTGGACAGTTTTAAGAAAAAAATGGTAGTTTGCACGGGGGTGTTGTATAAAATCATGTTCTGCACACCTTTGTAGTTTTAAGTTTTTTCAAAATCGGAGCAGAAAAGCCTCAAATTGTAGTTTTATATTTTTGGGCAGAATGTAACTTTATCGAGAAAAAGAATTAATGTCATTCGAACGACATTTCTGAGACTTCGAACAGGATTTCAGAAAGTCCCTTTTTAGCCCAAAAAAGTTTAGAAAATTATAATTTTACCCACGACAAGAATTAAATAATTTTGGTACATTAACAAGGAGCGAGTTACTTGGGTTAATGTTGAAAATTTTTATATGTGAGTGAGGAACAATTATGTGAGAGATCTACATAATAAAAGAACGAATAAGAGAACAATTTGTAATGGTCAATTACAGGTAGCATTGTAATATGTACAGGTACTTGGGTTTGATAAAAGAATTATGTGAGTGACAACTACATAATAAAAATACGATAATGAGACTAAATCGTAATTAACAAGTACAGGTAGTATTCGAGAAATACAACGGGTACTTGGGGTAGGATGAATTCCTAATGTTAGATGAAGGTCGAGTGTGTACCTATTACTATATAGGTTAAGTATATACCTATTGCTTGATTAATTTATGTGTATGACATACCTAGCCTACTTACTATCGACGGGAGGTTTGCGCTTTGCGCATTGAGGGCAGACATGTCCTGATGAGCCTTATGCGGGGATTTTTTACTTGTTGCCTCATAACATAGAACTTAGGGATTGAGCACCACTTTTGTGCATAAGGGTGTGACCAGTCATTTGGGTGCGTAGGTATGTGCGTAGACCAAAGGCTTAGGACTATGTTCACCTCCAATATATCTGTTTTGATATTTATGGTTCGAGGGATATACCTAACCAACAGTCCTTTGTACAGTGACAAGATGCAACCAAACATGATAGCAGAGTATGGGTGCACCGCAACTGAGCCTCGGGGTGCAGTATTGTGTGTGTATGTATATATATATATATATATATATATATATATATATATATATATATATCTTGTATTACGAGAAAAATATGTGGGAAAGATATGGGTTATGTTTAGTTGGCACTGATATAAACTAGTTAGCTTGGGAATAGTAACTAGTATGGTTTAGAGATACGATAGGCATGCACTCTAGATGACAGGTGAGAATCTCAAAAGAGACATTCCGAGAATCTAACATGCATATAATAATTGCTATTTGTAGCATTTATTCACTTGCTGGTTTCAAAATATTTTGCAATCGGGCTCTGACCCGTTTTCTCACATATTCTCCTCTCCCTTGTATCTTCTATACTAGGTGTCCAGTCATAGGGACACCAGGCATAGAGGATTGGATACTTGTCATACTATGGATGCTATGGAGTTGTAGACTTTTCTTAGACACTTTCATTTTCTTGATTCATACATCTGTAGTAGTTAGTTCATGTAGGGCATGTCGCCCAAGGATTCTAGTTATTTCTATTTTAGCTCAGATAGTGGTATTACTTATGTAAGTTTTGATACATTCATTATTTTAGCTTGTTGTATTGAGATATTTAAACTGGGGAGTTTATTCCTGTTACATTTAATTCAGATGTGATGTTACTTATCTATTATGCATAGTTGTGGAGTGGATTACATGAATTTTTTTGTAATGGTAAAATGGAATTTTAATAAATTAAAATTTATAAGTTTTTAACACCAGCTTAATTGAGTATTAGGTGATTAAAAAAAAGAAAAAAATCAAATGTCTTTCGACAGTGATGCTAAGAATGAAGCAACTGTATACTCTGATTTAATTGGGTATTGGACTGATCACCCAATATTTAATTGATCGGGGTGTTACAATAACTTGGTGGGTGTTAACAAACTCATTTTTCTTTGAATATGGTTTGAATTATGAGGATTTGGAATCCATTTGCCCTACTAAATTTTAATATGTTTCCCATTGCCCACTCTCCATTTCACCCTTCTCTCCAGGACCACTCTCGCCTCCCATATACTATTCCACATATAAGATGGGTTATGATATCTATTGACATTCCAAAAGGAACAATTAGGAAAGTATTTGTCCTTTCAAATTCAATTAGTTAGGGATTTTGGATTTATCAAGATTATCCACCCATATTTAGCTAGTAGTGCAAGATTAAAGGATCAAAGATCACGGAAACCAAGACCACCGTCATTTTTAACTTACATAACTTCTCCCAACTTAACAAATTAACCCCTTTATCTTTTTTACCATGGGCCCATCCAAACTTGATCATAAGAGATTTGAGTTCCTCGCAGGAATAGTTCGGGACTTTAAAGCAACTCATAGCAAAAGTAGGGCATGCTTAGGCCCTAACTTTGATAAAGATTTCTTTCCCCACTTTTGATAAAAGAACCTCTTTCCACCCATTTAATTTCTTCCACACTCTCCCTCTCAAACCCGTGAAAACCGCTCTTTTGGACGTTTGCACAATTAGAAAAATGAGGTATTTATTGTGACCATTTACCTCCCGGATCCCTAAAATTTCAGTAAGCTCTCTTCATTTATCCCCAGGAATATTCCTACTAAAAACCACCCCACATTTCTCCACATCAATTTGTTTTCCTGATGCACTCTCATAAACATCAAGGATTGTTTTTAATCTTAATCATCAAACTCCTAACAGACTCTCCAAAAATGACACTATCCTCTGCGAAGAAAAGATGGGAGACTTTAGGGACATTTTTACTATCTGCCCAACCAACAATTCTACCCTCGATCTTTGCTTTCTCAAAAAGGGAAGAGAGTCCCACCGCACACATGAGGAAAAGATAAGGTGATAAATGTTCACCTTGTCTAAGACCTTTCTCAACAACGATGTGCGCCTTTGGTTCCCCATTCATTAATATAGAGTAAGAGACCGAAGAAACACAATTCATAACGAACTCAATCCATTTATCACACAAACCTAGTTTCGCCATAATATTTTTGAGAAAATACCAACTCACCCTATCATAAGCTTTAATCATATCTCAATTAAAAGAGAAGCCTCCTTTTTCCCCATTATTTCAACTCTGAAGAGAATGGTTTTATTCAAAAGTTGAAATAACATTATCTATGATATGGCTGCCAGGTACAAAGGCACTTTGATTTTCTAAGATAATAAAATCCAAAAGTTTTAGTATTTTATACAACACTTTTGAAATAATTTTATATGTTACGTTGCATAGACTGATTGGGCAAAATTGAGTAAAATTTTCTAGTTTTTTAATCTAAGGAGTTAAGGTAAGTAGAGTGTGATTGATTAAGTGCATAGGCTTAGAGTTGTTTAGTGCCTCTAGGAAAAAAAATGGTAACCAACGTCCCCACAGTATGCTAAAATTTCTAAAAGAATAAAGATTTCATTTCATCAGGCCCCGGGGATTTAATTGGGAATAATTGTTTAAGTTCAGATGTCACCTCAAGAGCCGAAAACTCGGATACGAGCATGTCATTCATTTTCTTTGAGACGCGATTGATAATCCCATCAAGAATGTACATCTGCACATCATGGTTGGTAATATTAGATTTGAATAAATTCGCAAAATAATCCACCGGGCATCTGGCAATACAGTCATCCACTTGCATATAATTATTATTGATATTAGTTAGTTGAGTAATAAAATTAGACTTCAATCTGTGATTAGCCTTAGCGTGGAAGAACTTTGAGTTTTCGTCCTTCTCCTTAAGCCATTCCACCTTCCTCCTTTATTTTCAGAATAACTCTTGCACTTCCAAAAGGATGTTGATTTCTCCCTCCATGGATTTTAGTGCCATGGTTCTCTCCTTAAAATCATTCATCGATCACCACCAAGAGATAGACTATCTCTTATCCCTTAGCTTTTTCGTGAGATTACCATACTTCTTTCAATCCCAAGTCGTCAGTTTAATCTCGCAAGGATTTATCTTCTCAATAATCCCACTAACCTCCTCATTCCCCCACACCTTTTGAATAACGTTACTACATTCATCGTCATTCTCCCACCAAGCTTCGAAATGATACATATAATTTTCCTTCTGTCAATCGCCCGTAAATCACATTGTCCGGCGAAAGTAATTAAAATTGGAAGGTGATCAGAGTCCTGTTTCTCCACATGTTTAACACATGAAATTGGGAAAGTAACTTCCCAATCCGCTTTTGCAAAACATCTGTCTAGTCATTCCTCAATCCTCATTTTACTCCACCTAAACTCTTACCTAGTAAAGCCTATGTCTTTGAATCAAGAAGCATCCACCACTTCTCGAAAAATGTGAAGTTGCCAATTTGGGCGAGCATTGCCCCACAAATGTCCCTTGAAGTAATAAGTTCATTGAAGTTACTGAAGCACATCCACAAGAAGTGATTACTCGCTTCAAATTTTTTTAGGAGGTTCCACCCCACCTTCCATTTAATTACTTTTGAGAAACCGTAAAACCCTCTAAGCCTCCACCCAACATCGACCGACATGTTTGTGACAATGTAATCAATATGATTTTGGGAGTAACTCCTCACATTAATATTCAGGGATTCACACCACATTAGTGCCAAACTGCCCGCTCTATCCACACTCAAATAATTTTCCATTTTCAGCCGAATGCAAATCTAGCCAATTTCCCATGCGCTACATTTAGTCTTGCACGAAAACAAAATGTGGGGTTTTTCTCTACGAACGATTTCTAAGAGAGATCGAACTACTGCAGGGTTCCCCAACCCATGACAATTCCAACTTAAAATAATCATTGGGCTCGGGGGGACCAAAGATCGACTGCCACGATTTCGCCATCCATTTTAGTATTAGAAACCTTTTGAAACTTATTTGCGCCATCACTATCCACAAACCCGCCACCTATGTCTCTCTTTATTTTTTTGCACCCAAAGCGGATATATCCGTATTAACTGCTAAGATCTATTCATGACCCACTTTCCTATTTTGTGTGTTGTAATTTTTATTTTGGCATGATTTATTTTGAAGATTTGGGTGTTTTTCTTTATTGGGTTTATAACCCGAGAAGGCTAGCATAGAATATTTTTTAGGAGAGAACTCGGCGTAGGAATCAAACAAACCCGGCTTGGCTTATTGGCATAAGGATAGGTAGAGATGAAACCATTATTGGGTAGAAGGGGGTCATGGCCCCCATAAAGCTTTCCGAAAATATTTAGTCTAATGCTATACAAATGTGAAGTTGAGAGTGTTTAATTAAGCATAAGTGGACGCATAAAGATATATTCCCCTTTGTCCAGGAGTGTATGAGATGTATCTGTCTTCCTTGCATATTTTCATTTGAAATTGTGATCCCCACGACCTGTCCACTACTGTGAATAGGTTATACAAAGACACCTGCCTTAACCCCAAGGGTTGTCCAAGTTGGTAGAGCCAGGGTGTAGCTATAAACCCAGGCACCCGGGTTTGAAACTTGGTTGCCGCATCTTGGGGCCAAGATTCAGAAGGAATATCCCTCTGTAAGAGTATTATCCAGCCAAATGGATTAGTCTCGAGGTGCGTGCAAGTGGGCTCGAGGATTACCCTTCATTACTGTAACAACCCTCGATTTTGAGCAACTTATTTTATATTAATTTACTGCATGAAGTAATTCTATAAAATGTTGGAAAATGGAGAAAATATTAATTGAATGAGTTGAAAGTTAATACTTATTAGATTTTTTTGCATATTTACTATTATGTGTATGTAAATATCCCCATGTTATGTTTTATAGTGTCGTATGCTTCAAAACGACATTTATGATACAAATGGAACCGAACCTTGAAATGACTTAAATATTTCTGGATCCCAATTTAGAGGGCGTAGTTAGTCCCGAAATGTGCGAGATAGTCAAAATAAGTGCCATATTGTGTTTTTGGGTTTCGGGCACTTTTGACCGGTTTTGACTTAAATGTGTAGTTGCGAGTCATTTTAATGTGGTAATAACAATTTAAGTTGGGAATTTAGACTAAAGTCACGATTTAGTCTTGCACCTCATTTAATTCTCTTAAGTGTGTATTTACTAACCTAGAGAAAGAGAGAGAAGAAGAAAATTGTGGAGAAAAGAGGAGAAAGGAAGAAATTGAAGATTTGGGATTTGATCTTGCATTCATCTTCCAAGAATATGAGATTTCAACCTCAAGGCAAGTTTTATTACTTGCTAATATATGGTTTAAGGTGAATAAATTATATTGATTGTTGTGTAGTTGTTATGGTTTATCAACCTTGGGATTTTGAGGAATTTGTAGGTTTTAAACCCTTAGAAGTTAATTTGGATGCTCATTTGTGTAAATGATAGTAGTTAGATGCATTTATGATTTGGTGGGTTGGATTAATGATGTTGGTTGGAGTAGAAACGGGATTTGGGGAAAATTAGGGTTCATAACCCGTAGCCCTTTCTTGGCAAATTCGCAGGGGCGAATCGATTCGTCCTTTCAACGAATCGATTCGCTAAGGGGACAGTTTACAGGTCTAGGGACCCGAATCGATTCGGTTTAAGGCTGAATCGATTCGGTTGAGGCAGAAAGTTGGGTTCTCCAACTGAATCGATTCGCTTTTGGGCAAATCGATTCGCTGCATGGGGCGAATAGATTCGAAATCTTATTGTTTTGAGTTATTTTTCTAACTCAATTTTTATCCTTTTCTTTTAGACTTAGGACTTAGGAACTTTCTTGTATGAAGTAAACTTAGTGTCCTAGAGTCTTATATTGGGTAGGAAAATACCTTATGTTAGAAGGGGAGTTAGGACTTATTTGGGGATTAGTAAATAGAAGATTAGGTGTTCTTTTCCCTAAATTAGTTAATGTAATATTTTGGGATGTAGAAATAAATAATTGAACAGTATTTGTCACATTATTGGGAGATGCTAGTCTTGGTGGTTTATAATAACACCATAAAATGTTTGGAAAATAAATTGAGAGTTTATTCATTCTTTGAGGTTATAATGATGGCGTGAATTATGTATGGCTCTGGATAAAATGTGTTGTATATAAAGAAACGAAAATGAATATGGTAAATAATAATTTACTTAAACACACCTCTCTAAATGCTATCATAAGGTAAGTACGCGCATGAGGTGAAGTCCCCTGGCTAGTGAATGCAGGGTGAATATAGTCCTCGGCCATATGACAGATTATTATGTATGTTGTGTTTATTTTGTGATGTGGGGTAATTCCGGGTGTGGTTATGACTCACTCACAGGTATATGGCCACTTCCGACGTTGCGTTAGGATGCCCAGGTTGTCTTGGTTGATAGGCCCTGGAAGATGATAGCCATTTAGGGGTGCGCACAGTGGGGAAACCAGGACGGGCGGTCTTAGAATCGTTATATATAGATGAATATAACTATTCTTATACAAGTGGGACTTGATCTATGATTAATGCCATAAAGAGAAAATAACTGTGATGATGTTCCCTAATGAGATATGGAACGATGAAATGAAACAGTGTAAATGATGGAGATTTTATTTAATGATATTCATTCATATCCTCTTACATAACTAAACTAAATTTATGATCATTTAATTGCTTTAGTTTATGCTTTGAGATTGAGTAGGTAGATTCTTATCGTTATCTATCATGATTAACTGTTCATAACTATCATACTCTTTATTCATCTGGTGATCATATAAAAAAGGGCCCTGACCTGTTCATATTTCTTGTTGTGCATGAATCATATATTCGCTCAGGTGCGCCACCGCAAGGACGCCTGTACTGACTTTCCTTTCTAGTGTCATGGAGCTGTAACACCTTGCGGACGTTGCGGGATATTTTGTGTAGATGGCTTCATTTTTGTACTCTAGTTATGATCGGGTCATTTACTCGGGCGTGTGGCCCAAGCTTTTGTGTTTGCTTATTGTAATGTATTATGTAACTTAATGAACTTGTTGAATATTGTTGTATGAGACTGTTGACCGGCAGCATATTCGGTCCCCTTATTGTATACTTGATGCGAATATAACATAAGTCCTTTTGGGTATCCACTTTCTTTTCAAATTGGGTTATTTAAATTCTTTCTTTAACTTATAAAATTAAATTTTTGGCAACCCGTTTTTCTGAAATATTGGGTGGTTATCCCGTATACTTACTATATTATCGTGATGCTGAGAATGATCCATCTATGATTCCCATTATTGTTGGAATATCGGGTTGGCCACCCCTTATTTTGTTGAGCGGGTTATCACAATTACCAAATAAAAAGACACCCCACCTTTTTAGTTAATTTTTAATTCTAATTTCATTATGTATTTTTTACCACTCACTTAATTTCCAGCCTTATATTTAATTTAAAATTTAATATTAATTTCAACCTGATTGCATATCAACCTGTTTCCCTATATTGTGTTCTAACTACATATATGAATATAACTGTTAAGTCAATTTTAATTGTAATTTTTTTAAATTTTTTTTTTTCATCAAATAGAGTCCAATTGTTAAGTTACTTGTCTGTATTATTTTATAATCTTTAGATATGTTTTAATTAAGTTCAACATTAAAAATGTTATGTCAAAGCTCATATAAATATATAAAAATTCGTACAATACTATATTAAAAAATAAAAACTATAAAATTGGAAATTTTATTTACAAGGAATTAAATTGGTTTATTCGTGTCATGCTTGAGTAGTTTATGATTGAAATTGGTTCCACGTGTCAATTATTTGTGTTGTTTGATCTTGACATTATTTTATGGTCGACCTTAATTTACTCACTTTAGGTCATGTTCAAGTGGTCTTACCATTTTAAGACCAAATTTGATACCCATATTAAAATTCAATATATCATGTATTAGTAATTGTGAATTGCAAGAGAGTTGAAAATAACTCACTAATCGTTTGAAATCTACTCAATATAAATTTGGAAAATCTAAATGTCCCTGTTCGACTAGGCCCCTCCAATTTTAAAATCTGGTTTCGTCCCTAGGGATAGGGGAGAGTTAGTAATGTCATGGAGTTGGTCTGGTTTTTTGTGGGCTGAGACACATTTGTGTTTTGGTGTTTGGTATTTAACCTAGGTCAATGGTGAGTACCTTGATAAAAGCCTTCCTAGTACAAAATATATTGACATTTTTGGAGTGGTATCTAACTGTCAACATGGGATGCTCTGATTCGCCTCTCCCTGAAATCGAATGGACTTTGGAGAGAACCTCACCAGAGGTGGCCTGTTCATGGGGTTGAGTTTGACCCCCATCGTCTAGTACTTCCGCTGGCTTGGTCGGCAAAATTCGGCTGTCACTCAATCGAAATTCATGGACGAAAATGGGTACACGATTTTGGGCGAATTAGGAGCTTTTTTTGGTTTATGTATGGAAGGTTTATAGAGGAAATTTGGGAGCATTTAAATACTTGAACCACACTAAAATGTAAAAGGAAAATGAAAACTTGTGCCCTTAGGTAACATTCTATTGTCACACCCCGCCTAATTTTGGCGTCGGCTGCCACCAAAACTATGCCGGGCGTGAACCAAATAAGATACCATCCTTAGCGTGTGACAGATATGAGACATATTAAATTTAATCCACAAAGTAAATAATGAAATCAATCCCAATAAACCATAACCATCCATAAAAAATAAATCCATCACCATGCTAATCTCCAAATAAATCCAATCTCTAATATACGTAAAACTGAATACAATAATCAACTGTGAGTAACTGAATAAAAACCGTACAACCGTGGAACCGAATGGCCCACCAAATCCATAAACTCTATCTCAATATACATACGAAGGAATGGAAACTAAGTAACCACTAAGCATAAAATAAATAACTCCGGCTGCATCTCCAAGATATAATTCAAATAAATCCTCTGCAGCTAATCCAATGCTAACACCCGAAAAAGGTTAGTCAACGTATGAGGTCACAACCCCGAGCATGAATACACACTACTCTCCTCAATTAGGGTCATTGAACCCAGACAGTAGCATTATACACAATAAATATCACAATAGAGTATTTTAATTGAACGAGATAATTAATCGCAATAATAATAAAGCATTGTCTATCCCACCATTTCTTATTCAAAAATCCACCCCAATATTATTGTAAATAACTCTCAGTCCCAAATTGTTAATTTAATTAAATTAACCCAATTTATAATTCCTCTCAATTTGTTATTTAGCGTAGCGATCCTCCCGCCTTGGATAGGCAGTGCTTTATTATCTTAGGTATTTATTCTCAATTTATCATCTTTTTCATATTTATCTTGTAAATTAACCCCACCCTTATTAACGATGCGAGATCCTCAAAAACACCCTTAGTACCATACCTAAGGGTCCCCAAGCATGAATACGTCCTAACCTATGCATAGGATGAATTTTTAATATTAATTACCCCATAGTATTATGCCCAGACTAGCACAACGACGGTAAGACCTCAAAAACCAACCCCCCCTGAAATATGCAATTTCGTACAAATCCACACTAGCTAGTCCCATACCTAGAAAGCGTAAATCTCACTAAGGCCTACCCACTAGTCCCATACCTAGTAAGCATCCTATAAATATAGGTGAGCACAAATACTCAAATATCCTGTCGTCCCCACAGTGGCAATTAATAGCACAAATTAAACACACAACGTAAATATAGGCAATAAAGCAACAGTATCACAATTTCGTTTAATTTGGCGTAATAAATTCCATTTAACCAATTTAAATAAATTCCAACATCATTTTATGAATCAATAAAAAAATTCCAATTTCATCATTCTCTTCATAGTTTTAGGAACTGCAATTTTTCTACATGCATCCTATACCCAAATAAACCCCAAAATCACTCGTTATCCTATTGTAGTACCCCATAATTTTACTGATTTTAATTGTGGCATTAATTAAATTAAATGTGAGAAGAATTAATTAAATATTAACTAGGGAGATAAGAGTTAGCATTTTTTATTGGGAATTAAATTGAATATTACTGAGAGAATAATGTAATATATGATTCTGAACGTGATTATAAATTTATGGAAATTATCGCGAGAGAGAAATACGACAATTATGGAATTTAAGTTAAGACGCGCATGTGAGTCGTGTCGGGACTAAATTAATAGAATAAAAAGTAAAATATATATACATCACCCAAATGGTCATTTTGAGTGCGCCAACGTGTTCGAAAGGGTCAAAATAGTTAGAGAAGTCTACCCGCGGGTTTAGTTTGGGTTTCGAGATAGTTTTAGGCCATACCGACACCCCGGTGGGGTATTTTTGTCTTTCGAAAAATTGAGGCAAATTAATGGACGAAAATTAAAAGAATTATATCTGCATGTACGTGGGAGAAGTTAGGTTTTATCTGCAGAAGAGAAAAGGGAGTCCAAGAGGAAGAAGGAGAAGAGATTCCTAGGAGCTCTAAGACCAAACCCACCCATCTTTGACCAAGAATACCATCAACGTGTAGATCGGGAAGAGAGGAACACATCTATACCAATTTCATTCAATGATTTAGACCTTTCCAACAAGGCAAGTGGTTATCTTGCTTTAATTAGTGGACATATTATACATGTTAGTGTAGAATTGATGATATGCACATGATATGATGAAATTCATGACGAAATTGAATTGTAAATCGAGCTTTTGGGTAGAAATTTGGATGTAGATGAAATACTATATGTAGAGGCTATGAATCTTGGTTGTTACATGAAGAAAAATGGATTTAATTTTGGGTTTGGGGTGGACAAAATTAATGATGATGTAAAACTAGGGCTTTTGACATTTGGTTAAATTCTTTCACCCATATATGAGATTTAATGAGGTTTGATGAATAGAAGATGTTAGGGATCATCTAAATGTATGTAAAATGGATTTAGGACTATTAATTGTGAGTTGGGTAAAGTTTGATGTGAATGGGTGAACAAAAATGCGCAAAAACACAGGTTTCCTAAGGTAGAGGATGAACTGGGCAAAGGTCGTTCGAGCGACTTGGGGAACTGGAAAGTTGTTCAAACGACCTCGTTCGAATGAGAATCCAATAAGAAATCCAATGAGAATTAAGAACTTAGTCCATTGGAAGTTTGTTCAAACGAACTCGTTCCAACGAACTCGTTCGAACGAGATACATGTCACTTCAGATGAGATTTCAGATTTTTAGAAATTTACGGGGCGAGCTGGATTTTGGTAAAAATAATTCGAGAATAATGAATGACTTAAGATTAGGCAGGGCAACCACATTTCTTAATCTAGTAACCGGAGTATAGAAGTGTATAAGGATAAGAGGGTCTCCTTAGTGATATCCATTATAAGTAGTGCGATACGATAGAGAGAATATGAATAATTTGGAAACATCGTGAATATTGTAAACAATGAAAATTCGTACAAATATGGAATGAATAGGTGGTGTGATCCTATTAATTATACGGGTTGTGTGTACCTATTGTATGAACCCTTATGTTTATGACATACCTACCATACTTGCTATCATAGGGGGAGGAAGGGGACAATTTTAACTTGATGAGCCTTCGGGGGGATTTTAGATTACTACCTCAGAACGTAGGTCTGGTAAAGACTTATCTGTTAGTTTATAAGTTAGCCCATGGGGCTGGGAACTATGTTCGCCTCCATTGTGTGCGATATGTGTTGATACGATTCCAGAGTGATTCAGAATTCATAGTCCTTATGTGCGTGATGTACCGGGACTAATTGCAAAGTATGTGTGCACCACATGTTTAGCCTTTTGGGGTGTCGTATTAGTATATATAGGTATGATAGTGATATATATGTGTATACACTTGAGATTATTCTACTGTGTTTCTTAGTAGATGAGAAAAGTTATGATATTTAATATTAATCAACATTGTGGGAACTTGAATGATTAATGAGTTATTTGAATCCGATTAAACTAATGGTATTGTTATAAGAATGTATTATTCAGGTGTTATAATTGAGTATAATGACTTAGGAAATTCAGTAAAGGACTTGGGTTAAACTAGATAAGTGGGATAGTGTGACTAGGATGGGTTAGGAGTCTACGCTAGGCATGCACATTAGTTGGGAGGTGAGAATCTCTAGTGAGGGCACGAGGTACTAACGTGGATATGATATTTACTATTTAATGCATTTTAAACACTTGGAGTTTTTAAACCATTTACAACTCGGGCTCTGACCCGTTGTTGCAAATCTCTTTTCTTTGTCAATTTATTTTAGATGCCTAGCCACAGGGACACCAAGTATAGGAGTTTTATTCATTTGACGAGCTGTAGCTGCTGTGGAAGTTACAGGACTTGGTAATAGACGCCTCCATGATTCTCATTCCAACATCTTGAGTTTCTATATTTCAGTTAGGGCATGTTGCCCCTTTTACTTATTCATACAGTCAGAGATTTGTCGATCTATTTACTGACTTCTTTCCGTTGTTGATTTATTTTGCTGGATTATATATTGTATTTGGGATTTAGGCTGGACGTGTTTACTCCAGTCTCATTTATTACCTTAGTCATTTTATTTCATATGAGATTCGTTTGAATGGTGTATGGTTAGTAATTTGTTAAGTTGGTTTTATCTTAATTAAATGATAAAATTTTGACATCATCCTGCTTAAATATTAGGTGGTTAGTATTAATGATAAAGTTTTCAACAGTGATGCATATCCTGAACCAACTGGATATTCTGAATTAATTTAATAAAAGACTGATCTCCTGGTATTTAATTAGGCAGGGTGTCACATCTATGTACCCTAGGATTATGAGTATTATTCGATATTAAAACTTTTTATAAAAAGAGTGCCATAATTAATTTCACTTTTCCTAATTAAGTCACTAATTTATTTTAAGAAAACACGTGATTAATGGTTTGGGTAACACTTAAAATACATAATTCAAAAGGAAAAGAATAGAGTATTAATGCCTGGAAAAATCATCGGTCGAAAATTTGGAATACTCGGTTACGTTCGTCTCACGAAAATAAGCAAGTTTCATTTTTGGGTCTTCCTAAAAATATGTAATTTAGACCTCCCAAAATATGATTGAAATTTTGTTTAATGGAGGTTTGGAGTTAAAATATAGGGGTATGAGTATTCTGATTGGTATAGGGAAAAGAGGGTCTCGAGACAAAAATTACGTGACTTTTATGAAAAAGTGGGTCAAGGTTGCTTTTATAAGTTGAGATATAAGAGTCCAACACTTTTTAACTCTTAAAAGATAAAGATGCTAACCGTCCCATAAACCCATGTGTGTCCTAACCCCAAAATGGAAGCAGTTAGCTCCCAAAAATTTCGTGTAAAACCCCAAATACCTTTGTAACCATTGCATCATCATCATGTACAAACAACAAAAGGGTTAAGGAATTCACTAGATAAAATATATAAGAAAAAGAAGAAGAAAGAACTTAGCTCCCAATTGGGAGCATGCACCTACAACAAGAAAAAGACTACAAAGCCTCTCTCTCTCTCACACCTCAAGTATAGTTAAAGAAAGAGGAAAATTAAGAATAATATAATACTAAATATTTACAAAGAGGTCATCTCTTTATTATGCAAAAAAAAAAAACAAATGTTTGTATTAGCAAATCTATAAAATTTAGAATTTTATTAATGATTATTTAATTATAAAAAAAAATTCTAAATCCCCATAAACATATTTCTTTTTTTTTTTCAAATTTCGACAAAAAAAAATCTTTTAATTTAAATAGTCCACCTATTAATTGTCAAAAAATTAATTTCACAAAAAAAATACCTTTTCGACTTTTTAGTTTAAAATGCGTTATTTAAAATTTAAAAATCACAGGGCGTTATAGTTATGAGCTACGAAATAGTAAGTATTAGAGCTCTACATGAGTATCTGTAACCTATTAAATGTATATTGAAACTATTTCCCTACTATTTTTGGGTTCTTACTATGTGCCCTTAATGCATATGTTATCAGGGCCCAAGTTTAAAATCCTCGTTGTCATTTTATATTTGGTTTTAGTACACGAGTCTTTATTTTTTGTTTTTTAACTAAAAATATATTAGATAGTAAGAGCTCAATACGTATTAAGAACGTCTAGGTTTACATAAGGTGGTTGAATTAAATGAGGCAAATTTATTAATGTGGGATGACGTCACCCCACTCAAGTCCAGGCAGGTGAGCCTATGGACCCAATGAGGGTTTTTTACATATAGAAAAGTGGCTCTTAGTCCCATTTGATAAAAAAAATTAGCCTCCAAATCTCAAGGTTGCTACTTTTGATAAATTGTCTTACTCTTTCCATGGCTATGAACTCCTAACTATCCATGTTTGTTGGGATGATGTAAGTAAGATGGGATATGATGTAACTAAATCATTCCATAAATAAATATTTAATATTGCAATAATTAATCAACTAAAGTTATATATTTCATTATATAAAAATGGGTTAATTACACTTGGTCCCCCTATACTTTGACCCAATTTTCACTTTCCACCACAAACTTTCACCCTGTACTAGCACTGACAGTGCAATCGACCCAAAAACGTGACGGTCGTCTCTTTTTTTGGCGGTAGAAGGTGCATGTGAGTTGCACATGTGTGTTAAGTGAGCGTAACTTTGTATTTTCAAGGGTAAATCAAACGTTTAATTAAGTAAAGAAATAAAAAAAGAAGGAGAATCCTAACTCTCAATATCATCATTTCTCAAATTCATCATTCATTGATTCTGACTGGAGATTCTTGAAATGGGTTGGGAATTGAGGAAAGGCATGTTTGATGTGGGTGAAGGGCTTGAAACTCCAATATATGGTAAGTTTTATTGCTTTTATAGTGTTTAATAATTATTTTTCATTGATTAAATGTTGTGATTGTGTTGCATGTTGTTCCTTTTCTTAATTTTTTGATATTTTCAACCTTTAAACAACAAATGTGTAGCATAATACCATTAAAAGATATTTTTTTTAGTTATTAAAGTTCATTAAATTTGGGTTTTTTTTCTATTATTGATGATGAATGTCATTATCATCCTTTTCCTTTAGTTTAAAATGAGGCATGTTATTTTATTGTTGTTCATTCCTTTTTTTGAGACATGTCCCCCATTCAAGCTATAACCATTTGAGACATATTTCCTTTAGTTTAAAATGAGGCATGTTATTTTAATGAACTGTTTAACATGCTTTGGGAATACATTGCTGAGTGCAAGAGAACCAATCCATGAACAACAATTAGGTTGAAGTTATATTCAAATGAGGAAGGTAAATATGTTTTTATGAGAATGTATATCTATTGGGGGGAATTGAAGAAGGGATTTTTAGAGAATTGTAGGCCTTTAATTGGCTTAGATGGTTTTCATTTAAGAGGAAAGATTAGTGGTATTTTGCTGACTGCAGTGGGAGTAGATTGTAATAACCAGATATACCCCCTATCTTAAGCCATCGTGGAGAAGGAAAGGAAGAAATCATGAAGATGGTTCTTGGAAATATTGGAGGACGACTTGATCATTGCTAACTCCAATGTGTACAGCTTCATTTTAGATAAACAAAAGGTCTTTTGCACACTTGACCTCCATAGGTATTTGACCCACTTGCACTTTAATTTTTATGTGATATCATGTATTACATAGTTACTAGTACCTGCATTGGAGGAGAGATTACCAAACTCAGAGCATAGGCATTATGTAAGGCATCTTAACAATAACTTCAAGGGGGAGTATAAGGGATTAACATTGAAAACACTGGTTTGGAAAGCTCCAAGAGCAACCACAATTCGTCAATTCAACATAATAATAAAGGAGATCAAGGAAATAGATGAGAGGGCATATAATTGGAAACAAGATAGGGTAACTAAGTATTGGAGTAGGACACACTTTAACACTTTTTACAAGAGTGACATGCTTCTCAACAATATTTGTGAGAGTTTCAATGCCAACATAAATGAGGAAATGAACAAGCCAATCATTGCAATTTTAGAAGCAATTAGAATCAATTTGATGGAGAGAACCCAAAAGAAAAGAGATAAAATGAGGAATTACAAAGGTGGTATAATTTGTCCAACATTTCAAAAAGGGATTGAGAAAGCCAAATAAGAATCAGCTTCATGGATACCAAGGTGAAATAGTGATCAAAAGTTTGAGTTAATTGGACCCTATGGAGTGAAATATGCCATATATCTTGACGATACTACATGTGAATGTAGGATATGGGATTTTATAAGAATACCATGCTGTCATGTGGTTGTTGCCCTTCATTTTTTGGGAGAAGATGCTGAAAAATATGTGTAAAAGCATATTATCTGCAGACCTACATAAACACCTATTCTAAATTGCTCAACCCAATAAATGGAAAAGATATATGGACAAAGTCAAATTTGATCACCATCCTCCCTCCCATTTACACAACACAACCTGGCAGACCTAGAAGGGCAATGAGGAGGGAGGAGGCAGAACCACCTGTTGCAAATCCAGTCAAACTTGGGAGGAAGTGGGCTATAATGACATGAAAAGTTTGTGGGAGCCAAGGGCATAATAAGAGAGGATGTCCAAAAAAGACAAAGAACACCGTTGTGGCTGCTGAAATTGGGGATGTGTCTGGTGGAAGGGGGTAGGCAAGCAAGTTGGTAGGGTAAGATTAATAATAAATGCAGTTAGTTTGTCATTTAATGTGATTATTTTACTTTGTATATCTTTGTTTACTTGAATATAATATGATTACTAACACTTGAATATGTTTATTTATGTAGATGAGGGGAAGGCAATATGGTCTAATAGCTGATGTGATAACACCGAGTCCCTCGCATCCTCCTCCACCTACATGAAGTTGATGGATCGAAAATTTATATGTAGTTTGCTTTTGTTTATTGTTGTTTGGGGAACTTTAGTAAATGTTTGCACATTGGTCCTAAACTTTTGGTTGGGTTGGTTCTCTGATATTTGGCTGTGATTTTTATAAATTTATGTAGTGAATCAACCTTTTTTTATTGGGACTAAAAGGCTAGTAGCCTTATATTTGAAAACAACATTTCTGCATAAATTTCATTAGTGCGTAAACAAGATTACTGCATAAATTTCATTTCATTGATGCATAACTTCTTTACTATAACCAAAACATATTACATGAGTTCAAATTTGGTTTGTACATTATTGGTATTTCCCCACTTAATAAAACATAAAACAAAGACTAGCAACATAAAAAAATACCCAACCCATATAGCAAAACTTGTCTCTTCCCTTATTTCTACCCACATCATCCTCGAGAGCCCGAATCCGTTGAACTAGACCAGGAATAATGCTCTTTGATCTTGAAAACATTGGAGGATCTTTCCACATAATGTAGACATAAGATGAATAAGAGTAAAACCTCCTTCCAGAGTTGGAATCAGGCCAAGATGTACGAATCGCAATGGAATTTCTGCAGTAGCATATTCCTTCCATGATGAGTTTCTTCCTTCTTCTCTCTTCCTTATTTCTCTTTGTTCCTTCTTCTCCTCCCTTTATCTTCTTCGTCTCTTTCTCTTCTTCCACTTGCAGATTAGGTTTTCAAGGAGAAACAGTTAAAATGTTTGATTTACCCTTGAAAAGACAAAATTACCATCACTTAACACACACATGCGACTCACATGTGCCTTCTTCGGCCAAAAAAGAGACGGTCGACACGTTTTTGGGTCGATTGCACTGTCAGTATTAGTACAGGGTGGAACTTGAAAAATCGAAAGTATGTGGTGGAAAGTGCAAGTTGGATCAAAGTATAGGGGGCCCAAGTGTAATTAACCCTATAAAAATCAAAATATGAAAGAATAAAAGAATGACAAAGAAATAAAATAAAAAAATATATATTAACATATCAAAACTTTGTCATTGTTATTTCAGAAAAAATCCTCTCATTGATTTTTTACGTAACTATATTGCAATTTCATTTTCAATTTTATTATTGAATCAATCATATTTGATTTATCAAAATTCTATATCACATATCAGGGAATTTAATTAGTTTTTAACAAATGTAGTCAATTCTAGTTTGTCATATTTTCTAAATACTCTTGTTATATATTACAATTAACGATCTGATTAAATATTTCAATGCACGCAATCAAACAACAATTCATTAGTACAACTGGACTATTACTTATACATGTTGAAAATTAATTTTACAAGTTTGTAGAAAAACGTAACCAAAATGGATTTAAAGTTTAAAAATCCAATTTTCAATTAAGAACTGATATAAGGGCAAAAGATTTTTTTTTCTTTTCTTTTTGTTGATAGAAAATATATTGGCGTAATTATTTAATCTTTTCATCAAGTCTATTTACTTTCTTAGAGCAAAAGTGGTGCCATTTTTTTCAGCTGGCGTGAGATAAATTTTGAAGTGGAGGCCACCTCAATTTATTACTATCTTAAAAGGAAAATACAAATTAAGTTAAATGAAAAAATGGACAGAGATAAACCTCAACAATCCTTGAAAAACAAAGTTACCGATTACATCAAGGTTATATGCCACTAGAAGGAATTTGAAAAAGTTATTTTTTGGTTGGGGGGTGGGGGGCATGGCTCCCCTTGGCCATGGAATAGTTTCATCTCTCATTTTGACTTACTAATTTAACCACTTGGCGAAAAATTGGGGCGGTTGTTATGTAATACCCCATAAATTTCAAATAATTTAATTAATTAAAATAATTAGGTAAATCGAATTTCTAGGATTTGATTTGATGTTAATTTTTTGGGGATTTTTGGGATTATTTTAAATAATTATTGTAAGTAAAAAATGTATTTTATAATTATTAAATAAAAATTAAATATTCCAATAAATATGGAGTTAGTTGGAATTTAGGGTTTTATTTAAGAAAATAATTAAAATTTAAAATGTGTAGACATGACTTAATTTAAATAAAGATTTTCATATTTGTAAACTAAATAAAGTAATTAGTTGAATAAATGAGGTCTATAAGGTAATTGATGCGTACTTAGAGAGAAAGTTAGGTGGCTTGAAAATAAAGCTAGGTTTAAGTAATTAGTATAAGAACTTAAGTGCATTATAAACCCATAATCCAACTTCCAAACTTCACACAAAATAACTACTTTTCAATTCACAAATTATACCATTTTATTCTAACCAAAAATCTTACAATTCTAAACTTAGCTTGAAAAAATAATTCAACTATTTTCTCAAGGGAGCTATTTTCTACATCATTGGGAGATTCTTTACAATAATTGGAGATTATTTGAGAAACAATTACAAGGCATTTTCAGAGGATTTAAAAAAAAAATTAGTCATCATTCATGGCATGATAATTATACTCTCTCCTCTTATGATGTAAATAATTATTTCTAACTCAAAAAGTTTTTATAAATTATAATTTTTTTGTATAAATAATTAGGGTTATTTGATGTATATAAAAATGATGATTTTATATATAAATGAATGAACCCAATTCTTAAAATTTCATGTTTAGTTTAAATTAGTTTAATTGATTTGGATTACAGAATTGTACATTCCTTTTCGATGTTCCTACTTATATGGAACCACGTGGTAGATTACTCCTTTACTTGTGATGGCATACCTCCCTTTAAATTTTAATGCAACAATTGAATATGGAATTATATGTTGAAATTTCAGAAGTAAATATGGGGAAGTGCAATTTGTAAGTAAGGATGGACTTTAATAACTATCCCAGACCATATTTGGAGGGTATTGGGGCATATAACTTCGTTTTAAAAAGAAAATTTTGATTTTGAGTTCTTCACTTGTGATAGAGGAGATATGTTGAAGACATACCTGTTTTTGGGTAACTTAAGTTCCATGCACTGTGCGAACGATCATGTTTTCAATTATGTGAATTGGGCATGCGAATGACCTTGTTTTTACCCGTATGAACGGTGGTGTGAGGTCGAATAATATTTTGTATCATGCATGGACCCGTTGAAGTTCTATAATTACAGAGTTGTATGATAATTTTATAAATATACTTGTACTCAGTGCATCATGCTTATCTAAAAAATGTTGGGGTTTTAAAACATAGTGATTGAAAATACGTAAATTAAAAGATTTAACACCGATATGGGTGGGGTATAAAAGTTAATGTAATAACTACAGACATTATCATCTATACCCATGATTGATAGTGTTATCACATAAGTGAGGAGCTATTATCTTATTGCAGTGGGCCTGACCCATCGCATTATTGTAGGTGATCCAGTGTACCCAACTTAGTTTTCCACTCGAGACCGTAGTCTTATATTCCAATCATCAACAAGTTTTGGAGTTATAGGTGTTGAACCTACTAGTTTAGTTTATTTATGTTAAGATATGCGAGGTTTACTTTATTCCTAGAAGTTCTATTCAATTCTGATAATTGAAAGATTAAGTATGTAATTGTTATTGGCAGATAAATGTTAATGAAATTAGTGGTGGTTGACTTTTATATCTCGGTATTTGACAATTTTTAATATCGCCCTTCACCTTGATTTATCTTCATTCATTAGTTCTTATTATATGATAAGGATGATATATAATTGTTTAGAGAACATGTGCAATTTTAATAAATATACTTGATAACCTACTTATTCAAAATATATGGGGCTCCGTAATTGGTATTAGAGTATGGTCCTAGGTCTCGAGGGTTATAGGTCTATACTAAATTTTTGCGTACCATTCTTTGATACATTTTTCTGTAACTGTACTCTCTTTAAACTTTGAGTCTAATACCGATTTTGTTCTTATCTTTTTAGATGGTGAACACTAGGATGAGAGAATATAGGAAAGCCCGGATGGCTAATGGGACAATGGATTTAGTAGGACAGACAAGACAATGTCAATTTACTTTGAGAGCTAATGAATTAGAAGCAATCATTTAGGAGACCATATCGCTCAGGGATGAGATAGTAATTCAAAGAGCTAGTGCCCAGGTGGTGCCACCACAAGAAGTTCCTGTATCAGCGTAGGACAAGGTGATGGAAAGTTTTCCAAAGGGAAATTCATTCACATTCTCGTGGGGATTTGACCCAATAGTGGATCATCAATGGAGGAGACACTTAGAGAGACACCTTAGGATGGTGGAATGCACGAAAGTGAAGAAACGTATGTTGTCTACCATTAAGTTAAGTGATAATGATTTACAATAGAGAGTGTGACCATACCTAAGGAGAAGGATCATGTGACTCATGGAGAATTTATGTCAAGATTTAATAAAAAGTATTTATTGTATGCTATTAGAATGGAGAAGAAGAGGGAATTACTCACTTTAGAGAAAGGTTCATGTAGTGTGTTTGAATATGAAAAAGTGTTCAAAAATCTATCTACACTTATCCTAGGAGAGGCGAACAATGAGGAAAAGAAAAAAGAATTATTTCATTCGAGGCTTGCCTTGTTTGATTGAGAAAGTTATATTAGAGAACTCGATTTACACCACTTATACTCAAGTAGTGAATTCCGCTTTGATGATTTGGCATGATCGGGCGAGCTATCGAAAAAGTTTGGTAAAGATGGGAGAAATGACTGGTCTAGATATAAACAAGATAGGTGATAACTGGTGCTAAGATAGAGTTAAAAAAATCATAAGGACCCACATGAGGAACATTATGGTAAGAGGGGCCGAGTACAACATGGACAGAGGCAGGGTGATATATACTCGAAGTTTGATTAAGTTCGAGGACAAGGATCCCAGTGTGAAGAGCGAGTTTCCGTTAGGCAACTAGGCCATTTCAAAGGTGCTTGTTATGCATGTGGAGAGAAAGGACACCGATCTACGAGATGTCCCAAGAATCAGGCTCATCATGACACGATATTTTGTAGTTGAGGACGCATTAGAGGATGTATTATGACTTACAATTGAAAGGGTACCATTTTTCTTAGAGCCTAAGCGTGACTAGTCCAGTTCGTCTACTGCATTCTTAAGTTCACTTTTATATTTTATAGGTGGGTGATATTACTTATGATTACATGTATGTATCCATTGGACTTTTGTCTTGACTATATGGGCACTTAAGTTGGGTCATATTGTTATGGGTAAAGGTTAACGACTTTTTAATTTATTAGTTGTTATACTATTACTATGGAAGTTACAGCGCATTTAATAGGGTGTTTACTACCTAAATGAAATAAATATTGCCTAAACCTATATATTAATTGCTTTAAAAGAAATTAGAGATCTAATAAGGTCAATTTAAACCTAATTATCCCCATGTTGTTATTTGTTTACATTGAAACTTGAAATCCTTGGAAAATAACAATGCCTAATAAATGAGTATAAAAGAGAAATTGTATAAAAGTTTTAATATTACGACGAGTTGCATGTTAATTTGGTCAAAAATTTAAAAATAAGTTCCGTATAATTCTTTTAAAAGTGAAAGGTGAAATATGAGTGGGATTAGTGTCATTAAATTTTAACACAAATTACTTCTGATCATGTTTGGAAATTTTTAGTTGTTCGAAAATTCATATGAATCCCATTTTATATGTGTATTCTTGAACCAAGATTCGATACATGAATAAATAGAGAACTCATTTGGCCACAATATAATTGGACATTACGTAAAGAATTTCTAAGTAAATTAAAGTAGTCATCATATAAGAAAATGATATGGTGGGGATATAACCCGAGTATCAATAAAATAATGAAATGAAAATATTCGTGGTAAACAAAGGGATGTGATGGGTCCAAAATGAAAAAAAAATGGTTTAAAAAGGTTGAACCCTTTTGGTGTATTACTGAAATATGGTTAGCATTAAAAGATGTTAAGTATCTCCTGGTATAGCTTGATTGTTCGACAAGTCACATAAATCCCACTTGAAGATCAAATAACATATTATGAAACCTTATGGCTCATTAATTAGGATTAACTAATAGTGTTGACCTAAACCTATGGTTGGCAACCACGTTTTGATTAATACATTTAAGTGATTACGTAGTCAGCATCCTCAGATTCACTAGGCATAAAATCATTTCATCTTCTAACTGAATACATTCAAACTTTCCCCAAAACAAAAACCTTCAGAGATCTCATAATTGCTATTCCAGTTACTCCCCCACTTCCTGCCACTAGGGGTGGACATGGGCTGGGCCTCAAGCATGGCTTTGTCTATATAATAAGGATTATTGTGGCCGCCCAGGCCTTAACCGGGTCTAGTTATATCATCCCAAGCTCAACCAAAATAAACACTTTGATACCTAGGCCCTCTACCCATCTATTATTTTATTTTTTATTTTTAATTTATTAATATTATGTAAATTATAAATTAAAGTATAATAGCACATTAAATGTTAATTGAAAACATATCCCAATTATTTTTGTCTATTATGTTATTCCGCACTTTGATAATGTTAACCTATAAACATATAAATTATAACCTCCTATTATGTTATGTAAATAAACATATGATAATTATCGGGCCTTGGGTGGGATCGAGCTTGTGCTGTAATATCCCGTATTTTTTATAGTAATAAATTAATTGTTAAATTGATTAATTGCTTCTAATGAGTTCTTATTTTCATGTGAAATGTGGTATGTCACTCATTATATTCCAACATGTTGTTTCGAAATTCGTATATGTGATTGTGTAGGTGTTACACGACATATTATAATATAAATTAATGAGATATTTAAATTAGTAAAATATGTTATATTTAGGGGTGACTTTGGGAATACGTATATAGTCTATTTTTACTTAAAATAGTAAAATTTAAGTCTATTTGGTTGATCTATGGGTTAGGCCAAGTTTCGAACCATTTGGGAATGATTTGTGCTCATTGGTTTAAGGCATATATTGGGCCTATGATTAATTTAGAGGGCAAAACTTTTATTATCTTAATTTGAGAAACCTAAAACACTCTCAAGACATTTGAGAAAATCATACTGAGCCTGGGAGAAAAGGCACTAAGGATTGAAGAGGTTTTAGGGACTTTAACTTATCAAGGTGTCCAAGGAAAGTAAACATCGATTACAAATTTAATTTGGATTTTGTCATGATGTAATCATCATTGGAATCTAGATTAAAATTTTGTAAATTTTATTTTGATCATCTCAAATCAAAACTTTTGTAATTAGATTTAATTATATGTTTAACCTTAATTGTATTGATAAACCGAGTAGTTTAATGATGAATCCCTTCAACTATAGCATGTAATTTTATATTTTATCATATTAATGTAGATCTGAATCATACTTGATAATCTAGAAGATCCCTCATGTTAATTCGTTAATTAAATCAAATATGGGATAAACTTGTTAGATTTATGAACTTGATATGGTTGGTTTTGATCTAAACTTTTTTAAATATCATAATAACGTGTTCTTGAGGTGTTGAAACCCTAGGTAGGGTCGTTCATGGTGTACTAGAGTTTCAAGTTTGTAACTTGGGGTTTGAAAAAGAAAGAAACCATTTTTTGTAAGTTTAGACACACGACGTCGTGCACACATTTAAATATATCCGTGCGCATGATATAGAATAACTATGTGCGCACGACATCAAGCAAGGAACCGTGATTGTCAGTTTTGATGGAGGATGTTTAGCAAGGGTTTATGAAAAATATTAGGATGTTATTAGAAGGATTTTAGATCAAACGAGTTGGGGATCCCATTATAACAACTTTTATATTGTGACAACCCGAATAAAGCTATGATAAATTATATTTGAATCATGCTTACACTATATGATTTGTATAATGTTTATTTATATATATAATTTTTGGTAATTATATTTTAGTCTAATTATACCATTGAAAACCATAAAATATCAAATTGGTTATAAACAACACAATTTTAAGATTTTCGGTAGGAACGTTCAAGTTAGATACTAGTTCTGACCCTTATAATGTTACAATTTGGTCAAGGTAAAATATAATTATATATATTTGAGTTAAGTTTGTAACACAATAAACGTCATATCAAACGGATGTCCGAGTAAGAAGTTATACCGAATTTACGAACTAATGGCAAATTTGTACAACCTTTTAAGTGGTATTTTGTCTTTTATTACACCAAATGTTTTAATTTGATTGGTTGGAAAGGGAGGCATCCTTGGACGATTTAAAGCACTTAATATCACCTCTTTCTTCATTAATTTCATCCCTTGGTTCATTTTGAAGAATTTTTAGCTTGAGGAGAGAGAAAGGAGAAGCATAAGGGAGAAAGAGTTATAAGAAAAACTAGGAAATATTCCAAGAAAATCATAAAAGTTTTCCCTAGGTATAATCATATGTTGATCTTGTTTTAATATTTAATTATAGTTATTGAAAGTATAAGAATCATCAATTATTGATTAGAATTTCACCCCCTTTATATATGTATTTATATGTTAGTACGTAAGATAAGTGGTATGTGTAAGTCATATTGCTTTGTATAGAATTCCTTTGAATTCAAACTTATATGTTTTATTGTATACTCACTGGAATTGAGTAATTCCAGTTGGAGATTAATATAGACTCATATATTCATAGTATGTCCAAAAATTACAATTAAAATCCTTGTGGTTACACTTTGGCAATGGTTCTAAGTTGGTAATAGTTGCTATTTGCATAATTCATTTAGATATGCCCTAAGTTTTATAAAGTTTTTGACATAGAAATTAAACTTTAAAAATTATTAAACTTTAATTCTATAGTATTAAGTATGTGTATTGAAAATCGGTGGAAAATCATAGAAAGTTATGATTTAAAAAATTATGAAAATTCTTGAAAGTTGACTGACTAATAGAGGAGCTTGTAGGACAAATTTAATATGCTGTAAAGAAATGATAATATCATGCTCTAGGAAGCTTGAAAAATTATGGCGGTACTTGAATGGAAAGGATATTCAGATAATTTTTTATGTTGATAAGGTTGGATAATTGTATTTCTACAATTTATGAATATAAAATGGTTAAGATTAGAGGACAACAATTTGATGCCATACAAGAAACCCCATGAAAGAATGTTCTTATCTCCTCCTTCCAAAGGGTATTTTGAGTACATATTCCATGTATATACATATTTAGAAGTATACTTTTTTGTTTATTTAGTTTTATTTAGAAATTCCTTACGAAGGATTTTCTAGGGTTGAATGTTTATAACTTTACCAACATAGATACTATCGCATCATCCTTACTCAAGTTTCATGGAATTCTACATAAGTATGATTATATTGTGGTTGTATAGTCATTGAAAGTTACATAAATATATTAATATGATACTTATTATTAGAATTTAGCACCGATTTAGTTGGATTGACATGTATAAGGTCTAATCCACTAGGAAAATATATAGTTGAGAACCCAAGGTGAGTGTACTCGCTGGAAAGATTTATATGTATATTGTTATGGATTTGATCGAACATTATGAATATGAAATTGTTTATTTTTGTTTACCTAAATGTTAGGTTACTCCCCTACCATAAATGGGGGAGGATTATCAATTACAGATAGGGGTTACTCCTCGACTTGGAATGGGGGAGAATTGTCTATTGTAGACACGATCTGTGAATCATGATTTGAAAAGTTGGGTCCTTCATTATAAATGGACTGATAAGTTTATACATTATTATATGGATATAATTTATTGTATTTAATTTTATTCAGTAGTGTGTTAATGATGCATTCACTGAGATATTTTGCTCACAGTTCCAATGTTTATGTTTTTCAAGTATCATGAATTTACTACCAAATCTAGGAGGTCAGTTTGGGTAAGCAGTGAATGTGAAAAAAATGATTTCGTTTATTGTAAATGATGTAAAATAAGTCAACTTATCCGTCAGAAAAGTTTGTACAAGCATAAGTACTTTAACATTATAAAAAGTTTGTAGTTTTATAGATTTCATTAATGACTCTAGAATTAAGACTTGTGTTTATAGTTTGGTTAATGTAATTATGGTTTGACTCACTTTGACTTTCAAACTTAATTATAAGTAATTGGGTTAGGGTGTGTCATATACAGTTTAAATATTGGTTCTTAATTAATCTAGGATTATTAATCTAGAACATAAGACTTTTTTAGTAATTTGTTAATAGATGAAATTTACATTTAATTGCTTGAGGACCTTGAGTATAGGGTCGAGTACTAGATTTTATGAGAACAAGAGATGATTGGTGATTGTGTAGATCATACAATGTTTTAGAATGCTTTTACAACCTATCGAGTAGGGTCGTGGTTATTATATAATGATTCATTTGCACACTAGGGTGAGATGATACCTAGACTTCGAAGACCTAGGAGTTCACGATATTTTTATATGATAACGATTGTTGTCAATATGTCTATTAACTTGAAATAATAAGAGACATTATGTGTAACCCACTTGACTAGGGTTTATGCATATTTATTTGACCCAATTGTGTAGGGTCATGATTGTTTACTTGATTTATGTCCAAGCATGCCATGGCATGTGAGTTCTCGTGGGGCACGTGCTAGGAGGGATTTTGACGGTCACGTATGACGTTGACCGGGATGGTATCCCGGTGATTGACACAGGCTTACCTTGGTCCTTTTACTCTAATACTATGGTTAACGTCATGTGTTCCCGAGGGGGATAAATGAAGGAATTTGTGACACCCCACATAATTAAATACCGGGCGATCACTCCTTTATTAAATTAAAATCAAGGTGAACAGTTGGTTCATTCTTAGCATCACTGTCGTAAAAACACTTTTTCCAATTTAAACACCCTAAATAATTAAGCTAAGTGTCAAAACCATTTAAAACCTTATTCTCATTTTATTAAATCCGGTTATAAAACCTTAAACCATTAACATCTAAAGAGTCACACATTAAGAATAAAAATAGAATTTAACATACACGAATTTAATCATCAATAATAAATCCCAACATTTACAACACTAAAGGAAAACATCCTGACAGTAATAAATCCCGAAATAAAGGCACTGGAAGTAAAAATTTCAATCTCTGACAATACCAACTAAATAATAGAAAGAGGGCGACACATGACCCTGCTAGATAAAACTGAACTAGGAGTAGAATCAAATGGATGAAGTCATCTAAACAACAGGCCTGCAACTCCCACCTAAGCTGCAGCACGTTCCTTCCAAAGGATCCTAAGTAAGACGCCCCTGTGGCTGGGCACCTATAATACATACATATATATACAAGAGAGAAAAGGAAATAGAAACGGGTCAGAGCCCGATAGTGTATATGATTTAAAAATTCGTTTAGCAAGTATTTAAATTGATACAGGCCAATGCAACAACATATTAGTGCGACACTCTCTTGAGAAATTCTCACCTCTCTTCTAATGTGCACACCTATCGCACTAACGTTCCCAATGGTCTATCTCGTCATATACCACAGTATCTTTCCCCAATGATTTAACTTATCTTAGGTTATTCGCAGGATTTACAACTGAACAACACAAGTATATAAAACGTAAGATTTAAATTTGTAACCAAGGTTCTCCTTTTAACTTTATTAATCAATAAAGTTTTCCAGTGTCATATTATACTTTCTCAAAACAATTATTTATAATTTGAGTCATCAACCATGTCCTACATATCAAATCACAGTAGGCAGTTCCAGATTTCAGAATTTCATATATATATTAACTACTCGTATAATATATATATCATAACATCACCCCATATAAAAACTATGGTGCGGGCATACTCTGCTATCCAATCCCCGTATCAATCGTACTAAAGGGAATACAAGTTCGGAATCACTCTCGAACTGTATAAATACATACACAAACAATATTGAGGCGAAGCATAGTTTCCAAGTCCAAGAGGTCAGTACATACCCTCATGTCTCTTAGGACCGTGACTACCAATTCGATAGCCTGTACCTAGGATTTCTATCTTCTAGGGTACGAGTCAATATCCCCCATAGGGCACACGAGATATGATCATCCCAGCGCGGAAACCTCAGGGATAGCAAGTAGCACGGGCATGATTTTCACAAGTATATAATATATGCATGCACAATCATATAAATATACCACTTTTATTCTATCAATTTAGGTTTATCCAATAACCCACATTCACAACATTTATCCTTATTTTCCCATTATTATTTATCAAGTATAATGGTTCGTTTCTAACTTTAATTCAAAGTATAATGGTTCGTTTCTAACTTTAATTCGAAGGGTTTTTCCAACTTACTATGTAACCCTCATGGACTCTATTCTTCCAAATGTACAATTCAGTAGATATCCATTTATGTTCCAACATAACTCTCTCTTACGTGTCTCTCCCCTTTAATATATACTTACATTATCCCTTATGCAAAATATCCCAAAAATATAGATTTCGCCTTACATTAAAGGATTTTGAATTTTATTTTCAAAGATGAGAATTTCAAACGGTTTCGAAATCGGAATAAAAATGGAGTCTTAATTGAATTTTTTTATTACTTAGAAGAGTCCTCAAAATATAAAACTCTCTAAGAGTCCTCAAAACATAAAAATTTCTAGTAAAAATAATAGTTTTAGAAATCCAACCGTCCGATCAAGCTGAATTTTTGTCAGCAGTCCTGTCTCGCCGTTCGCTACAACATACTAAAATTTGAAGCGATTCCAATGGTCCGATCATCCAAAATAATTTTTTTAGTGTTTGTATCTGATTAGAACTCTTTTCTTAATCAAACTCTTAATCCTTTACATGACAAAGGGTTTCCAGAATATCATATAAATCATCATTACATGCAATTTCCTATCTCAAATTGGGTTTTTCTTCCATACAATTCATCCTAATCATTCCTAAACCAATATGAAAGATGCATCAACGAAATAAGCAAGATAAACACTTGCCTGGGATTTTCAGAAATCTGGTTTGGTGTTGAATTTGGTGTGGTTACGTTCCCCGTCTCGCGATCTACGCGTTGGCGGTGGCGGCGGTGCAAACGGTTGAGTTTTGAGCCTTGGAATGCCTTGAGAGCTCTCTCCTCTCCTCTCCAATGGCCGTTCTAGTATTTTGAGTTATCTAACCCTAGGAGATAACCTAAACATCTGATATAACCCCTTTAATTTTCGTGGGTTTAATTACCCAAAAATACAAAATGACTAAAATGCCCTCCCGGGGTACTAATTAGGCCTAAAAACGCCCCGAGACCCAAATCAAACCCCCGGGTATACTTTTCTGACTATCTCGACCCTTCTGGACGCGTTGGCGCATTCAAAATAACCATATGAACAACCTATAAAATATTTACTTTTATTAATCCACATTTAGTCCCGACACGACACAGGCGCGTCCCGACTTAAATTTCCACAATTGTCATTTTATTCACACGTGACAATATTATAAAAATAAATCTCATATATTACTATACTCATCCTATAATATGCAAAAAATAATATATTCCCAATAATTACTAACTCTTGTCACGCTATAAAAATTTAAAACAACATTTCGGATTAAAATTAAATTAATTTATCTCAATTAAATTTAATAAATCCTTAAATTTAAAAGCCATGAAAATACGGGGTATTACAGAATTCTATCATATAAACTTGGACATGAAGTCTATACGATAGACGTGTGAAGCACCTTATACTGTTGACTCACTTGAGTCTACATTGTATAAGTGCTCATCTAGTTTGGAAATAGTGACAAAATTGTGTCCATTACCTAGAATCCAAAAAGCCTCAGACACTACTCTACTCTTCATTCCTCTTGTTTTATTGATTAAAGGTATATTCACAATCATTCACACACATTAGGAATTAATTAATTACATATATATTGCATAAATTGAATGTGTTAGAGTTGTGTGTGTTTAATCCCATTTAAAATTGATTTTAATAATTTTTGGGAATTTTTAAATGATTTTAAATTATTTTTTTAAATGAAAATATGGATTAAAAAGGTTTTGGGGTTATTCAGTAATATCTGGTTTTATGGTTTTAAACCTGAAAGTTGGTTTGCGTAGGAACCGAAAGCGCTAAAGTATATAGGGTGCCGATGTAATTATATTGTAACATGCGTGTGAGGCATAATCTCAACCCTACACCTGTCACACTTATACTGGTTGGATTTGTGTTTCTTTAAAGACTCAAAACCGTTGTTCATTATCATCCCTTGGATCGTTGTTATCAATGCTCTGCATGCATTTGAAGTCAATCCATGGGAAACCCTTCTCAACCAATCAGAAGCCTTTTAACTCACCGCTTTTAGTTCACCGTTGGATTAAAGTCAATTTCGCTAGACCAAATCTCAGCCCTTTATTTTGAACTGCCTTCTCAAATCTTTGCCCCTCAGTATAAAAGGAGACTTAGGCTTTGCATCTGAGAAATTTTTCCATTTCGTCTAACCAGAGAGAGGAGAGAGAAGAGTGAGAAGAAAGAAGAGAGAGAAAGCCAGAGAGAATGAACCCCTAATCGTCCTAACCCTATCTTCAAAACCCTAACCTGTTTCAAAACCTAACTCATATATCATAAACAGTTTTACCAAACACCATCCTTGTGTTTGAGAGCATTGTTGGTGGGAGTTTGAAGGTCGTTGAAAGAGTTTTATTCCTCTAAGTTTAAGATCTTGTTTCCAACTTAGACTTTGCGTGTTAGATATGTATTTCTCGTTAATAGAAACTATAGATCTGACCATTGCATGTCATATTACACCTAGATCTGCATATTTAATTTCTCATCTTGAGAAATCAGTTTGATGATTAATTTTCTATAAATATTTTTCAACTCTAGAATCAACAAATCATTTTCTGTTTCTAGTTCTCTTGAAACAAGATTTTTGACCTAGTTGGAATCGCAATCGGTGGTTTTCAATTTCAAAAATATTTTCAAAACCCTCTGAAATTGTTTAGGACCTTGAATCGTCTTTCGAGCAAGGTAACCTTGGATTCCGGGATTGATTAAAAGGTCAAACAATTTTTTTTTGTTTCCTAAGAAGAGAGAAACTGAAAATCATAACATATAGATATGATTTGTAATTTGATAGGACTGTTTTTATAAAATAAGTGTGTGTGTGTGTGTGTGTGTGTGTGCATGCATGTGATTAGTAGCACGTTCACAAACACTTGACACACTACAACATAGAAGTATTGGTTATAAGATCTTGAATCAAAAAGAGTCGACGTAAAGACTGGAACAAAGTGGAGAAGTTAGCAAACTGGGAAAGCCACATCAACAATCAGAACTGCAGAAAATTTAGAAGAAAAACCAATGGGTACATTTCTAAACTTGTATAGGACTGTTTTGTGTGCATGTGTGTTATAAAGTTTGTAAATTGAATATTTTGTTGTAGTGGATTTTTGGTTTGTGACTTAGAAGTCACCGTGGATGCTTCCTGAGTTGGGTGAGGTTTTACAACACTAAAAATTTCTTGTACTTAATCTTTCTACATATCCTCATCTCATTCTTGTGGTTGTGCTGAGCTTAATTGTTTTAAACTATTTTTGCGAAACCTGTTAATAAATCTTGAACTGATCTCGTACATATTTTATTAAACACATCTTGTGATTAAACTTATATGATTTAAAGAAAAGAGTTTCCTCCAAAATAGTTCGGAGTTACTTCAATATTTTATTCTTGTATTAAACGGCCTAAGTGACAGCTTTTTCAATTGGTATCAGAGCTTTGTATATCTTTTTAAAAGATCTTGTGTTTTTGAATTTGTTTTCTTGAAATCAAACAATGGATGAGAAAAATGAAAGATTTGGTAACTTCACCAGACCTCCTCTCTTTGATGGGAACACCTTTGCTTACTGGAAAGTAAGGATGGTTTCTTTCATAGAAGGAACCTTGGGAGATGATGTCTGGAGCATTGTTGAAAATGGATATACTTATCCTACAAAACCATCCACTGAAGGAAGTAATGAGAGGATTAAGACATTATTAAGTGAATTCACACAAGAAGAGAAACAAGATTCTCGAAACAACAACAAAGGAAATAATGCCATTTTTTTCTATAAATGAACATGAGTTCAAAAGGATCTTATCTTGTGGCACTTCTAAGGAAGCATGGGATACACTGATTACTTCTCATGAAGGTGACACTAGAGTTAAGGCTGCTAAAACACAGATGCTAGTACAGAAGTATAACTCTCTAATCATGTCAGATTCTGAATCCTTTGATGATTTTTACATGAAATTGACTGACATTGAGACCAAATTGCATGCTAATGGGATTGGATTTTTTACGACAGATATGAAATTGTCTCTAAAATTCTAAGATCATTACCACCGAAATTTGATAACAAAAGATATGCTATTGAGAAAATGAGTGACCAAAATATCACTCCTGAATTACTCAGTAGTAAACTAAGAACTGTGGAGATGGAATTAGAATTTAAGAAGCAATTGACCCAGTCCCATAGGAAATAGACTAGCTCTAATTTGAGTTTTTCCTCTAAGCTGATGAAACCAAAGATTACTATTCCCAATGATGACTCTGATGAGGAATGTGATATAGATAGTTTGGATAATCAAATTGCCTTGATGTCAAAACAGTTTAAGAAAATTGTTAAATTTAGAAATAAAATGGAAAACAGACAAGGCAAGTCAAATTATCCCCCTCAATCTAATTACAAATCTCATGAGAAAGGTCAAGACAAACATCACAAGGACATTCATACGAGACCTAACAAAGACTTCAAGAATATTGAATGTTTTTAATGTGGAAAATTAGGACATATAGCACAAGACTATAGAGTGGAATTGAACACATCCAATAAACATACTAAGGCAAACATTTACAAAACATGGGATGATTCAAGTGATTCTCAAAGTGAGGAACCTGAATCATCTGATGCTTTTGATTCTTGCATGTCTTTCTTTGCTAAGATAATCTATAATGATGATATGACTATGTATGAGAATGATGATAATAGCTCTACTTCTATTATTATCAATGCTGTTGCTACTGGTTTAGATGCTTTAATTTCTGAGAACAATGCTAGTTCTACTACGGGGAGTGTGAGTCAAAGGTAAATAGATAATGATGATGTCAATGGGTTTGAGTTTAAGAAATTAATCCTTAGGGGTCACTTCACACACTACACTTAGTGATTCGGACACTGAAGACCTCCCAAATATTCACACACTGTATGCCAAAACTCTCAAGAAAATCACTAGACTAGAGAAGATAGTTAAAGATCTCACCAAGAAACTAGAAGACCTAAGCGTGATGGTTAAACTTAATGCTGAAGAGTATACTACCCAATGTCTAACTCATGAAAATGAAGTCAAAATTTTTCATCAAAAATTGAAGAATTTGATTGAAGAAAATGAAACTCTAGAGAAAAAATATAAAGGGACATTATTAGAATTGGAATAATCTAAAGAAAAGACAACAACTTTTTTCAGAAAATTTGCAAATTTGAAAATAATTCCAACTATTTTGATGCTTTTGTTACTGATTCAAAAACCAATTTTGATGATCGAACATGAATAGGGGTTTGCCCAAATTTGAAGACATAAACTGAAAACTTTAAACCAATCAAGTTTGTGTCATGAGGCAAAAGGCCTATAGAAACTTGTCCAAATTTTCATTCTCTAAAAATGAGTTTGATGAAAAACAACAAAAGTTTGATATTTGGGAATTAAGTAACTCTAAGTGTGAAATTTTACTTAAGGCTTAATATGACTGGCAACCGATTAGGAAAAGTGATTCTGCTTTTCAAACTGTACTCCCTAGGAATAAGGTTCAACCCCAAAATTCTATAAAGCCTATGTTTAGAGACTTTCCTAAGGAGATACCCTCTTCAAGCAATTTATATTGCTCATATTGTGACTTATAAGGTCATTTATTCAAAGGATGCTATTCTAGACGCTTAGTTAAACATGTCTGTAATACTCCTGTATATCAGAACTTTAACTATTCTAGGAGAAGTCGTAACAATTATGTTTTGCCTAGACAACCAGACAAAAATTCTAACTATAGAAAGAGAAAAACCAAACCTAAAAGATAATTTCCAAGAAGAATTCTTAGGCACTTTCCTAAACTAAATGCTCCTACTTTCCATAAAATTTAAACTCATACGCAAAACATTTTTTAACGAAAATCTAATGCCCGCAAATTTTATCAAGTGAGAGTGAATAAGCGCAAAATGAAAACAAGAGCTATTTGGGTTAGAAAAGATGAGCTATTGCCCCAAATGAAGTGTAATATTGTGATTACTGCTTTAAAAGCTGAACACACTTCCTCTGGTTGGTATTTATACTCTGGATTTTCAAAGCACATTACTGGGGATTATACCGAACTTTTAAACGAAACCAGTTTTGCTCGAGGAAAAGTTATTTTTGGTGATGGCGTATCATCTCAAATCATTGGTAAAGGAACACTCCAAGAAGAAGGATTAACTTTACTTGAAAATGTTCTTTTATTAAAAGGTCTTAAGGCTAATCTGCTTAGTATCTCGCAATTTTGTGACTCAAATCATACTATCACCTTTTCAAAGAATAATTGTGAAATTTTAAATGAAAAGGTGAGTGCATAATTACAGGACTCAGGACTCCTGACAATTGTTATACTGTCCAGAACAGTACTGAGGTTTGTAACATTTCTAGAATGGTTGACAATGAGATATGGCATAATCGATTGGGTCACATAAATTATGAAAATCTTAGTAGATTGTCCTCACAAGAAATAGTTAGAGGTATCCCTAAAATCAAACTTATTTCTAATATTGTCTGTAGGTCATGTCAGGAAGCAAAAATTGTTAAGGCCCCTCATAAGAAAGTTAAAGATATCCTTACCTTTAAACCCTTGGAGCTAATTCATATGGACCTAATGGGTCCTTCTCGAACTATTAAACTCTGTGGACACAATTACATTCTTGTTATGGTTGATGACTTCAGCAGATTTACTTGGGTATCCTTCTTAAAACAAAAGTCTGATACTTTTCAAAGTTTTTTAAAAATTTTACTTCGAATTGAAAATGAGAAGGACACTCAAGTAAATAGAATTCGTAGTGATAGAGGTGGAGAATTCATAGATATCGGTATTATAGAATATTGTGACTATAATGGTTATAAACATGAATTTAGTGCCCCTAAGACTCCTCAACAAAATGGTATTGTTGAGAGAAAGAATCGTACTCTTCAAGAGATGGCACGTGTTATGATTCATGCTAAAATCTTACCTAAATATTTCTAGGTAGAATATATTGGTACTGTTTGTCACATTATCAATAGGGTCTATCTTAGAAAGAATTCTAAACAAACTCCTTACGAACTGTGGTATGGGAAAAAGCCCAATCTTAAGTACTGTAGAACCTTTGGTAGTACATGTTATGTCTACAAAGAGAGAGAACACTTATCAAAATTTGAGACTCGTGGAGATAAATCTATCTTTCTAGGATATTCTCCCTACAGTAGTGCATATCGTGCCTATAATCTTCGCACGAAGACCTTAATGGAATATATAAACGTTATTGTAAGTGACACTACTGTTGAGAGCAAGACTGGAGAACCAAATATTGTGGAAGAGTTTGAAAATGTTTTAGAAAATGACTCTCCAGAAATAAATGATTCTTTACCAATTGAGACTCCTCAAGTACCTAACTGGGTTTCTAAAGAGCATTCCATAGATAATGTTGTTGGTAACCCTAGTGAGCTAGTACGTACAATATCTCAAAGAAGAAACTATGCTCATTATGCATGTTTTATTTCCCTTGTGGAACCAAAGAATGTAAATGATGCATTGAATAATCCTCATTGGATTTCTGCCATGTAGGAAGAACTTCTTCAATTTGTCATTCATGATGTTCAGTATCTTGTACCTAGGCCGGATCACAAAAAAGTTATTAGCACACGTTGGATATTTAAAAATAAATATGATAAAAGTGGGATAATCATTAGAAACAAGGCCAGATTAGTTGCTCAAGGATACTCTCAAATTGAAGGAATAAATTTTAACGAGACTTTTGCTCCTGTTACTCGCTTAGAATCTATTCGTCTTCTCTTTGCCATTACTTGTTACTTACATTTTATGCATTACCAAAAGGATGTCATATCTGACTTACTTAATGGAATATGGATTGATAAGACCTATGTAGAACAACCAAAAGGGTTCATTGACCCTCAATATCCAAATCATGTCTTTCGTCTTAAAAAGGCTTTGTATGGCCTAAAACAAGCGCCAAGAGCCTGGTATGAGCGCCTTTCCAATTTTCTCTTAGACAAAGGATTTAAGAGTGGTGGAAATGATCAAACCCTTTTTGTCAAACATTTTGACAAACATATTACTATAGCTCAAGTTTATGTTGATGATATCATCTTTGGATCAACATCTCCCTCATAAGTTAAATCCTTTTCTGAAATTATGCATAAAGAATTTCAAATGTCTGTTATGGGGGAGTTGCAATTTTTCTTGGGCTTCAAGTCAAACATAATTCAGAAGGATTATTTGTTTCGCAATCTAAGTATGCGTTAGAGATTGTCAAAAAATTCGGCCTTGAAAGTGCCAAAGAAGCTAAAACTCCCATGAGTACTATGGTAAAATTATCTAAGGATGAGAGTGGAAAATTTGTAGATTCTACTCTATATCGTAGTATGATAGGAACCTTACTATACCTTAATGCCTCGCATCCTGATATTATGTACGCTGCCTGTCATCAAAACAATCCTAAAGCTAGCCATTTAGTGTGTGTTAAAAGAATCACAAAATGCATAAAAGGCACTCTAAATTTAGGACTTTGGTACACCAATGATGCTCCTAGTACCATAATAGGATACACTGATGATGATTGGGAAGTGTGTACTGATGATAGTAAGAGCACATCAGGAGCATGTTATTATATTGGTAATAATTTAGTAGGATGGAGTAGTAAGAAATAAAACTGCACTTCTTTCTCAACAGCTGAATCTGAATAAATAGCCGCTGGAAGTTGCTGTGCTCAACTTCTTTGGTTTAAGCACATGCTAACTGATTATGGTATTAGAGAATATCAATTACATATCTATTGTGATAATCAAAGCACGATAAATATCTTTAAATATCCTGCTCAACACTCGCGAACAAAACATATAAAAATTCGACATCATTTTATACGTGAATTAATTGAAACTAAGGAATTAGAAATCAATTATCTTTCTACTGATTTGCAACTCGCAGTTATGTTTACCAAACCTTTGGATTACAATAGGTGTATTACTTTGCGTAAATCGATAGGAATGATTTGTGCTGAATAAACTCCTATGACTTGAGTAATATTCCCTTTGTCCATTTGAGACAAATGGGGGAGAAATTTGAGTCCCATGAGTTCATTTTTTGTACATTTTTCTAATAAGCTTAATCTTAGTGATTATTTGCAGGATTCTATACAGTTGTATTCAACAGATGTGATTAGGGTATTGCTTTGTAATTAGTTGAGTTATGTAATTTTCTTTTCTAGGAAATGGGTAGATAGAGTTTTTAGGAATAGGTTTTTCCTTATTTCTTTGTTTCCCTACAAGTCCTAGATGACTCAAAGGATATTTTGTCTCATATTTCCAAAGGGGGAGAATTAAGCACCTTATACTCTTGACTCACTTGAGTCTAAATTGTATAAGTGCTCATCTAGTTTGGAAATAGTGAGAAAATTGTGTCCATTCCCCAGAATCCAAAAAGCCCCAGACACTACTCTACTTTTGATTCCTCTTATTTGATTGATTAAAGGTATATTCACAATCATTCACACACATTAGGATTTCATTCATTACATATATATTGCATAAATTGAATGTGTTAGAGTTGTGTGTGTTTAATCCCATTTAAAATTGATTTTAATAATTTGTGGGAATTTTTAAATGATTTTTAATGATTTTTTTTAATTAAAATATGGATTAAAAAGCATTTGGGGTCATTTTGTAATTTTTGGTTTAATGTTTTTAAACCTGAAAGTTGGTTTGGGTAAGAATCGAAAGCGCTAAATACTATAGGGTGCCAGTGTAATTATTTTGTAACACGCGTGTGAGGCTTAATCTCAACCCTACACCTGTCACACTTATACCGGTTGGATTTACGTTTATTTAAAGACTCAAAACCGTTGTCCATTATTAGCCCTTGGACCGTTGTTATCAACGTTCCGCATGCGTTTACAGTCAATCCATGTGAAAACCTTCTCAACCGATCGGAAGCCTTTTAACTCACCGCTTTTAGTTCACTGTTGGATAACAGTCAATTTGGCTAGACCAAATCTCAGCCCTTGATTTTTAATTGCCTTCTCGAATCTTCGCCCCTCAGTATAAAAGGAGGCTTAGGCTTTGCATGTGCAAAATTTTGCCATTTCGTCTAACTAGAGATAGAAGAGAGAAGAGAGAGAATAAATAAGAGAGAGAAAGCTAGAGAGAGAGTGAACCCCTAATCGTCCTAACCCTATCTTCGAAACCCTAACATGTTTCAAACCCTAACTCATATCTCATAAATAGTTTTACTAAACACCAAACTTGTGTTTGAGAGTATTGTTGGTAGAAGTTTGAAGGTCATTGATAGAGTTTTATTCCTCTAAATTTAAGATCTTATTTCCAACTTGGACTTTGCGTGTTAGATCTGTATTTCCCTTTAATAGAAACTATAGATCAGACCATTGCATGTCATATTACACCTAGATCTGTATATTTAGTTTCTCATCTTGAGAAATCAGTTTGTTGATTTATTTTCATTAAATGTTTTTCAACTCTAGAATCAACAAATCATTTTCTATTTCTAGTTCTTTTGAAATAAGACTTTTGACCTAGTTGGAATCGCAATCGGTGGTTTTCAATTTCAATTTTTTTTCCAAAACCCTCTGAAATTGATTAGGACCTTGAACCATCTTTTGAGCAAGGTAACCTTGGATTTCGGGATTGATTAAAAGGTCAAACAAAGTTTTTTTGTTTCCTAAGAAGAGAGAAACTGAAAATCACAGCATATAGATCTGATTTGTAATTTGATAGGACTGTTTGTATAAAATAAGAGTGTGTGTGTGTGTGTGTGTGTGTGCATGCATATGTGATTAGTTGCACATTCACAAACACTTGACATGCTACAACACATAAGTGTTGGTTATAAGATCTTGTATCAACAAGAGTCGACGTAAAGACTGGAACAAAGTAGAGAGGTTAGCAAACTGGGAAATCCACATCAACAATCAGAACTGTAGAAAAGTTAGAAGTAAAACCAGTGGGTACATTTCTAAACTTGTATAGGACTGTTTGGTGTGCATGTGTGTTATAAAGTGTGTAACTTGAATATTTTGTTTTAGTGGTTTTTTGGTTTGTGACTTAGAAGTCACCGTGGATGTTTCCTCAGTTGGGTGAGGTTTTACCACATTAAAAATCTCTTGTACTTAGTCTTTCTACATCTCCTCATCTCATTCTTGTGGTTGTGCTGAGCTTAATTGTTTTAAACTATTTTTGCTAAACCTGTTAATAAATCTTGAACTGATCTCGCACATATTTTATTAAACACATCTTGTGATCAAACTGATTTGATTTAAAGAAAAGAGTTTCCTCAAAAAATAGTTCGGAGTTACTTTGATAGTTTAATCTTGTATTTAACGGCCTAAAAAGATCTTGTGTTTTTGAATTTGTTTTCTTGAAATCAAACAATGGATGAGAAAAATGAAAGATTTGGTAACTTGACCAAACCTCCTCTTTTTTATGGGAACAACTTTGCTTACTTGAAAGTAAGGATGGTTGCTTTCATAGAAGGAACCTTGGGAGATGATGTCCGGGACATTGTTGAAAATGGATATACTTATCCTACAAAACCAACCACTGAAGGAAGTAATGAGAGGATTAAGACAGTATTAAGGGAATTCACACAAGAAGAGAAGCTAGCTTGTTGAAACAATAGCAAAGGAAATAATGCCATTTTTATGTCTATAAATGAACATGAGTTCAAAAGGATCTCATCTTGTGCCACTTCTAAGGAAGCTTGGGATACACTCATTACTACTCATGAAGGTGACACTAGAGTTAATCCTTCTAAAACACATATGTTAGTCCAGCAGTATAACTCTCTAATTATCTCAGATTCTGAATCCTTTGATGATTTTTACATGAAATTTATTGACATTGTGACCAAATTGCATGCTACTGGGATTTTTTATGATAGACATGAAATTGTCTCAAAAACTCTAAGATCATTACCACAGAAATTTGATAATAAAAGAAATGCCATTGAGGAAATGAGTGACCAAAATCTCACTCCTGAATTACTCAGTAGTAAACTAAGAACTGTGGAGATGGAATTAGAATTTAAGAAGCAATTGACCCAGTCCCATAAGAAACAGACTAGTTCCAATTTGAGTTTTTCCTCTAAGATGATGAAACCAGAGCTTACTATTCACAATGATGACTATGATAAGCAATGTGATATAGATAGTTTGGATAATCAAATTGACTTGATGTGAAAATAGTTTAAGAAAATTGCAAAATTTAGAAATAAAATGGAAAACAGACAAGGCAAGCCAAATTATCCACCTCAATCTAATTACAAACCTCATGAGAAAGGTCAAGACAAACATCACAAGGACATTCATACGAGACCCAACAAAGACTTCAAGAACATTTAATGTTTTAGATGTGTAAAATTAGGACATATAGCACAAGACTGTATCGTGAAATTGAACACATCGAATAAACATTCTAGGGCAAACATTTGCAAAACATGGGATGATTGAAGTGATTCTGAAAAATGAGGAACTGATGCTTTTGATTCTTGCATGTCTTTCTTTGCTAAGATAATCTATAATGATGATATGCCTATATATGAGAATGATGATAATATCTATACTTCTGTTGTTATGAATCATGATGCTACTGGTTTAGATGCTTTAATTTCTGAGAACAATGCTAGTTCTACTACGGGGCGTGTGATTCAAAGGGAAAATGATAATGATGGTGTCTATATGTGTGTGAGTTTAAGAAATGAATCTTTAGCGGTCACTTCACACACTACCTTATTGATTCGGACACTGAAGACCTCCCTGATATGCACACACTCTATGCGAAAACTCTAAAGAAAATCACTAGACTAGAGAAGATAGTTCAAGATCACACCAAGAAACTAGAAGACCTAAGCCTGATGGTTAAACTTAATGCTGAAGAGTATACTACCCAATGTCTAACTAATGAAAATGAAGTCAAAATTTTTTATCAAAAATTAAAGAATTTGATTGAAGAAAATGAAACTCTGGAGAAAACATATAAAGGGAAACTAGAATTGGAATAATCTAAGGAAAAGACAACAAATGTTTTTAAAAAAAAATTGCAAAATTTGAAAATAATTCCAACTGTTTTGATGGTTTTGTTGCTGATTCAAAAACCAATTCTGATGATCGAACATGAATAGGGTTTTGCCCAAATTTGAAGACACAAACTGAAAACTTTGAACTAATCGAGTTTGTGTCAGGAGGCAAAAGACCTATAGAAGCTTGTCCAGATTTTCATTCTCTGAAAAATAAGTTTGATGAAAAACAACAAAAGTTTGATATAGGGGAATCAAGTAACTCTAAGTGAATAATTTTACCTAAGGCTAAATATGTCTGCCCCCTGATTAGGAAAAGTGATTCTTCTTTTCAAACTGTACTCCCTAGGAATAAGGTTCAATCCCAAAATTCCATAAAGCCTAAGTTTAGAGACTTTCTTAAGGAGATACCCTCTTCAGGAAATTTACATTGCTCATATTGTGACTTATATGGTAATTTATTCGAAGGATGCTATTCTAGATGCTTAGCTAACCCTGTCTGTAACACTCCTGTATATCAGAACTTTAACTATTCTAGGAGAAGTCGTAACAATTATGTTCTGCCTAGACAACCAGATAAAAACTCTAACTATAGAAAGAGAAAGACCAAACCTAAAAGATCATTTCCAAGAAGGATTCCTAGGCACTTTTCTAAACTAAATGCTCATACTTTTCGTAAAATTCAAACTCATGTGCAAAACATTTTTCAACAAAAATCTAATGCTCGTAAATTTTATCAAGTGAGAGCGAATAAGTGCAAAATGAAAACAAGAGCTATTTGGGTTATAGAAGATGATCTATTGCCCCAGATGAAGTGTAATATTGTGATTACTTCTTTAAAAGACGAACACACTTCCTTTGGTTGGTATTTAGACTGTGGATGTTCAAAGCACATGACTGGGGATGATACCAAACTTTTAAACAAAACTAGTTTTGCTGGAGGAAAAGTTATTTTTGGTGATGGTCTATCATCTCAAATCATTGGTAGAGGAACACTCCAAGAACAAGGATTACCTTTACCTGAAAATGTTCTTCTAGTAAAAGGTCTTAAGGCTAATCTACTTAGTATCTCACAATTTTGTGACCCAAATCATACTGTCACCTTTTCAAAGAATAATCATAAAATTTTAAATTAAAAAGGTGAGTGCATAATTACAGGACTCAGGACTCCTGATAATTGTTATACTGTCCAGAACAATACTGAGGTCTATAACATTGCCAGAATGGATGATAATGAGATATGGCATAATAGATTGGGTAACATAAATTATGAAAATCTTAGTAGATTGTGTTCAAAAGAAATTGTTAGAGGTATCCCTAAAATCAAAACTATTTATAATATTGTCTGTGGGTCATATCAGGAAGGAAAAATTATTAAGGCCCCTCATAAGAAAGTTAAAGATATCATTACCTCTAAGCCCTTGGAGCTCATCCATATGGATCTAATAGGTTCTTCTCGAACTGCTAGTCTCTATTGACACAATTACATTCTTGTTATGGTTGATGACTTCAGTAGATTTACTTGGGTAGCCTTCTTAAAACAAAAGTTTGATACTTTTCAATGTTTTTTGAAAATTTTACTTCACCTCGAATATGAGAAGGACACTCAAGTAAATAAAATTCGTAGTGATAGAGGTGGAGAAATCATAGATACATGTATTATATAATATTGTGACTATAATGGTTATAAATATGAATTTAGTGCCCCTAAGACTCCTCAACAAAATGGTATTGCTGAGAGAAAGAATCGTACTCTTCAAGAGATGGCATGTGTTATGATTCATGCAAAAATCATACCTAAATATTTCTGGGTAGATTATATTCATACTGCTTGTCACATTATCAAAAGGGTCTATCTTAGAAATAATTCTAAACAAACTCCTTACAAACTATGGTATGGGAAAAAGCGCAATCTTAAGTACCTTAGAACCTTTGGTAGTACGTGTTATGTCTGCAAAGATAGAGAACACTTATCCAAATTTGAGACTCGTGGAGATAAATCTATCTTTCTAGGATAATATCCCGACAGTAGAGCATATCGTGCCTATAATCTTCGCACTAAGACCTTAATGGAATCTATAAACGTTATTGCAAGTGACACTATTGTTGAGAGCAAGACTGAAGAACTAACTACTGTGGAAGAGTCTGAAAATGTTTTAGAAAATGACTCTCCAGAAATAGATGATTCTTTACCAATTGAGACTCCTGAAGTACCTAACTCGGTTTCTAAAGACCATCCCATAGATATAGTTGTTGGCAACCCTAGTGAGTCAGTACGTACAAGATCTGAAATAAGAAACTATGCTCATTATGCATGTTTTGTTTCCCTTGTGGAACTAAAGAATGTAAATAATGCATTGAAAAATCCTCATAGGATTTCTGCCATGCAAGAAGAACTTCTTCAATTTGTCATTCATGATGTTTGGTATCTTGTACCTAGGCCGGATCACAAAAAGGTTATTGGCACACGTTGGATATTTAAAAATAAATCTGATGAAAGTGGGATAATCATTAGAAATAAAGCCAAATTAGATGCTCAAGGATACTCTCAAATTGAAGGAATAGATTTTAACGAGACTTTTTCTCCCGTTACTCGCTTAGAATATGGTCATCTTCTCTTTGCCATAGCTTGTTAGTTACATTTTATACTTTACCAAATGGATGTCAAATCTTCCTTCCTTAATGGAATATTGACTGAAGAGACCTATGTAGAACAACGAAAAGGGTTCATTGACCCTCAATATCCAAATCATGTCTTTCATCTTAAAAAGGCTTTGTATGGCCTAAAACAAGCGCCAAGAGCGTGGTATGAGCGCCTTTCCAATTTTCTCTTAGACAAAGGATTTAAGAGAGGTGGAAATGATCAAACCCTTTTTGTCAAACGTTTTGACAAACATACTACTATAACTCATGTTTATGTTGACAATATCATCTTTGGATCAACATCTCCCTCAGAAGTTAAATCCTGTTCTGAAATTATGCATAAAGAATTTCAAATGTCACTTATGGGGGAGTTGCAATTTTTCTTAGGTCTTCAAGTCAAACATAATTCAGAAGGATTATTTGTTTTGCAATCTAAGTATGCATTAGAGATTGTCAAAAAATTCGACCTTGAAAGTGCCAAAGAAGCTAAAACTCCTAAGAGTACTATGGTAAAATTATCTAAGGATGAGAGTGGAAAATTTGTAGATTCTACTCTATAACGTATTATGATAGGAACCTTACTATACCTTACTGCCTCGCATCCTGATATTATGTACGCTGTTTGCGTGTGTGCCCGTTATCAAAACAATCCTAAAGATAGACATTTAGTGTGTGTTAAAAGAATCACGAAATACATAAAAGGCACTCTAAATTTAGGACTTTGGTACACTAATGATACTCATAGTACTATAAAAGGATACACTGATGCCGATTGGGCAGGGTGTACTGATGATAGTAAGAGCACATCAGGAGCATGGTACTATATTGGTAATAATTTAGTAGGATGGAGTAGTAAGAAACAAAACATTATTTCTTTATCAACAGCTGAATCTGAATACATAGTTGCTGGATGTTGTTGTGCTCAACTTCTTTGGTTTAAGGAAATGGTAACTGATTATGGTATTCAAGAAGATCAATTACATCTCTATTGTGATAATCAAAGCGCAATAAATATCTCTAAAAATCATGTTCAATGCTCGCGAACCAAACATATAAAAATTCGACATCATTTTATACGTGAATTAATTGAAACTAAGGACTTAGAAATCAATTATCTTCCTACTGATTTGCAACTCGCAGATATGTTTACAAAACCCTTGGATTACAATAGGTTTATTGCTTTGTGTAAATCGATAGGAATGGTTTGTGCCAAATAAACTCCTATGACTTGAGTAATATTCCCTTTGTCCATTTGAGACAAAATGGTGGAGAAACTTGAGTCTTATGAGTTCATTTTTCGTACATTTTTCTAATAAGCTTGATCTTAGTGATTATTTGTAGGATTCTTGTCACCCCCTAACCCCATTAGGATATAATTAACTAACTAGTTTACAAACCACAATTATAACTTATTTATTATTTAGGTAATACATATTGAAACAACTTCAAGGTTAAATTGCGGAATAAAAAAAAACTCCAATCGTTTTAAGGAGACATAATTTCAACAGAACTCACATATCATTTAACTTAATTACAACTAGTGCAGTGTATAAAACAAACTAACAAGGCCCTAATTCTATGTACTCAACCTCCTAGACCTGGCAGTGGCAGCTGGAAAACCTAAAAATGTAAACATATAAAACCATGAGTTTAAAAACTCAGTGAATGTACTACATCTCTATATAGTAAAAGTACTATATTAACATCTCAACATATTAATATATACATCTCTGTGCCAAATTAGGCCATATACATATCCGGAGTTAATAAACCCCATATCTCCTGCCCGTAGGCAATAATCATATCCATAGGTTTTAAAAACCTAACATCTCCTGAATTGCATAGCAACTCAACATATCCTGACTTTTATAAAGCCATAACATCTCAACATCTCTTGGCTTTTAAATAAGCCATAACATCTCAACATCTCTTTTCTTTTAAATAAGCCATAACATCTAAATATCTCATGACTTTTAAATAAGCCATATCATCTCAACATATAATACATATACAGCATATCCAAAATCAACTCAGTAAGTACACTCACATTGGGTTGTCAACTATGTATTCACGTTTCCCTCTGGTGGAGTTGAACTTGGTTTATTTGCCCTTACACCTGTTAATCCAACTAAATTAGTACTAAATCTCTATCATAAGTATTATCTTACTATAAATATGTACTTTCACTCACTACACAACCACAATATGATTCCACTTATGTAGAATCCCAAGAAACATGAGTAAAGTCGAAACAATGGTATATATATTGATAGAGCTATGAACATTCAATCGTAGAACATACCTCATAAGAAATTTACAACTAAAACCAAGTAACTATTAAAGCATACTTATCAATGTATATACACATGAAACATGTACTGAAAATACTCTTTGGAAAGAGCAGATAAAAACATTCTTTCATGGAGTATCCAATATGGCCTCAAATTATTGTCCTCCATACTTAACCATCCCATATTCATAAATAGTACACATACAGGTGTCCAAGCTTATCAATCGGAAAACATATCTTAATATACTTTCGGTTACAAGTGACGGTGTAATTTTTCAAGCTTTCTAGGGCAAGTTACGGCCATTTATTTACAACACAAGAAATCTGCCCTACAAACTCCTCTATTGTTCCTTTGACTTCCAAGAATTTTCATAATTTTTGTACAGCATACTTTCCATGATTTTCAACAAACTTTCAGTAGACATACTGAATAGTACATAATTAAAGTTTCATAATATTTGGACTTCATTTTCTATCTCAAAAGCTTGACCAAACTCATGGAATACCGAAATGAAATATACAAACAACAACTATATACCAACTTGCAACCATCACTAAAGCCTAACCATAAGGAGTTAAATTATAATTTTCGGATATGATATGAATATATGAGTATATTTTCACATCCAATTGGAATGTTTGAATTACAGTAAGCACACAAAGAGATATGCAAGTTTGAATACAAAGGGTTTCAATACAAAGCAATATGACCTATAACACCACTTATCTCACATATGAACCAACACATATTATCACAAAGGAGGATGGAATTTGGATCAATACTTCACGATTTATATACTTTGAAATAATTATAATAGAATATTAAAACAATACTAACACATAATATTACCTTGGTAACACCTTAAGGATTTTCTTGGAATTGTTTTCCTAGATTTTCCTTGTAACCCTTTCTTCCTTAACTTCTATCTCTCTTTCCTCAAGCTAATAACACCTCAAACTAAACCTAGGGACTTATTTGTTGAAGAAATAAGGTTAAGGGATAGTTTTAAGTCGACCAAGGCTGCCTCCCAATCCATCCAATCAAATTAAAACATTTGGTTTAATAAAAGACAATTTACCACTTAAGGGAATTGACAGGTTTGCTCATTCTTGTAATTTCGACCTAACTTCTTACTCGAACATCCGTTTGATGCACCGTTTGTTGTGTTAAAACCCTAACTCACATGTCTACAACTATGTAGTTTTCACCTCATGTCAATTGTAATGTTACAAGGGTCAAAAATAGTCTTAAACAGGAACATTTCTATCGAAAATAACCAAATCTTGTGTTCATAAATAATTTGACATTTCATGATTTATGAAAGTAGAATTATACTAACCATAATAACTTAACATTATATATACTAATAACAAATTATTCCTATCACATAAAATAAGTATAATTTAAATATAATTTATCATAATTATATACGGGTTGTCACAATTCTTTACAGTTGTGTTCAACAGATGTGATTAGGGTATCGATTTGTAATTAGTTGAGTTATGTAATTTTCTTTTCTAGGAAATGGGTAGATAGAGTTATTAGGAATAGGTTTTTCCTTATTTCTTTATTGCCATACGAGTCCTAGACGACTCAAAGGAGATTTTGTCTCATATTTTCAAAGGGGGAGATTTAAGCACATTATACTCTGGACTCACTTGAGTCTACATTGTATACGTGCTCATCTATTTTGGAAATAATGACAAAATTGTGTCCATTCCCTAGAATCCAAAAAGCCTCAAACACTACTCTACTCTTCATTCCTCTTGTTTGATTGATTAAATGTATATTCACAATCATTCACACACATTAGGATTGCATTCATTACATATATATTACACAAATTGAATGTGTGAGAGTTGTGTGTGTTTAATCCCATTTAAAATTGATTTAAATATTTTTTGGGAATTTTTAAATGATTTTTAATAATTTTTTTAATTAAAATACGGATTAAAAAACTTTTGGGGTCATTCTGTAATTTTTGGTTTTTAAAACTAAAAGTGTGTTTGGGTAGGAACCGAAAGCGCTAAAGACTATAGGGTGCCTGTGTAATTATTTTGTAACACGTGAATGAGGCTTAATCTCAACCCTACACATGTCACACTTATATCGGTTGGATTTGCGTTTCTTGAAAGACACAAAATCGTTGTCCATTATCATCCCTTGGATCATTGTTATCAACGCTCTACATGCGTATGAAGTCAATCCATGTGGAACCCTTCTCAACCAATCATAAGCCTTTTAACTCACCGCTTTTAGTTCACTGTTGGATCAAAGTCAATTTGGCTAGACCAATTCTCAGCCCTTGATTTTGAACTACCTTCTCGAATCTTCATCCCTCAGTATAAAAGGAGGCTTAGGCTTTGCATTTGATAACTTTTGCCACTTCGTCTAACCAGAGAGAGGAGAGAGAAGATAGGAGAGAGAAGAAATAAGAGAGAGAAAGCCAAAGAGAGAGTGAAAGCCTAATCGTCATAACCCTATCTTCAAAACCCTAATCTGTTTCAAACATATCTCATAAACATTTTAACCAAACACCATCCTTGTGTTTGAGATTATTATTGGTAGGAGTTTGAAGGTCGTTGATAGAGTTTTATTCCTCTAAGTTTAAGATCTTGTTTCTAACATAGACTTTGCATGTTAGATCTGTATTTCTATTTAATAGAAACTATAAATCTGACCATTGCATGTCATATTACACCTAGATCTGCATATTTAGTTTCTCATCTTGAGAAATCAGTTTGTTGATTTATTTTCTGTAAATGTTTTTCAACTCTAGAATCAAAAAATCATTTTCTATTTCTACTTCTTTTAAAACAAGACTTTTAACCTAGTTGGAATCGCAATCGGTGGTTTTTAATTCCAAAAATATTTTCGAAACCCTCTAAAATTGATTAGGACCTTGAATCGTCTTCCGAGCAAGGTAACCTTGGATTCCGGGATTGATTAAAAGGTCAAACAAAGTTTTTTTGTTTTCTAAGAAGATAGAAACTGAAAATCACAGCATATAGATCTGATTTGTAATTTGATAGGACTTTTTGTATAAAATAAGTGTGTGTGTGTGCATGCGTGTGATTAGTAGCACGTTCAAAAACACTTGATACACTGCAACACATAAGTGTTGGTTATAAGATCTTGAATCAACAAGAGTCGACATAAAGACTGCAATAAAGTGGAGAAGTTAGCAAACTGGGTAAGCCACATCAACAATCAGAACTATAGAGAAGTTACAAGTAAAATGAGTGGGTACATTTCTAAAATTGTATAGGACTATTTTGTGTGCATGTGTGTTATAAAGTTTGTAACTTGAATATTTTGTTTTAGTGGATTTTTGGTTTGTGACTTAGAAGTCACCGTGGATGTTTCCTCAGTTGGGTGAGGTTTTACCGCGTTCAAAATATCTTTTACTTAATCTTTCTATGTCTCCTCATCTCATTCTTATGGTTGTGCTGAGTTTAATTGTTTTAAACTATTTTTGCTAAACCTGTTAACAAATCTTGAACTAATCTCGTACATATTTTATTAAACACATCTTGTGATTAAACTTATAAGGACACAAATTTCCAATTGAGTCCTCTGTTGTTTTGGCTCAATTCCGGACAAAAACGTTTGAGTCATAGGATAGAGTATATTGATCACCTTTCAAGCCTATGACGTGTTTGTTGAAGATGTAGCGGCCAAGAGTATAAAGCTTCATCAAAAGCCGTGGTTTATGTGCCTTGTTTCAACGTCATCAACAGTGATTCCATGCTACCAAGGTATGAATGCATTTATGTATATATAGGAGCTTGGAACAAGTTTATATTGGGTGTGAGGTTTTAAAACTGTGTGTTGTTTTTCAGAAAGATTCTATCAAACTTTAAGATAAAAGTTTCTGGGCTAAATTCAAAATTTATGACCTTTCTGGAAGTTCGTTTTATATGTCGTTCGAATGAGTTTTTCGTTCGAACCAGATGTCGTTCGAACGAGTTTGCCAACGAGTTCCCAGTATAGCCCTTTGAAATGTCGTTCGATATGTCGTTCGAACGAACTTATGTTTGAACGAGATATCCAACGAGATTTCTAACGAGTTTAATCTGGAACATCGTTAGAAGTCTCGTTCGAACGAGATTTCGTTCGAACGAAATTTCGTTCGAACGAGATGTCAGGCGGGAACAGTTTTCAAGCACTTTTCTCCCACTTCCCCACTTGTTTCTTAACTGATTTTTCTCATACTTTATTATGTTCGGGGATAACTTTTTGAAAGTAATATTTTTCATATCCTTCTAACTCTTAGAGAGTGTTTTGAGAGAAAATTTATAAAGGGAAAAAGATCAAGTTTTGAGTGAGAATTTTCAAAGACAAAATCATCTACCACTCTAGTTTTCACCCATAATTTTATTTATCCAAGTTCATATATATACATCTTGCTTGGAGTTTGGCACCGGGTTTATCTCTACACCGAATTGAAGATATTGTTTGGTTTTCTTCTACATCCCTTAAAGAAGAATAGTTCATTTTGCTGCGGTATTCTCATGTGGTAAAAGACACCACGTGTGGTTGACGGTGTACCTATTGTCCGCTTGGTGAGTCCAAGATCGCGGTGGAGCTCCGTGGTTATCCGCTAGGAAGAGGTGGTTATAAGAAGACGCGTCAAGGCTTGAGAGGGTTCGAGTTGAGGAAGTAAGTCATCTGTCTTGTAAATATAATTCCGTACTTAGTGGATTTGAGGCTAGGGCTGTCCGAGGTTGTTTCCCGTCTTGGGTTTTTCCTTATACATCGCGGTGTAGTGATTTCTTGTTTTATTTTATCTTGCAATATCACTTAGAACGCATGCTTAGGTAAAGAAGATAAAATTGGTTTAAATCACTTTAAATTTAATTTGGTGCATAATTAAATTTGGGTAATGTTTACTTAATTCAAGTCATTTGTTCAAAATGGTTTAACCTAATTTTTTTAAATGAATAAAATATGACTTAGGCAAATTCTAGGACTAGGTTTAATTAACTTGGTTTAAGTGAAATTAATTAGTGTGTGCGTATAAGTTTATTTCACTTGGTTGTATTTTAATTTGAAATTAAAATTTTGTTTTAACTAAACCATCACCTTTTACGCTTCCGCATAGTAAACAAGAAAAGGAAATATAATTTTAAAGATTTTAAAATCCGGGGATCCACATCTGTTTCAAATTGGTATCAGAGCCAAAGCGATAAATTATTTTGTTAAAGATCCTTTAAATAATTTTTGGCTAAAATGGAATTTTCCCCATTTTCTAAATTTCCTATTTTCGATGGTTCTAACTACGCGTATAGGAAAGCGCGAATGAAATCAGCACTAAAATCTATCGATGAGAGGGTTTTTATGTCTGTAGTTAACGGGTGGTTTCCACCAACTCATTTAGTTGAAAATGAGCGTGTTCCCAAACTGTCCGATAGATGGACTGAGAATGAGTTTAAACTTTCTAATTTTAATTCCCGTGGTTTGAATGCCTTGTTTAGCGCTGTCACGCCGGATGAATTTCGACGTATTATGACATGTGAAACCGCTTAAGAAGCTTGGGATATTTTACAACTAACTCATAAAGGAACAAGTGTCGTTAAAGCTTCTAAAATCCAAAACCTCACCACTCAATTTGAAACTATCAAAATGAACGATAATGAAACTTTTGATGAATTATATGCTACACTTTACGATATTGTAAATTCATCTTTTAATTTGGGAGAGAAAATACCCGATAACCGTGTTGTAAAGAAAATTTTAAGGTCCTTACCCGATAGATTTATTCCAAAAGTGACCGTTTTAAATTCTTTACCAACTTCAACATCTACAAAATTAGAAGAGCTTATAGGTGATTTACAAACCTATGAACTAGATATGTTTCCCTCTAAAACTGAAAAGAAAATTGAAAAGGGCATTGCTTTAAAAGCCCGAAAAGAGGTCAAACAAGTAGTAGAGAGCGAGAGTGATAGTGACTCGGAAGACATGGCTTTGTTTGCTTGTAAATTTAGAAAATTTCTTAAATTTAACAAAGATAAATTTAAAAATGATTTTAAGAAATTTAAAACTCCTAAGTATGATAAAACCGAGAATATCCCTAAACCTATTAATGGAAATTTAAATAGGGACGAGTCTAATAGGTGTTTTGGTTGTGAGGGTTATGGCCATAGGGCTTCTGAGTGCCCCACTAAACTAAGGAAAGAGGGTAAACGACCCATTGCATATAATGCGACACTTAGTGATAGTGATAAGGAAGAGGGACCCGATTCCCCCACTAAGCCTAATTTTGTGGCTTTTATGGCTAGTCATGTGAGTGATAGTGAGAAATCATCGATTGATGAAACTTTAACACATGACACTTCCAAGGTCATTGTTTATGATTCTCTTATTTTTTATGATAGTGAGAGTGGAGAAGAAAGAGAGAGTGAAAATGAAGAAGAGATTAATGTGAGTGAACTTCAAAATGCTTTTCAAGAATTATATAAAGAATCAATTAAGTTAAAAAGACCTAATTTGAAGTTAGAAGCTAGTTTGAAAGAACGTGTCAAGGTCGTTGATAATAGTATGTTGGTTGAAGACCTTAGGACACGAGAGAAAGCTCTTCTAGAGAAGCTTGGATATATAGAAGGCGAGAGAGATATCCTTAGGGGTTTAATGGAATCTTTGAAAAAGGAGGTTCTTGATTTTGAAGAGCGAATTTTTTTATTAGGGTCTCATTTTAGAATTGCAAAATAAATTAAAAGACTCTAGTAATGTCAAATTTGACTTGGAGTGTCGTTCAGAAAAATTAGATAAAATATTAGGAACGGTTCAAATTAAAAATGACACTTATGGTCTAGGCTTCAATACTTGTAGTGAATTTACTCATAACGCCAAAACCAATGTTTTAGGAGAATCTCCTAGGAAAGTCTTTAGAGATCACTCCTTAGGTAAATCTTTTCGACATGTTTTTACTTGTACACATTGTGGTCGAAAAGATCATCTTAGGAAATTTGTTTTGATCTTAAACGTATTCCTAGAAAATCCCAACGTAAAGCAACCAAGGTAGTTAAAATTCCTACACCCCAAGATAGTCATTCTTCATTAATTTGGGTTAGGAAATCCGACTTGGTTGCCTTGCAAAATGGGGTTTTTGATTCTCATTTACTTTCACATGCTTCCTCCCTTTCTAAATCTAAAGGATGAATGTGTTAGTGTTTGCATACTTTAGCTTTTGTACTTCACGCTATATTCACATGCTAAATGTATGCTTGTTTAATCATTTTCTAGTCTATGCTCCATGATTATCACATGCTAGAATTTTGATTTTTGTTTATCTTTTTTTATTATATTTCCTTCATTTTGTTTGCATCAAATGAAAAATACAAAAAGATTTTTGTTTATCATTTGGATTTTATCTCTTAGTAATTTAAGCTTAATGAAAAATTCAAATGATTTTTGGTTTGTCTTTTGAGTATATAATTTTACTTTTGGTTATAAATGTCAAAAAACTCAAAAAGATTTTATTTTGTGTGTATTTTGGTTTGACACACTTTAAGTGCCACATACTTGTGTTTGAATCCCTCCTTTAACACTCTCATGTGGCTAGAACTTTTGGTTTAGATTATCAATCCTTATTATGTTCTTTACCATGCTTACATGGAGTAGTTGTATTTTGTGTTGTTTAAATGGATTCTATTTTTATATGCCTCTATTCACACATGCACGAGCTCTTTTTAAATTTTAATGTCACATGTTATATTTAAGCTTTGTGAGGTGTTCTCCTACCAATCTTGTCATCTACATATTTGTGACCTAGGAGGACTGGTGCATGTCAAAATCCGTTGCACGTGAGATTTGTGTGGAAAATGAAAACATGATAAATATAAATGTGCACGGGGAAGGGCTCCGAAAGGTCTTTGTGATCCTTTGCGATTGTAAGCCACCGTTTTGAATGGACCTAAAAGAAATGCGTGGTCCAAAGGCCTAAAAACATAAAATATGGCTTTAAAAGAAAAATAATTGCCAAGGCTTATGTTTGATTGATATATTCATTCAAATTTAATATAAATGCTTATTGAGGGAGATTGGATGGTATATCAACGGTTTGCACAATGTCCATTTATCCTAGTTGCGTATTTCATGTCATGACTCTATTGGTTTGTAGAATCGTCAATATGCTAGGCTTGTATGCATTGTGCATGTTTGTTCATTGAGTTCAATTTATATTGTCACATGAGGTTATATTCAAATGTGATGAAGTTTGCAATCAATTGAGAACTCCGTGAACATGTTTTAAGTGATTGGGTCTAAATTTAATCGTTACTAGTTCACACCCCAACAATTCCGTTTCCATATGACACATTTTTTCCATATGAGTGTGAAAGACTGCTATTATATTTTGTGTGTGTCATTTGTGTGTTTATATCTATATATGTGTACTTGAGTCGCTTTGATATATATTATGTATACATATATTTGATATTTTTGTTTAGTCTTTGTTTTGATTTCTAATCCATATATGCTTTAATTCATACTTGGTATCCATCTAATTGCAATCTTTGTTGATATCACAAGCTTAATAATTTATATATCATATTGGTATCATTTTCTTGCATCCTTGTTGGTATCCGATGTTATTGTTTGGATTAGTTGAACTTTTTTTGCCCATATACTTTAACGTTCTCATCACTATATGCACAATTACATGTTTTAGCTTGTTATCCCATTCTTTTATCCCTTGCTTAATTTAGAGGGTGTATATGATTTATTTGGGGGAGATAAGTTACTGTTTTGATTCTTTAGCCTTTGCCTATTCCTAAACAAAAAGGGGGAGAATGATAGGGGGAGAAATGGTATCTAGATCTAATCCTATCTTAGTTTGGGGGAGATTTATCTTAGGGGGAGACATCTTTTTAAGTAGGTCATTTGTTGGATAAAGGGGATAATTAATTTAGTGGGAGTAATTATTTAATTGCATTTAATATTTTGATATTCCCTATGCGTTTGATAGTTTGCTTAAGTGTGCAGGAATACTTCAAATTGGCAACAATCTACATCGGCAAAGATATTGATCCTTGGGGTATTTGTGTCAAGCATTGTAATTTTATTTTGGGTGGGACTTTTTATTAGTCTAGTAGAGCTTGACGGCCCTTTAGGATTTTTGTATAGTTTTTGTCCCGGAATAGCCAAAGGGGGAGATTTGTAAGGACACAAATTTCCAATTGAGTCCTTTGTTGTTTTGGCTCAATTCCGGACAAAAACGTTTGAGTTATAGGATAGAGTATATTGATCACCTTTCAAGCCTATGACGTGTTTGTTGAAGGCATAGCGGCCAAGAGTATAAAGCCTCATCAAAAGCAGTGGTTTATGTGCCTCATTTCAACATCATCAACAGCGATTCCATGCTCCCAAGGTATGAATGCACTTATGTATATATAGGAGCTTGGAACAAGTTTATATTGGGTGTGAGGTTTTAAAACTGTGTCTTGTTTTTCAGAAAGATTTTATCAAACTTTAAAATAAAAGTTTCTGGGCAAAATTCGAAATTTATGACCTTTCTGGAAGTTCGTTCGATATGTCTTTCGAAAGAGTTTTTCATTCGAACCAGATGTAGTTCGAACGAGTTTGCGAACGAGTTCCCAGTATAGCCCTTTGAAATGTCGTTCGATATGTCATTCGAACGAACTTATGTTCGAACGTGATATCCAACGAGATTTCTAACGAGTTCAATCTGAAACTTCATTAGAAGTCTCGTTCAAACGAGATTTTGTTCGAACGAAATGTCGTTCGAACGAGATGTCAGGCGGGAACAGTTTTTGGCAGTTTTCAAGTAGTTTTCTCCCACTTACCCACTTGTTTCTTAACTGATTTTTCTCAGACTTTATTATGTGCGGGAATAACTTTTTGAAAGTAATCTTTTTCATATCCTTCTAACTCTTAGAGAGTGTTTTGAGAGCAAATTTATAAAGAAAAAAAGATCAAGTTTTGAGTGAGAATTTTCAAAGATAAAATCATCTACCACTCTAGTTTTCACCCATAATTTTATTTATCCATGTTCATATATATACATCTTGCTTGGAGTTTGGCACTGAGTTTATCTCTACACCGAATTGAAGAGATTGTTTGGTTTTCTTCTACATCCCTTAAAGAAGAAGAGTTCATTTTGCTGCGACATTCTCATGTGGTAAAAGACACCACGTGTGGTTGACGGTGTACCTATTTTCTGATTGGTGAGTCCAAGATCGCGGTGGAGCTCCGTGGTTATCCGCTAGGAAGAGGTGGTTACAAGAAGACGCGTCAAGGCTTGAGAGGGTTCGAGTTGAGGAACTAAGTCATCTGTCTTGTAAATATAATTTCGTACTTAGTGGATTTGAGGCTAGGGCCGTCCGAGGCTGTTTCCCGTCTTGGATTTTTCCTCGTACATCGCGGCGTAGTGATTTCTTATTTTATTTTATCTTGCAATATCACCTAGAACGCATGCTTAGGTAAAGAAGATAAAATTGGTTTAAATCACTTTTAATTTAATTTGGTGCATAATTAAATTTGGGTAATGTTTACTTAATTCAAGTCATTTATTCAAAATGGTTTAACCTAATTTGTTTAAATGAAAAAAATATGACTTAGGCAAATTCTAGGACTAGGTTTAATTAACTTGGTTTAAGTGAAATTAATTAGTGTGTGTGTTTAAGTTTATTTCACTTGGTTGTATTTTAATTTGAAATTAAAATTTTGTTTTAACTAAACCATCACCTTTTACGCTTCTGCATAGTAAACAAGAAAAGGAAATATAATTTTAAAGAGTTTAAAATCCGGGGATCCACATTTGTTTCAAAACTGATTTGATTTAAAGAAAAGAGTTTCCTCAAAAAATAGTTCGGAGTTACTTCAATAATTTAATCTTGTTTTAAACTGCCTAAGTAACTTCTTTTTCAACGTGAATGCATAATGATTATCCTTTTCTTATGATTTAAGGGTATAGGTTTGGGACAACCTATAACAATAGCTATATAGGAGTGTGGGGTAACTGGGGTCTATAAAGAATGTAAGATCATAATTTCTATCATTTACTCATAGCTTAGGCTTCAATAGATTCTATCACATCACGTTGCACTTCGACTTGAGCCCTTATAAAGAACCGAATCTCCAACATCTCCAAGTTCAATGGGTCTCTACATTATGAAGGTATAAATCTTTTAGGAATTTAAATTTATTCATTAAATTTATTTCGGGATGTTTTATTTTTATTAAATCCAGAACGAGATTTTTTCTTTTAAAAATCAAGGCATTTTATTTTAAAATTATTATTCAAAATTTTCCTGCCTCATTCAAACGAGATGTCTCTTTCGTTCAAAGCTCATTTTATCAAACGTGCATTTAACGAGGGCATACTGGTTGTCATCATTTGAAGGTTGTTTGAAGCTGGTTCAAACGAGATATAAATGTCGTTCTGATGAGATTTGTAAAAAAAAAATCCTATTCTCATTCGAACGAGCCTCACTTTCAGTCAAATGAGTCACCGCCCTGAAATTTGCGAACATCATATAAATACCTGTTTCGTGTTCAGATTTTTTAAGAATTTTACCATAACTGTTTCTGTATATCTTTTGGAAAAGTTTTCATACTTTTGAGTTTAGAAAACTCTTTTGATTCACAAATCACATCCCCAAAATATATATGTGTGAATCTATTTGAACCCTAGATAGTTTGTATCCTTGCATGGTAACACCTAGTATTTTTGGTGATTTAAATAATTGTGGGATTAATTATTATTATTGGATTAATTAAATTAAAAGGTGAGAAATTAATTTGTTAATTGATTAATCCGAATTAAAATAATTATTAACTAGCATGCCAAGGTTTAATACTTATTGATGAAAATTAATGAATATCATTGTGTGTGTATATGTAATATGGAATTATGAAATTTTATAAATTGTCAAGAGTGAGAAATATGACAGTTTGGTATACTAAGCCAGGACGCGCGTGTGAGTCATGTCGGGACTAATTTAATGGATTAAAGAAGTGAATTAGTTTTAAGTAACTAGTATGGTCATTTCAAGTGCACCATTAAGTCTTGAAGGGTTGAGATAGTCATATTAGTGTACCCGAGGGTTTAGTTTGGGTTCCGCGGTAATTTTAGGCATAACCAGCATCTAGGGAGGGTGTTTTGGTAAATTAAATTTTTAGAGTTTAATTAATGATGAAAATTGGAGATGGTTAATATCAGTTACTTAAAGGAAAATTTAGGTTATTATTCACAAACTTTGAGGGAGATCCACAAAGGGTGAGATAGAACAAGCCCCAAGAGATTAAGGCCAAAAACCCAGCATCTTCCACCACCGTGACCACCTTTGCGTAGATCGGAAGACAAGAAGCAACCCTATACCAAATTCATCAGTAGATTAGAACATCAATTCGAGGTAAGTGTTTATTACTTGATTTTCTTAGCAATAATTGTGTTCATGTTAGACTAGGTAAATTCCCTTTGTTATAAAGATTAAATTTGGTGAAATTGTTTTGGAAGAATTAGTCATAAATTTGGTCTGATTTGAATAAAGTTTGATCCCTTATGTAGATAGCTTAATGTACATGAATTTATGATAATTTTCGGATTGAATTGGGGCTTAATTAGAGTTTTGTATGTATATTTTATAATTAGGGTTCTTGACATCTAGATTTAGGGATTTCGAATTTATTGATGATTAGTGATGATTTAAATTATGATATATTGTTTGAAATCATATGTAGATGTTAGGTAGTTGATTGGAATTGAACGATTGATGTTTGGGCTGATTATTTTAGAGGTTTTAGGATTAAAATGGTGGAAAACAAAATTGTTAAGGGTGTAGAACGTAAGAGGTCCGGTGGGGAAGAAATCTGCTCAATCTCATTCGAACGAGATTGAGCTTCGTTCGAACGAGAATGGATATCACGAGATGTCGTTCAAACGACATCTGAACTGGTTCGAAGGATAGGTCCAAAAACATGGAAAATTGAAAATTTTGCCCAATTAGGTTTATACAATTATTTTGAGATAGGAAACTGTCATTTAGTGATTGTAGCATAGTGCAAAATTGCTAGGGAATATTTGCAGAGTAATACCTTAAATATTTGGAAAGGTGAATTAACCTTGGAAATTTCAAGAGAGGGTAATCGAAATAATTATATTATAAGTAGTAATGAGAGAATACCAAGTATGGACAATATATGTATAGGTTAGGAGAACACCTTGATTTTAATAGGATATGGGAATGCCTATTATTATATGATTTTTATTCTTATTGTGTGTATCGTATACCTACGCTGCTTGCTATCGGGAGGAGGTTTTCGTGCAGTGGACAGTCTTATCCTAGGTGACCCAATGGGGGGATATTTGACTTGTACCCATAGTATATTAACTTGGTAGATGTAGGATAGTTTCGACGGGTGAAGGGGAGCGTAGGTAAGTGTGTGACACATTTGGCTGGAGAATATAATTGCCTCCGATATTTGTATTTTGGAATTTATGGTTCGTGCGAGATTGAACCAGTTGTCTTTTATGCAGTGATTGTCGCACCGGGACATGATAACCGAGTATGCATTGTGGCAAGTGGTCGTAACCTAAGGGTGCAGGATTATATATATCTGTATAGGGATGATGTGACTATATGTTTGTGTGTGTGTGTGTGTGTGTGTATATATATATATATATATATGCTTGTGGATAATTTTACTACGTGAGATTAGTAGAGATAATAATATTGATAATTAAAGTAATCTCAGTGGGTAAAAGATTTACTAACAGTAGTGAATGTGAAATGTGAAATGTGGTTATTTGGGATAAATTATTTTAATAACGTATTGTATTGGAGATACAGGATACCCCTACGTAATAATTAGAAGTTTAAAGTCCAGCACCTAGTTTGGGAGCATTATGGATAGCTAGGTTGGGATAGATGTACGTTAGGCGTGCACAGTAGTGGAGAGGTGAGAATCTCATGTGAGAGTTCGAAACTAACATGCACATAATATTTGCATTATTGCAGTTTTAAATACTTGCTAAAACAAATGTTTTTACAACTCGGGCTCTGACCCAACTCTTGCTATTCTTCTCTCTTTTGCTATATATATGTATTATATCAGGTGCCTAGCCACAGGGTTACCAGGCTTAGACGCGCGGGTCATTTAGAGAGCTGCAACAGTTGTGGGAGTTTCTCGTCCTTGCATTTAGACGCCTCTATCATCTCGTCCAGACCTTTATCTTAGGGCATGTTTCGCCCATTATCAGTCATTTTATTAGAGATTGTACTTAGTTAATTTTAGTAGTTTGTTTTTGTCGCACTTGAGGATTTTATGGTTATTGGTTTGAGACTTTGAGCTGGATTGTTTTATCCAGTCTTATTTATTTCAGTAGTTTATTCATGTCTAGCATTTATTATATTTATGTGGAATTTAAATAGCTTATATCTTAAAGTATTAAAATTTATAAATGGATTATTTGAGTATAACTAAAATAAAATGTTTTGACACTTAGCTTAATTATTTATTATGTGTTAAATAAAGAAAAATCATTTTTCAACAGTGATGCTAAAAATGAACCAACCGATCACTTCGGTTTAATTTAGTAAAGGAATGATCACCCAGTATTTAATTAGGCGGGGTGTCACAACTGGTATCAGCAGTCACCAACCACCATTGAAGGTATGTTCTATATTTCTGGGGTTATGGGATATATTTTATTTGATATTGGGGCTTCACATTCGTTCATAGCCGCTAGAATTGTATGGGCCACACGATTGTTCGACACGACCAGCAATACGATTACATGTGTAGACTCACCGCTGGGAAATGGGTCATTGATTTTATTTATATGCCGGGGAATAAGAGTAGACAAGCTTGTATTAGATATGTCAGAGTACGAGGAGATTATTGGTATGGATTGGCTTGTTGCTTATAAAGCCATTATAATTTGTTTTAGTATGTGCATTATTTTTGCTATACCGGGTCAGGTGATGTTTCAGGTGGTGATGCCTCATCTGGAGGGAGATCGTCCACCCATTTATATTACATAGAGGAGGAGACCTCTAAGGATATAGTATTCCCATTGATTTGATTCTCGTAGTTCACAAGATTTTCGATGTGTTCCAGAAGAAATGATCCCGGAGGGTTAGAGAATTTGGCCAAAGAGCAAAACTGAACTTAACGGTGTTAATAAAACACCACATGAGAGTATGACCAATGGGGAACTCATTTATATAAATTTGATTGATTAACTTCCTACAAAGTGATGATGAAGTCATTCAGGGTAGTAGAGGCCAATAGTAGTTTCGAAAGGCCCGCATAGCCAAATGGACAACGAGAGAATAATTGGGAGCTAAGACTGCCAGTCTGAGGGAAGGACATTCCAAAATGGTCAGTGGGACCAGTGATGGGAAATGGCTCGGGATGTTCCCCTATATGTGGAGAGTGGGACTAACAATGTTCAATGTTTCCACGTTGAGAAGTACAATTGATAAGATTTGAGAATGGTAAACCATGCCAATTAGGCATAACAACTAGAGAGGAGAGATTTTCAGATAAGGAATTGGGTTAAGAGAATTAATCCTAAGAAGTTACAACCTGAGAGTGGTAGGTTTAGGTATGACCAATGGAGTCCTTTGTAATAGTAGCATACTAATCCTCAGGGTCAGTGGGCCCTAGGAAGAAATAGGGTGGAAAGTAAAGACATAAGTGAGGCCTATATGCATTAGACCAACGTTTCAGTGATGGGTGTGTAAGCCGTAGAACAGGATAATTTGTACACATCGAGGACGGGGAAACTATAGGGTGAAATCCCAGACATATAACGAGTGCAAGTGATTATGGGTTGTTTTGACCGTGGGGAGTGCATGCAAGGACAATACGATTAGGAGAGATTGATGAAGAATTGTTTCAACCTTGTGAGTAATGGATTTAATTACGTGACAGGGGTATGTCATAACTTATATATGAATGATTAACACCAGATTCGCACGCGAGTCGAGTTTAGTGGGTACAATAGTTTTGGACAGTCTGGTTATAATAAATTAATCATGTGTAACAGGACTTTTTAGATGTCACCCGTGAGTAAGCCGGGTGGGAACAAAAGGCATATTTTATTGTCATAATATTACTACCGCATTGAGTTAGTACAGTATAGCTTATTATGGCAATATGTAATGATAATTACCGAATGTTTGAATGATAGTAGATTGAGTGGTAGACTATTACTCTGGGTACTCCGGGGGAGTAATATTAATCTGGTAAGGCATCACCCTAAATAGGGTTGGGCCTATATATACATATACATATATGAAAACTTCATGATATCGTAGACTTCAGTGAGTTTATTGTCTCGTTAGATGTGATTCTGGTGCATCGGGATTTAATTACCGATGTACCTCCGGATGCATTGTTTTCTTTATCAAGCAGCGAGATATAGCTCATCATATTTATAGTGATGGAAACTTGGGATAATGAGAGTGTCGTGTTTCATGTAACTCTTAAGGACATACGTAGATTAATATGTTAACATACGAATATTGTGGGAAGGTACATATTATGGACTGAGGACCTTATGGAACTCGACCACCGACAATGTTAGGTAGTAGTGTATCGGGGGGGGGGGGGGTTCTTTGTTTAGATTTCGCTTTGTGAGACATCCCACGCATGAAACTAACGAACGTCGAGAGTTGGAAAGAAGTTTGGATGATAGCGAATGGGATTCATACCTTAGTAATTGTACATATGTGAGTATATTTGAGAGTAGATAATTACACTATGATGTGAGAACATATTTCATTGATACAATAATGCACGAGTCATAGGGTGTAAGGGCACCCTCGGTAATTGAATCATGATTTTATTTCCGTTCAGAACGTATGGGATAAGGTAAATGAAGATAGAAATGGAGATATTAGGACTTGATTGTACGCTCACGAGAATTTTATGGTATTAATCAGTAAATTGTGATTGTCATGTGAATTTGACAACATTTATCCTGGGGAGTCGAAGTCTATTCGGAAAAAAAATGTTTGAGGTTTACGTTTCATGAGAAACTGATTATTAGAGCGGGGGAAGGATGTGTGACACACGGTGGGGAAAACTCACATGGATCACGGTTAGAGGTACATTTGAGAGGATATAAGATGTATCATGTTATATATTATAGTGGTGATTGGATTTAATGAACAGAAATATTGCTAAATTTGTTTTGTAATGGGTCACATGTCCATTCGAAAAAAGGTGGACCATCCGAAACTAATAGGGGTTTCTTCAACCATTAGGGACTCTTAAGTAGTAATAATGAGTATTCCCAAGGATTTTATCGTGAAGGGGACTACAATACTATATGGGTGATAATGGATCGGTTGATCAAAGTAGATCACGTTATGCCAGTTAAGACTGGTCATACTGCGAGACAGTATGTGGAGACCTTTATAATCGAGATAGTGAGGTTATATTGGGTACCCACTTGATATCGTGTCCGAGTGGGCCAAGATTTTTATCTTTCAATTTTGGAAGAGTGTTCACGAGGCTTTGAGTACCGAGTTGTGATTGATTACGAGCTATCATCCGTAGACGAATGGGAGGAATGAGCAGACTAGTCAAATGTTGGAGAATAAATTATATGTGTACCTTTGAATCTCAGGGGATGACGAGAGTAGTCCCTTCCACTATTGGAGTTTATGTACAATAACTCATATAAGTTCACTTTTGGGCATGGTGCAAGTCGAGGTACAACAAAGAAAATCTGTTTGTTCTCATGCTTGTTAGTTAAAGGTGGGGAACCGATTACTATTGTGAAGGTCGGAGTTAATTTAAACTTGTAGTATACAATGTGTGAAAAATATACACTGCGCAAATAACATTCTTATGTGCGATCATCGCGAGACGAGAACTTAAGTATCGAAAGAATTATTAATCGACTAAGGTGTGAATAGTAGAACACTACATAGTATATATCAAAAATTAAGTTTAAGTCGTGAAACTTAAACGATACGGCTTAGGCAAGAACCTACGTGATAGGGTAACCTGTAGTTTAAAATGAACATATGAGGGGTGTTCATTATTAAGGGTATTCAATAACGTACTATATGGGTGGTACAGAGTAATTTACTTGGGAGCGCAACAATGCGATACGAAACATATATTCAACATTGTTTGTACCTGGTATACTTTTTTCAAATTTTGGGATGAAATTTCATTGTAAGGCGAGGGAAGTATGTAACACCCCATATTTTTGGTGATTTAAATAATTATGGGATTAATTATTATTATTATTATTGGATTAATTAAATTACAAGGTGAGAAATTAATTTGTTAATTGTTTAATCCAGATTAAAATAATTATTAACTAGCGTGCCAAGGTTTGATACTTATTGATGAAAATTATCGAATATCATTGTGTTGATATGTAATATGGAATTATGAAATTTTATAAATTGTCGAGAGTGAGAAATACGACAGTTTGGTATACTAAGTCGGGTTGCGCGTGTGAGTCGTGTCGGGACTAATTTAATGGATTAAAGAAGTGAATTATTTTTTAGTAACTAGTATGGTCATTTAGAGTGCACCATTGAGTCCGAAAGGGTTGAGATAGTCAGATTAGTGTACCCGAGGGTTTAGTTTGGGTCCCGGGGCAATTTAGAACCTAACTGGCGTCCCAGGAGAGCATTTTGGTAAATTGCATTTTTGGGTTTTAATTAATGACGAAAATTGGAGATGGTTAATATCAGTTATGTAAAGGAAAATTTAGGGTATTATGCACAAACTTCAAGGGAGGGCCACAAAGGGTGAGAGAGAATAAGCCCCAAGAGATTAAGGCAAAAAACATAGCATCTTCCACCACCGTGACCACCTTTGCGTAGATCGAAAGACGAGAAGCAAGCCTATACCAAATTCATCAACGGATCAGAACATCAATTCGAGGAAAGTGTTTATTACTTGATTTTCTTAGCAATAATTGTGTTCATGTTAGACTAGGTGAATTCCCTTTGTTATAAAGATTAAATTTGATGAATTTTTTTTAGAGAATTAGTCATAAATTGGGTCTGATTTGAATAAAGTTTGATTCCCTTATGTAGATAGGTTGATGTCCATGAATTTATGATAATTTTTGGATTAAATCTGGGTTTAGTTAGAGTTTTGCATGTAAATTTTATAACTAGGGTTTTTGACATCTAGATTGGGGGATTTTTAATTGATTGATGATTAGGTTTACGCAGTTGTTTTGAGATTTGAAACTGTCATTTAGCGATTATAGCATAGTGTATTCTTAAAGTAATACCATAAATATTTGGAAAGGTGAATTAACCTTGAAAACTTCATGAGAGGGTAATCGAAATAATTATATTATAAGTGGTAATGAGAGAATACTACGTATGGAAAATATAAGTATGGGTTGGGAGAATGATTTTAATAGGATATGGGAATGGCTATTATTATATGATTTTTATTATTATTGTATGTATAGCATACCTACACTGCTTGATATCGGAATGAGGTTTTCGAGCAATGGACAGTCTTATCCTAGGTGACCCAACGGGGGGATATTTGACTTGTACCCAGAGTATATTAACTTGGTTACGTGCTATCTGAGATGTAGGAAAGTCTCGACGGGTGAATGGAAGCGTAGGTATGAGCGTGACCCATTTGTCTAGGGATTATAGTCGCCTACAATATTTATGTTTTGGAATTTATGGTTCGTGTGAGATTGAAGCAGTTGTCCTTTATGCGGTGATTGATGCACCGGGACATGATAACAGAGTATGCATTGCGTTAAGTGGTTTTAACCTAAGGGTGCAATATTATATATATATATATAGGGACAATGTGACTATATATATATATATATATATATATATATATATATATATATATATATATATATATATATATATGCTTGTGGATAATTTTACTATGTGAAATTAGTAGATATATTAATGTTGATAATTAAAGTAATCTCAGGGGGTAAAAATTTACTAACTGTAGTGAATGTGAAATGGGGCTATTTGGGATAACTTATTTTTAAAATGTATTGTATGGGCAATACGGGATACCCCTATGTAATAATTAGAAGTTAAAAGTCTAGGACCTAGTTTGGGAGCATTATGGATAGCTAGGTTGGGATAGATGTACATTAGACGTGCACAATAATGAAGAGGTGAGAATCTCATGTGAGAGTTCGAAACTAACATGCACATAAGATTTGCATTATTGCATTTTTAAATACTTGCAAAAACAAATATTTTTATAACTCGGGCTCTGACCCGTCTCTTGCTATTCTTATCTCTTTTTCTATATATATGTATTATATCAGGTGCCCAGCCACAGGGTTACTAGGCTTAGACGCGTGGATCATTTAGAGTGCTGCAATGGTTATGGGAGTTACTGGTCCTTGCATTTAGACTCCTCTATCCTCTCCTTCAGACGTTTATCTTAGGGAAATTTTTGCCCATTATCAGTCGTTTTATTAGAGATTGTACTCAGTTTATTTTAGCAGTTTATTTATGTCGCACTTGAGGATTTTTTGGTTATTGGTTTGAGACTTTGAACTGGATTGTTTTATCTAGTCTTATTTATTTCAGTAGTTGATTCATGTCCTGCATTTATTATATTTATGTGGAATGTAAATAGCTTATATCTTAAAGTATGGAAATTTATAAATGGATTATTTGAGTATAATTGAAATTAAATTTTTTGACACGTAGCTTAATTATTTATTAGGTGATAAATAAAGAAAAATTATTTTTCGAAAGTGATTCTAAGAATGAACCAACCGGTCACTTCGGTTTAATTTAGTAAACCCGGTATTTAATTAGGCAGGGTGTCACATGCATTCACAACTCTTGTGGTGAGAGTTTATTCGTGGAAGACCATTGGGATTCTAGAGGGCATCATTACTAAAGACAATGTCTAATCGATGGATACCTAGGGTGGAAGGCCGGTTATGAACTGCTGGGTGACAAGTGGCATTATTTAGAGATTTACAAAGACTAGCGCGTTATACTTGTGGTTGGTATCAAGTAGTATTGCAAGTCGTTTGTCTTGTAATATTTCTAAAGTGCTGAATAAAGGTTTTTTCGGCAAGAGATTTTTCCACAAACTTTTCCTTTGTTAATTGCGTGATTTACTTTATATGTTTAATCCCTTAGATGCATGTTAAGGATAAAAAGATAATATTTAGATTTGTGTGTGTTGGACAATTAATAATATAAATATTCTATTAATATCGCAAGCGCACTCTCAAATGGGTATCCGAGCATTTAACTGTTTGTACCCTTACAAGTGGTATCAGAAAAGGTTGCACCAAGTTATCGCGTGATCCTAATTTTTCAAAGAATTTTTCCCGCTGGTACCGCAAATAAGAGTATAAAAAATAAATCACAAGGAATAGAAACTAAAGCATGAATATGGAGAGTATCACAAATAAGAGAACATCATTAAAAAGAATAAGATATCATCACAAAGGCCTATGAATGATAAACATGCAATGATAATCTTAAAGGCTTGACAAACTATTTTTCAAAATTTTAAATGTTTTCAAGTATAAAATTCCTTTTTATCAATTTTTTTCTTTGATATCATTTTTTAAAAAAATTTTGATCTTTGAAAAGTTGAGTTTTAATGGAGGATTTGTATAATCGAGTGCCCCTCTTTGATGGCACCAATTATTCTCACTGGAAGGCTAGGATGAGGTCTGTCTTGAAAGCCATAGATGAGCGAGTCTGGTTAGCTTGTGAAAGTGGGTTGACTCCTCCCACTATCACTATTGATAATGTTGTTGGCCCTAAACTCGTTTCTTCCTAGACTAATGAGGAATTTATGTGGAGTAATTTTAACTCTCGTGGACTTAAGTGTTATTTATGGAGCCGTCAGCCCTGACGAGTTACGTCGCATCATAATTTGCACTACGTCTAAGGAAGTATGGGATACCCTCCAGCTCACTCACGAGGGCACCAACGCTCTAGAAGCGTCAAAGCTTCAAAATTTGACCACCCAATTTAAGACCATTATTATGCTAGAGTCTGAGTCATTCGATGAGTTTTATGCGTGTTTATCGAACATCGTTAATTCGAGTTTTAATTTGGTTGAGAAAATTCTGGAAATCAGAGTTGTGAAAAATATTTTGAGGTCACTCCCTTCCCGTTTTATTCGTAAGTTCACCATGCTTAATTTGTTAAGGATCCAAGACACTCTTAGGTTAGAAGAACTTGTAGGAGATTTTCAAGCGTATGAGATAGATATGTTCCCTAAAATTGTTAAACCTAAGGAAATAGGGGTAACTTTAAAGACTCGATCTTAGAAAAGGGAGAAAGAAAAAGTTTGTGAGTTTGAATCTAAGGGTGATTATAATTTTGACGACTTGGCCTTGTTTGCAAAACTTTTTAAATAGTGTCTCAAGTTTTCAAAAGAAATTCTTCCAAGAAAAAGACTTTTGAGAAAAATAAGAATGAGGTCAAGAGTAGTGGTGAGAAAGAGGAAGATATTAGGTGTTAGGAGTGCGACGAGAAAGGGCACAAGGAACATGAGTTTTCCACTAGGCTAAAGAGAAAAGGGTAAAGAGATTGCAAGTAAAGCCACTCTTAGCGGTAATGATATCAAGTCGGTTTATTCAGGGGGAGAATCACCACATGAAACATGCGTCGCATTCATGTCCAGTCACCTTAACACTTCTATCTTGTCCCACACTAATGAGGACATATCTAAATGTGAAACCCTTATTGATGTTTTAATTCATTCAGAAGATAGTGAGAGTGAGGATGATACTTTGAGTGGGGGAGAAAGTGACATCCAATAGGATTTTAGTGATCTTTACACCGAGACTTTAAGGACAAACATTAATAAGGATTTGTCTCTTAGGGTATTAGATATGGGGAGAGAGGTAAAAGTTTTGAGACAACATGAGGCATTAGTGAGTCAACTCGAGAAGATGAAGGCTTCTTTGTGTGAGCAGTTGATCATTTTAGCCAAGAAAAATACCAATTTGACCAACACCGTGCCTAGTCTTACGAAAGATATTCAATATTCATTGGATCCTCATGAGAAACGTGAAGCCCATGTATCCCAACTCGAGAGCGATCTCAAATATGCCTAGGAGGTCAACATTACTTTAGAGGACACATATAAAAAGGTAGGAGAGATGCTCCCCGATCCCACTTTAGTTAACATTGAGAAGCTAAGAATAGGTTATGATGGTGCATCCACTTCCCATGTTTCACTCGAGGAAGTTCTCGAGTTTTTGTTAGATCCATATGACCCTCGACCCTAACCCACCTTGGAAATCTCGTCCTAGACATTTCAAGAAAGGTGGACCCAAGCCCGTGTATGTTTATTCCCATTGCAAGTAAAGAGGTCATCTTAGGGAGTTTTGATATATATTGGGGAGAGTGCCTCATAGGCGTATCTTCCACAATATGGTACCACACGAGTTCCTTCATGCACTCCCACACATGTTACTTCGCATGCTCTCGCACATCACATGAGAGATTTTGAGAGCTTTCAAGAGAAAGTTGAGTATTTGGTCAAGACTTCACAACATTTAATGGATGTTATTCATAGGATGTCACCTCCTTTGGATAACTCCTTTAGGCCTAATGATTGAGGTTTAATCTTGTTTTCTAGCATAGGGTGATTTTCATGCTAATATCGTATATCCCTACTGCTAGTGTGTACTATTATTGTACTTAAATTTTTAATTTTGATATATTTTTGGAAAAATCAAAAAAAGTTTTGTTTTTCTTAAAATTTTTTGAAAAATATAAAAAGATTCGGTTTCTTTTTGAAAAAGTGAAAAAGACAAAAAGATTTTATTTTGATAAAATTTTTGAAAAAATTTAAATTTTTTTTTTTTGCACCATATGTGGATGAACATTAACGATGTCCTAGTGACCCATTAATTCCATATCCACATGGCTATTGTTTAGTGATTTAAGATGTGACATCATTTCATTTATGTGCTTTATAATGCGTGGAGTCATTAAGATTTGATTTGATGACAACTTGTTACATGTTTGACTCCTTGTCACCTTTAATGCACACGAGCACAGACTTATTTAGTAATGTACTTACCTGCCACATGTCGATTGTAGTGTTTTCATCTCAAATTTACTTTTAAAATAAACCGAATGTGAAAAACGAGATAATAAAAGTAGTGCATCTAAGAACCATTGCCCGGATTGAAAAAATAAAAAATCCTTTTTTCGGTAAGATTGGTATATTTTAAGTAATGGAATCGGGCTGCGAGAGACATGTTGAGTTTGCATGAAAAGCCACCATTTGCAATGTAAAGATAAAAAAGATTAAAGCCACATAAAAATAGAAGTGCCAGGTCAATTTCTAGAACATTGATGCTTCACTACAAATGAGCATTAATTTCTTAAAAAAGAAGTGGGAGAATAATTCGATATGTGAGATGTTGAGGGAGTTAAGTGGAAGATAAATGGATTTTCCCTATTCTATACAAATCTCGAATAGAATTACATAGTTTTGGGCGTTATTGGTGTGAAAATCACTTACGATCTTTATTAGGTGGTTAGGTTAAGTCAATTTCAATTGAGTTAACCATTTTTACACCTAAGTAAGAATTTGAGATCTTTCGTTAGTGGTGTCTCATTCCTTCTTAAACAAGTGTTATGTTTTTCTACATTGATTAGCCTATAGGATATGTTCATAACCCTACATTACGTTTCCATGATTCGGGTATTTTTGTGTTTCTCCATGGTGTATTGTATTTGTAAAATTTTATACTTGAAAAAATTGAAAATTTTCAAAAATAGTTTGTGGAGCCTTTAAGATTATTATTGCATGTTTGTCATTCATATACTTTTGTGATGATATCTTATTCCTTTATGAAATGTTCTCTTATTTGTGATACTCTCCATGTTCATGCTTTAGTTTCTAATCATTGTCTATTTCAGACAAAATAAATTAGGGATAACAAATTACGGGGGAGATTACATGAACTTGATTTATGGGGGAGAATTTTATGCCTTTTTTATACGCCAAACTCGATGCATTATGGGTAGGCCTATAAATGGATTGGATTAAGATCAGATCAGGGAAATCCAAATCCATATCCATTTATGTTAAACGGATTCGGATCCGATCCGATTATCTGACGGAACGGATCATGCAAATCCAAATCCATATCCATTTATGTTAAACGGATTCGGATCCGATCTGATTATTCGATTATCCATTCAAATATACTTTTGACCACTTGATTTTCAAAATTTTAATTTTCAAATCTTATTTCATAAATTTATTTTGCAAATGTTCCAAAAAAAATAGATAATTGTATAAAGAACTATTAAAATATATATTTAAAGTATTATTAAATACAATATGTATAAAATAAAATTATATATATATATATATATGTATGTATGTATGTATGTATGTATGTATGTATGTATGTATGTATGTATATATTTTAAAAATATTAATCGGAGCGAATTAACGGATCAGAGTATATGAATCGAAATCCGCTCCATTAAATAAACGGGTAATGAGGTAATCGGGTAGTCGGATAATCGAATTTTAGGCATGATCCATATCCTCTTAAATGGATCGAGTTGGGATTCAAATTTCGATAAAATTCAATGCATTGCCAGGCTTAATTACTGGTATTTGCTTTTTTTATGTGTGCACATAATTTTGAAAGATTATATTCACTTTACACTCGATGAAGACAAAGTGCCCAAGAGAAAAACAAGAAAAACTAGAAATTTGAAGACATCACTATCTTTTACCTATCCATTTTTTAGGGTTTGGGAGGGTATTAGGATATTTTCATTGTCTTAGGGGATTTTAATGTAATTTGGATTTCAGTTTTATGTTTGTACCATAATAGCCAAAAGGGAGATATTTGTTGGAGCATGATTTCTATCATTTGCTTATAGCTAAGGCTAACATATATTTTGGTGTATCCCATTACACTTCGAGTCCAGTGATCCCAAAGCACCAAATCTCCAACATCTCCAAGTTCAATGGTTCTCTACTTTAAAAAGGTATAAAGCTTTTTCAAATTTATATTTATTCATTAAGTTTATTTCGAGATATTTTATTTTTATTAAATTTGAAATCGGTTTTCTTGTTTTAAAAATTGAGGAATTTTATTTTAAAATTATTTTTCAAAATTTACATGTCCTGTTCAAATGAGACGGCATTATTATTCGAATGTGATGTCTCTTTCATTTGAAACCCATTCGCTCATTTTATCTAGCGTGCATCTAACGAGGGCGTATTGTTTGGCGTTATTTGAATGTCGTTTGAACAAGATCTATTTTCGTTAGAACGAACTGCTATTCTCATCCGAATGAGCCTCAGTTCATTTGAATGAGTCACCGTCTCGAAATTTATGAATATCATATCAATACCTATTTTGTGTTCATAATTTTTAAGACTTTTGCCAAAACTATTTTGGCATATCTTTTGCAAACGTTTTCATACTTTTGGGTTTATAAAACTCTTTTGATTCACAAATCATAGATTCAAAAATTTATTTATGTGAATCTGTATTTTGTATCTTTGCACACACAATTTTAAGGAGCGGGTTTCTTCATGATAGACCATTGTGATTCTCAAGAAAATCATTGCTGAAGAGAAAGGCTGATCGTTGGATACTGAGGGTGGAAGGTTGCCTGTGGACTTCTTGGAGACAAGTGGTATTCTTTAGAGATTTACGAAGACTAGTGCGTTATACTTGTGGATGGTATTAAGTAATATTATAAGTCAACTATCTTGTACTATTTCTAAAGTGATGAATAAAGGTTTTGTCCGCAAGTGATTTTTCTCCAAACCTTCCTTTGTTGATTGAATGATTTACTTTTGTTTTATCACTTAGATGCATGTTTAGGAAAAAAAGATAAAATTTGGATTTGTGTGTGTTGGACAATTAATTATATAAATATTCCATTAAGATCACAAGTGCACTATCAAATAGGTATAAGAGCATTAAGTTGTTTTTACCCTTACAAAGAACTAGATCTGGTGAGGCGTGACTTCCCTTCAATGAATATTGAAGGAGTAATCTGGTGTAATTTTTTTTATAGCATTCAACAATAATAATAGAAGATATTTAATCTCCATGAAAGATCCTTTTAAAGCTATAGAGAACAGTGTGAGAGAATAACCACTCTAAATAAGGAGAGATAGATGGATAGATAGATAGATAGATAGAGAGAGAGAGAGAGAGAGAGAGAGAGAGAGAGAGAGAGAGAGAGAGAGAGAGAGAGAGAATAATAGGGTGTTAAAGCACCAAGTGTGTATGTGTAAATGAATGCTATGGACTCGACCACTGATGATTTAAATCTGGTGTAAAATACTATAACTATGAATCTAAAACTTCAAGCTTCATTGGATTTTTTACTTGAGGCTAAGACTATGAGTCTCCATTTATATAGAGTGCTCTTACCTCGTTTTCACATTGTCCTCTCTAGTGAGGGATACGCCTTCTATTTATAATAAATGTGGGTGAATTAAGGTTTCACCAAAATGTGACACATGTCCTCATTATAATAATATAAATGAACTTGCCTTAAAATGATGTAGCCAAGGACAAACTCTGCTCTTGACCCAAAATAGTTATTTTATAAATTATACGCGTGTCAAGTCCGTTTTTCTACGAGAATAAAATAAATAAGTAAATATTAAACAGTCATTTGAAAATTATATTTTTCTGGAGTGCGTGGCTTTTTTGCGGTGAGCATGACTTGTCGAGAGGCTAGCCGTGAGATTGCTTGACTAATTAGTAATTTAATTATTACTTCTTAAGGGAGATGAAACCTCTCGAATGACTATAAATAAAATATACTATTTGAGGAGCGTGAGGCCTCCTTGCACCTATTTATGAAAATGACTTGACAAGGGGCCTTGAACCCCCTCGACTAACTATAATATAAATGACCTCTCAAGTGACCTTAAAGTCCCACGAGGGTAGTGTGACTTTCTCGTGTAGTCGTGAGTTAATCAAGACTCTTGGTACTTTTCTCTCTTATATTTGAATGGTTGAGCATTTTATCTCACTCAACAAACCTTACTCTCCAACCTCCAATCCAAACCCTCAAAGATCCCACTGGCTGCTTTGGTGGGCTCATCGGCCCCTCGAGACCTGCTAGCTCGATCCACTAACTGGACCAACGTACCCTTCTTGGTAACCTGTAATTTAAATTACCATTAGTACTAAAATAAATGCATAATTTGAAAGTGCGCACGATCTTAATGGATTAAATTATTTCATAAAATGCCTCCAAACACACAAATCCAATTTTTACCAGTTTTTATTCTTTGATTAAATTAGGTTTGTAAATTATGATCATTCCAATCCCAAAAAAAAACTACACATGCAATCATAAATAAATATGAGGAAAGATCCCTTTTCAGGGCAAAACGTTTTTTCAGCACTTTAGATAGTTTTACAAGACAACTTACTTACAAAACTTTCTAAAGAAAACTACTCAGATCTAAAGAAATCCACAAGTGACGGTCCACCCTCGGTATCCACTCATCAACCTTTCTTCTTGTAGTTTTTCCTCGGGTCACAAGGTTAGCAATAGAGATCGCTACCACAAGTATAGATCAGATATGAGTCTTCTAAGGTTTCAAAAGGATTCACAACTATATTGGGGAGGGTGTTTTGTGAATCAAATATATGTTTTGAACTTAAAGCATTTGAGGAATTTTGTAACAGGTATGCAGGTTACAATTTTTTCAAAAGCCTCTAAAAATCTTTTCGAAATAGGTATTTATAGGCCATGCACAAAATTCAAAGCCACAAATTTTATTTGAACAAAAGTAGAAGTCATTCAAATGAGAATGTCATCTCAATATAATGAAAACATAGTTTATTCGAATGAGACTCCAATCTCATTAGAACCACCTTCTAACGTGCTTTAAATTAATTCAAACAAAACTCCATCGTTGGACGTTCGTTCGATGAAATGATAAAACGAGCATGCTAATGAAATTGCCATTTCATTCGATAGAGATTGCAACTCGTTTGAACGAGGTAATTTTTAACTTTAAAAATTTGCCTCGATTTTTTACAAAAACACATAAATAATTTCAAACTCCTAAAAGTTTATACCTTCATATTGTAGAGAAGTCTTGAAGTTGGAGATGTTGGATATTCAGTTTATCGTGTCGGCACGTGTCAATTTATAATGGGATATGCCAAATGTACCATGATGAAAATAAAACAAATAATAAGCCTAAGCTAATTTATTTTCCCTTACAAATCTTTCCCTTTGGCTATTCTGGTAAAAAACTAACTAAAACCCAAATTATAAAAATTGTCCCTCTAAGACAAAAAATTAATAGCCTTCCTAAACCCTAGAAATGGAATGGCATAGATAAGCTTTGTCTTCAATCTCCACTTGTTCTTCTTGATCTTGCCTTGGACACTTTGTCTTCATGCCGTGCAATACGTTCTTCGATTGGATACCTACACACATGAAACAAAAAAATACCCATTATACATAGAGTTTGAAATGGAAAATAAAAACACGTAAATCCCAAAAATCAAACTCCCCCTTAATATGTTCTCCCCCTTTTTGTTCGAAATAGAAAAAGGAGAAAAAACTAAATATGGCATGTTGAGAACAGTACATATAAGAAGTAAGATATCATCACAAAGATATAAAAATGACGAACATGCAATGATGATCTCAAAGTCTTCACAAACTATTTTTGAAAATTTTCAAAATTTTCCAAGTATACAAGTTTACAAAAACAACACACGATGAATTAACACAAAAATACCCGAATCATGGAAACCTAATGTAGGGGTGTGAACATATTCCATAGGCTAATCAGCGTAGACAAACATAACAAATGTGCACTAAGGATTGAGATCCAACTATCGAATGATCTCAAAGTCTACCTTAGGTATAAAATATTGTGAACTCATGTGAAATTGACATAACCTCATCGAAAAATCAAGACTATAAATGATTTTCACACCAATAACGCCCAAAACTAGGTAATATTTTTTCGAGATTTTTATAGTTCGTGCAAACTCATTGATATTCGACTTAACTCCCTCAAAATCTCACATAACTCAAAATATTCTCAAGTATTTTTGAAGGAATTAATGCTCATTTGTATCAAAACATCAACGTTCAAACAAATTGGCATGGTATTTCTATTTTTATCCACCTCTAATCTTTTTAGGCTATTTTTATTGCAAATCACGGCTTTTAACGGAAATACTTTTGTCTTTCGTAGCCCCTTTACATTGTTTAATATTTAACAAATTTTTTGAAAAAAGATTTAAATCTAAGTAATAGTTTTTACATGCACTACTTTTTATCCCGTTTTTACATTTAGGTCGTCTTATAGAAAAATTGAGATGGAAACACTGTGATCGACATGTGAAAAGTAAGTCCAATACTCAAATAAGCTCGTGCTCGTGTGCTATAAGAGAGACAAGGAGTCAAACATGTAGCAAGTTATCATCAAATCACAACTTAATGACTCCACACATTATTAAGCATATATATAAAATGATGTCAGGTCTCAAAATAGTAACGTGGATGTGGAATGAATGGGTGACTCGGACATCTTTAATGTTCATCCATGTACAGTGGGAAAAAAATACAAACATTTTTTTCTTTTCAAAAAATTTTATCAAAATAATTTTTTTTTGCCATTTTTAACTTTTTCTAAAAAAAATTAAAATCTTTTTGTATTTTTAAAAAAAATTCAGAAAAACAAAACTTTTTTTCGATTTTTATAAAAATATCAAAATAAAAAAGATAAATACAATAATAATACAATCTAGAATATATGAATTAAAAGGATATACTCATGATAATGATCTTATACTATATAAAATATCCGAACTCAGTCAACAGTGAAAATATCTAAAGATTTCAAAGATCCTCATTCGAAGTGCATCTAAAGGTTTCGTGAATATGTCGACTAACTGACGATCAGTGATCACAAATCTCAAGGACACTACCTTCTCCTCAACTAGGTCTAAAATAAAGTGATATGTATCCTAATGTGCGTTGTGCGCAAATGTTGGACTGGATTACGAGAAATGCGTACAAGACTCATATTATCATAGGAAATAGTCATTGCGCCTTATGAAATGCCGTATCCTCCAATATTTTCTTAGTCCATAAGAGTTGCGTGCAACAAGTCGTAACGACTATATACATAACCTTCATTGTGGACAAAGATATATAGTTTTACTTCTTTCTCATTCAAGATACAAGAGAACTCCTAAAATAAAAACACCAACCTGAAGTGCTCCTACAACCATCTACATCCCCGGCATAGTCGGCATCCGAATAGGCGGACAAACGGTCATCGATATCAAAAGAATAACAAATATCATATAAAAGGGTTCCACTCACATATTTGATAATACATTCAAGAGCATGTAAGTGTGACCCTTTTGGGGATGACTGGTATCGTGCACAGACTCTAACACTAAATGCGATATCGATACGAATAACTAGTAGGTAAAGAAGACTACCTATCATACTCTGATACAAGGTTTTCTCTAGGTCATTGCCTAAAGCTTCTTTACTAAGCTTTGTCGATGTACTCATAGGGGTTGATGAGTTCTTAGCAAAGTCCAGAACAAATTTAGTCACAAGGTCTCTTCCATATTTGAATTGAGATATGAATATTATATCCTCAAGATGACGAACCTGGAGACCTAGGAAGAACATAAGCTCTCATACCATGCTCGTTTTAAACTCACTCTTCATTTCCTCCTCATAAGTGTGATCATGGCGGGATCACATGGATCTAAAGACTATGTCATCCACATAGACTTGGGCAACCAAAATAACAATACTCTCTCTCTTCACGTAAAACGTCTTAACTACTCCCCCTATCTTGAAGTCGAAAGATAAGAGATAGGAAGTAAGCCTCTCTTACTAAACACGGAGATCTTTCTTCAAACCATACAAGGCTTTCCTAAGATAGTAGATGTGGTTAGGTTTCTTAGGGTCTTCAAACCCTCTTGGTTGTTCCACATAAACTTCCTCCTATAGAATGCCATTTATAAAGGAACTCTTTACATACATCTGATATAACTTGAAACGCAGATGACATGATATGGCGAGTAGTAAGCTGATGGACTCAAGACTAACAACATGAGCAAATGTCTCCTCAAAGTCAATACCCTCAATCTGTGTGTAGCATTGAGTGACCAGCCTAGCCTTATTGCAAACTACGGTAGAATTTTTATCCACCTTATTCTTAAAAATCCACTTGGTACCTATCACTTTAGTCTCGCTAGGTCGGGGGACCAACTCCCAGACATCGTCATTTCTAAATTAAAGCAACTCTTCTTGCATCGAAGAAATCTAATGCTCATCCTTGAGTGATTTTTTTACGTTCTTCAGCTTGACTAGGGATGTGTAGCACATATAGATAACAACATTTTTTAGTTAAGCACGAGTCTTGAAACCTAGTGAAGGATCACCAAGTATATCGAAAGGATCATGACTCTTTCTAACGCAATCTAGTGTATCCTCTAAAATGAGAATGGGCCCGTGGTACATGAGGAAGGACAGGATCATTACCGGGGGTGCATCATCCTCATAATATAGGCTAGGAGCAACAAACATCAGTGGATCGTCATCTCTTATCGTGAAATTTATTAACTCAATAACCTTAGATCTAGCCATATTATAAATCCGGTAAGCCCTACTCATCGATGAATTTACTAAAATATCCCCTCAATGCTCTAAGAGTCAAACTTTCCTGATGGATCTATACCTCGTAAGATGTAGAAAGTAATCTCAAAGAAACGAAAATATGATAAGTTGTGCTTTTTTCCTATTCACAACTCAAAAGGCGTGTGAAGTGTGTACGGACGAAGATATACCCTATTTATCGTATGTCATGCGGTTCTCACTACCCCTGCCCAAAACTTTCTAAGCACGTCTCTCCAAAGAAGCATGGATCTATCCATTTCTTGTATTGTTCGGTTCTTCCTTTCAACAATCCCATTTTATTGAGGGGTGAAAACGATAAGAAACTCATGTTTGATGCCAACTCCATCACCATAACTATTAATTTTTTATTTTTTAAATTCAGTGTCGTTATCACTATGCATTCGATTAATAGTGACACAATGTTGGTTCTTTAGGACACGACACTTGGTTAATAGGAACTCAGTCACATCGAACTTTTCTATAAGGAATAATACAATAGATCCATTGACCATCACGAGAATATATCTATTACCACCTAAGCCGTCTGAGCGAGTAGGACCCATAAGATCCATGTGAATTAACTCCAAAACACATGAGGTGATAATGGTATTCAAATTCCGATGGGAACTTCGAATTTGTTTTCCTTGTTAGCAAGTAACATAAACCGAAGAAGTTGGTTTTCCAAGCGATGGTAAGCCACGAACTAGGTCCTTTTTCACTAATCTCTTAAATATCTAAAGTTCGCGTGACCTAGTCATTGATGCTACAGATCCATAGTGGAGATTGTGTCACTGTTGCACATAAAGGAGTATTTAGGCACAATCCCATAACAATTATCTTCCTTCCTCACACCTTATAATAAAAGTTTACAGGACTGATCATAAACATTACATTCGGATTGAACAAACTTTATTGCAAAGTTTTCGTCGCACAGTTGGCTTATGCCAGTTAAGTTCACTTTCAACCCTTTTATGTACGACACATCATCTAGCTTAGAGAATTTGGGTATCTCAACACTACCACATCCTAAATTCTAGATCTACCCCCATCTCCAAAGGTGACTTTATCTTCCTTGTGATCCTGAAGGTGGGTAATAAATCAGATGTCACCGGTTAAGTTCCTAGAACAACCACTATCAAAATATCATTGGGAAGTGTTTTGAGCATTCAAAGCAACATGAATAACAAGGTCTTTGTTGTTTCGCTTGGGTACCCAAGTGGTGGTAACCTTTTGTTTACCCTTGTTGTTGTTGGCTCTAGTCACAATGTTGGAAACATTCTTAAACAACAAATACATCTATTGAAATTTTTCCATTAAATTATGTGAAGTTGTGGCTACATATTCAAATTTCTCTCCAAAACTCATAAAGTAGCTAAAGTGGTGTACGGGAGTATGTGTATGTCTAGTTCTACCTAATTTATAGAAAAAATATCTAAGGCGACCTTTTCTTTTGCAAAAAATGCAAACATAGACATGTTTGGGTATAACTCGATTTGCTTTTCTAGGCAAAACTCTCTTTTGTGGTTTAGGTTGAGGGCCATGAGAATTAATAAAAAATGTAAGAATCGATTTTGGTGCAGTATGTAAATTGGATGCACCATCAAAATATATTCCTTGTCTCTTACCCAAACCTTAAGCAGGGCCGAGGAGCATCTTACTTACCTTCTTCAATGTATTCTTGATAGTTACCTTGACCTACCAATCACGTTCGATATATTTCTCTAGTTGAGATATAACAGTTTCAAGTTTGTCACGAGTCTCCAAGGATGTTTAGAGATCTCTTGTAAGACTAGACACCTTGTTAGTCAAGTCCCCTTTCTCTCTATCAACTAAATAAACGCTCTCTCCTAAAGCTTGTCTCAATGAGGACTCACACTCTCTTGCCTCTCTCAACTTCTTATCTAGAGCTAAAACTCTCATAGCCAACCCTTTGTTTTGGTTCTTAGTTTTAAAGGAGTCAGCATAAATATCTCCATAGGCACGCTTAAGGTCAATCTTTCTCTCATTTAAAACATTCTCTCCCTCACTCTCCTCGGAATAACTAGACTCACTATCGAGGTGTTCATGTTTCGTAGCTTCTTGATCGTCGCGAGGTCCACTAGATGTACTAACATAGACTAGCCATGAATGTGGTAAAGTTACATCCATGAGATGATTCATCCCCTGAACTCACCGACTCGACCTTGATATTTCTAAGCGTGGCATTTAAGACAGCTTTCCCTTTCCCTTAACATTTCAACCAAGTCAGATACTCACAAGCTTTGTTACCATTTCCCTTACACTCATAATATCTCTCCTCATATTTTTTTAGAAAATATTTCATTTTTTTTCAAAAAATTTCTTGCCCGATTTATATTTTTTTATCTTTTTCAAAACTTTTCTTATTTTTGGAAGTATTTTTCTTTTTGAATTTGAGAAATTTCATTAAATTTTCAGCAAGAAGGGCCAAGTCAACTAAATCAAAGTGCAATTCCTTTTTTCCTCAAAAAGGGCCAACTCATAATCGAACGACATTTCCTCTTTCTTTTTAGAGAAAATCTCTCTCTTATTAGATAGGACTTTCAGTGCATTTCCATTTTCCTCAGGTTTTACAATTTTAGGGAACATATCTATCTCGTATGTTTGAAGATCTCTTATAAGTTCTTCTAGCCTAAGAGTATCTAAAATCCCCAATGAATTAAGAACAATAACCTTAGGAATAAAACAAGAGGGGAAAGATCTCAAAATTATCTTAACCACACGCGTCTCATGTATTTTTTTCACCTAAATTGTAGCTCGAGTTAACTATATCACACAATCACACATAAAAATCATCAAAAGATTCAAATTCAAGAATTGTGATTGTTTCAAATTGTGTGGTAAGATTCTGTAGCTTAGAAGCTTTAACAACATTGGTACCCTCATGAGCGAGATGGAGGGTATCCCAAGCTTCTTTAGGCATTGTGCGCATCATAATGCGACGAAACTCGTCAGGGGTGACGACTCCTGAGATGGCATTCAAATCGAAAGAATTAAATTTGATCAATTTAAAGTCGTCCCCTATTTATTGAGAGATAAGTTTAGGGCCAACAACATTGTCAACAACAATATTGGGTGGTGTCTACCCTCTTCCACAGAGCAACCAGACATGTTCATCAACTGACTCAAAAGTAGACATCATCCTAGCTTTCTAATATGCGTAATTCGTACCATCATAGATAGGTATTTGAATATTCAAAATTTTCATTAAAATTCAGCTTTTTTAAAGATCAACAATTTTTAAAAAAAATTGATACCAAAGATTTTTTTTTTGCAGAAAAAGATCACACAATATTTTTGAGTAACCGACTATGATACCAGTTTAAGAGTGAGCACGATCTTAATGGATAAAATTATTTAATTAAATGCCTCCAAACAAAAAAATCTAGTTTTTACCAGATTTGAATCTTTGATTAAATTAGGTTTGCATTTGATGATCGTTCCAGTCACATAAAACAAATTTCTCATGCAATCACGTACAGATATAAGGAAAAATCCCTTTTCAACGTGAAACCTTTTTTCAACACTTTAGATAGTTTTACAAGAAAACTTACCAACAAAACTTTCTAAAGAAAACTACTCAGATCCGGAGCAGTCCACCAGTGGTGGCCATCCTCGGTATCCACCGATCAGCCTTTCTTCCAGCAGTGATCCCTCGGGTCACAAGGTCAGCAGTAGAGGTCTCTCTCCATAAGTATAGATCATGTACGAGTCTTCTATGGTTTCAAAAGGATTCATAATTATATTGGGGAGGATGTTTTGTGAATCAAGGATATGTTTTGGCCTAAAATATTTAAGGATTTTTTATAATAGGTATGTAGGTTAGGTTTTATCAAAAGTCTCTATAAAAATCTTTTTGAAATAGGTATTTATAGGTCATGCACAAAATTCGAGGCGGTGAATTTTGTTTGAACAAAAGTAGAAGTTGTTCAAACAAGAATGTGTTAGAATGAAAACACAGTTAGTTCGAACGAGACTCCAATCTCTCTAGAACCAGCTTCAAACGAATTCAAACAGAACACCCTTATTGGATGTTCGTTCAATGAAATGATCAATTGATCATTCTAATGAAATTTCCATTTCGTTCGAACGAGATTTTCATCTTGTTTGAATGAGGTCAATAAAAAATTAATTTCTAACTTTAAAATTTTGCATCGATTTTTTACAGAAATACGACTCCCAAATATAAAGGTAAATAAATTCAAACTCCTAAAAGATTTATACCTTCATATTGTAGATAAGTCTTGAACTTGGAGATGTTGGAGAATTTGTTCATCGTGTTGGCACATGTCGATTTGTAACAGGATACGCCAAATGTTTCATAGTGAAAATAAAATATATAACAAGCCTAAGCTAAACTATTTTCCCTTATATAATTAATATAAATTGTAATTAATACTTAGAAGCTCTGAGACCCCTCTACATTATCCCCCTTGTACATAAGTCTCTTGCTTTGCGAGAGAGTTGTGTACACACAATGTAATCATCATGAAAGTTTTCATACAATTTACTCTTTTTAGGAATAAAAACCTCAACATTATTGCGCTTTCATATTTACGCTAGGTTCCCACATGTGTAATTTGTTGCTTTAAGGACAAACTCACAACTTGTATTTTAGTGTTTGGGAACCCCTCTACATTATCCCCCTAGTGCAGAAGTGAGTTGTATCTTCGATAGACTTGTGCACGAAATATAAACTATTTTATCATTAACATAATCAAAATTATACTTTTTCTTCATTTGCTCAAGGACTTCCGAACTTTAGCCCCTTAGTGCAAAATATATGTTCATAAATCAATTTAAAAGTTAATGGGTAATAGTCTCTCAAGGGTTAGCACTACCCTTCTATTTATAACACTATTTCCACCTTTTTTTTCTTATCCCATATACTGTGGGTCTATCGTCTCGCGAAACTTTGCACAAAAACATTTTGCAAGTAAATACTGATATTTTTATCTACTTTTCCCTTAGTTTGCGAGACTATCTGCTCGCTAAACTTTTGTAAGTAAAATATTTGCCCGTAAATATTATACTATTAACTACCAGTATAATGTGGGACTATCTGCTCATAAAACATTTTGCGAGTAAGTGTTGATGCACTCTTATTGCTTTTCCCTTATATTGTGGGATTTATCAGTTCGCAGGACATTGCATTTTGTAAATTACATATATATTCCCTTGTACTGTGGGAACAAGTTGCTATGCTCATTATTTTTTATTTTTGAGTAAAAAGAGTATAACTGTGCAAGTATGTGACCAGAGATCAACTTAATAAGTAAGGAAAATGAATTTCCTTTCATGCTTTGGAAATTTTAAAATTTCCTTACTCGTCGTATTTTGATGCTTGTACATTGACCTGAAAGTATGTCCCCTCAAAATTTAATGAGCAAACAATGTAAATTTGCTAGAGTCTTATGTCTTGGGTACTCTAATATTTATGGAATCCCAATTACAATATTCACTGAAAGCCTAGCTTGTGTTTTGAATTTTAATACTGCTTTACATTACTCAACCTTTTTATCAGGTTGAAGCTAATGCTACAGTTTATATCCTCGGTACTCATGCTCTTGTGGATTCTTGGGTATATCACATACTATCACTCATACTTTTTTATTTTAATTTGGTCACATTTTCAACCCGTTTCCTTTATTTCTTATTACAGCGAATGATATAACTTTTGTCGTGGGTACTCGCATGTCTTTGGAGTCCTCAATACAATATTTACTTGCACTTATACTGCGTGTTTCACACATAGTTTTCAATTTTTTGTTCATGTGATTAACTTGTTTCTTCGTTTTCATTTTACCAATGTATTTAATTTGAGTGCTCCTACTCGCGTGGCGACTCGAGCACTAGACTGTTGTATCTTTATGTTCTTCTACTTATACTCTGTAAATACGTGTTCGACTTCTCAACCTATTTCTTTATTTTCAAGTGAGCCCCACGAGTGATCCTATATCCATTAAGCCTTAGGTACTAGACTAATGTACCTTTTTATAGGTCAATATTTATACTTGGCACTTGCTCGTTTTCATAACCTATTTCTTTGTTTTCAGGTGAATATTATGAGCGCTCAGGTTCTCTTAGAATCTCAGATACTAACATACCTTTTTTATATGACAATATTTATACTTGGCACTTTCTAATCTGCAAAACCTATTTATTTATTTTCAGGTATATATTACGAGCGCTCGGGTGCCCTCGGAATCTCAGGTACTAAGCTATCGTACCTTTTTACTCATTCTTGGCATTTGCTCATATACTTAACCTATTTTTTTATTTTTAGGTTAATACTGTGAGCGCCCCTATGCCCTTAGAGCCAGAGGTACTAAACTATCATACCTTTTATTTCTACTTGGAACTTGCTTATTTGAACAATCTGATTATTTATTTTCAGGTTAATACTTTGAGCGCTCCTATGCCCTTGGAGCCAAAGGTACCCTTTATTAATACTGGCACTTGCTCGGTTGCGCAACCTAATTCTTTATTTTCAGGTTAAAACTGTGAGCGCTCCTATGAACATTAAGCCCAAGGTACTAAACATTCGTACCTTTTATTTATACTTGGCAGTTGCTTGCTTTCACAACTTGATTTTTTTAATTTTAGGTTAATATTGTGAGCGCTCCTATGCCCTTGGAGCCTGAGGTACGAAACTGCAGTACCTTTTATTTCATAACTTTTATTTACACTTGGCACTTGCTCGTTTACACAACCCGATTCTTTATTTTCAAGTTAATAATGTGAGCGCTTATATGCCCTTGAAGCCTGAGGTACTAAACGGATGTACCTTTTATTTATACGTGGAACTTGCTCATTTACGCAGGCTAATTCTTTATTTTTAAGTTAATAGTGTGAGCAATCCTATTCCCTTGGATCCCGAGGTACTAAACTTTTTTACCTTTTATTTATAGTTGACACTTTCTCCTTTACGTTCTTTATTTTCAAGTTAATACTATGAGCGCTCCTATGTCCTTAGAGCCCGAGGTACTAAACTGTCGTGCCTTTTATATATACTTGACACTTACTCGTTTACACAACCTAGTTATTTGTTTTCAAGTTAATACTATGAGCGCTCCTATGCCCTTGGAGCCAGAGGTACAAAACTTTTGTACCTTTTATTTATACTTGGCACTTGATCATTTGCTCAACCGAATTCTTTATTTTCAAGTTAATACTATGAATGTTTTTATGCCCTTGGAGCCTAAGGTACTAAACTTTCGTACCTTTTATTTATACTTAGCACTTGCTCTTTTGCATAACATGATTCTTTATTTTCAGGTTAATACTATGAGTGCTCCGGTGCCCTTGGAGACTTAGGTACTAAATTATTGTACCTTTTTATATACTTTTATTTATACTTGGCACTTTCTCATCTTCATAATATATTTCTTTGTTTGTAAGTTAATATTACGAGCACTTCGGTGCCCTTGGAGCCTTAGTTACTAAACCGTTGTACCTTTTTATATACAGTAATTTATACTTTTGCAAATACTTTTTGTGTTCTCACACCTATTGTCCTATTTTATTATGTGAAAAAAAATACTAGCAAGTAAAAATGCACTAGGAGGAACCACTACCTATATTAAAGAAATTAACATTTCGTAAGCATTAATCTTTGCTAAGAAAGTATAGTTGATACCTAATATTTTTTGTTGCTAGATTTTTTTCTTTCAATCTAAGTAAGAATGGACATGAAGCATGTTGGGGTCGATCATACTTCAATAAAGTCAATCTTAGACTTGAACTTTTTTTTTATCAAAGCTTCATATATCTGCGTGCAAGCCCCGCTGCTCGAATCTAAGCATGTGAGAGAATGAAGTTTTCATTAAAGCAACTATAATTTTTTTAGCTACATAACATAAATTTTTGAAATACAATTGAATAGTGTGAACATTTTCAAACAATTAGTATGACTTAAAAATAATACCCTTGGTATATCTTTCGAAGTCATTTATACTTCGAACAAATGAGCCAAACACGTTCGAGTGAAGGATTAAGAGATCTTCTCTTTCTTCGCATAATGAATCACTCTTATTCAAAACATATAACATTAATGAAATGTGAAAATAATCTCATGAACTATTCTAAGTAAACAAATTTGAGGATATTAAGATTATTGATCATTTTACTTAGGTATTCAGGGAGTAAGATTTGTTAAAACACGCAAACAATGAGTTATAAATTCGAGAAACACTTTTTCTTGTGAACTTTTACGTGCGGATGGGTTATAAATTCAAGTAACCGTATTCTTGTAAACATAAACATACAAACTTGGGCTATAAATTCGAGCAACCCTATGTCACATAAATGTTCGAGTTATAAATTCCACCAATCCTTTCTTTTTTATAAATAATTTATTTAATATAACTTGTGTATATTGAAGCAGTATAGCTAAACTATGTACCATTTCTTCATAATAATTGATGATGCTGAAATCTAGCACCACCAGATAAGTGATGATGAGCTCAAACAGTAATAACAATGGTAGCCATGGAGATGTATATGTGTAAGTGTATAGAAATGGATGAGTATAAGAGGAATAAGACAATGATGTAGAGTGGTTCAGCCAATTAGGCCTACATCCATTGTGAGTGTGTGATCCACTAACTATGGGCACTAATGGACTTGGATACAATGCACATAAGCTCCTTCTCTCTCTACATTTCTCTGGGGGTTATACATTTGGACCTTGTGAGTAGGAAACCCAATCTCGATGGGGATGACAGCTTCTGAGCCATAAGCCAACATGAACGGGGTTTCTTCGGTAGAGTTCTTTATCGTCGTCCTGTAGGCCCATAGTACAACATATAGCTCCTCAACCCATCTTCCTTTTGCCTCTTCAAGTTTCTTCCTGATCCCGTCCAGGATTGTCCTATTTGTAACTTCCATTTGGCCATTGGCTTGAGGCCGGCCTGGGGACGAGAAGAATTGTTTGATACTCACCCTTTCATAGTACTTCTCTAGAGATGTATTATTGAATTGAGTCCCGTTATCCGAAATGAGGGTGTTGGGGAGACCATATCTGCATATAATGTTTTTCCAGATAAACTGGAAGGTCTTCTGCTCGGTGATCATTACCATTGGCTCTGCCTCTACCCATTTTGAAAAATAGTCAATTGCTATGATGAGGAACCGATAGTTATTGATGACCATAGGCAAGGGTCCTACCAGGTCGATCCCGCACACTGCAAATGGCCATGGGGATGTAATGGAGGTAAGAGGCTGATGGGGCTGGTGAGGGATGGTGGCAAATCTTTGACATTTATCACATTTTTTTACATATGTCGTGGCATCCTTCCCCAAGGTCAACCACCAGTACCCCTGGGTTACTACCCTCTTTCCCAAAGACCTTCCCCAATATGGCTTGAACATGACCCCTCGTGCACATCTCTACAAAATGTGTGGGACTTTAGACGGGTGCACACACCTAAGTAATGGGAGCAAGAACCCCTTTTTGTACAATGTGTCTCCGATGACAGTGAATTTCGCAGCTCTGTATCTCAAGTTCTTCCTTTCTTGCTTTGCTTCTGGTATCTCCCCCTCTTTAATGTATTTGATTAGAGGGTCCATCCATGAATCTTCCCTATTGATATGTAAGCAAGATCCAAGTGTTCCCTCAGCCTCTTCAATCGTTAGTCGAAGCAAAATTTCCACTGGGACTGTCCTCCTGATATTTGTCCTAGTTTCTGAGGCCAGCCTAGCAAGTGCATCGGCCCAACCATTATTAAGCCTAGGTATCCTCTTCAATTTCACTTCTCTGAAGCTCTTCAGTAATGCCTTTACCCTTTAAAGATATTTGGCCATTCTCTCATCCTTAGCCTCGTAAGATTCTAGTATCTGATTCACCACTAGTCTCGAATCACTATGGACCAAGACCTGGCAGATACTAAGAGACTTAGCCAAATAGAGGCCTGCTATCAGAGCCTCTTATTCAGACTCGTTATTGGAGGCTTTGAAGTTGAACCTTAGGGCGTACTCGATGTCTGTACTGTCTGGTGCTGACACGATTAATCCAGCCCCACTTCAACTTTCGCAAGAGGACCCGTCGATGAAGAGGCTCCACACTGTCTTTTCCTCTGAGAAATTTCCCTGAGTGAGGGACCCCTTTCTAATGAGATATCTTCCCTCTTCATTTTTGGTCACTTTTTCTCTAGATGTGCCCGTCTCCGCCTTTTCTGTGGGTGAGTTAACAACTCTACCTTGCCGTATATCTCTCTCTTCGAGGCTCTCATCTCCAGCCTCATCATCTTCCCAAGTAAATTCATCCATGAAATCTGCTAATGCTTGCCCCTTAATGGTCGTCCTTGGTTGATATACAATGTCAAACTCTCCCAACTCTATAGCCCAGGCCATTAGCCTCCCCAATTTTCCTGGCTTGTGCAAGACCTGCCTAAGAGGAGAGTCAGTGAGGATAACCATTATATGGGATTGGAAGTACGGCTTCATCTTTCTTGATGCATGGATCAAGTCATAGTCTAACTTCTCCATCTTTGGGTATCTTTGCTCTGCCCCTGGAGTGCCTTAATGTTGAAATATACGGGCTTTTGTACCCCATCCTCTTCTCTCATAATGGCTGCGCTGATGGCTAATTCTGAGATGGCTAGGTACATATATAGCCGTTCACCCTGTACTAGCCTTGACAATAGCAAGGGAGACCCTAAGTATGTCTTTAGCTCCTTGAAGGCCTCATCTCACTCTTCACTCCATTTAAAAGCCTTTTTAAGAATTTTGAAGAATGGTAAGCACCTGTCTGTAGCTCTGGACACAAACCTATTCAAAGCAGCCACTCGCCCTGTGAGCCTTTGAACGTCTTTGATGGTCTTCGGGGTCTTCATTTCCATGAGGGCCTTTATTTTCTCCGAATTGGCCTTGATGCCTCTTTGATTCACAATGAACCCCAAGAATTCCCCAGTTCCAACCCCGAAGACACACTTGGCAGGGTTGAGCTTCATCCGGTACTTGTCCATTATGTTAAAGGTCCTCTCGAGGTCGACCACATGATCCTCGACCTTTAAGATTTTAGTCAGCATGTTATCTACATAAACCTCCATAGACTTCCCAATTTGGTCTTCAAACATTTTATTCACAAGGCGTTGGTACGTTGCCCCAGCGTTATTTAGGCCTAAGGGCATGACCCTATAACAGCATGTCCCCTTGTCGATAATGAAGGCTATTTTCTCCGAGTCTTCAGGGTTCATGAAGATCTGGTTGTACCCTGAATAGGCATCCATAAAGCTCATGAGCTCATGGCCTGCAGTAGCACCTACCGTCTGATCAATGCGGGGGAGAGGGAAGTTGTCTTTGGGACAATGCTTGTTGAGGTCTGTGAAGTATACACACATCCTCCACTTCCCGTTGTCTTTTGGGACAATGACTGCATTGGACAACCATTTGGGATATATGACCTCCTTGATAAACTCTGCATCTCCCAGCTTCTTGATCTCATCCCTAATGACCTCATACTTATCTCGAGAATAAATTATCCTCTTCTGCTTCACTGGCTTTGCACCCTCTACCACGTGGATCTTGTGGCTCATAATTTTGGGGTCGATCCCCGGCATATCTGCGTGACTTCATGCAAAAACACTCTGTCTTCTCCTTAGCAGCTTGATGAGGTCTTCTTTTATGTCTATCTTAAGAGCTTTACCGACTTGGATGTTTTTTTTGGCTCATCCTCATTAAGGATGATGGATTCTACCTCTTTCGCGGCTTCTCCTTTATTGAGTTTTTTCTCATCCCTGGGGTCAAGGGTGTCAATATTGTAAGTGGCTGTTGCTTTCTTGTGCGCCTCTCTTTCTTCGGCAGAGTTAAAATAACATTCTCACTCTGTCGTCTGGTCTCCATGGACTTCCCCCACCCCTAAAGGGGTTAGAAATTGAATCATCTGATGGACCATAGATGGCACAGCTTTAAACCCCTTGAGGGATACTCACCCCAATATAATGTTGTAGGCCGAGAATACATGTTCATCGATCACAAGAAGTTGACCTTCTTGGTAAGCCATCTCGGCCACTCGTCTCCCATCCTAACGTCGGCCTCATACACTCCGAGGGGGTGAAACTCTTCCCCTTTGAACCCAATCAATGGGTGATGGTATGGGACGAGTCTATCACGGCTGAGGCCTAGGGCTTTGAAGCACGGCTAAAACATCACATCTGCAGAGCTACCCCCATCTACCAAGATCCTAGGCACCTCGCATCCGTGTACGCTGGTAGTGATGATGAAAGGGTCATCATGTGGAGCTAAGAGGCCTTTGAAGTCCATTCTTGAGAACCCCACTATCAGAGTATCCATATCAACCTTCTTCCTCTTATCTGACTTTGCCTGAATAGAGGTTGACTGTACAGCTTTTGTCATTGCCTTGGCTTCAGTTACATGGACCTTCCTGTCGACGACCTCTGACCCTTCTCCTGCTAGACCCCTGGAGATCATTCCCACACCGAGCGAGATCATATTAAGTCTCTTGACAGGGTCGTGGTCGTCTCTTGGAGGGAGGTCACGGTCGTCCTCATCATCAGAAAGGTCATCCCCTCGTTTAGGAGGACCTTCACTATATGCATCGCCTCACTTCTTTCTGGGGTCGTCCCCTCTTGAAGGCACCTTTGTCAACATACTTCTTTAACTTCCCTTCTTTTAACATTTTTTTAATCTCATCTTTTAGAGCAAATCATTTGTCTGTCACGTGGCCATGGTCTTGGTGAAATTCACACCACAGGTTTTTATTCCTCTTATGGGGGGTTGCCCTCAACTTCTCAGGCCACTTCAGGGACCGATCACTCTTTATCTCATTGAGAATATATTCGCAACTGACTTTCAGAGGGGTGTAATCAGCGAACTTGTTGTCTGCAGACCTCTTCTTACCCTCTTTGTTCTTCTTATGGTACTTACCCCCACTAGTGCCTCCTTTTTCATCTTCGTATTTTGAGGCTATCGCCTTTTTGGCGTTCATCACATTTCCTGTTGTCGATAGCAATTCGGCCATTATCCTTGGAGGGTCTTTAGTAAGCTTCAATAATAGCTTCCCCTTCTGGAGTCCTCTAATGAGAACAGTCGTGGCTATGCTCTCCCCAGTCAGACTGATAAAAAAGGCATGACACCTCATCTCATCTGAGATAGAGTATATATCTATCGCTGATTGGTACATCTCAATATGGTGGACAGGGTTGGTACTCCTGTCATACTGATGGGTGACCACTGGTGGATTGAACTTGGATGGCGTGGGGAAGTTGACTATCTTGGCCACAAAGTGTGATCCTATGGAGTATCCTCTCTGAAGAGGGTCCCGACTCTTCAAAATATTGCCAATCTTATCCTCCAGTCGCTGTATCGAGTCATTCCATGGCCTCGTATGGTCGGCTTGGCCGATGTTATCCCCCCCAGTCGTTAGGATTTTGCCTTTCACACTTCCCTCTGCTCTCCTGGACAGGTCGTACATTATTGTTGGAGACCTCATACGGCTCCCAGCACTCTATGGGGGCCTCCTCCCCCTCCAGATCATCATACCTGTCTTCTGGGTAGGGGTTTGCTTGCCTCCCCAAGCATAGACGGCGGGGGTCAGCAACATCCCTCCGCCGTTGAGGAGGCGACAAATCTTTGCATGGTGCCTTGGGTGGTCCCCTGGCCTCGTGCTACCTTGGAGCTGCTGTCGGGGTAATCATCTCAGGTGAGACCCCTGGTGGTCTTAGTATGTTCTGGCTTAGAGCTATGAACTGCTCCTGCATGATCCGCTGGCTTGCTGCCAGAGACTTTAAGGCTCCTGCCACATCAGCCATCTCAGACTGAGGTTGTGGCTGACTAGAACTGGGTCCTACTCCACTATCTGGTGGAGGAAGTGGTGGTGGTGGCATCTCTGGTGCCATGTGTTTGAGCTATAGAGAGCTAAATGACCAAAAGACTGAAGATCTTGAAAACCTTAATGGGTCTCTTTCAATGGGGAAACAGCTCCACAAAGGGGGAGATTTGGTTCACCACTAGAGTGCCCGGTGGGGTCAAGTTGTATTCAAGGAAGAGATGTCTTCTCATTCCCACAGACGGCGTCAAACTGATGATGCTGAGATCTAGCACCACTAGATAAGTGATGATGAGATCAAACAGTAATAACAATGGCAGCCATGATGTACATGTGTAAGTGTATAGAAAGGGATGAGTATAAGAGGAATAAGACAATGATGTACAGTGGTTCAGCCAATTAGGCCTACATCCAATGTGAGTGTGTGATCCACTAAGTATAGGCACTAATGGACTTGGATACAATGCACATAAGCTACTTCTCTCTCTACCGTGTGTACAAGCAGAATTTTAGCTAGGGTTACAATTATCGATCCCCTTGTAGGGTTGTAGGTGACAAGTACATATAGGTCTTGGGGTGTGTAGTGTATCCCCAAGCATGCATGGTGCATGTGAATGATGATCTAGCCAATCCCTTGCTGACACCTGTAGATGCCACCTGTGATTAATGATGACATAATATTCACTCACTAACCCCTTCCTCGTCTTTCTTAAGGGTAAATGAGATGTTGTCCCCACCATTTTCCCTCATCATAGCCAAGGGTGGTCACCACCGCAAATGATGTTTAAATATCAAGTCCCCCTCGTCTTTCTTGAGGGAAAATGAGGGGTCGTCCCCACCATTTGCCCTAATCATAGCCAAGGGTGGTTACCACCAATCTAATGGTTTTAAATATCAAGTCCCCCTCGTCTTTCTTGAGGATAAATGAGGGGTCGTCCCCACCAATTTCCCTCATCATAGCCGAGGATGGTTACCACCACAAATGATGTTTAAATATCAAGTCCCCTCTCGTCTTTTTTGAGTGTGAATGGGGGGTCATCCCCACCATTGACCCTCATCATAACCGAGGGTGGTTTCCCACCAACTGAATGATGTTTTTAAATTTTGAAGTCCCCCCTCTTCTTTCTTGAGGGTAAATGAGGGGTCGTCCCCACCATTTTCCCTCATCATAGCCGAGGGTGGTTACCACCACAAATGATGTTTAAATATCAAGTTCCCCCTCGTCTTTCTTGAGGGTGAATGGGGGGTCATCCCCACCATTAACCCTCATCATAGCTGAGGGTGACATCATCACAGTGCGTGGTTTGGGAGACCCCCCATTCACCCTTATGAAAGACGTATAATGACCCGTCTATATGGATGTCAGCATGTAAAGACATGTAAGTAGAGGAAGATGGTATAGATTTCAGCATCATCAATAATCAAGCATGAAATATTTGAAGGTCGAATATCTTTAAGCCATGTAATGACCCATCTCTATGGACGACCCTGACCATGTGCCAAATGGGCAATGGATAGGGCCCATTTTAGAGTAAGCACATATACATGTATATTTTTGGAGTTCGAAAATATTTATGTATATTAAAAATGTTAATTTTTAAAATAAGTTTAATTTTTTAGAGGCGCATTTTTTTAACTACCCAAACAAAATTGTACAAAGAATGATTCAATTACCTAATTTTTTTATTAGTTTGATTTTTTCACCAAGGTCTTATTAATCTGTTTTTTATGTAATTATTTTTTTTGGTTACTAGGTTCTTACTTTCTACAATAACCAAGTAGATGAAGTTGAAGAGGGAATAAAAGAATCAAACCAGGTGACATTATTCCATATTTTTTTTTATATTCAATCAATTGAGATATTTCTAGAATAAAATTATCTATTAGATTTGTTGTTAATTGTGTGTTCTATTTTTATTTTTAAATTTATAATTTTTGAAAATGTTACCAAAAATACAAGCATCCGGATATCAAAAACGAAAAAAACTAAAAAGGATAGAAGATGTCACACAATCTTTTAAGGGAGGACTTGAACATGAATTGCTAGTTAAACCTGATTGTAAAAGTTTAATTAGTGATTTTGCAAGTAGAAATGCCAGAATAATTATTTTTCAATGAGTTTTTAGGTCAATATTTTTGTACAATATTTTTTTGAAAGGGTCCTAAATTGACTTTCGCACAGGGCACTTCCAATTTCAGGACCGGCCCTGCCTATCTCGATAGTCATTTGTATTGTTATCATTTTTGAGATAGACTACTTTTGAGTTTCTAATCGAGCAATTAAAACTCTCATTGTGTTTTAGGGTACTTTCTTTTATAAAAGAAAGCTTAATGCTCTTTGAAAAAGTCTAGATTAAGAAAAGTTATGAATATACACTTGGACATATTTTATTTTTTTATCTCATTTGTAAATATTCCTCGAATAACGATGTTTAGAGAATATATACAAAATGTGTATAAAATCTCGTGTAATATTTTTCATACTTTTATAGGACGCAAATTGTCAGGTTTGATGTTGAGAATCTTCCACGTGATTAAAACTGCTATGAGAAGCCATCTCCCTCTGCTTCTCTCTCTCTCTCTCTATATATATATATATATACTAGTGTATGCCCGTGCCTGAAGGCACAACGAAAATTTGCAATGTACGTAATCGCAAAACGGCAAAAATTTCCAAAAGTACGTAATTGCGAAACGGAAATAATTTATTTCTCCAACAAAACAAAATATAATTTTAAAAAAATTGGTCATAATTCCCAAAGTTGTGCGCGTCATGACTTCAACTCGCATGCCTTCAACACTTCTTGCATCGTATATAATGCAATTAATAAATATTTTACAAATTATAAGTGTAAACAATTTATAAAATTTAGAAAGTTTTGTCCCAATAATAGTACACGATATAAAACTTGAAGTATCAAAATAATAAAATTACAATAATAAATTTGGTATCTTTCAAAGTAAACCGCATTAGAGAAAGACGATAGATAGATTATATGCAATTCGTCTAGCAAGTGAAATTCATTAACATGTGTGAACTTACATAAAGGAAATATATTGAATCGACATAATTAAAGCAGATGTAAAAGAAATGAAATAAAATAATATAATCCACATATGAAAATTGCATTTTGCAAATAATTTAAGTCGAAAGGTTTTTTGTATTGTAAATAATTTTAAACAATTTAAAAAAATTGGGCAGAACTTCCTCTGTTTATAGGGCTATCCACTATGTTTAAGAAATAAAAAATACACCAATAACAATAATATTGACAATCTGTCCCGAACCTCATATAAACCACGTAAACAATTTAACAATATTCATAAATGGATCCCTAATGTGGACAATACTACATAACAAAAACCTTGGGAGTGAGCTGATGCGCAGTGCATTGCAGCTGCATATAGTAGCAGTGTAAGCAGTGAGCTAAAGCGTTGCACCCTCGCAAGGGCTGAGGTGAGGGGTGCGTAGCCGTGGGCTGAAGCGCTGATTGGCGATGAGATGAAGCGCTGCATGGCAGTGAGCTAAAGCGCTGCGTGGTAGTGAGATGAACCCACTGCGTGGCATGTAACTTCATTTTTTGAAACTGGCAGCCTGAAAGCAAATTTATCTAGTAGTCAATGTTCAAGCGTTACTTTATCACGGGAAAAAGTAAATTCCAACTACAAATGAAACTAAATAATATCATATGATACATAGAATATAAATAGTACAGGACAAATATGAAAACACATAGGGGGCAGTAGCACCCGATTCAGTGGAGGCAGTAGCACATTGGGGCGGGGGCAATAGCACACGATTCAGTAGAGGAAGTAACACATGATTCATAAGCTATTTGATCCTTATCGGCAGCAGCCTCCTAAGAGGATAAAGAATGAATTGAACCCATTGGAGATGGCATTTCCTTTTTATTTCTACAGGAACTGTTATTGAACCAATATGGCCACATAAAATCAGAGTAGCAATGTGCAACAATGATATGCATATGTTGAAATAGTTTAGTATACTTTCTTATTTATAGTTACTTATTTCTAATATGTCTATTATATATTTTAGGTAATTTGTATATATACAAAATTATAGAAAATTGGGGGTTACCTTGGCAACTCGTCCAAAAAAATAAGCATACCAATGTGGATGGAGATGTGAGCTCTAAGCTGTAAGCTGTAATCCGCATACGCTGTATATGGATCGACCATTCTTGACCGCATACTTGACCGCATACGTTGTATATGGATCGACCATTCTTGTCAATTTCATGTTTCGGGGGCTTTTCACCCGGAACATTCTTGTCAATTTTACCAGAACTGAAAGTCGGTGTTGTTGTCATTCCACTACATTCACATGATTAGATTGAAAAAAATAAGTTCATATATAATAATCCGGTCGATTCGCTTTAAGTTCAACAAATTCAATTAAATATTAAACTATAAACTTTAAATTGAACAATAGAAAATGTTATAAACACAACAAAATGAAGTGCAATGTATAATGTATATACAAAATGTATAAAGAAACCCATCATGTTGACATAGCTTATAATGAAAAGATACTTTGTATGAACACAGATACTTTGTAAAGACAATGGTAAATAAATTATTTAAAAAAATTTAATGTGTGCTTTCTAAATATTTTGGATCTTAGCAAGCATTCCATGAATTCAATTAATATTATTACAATCCGAAAAAACTTGAAATAATACAATGAGCATTGAAAATAGAAAAGAAACTTATCGCTTGTCTAATAGTTCGAGGAAAACCATTGAGATGAAACCCGATTTACCTTTAGATTCTCCAGCCTCACGTCTTCTTTTTCAAGGCTGCCCAGTATCAAAATTCTTATTCTCTGCATAAGAGAGTGACTTTTTTTCCTACATCGAGTATAAGGTAAAGCCGATCAAAACAGGTCCATGTTGCCATTCTTTCACCAGCAGGAACACATCCTCTGAGAATAGGTCCATGAAATGAAATGGGCAGAATAAGTGCATCTCAGATGGGTTTTGATCTTTATTCCGCAACTGATCAGAAGATGTACACCATGTCAAATTGCTAGCTCTAGAGAGAAAACTACCCAAATGAATGCCATCCAAATTTGTTGCAAACTTTAAATTGAAAAAAAAAATGTTAAGGATTAATATATCATAAAGAAAATCAAAATTTTGGTCTCGAACATCGAAATCAAACATCCATAGAATTTAGAAAGACTAAGTACTTAGTGATCACCTCTTTTTTATACATCAGTTGCTCAATAGCATTTGTGTTGCCCATTTGAGTGACCCTCTATCTTCACTATAATAGTAACAACTGCTCAATAACTCGGACCAAATGGGCAACTCAAATAAGCCTCCGGCAGAGTATTATTTCCTCACAAATCCGAGCCCATTTCAGCTCTTCTCCTGCCTGCAACTATATAGTGAAATAGAATAAAAAATTAGTGAGTTAGTCATACCTGCTTGTTTTTGCAAAACTGAAATAGAACAAAAAATTAAGAAAACAAAAACAAAACTGAAATAGATAAAGAGAGGCAGAGAATCGGGCATACCTGCTTGTTTTTGCAAGCCAAGACCTGCTCCTCCCCTGATCCTCCCCTCTTTTGTATAGCCACAACAGTGAATAATGCAAGCCATTAGTGAGTTAGTCATTTTCAGTCCTCATTTATAACTTCAATAAATTCCTCTATCCGAAAATATATATATTGACATGTTTCATGTCTATAGTTTACAAAAAAAAATATTCAGTTTATTTAACATGAACTCAACTTCCAAATTTTCAGTTTAAAAATATTCAATTTATTTCATGTAGTTGAGGAAAAGATCCGATGCATCGCAGAGCCTCGCAAGTTGAAGTGCGTCCACTACGCTATCGATTGTCAATCGTTGAGCTAATGCGTTGGAACCACCAAGTACATGTGATATATCCCTAGCAGATGAATCACATACTCATCTATTTAGACTTGCAAACTTTTCCCATTCATGAATTTAGTAACAAAGATTGCAGCACACAATCGTTTCCCATTCATGTACGCCTAAAATCACATATAGCATATAAAGGCATCTCGAGTGTTAACTTTTCTTTACAAAAGAAATGTTATTATATAAAGACATTAGATATAAATATATATAGTGAAATAGAACAAAAAGTTAAGAAAATAAAAACAAAACTGAAATAGATAAAGAGAGGCAGAGAATCGGGCACACCTGCTTGTTTTTGCAAGCCAAGACCTGCTCCTCCCCTCTTTTGCATAGCATATAAAGGCATCTCGAGTGCACGCGCATGTGTGAAATGCATAAACTCGATGTCTTTCAACACCTGTGGCACCATTGCTACAGCTCCCGCTTTCATACACAGCAAGACAAACTTGTGGTAAATGCATAAACTAAGCTATGGCACTTCTCATAGCTGCTTCACGTAGCTGCTTCTCAACACTGATATTAGAGACATATGCATCTCATAGCTGAACACTCATAGGGAATCATATATAAGTGCTCATAGCTAAACTCTCGTAGGGAGTCATATATCAGTGCTCATAGCTGCTTCACACAGCACCACAGCTATGAGAGTTCATTCTGTTGGACATATTTGAAATTGGACTACTAAATTTGTAGTAGTACACCAACTTCTAATTCAGCAATAAAAAACAACCTATAAGCTATATTATAGCTACAATCAAAACATCCAATTGGTTAATTATAGTTCCAATAAAGTAATAAAACATGTCTAACTATAGTACCTACCAACTAAATAAGGTAGGTCATGCATGTTCAGGAAAAATTTACTTCAAATGACTCATTGAAGTCTCAAGGGTAATAAAACAAACACATATCAAGCATTATTAGGTAAAACATTCAAAATTATGTATATTACCAAATTAATTCAAAATTTGTCAAACATATCTAACCATTTAGGTAGGTCACTTCAGATCAGCAGAGAGACGCCGTCGATTAGGAACTGATGAGAGAGTGAAGGTCTGATGAGAAAGTCACCAAATTGACCCCAAATAATCATGAAGATTTCTACATATGAAATAGTCCTCAGGAAACTTCGGAGAGCTCGATCTACACCAAATTACTCATACCATCATCTAGAACACAAAAATTTCCAGTTGAATTAACTTAAATCTATATAGAACAAAAAAACTGAGTAATAAAACAACAAAAATTGGCAACAAAATATTATAAAACATAACAGAGTCTCTATTTACACTCCTTTACTACCTAACTTCAAATCAAAATCCACAATTGATAATACGATCATCTACAACAACAATAATATGAACTGTGTGAAAAATATTCATGTTCCAACTATGTCAAACGCCATAAATGAATGTTGTCTCTATGGTGTGTTTCTTAGATAAACGCCAAAATGAGAGAGCAATGAAAACACCAAAATATGTTGTGCGTGTATGAAATTATAGTTAGAGCAATGAAATTATAGTTTTGATTGAGTGTGAGTGATTGTGTGTGTGAAATTATATAATCTACAATTAATTGATTCATGTTGAGAGATAAAATCGAAAGAAAAAAAGTCCAGATTGTTCATACCAATTAAATGTGAATGAACCGGAGGTGTTGAAGAACCCTTAGAGAGATCTACAGCTGAAGAAGATAAGTTGAGAAATGTTAGAACTGTGAAGCGAATAAATATGGGGGTTGAGACTATGAAATATGTCCAAATGGTGTAAGAATAAACTAAAACCACCAAATGATAATAATAAAATCCAACAAAAATCAGAACCTTTGGACTTTTAGCCTCCTATGGTGAGACTATAAAATACATCCATATGGTGATTTCCCGTGTTTGAAAAAATCACACAAAAGTCTTAACAAAATTTAGAACCTCATACTTGTAGATTGATTGAATGAGCTTATCTTGAAGAGGCTATTAACCTCACAAAATTCAGAATCTCATACTTGTAAATCGATGGAAGATTTTAACTACTATGATGATGAAAAAAATAAGATTAATCTCTGAGCCATAAAACAACCAAACTACATAAAAGGGAAACAAAATGGATGTTAATTTGGAAGACCCTAGTAATACCTCACAAAACAGGGCAAAAATGAACACTGATTGAACCACTGACATGTACTTTAAACTGAAACACATGACAAAAATTATGATGTAAAAAAATTCAAATCACCCCAATTTTAAACTCAAACAAATGATCACTTACATCTATCATATATAGAACTCACATTGTTGGACCTTTTCTCAAATACGTGTGAGGCATGAGTAAATAGTAAATCAAAGTTGTAGCGTCAATTTACCTCAAATCAGGGCACGTGATCCTATAAGACCATCTATGAATGTGGAAACACTAAAATATTGAAAATAAAGCTTTATTGCACATAAATGAAACAATTCACCTTAATAAAATGGGAAAATAATGGGAGACCAAATAATAAATCAATTTCACTTCCATCGTCAAACTAATTACCAAATACTAAAACAATTACCAAAAAAACTAAAAGCATTTTGCAAAGGTTATTGTAGAAATCTAAAGAAGATGAAAATAGACCCCAAGCATGATTCCATTAATTAACATACCAAACTAATCAAAGCACTAACAACACATTTCATGAACAATATGTATATATCTTCAATACGTAAACACACATTTCATGAACAAATAGTTTATAAGTAAACACACATTTCATGAACAATAAATATATATCTTCAAAATAGGGCATAAGTAAATAATCTCACTTACCTCATTAATACCAAAAAGTCATTGTTGGGTTTTCTTCTTAAAGAGTATCACCCTCTCCTAAAAATGAAATCGAAACGAATTGGACATACGTAAGAACTGAAATCGAAACGAAATAACATTTCAGTTGATATACACATAATATATAACCTTTATATAAAACTAATCAGTTTAAAACAAAAATGTCATAAACTGTTTTGAATCCAATCTCATGTCCCTAATTTTTTTCATTGCCATCAATCCATCTTATAAAGAATCACAAAACCAAAATCACCTTCAAATTAGAACTCAAATCTTGAACACAAAATTCAAGGTTGCATAGTCTTTTCGATTCCCCTGCTATCGGCAATGGCTTATATGGCACCGGTAGTGCTGCAAACTCTTATTTTGTAAACTTTATAGTTGTTTCAAAGTATAGAAACCATTGAAATTAAAAATTAAAAACAGGTAGAGGGAGAGAAACAATTACAATTACAAAAATCAAACTAAAGATTTAAAACATTGTTTAACCTTTAAATTGCTTGGATTCTTGGTGGTGGAGTAGTATCAGTAGCAGTTTCACTTCTGGAAAAAAAAGTTAGTTCAAACCGAAATACAAAACCCAAAATCAAAAGTAATATGGAAATACCCTAACTCTTCAATCCATTTGGTTAAATATGTGTACTAAATCTTTAATTCATTTTGAATCCCAAAATACAATCACTCAATCTAAAAAATACTCTTTTTCCAACCAATAAAAAGTTAAAACAAATATACATATCAAAACCCAAATCTAAAATCTGAAATTGTGGGGACAAATTGTAAATCTGAAGAAGAGAGATCTAACCTTGGGGATTTGACCCAAAAATCGCATATCTGAAATCCCAAATCGTAAATCTGAAATCATGGGAAACAAAATCTCCAATCATTAGTGTATATATACCCATAAAAATAAAATACAGAAAAGAGAAGAAGAGAGATATCACCTTGGGTGACAACGTTAGTGAGTATCTATCCCAGTTTATGGCTTGAAACATTGCGAAAAAGAGTGTACCTATTACAAAAAAGGTGTGATTGTGCTCCCAGATCTGTGTGTGCGTGAGAGGGTGACAGAGAGGCGGAGGTTGAGCGGTGGGGAGGCGGAGGGTGACAGATCTGTGTGTGCACATGTGTGTTCTTGCGTGTGTGAGAGTGTAAGGGAGTAGTATAGAGAGACAATCAGAAAGGGGAAGCGTTGGAGGCGGAGAGCGGCGGTGGCAAGGAGCGGTGGCAGCTAGGGTTTGTGTGGGGAGGGTTCGTGTGGATAGGGTAGAGAATGAGATAGACGGGTTAGGGTTTTGGATTGAAGGGGCGATTCCCTTATTTGCCACCTCATAATGCTCTCCTTATGATGTGGCACGTTCTAAGCCCATTAGATCTCACCAAGAGAACAATTTACACCCGTTAGATCGTGTTACTATTCAAACACCCCTCTCCCATATATATATATATATATATATACACACACACAAACATTCGAGCACCTTCTCGATCCAATTTTTTGTTTTTTTATAAAGTATGTTGAAACATTGTATAAGAGGGGTTCTTAAAAAGAAAGCTTTGGGAACGCTCTATCCTTGCTCGAAAAGGAAAGAAACCATGTTTCAGGAAACACCCCATCAGTTTTTCTTTTCTTATATATTTAATAAAATAGAGGACGTCATAAGAGAAAGGGGCAATTATTGTTTAGTCCCCGATATAAATGTACATTTTTTAAAAAGACGGCTATTTTCACTTTTACCCATATAGTCCCCCCATATATATTATACATTTAGTCTTTACGATTATGACCTTCTCAGTTTTGGAAATTTTATTTTCTTACTTCTATTCCTATATCTTTGGGGTCCAAATAGGAATAATTGTTAGACTTTCCATAATACAGAGTCCGTTCAAATTAGTTAACTTCTTGTTCCAGAAATTAAAGAATTCTACATTCAAATATATTAACCTAGGATAAAATTTGGTACGTATGTCCGATTCTTCGTTGTTCTTCATATGATTGTGATCTTTGTTCTTCTTCACATTTGATGGTACATATTCTTCTTTTGTCAATCTGAATTCATATATCAGTTTATGTACGTATATGTTTTTATGCTCTATTCCTCAATTATTTTTTGTTTTTGATTTCGTATTTGATTTGTGTGATTATTTGGGTGTATGTGTTTTGATGTTTATACCTTCTTACGTTTTATTAGATGATATGTTTTTATCTTTGCATGAAAGTAATCAGTTATGGATTTTATTAACATAGTAATTGTTATGTTCTAACTTTATTCATTATGCATTTTGTCTGATTTCACCATGAAGTTGAATTATATGTTAATTTAATTGATTTATGTTATTCGTGTGTTGTTTAATATGATAGTTAGGTTTCTTTTGTATATTTTATGGATGTATTCAATGTGTTGGTTATTGTTTTGTAAGTATATTTTGTTTTGATGCTATGTTTTGCCATTTTTTTTAATATTTTTGGAAGGATTACTGTGGTTTTTAACACATTGTTAGGATTACTAATTTAGTAGTGTAACATTTCATTTTTATGAGTTTTGATGGTAATATGACGTTTAATATTTTTATTTTTTTTTGGAGTTCGTAGAGCTATAGATAGTATTCTTGTCTGTATGTCTTCTTATGGTTGTATGTCAACTGCTATAAGTGTTAAATCTACAGGTTCATATTATTCTTTTGTTGATGAAGTATGTTCAAATTTAAGATTTTGCAAAGAGAAAATATAAAGTTCTCAAATTCTGTTGGAAATTTTTCTGGAGTTATTTTGGAATCCAATGGGGATTTGAGACTTATGTTTATTTGTTGGAAGAAGTCAAATTGTGATTTTATTGAAATTAAGGTAGAAGATTGTAATTATGTTGGTAGTGAAGTTTTGGAGATTGAGGATGGTTTAATTGATGTTGAGCATTCATTAAGTATTAACTCATTTGATATTATTGATTAATATTTTGTTGAATCAACATCTTCAAAATCAAATCTGTTTTTGTCAAATTCTTAGGCAAATGGCATTATTGAAGTTGGACAGAAGTTTGAAGGGGCTGCGAAAGAGTTTTGAATAGTTTTATGTAAGTATGCATTGGAGACTAGATTTAAGTTCAAGTATATAAAGAATGATAATTTTAGGGTGACGGCTCGTTGTATGCAAGATGAATATGTTGTATGTAGTTGGCGTGTGCATGCATCTGTGAATGTTGTGAATGATTTTTTCTATATTCGAACGTTGAATAATACGCATACTTGTTGAAGCCGTGTTTGTAAATTAAGAAGTAAAATGTTGTCATCTGAAATTATTTCATCGGTGTTTTTGGATGAAGTTTGTGAGAAGCCCTCTATTAGGCCAATTGACATAATGAGTAGCTTTAAGAGAAAATACGGGTTTGATATATCTTACCGTTTAGCGTGGAAAGGGAAGAAACTTGCAAGTGTTGAGTTACATGGGCACGAGGAGAAATCTTACAAGCAGTTAATGTCATGTTGCAACCGATTAATTGAAACAAATCCAAATTCCTTTTGTCTTATTGAGCGTGATGTTGATGATTTTTTATTTAAGAGATTGTTCGTAAGTTTTGGGGCATGTGTACTAGGATTTCAATACTGTAGGCCAATACTTTTCTTGGATGGGACACATTTGTATAGTGAATACAAAGGGACATTGTTGGCTGCCACATCAAAAAATGGCGACCAAGGTAAGTTATGGTATTAAATTACATTTCTGGTAATAGTTACTTTATTAAGTCTATATAGTTCTTAATTACTTTATCAGTTGAAACTATATGTTATTTTGTTTAATTTTTGAAATGTTATTTTTTTAAAACTTTTTTCAGGTTTATTTTCACTTGCTTTTGCTATTGTTGATGCAGAAAATGAGAGTAACTGGAATTGGTTTATGAAATGTCTTGGGGAGGTTTTAAATCCTATGGGGAGAGATGTAACACTTATATCAGACCGTAATCAAGGAATTTTGGATGTTGTTTCGAAACATTTCCCAAACTCTCCACATGCTTTATGTCTTTATCATCTTGAAAATAACATAAGGGATAGGTATCGTGGATTCGGTACAAATTTTAAAGAGAAAATGGTGAAAATTTTTAACATATGTGCATTTTCTACAACTACCCAGTCTTACCTAAAACATCAGAATGAATTAATAAATGAGGGAGGTGGTTTGATGAGAGATTTCTTGTAAAATTGTCCAGACAAGCATTGGTGTTGTGCAGTTTTCAATGGACATAGATATGGGGAGATGTATTCAAATGCAGCTAAATCATTCAATTCCTGGATAAAAGAGGCTAGATATTTACCGATAGCACAATTGGTTGAAACTATTCAAATTAAAATGATGGATCAATTCTCTAGAAGATGACAGGAGTCAAATAAATGGACAATGATATTATGTTTTGAGATGAACAAAAGGTTCAATGAATTACTAGCATTGGGTAGGGGATGGAATTTTACATGATCGAGTGATTTTATTTTTCAAGTTCATAGCGAGAAAGATAAGGCTATGAATTTGTTGGATCGTGCTTGTTTTTGTTTCAAATGGAAATTATGTGGATTTTCATGATCACATGCCTTGGTTGCAATCTAGTCAAATGGTAAGGATATATTTCAATATGTTGAGGAGTATTTCACTGTTGACTATTTCAAGAAGAGTTACTCATTTTCAATCTTTTCGGTGATTGGTATACAAGAAGTGGAAGTTGTTAGCAATGATGTGATTTTGAAAGCCCCTATAACAAAAGTTCATCCAGGAAGGCAGAGAAAGTGTAGAATACCATCTCGAGGAGAATACCGAAGGCCAATGAAGTGTAGTAGGTGCCAAATGCTTGGGAATCATAATAAGAAAACTTGTAAAGCAAGCATATAGGCTAGTTGGACAGAGTTGATTTGTAATTTTCTATTTACAATTGCTCTGAATTTGTGTTTTGTGTATAGAATTTGAAATTTTATTTGATATGTCAATTTGTATTGCAGTTTCAATAAATGAGAAACAAAAGTAATGAATTTTTCTACTTTTGATACTGTTGATATTGTTGTGTTAGTAATCAAAATATATGATTTTAGTATCTTTGTTAGTCTAACCAAACAACTATGTTCACTTAGCAGTACTTGTAACAATAGTAAGATTCTTGGTTTAATAGCTGAGATTAAGAACTCAATGATTCTACAATTGAAAGAAAATGGAATTACTGAGTTTATTTGTAGTTCCATTGCTATATGGCACTATAATTATGTAAAAAGTTTAGTTTATGTGCAGTTGAAAGTTTCATATATTGTTTATGTTCTAATTTGATAGCAAGCAAGTAAATATATTAAGACATCATAATTCAGTAGTGGTTTTAGTGACGTTATCTGTTAGAAGGAATCAGTCAGTTACTTTAAGAATGGCATTATACACAACAATCTTCACTTTATTTTCCAAGTTTATAACTGAAAAACAGTGGAATTATCGAGTTTATGGGTAGTTCAAAGGTTAATATATTCTTTATGTTCCGATTTTCTTGTTAATAAGTTAACATATTAAGAAATGGTAATTCAGAATTGATTTTAGTGACCTTATTAGACGTCAATCTTCACTTTATTTTCCAACTTTACAACTAAAAAAATGGAATTACTGAGTTTACGTGTAGTTAAAAGGTTAATATATTATCCTATTTTTTAGGGCCCGCTCCAGCAGCACTCCTACCTCATGTATCCCCGCCTCCACACCCCCAATGCCGAAGCTCTATTTACCCTCATCAGATCTCTTTCTTGAACGGACTATTTGGTATATGGAACTGTAATTATGTATAAAGTTGAGTTTATGTGTATGTTTTGATTTTATAGCAAGTAAATATAAAGTCAGACTCCCACCCCACGTCTGCCCGCCCTCATACCCCCAATGCTGAAGCTCTATTGACACTCATCGGAGCTCCTTATTGAAGGGACTATTTGGTATATAGCATTACAATTATGTATAAAACTGATTTTATGTGTGTGTTCTAATTTTATATCAACTGAGTAAATATAAAGTGCCTCAAAGACCCAACTAACTCATATTCTTTTATTTTCGATGGTCCACGCCAACGACACTCCCAACCCACGTCTCCCCACCCCCATACCCCCAATGCTAGAGCTCTAATCACCTTCATCAGAGGTCCATGTTTAAGGGACTAGTGACCTTATCTGTTAAAAGGAATTAGTCAGTTACTTTAAGAATGACTTTATACACAGTAATCTTCGTTTTATTTTTCAACTTTATAAATGAATTTTTTTTGAATTACTGATTTTATGTTTAGTTCAAAGGTTAATATATTGTTTATGTTCAAGTTTTATAGTTAAGAAGTTAATATATTCAAACATGGTAATTCATAAGTCATTTTAATGACTTTATTTGTGAGAAGGAATAAATCAGTTACTTAAAAAATGACATCATACACATTAATCTTCATTTCATTTTCCAACTTTATTTGACATTGGTGAATGTTTAATCAATTAAAAATATTTTTAAGTTTTGGTCAATTACTAAAAAGTCCTTCAAACATTTGTTAACACATATTTGGTCTAAGCGTTTTTATTTAATTGTAAAAAGTCCCTCAGATACCCATACAACCAATATTCTCTTATATTTGAGGGTCCGCTCTATCGGCACTCCCACGCCATGTTTCCTTTCCCCCACACCCCCAATGACGAAACTGTATTCACCCTCATCGGAGGTCCATGTTCAAGGGACTAGTGACCTTATTTGTGAAAAGAAATAAGTTAGTTACTTTAACAATGACCTTATACACATGAATCTTCGTTTTATTTTCCAACTTTATAAATGAATTTTTTTTGAATTACTAAGTTTGTGTGCAGTTCAAAGGTTAATATATTGTTTATGTTCAAGGTTTAGAGTTAAGAAGTTAATATATTCAAACATGGTAATTCAGAAGTCATTTATTGACTTTATTTGTGAGTAGGAATAAATCAGTTACTTAAAAAGTTACATCATACACATCAATCTTCATTTCATTTCTCAAGTTTATTCTCTTTGAAGATTAATAGATAAATGGAAGTGTCTTTATAATAGAAAAAAATAGTCACTTTAACTATGTAAAAAGACGCCAATTATTGTATTTTATTAGTTACTTCAGGTGGAAAATGAAAAAAATCAGTTACTTTATAACTGATAACATACTACATGTTCGTTTTCATGAAAAAAAGTTACTTTATAACTGATAACATATTTAAAAAAAATAGTTACTTTATAACTGATAACATACTACAAAAAAACAATTACTTTATAACTAATAACATACTATATAAAAAACTAGTTATTTTATACTGGTAACATGTTCATTCTGAAAAAAAAACAGTTACTTTATAACTGATAACATGCTATATGTTCATTTTGAAAAAAACAAGTTACTTTACAACTGATAACATACTACATGTTCATTTTAAAAGAAAAAAAATAGTTACTTTATAACTGATAACATACTACTATTTCATTTTGATAAAAAATCAATTATTTTACAACTGACGTGTTCCTTCTGAAAAAAACAGTTAACTGATAACATGCTATATTCATTTTGAAAAAAACAAGTTACTTTATAACTGATAATGTACTACATGTTCATTTTGAACAAAACTAGTTACTTTATAACTAATAACATACTAGAATTTCATTTTGAAAAAAAAATAGCTAGTTTAAAACTGATAACATACTACAATTTGATTTTGATAAAAAACCAGTTACTTTACAACTGATAACATATATGTTCATTTTTTATAACTGATAACTTACATGTTCATTTTGAAAAAAAAAATAGTTACTTTACAACTGATAGCATACTACATGTTCATTTTGAAAAAAATAGTTACTTTATAATTGAGAACATACAACACCATGTTTGAATATTAAAATAAAACAGACATTATCTCAACTATCAAGTAAAATAAAACAAACATTAGCTCGTAAAAAATGAAACAAACATTAGCTCAACTATCTTGCAAAACACATGCTAAAAATTATAAACAGAGTATTTGAGTAACAAAATTTGAACAACTGAATATGATGTTTTAAACATTGTCTTTTATAGGTATCTAATTCACTAAATTGAGTCACTTTTGTGCTAAACAGAATTTAGTAACTTGATAAACATTTTTGCCCGCATTTTGTCCATTGCATTTTTTGAAAAAGTTTCTTGAAGTTCCTTTCCATATGCAATTTTCTCCATGTAGTATGACATTGCTATACCACAATCATTCCTGTTTATTAAAAAAATCAATATTAGTAAAAGAATTTTGATATGAAATAAGTTTTGTAATTCAAAGTAAAAAAACTTACGAATCTTCTTTTTGATGAGGGCAGATGATAGAAAATTGGAGTTCGCTTTGTGTATATGATTCTATCCAAATCTTATCCGTATCCAAATCTATTTTCATTTCACTTGAAGAGGTTGCAGAAGACTCTATTTTTTGGGGTGGTTGTACTAGAGTAATACTTGGGTTCTTGCTCAAATCATTCCTTTTTTCTCCAAGATATTGCTCAATATGTTTGATCTGATAAAAATCATTTGAAATAAATTAGCATTATATAATAATGAATTTGAGAAAGTATTTATATAATTTTTACCATTGGCACAACCTTCCTAAAGTATTATCCTTTATTTCTTGGGCCTCCATAACTTGTTGAGTCATAGTGCAACCATTTGCTTGCAAGCTTGTCAAATAGTAGTAGAGTGAAATGGCTGGGCTTTTCATGGAATAGAGGGAAGAATATAAATCGTACACTTCCAATGTACATTAATATATTCTCAAATATCTGTTTGGTTGTAGCCAGAGTCTTTCCTTTCTGGACATAGTTCTTGTAACAACCCGCCTAATGGGATACCGGGCGATCACTCCTATATCAAATTATAACAGGAGTTACATATGGATCATTCTTAGCATCACTGTCGAAAATCCATTTAATTACTAATATCCTATTAGGCGAGCGTTAAAATTTTAACTTAACTACTCTTTTAATCGATTAAAATAAAACATCCACAATTTAGTGCGTAAATAAAACTGAAATGAAAATGAAATAAATTAAAATAACCGAACACTCGGTTCAAATTATACAGCCATATCGAATATCGTGCAAAGAATAAATAAAATCAGTAGGACCATTGGCCCGAATGTTTGTACAATACCTCCTATCTAGAGTACAAGGAAAAAAAGCGTCTACCGATAACCCGCAAGCATCCACAGCTGCTGCAGCAGACGTCTGACTCGAAAGAATTTCCATCCAGGCGTCCCTGTGTCTGGACACCTATATATATATAATATACAACAAAAGGGAAAAGTAGATAAACGGGTCAGAGCCCGAATTTTGAAAATATTTTTCAAGTGCATAAATGCTTTATTTTTAGAAAAATAGTTTTATCTCATATTTAAATTGGTATCGCCCTCCCATGAGATACCCCTCACCTCTCCTCTAGTAGTGCACACCTAACGCATCCTAACAACACTTCCTAGTCAATCTACCCCGCCTAACTAGTCTAATAACCTATCCACTATCTACCCTAGATAGTCCAAGTGCTAAGGGCTAAGCTTCCCTCCATTCTCATCACTGCACTAAGTTCGTGCGTGGGGTGTCTCGCAAATCGAAATCCAAACAAGGAACCCCCCCGATACACTACTACTTGGCAGGGTTAATGGTAGAGATCCATTAGGCCCGTAGCACACACAAATGTATAAATATATATATGTGTTCATTTACAATATATGTCCGGATAATATCTCCCGGACTGAGGTTTAACAATTCAATATTACCTTTATAATACACATCCGGATCTACCTCCCGGACTGAGGTGTATTCGATACACAAAGTATTTATCATTTTTATTTCCAAACTTTCCATTTCCCTTCTCATATCCAGGAAATGTATTTAAAAGCCAATTCATTAGCATGAATTGCTTTATCATAACATATACTTTTTACAAGCCAGTTTTATTATCATAAAAATGCTTTTCCTTTCTCAATTATCCCATTTCCCTTTTTATACTCAGGAAATGTAATTAAAAGCTATTTTTATTATCATAAAAATGCTTTTACCATATCATATGCTTCCACATCCCTTCTTCCATCCGGGAGTGTTACCGAAGCTAAACATATAACCCATTTCCCTTCCTATATCCACGAAATGTTATTAAAGCCAATCCATTATCATGAATTGCTTTAATATAACGCGTTCTAAGACCGCCCATCTGGATTTCTCCACTGTGCGCGCCCCTAAATGGCTATCATCTTCCAGGGCCTATCATCAAGACAACTTGGGATCCTACATCGCAAGACGTTGGGAAGCGGCCATGTGCCTGCGGGATAGTCAAGACCACACCCGGAATCTCCTAACCAGCGCAGAAAAATATATATCAGAAAACGCTCACATGGCCTATAGGACTATATCCACCCTGCATTCATTAGCCAGGGGGCTTCACCATACGTATGTAACTTCCCTTATGATAGCGATTTAGAGAGGTGTGTAATCCATATTTTATTAATTATGGAAATCATTTATTTACCATTTTGAAAATATTCATTTTTATATTTTCAAAATCATTTCCATCATAACATATATATATACCTAAATCACACAGTATATACATATCCTATATATTCTTCCTAGAATATATATAAACGGCCATAGTGGCCTATAGCATCTAGCGATGACCAATAATCCCAAAGATTCCCTCCAGGAATCATAATCATGCATTCATTAAATCCATACCCCAGATTCTACACTAAATTAATCCGAGGTTCCTCATTTCATCCCGGGGTTTATTCACCCTCAATACCATTAGCTAGGGGTCCTAATGTGATATCTAGAATCCTCGATAATAATCTCCAAAGCCAATGTTTAAATCTCCCTAAACTTTAAAAGGATAAAACCTTAAAATTTTTGCCCGGACCGAATCGATTCGGCCTACCCGAATCGATTCGCTGGCCACCGAATCGATTCGCCCTGTCCGAATCGATTCGAAATGGTTCTACTTTCAAACTGTCTCTTACCGAATCGATTCGGCCTGTCCGAATAGATTCGGCTTGTCCGAAAATCCCAAATCTGCTAAGGGTTTTATATATAACCCAAAACCAGAAGTTTTCCTCTCTCATCAAGTCCTTTAGAGGTCCTAACACTCTATTTGAGAACCCCTAATATTTATCTCTAAATAATTCTAGTCTTGATTTCTGACTAACTATTTTGATCTCGGACAGCTTTCCGTAGAAAAATCACTATAAATCCAAAAAAAATCAGAAAATACGCGGTCGGCGCCCACGCGATCGCGTCGAAGAGATCTATATATTTCATATTTTGACCAAGAGCCGAATCGATTCGCCCTGGCCGAATCGATTCGGTTAACACGCAGGTCACTATTCATTATCTTCAAAAAATTTCCAAACCTCCATTATTCTCCATTTTTGTTGTTTCTAAGCTCATCCAACAACTCAACCAACATCTAATCTAAATTTTTTTCGACTAACACATCAATTAATTTGGGGTATTAAACTACTTTCTTAGGTTTTGGATCTCAAAACCCCAAAACCCTAGATTTGACATTTCTCCCATTTCAATTCCGTTTATTACCCCATTAACATGGTTTTAATACTAGAAATCATTAAGAGTTCACACTACATCAATATGTAAACTCATAATCAACTTTTACCCAATTTTATTTTAAGGGTTCTAACTCCAAAATCATATTTTTACCAACTATGATATGAGATTAATGCACAAAAGTAAATAAAGCAAGTAAACACTTGCCTGGAGGATGAAATCCGACGACCTCGAGTCGAATCCGGCGGAGTTTGGCCGGAATCTCCCCCTTTTTCCTCTTTTCTTCCCTCTCTCTCTCTTCCATCTCTTCTTTCTTCTTTTCTCTTCTATTTTCTCCCTCTCTCCCTCCTTTTATAAGGAGAAAAGGGTTAAATCCCTTAATACCCTCAAAACGACTCGTTTACTCAATTACGAGCATATTTAACTCCAAAATTACCTGGAAATCAATTTCGACAATCGGACACTCTTTTCCGACTATCTCGGACATTCCGAGACTCATGGCGCAGTCGAAATTTCCTTCCGAGGTACTTGACCGCAAATCACTATTCTAACCCAAAATAATTAAATGCGGTCTTCTACTCAAAATCTTACCTCTTTTGTCGCTATACTCCACGGCGACATATAATTAAATTACTTCGACCTATATAGTCCCAAAATAATTTATAACACCCTTCGAAAATTCTTAAATCCTCGAAAATCCCAAAAATTACTATTTCGAGAAATTCTCCAAATTCCAAATTATACTTAATTTCGGAATTTAATTGTCTCCAAAAGGGCAGGTTGTTACTTACTCCCCCCCTTACAATGGAATTTCGTCCTCGAAATTCAGATACAACTTACACCCTCTAGCTAGGATTACTACAAATCCTAAAACCTCAAGGGAAAGATACTAACCTAATGGTTCCTAACCATACACTATGCGGCTACCGCAATCATAAAGTGACTCTAATACATCACTTAATACCCATCCTCTATAATGCCTATCGGCATGAATTTCAACCTTATATACTACACCCATCCTACTTTGGGCGGTATATAAAACCATCTCACCAAGGTGCCCATACACCTTCCTAACTTGTGCATATCTGAACAAACATTACGAACGTCTGACACATAACACTCTCTCCCAATAAGGGTCTCCTTTCCTCGGTGTAATACTCATCTATGGGTCCTCCCGACCCGCAAAAATTCAATCCTCCTAACCTCGGCGCCACTAACTCTATCGAACCTACATCCTACAGATGCTACGATCTATGCGTTACCTTACCAAAGCAAAACGAGTATCCTAATTATATCCCTAGTGCCCAAGGCCTCTCTCAACTCTCGACATTTGCTTGGTTTTGTGCGTGGGACGTCTCACCAAAGCGAAATCCAGACAAGGAACCCTCCCGTTACACTACTCCCTCGCGTTGTCGGTTATCGAGATATAACGACCTAAGGCACACCAGCGGGACGTCCTAAATCTTACTAAATTAACCTACAAACGCATTCCTACTACCTTATGCTTCCGCCCATACAGAAGGAAACCTAACTAATCAAAGTGCCTACTCTCTGTAGGAACACCACTTACATCACACCGATAACAGATTTTCTCTAAATTTGCCTTCTTATAAAGGCCTGACTATCATTCTCAAATCAATTTCTCTAAATCCTACTCCACCCAACTACTTGTGGCGAGAGGACCACTTTAGTGCTTTTCCATAGCACAATATTTCCATAAGCGTACCATCATCGCAGGGCTCGTAGTCTATAGTGGTTCATCCACACTATAAGACTAACCCACATCCTTGCATCCCATAACAGCTCTCCACGCCCGGCGCCGTTAAGAGTCATGTGTGGAGTGTCTCGCAAAGCGAAATCCAAACAAGGAACCCCTCCACACATTAACACTTGACTTCGTCAGTCACGGAGTCCCGTTATTTCACACATGCAATTGGGATAATCCTATCCCTTATCATCGAAAGGTGGTCTGAACTCCTATCTCTAACTAAGAGTCACACCACCCAGCGCTCGCACTATTTCTAAGTCCTTGCGCAAACCAGTACTGAGCTAAATCTTACAGCTCAACAATGATCCTGTGGGCCTTAAATTATATCTATAAGGTTGCCAAACATACCAACCAAAATAAGGTAGCCTCTACTCATCGAGGTTCCATCCATCCATAATAACAAAGGTGTACCCAACCTGTATCCAGGTGAGACACCGCAACCACAATCTGTTCCCTCCAGGAACTTTGGACATGATAGACTTTCCATCATTAGCCTTCTATCGCTCCGATCAACCAAATACATTATACATATATGTACCAAATATAATCACCCACCTCTATGGCGAGTGAAAGGAAACAAAATTCCGCTATCTCGGAAAACACATAGGCCTACATTATTATGTTATCGAGACCAAATACAAAGCTCAAATTACACATACGAGTCTAGGGCTATCGAATACCAAAACTTCATCTAGCCACACCTCTTACTAGAATTTCTTAACTCTAGGCCCCATCTGGGCACCCTAACCTTGTCCTTTATTCGTATCGGAAAAGACTATCCGTGTGGCTCCGCACTCCACAACACCATTTCCATCATTGGTCTTCCTGACCATCATGGAGTTGTCAACACCATCTGACTCTATAGCCTCACTCCTTATAATCACCTTACTAATCCTCTTAACCTCTTTGTTAAAAGGAAAGTACACTACCAGTTTCAACAAATCTCCCCACGTGGATGTCCACAAAGGGGCACATGAACACACCTACATTCTCCGTAAGTGTTAACAACACTCCTCTAGTGAGCCTATCCTTCCTGGAAAGGACTCATTACTCATTGTACCTTCCTCACCTCGGTACAAAGTTCACTTCTCCATAATGTTATTTATTAACTGTCGGTCTTGGCCGACCCTTATGTGAATAATTACGGAACAGAATTCTTCTCCTTCCTGCAGAATCATGGGGACTCACGGTTAAAACTATCCGTAAGATCCCTTTGGAACCCTTATCTCCACGGGGTAATTCAACTTGAGTAGCACTTTCTACCACAGTAGTACTTGGTTGCTCATAACTACTATACTTTAGTAGCCGTTGAAACAATCCTTAGCAATTTGCCACAAGGAAAGTGGCCTCTACTAATGTCCTCGTCCCCATCTTCTACCAGCTTCCCCAGCTAAGCTCCAACTCCTGCTGCCCTCCGAGCTCCGCACACGATTCTCAATGAGCGCGTAAAAGATTTCTATAATCTTCTAACATAGCAGGAGAACGAAATCTCACAAGAGGAATCAACAATCCAAATCCTGGGGATCTATAACAAATCGAGAGCAACGCTGAAATCGTAGTACGTCCGCACAGATTCCTAAGGACACTAGAACCTGATGCTCTGATACCATCTGTAACAACCCGCCTAATGGGATATTGGGTGATCACTCCTATATCAAATTATAACAGGAGTTACATATGGATCATTCTTAGCATCACTGTCGAAAATCCATTTAATTACTAATATCCTATTAGGCGAGCGTTAAAATTTTAACTTAACTACTCTTTTAATCGATTAAAATAAAACATCCACAATTTAGTGCGTAAATAAAACTGAAATGAAAATAAAATAAATTAAAATAATCGAACACTCGGTTCAAATTATACAGCCATATCGAATATCGTGCAAAGAATAAATAAAATCAGTTGGACCATTGGCTCGAATGCTTGTACAATACCTCCTATCTAGAGTAGAAGGAAAAAAAGCGTCTATCGAGAACCCGCAAGCATCCACAGCTGCTGCAGCAGACGTCTGACTCGAAAGAATTTCCATCCAGGCGTCCCTGTGTCTGGACACCTATATATATATATAATATACAACAAAAGGGAAAAGTAGATAAACGGGTCAGAGCCCGAATTTTGAAAATATTTTGCAAGTGCATAAATGCTATATTTCTAGAAAAATAGTTTTATCTCATATTTAAATTGGTATCGCACTCCCATGAGATACCCCTCACCTCTCCTCTAGTAGTGCACACCTAACTCATCCTAACAACACTTCCTAGTCAAGCTACCCCGCCTAACTAGTCTAATAACCTATCCACTATCTACCCTAGATAGTCCAAGGGCTAAACTTCCCTCCATTCTCAACACTGCACTAAGTTCGTGCGTGGGGTGTCTCGCAAAGCGAAATCCAAACAAGGAACCCACCCGATACACTACTACTTGACCGGGTTAATGGTAGAGATCCATTAGGCCCGTAGCACACACAAATGTATAAATATATATATGTGTACATTTACAATATATGTCCGGATAATATCTCCCGGACTGAGGTTTACCAATTCAATTATACCTTAATAATACACATCCGGATCTACCTCCCGGACTGAGGTGTATTCGATACACAAAGTATTTATCATTTTTATTTCCAAACTTTCCATTTCCCTTCTCATATCCAGGAAATGTATTTAAAAGCCAATTCATTAGCATGAATTGCTTTATCATAACATATACTTTTTAAAAGCCAATTTTATTATCATAAAAATGCTTTTCCTTTTTCAATTATCCCATTTCCCTTTTTATACTCAGGAAATGTAATTAAAAGCCATTTTTATTATCATAAAAATGCTTTTACCATATCATATGCTTCCACATCCCTTCTTCCATCCGGGAGTGTTACCGAAGCTAAACATATAACCCATTTCCCTTCCTATATCCATGAAATGTTATTAAAGCCAATCCATTATCATGAATTGCTTTAATATAACGCGTTCTAAGACCGCCCGTCCGGATTTCTCCACTGTGCGCGCCCCTAAATGGCTATCATCTTCCAGGGCCTACCATCAAGACAACCTGGGATCCTACATCGCAAGACGTCGGGAAGCGGCCATGTGCCTGCGTGATAGTCAAGACCACACCCGGAATCTCCTAACCAGCGCAGAAAAATATATATCAACAAACGCTCACATGGCCTATAGGACTACATCCACCCTGCATTCATTAGCCAGGGGGCTTCACCATACGTACGCAACTTCCCTTATGATAGCGATTTAGAGAGGTGTGTAATCCATATTTTATGAATTATGAAAATCATTTATTTACCATTTTGAAAATATTCATTTTTATATTTTCAAAATCATTTCCGTCATAACATATATATATACCTAAATCACACAGTATATACATATCCTATATATTCTTCCTAGAATATATATAAACAGCCATAGTGGCCTATAGCATCTAGCGATGACCAATAATCCCAAAGATTCCCTCCTGGAATCATAATCATGCATTCATTAAATCCATACCCCAGATCGTACACTAAATTAATCCGAGGTTCCTCATTTCATCCCGGGGTTTATTCACCCTCAATACCATTAGCTAGGGGTCCTAATGTGATATCTAGAATCCTCGATAATAATCTCCAAAACCATAGTTTAAATCTCCCTAAACTTTAAAAGGATAAAACCTTAAAATTTTTGCTAGGACCGAATCGATTCGGCCTGCCCGAATCGATTCGCTGGCCACCGAATCGATTCGCCTTGTCCGAATCGATTCGAAATGGTTCTACTTTCAAACTGTCTCTTACCGAATCGATTCGGCTTGTCCGAAAATCCCAAATCTGCTTAGGGTTTTATATATAACCCAAAACCCAAAGTTTTCCTCTCTCATCAAGTCCTTTAGAGGTCCTAACACTCTATTTGAGAACCCCTAATATTTATCTCTAAATAATTCTAGTCTTAATTTCTGACTAACTATTTTGATCTCGGACAGCGTTCCGTAGAAAAATCACTATAAATCCAAAAAAATCAGAAAAATACGCGGTTGGCGCCCACGCGACCGCGTCGAAGAGATCTACAAATTTCATTTTTTGACCAAGATCCGAATCGATTCGGTTAACACGCAGGTCACTATTCATTATCTTCAAAAATTTTCCAAACCTCCATTATTCTCCATTTTTGTTGTTTCTAAGCTCATCCATTAACTCAACCAACATCTAATCTATATTTTTCAACTAACACATCAATAAATTTGGGGTATTAAACTACTTTCTTAGGTTTTGGATCTTAAAACCCCAAAACCCTAGATTTGACATTTCTCCCATTTCAATTCCGTTTATTACCCCATTAACATGGTTTTAATACTAGAAATCATTAAGAGTTTACACTACATCAATATGTAAACTCATAATCAACTTTTACCCAATTTTATTTTAAGGGTTCTAACCCCAAAATCATATTTTTACCAACTATGATATGAGATTAATGCACAAAAGTAAATAAAGCAAGTAAACACTTGCCTGGAGGATGAAATCCGACGACCTCGAGTCGAATCCGGTGGAGTTTGGCCGAAATCTCCCCCTTTTTCCTCTTTTCTTCCCTCTCTCTCTCTCTTCCATCTCTTCTTTCTTCTTTTCTCTTCTATTTTCTCCCTCTCTCCCTCCTTTTATAAGGAGAAAAGGGTTAAATCCCTTAATACCCTCAAAACGACTCGTTTACTCAATTACGAGCATATTTAACTCCAAAATTACCCGAAAATCAATTTCGACAATCAGACACTCTTTTCCGACTATCTCGGACATTCCGAGACTCATGGCACAGTCGAAATTTCCATCCGAGGTACTTGACCGCAAATCACTATTCTAACCCAAAATAATTAAATGCGGTCTTCTACTCAAAATCTTACCTCTTTTGTCGCTATACCCCATGGCGACATATAATTAAATTACTTCGACCTATATAGTCCCAAAATAATTTATAGCACCCTTCGAAAATTATTAAATCCTCGAAAATCCCAAAAATTACTATTTCGAGAAATTCTCCAAATTCCAAATTATACTTAATTATGGAATTTAATTGTCTCCAAAAGGGCAGGTTGTTACATACCCCCCCCCCCCCCCCCCCCCTTACAATGGAATTTCATCCTCAAAATTAAGATACAACTTACACCCTCTAGCTAGGATTACTACAAATCCTAAAACCTCAAGGGAAAGATACTAACCTAATGGTTCCTAACCATACACTATGCGGCTACCGCAATCATAAAGTGACTCTAATACGTCACTTAATACCCATCCTCTATAATGCCTATCGACATGAACTTCAACCTTATATACTACACCCATCCTACTTCGGGCGGTATATAAAACCATCTCACCAAGGTGCCCATACACCTTCCTAACTTGTGCATATCTGCACAAACATTACGAACGTCTGACACGTAACACTCTCTCCCAATAAGGGTCTCATTTCCTCGGTGTAATACTCATCTATGGGTCCTCCCGACCCGCAAAAATTCAATCCTCCTAACCTCGGCGCCACTAACTCTATCGAACCTACATCCTACAGATGCTACGATCTATGCGTTACCTTACCTAAGCGAAATGAGTATCCTAATTATATCCCTAGTGCCCAAGGCCTCTCTCAACTCCCGACATTTGCTTGGTTTCGTGCGTGGGACGTCTCGCCAAAGCGAAATCCAGACAAGGAACCCTCCCATTACACTACTCCCTCGCGTTGTCGGTTATCGAGATATAACGACCTAAGGCACACCAGCGGGACGTCCTAAATCTTACTAAATTAACCTACAAATGCATTCCTACTACCTTATCCTTCCGCCCATACAGAAGGAAACCTAACTAATCAAAGTGCCTACTCTCTGTAGGAACACCACTTACATCACACCGATAACATATTTTCTCTAAATTTTCCTTCTTATAAAGGCCTGGCTATCATTCTCAAATCAATTTCTCTAAGTCCTACTCCACCCAACTACTTGTGGCGAGAGGACCACTTTAGTGCTTTTCCATAGCACAATATTTCCATAAGCGTACCATCATCGCAGGGCTCGTAGTCTATAGTGGTTCATCCACACTATAAGACTAACCCACATCCTTGCATCCCATAACAGCTCTCCACGCCCGGCGCCGTTAAGAGTCATGTGTGGAGTGTCTCGCAAAGCGAAATCCAAACAAGGAACCCCTCCACACATTAACACTTGACTTCGTCAGTCACGGAGTCCCGTTATTTCACACATGCAATTGGGATAATCCTATCCCTTATCATCGAAAGGTGGTCTGAACTCCTATCTCTAACTAAGAGTCACACCACCCAGCGCTCGCACTATTTCTAAGTCCTTGCGCAAACCAGTATTGAGCTAAATCTTACAGCTCAACAATGATCCTGTGGGCCTAAAATTATATCTATAAGGTTGCCACACATACCAACCAAAATAAGGAAGCGTCTACTCATCGAGGTTCCATCAATCCTTAATAACAAAGGTGTACCCAACCTGTATCCAGGTGAGACACCGCAACCACAATCTGTTCCCTCCAGGAACTTTGGACACGATAGACTTGCCATCATTAGCCTGCTATCGCTCCGATCAACCAAATACATTATACATATATGTACCAATTTAATCACCCGCCTCTATGGCGAGTGAAAGAAACAAAATTCCGCTATCACGGAAAACACATAGGCCTACATTATTATGTTATCGAGACCAAATACAAAGCTCAAATTACACACACGAGTCTAGGGCTATCGAATACCACAACTTCATCTAGCCACACCTCTTACTAGAATTTCTTAACTCTAGGCCCCATCTGGGCACCCTAACCTTGTTCTTTATTCCTATCAGAAAAGACTATCCGTGTGGCTCCGCACTCCACAACACCATTTCCATCATTGGTCTTCCTGACCATCATGGAGTTGTCAACACCATATGACTCTATAGCCTCACTCCTTATAATCACCTTAATAATCCTCTTAACCTCTTCGTTAAAAGGAAAGTACACTACCAGTTTCAACAAATCTCCCCACGTGGATGTCCACAAAGGGGCACATGAACACACCTACATTCTCCGTAAGTGTTAACAACACTCCTCTAGTGAGCCTATCCTTCCTGGAAAGGACTCATTACTCATTGTACCTTCCTCACCTCGGTACAAAGTTCACATATCCATAATGTTCTTTATTCACTGTCGGTCTTGGCCGACCCTTATGTGAATAATTACGAAACAGAATTCTTCTCCTTCCTGCAGAATTATGGGGACTCACGGTTAAAACTATCCGTAAGATCCCTTTGGAACCCTTATCTCCACGGGGTAATTCAACTTGAGTACCACTTTCTACCACAGTAGTACTTGGTTGCTCATAACTACTATACTTTAGTAGCCGTTGAAACAATCCTTAGTAATTTTCCACAAGGAGAGTGGCCTCTACTAAGGTCCTCGTCCCCATCTTCTACCAGCTTCCCCAGCTAAGCTCCAACTCCTTCTGCCCTTCGATCTCCGCACACGATTCTCAATGAGTGCGTAAAATATTTCTATAATCTTCTAACATAGAAGGAGAACGAAATCTCACAAGAGGAATCAACAATCCAAATCCTGGGGCTCTATAACAAATCGAGAGCAACGCTGAAAGCGTAGTACGTCCGCACAAATTCCTAAGGACACTAGAACCTGATGCTCTGATACCATCTGTAACAACCCTCCTAATGGGATATCGGGTGATCACTCCTATATCAAATTATAACAGGAGTTACATATGGATCATTCTTAGCATCACTGTCGAAAATCCATTTAATTACTAATATCATATTAGGCGAGCGTTAAAATTTTAACTTAACTACTCTTTTAATCGATTAGAATAAAACATCCACAATTTAGTGTTTAAATAAAACTGGAATGAAAATGAAATAAATTAAAATAACCGAACACTCGGTTCAAATTATACAACCATATCGAATATCGTGCAAAGAATAAATAAAATCAGTTGAACCACTGGCCCGAATGTTTGTACAATACCTCCTATCTAGAGTACAAGGAAAAAAAGCGTCTACCGAGAACCCGCAAGCATCCACAGCTGTTGCAGTAGACGTCTGACTCGAAAGAATTTCCATCCAGGCATCCCTGTGTCTAGACACCTATATATATATATATAATATACAACAAAAGGGAAAAGTAGATAAACGGGTCAGAGCCCGAATTTTGAAAATATTTTGCAAGTACATAAATGCTTTATTTTTAGAAAAATAGTTTTATCTCATATTTAAATTGGTATCGCACTCCCATGAGATACCCCTCACCTCTCCTCTAGTAGTGCACACCTAACTCATCCTAACAACACTTCCTAGTCAAGCTACCCCGCCTAACTAGTCTAATAACCTATCCACTATCTACCCTAGATAGTCCAAGTGCTAAGGGCTAAACTTCCCTCCATTCTCAACACTGCACTAAGTTCGTGCGTGGGGTGTCTCGCAAAGCAAAATCCAAACAAGGAACCCCCCCGATACACTACTACTTGACAGGGTTAATGGTAGAGATCCATTAGGCCCGTAGCACACACAAATGTATAAATATATATATGTGTAAATTTACAATATATGTCCGGATAATATCTCTCGGACTGAGGTTTACCAATTCAATTATACCTTTATAATACACATCCGGATCTACCTCCCGGACTGAGGTCTATTCGATACACAAAGTATTTATCATTTTTATTTCCAAACTTTCCATTTCCCTTCTCATATCCAGGAAATGTATTTAAAAGCCAATTCATTAGCATGAATTGCTTTATCATAACATATACTTTTTAAAAGCCAGTTTTATTATCATAAAAATGCTTTTCCTTTTTTAATTATCCCATTTCCCTTTTTATACTCAGGAAATGTAATTAAAAGCTATTTTTATTATCATAAAAATGCTTTTACCATATCATATGCTTCCACATCCCTTCTTCAATCCGGGAGTGTTACCGAAGCTAAAGATATAACCCATTTCCCTTCCTATATCCAGGAAATGTTATTAAAGCCAACCCATTATCATGAATTGCTTTAATATAACGCGTTCTAAGACCGCCCGTCCGGATTTCTCCACTGTGCGCGCCCCTAAATGGCTATCATCTTCCAGGGCCTATCGTCAAGACAACCTGGGATCCTACATCGCAAGACGTCGGGAAGCGGCCATGTGCTTGCGGGATAGTCAAGACCACACCCGGAATCTCTTAACCAGCGCAGAAAAATATATATCAACAAACGCTCACATGGCCAATAGGACTACATCCACCCTGCATTCATTAGCCGGGGGCTTCACCATACGTACGCAACTTCCCTTATGATAGCGATTTAAAGAGGTGTGTAATCCATATTTTATAAATTATGAAAATCATTTATTTACCATTTTGAAAATATTCATTTTTATATTTTCAAAATCATTTCCATCATAACATATATATATACCTAAATCACACAGTATATACATATCCTATATATTCTTCCTAGAATATATATAAACGGCCATAGTGGCCTATAGCATCTAGCGATGACCAATAATCCCAAAGATTCCCTCCAGGAATCATAATCATGCATTCATTAAATCCATACCCCAGATCGTACACTAAATTAATCCGAGGTTCCTAATTTCATCCCGGGGTTTATTCACCCTCAATACCATTAGCTAGGGGTCCTAATGTGATATCTAGAATCCTCGATAATAATCTCCAAAACCATAGTTTAAATCTCCCTAAACTTCAAAAGGATAAAACCTTAAAATTTTTGCCAGGACCGAATCGATTCGGCCTGCCCGAATCGATTCGCTGGCCACCGAATCGATTCGCCCTATCCGAATCGATTCGAAATGGTTCTACTTTCAAACTGTCTCTTACCGAATCGATTCGGCCTGTCCGAATCGATTCGGCTTGTCCGAAAATCCCAAATCTGCTTAGGGTTTTATATATAACCCAAAACCCAAAGTTTTCCTCTCTCATCAAGTCCTTTAGAGGTCCTAACACTCTATTTGAGAACCCCTAATATTTATCTCTAAATAATTCTAGTCTTAATTTCTGACTAACTATTTTGATCTCGGACAACTTTCCGTAGAAAAATCACTATAAATTCAAAAAAATCAGAAAAATACGCGGTCGGCGCCCACGCGACCGCGTCGAAGAGATCTACAAATTTCACTTTTTGACCAAGATCCGAATCGATTCGGTTAACACGCAGGTCACTATTCATTATCTTCAAAAAATTTCCAAACCTCCATTATTCTCCATTTTTGTTGTTTCTAAGCTCATCCAACAACTCAACCAACATCTAATCTATATTTTTCAACTAACACATCAATTAATTTGGGGTATTAAACTACTTTCTTAGGTTTTGGATCTTAAAACCCCAAAACCCTAGATTTGACATTTCTCCCATTTTAATTCCGTTTATTACCCCATTAACATGGTTTTAATACTAGAAATCATTAAGAGTTTACACTACATCAATATGTAAACTCATAATCAACTTTTACCCAATTTTATTTTAAGGATTATAACCCCAAAATCATATTTTTACCAACTATGATATGAGATTAATGCACAAAAGTAAATAAAGCAAGTAAACACTTGCCTGGAGGATGAAATTCGACGACCTCGAGTCGAATCCGGCGGAGTTTGGCCGGAATCTCCCCTTTTTTCCTCTTTTCTTCCCTCTCTCTCTCTTCCCTCTCTTCTTTCTTCTTTTCTCTTCTCTTTTCTCCCTCTCTCCCTCCTTTTATAAGGAGAAAAGGGTTAAATCCCTTAATACCCTCAAAATGACTCGTTTACTCAATTACGAGCATATTTAACTCCAAAATTACCCAGAAATCAATTTCGACAATCGGACACTCTTTTCCGACTATCTCGGACATTCCGAGACTCATGGGGCAGTCGAAATTTCCATCCGAGGTACTTGACCGCAAATCACTATTCTAACCCAAAATAATTAAATGCGGTCTTCTACTCAAAATCTTACCTCTTTTGTCGCTATACTCCACGGCGACATATAATTAAATTACTTTGACCTATATAGTCCCAAAATAATTTATAACACCCTTCGAAAATTATTAAATCCTCTAAAATCCCAAAAATTACTATTTCGAGAAATTCTCCAAATTCCAAATTATACTTAATTATGGAATTTAATTGTCTCCAAAAGGGCAGGTTGTTACAGTTCTGTTAGAAAAATATAACATATGTGAATTTCATCGTTTATATGTGAAGTAGAACATACTTTATTAGTTATTTTCCCCAACATATATGATTAGTGACTATAACAATAACATTATAAAAAATAAGTTTCCTTAGTTGTAAAATTTTAAACTTAAGAATAATGCTTACCAAAGAGTAAGTTGTTATAAACAAGGACTTGTGCTCAACATTATTGTCTCTAAGCAGTTCAACATTGAGCAATTCCGAATAAGCATCAATAGCCTGCACAAATAAACTATTTAAGTATTTCTGAACAACAATTTTTAGCATGATAAAGTAGTTACTATATAAAGATTTTGTATATGTAATTTACACATTAATAATCATATGAAAATTACAGAATAAGAAATATTTGATTGCATGTCTTGTAATTATTTTTTTGTAGTATCAATAACGCTTCTCTCCTTCTGAGATAAACTCCTACTCCAGTATAAAAGTAAGTGCTGAAAATTAGAATAAAAAACTTGTAAGTTTTCACTGATATGTTATTATAATGAAGGAACTATAATAAAACAATGTTTTTAAGTAAACTTACTGGACATTTGACTTGTCAATTTTTTTTGAAGTTTTTTTCTTCTCTGGATTTGGAATGTGAACTTTTATTTCACAATCTTCAATGACTATTCTCTCTGTCATTTCCATCAATGGATCAATTTTTGTCTCACTCTTTTGTACTTCTTCTTCATTTGAACTTTCATCCAAACCAGCTGCATTTTTACCCCCCCCCCCTCTTTCTCTTATTTTGGCCACAAGTGTAATCTTCTTGTACTTTTGGAACTCTGTTTGCTTTCACCTTCACACGTTTAGCCATGGAACTTGGTTCGACTTTTTTGATTTTAGATATTGGTTCCGGGATAATTGGGAGTTTAATTATTTCGGTACACTTGTTAGCAGATTTGAAAGCATTCAACTCTGCTTCGAACTTCTTGATTTCAGTGTTTTTTCAACAATTTCACATGTCAAAACAGTGACCTCATCACTATGTGCACTGTTCTTTTTTTCTTCTTCAGCTCTCAACCTTTCTATATCAATCGACTGAGACCTTATCTGATCTAAGAACCGAAGTTCTTTTTCTTTATTTTCTCTTTGTATTCTTTCAATTTCCATTTTATTTTCTTCTCTAATCTTTCGAATTTCACCTACATTATTTCCCTTAATTTTTCTTTGGCTTCAGTGAGGTTTACAATTTTTTCTTTCAAGTTCCCAATCTCTTCATTCAGCTGAAATATCTCAAAATTCATCTCTTTATAGCATTCATTTTCATCTTCATAACCACTGAACATTTCATTCATATCATAATTGTCCTCTTTTTCTTCATCTTCACATTCAATCTCTTCATTTTCACCCACTTTCGATTTCATTTTTCTTTTTTCAATCCTTTTACTGTGATATTCAATTGAACGATGCAAACCTTTATCTTGTTCTTCATTGATATCATGTCCTTGTCCACCCACATTTTGGTCCCCATCATTTTCCTATAGAATCAATATTGAAAAAACTATCATATTAGTTACTTTTTTAAAAGGCATAATTGTTTTTGTTGTGTAATGGTAGTTACTTTAAAAGCTAGTCGAATTAACATATTGAATTCTAATACCAAAAATTCAGCATAGTAGTTACTTTAGAATGTAGTAAGCATGCTATCCATACGAAACAATAATGTACTTAATTTATGAGATGCAACATATTATATTAGTTACTCCCAATCTTGATACAAACAAGAATATTTATGAATAATATTACAAGCTAGAAGAATTAACATATTGAATTGTAATAGAAAGAATTCCGCATAGTAGTTACTTGTGAATGTAGTAATCATGTTATTTATATGAAATAATAATGTACTTCATTTATGACCTGCAACATATTATAGTAGTTAATCCACATATTGATAAAAACAATAATATTTATTCATAATATTAGAAGTTCAATAGAGTAGTTACTTTAATTGTATAATACTATCATATTAGTTACTTTTTAAAAATTATAATTGTGTTTGCTATGTAATAATAGTTGCTTTAGAAGCTAGAAGAATTAACATATTGGATTGTAATAGAAAGAATGTCGCATAGTAGTTACTTAAGAATTTAGTAAGCATGTTATTTGTACGAAACACTAATGTACTTATTTACCTAGTGGACTTGTAAATCAGAAATGGGGACATCTTCAAGCTTCTGAGTTAAATCTCGAAGATTCCATCTTGTGAAAGATGGATATTCTTCATTGATCATAGCTGATTTCTCAATGATATGTGTTCACTCACAAAGCCAAAACTGAAATAACATTATATTATATTAATTTAATTAGTATAAATGAAAAGAAAGTAACAATTTACAAATTTACAACGTACCAGTAATATCATTACACATCCAATGACTTTTATTGGGGTTGCATAATACTTCTTTATTGACTTCAGTAAGAAATCTTTAACCTCTCCAATTGAAGCTTGTAATTTTTCCAACTTTTCAATGTAATTGACAAAAAAACGAGCTAACTTTAATCCCTTATTTGGAAACAATAGTGTGCAACAGATATGTAAGCATGTTAGTCAAACAAAATCTTTGTGGTCCCTGGTTAATTTGTCCTTGACAGACTTCTTGATTTCTTTTTCGATTAAAACTCTTATTAATTTCTTGCTTTTTCCAAAGTGCCTCTTCACAAAAGGTATTTATTGTTAGTTCTTCTGGGATATGATGAACATATTCCTACGAGATTCTAAACCAAAGACAACTTCAATTTGTTGTACTTCAACCTCAAGCAAATGCCCTCCTATTCTAAACTTGTTTGTTTTAACGTAAAACGTTGAAATTATTGAACGGATACTTGAATTCGATTTTTGAAAACTTTCAGTTGTGATTTTTGTAACAACCCTCGATTCTGGGAGGCTCATTTTATACTAATTTTACCGCATAAGGTGATTATATAAAATGTGGGAACTGGAGTAAATATTAATTGAATGAGATAGAAGTTAATATTTACTGGGATGTTGTATATTTATCGATTATGTAGGTAAATATCTGTAACACCCCGCTTAAAATAATAACGGGTGGCCAGCCCTATACTATATTAAATCAGGAATTTCAGATAGTCCAGTCTCAACATCAACTGCCGGTACTATATAATATAGGACTAACTACCCGATATCATATAAGCGAGATGTTAATTAATTTAAAACATGCAACAACTAACAAACCAACACCATAAAACTACTAATAAATAAGAGAAAGATGCAAGAAATAACTATGATAAACGAAATGCTATAATAAAATGATATAATCAACTACAACAGAATGTGATACAAAAAGTAGACCTGAATAAGCTGTCGGGTCACAGCGAATACAATAACTAGAATAGAACAAGTATAAACATTTATATAAATATTCCTTGGGTACAAACCCGATATACAACATGAATCCTACCAAGAATTTTAAAAGTAGGAGGCGACTAACAGATACATCCCGCAACAGTCCGCACCTGTCATGGCTCCCAAGACTCTGGATAGAAAGTCATCCGGCATCCATGCGGCAGGACACCTGTAGTATTATATGTATATACAAGCAGGAGAGAAAAATAAACAGGTCAGAGCCCGAGTGTGAAAAATATTTAGCAAGTGTGTTAACCGTGCATAATAAATATCGCTGCACTTAATTCATAATTAAAGTGGAATCGCATTCTCGTGGAATCCCAACTCGCCTCTCAACTAAAGGCGCGCACCTATTCACGTCCTCAATTTTATTAGTTAAATTACCCCAATTATAAGGACAACCTAACTTGTCATAGGCCTAGCCTATACCCACGAGATTTGCCTTACTACCCTAACCCCAGAACCCACTCTTTCGAAATACACTTAATTATTTTTACAAACATATATGCCATATTAGGCTTAATGGATTCCGGTTTATAATTTAACCAATTACAAATCTTAATAAGTTACCCATATGTAATTGGGTTGAAACGTATGATTTAATTTCTAATTAATAAGCAGGCAAAATTATTATTGACACAACTTCCCTCCAATTTCAACGTTGCACTGCGTTTCGTGCATGGGGTGTCTCGCGAAGCGAAATCCAAATAAGGAACCACCCAGTTACACTACTCCTTGTCAACGTCGATCCTGGAGATCCATTATGCCACACATAAATATCGACAGAACTTCTCTCTACTCTCAACAATGTACTACGTTTCGTGCGTGGGGTGTCTCGCGAAGCGAAATCCAAACAAGGAACCGCCCCGTTACACTATTCTCGGACAATGTCGATCATAGAGGTCCATAATGCCGCACATACCATATAATGCTACCACTACTACTAAATTTTAGACTACAATATGAAAAAAAACTAAAAATCTGCAAAAATATCCTTGGGATGATGTAACCGAAATATTCCTTAAATACGATACATCAACCCCTATCAATCTAGTAAACCATAATCTTCCAAGATGTACTCCAATAATATTCCATATCCTTTCATCTATAGGATATATATAAATATATATATATATAGGCATTTCATTCTAACCATATATATATACACACCATCATCCAATCCCATGACCATGTATACATACCATATATGATGTACAAAGGCCATGCACAAATAAATACCCGGCTATATATAGCGCCGATAAACTGCATCAATGCTATCATCTTCCCCGTGCCCGGCTCACGTAGCAATACTGGGGACACCATGGTGGGACTAAACGACACCCATCTCGTGGTAAACTCACGCACACGACGTCCCGGGAAGCGGTCATAGCTCCTAACCGGCAATGAGACGAAACATACCCACCACGTCTCATCCCAAAAATATAAAAATGTAAATCACATAATAACACAGGGGACGACTATGACCTGGGAAATATCCACACCCTGCTTTTCTAGCCAGGATGCTCTCCCTCTACGCGCGCAACTTCCCAATGATAGCATGAGCGGGGTATGCTTTACCAAATAAGTATATATATCATTCACATGCACAATATATATACATCCATATAATCCAATCATATAATTAAACATTAAACCATTATATAGTGTTTAAATGTCCATACCATGTATATCCACAACATAAATATCCATACAGTCGTATATATATTGATATATATATACATATATTCACATATCCATATATCTATATATACAAACTATATCTCATTCATATGTATAGTATATATGTAACCTCGGCTATAGGTATACATAACCCTCAATATACAAGCCGTCACCACAAACTTATTTAATTATCTCGATATGTGAATATAGTCCCTCACTTAAAGCATGTTCATCCATTTTCCTATGATGAATAGTCTCCCAAACAACATACGGATATATACATATCCAACATTAGGGTTATCACCCAAAGCTTAGTGTAGGAAACCATCACTACACATACCATCTATATCCGAGAGCACATTAAAGAACCTAGTTACAATTTCGACTATCGGTACACACCGAACTACTAGTCTATAAGACTGGAGCTCAATCTTAACTTAATCCCATATGTTAAGAAAAATCCTCTATGTGAATCACACATTAATAAACAACATCTACCCCAACTAGATTTACACACTCTACTCTAGTTGGTAATATGATCTCGTCGCTCTCGAATTCGACTACGGTTCAATTACTTTTATGAATCCCCTAGTCTAACGCCTCTCTGATTTATTCCTTAAATTAGTTATCATTAAGGATATGCGATCATTCTCTTTCATTGGGCCCCAAATTGTAATCTCAATAATATCCTATCTTCATAAGGATTCGACATAAATGTTGGCCTAGGATTTCACAACATACCCTCGCAACTCTCTCTATGAGTTCTTAACCTCCCATCACATCTATATTCACTTAAATTCCATATTCATTTCATTACTAAAAGAGGCATCCCATCCTCCTAAATCAATTTAACATAGGCCTGCAAGTCCCCATTCGACCTAGTGCCCTATTCCCTTAATCTAATATCATAACTTTCCTAAATAAGCCCATTAAGAAAGCCCCTAGAATTAAAACTCCAAAAGAAAAGGGAAAAATTGAAATCCAAATTTTGGGCTAAAAACAGGGGACCGGTCGACCGGCCATACTAGTTATCTTGGCCGATTTTCCTATTTTCAGCAAACCCTAAATCCTCAAACACCCAAACATCATCAACAAATCCCCAAATCTTTAACCCAACAATATTATTAACTTATAAACTCATCCTACATTCCATCCCAACAATTTATATGTCATTAAACCCATGTATAAACATCAAATTCCCATTTTAGTACCCAAACTTTAGGTTTTGATATTTATACCTAAAAACCATTTCTTTAACCCACAAATTATGAAATAAAGTACACAAATAACTTATTTAGCAAGATTAAACACTTGCCTCAGATTTGTAGAGGTTGGATCGTCCTCGATGTCGCGTTTGGGCCGGAAATCCCAAGCTTTCTTCCTCTCTCTCTTCTTTTCTTCTTCTTTCTCTCTTCTAGGGCTTTTTCTCTCTTTCTCTCAAATGAGAAATGGCTTTATCCCTAAGCCTCATAAACCTTTAAAACAAAATCCCAATTTTAAATGTTAATACACACTTTAAATGACTCGTTTACTCCAATTCGAGTCAAAATAACTTAAAAACATTCCGAAGCCGAAATAAGACCCAATGACAGTCATTTTGACTATCTCGACCCTTCCGGGATCGATGGCACACTCAAAATCATCATCCGGAATACTTTACAACATCCTATATTTTTGGACTTAAATTCTCAAATTTAAAATTCTCCGATTCAATTAAATTTTATTTTCCCAAAATTTAATTTCTCAGTCTCAAAAATCATGGGGTGTTACAATCTTCCCCCCTTACAAGAATTTCGTCCGTGAAATTTAAAATACACATAGGACCTCAATATCATCTAGTCCTAACATCAACTCTTAGGATCACTATACCGATCCTTCCTGGTTCTCATTTCGAACCATATAAATTTAAAAATCACTAGCTACCCAAGGCGCCCATACACCCTGTATTCGAGTTTCCACTCGTAGAATTATAATCAGGCTCCATTAGCCTCAAATTGTAACATAACCCTCGGCATCATAATCTATAATAACATAATAAATATATATAAGTTAGAAAATTCCCAATGGTTGAACTCTCCTCAATTCGTGACACTAGCTACCTTCGTGCGGGGGAGGTCTCGCAAGCGAAATCCAAACAAGGAACCCTCCCAATACACTACTATGTAGCTAGGTCGGGGATTGAGGTTAGTTGAACCAGGGCTAAAATTTTATAAAAAGATTTTCGTAATTTTAAATACTGCCCGAAGGCCTACGTAACAATAAATAATATAAATAAATTCTGCGTCTTCCGACATGCCAAACAAACACCTTATGTTTAGGACACAAGGTCTCAACAAATATAACACTATAACCAATACCTAGTTCTCAAAACTAGCACATCTATGAGCTAAATTATTCGCTCAACATAAACCTACTAAACTTTGAATGTCACAAATCAAAAACTTCTTTACATTATATTAACGCCTTTCCACAATAAACGTCTCCCCTCTTAGCCGCACTATAATCACATGCCCTACCTGCCCATAAGACAAAAGGCTTATAGTCACTATTCAATGAACCTTGACATTCCTCACCTCCGGAACTCAATATTATAACTCTCGACGTTCCCGGTATCGCACAAAGTATGACTTAAACCCAAGGAATGGTATTCTACCTTATACTTCCATAACCCCATGGTTTTACTTTATCCTTGAATCCTTATTTAAAGTCCTCTACTCCTTACAGGACCATCGTTCTTCCTAAACCTATTTCTCCACAAGAGAAACATCCTCCTCAAAATCCTTCCTAACCATTTTGAAGGACGAAACGCTATTACGACCACCGAAAACTCCCTCAGTCCTACTTAACAAAACCGAGTCTCCAAATTCTCTCCCTCTTCCCAGAAGGCAATACTCCTGATATTGGTACAACTACACCTTCCTCACCTCGGTAAGAGTCACGAACACCAGGTTTCCTAACGAAGGCCGACAGGTTTCTCAACCTAAACCTCCCAAGGACTACACTATATTTCTCTCCTCAGACTTATTTTACTAAGTCCAAGGTTCGCCATTCGAGTAAATTTTCCTTTCTTACTCAACCGTCGATAAATCACCTCGAACCACTGCTAGAAATCTCCTCAATATCTCTTCCGGAATCAGGGAAAACAAATACCCCTATTAAAGCGTACTCAAAATATGTTATGGGTATTGTACTTCTAATACTATGCTTTCCTAGACGACAAAATCTAGGCGACGTCTGAAACGAAAAAAGAGCAACCGTTATCAGAACGTCAATTAAGTGAATATACTTCATAGAGAAAACAACGCAGCGAACACAACAACCTTAACAATAGGGATCTATATCACGAACGTTAACGGAAGAACACAAAAAACTAGCACAGATCCTAAGGACTCTAGAACCTGATGCTCTGATACCATCTGTAACACCCCGCTTAAAATAATAACGGGTGGCCAGCCCTATACTACATTAAATCAGGAATTTCAGATGGTCCAGTCTCAACATCAACTGCCGGTACTATATAATATAGGACTAACTACCCGATATCATATAAGCGAGATGTTAATTAATTTAAAACATGCAACAACTAACAATCCAACACCATAAAACTACTAATAAATAAGAGAAAGATGCAAGAAAGAACTATGATAAACGAAATGCTATAATAAAAAGATATAATCAGCTACAACAGAATGTGATACAAAAAGTAGACCCGAATAAGCTGTCGGGTCACAACGAATACAATAACTAGAATAGAACAAGTATAAACATTTATATAAATATCCCTTGGGTACATACCCGATATACAACATGAATCCTACCTAGAATTTTAAAAGTAGGAGGAGACTACCAGATACATCCCGCAACAGTCCGCTACTGTCACGGCTCCCAAGACTCTTGATAGAAAGTCATCCGGCATCCATGCGGTAGGACACCTGTAGTATTATATGTATATACAAGCAGGAGAGAAAAATAAACGGGTCAGAGCCCGAGTGTGAAAAATATTTAGCAAGTGTGTTAACCGTGCATAATAAATATCGGTGCACTTAATTCATAATTAAAGTGGAATCGCACTCTCGTGGAATCCCAACTCGCCTCTCAACTAAAGGCGCGCACCTATTCGCGTCCTCAATTTTATTAGTTAAATTACCCCACTTATAAGGACAACCTAACTTGTCATAGGCCTAGCCTATACCCACGAGATTTGCCTTACTACCCTAACCCCAAAACCCACTCTTTCGAAATACACTTAATTATTTTTACAAACATATATGCCATATTAGGCTTAATGGATTCCATTTTATAATTTAACCAATTACAAATCTTAATAAGTTACCCATGTGTAATTGGGTTGAAACGTATGATTTAATTTCTAATTAATAAGAAGGCAAAATTATTATTGACACAACTTCCCTCCAATTTCAACGTTGCGCTGCGTTTCGTGCATGGGGTGTCTCGCGAAGCGAAATCCAAACTAGGAACCACCCCGTTACATTACTCCTTGTCAACATCGATCCTGGAGATCCATTATGCCACACATAAATATCGACAGAACTTCTCTCTACTCTCAACAATGTACTACATTTCGTGCGTGGGGTGTCTCGCGAAGCGAACTCCAAACAAGGAACCGCCCCGTTACACTACTCTCTGACAATTTCGATCATAGAGGTCCATAATGCCGCACATACCATATAATGCTACCACTAGTACTAAATTTTAGACTACAATATGAAAACAACTAAAAATCCCCAAAAATATCCTTGGGATGATGTAACCGAAATATTCCTTAAATACGATACATCAACCCCCATCAATCTAGTACACCATAATCTTCCAAGATGTACTCCAATAATATTCCATATCCTTTCATCTAAAGGATATATATAAATATATATATATAGGCATTTCATTCTAACCATATATATATACACACCATCATCCAATCCCATGACCATGTATACATACCATATATGATGTACAAAGGCCATGCACAAATAAATACCCGGCTATATATAGTGCCAATAAACTGCATCAATGCTATCATCTTCCCAGTGCCCGACTCACGTAGCAATACTGGGGCCACCATGGTGGGACTAAACGACACCCATCTCGTGGTAAACTCACGCACACGACGTCCCGGGAATCGGTCATACCTCCTAACCGGCAATGAGACGAAACATACCCACCACGTCTCATCCCAAAAATATAAAAATGTAAATCACATAATAACACACGGGACGACTATGACCTGGGGAATATCCACACCCTGCTTTTCTAGCCAGGATGCTCACCCTCTACGCGCGCAACTTCCCAATTATAGCATGAGCGGGGTATGCTTAACCAAATAAGTATATATATCATTCACATGCACAATATATATACATCCATATGATCCAATCATATAATTAAACATTAAACCATCATATACGGTTTAAATGTCCATACCATGTATATCCACAACATAAATATCCATACAGTCATATATATATTGATATATATACATATATTCACATATCCATAAATCTATATATACAAACTATATCTCGTTCATATGTATAGTATATATGTAACCTCGTCTATAGGTATACATAACCCTCAATATACAAGCCGTCACCATAATTTTATTTAAGTATCTCGATATGTGAATATAGTCCCTAACTTGAAGCATGTTCATCCATTTTACTATGATGAATAGTCTCCCAAACAACATACGGATATATACATATCCAACATTAGGGTTATCACCCAAAGCTTAGTGTAGGAAACCATCACTACACATACCATCTATATCCGAGAGCACATTAAAGAACCTAGTTACAATTTCGACTATCGGTACGCACCTAACTACTAGTCTATAAGCCTCGAGCTCAATCTTAACTTAATCCCATATGTTAGGGAAAATCCTCTATATGAATCACACATTAATAAACAACATCTACCCCAACTAGATTTACACACTCTACTCTAGTTGGTAATATGATCTCGTCGCTCTCGAATTCGACTATGGTTCAATTACTTTTATGAATCCCCTAGTCTAACGCCTCTCTGATTTATTCCTTAAATTAGTTATCATTAAGGATATGCGATCATTCTCTTTCATTGGTCCCCAAATTGTAATCTCAACAATATCCTATCTTCATAAGGATTCGACATAAATGTTGGCCTAGGATTTCACAACATACCCTCGCAACTCTCTCTATGAGTTCTTAACCTCCCATCACATCTATATTCACTTAAATTCCATATTCATTTCATTACTAAAAGAGGCATCCCATCCTCCTAAATCAATTTAACATAGTTCCGCCAGTCCCCATTCGACCTTGTGCCCTATTCCCTTAATCTAATATCATAACTTTCCTAAATAAGCCCATTAAGAAAGCCCCTAGAATTAAAACTCCAAAAGAAAAGGGAAAGATTAAAATCCAAATTTTGGGCTAAAAACAGGGGACCGGTCGACCGGTCCCAGACCCCCGGTCGACCGCGGGTCCAAATTTTGCCTACGAAGAAATGCTGTAGTCTTTTCGCTTAAGGCGCGATCGACCGGTCCCCAGACCGCGGTCGACCGGCCATACCAGTTATCTTGGCCGATTTTCCTATTTTCAGCAAACCCTAAATCCTCAAACACCCAAACATCATCAAAAAATCCCCAAATCTTTAACCCAACAATATTATTAACTTATAAACTCATCCTACATTCCATCCCAACAATTTATATGTCATTAAACCCATGTATAAACATCAAATTCCCATTTTAGTACCCAAACTTTAGGTTTTGATATTTATACCTAAAAACCATTTCTTTAACCCACAAATTATGAAATAAAGTACACAAATAACTTATTTAGCAAGATTAAACACTTGCCTCAGATTTGTAGAGGTTGGATCGTCCTCGATGTCGCGTTTGGGCCAGAAATCCCAAGCTTTCTTCATCTCTCTCTTCTTTTCTTCTTCTTTCTCTCTTCTAGGGCTTTTTCTCTCTCTCTCTCAATTGAGAAACGGGTTCATCCGTAAGCCTCATAAACCTTTAAAACAAAATCCCAATTTTAAATGTTAATACACACTTTAAATGACTCGTTTACTCCAATTCGAGTCAAAATAAGACCCAATGACAGTCATTTTGACTATCTCGACCCTTCCGGGATCGATGGCACACTCAAAATCATCATCCGGAATACTTTACAACATCCTATATTTTTGGACTTAAATTCCCAAATTTAAAAATCTCCGATTCAATTAAATTTTATTTTCCCAAAATTTAATTTCTCAGTCTCAAAAATCATGGGGTGTTACAATATCTTCATGTGGTATGATTTATAGTGTCAAGTATTTTAAATGGCATTTTGGTTTAAATGATATTGGAACTTGAAATGGTTTATAAAATTACCGGATGCAATTTTAGAGGGCGTAGTTAGTCCCGAAATGTGCGAGACAGTCAAAATAAGTGCCATATTGTATTTTGGTATTTTGGGTACTTCTACCTGGTTTTAGCTGAAACGCGTATTTGCGAGTCATATTAATGTGGTATTAACCACTTAAGTTGGGAGACTTATGTTAAGCCCCGATTTTAGCCTTCTAAATTCCCTTAATTCCCTATTTTGTGTCTTAAACATAGAGAGAAAAGAGAGAGGAAGAAAGCTTGGGAGAAAATAGGAGAAAGAAGAGAAAAATAAAGATTGAACATGGATTGATGCTTCTTCTACAAACAAATCTGAGATATCAACCCTAAGGCAAGTTTTTTACTTGCTAATATGTGATTTAAGATGCATAAATTGTATGATAGTTGTGTATTTGACATTTAAGGTTTAGATATGGAATTTATTGGATTTAAACCCTAATCTTGAGATACGATAATGAAATTGTAGGTTTTGGGTGGTTAATAACCATGTAGATTAGTTTGGGGTAGATTATTGTTGTTGGTTATGTGTATAAATGAAGAGATTTGAGGTTGGTGGGAATTAGGGTTCATAAACCCTCGAACCCATTCTTGGCAAAATTGCAGGGCCAAATCGATTCGGCCTATCCGAATCGATTCGCCCACGAGACAGCTACCAGGTTTGAGTGGACCGAATCGATTCGGCTGGTCCGAATTGATTCGGCAATTATGCAGAATCCTAGGTCTTCATGACCGAATCGATTCGGTTGGTCCGAATCGATTCGCTTCCCCACCGAATTGATTCGGACAGGCCGAATCGATTCGTAAATCCTGCATTTTGAGTTTTTTTTTCTTTTCAAATTTCAACCCCTTTTTCCTTTGGTTTAGGACCTAGGAACCTTCTTGAATGAAGTAAACTTAGAGTCCTAGAGGGCTAGATGAGTTGAGAAGCTACCCTAGAATAGAAATGGTTTAGATGAGGTTTTTCGGGGTTATACCAATTGATGTTAGGGCATTCTTTTCTTCTAGTTAATTAATATAAACTAGGAGATGTAGTATTGTGTTTAGGAGACTTTAGAATCTCAATAGATCTATGATTAGTCTTGATGGTTTATAATAACTTCACAAGTAAATCTTGGGAGAATAAATCGATAGTTCATTTATTCATCGAGGTTGTAATATCGTTATGATATACGTATGGCTCCGGATTTCATAGGTGAAATATTTACAAGATGTAAAGGAATATGGTTTCTTATAAAAATGAAAGATGCATTTGCTAAAATGCAAACGAATATGGTTTCGAAAAATGAAATAAACATTTGTTAAAATGTAATTGGAAATGGAAATGAAATGGAAATGGTAATGATGATGGTAAATGATAATTTACTTAATCATGAATATGGTAAATGCTAATTTACTTGATACACACCTCTCTAAATGATATCATAAGGGAAGTTAGCGCGCTTGGTGATGCCCCCTGGCTAATGAACGCAGGGTGGATATAGTCAATAGGCCATATGAGCGATATGTTATGTTTTCTGCGCTGGTGAGGAGATTTCGGGTGTGGTTTTCACTCTCCCGCAGGCATATGGACGCTTCCCAATGTATTTCGTTATAGGTTCCAAGGTTGTCTTGTAAGATAGGCCCTGGAAGATGATGGTCATTTAGGGGCGCGCCCAGTGGGGAAACTCGAAGGGGCGGTCTTAGAAATGTTATATGTATATAAATATAACTATTCATAATCAAGTGGGACTTGATGTATGAGGTATGCCATAAAGAGCATGATGAAGTGCCATAAAGAGCACAATGAAATGCCACAAAGAGCATTTGTTAATAATGATATCCCTACTAAGGAATGGTAATGCCAGGATGGGCATGAAATTGAAATAAAAGCCACAAAGACCTTAAAATTGAAATAAAAGCCATAAAGAGCTTATAAGTATAGTTATTTTTCCTTATAGGGAATAAACTATGAAATGAATAGGTATTCATGATGGAAGTTTTTAAATTATGTTAATCTTTCGTCTTCTCATGCAGAATTAAATTTAATTCATGCTTTTTTTTAAAATTGTCTTAGCTTATGCCTTAAACTGTGTAGATAAGTTTTTATCTTTTCTAGCATGATCTTATTCATAACTGTCATACTTTTAACTCATCTGGTAATCATATAGAACCGGGCCCTCACCCGTTTACATTCTTGTTGCATGTGCATCTTGTCACCGCTCAGGTACTCCGCCGGAATGATGCCTGATTTGAATTCCTATTCCGATGTCCTCGGCGAGCCGTGATGCATTGCGGGTATTACGGGACACATTTGGTATAGACGTTTTCATTTTTGTATTCTAGCTATGATCGGGTCTCTTTACTCGGGCAAGAGGCCCAAGCTTTTGTAAATGTGTAATGAAATGTAATATATAAATTAATGAGTTTGTTTAAATGCTGTTATAAAGTTTGTTGACCAGTAACACATTCGGTCTTTTTATTATGTTTTTGTTATTATTATTTATATATGCCTTGGGGTTTCCCCTATCTTTTTAAGATTTGGGTTGTTTAAATTCTCTCTTTAACTTTAAAACAAAAATTTTTGCAACCCGTTTTCTAAAATATTGGGTGGTTATCCTGGATACTCTATATTTTTATTGTGATGCTGAGAATGATTCCATCTATGATCCCTGTTATATTGGAGTATTGAGCTGGCCACCCTTTATTTTGGTGAACAGGTTGTCACAGATGGTATCAGAGCATCAGGTTATAGAGTCCTTAGAAATCTGTGTGGACGCCTTATATTTTCAGCGTTGCTTTTTATTTGATATAGAGCCTTAGGATTAAGATCATTGATTTCTCTGGTGAGATTTCGTTTTTCTGCCATGAGGTAGGACCCATAGAATCTTTTGCGCATTCGTGTGAGATTCGTAGGTTGATTGTAGAAGGGCGCCAAGGAAGTTCGTTGTGAAGGCATCATGAGATGGGGTTACGAAGAACTATAATTTGGGGTCAGAGATGAGGACTGCCCGGGGGGTCACTTTCTTGTTGTGGTATTTTTTTATTTTGCTACTGCGACTACCAATTATAGTGGATGTAGTTTTCTTAGTATGGCTAAAAGAGAGAGTGGTACTAAGCTTGGGACTCCAAGCGACGTTAATTGAAATGGAAAGGAGCCACGACAAAGGCCAAGTGTTGAAGGTAGTTTGGCCGATGGAGAATCCCCGGGGGACACTTGCAATAGCGAGTTCCTCTGAAATAACTGGGCTGATGAGAAGATAGATTCTCAAATGCTCACGCAAGGTTCGGTTAGAGGCCGATAGTGAATAAAGAATTATACAGTTAGGGAGATCGGTAGCGTATTCTCTTTGTTGAGGAAGAAAAATGGATTGTGTGTGAAATTGTTGTCAGCCAGAGTCGGAACAATGGCTATAACGTAGAGTGGAGAACCACTCATTTCGATTGTGTTGATTGGATGACTAGGGCAATGATAGATTGCCTAGTCGGGACTAGATTGAAGTAATATTGGTTCGGATAAGGCTCGAATACGGTGTCTGAGAACCATTAGTAACTAACCCGGAGTGATTAGCAAGAATGGGTGGGAATTCCACCTTTGTTGTGGGTGGTGCATCCCCCATAATAAGATAGAGTAGTATTGTATCTACTGTAGATTCGGGTGTGTAAATTGAGCTTGTAGTAGTATTTACGCTATTTTAGAAGAGTAATTATGTGACTTCCGTGGTAGGGAATTTTTATGATTTCTTCACTCGTTATGAAGCGAGTGATGATTTATTAAATGTATATGTGTAATATGTGTTAATTGCAGTATGTGTTCCTTGGTTGAGTACTCTATTGCTTGTTTGCATTATATGTGGATGTTATGACTTATCTCCATGACCAAAAAGGTTAAGTAGTAATGCATAGGAGGGGTTCCTTGTTTGGATTCTGCTTTTACGGGACGCTCCATGCGTGAGCCTTAACGACGTTGGGAGTGGAGAGATATCACTTTTCCTTTCTCTTATTTTATGTATAATATGCGAGTAAAATATATTTTGGGTTGGTTTGGGGTGATAGAAAGCAAAATGGAACTAGTTGTTCTATAATATCTCTCCTGGATACATGTTGAGACTTTATAGAGGTGGATCGAGGTAGGTAGGAGATTTTTTTTATTTGTTGTGTTATCTTGTGTGAGTGTTTGATTATTCGTTTGCTTTGTCTGTGCTTGTTACTCTTTATCTCCATGATCAACTAGTTAAGTAGGCATGTGTCAGAGGGGTTCCTTGTTTGGATTTTGCTTTGCGAGACACTTCGTTGCATGAACACTTAACGACGTTGTGAGTGGAGAGGCGCTATTCTTTTCTCTTTCTTTCATTCTCTTTTTGTTGTTAGAAGTGGGTTGAAAGGTTTAGTCGAGAATCACGTAGAAGAGTTATTAAGGGCTATTAAAGTGCGAGATAGAAGCACTGTATATAGTTCTCTCCTCTGATCGATGTGAGGGAGACTGAGATATGAAGTCGAATTGAGACTTCAGGTTGTGCCTTGATAAGAAGGCTATTTAAAAAGATATATATATGTTGTTGTGGTATAAATGGTTGTAAGACTTTACAGAAAGTAGATGACTTGTTAGTTGAAATCCTCAATTATTGAATGGTAAAGTATAGAAGTAAAATCTTATTAGTAGAGTTGTGAATTAACATTTTGTTTTTCGGTCCCGATTATGTGTCTTAGACCGTCATATCTTGATGACCGACAATGCGAGGTAGTAGTGTAACGAGAGGGTTCTTTGTTTGGATTTTGCTTCGGCGAGACGTCCCACGCATGAACCCGAGCGAATGTCGAAAGTTGAGTAAGGTCTTGGGCACTAGGGATATATTTAGTATTATATGCTTATTATATATATATATATATATAGAACGTAAGGCCCTTAGGGCAGGTGATGTTGATTTAGGAAGGCGGTAAGGAGTTGACCACGAATAAGTTGTGGGTTAACTCTATGAGGGATTAAATCCCTAGGAACGAGATTTATGGGATCTCGAGAGGTTTTGTAGTTTAGGCCGAAAGAGATGAGTCCTTTCTTCGATATGGTGTTACGTGGCAACTTCACTTACGGGGAGTTAATGGACCGGCTGACCTTCACTCCTGAGCCCATGATAGTGAGCTCGAGAGTGGGTTTAATGAATAAGTTTCTACCAGGTCGAGGAGTAATGATACTGGAGAATAGACCCATTGTTTATGCATCTCACAAGTATAAACTTGTGGGAAGTATCATCCCACGTTTAAACTGAAATTTATTGTGGTAGTGATCGCCCGAAAGAGATGAGGCATTACTTCCTGGACAGAAATTGGTCTTCTCGCGGGCTACAAGTTGTTACAAACGGTCGTAAGAGAAATAGAGTTGGTGTTTAGAGTTCGGAAGAATTATCGAGTGGACATTCCCTCTTGCTAAAGGAATTCGATTGGGGTAGTAGATGCGTCGAGTAAGAAACTCGACGGAGATATAAGTGGTGGCATGGAAAGCCAAACAGAACGAGCATAACAAGATAGATCTTGTAGCAAGAGAATTCATGTCGGTGATTGATCATTTCACCTACTCGTGTGAAAGAGAGTAGCAATGGAATGAAGACGGGTATGTTCATAGACGTCAGCATACAATTGCCGACATCAAACTGGTCATGATCCTCTTTGAGAAAATTGTTGATCGTTCGACCAAATCGTTGCTTTTTCGGCCATTATGGGCGGACTAGATGTAGAAAAGTACGCCCCATTATTGATGGAGGAATGGTAGAACCGTAGGAGGTGCCTATTAAAATAGGGTGGACCGAGACTAGATATTCCTGTCGGAGGTTTGGTACAAGTTTCCATGAAGTAATGGGAACCGTATGGAAATGGAGTATACCTTACCACCCTAAATCGGATTGATGAATGGAGGAAGTTGACTTAATGCCGAAAGGCATATCTGTAACGTGCGCCTTAGGATACATAGCTATTGAGAGCATAGCTGCATGGAGGGAAATTCCCGTACAACCATTAGGCTTTTGAATGGCCTTATGGATCATTTCCTAAGTCTTGGCATCGTGAGTGGTCTAGTGTGTCCGGTTGAGTAATCCACATACTCGTTGGATGGAACCAACAGGTAATATGTTCCTTGGACTTGGAGTGGTCTCGGGACATTTCTTTAAAGATTTGGCTTTTGAGCCATACGCCTTGATGAGATACGTCAATGCGAGGGAAAGTTGAGTAGCGTTGGGGTTAAGCTACTCAGAGTTAGTATGGGTGCCCCGAGGTGAGATGTAACATGATTCTGGAGGTTAGGCTATTTGTGTCGAGTCATGTGGGCATCGTCTTCCGCCGTAGGAAGCTAGAATCGATAGTTAGTGAGGAACGCTTTGTGCTATGCTAGAGCACAAATGATGTAGACTGAGATCGATAGGGTCGACCTTAGCCCGGGTCCATTTGGGACGTTACGTTAACGAGGGGTTTGTTTAGGATGGTAGAATCCTAGTTTAGAGTAGTATACCCTTTATGAAATTTGGGTATACCCGAATTTTGAGGGCAAAATTCCCTCATAAGGGGGGGAGTATGTAACAACCCTCGATTCTGGGAGGCTCATTTTATACTAATTTTACCGCATAAGGTGATTATATAAAATGTGGGAACTGGAGTAAATATTAATTGAATGAGATATAAGTTAATATTTACTGGGATGTTGTATATTTATCGATTATGTAGGTAAATATCTTCATGTGGTATGATTTATAGTGTCATGTATTTTAAATGGCATTTTGTTTTAAATGATATTGGAACTTGAAATGGTTTATAAAATTACCGGATGCAATTTTAGAGGGCGTAGTTAGTCCTGGAATGTGCGAGACAGTCAAAATAAGTGCCATATTGTATTTTGGTATTTTGGGTACTTTTACCTGGTTTTAGCTGAAACGCGTATTTGCGAGTCATATTAATGTGGTATTAACCACTTAAGTTGGGAGACTTATGTTAAGCCCCGATTTTAGCCTTCTAAATTCCCTTAATTCCCTATTTTGTGTCTTAAACATAGAGAGAAAAGAGAGAGGAAGAAAGCTTGGGAGAAAATAGGAGAAAGAAGAGAAAAATGAAGATTGAACATGGATTGATGCTTCTTCTACAAACAAATCTGAGATATCAACCCTCAGGCAAGTTTTCTACTTGCTAATATGTGATTTAAGATGCATAAATTGCATGATAGTTGTGTATTTGACATTTATGGTTTAGATATGGAATTTATGGGATTTAAACCCTAATCTTGAGTTATGATAATGAAATTGTAGGTTTTGGGTGGTTAATAACCATGTAGATTAGTTTGGGGTAGATTATTGTTGTTGGTTGTGTGTATAAATGAAGAGATTTGAGGTTGGTGGGAATTAGGGTTCATAAACCCTCGAACCCATTCTTGGCAAAATTGCAGGGCCAAATCGATTCGGCCTATCCGAATCGATTCGCCCACGAGACAGCTACCAGGTTTGAGTGGACCGAATCGATTCGGCTGGTCCGAATTGATTCGGAAATTATGCAGAATCCTAGGTCTTCATGACCGAATCGATTCGGCTGGTCCGAATCGATTCGCTTCCCCACCGAATCGATTCGGCTCGGCCGAATCGATTCGTAAATCCTGCATTTTGAGTTTTTTTTTTTCTTTTCAAATTTCAACCCCTTTTTCCTTTGGTTTAGGACCTAGGAACCTTCTTGAATGAAGTAAACTTAGAGTCCTAGAGGGTTAGATGAGTTGAGAAGCTACCCTAGAATAGAAATGGTTTAGATGAGGTTTTTCGGGGTTATGCCAATTGATGTTAGGGCATTCTTTTCTTCTAGTTAATTAATATAAACTAGGAGATGTAGTATTGTATTTAGGAGACTTTAGAATCTCAATAGAGCTATGATTAGTCCTGATGGTTTATAATAACTTCACAAGTAAATCTTGGGAGAATAAATCGATATTTCATTTATTCATCGAGGTTGTAATATCGTTATGATATACGTATGGCTCCGGATTTCATAGGTGAAATATTTACAAGATGTAAAGGAATATGGTTTCTTATAAAAATGAAACATGCATTTGCTAAAATGCAAACGAATATGGTTTCGGAAAATGAAATATACATTTGTTAAAATGTAATTGGAAATGGAAATGGTAATGTTGATGGTAAATGATAATTTACTTAATCATGAATATGGTAAATGCTAATTTACTTGATACACACCTCTCTAAATGACATCATAAGGGAAGTTAGCGCGCTTGGTGATGCCCCCTGGTTAATGAATGCAGGGTGGATATAGTCCATAGGCCATATGAGCGATATGTTATGTTTTCTGCGCTGGTAAGGAGATTTCGGGTGCGGTTTTGACTCTCCCGCAGGCTTATGGCCGCTTCCCAATGTATTTAGTTATAGGTTCCCAGGTTGTCTTGTATAGATAGGCCCTGGAAGATGATGGTCATTTAGGGGCACGCCCAGTGGGGAAACTCGGAGGGGTGGTCTTAGAAATGTTATATGTATATAGATATAACTATTCATAATCAAGTGGGACTTGATGTATGAGGTATGCCATAAAGATCATGATGAAGTGCCATAAAGAGCACAATGAAATGCCACAAAGAGCATTTGTTAATAATGATATCCCTACTAAGGAATGGTAATGCCAGGATGGGCATGAAATTGAAATAAAAGCCACAAAGAGCTTAAAATTGAAATAAAATCCATAAAGAGCTTATAAGTATAGTTATTTTTCCTATTAGGGAATAAACTATGAAATGAATCGGTATTCATGATGGAAGTTTTTAAATTATGTTAATCTTTCGTCTTCTCATGCAGAATTAAATTTAATTCATGCTTTTTTTTAAATTGTCTTAGCTTATGCCTTAAACTGTGTAGATAAGTTTTTATCTTTTCTAGCATGATCTTATTCATAACTGTCATACTTTTTACTCATCTGGTAATCATATAGAACCGGGCCCTGACCCGTTTACATTTCTTGTTGCATGTGCATCTTGTCACCGCTCAGGTACTCCGCCGCAAGGATGCCTGATTTGAATTCCTATTCCGATGTCCTCGGCGAGCCGTGATGCATTGCGGGTATTACGGGACACATTTGGTATAGACGTTTTCATTTTTGTATTCTAGCTATGATCGGGTATCTTTACTCGGGCAAGAGGCCCAAGCTTTTGTAAATGTTTAATGAAATGTAATATATAAATTAATGAGTTTGTTTAAATGTTGTTATAAAGTTTGTTGACCGGTAACACATTCGGTCTTTTTATTGTATTCTTGTTATTATTATTTATATATGTCTTGGGGTTTCCCCTATCTTTTCAGGATTTGGGTTGTTTAAATTCTCTCTTTAACTTTAAAACAAAAAATTTTGCAACCCGTTTTCTGAAATATTGGGTGGTTATCCTGGATACTCTATATTTTTATTGTGATGTTGAGAATGATTCCATCTATGATTCCTGTTATATTGGGGTAGTGGGCTGGCCACCCCTTATTTTGATGGGCGGGTTGCCACAATTTTATCATAAAAAATTGTCATGAATATTTTCTAAAATGGTCTCTTCTTCATTAACTCCAAATATTGTAGCTGAATTTGTGCTTTTACGACCTTCATTATCTTGTTCAAAGGTAAGAAGCTTGACCGTATTTGATTGAAATTAATTACTTCTTCTGCATGATCTTGTACCAATTATTTTTCAACTTGTTCATTATTAACATCATCTTAACTATTTGAACTTGTATTTGGAGGGGTTTGTGAACTTCAAGACATAGTTTCTACAATTAAAATGATCAAATACCATAAATAATTCAAATTATTGATTTTCAAATACTATATATAAAATCAGAGACTTTAACAGTTATTAATATAATAATTAGTTACTTTATTTGTACCCTTTTGATATAAGTATTTCATATAACTTACATATTCCAGTCCTATTTTCTAGTTACGTTATTATTGAAAATACATTAAAAGTACTAAATAAATAGGAAAAAATTATTTATGTGTTAATAATACTCAAAATTTGTCATATATTAGTAAACCTAATCAACTATATCATAAATGCACAAATTTTGTTATTATTTTCATATAATTAAAATGTATGAAACTAACTACATGCAAGTCATGAAATAGGTTTTCAGAATTCTAGTATTAGATGTAATGTAGTAATTTAATTAATAATGACATATATAACAATAAGTTTGAACATATAGTAAGAGAATATCATTGTAATGTAAAATTTGTTTACGTTTCATTGTTAGGTTTTGGAAATACAAATTATTCAAAAAATATTTGATTGTGTTCAATTGAAATGAAACGATTAATATTAAAAATATACCAGTTTGATGTCTTCTACGCTTTTGTGTTCAATTTGTAGTTGCAACACTGAAGAAGGAACTTTAGGGTTCGATTTGGACTTTTGAATTTCTAGTTTGGAGTTTGAAGGTGATAGTTGAGTTCGAACGGAAGGGAGTCAATATTTGGGAAATTGAAAGAAAACGAACGGTTTGTTTGAAAGTCTGTGATGAACACGTGTTTTTGTTCTTCTAGGGGTACATTTTTTTTTTTGACAAAAGAAAAAAGAAAAAAAGGATGAACCATGTATTGTTTATAATGAATGAACTAATCAAGTATTAATTTTTGTTTAAGGGACTAAATAGTTTAAACCCCGAGGAAAAAATGATTCTTATATTAGAGTCTGGTTGGAAATTCGAGCGAGGCTCCCTAGTATTTTTCACAAGTGGGTATCAACACTCTTCCCTCTCGTCTCGGTATAACATATAAGTCCATGGTGGATCAACTTAAAAAAGATTTGGAGTGGAGTTTCAAGCTACCAAAATTCATGACACATATGTTCAAATGATGTCATGAAGTCGAGCAATATCTATATGAACACTGTTTGAACATATATGTCACAACATTCGTATACGGCACCACCTCGTTTGAATAGAGACATGTGAAGTCGAGCAACATTTCAAAGGTTCTTATTCATGTTTTCTAAGTCTTAGATTTCTTTGAAGTCTAAAAATTCCATGCTCCAGAATTAAATTTATGAGATGGTCCTCGCTCGTATATTTATTACAATTGCTTGACGGATTGATAAGAGTGGTTGGGTATGAAACTTCATTCTATTATTGCAAAAGTTCATGAAGGAGAGATGATTGAATGTTACTTCTCTTCTTTCCTTTTGATGATTCTTTAATTTGAACGATTGTTTCATTTTTCTCGGCTCTGGGGAGCCTTCCATTTTCATTTGAGCAAATCGCTAAACAGTTTGATTCGAGTCGTGTAACATTTTGGTTCAAGAAAGTTGCGAAAATACAATGGTCCAACACGTATTATATATATTTTTTTGGACTGAACATTTTTTTTGTGTCGTTGCGAGCGGCCATTATGCAAGTCAGATTAATAAACTGCATTTGCAAGCTTTAAGCTCGATGAAATTTCTAATAAACTACTAGTTTATTTCTCATATAGGTTATTCCTCGCAATTGGAGTTTTTTGATCAATGGCAAGCAGGTGATACTTGCTCTTTAGATTTACGAATAGATAGTTCAAATTATATGTTGCAAGGCACTTTTTAATTTGAGGGTGAGGAACCGCCTATTATAATTATTCTTTTGTGTTTCTTTTCATCAACTGTTTGATAAAATAATCATGAGGGACTACGTTTTGTTGGAAAATTGTACTTAAAAGTTGTCTCGATTTTGTGGACATTATTTTGAGCAAATTTGAGCTCAAATTTAGGTGGGACGCACACTACGATAATTGTGGCATCATATACGATCGCGTTCTCCTTCGCAAGGACATTAACGTGGTATATTCACATGTTTAATTCCATTAAGTTTTGAATGATATATTTGTGCCCAAAGTCACTCATAAAGAAATGAAAGTTAATGAATTGGATGTGTTTTAACTCTTATCCCATAATGGAAGAGTAGTGGAGAATTGAAGAGTTAATAACACCCCAAGTATGGACTAAGGCTTGGATGCCTTTGGAGTATCCCAACTCTTTGAATGGGAGATGGCTTACACTATGCATGTGTTGGGCTTGGTACAAAAGCCCACATGCGCGTGCGCTCCGTCCGACTCGGTTCGGTTCGGTTCGATTCCGACTTTGGCTTATAAAAAATCTCTTTCCTTTTGGCCCGAGTTTAATTAATTTTCTGCGCTTTTATTAATTAATTACGAACTTAATTAATTATTAATTAAGTGTTTGTCAGTTAATTGCCAAAGGTCAACAATTAATGAAATTAACTATTTTGACAGTTAATTTCGATTTTGACTGTTCCCAACAGTCAACACCTTGGCTATAAATAAAACCTTTCCCCTATAGTTTTAGACTAATGAAAAATTCCCCTCCAGTAATTTCGAAAATGCTTCTACCTTATTTTCTTAATCTTGAAAAACTGTCTCCTAATTTTTGCATTGCATATTCATGTTCCGGTTGAGTATATCACAGATTTGTGTTGGTTGAAATTAATTATTGTCGTGCTACATAATTAATTTGGAAAATCCGTTCTATCTTCGGAGACAATATTCATCAACCTCAGAGCACATTGAAGGGAATAAATTGTCTTAAGGACACTATGTAAACAGGGCTCAGATTCTTTCTATTTATATTATTTTCCTTCAAATTCAAGGAAGTTCTTTATTTTATGTAATTTCATTCTATTTCTGTAATTATTATATTATTCATATTTTTGTACTTTTGTATTAATTAAATAGTAGACATAACAATCTTAAGACAATTTATTTTTCTACTGTTTATATGTGTACAAAATTTTCTTTAATTACATAAATTTTATTATTGTAAAATAATTATGTTTTATAGAAAATTAGACTTAAATTATTGTTTTATTACATAATTTAATAACATAATGTAGTTTATTTTATTGTTACAGAAATTTTAAACTTTTGTCAGTTTACATTTATAATTTTAAAATTTGTTATGTATAGAGTTTGTAAACTCTTAGATTTTTTTTTAAATCTGTTTATATAAGTTTTTTTTATTAAAAAATTTGTATTCTACTTTGTACGTATTTTTTTTGTTTTTAATAATATTAAAAACAATTTGACACAGATTTTTCTTAATTTAGACTAGTAATAACTAGTGTTTAATATTTTTTTTAATTCTGTGTTATATAGTTCAGTATATTATTTAGAATTCTTGTTCGAATTCAGTTAGTCTTAATAATATTTGGAGAAAATTGGTATGTAAAATTTTGTATTCTGTTTTGATAATTTCATTACAAATGAATACTATCATGGATAAAAATTCTATTTTTGTAATAGAAATGGAATCAGAAAATGCAATCACAGTTCCACCACCTACCGTGAACATTCCACCTACCGTGAATGTGACACAAGCACCTGTTATTGTCCCCGTAACCATGCCACATGGGGAGAAACCAAAAAAATTTACCGGGGTTGATTTCAAACGTAGGCAAGGACAAATGTACTTTTACCTCACAATTTTTCGATTGGCAAGGTTCGTGTATGAGGATTGTCCACCTTTGAAAGAAGGAGATGATGCTGAAAAAGTTGTTGTTGAAGCCTGGAAACATTCTGATTATCTGTGCCGTAACTATATCATGATGTACTTGTACAAGACATTGTACCACGTGTACAACACTATGAAAATCACAAAAGAATTATGGAATTCTTTGGAGAAGAAGTACAAAACTAAAGACGCGGGTATGAACAGATTCATCGTGGGCCATTTTCTAGACTTCAAAATGGTTGACTGCAAGCCGATTGTTGCACAAGTTTAATAACTTCAGGTTATTCTTCATGACATTCATGCTGAACGAATGTCATTCAGTGACACTTTTCAAGTGGCGACGATTATTAAAAAATTGCCTCCATCTTCGAATTTATTCAAAAACTATCTCAAGCACAAATGCAAGGAGATGAATGTTGAAGAATTGGTAGTTTGACGGCGGATTGAAGAAGACAACCGTGAATCTAAAAAGAAAAGTGGGAGGAAGATCATGGAGTCCAAGGCTCATCTGGTTGAAGGTCCTAAATCCAAACGTAAGCGTGACGGGGAAGGAACATCTAAGCAAATAAAGAAGTTCAAAGTCAAATGCTACAATTGTGGCAAGCCAGGACACCGCTCAAGCGAGTGTCGCAAACCAAAGAACGCGAAAAAGAACAATGCTCAAGAAAATGTGACTGAGGGTGAGAACATTTCCAATGGAATCGCAAATATGAATCTTTCTGCTGTTGTCTCTGAATGCCATTTGGTAGGAAATACCAAGGAATGGTGGGTGGATACTAGGGCTACACACCACATTTGTGTAAATAAATGGATGTTCACTAATTATAAGGCTTTGAAAAATGAGGAGACTCTCTTTATGGGAAACTCTTTGAGTTCTAAGGTCGAGGGGAAAGGAAAGATTATTTTGATGATGACTTCGGGAAAGGAGCTTACTCTTAACAATGTGTTGCACGTGCCTGTCATTCGCAAAAATCTAATTTCTAGATCGCTTCTAAGCAAGGATGGGTTTAAAATTGTGTTTGTTTCTGATAAGTTTGTGTGGTCTGAAAATGATGTGTATGTGGGAAAGGGCTACCTGTCTCAGGGGCTCTTTGAAATTAAAGTAATGATTTTAATGCCTAAGGCATCCCTTATGAATGAAATTTCTAGTTCTACTTATATGATTGAGTCATCTAATATTTGGCATGCTGGATTAGGACATGTTAATTTTGATACCTTGCATAGATTAATTAACTTGGAATTTTTACCAAAATTTAATATTGATAAAAATCATAAATGTGATATTTGTGTGGAATCAAAATTAACTAGATTACCTTTTCATTCTATTGAAAGGATAACCGAACAACTACATCTAATTCACACGGATATTTATGATTTAAAATTTGTACAAACTAGAGGTGGAAAAAAGTATTTTATTACTTTTATTGATGATTACATAAAATATTCCTATGTATATTTATTACATAGTAAAGATGAGGCTATTAATGCACTTAAACAATATAAGAATGAAGTTGAGAATCAATTAAACAAAAAGATAAAGGCTATTAGGAGTGATAGAGGAGGTGAATATGAATATCCGTTTGAGGAATTTTGTTTCGAAAATGGAATTATTCATCAAACCACCGCTCCTTATTCTCCTCGATCGATTGGCATTGGTGAGCGCAAAAATCGTACATTGAAGGAAATGATGAACTCTGTGTTAATAAGTTTAGGAACTCCACATAACTTATGGGGGAAGCTGTATTATCTACTAATTACATTCTTATCAAAGTACCACACAAGAAAACTCATAAGACACCTTATGAGTTATGGAAAGGTCGAAAACCTTGCTATAAATATTTAGTAGTGTGGGGGTGCTTAGCCAAAGTGATGGTTACTAAACCTAAAAATGTAAAAATCGGACCAAAGACCGTTGACTGTGTATTCATCGGTTATGCTACTAATAGAAGTGCATATCGTTTCTTTGTTTGAAAATCTTAGATTTCAGATATTCATGAAAATACGGTTATTGAATTGAGGGACGCTTCATTTTTTAAAAATGAATTTCCGTATAACATGACCCGAGAATCTAGTCCTTCTAATAGGAAAAATCAAGCTACTACAAGTGGTACTCATCAACCTATTGAACCAATAGAGGATGAACAAAGACGTAGTCAAAGATCAAGAACCTCGACTTCTTTCGGTCCGAATTTTCTAAAATATCTGCTAAAAAATGAACCTCAATCATACAAAGAAGCAATATACTTACTCAATGCATCTAATTGGAAATAAGAAATTAATAGTGAAGTTGAATCCATATTAAAAAATCTTACATGGGAACTAGTGGATCTTTCACCAGGTTCAAAACCGTTAGGTTATAAATGGACTCTTTAAAAGTTGAAGGCCTATGGATCAATTGAGAAATATAAAGCTAGACTTGCAGCTAAAGGCTATAGGAAAAAGGAAGGGTTGGATTACTTCGACACATACTAACCGGTAACAAGAATTACATCCCTTCGGATGTTAATAGCAATAGCTTCTATTAATGGACTTGAAATACATCAAATGGATGTAAAACCCGCATTCTTAAATGGTGAACTTGATGAGGAAATTTATATGGAGCAACCTGAAGGGTTTAAGGCTCCCAGACAAGAAGGAAAAGTATGTAATCTTGTTAAATCACTTTACGAATTAAAACAAGCACCCGAACGATGGCATGAAAAATTTGACATTGCAATGTTATCAAATGGCTTCAAAATTAATGAATGCGATAAATGTGTTTATTTGAAATACATTAAAATGGATATGTGACTGTGTGGCTATATGTTGATGATATGCTTATCATGGGTAGTAAACTGGAAATTATTGAAACTAAAAAATAAATGTTGAGTAGTCAATTTGACATGAAAGATATGGGTATCGCCGATGTTATATTTGGAATTAAATTTCTAAAACATCGGATGGACTTATATTATCTCAATATCATTACATAGAGAAAGTACTTGAAAAATTCAAGAAGTATGATATCATTCCTACCAAGACACCTGTAATGTAAATTTGCATCTAGAAGGAAATAATGGTGATAACATATCTCAACTAGAGTACTCTCGTATTATCGACAGTTTAATGTATATCATGAACTATACAAGACCGAACATAGCACAATATTAAGACTTTTGGTTTATTTAAAATGCACTCAAAACTATGGACTGCACTACTCAAAATATCCATCTGTTCTTGAACAAAATTGCGATGCAAATTGGATATCTGATACAAAAGACTCTAAGTTTATGAGTGGGTATGTATTTACCCTTGGAGGTGCAGTTGTATCTTGGAAAACCTCAAAGAAAATGTGCATTGCTAGATTGACAATGGAATTCGAATTCTTTGCACTAGATAAAGCTGGAGAAGAAGTTGAATGGCTTTGAAATTTCTTAGAGGATGTTCCAAATTGGTCGAAACCTGTGCCCTCAATATGTATACATTGCGACAGTTAATCAGCAATTAGAAGGGTATAAAATCACATGTACAATTGAAACTCACGACATATTCATCGTCGAGATAATACAATTAGACAAACTCTCTCAAATGAAATTATCTTAATTGACTATGTAAAGCCAAAAGATAATATAGTGGATCCACTAACTAAAGGTTTAAACCGAGATCAAGTTGAAAGAACATCGAGAGTAATGGGTCTAAAATCTATAAATAAATAAGAATCCATATAGTGGCAACCCAACCTAGCTGACTGGAGATCCCAAGATCTAGGTTCAATGGGAAAATCGAACTACATTGTATTTAGTAAGCACCGGAAGATATTTAATCCTATTCATTCCAAAGATGAGACAGTGCACATCTGTCGCGAAATTAGGATAAGTTATGCTTTTAACGACATTCATATCTTAGCATGTCGAAGTGGGCTATTGCAGGATACTCTTGATGGAAGTCACCTACGTGAGTAAGAAGGGGGCCACTTCTATGAAAATAATGAAAGGCATATACTCTCTAAAATACTCACGGAACGAAGTGGTGTTCATGGCCAAAATGAACACAAATGTGAGAACCAAATGTGTTGAAGAATTATTGTGTGAATAATTTTGTCTAGGTTTACAAAAATGGTTGACGGTTCAAGGACATGAAGTCTAATGATTCACCAAGTAAATCCAATATTATATCACTAAGAAAAGTTCAAGGCCACTAGGATACTTCTCTCAATGCAATAAATCTTATGTTTTACTCAACCTACGTCTGCATCTGCATCACCATCTGTTTTGTTTTTATTTATAGCGATATATCATTCATGTGGGAGATGGTTGGAAAATTTGACTTAAAAGATGTCCAAATTTTTTGGACAGAATTTTGAGCAAGTTTGAGCTTAAATTTAGGTGGAACCCACACTACGATAATTATGGGACCATATACGAACGCGTTCTCCTTCGCAAGGAGAGTAACGTGTTATATTCACATGTCCAATTCCATTAAGTTATGAATAATATATTTGTGCCCAAAGTGACTCATAAAGCAATGAAAGTTAATGAATTGGGTGTGTTTTAACTCTTGTCCCACATTAAAAGAGTAGTGGAAAATTGAAGAGTTAATAACACCCCAAGTATGGACTAAGGCTTGGATGCCTTTGGGGTATCCCTATTTTTTGAAGGGGAGATGGCCTACACTATGCATGTATTGGGCTTAGGCCAGAAGCACACACGTGCGCGCGCTCCGTCCGGCTCGGTTCGATTCTGACTTGGGCTTATGAAAAATGTCTTTCCTTTTGGGCCGAGTTTAATTACTTTTCTGGGCTTTTATTAATTAATTATGAAATTATTTAATTACTAATTAACTGTTTGTTAGTTAATTGCCAAAGGTCAACAATTAACGAAATTAACTGTTTTGACAGTTAATTTTGGTTTTGACTATTCCCAACAGTCAACACCTTTGCTATAAATAAAACCTTTCCCCTACAGTTTTAGACTAATGAAAAATTCCCGTCCAGTAATTTCGAAAATTCTTCTGCCTTATTTTCTTAATCCAGAAAATATGTCTCCTTATTTGTGCATTGCATATTCATGTTTCGGTTGAGTATAACATAGATTTTTGTTCGATGAAATTAATTATTGCCGTGTTACATAATTAATTTGTAAAATTCGTTCTATCTTAGGAGACAATATTCATCAACCTCATAGTACATTGAAGGGAATAAATTGTTTTAAGGACACTGTGTAAACGGGGCTCAGATTCTTTCTATTTCTATTATTTTCCTGCAAATTCAAGTAAGTTCTTTTATTTTATGTAATTTCATTCTATTTCTATAATTATTATATTATTCACAATTCTGTACTTTTGTATTAATTAAATAGCAGACATAATAATTTTAAGACAATTTATTTTTCTACTCTTTATATGTGTACATAATTTTCTTTAATTACAAAAATTTTATTAGTGTAAAATAATTCTGTTTTACAGAGAATTAGACTTAAATTATTGTTTTATTACATAATTTAATAACATAATGTAGTTTATTTTATTTTATTGTGACAGAATTGTTAAACTTGTTTCAGTTTACATTTATAATTTTAAAATCTGTTTTGTAAAAATTTTGTAAACTCTTAGATTTTTTTAAAATATGTTTATATAAGTTTTGTTATTAAAAATTTGTATTCGGCTTTGCACGGATTTTTTTTTGTTTTTAATTATATTAAAAACAATTTGACACAGTTTGTTTTTTTAATTTAGACTAGTAATAACTAGTGTTTAATATTTTAGTTTAATTTTGTGTTATATAATTCTGCATAGGAAGCTAATCTGGTGTACTGTAACAATACCAAAGGACTCTGAAAAAAATTACCATAAAATATGGACTTAAAAGGTCTATTCGTAATTTTTTTACCAAACAAGTTCCCGTGACTACTGATGAAAGTTTAATAGTTTTACTGTCTATTTTCTTGTAGGCACTCAACATTACCTGTTATTAATGACCTGTTTAGTCTAACAAGATATAATATCCCCCCCCCCCCCCCCACCCCCCTAAAAAAAACACTTTATAAAGAACTTGTTTTTTATCCTAAGAACAACCCTTATGGGTAGTCTAAACTGCCATATTTGTTGTATATATGTATGCTATGGATAGTGTAAAATTGTATATTTAGACGTTGGTAGGCAAATATAGTATTGGACTCGTTGGTTTTTTGTGGGACCCGCGGCTAAAACGGAAAACCATGTTCCACGCAAGAATTTAAAAAAGAAAATTAAGAGCCTAAAGCGGAACATGATGTTCCACCTAAGCATTTAGACTAATTTTCCATATTTATATATTTTCCCCAAATCTTTGAAAGGGATCTATTATTTTGGCAACGCCTTTATTATTTTTACTCCACAAAAATTACTAAGTACAAATATCATTATTTCTAATTACTAACTTTAAAAAAAATTACTAACTAAAAAAAAAAATTCAAAGTCAGGTTTAATTATTTTGACTTACAAAATATGCCAATATTATTATATTTTTTTAGACTATCAAATGTGGCTATATAATGGATGTAAAAAAAATTAAGGGCTAAATCCCATTTCCTTATTTAATTAACAATTGTTTGGGGGTAGAAAGCTGAGAAATCCCATTTCCTTAAACGAAACATTGTTTTTCGCCTAAGGAATAGTGTCCAAATCCTTAGGCGGAATATGTTTATCCGCGATAGAGTTTTATGTTTTAGATGGTGTCATTTTGGTTTTATGGTAGTGTATATTCGCACTGCTCACATCATTTATTTTTATTTTTTAGTGTATATATTTGAGCTAGCAATGTGTATTTTTACCTTACCCGTAAGGGTTGCCTTGACATTCCTATCTTATTGATCAAATCACATTATCTAATCAATCAAAATAAATTGTTCGCCAAATAGCCTAATCAAATTTTTTCTCAGTATATATTCTAGCTCTAAATAACAATTAGAAAGAATACTCCTTAATCTTTTCTTTCTTTTAGGGGTGCATCATCGCAAAGGAAACTTGGAGCCTCCTGCGAAACCGAGTGAATCCGATTAGTGAGGATAATGAAGAGTATCATGAATGGTTCATTAGAAGAGGATTTGGTAAAAATAATGAGATTTTATTCATATCCACCATTTGGCATCTCTGAAAAGCTAGGAATCTACGAATCTTCGAGGCTAAACCCTCCCTGCCCAATATGATTGCCAAGTTTAGTGTAAACTATGCCAATGAAATCATCCTTGCATACACTAAACCTAACAAGCATAAGGGTCCTATTTAGACCTCACTGACTTCGTGGGTGTTCCCTTGTGCAGGTTGACTCAAGATTAATAACGATGGAGGATGGGATTCTTCCACCAGAGTGGGCTCATTCGGAGGAATTGTGCGGGACTGGAGAGGAGAGTGGATCACGGGTATTTTTGGGAAGATCATCTATGTCGAACCAAGACGCACTGAGTTTGAAGGTATTTTCTATGGTTTGCTTCTGTCCAGGGATAGGGGATGGAAGAACTTCATTTTCAAGTCAGATTGCAAGACAGTAGTTGATATGGTAAATGAGGGCGACTAGTCCACTCATCCACATTCACCTATCATCCTGGACTGTAGAGACATAAAGTTGGAGTTGAACTCTGATGTGACAATCATTCCGAGAGAATCTAATTGTTGTGCGGATTGGTTAGCCCAGTTTTCCAAGTCTTGCACGGATGATTTTTTCACCTTGGCGGATCCTCCTGACCAGTTGAGGAAGATTATCGATGAAGAAAGGAAAAGGAACCAAGATGAAGATTCTGGGTCAAACTAGCACTCTCGATGGCCTAATTGTATACCTTTGTGTTAGGTGTTATGTATTGGTGTCATGCCTTCTGATATCTATTGTATTTTGTTGTAAAAGTTGCATGTTTTAACCTATCTATTTCGTTTGCACAAAAAAAAAGATAAATTATTGGGGAGTCTCATATTCTATTGACTGAGTATAATAAAATTTAAAAGGTTGCTCTTCATAGATCTAGGCCTAGGCCTTTAGACTTTTACCTAAATGTTCACTTTAAGAAGTAAACTTTCAAATCTATAATGAGGGCTATAATTTGGATCACATCATCTAGCACCTCTCTCAATATTTTAGACCATAACATATAATCTAAAATAGCTTTTTTAACAAAGATATCAATCAACAAGTATATCATCTACTAAATCGAAAACCATGCATTTATATTAACTACTTTTCGAAAGTAATAAGCCTTTATATGCAATGTGCATAAAATAGAAATCAAGGTCAAATGAATAAATATATTCAAACAAAATAATGAATATATATGGGTAATTCCTACTGATAAACACTGAGTTTTGGAGATTTTTGGAGATCGACACAATTATATTATGCTCCTTCAATTTTCATATTCAACAAGAATACCTCTCTAGCAAAGTCGTCAAATGTAAGAGGGTAGTGTAACTGGTGTGTATAAAGAACTAGATTTGGTGAGGTGTGACTTGTCTTAAATGAATATTGAGGGAGTAATTTGTTGTAAATCTTTTTGGGTGTACCATTCAACAATAATAATAACAAATATTTAATCTCCATGAAAGAACTTTTGAAATCTTTGGAGAAGAGGGTAAGAGAATAAGCACTCTAAAATAGGAGAGAGAGAGTAGCAGGGTGTAAAAGCACCAAGTGTGTGTGTAAATTAATGCTATGGATTCCACCATTGATGATATAAATCTAGTGTAAAGTACTATAACAATGAAGCTAAAACTTAAATCTTCAATGGATTTTTTATTTATGCAGAGTACTCTTGCCTCTTTTTCACACTGTCCTCTCTAGTGTGGGATAAGCCTTCTATTTATAATACGTGTGGGTGAATTAGGGTTTCACCAAAATGTGACACATGTCCTCATGAAAATAATATAAATTAACTTTCCTTTATCATTTAAATAATATAATACGACTTGTGGGACACGAAAATGACGTAACCAAGGTCAACTCTGCTCTTGACCCAAAATAGTTATTTTATAAAATATATGCGTGTCAAGTCCCTTTTTCTGTGGGACTAAAATAAATAAGTAAATATTAAACCGTCATTTAAAAATGATAATTTTCTAGAGTGCGTGACTTTTATGCAATGAGCATGATTTTTCGAGAGGCCACAATTGTTAATTTAATTATGAGTCCTTAAGGAACATGAACCTTCTCGATTGACAATAAATAAAATATTATGTTTGAGGGCCATGAAGCCTCTTCGGGTGACTATTTATGAGAATGACTTGACGAGGGGCCTTGAACGCCCTCGACTAATGATAATATAAATAACCTCTCAAGTGACATGAAGGTCCCATGAGGGTAGTGTGACTTTCTCGAGTAGCCGTGAGTTACTTGAGACTTTTGGTGTTTTTCTCTCTTATATTAGAATGGTTGAGAATTTTATCTCACTCAACGAACCTTACTCTCCAACCCCCAAGACAAAATCCTCAAAGATCCCGCTAGCTACTTTGGTGGGATCATAGACCACTCGAGCCCTGCTAGCTCAAACTACTGACTGGACCAAAGTACCCTTCTTAGTAACCTGTAATATAAATTACCATTAATACTAAAATAAATGCATAATTAATATAAATATTAATTAGTACTAAGAAGTTCTGGGACCCCTCTACATTAGCCCCCTCGTACAAAAGTCTCTTGCTTTGTGAGAAAGTTATGTACTCATAATGTAATCATCATGAAAGTTTTCATACAATTTACTTTTGTTGATAATAACAACCTCAACATGCTCGCTCTTTCATCTTTACTCTACATTACCACATGTGCCATATGTTGCATTAGGTACAAACTCACAACTTGAATTTTATTGTTTGGGGACCCCTCTACAACCTAAAACGCATGAGTGATCTGTAATAACCAACTTAATTAAATACCGGGTGATCAATCCTATACCCAATTAAAACAGATTATACAGTTGGTTCATTCTTAACATCACTGTTGAAAAATAATTTTTTTGCCTTAATATTAATCACCTAATATCCAAGTGAGCAGGTTGTTAAAACCTTTCCAATTTAATTTCATAAAAAATCCATTTTAAGTAACATAAATCATTTAATTCAAACATTTCACACAACGAATAATAACTCAATAGACATCACAATGGAATTTAAATTCAACTGGAATAAAATTTCCAGTAAAATATCTTAATACAATAATCCTAACAATACTGAATGTACCAAACTGACATAAGAAGATAATCCGACTCAGATAGAAAGGAAATAACTAAAATCATCTTGGGAAACATGGCCTAAATGAAAGATCAACTACTACATAGTATGAATCAAGAATATGAAAGCTTTTAAACAAGGTCCACAACACCATAGCATCCATAGCATCGTCAATACACCCAATCCTCTATGGCTGGCATCCTTTTGGCTGGACACCTAATATATATATATATATATATATATATATATATATAGAGAGAGAGAGAGAGAGAGAAAGGATAGAAGAGAGAGGAGAATGTGCAAGTAAACGGGTCAGAGCTCGAAGTGAAAATAATTTTAAAAGAAGCAAGTGAATAAATGCTAGATTAAGTAGTTATTATGTACATGTTAGCTTATTGGACACTATCTCAAAATTATCACCTCTCATCTAGAGTGCACGCTTATCATATCTCTAAACCATACTAGTTACAGTTTCATGCTAACTAGTTCCTCCCATTGTATCCACCAACCATATCCCAATTAGTTCCCACATATTACTCTCGCAATACATGTAATAATATCATATGAATCCATTTGGATTCAACATGTATAAGCCCCTTACTCTCTGTCTGTCTGTCTCTCTCTCTCTCTCTCTCTCTCTCTCTATATATATATATATATATATATATATATATATATATATATATATATAGTCATATTAAATCACAAATAATGGAGGCGAACATAGTCATAAGCCTTTGGGCTACGCACATACCTAGGCAACCAAATGACCGTTCTATACCGTTATTCTCACTAATGGTAGTCGGCCTAAGTCCTATGTTCTCGAGCGAAAAGTCAAAGATCACCCCATATAGGCTCACCAGGATGTGACTGCCCTCATGCGCGAACCTCGAACGATAGCAAGTAAGCTAGGTATGTCATACACATAATCATTGATCAATCAAATAGGCATTATCATCTACCAATTTAGTGTTAGGTACTCACACGACCTATATCATATTAGGAATTCATCCTATCCCAAGTACCCATCGTATTTCTCGAATACCACCCGTACATGTTAATCAAAATTATCATCTTATATTTTTTTATGTAGTTATCACATACATAATATTTTATCCGACCCAAGTACCCGTAAATATATCAAAAATATGACCCATACTTGACATAACGATTATTCTCCTCTAAATCGTAATATAATTATGTAACTATCTCTCACAAAATTTAATCCTCAAATCCAAATAATTTTTCAACACTAACATAATTCCCTCAGTCCTTGTTAATGTACCAAAATTAATAAAATCTCACCATGGGCCAAATTACCATTTTCCAAACCTTTTTTCGATAAAGTTACATTCTGCGCAGAAATATAAAATTATAATTTGAGGCTTTTTTGCTCCGATTTTGAAAAAATTAAAACTGCAAAGATGTGCAAAACATGATTTTATACAAAAAATTACGAGCACACTACCAATTTCCTTTTAAAACAATCCTAAAATTATCATACAATGTTCGTCCTTTTTCAACAATTTTTTCATGTGTTTTATCCTTTTTCTTTCACCCAAACTCACATGAAATATATTCTAACGAATCCCAAATATCTCAACATCATTTCTACATGATTATGGGTAATGATAATACAAGGAAAAACATCTAAACCATCAAGTTTATATGAGAATTAACATCAAACCCAATTAACCCTCAAAATTTTATTTATCTAAATCCTCCATTTTTATATACCTTAAAAACATAGAATTTAGAATTATTATTCCTTCTCTAAATCATCAAATTTCATATCCAATCATGAGTAGGATTAATGTACATGCAATACCTATCATCATTTTCCATTTTCTCCAAAACATATATTTTTTTTCTACATGTTCATCCTAAAAAGTTCATCATGTTCATTACCTCTACATGTGAATATTCAACTACATGAATTTGCATATCCATTAACTATGATTTATCAATCATTTTAATCCCAAATTCATAAGTTCATAATCCCAAAAAAAATCCTATTTTAACATGGATATTATAAACACTGGAATAGATCAAGAATCACTTGCCTCTTAGTGTAAGTCTGAACCTTTGGAGAAGGTAATGTTAGAACCTCCTTTTTCCTTTTTTTGGCAACTTTTCGGTGATGGTGCAAGGTGTAGAGATGGTGGTTTGTGGTGGTTGTCCCCTTTGATTACCCAATATGACTCTTCTTCTTCAAGGCAACTCTTCCTCTCCACATGGTGACTTTTATTTTCTCTCAAACTCTCTTCACCTTCTCTCAAAGAACTCAAAAATGAAAATAGATAAAATGAACCTTACATAGAGTGTAAATCCACTTATATAACAAGTCTCAAAGTCTATCTAAAAGATAAAAAGCGTGAATACTATTCAACTCCCAAGCCAAATGACTAAAATGCTCATTCGGGGTGTCCTTTCATCTTCCAATTGACCCGAGACCCAAATCAAACACTCGAGTATACTTTTCTGCATATTTCGACCCTTTCGGACTCAACGGCGCACTCGAAATGATCATTCAGATGATAGTTAATTAATTTATATTTTATTACCCAACGTTAGTCCCGACTCGACTCATAATTAAGTTCTATAATTATCGTATTTGTATCTCACGGAAATATTCATAATTATCATATTCACATATTACTTATATATCACTATGTAATATGTAATGGATCCCTCTATTCCCACTCCAACAAACACTTCCCCCACTCCATTTTCATGTTCAAAGAACAAAACACCCTTAAATTCTTTTACACTTTTTCATTCATTCAAAATTCACATTTATACCCAAAACTCATATCCACCTGCTTATCCCACCTAAAACAAATATTTTATTCATTTATTAACAAAGATTTATTTATATTAAAAATTATGTTGATTATAAAAATATTGTTTATTAAAAAAAACTGTTTTTGTTATAAATTAAATAAAAAAATGTTTTAGCTTTTTATAACAGTTTTTAAAAATTAAAAAATCATTTCCACTGTCTTAAAAACATTATCCACTATTTAAAAAAAAATGTTCTAGCTGTTAAAAAACTTTCTTTTATATATAATGATGAAACTTTGGTTCACCACAAACATATATTATTTATGCACCGTCTAAATACTACGGATCCATCTATTCCCACTCCACCCCAAAATTCCACCACAATACTTCAATTTAACAAATGTTTTCTAAAAAATAGATAAAACGGTTTAAATAAAAAAAACAACTTTTTATTGACAATTTTAAACAAAAAACTTTTTTACATAGTCAATAAAAGCTGTTTTTTATATCAAAAAACTAGTTTTTAATAAAACATTATGGTTGTATAAATTATTTAAAAGATTTTAAATATACGTAAATAAATATTAATATTATAAAAACTTTTTTTTATTTATTAAAGAAGTTTTCTACATATTAAAAACGGTTTGGATTATTTAAAAAATAATTTTTTTTAAAAATAAACTCTTGTAGCTATTTAAAATAGGTCTTTTATATAAAAAAAAACTAAATATTTTAGTTAAAATTGTTTAATAAAAATTTAACATTGTTATCTAATAGATATAAAGAAATATTTTTAATAGCTAAAATATTTTATTTTTGTAAAAGAAATATTTTTAAGATAGTGGAAATGATTTTTTTTAAAACAGCAATTAATTTTTTTAAGACAGTGTAAATGCTTTTTTTTTTATTTTTTAAACAGTTATAAAAAGATAAAACATTGTTTTTTATAATTTAAAATAAAAACAGTGTTTTATAATAGACATTTTTATAATTAAAATAATTTTAATATAAATAAAACTTTGTTAATAAATAAATAAAATGCTTGTTTTAGGTGAGATAAGAAAGTGGATATAAGTTTTGGGTATAAATGTGAATTTTGGATGAATGAAAAAGAATTAATGGGTTTAAGGGTATTTTGGTCTTTGAACATAAAAGTGGAGTGGAGGAAGTGTTTGGTGGAGTGGGAATAGAGGGATCCTATTCAATAATATATTACTCTTATCAGTAGTAATATTCAATCCGGATTAATCCCAATTAATTTATTAATTAATTAATTCAAATTAATCCACAATAATTTGGCCGATTAACTTTTAATTATTCTCAATTTAAAAGTCATAAAATTACGGGGTATTACATGATCCCCGAAGGCTTTTGGTATAGGCCTTTGTACTTGTATTTACAGGTGTGTGCATAGCCCAATTAATTTGATGTGAATTTTGTACACTCACGAATATTCTGAATTATGTGATTTTTTATCTTGAGATGATTGTATAGGATTATGATTTATACTAATGATGTATAACCATAAACTTAATACTTGGGAATATCATGATGATATAGTATAAATTTATATACCGATGTATGACTTAAGGAAGTCTAAGACTGTTACACTAGAGTTATTTAAATGGGAATCATAATTTGAGACTTTATAATGTGAGAATAATGAATTGGCAAGTAAACGAAGTTAATGTAATAGATTATCCGAAAGTAAGAGATACTTAATACAATAGTTGAACTTAATAATGTTAAGTGGAGACACTTCATTTAAAGGTGGAACTATATCATAAGGGGTTCATTGGGTTTGGGTGTAGAGTAAGATGTTTATTTATGTTATTTAGGTTGGGTAACTTAAATGACTAAAAATATACAAAAAGTGGGAGGAAGATGCATTATTATTATTATTATTATTATTATTATTATTATTATTATTATTATTATTATTATTATTATTATTATTATTATTATTATTATTATTATTGTTATTATTATTATTATTATTGTTATTATTATTATTATTATTATTATTATTAATATTATTATTGTCGTTGTTGTTGTTGTTGTTGTTGTTGTTGTTGTTGTTTTTGTTGTTGTTGTTGTTGTTATTATTGTTGTTGTTGTTGTTGTGGACCAACTTCAGTTAAATTCTTACTCTTTTTAGACTTTCTAGGTTTAATCCTCATTATTGAACGGTTTTTCTACAGGTCTTGGTTGCAGTTACTACCACAAACTTGAGCTACTAGTTCGAGGAGTTTCTCCAACACCTATTTCATGTATTCATTCCTAGGATGTACGTGTCGAGCATAGTCATTCCTTTACATTTCTGTTACCATTCATATTTAAGTTTTTATTCATTTGTATTAATTCAGATTATCGAGTCAGACACTTGTATGAGAGATATTATTGTTATTCAATATTCATATTTCAGGAGTTGGAATTATACTATTTTTATCGAATGGTATCAAAGAAGTTTTATATTATTCAGCATTTTGTTATCTCTTGATGTATTTACTAGTACTATTCCATTTATTTCGTTATGCTGGGAATGTTACCAAATGCTTTTTATTCTTGTGATTTTTGTATTATACCCGATCAATCTATTTATGAATTTTAGGGGGTGTCACATTTTCGGGCTTAATAATGCTTATCTAGCCCGCCCATGAAAGAATCGGGCATGAAAAATTCGCCAAGCCCTCTCTTCATGCCTATTAAACCATTCCAAGAACTAAATTTATGCGAGCAAGCTTTTCGGTCTTGGTGAGTCGTGGACTTATGTCCACCCTTATTGACGACCAAAATGCCCATCAACTGTGAATTACTCAATCTACCCTTATTCTCCACTAAAAACTACACTCAAGTGTTAGTTTTTCCAATTCATATAATTATGTGAATTGAATGTTTTACCATTTGTATGTTGATTTAATAAAAGAATTTATGAAATAATGTAATGGAATATATACATATCGCATGGTTAGAAATTTGTATATGGTCATATTCAATTTTTGTATATTGGAACACAATTATTTTATGTGTTCAAGTATATATAATCATATATATGTTTTATCTCTATAATGTGGCTAAAAACATGTATCATAGGTGTGTTTAACCCAAAATATTGTAATGCATCTCATTGTTTGTGGATATAGTATTATAATTTGAATATGAAACAAACATAAAATAAGATTTTTTTTGCATTTTATATGGGGACATGTTTTTATCTAAGATCTAAACTCATTTATATAAGTTATCTTGGGTAGCGTAACAATGGTGATTGTTGTAGACACATTTTGGGTGATTGAAATGGTTAAAACAAAATTTTAAGGATCGTTTTTTTGGTGGTTATATATAATTTCTTTAATTTAGACGCAAACCGTATACCCGGAGTAACCCGACATTTTTTTGTTACCATAATATTAGAAACATTTTGCCATATTGATTTTGATATGTCACACATATGTCCCGACTTTGTCCACATAAGTGTTGCTGCCATCATGTCACATGATATTGTCCAATAACATCTCCATACTGTAATACCCCTTATATGAGTAATTATTTTTATATTAATTTTTGCCTTGTGGGTTAATTATATAAAATAAAGGAAGCTGAAGTAAATATTTCTTTAAGTGAGTTAAGAGATGATATTTACTGTTTAGCGAATGTAAATAACATCATATTATGTTTTGTTGCGTCGTTGTGCCTTAAGCGACGGTTATGACTTATATTCAAATTGAATTATTATTGAAGAATTAATATGATGTTGGAACATGAAATAATGAATGATATCCCGGATGCCAGTTTAGAGGGTGCGGTTAGTCCGAAAATGGTTGAGATAGTCAAAATAAGTGCCAAGTTGTATTTTGGGTTTCGAGAAACTTTTGACTAGTTATAACTTAATTATGATGTTACGAGTCATTTTAATTGTGTGGTAGCATTTAAATGTTACACTTTATAAATTTTGGTCTTTTAGTCTTGCAAGAACATTTATTACTCATTGATGTTTCTAAACCTAGAGAGAGTTAGAGAGAGAACTTGAGTGAAAGAGAAGAGAATAGAGAGAGTTGAAGATTTGGGGCTCGAAATTGTTGGTACGAGAAGAGAATCTGAGACTACAATCTTGAGGCAAGTTTCTAACTTGCATATGTATGATTGAGTGTGAATAATTTGTATATATAGTTGTGTTCTTGAGATTTAACCATTAATGGTTTTGATGATTTTGGTGTTTAAACCCTTAAATATGGATTTAGATATGATTTGAGTTGGATATATTAGCTAGTTATTATGTAGGAATGAATTGGTTAAATTATTAGTTGATGATGTTGGGATTAGATGAAAGAATGGATTTGGGGGATTTAGGGTTCATATTAACCCGTAGCCCCAAACTAGGCATTTCATCCAGGGCGAATCGATTCACCCTCCCTAGAGAATCGATTCGCTAAAAATGGGGGCTACAGGTCTGGGGAACTGAATCGATTCGGGCTAAGACAGAAGGTTGGTTTTCTCAGCCGAATCGATTCACTTCTGAGCGAATCGATTCGCTATCAGGGGCGAATCGATTCGGCCCTAGGAGAATCGATTCATAAATCCTATTGTTTTTTAAGATTTGTTAAACTTAGTTTTTAGCCCTTTTCTTTTAGGTTCGAGGTTTAGGAACCTTCTCTTATGAAGTAAAATAGAGTATTAGAGTCTTACATTAAAGGAATTAATAACCTAGGTTAGAAAGGTAGTGTTCGGTCTTATGTCGGGGATTAGATAAATGGGAATTAGTGTCTTTTCCATCTAGTAAGCTAGTCTAGGACTAGGTGAGACTTGGGTGATATTGTTTTGGACTTTTAGAAACTAGTACGTGGTAAATGTAATACCCCGTAATTTTAATGATTTTTAAAATGTGCTATATGTTAAATTAATGGATTAATTGGATTTTATTACAAATTAATTCATTTGGGTTTTATCCGAATTGTGGATATTTAAATGTATGATTCTGAATATTACTTAAAGATATATAGGTAATATATGAATGTGATGTTATTGATATGGCTGTGTGATATTAATTCAGTAATTTGAATTTTTAGTCGGACGCGGTATGGGACGTGTCGGGACAAATTTGTTAAATTAAAAAGGAAACTTATTTTTTTATCAACCTTATAGTCATTTTGAGTGCGTCGTTGCATCCGGAAGGCGTGAAATAGTCAGAAAAGTCTATCTGTATGTTGGTTTTGGGTCTCGGGTCAATTGGAAATGAAAAGACAACCAAAAAGGGAATTTTGGTCATTTTTATAGGGGATGAATAGTGATTTTGGATTTTGTCTTATTATAAGTATTTGGAGAGTAGTTGTACGTAGGTTCATTCATCTCTTCTACACAAAATTGAGAGGTCACCTTTTCAGAGAGAGTGAAAGGGTGCCTGGGAGAAGAGAAGTTTGCTTGGAAAGGAGGAGAACCAAAGACCAAAGGTCACCACCACCACCAGAAGTGATCGTAGAAGGGGAGAGACACCTGTGTTATACAACTCCAAAGGATCAGATCTTCATTAGAGGCAAGTATTTGATGATTTCAATCTAGTTGGTATATTATCCATGTTAGGATAATTATTAAAAAGATGAGATTTTGCATGTTTGGAAGATAAAGATAGAGTTGTTGATTGATTTCTGGAAAATCGAAATATATAGGAATCAAACTCATGTTGTAGGTAGATAGTAGTCCACGAAATAATCATTAAGTTGTTGAAGAAATTTTGAGAATCATTGGTGTGTTCTTGAAGATATCATGTATATAATTTTTTGTAAAAAGAGGATACATATATGCTTTTAATTCAAACTCTTGATGATTCTAGGATGTTCAGAGCATTAGAAATCATTTACATATGTTGATATATCATGTAGTAAGGATTATAAGGAATTTGGGTTGTTAATATGAAGGTTTGAATGATCAAAAGTTATGAAACCCATAGTATAAGAATTGCAGAAATCTGGGCTGTTATCTGGGCGATCGATCGATCTACCCCCTACCTTCGATCGATCGACCTCCCCAGAATTTATAATGTTGTTTATTTTTAATGCTTGTTCTTATCCCAAACATTTTGTAAATCTTTGGTGATTATTAATTTGATATAATGGGACTTAGGGAAGATCAGTAAGCCCTAGATAAGAATCGAATTAATGTGATTGGGATTTAATTGATTAGAATTATGATAATTAAAATTGAAAGAACTTTCGGTTGCTAGATGCATGTGTTAGATTATAATTTGTATGCATGAGGATTAAGGATAGGTCTAGTAGGGTAAATTTAATAAATCACCAGGGAATCCTTAGGTTTACAAGAGGGTTCAATCCTAGGTGAAAGAAGATGTGTTTATAAGAGATTAGAAATTATCGGTTGTAACCCTAATTAAAGGAGAGTTTAATTCGTAGTAATTCGGGAGATAAGATGATATGGACCAGTAGGATATTAGTGATTTCTTACTGAATATATATTGAGTAAAAACCTATTTAAACCTTGAGTAATGAGTGAGACTTTGCAATAATTAAATTAAGGAAGTAAAGTCATAATTTAATACATAGGATTTAAAGAGATATAATGCTACGTATGGGAACTACCTTAGGGTAGTGTGATTACCTTGTTAATATTATATTATAGGTAGATGATAATGCCTGTTTGATTGATTGATGATTTATGTGTATGACATACCTACCTTACTTGCTATCGATGGGAGGTTTGCGCGTGAGGGCAGTCATATCCTGATGAATCCATGGGATTTTTGGTTTGTCGCTCGAGAACATATGTCTATGAAAGACTTATCGGGGAGTTGATAAGTCCGCTGACTATGGGAACGTAGGTATGTGCGTGACCCATGGGTATGAGAACTATGTTCGCCTCTAATTTTTGTGTTGTTATTTGTGGTTCGAGGAATCCTTACCGAACCTTTAGTCCCCTATTCGGCACCAGTGATACTGGGACGTGATAGCAGAGTAATTCATGCACCACAGGTGTGTCTCGGGGTGCTGTATTATATTTGTATATATATAATTAATTAAATGAATGTATATAGAGTGGTTTGATTAATCTACTGTGTGATAATTGTAGACAACGGGGAAATAAAGAAAAAGATAATTGAATTATGCTAATGAATATTTATTCTTATAGATTTGAAGAGCTTAATTCATATTAATGAGGAACGTATAAGAATGATTATACTACTTATGGTATGCGATATACGGGGTTATGATATGGGATGGAATCATATTAATGAAACTTGTTAGGAGGAGCCATTAACTAGGAGGTTAATAGGAAACGTTAAGCGTGCACTATAAATGAGAGGTGAGAATATCAAGTGAGAGTCTGGATAATAACATGTACATGATAAATGCTTTATTGCACTTGTTAAATACTTGCTATTTTCAAAATCATTTCCACATCGGGCTTTGACCCGTTTCCTTGCATATTCTCTTTTCTATTGTACCTTCTATATCAGGTGTCCAGCAGCAGGGACACCAACCTTAGAGGATTATGATGAGCTATGGAGTATTGCTTAGACGCCTACCTTAATTTGATTCACATTATGTAGTGTTCTTTTATTTAGGGCATGTCACCCAAAGGAATTCAGTTTTCTCTTTTCTATCTAAGTCATGTAGTCTTGTACTCGTGTCATTTTAATACATTTATTATTGTTGGGATTACTGTATTGGATTATTATTTGGGAAAGTTTATTCCAAATGCATTTAAATTATTTTGTGTTATTTGTTCGGTTATTAGTGCTGTAGAATAATATGTGCAGTGTTATTCGTAAACTAAAAATGAATTTTATAAAAATTAAAATTTGGAAAGTTTTTAACACCAGCTTAATTGGGTATTGGGTGAGTTATAAATGTTTTCAACAGTGATGCTAAGAATGAGACAACTATATATTCTATTTTAATTTGGTATGGGACTGGCCACCTGGTATTTAATTAGGCGGGGTGTTATAGGTGGTATCAGAGCATCAGGTTCTAGTGTCCTTTAGGGTCTGTACGGTTTACTTTGTTTTCAGCTTAGCGTTCTTTGATGTAGAGCCCTATGAGTAGGATTATTGCTTTTCTAGTTACGCCTATGTCCTTCAGCTATTCTGTTACATCAAATACTAGCCACATTCAAGCTAGTAGGGGCAGCTTTGCAATGGTGGGAGGCTACGACCACTATCGAGGAGAGAGACACAGTGACTATCCAAGACTTTTGGATACGGTTTGATCGGAATTACTTTCCTTCCACCATCGAGACAGAGATGAGGTGAAAGTTACTTGATTTGAAACATGGAGAGAAAACGGTGGCAGAATACGAGGAAGAATTTACGCGACTAACTAATTTGGTACCAGCAGAGGTACCCACTGAGGAGAGGAGAATTCTAATGTTCACTAATGGGTTGAACTATAAGATTCTCCAGCATTTATTGGGAAATCTTTCACTCCAAACTTATGCAGAGGTTCTTAATGCTTCACTGCCAGGATAACCGCTTACATGTTTAGGGTGTCAAGCGGGGGTTTGGGTCAAGCCTTCAAGGCAAGACTAATAGGGGCAGTTCTAGTGGGACTCATCCAGGACAGAGTCATCCGCGTCAGGGTGAGGAGGGTTCCTAGATAGGGTATTATGCTATGCATTTACATTCTGGAGATTCTCAATTTGAGCATAGAGGTAATGGGCAAGGACAGCAGGGCCAGAGGCAGGCTCATCAGGGCCAAGGGAAAGGAGGTAATGGCCAGAAGGGTCGGGGTCAACAGGGATAAAATGGTGGGAAATTTGCTGGAAAATGTTACGTGTGCAGCAAGTATGGCCACAAACGACAAGATTGTTCTGATAAAGACAAATTCCCTCAGCAACAAAATGCTTGACAGGAGCCACAGATACTAGTGTTTCCACCAGCTACTCTTCCAGCCCCAGCTCTGGTGCTAGCACTACCTCCCATTCCAGCAGCTCCTGTGCAACAGGGTCAGTATGGGCGTGTATATAACGTCCATCAGGCAGCGATTCAATAACAACCACCCACGAATGAGGGTGTGTTTTTCATCGAAGGAGTTATGAGGCGCATACTGATTTTTATAACAATTAATATTGTATGGGCAAAAGGGTTACTAAACTTAGCCTATAGCACTGTTATTTATGTAGACTCATTAAGGGGTCGTGGGACACCTATATTTTTACAAGTCATCACGTGGGTCTGATTTTTATCACATAATTACTTACTTTAGGCTTATCCGAACATGATGTGACTAGCAGCGTGGATTGACTTATGGTATATGAGAGCGTATGTACTACTATAGCCAGCATCTTGTCTTTAACAAGAGGGTAGATGAGTAGACTTTTATTTAAATCGATAAAACATGTAGAGAGGTTATATACTATTGACTAAGGACCTGAGGAGTTTCGATGACCGACTACTATAGGTAGTAGTGTATCGGGGGGGGGGGGGGTCCTTATTTAGATTTCTCTTGCGAGACACCCCACGCATGAAACTAACAAACGTTGGGAGTCGAAATAAGTTAGGTCTTTAGTATATGAGTTTATAACCTTTGCGGTAAATCAGAGTATTATGCGGGTAACCATATCCATTTTATAATGAAAGATACACGATAGGGTGTATGGGCGCCCTGGATGGTTGGATTGTAGTATTTTTCAAAATTGTGAAACAGTAAGTAGTTGTGACTTCAGGATTTGTTTACTTAATGATTAAGGATAATTTTTTTCCAAACTTTGTCATGAGGATGGTATAAGGAAGATTGTGTAAAGTTTAAATTCGATTCAGTTGAAACTATATGGTGAGACTTGGTGTAACATCAATGGAGATTTTTCGTTAATGTACTGTATGGCCGGTACGACATAAATTACTTGCGATGTGAAATTCATACTCAGAGTTGACCTTAGTAGTATGATTTATCTTTCCAAATTTCGGGAAAAAATTCTGTTATAAGGAGGAAGTATGTAATACCCCGTAATTTTAATGACTTTTAAAATGTGTTATATTTTAAATTAATGGATTAATTGGATTTTATTATAAATTAATTCATTTGGGTTTTATCCGAATTGTTGATAATTAAATGTATGATTCTGAATATTACTTAAAGATATTTAGGTAATATATGAATGTGATGTTATTGATATGGTTGTGTGATATTAATTCAGTAATTTGAATTTTTAGTCGGACGCGGTATGGGATGTGTCGGGACAAATTTGTTAAGTTAAAAAGGAAACTTATTTTTTTTTATCAACCTTATAGTCATTTTGAGTGCGTCGTTGCATTCGGAAGGGTTGAAATAGTCAGAAAATTCTATTTGGATGTTGATTTTGGGTCTCGGGTCATTTGGAAATGAAAAGAAAACCAAAAAGGGCATTTTGGTCATTTTTACAGGGGGTGAATAGTGATTTCGGATTTTGTCTTATTATAAGTATTTGGAGATTAGTTGTACGTAGGTTCATTCATATTTTCTACACAAAATTGAGAGGCCACCTTTTTAGAGAGAGTAAAAGAGTGCTTGGGAGAAGAGAAGTTTGCTTGGAAAGGAGGAGAGCCAAAGACCAAAGGTCACCACCACCGGAAGTGATCAGAGAAGGGGAGAACCACCTATGTTATACAACTCCAAAGGATCAGATCTTCATTAGAGGCAAGTATTTGATGATTGCAATCTAGTTAGTATATTGTCCATGTTAGGATAGTTATTAAAAAGATGAGATTTTGCACGTTTGGAAGATAAAGATAGAGTTGTTGATTGATTTCTGGAAAATGGAAATATATAGGAATCAAACTCATGTTGTAGGTAGATAGTAATCCACGAAATAATCATTAAGTTGTTGAAGAAATTCTGAGAATCATTGGTGTGTTCTTGAAGATATCATGTATATAATTTTCTAGAAAAAGAGGATATATATATGCTTTTAATTCAAACTCTTGATGATTCTAGGATGTTTAGAGCATTAGAAATCATTTACATATGTTGCTATATCATGTAGTAAGGATTATAAGTAATTTAGGTTGTTAATATGAAGGTTTGAATGATCAAAAGTTATGAAACCCGTAGTATAAGAATTGCATAAATCAGGGCTATTATATGGGCGATTGATCGATCGACCCCCTACCTTCGATCAATCGACCTCCACAGAATTTATGATGTTGTTTCTTTTTAATGCTTGTTCTTATGGCAAACCTTTTGTAAATCTTTGGTGATTATTAATTGGATATAATGGGACTTAGGGAAGATCAGTAAGCCCTAGATAAGAATCGAATTAATGTGATTGGGATTTAATTGATTAGAATTATGATAATTAAATTGAAAGAAATTTCGGTTGCTAGATGAATGTGTTGGATTCTAACTTGTATGCATGAGGATTAAGGATAGGTCTAGTAGGGGAAATTTAATAAATCACGAGGGAATCCTTAGGTTTACAAGAGGGTTCAATCCTAGGTGAAAGAAGATGTGTTTATAAGAGATTAGAAATTATCGGTTGTAACTCTAATTAAAGGAGAGTTTAATTCGTAGTAATTCGGGAGATAAGATGATATGGACCAGTAGGATATTAGTGATTTCTTACTAAATATATATTGAGGAAAAACCTATTTAAATTTTGAGTAATGAGTGATACTCTGGAATAATTAAATTAAGGGAGTAAAGTCATAATTTAATACGTAGGATTTAAAGAGATATAATGCTACGTATGGGAACTACCTTAGGGTAGTGTGATTACCTTGTTGATATTATATTATAGGTTGATGATAATTCTTATTTGATTGATTGATTATTTATGTGTATGACATACCTAGCTTACATGCTATCGATGGGAGGCTTGCGCGTGAGGGCAGTCATATCCTGATGAATCCATGGGATTTTTGATTTGTCGCTCGAGAACATAGGTCTATGAAAGACTTATCGGGGAGTTGATAAGTCCGCTGACTATGGGAACGTAGGTATGTGCATGACCCGTGGGTATGAGAACTATGTTCGCCTTCAATTTTTGTGTTGTAGTTTGTGGTTCGAGGAATCCTTACCGAACCTTTAGTCCCTTATTCGGCGACCAACGATACTGGGACGTGATAGCAGAGTAATGCATGCACCACAGCTGTGTCTTGGGTGTTGTATTATGTATGTATATATATAATGAATTAAATGAATGTTTATAGAGTGATTTGATTAATCTACTGCGTAATAATTGTAGATAACGGGGGAATAGAGAGAAAGATAATTCAATTAAGTTAATGAATATTTATTCTTATAGATTTGAAGAGCTTAATTCATATTAATGAGGAACGTATAAGAATGATTCTTCGAAATGCATTTAAATTCTTTTGTGTTATCTGTTCGTTTATTAGTGTTGTAGAATCATATGTGTAGTGTTATTCATAAACTAAAAATGAATTTTGTCGAAATTAAAATTTGGAAAGTTTTTAACACCAGCTTAATTGGGTATTGGGTGAGTTGTAAATGTTTTCGACAGTGATGCTAAGAATGAGCCAACTGTATATTCTGTTTTAATTTGGTATGGGACTGGCCACCCGCTATTTAATTAGGCGGGGTGTTAATGTAAATTTCATGGGGTAGCTTATAATGTTGTCGTGAACTCTCCGAGGCTAGTATGGGGGCAATTAAACTTTGTGGTTTATGTCGTTAAGCACATATGGTTTTAGACATATCTTGTGGTTTATGGCTTGCATATACATAACTCTCTAAATGCTATCATAAGAGAAGTTACGTGAATTAGGTAAATCCCCTGGCTAGTGAATGCAGGGAGAATATAGTCCTTGGACATAGGAGCGGTGGTTACGTTATTTTATTTGAAGTGAGGTAATTTCGGGTACGGTTATGACTCACTGTCGAAGGTTTATGGCCCCTTCCCACGCGACGCTATTTAGGGTGCCCAAGTGTTCTTGGTTATAGGCCCTGGAAGATGATTGCATTTAGGGGCGAATCTAGTGGGGTGATTCCTAGAAGGATGGTCTTAGAATCATTATAATTTGATTGTAACTATTCTCGCAAATGTGGCATTTCATAAATGAGTAATGTATTTATAAATCAACTGTACGGCATAAGTTTCCTAAGGATAAATGGACTTATTAAGATATATTTCATGAATTTGAAGCTTAAGCATATTAAAATGGAACTTAGTTATTTCTCTTAAGTTGATGAATAATTTAACTCTATAAATGGTATTGCATTAGGATGTGCACTTAGATGAGAGGTGATGGTGATTCTTATTCGGAAGAGCGATTTAAACTTGTTTATGATGTTAGCATTCATAATTGTTATGCATTTTATTCACACGAATATCATATCAAACCGGGCCCTGACCCGTTTATATTTGTCTTACTTGTGTGGTTCATATATATGCTCAGGTGCTCCGCCACAAGGACCCCCGTATTGGTATTTCCTTTGCAGTGTCAGGGAGATACATAATTTCGGCGGATGTTGTAGGACTTTCGTAATAGACACATCATTCTTTTGGATAATCTTGTTATGATCCGTCGGTATATTCGGGCGTGTTGCCCTAGTTATTGTTATGTATATTTAATGAAATACTTGATGTAAATCTTCTGTATTAGCCTGTTACCCGACAACTTATTCGATTATTGTTTTGTAGAATGGTTATTTAACTGTTACATGCCCTTATTTATATATCCACCTTACTTTATAAATTGGATTCTTAAAATTGTTTTATTAAACTTGCAAAATTATTTGACATCCATTTTCTAAAATACTTGGTCGTTATCTCGTACTATTATATATGCGACAGTGGTGCTAAGAATGGACCATCTATGATTCCTATAATAATTGGAGTATTGGGCTAGCCACCTCTTATTTTAATAAGAGGGGCATCACATATGGTATCAGAGCATCAGGTTCTAGAGTCCTTAGGATCTATGCGTACTTATCACGTTCTACCGTAATGTTCTTTGATATAGAGCCCTATTGATGGGACTATTTTGTTTATGAATGCTTGAGATCTCTGCAAAGATAAATTGCTTTGATTGTATTCTGATTTAGTTGCTTTTCGTCTCAGATACCGCCTAGATGAGGTCGCCCAGCAAAGGTAAATCGAGTTGTAGAGAACGTAGAGCCCCCACCACCGTAAGGAACATTGAATGCGACGGAGGTAACTAATATTATTATCCAGGCAGTCAATGCTGCAATGACCACCATGGCACAACAGCTTCCACAAGCCTAGAAAATGGGTGCGCCGGTGGATCAAGCCCAGATGGGACCCTCCGGATGGAAAAGATTTAGAGAATCCTTCCTGATCACCCTCCACAATTTCAGCGGGGAGCAAAAATAGATTCTCGCCACTTTTAAACTCGTAGGAGCATCCCTACAATGGTGAAAATTGGTGACAACTCCGAAACAAAGGGATAACATGACTATCTCAGTATTTTGGGTTTTGTTTGATCGGAAGTATTTTCCTCCAGCGGTTCGAAAGGAGATGAGGAGGAAGCTTCTGGATGTTATTTAAGGGGAACGAGGAGTGACGGAATACGAAGAGGAATTTACGCATTTAGCAAACTTTGTGCCAGATGAATCCATTCTAAAAGAAAAGAGGAATTCAAAATTTGTCAGGGGTTTGAATTGGAGGATAAGGCAACACCTGTTGGGGAACCCAGCTTTGCAAACGTTTGGCGATGTGATGAATGCAGCCTTACTCCATTACTAGGATCATTATCTTTAATTGAAGGGGAATAAGAAGATTGGGGATTCTAATCTGACTAGTAAACAAGGAGGAAATGGTGCTGGTGGAGCACCGCCACCACCACAACATTCTGGAAATAAACAGAAAGAGAGGGACCTCCAGTAAGGGGAATCATCTAAGAAACAACGTTTTGGGGGTTTTAACTTTGGCGGAGGTGGTTTTAGGCACGTTCAGGGTGATCAGTAGCAATAGTTAGGCCAGCAGGGCCAAGCGAGTAGTGGAAATAATGAAGGTCGAGGCCATCAGGGCCAAGGTGTGGGGTAGTTTCAGAACAACAATCGATGCTGACATCAGGAGAATTTTATGGTCCATTATTTTTAGTGTGGTGAACAGGGTTACATGAAGAGATCTTGTCCACAATTGAATGGGGGCAATTGCCTAGAGGTCCTCAGAATCAACAGGCACATCCATAACCTCCAGCACTTATTCCAGCTGTCCCTCTACAACGAGGTCAACTTCAATATGGGCGTGTGTATAATATTCAGGATGCTTTGTTTCCTCCAGTACTGCTCACTCTGCTAGCTATTGAGGATAAGATTCCCATTCATGGGTTTATGGGTCGAGTGTTATTTGATATGGTCACAACACACTCATTTATTACTAGGCATTTCGCTCATTCAATGGGGTTGATTAAGTCTACTGAGAGTACTTTTACTAGTGTGGAGTCTTCCATGGGTGATGGTTCTCTTATACTTTTTATTTGAGAAGGGGTAGGAATAAACCATGGTAATTTGCATTTTGAGGATGATTTACTCGTCCTAGATATGGTCGGGTATGATGTCATTTTGGGTATGGTCTGGTTAGTGAAATATTGAGCCATGGTAAATTGTTATGGGAGGAGTATAGCCTTTCCCATTCTAGGGTAAGATATGCCTTTTTCGGAGGGAGTTTTGAGCGCGCACTTATATTGTATTGAGGAGGAGAATTTACTAGAGATAGTTATTTTCCTAGACTCGATTCTCGTTGTTAGAGAATTTGAGGATGTTTTTTAGGAAATCTCGGGCTTGCCTCCAAGTCGCGAGATTGAGTTTATAATTGATTTAGCGCTGGGAACTAGCCCGATTGCGAGAGCTCCATACCGTATGGCTCTTGTGGAAATGAGGGAGTTAAAGAATCAAATTCAACAACTGTTGGAGCAAGGGTTTATTCGGTGTCACACGTTGCCATAAGGTGCTCCTATGTTATTTGTGAAGAAGAGAGATGGTTCCCTCCAGTTATGCATTGATTACCAGGAATTTAATAAGGTCACCATCAGGAACAAATACCCTTTACCTCGAATCAATGATTTGTTTGATCAATTAAGGGGAGCATCATACTTCTCTAAAATAGATTTAAAGGACTGAGTATCTTCAACTATGAATTCGAGAGCATGACGTGTCGAAGACCGCATTATTGATTAGATATGGGTCTTATGAGTTTTTGGTTATGCCTTTTGGCTGACCAACGCTCCTGCCGTGTTTACAGACCTCATGAATCAAGTATTTTGGGATATTCTAGACTAGTTTATCTTAGTGTTTATTGATGACATTCTAGTCTATTCTCAGACTGAAGCTGATCATGGTAGACACCTACGATTGGTCCTGTAGATGCTACGAGATCATCAACTTTATGCCAAGTTCGAGAAATACAGCTTTTGGTTATAGGAAGTGAAGTTTCTAGGGTACATTAAAACGACTGAGGGTATTTTCGTAGACCCAAGCAAAGTTGCAGTCGTGAGGGAATGGGATTGGTCCACGACACCAATGGAAGTCCATAGTTTTCTAGGTTTGGCGGATTATTATCTCCATTTCATTAAGCGTTTTTCCATGATTACGGGACCTTTAACGAACTCGACCTGGAAGGGAGTACGATTTGTTTGGGATGATTCTTATTTGCTAGCTTTTGATGAGCTAAAGGAAAAGTTGACTTCTGCTCATGTGCTCACATTGCCAAGATCGGGAGTGGACTACTTAGTCTTCATGTACACATCTCTACAAGGATTGGGAGGTGTGTTGTAATAGGAGCATATGTCCATTGCTTATGCATCTCGCAAGCTAAAGCCCCATGAGAAGAATTATCCCACGCATGATATAGAGCTTACTGTGGTGGTGTTCGCCTTGAAGATATGTAGACATTACCTCCTGGGTGAGAAGTTTAGTCTTTTTACGGACCACAAATCCTTGCTATATTTGTTCTCATAGAAAGATCTAAATATGCGATAACGTCGGTGGTTGGAGTTAGTAAAGGACTATCAATTCGATATTCATTATCACCCAGGAAAGGAAAATGTGGTAGCAGATGCACTGAGTCGGAAACCCGCAGGGGAACTAGCGAAGGTGTGGAAGGCTAAATGGAACGAACTTAGCCAGGATGATGTTTTGGCCAAAGCTTGCATGTCAGTATTGACTGTTACACCTAGTATTGTGATACGAGTTATGAAAGCGCAAGGAGGGGACAAAGTTTATCAAGACTGGGTACGCCAATTATTGACCGAGGGAGCGGAGTCCTACTCTACTAGTTCTGAGGGTGGGTTACATTTCTACGAAAGACTTATAGTCCTAGACGAAGGAGACTTGAGACGTGATGTCATGACATAATCTCATGGTTCAAGATTTACAGTATACACAGTTGGAGACAAAATGTACCAAGATATGCGCCGTCGGTATTGGTGTGCGGGTATGAAAAGGGAAATTTCTGAATTTGTTTCCCAATAAGCCACTTATCAGTTGGTAAAGGTAGATCACGAGTGATCGACTGGATTGTTGCAACCATTAGAAATACCGGTGTGGAAGTGGGAGAGTATCTCGATGGATTTCATCACGGGATTGCCTACGTCACAAAGAAGTCATGATTCCATTTGGGTGATTATCGATCGCTTGATTAATTTGGTACACTTCCTATCGGTACGGACATATTATAATACATCACGTTATGCCCGGCTCTTTATTGCGGAGATTATGAAACTTCATGAGGTGACTATCAATATTGTCTCAGATCGAGACAATATTTTTGTGTCCCATTTTTGGCAAAGATTCCAAGAGGCGATGGGGATCGAATTGAAGTTGAGTACCTCCTACCACCCGCAAACTGATGGGTAAATGGAGAGAGTCAACAAAATGTTAGAGGATATGCTTCGAACATGCGTACTTGACTTTAAGGGAGGACGGGAGCAATACCTTCCATTGATCGAATTTGCTTACAACAATTCGTACCAATTCACGATATGGATGGCACTATATGAGTCATTGAATGGAAGGCCATGTAGATCACCTACTTGTTGGTTGGAAGTAGGAGACAATAAGCTCATTGGACCTAAAATGATCCAAGATACCTCTTCAAATATTGAGCCTATTCGAAACTGCATATGAATTTCATAAGATCATCAGAAAAGTTATGCTAATGGGAATACAAGGCATGTGGAAGTGGAAGTGGGGGACCAAGTTTTAGTGCGAGTATCCCCGATGAAGGGTATAATGAGATTCAGGAAGAAAGGCAACCTTGCGCCACATTGTGTAGGCCTTTTTCCCGTTATTACAAAGGTAAGACCCGTAGCATGTCAACTTGCTTTACCATAACGCTTACAACAAATTCATGACGTGTTCTATGTTTCATCTTTGAAGAAGTATAAAAGGAGCGAGGGAGATCATTGGCACATTCCTTTGGATGATATCGAGTTGCAACCCGATATTTCATATGAGGAACAATCGGTTGCTATTTTAGATCATGGAGAGCGTAGTCTAAGGTCAAAGGTGGTACCTTTGATCCGAGTCCAGTGGGGACACCACAACGCCGAGGAATAAACTTGGGAACGAGAGGACGATATTCTATAGAAGTACCCACACCTCTTTTTACAAGGTAAGCCTGAATTTTGTGTGCAAAATTCCCTTATAAGGGGGGGAGTATGTAATAGCCCTTATTTATGAGTAACTATTTTTATATTAATTTTCCTTGTGGGTTAATTATATAAAATAAAGGAAGTTGAAGTTAATATTTCCTTAAGTGAGTTAAGAGATGATATTTACTGAGTTTTGCATATTTACTGTTTAGCGAATGTAAATAACATCATATTATGTTTTGTTGTGCCTTAAGCGACGGTTATGACTTATATTCCAATTGAATTATTATTGAAGAATTAATATGATGTTGGAACATGAAATAATGAATGATATCCCAGATGCTAGTTTAGAGGGCGCGGTTAGTCCGAAAATGGTTGAGATAGTCAAAATAAGTGCCAAGTTGTATTTTGGGTTCCGGGACACTTTTGACTAGTTATAACTTAATTATGATGTTACGAGTCATTTTAGTTGTGTAGTAGGATTTAAATGTTAGACATAATGGGTATTTTAGTCTTTCAAGAACATTTATTCCTCATTTATGTTTCTAAACCTAGTGAGAGTTAGAGAGAGAACTTGAGAGAAAAAGAAGAGAATAGGGACAGTTGAAGATCTAGGCTTTGAAATTATTTCTACGAGAAAATAATCCGAGACTACAATCTTGAGGTAAGTTTCTAACTTGCATATGTATGATTGAGTGTGAATAATTTGTATATATAGTTGTGTTCTTGAGATTTAACCATTAATGGTTTTGATGATTTTGGTGTTTAAACCCTTAAATATGGATTTAGATATAATTTGAGTTGGATATATTAGCTAGGTTAAATTATTAGTTGATGATGTTGGGATTAGATGGAAGAAATGGATTTGGGGGATTTAGGGTTCATATTAACCCGTAGCCCCAAACTGGGCATTTCGTCCAAGGCGAATCGATTCGCTAAAAATAGGGGCTACGGGTCTGGGGAACCGAATCGATTTAGGTTAAGGCTGAAGAGATTCGAGATGAGACAGAAGGTTGGTTTTCTCAGCCGAATCGATTCACTTTTGAGTGAATCGATTCTCTAATAGGGGCAAATCGATTCGGCCCTAGGCGAATCGATTTGGAAATCCTGCAGTTTTATAGGATTTTTCCAACTTTGTTTTTAGTCCTTTTCTTTTAGGTTCAAGGTTTAGGAACCTATTACTATGAAATAAAATAGAGTATTAGAGTCTTACGTTAGAGGAATTAAAACCCTAGGTTAGAAAGGGAGTGTTCGGGAATATGTCGGGGATTAGATAGATGGGAGTTAGTGTCTTTTCCATCTAGTAAGCTAGTCTAGGCCTAGGTGAGACTTGGGTGATATTGTTTTGGACTTTTAGAGACTAGTATGAGGTAAATTACATGGGGTATCTTATAATGTTGTCATGAACTCTAGGAGGCTAGTATGGGGGAAATTAAACTTTATGGTTTATGTCGTTAAGCACATATGGTTTCGGACATAATAAACATGCATTTAAATTGGCATATCTTGTGATTTATGGCTTGCATATATATACCTCTCTAAATGCTATCATAAGGGAAGTTACGCGAATGAGGTAAATCCCCTCGCTAGTGAATGCAGGGAGAATATAGTCCTCGGCCATAGGACCGGTGGTTACGTTTTGTTGTTGTTTTATTCGAAGTGAGGTAATTCTGGGTACGGTTATGACTCACTGTCGAAGGTATATGACCACTTCCCACGCGACGTGATTTAGGGTGAACATGTGAACTTGGTTATAGTCCCTCGAAGAAGATAACATTTAGATGAGCATCCAGTGGGGTGACTCCCGAAAGGATGGTCTTTGAATCGTTATAATTTGATTGTAACTATTCTCACGAATGTGGCATTTCAAAAATGAGTAATGCATTTATAAATCAACTTTATGGCATAAGTTTCCCAAGGATAAATGGACTTATGAAGATATATTTCATGAATTTCAAACTTAATCATATTAAAATGGAATTTTGCTATTTCTCTTAAATTGATGAATAGTTTAACCCTATAAATGGTATTGCGCTAAAATGTGCACTTAGTTGAGAGGTGATGATGATTCTTATTGTGAAGAGCGATTTAAACTTGTTTTTGATGTTAGCATTCATAACTGTTATGCATTTTATTCACACGTATATCATATCAAACGGACCCTGACCCGTTTATATTTGTCTTTCTTGTGTGGTTCATATATATGCTCAGGTGCTCCGCCGTAAGGATTCCCGTATTGATCTTTCCTTTCCAGGGAGCTACAACATTTTTTCGGATGTTGTAGGACTTTTGTAATAGACGCATTATTCTTTTGGATAATCTAGTTATGATCCGTCTGTATATTCGGGCGTGTTGCCCTAGTTATTGTTATATATATTTAATGAAATACTTGATGTAAATCTTTTGTATTAGCCTGTTAACCGACAACTTATTCGGTTATTGTTTTATAGAATGGTTATTTAACTGTTACATGCCCTTATTTATATATCCACCTTCCTTTATAAATTCAATTGTTGAAATTGTTTTTATTAAACTTGAAAAATTATTTGACATCCGTTTTCTAAAATACTTTGTGGTTATCTTGTACTATTATTTATGCGACAGTGATGCTAAGAATGAACCATATATGATTCTTGTAATTATTGGAGTATCGGGATGGCCACCTCTTATTTTAATAAGCAGGGTGTCACATATCTAATATATACTCTAAAATTCTATAAAGTGCATTAAAGCTTCTTCTCACTAAAGGTGTCCATGTGGAACCTCCTAAAAAGTTTCTCGATCGCCTCTTTTTTCTTAATAAGCGCATCTGTCGTCTGTCATTTCATCTACCCTTCTAGATAAAAACCCTCAACGTTACTCTTACTTTTTAATTTCCTATTTTTAACCCTAACCTCTTCAGTTTCCAAACACGCAAATAGCTCAACGAATCTGGGCGGATATGATCGTCCATCCCCTGTCGTCTCCTTACTGTCAACTCCCACTTCGTCCTCTCCTCCGATGGACATTTTTCCCTCTATGGGCCATGGTACGATGAGCTCCAATACTGATGGAGGTTTGTTCCCCAATAATTTATAGGTTTTCTTTTTAGAATCAATTTCTGTTAAGATTTCTAATGACAAAGATGAAACCACAGGTCGAAAAAATTCCTGGCGATAATGGGTAATCAATACGTGTTACTTTGGGAGTTTTGGTTGGTGTTTGATTTGGGGTGGAAATGAGTTTCGCTAAGGCTTTGTGGTCGCCTATTGCAACTGCGTAGTGGATGGCGCTGTGGGAATAGTCTTCTAGTTTGACTAATTTGGTTGCCGTTGCTAGATTTTTTAGAATTTGTTTTAGGAGTAAGAGTTTTGTGTTATTGTTGTAGTGAGCATATGTGAATACTTCTTGTATCTGTTTGTGGGGTTTATGTTTTTGTCCGATACTATTGGAATTTGAGAATTGTAGCAAGTCTTGGTAACAGTGGCTCGCTTCCTATGCATTTGTCTCTGTTATAACTTTTTTAAAATTTATAACAGATTTTCTACCTCTTCTATAAAGTGACAATTATGATTTTATTGATAAGTATTAGTTTAAGCCCGGGGGTTCGGGGGAGGGATCCTCGCGAGCTGTTTTTTAGGGTTGTTTTTACTTCTTCTTTTTTTTGTAATTTTTAACCTTAAAAATGTTTGAGATAGTAATTAACTAAATTTGGATTCCCACTTTGTTCGTGGATTTTTTTTATAATATTTCAAAATAATATTACCCTAACGGGTTGTGTGTTGTCTCTTCTTTTTCGTTTAAAAAATTTCTCCATGGCTTCCTACATTTACACCAATTCCTAATTTTATACACAAATTTCAGACTAATTTTACATTTAAAATTATTCACAAATGTATATTAAAATTTATACACAATCTAGGGTAGTACATAATAAATAATAATTGAGATATCATTTTCAACTTCATTAAGGATAAGTTTTCATCAACTCGGTCTTTTTTCCTTTTATTTTCTATTTTGTAAACATTTATTTGTTCTCATATGTTTATTTTATGTTCTGGTGAGATTGTAAATTTTTAGTGAAACTATTTATTCATATATTTTTTTATAATAATGATATACATATTTTTTTCTTTTATGTACATTGCGCTTTGTTATGTTTCGCCATTTTTTAGGATCAATCAAAAGTCCCTCAAACAATTTTTTAATAAAAATTTAGTCCAAACATATTTATTTTGTTCTAAAAGTCCCTTGTACACCTATTTAACCAATATTCTCTTACTTTTAAATGTCTGCGCTAGCGGCATTACCGCGCCCACCTCTCCCCCCCCCCCCCCCCAACTACTGGAGCTCCGACAACCTTCACCACAGCTTTTTTTTTGTATTTTTATGTGGTGAGAGATTTTTTGAAAAATAAAATAAAAAAGCTTGGACTAAACGTGTATTAAAAAATGTTCAAGCGACTACTTCATATATGCCCTCTTTTTTTAAGGGTAATCCATGGTGTTTTGTAAAGTGTTTTTATTATCACGAATTGTAACTAAATAGAGACAAAAAGATGTCTAAACTAATCTCCTTGCTTAATTTCTTATTATTCATGTATTGTTTGAATAAATGTCTCAAAGATGGTGGTAAAAAATATCTAATTTATCTTAATTTTTTATCCCTATTTTTTCCTATTCGGATATTGCGTCTCGCATGCGCATCACGTTTACGACTAGTCTATATAACTATATAAAAATTATTGACCGAAATCGTGTGAGACTGACACGCGAAAGTAACAAAGGCTTACTATTATAAGAGTTCCCACGTTTATCATTCTATGAATTTGGAATTTTGGTTCCCTCAAAATGTTTGGTGTCCCATTTCACGAACTCATCCATTCTCAATTCAAATGCCTACTTTCATTCCCCCCAAAAGTTTAAATTTCCAACCCAATTAATATGCTATATATACACACACGCTCACAGAATAGGGTAAAAACATCACTTGCGTTTCATCACTGTAACAACCCTCCCTTTTGAGAACTTATTTCATATTAATTTACTGTGTGAGGTAATTATATAAAATGTTGGATAATGGAGTAAATATTAATTGAATGAGTTGAAAGTTAATATTTACTGGATTGTTGCATATTTACTATATGTGTATGTAAACATCATCATGTTGCGTTTTATAATGTCATATGCTTTAAATGACATTTTATGGTTTAAATGAAACCGAAACTTGAAATAATTTATAAAATTGTCGGACGCCAATTTAGAAGGCGTAATTAATCCTGAAATGTGCGAGATAGTCGAAATAAGTGTCATATTGTATTTTTATGTTTCGAGCACTTTTGACTGGTTATAGCTTAAATGTGTAGTTGTGAGTCATTTTAATGTGGTATTAACCATTTAAGTTGGGAAATTAGACTAAAGCCACGATTTAAGTCTTGCATTTCATTTATTTCTCTTAATTGTGTATTACTAAACCTAGAGAGAAAGAGAGAAGAAGAGAATTGAGGAGAAAAGAGGAGAAAAAGATAGAGATTGGAGATTGAAGATCGGGATTGTTTCTACTAAGAGAAATATGAGATTTCTACCTCAAGGCAAGTTTTCTACTTGTTAATATGTGATTTAAGATGAATAAATTGTATTGATTGTTGTGTATTGGAAATAATGGAACAAATATGGATTTTGTGGTGTTTTTGCCCTAATCATAGTTTATGTTAATGATATTGTGGATTATGGTAGTTGATAATCATTTTGGATGGTTTTGGGTAGATTAATGTTGATGGATGTGTGTAAAAATGGAGAAGAATTAGGATTTGGGGAAAACTAGGGTTCATAACCCGTAGCCCCCTTCTTGGCAAAATCGCAGGGGTGAATCGATTCGGCCCTAGGGCGAATCGATTCACTAAGGGGTCATCCTACAGGTCTGCACACCTGAATCGATTCGGGGTAAGGCCGAATCGATTCAGCTGAAGCAGACAGTTCAATTTGTCATCCGAATCGATTTGCTTTTGGGCGAATCAAATTCAAAATCAGGCTGTTTTGAGTTATTTTTCTAACTCAATTTTATCCTTTTCCTTTGGGCTTAGGACTTAGGAACCTTCTTGTATGAAGTAAACATAGTGTCCTAGAGTCTTAGAATATTATGATCCCTACCCTACATTAGAAATGGATTAAATGGGGCTTATTTCGGGGGTGTACAAATTGATGTTAGTACGTTCTTTTTCTTTAGTTAATCTTGATGAGACTAGGAGTTGTAAGGTCATATTGGGAGCCTTTAGGAACTTAATTGAGGTATGCTAGTCTTCGTGGTCTATAGTGACACCATAAATTCTTGGAATATTAATAAGAGGTTCGTTAATCATTGAAGTTATAATGATGATATGAATTACATATGGCTCCGGATAAAATGTGATATATTTATCAAAATGAAAATGAGAATAAAATGGTAAATAATAATTTGCTTAAACACACCTCTCTAAATGCTATCATAAGGGAGGTTCGCGCATGAGGTGAAGTCCCCTGGCTAGTGAATGCAGGGTGAATATAGTCATCATCCATATGAGCATTTATTATATGTTTATTATGCGCTAGTGAGGTAATTCCGGGTGTGGTTATGATTCACTCGCAGGCCTATGGCCGCTTCCCGACGTCTTGCATTGTAGGTGCCCAGGTTGTCTTGGTTGATTGGCCCTGGAAGATGATAGTCATTTAGGGGCGCGCATAGTGGGGAAACTCAGACGGGCGGTCTTAGAATCGTTATATGTATATGAATATAACTATTCTTATTCAAGTTGGACTTGAATTATGATAAATGCCACAAAGAGCATATAAATTGTGATTATGTTTCATAATGAGAAATGGAACATTGAATTGGAACAGAGTAAATGATGGTGATTTTAATTAATGTTATTCATTCATACCCTCTTGCATAACAGAATAAAACTTATGATCATTTAAATTGTCTTAGTTTATGCATTGAATTGTGTAGGTAGATTTTTATTACTATCAATCATGATTTACTATTCATAACTGTCATACTCTTTATTCATCTGGTGATCATATAAAACAAGGCCCTGACCCGTTCATATTTCTTATTGTGCATGAATCTTTTATCTACTCAGGTGCTCCGCCGCAAGGACACCCGTACTGACTTTCCCATTGCGATGTTATTGCGGAGCCATGATACTTTGCAGATATTACGGGATATGTTGTTATAGACGCCTTCATTTTTATACTCTAGTTCTGATCGGGTCATTTACTCGGGCGTGTGGCCCAAGCTATTGTATTTGCTTATTGTAATGCATTATGTAACTTAAATTAAATTGTTGTATTTTGTTGTCGTGACTGTTGACCGACAGCATATTCGGTCCCCTTATTGTATATTTGATGTGGATGTAATAGAAGTTCTTTTGGGTTTCCACTTTCTTTTCAATTGGGTTGTTAAATTCTTTCCTTAACTTATAAAATAAAATTTTTGGCAACCCGTTTTTCTGAAATATAGGGTGGTTATCCCATATACTTATTGTATTATTGTGATACTGAGAATGATCCATCTATGATTCCCATTATTATTGAAGTATTGGGTTGGCCACCCCTTATTTTGGTGAGCGGGTTGTCACAGATGGTATCAGAGCATTAGGTTCTAGAGTCTTTAGGATCTATGCGGACTTGTCACGTTTTACCGTAGCCTTCTTTGATATAGAGCTTAATGTTAGGATTGTTTTGTTGCCTATGTTTGCGATCTTCTGTAAATTTGATAGTTTTGTATAGTATTCTAATTCTATTGTTTCTTCATCTTAGATGCTGCCTAAGTGAGGTCGCCCCGCTAAGAGGAATAGAGTTGTAAAAGAGGAGGTAGGTCCTCCCCCACCACAGCCAGGAACTATAAATGCTCCTGAGGTAGCAAATATTATGGCCCAAGCGGTCAATGCTATTATGACCGCCGTGGTTTAGAAATTACCACAAGCCCAACAACAACGAGCTCAGGAGGTACAAGCTCATGCGGGACCTTCTCCGTGGGAGAGAGTTAGGGAATCCTTTTTAAAGGGTCATCCCCCAGAATTTCAAGGAGGTTCGGACGTCATAGTATCTAATCAGTGGAAAAAGGATATGCAGTGCCATCTATGCATGGTGGAGTGTAGTGAGGAAAGAAAATAAATCCTTGCTACCTTTAAATTAGTTGGAGATGCATTACATTGGTGGGAGTCTATGACTACGCCAGAGCAGAGGGATGCTATGACTATCAATGATTTTTGGGTTTTGTTTGATCGAAAGTACTTCCCTCCCGCATTTCAAAGGGAGATGAGAAGAAAACTTCAAGATGTGGTGCAAGGTGAATGATCAGTTGAGGAGTATGAAGAGTAATTCACGCGGTTAGATAGTTTTGTACCTGATGAGGTGACTCCAGAGGAGAGGAGGATATCCAAATTTATTGGAGGTTTGCACTGGAGGATACGACAACATTTGCTGGGCAATCCAACTTTGCAGACTTTTGGAGACGTGATTAATGTGGCGTTACTCCATTGTCCGGAACATCGGTTGTATGTTCAAGTTAGTAAGAAGGCTTCAGTTTTGGGGCAGGCTGGGAAACCTGGAGGCAATGGGATAGGAGGAGGAGCATTTCCCTCGTCCCAATCTTCGGGAAATAAGCAAAAAGAAAGGGAACCCCAGCAAGGGGACTTGTCTAAACGACAACGTTTTGGTGGATTCAATGTTGGTTGTAGTAATATTAGGCACAGTCATGGTGGCCCTCAACAACAATAAGCAGGTCGGGGTGGTAATGGTGGTAGAGGCTCTCCAGGCCAAGGAGTTGGGCAGTTTAGAAATAATCGGGGCCGAAATCAAGAGAATGTGACGAATCGATTCTTTCAATGTGAAGAGTTGGTCCATTTCAAGAGGTCGTATCCTCACTTGATTTGGGGACAGCTTCCTAGGATTCCACAGCAGCCACAAGCTCAGCTACCGCATCAAGTATCTAATCCGATTGTCCCTCCACAACAGGGACAACTACAGTATGGTCGTGTTTACCACATTCAGGATGCTATGCTTCCTCCGGCCCCGCCAGCACCGCCAGCCATTGAGGGTAAGTTTCTCTTTCAGGGGCATATGGGCCGTGTATTGTTTGATATGGGTGAGACACACTCGTTCATTTCTAGAAGTTTTGCTCAGTCTACAGAGTTAATTAAATTTGCGAAGAGTACCTTCACTAGTGTTGAATATTCTATGGGTGATGGTTCACTCATTTTATTTATTTATAAACAACTAGGAATAAATCTTGGTAATTTGTGTTTTGAGGCCGATTTGCTCGTCCTAGACATGGTTGGGTATGATGTAATCCTCGGTATGGATTGGCTAGTGAAGTATCACGTGATAGTTAATTGCTATGGGAAGAGTATAGTTTTTGCCATTATGGGGCAAGAAATGTTTTTAGTGGTTATGCCTCATTGAGAAGGCAGTACTAGCACTTACTTGTATTGTATCGCGAAGGAGACTTCTCGAGATGTAGTAGTTTCCTTAGATTCTATTTCGATTGTTAGTGATTTCCAAGATGTTTTTCGAGAAATACCTGGTTTGCCTCCGAGTAGGGAGATTGAGTTTGTAATTGATTTAGCGCCGGGAACGAGACCCATTGTAAGAGCTCCATATCGTATGGCTCCTGTCGAGATGAGGGAGTTAAGGGATCAGATTCAGAACTTGCTAGAGCAAAGGTTTATTAGGCCAAGCACGTCGTCGTGGGGCGTTTCGGTGTTATTTGTGAAGAAAAGATATGGTTCTCTCCGGTTATGCATTGACTACAGAGAATTGAATAAAGTCACCATCCGAAACAAATACCCGTTGCCTCTAATTGATGACTTTTTTGATCAACTTAGGGGAGCGTCATACTTCTCTAAGATAGATTTGAGGATGGGGTATCACGCAAATACGGGAGGAAGATGTGTCTAAAACCTCTTTCCTAATGAGGTATGGGTCCTATGAATTTTTGGTTACGCCTTTTGGACTAACCAATGCTCCTGCCGTGTTTATGGACCTCATGAATAGGGTGTTTTGAGACTTCCTTGACCAGTTTTTCATCGTGTTCATTGATGATATTCTAGTGTATTCTCAAACAGAATCCGATCATGATACTCATTTGCGGTTGGTCCTGCAAAGGTTGAGGGATCACAATTGTATGCCAAGTTCGAGAAGTGCGGTTTTTGGTTACAGGAAGTACAGTTTTTATGTCATATTGTGACATCCCAGGGTGTTTCGTTGGACCCAACCAAAGTGGTTGCGGTGAGGGAGTGGGGTCATCCCACGACACCTACCGAGATTCGTAGTTTTCTGGGTTTGGCGGGTTATTACCGTCGGTTTATCAAGGGTTTCTCTAAAATTGATAGCCCTTTGATAAATTTAACCCGAAAAGGGGTGAGGTTTGTATGGGATGATTCTTGTCAGTCAGCTTTTGATGAGCTTAAGGATATGTTAATTTCTGCTCCAGTCCTTGCGTTACCAAGGCTAGGATTGGAATATTCAGTCTTTACCGACGCATCTCTACAAGGATTGGGAGATGTACTTCAACAAGAGTGACGGGATATTGCTTATGCTTCTCACAAGCTAAAGCCTCATGAAAGGAATTATCCAGTGCATGATTTGGAACTTTCCACAGTTGTTTTTGCCTTGAAGATTTGGAGGCATTATCTCCTGGGGGAGAAATTTAGTATTTTCACGGACCACAAATCGTTGCAATGTTTGTTTTCCCAAAGAGATTTGAATATGCGACAACGCCGGTGGTTGGAGTTTGTGAAAGACTATTAGTTGGACATCCACTATCACCCGGGCAAGGCGAATGTGGTGGCAGATTCTTTGAGCAGAAAGCCCAAGGGGGAGTTAGCAGAGGTATGGAAAGACAAATGGAAGGAGCTTAGTCAGGAGGACGCGGTTGCTAGGGCATTTATGTCAGTGTTGACCGTTATGCCTACCATGGTGGCAAGGGTTGTAGAAGCTCAAGGAAGGGGAAAAGGCTGTTAGGACCGTATACGCCAATTGTTGACCGAGGGAGCAGAATCCTACTCTATAAGCTCAGAGGGTGGGTTACGCTTCCATGGGAGACTCATTGTCCCGGACGAAGGGGATTTAAGACGGGCAATGATGGCAGAATCTCATGGGTGTAAATTTTCAGTGCATCCTGGTGGGGACAAGATGTACCAGGACATGCGCCGTCAGTATTGGTGGGCGGGCATGAAGCAGGATATTTTCGAGTTCGTTTCCCAATGTATTACTTGTCAATTGGTGAAAGTAGATCATCAAAGACCAACGGGTTTATTGCAACCGTTAGAAATACCGGTGTGAAAGTGGGAAAGCATCTCAATGGACTTTATGACGAGATTGCCAATGTCACAAAATGGTCACGATTCTATTTGGGTTATTGTTGATCGTTTGACTAAATCGGCACATTTCCTACCCGTACACACCGATTACAATACTGCTCGTTATGCCCGGCTATTTATTGCGGAGGTTATTAGACTCCACGGGGTGCCAATAAATATAGTCTTCGACAGAGATAAGATATTTGTTTCCCACTTTTGGCGAAGTTTCCAAGAAGCTATGGGAACCGAATTGAAATTGAGTACTTCTTATCACCCTCAAACAGATAGGCAGACAGAAAGAGTCAACCAAATGTTGGAGGATATGCTCCGAATGTGTGTGCTTGATTTCAAAGGTGGTTGGAAACAATATCTCCCTTTGGTCGAATTTTCTTATAATAATTCGTACCGATTTACTATTAGGATGGCGCCCTATGAAGCACTTTATGGCCGACCTTGTAGATCGCCCACTTATTGGTTTGAGGTGGGGGATAATAAATTTCTTAGACCTGAAATGATCCAGGATACTTCTTCCAAGATTGGACTCATTCGGAAACGCATTCTAATAGCTCAAGTTCGCCAAAAGAGTTATGCCGATGCGAATAGAAGGCATGTAGAATTGGAAGTTGGAGATCAAGTCTTGGTGCGTGTATCACGAATGAAAGGTATACATCATTTTGGGAAGAAAGGGAATCTTGCGCCGCGCTATGTTGGACCTTTTACCGTTATTGCCAAGGTAGGTCCAGTGGCGTATCAACTTGCCTTACTGGAACACTTACAATAACTCCGTGATGTGTTCCATGTTTCATCTTTGAAAAAGTATAAGAGGTGTGAAGGAGGCCTTTGGCATATTCCTTTGGAGGATATCGATTTTCATAATGATATTTCATATGAAGAACACCCGGTTACAATCTTAGAGCACGGAGAGCGTAGATTGAGGTCTCGGGTGGTTCCCTTGGTGCGAGTCCAATGGGGTCATCACGACACTAAGGAATAACGTGGGAGCGTAAGGATGATATGAGGGAAAAGTATCCGCATCTCTTTATACAAGGTACGCCTGAATTTTGAGAGAAAAATTCCCTCATAAGGGGGGGAGTATGTAACAACCCTCGCTTTTGAGAACTTATTTTATATTAATTTACTGTGTGAGGTAATTATAAAAAGTGTTGGATAATGGAGTAAATATTAATTGAATGAGTTGAAAGTTAATATTTACTGGATTGTTGCATATTTACTAAATGTGCATGTAAATATCATCAAGTTGCGTTTTATAGTGTCATATGCTTTAAATGACATTTATGGTTTAAATGAAACCGGAACATGAAATAATTTATAAAATTTTCGGCTGCCAATTTAGAGTGCGTAGTTAGTCCTGAAATGTGCGACCATATTGTATTTTTATGTTACGGGCACTTTTGACTGGCTATAGCTTGAATGTGTAGTTGTGAGTAATTTTAATGTGGTATTAACCATTTAAGTTGTGAAATTAGACTAAAGCCACGATTTAAGTCTTGCATTTAATTTATTTCTCTTAATTGTGTATTACTAAACCTAGAGAGAAAGAGAGAAGAAGAGAATTGAGAAGAAAAGAGGAGAAAAAGAGAGAGATTGGAGATTGAAGATCGGGATTGTTTTTACTAAGAGAAATATGAGATTTCTACCTCAAGGCAAGTTTTCTACTTGCTAAAATGTGATTTAAGATGAATAAATTGTATTGATTGTTGTGCATTGGAAATAATGGAACAAATATGGATTTTGTGGTGTTTTAGCCCTAATCATAGTTTATGTTGATGATATTGTGGATTATGGTAGCTGATAATCATGTAGGATGGTTTTGGATAGATTAATGTTGATGGATGTGTGTAAAAATGGAGAAGAATTAGGATTTGGGGAAAACTAGGGTTCATAACCCGTAGCCCTCTTCTTGGTAAAATTGCACGGGCGAATCGATTCGGCCCTAGGGTGAATCGATTCACTAAGGGGTCATCCTACAGGTTTGTAAACCCGAATCGATTAGGGGTAAGGCCGAATCGATTCGGCTGAAGCAGAAAGTTAGATTTGTCATCCGAACCGATTCGCTTTTGGGCGAATCGATTCGCTTCTTGGGGTGAATCGATTCGGCCCTTGGGCGAATCGATTCGAAATCAGGCTGTTTTGAGTTATTTTTCTAACTCAATTTTATCATTTTCCTTTGGGCTTAGGACTTAGGAAACTTCTTGTATGAAGTAAACTTAGTGTCCTAGAGTCTTATAATAGTATGATCCCTACCCTACATTAAAAATGGATTAAATGGGGCTTATTCCGGGGGTGTACAAATTGATGTTAGGACGTTCTTTTCCTTTAGTTAATCTTGATGAGACTAGGAGTTATAAGGTCATATTGGGAGACTTTAGGAGCTTAATTGAGGTATGCTAGTCTTAGTGGTCTACAGTGACACCATAAATTCTTGGAATATGAATAAGAGGTTCAATAATCATTGAAGTTATAATAATGATATGAATTACATATGGCTCCGGTTAAAATGTGATATATTTATCAAAATGAAAATGAGAATAAAATGGTAAATACTAATTTGCTTAAACGCACCTCTCTAAATGCTATCATAAGGGAAGTTTGTGCGTGATGTGAAGTCCCTTGGCTAATGAATGCAAGGTGTAGACACCTCATTCTTTTACCCCCCAACTCTCCTTAGGTCCCTAGTACCTCCACTCATCACTGCAAATCCAGGTCATGTCCCGAGCACTGACCTGGAAGCCATCGGGCACTCCCCGGCTCAGTTTGACCCAAAAGTCAAACTCCTCATCTCGACCGAGACTGAATGAATCTTCGAAGGGCACTGAATACCCTTTCTAACGGACCGTTCCGTGCGCGATTCTGACTTACCATGCGGACGAACGGTCTGTTTGCGTTCGAAACCTGACCTAGAGGCCACTGGACGCTCCCGGGCTCAGTTTGACCTAAGTCAACTCTTCATCTCAACCGAGGCTGAATGAATCTTTGAAAGGCATTGAATACACTTTCCAACGGCCCATCCCGTGCGCAATTCCGACTTTCCATGCGGACGAACGATCCGCTTGACTCCGGGAAGCCACCGAGCGCTTCCCGGGCCCGATTGACCAAAGTCAACTCTCCAAATCGGGTCAAACTCTTTGGAATGTCGAAGTACATTGCCTAACCTTTCTAATGGTATGCCCTGTGCGCGATTCAGACTCACCATGCGGACGAACGATCCGTTTGCGTCCGCACGATTCCCCGTCCATTTGACTCACAAACGCTTCCAAGCCACATTTGACCCAAAGTCAACTCCTGAACTCGGGAGAGGTCTAAAGGTCTTTTGAAGGTCTTTAAAATACCTTTCCAATGGTATGCCCCGGGCGCGATTCTGACCAACGGTTTTTCCTCGGCGGCTAATTTTCCAAAAAAGCCTAAAGTGCAATGCCAAATGGCAGGTCCCAGACCCTGCCTATCAGCACCTGTCGATAGGCAGTGCCATGATAAAGATGATCGGTAGTCCCCTGGGGCTATAAAAGGCGGTCTTCACCTCATTTTCAAGGGGAGCCCATATCTGATAAAAATCCCTCTCAACGAATCCCCGAAACCTCTCTCGAAGGTAGTGTGATTTCAACTTCCAAATCCCCTTTTTACTTCCACTTTTCATCATCCTTTTCATCAAACTTGATGAATTAGCCACTCTCCATCATCATCCAAGTGCAAGGTATGCTCTCCAACATTCAAGATCAAGCTCAAGATCTTCAAAAAGGTCCAACATTCTCACCTTTCTCTTCCAATTCTCTTGAGTTCTCAATAACTTACTTTATTAGTTAGCAGTTTTTATTATCTCATCCCACACATCCTAATATACTTTTTATTCAGTATTATCGCACATCTCTTATTTTTATATAAATAAAACCCAAAAAAAAAGAAAAAGAGGGTTTGCTCATAAATTCCAAATAGGGATTCTCACACTTTTTCCAGACTTTTCTCACAACTAAAACACTTTTTCTACACACAAACACACGCACACTTACAAATAAGAGATCCCCTATTTGGATTTATGGGATAAACCCCACCCCTCATTTTGTATGCGAACTACGTGGACTTTGATGCCTTTATAGGCTACGTAGGCGTCTCGGGGTAAAACCCGAGACTCGAGTCCTCCTTTTTCTCAATTTTTCTCTCATTTTCTATCTTCTCTAAATCCATATTTCTTATATTATACATATACTTGTTCTTAGTGACGCATTACCCCATATGCGATCATTCCCTTATAACGATCAACACAGGGGTAATCGCGTAAATCTCATTTTTCTAATATTACTCTTATATCTTCCTACGGATGACTCGCTTTATCTTTTCCATGATACAAGTCGAGGATTCCTACCTCCATTCTATATATATACACATGCACACATATCACGGGGGGAAACATAAAGGAAAATAGAAAATATTCATGAGAGACCGAAAGGGCGGAATGCGTGCCTAACACCTTCCCATTCCAAAACTAAGCCTCCGAACCCTTCCCGAATCATCTTGGTTTCGCATGCACCAGTATGTCTTTGGATGCCACTCTTCGGGGTGGCTTCCCCTTTTTCTTTTGTCCGTTTTTAGTAAAATAGACTGGCAACTCTGAATCTCTCTACATTTTTCACACCACAAACGACGCCGACCGAAGCGCTCCCGAGAGGGGACGCGCTGGACCCGAAGGATCCTCTCCTCCACGCGCCCGCCCGCCGAGGATCAGGATCGGGGATGGCCACAGTGGCGACTCTGCTGGGGACTAATTGTGTTTTTTTGTGGGCTTGACTCTATTTACATGGATGCTATATTTGTTTTTGTTTCCCCCATCTGCCTATTCCCCTTTCTCACATGTGTCCCATGCTTACGTTTATGTTCACACACTTGTAAAAAATTCTCCATGTACACTTCGCACCATGTGCACCTAGGGCCACCTTTATCCCCATGTTGCACGCATCACCCATCCATACTTGGCGTACCTTTTGGGGTACTTGTACTTTGTTCCCTGTTTGTCATAATCAAGAAAGGCATTCTCATCATAAGATACTAATAAGAGAATCATGCATGATTCACACAACATCACCAAATAGCATTGATATTTGACCAAATTTTACCCAGTAACTGGAGGGTCACTTCGTGATGGGCGATGGTCCGGCAGTTCGCAGTTAGCCTAAGCGGTATGACTCTCACCTTCCATTGGACAAGTACCTTCGACGTATATCGAACGGTTCCCCCACATCATACCGCTTGACCGAAGTCATGACGGGAGGTATATCGCAGGGAATTCGTTCATGTACGCTGAGTATATCGAATTCTCTCTCACACGCACCGTCCCCACGAGGTATATGGTGAGGAATTCGTGTACACTCAGGTATATCAAATGGCTTATCCACACGTACCGATTGCCCGCAAGAGCAAGACGTATATTTTGGAAGTCACGCCAAAGGGGGAAACCCATGTCGATTCACCCAACCAACTGCTTACCCGCATATAGGTGTCAGACTTAGGACACGCACTTTAGATTGCCGGTTTTGACCCGAAACTTTGTCAAAATTCTGGGTCGGTGTGCCGCCTAATTTTTGCGCATTTTTAAAATGGGACCCTGTCCGCGAGCCTAGTTACAACTCCAAATGTATCTTTGCATATATTAAGACCTACCAATTTTCCAGGCTCGGGTCCCATCCGACATTGTATTTAGGAGAATTAAATACAAGTGAAAACATAATAATCATAATAATCATGCTGAGTTCCGTCTCCAAAAATATTCCTCCCTTCTTTATTAAAAATCCAAAAACATCCCTCCCTTCCTTCATCAAAAAATCCAAAAACGTTTCTCCCTTCTTTATCAAAAAAAAAATCAAAAAAACATTTCTCCATTCTTTGTTAAAAATCCAAAAATAGTTTCTTCCTTTTTTCTCAAAAATAAATCTCATCCTATGCCTTCTCAGGTCGATCGTACGCCCTTGGCCTGGCTCCTTATTGACTTCGGTCTTCAGTCAAATCACCCCGGAGTTTCATCCATTCCTCTACTACTTCTTCCGAGTCCAAAATCCATCCATCTTATATGGAGAATGTAGATCAAGCACCAGTCATACAACCGGATCTGTCGACAGTCCTAGCTCAGCTCGTGGCCAAGATTGACAACATTTAAGCTGAGGTCCGAGAAATGCAACGAAACCAAGTTCCTATTCCTCAAGAGCCCGAGGCCCTGTTCCCTCGTGCTATGGGTCCACCCGAGCCTATCTGTGTCCCAGAGGAATATCAGTACGCTCCACGTGCCCCTCCGACTAATGGGCCGCTACCTGCCCAGCTTCTAATGCCAAACATTGCCCAGCCTATGGCTAACCTGCCTGTGGTCGTTGATCCAAAAGAGGAGGAGTTGAACAAAGTCAAAGAAGATCTTAAGATGCTCACTAGGAAGTTCGACCAAGTCCGAATCTCTAGGAATTACATGGACTACATCCATATGTCTCCTTATCCTAAAGCAAGGTTACCCGAGAAGTTCAAGATGCCAAATATCAAGAAGTTCGGAGGGAGTGGCCCCCTAATTGTTCATCTTCGCAGTTATCATCGTTCCATGACTTTACTAGGGGCTTCTGAATAAGTAATGGCCCAATTGTTTCAACAAACCTTGAAGGACAGCGCCCTCCGATGGTTTTTATCTCTTGAGGAATCCAGAATCCATAGTTAGGAGGATGTAGCCCGAGAATTCATGTCGCAGTACAAATACAACGAGGAGCTCGAGGTCACCCACCGTGATTTAGAGCTGCTAAAAAAAAACTCCGGAGAATCCGTCAGTAACTTTATAGCCCGATGGAGGGAAAAAGCAACTACCATGACCAATCGGCCATCTGAGGAAGAACAAGTCAACATAGTGAAGAAGAATTTCTTGCCCCATGTTCGAGCAACCATGGGAGGACAGTACTATCCCCACTTTCGAGATCTCAGAGAAGCAAGAGTAGAAATCGAGGAAAGTCTTGCCAAAATAGAAGTTGAACCGAAGAAGGTGTCCGGACAGTTCACTCCCAGAAAGTATGACAAGCCTGTCAGTGCTACAGTCTCAACCATCAACAACATCTCTCAACCAACCGCATCATGGGCACCAGAAAGTCGCCCTCCCCTTTCCGAAAGGAATACACTAAGCTTCATGCTCCCCTTTCTAAAGTCTATTAAGCCTTGTTAAGCCGAAACCTTATACAACCCTTGGATCCCAGTCCATTACCCAATCCACTCCCAAGAAACTTCAAGACCGATGCTCATTGTGCCTTCCACCAAACTGTTGGCCATACCACCGACCAGTACTTTCATCTTCGAAACATAATCCAAGATCTCATTGATCGGGGTACCATCGCCCCACCGGCTAATCCTAAGCCAAACACTACCCATAACCCCCTCCCTAATCACACTAATGCCATCTTCTTAGAAGAAAACCCGAATTTCGATCCATCAACCGAAATCACAACCCTATACCCTCCTAAACCTCTTCAAATTTGCCCATATTTCCTCCTACACCCTACTAGCCTCGCTGATCAGGCACTGTCACTCCTCACCAGAGCATGCATCGTTGTCCGTACCTGTTCCAGAAATGGAAGAATGGAATTGTCAGAAGTCTTAAATCAACTCCTAAAGTTCGGATTGAAATTGCCCTCACAGATGAATATTGACTGCCAGAGGTTCAGTGCACTATTTTTGGAAGCACAGAAATGGGCTCGAGAATCAGATAGGTGGGTGGTAACAATCGATGAAATCAGCTTGGATGGTGTTGTCCAGATCATGGCGAAATTATTTAGGCAAACCAACAGCATTTGCAGTATCACAAAGTTATTTGATGCTTTGAAGCTACAAGGGCACCTGGTCCCTTCACCGTTACACATCCCCACAGAATGGGAAAACCTATATGAGGAAGCCGTTGAAGTTGTGGAATGCATCAACTTTACATGGAAAGACAGAATTATTGCCACCAGATGGGGGGAAGAAGTCGAAGATTCAAGTGAAGAGAAAGCTTCAAGAAGAACTGGCCTAGTAACCAATATATGTGGGATGATATCATTTAAAGAACTCCTCGGAGAAATAGACAGGGTGGCAGAACAACCTGAGATTGATGAGGAAATGAGATTTATGTTTTTCCCTTCTTCAGTAAATCACATGACCAGATCCGGGAGACATTACCAAATTCTGAACTCACTACCACCAAATGACAAGGGTAGGGCGTTGAAGACCTTCTTATGCCAGAAATGACCATCGAGGAGAGAAAGATCCTCGATCAACTGAAGAAAACTCAAGCTAACATCACTCTATGGGGGCTTTTTATGTCCTCCCAGCTGCACATAAATGCTTTAATCAAATTACTCACTGGACCTATAGTTCCTCCCTCCACCACACCAGAAGAAGCGGTAAACCTGGTCGGATCCTTGACCTCTACCCGAATGATGTCCTTCTCTGAAGAAGAAATCCCCAAAATTGGGCCAAATCACAATCATGCACTCAACATCTCCATCGAAGTTATGGGGAAGGTTGTACTGCTTTCTCTCGTTGATAACGGATCTGCTTTGAATGTATGCCCACTTAGAACCTTCAAATGTTTAGGCCTAAAAGAAAGTGACCTCACTCCAACCTCCACTGCAGTGCGTGCCTACGATAATACCCGTCGTGAGGTGATGGGATCCATAAAAATTGTAATAGGGATTGGCCCTATAAACCCCGTCATTGAATTCCAAGTCATAGACATCCCAGCTTGTTTTAACCTGTTGCTCGGGCGACCCTAGCTCCACAGTATAAAGGGTGTCTTTTCCTCATTCCATCAGAAATTAAAGTTCTTCGCCGATGGGCGAGTCATCACCATCTTGGGTGACGACGAAAATGCCGAGGGTGCAAGCATCAGCAGTCCAATTATCGAGATACAGCATGGGAAAAATGATATGCTCCTATCAGGATTCCAAGTCGATCCCTCCCTACTCCCGGCAGGGGACGGTTTGAAAGAAAGGGTTTGTTCAAAATATGACCCTCATGGCAATGTCAATGTGATTCAGATGTTCAGGAACATGCACTTCATGCCTAGACTGGGGTTAGGACAAAGGCAGCAAGGGATACGCGAGCCCATCGAACTGAAGAAAGCTTTCCCTCCTTGTGGCTTGGGATATCAACCATCAGAACAATAGCTCAGAATGATACGCCAGTCTCGATTAAAGATAGGGTTAGACTGCATTCGAACTATCCCAAGAGATTCCTTAAATGGATGATTCACCAAAGAAGGCGAGGATTTCCCCTTTTACGTTTTTCCAGAACCATGGTACGACCACACAGATAAGAAGATGAAACCTAGAATGGAGATCTTTTTCCAAGATAGCTACCCATGGGCCGAGAGTTTCCCACACCACGTACAATCGCTCATCAAAGATACCGAAAAGACTGAGGAAAGTGATTCCGAAGATTCCTTCAATTTACAGATACTGGGGCTGGCACTCTGCATGGTTCATTTGGGCGCTACATCAATGGACCCATCCCGTCTGATCAAGGCTGCTGATACACCTCTCCTCAATTGGCATGCTGCGCCAGTTCTACCTCTTGAAATCTCATCTAACCCTAATGTTTACCCTATTTCTTCTACTGTTGTCCACCCTTGCTCAAATGTAATCGAGACCTCTTTTGATGAGGTTCTCAATGCTGTTTTTCCTATCAATGAAATAAACGAAGATTTTGAGTATCTTGCTGTGCCTTACATTAATTGTTTAGATTCTAATCGAACTTTTGATGATGATGATTTTGCAAATGAAAAATTCTTAACTGATTTAAATAAGATTAATAATAAACAACATAACCGCGTTTAACTTAATGAAGAAGAGACTGTTGTTATTAATCTCGGTTCTAGTAGCCAACTGCGTGAGATTAGGATAGGGGCCACCCTTGACGAGCATGAGCGCGCACAACTTGAAGAATTGCTAAAAGAGTTCGTGGATGTCTTCGCATGGTCCTATGATGATATGCCTGGTATTGATCCTGAAATAGCTCAACATGAGATCCCCACTCTCCCAGATTACAAGCCGGTTAAACAAAAATTGAGAAAACTCCGCACCGAGTGGTCGCTCAGGGTCAAAGAAGAGGTGGTCAAACAGTTGAACGAGGGTTTCATTCGAGTGATCGAATATCCCACATGGCTAGCCAATATTGTACATGTGCCGAAATTAGGAGGGAAGGTTTGAATGTGTGTGGATTACCGAGATTTAAACAAAGCCTCTCTGAAGGATGATTATCCGCTACCCAATATCGACATGATCGTGGACAACACAGCCAGTCATGCTCTCAAGTCATTCATCGACGAGTTTGCTGGATACAACCAGATCAAGTTGCACCCCGACCACCAAGAGGAAACCGCATTCATCACCCCATGGGGAACCTTTTGCTACACTGTTATGCCGTTCGGTCTCAAGAATGTTGGGGCTACCTACCAGAGGGCCGCTACAACCATCCTGCATGATCTGATTCACAAGGAGGTCGATGTTTATGTGGATGACATGATTATCAAGTCCAAAACTAGATAAGGTCATCCTCCTGCTCTCTGAAAGTTCTTCGAATGACTGCGGCAGTATCAGATGAGACTCAATCCACAGAAATGCGTCTTCGGTGTTATAAAGGGAAAACTCTTAGGATTCATGGTCAGTGAGAAGGGGATAGAAGTAGATCCCGCCAAGCTGAAGGCCATACTTGAGATGCCACCTCCCCGAACAGAGAAGGAAGTCCGAGGTTTCCTTGGGAAATTACAATATATCAGCCGATTCATCAGCCAGCTAACCTCCATCTGTGAACCAATCTTCAAAATCCTTTGAAAGCATTCAACCAAGGATTGGAATGAGGCCTGCCAAGAAGCTTTTGACTGAATCAAACAATACCTGACCCAACCTCTATTTCTCATGCCACCACAACCTGGTCTCCCTTTGCTCCTATACCTAACCATAATCGACACTGCAGCTGGGGCTTTGCTAGCCCAATACCTTGAGGACTGCCACAAAGAAAGAGCCATCTATTATTCCAGTCACAAATTGGCTGGGTACGGGTCAACTACACTGCTTTAGAAAAAGCATGCGTCGCGCTTGTCTGGGTCACCCAAAAGTTGTGACACTACATGCTCGCCTTCCCCATTAAGCTTGTATCCCGAATGGATCCCATCAAGTACCTGCTCGAAAAACCCGCCTTATCCAGCTGAATGGCCCGATGGTTGATGCTCCTAACCTAGTTCGATATCATGTACGTCACACAAAAGGCCGTTAAAGGAAGAGCCATCTCTGACTACCTCGCTAACTACCCTGTAGAAGAAGCTAATGTCTGGATCTCCGAATTCCCATACGAGAACATTCTTTGCACTGCCCAAGACTACCTCCAATGGAAAATGTTCTTCGATGGCGCTGCCAATAAAAAGGGATATGGCATTGGGATACTTCTGGTCACCCAGATAACTCCCACACTCCCATCGCCATAAAATTGGATTTCCCTTGCACCAACAACATGACAAAATACGAGGCATGCACAGTGGGCCTCAAGGTCGCTCTCAAGAAAGGTATTAAATACCTTGATGTCTATGGGGATTCTTCCCTCATCATCGGTCAAGTGCTCAGAAAGTGGAAAGTCAAGGACGAAAAGCTCCAACCCTTTCATGCCCAATTAGAAGAGTTAGCCTCCCAATTCTGAGATATCACCTACCATTACCTACCCCGAGCAAAAAATAACCTAGCCGATGCTCTCACTACCTTAGCCTCCATGGTCGACATGCCCGAGGGAATAACAATGACCCCCTTCCTAGTTCAAAAATAAGACAAACCAACCCACTGCTACCACATTGAGCTCGTCACCACAGAAGATCCTGAGCTAGTCAACTACTGGTACTATGATATTTGGTGCCTCCTCATATACGGTAGGTATCCCGAGGGTTCCAACAAGAACGATCGAGCTACCCTCCGAAGGTTGGCCGCCCAGTACATCATCTGTCATAAAGTGCGACTCAAGAGGAATTTCGATGGAACTCATTTGCACTGTATCGCAGGGGCTGACATTGAAAAGATAATGTAGAAAATCCACAGTGGGGAATGAGGACCCCACATGAACGGTCACATGCTTGCCAAGAAGATAATCCAACAGGGCTACTACTGGACCACCATAGCCCAGGATTGCACCGCCTATGTTCGGAGATGCCTTAAATGCCAACAGTTCTCCAACCTCTAACACCTACCTCCACGGTAATTATACAACATGACTTCTCCTTGGCCGTTATCCACCTGGGTTATCGACATCATAGGAAAGGTTATGCCAAATGCTTCAAATGGGCATGAGTTCATCCTAGTTGCCATTGATTACTTCACCAAATGGGTCGAAGCTGAGTCATACGCAGTATTAAATGCCAAAAAGGTGGACAAATTCATCAAGAAAAATATCATCTGTCGATATGGGGTCCCGCACGAGCTAGTGTCAGATAACGGGTTACACTTCGAGGCAGAAGTCACAGAAGTTGTCAACGAGTATGGGATTTAGAGACACAAATCTTCTCCCTACCGACCTCAGACCAATGGTGCAGTTGAAGCCACTAAAAAAAACTTAAAAGCCATCATCAGTAAGATGACCGAAAGTTGTAGGGATTGGGCCGACCGGATCCCTTACGCCCTTTGGGGATATCGAACCTCAATCCGAACCTCTACTGGGGCTACCCCTTACTCCCGGGTCTACGGCATGGAAGTAGTCCTACCTGTGGAGCTGGAAATACCCTCGCTACGCGTCATGCTCGAAAGCAAGGTTAGAGAAGAAGACTGGTGCCAAAGCCGTCTTGATGAGCTAACCCTCCTAGATGAAAGAAGATTAAAAGCTCTTTATCACATACAAGGGTACCATCGCCGAATAGAGAGATCATTCAACAAGAGAGTCAAGGACCGTGATGTCCGGGAGGGGGATTTATCCATCAAGGATATAATCGAACCCATCTGGGACCGCAGAGGAAAATTAAAGCCCAATTAGAGCGGCCCTTACATTGTGAAGAAAATCTTGTCTGGCGGTGCCACAATGCTCACTGACCTGGATGGGGAAGAGATGGCTCGTCCAGTCAATCTGGATCGTCTCAAGAAATTCTACCCCTAGTCTGAAATCTCGGCGCGCTACGACTCTTCTCATCCCCCTTTTATTCTTAAAAAAACAAAAAAAAACTCTCTTTATCTCCCTCTACCTAGAACTACGTGGGCCTGATCCTCTACAAAAAACCACTTTTAAACAAAAACTTTTCAAAAACCCCAGAGGTACGTAGGCAAATCATATACCCCACATGAGCACGGCCCCTTCTTTTTCACAAAAATATATTCTTTTCTTATCTCCGAGAATGACAGTTCATTCTAAACATCTACTCGAACAAAAGGATTATGTATGCCTTAGCGATCGGTATAGATAATTCAAAATATAAAATTCATCGAAAAGCACAGCTGGATGATCAAAAACTTGTTTATTTCATTAATAAGAAACTATAGTAACAAATTACATAAGAAAAAGGAACGGATAACTCCCTTCCCCCTACTACCATAAAAACCAGATAAAATCCCCCACATCTGTTACACAAATAAACTCCCCAGGAGTCCTACCCACAGCTACCAGAAGAGCCTGCACCCTCATCATCTACATCCCAAGGACCCTAAGTTTCTCCTGCCTAAATGGAGTGCCTCAAACACTCCATGGACCGATGACCCTTAATCATCTTCGAAAAGACTACAACACCCCCTTCCATGGAGTCAGATAAAATAAACCACCTTTGACCAGTCTATACTGCTAACATCTTGCTGACTACTTTCCTCCACAACCACTTCATATAATCTTTGGAGATGTGGAAAACCTTCTCGACAGACTGAGAGGGACGGGTCGACGGACGCCGATTTTCCCACAGGGATCCAAGCAACAGACGTAAGCGCTCAGTCAAATCTTCTACCAGAAAGAAATTTGAGGTCCGAGGGGGCACGATCTGCGCCCAGCCAAATTGACGCAGAAGCCGCCAAGGGAAATAAAAAGTGGTCTGTCTGAGACCAACCAGCCGCACATATGAATACTCTCCTAGCTCCAGAACTGGATGCAACTGTCCCCACCAAGGCACTGACCAATACAGCCCACGAGCCCCATGCTCCACAAGCTAATTCTCCCAATTCTCAACATGCAGGACAACACGAATGAAGTAGCGTGAAAAGAAGTTGGGTACAGACGACAAAGGATATTTTAGAGGAGTCGATAAGAGAAATCTTTCAGACAACCACATGAACAGCATCACAGGGCTACCCCTCAAAAAGTCAGAACGACCTTCTCTCCAGGCATCCAGGCCATTCAGAGTCTCCGCCAATATCACCGTCGCAGGATTACGACGGTATGACATCCATGAAGTAATGGCTGCAAGTTGATGGTCCACGCGCACCTCCCCAATCACCAACAATAATTTTGAAATAAGGCCCAGAACAACGGCTCCAGCATAGCCAACATCACCTACTTCCTGCAAATGCATGGACTGCAACACCGCTGGGAGGGAGATGATTCCTCCAGCAACCAATGACCTGGCCGCCGAAGGCGAGATATGAAGAAGCCCGACCAACAAATCCCTAGGGGAGCGAGAAAATTCGAGCAAAGCCGCAGCAACACTGGGATTCACACCCAGTAGGCAGAAAATTCCTCGTAGGTAGGACAAACTTCTTCCAATCCAAAGCGGAATACATGGTCTTCGGGGTACCAAAATTGATGCCATCAACATATTCCACTCAAAAGGTCGATTACGCCACAAGGAGACTCGACGCATGTTGAAAGCATAGTCGACATTATAAGAGCACATAGCTTCCAAAGCTTCGAGGTAGTTGACAAACTCGGTGCTACCAGGGAAAGCCATCTTATAGGGCAAGGAAATAGTGGGCAAATAGATGAGGATGCAAAGGTGTGATGAAAGGACTCCACCCTTACCCCCTTTTTATACTTGAGAAATCCTCACAAGGGATATAATCCCTGCAGAAATCGGAGGGTATCCAACCCCACAAGGTACCAAAGGCTGAAGAAGGTACCATTCAAAGCTTTAAAATTGATGGGACTGGACTGAACTGCCGATAGGCAGGCCAGGGTGCTTGTCGATCGGTAACCCCCTATGTTTGGAAAATTTCCTCCTTTCCTCTTTTGTCAAATCAGAAACTCAATGAAAATAAATTGATATTCTCAACAGAATTTCAAAACCCTTTTTCCTCCCTATATAATTTCCCTTTTTAATTAAAACATTCTTTCGAAAAATTCTAAAAAAAAATATTCGTTTCTTTTTTATGGTCTCAGCAACAAAGTAAAAAGCGCATAGGCATCCATTCATTCATCATTAATAAATGATAGTAAAAAAACTACACTGCATTACATATATTTGTGTTCTGTGTTACATCAATTTTGTAGGAAATAAAAAAAAAGGCAAAAACAACGGGACTCAGCCCGAACCCATTCTCTCTCTCTCTCTCTCAAGAGCTTCCACCCCTGCGACGCGCTCTCTTTCCCCTACGACGAGACGACGCGCCCCCACTACTCGAGCCAGAGTCTTCCCCGAACGAGGTTGATGGCACCAAGTAAGAAGGAACTGGGACAGCATCCCAAATGTGGGCAGTCGTCGATGATATCCAATCTCTAATGTCCCTCAGCCAAGTGGTCGACACCCGGATTTGCTGCAAGGAAAAGGCAGAATCAGTATCAAGCAAAAGAAATCAAAAAAGAGGAAAAGGACCGAAAGGTTTACCGCAGGACGAAGGACCTCCTTTGTTAAACCCAACTCCTCCGGATCCATCGCGAAGGGACAGTGCAGCATCGGCACTATCCCTCCATCAGCCCACCGGATGTTATACGAAGGAGTGTGCAGCCGCACAAATGGGACCTCCGAGGTCGCCGCCGCCGTGGGTACCGACGGACCACCACCACTGTGGGAAGACCCCGCTGCCCCACTCGAACCCGCAGGAGGGAAAGGCAAGGCGTCATGAATGCTGGACGCCATCAACCAGCTCGTCATAAAGTCCATATAGTCATACGGCGCAGCCGTATCAGTGTACAACGCATAGGACTCGCCTCGCCAATCATAGCTGCGATCCTCTCATCCTCTAACAGTTGTCGCTCCCACCTCATAGACATAGGAGGCTGTGCAGGAGGCACCACCACCTCCTCCTCAGTAATCTGATGAATCACCCTCTCCCCAAGGTACCAGGAATCTCCAAACTCATGAGCCAATAAATGCCTCATCTGCGCATTCACCCCAGTCATCCCCGTATCCTGAATAGTCGTCCCCCAGGGACAAAAGGTCACTTGAAAATCCCCAAGCAGGCATGAGTCAATACAAGATCAGAAGGTGCCAAGAACCAAGACTGAATGGAAAGGATCTTACCCGACCACTAGTCAGGTCATTCAAGACCTGACGCACCGTCTCCAGAAAAGAGATCCCTTCGACTGCCGGTTGGTCTTAAGCCATCGATACAGTCGGTAGAAGTCCCCAACAGTGTCGTCCTTTAGAGCAATCAGTGGGGTCTTGCACCCAATCACCTCATAGAACCACGTTTGAATTAACAAGAAAAAAAGGCGCATAAGGAAAATACGAATGCATGAAAGGAAAATGTGAATGCATGAAATGAAAATGCGTAAAAGTAAAGAATACCTCAAGGAGATACGTGGCTCCAGTAAAAGTCTGCCCGCAGCACCGACTGAATGCATCCAAAGAAGAGTAAAGGGTCACCAAGGTCAGACTCCCCCAATCATAAAAAGGGATGTTCGAAAACATCCTCAAGTACGACAAAAACCATAAATAGACGACGTCGCTGTTCGAAGCCACCAGGAAACCTCCCAGCACCAACAAGATAAATAACTGGGCCATCTACCTCATTTGCAGCCCGTCCTCCACATCAACCACCCTGCTCAGCAAAACATCCTTCAGCAAGGACAGCCGAATAGAATCCCCAGAGACTATCCTCCTCACATCACCAAGTGCCGCATGCACCGCCTCTGGACTCACCCGCAAGGAGCGATCCACCCATATTTGCCCTCCGTCATAATCTAGCCCTAACTGTTGCTGCACATCTATAGGAGTCACCATCATCTCCCCGAAGCCAAAATGAAAAGTGTGGGTAGTGTCCCACCACCTCTCCCCCAAGGCACACAAAATTGCTGTCGAAAGAGGCGTCTCATCCAGCGCAGCCGCTAACCTCCCAAAATCCGCTGATGATACCATCCAGCACACCACGGGTGGAAGATGCTCCCAAACATCCTTAAGCCCCGTCGTCCCTCAAGCATGCATGTTCTTCAAAGAAATATCCGACTGGCAAGAGGAAAAATTTAGTCAAAGGACAAGAAAAAAGGAAAAATCACCTAAAAAGAAAGAAATGCCAAAGGTCAATTTACTTACATAACCGCCGGGAATCACTCTCGAAGAGCGATGACGCGACGGATCCCACAGCAAGGTCCGCTCATCCACAACCGGCTCGAATGCATCGAAGGCATTCTCGTTCCCCAAAGCAAGAGGCACCCTGTCCCTCCAATCCACATTCGCCCAGTCATCAATGGTCAACCACTCCCGGTGGACAGCGGTGCTTATAAAGGCGGCCATTTTTTGAAGGTCGGAATGTTAGAACAATTCGCATAAAGAAATTGCAGAAAGAGAGAATACAAAGAGCTGTGAAAAATGAAGAGGATTTGCCCCCTTTATATAGGAGGCCAAGCGCCATGCCGATCGGCACTGACCCCAGCCATACCGATCGGCAATGTCTCCTCACCTTCTCGAGGCAGTCCAAAAGTTCATGCCACTGCTGAATGGCACTCCTCAGTATATGCCGGCCGTCACCCCCCTTAAAATTTCGTAAAGAAATTCCCAGAAAATACCAGAAAGCCTCAAAAGAATCCCCAGAAAATTCCTAAAAATCCCAGGAAGGATTTAGAACGTTTTCATCAAGAAAATTTCGCACTCTTTCAGGCGAAACCTTTTTTTCCCAACGGAACCCTCAAAGTCCAAGCGGATGACCTCTCAAGCACTGCGCGTGGACCACTTAATCACCTCCTCAGCAGAGTTTACAATTTTCAAACCGATTATCTCCCCAACAATCAACTCCTCCGCTCAAATCAAAAGCACAAGGCCTCCCCAGCCATCGGATACCTAGTGCGATACAATATCACATGGTATTTTTCCCAGCAGAAATCAGAAGAATTACTCACCCCAGGCGATCTCTCCCAAAGGACAATCCAAATCTTCCCCAGCTCATTCATCGTTCCCCAACAGAACCTCAAATCCAATTCTTATCCCCGGCAGAATCCCAAATCCAATCCTTCCCCCTAGTGGAACTCTTTTCTTTTCCCAAAGAAATGCACTCCCTCTTGGGTCAGAATTGAACCCGGCCTTGGATCGTCACCTGAGTTAGGTCAAAATTGACCTCGGTCCTCGGTTGACACCACTCTTGGGTCAGAATTGACCCCGATCTTGGATCGTCACCTAAGTTAGGTCGGAATTGACCTCGGTCCTCGGTCGTCACCACTCTTGGGTCAAAATTGACCTCGGTCTTGGATCGTCACCTGAGTTAGGTCAGAATAGACCTCGATCCTCGGTCGTCACCACTCTTGGGTTAGAATTGACCCCGGTCTTGGATCGTGACCTGAGTTAGGTCAGAATTGACCTCAGTCCTTGGTCGTCACCACTCTTGGGTCAGAATTGACCCCGGTCTTGGAGCGTCACCTGAGTTAGGTCAGAATTGACCTTGGTCCTCGGTCATCACCACTCTTGGGTCAGAATTGACCCCGATCTTGGATCGTCACCTGTGTTAGGTCAAAATTGACCTTGGTCCTCGGTCATCACCACTCTTGGGTCAGAATTGACCCCGATCTTGGATCGTCACTTGTGTTAGGTCAAAATTGACCTTGGTCCTCGGTCGCCACCACTCTTGGGTCAGAATTTACCTCGGTCTTGGATCATCACCTGAGTTAGGTCAGAATTGACCTCGGTCCTCGGTCGACACCACTCTTGGGTCAGAATTGACCACAATCTTGGATCGTCACCTGAGTTAGGTCAGAATTGACCTCGGTCCTCGGTCGTCACCACTCTTGGGTCAGAATTGACCCCGATCTTGGATCGTCATCTGAGTTAGGTCAGAATTGACCTCGGTCCTCGGTCGTCACCACTCTTGGGTCAGAATTGACCCGGTCTTGGATCATCACCTGAGTTAGGTCAGAATTGTCCTCGATCCTTGGTCGTCACCACTCTTGGGTCAGAATTGATCCCGGTCTTGGATCGTCACCTGAGTTAGGTCAGAATTGACCTCGGTCCTTGGTCGTCACTCACTCTTGGGTCAGAATTGACCCCAGTCTTGGATCGTCACCTGAGTTAGGTCTGAATTGAACTCGGTCCTCGGTCGTCACCACTCTTGGGTCAGAATTGATCCCGGTCTTGGATCATCACCTGAGTTAGGTCAGAATTGACCTCGGTCCTCGGTCGTCACCACTCTTGGGTCAGAATTGACCTCGGTATTGGATCGTCACCTGAGTTAGATCAGAATTGACCTCGGTCCTCGGTCATCACCACTCTTAGGTCAAAATTGACCCCGGTCTTGGATCATCACCTGTGTTAGGTCAACATTGACCTCGGTCCTCGGTCGTTGATACGACGCAAATATTGCGTATTTCACCCGTTAACCTATGCCTTATTAGCCCCCTTGGGTATCTTAATCCCTATACTTATGCTCGTTAACCAGACAACCTCGGATTTCTATGTTAACATGTTTTGCAGGGGTTAATTGAGCTTTTGTAGGTATTTGGATACTTAGTATGAAGTTCGGACGCTTTCCGGAATTGTTTCGTCGACTTTTGCAGCTTCGGGGGCATTTTAGTAATTCCATCATTCGAGTTTGAATCCTGAGCTCTTCACGGAAGTTGAAGCCCTCTGATTTCTCTTCGCGTGGCCACCGACGGTGCATGATTCTGAGTTGTAATGAAAGAGTTATGGCATTTTTAGGATGGTTTTTACTTCAAATTCACACTCAAGGTCACATTCAAGGGCATTTAAGTCATTTCATATTTTGGTTTTTTGGCCCAATGTCTTCTTGGATGTTGTAGTCCTCTGAGTTATCTTCGCGTATCCTCCGACCGTGCCTCATTCCGAGCTATAACGAAGAAATGGCGGCATTTTCCGTAAAACAGGACAAAGCTGCAGAATTCAGACCTGTAGGTTGCGAATCGATTCGGCCCAAAACCGAATCGATTCGGAATTCTGCAGAATTGCAGATTCGAACTTCCCCTGTTTCCGAATCGATTCGGACCATTTCCGAATCGATTCGGCCCTCCAGATTTTGGGTTTTCTTCCCTTTTATTACAAGTTTGCCATGGGATATTTTATATAAACCCAATTCTCTCTCATTTGAGACAAAAATAATCAGATTTTAGCTTAGTTTAGGGTTTGGTTTTGGGAGCTTTTCTTCATTTCTCCTTGGGGTTATGCCTTTTTTGGGTTTTGTAAGTTGGTTTTCATTATCCATTCCATTACGCTCAACAAATGAAATCACTCGGAATGGGAGGTAACACACGGGACATGCGGGCTAAAGAGTAAATGTAAATGGAAACTAGGCCGCGCACATGTCACAAATGAAGAACGTTATATAAAAAATGAAAAACTGTAATCTCAATGAAAGGATACCGCACACTAAAAGAGGCGAAATGCATTTTCACAGATTATCATAACTATTATGACTTTTAAATTAAATGCACCCTAAGATCACATAGGACTTTAATAGGGTTATGATGTAGGTATGGCTAGGGTGCGAAACGAAGGAATGTATGTACGGATTCAAAGTGTTCGGGATGAAAACTCGGGATAATGGGAGAATGCGTGCAATAACAAAATTGGAAAAACAAGTTCCAAAACGGCATTAGATATATCATCGGGGAGAGTAATCAAAGATTATTGAACACTATACACAACATATACAACTTTCTCTTTCTTTTCTTTTCTTCTTTTTCTCACTTTTCTCTTTTGTTTTCTATTTCTTTTTGCTTTCTCTTTTTCTTCACTTTTTTCACTACGTTATTTTCTTTGCTTATCAAACTCTCATATGCCTAAATTGCAACCGACATACAACAACAACATTCAATCCCAAGTAACATTCCAAACAAAGGTATGTAAGGTGTATGTATGGCTTAAAACTCCAATTTGGAGTTGGTTATGGGATTTTGGGTAATGAAACGAAAGGCTAGTATTTAGGCTCAAAGGGGTTGACTAGGGAAACATATATGGTGAGGTCAAGGCTAATATGGGTGATATAACAAAGATGGCCTATGATCATTTCACAAAGTTTACGCAATTCTCAAGTCAAAACAATATATGAAAATCATGCTCAAGTAACACATTTCAAGTATGAACTCAATTAATGAACGGTCAATGAAAGAATAAAGAGATTACCTACAAATTCAACGTTTTCAAAGAGGAAAGAATAGTGTATAACACTCACAAACGAAGAAAGGTACAAAGCTTACTCGGTGTAAGTATATACAATGCAACAAAAGATTACCGAGTTATAAAAATCTTAAACCAAATCAATAGAACCAGGAAAGTGCATATGCTCATGGGATAAAGTTTAATTCATGAAGTTATTCACAAAATTAATGATTTGAGGACTAAAGTCTAATAACTTCTAAAATCGAGAACATGCATCATTGAGTTGTCTATTGGATCGGGCAATTATTGAAATTTATCACTGGAAACAAGGCAAAATGCCCAACAAAGGAGAAAAAAGAAAGAAAATATTTTTCAAATTTTTCAAAATTTTCACAAAAAGGCATACTTAGTAACTAAATGTGAGCAAATCAATGGACTACACATGAAATGGATAGAATATCCTACACCCCCTAACTTAAATGTTGCATTGTCCTCAATGTGCATTAAGAACACAACACAAAGAGAGGAAAAGAACGATATTACCCAAAATTGGAGCGATCTCCATAAGAGCGAGTCCAAAGGAATCTACAAAACAAGTTAGTACCGAGCATAGCAAAAACAAATAACAAAAAGTTAACTAATTACACTAGACTAAATTAAAAGGAAAGAAAAATAGGAAAGAAAGAAAATTAAAAAGCTAACTATTTACAACCTACTATTTAGACTTCACACTAACTATACACTAGAAGTCTAAATAGTTGAGGGTCCACCCAAAAAGGGATTTGACTTTGAAAGATCAACGGTGGACCCTCCAAAGTGAACATGCCTCCCGAAAGATATGAATTCCGTTTGAACAACGGAAGGCATGTGGGTGGTGAAAAAAGTGAACCATCGCCAATTTGAAATTTTGGACGGACGATGGGGGATTTGGATAACAAGGGGGAAAGGTACACTAGAGATCCAAGAAAAATCGACTCATCTCCCAAAGATTTTTCAAGTGGAATGGGAGATAGTGCACACACGGAGATAGGATCCATCGAAAACAAGTCCGGTAAAGAGTCCTCGTCGGCAAAAAGTGTAGAAGTTTTAAAAGTTTCTACCGACTCATAGGAATCAACCGGTAATTCTAATGGTTCAATGACGGAAAACGTATATGGTGATGAAACAAATTCAATCTCAATCGACTCATCGTCGGAAGGAGATTGAATTTCGGAGGATAAAGATTCACACTCGATGATAAATTCTCTGAAAAAGTGAGGCGAAACACAAGTTTCCACCTCCTCGTTGTTTTGTGCATAAGAATTCATCTCATCGCAAAGTGAACCAAGTCTCATTCCAGCATCATTTAAGCCTTCCAAACCTTGGGAGTAAAAAAGAAAAGTTTCTTCCAAAGTAGGCTTCCTCGGCTCAAGAGCCTCGGACTCCTCATTTGGTTGAAACTCGTCTTCGAAAGTAACGAAATGAGAATCGTCATTGGATTCGAATAATGAATCCAACTCAAGGTCCCAATAACGATTTTCATTCCGATAAATGTTTTCAAGTCTTTCATTTTCAAGAAAATCTTGAAAATGGAAAACTTGAAAACTATCCCCAAAGTAAGAATCATTAGAATGACCGCTATAACTATAATAGAAAGACATGATTACCTCGTTGTTTGTAGATGGAGAATCCGGTCAAGAAAGTGAGCAACCGCGAATCAAAGTTTCTTAGCGCTCAAGTATGCAAATCCTGCAAGAAAGGTTAAAAGAAAGAATACAAATACAAAAGAAAAAATACTACGAAATAATAAAACAATTACTATCTAAAACACACTCCCCGGCAACGGCGCCAATTTGTGATGCGGCGGAAAAAGTGTGTTCGTGTGAGGATATAGTCGTCGTGTGTTTCGCCGCCGCAATACAAAAGAACCTAAACTACTACTACACTTGACAAGCAAGCACAGCGGTAAGTCGGGTATCGTAAGAAATCCACAGGGAGTGATTGAATTTTAGATGTTAATTGTTTTAATTACTTCAGGAATAAAAGTGTAAAATAAATAAGAAAAGGTAATGGGTGGTTATCGTGAATAAAGAAAAGGATAAGTTACGCTAAAATAAAGTAAAGCGAGGATCGGGATCGCATTCCACCAAACGGATCGAAACAACTACTAATTAGAATTAAGGCTCGAAAGCAATTTAATCGAGCATTTTCAATTAAGCATAAACATCACACAAGAAGGAATTTAACCCAAAGTTGCGAGATAAAACATTTAACCGAAAAATGGTCACACGCGGATTAAATTCGGATTGTCGCTATAAACACTAAAGTTGCGTGACAAATAAAGTTAAACGCATAACAATCCAACTTTAATACACGCGGTTTCAATTAAATGCGATTTTGCACGAAACCTAGTTTTCGGAGCTCGGGGCCCGAAAATGGAGGAAATGAAATCCCGACCCTATTTATCTAAGGGCTAAGCATTAATAAACTAAGTAAACTATAAAAGCAATAAATAAAGCATGTAAACCTAATTATGAAAGCATGTAAATCTAATTAACAAAGCAAGAATAAAGGAAATACAACTATATTAATGGAATGGATAATGAAAACCAACTTACAAAACCCAAAAAAGGCATAACCCCAAGGAGAAATGAAGAAAAGCTCCCAAAACCAAACCCTAAACTAAGCTAAAATCTGATTATTTTTGTCTCAAATGAGAGAGAATTGGGTTTATATAAAATATCCCATGGCAAACTTGTAATAAAAGGGAAGAAAACCCAAAATCTGGAGGGCCGAATCGATTCGGAAATGGTCCGAATCGATTCGAAAACAGGGGAAGTTCGAATCTGCAATTCTGCAGAATTCCGAATCGATTCGGTTTTGGGCCGAATCGATTCGCAACCTACAGGTCTGAATTCTGCAGCTTTGTCCTGTTTTACGGAAAATGCCGCCATTTCTTCGTTATAGCTCGGAATGAGGCACGGTCGGAGGCTACGCGAAGATAACTCAGAGGAATACAACATCCAAGAAGACATTGGGCCAAAAAACCAAAATATGAAATGACTAAAATGCCCTTGAATGTGACCTTGAGTGTGAATTTGAAATAAAAACCATCCTAAAAATGCCATAACTCTTTCATTACAACTCAGAATCATGCACCGTCGGCGGCCACGCGAAGAGAAATCAGAGGGCTTCAACTTCCGTGAAGAGCTCAGGATTCAAACTCGAATGATGGAATTACTAAAATGCCCCCGAAGCTGCAAAAGTCGACGAAACAATTCCGGAAAGCGTCCGAACATCATACTAAGTATCCAAATACCTACAAAAGCTCAATTAACCCCTGCAAAACACGTTAACATAGAAATCCGAGGTTGTCTGGTTAACGAGCATAAGTATAGAGATTAAGATACCCAAGGGGGCTAATAAGGCATAGGTTAACGGGTGAAATACGCAATATTTGCGTCGTATCAGTCGTGACCACTTTTGGGTCAGAATTGATCTCGGTCTTGGATCGTCACCTGAGTTAGGTCAGAATTGACACTGGTCTTGGATCGTCACCTAAGTTAGGTCATAATTGACCTCGGTTCTCGGTCATCACCACTCTTGGGTCAGAATTGACCCCGATCTTGGATCGTCACCTGAGTTAGGTCAGAATTGACCTCGGTCCTTGGTCGTCACCGCTCTTGGGTCAGAATTGACCTCGGTCTTGGATCGTCACCTGAGTTAGGTCAGAATTGACCTCGGTCCTCGGTCGTGACCACTCTTGGGTCAGAATTGATCTCCGTCTTGGATCGTCACCTGAGTTAGGTCAGAATTGACCTTGGTCCTCGATCGTCACCACTCTTAGGTCCTCAGAATCGACCTCGACCCTCAGAATCAGTCATCCTTGCTTCCTCAGGTCCTCAGAACCAGCCTCAACCCTCTGAATTGGTTATCCCCAGCACACTCCTTAGGTCCTCGAAATCGGCCTAGACCCTCTGAAACGATCACACTCCCTCAAAGGCATCATACGGTGTCTAAATCGACGGCTATCATTTATTCCAAACTCACCCATCGAGGGTCTCTATAGACACCTCATTATGTTACCCACGAACTCTCCTTAGGTCCCTAGTACCTCCACTCATCACTGCAAATCCAGGTCATGTCCTGAGTACTGACTTGGAAGCCATCAGGCACTCCCCGGCTCAGTTTGTCCCAAAAGTCAAACTCTTCGTCTCAATCGAGACTAAATGAATATTCGAAGGGCACTGAATACCCTTTCTAACGGACTACCCCGTGCACGATTCTGACTTACCATGCGGACGAACGGTCCGTTTGCATCCGAAACCTGACCTAGAGGCCACCGGGCGCTCTCGGGCTCTGTTTGACCTAAGTTAACTCTTCAGCTCAACCGAGCCTGAATGAATCTTTGAAGGGCACTGAATACCCTTTCCAACGGTCCATCATGTGCACAATTATGACTTTCCATGCGAACGATCGATCCGTTTGACTCCGAGAAGCCACCGAGCGTTTCCCAGGCCCAATTGACCAAAGTCAACTCTCCAAATCGGGTCAAACTCTTTGGAATGTCGAAGTAAATTGCCTAATCTTTCTAATGGTATACCCCGTGCGCGATTCGGACTCACCATGCGGATGAATGATCTGTTTGCGTCCGCACGATTCCCCGTCCATTTGACTCACAAACGCTTCCAAGCCACATTTGACCCAAAGTAAACTCCCGAACTCGGGAGAGGTCTAAGTACTTTTGAAGGTCTTTAAAATACCTTTCCAATGGTATGCCCCGTGCACGATTCTGACCAACGATTTCCCTCGGTGGCTAATTTTCCGAAAAAGCCTGAAGCGCACTGCCAAATGGCAGGTCCCAGACCCTGCCTATCGGCACCTGTCGATAGGCAGTGCCATGATAAAGATGATCGGTAGTCCCCTAGGGATATAAAAGGATGTCTTCACCTCATTTGCAAGGGGAGCCCAGATCTGATAAAAATCCCTCTCAAAGAATCCCAGAAACCTCTCTCGAAAGTAGTGTGATTTCAACTTCCAAATCCCCTTTTTACTTCCACTTTTCATCATCCTTTTCATCAAACTTGATGAATTAGCCACTCTCCATCATCATCCAAGTGCAAGGGATGCTCTCCAACATTCAAGATCAAGCTCAAGATCTTTAAAAAGGTCCAACTTTCTCACCTTTCTCTTCCAATTCTCTCAAGTTCTCAATAACTTACTTTATTACTTAGAACTTTTTATTATCTCATCCCACACATACTAATATACTTTTTATTTAGTATTATCGCACATCTCTTATTTTTATATAAATAAAACCCAAAAAAAAAAAGAAAAAGAGGGTTTGCTCATAAATTCCAAGTAGGGATTCTCACACTTTTTCCACACTTTTCTCACAACTAAGACACTTTTTCTACACACAAACACACGCACACTTACAAATAAGATATCCCCTATTTGGATTTATGGGATAAACCCCACCCCTCATTTTGTATGCGAACTACGTGGACTTTGATGCCTTTATAGGCTACGTAGGCGACTCGGGGTAAAACTCGAGACTCAAGTCCTCCTTTTTCTCACTTTTTCTCTCATTTTCTATCTTCTCTAAATCCATTTTTCTTATATTATACATATACTTGTTCTTAGTGACGCATTACCCCATATGTGTTATCGTTCCCTTATAACGATCAACGTAGGTGTAATCGCGTAAATCTCATTTTTCTAATATTACTCTTATATCTTCCTACGGATGACTCGCTTTATCTTTTCCATGATACAAGTCGAGGATTCTACCTACATTCTATATATATACACATGCACACATATCACGGGGGGAAACATAAAGGAAAATAGCAAATATTCATGAGAGACCGAAAGGGCGGAATGGGTGCCTAACACCTTCCCATTTCGTAACTAAGCCTCCGAACCCTTCCCGAATCATCTTGGTTTCGCATGCACCAGTATGTCTTTAGATGCCACTCTTCGGGGTGGCTTGGCCTTTTTATTTTCTCTGTTTTGAGTAAAATAGACTGGCGTCTCTGAATCTCTCTACATTTTTCACACCACAAACGACGCCGGCCGAAGCGCTTTCGAGAGGGGATGCGTGGGACCCGAAGGATCCGCTCCTCCACGCGCCTGCCCGCTGAGGATCAGGATCGAGGATGGCCACACAGGGTGAATATAGTCCTTTGCCATATTAGAGTTTATTATATGTTTATTCTGCGCTAGTGAGGTAATTTCGGGTGTGGTTATGACTCACTCGCAGACGTATGGATGCTTCCCGATATCTTGCGTTGTAGGTGCCCAAGTTGTCTTGGTTGATAGGCACTAGAAGATGATAGTCATTTAGGGCCGCGCACAGTGAGGAAACTCAGACGGGCGGTCTTAGAATCGTTATATGTATATGAATATAACTATTTTTATTCAAGTTGGACTTGAATTATGATAAATGCCACAAAGAGCATATAAATTGTGATTATGTTTCATAATGAGAAATGGAACACTGAATTGGAACAGAGTAAATGATGGTGATTTTAATTAATGTTATTCAGTCATACCCTCTTGCATAACAGAATAAAACTTATGATCATTTAAATTGTCATAGTTTATGCATTGAATTGTGTAGGTAGATTCTTATTACTATCAATCATGATTTACTGTTCATAACAGTCATACTCTTTATTCATCTGGTGATCATATAAAATTGGGCCCCGACCCGTTCATATTTCTTGTTGTGCATGAATCTTGTATCCGCTCAGGTGCTCCGCCGCAAGGACGACCGTACTGACTTTCCTATTCCGGTGTTTTTGGGGAGCCGTGATACTTTACGGATATTACGGGATATGTTGTTATAGACACCTTCATTTTTGTACTCTAGTTATGATCGGGTCATTTACTCGGGCGTGTGGCCCAAGCTATTGTATTTTCTTATTGTAATGCATTATGTAATTTAAATTAAACTATTGTATTTTGTTGTCGTGACTGTTGACGGACAGCATATTCGGTCCCCTTATTATATATTTGATGTGGATGTAATATAAGTTCTTTTGGGTTTCCACTTTCTTTTCAATTGGGTCATTTAAATTCTTTCCTTAACTTATAAAATAAAATTTTTGGCAACTTGTTTTTTCTGAAATATAGGGTGGTTATCCCGTATACTTATTGTATTATTGTGATGATGAGAATGATCCATCTATGATTCCCCTTATTATTGAAGTATCGGGCTGGTCACCCCTTATTTTGGTGAGCGGATTGTCACAATCACTAAGAAAAAAAATGGAGCCTTATTCATTTCTCTTTTTCACAACACTTTGTGTCATATCACCTTTGGAGGTTTAGGAGCTTTGGTTTAAAAGGGTTACGGTTTGTGGGGTCAGCTGGGTGTGTGTATATATATATATATATATATATATATTAATTATTGTTATTGTTTTAAGTCTTGGTTAATAGCCGCTGGGTTCGGGTTTGTCAGTTGTAACAGGGGTATGGGTATGGCAACAGCTGGTGTTGGAAGGTGGTGATTGGCAGCAGGTAGGGGTTCTGTTAGATGTTTTTCCTGTCCAGTTTATGATCTCACGAGGGTTGAATTAAATTAGTTTTTCCCCAAATTGTGTAGATGCTTATGTTATGCACTATTTTCTTTTTATTGATATTTGAAGAGACCTAATAATCAAGGTTCATGTATTCATAGAAAACCAAGAGTTTTTTTCATTTCAAGTTCATGAATAGTAGTGACAAATTGGGCCTCAAAGAATAATTATATCATTATCTAAATTTGTCGAAATATGATCATGGGCTTTGGTACTATCTTGGAGCAAATTCGGAGAGTTTTATGCAGAACAATTATTTTTTACATGACTTATGGTGGAACTGTAAGTTATCCATTGGCTAAAGTTTTGGCCAAGGTTTTTGATTCATGCCTTGAAATATACCCACATGGTAGGATTTCCTCTTGCTTGGTAGAGCTTGGAATTGTATTGACCCATGAACCAGGTTTTCACTAGGTATTTTTTTAGTTTTATATCTTTCACTATTCATTATCTTTGTAACGGTGAAACTTGATATGGGTTTGGGTTAACTTTTTTTTTAAAAATTTTGGGCATACGAGAATAAAATTCAATTCAGCATTAGTCGACTTTGAAAAATGACAAGCAATGTTGAATAGATTGGGGTTTTGAATATTTTTCCAGTAATATTAATTTTATTTTATTTTATCCGTACTTATAGATAAGTATTTTGTACAACCTTCCATATATTTTTTTAATATTTTTTTTTTTTGATTTTTTGATTTTTTTTTCAATTGAAAAATATTATAATTACATTATGTATTGACCCATGAAATATTATAATTACACTCTGTGTCATTTTAATTACATTATGTGTCATTTTAACTATGAGAGGTTATACTTCTTTTTTTTTTCAATTCCAAATACCTTATTATTGATATGGCACCAAAAAGTCATGAGTATAATATATCCATTTAAAGGTAATATTATAATATGAGTGTAATTTGTACTCAACATTCTTGATGTTACCTTTAAAGGAAATTAATTGTTTCTATGAGTCTTTTGCTAGGTTATGGTAAATTTTAGTTATCCCAATGTTTGTGTCATTTTTGTATTAATCGAATGGAGAGATATTGTAAATTGATAGTTTTGATTTATTCCTTTTTTTTCTATCCCCTTTTTAAAAAAAATTATTCTTAATGACTTTTTTAGCATAAAAATTTATATAGTTAACATATAATACCGTATTTACATAGGTTTCGAAACATAGTAACGTGCTCTATTTTTAAAAAACAATTATAGTTATACTTGAGATATTACCACATTTTTGAATAAGTTGTATCTAATTTCATTATATGTTCTACATGTAGAATATATAGTTAGTATGTAAATTGTAGACTCAAACCCAGATACTCTGAGGATGACACATGGCAGTAATAAATGCTTGCTATTATAACTTACACACTTCCCCCTCCATGTTTTGATTGTCGAGGCAATTTTGGGGTTCCAAACATCATTAAATTAAATTTAACGCCACTTCCAATGCATTTTTCCTTTTATACACCAGTCCAATTTTTTTTCGTCCACTGCCAAGGCAATTTTAATGTCAATGCATTCTCCTTTTATCACCATTGCCAATGCATTCTCCTTTTTAACACCAGTCCAATTTTAATGCCATTGCCAATGCATTCTCCTTTTATCACCTCATCTCAGTCCAATCGTTTGAAAGGTATGAGATAGTCCCTTTGTTTTTCAAGTGATTTATCCTTTTATAGAGCAAAAAAATTATTGGTTTGAATTTAATTTTTATTTTTATTTTGGCAGAGATTTTGTTTCTTTCCTTCAAATATTTCAGGTATCAATTGAAAGGTACATTCGTTCACTTTTCTTATTTGAGAATTTGTATAACTCATGTTTATCATATTTTTTATCTTAAAAATGGAGTTCAACACATTAGACTAGGATTGGGAAACAAGATAATCCAAGAAATCTCTGATTTTACATGAATACTTCAGAGAAAGAACGAAGTCTAATATTTGTTTTTCAGAGAACATAAGCAAAAAAAACATTTTGACTTTACGGAAAGAGTCCTCTGATTTTTTTTTTTGAAATTTAAAATTTTTGTCTCCAATATTTTTGTTCTATAAGAATTTCTTTTCATATATAAAAAATTCAACTTCTAATTAAGTTTTCTTATGTACTATTTTTGAAATTCCCCCATAAAACATTGACTTCACTCACACTATTAAATTTTAAATATCCTAATTTCCATTTTTTCCTTTATGTGAAGTTGAATTAATTTGTTGTTTGTTGCTTAAATGTTCATGGTTTATGTGACACCCCGACTAATTAAATACCGGGTAGCTACTCCTTTATTAAATTAATTCAAAATGCCAAGTTGGTCCAGTTAATAGCATCACTGTCGAAATCGTTTTAATGATTACTAACCACCTAGTATTTAAAAAGTAAGTGCCAAATTTTATTTAAAGTCTGATTAACATGCAACAAGTGTAATGAAGAAATAAATAACACCATACACCATACTGAAGTAAAATGAATAACCATCACATAGTGTAAATAAAGTCTGGAGGAAAACTCCTCACTACAAATCCCACAACTGAAAAGTAAACTGAATACTGAAACAATACATGCTAAAGTCTGAAAACTGAAATGTAAAAGATGCTCTAAATAGAAATGGGCAATATGCCCTACAACTGATAGATAGTGACTCTGGAATCCAAAAGATAGAAGCGTCTATAAGCAAATCCCTGTAGCTTCCACAAACAGCTACAGCTCGTCACCTGAATGAATATCCTATGCTTGGTGTCCTTGTGGCTGGGCACCTAAAATGGTTTTACAAGAAAAAGATTTGAAAAGCAAATGGGTCAGAGCCCGAATGTGGAGTTATATTTTAAAAACCTGCAAGTGCTTTAAAAACATTTAAAACATTAAATGCAAAGTACATGTTAGGACGTACACTCACATGATATTCTCACCTCTCATCTAACTGTGCACTCCTAACGTAAGTACCCATCTATAACGACACAAACCACTAGCTAAGTGACATCATCTCTAGCTAGACTATCATAGGTCCTACCCATATTACTCGGTTCTAATTAACATCATAACGCTCGTAATTAAGTAGGGTTTAACGTAAACTCAGATGCTCAATATACAATATATATATATATTACTATCAGTTAACTCGAAACAATACCGTAATTATATTCACAACATTAACATGAAGGTTCCCATTAATTAAGGGTATATTATTCGCATCATAACTATACAATATAAGCACCCCGAGAACTAAGCTGCGGTGCACACATACTCTGCTATCCATCCCGGTACATCACGTACATAAGGATTACATATTCCGAGTCTCTCAGGAATAGTACACAGATAACAACATCACAAACAATGGAGGCGAACACAGTCACATCACATAGGTCACGCACATACCTACGCTCCTACGATCAGCGGACTTATTAATATCCCAATAAGTCTTTCTATGACCTATGTTCATCAAGGTAACCAGTCTAAATCCGGGCAACACAAGGATTAGAGGGCCCTAAGCGAATGCAAACCTCCCGTGATAGCAAGTATGGTAGGTATGTCATACACACAATTCATATACCAATACTAAGTTAACACACGTCTTAGTAATGCCGTAGTTTAATCGTAGTACATATCGCATTCTCGTACTAACTATAATTATCACAATTTATACTACTCCGGTTTATAATCATATGCGCCATAATCTTCTCACGTCGTAGTAGACACTCACGTCTCAACCCAAACCGTCCATTTAATATAACTCGCGTATATAGTTTACTCCTCGTAATAACCCAAAAGTCCCAAATCTATCCTTACATCATCAAAGGAAGGTTATCTATATCCTCGAACAAGTTTACGGGACTCCAAAAATCAAAACAGTCCAAAAAGGACCAAACTGTCAACTCGTTAGAAGTCTGGTTCGAACGAGACTGTTCGAACGAGATTCCTCTGCCAACTCGTTAGAAGTCTCGTTCGAACGAGGCTGTTCGAACGAGATTCCAGTTCGTTCGAATGAACTGTACCTTCTAATGATATCTCGTTCGAACGAGATATCGAACAAAACCCCTTCTCGTTAGCAACGACTGGTCAACTCGTTAGAAGCTCGTTCGAACGAGTTCGTTCGAACGACCTGGGTAGGGGCTTCGAACGAGCTGCCAGATTCGTCCCAGATTTTCTAAGTTACGTTTCTCACCATTTTTAACACCTCAATCCTTCTCCAAAGATCGTTCTAACAGAGTTTTAAGTCCTCTAATCATACTATAACATGCTAAGGTCATATACTAACATCACTTAATACATTAAAGCATCCTAAACATCATTAAATCACAAGATTTTATACTTTTCCCCAATTTTATCAAGAACATGAACCCTAGGTTTATATCATCATCAAATCCCAGAATTTAATTCGTTTTAATCTCTTCTAATCACAATTATTATGAGAGAAATCATCTACCTATCATTCTATATGCAATTCTCTTCAAAATTTCCAAGTTCTATACTCCAAACTACATGGGTTTTCATTCATCTTTCAAGAACAATTAAACTTCCTCAATTTCTAACATGGAAAAGACATTCTCTGAAATTAAATGGAATAAAGTCACTTGCCTTGATTGTCTCTGAGTTTGGTGTAGGTTTGGTAGAATTTTTCTGCAGAATTTCTTCTCTCCAAGCTTCCTCTCCAATGGTGGCTTAAGGTGGCTAGGGTTTTGATTTGGGAACTTAGAAAACTCTTCTAATAACCTACGTAGCCTTCTAGGTTAGTATGGTTTGGTTAATGGGCTTAGTGGGTCTAATCCATAACAGATTTACATCTCTAATTTTCGTCACTTTTAATTCCTAAAAATGTAAAATTACCAAAATACCCTTTATGATGCCGGTATGGCCTAAAAATACCCCGGAATCCAAACTACACCCCCGGCTAGTGTTTTCTGACTATCTCGACCCTTCCGGACACGTTGGCGCACTCAAAACGACCATACGGTTTATAGATTTTAAATTCACTTTTTATAAACAAAATATTATACCGTGACGCGGCGGTCCCACTCGTCTCAACAAAATTTCTAAAATGCCGTATATAAATCTCACGACAACTTTTATAATACCAAATACATATATCAAAACATGTATGCACATAATCAAATACCAACTCGCATCTCATTAGTATTTATAACCCGGATTAATTTCCAATTAATACGCATTTAATTAATTAATCCCAAAAATAAATATAGCCAAAAGTACGGGGTATTACATACTCCCCCCTAATAACTGAATTTCGTCCCGAAATTCGAAACTAGAAAGTACCTGCTAAAAACACCTCTGGATAACGTTCGCGCATCTCATCCTCGCGCTCCCATGTGGACTCTTCGACATTATGATGTCGCCACTGAACACGTACTAACGGAACTATCTTTGACCGCAGTTTCCTCTCGCTTCGGTCCAAAATAGGAATCGGCCCCTCCTCGTAGGAGCTATCAGGCTGGAGATCGATGTCCTCCACAGCAATGTGAGAATGAGCCAAATTATCTCTAAGGTATTTCCTTAGCGAGGAAATATGAAACACATCGTGAATCCGATGCAAATGCTCCGGTAACCCAAGTCTATACGCAACCGGTCCGATCCGCTCAATAATGGGAAACAGCCCCACATACCTCGGTGCTAACTTCCCCTTCTTCCCGTAACGCATAATCCCCTTCATAGGAGATACCCTGAGCAAAACCTGGTCACCTACTTGGAACTCCCTGAAAAATCTCTTCGCATCAGCGTAACTCTTCTGCCTGTCTTGAGCTACCCGAATGCGACTCCGAATCAACTCAATCCTTGCCGAAGTATCCTGAATCACTTCTGACCCAAGCAGTTTGTTGTCCCCCACCTCTAACCAACATGCTGGGGAACGAGAAGGCCTACCGTACAATGCTTCAAACGGAGCCGTGCCAATAGTGAACTGATAGGAGTTGTTGTAAGCAAACTCCACCAGTGGAAGGTACTGCTCCCATCCACCCCCAAAGTCAATAATGCACATGCGTAGCATGTCCTCCAACATCTGATTTGTGCGCTCAGTCTGCCCATCAGTCTGCGGGTGATAAGCCGTACTCAACCGCAATTCCGTGCCCATGGCTTCCTGGAAACTCTCCCAAAATCTCGAAACAAATATCTTGTCTCTGTCAGACACGATATTTAGGGGCACACCGTGAAGTCTCACAATCTCTGAAATGAAGAGTCGGGCATATTGTCCCGTAGTGTAGTCAGTCCTTATGGGTAAAAATTGAGCGACCTTGGACAACCTGTCCACAATTACCCAAACGGAGTCGTGACCCCTCTGCGACGTAGGCAACCCCGTAATAAAGTCCATGGATATGCTCTCCCACATCCACACCGGGACCTCCAATGGCTGTAGCAATCCTACCGGTCTCTGATGATCCACTTTTACAAGCTGACAAGTGGCGCATTTCGAAACGAACTCAGCGATATCTCTCTTTATACCGCTCCACCAATACTGTCGTCTCATGTCTTGGTACATTTTGTCCCCTCCGGGATGTACCACGAACCGTGAGCCGTGCGACTCTGCCATCACATCGTGCCGCAATTCCTCCCCTTCCGGAACCACCAATCTCCCATTGAAGCGTAATCCCCCGTCTGAGCTAACGGTATAGGACTCGGCTCCCTCTGCTAGTAACCGACCTATCTGCTCCTGACAGAACGAGTCATTGGACTGTGCCCGTACTACATTCGTGACAATCTGCAGTGTAATGGTCATCACAGACATGAAAGATCGGGCCACTGCATCCTGGTGTCCTAATTCCTTCCACTTAGCCTTCCACACCTCTGCCACCTCATCTGCTGGCCTACGGCTCAACGCGTCTGCTACCACGTTAGCCTTACCTGGGTGATACTGGATGTCGAACTGGTAGTCCTTCACAAACTCAAGCCAATTACGCTGCCGCATATTCAATTCCTTCTGCGTGAATAGGTACTGTAAGGACTTGTGGTCCTTGAACAGTTGGAACTTATCCCCCAAAAGATAGTGCCTCCAAATCCGTAGGGTAAATACCACTGTGGCCAACTCCAAATCATGCGTGGGGTAATTCTTCTCATGAGGCTTAAGCTTACGGGAAGCATAAGCTATGGCCTGTCTCTCCTGCTGTAATACACCTCCCAGTCCTTGCAAAGATGCATCGGTGTAAACCAAATACTCAACTCCCGGTCTCGGCAATGCTAACACAGGTGCTGAGGTCAATTTGTCCTTCAATTCATCGAATGCCAACTGACAGGCATCACTCCAGATGTATGGCACACCCTTACGTGTCAGATGTGTCAAAGGACCTGCTATCTCCGAGAAACCCCGAATAAACCTCCTGTAGTATCCTGCTAGACCCAAGAAACTACGAATCTCCGTTGGTGTCATGGGCTGTCCCCACTCCCTCACCGCGGATACCTTCCCCGGATCAACAGATATTCCCTGGTCGGAAATAATGTGTCCCAAAAACTGGACTTCTTTCAGCCAAAACCCGCACTTCTCATATTTTGCATACAACTCGTTCTGACGAAGTGTCTGCAAAACCTGCCTCAAATGCTCGGCGTGCTCCTCTTCTGTCTGGGAGTAAACCAGAATATCATCAATGAAGACAATGACAAACTGGTCTAGGAAATCCCTGAACACTCTGTTCATCAAGTCCATAAACACAGCTGGAGCGTTGGTCAAGCCGAAAGGCATAACCCGAAACTCGTAAGAACCATATCTTGATAAGAACGCAGTCTTCGAGACATCCTCCTCCCTGATACGCAACTGATGGTATCCCGATCTCAAGTCAATCTTCGAGAAGAAAGAAGCTCCTCTCAACTGGTCGAATAAGTCATCGATTCGAGGCAACGGATACTTATTCCGTATCGTGACCTTATTCAACTCTCGGTAGTCCACACACAATCTCAGTGAACCGTCCCTCTTCTTCACAAACAGAACTGGAGCGCCCCAAGGTGAGGTACTCCTACGAATAAAGCCCTGACCTAACAGCTGCTCTATCTGATCCCATAACTCCCTCATCTCAGATGGATCCATACGGTATGGTGCGCGTGCTATAGGTCTCGTACCCGGTAGCAAATCTATAACAAATTCTATCTCTCGACTGGGTGGTAAGCCTGGTATCTCCTGAAACACGTCCGAATACTCCCTGACTACTGGGATAGAATCTAATGGAATCACTACCTCCTTAGAGGTATCCTCCTCAATGTAATACAAATGAGCGGTCGATCCTCCCTCTGGGCGAGCCATCGCCACTACAAACATCTCCTGCCCCGGAATGGCAAAAACAATGCTCCCGCTGAAGCAATCAATCATGGCCCTATAAGCTACGAGCCAATCCATACCGATAATCACATCGTGAACATGCATGTCTAACACTAACATGTCTGCAGGTAATACCAAACCACCAATCTCTACCCCCACTCCCCAGCATATAAAGAAAATAAGTGACCCACTCACCAATGGTGAGTCGACACACGTCACTGTGCTCTCTGCCGTAGCTAACAATCCTAAAACTTTCACGAAGTGTGTAGCTACAAAACAGTGTGTAGCACCCGTATTAAATAATACCTGACCCATAGTGCCATGGATAGGAAACGTACCCTCAATCGCGGGCGGTGCCTGTGGAACTGCAGCCTGGTGAACGTTGTAGACACGTCCATACTGTAGCTGCCCCTGCTGAACTGGGACTGCTGGAATGGGTGGAAATGCTGCCATCTGTGGCGGTGCGGGAAGAGCGGCGGGAAACATAGGCCTCTGTGGCTCCTGGCGAGCACCCTACTGCTGCTGCTATGGGGCCCTGCCCCTATCAGGACAATCCTGTCGCTTATGGCCAGTCTTGCCACAAACAAAGCACTTCCCTGGGAAGTTCCCTCCTCTCTGTCCCTGCTGTCCCCGGCCCTGGTGGCCGTTACCGTTCCTCCCTTGGCCCTGGTGAAACTGCTGCCCATTCTGCCCCTGTTGGCCCTGATGGCCGTTTGGACCCTGATGGCCCTAACGAAAACCTCCCTGCCCCTGCCTGTAGTTCCCTGACCGGAACCTCTTATTATCCCCCTGTTGGGAGCCCTGCTCATTCTGTCTCTGCCCCTGACCAGATTGTGCCCCGCTGGCACCATGTCCTCCAGTCCTGCCCTGATGGCTAGACTCCCCCGACCTCTTGCCCTCGGCCATATGAAAACGGTGGTCCTGGAAGTGCAACAATGCAGCGTTAACCACATCAGAATAAGTGGCCAACGATAGGTTCCCTAGCAGATGCTGACGGATCCTCCAAGTCAACCCGTCGGTGAACTTCTCGATTTTCTTCTTCTCTGTTGGTATCTCGTCTGGAACGATGTTCAACAGATTCGTGAACTCGGCCTCATACTCGGCCACAGTCTTGCCCTCCTGCTTCAAACTCATCAATCTCCTCCTCATTTCCGTATGAACAGCTGACGGAAAGTACTTGCGGTTGAACCGCACCCAGAATTCCTGAATCGTGAGAGTATCCCTCTCCTCCATGGTGGCAATGGACTCCCACCACTGTAGCGCAGATCCAACTAGCTTGAAAGTAGCTAGCACCTACTTCTGGACATCCGTGCACTCATACATCCTCAAGTGCCTCTGCATATCCTTCCTCCACTGGCTCGAGACTACTGCATCTGAGCTACCTGCAAACTCTGGCGGATGCGCTTTCTGAAAAGTATCACGTACACGCTCCCAAGCAGATGGGAATGCATTAACCTGCACTGGCGCGGCAACCGGCGCCTGTGGTGGTGCCTGCTGAACAACGGCAATCGCGGCATTTACCGCTTGAGCTACTATAGCTGCAACCTCAGCGGCGTTCATCATGCCCTGAACTGGAGCGGGCTAGGGTTCGGGCGTTGCATCCCTGGGAACTCGTCGTGCACGTCGTGGAGGCATCTGAAATAAGAACAAAGTTTATAAGTTCACGGTTATAAACTTAATATAGCTGAAGAACGAAGCATACACAAAAAGAGTACAACAATCATAAAATATAGGGCTCTATATCAAAGAAACGTAGCGGAAACATAATAGCCGTACAGATCCTAAAGGACACTAGAACCTGATGCTCTGATACCACCTGTGACACGCCGACTAATTAAATACCGGGTAGCTACTCCTTTATTAAATTAATTCAAAATGCCAAGTTGGTCCAGTTAATAGCATCACTGTCGAAATCGTTTTAATGATTACTAACCACCTAGTATTTAAAAAGTAAGTGCCAAATTTTATTTAAAGTCTGATTAACATGCAACAAGTGTAATGAAGAAATAAATAACACCATACACCATACTGAAGTAAAACGAATAACCATCACATAGTGTAAATAAAGTCTGGAGGAAAACTCCTCACTACAAATCCCACAACTGAAAAGTAAACTGAATACTGAAACAATACATGCTAAAGTCTGAAAACTGAAATGTAAAAGAAGCTCTAAATAGAAATGGGCAATATGCCCTACAACTGATAGATAGTGACTCTAGAATCCAAAAGATAGAAGCGTCTATAAGCAAATCCCTGTAGCTTCCACAAACAGCTACAGCTCGTCACCTGAATGAATATCCTATGCTTGGTGTCCTTGTGGCTGGGCACCTAAAATGGTTTTACAAGAAAAAGATTTGAAAAGCAAACGGGTCAGAGCCCGAATGTGGAGTTATATTTTAAAAACCTGCAAGTGCTTTAAAAACATTTAAAACATTAAATGCAAAGTACATGTTAGGACGTACACTCACATGATATTCTCACCTCTCATCTAACTGTGCACTCCTAACTTAAGTACCCATCTATAACGACACAAACCACTAGCTAAGTGACATCATCTCTAGCTAGACTATCATAGGTCCTACCCATATTACTCGGTTCTAATTAACATCATAACGCTCGTAATTAAGTAGGGTTTAACGTAAACTCAGATGCTCAATATACAATATATATATATCACTATCAGTTAACTCGAAACAATACCGTAATTATATTCACAACATTAACATGAATGTTCCCATTAATTAAGTGTATATTATTCGCATCATAACTATACAATATAAGCACCCCGAGAACTAAGCTGCGGTGCACACATACTCTGCTATCCATCCCGGTACATCACGTACATAAGGATTACATATTCCGAGTCTCTCAGGAATAGTACACAAATAACAACATCACAAACAATGGAGGCGAACACAGTCACATCACATAGGTCACGCACATACCTACGCTCCTACGATCAGCGGACTTATTAATATCCCAATAAGTCTTTCTATGACCTATGTTCATCAAGGTAACCAGTCTAAATCCGAGCAACACAAGGATTAGAGGGGCCTAAGCGAACGCAAACCTCCCGTGATAGCAAGTATGGTAGGTATGTCATACACACAATTCATATACCAATACTAAGTTAACACATGTCTTAGTAATACCGTAGTTTAATCGTAGTACATATCGCATTCTCGTACTAACTATAATTATCACAATTTATAATACTCCGGTTTATAATCATATGCACCATAATCTTCTCACGTCGTAGTAGACACTCACGTCTCAACCCAAACCGTCCATTTAATATAACTCGCGTATATAGTTTACTCCTCGTAATAACCCAAAAGTCCCAAATCTATCCTTACATCATCAAAGGAAGGTTATCTATATCCTCGAACAAGTTTACGGGACTCCAAAAATCAAAACAGTCCAAAAAGGACCGAACTGTCAACTCGTTAGAAGTCTGGTTCGAACGAGACTGTTCGAACGAGATTCCTCTGCCAACTCGTTAGAAGTCTCGTTCGAACGAGGCCGTTCGAACGAGATTCCAGTTCGTTCGAACGAACTGTATCTTCTAACGATATCTCGTTCGAACGAGATATCGAACGAAACCCCTTCTCGTTAGCAACGACTGGTCAACTCGTTAGAAGCTCGTTCGAACGAGTTCGTTCGAACGACCTGGGTAGGGGCTTCTAACGAGCTGCCAGATTCGTCCCAGATTTTCTAAGTTACGTTTCTCACCATTTTTAACACCTCAATCCTTCTCCAAAGATCGTTCTAACAGAGTTTTAAGTCCTCTAATCATACTATAACATGCTAAGGTCATATACTAACATCTCTTAATACATTAAAGCATCCTAAACATCATTAAATCACAAGATTTTATACTTTTCCCCAATTTTATCAAGAACATGAACCCTAGGTTTATATCATCATCAAATCCCAGAATTTAATTCGTTTTAATCTCATCTAATCACAATTATTTTGAGAGAAATCATCTACCTATCATTCTACATGCAATTCTCTTCAAAATTTCCAAGTTCTAAACTCCAAACTACATGGGTTTTCATTCATCTTTCAAGAACAATTAAACTTCCTCAATTTCTAACATGGAAAAGACATTCTCTGAAATTAAATGGAATAAAGTCACTTGCCTTGATTGTCTCTGAGTTTGGTGTAGGTTTGGTAGAACTTTTCTGCAGAATTTCTTCTCTCCAAGCTTCCTCTCCAATGGTGGCTTAAGGTGGCTAGGGTTTTGATTTGGGAACTTAGAAAACTCTTCTAATAACCTACGTAGCCTTCTAGGTTAATATGGTTTGGTTAATGGGCTTAGTGGGTCTAATCCATAACAGATTTACATCTCTAATTTTCGTCACTTTTAATTCCTAAAAATGTAAAATTACCAAAATACCCTTTATGATGCCGGTATGGCCTAAAAATACCCCGGAATCCAAACTACACCCCCGGCTAGTGTTTTCTGACTATCTCGACCCTTACGGACGCGTTGGCGCACTCAAAACGACCATACAGTTTATAGATTTTAAATTCACTTTTTATAAACAAAATATTATACCGTGACGCGGCGGTCCACGCATCTCAACAAAATTTCTAAAATGCCGTATATAAATCTCACGACAACTTTTATAATACCAAATACATATATCAAAACATGTATGCACATAATCAAATACCAACTCGCATCTCGTTAGTATTTATAACCCGGATTAATTTCCAATTAATACGCATTTAATTAATTAATCCCAAAAATAAATATAGCCAAAAGTACGGGGTATTACAGTTTAGTGTTTGTTGTTTGTTCCTAATATATTCATGGTTAGTAGGTTTGTTGTTTGTTATTGGTTTTTGAAAGATACAAAGTTGTTTTAATAACATAATGAGTCAGTTACCCAACATTCTCCACCAAGTCCCTGTTTTCAATGGATTTTTTATTTTCTCTCCCACCTTCACTCTGACAATGATGAAATTAGTGATTTAAATCCAAAAGAACATGACTCAAAACCCAATTCTTTTATGACCAGATGACTAAGAAGCCTTACTCTAGGTCAATAGCGGTTGAAACCTTGGAGGTTTATAAATATACAGGAAGAGGTACATAAATAAGATAGAGGTTGAGAGAATTTAAAACACTGATAGTTTCGTACTTATTAGAAGTGAGAAATTTATGTTTGACAAGTAATGAAATGATAGAATCAATTAACTAAGTACGGTAACAAAAAAATAATAGGTTGGCTCCCACAGATTTCAACTGTATAAATCTCAAAACATTGACAACTTACTAATTGTAACATAACAAAATTTAGAACAAAATTTAAATCGGTTTAAATCCATGTTCATAAAGACAATAAGATGCATATTTCAATTTTTGTTTCTTCAATAAAAAAAGCATATTTCATAAATTATATGTTTTCAAAAATTTATTTAAATTTCTTGATGTATGACTAATTGGTCATTATCCAAAAACCTTTCAAATGCATATTCGTGTTTCCAAAAAATTCAAACCTTTATTTAAATTTCTTGATGCATTACTAATTGGTCATTATCCAAAAACCTTCCAAATGCATATTCGTGTTTTCAAAGATTATTCAACAAACTAATTAAGACAATAATAAAACCGATACTTCATTCTAATAATTCTTATCACATGAACACTCAAAAACAGTAAGATTGTGAAGTTCACTAAACTATATGACATTATATACACAATTAAGGCAGAAAGGAACATGGTTTGGACAGCAAACACAATAAAGGAAACAAACAAATGGAATCTTTTTTAGTTCAGTCTAAATAAATGATTTTTAAACCTATAGTTTTACGTGAAGATGTCACAATTACATGTCTTCCTCAGATTCTGCAGTCTCATCTTCTTTCTTAAATCACTTTCTCCTTTCGCTGAACCAATTGCCATCCTCAATCGAGTTTTCGTAATTGGTGATTGACGTTTATCATAATTATTAAGTTTACTTTTTAGTGTGTTATATAAATATTTGTTATTGCCAATATATAGTCGATTGAATTACATTACTAAAACATAGTTAGCAACCCCATTGCTTAAACCACCTTTCAAAGAGAAGTGACGAATCAGATTAGTCTTAGGTAGGCGACTTGACTTGCTTCAGTGCCCATGTGCTCACGAATTGTATTTGAACCAATTAAGATATTTAAAATTATTCAAAAAATAAGATTATAAGTTGGTTTCATAAAAAAAAAATCTTACAGTCTGTTTGTATGTCTGTCTGTCTCTCTCTCTCTCTATATATATATATATATATATATATATATATATATATATATATATATATATATATACACACACACACACACACTAGCGTATGCCCGTGCCTGAAGGCACGAAGAAATTTTCCAAAGTACGTAATTGCGAAATGGCGATAATTTTTCAAAGTACGAATAGCGAAACGCAAAAATTTCGAAGTGTAATTTTAAAACAATGTCAAATAGTCCAATAACATTCAAATAGTCTAGATTCATCAAATAAATCCACATATAATACGAAATATACAATATTCATTCATCGATTTCACATTGTGTCTCAAAAAAACAAAGTGTCAAATTTTTTAAAAAATTGGACATAGTCTCCTTTGTTTATGGAACTATTCACCATGCTTAACAAATAACAAATAGTCCAACATCAAAATTGTCTAAATTCTTCAAACAAATTCACATATAAAATGAAATATACAATATTCATCAATCAAATTAATTATGTCTAAAAAAAACAAAGTGTCAATTTTTAAGAAAAAATGGGCATAGTCTCCTTTGTTTATTGGACTATCCACCCTATTTAAGGGGTAATAACAAATCCAATAAATTAAAAAAAATCCCAAATTCGAAGATGGGAGCTAGAAGGCCGGGAAAGGAGAATATGAATTTATTTTTTCTGTGGGACTTCCTCAAAATGTCTGTGTCATGGTGCTTCTGGATTAGGTACTACTACTGCGGTCTTCCCATCCTTCTTCCCACCTCTGGCCATTATCACTCTCTCCTTCTAGATTTTTTGTAGGATTTGACAAACAATAAACATAATTAATCACTTTCTCAAACAAAGATACAATACAATAAGTAAATATACAATCAGTAAAATGAAATATACAATCACATCCAAATTGTCTAAATTCGAGATTGATTCAGCCAGATCCAATTGGCTTACCTCTTTTATACAAAAATGCAGTTTCGAGTTTGATCCCATCATATCTGGTCTACAAATAAAACAAATAACAATATTAGGAAAAAGGAACTATTTGAACATATGTATTACACCCAAGAAGTGTTATTGCGTCTATTCTAAACCACCAATCTCTATAAAATAGAACTCAAAATAAAGATATACATAAACGAAAATCTAAAACACTAAATAAGAGTTGTAAAAATAGATAAAAAGTACATTGAATATTAATCGATCCCATATTTATAGATCAAAACATAATGGGATATCTTTTATGGCTCGCGAACAAATTTACCTTAATAGCAAATGATGGCAGCAGGTGGCTCATCAACAGCTGGCTTCGATAGCAAAATGAACACGTGATCATTCTGAAACCATTACAAAAAACAAACTCAGGGATATATAAACTCACAGATAATAAAATCACATTATTGAACCATTACAAAAAATAAACTCACAAATATATATATATATATATATATATATATATATATATATATATATATATAGAGAGAGAGAGAGAGAGAGAGAGAGACACACACACACACACACACATAAAGTAAATGAACCGACATTCATTTAATTTCCCCGAGTACTTTACATACATGAAACTCAGATAGCAGTGTTAACAAAAGCAATCAGCACAGTAGTACTACATACATACTCCAGTCAACCATATTTTCTAATAACCTGATACATTTAAAAAAAAAAATCAACAGCTATAAATGGCAGTAAGTAGTCAACATGGGAGAAAATTGACTATTCTAAGGATATGGAAATCAAATAAATAGAGCCTAAGCCATAAAAATATAAAATTTGAAACAGAAAAATTACCTCCACAATGTTGATGAAAATGCGAGAAATCTGGAATATGGGAGAGAAATCATGAGAGGACGGTTTTTGATGTCGCCGATTATTTCCGTAAAGTGAATTTGAGGGAAATAATGAATTTTCTACTGCACAATTCCAACCATGAATATTCTGAAAGAAGCCTCAATGCTGAAAATAAAAAAAAAATCCAAATAAAAAACATTGTTAAGAGAACATGATAAATTATAAAATTCAAATCCTACCCACAATATTCAAATCCTCGCTATGTTGTCATCCTATTTAGTTGTCTGGAAGCCTTTACTCATTACTAATAAATACTAATGCGATCAAAGACATCATCAGCAATCTCTCCGCCGGGGAATCGGTAGAAGAACATTCTGAACCTCTCTCTGGTGTCCTTAATGACCTTCATTATGTCGGCAACCTGAAAATTGCCTGGGCCATTAGGACATTCTGTTGGCAACCTGAACATTCTATCGACAACCTGAGATGCAACAAACATTAAATATTAATCAAGTAACTTAACAATTAAGGATTCAACAATTTAACATTAATTATTGTGGTTCAATGGATTATTCACCCATACAATGTTAAATACTCAATGAAACGCAAATGGAACCAACAGACTATTAGCTTTAACTATCAACAAATTGAGTAGAAAACACATCAATTTCAACAATCGTTATAATACGGTTTCAACAATCTACATTTTCCAAATAAGCTTAAATTGCAAATTTCAAAATGCAAAACATTACTTGAATGCCTCAAGTTTATCTAAACAAAATCACATTGACAAACTAAGTCAAAATAGTTTCAAAGCTCCAATGTTGTAAACTAAAACAACCCGCCGTAATGATATTACTATGGAAAAGAGTGAAAGCACGGGTTAGTTTTCTGCATCCATTACCTATACAACTTCCAACTTGATAATAAGGATGCGACCACTATTCAACAGCTGTCTTATGAGGGCTCTTGCTTCCAAATTGTCTTGCCAAATAACTAGAAGGAATTATTAAGGACTTTCGTTGTGGAGTTGTACCCTATATTTTCAGTTACTTCAGCGCAATAGGAATGGGCACTACTCTGATTGAAATGATTGAAATTAAAGTCATGAATATGTGTAGAAAAAACAAAATTAAAAACAATATTCCAAATCAATTATGCTGAGGCACATCGGGTCTCAAAAGAAAAATGGAATATGGACCCTATATGGGCAAGCTTTTCTGCAATTACAATAAACTTTAATATCCATAATAAATACAAATTGCGGCGGATTAGGAATGAAAATAAACTAAGATAGAAATCATTTTTTATATTTGATGTTTAAAATATGGGGAAAACATGAAAGAAAAGGAATTTGGAGCATGTTATGCAAACTTTGAATTACTATATCGAGCTTATATTTATTATCTCAAGAATCCAGATATCATTTAGTCGAGATAGTAAAACCACACATAAATGGAAATTAATTATTACAATCAACCAAAAACTACTTAATAGGAATCACCAATATTGTAATAAAACTAAATTGAAAAAGGAAAAAACGGTAGGTGCGAACTCGAACCTATGTAAAATGCACAAAACTTATAAAGCTCCAACGGCGGATAAATGTAACAACCCTCGCTTTTAGGAGGCAAATTTTATATTAATTTTACCACATAAGGTAATTATATAAAATGTTGGAACTAGAGTAAATATTAATTGAATGAATTGAAAGTTAATATTTACTAGATTGATGCATATTTACTGTATGTGAAAGTACATATCATCAGGTTACATGTTTTATAGTGTATGTATTTTAAATGACATTATGGTTAAAATGAAATTGGAACTGGAAATAAATTATAAAATTGTCGGGTGCCAGTTTAGAGGATGTAGTTAGTCCTAGAATGTCCGAGACACTCAAAATAAGTGGCATATTGTATTTTTGGGTTTCGGCCACTTTTACCTGGTTTTAACTTAAACGCGTATTGGGAGTCATTTTAATGTGGTATTAACCACTTAAGTTGGAGACTTTAGACTTAAGCCACGATTTTAAGTCTTTCCCCTTATTTTCACTTCTCATTTGTGTGTCTTAAACATAGAGAGAAAAGGAGAGAAAGAGAGAGGAAGAGAAAAATGGAGAAATGAGAGAGATTTGGAGATTGAAGATAGGGATTGCTTCTACCCAAAAAAAATATGAGATTTCAACTCTAAGGCAAGTTTTCTACTTGCTAATATGTGATTTAAGTTGAATAATTTGTGTGATAGTTGTGTATTTGAAATTTTGGGATAAATATGAAACTTATGATGTTTAAACCCTAAATTTTGTTTTGGGTGGAAGAAATTGTGGGTTTTAGTAGTGAATATTCATGTAGGTTGATTTGGGAAAGATTTATGATGTTGGTAGTGTGTGAAAATGGAAGAGATTTAAGTTTTGGGGAAAAACTAGGGTTTATAACCCGTAACCCCTTCTTGGCCCTTCTATAGGGGCGAATCGATTCGACCCCTAAGGCGAATCGATTCGCTAAGGGTCAGTTTCTATGTCTGCTTGGACCGAATCGATTCAGGTCCAAGCCAAATCGATTCGGCAGTTGCAGAATCCCAGGTCTTTATGTCCGAACCGATTCTCTTTTTCGGGGGAATCGATTCGGCCCTTGGGCGAATCGATTCGTTTTCCTGCTATTTTTGAGTTAATTTTATAACTCACTTTCAATTCATTTTCTTTAAGTTTAGGGCCTAAGAACCTTCTTGAATGAAGTAAACTTAGTGTCCTAGAGTTTTAGTTGAGTTAGTTAATTACCCTACATTAGGAATGGGTTATGTGGGAACTTTTTCGGGGATATGCCATTTGATGTTAGGGCATTCTTTCCTTCTACTTAATTATATTGAGACTAGGAGTTATAAAGTTGTGTTGGGATATTTTAGGAGCTCAATGGAGCTATGTTAATCTTGATGGTTCATAATAACACCACAAACGAATGTTGGTAGAATGAATTGAAAGTTTATTCATTCCTTTGAGGTATGATAGCATTGGGGTTTTAAAATAACACCCTAAAATGTTTAGAGAAAATTAAGAGTTTATTCACTCTTTTGAGGTTGTAATTACGATATAATTTATCGTATGGCTCCGGATAATAAGTTAAATTATTTACAAAATGTAAATGATAATGGTTTCGGATAAAATGAATCCAATATATGAATAGTGGTGAATGAAAATGAAATGGAAATGGTAATGATAATGGTAAATGATAATTTACTAAATCATGATAATGGTAAATGCTAATTTACCTAAACACACCTCTCTAAATGCCATCATAAGGGAAGTTTCGTGCGTGTGGTGATGCCCCTTGGCTAGTGAATGCAGGGTGGATATAGTCCCAGGCCATATGAGCGTTGTTGTATATTTTTAGCGCTGGTGAGGTAATTCTGGGTGTGGTTATGACTCTCCCGTAGGCATATGGCCGCTTCTCGACGTTACGATAGGTGACCAGGCTGCCTTGTTTGATAGGCCCCTGGAAGATGATGGGCATTTAGGGGCGCTCCCAGTGGGGAAACTCGAAGGGGCGGTCTTAGAATCGTTATATGTATGTAAATATAACAATTCATAATCAAGTGAGACTTAATGTATGCGATATTCCATAAAGGGCATGATGAAGTGCCACAAAGAGCACAATGAAATGCCACAAAGAGCATTTGGTGATAATTATATTCCAGATAAGGAATGGAATGACAGGAAGGGCATGTAATTGAAATAAAAGCCACAAAGATCTTATAATTATCTTTATATTTTCCTGATAAGGAATAGAAATATGAAATAAAACAGTATGTAAGATTGAAGCTTTTTAATTTAATGTTAATTATTCTTATTCTCTTGCATAATTAAATTAGATTCATGATTAATTAAATTGTCTTAGCATATGTTTTAAAATTGTGTAGATAGATTCTTATTTTTCTCCATCATTATTTATCATTCATAACTGTCATACTCTTTATTCATTTGGTAATCATATAGAACCGGGCCCTGACCCGTTCATATTTCTTATTGTGCATGCATCTTGCATCCGCTCAGGTACTCCGCCGCAAGGATGCCTGATCTGACTTCCTATCCTGGTGTCTTTGGCGAGCCGTGATGCTTTGCGGATATTACGGGACATTTTGAAATAGACGCCGTCATCCTTGCACTCTAGTTAAGATCGGGTCTTTTTACTTGGGCGAGAGGCCCAAGCTTTTGTAATTGATTATTGTAATGTATTATGTAATTTATTGAACTTGTTTAATATTATCGTATGAGTCTGTGACCGACGGCATATTCGGTCCCTTATTGTATATTTGAGATGTATGTAATATTACATTCTTGGGTTACCACTTTCTTTTTATGTTGGGTTGTTTAAAATTCTCTTCTTTACCTTTAAAAATCAAAATTTTTGGCAACCTATTTTTCTGAAATAAGGAGTGCTTATCCCTTATACTTCTTATTTTGTTGTGATGCTGAGAATGATTCCATCCATGATTCCATTATTTTAGAGTATCAGGCTGGCCACCCCTATTTCGGATGGTGGCTGTCACAGATGGTATCAGAGCATCAGGTTTTAGAGTCCTTAGGAATCTGTGTGAATGCTTTGCACTTTCAGTGTTGCTTTTGATTGGACATAGAGCCTTAGGATTAAGATCGTTGATTTCTCTTGTAATATCTCGTTTTTCTGCCATGAGGTTGCACCTATAGAATCTTTTGCGCATTCGTGTGAGAGAAGTAGGTCGATTGAAGAAGGGCTCCAGGGAAGTTTGTGGTGAAGGCGTCATTAGATGGAATTATTAAGAACTGTACATGGTGGTCGGGGAGGAGGACCGCTTGGAGGTCGCTCCCTTTTTGTAGAACTTTCTTATGTTGCTACTACGACTACTAATTACAGTATACATAGTTTTCCAAGTACCGCTAAATATAGAAAGTGATACTAAGCTTGGGATTCCAAGCGACGTTATATCGAAGTTGAATAGAGCCCGTGATAAGGGCCACTTGTTGAAGTAGGATGGAGGAAAATCCTTCACCCGTAGAAGTAGTGTTGAGATGGTGAGAACGTAGTCACCTTATTCGTGGGTGTAAGAAGTTTTGCCCATGGAGGAACCCTGTAGATACTTTCTATAGTAATTTTCTCTGGGGTAATTGGACTGATGAGAAGGTAAAATCCTCAAATGTTCATGCGAGACTCGGTCAGAGGTTGACATGTGAATAAAGAGTTGAGCTATTAGAGAGAGCACTCCAATGACATAATGGGATCCAGAATAAGTGTCGTTAACACTTCTGATGGAGCAGTTATCATGAAACCCCATTGGTGGACATCTACCTGGGGAGGTTTCACTGAACTGAGGAAGAGGAGGCCGAGAGCGTGTTCTCTTTGACTGAGAAAGTAAGAGGGACTGCGTGGGTATTATTTTGCAGTTAGAGGCGGAACAATGGTTATGACGTGGAAGAACCACGCATTTTCATTATGTTGATTGAAGAACAAGGGCAAAGATAAAGTGCCTAGTTGGGGAGTTGACGGAAGAAATGTTGGTTCGGATAAGACTCGAGTATGGAGTCTGAGAACCATTAGTATTAACCCGGGGCGATTGGCAAAAGTGTTAGTGGGAATTCCACCTTAGTAGTGGATGGTGCATTCCCCATGATAAGATTTAGTAGTATTGTAATTACTATAAATTCGGGTGTGCATATTGAGTTTATAGTAGTATCGACGCTACTATAAATAGGGTGATTATATGACTTCCGTGGTAGGGAAGTTGTATATTTTTCTTCACTCGTTATAAAGTGAGTGACGATGTATTTTCTTTTTAAGTATGATGTATGTTATGCGCTACTTGTATGATGTGTACTATTCAAGTAAAGATATTTTGGTTTGATTGGGGTGATAGCAAGCAAATAGATTGCGAGGCTATCTTACTTCTAGTTTCAGGATGGAACTAGTTGTCCTATAATATCTCTCCTGGATACAGGTTGAGACTTTATAGGGGTGGTTGAGGTAAGTAGGAGGTTTTTATTACTTGTTGTGTTATCTTGTTTGTGTGTTTGATTGCTTATTTGCATTGTATGTGATTGGTATGCCTTATCTCCACGACCAACAAAGTTTAGTAGTAATGCATAGGAGGGGTTCATTGTTTGGATTCCGCTTTTGTGGGATGCTCCACGCGTGAACCTTAACGACGTTGGAAGTGGAGAGATCCTGTTCTTTCTTCTTTTAGTTCATTCCATTTTATTTTATTTTATTTTGATTGGTTAAGAGTTGGGTTGAAAGGTTTAGCCGAGAATCACGTAGAAGCGTGATTAAGGGCTACTAAAGTGGGAGATAGAAGCACTGTATATAGTTCTCTCCTCAGATCGATGTGAGGGAGACTGAGATATGAAGTCGAATTGAGACTTTGGGTTATGCCTTGATAAGAAGGCTATTTGAAAAGATGTATATATGTTATGGGATAAAGTTTGTAAGACTTCAAAGAAAGTGAATGTATGAATAGTTAAAATCCTTAATGATGCAATGATAATACATAGAAGTAAAATCTTATTAATAGGGTTACGAATTAAAATTTTACCGGTCCCAATTATGTGTCTTAGACCGTCATATTTAATGACCGACGATGCGAGGTAGTAGTGTAACGGGAGGGATCCTTGTTTGGATTTCGCTTCGGTGAGACGTCCCACGCATGAAATCGAGCGAATGTTGAAAGTTGAGATAGGTCTTGGATTTCCTATTCCGGTGTTTTTGGGGAGCCGTGATACTTTACGGATATTACGGGATATGTTGTTATAGACACCTTCATTTTTGTACTCTAGTTATGATCGGGTCATTTACTCGGGCGTGTGGCCCAAGCTATTGTATTTTCTTATTGTAATGCAATATGTAATTTAAATTAAACTATTGTATTTTGTTGTCGTGACTGTTGACGGACAACATATTCGGTCCCCTTATTATATATTTGATGTGGATGTAATATAAGTTCTTTTGGGTTTCCACTTTCTTTTCAATTGGGTCATTTAAATTCTTTCCTTAACTTATAAAATAAAATTTTTGGCAACTTGTTTTTCTGAAATATAGGGTGGTTATCCCGTATACTTATTGTATTATTGTGATGATGAGAATGATCCATCTACGATTCCCCTTATTATTGAAGTATCGGGCTGGTCACCCCTTATTTTGTTGAGCGGATTGTCACAATCACTAAGAAAAAAAATGGAGCCTTATTCATTTCTCTTTGTCACAACATTACACCTTGTGTCATATCACCTTTGGAGGTTTAGGAGCTTTCGTTTAAAAGGGTTACGGTTTGTGGGGTCAGCTGGGTGTGTATATATATATATATATATATATATTAATTATTGTTATTATTTTAAGTCTTGGTTAATAGCCGCTAGGTTCGGGTTTGTCAGTTGTAACAGGGGTATGGGTATGGCAACAACTGGTGTTGGAAGGTGGTCCTTGGCAGCAGGTAGGGGTTCTGTTAGATGTTTTTCCTGTCTAGTTTATGATCTCACGAGGGTTGAATTAAATTAGTTTTTCCCCAAATTGTGTAGATGCTTATGTTATATACATACGGCCACATCATGCTGTAACATAATATAATTTTGGTGTCTCCGCTTAGAGGATTGACATGTGGCAACACTAATTAATGCACTATTTTCTTTTTATTGATATTTGAAGAGACCCAATAATCAAGGTTCATGTATTCATAGAAAACCAAAAGTTTTTTTCATTTCAAGTTCATGAATAGTAGTGACAAATTGGGCCTCAAAGAATAATTATATCATTATCTAAATTTGTCGAAATATGATCATGGGCTTTGGTACTATCTTGGAGCAAATTTCGGAGAGTTTTATGCAGAACAATTAATTTTTACATGACTTATGGTGGAACTGTAAGTTATCCATTGGCTAAAGTTTTGGCCAAGGTTTTTGATCCATGCCTTGAAATATACCCACATGGTAGGATTTCCTCTTGCTTGGTAGAGCTTGGAATTGTACTGACCCATGAACCAGGTTTTCACTAGGTATTTTTTTAGTTTTATATCTTTCACTATTCATTATCTTTGTAACGGTGAAACTTTATATGGGTTTGGGTTAACTTTTTTTTTTAAATTTTGGGCATACGGGAATAAAATTCAATTCAGCATTAGTCGACTTTGAAAAATGACAAGCAATGTTGAATAGATTGGGGTTTTGAATATTTTTCCAGTAATATTAATTTTATTTTATTTTATTAGTACTTATAGATAAGTATTTTGTACAACCTTCCATATATTTTTTTCTTATTTTGATTTTGATTTTTTGATTTTTTTTTCAATTGAAAAATATTATAATTACATTATGTATTGACCCATGAAATATTATAATTACACTCTGTGTCATTTTAATTACATTATGTGTCATTTTAACTATGAGAGGTTATACTTCTTTTTTTTTTTCAATTCCAAATACCTTATTATTGATATGGCACCAAAAAGTCATGAGTATAATATATCCATTTAAAGGTAATATTATAATATGAGTGTAATTTGTACTCAACATTCTTGATGTTACCTTTAAAGGAAATTAATTGTTTCTATGAGTCTTTTGCTAGGTTATGGTAAATTTTAGTTATCCCAATGTTTGTGTCATTTTTGTATTAATCGAATGGAGAGATATTGTAAATTGATAGTTTTGATTTATTCCTTTTTTTTCTATCCCCTTTTTAAAAAAAATTATTCTTAATGACTTTTTTAGCATAAAAATTTATATAGTTAACATATAATACCGTATTTACATAGGTTTCGAAACATAGTAACGTGCTCTATTTTTAGAAAACAATTATAGTTATACTTGAGATATTACCACATTTTTGAATAAGTTGTATCTAATTTCATTATATGTTCTACACGTAGAATATATAGTTAGTATGTAAATTGTAGACTCAAACCCAGATACTCTGAGGATGACACATGGCAGTAATAAATGCTTGCTATTATAACTTACACACTTCCCCCTCCATGTTTTGATTGTCGAGGCAATTTTGGGGTTCCAAACATCATTAAATTAAATTTTAACGCCACTTCCAATGCATTTTTCCTTTTATACACCAGTCCAATTTTTTTTCGTCCACTGCCAAGGCAATTTTAATGTCAATGCATTCTCCTTTTATCACCATTGCCAATGCATTCTCCTTTTTAACACCAGTCCAATTTTAATGCCATTGCCAATGCATTCTCCTTTTATCACCTCATCTCAGTCCAATCGTTTGAAAGGTATGAGATAGTCCCTTTGTTTTTCAAGTGATTTATCCTTTTATTGAGCAAAAAAATTATTGGTTTGAATTTAATTTTTATTTTTATTTTGGCAGAGATTTTGTTTCTTTCCTTCAAATATTTCAGGTATCAATTGAAAGGTACATTCGTTCACTTTTCTTATTTGAGAATTTGTATAACTCATGTTTATCATATTTTTTATCTTAAAAATGGAGTTCAACACATTAGACTAGGATTGGGAAACAAGATAATCCAAGAAATCTCTGATTTTACATGAATACTTCAGAGAAAGAACGAAGTCTAATATTTGTTTTTCAGAGAACATAAGCAAAAAAAACATTTTGACTTTACGGAAAGAGTCCTCTGATTTTTTTTTTGAAATTTAAAATTTTTGTCTCCAATATTTTTGTTCTATAAGAATTTCTTTTCATATATAAAAAATTCAACTTCTAATTAAGTTTTCTTATGTACTATTTTTGAAATTCCTCCATAAAACATTGACTTCACTCACACTATTAAATTTTAAATATCCTAATTTCCATTTTTTCCTTTATGTGAAGTTGAATTAATTTGTTGTTTGTTGCTTAAATGTTCATGGTTTAGTGTTTGTTGTTTGTTGCTAATATATTCATGGTTAGTAGGTTTGTTGTTTGTTATTGATTTTTGAAAGATACAAAATTGTTTTAATAACATAATGAGTCAGTTACCCAACATTCTCCACCAAGTCCCTGTTTTCAATGGACTTTTTATTTTCTCTCCCACCATCACTCTGACAATGATGAAATTAGTGATTTAAATCCAAAAGAACATGACTCAAAACCCAATTCTTTTATGACCAGATGACTAAGAAGCCTTACTCTAGGTCAATAGCAGTTGAAACCTTGGAGGTTTATAAATATACAGGAAGAGGTACATAAATAAGATAGAGGTTGAGAGAATTTAAAACACTGATAGTTTCGTACTTATTAGAAGTGAGAAATTTATGTTTGCCAAGTAATGAAATGATAGAATCAATTAACTAAGTACGGTAACAAAAAAATAATAGGTTGGCTCCCACAGATTTCAACTGTATAAATCTCAAAACATTGACAACTTACTAATTGTAACATAACAAAATTTAGAACAAAATTTAAATCGGTTTAAATCCATGTTCATAAAGACAATAAGATGCATATTTCAATTTTTGTTTCTTCAATAAAAAAGCATATTTCATAAATTATATGTTTTCAAAAATTTATTTAAATTTCTTGATGTATGACTAATTGGTCATTATCCAAAAACCTTTCAAATGCATATTCGTGTTTCCAAAAAATTCAAACTTTTATTTAAATTTCTTGATGTATAACTAATTGGTCATTATCCAAAAACCTTCCAAATGCATATTCGTGTTTTCAAAGATTATTCAACAAACTAATTAGGACAATAATAATACCGATACTTCATTCTAATAATTCTTATCACATGAACACTCAAAAACAGTAAGATTGTGAAGTTCACTAAACTATATGACATTATATACACAATTAAGGCAGAAAGGAACATGGTTTGGACAGCAAACACAATAAAGGAAACAAACAAATGGAATCCTTTTTAGTTCAGTCTAAATAAATGATTTTTAAACCTATAGTTTTATGTGAAGATGTCACAATTACAGGTCTGCCTCAGCATCTGAAGTCTCATCTTCTTTCTTAAATCACTTTCTCCTCTTGCTGAACCAATTGCCATCCTCAATCGAGTTTTCGTAATTGGTGATTGACGTTTATCATAATTATTAAGTTTACTTTTTAGTATGTTATATAAATATTTGTTATTGCCAATATATAGTCGATTGAATTACATTACTAAAACATAGTTAGCAACCCCATTGCTTAAACCACCTTTCAAAGAGAAGTGACGAATCAGATTAGTCTTAGGTAGGCGACTTGACTTGCTTCAGTGCCCATGTGCTCACGAATTTTATTTGAACCAATTAAGATATTTAAAATTATTCAAAAAATAAGATTATAAGTTGGTTTCATAAAAAAAAAATCTTACAGTCTGTCTATCTGTCTCTCTCTCTCTCTCTCTCTATATATATATATATATATATATATATATATATATATATATATATATATACACACACACACACACTAGCGTATGCCCGTGCCTGAAGGCACGAAGAAATTTTCCAAAGTACGTAATTGCGAAATGGCGACAATTTTTCAAAGTACGAATAGCGAAACGCAAAAATTTCGAAGTGTAATTTTAAAACAATGTCAAATAGTCCAATAACATTCAAATAGTCTAGATTCATCAAATAAATTCACATATAATACGAAATATACAATATTCATTCATCGATTTCACATTGTGTCTCAAAAAAACAAAGTGTCAAATTTTTTAAAAAATTGGACATAATCTCCTTTGTTTATGGAACTATTCACCATGCTTAACAAATAACAAATAGTCCAACATCCAAATTGTCTAAATTCTTCAAACAAATTCACATATAAAATGAAATGTACAATATTCATCAATCAAATTAATTGTGTCTAAAAAAAACAAAGTGTCAAGTTTTAAGAAAAAAATGGGCATAGTCTCCTTTGTTTATTGGACTATCCACCCTATTTAAGGGGTAATAACAAATCCAATAAATTAAAAAAAATCCCAAATTCGAAGATGGGAGCTAGAAGGCCGGGAAAGGAGAATATGAATTTATTTTTTCTGTGGGACTTCCTCAAAATGTCTGTGTCGTGGTGCTTCTGGATTAGGTACTACTACTACTGCGGTCTTCCCATCCTTCTTCCCACCTCTGGCCATTATCACTCTCTCCTTCTAGATTTTTTGTAGGATTTGACAAACAATAAACATAATTAATCACTTTCTCAAACAAAGATACAATACAATAAGTAAATATACAATCAGTAAAATGAAATATACAATCACATCCAAATTGTCTAAATTCGAGATTGATTCAGCCAGATCCAATTGGCTTACCTCTTTTATACAAAAATGCAGTTTCGAGTTTGATCCCATCATATCTGGTCTACAAATAAAACAAATAACAATATTAGGAAAAAGGAACTATTTGAACATATGTATTACACCCAAGAAGTGTTATTGCGTCTATTCTAAACCACCAATCTCTATAAAATAGAACTCAAAATAAAGATATACATAAACGAAAATCTAAAACACTAAATAAGAGTTGTGAAAATAGATAAAAAGTACATTGAATATTAATCGATCCCATATTTATAGATCAAAACAGAATGGGATATCTTTTATGGCTCGCGAACAAATTTACCTTAATAGCAAATGATGGCAGCAGGTGGCTCATTAACAGCTGGCTTCGATAGCAAAATGAACACATGATCATTCTGAAACCATTACAAAAAACAAACTCAGGGATATATAAACTCACAGATAATAAAATCACATTATTGAACCATTACAAAAAATAAACTCACAAATATATATATATACACACACACACACACACACACACACATAAAGTAAATGAACCGACATTCATTTAATTTCCCCGAGTACTTTACATACATGAAACTCAAATAGCAGTGTTAACAAAAGAAATCAGCACAGTAGTACTACATACATACTCCAGTCCACCATATTTTCTAATAACCTAATACATTTAAAAAAAAAATCAACAGCTATAAATGGCAGTAAGTAGTCAACATGGGAGAAAATTGACTATTCTAAGGATATGGAAATCAAATAAATAGAGCCTAAGACATAAAAATATAAAATTTGAAACAGAAAAATTACCTCCACAATGTTGATGAAAATGCGAGAAATTTGGAATATGGGAGAGAAATCATGAGAGGACGGTTTTTGATGTCGCCGATTATTTCCGTAAAGTGAATTTGAGGGAAATAATGAATTTTCTACTGCACAATTCTAACCATGAATATTCTGAAAGAAGCCTCAATGCTGAAAATAAAAAAAAATCCAAATAAAAAACATTGTTAAAAGAACATGATAAATTATAAAATTCAAATCCTACCCACACTATTCAAATCCTCGCTATGTTGTCATCCTATTTAGTTGTCTGGAAGCCTTTACTCATTAGTAATAAATACTAATGCGATCAAAGACATCATCAGCAATCTCTCCATCGGGGAATCGGTAGAAGAACATTCTGAACTTCTCTCTGGTGTCCTTAATGACCTTCATTATGTCGGAAACCTGAAAATTACCTGGGCCATTAGGACATTCTGTTGGCAACCTGAACATTCTATCGACAACCTGAGATGCAACAAACATTAAATATTAATCAAGTAACTTAACAATTAAGGATTCAACAATTTAACATTAATTATTGTGGTTCAATGGATTCTTCACCCATACAATGTTAAATACTCAATGAAACGCAAATGGAACCAACAAACTATTAGCTTTAACTATCAACAAATTGAGTAGAAAACACATCAATTTCAACAATCGTTATAATACGGTTTCAACAATCTACATTTTCCAAATAAGCTTAAATTGCAAATTTCAAAATGCAAAACATTACTTGAATGACTCAAGTTTATCTAAACAAAATCACATTGACAAACTAAGTCAAAATAGTTTCAAAGCTCCAATGTTGTAAACTAAAACAACCCGCCGTAATGATATTACTATGGAAAAGAGTGAAAGCATGGGTTAGTTTTCTGCATCCATTACCTATACAACTTCCAACTTGATAATAAGGATGCGACCACTGTTCAACAGCTGTCTTATGAGGGCTCTTGCTTCCGAATTGTCTTGCCAAATAACTAGAAGGAATTATTAAGGACTTTCGTTGTGGAGTTGTACCCTATATTTTCAGTTACTTCAGCGCAATAGGAATGGGCACTACTCTGATTGAAATGATTGAAATTAAAGTCATGAATATGTGTAGAAAAAACAAAATTAAAAACAATATTCCAAATCAATTATGCTGAGGCACATCGGGTCTCGAAAGAAAAATGGAATATGGACCCTATATGGGCAAGCTTTTCTGCAATTACAATAAACTTTAATATCCATAATAAATACAAATTACGGCGGATTAGGAATGAAAATAAACTAAACTAGAAATCATTTTTTATATTTGATGCTTAAAATATGGCCAAAACATGAAAGAAACGGAATTTGGAGCATGTTATGCAAACTTTGAATTACTATATCGAGCTTATATTTATTATCTCAAGAATCCAGATATCATTTTGTCGAGACAGTAAAACCACACATAAATGGAAATTAATTATTACAATCAACCAGAAACTACTTAATAGGAATCACCAATATTGTAATAAAACTAAATTGAAAAAGGAAAAAACGGTAGGTGCGAACTCGAACCTATGTAAAATGCACAAAACTTATAAAGCTCCAACGGCGGATAAATGTAACAACCCTCGCTTTTAGGAGGCAAATTTTATATTAATTTTACCACATAAGGTAATTATATAAAATGTTGGAACTAGAGTAAATATTAATTGAATGAATTGAAAGTTAATATTTACTAGATTGATGCATATTTACTGTATGTGAAAGTAAATATCATCAGGTTACATGTTTTATAGTGTATGTATTTTAAATGACATTATGGTTAAAATGACATTGGAACTGGAAATAAATTATAAAATTTTCGGGTGCCAGTTTAGAGGATGTAGTTAGTCCCAGAATGTCCGAGACAGTCAAAATAAGTGGCATATTGTATTTTTGGGTTTCGGGCACTTTTACCTGGTTTTAACTTAAACGCGTATTGGGAGTCATTTTAATGTGGTATTAACCACTTAAGTTGGAGACTTTAGACTTAAACCACGATTTTAAGTCTTGCCCCTTATTTTCACTTCTCATTTGTGTGTCTTAAACATAGAGAGAAAAGGAGAGAAAGAGAGAAGAAGAGAAAAATGGAGAAATGAGAGAGATTTGGAGATTGAAGATTGGGATTGCTTCTACCTAAAAAAAATATGAGATTTCAACTCTAAGGCAAGTTTTCTACTTGCTAATATGTGATTTAAGTTGAATAATTTGTGTGATAGTTATGTATTCGAAATTTTGGGATAAATATGAAACTTATGATGTTTAAACCCTAAATTTTGTTTTGGGTGGAAGAAAATGTGGGTTTTAGTAGTGAATATTCATGTAGGTTGATTTGGGAAAGATTTATGATGTTGGTACTGTGTGAAAATGGAAGAGATTTAAGTTTTGGGGAAAAACTAGGGTTTATAACTCGTAACCCCTTCTTGGCCCTTCTGCAGGGGCGAATCGATTCGACCCCTAAGGCGAATCGATTTGCTAAGGGTCAGTTTCTATGTCTGCTTGGACCGAATCGATTCGGGTCCAAGCCAAATCGATTCGGCAGTTGCAGAATCCTAGGTCTTTATGTCCGAACCGATTCTCTTTTTCGAGCGAATCGATTCGGCCCTTGGAAGAATCGATTCGTTTTCCTGCTATTTTTGAGTTAATTTTATAACTCACTTTCAATTCGTTTTCTTTAAGTTTAGGGCCTAAGAACCTTCTTGAATGAAGTAAACTCAGTGTCCTAGAGTTTTAGTTGAGTTAGTTAATTACCCAACATTAGGAATGGGTTATATGGGAACTTTTCCGGGGATATTCCATTTGATGTTAGGGTATTCTTTCCTTCTACTTAATTATATTGAGACTAGGAGTTATAAAGTTGTGTTGGGATATTTTAGGAGCTCAATGGAGCTATGTTAATCTTGATGGTTCATAATAACACCACAAACTAATGTTGGTAGAATGAATTGAAAGTTTATTCATTCCTTTGGGGGATGATAGCATTGGGGTTTTAAAATAACAGCCTAAAATGTTTAGAGAAAATTAAGAGTTTATTCACTCTTTTGAGGTTGTAATTACGATATAATTTATCGTATGGCTCCGGATAATAAGTTAAATTATTTACAAAATGTAAATGATAATGGTTTCGGATAAAATGAATCCAACATATGAATAGTGGTGAATGAAAATGAAATGGAAATGGTAATGATAATGGTAAATGATAATTTACTAAATCATGATATTGGTAAATGCTAATTTAACTAAACACACCTCTCTAAATGCCATCATAAGGGAAGTTTCGTGCGTGTGGTGATGCCCCCTGGCTAGTGAATGCAGGGTGGATATAGTCCCAGGCCATATGAGCGTTGTTGTATATTTTTAGCGATGGTGAGGTAATTCTGGGTGTGGTTATGACTCTCCCGTAGGCATATGGCCGCTTCTCGACGTTACGATAGGTGCCCACGCTGCCTTGTTTGATAGGCCCCTGGAAGATGATGGGCATTTAGGGGCGCTCCCAGTGGGGAAACTCAGAGGGGCGGTCTTAGAATCGTTATATGTATGTAAATATAACAATTCATAATCAAGTGATACTTAATGTATGCGATATTCCATAAAGGGCATGATGAAGTGCCACAAAGAGCACAATGAAATGCCACAAAGAGCATTTGATGATAATTATATTCCTGATAAGGAATGGAATGACAGGAAGGGCATGTAATTGAAATAAAAGCCACAAAGATCTTATAATTATCTTTATATTTTCCTGATAAGTAATAGAATAATGAAATAAAACAGTATGTAAGATGGAAGCTTTTTAATTTAATGTTAATTATTCTTATTCTCTTGCATAATTAAATTAGATTCATGATTAATTAAATTGTCTTAGCATATGTTTTTAAATTGTGTAGATAGATTCTTATTTTTCTTCATCATTATTTATCATTCATAACTGTCATACTCTTTATTCATTTGGTAATCATATAGAACTGGGCCCTGACCCGTTCATATTTCTTGTTGTGCATGCATCTTGCATCCGCTCAGGTACTCCGCCGCAAGGATGCCTGATCTGACTTCCTATCCCGGTGTCTTTGGCGAGCCGTGATGCTTTGGGGATATTACGGGACATTTTGAAATAGACACCGTCATCCTTGCACTCTAGTTAAGATCGGGTCTTTTTACTTGGGCGAGAGGCCCAAGTTTTTGTAATTGATTAATGTAATGTATTATGTAAATTATTGAACTTGTTTAATATTATTGTATGAGTCTGTGACCGATGGCATATTCGGTCCCTTATTGTATATTTGAGATGTATGTAATATTACATTCTTGGGTTTCCACTTTCTTTTTATGTTGGGTTGTTTAAAATTCTCTTCTTTACCTTTAAAAATCAAAATTTTTGGCAACCTATTTTTCTGAAATAAGGAGTGCTTATCCCTTATACTTCTTATTTTGTTGTGATGCTGAGAATGATTCCATCCATGATTCCATTATTTTAGAGTATCGGGCTGGCCACCCCTATTTTGGATGGTGGCTTGTCACAGATGGTATCAGAGCATCAGGTTTTAGAGTCCTTAGGAATCTGTGTGAATGCTTTGCACTTTCAGCGTTGCTTTTGATTGGACATAGAGCCTTAGGATTAAGATCGTTGATTTCTCCTGTAATATCTCGTTCTTCTGCCATGAGGTAGAACCTATAGAATCTTTTGCGCATTCGTGTGAGAGAAGTAGGTCGATTGAAGAAGGGCTCCAGGGAAGTTTGTGGTGAAGGCGTCATTAGATGGAATTATTAAGAACTGTACATGGTGGTCGGGGAGGAGGACCACTTGGAGGTCGCTCCCTTTTTGTAGCACTTTCTTATCTTGCTACTACGACTACTAATTACAGTATACATACTTTTCCAAGTACCGCTAAATGTAGAAAGTGATACTAAGCTTGGGATTCCAAGCGACGTTATATCGAAGTTGAATAGAGCCCATGATAAGGGCCACTTGTTGAAGTAGGATGGAGGAAAATCCTTCACCCGTAGAAGTAGTGTTGAGATGGTGAGAACGTAGTCACCTTATTCGTGGGTGTAAGAAGTTTTGCCCATGGAGGAACCCTGTAGATACTTTCTATAGTAAGTTTCTCTGGGGTAATTGGACTGATGAGAAGGTAAAATCCTCAAATGTTCATGCGAGGCTCGGTCAGAGGTCGACATGTGAATAAAGAGTTGAGCTATTAGGGAGAGCACTCCAATGACATGATGGGCTCCAGAATAAGTGTCGTTAACACTTCTGATGGAGCAGTTATCATGAAACCCCATTGGTGGACATCTACCTGGGGAGGTTTCAATGAACTGAGGAAGAGGAGGCCGAGAACGTGTTCTCTTTTACTGAGAAAGTAAGAGGGACTGCGTGGGTATTATTTTGCAGTTAGAGGCGGAATAATGGTTATGACGTGGAAGAACCACGCATTTTCATTATGTTGATTGAAGAACAAGGGCAAAGATAAAGTGCCTAGTTGGGGAGTTGACGGAAGAAATGTTGGTTCGGATAAGACTCGAGTATGGAGTCTGAGAACCATTAGTATTAACCCGGAGCGATTGGCAAAAGTGTTAGTGGGAATTCCACCTTAGTAGTGGGTGGTGCATTCCCCATGATAAGATTTAGTAGTATTGTAATTTTTAAAAATTCGGGTGTGCATATTGAGTTTATAGTAGTATCGACGCTACTATAAATAGGGTGATTATATGACTTTCGTGGTAGGGAAGTTTTATATTTTTCTTCACTCGTTATAAAGTGAGTGACGATGTATTTTCTTTTTAAGTATGATGTATGTTATGCGCTACTTGTATGATGTGTACTATACAAGTAAAGATATTTTGGTTTGATTGGGGTGATAGCAAGCAAATAGATTGCGAGGCTATCTTACTTCTAGTTTCAGGATGGAACTAGTTGTCCTATAATATCTCTCCTGGATACAGGTTGAGACTTTATAGGGGTGGTTGAGGTAAGTAGGAGTTTTTTATTACTTGTTGTGTTATCTTGTTTGTGTGTTTGATTGCTTATTTGCATTGTATGTGATTGGTATTCCTTATCTCCACGACCAACAAAGTTGAGTAGTAATGCATTGGAGGGGTTCATTATTTGGATTCCGCTTTTGTGGGATGCTCCACGCGTGAACCTTAACGACGTTGGAAGTGGAGAGATGCTATTCTTTCTTCTTTTAGTTCATTCCATTTTATTTTATTTTATTTTGATTGGTTAAGAGTTGGGTTGAAAGGTTTAGCCGAGAATCACGTAGAAGCGTGATTAAGGGCTACTAAAGTGCGAGATAGAAGCACTGTATATAGTTCTCTCCTCTGATCGATGTGAGGGAGACTGAGATATGAAGTCGAATTGAGACTTTGGGTTATGCCTTGATAAGAAGGCTATTTGAAAAGATGTATATATGTTATGGGATAAAGTTTGTAAGACTTCAAAGAAAGTAAATGTATGAATAGTTAAAATCCTTAATGATGCAATGATAATACATAGAAGTAAAATCTTATTAATAGGGTTACGAATTAAAATTTTACCGGTCCCAATTATGTGTCTTAGACCGTCATATTTAATGACCGACGATGCGAGGTAGTTGTGTAACGGGAGGGATCCTTCTTTGGATTTCGCTTCGGTGAGACGTCCCACGCATGAAATCGAGCGAATGTCGAAAGTTGAGATAGGTCTTGGACACTAGGGATATACTTAGTATTATATGTATACGACTTAGATAGGATATATATAGATCGATCTTAGACTTAGTAGGATGTAAGGCCCTTAGGGCATGAGATGTTGATTTAGGATGGCTTTAGGGTGTTGACCACAAATATGTTGTGGGTTGACCCTTAGGGGGAGTAGGTCCCTAAAAATGAGGAGTATGGAATCTCGAGAGATTTCGGAGGTTAGGACAAAGGAGATAAGACCTCTCCTAGTCAAAGTGTTACATTGGTAACCTAACTTTTGGGGAGTTAAAATGGATGAATTGACTTCTACTCTTGAGCCCATGTTGTTAAGCTCGAGGGTGGATTTAAGGAATAAGTCTCTGCCAGTAGCGGGAAGTAATAGTACTGGAGCATGGACCCGTTGTTATACATCTCACAAACTTTAACTTTGTGGGAAGTATTATCCCATGCTTGAATTATAATTCATTACGGTAGCAATCGCCTTAAAGTAATGTAGGCATTATTTCCTGGGCAGGAAAGTTGGTCTTTCTCGTGAGCAACAAGTTATTGCAATATGTTATGGGAGGAATAGAGTTGGTCTTTGGAGTTCTTAAAGAACTATCAATTGATATTCTCACTCGCTAAGGGAATGCGATTGGAGTAGTAGATGCGTGGAGTAAGAAACCCGTCAGAGATATTTGTGATGGCATGGAAAGCCAAATGAAACGAGCATGACTAGGAAGACTTTGTAGCAAGAGCATTCCGGTCTATGATTGACCATTTCACCTACTCATGTGAAAAAGAGTAGCGGTGGAACGAAGAAAGGTATATTCAAAGATGTTTTCTTTGAATTGATGGCACCAAATTGGTCATGATCCTATTTGAGAGAACTGTTGATCGTTTTACCAAACCATTGCTTTTTCGAACATTGCGGGTGGACTATATGTGGAAAAGTACACCATGCTCTTTATGGAGAAATGGTAGAACTTTAGGAGGTGCCTAACAATAGTGGTGGACCGAGACTAGACATTCGTGTCGATGGTTTGGTAAGTTTCCATGAAGAAATGGGAGCTGTATGGAAATGGCGTATATCTTTCCACCCTAAAGTGGATAAATGAATGGAGGATGTTAACGTAAGGCCGAAAGGCATACCTTTAAGGGGCGCCTTAGACTAACTGGATGGATGGGAGCAGTAGATTGTATGGAATGGAAATTCCCGTATAATAATTTAGATCATTTTCTATGGCATGGCAACGTGAGTGGCCTTGTGTAGCCGGGTGAGAAATTGCATACTCGTTGGATGAGGCCAGTGAATAATTGGTTCCTTGGACTTGGAGCAGTCCCGGAACATTTCTTTAGTGACTGGGCTTTTGAGCCATATGTTTCGAAGGGCTACGCCTATGTGAGGAGAAGGTCAGTAGTGTTGGGGTTAAGCCATTTAGCGTCGTTGGTGTGAGTACCCCTGAGGTGTGATGTAACGCGATTCAAGATGTAAGACTATTTACGCCGAGTCGCGTGGTTATCATCTTTCGCCGTAGGTTGTTAGAATTGATCGTTTGTGAGGAACGCTTTGTGCCATGCCAGAGTACAAAGATTGTAGATCGAGATCGCTAGGGACGGCCTTAGTCCAAGTCCATTTTGGGACGCCGTAATAACGAGGGTTTGTTAAGGATGATAGAATGATAGTTTAAGATAGTATACCCTTTATGCGTATAGGGTATGACGGAATTTTGAGGGCAAAATTCCCTCATAAGGGAGGGAGTATGTAACAAACCTCACTTTTAGGAGGCTAATTTTATATTAATTTTACCCCATAAGATAATTATATAAAATGTTGGAACTGGAGTAAATATTAATTGAATGAATTGAAAGTAAATATTTACTAGATTGATGCATATTAACTGTAGTGAAAGAAAATATCATCAGGTTGCATGTTTTCTAGTGTCATGTATTTTAAATGACATTATGGTTAAAATGAAATTGGAACTGGAAATAAATTATAAAATTGTCGAATGCCAGTTTAGAGGATGTAGTTAGTCCCAGAATGTCCGAGACAGTCAAAATAAGTGGCATATTGTATTTTTGGGTTTCGGGCACTTTTACCCGGTTTTAACTTAAATGCGTATTGGGAGTCATTTTAATGTGGTATTAACCATTTAACTTGGAGACTTTAGACTTAAGCCACGATTTTAAGTCTTGCCCCTTATTTTCACTTCTCATTTGTGTGTCTTAAACATAGAGAGAAAAGGAAAAAAAGAGAGAGGAAGAGAAAAATGGAGAAATGAGAGAGATTTGGAGATTGAAGATTGGGATTGCTTCTACCCAAAAGAAATCTGACATTTCAACTCTAAGGCAAGTTTTCTACTTGCTAATATGTGATTTAAGTTGAATAATTTGTGTGATAGTTGTGTATTTTAAATTTTGGGATAGATATGAAATTTATGATGTTTAATCCCTAAATTTTGTTTTGGGTGGAAGAAATTGTGGGTTTTAGTAGTGAATATTCATGTAGGTTGATTTGGGGTAGATTTATGATGTTGGTAGTGTGTGAAAATGGAACAGATTTAAGTTTTGGGTAAAAACTAGGGTTTATAACCCGTAACCCCTTCTTGGCCTTTCTGCAGGGGCGAATCGATCCGGCCCCTAGGGCGAATCGATTAGCTAAGGGTCAGTTTCCAGGTCTGCTTGGACCGAATCGATTCGGGTCCAAGCCTAATCGATTCGGCAGTTGTAAAATCCCAAGTCTGAAATAGCGTTGCCAAAGCCGTTTATGAAAATAAACTATTTAAGCAACTCCGAAAGTTTGTTGAAGAAACTCTTTACTTAAAATCAAAACGATTTTGAACACAAGATGTGTTAACAAAATTATGTACGAGATATGGACAAGATTTGATAACAGGTTTTAGTAAACAGTTTAAAATGTTTTAAACTCAGCACACTATTAGAAAGGGATGAGAAGATGTAGAAATATTGATACTCAGATTTTTAACGTGGTAAAACCTCACCAACTGAGGAAACATCCACGACTCCCTCTACGGAGTAAAATAAGAAAAAATCCACTAAAACAAATATATGAGTTACAATCTATTTAACTAACATGCACACAAACAAATCTATACAAGTTTAGGAATATACCCTCTGGCGTCCTCAAACTTCTCTGCAGATCTTGTTTGTTGATGTAGTCCTCTCAGGTTGTACACTCCTCCTTTGTTTCAGCACTTTACGTCGACTTTAGTTCACCAGATCTTACAGCCAACACTTTAAGTGTTTGTAGTGTGAAGATGTATTGTGAAAAGGTGTTCTAAACCACATGCATGAACACACACACCCTTAATAGTTACAAACAGTCCTAGTAAATTACAGTTTACTATATGCTGTGAACTTTCTTTTTCTTTCTTTCTCACAAAACATAAAACCTTTTTAACCTTTCAATAAATCCCAGAATCCACGGATATCTTTCTTCAAAATTGGTAAAGATCTTAATCAATCTCAGTTTTGAAAAGATTTTCGAGATTGAAAACCTCCAAGTGCGATTCTAATACTAGGTCAAGGTTTAGTTTTGCAAGCAGTAAGAAATAGAAAGCATGTATTGTTGATTCGAAGTATGAAAACGTTTTTATCAAAAGAAATCAACAATATACTTCTCTGGATGAGAAATAATGTGTATCTACGTGTTTTGTAACTTCAAACACTTCAGATCTGTGATTTCTATTGAAACAGAAACCAGATCTGAAATAAAAAGTTTAAGTTGAACAGCAAGATTCGATGAACACAAGGAACAGCAAAACAAACACAACTCATACACTCAAACCCTCAAGAACACTGGAAAGGTGTTTTTGGTTTAGGTGTTTGATTTTGGCTGGAGAAGAGGTAACGAAGTTAGGGTTTCTAGGGTTTCAATCTAGGGTTTCAAACTCTCTCTCTTCTCTCTTTTTTTTTCTCTCACTTCTTTCTCTTCTCTCTCTACTCTCTCTTCTCTCAGAGGAAAACAAAATGGCCAAAAAATCTTCGAAGTCTGGGAAGATGAGGGTTTATATAGGGGGCTGAGAAGGTTCCAGACGTTCGAGTGAAAACAACGGCTGTGATCAAGTCAATTCTTCTTGACTTTGATCCAAGGGTTAACAGCAAGCGGTGGTTAAACAAGCTGTGATAGGTGGAGATGTTTACACAGGGATTACCAAAGATCGCATGCAGACCCTAGATAAGAATTGATCCAAGGGCTCAGGTGTGACGCGAAGTTTGTGTCTACAAAGAAACACAAATGTAGGCAATCAGAAGGCTGCACGTGTTGGCCAGCAATTGGAAACAAACGCGCGTCCCAAACTTAATTACATGCACACCCTGTAGTCTCTAGCGCTTTCGGTTTCTACCCAGGTAAACAATCAGCCCAAAAACAGCACAAAATAAAATTGCAGTTTGACCCCAAAACTTTTAAAACCAAATTTTATTTATAAAAATTAAATTTGAAAAATGTTTAAAAAATCCCAAAAAATTATTAAAAACCAAATTAAGGGATTTAAACTCACTCAACCCAAGAACACATATAAAAGTGCAATATGCAATGTAGTGTGGGTGTTCTAAGTGTGTGAGTGATGGCTATAAGTTCAGGATCATTACAACTTTTAAATATGAAGTCCAATCCAACTTCTGAAGCTCTTTGGTTTCTAGGATTGACATAATTGTCACTATTTCCAAACTAGATGAGCTCTTATACAGTATAGACTCAAGTGAGTCAAGGGTATAAGGGCTTCAATCTCCCCCTTTGGAAATATGAGACAAAATCTCCTTTGAGTCAATCTTGGACTCGTAGGGCAACAAAAAAACTTATGCCTATAAAGGTTCTATCTACCCAAATCCTAGAAAGCAAAAATTACATAACTCAACTATATACAGTTTAACATCCTATTATTACAATGAAGAATGACTGTACAAGAAGAATACCTGCAAAAGATTACTAAGATCAAGCTTTTTAGTATATGCAGTAGACTCAAATTTCTCCCCCATTTTGTCTCAAATAGACAAAGGAAAAAATGCGGAAAAAAAAAGCAAAAGATATTACTCAGCACTAATCATACCAATAGATTTTCTTAAAGAAACGAATCTATTAAAATCAAGAGGTTTAGTGAACATGTCTGCAAGTTGTAGATCAGTAGGGAGATAGTTAATTTCTAATTCCTTGGATTCCACCAACTCACGAATAAAATGATGTCTGATTTTAATATGTTTAGTTCGCGAGTGTTGAACTGGGTTCTTAGAAATGTTAATCGCACTTTGATTATCACAATAGAGATGAAGTGTGGGTTCTAGAATACCATAATCACTTAGCATTTGTTTAAGCCATAACAATTGGGCACAACAGCTACCGGCGGCTATGTATTCAGATTCAGCAGTCGAGAGAGATGTGCAGTTCTGTTTTTTACTACTCCATCCTACCAAGTTATTACCAATATAATAACATGCGCCTGAAGTGCTTTTACTATCATCAGTACACCCAGCCCAATCAGCATCAGTGTACCCAATAATAGTGCTAGGTGTGTCATTCGTGTACCAAATTCCTAAATTTAGAGTGCCTTTAACATATTTAATTATGCGTTTAACAGCGTTTAAATGACTCTCCTTGGGGTTGTTTTGATAATGCGCACAAACACAAACAGCATACATGATATCAGGACGCGAGGCAGTCAGATATAGTAATGTGCCAATCATACTACGATATAAGGTAGAGTCTACAGATTTTCCATTTTCATCTTTAGATAATTTCTCTGTAGTACTCATAGGCGTTTTAGCACTCTTAGCACTCTCGAGGCCAAATTTCTTAACTATCTCTAATGCGTACTTAGTCTGCGAAAGAAACAAGCCATCTGGTTGTTGTTTGACTTGGAGACCTAGGAAGAACTGTAACTCCCCCATAAGGGACATCTGAAATTCCTTACTCATAATTTCAGCAAAAGATTTTACTTCTGAGGTAGAAGTGGATCCAAATACGATATCGTCTACATAGACTTGAGCAATAGTAATGTGTTTGCCAAACTGTTTGACAAATAAGGTTTGGTCATTTCCACCTCTTTTGAAACCTTTGTCCAGCAGAAAACTGGACAGTCGCTCATACCAAGCTCTAGGAGCTTGCTTAAGACCATATAAAGCCTTTTTCAACCGAAATACATGAGTAGGATAATTAGGGTCAATGAACCCTTTAGGTTGTTCTACATAGGTTTCCTCGGCAAGTATTCCATTAAGGAACGCAGATTTAACATCCATTTGATATAATGTAAAATGCATGTGACAAGCTATAGCAAGAAGCAGACGAACTGATTCTAAATGAGTAACAGGAGCAAACGTCTCATTAAAATCAAGTCCTTCTATTTGGGAGTAACCTTGAGCAACTAGTCTAGCTTTATTTCTAATTATCATCCCATTTTCATCAGTTTTATTTTTGAAAATCCAACGAGTACCAATAACCTTTTTGTGATCAGGACGTGGAACAAGAAACCAAACATCATGAATGACAAATTGTAAAAGTTCATCCTGCATAGCAGAAATCCAGTGAGAGTCATTCAATGCCTCATTTACATTCTTTGGTTCCAAGAGAGAAACAAAGCAAGCATAGAGAGCATAATTTCTAAGTTGGGATCTTGTACGTACTGGTTCACCAGGGTTACCAACTATGTTGTTTATGGGATGATCTTTAGAAACCCAGTTAGGTACTTCAGGTGACTCAATAGGTAATGAATTATCTATTTCAGAAGAGTCATTTTCTAAAATATTTGACGATTCTTCTTCTATAGTTAATTCACTAGTCTTGCTTTCTACAGTAGTGTCACTAACAATTACATTTATGGATTCCATTAAGGTCTTAGTGCGAAGATTATACACTCGATAAGCTCTACTGTTAGGTGAATAACCTAAGAATATGGCTTTATCTCCTCTACTCTCAAATTTGGATAAGTGTTCCCTATCTTTGCAAACATAGCAGGTACTACCAAGGTTCTAAGGTACTTAAGATTAGGCTTTTTATTGTACCAAAGTTCATAAGAGGTTTGTTTCGAATTCTTTCTAAGATAGACCCTATTAATAAGATGGCAGGCTGTACGAATAGATTCTACCCAAAAATACTTAGGTAAGTTCTTAGCATGGAGCATGACACGTGCCATCTCTTGAAGAGTTCGATTCTTTCTCTCAGCTATACCATTTTGTTGAGGGGTCTTAGGAGCACTGAACTCATGTTTGTAACCATTATAGTCACAATATTCTACAATACCAGTGTCTTTGAATTCACCACCTCTATCACTTCGGATTCTATTCACTTGAGTGTCTTTTTCATTCTCAATCCGTAAGAGAATCTTTAAAAAAGTTTGAAAGGTATCGGATTTTTGTTTTAAGAAAGCTACCCAAGTGAATCTAGTGAAGTCATCAACCATAACTAGAATATAACTGTGTCCACAAAGACTAACAGTTTGAGAAGGACCCATTAGGTCCATATGGATGAGTTCTAAGGGATTAGAGGTAAGGATGTCTTTAACCCTTTTATGAGGTGCTTTAACAATTTTTCCTTCTTGACAGGGACCACAGACAATGTTATGAATAGGTTTAATTTTTGGTATTCCTCTAACTATCTGCTGAGAAGACAATTTACTCAAATTTTCGTAATTAATGTGACCCATTCTGTTATGCCATAACTCGTTGTCATCCATTCTGGCAACACTACAGATTTCAGAACTAGACATGACAGTATAACAATTGTCAGGGGTCCTGAATCCTGTAATTAAGCATTCTCCCTTTTCATTTAAAATCTTGCAATTGTTCTTTGAAAAGGTAACAGTGTAGTTTGAGTCACAGAATTGTGAAATGCTAAGTAAATTAGCCTTAAGACCTTTAACTAAGAGAACATTTTCAAGAAGAGGAAGTCCTTTTTCTTTAAGGGTTCCTTTGCCTATGATCTGGGATGATATACCATCACCAAAAATAACTTTTCCACCATCAAAATGGGTTTTATTTAAAAGTTTTGTATCATCACCTGTCATATGCTTGGAACATCCAGAATCCAAGTACCAACCAGAAGATGTAAGTTCAGCTTTTAGAGCAGAAACAACAATGTTACACTTCATCTGCGGTGCTAGATCATCTTTTCTAACCCAAATTGCCCTGGTTTTTAGTTTGCGCTTGTTTGCTCTTATTTGATAAAATTTGCGAGCATTAGATTTTTGTTGAAAAACATTTTGCGCATGATTTTGAATAAATTTGAATTCTTGAGCATTTGATTTAGAAAAGGTTCTGGTAATCCTTCTAGTAAATGTCCTTTTAGGTTTAGTCCTTCTATTCCTATAGTTAGAGTTTTTGTCTGGTGGCCTGGGAAGGACATAATTGTTACGACTCCTCCTAGAATAGTTAAAGTTATGATACATAGGAGTGTTGTAGATAGGTTTAATCAGTCTCCTAGCATAGCAATTATCGAAAGAGTGACCATATATATCACAATAGGAGCAATAAAGATTGCTCAGAATAGGGTTTTCCTTAGGAAGGTCTCTAATCAAAGATTTTGAGAAATTTTGAGGCTGAATTTTATTCCTAGGTAGCACAGATTTGAAAGCAGGTTCACTTTTCCTAATAGGGAGGCAAACATATTTTCCCTTTGGTAAACTTGCATGCTTAGAGCAACTTGCATCTTTAGTGTTAGTGTTTTGATGGTCAAACTTAGTTTTTAGAGAATGAAAGTCTGGACATGTTTCAATAGGTCTTTTGCCTCCTGACACAAACTTGATAGGTTCAACATGTTTAGTTTGTGTCTTCAAATTGGGACAAAACCCTATTCCAGTTCTATCATCAGAATTGGTTTTAGATTCAGCAACGAATTCCTCAAAACATTTAGAATTGTTTTCAAATTTGGTAAATTTTTTGAAAACAGTTGCTGTCTTTTCTTTTGTTTGTTCCAATTCTAATAATGTCCCTTTGTATTTTTTCTCCAGAATTTCATTAGCTTCAGTCAAATTTTTCAGTTTTTCATCAAACACTTTAACTTCACTGTCATGAGACATGCATTGTGTAGTATACTCTTCAGCATTCAGTTTTACCATTAGGCTTAGATCCTCTAGCTTTTTGGTAAGATCTTTAACAATCTTTTCTAGTCTAGTGTTTTTCTTTAGAGTTTTAGTATATAGAGTGTGGATGTCTGGGAGATCATCATTATCTGAGTCACTAAGTGAGGTGTGTGAAGTGACCCCTAAGGTTTCATTTCTTAAACTCACGCACCCATTGACATCAGCAGTATCGATTTCCCTTTGACTCACACACCCCGAGGAAGAGGTATTAATGTTCTCAGTAAGTAAAGCATCTAAACCAGTTAAAGTATGATTCAGAGCAACAGAACTAGAATTACTAAACTCATCCTCACTATCAAGCATAGGCATATCATCATTGTATATGATTTTGGCAAAGAAGGCTAAACAAGGATCAAAACCATCAGATGTTTCAAGTTCCTCATTTTCAGAATCACTTGAGTCATCCCAGGTTTTGCAGATATTGGCTCTAGAGTGTTTGTTTTGGGCATTTAAATTAACTCTACAGTCTTGAGCAATGTGTCCTAGTTTACCACATCTATAGCATTCAGTCTTCTTGAGGTCTCTGTGAGGTCTTGTGTTGTCCTTGTTCTGTTTGTCATGAGGTTTCTCATGAGATTTGTGATTTGAAGGAGTGGTATAATTAGACTTGCCCTGTCTATTTGCAACACTGTTTCTAAATTTAACAATTTTCTTAAATTGTTTTGTCATTAGGGCAATCTGATTATCTAGACTTTCTAAGTCACAGTCCTCATCAGAATCATTACTAGAGGTGTTTAACTCAGGCTTAATCATCTTAGAGGTAAAGCTAAGATTGGAATTGGTATGTTTCCTATTAGTGTGGGTCAATTGTTTCTTAAACTCCAATTCCATTTCCACAGTTCTTAATTTACTACTGAGTAATTCAGGAGTGAGATTTACATCACACATCTCCTCAATAGCATATCTTTTATTGTCAAATTTCTGTGGCAATGATCTTCAGAATTTTAGAGACAATTTCCTGTCTATCATAAGTTATACCATTGGCATGAAGTTTAGTGACAATATCAGTAAGGTTCATATAGAAATCATCGAAAGACTCAGATTCAGACATGATTAAGGTATTATACTGTTGGATTAACATCTGAGTCTTAGCATCTTTTACCCTAGAGTCTCCTTCATGTGCAGTAATCAAGGTATCCCATGCTTCCTTGGAAGTGGTACAAGATGAGATTCTCTTGAACTCATGTTCGTTAATAGACATAAATATAGCGTTCTTGCCTTTGTTATTATTTCGAGAAACCTGTTTCTCTTCTTGAGTAAACTCACTCAATATTTTCTTAATCCTTTCATTGCTTCCATCAGTGGCTGGTTTAGTTGGATAAAAGTATCCGTTTTCAATGATATCCCAGACATCATCTCCCAGTGTTCCTTGAATAAAAGCAATCATTCTTACTTTCCAGTAAGAGAAATTGGTTCCATCAAAGACTGGAGGTCTGGTCAAGTTACCATATCTTTCGTTTTTCTCGTCCATAATGATTTTGAGAAAACAGTTTCAGAAACTCAGGATCTTTTTGAAAAAGTTCACCAAAAGCTCTGATACCAATTGAAATAGCGTTGCCAAAGCCATTTATGAAAATAAACTATTTAAGCAACTCCGAAAGTTTGTTGAAGAAACTCTTTACTTAAAATCAAAACGATTTTGAACACAAGATGTGTTAACAAAATTATGTACGAGATATGGACAAGATTTGATAACAGGTTTTAGTAAACAGTTTAAAATGTTTTAAACTCAGCACACTATTAGAAAGGGATGAGAAGATGTAGAAATATTGATACTCAGATTTTTAACGTGGTAAAACCTCACCAACTGAGGAAACATCCACGACTCCCTCTACGGAGTAAAATAAGAAAAAATCCACTAAAACAAATATATGAGTTACAATCTATTTAACTAACATGCACACAAACAAATCTATACAAGTTTAGGAATATACCCTCTGGCGTCCTCAAACTTCTCTGCAGATCTTGTTTGTTGATGTAGTCCTCTCAGGTTGTACACTCCTCCTTTGTTTCAGCACTTTACGTCGACTTTAGTTCACCAGATCTTACAGCCAACACTTTAAGTGTTTGTAGTGTGAAGATGTATTGTGAAAAGGTGTTCTAAACCACATGCATGAACACACACACCCTTAATAGTTACAAACAGTCCTAGTAAATTACAGTTTACTATATGCTGTGAACTTTCTTTTTCTTTCCTTCTCACAAAACATAAAACCTTTTTGACCTTTCAATAAATCCCAGAATCCACGGATATCTTTCTTCAAAATCGGTAAAGATCTTAATCAATCTCAGTTTTGAAAAGATTTTCGAGATTGAAAACCTCCAAGTGCGATTCTAATACTAGGTCAAGGTTTAGTTTTGCAAGCAGTAAGAAATAGAAAGCATGTATTGTTGATTCGAAGTATGAAAACGTTTTTATCAAAAGAAATCAACAATATACTTCTCTGGATGAGAAATAATGTGTATCTACGTGTTTTGTAACTTCAAACACTTCAGATCTGTGATTTCTATTGAAACAGAAACCAGATCTGAAATAAAAAGTTTAAGTTGAACAGCAAGATTCGATGAACACAAGGAACAGCAAAACAAACACAACTCATACACTCAAACCCTCAAGAACACTGGAAAGGTGTTTTTGGTTTAGGTGTTTGATTTTGGCTGGAGAAGAGGTAACGAAGTTAGGGTTTCTAGGGTTTCAATCTAGGGTTTCAAACTCTCTCTCTTCTCTCTTTTTTTTTCTCTCACTTCTCTCTCTTCTCTCTCTACTCTCTCTTCTCTCAGAGGAAAACAAAATGGCCAAAAAATCTTCGAAGTCTGAGAAGATGAGGGTTTATATAGGGGGCTAAGAAGGTTCCAGACGTTCGAGTGAAAACAACGGCTGTGATCAAGTCAATTCTTCTTGACTTTGATCCAAGGGTTAACAGCAAGCGGTGGTTAAACAAGCTGTGATAGGTGGAGATGTTTACACAGGGATTACCAAAGATCGCATGCAGACCCTAGATAAGAATTGATCCAAGGGCTCAGGTGTGACGCGAAGTTTGTGTCTACAAAGAAACACAAATGTAGGCAATCAGAAGGCTGCACGTGTTGGCCAGCAATTGGAAACAAACGCGCGTCCCAAACTTAATTACATGCACACCCTGTAGTCTCTAGCGCTTTCGGTTTCTATCCAGGTAAACAATCAGCCCAAAAACAGCACAAAATAAAATTGCAGTTTGACCCCAAAACTTTTAAAACCAAATTTTATTTATAAAAATTAAATTTGAAAAATGTTTAAAAAATCCCAAAAAATTATTAAAAACCAAATTAAGGGATTTAAACTCACTCAACCCAAGAACACATATAAAAGTGCAATATGCAATGTAGTGTGGGTGTTCTAAGTGTGTGAGTGATGGCTATAAGTTCAGGATCATTACAACTTTTAAATATGAAGTCCAATCCAACTTCTGAAGCTCTTTGGTTTCTAGGATTGACATAATTGTCACTATTTCCAAACTAGATGAGCTCTTATACAGTATAGACTCAAGTGAGTCAAGGGTATAAGGGCTTCAAGGTCTTTATGTCGGAACGGATTCGCTTTTTGGGGCGAATCGATTCATTTTCCTGTTGTTTTTGAGTTAATTTTGTAACTCACTTTCAATTCATTTTCTTTAAGTTTAGGGCCTAGGAACCTTCTTGAATGAACTAAACTAAGTGTCCTAGAGTTTTAGTTGAGTTAGTTAATTACCCTACATTAGGAATGGGTTATGTGGGGACTTTTTCGGGGATAGGCCATTTGATGTTAGGGAATTCTTTCCTTCTAGTTAATTATATTGAGACTAGGAGTTATAAAGTTGTGTTGGCAGATTTTAGGAGCTCAATGGAGCTATGTTAATCTTGATGGTTTATAATAACACCACAAACGAATGTTGGGAGAATGAATTGAAAGTTTATTCATTCCTTTGAGGGATGATAGCATTGGGGTTTTGAAATAACACCCTAAAATGTTTGGAGATAATTAAGAGTTTATTCACTCTTTTGAGGTTGTAATTACGATATAATTTATCGTATGGCTCCGGATAATAAGTTAAATTATTTACAAAATGTAAATGATAATGGTTTCGGATAAAATGAATCCAACATATGAATAGTGGTGAATGAAAATGAAATGGAAATGGTAATGATGATGGTAAATGATAATTTACTAAATAATGATAATGGTAAATGCTAATTTACCTAAACACACCTCTCTAAATGCCATCATAAGGGAAGTTTCGTGCGTGTGGTGATGCCCCCTGGCTAGTGAATGCAGGGTGGATATAGTCCTAGGCCATATGAGTGTTGTTGTATATTTTCTGCACTGATGAGGTAATTCCGGGTGTGGTTATGACTCTCCCGCAGGCATATGGCCGCTTCCCGACGTTGCTATAGGTGCCAGGTTGCCTTGTTTGATAGGCCCCTGGAAGATGATGGGCATTTTGGGGCGCGCCCAGTGGGGAAACTCGAAGGGGCGGTCTTAGAATCGTTATATGTATATAAATATAACAATTCATAATCAAATGGGACTTGATGTATGTGATATGCCATAAAGAGCATGATGAAGTGCCACAAAGAGCACAATGAAATGCCACAAAGAGCTTATAATTATCTTTATATTTTCCTGATAAGGAATAGAAATATGAAATGAAACATTATGTAAGATGGAAGCTTTTTAATTTAATGTTAATTATTGTTATTCTCTTGCATAATTAAATTAGATTCATGATTAATTAAATTGTCTTAGCTTATGTTTTAAAATTGTGTAGGTAGATTCTTATTTTTCTTCATCATGATTTATCATTCATAACTGTCATACTCTTTATTCATCTGGTAATCATATAGAACCGGTCCCTGACCCGTTCATATTTCTTGTTGTGCATGCATCTTGTATCCTCTCAGGTACTCCGCCGCAAGGATGCCTGATCTGACTTCCTATCCCGGTGTCTTTGGTGAGCCGTGATGCTTTGCGGGTATTACTAGACATTTTGAAATAGACTCCGTCATCCTTGCACTCTATTTAAGATCGGGTCTTTTTACTCGGGAGAACGGCCCAAGCTTTTGTAATTGATTAATGTAATGTATTATGTAAATTATTAAACTTGTTTAATATTATTGTATGAGTCTGTGACCGACAGCATATTCGGTCCCTTATTGTATATTTGAGATGTATGTAATATTACATTGTTGGGTTTCCACTTTCTTTTTATGTTGGGTTGTTTAAAATTCTTTTCTTTAACTTTAAAAATCAAAATTTTTGGCAACCTGTTTTTCTGAAATAAGAAGTGGTTATCCCGTATACTTCTTATTTTGTTGTGAGACTGAGAATGATTCCATCCATGATTCCGTTATTTTGGAGTATTAGGTGGGACACCCCCTATTTCGAATGGAGGGTTGTCACAATAAAGAGGCTTGGTTGATTATCGATTAAACCTGGAAAAAAAATGGAACAAAATATAATCAAATGTATCGATATCAGTACCAGTATCTGTATCAGTATCAGTGTCAGAATAGATAGGTTGTAGCATGAACACAAAACGTAACCAAAGTGGCCCTAAAAAATATGAATAAAGTAACTACTAAATTAACATGTTTTCAAACTCATAAATGGAAAGCCTGACATTGAACCCAAATAAAGTAGGGAAGAGATTATACCTTTGGATCCAAAAGTAAAATCCAATTACATCTACATGTTTGTGTTCAAATAGTATTCACTATCTTCTTGTCCTTTCGTTTCAGAATTTTTTTATATTCTTGTTCTGATATGTGTCATAATATTCATTCCAAGTGGGATTTTCTGAATAATTCTTTGTTACCATAGAGAATCTCGATTCGCTACTTCCTTGTTGTGGTGGAAGAAGCTGAATTTGAATCTGATTTTTTCTCATTTCATATCATAATCATTTGGACTATTATTTCATATTATTCATACAAAGGTGTGGATCAAAATAAAAAATAGATGATTGAAATACATACATAATATATATGCAAAAATAGATTCATGAACCTATGGTACTCACGTGATGAGAAGGCTTCCAAGCATCCAAGTCTGACTGCAGCTCGATGTCCCATAATGAGCAAATAACTTACAATATATTTTATCAGAAAGTGGTTAGACGCCCTCTTCTCTAAGGTGTGCGTAAAAAAAAATCAAAAAGTGGTTGGAAACCTTCAACGGTTAAATGTTACTTCAACTATCTTGGAACATTACTGATATATTTCAGAAATGAAGAAAAAATAATACAACATACAATATATTATATCAGAAATATAAATATGCTTCAACGTCAATCTTCGAAAATAAATCAGATTCGATGATCCATGTTAATTCCTCCAATAGACACTCAATGGTCTTGTTTTATGATACCTTAGGGGAAGAAGGTATTAAATCCTCCTCTTCCTTATATTCACAATCAAAAATCTGAATAACATGATCATTATCTTATTCTTTCTCAAAAGCATATACTCATGGTAACAATGTTAATAACATTAATGAGGACATTTGAAACCAGTGTATTCAAAGAAGTGAAGAAAAAATTCTTGTGGACCTTTGTACACAATTTGGCCCTCTGAGATAGAACAATATCAACAAAGAGATTATATGTTTCAGGTGCCAGCTGTAGAAAAGAGATTAGAGCAATATGGTTGAAGATAACAGCTGCTACTGAATAATCAATATGAACACAATAAGAAAGCAACGCTTGTATTCAAATTGAAATTTGAAAATTACCTATTAAAATTACAAAACAAAAATATATTTAAAATTTTGACCAAACTTGCATACATTGAATTAAACCACAATATTATTTACTTGCATTACATGAACGGTGTTCCTACTTAGTCTCTTAAATCTTAGTTAAATAATATAACCACAATACAAAATAGAACAGGGGTGCTTTAGGAATCAAAAAACATATAAAAAAATATGTTTCATAGTTTGCTAATTCAAGGGGGGCATGAACTACCATCTCCAGAACTAAAGAGATTGTGGATTCAACTAATACAATTAGCAAAACAAAATCCACTTGGTTTAATTGTTGATGAAGGACCTTGAAAGAGGGGAGTAAATAAAATGAGGGGGAGAGAGAAGGATTTCTGAATTTTGAAATGGAATAGATAACAAACTAAGTTGAATGTACGAAGAAAGAAGAAATATTCGTCTTGTACTCGAATGAACCTTGAATATACAAAAGAAATTTGTTTTACTCTACACATGGACAGTGCATACCTTTCTTCGTTTACACGTGGTGATTTAATGTATTGGTTCAAACCACCTACAAATGTATTGGTTCAAACTACCAACTGCTGCTGCTAATATTTAGTACACCAATTGCTGATGACTGCTGCTGCTGCTGCTAAGGCCATATCCAAGTACACCAACTGCTATTGCTAATATCCGGTGTCATTAAACTGCAGAAATTTCGGTGTAACTGTCAAAACAGGGATGGATGGGTGAGTGGCATAGTTGATGCACAGTCGCCCTTTTTTGGGTGGTCTCATACTGGCTCGTCATATCTATGTAGTCCTATTAAACTTTTCTCAAATACGTGCGAGGTTCGCACCTGACGGTCACCTTATGAAGCTCTCAAAGTGAAAATTTGATACATCAGACATTCCATCAATAGCAAACGATGGCCGAGTCAGGTTACCCATCACTTTATCCCACAACGTAGACATATGAAATGGAGACGATAAATGAGACATTTCCGGCATTCATTGATTTTTGTAAAGAACAACAAAAGGTACAATGGTTACAGATTTCCAATATAAGGTATGATTGGTAATGCAAACGATAAATGCAGACGATAAATGATAATGACATTAATAGCACTGTCATCCTCAATACTTTCACCGTAGACATTAATAGCGCTGTCATCCTTAAGGTAAAGCCGAGAAATGTGACTGTTGATAACCAAGAAGACCTTGAACTTGCAAAACTTTGAACTTGCAAAACCTCACAATTCAACCATTAATAACGTAATCAACCATTAAAAATCTGCAATACATAACGCTATAAACGAATATTTAAAACCATGCTTCAAGGACATTAGAGAGATGAAATTCATAGCTAACATTATAATTTTTATAAGTAAAAGAGAAGTTATTCAACTAATAAAGAAGTTACAAAAAGGTCTAAAGCTTATGATTGACAAAAAAGTTGTCTCTGCTCACTACAACCATCATCACCTTCCTCCACCCACTGCCACCTCTGCCCAAATAACCAATGCACTATACTGCCAACGCTAAATCTTACATTTGAGGAAGGAAAAAACTCTTTGTCCATGGGACTGAATGTGGAACAATCTTCAATCTGCACTAATCTACAATGTACACTCTTTGTCCATGCATGTCAAAAAATAAAGTACAAAAAAAGTATAGAATGTGGAATTAATAGGAATGCAATACTTATAAAGAAAATAGGAATTGATAGGAATGTAATACTCATAAAATAAAAAAGTAGTGCCTTAAAAACCAAGAGAAAATGCTCTGTAAACCAAGAGCAAATGCTCTATATTCATTTGAAACTCCAAAATTCGTTTGAAACTCCAAACATACACCATCCTGATTTATAATAATACAGATTATGCTATTAAGGAACACAATTAAGGAATATATGTTATAACTAAAATAAAACTGGTGAGTAAAATATTTGATCTAACACAATGCAATTCAAACTAACAGTTCTTTTAATATATTATTCAGTGATGATGTGATTTTAATATCCGAGAAGTGTATGTGACATAATGAAGATGTTACTGGCAAAGCAATGTTCTGATGACGGCCAATCTAAAGGAGCTGAGACAACGAAGAATGCTAGTAAAAAATCAACACATATAGCATAAATGTTGTGATAATAAACACACGACAAAGTGGAAGTTAAAGGAGATTTCTCACTCATGCTTCCATCAGCATTTGATATTGCCTTACACTGATCCAGCTTACACTCCAACCACATGTCTATAATAACATATTAATGAAGAAACCTGCATTGCAACCCGTTATCTGATTGTTCAACCACGTTGAAACAAAAACATAAAAACATATTGAAATGAGAATTTCAATGCAATATAAAAATTGAAACCATAACAATAAAGTAAACGTAAATCATGTGTTTTTAAAATTGCAACCGTACATAGAGGTTGATGAATAATATGAGTTATCCAACTGCATTCGCTACTATAAAGTGTGATTGACAACCAAAAAATAAAATGGAAAAGTTGTAAAAGTAAGGCCTAAAATCATACCCCACCGTAATTCTCTGTCCATGTCTAGTGCGTTTCTATAACAAAAATGTGTGAAATTACATTTAAAAATTGATTACTATGAAATTACTGTTAGAAAAAGTAATTTACAATAGAGTTTACAAATAGGCAGTTATCTTTAAGATTAAAGGAATTTAAAAATAGGAAGCTTGATGGGACTTGATCCTCACTCAAAATATGAAATGCACACTTATAAAAAATGCAGAAATACATACATTAAATGTGAATTGTGAAGTATAAATCCTTTTGTAATGCAACAGAAGATAATATTTGTTAAGACATGCTCACAGATAAGAACAACAAAGGAACATACTATAAAACCCCAAAAATTTGGAAAACTCATCGATTTAAAAAAGAAAAGAGGGGTATACCTGATTTGAATTGTGTTGTGATGAATCAAGGGTGAGATATTGTAAACAAAATAAAACACATGAATTGAACTATAAAAACATAAATAAACCCAAAATACCTAGTTTCCTCAAATCATGTGTTTAAAACCCCCCCAAATCTCCACGCGCTATGAACTATAAAACCCACAAAATTGAAAAACTCATCGATTTAAAAACGAAAAAGAGGGGTATACCTGATTTGAGTCGTGATGTGATGAATCAAGGATGAGATATCTGTAAACAATAATAAAAATACATTATTTGAACCATAAAAACCCAAATTCGGAAAATGAAACCCTAAATAGAGTGTACCAGATTTGTGGATTCGAAGAGGGTGCCAACCTTTAATACATTATACCTCATGTGCTGATTTGGAGAGGTTCCAACATGCATAATGCAAAGAGTGAGGGGTTGTTGTGGTTTCGTAATTCAAAGAGAGAGAGAGAGAAAGAGAGAGATGTCGTGTTTTGATTTTGGAAAAGAAAAAAAATAGAATGTGCGGGTAGTCTATCGAAAGATGGGAGAGGTAGGTAGAAAAAGTGTATTTGGAAGAATTGGGGAATGTTACCAAAACACCCCCATTTTTTAATTAAGGGGCAAGTTTGATGAGTAAAAATAGGAGGGAAACCAAATATTTTAGGGGTAGATTTGTAAAAAATGAAGAGGTGTGATCTCAACCATTAAAATATGTAAGGTGGTGGCACACATCTGAACCGTTAAAGTGTGCAGACAATTCAAAAACCAACCTATCTTATTATATATATATTCAGACACGCATCGCGTGGCCGTTATGCTAGTAAAACTATAAAATGCTTTATAAGGATTTAATATCACTGATCAATGGGACTATCCACATCAACAATTCGAATCAACCTATTAACCGCCTCTCCATATACCCCCGGTTCATTATTTTCTTGCTATTGTTTCTACGAAATCAAGTCTCACATTCATCTTCCACTCTCCGCCCCCTCATATCCCATTTCATTTATTAATCAACATATTCAATGCCTCTCCCTCTACCCCTAATTCATTGTGTTATATTGTTTCTACAATATCGAGTCTCACATGTGACACCCCGCCTAATTAAATACCGGGCGATCACTCCTTTATTAAATTAAATCAAGGTAAACAGTTGGTTCATTCTCAGCATCACTGTCGATAAAAATAATTTTTTCCAATTTAACACCCTAAATAATTAAGCTAAGTGTCAAAACATTTTTCATACAAACTTCCAAATTTTAATTAAAGAAAAGATTTTATTAATACCAAAACAACATTTCTACATTATAGAATCACACCACGAAATCTAAATAAAACCATACATTCACCAATCGAATGTCAATAATATAAAGCTAAAATCATAAACCATCCTGAAACAAATCCCATAAACAATACTGAATAACTGAAATATAAAAATCCCCAACAATAAATGAAATGATAAAAAGGGCGACATGTGCCCCATAAATGAGAGTAACAGGAGTGGAGTCAAAGACAGAAGCCGTCTACTCAAGGGACCTGCAACTCCCACCTAAGCTGCAGCTCGTTCTTCTCAAAGAATCCTAAGCAAGACGCCCCTGTGGCTGGGCACCAGAAAAATATACATATATATACAAGAGAGAGAGAGAGATAAAAGGAAACGGGTCAGGGCCCGAAAGTGTGTTTGATTTTAGAATACGTTAAGCAAGTATTTAAATTGATACAGACCAATGCAACATCATATTAGTTCGTCTCTCTCTTGAGAAATACTCACCTCTCTTCTAATGTGCACTCCTATCGTACTAGCCTTCCCAATGGTTCGTTTATCTTAACTTACTCAAATGTTTTCAAAAAACTGAACGATAACAATGTTATAAAAAGGTTACTTTCAATTTGTAGTATTCCTCTCGTTTTAGCTTCATTAAATTATAAGATTTCCCCGTACCTTTTCATATTTTCACAAAACAAGTATTTAATAATGAGTCAACAACCATGTTCTACTTATCAAATCACAGTAGGCAGTTCAAAGTTTATAACCTCATATATATATATATATTAACTACTCGCATAAAATATATATATAATGGCACCCCAACTAAACTATGGTGCGGGCATACTCTGCTATCCAATCCCCGTATCGCTCACATAAAGGGAAATACAAGTTCGGAATCACTCTCGAACTGTATTAACATATACAAAACAACGTTGAGGCGAAGCATAGATTCCAAGTCCAAGAGGTCAGTACATACCCACACGTCTCTTAGGACCGTCCGACTATCAATTTAATAGCCCGTACCTAGGATCTCTATCTTCTAAGGTACGATTCAATATCCCCATAAAGCAACACAGGATACGATCGTCCCAGCGCGGTAACCTCAGGGATAGCAAGTAGCGCGGGTACGTTTTTCACATGTATATAATATATGTACACACATTCATATAAATATACCGATTTCATCATATTAATATAGGTCACTCTCATTACCCATAATTACAACCTTTGTCCTAAATTTCACCTTATTAGTATAACGTATAAGGTTTCGCCTCTAACCTTAATTCGAAGGGTTTTCTCACTCATTACCTAATACTCATGGGTTATAACTTTACAATTATAAAATTCAGTAAATAACTTCATTTGATTCCAACGTAACTTTCTTACGCACCTCACCCTTAAGTTTCATAAATCTAACAACCTAAAGTAAATATCCCATAATTATCATCTTCGTTGAAGATTAAAGGTTCTAACATATGTCCATATACTCTACTGGTCCTCAATATCTCCCAAATCATTTTATTTAGAATGCCCAAGGTTTATTCCACGATAAATTAATTCAACTAATTAAACAAGGGGAATAATAGGCTGCCAGGGAGGGTCGATCGATCGACGCCTGGGGGTCGACCGATCGAACCTTCGATCGATCGACGATCTAGGGTCGATCGATCGATCGAGCAGGTCTGTGAAAATTCTGTAGAAACTGCAGTGACGGGGTTGCTTAGGTTTCTTCATCAAAACTCATATTTTCCAACTCTAATTGACCCAAAAAGTGTACTGCTTACATCCTAACATAATTCCAGGTTTCTTTAACGATCAGCATGCGTATATACATCAATAAACATGATTAAACAACCTAATATTTCATCTAATCATCAAGAACCCTACAGTTTTCTTAACCTTTGTTCTAATCAGTTTTCTCCAGAAATTCCTTCTAACAAATCATCATAATTTCGTGGGTTAAACATCTACTTCACATATTAATTTCCAGAATAAGGTTCATATGATTTCTACATGCAAATCCCTATCAAAATTGGGTTTTCCTCCATGGATTATACTCTTAATCATTCCTACACTAACATGATTATTGCACCAACGAAAATACGCAAGTTAAACACTTGCCTGGGATTTCAGAGGTCTGGTTTCCTGCTGATATTGGTATGGCTACGTTCTCCTTCTCGCGATCTACGCGTTGGTGGTGACGGTGGTGCAAAAGGTGGTGTTTTTGGCCTTGAATCACCTAGCAAGGTCTCTCCTCTCTTCTCCACTAGCCGTCTTAGGGTTCTCCATGATCTAACCCTAAAAGGCTGACTTAAATGGCTGCTAAGGATGGCTGAAATTCGTGGGTTTAATTACCCTAATTTGTAAAATTACCAAAACGCCCTCCCGGGTCACTAATTAAGCCTAAAAACATCCCGAGAACCAAACTAAACCCCCGGGTACACTTTTCTGACTATCTCGACCCTTCCGGATGCGTTGGCGCACTCAAAACGACCATACGGACAACTCATAAAATATTTACTTTTATTTCTCAATAATTAGTCCCGACGCGACACGGGCGCGTCCCGACTAAAATTACCAAAATTGTCATTTTCATTCACTCGTGACATTTACCATATATTACTATGCTCTTAAGTAATATTCAACAATTTCATATTATTACTAACTCACGTCACGTTAATAATTATAACATAATTAATTTCCGGATTTTTATTAAATAAATCCCCAAATTAATTAGCATAAAAATACGGGGTATTACATACTCCCCCTCTAATAACGGAATTTCGTCCCGAAATTCGGAAAATAAGGCATACCTGGTAAAAACAACTCTGGATATCTCTCACGCATATCTGCCTCACGCTCCCAAGTGGATTCCTCCACATTATGATGTTCCCACTGGACCCGCACGAGTGGAACTATCTTCGACCTCAATCTCCTCTCACTGTAGTCTAGAATAGCCACCGGTCTCTCCTCGTAAGAGCTATCCGACTGCAAGTCGATCTCATCTATCGCAATGTGAGTATGGGCCATATCATCCCGAAGGTATCGTCTCAACGACGAGATGTGGAATACATCGTGGATGCGATGTAAATGTTCTGGCAAACCCAACCTGTATGCTACTGGCCCAATTCTCTCGATGATGGGAAATGGTCCTACGTACCTCGGAGCCAACTTCCCTTTCTTCCCGAACCTCATCACTCCTTTCATAGGAGATACACGCAACAACACTTGATCTCCCACATTAAACTCCCGGAAGAATCGTTTTGCATCGGCGTAGCTCTTCTGTCTGTCTTGGGCTACCCGAATACGACTCCTGATTATCTCAATCCTTGCGGAGGTCTCCTGGACCACTTCTGGTCCTAATAACTTGTTGTCCCCCACTTCGAGCCAACAAGTTGGAGAGCGACAAGGCCTGCCGTACAAAGCTTCAAATGGAGCCATGCCAATCGTAAACTGATAGGAGTTATTATAAGCAAACTCGACCAGTGGAAGATGTGGCTCCCAACCTCCCCCGAAGTCGAGGATACACATGCGTAGCATATCTTCCAACATCTGATTAGTACGCTCTGTCTGTCCATCTGTCTGTGGGTGGTAAGCTGAACTCAGTCTCAACTCTGTACCCATAGCCTCCTGAAAGCTTTCCCAGAAACGCGACATAAAAATCTTGTCTCTGTCTGACACAATATTCAGGGGCACCCCATGTAATCTGACAATCTCAGCGATGAATAGTTGGGCATACTGACCCGTGGTATAATCTATCCTTACTGGCAGAAAATGAGCCACCTTGGTCAGACGGTCTACAATCACCCAGATAGAATCGTGGCCTCGCTGTGATGTAGGCAACCCTGTAATGAAGTCCATGGAAATACTTTCCCACTTCCACGCAGGTACTTCCAACGGCTGAAGTAATCCCGACGGTTTCTGGTGGTCCACCTTCACCAGCTGGCAAGTAGAACATTTGGACACAAATTCAGCGATGTCCTTCTTCATCCCACTCCACCAGTACTGACGTCTCATATCCTGGTACATCTTATCGCCTCCCGGATGTACAGCAAATCGGGACCCATGAGAATGAGTCATCACTTCATGACGTAGCTCTGCTCCTTCTGGAACCACTAATCTCCCATTAAACCGCAACCCTCCATCCGAACTAACAGAATAGGACTCAGCACCCTCGGCTAGAAGTCGTACAATCTGCTCCTGACAAAATGGGTCTGTGGTCTGTGCCTGTATCACCCTCGTAACAATCTCGGGTGTGACTGTCATCACGGATATGAAAGAACGTGCTACTGCGTCTTGGTGACCCAACTCCTTCCATTTTGCTTTCCAGATGTCCGCCACATCATCAACCGGTCTACGGCTCAACGCATCAGCAACTACGTTGGCTTTCCCCGGATGATACTGTATATCGAACTGGTAATCTTTTACAAACTCTAACCATCTGCGCTGACGCATATTCAGCTCTCGCTGAGTGAACAGGTACTGCAGTGACTTATGGTCTGTGAACAAACGGAATTTCTCGCCCAATAAATAGTGCCTCCAAATTCTCAATGCAAAGACGACCGCAGCTAACTCCAGGTCGTGGGTGGGGTAATTCTTCTCATGCGGCTTAAGCTTGCGGGAAGCAAAAGCTATAGCCTTCTCTTCCTGCTGAAGTACTCCCCCAAGTCCTCGTAAGGACGCATCTGTGTAAACTAGGTACTCTACACCCGGCTTCGGTAGAGCAAGGACTGGTGCCGAAGTAAGCTTGTCCTTCAGCTCGTCAAAAGCCAACTGACAAGCGTCATCCCAAACATATGGTACCCCCTTGCGAGTCAGATTCGTCAATGGACCCGCTATTTTGGAGAACCCCCGAATGAACCTCCTGTAGTATCCTGCCAACCCCAAGAAACTACGTATTTCCGTCGGTGTCGTGGGCTGCCCCCACTCCCTCACCGCTGACACTTTGCTCGGGTCAACTGCTATCCCCTGCTCAGAAACAACATGGCCTAAGAATTGTACCTCTCGTAACCAGAATCCACACTTCTCGTACTTAGCATACAACTGATGTTCTCGTAGAGTCTGAAGAACCTGCCTCAAGTGTTCGGCATGCTCCTCTTCGGAGCGTGAATATATCAAGATATCATCTATGAAGACGATGACGAACTGATCCAAGAACTCTCTGAATACTCGGTTCATCAAGTCCATGAAAACGGCTGGGGCATTTGTGAGTCCGAACGGCATCACCCTGAACTCATAGGACCCATATCTCGATAAGAAGGCAGTCTTCGAAACATCCTGCTCTCTAATTCGCAACTGATGGTACCCCGACCTCAGATCTATCTTCGAAAAGAAAGTTGCTCCCCTTAACTGGTCGAACAGATCATCGATTCGAGGCAATGGATACTTGTTCCGTATCGTGACCTTGTTCAACTCCCGGTAGTCCACACACAATCTCAGTGAGCCATCTCTCTTCTTCACAAATAAGACTGGAGCGCCCCACGGTGAGGTACTCCTACGAATGAAACCCTGACCTAATAGCTGCTCAATCTGATCTCGTAGCTCTCGCATCTCTGCCGGAGCCATACGGTACGGTGCGCGTGCTATAGGTCTCGTATCCGGCAATAAGTCTATAACGAAGTCTATCTCACGACTGGGCGGTAGGCCTGGTATCTCCTGAAACACATCGGAATACTCCCTAACAACTGGGATCGAATCCAAAGGAATCACAACCTCCTTAGAGGTATCCTCCTCAATGTAATATAAATGAGCGGTCGAACCTCCCTCTGGGCGAGGCATCGCTACTACAAACATCTCCTGCCCCGGAATGGCAAAAACAATGCTCCCGCTGAAGCAATCAATCATGGCCCTATATGATACGAGCCAATCCATACCGATGATCACATCGTGAACATGCATGTCTAACACTAACATGTCCGCAGGCAATACCAAGCTACCAATCTCTATCCCTACTCCCCGGCATATAAAGAATATAAGTGACCCACTCCCCAGTGGTGAGTCGACACACGTTACGGTGCTCTCTGCTGTGGCTAACAATCCTAAGGACTTCGCAAAATGCGTAGCTATAAAACAGTGCGTTGCCCCCGTATCAAACAAAACTTTACCCATAGTACCATGGATAGGAAACATACCCTCAATCGCGGGTGGTGCCTGTGGAGCTGCCGCCTGGTGGACGTTATAGACACGTCCGTACTGCAATTGCCCCTGCTGCACTGGAGCTGCTGGAATGGCTGGTAGGGCTGGCATCTGGGCTGGAGCTGGAAGGGCAGGTGGAAAGAGTGGTCTCTGCGGCTCATTACGGGCTCCCTGCTGCTGTGGGGCCCTATCGCCCTCTGGGCAATCCTGACGCTTATGGCCGTGCTTGCCACACACAAAACACCGACCTCTGAAATTACCTCCCCTCTGTCCCTGCTGACCACGGCCCTGCTGGCCGTTACCTCCACGCCATTGGCCCTGTTGGCCCTGATGTGCACGCTGTTGGCCTTGCTGGCCCTGCTGTTGACCCTGCGGTCGGTGTTGGCCCTGCTGGCCCTGCTGATTAAGCTGACCCTGATGGCCCTGCCTGAATCCCCCGAATCCCTGCCTAGAATCACCTGAACGGAATCGCTTAGCAGGGTCCCCCTGATGGGAACTCTGCTCGTGCTGACGAGTCTGTCCCTGAGTTGGTGCCCCACTGGCACTATTACCCCCGGTCCTGCCCTGCTGGCTGGACTCTCCTGCTCTCTTGCTTCCCTGAAGATGGAAGCGGTGATCCTGGCAATGTAGTAACGCTGCATTGAGTACGTCCATAAAAGTACTCAGGGATAGATTTCCAATAAGGTGCTGACGGATCCTCCAAGCTAACCCGTCGACGAACAGCAAAATCTTCTTGCTCTCAGTGGGCGCCTCATCCGGCACAATAGTGAGAAGTCTCGTGAACTCCTCCTCATACTCTGCTACAGTAAGGTTCTCCTGCTTCAGATTTAGTAATTTCCGCCTCATCTCAGTCTGCACTGCGGGTGGAAAGTACTTGCGGTCAAACCGCTCCCAGAAAATCTGAATAGGGATCGTGTCCCTCTCCTCCAAAGTAGTAGTGGACTCCCACCACTGTAATGCGGCTCCCACCAGTTTAAAAGAGGCCAATAGCTGCTTCTGCACTTCGGTGCACTCATACATACGGAGGTGCCGCTGGATGTCCTTCTTCCATTGGCTGACAGTAAAAATATCGGAGCTACCAGAAAACTCAGGGGGATGTGCTTTCTGAAAAGCATCCCGAACTCTCTCCCATGCAGATGGAAGCTGTGCTGGTACTGGCGCCACTACTTGGACCTGTGGTGGAGCCTGCTGAATCACCGTTATCGCGGCATTTACCGCCTGAGCAACGATGGCGGCTACCTCATTCGCATTCATAGTGCCGGGTGCCGGAGCTGCTGGCTGGTCGGCTTGGGCACGCCTATCTTTCGGAGCACGTCTCGGAGGCATCTGAAACGTGAACAAGTTTATTAGTCTACAGTTATCAACAAATCTCAAATAGCTGAAGACTTAAACGTGAAAGCAAGAATACAACAGTCCTAACAATAGGGCTCTATAGCAATAACGTTAAGCTGAAAGCGAAAATAAGCCGTACAGATCCTATGGACACTAGAACCTGATGCTCTGATACCACCTGTGACACCCCGCCGAATTAAATACCGGGCGATCACTCCTTTATTAAATTAAATCAAGGTAAACAGTTGGTTCATTCTCAGCATCACTGTCGATAAAAATAATTTTTTCCAATTTAACACCCTAAATAATTAAGCTAAGTGTCAAAACATTTTTCATACAAACTTCCAAATTTTAATTAAAGAAAAGATTTTATTAATACCAAAACAACATTTCTACATTATAGAATCACACCACGAAATCTAAATAAAACCATACATTCACCAATCGAATGTCAATAATATAAAGCTAAAATCATAAACCATCCTGAAACAAATCCCATAAACAATACTGAATAACTGAAATATAAAAATCCCCAACAATAAATGAAATGATAAAAAGGGCGACACGTGCCCCATAAATGAGAGTAACAGGAGTGGAGTCAAAGACAGAAGCCGTCTACTCAAGGGACCTGCAACTCCCACCTAAGCTGCAGCTCGTTCTTCTCAAAGAATCCTAAGCAAGACGCCCCTGTGGCTGGGCACCTGAAAAATATACATATATATACAAGAGAGAGAGAGAGAGAAAAGGAAACGGGTCAGGGCCCGAAAGTGTGTTTGATTTTAGAATACGTTAAGCAAGTATTTAAATTGATACAGACCAATGCAACATCATATTAGTTCGTCTCTCTCTTGAGAAATACTCACCTCTCTTCTAATGTGCACTCCTATCGTACTAGCCTTCCCAATGGTTCGTTTATCTTAACTTACTCAAATGTTTTCAAAAAACTGAACGATAACAATGTTATAAAAAGGTTACTTTCAATTTGTAGTATTCCTCTCGTTTTAGCTTCATTAAATTATAAGATTTCCCCGTACCTTTTCATATTTTCACAAAACAAGTATTTAATAATGAGTCAACAACCATGTTCTACTTATCAAATCACAGTAGGCAGTTCAAAGTTTATAACCTCATATATATATATATATTAACTACTCGCATAAAATATATATATAATGGCACCCCAACTAAACTATGGTGCGGGCATACTCTGCTATCCAATCCCCGTATCGCTCACATAAAGGGAAATACAAGTTCGGAATCACTCTCGAACTGTATTAACATATACAAAACAACGTTGAGGCGAAGCATAGATTCCAAGTCCAAGAGGTCAGTACATACCCACACGTCTCTTAGGACCGTCCGACTATCAATTTAATAGCCCGTACCTAGGATCTCTATCTTCTAAGGTACGATTCAATATCCCCATAAAGCAACACAGGATACGATCGTCCCAGCGCGGTAACCTCAGGGATAGCAAGTAGCGCGGGTACGTTTTTCACATGTATATAATATATGTACACACATTCATATAAATATACCGATTTCATCATATTAATATAGGTCACTCTCATTACCCATAATTACAACCTTTGTCCTAAATTTCACCTTATTAGTATAACGTATAAGGTTTCGCCTCTAACCTTAATTCGAAGGGTTTTCTCACTCATTACCTAATACTCATGGGTTATAACTTTACAATTATAAAATTCAGTAAATAACTTCATTTGATTCCAACGTAACTTTCTTACGCACCTCACCCTTAAGTTTCATAAATCTAACAACCTAAAGTAAATATCCCATAATTATCATCTTCGTTGAAGATTAAAGGTTCTAACATATGTCCATATACTCTACTGGTCCTCAATATCTCCCAAATCATTTTATTTAGAATGCCCAAGGTTTATTCCACGATAAATTAATTCAACTAATTAAACAAGGGGAATAATAGGCTGCCAGGGAGGTTCGATCGATCGACGCCTGGGGGTCGACCGATCGAACCTTCGATCGATCGACGATCTAGGGTCGATCGATCGATCGAGCAGGTCTGTGAAAATTCTGCAGAAACTGCAGTGACGGGGTTGCTTAGGTTTCTTCATCAAAACTCATATTTTCCAACTCTAATTGACCCAAAAAGTGTACTGCTTACATCCTAACATAATTCCAGGTTTCTTTAACGATCAGCATGCGTATATACATCAATAAACATGATTAAACAACCTAATATTTCATCTAATCATCAAGAACCCTACAGTTTTCTTAACCTTTGTTCTAATCAGTTTTCTCCAGAAATTCCTTCTAACAAATCATCATAATTTCGTGGGTTAAACATCTACTTCACATATTAATTTCCAGAATAAGGTTCATATGATTTCTACATGCAAATCCCTATCAAAATTGGGTTTTCCTCCATGGATTATACTCTTAATCATTCCTACACTAACATGATTATTGCACCAACGAAAATACGCAAGTTAAACACTTGCCTGGGATTTCAGAGGTCTTGTTTCCTGCTGATATTGGTATGGCTGCGTTCTCCTTCTCGCGATCTACGCGTTGGTGGTGATGGTGGTGCAAAAGGTGGTGTTTTTGGCCTTGAATCACCTAGCAAGGTCTCTCCTCTCTTCTCCACTAGCCGTCTTAGGGTTCTCCATGATCTAACCCTAAAAGGCTGACTTAAATGGCTGCTAAGGATGGCTGAAATTCGTGGGTTTAATTACCCTAATTTGTAAAATTACCAAAACGCCCTCCCGGGTCACTAATTAAGCCTAAAAACATCCCGAGAACCAAACTAAACCCCCGGGTACACTTTTCTGACTATCTCGACCCTTCCGGACGCGTTGGCGCACTCAAAACGACCATACGGACAACTCATAAAATATTTACTTTTATTTCTCAATAATTAGTCCCGACGCGACACGGGCGCGTCCCGACTAAAATTACCAAAATTGTCATTTTCATTCACTCGTGACATTTACCATATATTACTATGCTCTTAAGTAATATTCAACAATTTCATATTATTACTAACTCACGTCACGTTAATAATTATAACATAATTAATTTCCGGATTTTTATTAAATAAATCCCCAAATTAATTAGCATAAAAATACGGGGTATTACATCACATTCATCTTCCACTCTCCACCCCCTCATATCCCATTTCACTCTATTTGTTATAGGCATTGATTAGTGAGACTTGATTTTGTAGGTGGCCGTAAAGCAAATAATATAGTCGGAGGAATAGAACCAATCGCTCTTGGAAGAAGAAGAATTGCAGGTGGGTTTAATGGAGGGCCCCAAGGACAATGACGTCGTTGGGTTTAACCCTCGTAATCACTTGTCCAATGAACACTCTACCGTTGAGATTCCCAAAACTGCCCATCAGATGAGCAAGGGTCACCTCCCTTCTTCATTTCTAATATATACGTACATGTTTTTATATTTTTAATAAATGTTGTCAACACAGCGGCCCTATACAAGTGATAGTTTAAAAAAGAAAGAGGATTAGTGTAGTTTTTTACTAATTGGAGATTCAATGATTTCATTTATTAAATAAATCGTCAAAGTTTTCTTGGTTTCAGTGGATTACCTTGAGAACATAATCATAGTTTACAAAAGCCCCGGTTCATTATTTCTATTCATTGTTGATATTATCACTTAGATAGTATCAACGGTGATAATATTAATAGGCGGTGAATAGGTTGATAATATCACATTTTGTAGTGATGCACTGGCCTCTATACTTTCAATCATCATAAAGCATATAGCCGGAGGCCTCCGCATATGGGTTTATAGGTAAGTAAGTAAATTATATTAAGTCATGATGTTTTCATTTTTAGTTGCACTAAAGTTAAAGATAAATTTCGTAAATGTTTAACGTTTCGTTTATTTTTCGCATTGGAGATAATGATGGACGAATATCGATAACAGCAACAAGGTACTCACTGAGAAACCTTGGATTGAACACCACTCAAGAGTGATAACCTTGGTACACTAATAACGAGGTAATTATTTTAACAATTCTAAATTCTCTTATAATTTTCTTATATATTTGAAATGATTGAAATTTTATGTTTGTTTGGAATATATGTAGATTGTTGGGTGGAAAATTGTATATGATGGGTTGATGTTTATGAAAGTGAAAGGAGTTGGGCATTATATATTTTTTATTTCCTATGTTTAACAGATTTGGTATTTTTTGGGGTAGATTAGTCACTGACGATTGTGAGACCCCGCCTAATAAAATACCGGGCGATCACTCCTATATCAAATTAAAACAGGAGTCGCATATGGATCATTCTTAGCATCACCGTCGAAAACCAATTTAATTACTAATAACCTATTAGGATGGCGTCAAAATTTTACTTAACTACTCTTTTTAAACACCCACACAAATAAACCATCCACGCTGTTTATGTAAATGAAACTGTAATGAAATAAAATAACCGAACACCCGGTTCAAATATGATACAACCAAATCGAATGCCGCACTAAGAGGCGAAAAAGAATAAATAAATGCAATTGGATTATTAGCCCGAATGTTTATACAGTACCTACTATCTAGATTACAAGGATAGAAGCGTCTACCGAGAACCTGCATGCATCCACAGCTGCTGCAGTAGACGTCTGACTCGAAGGAAGTGTCATCCAGGCGTCCCTGTGTCTGGACACCTATATAATATATATATATGTATAGCAAGAGAGAGAAAAGTAAATAAACGGGTCAAAGCCCGAGTGTGAAAAATATTTAGCAAGTTCATAAATGCTTTATTTTTAAAAATTGATTTTATCTCATATTTAAATTTGGTATCGCACTCCCATGAGATACCCCTCACCTCTCTTCTAATAGTGCACACCTAGTGCATCCCTACAAACGTCCTAGTCAAACTACACAGCCAAACTAATCCGTCACCCATTTTCTAACCACCCTAGTTATTCCAAGTACTAAGGGCTAAACTTCTCCCCAGTCTCAACGCTATGCAATGTTTGTGTGTGGGGTGTCTCGCAAAGCGAAATCCAAACAAGGAACCCACCTATACACTACTACGCGGCAAGGTCGATCGTCGAGATCCATTAGACCCTCAGTACACAACGTATATACATACTATATAATGATATACATAACATACTTACTCTAATATACATAATTCAATATACATTTGAATAATATCTCCCGGACTGAGGTTTACTCTATATTCATCTTTATAATACGCATCCGGATCTATCTCTCGGACTGAGGTTTACTATATACACATCCCGATCTACCTCCCGGACTGAGAATCTCTTTACTCTTATAGAGATATATATATTACATTGTTCTCATGCACAAGTAATATACCACACACACAAGCATAACAACCATCCCAATAAGCTATAACTTGGGGATGCGGTATCATAGTGCCGATCCAAAATCCGGGTTTGCTCAATATACCATGGTACCAATCCAGACTTACACAATGGTCTTGGTAAACATATACACAACGGTGGAGGCGGTCAAGTTCCCCCTGCAAGTGGGAATCACATAAATCGCACTCGAACGCGGGACGATCATGACCTGGGGACTACACTCTCCCTGGTCCTCGAGCCAGGGGATTAACCCACATCACGCAACTTCCCAGGATCGCACTAGAGCATATATATAATTCGGTTGTTCCAACCCTATACTCAAAGGGGAAGCCCGTGGAAATCAGCCATCTAGACACACATATACCAATCACATATAGATACATATGCATTCATATAATATATATACTTTAATTACATAGTATATATATATATATACACACACTATATTCCTCCTCGAATATCCATATATAAGTGGCCATAATTTCCAATCACACATAGCGATGACCATTAATCCCAAAGATTCTCTCAAAGAATCATATACATACATTCACATACTCACGATACCATACTGAAAGTATTTGAAATTTCCCTTACATTGTTGTCTCAAAATTTTGAGAGACTTTGTTCTGATTATGTTTACAACATTTTGTGTGTGTTTTGTTCTGATTATGTTTACAACATTTTGTGTGTGTTTCTTTATTTTATTTTTTATTATTTTTTGTTTATTTTTAAATTACTCTTAAATTTAATATTTCAAAATATAAATGATAATTATTTTTTTTGCTAACTTTATTTCTTTATTTCTTTATTTGTTTTATTTTTTTTACTTAATTCTATGTGTTTAAACATAAACTCAAATAAACAAAAGTTAATTTGTTTATTTAAAAGGTTTAAACACAAAATTAAAGGGCTGCGATTTGTTTTGGTTGAATGGCTATGATTTAGCCTTCTTGTGTTTGTTGGGTCGATCCGTGTGTGCTGCTGTTGGTCCAATCAGTGCAAGTGGCGTATACCACACGAGTTGACCACGTGTGGTGCCAGCTTATTTCAACCGTTGAGTTTCTTGGTTTCCATTTAAGCCCCTTATCCTTTTATGGAGATTACGCTGGTACCCCTTTGTTTTATGAATGGACGGTTTTGTCCTCAGCCGCCTATGGTGAAAGGCATTTCTGCCCTTGGTTACTTCGTTTTTTATTTTACGGACCTTGTCCTTTCAGTTGTGGTATAAAGGGGTTACGATCTTCATTTTTCTTTTTTTAGGGTTTGAGTTTATAAAATCGCAGCCAACATTTTCTCTCTCTTTCCTTTCCAAAACGTTTCTGATTTCTTTTGAGGGTTTCTCATATAAGTTTAAACACATTATACACCTGTTTGTGTGATGATCTCTTAAGCATTTGAGGGGTTTTTCTACGACTTTAAACCAAGATTGATTTTGATTTGGTTTAAGGGTTTTTGTCGTTGGATGTTGGTGGTGCTTTAGGATGGTGTAGTTTGGTGTTGTCCTTGCGATTGATCCGTGGTATATCACCTCTCCTGAGTTTGGTGTGCTTCTGCCGAGATTTGTTTGAAGCTGTAGACTTTAGATCTACATTTTTTTGAGGTATTATATATCTCTCTTTCTCTCTATATATATATATATATTACATATATATTCTGTTTTATATAGTCATACATATTGCTGAAATATTGCTGTATCTATATATATATATATATATACATATATATACTCCGATTGCTGTGGTTTATTTATACGGGTGAAGAAATTTCTGTTGCATGTGTTCCTGATTCAAAACTCACCTCTGTAACTCGGACTTAAATCTCACTGTGTCAACTCAGATTAAAACTCTGTTTTTACTTGTGTTTTTGGACCTATATTTGGATTGTTCGTGGACTTATTTCTGGACTGTTTTTGGACCTCCTCTGGACTGTTTTTGGACCTCCACTGGACTAAAATTTGGACTAATATTGGACTTAATTTTTGGACTACTCTTGGACCCCCTACTGCACAAATATTTGAACTAATCTTGGACTAAAATACATTTAACTTGTTTTAAACTCAGAATAGTTTGTATATGATTTTGACCTGTTCAAAATAAATTTTGTGTGTGGTTTCTGTTATTACCATATCAGTTAGTCCCTGTTTGGTAATTTTTTGTGTAGTTAAAAGTAGACCTAGTCTTCTTTTATTTACCAAAATATTTTGGTTTATTAAAACAACTTTTACAAATTAGAATCTGTGTATTGCACAACTTCACGGGGTCTCGGGTTTGAGTGTGTTGTTGTGTGTGTGTAGTGAGTGAGTGTTATTCCCTATTGCCGGGGTATTGAGTTGACTGATATTCAGTCAAGTTGGGTTGGCTTAGACTAGGCGGATTAAATACGGGTGTGTATTTGTTTAGTTTAATCTGTGGTAAACTTGGAGGACTGTAATTTGTAACTCATAACTGGTAATAGTGGACTTGGGTGCACGGGTTGTCCTGGGACTAGGGACACGGGGTTTACCACCACGGTGGGTTCCTCGAGAACAAATATTGTGTCACTATCTACTTTTCCTCTTCCCATTCTAACTGTATTTATTTCAACAACATCATTTCAAATATATCTTTACTTGTGTGGTTGCCCAAAACAATATTAATCAATATTTTAAATTAATTATTAAAAGAGTTGGAGTTTTTCTATTAAACTAAAAATAGATTTTGTGTGTTGGGTATTTCAGTATTCCCTCACTTGATAAATAATAAATACCTTATTCCTATCTAAGAATTTAGTGGATATCTCCAAATACACAAATTTACATTAACTAAATAAGTAGATTCTCCAATTCATCCTAATAATCTCATAGGATTCCTTCAACCATCATCAACAAAATTATGTTATCCCACACGTATAATCATATAGGCCAAAATGGCCACTGAAACTATCCCAATTGATATTCGACCACGAATACCCTAAAATTGAATAGGTTGTGGATTTCCTTCCCACAAACCCAAGGACTACGTCTTGTCCAAATAATGGTTTAGAGGTCCCCACCCCATTTTAGGAACCCCACCCTTCCAATTCCTCAACTTATCTATTTTCCTCGAAAGTAACATTTTACTGTCACACACATGAAACACTCACTTAATTCCCATAATTTCCCTACATTGGATAACTATTTACTCTTAGAAGATTACTTATTTCCTCATATAAATAACCTTGAATCAATTTAGAATTGGAATTTATCCTATCCAATTAACACTAGGAAAAGTTGTCAAAATTCCTGAAGGGTTGATCGATCGACCCCTGGTTGTCAATCGATCGACCCCTGGTTGTCAATCGATCGACCCCTGGTCGTCGATCGATCAATGGTTCGATCGATCAATCCTCTACCCTCGATCGATCGATCACGGCGGACAGTTTTTTCTCCGAGAAGCTGTTTCGGCCATTAAAGCTTCTCCGAAGCTTTTATCTCCGTCTCTATCATACTACAACCTCAACCAACAACATCTACACATATAACAAGGGTTCTAAACATCATAGAACCCGAAACCAACAACAAATTTCGATTAAATCCTAAGTTTCTCTAATTGGAAAATTATTGGGGTTTATTCGTTTTAACTCCCAAAAACCCGTTTTATCCACGAAAACCCAACACAAAATCTTTAGGGTTTGTTATTAGTACCAAACTACGATATGAGATTTATTCTCAAAAGTAAATAAAGCAAGTAAACACTTGCCTCGTGGATAAAATTCGACGATCCTGAGTCGAGTCTGGCGGAGTCGGGTCCGGAATCTCCATTTTCTCTTCTTTTTCTTCCTTCCTCTCTCTCTTATCTCTTTTCTTTCTATTCTCTCCCCCTCACCCTCCTTATATAGGGAGAAGAGGGTTTATACCCCTTAAAACCCAAAAATGACTCGTTTACTCAATTGCGAGTCCCTATCCGTTTAAAAATTCCTGAACTCAATTTCGACTATCGGACACTCTTTTGTAACTATCTCGGCCATTCCGAGACTCACCGCGCAGTCAAAATTTCCATATGAGGTACTTGACTGCAATCCAGTATTTTAACCCATTGCATCTCCTTGCGGGTTTTCCAATTAAAAATCTTACTTTTTGTCATTTTACTCAACGACGATATATAATTTAAAATACTTCGACATATTTAATCCCAAAAGTAATTACAACACCCATCGAAAATCATCTAATCCTTGTAAATTCCAAAAATCACTATTCCGAGATATTCCTCAAATTTCTAATTTATACCCAATTATGGAATTTAATTATCCCCAAAAGGATGGGTTGTTACATACTCCCCCCTTACAACAGAATTTCGTCCTCGAAATTCAGAGATAACCGATGCTACCAGTACTAATCTAAGATAACTCCAAATCCTAATACCTCAAGGGTAATGACACTAACCCTATGGTTCCCAACCATATACTACACGGCTACCACGGTCGTAAAGTGACTCCAACAATGCCACATTGCACCCACCATTTCTTGTGCCCCATGTGGAAAGACAAGCCTACGGCCGTCGCTCTAATGTCCAAACACAATTCTAAACGTTCGCTCGTCAATATCTGGATATCTAATTTCCCCCAACAAAAAATTACTCTAATGCTAGACCACTCTCATCAGTGTCCTTTCTTATCTTGGGCACGACGTTCCATCCAATACACTCCAAATCCATTTGGGACTGTCTTACGGCATAAACTCCAACTTTATACACTAAGGCTTTTTCTATTTTCAGGCAGTACATAAAACTAACTTACTAAGGTGCCAATACACCTTTTTTAACCCGTGCACATCTGTACAACCATTGTAAACGCTCGACACGTAACACTCTCTCTAAATAAGGGCCTCCTTTCCTCGGTGTAATACTCACATATGGGTCCTTCCAACCCGTGAAATCCAATCCTCCTCAGGGTTAATCAAATAATCTTCTTGTGGTGTACTTACCACAATAATCTATATCGGCGCCACTAACTCTATCGAACTTACTCTCTAATAAAGCTACGATCTAGGCATTGCCCCACCTACGTGAAACGAGTACAATCCTAAGTATATCCCTAGTGCCCAAGGCCTCACTCAACTTTCGACATTTGCTTGGTTTCATGCGTGGGACGTCTCGCAAAGCGAAATCCAGACAAGGAACCCTCCTGTTACACTACTCCCTCGCATTGTCGTACATCGAGATATAGCGAACTAAGGCACACCAGTGGGACGTCCTAAATCCTACCTTGCTAGCCTACGAACGAATTTCTACTATTCTATCCTCCCACCTGAGCGAAAATGAAAATCTAACTAATCGAAGTGTCCGCTCTCTTCAAAAGCGTTACGATTATCATACCCAAAATATACTTCCTCAAAATTTTCCTTTTCATTAAGTCCTGGCTATAATCCTCGAATCAATTTCTCTAAGTCCTACTTCACCCACTCACTTGTGGCGAGAGGACCACTTTAGTGATTTTCCATAGAACAATATTTCCATAAATATACTATCATCACATGGCTCATAGTCTATAGTGTTTCATTCACACTATATGACTTATCCACAAAACCCACATCCTTGCATCCTATAACATCTCTCCACTCCCGACGTCGTTAAGGTTCATGCGTGGAGTGTCTCTCAAAGCGAAATCCGAACAAGGAACCCTTCCAACACACTACTACTTAACTTCATCGGTCATGGAGGTCCATTATCTTTGAATATGCAAAAAGGGATAATCCTATCCCCTCTTTCAACCAAATGTGGTTTGAACTCCCATCTCTATCCAGGAGCCATACCACTATGCACTCGCACCCCACTCAGTCCTTGCGCAATCAATAATGAGCTTAAACTCACAGCTCAACAATCAGCCTTGCATACCTTAAATCACATCTATAAGGTCACTACACGCTCACATCATGATAATGAAACCTCTGCTTACCAGAGTTCCACATATCCACATTACCAAAGGAGAACTCAACCTGTATCCAGGTGAGATATCGCAACAACCACCCATTCACCCTCGAACTGCGGATACGATAGCCTTGCTCATAATAGCCTGCTATCTCTCCGAACAATGAAGAATATAATATACTCATAATATTACCATACTCGTATAAACATATAGGACGAGTATCATAAGCAAGATATATATATATTCAATATATCAACACCCGCCTTTATAGCGAATGAAAGAAAAATAACTCCGCTACCGCGGAAAACACATAGGCCTATATTACATAATGTTATCGAGACTGCCAAAAAGCTCAAATTACACACACGAGTCTAGGGCTAGCGAACACCGTGACTTTCTCTATCCATGCCAATTATACTTCCTCCTTCTGAGGTGAAACACGTAACAATAACTTCGCCTTTATCTAATCCAAATGGTTCTTGGACCTGGTACACTTGCCCTTACTGAACCAAAAATCTCTTTAATCAATGCCCCACCTAGGCACCTTACTCTTTCCCCTTAACTCCCACTGGGAAATGACTAACCGTATGGTTCTACACTCCACATTACATCATTCCCCATCTCGGGTCACCCTGACCCTTTCAAGGTTATCAGTATCTTGGACTTCATTGCCGCGATCATGACAATCACTTTACTAATACTCTATAACTTCTTCTTTGTTAGAAGGAGATTCCACTACCGACCTCAACAACCCCATTTTGACAAATTCCCCGGGTGGATGTCCACCAATGGGGTCCTCGAGCATACCCATTCTCCATAAGTGTTAGCAACACTTCTCTAGTGATCCTATCATTCTTCGAAAGGAGTCATTATTCATTGTACCTACCTCACCTCGGTACAAGGTTCACTTCTCCATATTACTCTTTATTCACTGTTGGCCTTTGGCCGATCCTTATGTGAATAATTCAGAAACTGCATTCTTCTCATTCTGTTGAATCAAGGGGACTCATGGTTAAAACTATCCGTAAGATCCCTTTTGAACCTTTATTATCACTAGGAAATTCAACTTTAGTACCACTCTCTACTACGGCAGTACTGCAGTAATCATAACTACTATACTTTAGTAGTCGTTGCAACAATCCTTAGCAAACACTACAAAGGAAGTGACCTCTACTACGGTCCTCGTCCCCAACTTCTACCAGCTGCTCCATTTAAGCCCCGCCTCCTGATTCCATCCAAAACCCGTACATGAATCTCGAACGAGTGTGGAAAAGATTTACATAATCTTATACTATGGCAGGAGAACGAAATATCGCAAGAGAAACCAACAATCCTAATCCTGAGGCTCTATATCAAATCGAGAGCAACGCTGAGAGCGTAGTACGTCCGCACAGATTCCTAAGGACACAAAAACCTGATGCTCTGATACCATCTGTGACACCCGCCTAATAATATATCGCGCGATCACTCCTATATCAAATTAAAAGAGGAGTCGCATATGGATCGTTCTTAGCATCACTGTCAAAAACCAATTTAATTACTAATAACCTATTAGGCTAGCGTCAAAATTTTATTTAACTACTCTTTTTAAACACCCACACAAATAAACCATCCACGCAGTTTATGTAAATGAAACTGAAATTAAATAAAATAACCGAACAATCGGTTCAAATATGATACAACCAAATCGAATGCCGTACTAAGAGGCGGAAAAGAATAAATAAATGCAATTGGGTTATTATCCCGAATGTTTATACAGTACCTGCTATCTAGATTACAAGGATAGAAGCGTCTACCGAGAACCTGCATGCATCCACAGCTGCTGCAGCAGACGTCTGACTCGAAGGAAGTGTCATCCAGGCGTCCCTGTGTCTAGACACCTATATAATATATATATATGTATAGCAAGAGAGAGAAAAGTAAATAAACGGGTCAGAGCCCGAGTGTGAAAAATATTTAGCAAGTGCATAAATGCTTTATTTTTAAAAATTGGCTTTATCTCATATTTAAATTTGGTATCGCACTCCCATGAGATACCCCTCACCTCTCTTCTAATAGTGCACACCTAGCGCATCCCTACAAACGTCCTAGTCAAGCTACGCGGCCTAACTAACCCGTCACCCATTTTCTAACCACCCTAGTTATTCCAAGTACTAAGGGCTAAAATTCTCCCCAGTCTCAACGATATGCCATGTTCGTGCGTGGAGTGTCTCGCAGAGTGAAATCCAAACAAGGAACCCCCTATACACTACTACGGGGCAAGGTTGATCATCGAGATCCATTAGACCCTTAGTACACAACGTATATACATACTATATAATGATGTGCATAACATACTTACTCTAATATACATAATTATATATACATCCGGATAATATCTCCCGGACTGAGGTTCACTCTATATTCATCTTTATTATACGCATCCAGATCTATCTCCCGGACTGAGGTTTACTATATACACATCTGGATCTACCTCCCAGAATGAGAATCTCTTTACTCTTATAGAGATATATATATTACATTGATCTCATGCACAATTAATATACCACACACACAAGCATAACAACCATCCCAATAGGCTATAACTTGGGGATGCGGTCTCATAGTGCCGATCCAAAATACGGGTTTGCTCAATATACCACGACAATAATCCAGACTTACTCAATGGTCATGGTAAACATATACACAATGTTGGAGGTGGTCAAGTTCCCCCTGCAAGTGGGAATCACATAAATCGCACTCGAACGCGGGACGATCATGACCTGGGGACTATACTCTCCCTGCTCCTCGAGCCATGGGATTCACCCACATCGTGTAATCTCCCAGGATTGTACTAGAGCATATATATAATTCGGTTGTTCCAGCCCTATACTCAAAGGGGAAGCCCGTGGAAATCAGCCATCTAAACACACATATCCCAATCACATATAGATACATATGCATTCATATAATATATATACTTTAATTACATAGTATATATATACTAGCGAATACCCGTGCCTGAAGGCACGGTTAAAATTTCGAAAGTACGTAATTGCGAAGCAGCGAAAATTTCGAAAGTACATTAATTGCGAAGCGGCGAAAATTTCGAAAGTACGTAATCGTAAAACAACAAAACATCGTTCCCCAACAAAACATATATATATTTTGTACAATTTGTTAAACTTAAACTATTATTAGAACAACTCCATACATGTATAACGATTTCATAAGCGCTTTACATACAATTCTACGAATATTTTGTGTAGTTGAAGTTCAGCAATTCAAATAGGTAAAATTAGTTTTAAAGTAAAATAAAAAATTTTATTTTTTTTATCTAAAATAATAATCTATTAATATTAACTAAAAACATGTCTTAAATCTTAAATCCAATTCAAAGGTAGAAATCTAAATCCGAAAAGGACTAATCAAAATGAGAAGATTAACACAGCCATTTCTCATCCCAAACTCAATTGTTATTAAAAAAAACTGTAAAATTTCAACTAAAACCATATAGTGATGATAATAAGTAGAAATATATGACAGACCCATAACATTATCTTGATTGGTTATAAATGAAAATAGATAGTCTTAAGCTTCCTAAGGATGAAGAAATAAATCTACTAATGATTAATTTAAAATTAAAATTTACACGCTTGAGTTATTGTTATCACACCTATAAATCGCTAAGAACGGCTAATTGGAAAAATATAAAAATAAATGTAATATAAGTCGATGTAGGGATTTACAAAAGGAAATGGTCGGTCCATTAACAAAAGTGATGTCAAATGAAATTTCAAATAAAAAAAATGTTGCTCGTAAACATTGTACGGGACATGAAATCTCAATATCGGTAAGCCTTTAGCCGCAGAGATGAAAAACTCATCAAGTCTGAATGGGTATGTCGTAGCAGGTCTGCTGCCTCCAGTTAATTCAGATAGTGGAATTCAGGTGTCCCCAAAGATGGAAAAATACCTATAAAATTCTCAGTACCAAAAAATACCTATAAAATTCTCAGTACCAAAAGCTGCAAAAAAAATTCAGCAACCTTAAAATCAGTACCAAAAAACTGTGCGAATATAGTCCCCTGTTCAGAAGGAAAAGTGTATGATTCTGACTTGGATATATGCTAGACTCTTTGTATTTGGGAATGGAGTATACAAAAAAACTTGGTACTTCTATAGGAACTTAATTGAACTACAAATGAAAATGGATATACAACAGTTCTAAGCAACTTGAATTCAAAACGGAAAATAAACATCACTCCACTATTACATTCAAATAGAATTATATGATACAGTCAATTCATGTAGAAATTGATATTGATATTATTTTAAGAAAGTCATGAATTAGGCATTACCTTATTGTAGAGTTCGTTGTCAAATATTTGAACGTCAATGAAGATTCAGCAACTATGTTGATGGAGAACTGAACTATGTTGCCAAAAATGAATTATAATTCGGTAATTAAAATAGTTTACACGACACAAAACAGGGGAATGTTAAACAATTTGTCAAAGAAAAACCAAATGAATGACATCCAAATATGATGCAAACTTTAAATTGAAAACAAAAACTTTAAGGATTAATATATCATCAAGAAAATCATTTAAATTGAATGTCTTTCGCCTTTCAAACCACAAAACTAACTGTTACCTCTTCAATCCATTTACAACTTCAATCCTCAAGAGTTTCAGATCAAATGCTATATTAAACCTCTGGCCTCTCGAACAGCAGTAGGTGTCCTAGCGACCCAATCAAGAAACTGATAACTGAAGGGAAATCGTTACAAATATATGGGAAAAAAACTCCCAAATATCTACTTATCAACAAAAAGAAAATATGTTTTTCATGGTTATTGAAAGATACTGCTAACAGAGTAAGAAGAATGGCCATTATATAGATATTTAGTCAATTTAAAATATGGTAATTCTTCTTTACTCGCCCAAAAACAACAATAACTTTAAATTAGTCCCCAAAAGAATTTGAATACAAAAAAACTTTGGAAAACAAATCTCAATAGGATGAGACTAAATTTCCAATCATAACACCTAAATTTTGATCATGTATCAGATTTCAAAGGGACCTGTAGCTCCGAAGACAATGACTAAACAAAACAAAAAAAGAAAAATGAATGCAGAACCATTAGTTCTTCCACGTATATCCCATTGAAATGAGAAAGAAATATAAAAGAAAAAACTAAAAGAAGAAACACTCATATCAACTCTTGATTTAGGGATGGTGAAAAAAAAAAAAAATTTATGATGTTATATGTACATTCTTATACTTCAAGAGTCAAACCCGAATGAATATAGTAACATATCAACAGATTCAAAGATATAAGATTGAATTGTGTGTTCCTAAACTAAAATCCTTACCTCTTGAAGCCAAACATGAATTGGAGGAATTCATAAACAGCTCTCTACACAGCAAAACAACCCACTTGAATCTACTGTTCTCTTGAATCTGCTGCTCTGAATAAACATAAACAACCAATCTTGTGCATTAAAAATAAAATAGAGCAGAATGAAATGCCCCAACATAGATTTTGCCTCATATTCAAAATGAACAAATCCCGATATATCTGTAAAAGCAAAAACAATTTCAACAAAAAAATATGAAAGAACTAAAAACCTCTAATTTAAGAACCCACAACCCATATTTTGATGAGCCGCTTAAAAATCACAAATTATAAATCAAGGGCTCTGATTTTAAAACCAAAAACAACAAAATGAATAAAAAAAATGAGAGAGATGTTACCTGGGTTTGAGTCGGAAGATTTAAAAATGCTGTAGAAGTTTTCAGAACCTCCAATTGAGAATTTATGTATCCATTTTAAAGTTATTTTTCAAAATAACTTTAAAATTCCCATGAAAAATAACTTTAAGATGGATACACAAATTAAATAAATAAACTAATTAAAGAAATGAGACGTACCTGAGACTACACTGCCTGCTTTGGCAGCCAATCCGAATACCTGCTACTCCTCTATTTCGTTGGAGAGTTTTAACTCTTCAAAACCATCACTACAACCTTCTTTCACCTCTGCCCCACCCTCTCTACAACATCTGATCCCACCTCTTACTTCACTTGCTATTGTTTTAAATACAACTTTACTCGCTGCAATAGAGGTTTTAAATGTTGAATGTTGCTTTATTTCAAGATATGCTGCTGCTACAAAGGTGTATATTATATAGAACTCGCTAACATGTCTCAGCTGCACTGGCATGTCTTAGCTGAGCTTGGATGCAAATTATTATGCATATATTTCATATTCTTCTGATGCTCCCCACCCCTGCATATGAAAGAATTTATAAGAAAAGAAGTACCAGAATGAAACTTCTCAAGCACACTCTCTGATTATTTATCAGACTCTACTACAGTGCTGTAAAAAAAACTCTTTAATTCTCCCATGTTTGGGTTTTTCATTTCATTAGAAATAGATTGTGAATAAGAAAAATGCTTAGAAATGGGGTGAGATGATTTTAATTCTCCCATGTTTGGGTTTCTCTGTTTTATCTGAAGTTTTGTATGAACATAGGGATATGGGGACTCATAGCAACAAAATTAACTTCACATATCATATCGACTTCATTTATCATATCGTTAAGTTCTTTATAATTGTGAACTTTGTACCAATAAAATCATATATTATAAATAGCATGGCATAAATAAAACATAATATGATATACGATGTTGAACAAACTCGATGGGAGCCTAAAAGAATAACAGACGAAGACACTTGGACTGTCAGGCCTTGTGTGTGAAACGTACCTCGATACAGTGTGTACCTGTACATTAGGGAAAAGATGTAACATGTAAGAATTTTGGGAAATTAAACTCTATAACATCCATATCCATGAACTCATAAGACGCTGTTCGCAGAGAAAAATAAATGCATCACTCAATCATTTAAAAGGAGTGATGAAAATTTCATTAGCACGAAAATGCGGTTAGCACGGAACATCTATGCTAAACAGCGAGCCATGCTAAACAGGAGGGCAACCTCCAATAAGAACTATCTCATCTCACAGAATATTGATATGATTTTTAAGTTGTACGTAACTCAACATTCCCAAAATTGGCATTTAAACAATCAAGATGCTTGAATGGCTGTTAAAGCTTCATATATTCTTATTCTTGGGTGATATAATGATAGGAGTATTCAAATATCATCACTTTTATTTGGCGATGGGTTCTCATTTCTTAGTTCATTCTTCGAGTTTACATATGAAGGTAATTGACTCTTTGATTTTTCAAGCTTCATATACTTCACATTACTCAAACTTGTATTATTTGTTCACTTTGCAAGCTCATCACTTAAAGAAAGGATAAAGTATGTCTCATATAACAGAGGCCCAAAATTTTGAGGAGTGCAAGTCTCAAGGATAAAGATAACCTTTTTAAAAGATGACTTGTGACCAAACCAAAAAACCGAAAGGTAGAGAAAAAATATGACACCAAACATGAGCAAACTTATTTATTCTTTTGACTAAAAACTAACCACCATAATACCATGAGTTTGAAGAGGAAGTACCTGATCATGAACCTAACAAATTTGAATGAGAAAAACAAAGCTCACTATAATATCCGAATCATCTCCATACCGAATCATCTCCACACCGAATCAGCTGCCCACTGTAATATCCAGTAAGATTGAATGAGAAAAACAAAGCTCTGACTATGAACTAACATGGCATCACCCTATAAATAACCTATACAAACTTGGGAAAAGTACAATAATTCAACTAAAACTTGTAGTTAATGCATACCTTTTCATGAAACTTGCCCAAACATAGATGAGTCAATGTATTAACTTTGTCAACCAAGGTATGAATTAGTAAATCTCATAATTCACAACATCACTTTTATAGGACATCACAGCTCCATCTTCCAATTCAAAAGGCCTGTACAAAGAAAATGATCTTGAGAACATGCCATGGGGTCCATTATCCACTCTTATGATAGTAGAAACAGAACATCAGATAATGAGAAGTAAATGTCTGTACACAAATAAATGAAAAAAGTCACAAATAAAAAACAAAGTCGCAAATGAATAAAGTCTTATATCATAAAGGAAAGGTAACTGCAAAATGATAATATAAATGATTCTAGGCTGTTGGCTTGTAATTTTTAAAAATGTTAAGCCCATGGTTTAAAATAAACTTCATATTTTTTCGGCTACAATTAGAAAGTCAAAAAACTCAGTGATGCGTAATATAAATTGCATAAAATTATCACATTACACACGACTAACACCTGACCAAGTGAATGAAAAAATGTAAAAAAAAATATGTTGGAAGAATGTGTTAGAAAACGTGAGTAAGCATATATGAAACCAGATATGAAACTAAGCAGATATGAATGAAATAGGGTGAAGGTGCTTGATGAGATCCAACCTTGAATATGTTGATCAGCAACTGAGTGACCTTACAAACTCGTCAATCTCCACACAATATCATACATAGAGACAACGGAGTAGATATGGAATTCGGAAAAGACGTCACCTTCAACTGAAATTGTATTTTGCCAAAGCAGCAAAAAACCTCCTCTTAAGCCTTCTTTGTGTACAGAAAAAAGCTTTTCAAAAACACAACATTAGGCGAACACCTTCATCCTGATTATGCAACAAAATCGTCGTCGTAAATACGCAAAAATCTTCCTAAATAGCAGTCCTGAACAAAAAAAAATTCAACAAATGAGAAATGCACTCACGGATCGTTAAAAAAATGAATAAATCAGATCTAAAACAAATCAGATCTCTTCCTGTTTTCCCCAAAATGAACAAATAACTAACCAAATTCAAGGAGGCGAGTGACGTAATCTGATCTCTTCCTATTTTCCCCAAAATTTGATCTTTAAAAAAAATTGAGAAGATAAATTAAACGTCCAGTTATGAAACTCTGAAACTCCTGAGCATTATACATCCTGTTGAGAAGATAAATTAAACATCCACCTCTTGGTACGCCCAATTGAAAATAAATTAGAAGACTAAATTAACGGAAGAAACCTGTTAAAATAAAAAATCATCTCTTCAACCCCAATCAATTGTAATACATGAGACACTTTTCTTACATACTAAACAAACACATCCTTACCAGGTTCTTAGAAAAAACATAGATGTAGACTTACCCACACACAAATAAGCACCCAAAGATGTAGACATTTCTTGGCTATACACACACACACACCTAAAATTAATAACAAATAAATAAAATCAAAGAATAAGTCCAGATGTTAAACTTATTAAATCTAACACACAAACATACGACTGGGAATTTTAAGTACAAAAAAATGATTGTATGACAGTAACAACTACAAACAAACAACCATAGTCAAGAATGTTATTTATATGGGTATGCATTGTAATAAATAAATACCAAAATGGGTATGTATCTTCATAAACAGATCTCAAGGGAAAAGATAACTAAAAATTATTCAAATCCTTAGAGTCACCTACTTAGTAATTAGAAAAATGAAACAAATACTAAAATAAACCTGAAAGGTTAAATTAGAAATCTCTAATATATATTTGAACCCTAACTTATCAAACCCAGAAAAACCTCAAAATCTAAAATACAAATTAAAGAGACTTTTACATGAGATCCTAAGATTCTCAACCTAAGCAACAAAAAAATTTAACAACAAAACACTATAATCCGTATAATTGTACCAGGAACCATGAACATATAACCAAAAATAAAAATGCTAAAAAAAATCTAAATTCAAAAGAAGATGGTGAGAGAGGGTATAAGGGAACCCACAAAACCCACAAAAAAATTAAAAACATCTTAACACATTATAAGGGTTCTGAAAACCCAAAGTTGAACATGGTTTTGAACCCTAAGAAAAATCATAGAGAGAGGGATATACGATATACCTAATTAGGGTTTGAAAGAGTGAAATCAAATGTAGAGAGATACATATATATTAGCCGAGGTTGCTCGGAGATGGTGAATGGTGAGAGAATGAGTCGTACGTGAGAGGGAGGAGAAGAGTGTAAGGGTGGAGAGAGATGTTTGTGTGGTGGTAAATGAGTGCTTTGGAGATTGTGCAGGTGTCTCAAATGAGTGATTTGGTTTGGGCGGCAAAATTAAATTTTCCAAATAGATCTTAGCCATTGGTTTGGTACTTCACGGGGTGTCTTAATCTCGTCCGTTATTGTGCTCCTACATTTTTTAGAATTCAAAAACAATGCTAGCTTATTATATGGATATATTCCTCCTCGAATATCCATATATAAATGGACATAATTTCCAATCACACATAGCGATGTCCAATAATCCCAAAGATTCTCTCAAAGAATCATATTCATACGTTCACATACTCACGATACCATACCGAAAGTATTCCCTCACTATATAAATAATAAATACCAAATTCCTATCTAAGGATTTAGTGGATATCTATAAATACACCTATTTACATTAACTAAATAAGTATGTTCTCCAATTCATCCTAATCTCATAGGATTCCCTCAACCATCATCAACAAAATTATGTTATCCCACACGTATAAGCATATAGGCCAAAATGTCCACTGAAACTATCCCAATTGATATTCGACCCCAAATACCCTAAAATTGAATAGGTTGTGGATTTCCTTCCCACAAACCCAAGGACTACATCTTGTCCAAATAATCGTTTAGATGTCCTCACCCCATTGTAGGAACCCCACCCTTCTAATTCCTCAACTTATCTATTTTCCTCGAAAGTAACATTTTAGTGTCACACACATGAAACACTAACTTAATTCCCATAATTTCCCTCCATTGGATAACTATTTACTCTTAGAAGATTACTTATTTCCTCAAATAAATAACCTCGAATCAATTTAGAATTGGAATTTATCCTATCCAATTAACACTAGGAAAAGTTGTCAAAATTCCTGAAGGGTCGATCGATTCTGTCTCTAGCATACTACAACCTCAACCAACAACATATACACTTATAGCATGGGTTCTAAACATCCTAGAACCCGAAACCAACAACAAATTTTGATTAAATCCTAAGTTTCTCGAATTGGAAAATTATTGGGGTTTATTCATTTTAACTCCCAAAAACCCGTTTTATCCACAAAAACCCAACCCAAAATCTTTACGGTTTGTTATTACCAAACTACGATATGAGATTTATGCTCAAAAGTAAATAACGCAAGTAAACACTTACCTTGTGGATAAAATTCGACGATCCCGAGTCGAGTCCGGCAGAGTCGGGGCCGAAATCTCACTTTTCTCTTCTTTTTCTTCCTTCCTCTCTCTCTTCTCTCTTTTCTTTCTATTCTCTCCCCCCTCACCCTCCTTATATAGGGAGAAAAGGGTTTATACCCCTTAAAACCCAAAAATGACTCGTTTACTCAATTGCGAGTCCCTATTTATTTAAAAATTCCCGAACTCAATTTCGACCATCGGACACTCTTTTCTGACTATCTCTGCCATTCCGAGACTCACCGTGCAGTCAAAATTTCCATCCGAGGTACTTGACCGCAATCCACTATTTTAACCCATTGCATCTCCCTGCGGGTTTTCCAATTAAAAATCTTACCTTCTGTCGCTTTACTCAACGACGACATATAATTTAAATACTTCAACATATTTAATCCCAAAAGTAATTACAACACCCATCGAAAATCATCTAATCCTTGAAAATCCCAAAAATCACTATTCTAAGAAATTCCTCAAATTTTCAATTTATACCCAATTATGGAATTTAATTATCCCCAAAAGGACGGGTTGTTACAACGATTGTATAACATTGCCTGCAACAATGATATTCACTTTAATCTTTCAATTTTACTACTGTTTTCCAGATCTGAACCTTAGGTTCTGTAAGACTGATATGGGTTTTCGATGGTTTGGATTGTTTTGATAATTGGTGAGGTTTTGAAGGTTTTGATGTGTATCATTTTGGGTTGTGTTGATCATTTTTCTAAATAGGAGATAATTGGAAGGTTGGATGGTTTTAGTTGTGTTGGGGAGTTAGAATTTTGGTTGGGTTTTGTGGGCTGTTGTGTTGATAATTTTGGTGATTGTTTGATAAGAAAAAAAAGTTGAAGGTTTAGGTTGTGTTGAATTTTTTTTGGGAATTTTGATAGTGTTGGGGGGGGGGGGGGGAGGTGAGAATTTTAGAGGGATTTTAAGGCTTAGGATGTGTGATTATTATTTTATGTTGTGTTGGTAATTTTGGTGATTTCTTGATAAGAAAAGGTTGAAGGTTTGGGTTGTGGTGAATTTGGTTTGGGAATTTTAATAGTGAAAGGGAAATGGGAATTTTAGCGGGATTTTGAGGGTTTGGATCTGTGATTGTTATTTGTGTTTAGTTGATAATTTTGGTTATTTCTTGATAAGAAAAAGTTGGAAAGTTTGGATTGTGGTGAATTTGGTTTGGAAAATTTCTCAGTGTTGGGGAGTTGAGAATTTTAGTGGAATTTCGAGGGTTCGAATGTGTGATTGTTATTTGTGTTTTGTTGATAATTTTGGTGATTTGTTGATAAGAAAAAGATGGAGAGTTTGGAGTTTGGTGAATTTGGTTTCGAAATTTTCTTAGTGAGGGGGAGTTGAGAATTTTAGTGGGATTTTGAGGGTTTTGATGTGTGCTTGTTATTTATGTTGTGTTGATAATTTGGGTTATTTCTTGATAAGAAAAAGTTGGAAGGTTTGGATTGTGATGAATTGGTGAATTTGGTTTGGGAATTTTGATGGTGTTGGGGAGTTAAGAATTTTATGTAAATCACTTTCTTAACATCATATTATCTACTCAAAGATGGTGGTAAAAAAATATCTAATTGATATAAATTTTCGAACCGTGTTTTTTTATTACTTATGTTACGTACATTGTGTCTCTCTCGCGCATCGCGTGGGTTTACAACTAGTTAGTGATAAAAGTTAAATCGGGATTTGAATAACTGCATAATTTTAATGTATTTTGGATTTGTCTAAAACGACCAACAGGGAACCCAATGGGTTTGAATTAGTACAGAAATTTGTTTAGAAATGTAATATAAACATATAATTTGATGGGTCTTGAATAAAACATTGAATAGGAGTAAATGTTTTAGAAATGTAAAATGAGTGATCGAGCAGGCGTATCAAACACATTTGACAATTTAAATAAGGTGGGCATTTCTCTAACACTTCACTAACACATTGTAGGCTCTACATAAATAAAATATATTTAATTAAGTTTAGTGTCACCGAGTGAATAAATTTACATTAGAAGGCAATTTTTTTTAATCCTGCTTTAATAGCCAATTATATGGAAATAAACCAATTTATTTTTCTGATTCACTCGATATCCCACATAGATAATTCCGATTCATGCACTTTAAAAATATTTAAATGTATAATATGAATAAAAAAATTTCTTTAGTTTCCCATTTCTTATCGAATAAATTCATCCATACCACACCATCGAATATGTGTACCCGAATACTCCACACTAATTTGTAATTTTGTGTTGCAATGTATTGTATTATTGTAGTCGACAATATTAATCATATAAATGGTGTAGTCATATCTAGTCATTATAGTATTTAAAAAACTAAAATAATAATGAATTATAAATGTATGAAATTAGGCCCCATCAAATCGATATTTTCATAAATAGAGGCACCAATAATTTCTTAATTAAATTTTTAATATTTTTTAAATAATCAATAGGTGCAGTGCATACAATACCTCGTGAACATATTTCCTTCCATGTATAATTAAGTAGGTGGAATGGAAAGTTGATGTACGACCTTCATGTGCTGCTGGGGAGGTCGAATGTTTACTGACCATATAGTTGGCCTAAGCTACTAGGATCAACCAAAGAAGATAGTCACTTTGATAACAACATCGACGTTTGATGGCCTATTAAAAAGGCACAACGATCAATGGTTGCAGACCATTTTACGAATACATTAATATCATTTATCGTTGGCATTTGTTATCCATTGTTGTTAGATTGAGATAAATGCCAATGATTTTAGATGAAGATAAATTTTTGCAAAGTATGGCCGAGATAGTATTAAATGTCAATGGATTCAACATCCTCGACCTTTACCTATAATTTACATCTATAGTTAGGATGCAACATGAAGACTTTTACCATTCAACGCCATATTTCAATCGTGATATAATTTCGAACCTCCTTCAACATAGAAAATATTCTCCCAACAATTTATCCAAACATGGGACTACGATCTTAATGTTCCAACGAGTAGTCAAAGAAATATGTCAACACAACACAACTCTCAAGAGAGTGATTTGCAGTTACTGACAACTGAATTATCTAATCCATTGAATGTTGCACCGTTGCATGTATCCCTTATTCATGAATTGATATCCAGTAATGAACATGTAATCCCTTAAATCTTGAATGCAATGGTGAATGGCATGGTAAAAAACATTAATCCCGAGGAGGATAAATCTGGCTTTGAAATTATCGATTACACGTATGAAACAAGGGGGGATGAATGTAAGATGGCCTTGGGTCCCTCTAATTACCAGCATTCATATAGTCTGTATTTACCAATGACATATCACATGACTGATGGTGAGGATACCATACCACTAAATTATAAATGTGAAATCGCTTGGTATACGTCGAAATGGGTAATTCCATAATTATGGGTGTGACTCTTGTATAACAATAAAAAATACCTACAAGATGATGTCATGTAATATGCTACAATGTTGCTAACAATGTTGAGTTTGAAGTTGTTGAGTCTAACACTATTACATGGGTTGTAAGGTGTAAAGAAATATTGGCAACCAGGTGTAAGTGGCGACTAATGGAGAGGAAGTTGCAATGGCATAAAAAATTGAAATTATAAAGTATGATATCCCTCACACATGTACATTCCCTGATATCAAAGTAGACCATAGAAAATGAGTTCAAAATACTTAGAGGGAATGGTTTAATACCTTATTAAGGTAGACCCTGACATTAAGATATGCATGCTGATTGTGTATATCAAGCAATGATGTCACTACAATGTACCTTATGCCAAGGTGTGGAATGCAAAAAAGAAGGAAATTATTACTCAGCTTGGTTATTGGGATTCTTCGTACAAAGATTTATCCTGAGTCTTAGATATAATACAATAGTATAATCATTGAACCTTCATCGAGCTAGTAGGTGTTCCATATACTAATAGTAAGGAGATGTTTTCCAAACTTATTTTTCACTCCCGACTTTGAAAGAAGGATTTATACACTATCTTCTTGTAATATATGTTAAAGGCATTGATCAGGGTGAAACCGAGCATCGTCTAAAGATATCAATCGTTCTTTATCGTCTAACCAACTTAATACAAACAAAAACATAGCGGTGTACACTTTAGGGATATAGTGGTAAGTAGGGTATCGAATCAACAAGAAGTTGAAAGATAAAAATGGTTTTAAACTTTGTTTTGCCGTTTAAAATATTTCAAAAATAATTAAGTAAAAGATGATGGGTTTGTGTGGTTTTTGGTGACTCAAGCTATTTAAATGGCTTTTAATTGTAATTAAATGCGAGGGAGATTATGGATTGTTTCTGCGACTTCTGAAATATGTGAATTCGAGCCATTAAGATCAAAGTAATTTCTGTGATCACGCACTCAATTAGGAAAGAAACCGAAAATGCAAGGTATAAGCCTTATATGTAATATAAATGATTTAATAATATGAGTGTTAAATTCTAACATACATTGCATATCATACTAAGAGTTTGATAGCATATAATGCTTCACATTATATGTGAAGTCTCCATAGTATTAAATTTAATATATATTAAGCTATGAATATACTTCTATACTTTAAATATATCGAGGAAAACACTATTTTCAAATGGGTGGGATGATAATCCACAACCTAACTAACTAGTGAGAAGTGATTATAAATGCGGTAATTACTTTCCCTGTTCTTAACATACTAGACAAAAAGTAAAGTAATTAATAAAGCAATAAACTAAATTGAACTAATTATTAAGGCAATTAAACTATTTATGCAAGCAATTAAAGCAATTAAATAAATAGAGTAATTAAACTAATTATGAAATACTAAAACTTTTATTTAAAAGAATAGAAACAAATTTCTTGAGAGAGAACGAAGAGATGGTGAATTGGTGAATTTAAAAGAGACAAGTTGTATCCTATTTATAGGAAAAATAAAGAGCAAGTGAGATGTAAATTGTTCGGATCGATCCGATCCATGTTAACTTTCTAGTTGGCTTCCAAGCATGACTTTTGTCTTTTGCTTTCTATTACTTCAAGTTTTACTCTTCATAACCTCTTCGTTTGACATCGAATTTATGCGCCATTTAAATCAAAGTCTTCCTTATTTTGAGGCCGACAATATTCATGAAGAGTTGGAGTTTAGCAACGTCTTTGTGAAATTTCTCCTCCACCCTCGAAAGCACATTTGTAAACATTTCTTGCTCAGAATGATTCCAACCTTCTTATTTATCTTCCCAAATCTTGTAATTACGCTAAAATACCATATGTAAGATATTAACTGGGAGAATCAGGTTTACTTAGTAAAAGAGAATACGTACGCTTTTTTATGGATTTGCACATGCTAAAATGTGTTGAAAAAGTGAGAAATATATGTAATAAATGCGACTAGCCACACCCCTTAACTAATGTATTTCTAGTCCCTAGTGATGAAGTGAAAAATATATGCATGTCACACGCTAAATTATTTATAGACTATAGAAAGGATAGAGATCTACTTTTGCGGGATACACAGTTGCATTTAGCCTATGCTACAAGTTGTTAAATCTCTAGGCTTCCCCAAAGGACGAGTTTTGTTTACTGGGAGTTTACAGAAATGATACTCACTAACATAAAAAAAATCTTTTTAAAGGTAGTTGCTTTCTTATTTTCCAAACGCCCAACACGTATATAAATGTTTTACGAGAAAAGAACAATGAGAAAAAAAATTCTCCACAAGTCCTAAAACTATTTAAATCATACATTTATGCTTCAAGTTTAACATATGATGATGGTGTGCGCATTGTGGAACATGGGTTCCTAATGGGGAATGTATCCAAATTATGATCCTATTTGTATAAATCTCGTGCGGTAGTTAAAATATAATTGGCGACCACTTTCAAGAAATGAAGGCACTCTAAAAATTTAGGCGTGGGTCACTTAGGACACGTGGACATAATGAGTAATTGTAATAGAAATCTAAGCATGAACATATCAATCACGAAAGATGTATGTTTTAAAATGGAGAAAATGTAATATCGAGAAAGGATGATATCTATTAAAGGATGTCATATAAAATTTTTGTTTGTTTCTTTTGATGGGCTGATTCTTAAAATTTTCATAGGATTTTTGGGCGATAAATGGATGAGCGGTTGATATTTTTTGATAATTCTAAATTGATGCAAGACTTTATTTTTGAAACATGGGGATATTTTTGAAGAGTTTTTTTTCTTTGGAATACTTTCTATTTTTGAATCCCATATTTGTGTTTTTCTTTCCTTTTGGGGATTGTGCTTTGCAACTGTTTTTGCACCCTTTTCTTGGTTTTCCTATTGATTTCCTTCTTTTTTCATCCCCGTTTTTCATTAATTTTTGAAAAGTTGGTGATGTGGAGGGGAAAAATGAATTGCGTAGATCATTCGTTGGGGTCAATTGAGACTTTAAATCTCTAAGAACTTTTCAATAGCCAAGGCTTTCGTATTACAATCAAAACAAAGATTTACAGATTACCAAAGAGTTAAAACAAATGAATACGGAATTATGATTGTCTGTATCACTTAGAAAGCAGAGCGAACTTAAATGCTCACATGATTTGTAAACTTATGTTTTCAAATTTATCGAACACTCACTCATTTAACAAATATGAAAGTAGTTATGTTTACGATGTGAAGGCATCACTATATAATTAAAGTGTAATATAAAGCATATTAAAGACAATACAAGGATTATCGAGCTCTTTTATCAAGGAAAATCAAAGACATGCATTATTTGTTTTGTATAAACATTTATTGCAACTACAAAAGAATTATGTTTTATAAATAAAAGTATATAAATATATAAAATCATGCTTGATAATAAAATGCAACTCACTTGATTTATATTAACAATCCCTAACTAAATTTTTGCATTGTCATAAATGTTAAAATTAGCAAAATGTATGAGCCAGGGGTTATAAATAAGGACCTATAGATGATCCTCTTTGCGAATACTTGCATTTTTTTCTTGAAAACATATTAGTATCGAGCATAACAATATATCAACAGAACACAATAATATAATTAAAACATTTTTATAATATGGATTTAATACTGGAAATTTTCATTTAAGTACAATTTTTTTTACTCTAATTCAACTATCGTTTCTTCAGCAATCCCTACAAAGTAATAATGACTAATATATATATATCTATATAATAAGGAGTAGAATAGTTGAAACTATTCCATAAGTTGATAAGCTAAGTAAAGGCTAGGATTAAACCAACAACGCAAAAAATGAAGGGTTGAGATTGTTTTGTTATATTTTCCTCTTTTGTCCCTTTATTTTTTATTTCCCACCATTTTGCCTCACCCCTAATTAACTTCTCTATCCTACTTTAATTCAAAACAAAGTCTAAATTAGTAACTTGACAAAGATAAGTGCAAAAATAATCTTAAAAATCCCCCAAAAAGTATTGTCTTTCTCTCTCTCCTCTCACCGAACCCATATCCCGATCAAAATCAAATCCATTTTCAGCCCTAAAAGCAAAGAATACCCACATATTCCCTTTCTTTTTCTTCATTCCAGTGTCTAAGATTTTCAGGCAATGGTTTCATCGCGACAACTGAGGTAATCGCGTGAGGTAACCTTGCAAATTTTATTTATTTGCATCTCTCTCATATTGTTATTGATTTTGGATTTTGTCGCACACAGACAAACACATTATATGGTCTGAAGATTTCTTAGCTGTTCTCACATATTCTAGCGAGGAATGGATGAATTTTTTTGAAAGAAGCTTCTATATGTTGGGATGTATTTCGAGGATCTATGTTGATTTTTTTCTAAAACCCTTCTTCATTCTGATTTTTTTGTGAATGATTTTGCTGAAGAACTCTGTTTGATATGTTGAACAACATACAATACTTCAATCTCATGTTTAATTGAAATTTTGGTTAGTATATTTGCACTTGAAATATCATTTTATGGTAAGGAGTTTATAAAATAAAAAATAGGTTTTTAATATTTGTTTTACAGCTTTGGTAAGGATTTTGATATTGTTGGAGTTTAATGCTTCTGTTAAACTTGCTACACCCTCCCCCAACCCTTTCTTTATCTCTCATTGGGTCTTATATCAGTTGTCCAAAATTATTGGCGTTTGATTTTGGTGACTAGAAAGATATGAACTTTTTGAATGCATGGAAAGTGTTAGACAAAATGCTCAAGTGAATAGGGATTCATTTGGACCATCATTATTGTTGTATCAAATAAATGGTCAAGAGGGATTCATAGTTATGTGAGGAAGACAATACAAGCTACTAAAATTTTCAAAATTTTTATTTTTACCTCTGTCGCCTTTTTTGTTTATTGTGGATAGTTACTTACAATTTTCATTTGTGTATTTGGAACTCTGTGGCCTTTGTTTCCTCTATTTATCAGCTATTTTGTTGTATGTTATCAAATGAATAAAACAACTGGGTATAGTAAATTTAAAAATGAAAAGAAATAAGAGTTATTTTAATGTTCTATTTTTACCTATTTCTTTTCATATTTTTCTTTTCATTTTATTTTTTCTACTAAATATGTCTGGACTTTGTAAGCAGCAAATCATCTTTAATTTTGCTTGGGTTTTGAGTTTTTATACTTTGATTATCCTTCTTACTTAAGATTGGTTGTAAGCATGGGGTACAAGCCTCATGCCATGATAAATCCAAAAGTAGAAAGAATAAGCAAGCATTTATCTTAAGTTTGTAATATGATTGTTGGATTTTAATTTCTTAGTTTAAGCTTTAATTCCAGGGTGTCAAAAAAGGATAGCTTTGATAATGACGGATAGGTTATTGTCCCTTTACATAATCCCAATTTATATTTTTAGTAAACAACACATATAATTTATGTGGGTGTTGTGAGGCATGTATGGTTATTTAAATTTGAGTAGTACACTATAAGAGGAGTGGGACTTCATTAACATTTCTGTGTTCTTTACTATAAGAAATGGAAAAGGAACCAATGTATGTTTTTCATTTGCGTACTACAAAGCTATTGAATTTTAAAGATACAAACTCATTGTTGCTTTATCATCTGTTCTTACTGCTGAAAAGAATCACTCACCTGAAGCCTCTCCTGCCAAATCAAGTAGAAGTCTTCCCCAAGAAACTACTCAAATTTACAAAAAGTGAAAATGTTTAGAGAATGGATGAATTGTAGTAATGTTTGGAACAATATTTTACATCATATGTTTAGCCAAGGCCAAGCATATTGTTTGTAATTTTATTGTGACACCCCACCTAATTAAACCTTGGGTGATCAAGCCTTAATTTAATTTAAACAGGTTTCTTAAATGGTTCATTCTTAGCATCACAGCCGAAAATGTTTTAAGTTACTAACCACCTAAGTGAAATTAAGCTAGTGCCAAGTTTTTTCTTCCTTAAGCAGAATAAACAACCAATACAAAACGATACAATTTCCGTAATAATAAAATAATTCGCATAAATAACTGAATCCAGATAAATTCTTGTCGAAAACCACGGCCAAGCAAAACCAACTCAAAATCCAGAATCAGAATAACTATAAAAGTAAAGATTGGACAACATGTCCCAACTAAGAATACTAAAACTAAGATCCTGCACTAGAACTGAAAAGAGGAAACGTCTAAACAATCCCTGCAACATCCACACGTGCTGCAGCTCCCAAATCCCTGGAATGAAATCATGCTGGGTGTCCCTGTGGACGGGCACCTAAAAGGTTTTTAAAATTTTTACATAGCAAGAGTTAGTACTCAAAACATTTGAAAATATTTTGCAACCAGTTATCACAATTGAGTTATTGATTACACATATTAAGGTTTCGCACACTCCCTTGAACTTTCTCACCTCTCTTCTATAGTGCATGTCTAACGAGGGTACTTAGATTACCTAGTTGTACTACCCCAGTTAACTATATTAGGATACCCCCTGTATGTACCCCCTCACTAAGTCCCCATGACCTACTCGTAGTATTTTAATCATCCATATTTCATGTTCTATAAACGTAGATAACTTATTCACTTCTTGTTATCCTTATTCTTGTAATAATTACATCATGCTATTTAATTATTACTAAGACATTTACAATTCATCTCACTATCTACTATTCTAAGTCAGTAGATTATACTTATGGAACACATTTTATCACGCAATTATGTATTAAATATTAGTTATCACTAACATATCCTTTTGACACACATAAAGGACTCTTGGTTCGGAATGATTCATCGACCCCAAGTGAGAGTTGGTTCAGAATGATCCATCGATGGGATATGGTCGATCGATCGACTGCTCGATCGATCGACATTCAAGGGTCGTGTAATAACCCTCTCTTCTGATAGCCCATTTTATATTTATTTACTATGGGTAGTAATTAATTATAAAATGATAGATGTTGAGTAGATATTAATTTGTTATGACAAGGCCAATATTTACTAAAATGTTGCATAGTTACCCCGTGAGTGGATAAAATGTTCATGTCGTGATTTATAATGTCACAAGGATTTAAAATGATATTTTGGTTTATTATGAAACCGGAAGTAAAATGAGTTATAAAATTCCCAAATGATAATTTGGATAGTGTAGTTAGTCCCGGTAGGTGTGTGACAGTCAAAATAAGTGCCATATTGTATTTTGGCATTTCGGGCACTTTTGACTGGTTTTGGCTTAAATAGCGATATCGCGTATTATTTTTATCGCGCATTAGTTATTAGAGTTGGGCATTTTAGACTTATGGCCCGATTTAGTCTTGCTAAGACTTACTATTCCTTTTATGCCCCAAATTGTTAACTTAGATAGAAAGAGAGAGAGGAAGAAAGCTTTGGAGAAAAAGAGAGATTGGAGCTTGGATTGTTGCTTCCTTCTTCATCAAATCAGATCCTTACACTTGAGGCAAGTAATCTACTTGCAAATTTATGATTTAAGTAGAATAATTAGTCTTGATATTGATGAATTTGTTATGATTTAGAATTGTTAGGGTTTTGATTGGATTTTTGGGTATTGACCACTAAAAATGGATTTGGATGATAAATGATGTTTAAGGTTGGTAGATAGATGGATTTAGGATGTAGAAATTGCAGCCAATGATTTCGGTTGGGATTGGTTTTGGAGTTGGATAAATTTTGGACTTCAAGACTCCATATCCATTCTTGGCATTTTCACAGGGGCGAATCGATTCGGCCCCTTGGGCGAATCGATTCGCACAGATGCAGAATCCCAGGTCTTGTTATCCGAATCGATTCGGATTAAGACCGAATCGATTCGGCATTTGCAGAAACTAAATTTTGTTGTCCGAACCAATTCTCTTTCAGAGCGAATCGATTCGCTTGGGCGAATCGATTCGGCCCTTAGGGTGAATCGATTCGGTTCCAGCAGAGTTGGGGGTCTTTTACTTTTGATTTTCCTCCTTATTCTTTAGGATTAGCACCTAGGAAACTTCTTTAAAGAAGTAAACTTAGAGTCCTAGAGTAGTTATGGAGTTCGGTCGTTACCCTGGACTAGAAATGGGTTCATCTGGGGTTTATTTCGGGGAGGTTTAAAGTAATGTTAAGGCATTACTTCTTTTATTCAAACTTTTAGAAGTTTGGAAGTAAAATGCCCAAACTTGGAGATTTATGGGCTTATCAAAATTCATACGAACTTTGGGAATTTCTAGCATCATAATGATCATTTGGAGACCTAGCCTGGAATTGTAATTCGAAGAAAAATAAATGATAATATTCGATGGGAATTAGGTTCGCATGAAATGAACCCATAGGTGTTTAAAGATAATAGGTTCAATTTAGAATGAACTTCGTTGTTTAATGATGTTAGGTTTAATAATGAAGAACCAATCACATGATTTATGGAAATGGATTTTTGGTAATAATATAATGATAAATGTAAATGCTAATTTACTGTTACACACCTCTCTAAATGACATCATAAGGGAAGTTCGCTCGTGAGGTGAAGCCCCCTGGCTAATGAATGCAGGGTGGATATAGTCCTAGGCCATGGGAGCGCTTATTGTTACATTTTCTGCGATGGGTAGGAGATTCCGGGTGTGGTCTTGACTACCCCGCAGGCTCATGGCCGCTTCCCGACGTGTTCCGATAGGTGCCCAGGTTGTCTTATGTTAGGCCCTGGAAGATGATGGTCATTTAAGGGCGCGCACAGTGGGGAAACCCGGACGGGCGGTCTTAGATATCGTTATATGTATATGAATATAACTATATTTTCATCAAGTTGGACTTGATGGTTGATAAACGCCACAAAGAGCGTATGAAATGCCATAAAGAGCATAAATATGTGCCAGGAAGAGCACGGGAATAATATATGTGCCATAAAGAGCACTTGATGTAAATGATATATTTAATAAGGAATGGAAAGATAAAATGGGAAGTTTTAATAAATGAATAGAAATTATAACTTCTTGACTTAACCGAATATATGGTTTTATTCCTAATAAGGAATGTCTGAAGGAAATGGAAATTGTATTAATAAGGAAGGGTTTTAAATTAAAGTGCTTTACCTTCAATTCTTGCTTGTAATTGTAGATAGCATGTCATATTATCATCCTCATCATTCATGTGTAGCTATTCATACCTATCATGCTTTTTATTCTTCTGGTAATCATATAGAACCCGGCCCTGACCGGTTTACTTTCCTTGTTGTATATATTATTGTATCCGCTCAGGTGCTCCACCGCAAGGACGCCCGACTTGACTTTCCCAAGTTCCCTGCACTTTCGACGAGCTGTAAGATTTTGCGGGTTATTACAGGATGTTGTATTAGACGCTTTCATTCTTGTTATTCTAGATATGATCGGGTCTTATCCCTCCGGGGTGTGGCCCAAACATTTGTATTTGATTAATGATTGTACTATGTAAGATATTTTATATTGTTGTACGTTGTCTTATGTAGCTGTGGACCGACAGCTTATTCGGTCCATTTGCGTACATTCGTTTTAGTTACATTATATGTTATCTTTTGGAATTCCACTTGCTTGTCAGATTGGGTTGTTAGTTTAAATTTTCATAACCGCATTTTTAAAAATTTTACACTTTTTCGCAACCCGTTTTCTGATTTATTTTTGTGGTTTTCCCGTATACTCAGTTTATATTTGTGATGCTGAGAATGATATCCATCCATGATTCCTGTTATGTTTGAGTATTGGGCTGGCCACCCCTTATCTCGAATTGCGGGTTGTCACAGATGGTATCAGAGCATCAGGTTCTAGAGTACTAGGATCTGTGTGGGCTTGTCTCGTTCTACCGTAGCGTTCTTTGATGTAGAGCCTAATGCTAGGACTTCTTGTTGATTATGTTTGCGATCTTCTGCAAAATAGATTGTTTTAACTAGTATTTTAATACTATTGTTTTTCTATCTCAGATGCCGCCTAAGAGAGGTCGCCCAGCGAGACGTATTAAGGTCGTAGAGAAGAAAGTTGGTCCTCCACCGCCACTACAAGGGACTGTTAATGTTGCGGATGTAGCAAGCATAGTGGCTGGAGCGATTAATGCCGCCATGACCGTAGTGATCCAACAATTGCCATGGGCTCCAGGTGTTCAAGCTCCTACGGGACTTACTCCGTGGGAAAGGGTTAGGGAGTCCTTTCTAAAGGGCAATCCCCCAGAATTCGAGGGAGGCACGGATTCGGTTAAAGCCAATCAATGGAAGAAAAACATGCAACGCCACCTTCGTATGATAGAATGTAGTGAGGATAAGAAACAAGTCCTTACCACCTTTAAGCATGTCGGATCTGCGTTACACTGGTGGGAGACGATGACCACCCCAGAGCAAAGAGACACCATGTCAATCACTGAGTTCTGGGCTTTGTTTGATCTTAAGTATTTTCCTCCCGCTGTTCAGAGGGAGATGAAGAGGAAGTTGCAAGATGTAGAGCAAGGGGAGAGGTCTGTAGCGGAGTATGAAGAGGAGTTCACCCGGTTAGCAAGTTCTGTACCAGATGAGGTGACTCCGGAAGAGAGGAAGATCTCGAATGTTTGGGTAACCCAGCTTTCCAGACTTATGGCGAGGTTATAAATGCAGCCTTACTCCATTTCCAGGAGCATCGATTATATATGCAGGGTAGCAAGAAAGCTACTGAAATGAGGCAAGTAGGGAAGCTTGGAGAGTTTATTGCGAGGGGCAATAATAGGCATGAATAAGGTGCTTTACATCAGGCAGATTGGGGTGGCCCTGGAGGTAGAGGTCGTCCGGGCCGAGGCTTTTCCCAGTTTAGGAATATCGGAGGTCGTGGTCGAGAGGACATGAAGGGACGGTTCTTCCAATGTGGGGAGGCAGGTCATTACAAGAAGGAGTGTCCTCAGATGATTGGGGGTCAGTTTCCTCGGGCTTCGCAGTAGCCATGTGTTCAGTTTCCACCTCCGGAACCTATTAGGGTTGTTCCTCCGCAGCAGGGGCAACTACAGTATGGGCGTGTTTGTCATAATCGGGAGGCTATGTTTCCTCCAGCCCTGCCGGCACCACCCGTTATTAAGGGTAAGTTTTTACTTAGAGATACGTGAGTTATGTGTTATTCGATGCGGGTGTTACGCGCTCATTTGTTTTATGAGCTCTTCTCAGATTACAGATTTCATAATATCTGCTGAGAGTATTTTAATTAGTATAGAGTCCTATGGGAATTGGTTCGCTCATTTCTTTTGTTTAATGTATGTAGAAATTCTCTTACTAAATTATGCTTGAGGCCGATTTACTCGTCCTTAACATGGTCGAGTATGATGTGATATTGGTATGTGATTGTTATGCCTTATCTCCATGACCAACAAGTTGAGTGGTAGCGTATAGGAGGGGTTCCTTGTCTGGATTCCGCTTCTGCGGGACGCTCCACGTGTGAACCTTAACAACGTTGGGAGTGGAGATATACCACCTTTCCTTTCTCTTATCTTATGTGTATTACGCTCTATGTCCATGATCAACTAGTTAAGTAGGCATGTGTCGGAGGGGTTCCTTGTTTGGATTTCGCTTTGCGAGACACTCCGCCGCATGAACACTTAACGATATTGTGAGTGGAGATATGCTATTCTTCCCTTTTATTTTATTTTGTTTTATTAAATTATTGTTGAAAGTGGGATTGGAAAGTTTAGCCGAGAATCGCATAGAAAGGTGATTGATGGCTATTAAAGTGTGATATAGAAGCACTGCATATAGTTCTCTCCTCTGATCGATGTGAGGGAGACCGAGGTACGAAGTCGAATTGAGACCTCGGGTTATGCCTTGATAAGAAGGCTATTTGATGAGATGTATATATGTCATAGGGCATATAACCCTAGGGTTTCACGAAGGGTGAGCGTTGGGTTGTTATTTATTTATTTTTATTTAATTGATAGTGTGTAGCTATAGAATCTTTTCGGTCCCGAACATGTGTCTTAGACCTGTACCCCTCGATGACTGACAACGCGAGGTAGTAGTGTAATGGGAGGGTTCCTTGTTTGGATTTCGCTTCGGCGAGACGTCCCACGCACGAAACTGAGCAAATGTCGGAAGTTGAGGAAGGTCATGGGCGCTAGGGATATACTCAACAATAGGTGTACAACTTAGATAGGGTATAGGTAGATAGACTTTAGGATTATTTAGACGTAGGGTCTTTAAGTATGGGACTTAAGTTTAGGAAGGTTGTTGGGAGTTGACCATGACTAAGTCATGCGTAACCTCTAGAAAGGGATTGGTTCCATGTTATGAGAAGTGGGAGGATTTTGAGAAGTTGGTAGTTGAGGCCGAAGGAGATGAGGCCTCTCATAGTAGAGTGTTACAAAGGTAACGAAGGGGTGAATTGATTCGCACCCCTGAGCCAGGTGGTTAAGCTCGAAGGTAGATTCCATTAGCAAGTCTCTGCCATGATGGGGAGTGATAATACTGGAGTATCGATTTATTGTTGATGCGCCTCACAAGTTTAAACTTGTAAGGAGTATTATCCCCTATTTAAGTTGAAGTCCATCTTGGGGGTGATCGCTGTATAGGAAGAGAGATGCTACTTCCTGGGCAGAATTTAGTCTTTCGTGCGAACAACATTTCATTGCAAGATGTCGCAGGAGGAAACAAGGGCGGTTAAAACCATAAATAAGCTGCTGATTTAGGAAACAGAACTCTGCTCTTTTGACATTGAGGGTGGGGTGCGTTCCCGTAAGAGAATGTTGTCCCCAACAAAAGGGACTTAAGTAAAGCAGATGTGGAGAAATCACGCGGTTCTAACGTTTCGGTTCATCAAGGTAATGACGAAATGTGCTAAGTTGTACGTCGCTAGTATTATTGGCTGGGCATAGTAAGGTTGTTGTACTGCGTGGGGTGCCCTTGATTATGGTCCTGACTAGAATAAGACTTCCGTTTCTCATTCTTGGCAAGTTCCCAAGAAGTCATGGGAATCGAATTATGGTTAATCACTTCTTGTCATTTTTCCAGATGGCCAGACCAATAGAATAACCATATGTTAAGGCATATACTCCTCATATGCGTGCTTAACTTTAAGAGTAGTTGGGAACAATGCTTTCCACTCATTGATTTCGCCTATAAGAATTTGTGTCGAATCACTGTTAGGACGGCGCTGTAGGAGAAGCCTTGTATGGTAGGCCTTGTTGATTCCCCACTTGTTGGTTAGAGGGCGAGATGATGGGTCTCTCGTATAACCAAGATCGACAAAAAGAGCTCAGTCGATGCGGGAAGAAGGCATCTGGAGTTTGAGGTCATTAGACCAAGAGTTGTGGTGGGTATCGCTTGTGAAGGGAATTAAGCGTTTCGAGTAGAAAAGGGAAACTTGCACCGCATGATGTTGTACCTTTCCTAGAAATGTTGCGGTGGGTCCGGTAACCTATTAGCTCGCTTTATCGAAACATTTTGCAGCAAGTTCATAATTGTTCCTTGTCTCTCATGCAAGGGAGTACGAGAGATACGACGGTGCCTTTAGGCACATTCCTTTTGAAGAAGATGCAACGTGACGGTCCATATTAGGTGTAGTCGGTTGCTATCTTAGAGCGTAGAGTTACGTTTGGGATCGCCGGTAGTACCTCGGGGGATGAGTTCTATATATTCATCACTTTATCGAGAAATAGACATAGGGTCGCAAGGATGACTTGCGGGAATAGTAACCGCACCTCTTCTTGCGAGGTATATCTGAATTTTGGGGGCAAAATTCCCTCTTAAGGGGGGGAGTATGTAATAACCCTCTCTTCTGATAGCCCATTTTATATTTATTTACTATGGGTAGTAATTAATGATAAAATGATAGATGTTGAGTAGATATTAATTTTTTATGACAAGGCCAATATTTACTAAAATGTTGCATAGTTACCCCGTGAGTGGATAAAATGTTCATGTCGTGATTTATAATGTCATAAGGATTTAAAATGATATTTTGGTTTATTATGAAACCGGAAGTAAAATGAGTTATAAAATTCCCAAATGATAATTTGGATAGTGTAGTTAGTCCCGGTAGGTGTGTGACAGTCAAAATAAGTGCCATATTGTATTTTGGCATTTCGGGCACTTTTGACTGGTTTTGGCTTAAATAGCGATATCGCGTATTATTTTTATCGCGCATTAGTTATTAGAGTTGGGCATTTTAGACTTATGGCCCGATTTAGTCTTGCTAAGACTTACTATTCCTTTTATGCCCCAAATTGTTAACTTAGAGAGAAAGAGAGAGAGGAAGAAAGCTTTGGAGAAAAAGAGAGATTGGGGCTTGGATTGTTGCTTCCTTCTTCATCAAATCAGATCCTTACACTTGAGGCAAGTAATCTACTTGCAAATTTATGATTTAAGTAGAATAATTAGTCTTGATATTGATGAATTTGTTATGATTTAGAATTGTTAGGGTTTTGATTGGATTTTTGGGTATTGACCACTAAAAATGGATTTGGATGATAAATGATGTTTAAGGTTGGTAGATAGATGGATTTAGGATGTAGAAATTGCAGCCAATGATTTCGGTTGGGCTTGGTTTTGGAGTTGGATAAATTTTGGAGTTCAAGACTCCATATCCATTCTTGGCATTTTCACAGGGGCGAATCGATTCGGCCCCTTGGGCGAATCGATTCGCATAGATGCAGAATCCCAGGTTTTGTTATCCGAATCGATTCGGATTAAGACCGAATCGATTCGGCATTTGCAGAAACTAAATTTTGTTGTCCGAACCGATTCGCTTTCAGAGCGAATCGATTCGCTTGGGCGAATCGATTCGGCCCTTAGGGCGAATCGATTCGGTTCCAGCAGATTTGGGGGTCTTTTTCTTTTGATTTTCCTCCTTATTCTTTAGGATTAGGACCTAGGAAACTTCTTTAAAGAAGTAAACTTAGAGTCCTAGAGTAGTTATGGAGTTCGGTCGTTACCATGGACTAGAAATGGGTTCATCTGGGGTTTATTTCGGGGAGGTTTAAAGTAATGTTAAGGCATTACTTCTTTTATTCAAACTTTTAGAAGTTTGGAAGTAAAAGGCCCAAACTTGGAGATTTATGGGCTTATCAAAATTCATACGAACTTTGGGAATTTCTAGCATCATAATGATCATTTGGAGACCTAGCCTGGAATTGTAATTCGAAGAAAAATAAATGATAATATTCGATGGGAATTAGGTTCGCATGAAATGAACCCATAGGTGTTTAAAGATAATAGGTTCAATTTAGAATGAACCCCGTTGTTTAATGATGTAAGGTTTAATAATGAAGAACCAATCACATGATTTATGGAAATGGATTTTTGGTAATAATATAATGATAAATGTAAATGCTAATTTACTGTTACACACCTCTCTAAATGACATCATATGGGAAGTTCGCTCGTGAGGTGAAGCCCCCTGGCTAATGAATGCAGGGTGGATATAGTCCTAGGCCATGGGAGCGCTTATTGTTACATTTTCTGCGATGGGTAGGAGATTCCGGGTGTGGTCTTGACTACCCCGCAGGCTCATGGCCGCTTCCCGACGTGTTCCGATAGGTGCCCAGGTTGTCTTATGTTAGGCCCTGGAAGATGATGGTCATTTAAGGGCGCGCACAGTGGGGAAACCCGGACGGGCGGTCTTAGATATCGTTATATGTATATGAATATAACTATATTTTCATCAAGTTGGACTTGATGGTTGATAAACGCCACAAAGAGCGTATGAAATGCCATAAAGAGCATAAATATGTGCCAGGAAGAGCACGGGAATAATATATGTGCCATAAAGAGCACTTGATGTAAATGATATATTTAATAAGGAATGGAAAGATAAAATGGGAAGTTTTAATAAATGAATAGAAATTATAACTTCTTGACTTAACCGAATATATGGTTTTATTCCTAATAAGGAATGTCTGAAGGAAATGGAAATTGTATTAATAAGGAAGGGTTTTAAATTAAAGTGCTTTACCTTCAATTCTTGCTTGTAATTGTAGATAGCATGTCATATTATCATCCTCATCATTCATGTGTAGCTATTCGTACCTATCATGCTTTTTATTCTTCTGGTAATCATATAGAACCCGGCCCTGACCGGTTTACTTTCCTTGTTGTATATATTATTGTATCCGCTCAGGTGCTCCACCGCAAGGACGCCCGACTTGACTTTCCCAAGTTCCCTGCACTTTCGACGAGCTGTAAGATTTTGCGGGTTATTACAGGATGTTGTATTAGACGCTTTCATTCTTGTTATTCTAGATATGATCGGGTCTTGTCCCTCGGGCGTGTGGCCCAAACATTTGTATTTGATTAATGATTGTACTATGTAAGATATTTTATATTGTTGTGCGTTGTCTTATGTAGCTGTGGACCGACAGCTTATTCGGTCCATTTGCGTACATTCGTTTTAGTTACATTATATGTTATCTTTTGGAATTCCACTTGCTTGTCAGATTGGGTTGTTAGTTTAAATTTTCATAACCGCATTTTTAAAAATTTTACACTTTTTCGCAACCCGTTTTCTGATTTATTTTTGTGGTTTTCCCGTATACTCAGTTTATATTTGTGATGCTGAGAATGATATCCATCCATGATTCCTGTTATGTTTGAGTATCGGGCTGGCCACCCCTTATCTCGAATTGCGGGTTGTCACCGGTCGATCGATCGATCAAGCAATGACAGACCCAAATCGTCTTCTTCATGCGGGTTTCACCATTTTCATTTATCTATCTACCATGATAATTCACCATAATTGCATCTAACAATTTCTAATCATTCCTACATATTCTGGGATGATTGATAACGATTTAAAACATCAATATCATTATAAATTTTGTCCAAATTAACTAAAAATCCTCTTATTATTCAAGAACCCTAAAAATACATCTTTCCATCTTTTCCTGATAAGTCCAGATTTTTATTTCGATTTAATCATCAAGTCTTCTATGATATCAGAATATTTGGAGATTAAAAACGTTCTACATGAAGTCCCTATCAATCATGGATCATAATCAAGTGTTTTACTCCCAAAAATATCATAAAAACCATGTTCTTCATAAAGCTTATATATGGGTACTATAACTCAATTTATTTTGCAAATAACCACTTGCCTTCTGATTTGTAGGGTCTGATTTCGTGGTTGTTGTTGATGATTGATGATTTTTATCCTTCAATCCTCCTTCCCAACAAGTTGGTGGTGAAATCTCCTTAGAATTCTCCCTCATTCCTTCTTTTGCCTTAGAAAATTGTTTCACTCTTCTCTCTAATCGCTATGGTGTATTTCCTTCCTTTCTAACCCTAGCCTCTAACTCTTATAATCTGATTTAGGGTTCCAAAATTCGTAGGTCTCCTCACCCATAAATGTAAAGAGACCAAAATGCCCTTGAATGGTCCTGGTTTAGCCCGAAAATGACCCGGCACTCAACTAGTACCCCCGGGTACACTATTTTGACTAATTCGACCCTTTCGGAATCATCTGTGGACTCTAAATATGTGTCTCATCTCATCTTCAATTTTTGTCTACGCGCGACACTCGGTTGAGATAACTCAGGTACGTCCATATACATCGCTAGGCCGTACATATCAACATTAAAAATTTACTACTCACATTTAGTTAATTTTTAATCGTCATATTAATTTTTATTAACATTACATCACATTAACTTACTCTACCCACGTAATTTAATTTAAAACGTGTCACATTAAATTACTTTACTCACGTAATTTAAATAAAGCGTATTTTTATCACATTAAATTACTCTACTCACGTAATTTAAATAAAAATGTATTTTCCTAACTATGCAGAATTACGGGGTATTACATTTATTAGGAATGCTATTGTATATCCCAATATGCTTACCCGAAGAAGACATTGGAATTTCTCATTGCCAGGTACTAATATTCTTTTCAGATATATTTAATGTGTGGTTTGAAAGGTTTTTTGGTTCTGATTTGAAAGTTAATTTGCCAAGTGAACCTAAGCTGAAACTAAGTATTGATGTCAGATTTCCCATTTTTTGTATTTTCTTTGTTGATTGGAAGCCATGTGGCAAACCATAGGTGTATATGTTTGATTATACTAATTTAGTTTTTATTTAAGATTTCTACTTATTCGTTATGAGTTTTGGTGACAATTCATTCACCTTGTAATATGATCGTATCCACAGGTTATGAAAACAAGAGTTATGTTTGATGCCTGACAAAATGACAGGGTGAGTCATTTTATCCATTTTTTGCACAAAGCTCATATAGTAATGTGTGACACCCCGCCTAATTAAACATCGGGTGATCAGGCCTTTATTAAATTAAAACAGGTTTCTCAAATGATTCATTCTTAGCATCACTGTCGAAAACTTTTTAATTACTAATCTCCTAAGTAAAAATTAGACCGGTGCCAAATTTTATCTTTCTTAAAACAGATAAATCAACCATGCGGAACAAAGTATAAAAATAAACATGTACTGTAACCCAATCAACAAAGTGTGAGTACAAAATAATAAGAGTAATACTGAATAAACCATCGGCTAAAATCCTAAAATAATAGTAGAACAACCACTAGTCTGAAACTAAATATCTGAGACTGATACCGGACCACAAGTCCATACAAAGAATAGTGTGAGATCTTGCACTAGATCTGAATGAGAGATATCGTCTAATCAAAATCCTGTAAGCATTCATTGTGCTACAACTTCGAGTCCCTAGAATGAAATCATCATACATGGCATCCCTGTGGCTGGACTCCTAAAAGGTTTTGAAAATATTTTATAGCAAGAGTTAGTACTCAAACATTTTGAAAATATTTAACAAGCGTTTATCACAATATAAAATACGGTTATTGATTACACATGTTAGGTTCTCGTACACTCTCTTGAGTTTACTCACTCCTCATCTTTTGTGCACACCTAACATTCTACATTTAGCCTACCTACACATATCTTCCAAGCTAACTATGACTAAGTAATCATCTAAACTCATCTATACTTAAGTTCTCGTATCGCCCACAAAGTACATACATTTCATTAACATCTCGCGAAGGTTAAATAATACTCAAGTAACATTTCACCTATGTCGTGTTTTAAAACTTCTCATTTAGTTTCACTACTAAATTTCTAGAATTATCAAAATTTCTATCTTCCCACTTTTGTAATTAAGTTTCACTACTTAAATTACTAAATAGATCTTCTCTATCTAACGTTACGTTTCATAATTAAGTTTCACTACTTAACTTACCAGTTCGGTATGTATCTTTAAATACATAAAATATATCGACCTACTAATACACATAAGTAGAATATCATCAAGTATATATTTCACACACAATATATACTAAATATCAGTCATTATTATTTTGTCCTTTTCACACACGTAAAGGACTCTTGGTTCGAAATTATTCATCGACCCCAAGTAAGAATTGGTTCAGAATGATACATCGACCCCAAGTAAGAATTGGTTTGGAATGATACATCGACCCCAATTATTTATATACACAAATTTTGGCTTGGACTCTTTCATCATGCCACCAGTTCAAAGATTTGGTTCGGCATTTTACATCGACCCCAAACATGTAATAACCCTATGTTAGTTCGAAATATCTCATCGACCATAACATAGTTAATTTAGGTATACTTCTCTCGACCTAAAAGATCATATAATTCAGTAGGCACATGCCCGGACTATTAATTATGTTCGTACGTAATATTGTAATCTCTTATATCTACCGTACAATATTCGCTTGACGATTTATCTCATTAATCTCATTAATTTGAGTATTCACACAACTCTAAGGGTCATAGTTACCCCTCAAATATAATTTCAGTAGTTATTACTTACCCTACTAGTCTATTACTTGAATTGACTTTACCTTGCCTCGTAACTCAATTTTGAGTTCCCCTGATACTCTACTAAATCAGATTATTCTCGTCGGTCCATAATCCAAGTCCTATACCCAATGGCCTTATCGGACATCGATAATATACCTACTGGTCTTATTCTCACTCCCATATAGGTATAATATAAATCCTAGGATACTCATTCATTCCGAGAAATCAAAGAAACCTTAAACACAAAAAATTCGGGAAAAACAGCTTACGTCGATCGATCGACTACTGGGTTCGATCGATCGACCAAGTCGATCGATCGAACAGGGACAAACGCAGTTCGTCTTCTTTGTTAACCTCTCCTCCATTAACAGATCTCCAAACTTCATTATAGTCCACCAAACTTCGACCCAATGATCCTATCATGTTTCCACATATACTAGGACAATTTCTAATTTGTCAAATACATCAAAACCCCAAATCCTTTAAAGAAATAGTGAATTAAATCCAGAATTTCTTAAAACCCTAGTTCTGGTGTTATTCCCGTATATGCATTCAAAACCCATATTTTATTCCGAAATAATCATCAAGTCTACTCTGAATATTAATCCTCTACATATGTTAAATGATTCTACATGTGATTCCTATCCCAACATGTATAAATATCATTATTCTCCTATCAAGATATTGATTTAACAAAATTACTCAAAAACCTTACACATGGGTATTATAACTTCATAATTTTTGCAATAAACAACTTGCCTTGATATAGGGAATCTTATTTTGTGGATTTGATGATGGATTGATGCTTCTCTTCTTCAATCCTTCCTACTTTGGCTCCTAGGGTGCAAGATCCAAACCCAACCTTGTTAAAAGCATCTTCTAAGCCTTAAGAATGGTTTTCTCCTTCTCTCTAATCGTATTGGTGTTTACATGGGTTTTCTAAACCTAACCCCTCTTTCATACGGCTGATAAAAGTCTCTCAAATTCGTAGGTCTCCATACCCACTCATGTTAAAAGACCAAAACGCCCCCGAACGGTCTCGGTTTAGTCCAAAATTACCCCCAGACTCAACTAGTACCCCTGGGTATACTATTTTGACTAATTTGACCCTTCCGGACTCATCTGTGACCTCTAAATTATCATTTGAGTCACTTAAAAAATATTACTCGTTCTCACCCCAAACACGGTCTACACGCGTTAAGTAACTATTCACCACTCACACTAAGTAAATATAATGAGGCAATATAAATCGGTATCTATCTCTCGATTAATATTCCATAATTACAATTTTTAATAAATCTCATTAAATTACTCCTCTTAAGTAATTTAAATTAAGTCGTATTTTCTCATTTAATTCTCCAATTTAATTAAATAGAATATTCAGAAATAGGGGGTATTACATACTTCCCCCCTTACAAAGGAATTTCGTCCTCGAAATTAGGATGAGGCTGGTATTAAGACTAAGGACCTTAAACATCACTGCCTTCTCTAATACCCAAAATCAAATCATATCATCCTAACGGTCTCCCCAAGTACATGCCTTGCTTCATTATAAACTCTTATAACATGTTACTCATGCCGCATATATTATAATTAAGTCTCACTACTTAATTTTTCCATAGATTTTCCCAATCTAACGTTAACTCTTGAAATTAAGTTTCTCCTTACTTAATTTACCCTTTGGATGTATATCTCTATATATAACATCTATGTGTCTACTATCACTCACAAGTAGAATATTATAAGGTATATATTTCACACACAATATATACTATAAGGGAAATTGGTCCGGTAAAATCATCGGCCCCAATAATCCTATCATTTACATTGGTCCAGAAATCCCTCGACCCCAAGGTAAATGTAATCCATATGTTGGTTCAGACCTTCCGTCGACACCAAATTTATCATCGATTTGGTTCAAAAAATCATCGACCCCAAATCGATCCTTCATGTATTGGTCCGGAACATCATCGACCCCAATACAAAATTTAAGCATACTTATTATCGCACATAAGTAGGAAAGCATAAGGTATATATATCTTACACATAACATATACTATCAACACTTATTTTATAACACTTTTGGGGTTATTGGCTCGGAATCCCACCTCGATCACCAATAGTGATTGGTTATATTGTCTTGGAATCACACTTCGAGCACAATATAAGTATATATATCTCATCGCACATGAGTAGACAATTTGTGAGCCATATATTTCACACTTCATATATTCTAAAATGTCATACCCCAATAGAATGTCCTCATATCACGCGTTAAGAACTAAGAGTTTGGAATTTCTCCTCGAACCACACCTCAAAGTACATGTATTGTTCGTAATAGGTACCCACGAACCTAATCCTTATGTACATCCCATATAGGCACTCACACTACCTATAAATATGATCATATAGGTATACATTCAACCTATGAATTGATCAGTGGGATTCTCCAAAATTCCACTTTTGTAAGGGCGTATTATCATCCTTTCTCACTATCATTGAGTCGTAGGCGACACAACATACTCAAAATAAAACTTTATCTCTATTCCTACCTGACCATCTCTCAGAGGGTGGAATTTTAGGATTTCATCCTGATTCATAACCATGTAGAGCGGCACCGTGCACGTGTGCACTCTTCCTTTTCAACTACATACTAATCCATCCCGGTCACCCTATTCCTCTACACCAATGAAATGTTGGATTAATTATGATGTTCAAAACCCATCAATAATTTATAAGTCTGTCTCCTCATTCCATCATTGGAAACGTAGGTTCACAACCACATTCCGATTGCTCATTTCGAGTCCATATTTCTCTATCAACTAGTGGTGCATCTGGAGACAATCTCACTATGTCGCTTCCTCAACACCGCTTACCACTTACGTCATATTTCCTCAAGTGGTACTCTATTCCCTTTTCTCTCCGGGTATATTATGCTTTACAATCCGTGCACTCTTCGTAATTGGCGCACTTTTAGGGTTGGTTACTTTATAAGAATCAACATTTTAGTAACGTGTAAGTCACTCTCAACACTCAGTTAAGTAGCACCTTGCATCACTTCTTCACAACAGTTAGGCCACCCAAATCAAGAGATAACTTTTGAACGGCTTCCCACCGACTTTTATCCCATAGGGTGTGCTGGCTCTCTCAGCACATATAAGCTTGGATCATCGCCTATCTCCCACGACGTTCAATCCAATTCATCGATACGACTTGCCTCATAACTTCCCCACCGGCGCACTTATCAAATATAATTTTTTTGCATCCCTCTATCTCGGATGACTAAGAAAGTCAATTGACTAGGGCGCCCATACACCCTTTTCTCCGTGCACATTTGCAAAAACATTGCGAGTGTCGCACTCGTAACATGCTTTTCCTCAATTCTAGCCTTGTCGTCACGGTGTGACTATAATTTTGCTAGTATTCTCAATCCCCTATAGACTAAGAATCAAATTCTTTCCCACAAAGTCCCACATATCCCTTCGTGGTGAACTAATCCTTTCAGTGTTTATCAACAACACTACCGGTTCCACTGATGCCCTAGTATCTAACAACGTCTCTTCTCCTTACGTGCATAAAAATTTAATCGCATCCCCTTTCGCACCCGAACTTAAACAAGGGACTTCTCTCCATGCATTGTTACTGAGCATTATTGGAAAAACACATAGTCGAGATACTCAAATTCCATTCCTCGACAATATGTGTGACCATACTCCAATATCTCTAAAGGAGTCAAGTGGCACTGCACTTATACTATCACTAAGTCCTTAGCACTTATCATAACAACGAGCTCGATCTCTCCGCTCAGCGTTCATACGATATACCTTGAATCACATCATTAAAGTCCCTATACACCAGGATCAATCACTATGAGACATCCATAATCTCTTATGTCTCTAATATAGTGATGAATAATGCGAGCTCGACCCTCTTTCAGGTGTGGCATCATCAAATACCTTATTCACTTGAGGCTAAAACTCATGTACTTTCTTGCCCATCGCACTGGTGGTTCAAATGGTTTTCGGACATAATACGCTTGTCCTTACAGAAATGAAAAACTTATCGGAGTTATTATTCCCTTAAATAACTTTGGACAAGATCAACACGCGTGGTCTTACGTCCCACATAAGACATCTTTTCATAAATCCCCTTATTCCAGGCCACACCGACTGGTTTAGGGTATTCCTCCTCTCGGACTTGGCAGCTTTGATTTTTAACACTATCATCATGGTTCCCTTAGTTTCTCTAACCAAGGAACACACTATTAGACTTAATAGTCCCGACTTAGGATCAAATCAATGAATCCCTTAGTGGGTTTCCACTTATAGCTTGCACTATCCCCATTACATTCAGTCTTACTCTAACTAAATCCTTAAACTCTTTTAGCTCCGCCCACCTAGGAGCATTTACCTCAACCTTGTAAGAAGCACCATACTGCCTTCATACACATAAGTCGTCCAAGAAGAGTTTTAACAAAATTGCGAATGACAACTCAAGAGTCTATTCTCTCAAGGGATCTTTTTCCCTTGTACTTATCTCATCGGGTACAAGTTCACTTCAACAGATAAATTTCTTTCTCACAGTTGGCCTCTACCAGGCTTTCACGTGATGGGTTCATAAATTTCCATTCACTTCACTTCTGAACCATCATTGGAGAAATTTGTGGTTAAATTATATGTAAGGTCCCTCCATTTGTATACTGAACCTCGGTTCGGATGTGGTGACTGGTATCCCCACCATGTTTCCTCTAAAAAAAAATTTACTCAAATTTTCACTTCTGAGTATTTCTACTCTATCCTAAATGCCAAAACCTCTTTATATTCTACTTCCATTGGTTAACATGCACAGTCGCCGTTTTATCAAATTTTTCACGGGTCGTTCTCTTCCAAGATCTTTCAGACCTTCTCCCATTATCACTGCGTTGGGCGGGTTTAGATTAGCCTCGCCCTTTGCCTTCGCGGTACTTAGAAAAATGTCTGATATTCCCCAACAGTTCTTGCAGCATCTATTTCCATTACACACTAGGAGTGACCTCGACAATGGTCACATCTCCTATGATTAACATCCTCGAACACCCCATGCTTCATGTCGAGCTCCTCCCTCCTGCAGTCCTTCCAATGCCAATGTTGGTCCTATCGCCATGTTCAACGTACCATGCCCAATCGAACTCGTATATATAACACTACATCTACTAAATAGCAGGAGAACGTAAACTACGTACGTAGAGGAGTACAACAATCCTAAGTTAGGGCTCTATATCAATTAAATGATACGCTGAAAACGTAGTAAGCCATACAAATCCTATGGACATTAGAACCTGATGCTCTGATACCATCTGTAACACCCCGCCTAATTAAACTTGGGGTGATCAAGCCTTTATTAAATTAAAATAGGTTTCTCAAATGGTTCATTCTTAGCATCACTATCGAAAACTTTTAAATTACTAATCCCCTAAGTAAAAATTAGACCGGTGCCAAATTTTATCTTTCTTAAAACAGATAAATCAACCATGTGGAACAAAGTATAAAAATAACCATGTACGGAATAAGAGTAATACCGAATAAACCATCAGCTAAAATCCCAAAATAATAGTAGAACATCCACTAGTCTGAAACTAAACATCTGAGACTGATACTGGACCACAAGTCCATGCAAAGAATAGTGTGAGATCCTGTACTAGATCTGAATGAGAGATATCGTCTAATCAAAATCCTATAAGCATCCACTGTGCTATACCTTCGAGTCCCTAGAATGAAATCATCATACATGGCGTCCCTGTGGCTGGACACCTAAAAGGTTTTGAAAATATTTTATAGCAAGAGTTAGTACTCAAAACATTTTGAAAATATTTAACAAGTGTTTATCACAATATAAAATGCGGTTATTGATTACACATGTTAGGTTCTCGTACACTCTCTTGAGTTCACTCACCCCTCATATTTTGTGCACACCTAACGTTCTACACTTAGCCTACCTAGCCATATCTTCCAAGCTAACTAGGACTAAGTAATCATCTAAACTCATCTATACTTAAGTTCTCGTATCGCCCACACAGTACATCCATTTCATTAAGATCTCGCGAAGGTTAAATAATACTCAAGTAACATTTCACCTATGTTATGTTTCAAAACTTCTCATTTAGTTTCACTACTAAATTTCTACAATTATCATAATTTCTCTCTTCCCACTTTTGTAATTAAGTTTCACTACTTAAATTACTAAATAGATATTCTATATCTAACGTTACGTATGTATCTTTAAATACATAATATATATCAATCTACTAATACACAAAAGTAGAATATCATTAAGTATATATTTCACACACAATATATACTAAATATCAGTCATTACTATTTTGTCCTTTTCACACACGTAAAGGACTCTTGGTTCGGAATGATTCATCGACCCCAAGTAAGAATTGGTTCGGAATGATACATCGACCCGAATTATTTATATACACAAATTCTGGCTCGGACTCTTTCATCACGCCACCAGTTCAATGGTTTGGTTTGGTATTTTACATCAACCCCAAACATATAATGACCCTATGTTAGTTCGGAATATCTCATCGACCCTAACATAGTTAATTTAGGTATACTTCTCTCGACCTAAAAGATCATATAATTCAGTAAGTACACGCCCTACCTATTAATTATGTTCGTACGTAATATTTTAATCTCTTATATCTACCGTACAATATTTGCTTTACGATTTATCTCATTAATCGCATATATTTGAGTATTCACACAACTTTAAGGGTCCTAGTTACCCCTCACATATAATTTCGGTAGTTATTACTTACCCTACTGGTCTATTACTTGAATTGACTTTACCTCGCCTCGTGACTGAATTCTGAGTTCCCCCGACACTCTACTAAATCAGATTATTCTCGTCGGTCCATAATCCAAGTCCTACACCCAATGGCCTTATCGGACCTCGAAAATATACCTACTGGTCTTATTCTCACTCCCATATAAGTATAATATAAATCCTAGGATACTCATTCATTCTCGGAAATCAAAGAAACCTCATGAAATATTTGGGAAAAATAGCTTACGTCGATCGATCAACTACTGGGTTCGATCGATCGACCTAGTCGATCGATCGACATTCGAGATCGATCGATCGGTCGAGCAGGGACAGACGCAGTTCGTCTTCTTCGTTAACCTCTCCTCCATTAACAAATCTCCAAACTTCATTATAGTCCACCAAACTTTGACCCAATGATCCTATCATGTTTCCACATATACTAGGACAAATTCTAACATGTCAAATACATCAAAACCCCAATTCCTTTAAAGAAATAGTGAATTAAATCCAGAATTTCTTAAATCCCTAGTTATGGTGTTCTTCCTATATTTGCAATCAAAACCCAAATTTTACTCCAAAATAATCATCAAGTCTACTCTGAATATTAATCCTCCACATATGTTAAATCATTCTACATGTGATTCTTATCCCAACATGTATAAATATCATTATTCTCCTATTAAGATATTGATTTAACAAAACTACTCAAAAACCCTACACATGGGTATTATAACTTTATAATTTTTGCAATAAACAACTTTCCTTGAACGAGGTAATCTGATTTCATGGAGTTGATGATGGATTGATGCTTCTCTTATTCAATCCTTCCTCCTTTGGCTCCTAGGGTGCAAGATACAAACCCAACCTTCTCAAAAGCATCTTCTAAGCCTTGAGAATGGTTTTCTCCTTCTCTCTAATGGTATTGGTGTTTACATGGGTTTTCTAACCCTAACCCCTCTTTCATATGGTTGATAAAAGGCTCTAAAATTCGCAGGTCTACATACCCTCTCTTGTTAAAAGACCAAAACGCCCACGAACGGTCTCGGTTTAGTCCAAAATTACCCCGAGACTCAACTAGTACCCCCGGGTATACTATTTTGACTAATTTGACCCTTCCGGACTCATCTTTGACCTCTAGATTATCATTTGAGTCACTTAAAAATATTACCCGTTCTCACCCCAACACGGTCTACACGCGTTAAGTAACTATTTACCACTCGCACTAAGTAAATAAAATGAGGCAATATAAACCGGTATCTATCTCTCGATTAATATTCCATAATTATAATTTTTAATAAATCTCATTAAATTACTCCTCTTACGTAATTTAAATTAAGACGTATTTTCTCATTTAATTCTCCAATTTAAATAAATAGAATATTCAGAAATACGGGGTATTACATAATGACTCATTCTACTTCTCTTAACCACTATCTTAATTAAAAAAGTCTTCATTTTGTGTCTTAAAAGAAGTTTAAATGTATTTTTTTCTTGGAAACATTCATGAAGATTTATATTGATTGAAATTTATTTCTTAATGTCATTTTCATTACTGAATGGATTATAGTACAGGGAGAGAATCTTAATATCATACTCTTCATTAGTTTTAAAAAAAACAGTGATGCAATGGCACTAAATCTACATCCTCATGCCATATTTTGCCTTTTCGTTGCCCGCAACCTCATTCGTACCCCGCCACACCCGTCAACCATCGTAGAAAATTAAAAATTCTAATAATACATTATACATACCATGTCATTTTGAATTTTTACTAAAGTTTAGTACATGTTTTAGTTACTTATGTATCTTTTGTAAATATAATACATGCATGCTTACTTTTATTTTACTTCTAGCAAAAAGGGCTAGCAACTGAAATGGTAATGAAAATAGTAATTGTGTTTTAAGAGGTATTTGGAAATTATTTTTTAAAAACCATATGCATCGCGATCGAGATGTTAAAATATTCATGTTAGTTGGATTGCTGCCGCAGTTTACCGAGAGAGGAAAACAACCGGGAAACTTGAATCCATCTTTGTATATCTTCACACATTCAAACATGTGTTGTTGGTTATGTTATGCAAGATAAACATGTGCTCTTTTCATTAATTTTCCCTTTTATAGTGCAAAATGATGCTTGATCCATACCATGTTATTATTTTTTTAGCGTTTGATGTTTACAGATCCAATTAGGCACTACATATCCAACATTTGAGCCAGTTCCTTCCATTGATAAACAGGGCAAGACCAACAGTATTGTGCTCAAATTTTCCCAACCAATAGTATTACATCCAGATCCGATGTTGTCTTTCATCACAACCAACAATATTTTTCTCAAATTAGGACGATGACCAATATCTAACTACAATATCATGTGTATGAAGTGGACATTTAGGAAGTTTCTCACGAGGAAGTGCGCCCCACAAAAAAACACGCAACCAAAATTATGGTAAACAATAAGAACTAGGTGTGATAGATCCAAGCCTTGATTGGTATTTCGTGTGGACAAAATGTCTTATTAGAGCATACCCTTCTTGGTATTTCATCTATTGTGTTCTTAAAAAGTTTTTTCTTCCTATTTTTTATTTTTTTCAACTTTTGGACCATTTTGTTACTTCTTTCTAAATATGTTTTGTTCAAGCTTGACTTTTATCTATTATTCTTACCCCTGTATTGAATTGTTTTTAGTTGTAATTGATCATGTTTAGGAATGAACAGGAAATACTGGAGAACATGTATTCTACCTATTTTGGATTCATTTAGTGGGGAGCTTAATCTTTTTTTTTTGGTATCAAACAGTACTTATCAACAGAACAGTACTTTCATTTATTGTTCACTTAACACTGTAACTTCTCACTTTTTTTTAGATAGATGACTACCATGGATCTGGGATGGTTATGTTGGATGACATGTTTAATCACAAAACAGATGATAAGGACATGCATTTAACCATTGTATCTTTACTTTATGAATGTGGAAGTGATTCATTATTGGACTATCATCCCTATTTTGTGATTAAACATGTCACCGTTGGACTATCATCCCTGTAATGCTTTCTGAAATGTAATGTATTTTGAAATTGTTGAAGCACCTTATACCTTTGACTTGCTTAAGTCTATACTGTATAAGTGTTCAACTAGTTTGGAAATAGTGACAAAATTGGTTGTCCAACCTAGAATCCAAAGAGCTTCAGAACCTATCTCTCTAATCCTCTTCAATGATCTATGAAGGTATAAAATGAATCACACTACACACAATTAGAAGTGCATACATGTGTACATATTGCTTAAAATTGAGTGTATGATTAATTCCCCTTAAATTTGTGCTTTAATAATTTTTGGGAATTTTTAAATATTTTTTAAACATTTTTTTAATAAATGTTTTTATTAATAAAATGGGATTATAAAATTTGTGGGGTTAATATTCTATTTTAGAAACTTCATTTTTCACTGGAATGTTTGGTTGGGTAGAATTTCAAAGCGCTAGAGACTTCAGGGTGCCTTCTGTAATTAATTTGGACGCGCGTGTGTGAGCCACTCATATGTCAACACTTGTCATCCTCCGGGTGTACCTATTTGTGTTTGTTATGTGAGAGGGTTGGATGGTTGATTGCTGAACGTTGGATCATTCCTAATCGAGGGTCTGCATGTGTTCTTAGTTAATCCCGGTGCTATATCTTTGAACCAATCACAATCATTTTTACTCACCGCTGTTTTATAACCTTTGGATCAAGTCAAAGTTTGCAAGACTTGATCTCAGCCCTTGATTTCCCTCGAACATCCAGAACCTTCCCTCACCCCTATATATACCCTCCACTTCTCAGCCTTAGAAGACTTTTGGGCATTCGTCTTTCTGAGAGAAAAAAATAAGAGAGAAGTGAGAGAGAAGAGAGAAGAGAGAAAAGAAAAGAGAGAAGAGAGAGAAAGGGAAAACTGTTAGCCAAACCCTAACCCTAACCCTAAACACTTCACCTCTGAAACAAACCTTCATTTTTATAACACCCCAAACACATCCTTGAGTGTTTGAGAGAGAGTAGTTTGTTCATATTGAAGCTGTAACCTCTTTGTCCTTGATCTTGTTCACAACTTAAACATTCGTGTGAAGATCTTGTTTCTTTTTCATAGAAACTTTAGATCTACACTCTGCATGTTACATTTTCACTAGATCTGCATATTTACTACTTGATTTAAGAAAATCTTTACTGATTTGGTTTTGAAAATGTTTTGTGGTTTCTATTCTTACGAAACTTAACTCTGACCTAGTTGGATTCGCACTTGGAGATTTCCAATCTCACAAATGTTTTCAAAAAGAGATTGATTAAGATCTTGACCGATTTTAAAAGAAAGATATCCGTGGAATCTGGGTTATATTTAAAGGTCAAAAAGGGTTCAAGTTATGTGAGAAAGAACTAAACTAAAATCACTGCATATAGTCTTTATATGTAATTTACTAGGACTGTCTGTAAATCTAAGTGTGTGTGAGTTCATGCATGTTGATAGGAATCACTACACAAACACTTAACACACTACTACACTGGAAGTGTTGTGTATAAGATCAAAGATCATTGAGTCGACATAAGGAAGCTAAAAGCAAAGGAAGTTAGCAAACTGGAAGAACATCATCAACAAATCAGATCTATGAGAAGTTAGAAGGACACCAAGTGGGGTATATTCCTGAACTTAGAATAGGTTGATTTGTGTGCTTGCATGATTGTATTTTTTGTAACTATTATTTGTTATTAGTGGATTTTTTCTTTTGTGACTTAGAAGTCAACGTGGATGTTTCCTCTATTGGGAGAGGTTTTACCACGTTAAAAACTGTGTGTTGATTCTCTTCATCTACACATCTCATTCTATAAGTGTGCTGAATTTTTGAAACTGCCTTAGTTTTAAAAACTGATTACACAGTCTTGATTACTCTCGTACATAAGTTTCTATGTAAACACATCTTGTTTATAATTTTTATTTTCAAAAGAAAAGGGTTTCTTCAACAAAATCTCGGAGTTGCTTATACAGTTTAATCTTGTATTAAACGGCATTAGCGACGTTTTTCAATTGGTATCAGAGCCCTGTTAACTTTTATTTCAAAAAGATCTTGTGTTTCTGAAATCGTTTTCTGAAAAACCTAACTATGGACGAGAAGAATGAAAGGTTTGGTAATCTGTCCAGACCTTCTCTCTTTGATGGAAACAACTTTGCTTACTGGAAAGTAAGAATGGTTTCCTTCATCCAAGGGACTTTAGGAGATGATGTCTGGGACATTATTGAAAATGGATACACTTATCCTACTAAACCAGCCACTGAAGGAAGTGATGAGAGGGTAAAGAAAATCTTAAGGGAGTTTACCCAAGAAGAAAAAACTATTTCTCGAAATAACAATAAAGGCAAGAATTCCATTTTTATGTCCATTAATGAGTATGAGTTCAAGAGAATCTCATCTTGTGCCACTTCTAAGGAAGCGTGGGACACATTAATCACTGCCCATGAAGGAGACTCAAGAGTTAAAGCTGCTAAAACTCAAATGCTTATCCAGCAGTACAACTCTTTGATCATGTCTGACTCTGAATCTTTTGATGATTTCTACATGAACTTAACTGATATAGTCACTAAGTTGCATGCTAATGGTATTACTTATGATAGGAATGAAATTGTTTCTAAAATCCTAAGGTCATTACCACAAAAGTTTGACAGTAAGAGGTATGCTATTGAGGAAATGAGTGATCAAAACCTTACCCCTGAGTTACTCAGTAGCAAACTTAGGACTGTGGAAATGGAATTAGACTTTAAGAAACAATTAAATCATTCTCAAAGAAAACAGCCCAACTCTAACTCGAGTTTTGCCTCTAAGATACCCAAACTTGAGTCTAATTTGATCAACTCTGACTCTGATGAGGAGTGCGATATAGACAAACTAGATAATCAGATTGCCTTGATGTCTAAACAGTTTAAGAAAATTGTCAAATTTCGAAACAAACAGGCATCTAAACAAGGCAAGCCTAATTATCATACTCTGTCTAATCCCAAACCTCATGAGAGAGGTCTTGACAAACATCCTAAGGACAATAACTCTAGACCCACTAGAGACCTTAAAAAGATTGAATGTTTTAGATGTGGGAAACTAGGTCACATTGCTCACGATTGCAGAGTTAATCTGAATAAAGCCAACACACACAATAGAGCCAATGTCTGTAAAACTTGGGATGATTCAAGTGACTCTGATGAAGAGGAACTTGAGGCATCAAATGTTCTTGACCCTTGCATGTCTTTTTATGCTAAGATCATTTACAATGATGATATGCCTGTGTGTGATAATGATGCTTCTACTCCTGCTTGTGTGAATACTGTTATGACTGGCCTAGATGCTTTATTATCTGAAAATGTTGCTAGTTCTAACTCCGTGTGTGTGAGTCAAAGTGATCTCGATAATGACGATGCAAATGGGATCGTGAGTACTAAAACTGAATCGTTAGGGGTCACTACACACACTTCACTTAGCGACTCAGACACAGATGACCTCCCAGATATTCATACTTTGTATGCTAAAACTCTCAAAAAAGGCACTAGACTGGAGAAGACTATTAGAGACCTGACTAAGAAATTAGATGATCTAAGTCTTATTGTGAAGCTGAATGCCGAAGAGTACACTAACCAGTGTCTGTCCCATCAATCTGAAGTTAAAACTTTTGATCAAAAATTAAAAGAGTTGACTAAAATTAATGAAACTCTGGAAATGAAATACAAGGGAACATTATTAGAACTGGAGGAAGCAAAAACAAAGACTGCTACTATTTTCAAAAAAAATTCTAAGTTTGAAAGCAATTCAAATTGTTTTACTGACTTTGTTGTTGACTCCAAGACCAATTCTGATGATAGAACCGGTATTGGATTTTGCCCTAAGAACAAATCTCAAACTACAAAACTTGAACCTATTAAGTTTGTGTCTGGGGGCAAAAGGCCAATTGAAACATGTCCAGATTTTCAGTTTATTAAAAAGGAATTTGATCAAAAGCAACAACAGAAAGACATTGGAGAGTCTAGTAATTCTAAGGCTGACACTACACTTAAGACTAAATACGTCTGTCCTTTCAATAGAAAGGCTGAATCTACCTTTAAAACCATCCCTCCTAGGAATAACACTACTGAACAGAATGCTATTAAACCCATTTTTAGAAGTTTTCCTAAGGAAGTTCATCCCTCGAGCAATCAATATTGCTCCTACTGTGACATTTATGGACATTCCTTTGAAGGTTGCTATGCTTGACGTCTAAATACTCCTGTGTATAACACCTCTGTCTACAAGAACTTTAACTATTCTAGGCAAAATCGTAACCATTATGTCCTTCCAAGACAACCTGACAAGAACTCTAACTACAGAAATAGAAAGACCAAAACTAAGAGTTCATTTAAGACAAAGGCTCCCAGGAACTTTTCTAAACCCAAAGCTCAAATTTTCCAAAATAATCAGTTTGTTGCTCCAAATGTTTTTCGACAAAAAGATGTTTCTCGAAAATTTTATCTAAAGAGGGCAAACTTGCGCAAAATTAAAACAAGAGCTATTTGGGTTAGAAAAGATGATCTTCTACCCCAAATGAAGTGTAACATTGTCATCACTGCTTTAAAAGCTGAACACACTTCATCTGGTTGGTATTTAGATTCAGGATGCTCCGAACATATGATAGGAGATGAAACCAAACTTTTAAACAAAACCAGATTTGCTGGTGGCAAAGTAGTTTTTGCTGACGGTGTTTCATCCCAGATCATAGGTAAAGGAATCCTAAAAGAAGAAGGAATGCCTGTTCTTGAAAATGTTCTATTAGTTAAAGGCCTTAAAGCCAACCTCCTAAGTATATCACAATTTTGTGACTCTGACCATACAGTCACCTTTTCAAAGAACAATTATAAAATTCTAAATGATAAAGGTGAATGCATTATTACAGGATTTAGAAGACCTGACAATTGTTATACTGTCAAGACTAGTTCTGAAACCTGTAACATTGTCAGAATGGATGACAATGAAATCTGGCATAATCGTATGGGTCACTTAAGTTATGATATCCTTGGTAGATTGTCTAGTCAAGAGATAGTTAGAGGAATTCCTAAAATTAAACCTATTTCAAGTGTTGTCTGTGGTCATTTCCAGGAAGGAAAAATAGTTAAGACTTCACATAAAAAGGTTAAAGACATTCTCACCTTTAGACCTCTAGATCTCATCCATATGGACCTTATTGGTCCTTCTAGAACTGTTAGTCTTTGTGGACACAGTTATATCCTTGTCATGGTTGATGATTTTACACGATTCACTTGGGTTTCCTTCTTGAAACATAAATCTGACACATTTCAGAATTTTTTAAAAATCTTACTTAGAATTGAAAATGAGAAGGACACACAAGTAAATCGTATTCGTAGCGATAGAGGGGGAGAGTTCATAGACACAGGAATAGTTGAATATTGTGACTACAACGGTTACAAACACGAATTCAGCGCCCCTAAGACCCCTCAGCAGAACGGTGTTGCCGAAAGGAAAAACCAAACTCTTCAGGAGATGGCACGAGTCATGCTCCATGCCAAATCTCTGCCCAAATACTTCTGGGTAGAATCTATTAGAACTGCCTGTCATATCACTAATAGGGTCTATCTAAGGAAAAACTCTAAACAAACTCCTTATGAGTTGTGGTACGGTAAGAAGCCTAATCTGAAATACCTAAGAACTTTCGGAAGTCAGTGTTATGTCTGTAAAGACAGAGAAAATTTGTCTAAATTCGAAGCACGTGGTGATAAAACCATCTTCTTAGGATACTCCCCAAACAGTCGTGCTTATCGTATATATAATCTGCGTACTAAGGCCCTTATGGAATCGATAAATGTAATTGTAAGCGACACTATTGTCGAAAATAAGATATCTGAATCACCTATTGTGGTTGAATCTGAAAATTATTTCAAAACTGATTCACCAGAAATAGATGACTCATTACCTATTGAGAGTCCAGAAGTACCTGGCTGGGTCTCTAAAGACCATCCCATTGACAACGTGGTCGGTAATCCTAATGAGCCAGTTCGTACTAGATCCCAGTTAAGATATTATGCTAATTATGCATGTTTCGTCTCCCTTGTGGAACCGAAAAATGTTAATGAAGCATTGAATGACACACACTGGATTTCTGCTATGCAGGAAGAACTTTTACAATTTGTCATTCACGATGTCTGGAATCTTGTACCGCGGCCTCAAAACAAAAATGTTATTGGAACACGTTGGATCTTTAAGAACAAATCTGATGAAAATGGGGTGATTCTTAGCAACAAAGCTAGACTTGTTGCTCAAGGTTACTCTCAAATAGAAGGGATAGATTTCAGCGAGACATTTGCCCCTGTCACTCGTCTTGAATCTGTTCGACTTCTTTTCGCCATAGCATGTCACTTAAAATTCACACTTTATCAAATGGACGTCAAATCTGCTTTCCTCAATGGAATTCTGTCCGAAGAAACGTATGTAGAACAACCCAAAGGGTTCATTGACCCTAAATACCCTAACCATGTCTTTCGTCTAAAAAAGGCTATGTATGGCTTCAAACAAACTCCTCGAGCTTGGTATGAACGCCTTTCCAACTTTTTGTTGGATAAGGGTTTTAAGAGAGGAGGAAATGACCAGACTCTCTTTGTCAAACATTTTGACAAAAACATTATTATAGCCCAAGTCTATGTAGACGACATTATTTTTGGGTCAACTTCAAACTCTGAAGTTAAATCTTTTTCTGCTATTATGCATAAAGAGTTTCACATGTCCCTTATGGGGGAGCTACAACTTTTCTTAGGATTTCAAGTGAAACAGAATTCTGATGGTCTATTTGTCTCTCAAACTAAGTATGCCTTAGACCTTGTTAAGAAATTTGGTTTAGAAAATGCTAAAGTTGCCAAAACGCCTATGAGTACTACTGTTAAATTAAGCAAAGATGAAAATGGTAAGTCGGTAGATTCCACACTTTATCGTAGTATGATTGGTAGCCTACTCTATCTAACTGCCTCACGACCATACATAATGTATGTTGTATGTCTGTGTGCTCGTTACCAGAATAACCCTAAAGAGAGCCATTTATCCTGTGTAAAACGTATAATAAAGTACATAAAAGGCACTCTCAATCTTGGACTTAGGTACACTAATGATACCTACATCACCATCATAGGGTATACTGATGCTGATTGGGCCGGTTGTACTGATGACAGTAAAAGTACATCAGGTGCCTGTTATTATGTAGGCAATAATTTAGTTGGTTGGAGTAGTAAAAAACATAATTGCACCTCTTTATCTACGGCTGAGTCCGAATATATCGCAGCAGGAAGTTGTTGTGCTCAATTGTTATAAATAAAACTGATGTTAAGTGATTATGGGATTAAAGAAGATCAATTATAATTGTATTGTGACAATCAAAGCGCTATTAACATATCTAAAAACCCGGTTCAACACTCGCGAACTAAGCATATTAAAATAAGACATCACTTTATACGCGAACTTGTTGAAACTAAGGAATTAGAAATTCATTACCTGCCTATTGATCTGCAACTTGCAGACATGTTCACTAAACCTCTTGACTATAACAGATTTCTGTATTTGCGAAATTCTATAGGCATGGTATGCGCTGATTAAACTCTTAAGACCTTAAGTTTTACCCTTTGTCCATTTGAGACAAAATGGGGGAGAAATTTGAGTTTTATGAGTTCAATACTTTGTTCACATTTCATCTAAATTTCTTGATCTTAGTGTGTACATTTGCAGGAATCTCTTCTACTGGTCGTCTACCTTTTCTAGTGTAAAAATTTGTAAATAGTTGAGTTATGTAATTTTTGACTTTCTAGGAAATGGGTAGATAATATCTTTTGTATAGGACTAGGTTTTATTTTTTTTGGTTCCCTACGAGTTTTAAGCTAACTTAAAGGAGATTTTGTCTCATATTTCCAAAGGGGGAGATTGAAGCACCTTATACCTTTGACTTGCTTAAGTCTATACTGTATAAGTGTTCAACTAGTTTGGAAATAGTGACAAAATTGGTTGTCCAACCTAGAATCCAAAGAGCTTCAGAACCTATCTCTCTAATCCTCTTCAATGATCTATGAAGGTATAAAATGAATCACACTACACACAATTAGAAGTTCATACATGTGTACATATTGCTTAAAATTGAGTGTATGATTAATTCCCCTTAAATTTGTTCTTCATAATTTTGGGGAATTTTTAAATATTTTTTAAACATTTTTAAACATTTTTTTAATAAATGTTTTTATTAATAAAATGGGATTATAAAATTTTTGGGTTAATATTCTATTTTGGAAACTTCATTTTTCACTGGAATGTTTGGTTGGGTAGAATCTCAAAGCGCTAGAGACTTCAGGGTGCCTTCTGTAATTAATTTGGACGCACGTGTGTGAGCCACTCATATGTCAACACTTGTCATCCTCCGGGTGTACCTATTTGTGTTTGTTATGTGAGAGGGTTGGATGGTTGATTGCTGAACGTTGGATCATTCCTAATCGAGGGTCTGCATGTGTTCTTAGTTAATCCCGGTGCTATATCTTTGAACCAATCACAATCATTTTTACTCACCACTGTTTTATAACCTTTGGATCAAGTCAAAGTTTGCAAGACTTGATCTCAGCCCTTGATTTCCCTCGAACATCCATAACCTTCCCTCACCCCTATATATACCCTCCACTTCTCAGTCTTAGAAGACTTTTGGGCATTCGTCTTTCTGAGAGAAAAAAATAAGAGAGAAGTGAGAGAGAAGAGAGAAAAGAAAAGAGAGAAGAGAGAGAAAGGGATAACTGTTAGCCAAACCCTAACCCTAACCCTAAACACTTCAACTCTGAAACAAACCTTCGTTTTTATAAACCCCAAACACATCCTCGAGTGTTTGAGAGAGAGTAGTTTGTTCATATTGAAGTTGTAACCTCTTTGTCCTTGATCTTGTTCACAACTTAAACATTCGTGTGAAGATCTTGTTTCTTTTTCATAGAAACTTTAGATCTACACTCTGCATGTTACATTTTCACTAGATCTGCATATTTACTACTTGATTTAAGAAAATCTTTACTGATTTGGTTTTGAAAATGTTTTGTGGTTTCTATTCTTACGAAACTTAACTCTGACCTAGTTGGATTCGCACTCGAGATTTTTAATCTCACAAATGTTTTCAAAAAGAGATTGATTAAGATCTTGACCGATTTTAAAAGCAATATATCCGTGGAATCTGGGTTATATTTAAAGGTCAAAAAGGGTTCAAGTTATGTGAGAAAGAACTAAACTAAAATCACTGCATATAGTCTTTATATGTAATTTACTAGGACTGTCTGTAAATCTAAGTGTGTGTGAGTTCATGCATGTTGGTAGGAATCACTACACAAACACTTAACACACTACTACACTGGAAGTGTTGTGTATAAGATCAAAGATCATTGAGTCGACATAAGGAAGCTAAAAGCAAAGGAAGTTAGCAAACTGGAAGAACATCATCAACAAATCAGATCTATGAGAAGTTAGAAGGACACCAAGTGGGGTATATTCCTAAACTTAGAATAGGTTGATTTGTGTGCTTGCATGATTGTATTGTTTGTAACTATTATTTGTTATTAGTGGATTTTTGCTTTTGTGACTTACAAGTCACTGTGGATGTTTCCTCTGTTGGGAGAGGTTTTACCACGTTAAAAACTGTGTGTTGATTATCTTCATCTACTCATATCATTCTATAAGTGTGCTGAATTTTTGAAACTGCCTTAGTTTTAAAAAGTGATTACACAGTCTTGATTACTCTCGTACATAAGTTTCTTTGTAAACACATCTTGTTTATAATTTTTATTTTCAAAAGAAAAGGGTTTCTTCCACAAACATCTCAGAGTTGCTTATACAGTTTAATCTTGTATTAAACGGCATTAGCGACGTTTTTCAATTGTAATGTATTATATCATCTCTGTAATTTAAGTTATGGTGGACTATTACATCTGTGTGTACTCTGAATACATTACATCTGTGTGTATTCTGAAATTACACACATATATTCTATCATCCATAAAATATGTAATGTATTCTAACATATATTCTAACATCCCTGAAGTTACATCTCACAGAATACACACACAAATGTGTCTAACTTAGATACACACAAATACATTACATCTCACAGAATACACAAACAAATGTTTGTAACTTAGATACATACAAAAACATTACTGATGTAATGTAATATGTGAGATGCAACTTACACACATATTCTATCATCCCTGAAATTATAAGTTAGACTATCATCCCTATAAAATATGGTAGACTTACATTTCAAAATACACACAGATGTAATGTATTCTAACTTACATTTCATAAAACACACAGTTTCAAAATACACAATTTCTGAATCTTACATTTCACCGTTGGACTACCATTGGACTGTTGATGGAACAGGAGCACGTATCTGCAGTTTGCAGCAACAGAGAGTAGGATAGGGAAAGTCTACAACTAGGGGTGGCTTCTATCGGCATTACATATAATAGAGACAGGGGTAAGGGGAAAATGGATGGAAAAGAGATTTTATAATAGTCCTGACTGGGAATCGATTAAGATAGAGAGATATGATTACATGTTTGTCTATAATTGATAGACATAAAATTTGAATGATTATCATAAAATTTGCAAACCGAACACAATTATGAAATTGTGGATTAATGGTTGGTTTAATGACTCAGGGCTGTGGATTAATGGTTGTTTTATTTGTTGTATGAGTATTTGTATAAATAATTGTGGTTGAATGTTTGGGGCCCAAGTAGTATGCCAAGCACGGGATTTTAATTTTGGGTCTCATTTTGAACTCTATTTCATGTATATGATTTTTTATGTGAATATTGGTTATACAATATGCTTTGTAAAATGTTTCAAAAACTTGAGTTTATAATTGAAATCAACTATAACTAGATTCAATTTATTATAGTTTTTAATTTTATTTAATTATAGTTGACCGCACCCCGATATTATAGTTTATTTCAGTCTAATTTTAGTTTATTGTAGTTGAATTTGTGTTACAGGCTTGCAGATTATCTAGCTCAAGTGTGCATGAAGGCTTGCAAATTATCTAGCTGAAGTGAAAGAAGATGTTAGGATAAATAATATTATTATTTTGTAACGCGGTTATAATGTGTGGGAAGCCTCTGGTACGCCTGTTTGTTTCTTCACCGAAATCCCCTACCCAGGTCGAATGACCTTGGGGTTCTGGAACATCTACCTTAAGAAAATCAGAAATGAAAACACTGAACAAATTGCAGGGGGTTGTTGTCACAGAGCCAAAGATCCCTTGAATCGCATCGAACGTGCCCCGACAATTCCTAACTTGATCATCAGATGGTAGGACCTACACCCTTGATCCCCTGAATCGACGAAGGGGTTTGAGATATTTAGTCAATGAGTTATTCCTCATAAAAAAAATTCACTCATTGATGTCGTTATGTCTTTACCCCACATACCACCCCAACAATGTATCCCTCAAGAATGTACATTTTTTCTATGCCATTAGAAAAAGTTTAGATATGTGTTTGTGTGGCTTGATCTTGGATTCAATATTTTCTCAAATAAAGGACGCTAAGAAAACTCGCACTTTGCCCTTCGTTCCTTTGATCTTTTATTTTCTTTTAAAGTCTAGGGTTCCTATTCTTCCCGATGAAGTTCAGGAAAGGTTACAATCTGGACTGACCATTTAATCTTATTATGAGTGTATTCCTCATCCTGGTGACTAGAGTGGTACCCCCACTTCACCTCATGTTGTCCCTCAACCGGCTCCTCATCCTTCCCATACATCACATGCACCTAGTATACGCCATGTGATTAAAAATTAGTTTCATTATACTGCTTCTCGATTATCTACTAAATTGTGTTCTAATTTGCATCCCGCCTTTGAGGACTCTAAAAATCATTTTTTTTCATTTAGTTCGGCGAGTTATTCATTCTATAATGGCAACACACCTTTGATGATCCAGTGAAAACTTCCAGGGATAACTTTCAAGATTTTCACAATGAGGTTATAGCCTTATGTGCTATGAAGACATTGAAGAAGAGGAAGAAGGAGAAGAAGAAGAAGAAGAAGAAGAAGAAGGAGAAGAAGAAGAAGAAGAAGAAGAAGAAGAAGAAGAAGAAGAAGAAGAAGAAGAAGAAGAAGAAGGAGAAGAAGAAGAAGAAGAAGAAGAAGAAGAAGTGTTGTAGTTTGTTTTGTGTTTTAGGCTTTATTTTTTGGATTTGTTAGATTTTGATTTGTATTGATCGCATTTATTACAATCCTTGTAACTATTAACTTTTATTTTAAATGATGATTGTGGCCAACCCCGATCCCTGTCGCGGAGGGAGGAAGGATCCTTCGGGTCCCACGCGTCCCCTCTCGGGAGAGCGCTTCGGTTGGCGTCGATTTTGTGAGGTGTGAAAAATGTAGAGAGATTCAGAGTCGCCAGTCTATTTTACTCAAAACAGACAAAAGAAAAAGAGGAAGCCACCTCAAAGGATGGCTTCCAAAGACATATTGGTGCGTGCGAAACCAAAATGATTCTTAAAGGGTTCGAAGGCTTAGTTACGAAATGGGAAGGTGTTAGGCACCCATTCCGCCCTTTCGGTCTCTCATGGATATTTGCTATTTTCCTTTATGTTCCCCCCCCCCCCCCCCCCCCCCCCCGTGAGATGTGTGCATGTGTATATATATAGAATGGAGGTAGGAATCTTCGACTTGTATCATGGAAAAGATAAAGTGAGTCATCCGTAGGAAGATATAAAAGTAATATTAGAAAAATAAGATTTACGCGGCTACCCCTACGTTGATCGTTATAAGGGAACGATAATTCACATGGAGTAATACGTCACTAAGACTAATAATTTAGGAAAAATGGATTTAGGGAAAATAGAAAATGAGAGAAAAAGTGAGAGAAAGAACTCGAGTCTCGGGTTTTACCCGAGACGCCTACGTAGCCTATAAAGGCATCAAAGTCCACGTAGTTCGCATGTAAAGTGAGGGGTGCCCATAAATCCAAAATGGAGAAATCTCTTATTTGTAAGTGTGTGTGTGTGTGTGTGTAGAAAACGTGTTTTAGTTGTGAGACAAGTGTGGAAAAAGTATGAGAATCCCTATTTGGAATTTATGAGCAAACCCTCTTTTTCTTGTTTTTTGGGTTTTTATTTATATGAAAATAAGAGATGTGCAATAATACTAGATAAAAAAATGTATTTATGGTATGTGAGATGACGTTATAAAAGTGCTAAGTAAGAAAACAAGTTATTGGGAATTCAAGATAATTTAAGAGAGAGTTTGAGAAAGTTGGACCATCTTGAAGATCTTGAGCTTGATCTTGAACGTTGGAGAGCAACCCTTGAGCTTGGATGATGATGGAGAGTGGTTAATTCATCAAGTTTGATGAAAGGGATGATGAAAAGTGGAAGTGAAAAAGGGATTTGGAAGTTGAAATCACGCTGCCTTCGAGAGAGGTTTCTGGGATTCATTCAGAGAGATTTCTATCAGATCTGGGATCCTTTTGCAAATGAGACCAAGGCCTCCTTTTATAGCCCTAGGGGACTATCGATCGGCTTAGATCCCTTCCTGCCTATCGGTAGGCAGGTGTCGATAGGCAGGTTCTAGAACCTGCCGTTTGGCAGTGTGTTTCAGGCCTTTTCAGAAAATTGGCCGCCGAGGGCAAACCGTTGGTCAGAATTGTTCACGGGGCATACCATTGGAAAGGTATTTTAGAGACCTTCGAAAGTCCTTTGGACCTCTCCCAAGTAAGGGATTTGACTTTGGGTCAAATGTGTCTCGAAAGCGTTTGTCGGTCCGCTAGATGGGGAATCGTTCGGACGCAAATGGATCGTTTGTCCGCATGGTAAGTCCAAATCGCACACGGGATGGACCGTTAGAAAGGTTAGGAGGTGTACTTTGACATTCCAAAGAGTTTGGCCTCGTTTGGAGAGTTGACTTTGGTCAACCGGTCCCAGGAAGCGCTCGGTGGCTTCCCGAAGTCAAACGGATCGTTCGTCCGCATGGAAAGTCAGAATTGCGCATGGGATGGACCGTTGGAAAGGGTATTCAGTGCCCTTAGAAGATTCATTCAGCCTCAGTCGAGCCGAAGGGTTGACTTGGGTCAACAGAGCCCGGGAGCGCTCGGTGGCCTCTAGGTCAGATTTCGGACGCAAACGGATCGTTTGTCCGCATGGTAAGTCGGAATCATGCATGGGGTGGATCGTTGGAAAGGGTATTTAGTACCCTTCAAAGATTCATTGAGTCTCGATCGAGACGAGGAGTTTGACTTTTGGGTCAAACTGAGCCGGGGGGTGCCCGATGGCTTCCAGGTCAGTACTCGAGATGTGACCTGGGTTTGCGATGATGAGTGGAGGTACTAAGGACCTTAGGGGGTAACATAGTGAGGTGTCTACAGAGCCCCTCAACGAGTGAGTTTGGATTAAATGATAGCCGTCGATTAGACACCGCATGATGCCTTTAAGGGAGTACGACCGATTCAGAGGGTCGAGGTTGATTCCGAGGACCTAAGAAGTATGCTGGGGACGATCAATTATGTGGATCAAAGCTGAATCTATGGGCCTAAGGAAGCGAGGGTGACCAATTCAGCGGATCTAGGTCAGTTTTGAGGACCTAAGGAAATGAGGATGACCAATTCAGAGGGTCGAGGTCAGTTCTGACCTAAGAGTGGTGACGACCGAGGACCGAGGTCGATTCTGACCTGATTTAGGTGACGATCCAAGACCAGGGTCAATTCTGACCTAAGAGTGGTGATGACCGAGGATCGAGGTCAATTCTGACCTAACTAAGGTGACGATCCAAGATCGGGGCCAATTCTGACCCAAGAATGGTGATGACCGAGGACCGAGGTCAATTCTGACCTAACTAAGGTGACAATCCAAGACCGAGGCCAATTGTGACCCAAGAGTGGTAACGACTGAGGACCGAGGTCAATTCTGACCTAACTAAGGTGACGATCCAAGACCGGGGCCAATTCTGACCCAAGAGTGGTGACGACCGAGGACCGGGGTCAATTCTGACCTAATTTAGGTGATGATCCAAGACCGGGGTCAATTCTGACCCAAGAGTGGTGATGACCGTGGACCGAGGTCAATTCTGACCTAATTAAGGTGACGATCCAAGATCGGGGCCAATTCTGACCCAAGATTGGTGACGACCGAGGACCGAGGTCAATTCTGACATAACAAAGGTGACGATCCAAGATCGGGGTCAATTCTGACCCAAGAGTGATGACGACCGAGGACCGAGGTCAATTCTGACCTAATTTAGGTGACGATCCAAGACTGGGGTCAATTTTGACCCAAGAGTGGTGACGACCGAGGACCAAGGTCAATTCTAACCTAACTAAGGTGACAATCCAAGACTGGGGTCAAAGTCTAACCCAAGAGTGGTGAAGACCGAGGACCGAGGTCAATTCTAACCTAATTAAGGTGATGATCCAAGACCGGGGTCAATTCTGACCCAAGAGTGGTGACGATCGAGGACCGAGGTCAATTCTAACCTAACTAAGGTGACGATCCAAGACCGGGGTCAATTCTGACCCAAGAGTGGTGACGATCGAGGACCGAGGTCAATTCTGACCTAATTAAGGTGAAGATCCAAGACCGGGGTCAATTTTGACCCAAGAGTGGTGACGATCGAGGACCGAGGTCAATTCTGACCTAGTTAAGGTGAAGATCTAAGACCGGGGTCAATTCTGACCTAAGAGTGGTGACGACCGAGGACCGAGGTCAATTCTGACCTAACTAAGGTGACGATCCATGACCGGGGTCAATTCTGACCCAAGAGTGGTGACGACCGAGGTTCGAGGTCAATTCTGACCTAGCTAAGGTGACGATCCATGACTAGGGTCAATTCTGACCCAAGAGTGGTGACCACCGAGGACCGAGGTCAATTCTGACCTAACTAAGGTGACGATCCAAGACCGGGATCAATTCTGACCCAAGAGTGGATAAAGATTGTATTTTGATTCTGCTGGAGAAAGAGCTTTGTGATTCCGATTTGAGCTGGGGAGATGATAGCTGGGGGAACCTTTATAGGAGACCTCGCAGGGGGAACAACCTATTTTGGGTGCTGTGAGAGAATTCCGCTGGGGAAGTGATCATGTGATCCTTAGGGATTTTCCGAAGCTTTGCTGGGAGGAGTTTTCACTTAGCTTTTGAGGATTCCGATGGGGAAGAGGGGTTCCATTTGGGGGATAAGAATTGTATTTGAGGTTCCGATGGGTAACGATGAATGAGCTGGGGAAAATTTGGATTGCCCCTTGGGAGAGATCGCTCGGGGCTAGTGGTTCTTCTGATTTCTGTTAGGAAAAATACCATGTGATAATGTATCGCACCGGGTAGCCGATGGCCGGGAGGCCTTTTGTAAAGTCTGATGAGGAGGTGATTAGGTGGTCCGGGCGCCTTGCCCGAGAGGTCATTTGCTTGGATTTTGAGGGCTCCGTTGGGGAAAATGGTGTGTCACCTGAAGGAGTGCGAAATTTTCTTAATGAAAACGTTCTAAATCCCTCTTAGGATTTTTAGGAATTTTTCGGGGATTTTTTTAGGCTTCCTAGTATTTTCTGGGAATTTTGGTACGAAATTTTAAGAGGGGTGCCGGTCGGCATAGACTGAGAGGTGCCATTCGGCAGTGGCACGGACTTTTGGGCTGCCTCGAGAAGGTGAGGAGACAGTGCCGATCGGTATGGCAGGGGTAAGTGCCGATCGGCATGGCGTTTGGCCTCCTATATAAAGGGGGCAAATCCCCTTCATTTTCATAGCTTCTTGCCTTCTCTCTTTCTGCGATTTCTCTCTGCAAATTATTCTAACGTTCCAATCTTCAAGAAATGGTCGCTTTTATGAGTACCATTGTCCATCGGGAGTGGTTGACCATTGATGACTGGGCGAATGTGGATTGGAGGGACAGGGTGCCTCTTGCTTTGGGAAATAAGAATGTCTTTAATGCATTCGAGTCGGTTGCGGATGAGCAGACCTTACTGCGGGAGTCGTCACGTCATCGCTCTTTGAGAGTGATTCCCGGTGGTTATGTAAGTAACCTGACCTTTGGCATTCTATCCTTTTTGGGTGATTTTTCCCTTTTTCTTTGACCTTTGATTTAATTTTTTCCTTTTGCCAGTCGGATATTTCCTTGAAGAACATGCGTGCCCGCGGGACGATGGGGCTTAGGGATGTTTGGGATCATCTTCCAACCGTGGTGTGTTGGATGGTATCTTCGGCGGGTTTTGGGAGGTTGGCGACTGCGCTGGATGAGACACCTCGTTCGACAGCAGTTTTGTGTGCTTTGGGGAGAGGTGGTGGGACACTACCCACACTTTTCATTTTGGCTTTGGGGATATGACGGTGACTCCCATAGATGAGCAGTAACTGTTGGGGCTAGATTGTGACAGGGAGAAGATAGAGGTGGATCACTCTTTGCGGGTGAGGCCAGAGGCGGTGTATGCGGAACTCGGTGATGTGAGGAGGACAGTCTCTGGGGATTCTATCCGGTTGTCTTTACTGAAGGATGTTTTGTTGAGCAGGGTGGTTGACGTGGAGGATGGGATACAAGTGAGGCAGATGGACAAGTTGTTCATCTTGTTGGTGCTGGGAGGTTTCATGGTGGCGTCGAGCGGCGACGTCATCCATTTGTGGTTTTTTCCGTACTTGAGGATGTTTTCAAGCATCCCTTTCTATGATTGGGGGAGTCTGACCTTGGCGACCCTTTACTCTTCTTTGGATGCATTCAGCCGGTGCTGCCAGCAGACTTTTACTGGAGCCACGTATCTCCTGGAGGTATCCTTTACTTTGTGCATTTTCCTTTCATTCATTCGCATTTTCCTTTCATGCATTCGCATTTTCTTTTCATGCATTCACATTTTCTTTATGTGTCTCTTTTTGCTTGTGAAATCAGACGTGGTTTTATGAGGTGATTGGGTGCAACACCCCGCTGATTGCTCTGAAGGATGAAACTGTTGGGGACTTTTGCTGACTTTACCGATGGCGTAAGGCCAACCAGCAGTCGATGGGATCTCTTTCCTTGGAGGCGGTGCGTCAGGTCTTGAATGACCTGACCAGTGGTCGGGTAAGACTTTTTCCATTTCAGTCATGATTTTTTCACCTTATGATCTTGTATCGAATCATTCTTGTCTTGTGGATTTTTAGGTGACCTTTTATCCTTGGGGGACCGCCATTCAGGATACGGAGGTGACTGGGGTGAACGCGCAGATGAGGCGTTTGTTGGCGCATAAGTTCGGCCATTCCTGGTACCTCGGGGAGAGGGTGATCCGTAAGATTGATGAGGAGGAGATCGTGGTGCCTCCCGCGCAACCTCCTACTTCTATGAGGCTGGAGCGACAGTTGTTGGAGGATGAAAGGATCACGGCTATGATTGGCGAGTCCTATGCATTGTATACTAATACGGCCGCGCCGTATGATTATATGGACTTTGTGACGAGCTGGTTGATAGTGCCCAGTATGCATGATGCTTTGCCTTTCCCTCCTGCTGGTTCAAGTCGGGCGGTGGGGTCTTCCCACAGTGGTGGTGGTCCGTCGGCCTCTGCGGTGGCGGCGACCTCGGAGGACCCTTTTGTTTGACTGCACACTCCTTCGTACAACATTCAGCGGGCTAATGGAGGGATAGTGTTGATGCTACACCATCCTCTTGTCATGGATCCGGAGGAGCTGGGCTTGACAGAGGAGGTCCTTTGTCCTGCGGTAAACCTTTCGGTCCTTTTCCTTTCTTTTTTGATTTATTTTGCTTGATACTAATTCTGCCTTTTCCTTACAGCAAATCCGGGTGTCCCTATTCCTTCTTATTTGGTGTCGTCAGCCTCATCCGGGGGAGACTCTGGCTCGGGTAGTGGGGGTGCGTCATCTCGCCGTAGGGGGAAGAGAGCGCGTCGCAGTGGTGGAAGCTCTTGAAAGAGAGAGAGCGAGAGAGAGAGAGAGAGAATGTGGGTTCAGGTTGAGTCCCGTTTATTTTTGGCTTTTTCTTTATTTCCTGCAACATGATGTAACACAAAAAACATATATATGCAATGCAATGTATTTTTTGGCTATCTTTTATTTTAATGATGAATGAATGCATGCACACGCGCCTTTTAATTTTCTACTGAGACCGTAAAATAGGAGTATTCTTGGAATTTTTCAAAAGAAAGTTGTTTTATTTAAAACGGTGAATCCCATAAGGAGGGAAAAGGATTCTTGAAATTATTTTGAGAATATCAATTTATTTTTATGGAGTTTTTCTGATTTGACAAAAAAGGAAAGGAGGAAATTTTCCAAAAATGGGGGGTTGCCGATCGGCAAGCACCCTGGCCTGCCTATCGGCAGTTCATTCCAGTCCCATCAATTGAAAGCTTTGAATGGTACCCTCTTCAGCCTTTAGTACCTTGTGGGGTAGGATTCCTTTCGGTTTCTGTAGGGATTATGTCCCTTGTGAGGATTTTTAAATATAAAAAGGGAGAAGGGTGGAGTGTTTTCCTCACACCTTTTGCATTCTTACATACCCACCCATCATCTTTTAGTCTTGCGAGATGGATCTCCCTGGTAGCATTGAGTTTGTCAATTACCTTAAAGCCTTGGAAGCTATGTGCTCTTATAATGTCGATTATGATGCTTTCAACATGAGTCGAGTCTCCTTGTGGCGTAATCGACCTTTTGAGTGGAATATGCTGGTGGCGGAAGTACAATTTTGGTATCCCGAAGACCATGTATTTCGCTTTGGGTTGGAATAAGTTTGTCTTACCTACGAGGAATTTTCTTCCATACTGGGCGTGAATCCCAGTGTTACCGCGGCTTTACCCGAATTTTCCCATTCTCCTAGGGATTTGTTGGCCGGGCTTCTCCATATTTCTCCTTCGGCGGCCAGGTCATTAGTTGTCGGAGGAATGATCTCCCTCCTGGCGGTGTTGTAGTCCATGCGTTTGCGGGAAGTAAGTGATGCTGGCTATGCTGGACCGTTGTTCTGGGCCTAGTTTTAAAATTGTTGTTGGTGACTGGGGAGGTGCGCGTGGACTCACAGCTTGCATCCATTACCTCATGGATGTCATACCGTCGCAATCCTGCAGCGGTGATATTGGCGGAGACTTTGAATGGCCTGGATGCCTGGAGAGAAGGTCGTTTCGAATTTTTAAGGGGTAGCCCTGTGATGATGTTCATGTGGTTATCTGAAAGATTCCACTTGTCGACTCCTCCAGAATATCCTTTGTCGGCTGTACCCAACTTCTTTTCGCGCTACTTCATCCGCATGGGCCTGTATATTGAGAATTGGGAGAATTGGCTTGTGGAGCATGGGGCTCATGGGCTGTATTGGTCAGTGCCTTGGTGGGGACAGTTGCAGCCTGTTCTGGAGCTAGGAGAATATTCATATGTGCGGCTGGTTGGTCTCAAGCAGACCTCTTTTTATTTCCCTTGGCGACTTTTGTGCCAATTTGGTTGGGCGCAGGTCGTGCCCCCTCGGACCTTAAATTTCTTTCCGATAGAAGATTTGACTGACCGCCTGCGTCTGTTGCTTGGATCTCTGTGGGAAAATCGGCGTCTGTCGACCCGTCCCTCTCAGTCTCTTGGGAAGGTTTGCCATGTACCCAAAGATTATATGAAGTGGTTGTGGAGGAAAGTAGTCAGCAAGATGTTGGCAGTAGAGACTGGTCAGAGGTGGTTTGTTTTATCTGACTCCATAGAAAGGGGTGTTGTGGTCTTTTCGAAGATGGTTAAGGCTCATCGGTCCATGGAGTGTTTGCGGCACTCCATTCAGGCAGGAAAAACTTGGGGTCCTCAGGATGTAGATGATGAGGGTGCAGGCTCTTCGGGTAGCTGTGGGTAGGACTCCTGGGGAGTTTATTTATGTAACAGATGTGGGGGATTTTATCTGGTTTTTAGGGTAGTAGGGGAAAGGAGTTATCCGTTCCTTTTTCTTATGTAATCCATATTGTAGTTTCTTATTAATGAAATAAACAAGTTTCTGATCATCCAGCTGTGCCTTTCGATGAATTTTGTATTTTGAATTATCTATACCAATAGCTAAGGCATACATAATCCTTTTGTTCAAGTAGATGTTTAGAATAAACTGCCGTTCTCGGAGATAAGAAAGGAATATATTTTTGTGAAAAAGAAGGGGTCGTGCTCATGTGGGGAGTATGAGCTGCCTATGTACCTCTGGGGTTTTTGGAAAAGTTCTTATCTGTTTGAAAATAGTTTTTGCAGAGGATCAGGCCAACGTAGTTCTAGGTAGAGGGAAATGGAGAGAGTTTTTTGTTTTTTTTAAATAGAAGGGGAGGGGGGGGAGAAGAGTCATAGCACTTCGAGATTTCGGACTAGGGGTAGAATTTCTTGAGACGATCCAGATTGACTGGACGAGCATCTCTTCCCCATCCAGGTCGGTGAGCATGGCGGCACCGCCAGATAAGATCTTCTTCACAATGTAAGGGCCACTCAAATTGGTTTTGAACTTTCCTCTGGTGTCCCAGATAGGTTCGATTATCTCCTTGAGGGCTAAATCCCCCTCCCGGACACCGCGGTCCTTGACTTTCTTGTCGAATGATCACGCTATTCGGCGATGATACCCTTGTATGTGGTAAAGAGCTTTTAATCTCCGTTCATCTAGGGGGTCAGCTCATCAAGACGGCCTTGGCACCAGTCTTCTTCACTAACCTTGCTTTCGAGCATGACGCGTAGCGAGGGTATTTCTAGCTCCACAGGTAGGACGGCTTCCATGCCGTAGACTAGGGAGTAAGGGGTAGCCCCAGTAGAGGTTTGGATTGAGGTTCGATAGTCCCAGAGTGCGTACGGGATCCGATCGGCCCAATCCCTACAACTTTCGGTCATCTTGCTGATGATGTTTTTGAGGTTTTTATTGGAGGCTTCAACTGCACCATTGGTCTGAGGTCGGTAGGGAGAAGATTTGTGTCTCTGAATCCCGTACTCGTTAACTATTTCTGTGACTTTCGCCTCGAAGTGCAAACCATTATCCAACACTAGCTCGTGCGGGAACCCAAATCGGCGGATGATATTTTTCTTGATGAATTTGGCCACCTTCTTGGCATTTAATACTGCGTATGACTCAGCTTCAACCCATTTGGTGAAGTAATCGATGGCAACCAGGATGAACTCATGCCCGTTTGACTCTTTTTGTGTAACCTTTCCTATGATGTCGATACCCCAAGTGGAGAACAGAAGTCATGTTGTATAATTCCCGCGGAGGTAGATGTTGGAGATTGGAGAACTGTTGGCATTTAGAGCACCCCCAAACATAGGCGGTGCAATACTGGGCCATGGTGGTCTAGTAGTAGCCTTGTCGGGTGATCTTCTTGGCAAGAATGTGACCGTTCATGTGGGGCCCGCATTCCCCGTTGTGGATTTTCTGCATTATCTTTTCAATGTCAGCCCCTGCGATACAGTGCAAATGAGTTCCATCGAAATTCCTCTTGAGTAGTGCTTTATGACAGATGATGTACTGAGCGGCCAGCCTTCGGAGGGTAGCTCGGTCATTCTTGTTAGAACCCTCGGGATACCTACCATGTTTGAGGAGGCTCCATATATTATAGTACCAACAATCGGCTAGTTTGGGGTCTTCTGTGGAGACAAGATTAATATGGTAACAATGGGTCGGCTAGTCCTACTTTTGAACTAGGAAGGGGGTCATTGTTATTCCCTCGGGCATGTCAACCATGGAAACCAAAGTAGAAAGAGCATCGGCTAGGTTATTCTTTGCTCGGGGTAGGTAATGGAAGGTGATATCTCGGAATTGGGAGGCCAACTCTTCTAATTGGGCATGAAAGGGTTGGATCTTTTCGTCCTTGACTTTCCACTTTCTGAGCACTTGACCGATGATAAGGGCAGAATCCTCATATACATCAAGGTATTGAATAACTTTCTCGAGAGCAACCTTGAGGCCCACTATGCATGCCTCGTATTCTGCCATATTGTTGGTGCAAGGGAAATCCAATTTTATGGTGATGGGAGTGTGGGAGTCATCTGGGGCGACCAAAAGTATCCCAATGCCATATCCTTTTTTATTAGCAGCGTCGTTAAAGAACATTTTCCATCGGAGGTAGTCTTGAGCGGTGCAGAGGACATTTTAATCTGGGAATTCAGAGATCCAGACATATGTTTCTTCTATAGGGTAGTCAGCGAGGTAGTCATAGATGTCTCTTCCTTTAACGGCTTTTTGTGTGACGTACACAATATCGAACTTGGTTAGGAGCATCAACCATCGGGCCATTCGGCTGGATAAGGCGGGTTTTTTGAGAAGGTACTTGATGGGATCCATTCGGGATATAAGTTTGATGGGGAAGGCGAGCATGTAGTGTCGTAACTTTTGGGTGACCCAGACAAGCACGATGCATGCTTTTTCTAAAGCAGTGTAGTTGACCTCGTACCCGACCAATTTGCAACTGGCATAATAGATGGCTCTTTCTTTGCAGGAGTCTTCAAAGTACTGGGATAGCAAATCCCCGACTGCAGTGTCGGTTATGGTTAGGTATAAGAGCATAGGGAGACTAGGTTGTGGTGGCATGAGAACTGGAGGTTGGGTTAGGTACTGTTTGATTCGATTAAAAGCTTCTTGGCATACCTCATTCCAAACCTTGGTTGAATCCTTTCGGAGGAGCTTGAAGATTAGTTCACAGATGGAGGTTAGCTGGCTGATGAACCGACTGATATATTGTAATTTCCCACGGAAACCTCGGACTTCCTTCTCTGTTCGTGGAGGTGGCATCTCAAGTATGGCCTTCAGCTTGGCGGGATCTGCTTCTATCCCCTTCTCACTGACCATGAATCCTAAGAGTTTTCCCTTTGTAACGCCGGAGACGCACTTCTGTGGATTAAGTCGCATCTGATACTGTCGCAGTTGTTCGAAGAACTTCCGGAGAGCGGGAATATGACCTTATCTAGTTTTGGACTTGATAATCATATCATCCACGTAAACCTCAACCCCTTTGTGAATCAAATCGTGCAGGATGGTTGTGGCGGCCCTTTGGTAGGTAGCCCCAGCATTCTTGAGACCAAATGCCATACCGGTGTAGCAAAAGGTTCCCCATGGGGTGATGAATGCGGTTTTCTCTTGATGGTCGGGGTGTATCTTGATTTGGTTGTATCCGGAAAATCCGTCGACTTGAGAGCATGACTGGCTGTGTTGTCCATGATCATGTCGATGTTGGGTAGCGGATAATCATCCTTCGGAGAGGCTTTGTTTAAATCTCGGTAATCCACACACATTCGAACCTTTCCTCCTAATTTTGATACAGGTACAATGTTAGCTAGCCACGTGGGATATTCGATTACTCGAATGAAACCCACGTTCAACTGTTTGATCACCTCTTCTTTGACCTTAAGCGACCATTCGGTGCGGAGTTTTCTTAATTTTTGTTTAACTGGCTTGGCATCTGGGAGAGTGGGGATCTCCTGCTAAGCTATTTCGGGGTCAATACCGGGAATGTCATCGTAGGACCATGCGAAGACATCCACGAACTCCTTTAGCAATTCTTCGAGTTGTGCGCGCTTATACTCATTAAGGGTGGCCCCTATCCTAATCTCGCGCAGTTGGCTACTAGAACCGAGATTAATAACAATAGTCTCTTCTTCATTAACTTGAACGCGGTTATGTTGTTTATTATTAACCTTATTTAGATCAGTTAAGAATTATTCATTTGCAAAATCATCATCATCAAAAGATTGATTAGAATCTAAACAATTAATGTAAGGCACAATAAGATACTCAAAATCTTCATTTATTTCATTGATAGGAAAAACAGCATTGAGAACCTCGTCAAAAGAGGTCTCGATTATATTTGAGCAAGGATGCACAACAATAGAAGAAATAGGGTAAACATTGGGGTTGGGGGAGATTTCAAGAGGTAGAACTAGCGAAGCATACCAGTTAAGGAGAGGTGTATCAGCAGCTTTGATCAGACGAGAGGGGTCCAGTGATGTAGTGCCTGAATGAACCATGCAGAGTGCCAGCCCCAGTGTCTGCAAGTTGAAGGAATCTTCGGAGTCACTTTCTTCAGTCTCTTTAGTATCTTTGATAAGCGGTTGTACGCGGTGCTGGAAACTTTCGGCCCATGCGTAGCTATCTTGGAAAAAGATCTCCATTCCAGGCTTCATTTTCTTGTCTGTGTTGTCGTACTATGGTTCTGGAAAACCGCAAAAGGGGAAATCCTCGCCCTCTTTAATGAAACGTCCATTTAAGGAATCACCTGAGATAGCTCGAACGTAGTCTAACCCTCCCTTTGATCGAGTCTGGCCGATCATTCTGAGCTCTGGTTCTGATGGTTGATATCCCAAACCGTAAGGAGGGAAAGTTTTCTTCAGTTTGATGGGCTCAAGTATCCCCTGCTACCTTTGTCCTAGCCCCAGTCCGGGCATGAAGTGCATGTTTCTGAACATCTGAATCACATTAACATTGCCATGAGGGTCATATTCTGGACAAGCCCTTTCTTTGAAATCGTCCCCTGTCGGGAGTAGGGATGGCTCAACTCAGAAACCTGATAGGAGCATATCATTTGACCCATGTTGTATCTCAAGAATTGGACTGCTGGTGCCTGCGCCCTCGGCGTTACCGTCATCACCCAAGATGGTGATGACTCGCCCATCGGCGAAGAACTTCAATTTCTGATGAAATGAGGAAGAGACACCCTTTATACTGTGGAGCCAGAGTCGTCCGAGCAACATGTTAAAATAGGTTGGGATATCGATGACTTGGAATTTGACGACAGGGTTTATAGGACCAACCCCTATTACAAGTTTTATGGATCCCAGCACCTCATTGACAATGGATCCGCTTTCAATGTCTGCCCACTGAGAACCGTCAAAGCGGATCCATTGTCAATGAGAGAAAGTGGTACCACCTTCCCCATAATTTTGACAGAGATGTTGAGTGCATGATTGTGATTTGGACCAATTTTGGGGATTTCCTCTTCAGAAAAGGACAGCATTCGGGTAGAGGTCAAGGATCCGACCAGGTTCACCGCTTCTTCTGGTGTGGTAGAAGGATGAACTATAGGTCAAGCGAGTAATTTGATTAAAGAATTTATGTGCAGCTGGGAAGACATGAAAATCCCCTATAGGGTGATGTTAGCTTGAGTTTTCTTCAGTTGATCGAGGATCTTGCTCTCCTCGAGGGTCATTTCCGGTATAGGAAGGTCTTCAACTCCCTTCCCCTTATCATTTACTGGTAGTGAGTTGGGAACTTGGTAATGTCTCCCAGATCTGGTCATGTGATTTACTGAAGAAGGGAAAAACTTAAATCCAGTTTCCTCATCAATCTCAGGTTGTTCTGCCACCCTATCTATTTCTCCGAGGAGTTCTTCAAATGATATCATCCCACATATGTCGGCTACTAGGCCAGCTCTTTCTGAAACTTGTTCTTCGCTCGAATCTTCGAATTCTTCCCCCTATTCGGTGGAAACAATTATGTTTTCCCCTGTGAAGTCAATGCATTCCACGACTTCAACGGCTTCCTCATATAGGTCTTCCCATTCTGTGGGGATGTGTAAGGGTGAAGGGACCAGGTGCCCTCGTAGCTTCAAAGTGTCAAGTAACTCGGTGATACTGCAAATGTTATTAGTTTGCCTGAATGCTTCCGTCATGATCCGGACAACATCATCTAAGCAGACTTCGTTGGTTGGTACCATCCACCTATCTGATTCTCGGGACCATTTTCGTGCTTCCAAAAACAATGTACTGAACCTCTCCCAGTCGATAATCATCTGTGAGGGCAATTTCAGCCCGAACTCTAGGAGTTGATTCAACACATCTGATAATTCCATACTATCACTTTCAGAACAGGTCCGGACAGTGATGCACGCTCTGGTAAGGAGTGACAGTGCCTGATCAGCGGGCTAGGAGGAAATATGGGCAAAGTTGAAGGGGTTTAGGAGGGTATAAGGGTGTGATCTGGGTTGACGGATCAAAATTCGGGTTTTCTTCCAAGAAGATGGCATTAGTGTGATTTGGGAGTGGGTTATGAGTAGTGTTTAGTCTAGGATTGGCTGGTGGGGCGATGGTACCCCGATCAATGAGATCTTGTATTATGTTTCAAAGGTGGAAGCATTGGTCGGTGGTATGGCCAGTTGTTTGGTGAAAGGCTCAATGAGCATCGGTTTTGAAATTTCTGGGAAGTGGATTGGGTAATGGACGTGGATCCAGGGGCTTTATAAGGTTCCGACTTAATAGGGCTTGGTAAACTTTGGAGAGGGGAGCATGAAGCTCAGTGTATTCCCTTCGGACGGGAGCAGGGAGGCATTCTGGTGTCCATGATGTGGTTTGTTGAGAGATGTTGTTGATGGTTGAGACTGTAGCATTAGCAGGCTTGTCATATTTTCTGGGGGTGAACTGTCCGGACACCTTCTTCGGTTCAACTTCTATTTTGGCAAGACTTTCCTCGATTTCTACCCCTGCTTTTCTGAGAGCTCGAAAGTGGGGGTAATACTGTCCTCCCATGGTTTCTCGAACATGGGGCAAGAAATTCTTCTTTACTATGTTGACTTGTTCTTCCTCAGATGGCCGATTGGTCATGGTAGCTGCTTTTTCCCTCCATCAGGCTATGAAGTTACTGACTGATTCTCCAGAGTTTTGTTTGAGCAGCTCTAAATCACGATGGGTGACCTTGAGCTCTTCGTTGTATTTGTATTGCGATATGAATTCTCGGGCTACATCCTCCCAGCTACGGATTCTGGATTCCTTAAGAGATAAAAACCATCGGAGGGCACTATCCTTCAAAGTTTACTGAAACAGTTGGGCCATCACTTCTTCTGAAGCCCCTAGTAGAGTCATGGAACGATGATAACTGCGAAGATGAACAATCGGGGGACCACTCCCTTCAAACTTCTCAATATTTGGCATCTTGAACTTCTCGGGTAACCTTGCTTTAGGATAAGGAGACATATGGGTGTAGTCCATGTAATTTCAAGAGATCCTGACTTGGTCAAACTTCTTGGTGAGCATCTTAAGATCTTATTTGACTTTGTTCAACTCCTCCTCCTTTGGATCAGCAACCACAGGCAAGTTAGCCATAGGTTGGGTAATGTTTGGCATTGGAAGTTGGGAAGGCGGCGGCCCATTAACAGGAGGGGCACGCGAAGCGTGCTAATATTCTTCCGGGACCCAGATGGGCTCGGGTGGACCCATAACATGAGGGAATAAGGCATCGGGCTCTTGAGGAATAGGAACTTGGTTTCGTTGCATTTCTCGGACCTCAGCTTGGAGGTTGTCAATCTTGGCCACGAGCTGAGCTAGGGCTGTTGGCAGATCCGGTTGTATGACTAGTGCTTGATCTGCATTCTCCATGGAGGATGGATGGATTCCGGATTCGGAAGAAGTAGTAGAGGAACGAATGAAACTCCGGGGTGATTTGACTGAAGACCTAAGCCAATAGGGAGCCAGGCCAAGGGCGTGCAATCAACCTGAGAAGACATAGGATGAGATTTAGTTTTTGAGAAAAGGAAAGAGATTATTTTTGGATTTTCGATAAAAAGGGAGAAATGTTTTTGGATTTTTGATAAAAAAGGGGAGAAATAATTTTGGATTTTTGATAAAAGGGAGAAATGTTTTTGGATTTTTGATAAAAAGGGAGAAATGTTTTTGGATTTTTGATAAAAAGGGATAAATATTTTTGGAGACGGAACTCAGCATGATTATTATGTTCTCACTTGTATTTAATTCTCCTAAATGCAATGCTGGACGGGACCCGAACCTGGAAAAGTGGGGTTTTAATACATGCAAAGCTATGTTTGGACTTGTAACCAGGCTCGCGGATAGAGTGTTGATCGCATTTATTACAATCCTTGTAACTATTAAATTTTATTTTAAATGATGATTGTGGCCAACCCCGATCCCCTCCGCGGAGGGAGGAAGGATCCTTCGGGTCCCGCGCATCCCCTCTCGGGAGAGCGCTTCGGCCGGCGTCAATTTTGTGAGGTGTGAAAAATGTAGAGAGATTCAGAGTCGCCAGTCTATTTAACTCAAAACAGACAAAAGAAAAAGAGGAAGCCACCCCAAAGGATGGCTTCCAAAGACATATTGGTGCATGCGAAACCAAAATGATTCGGAAAGGGTTCAGAGGCTTAGTTACGAAATGGGAAGGTGTTAGGCACCCATTCCGCCCTTTCGGTCTCTCATGGATATTTGCTATTTTCCTTTATGTCCCCCCCCCCCCCCCCCGTGAGATGTGTGCATGTGTATATATATAGAATGGAGGTAGGAATCTTCGACTTGTATCATGGAAAAGATAAAGCGAGTCATCCGTAGGAAGATATAAATGTAATATTAGAAAAATAAGATTTACGCGGCTACCCCTACGTTGATCGTTATAAGGGAACGATAATGCACATGGAGTAATACATCACTAAGACTAATAATGTAGGAAAAATGGATTTAGAGAAAATAGAAAATGAGAGAAAGGACTCGAGTCTCGGGTTTTACCCCGAGACGCCTACGTAGTCTATAAAGGCATCAAAGTCCACGTAGTTCGCATGTAAAGTGAGGGGTGGGGTTTAACCCATAAATCCAAAATGTAGAAATCTCTTATTTGTAAGTGTGTGTGTGTGTGTGTGTGTAGAAAAAGTGTTTTAGTTGTGAGAAAAGTGTGGAAAAAGTGTGAGAATCCCTATTTGGAATTTATGAGCAAACCCTCTTTTTCTTGTTTTTGGGTTTTTTTTATATGAAAATAAGAGATGTGCAATAATACTAGATAAAAAAGTGTATTTATGGTATGTGATATGAGGTTATAAAAGTGCTAAGTAAGAAAACAAGTTATTGGGAATTCAAGAGAATTTAAGAGAGAGTTTGAGAAAGTTGGACCTTCTTGAAGATCTTGAGCTTGATCTTGAACGTTGGAGAGCAACCCTTGAGCTTGGATGATGATGGAGAGTGGTTAATTCATCAAGTTTGATGAAAGGGATGATGAAAAGTGGAAGTGAAAAGGGGATTTGGAAGTTGAAATCACGCTGCCTTCGAGAGAGGTTTCTGGGATTCGTTCAGAGAGATTTCTATCAGATCTGGGCTCCTTTTGTAAATGAGGCCAAGGCCTCCTTTTATAGCCCCAGGGGACTGCCGATCGGCTTAGAGACCTTCCTGCCTGTCGGCAGGCAGGTTGTGGGACCTGCCGTTTTGTAGTGTGTTTCAGGCCTTTTCGGAAAATTGGCTGCCGAGGGCAAACCGTTGGTTAGAATCATGCACGGGGCATACTGTTGGAAAGGTATTTTAGATACCTTCGAAAGTGCTTTGGACCGCTCCCGAGTTAGGGAGTTGACTTTAGGTCAAATATGGCTCAGAAGCGTTTGTCGATCTGCTGGACGGGGAATCGTTCGGACGCAAACGGATCGTTTGTCCGCATGGTAAGTCTGAATCGCACACGGGACGGACCCTTAGAAAGGTTAGGAGGTGTACTTCGACATTCCAAAGAGTTTGACCCAGTTTGGAGAGTTGACTTTGGTCAATCGGGCCCGAGAAGTGCTCGGTGGCTTCCTGGAGTCAAACGGATCATTCGTCCGCATGAAAAGTCAGAATTGCGCACAGGATGGACCGTTGGAAAGGGTATTCAGTGCCCTTCGAAGATTCATTCAGCCTCTGTCGAGCCGAAGGGTTAACTTGGGTCAACAGATCCCGGGAGCGCCCGGTGGCCTCTAGGTGAGGTTTCAGACACAAACGGATCGTTCGTCCGCATGGTGAGTCGGAATCACGTACGGGGCGGACCGTTGGAAAGGGTATTCAGTGCCCTTTAAAGATTCATTGAGTCTCGGTCGAGATAAGGAGGTTGAATTTTGGGTCAAACTGAACCGGGGGGTGCCCGATGGCTTCCAGGTCAGTACTCAGGACGTGACCTGGGTTTGCGATGATGAGTGGAGGTACTAGGGACCTTAGGGGGTAACAGAGTGAGGTGTCTACAATGATCATGTTATAACATTATTTATGCATGATATATTTTATCACTCCATGTGTAGTTAATTTTTTGGATCTTATGCCTTCTATTCTCTTGATTATATATTACTTAGACTTCATTTTAATTGTTCACTATATGGTTCATTATCTATTTTTTAATTTGATTAGCATGTTTTACTCTCTTAAAATGCCTTGAAAACTTTATCCCATTACGTGTTTAGTTATTTCCTCTATTTATTTTCGTGATAAAAAAAAGGGTGAGAAGTTTGTGGATATGGGGAGTATAGTTTTAAAAGCATATTAGGTTAGTTAGAGTTATTTTATTCTATATCATGTTTACTGAGAGGAATGGTATATTTTAGGGGGAGTCATTTTCTATAGATATGACACTCACTTGTTTTCATTGCTATATCCACATGTTCATATTTATCATATTTTTTATCTTATTATTTCACATTAGTACCTTGATTAGTTTTATAGTGTGTGACATGAAAGTGATTGTTTAAGAGCTTCTTTTGATCCATGAATATGGTTGAATCTCTTATATTGATTAGTTACTCGTAGAAAATGTAATTTTATATTTTTGTATGTTCTCTTGGACAAGCAAGTCATAAAATAGTGGATTTCCTATATTTGCTTGTAATTTTTTCTTTTTTTATTTTTGCTTAGAATTCGACAAAGGGGAGATTGTAAGAGTGTGGTGTACTCAATATGCTCCATAAAATATATTGTTTAAAATTCCTTTCTAAAACATGTTTAAGTCTTTGTCCAAGAGGTCATCGAAAAGTTTCATCCCAAATTCACTCATGTAGAACCTCAAGTACACAACTTAGGAAAGGTATAAGACTTAATGAACATATAATTTCCAATTGATTTAAAAAGAAATGTGTACGCTCAGAAGGAGTAGTCTGTTTGGCGATTTGTTGGGCGAGATAGGGTGTGATGAGACCATGGAGGAAAACGTGAAGGATGAGAATGTGTCCACCAACAACAATGTTTTACGACTTTAAGTTGAGTTGTGTTTAACTCTATAATATGTAGTTATGTAATAAGAGTGTAGGTAGATTAATTATGGGAATATTATATGTGATTCCTATCTAAAGAGATTATCTTGTGATATTCAATGTTAATGGTGCACATATTGTATGTGCAAATTGATGTTTGAAAATAAATTTATACATAAAAATATGACGAATGTCAATATATGTATCATGTTGTAATTAACTTTATTTATTTGTATGTTCACATTTAGTTAGTAATCTATTATTTTAATATTCTTGTCAAAATATGAAGTGTTTTGGGACTTTTAAAATATGTTAAATTCACACCTTAGTTAAATTATTTTTATAATCGAAAATCAATTTCATTAACCTTAATTTTATCAAATTGTCAAATACGGAATGCAAATGCACTTTTCATATAGCAAAACCTATTTCATAAACAATTTCAGGTATGTTTGGTTATCCCTAGAATTGTAAATTAGCCGATTTAAAATGGGCTCATTCATAAATTGTCTTATTATTACTGTTTGGATGTAAGAAGGAACAAATTCAAAAATGTACCAATTCATGTTGATTCACAAAACCTCAAATTAGTCAATTTCACCAAAAGCTTTATATTGGACGATTTTTTATTATAACATGAATCTTAAATGCACCACTCCCACAGAGTTTCTCACTATACTACTACGACTCTCTCTGTTTTTATGTGTGTGTGTGTGTATAAATAACTCCATTTTTCTTTTCCAAATGTACCACAAATTAGATTTAAACTCAATTAAAATGAATAAATCAACAATCTATTCATTCCAAATTGATCAATTTATAAAATTAAACAATTTATGCAACCAAACGAGCCCTTCATCTTTTTTTCTATTTTAAGTATGAGTATTGTTGGTTGGGGAAAACTTACTTAGGGTTTATTTTTGAAATTTTTTCTTCGCTAAATTGGAAAATTTTATGGACACTCTGGCGAGGAAATTCGTTGTAGCAATGCCTCATCAAAGATATTCTTCATTGCAACGATGGATATTCACTAGTCTTTTGTGTCCCGTGAAAATTCAATGAAAGATCACGTGACCTATGTCACTTTAGCATCACCACAATGAAGAACTTCCTTGCTGCAGTAACACACTAGCGAAATAAATCTAACAACACCTTTTTGGCTGACTTAGACCCTGAAGTGACTACTTGACTCTAGAAGAGTGTGACACCTATACTATTATCTTTTAAACCCTTTCAAATTAAAGGTTGTATAGTTGAGTGTTTTATACTCTTCCAAACCAAGAGTGAGAGGTTGGAAAAATATTTTAGTGATAAAAACATTTCATATATTTAAGAGCACATTTTTTTATTCCTCTTCTTTGAGTTCTTCAAGCCATTGTTGTTATGTTTTTTCTTTGATAAAACGTTATATATTAATTTACTCACCTTAGGGTTTAAAAAAGGTCTTCTAAACTATTTTGTTCGTGAGTAGATATTTTCTATTCCTATAAGAGAAAAATTCATTTTGAGATTTAAAGCACCATAACCTTATAATACACCAACACAACCTTTTAGGATTTCCTCAAAATACTTTAAAAAAGACTTTTTTAGTGAGAAATTTGACGATATTGGTCAGAGACCAAAATCAATAGAGGTTGTGTAGCATACTTCAGCGGTTGATTCTCTCTTCGAAGAATATGGCATGAAAGAGTTTCTAGTATGTCATAGCATTATGTAGTTGTAAGTATTTATATTCTAGTTATAATGTCTCTACCAGAGTTCATTTGTCATTCCTATCGGCTCAAGATTTTTTTCAATAGTGGGTTTTTCCTTCGTACATCTGGACTTGCGCTTATTTTACCTTTTTTGCATTTTTTAGAATCATTTCCTTAATTAAGAAGACAAATTTTTGGATTCCAAAATCTAGTCAAATATTTTTCATATAGACCTTTGGATCTTTACACCCATTTGATAATAACAAATTAATAAACCTTTTTCTTTAATTTGGCGGATTAAGTTTCTTGTTGTGTAGCTACCGTCGAGAGGCACACTCTCACTACGAAAATATTTCTTTAAACCATTAACCTAAATGATTAATATACTGTAAATCACATTTCTTTGTTACTCCTTTTTAATAATTCGATTTCACATTGAAACCGCCATGTCATGACATTTTTCGAAAGATACAATTTCAACACACGCACCTGGTGTATGAAAGAAATATTCAAGATTATGCTCTAACATGGGTTTATGACTGTTATATGTTATTCAAGAATCCCAATTACAATCTTTTATTACTTAATTTCCTTTAGCCTTTAACTTTACCAACACTAGACTGTGTTAAAGTTGGGATTTTGTCCACTACAGGTCGATCATCCACCCAAAAGTTATTGCTTATTTCTTTAGGGATCCACAATTATGCTCTTTTATGCCATGGATATATCAGTATTAATTAAACAGTAACACGTGATTAGATTTTATACCATTTAAACAAAGAATATTACATCCACATACAATTATTAACTGTTTATCTTTTTTATGAAATTTACCAATTATATATTTTCCCTTTATTACCATTCATATCCTCGACTTGACCATATCCCGTTTATGTTTATGAACTTTCACCATTTGTCATAAATATCGCAGCCATTGCTTCCTTGGATAGTGATTTTAAATCTAAGCCAAAGCTCAACCCTAGGACTTCAGGCCCTCCTTAAGTTTTTTCGGTACTCCTTTATAAAAACTCTTTCAATTTTCATTAGGTTAATTTTCTAATGGTCCAACCATTTTTTTTACCAAAATACTCAATTTACCATCATCTTTTTACTTGCACAATTTAATCTTTTAGTTTGTTTATCATATTATGATTTATACGAGACCCAAACGCCATTTATCCCAAGGTAATTATCGGCTTCTTATTTTTATTATCACAATATTACGCACTTTGAACATCTTTATACTATAATTATTTAATACATATGTATTTAAATAGTTTAATCTACTTTATAGACATTTCCAACAAGAGAATTCGTTAATAATAAAGTTTAAGGACTCATTCATCATTATACATTCACTTTTACATCATATGCAACAAAGTCTAGTCACAAAATATTAACTCTTGGGGGTAAAACTTTAACTTCTATGTCTTTAGGGTTCTTTTTGTAATTTTAACCAAAAATCATGGTTTACTTAGCATTAATTACCCACTTTATACCAAGTATTCAATGGTCTCCATTTGAACCCATAATTTACCATTTTCAACACTACATTCCTTAAAATGTTAAACAACTTTTTTATAATCTTCTTCACATTAAAATTTACCATTTTGAAAATATTTACGTAATACATTAATGAAAACTTCACTTTAATATCATGAGATTAACCCAATTATGCTAAATAGTAGCATGTTTCACCATTTTGCATATAAAGCATCAATTTTATCAATATATTTAAAATCACACATCTTCTTAAATAAAATCATAAGTGGTTATGCCTCCTTTATAATAATATAATTTCTTTTATTTTGAAAATTTAAACACTAAGGAGAGCACACTTGTTTTCCATATTGTCATATTTTCTTCATGAAACATGCTTGTTAGAAAAATAGGTAGTATGTTTCTATAATTTCACATATGTATGCACATATATTTATTCTCACATGCATTAAATTAATTTTAGAATGCAAACCACAATAAAAAATCCCACCTCATGAGTCCAAAATAGTGAGAAATAAGTTGCAGAAGAAGTCAACCCACCATGTCTAAAGGTGGCCTTAAATAGGTTACCAAATTCCCATCAAAATGTCCATGAGAAACTCTTTTTAACACCCACTCCAACTCCATAAAATACATCTCAACTACACTGAAAATGCTCAAGTTTCACCCTTAAAATATTCCCAAATTATAAAAACATAATACCTAAGGGCTGTGTGGTGTTTGTGTGTGAAAATAATGGTTTAATCCTTTAAAAATGTTGAGGTTAAAAATAAAATGTGTACCTTTTTCCTCTGTGACAACACGATTTTTAGTGGGTTTTTTGTGTTAGAAAGAGAGTCTAAGTCACCAAAAATAAAATAAATTCAATACTTGAATGTAAAGGGTTGGATGGATGTTGATAGAGAGGGATAATATATTGGATTTTCGTCCAATGAGAATGCAACAATGCATTAAAATAGACAGTCCTTTCCCATCCAACTTTCGTAACACCATAAAAGGGCCACAATCCTGATTTTTCCAAAATTCTTCTTTATCCCACATAAATTTCTATCTTTGTTCCTTACCCCAAAACTTCGTCTTCCTGAGTCCTTACTTAAATGAAATAATTCCTTTCATTTATGGTTCTTCCCTCAATGGTTTATGAAATTCATTATATCACAAATATCGTGATTATGCAATCATTCAACCACACAAATAAGTCTTCATTAATAAATTCTTCCTACTAACTTTTCTTAATTAATTCTGATTATGAAATTACCATGCAAACACCATGCAAGTCGTGCAAGCACTATGCAATAAATTAATTTTATATTTTGCCCATGCAAGTCCAAGTACCCACTTTATTACATAAAACATCTTCACATTGTTCATGCACACACATAATTAGCACGTAATCACTCAATTAAAAGTCGTGGTATTACACTAAGTGGTTAACTCGAGGCAATGAGATAAATGATTTCATCATTAGTTTAATGACGCTTTCTGGAAAACTATTGAATGCGATTAATGCATATTTTTTAACCGAATAAAAGAATTCAAATAAAGTTGAGCACATGAGTGTACATATATTCTTACATTATTTTTTATATATAAAATGAATCTAAAAATTGTGAAAAGAATTCATATAAAGATAATTATTTTGTACAAAAATACTAATTTTACGGAAAAATTATTGTGCAATTTATTTTGTATGAGAATTACTTGTTCTAAAAATAATTATGCAATTCATATTAGGACAACTCTTTGAACTGTTAAAATATTTTTGAAAAATTATTACATGCATCGTATCAAGTTGTTAATTGTAATACCCCCGAGATTTTTGGGACAACAAGTTAATTATTTTTGGGAGAAATAAATATTATTTTAATTAGAGAATTATTAAATTGGCACTTGAGGTCAAAATTTGAGGAAGTTAGAAAGTAATTTGAATGACGATTCTGAGTGTGAGGTTGATCCCGGAAGGGTCGAGATAGTCGAAATGACTGTACTTGGATCTTATTTGGGTTCCGGAATATTTTTAAGTTCGTTTGGTTCGAATAGGAGTAACCGGGTAATTTAAAGTGTGTATTATCATTTAAAGTTTTGTATCTTGGATTTAAGGCTTAAAAGCCTATGTGAGAAGTTATTCTCATTTGAGAGAAAGAGAACAGCCTAAGAGAGCGAGAGAGAATATGAAAGAAAGAAGAGAAAGAGAAGAAAAGTTTGGAGATTCCGGCCAATCCGTGATTTCGAGGAAGATTCAACCTCTAAAACTTTGAGGAAAGTGACTTGCTAAATAATTCTTGGGCATCTTTTATTTGATGATTTGTGGGTAAAAATTATGGATTTTTGATTTAAAATGACAAAACCTAGATTTTGGGTAAATTGTTGGGTTGAGTTATATATGATATTTGATGTTGTATATATGTTTGGGTTGAAGATAAATGGTGAGAAGATGATAAATATCAATTTTGCGAATTTTTGGCTTTTGAGAAAAATTGCCATTTTCATAGCTTTTGAACAGGCCGAATCGATTCGTCCTCCATTCTGAATCGATTCGGAATGTTCCATCTTTCTAGATCTGAGTGACCGAATCAGTTAGGACCCAAAGCCGAATCGATTCGGCCTAAGACAGATGCCCAGGTCTTTTGGACCAAATCGATTCGCATTGAAGGGAGAATCGATTCGCTGGGCCGAATCGATTCGGATTGGGCTCGAATCGATTCGGAAACAGGTCAGTTTGGGGTGAGGTTTCTCTAGAGCGAGTTTCGTCCCGTTTTGTTTGGGTTTATCGATTGGGAACCTCTACATAACTTATGAAAAGTATGTTTTGGAGACTTTTAGTGAGTTTCCCTTATGATAAATTATTGGGGTCACATTGACTTATTCCGAGAGAAAATCGAATGGAGATTATCGTACCGACTAGTGGGGAAGCCCACTATCATTGAGTTTTCTATTTGGATATAATTATGGGTTTATAAGAGAGAGGTAGGATTCAGTTAGCGATGTTGAATTTTGAATTGAAACACAAATGGGTTAACGTTAAAGGTTCATATGATCAATTGAACCATAAAATGGATTGGGAATAATGAATGTTGATCGATGTGCATACAGATATGGACAATATCCTCAACATTGATTGAATTGGGAGATTATTCATACAAATAGAAGTGATGAATGAGTAAATTTCAAGTGAGGGATCATATTATGTATATAAAGTGGGAAAGCATGAGGGTTAAAAACAGTTTGTATACGAGAGTAAAATATACTTATATAAATGAAATTATTTCATTTACGCATACGAGCGTAAAAAGAGTATGTATACTTATATAAATGTATAGTTATATAAATGTATACCTTGGGTGAGGCCCCTGGCTTAAGGAGTGGGGAGCGAATAATCCCCAGGTCATAGCGTCCATTATTATTTTGTGATTTTTATTAGCGGTGAGACGTGGTAGGTATGTTTCGTCTCACTTTTGGTGAGGAACTATGACCGCTTTCCATACGTTGTGATTTTGTTTTTACCAAGGCGGTGTAAGATTCCGATCGTTGGTACCTAGTATGTTATGTGAGCGATTCCCTGGAAGATGATAGCATTGAGAAACTGCATCCTCGGGTTATAGCTTGCTGGGATGGTATATGTACTTGTGTGTATAGTATATTACCTGTATACGATTATAAGATATCATATATCTGTATATAGTGTAAAGAGATATAAGATTAATAATTGAATCTCATTCTGGGAGATTTTATCCGGACATAAAATTGTGATGAGTATATTAAAGTGAATATGATTCGTACATATTTATATAAGTATATATATTACGTTTGGTGCCGAGGGCATAATGGACCCCAATGACCAACATTGTCAAGGAGTAGTGTATTGGGGGGGTTCCTTGTTTGGTTTTCTCTTGCGAGACGTCCCACGCATGAAATGCAGTGCAATGTTGGGAGTGGGGAGAAGTTTAGTCCTTAGTACTCATATTTATATTAGTATATCTCGACGATCGATAGTGTCAAGGAGTAGTGTATCGGGGGGTTCCTTATTTGGATTTCGCTTGCGAGACGTCCCATGCACGAAACGTAGTGCATTGTCAAGAGTTGGGAATAGTTTAATTATTTATATTAATTAGTATTTGGAGTTATATGCTTCGTGCATTAAGGGCATAATGAATCTCGATAATCAATGATGTCAAGGAGTAGTGTGTTGGGGGGGTTCCTTGTTTGGATTTCGCTTGCGAGACGTCCCACGCATTAAACGCAGTGCAGTATTGAGAATTGGGAGAAGATTAGTCCTTGGCATTTTGATGCTAATAACTCACTTATGTCAATAGATAGAATCTGAGAAATTATATTAAGAGAATACGTATATGTATAATTATATGTTAAGTAAGTGACGCACATTTGGGGATTATGGTGGAATTGGAAGTTGATGGTTAGGTTTTATATGGAAGTTTAAATGAGTATAAATTTCGGGTTTAGGTTAGATTATTTTTCCCCTAGATAGTGTTGGGCATATATTTGAGGATCATGTGCATACGTTTAGGTGCGCGCTTTAGTAGAGAGGTGAGTTGGATTTTTATGGAGAGTTCGACTCCACTTTAATCATGTTATAATTCATTAATAATTATTATGCATTTTAATGTACTTGCTAAAACTGTTTTCACACCTCAGGCTCTGACCCGTTTATATTTTCTCCTTGTTATATATATTGTATTAGTTTAGATGTTCCCCCACAAGGACGCCATTGATGTTGTCTATCCAGTGTGTTCGAGGAAGCTGTGGCAGTAGAGGACTGTTGTAGGATTTTGATTTATCCGATTCCTATCTTTTGTATATCTAGATTAGGATTCCGTTTGTATATCGGGTTTGCACCCAAGTGTTGTTGTTGTAGCTTTATGTTGTAATTTATTTTTTAGACTATTGTATTGTCTGTGACCCGACAGCATATTCAAGTATTTCCTTTTAGTATATTTGATTGTACTCTAGTACTCTTCTCTTTTATATAGCATGTGTGTGTTCATTATCTTGTTTAGTAGGTATATTATGTTGTGGATTGGTTATTGTTTTGTATGTTTTAAATTTTTAGCTCCCTCTTTTTGTAGTAATGGGTAGTTAGCGGTGTTTATTTTAGTATCGTCAGTAGATGCTAAGAATTATCCACTTGAGATTCCTGATTATTTTAGTATAGGGTTGGCCACCCGTTATTATCTTAAGCGGGGTGTCACAGGTGGTATCAGAGCATCAGGTTCTAGTGTCTTTAGGATCTGTGTGGGTTTTTTGCGATCTTCCGTAAGCGTTCTTGATGTAGGGCCCTATTATTAAGACTGTTGTGTTCACACGTCTATATTTTCTTCTGCGATGTGAAATCACTTGAATGGCATTCTGATACACTTGTTCTTGTTTTAGATGCCACCGAAGAGAGGTCGTCCAGGTAGGGAAAATATAGGGGCTAAGAATATGGAACCCCAAATGCCTCAAGGTACTATGACCACAGCCGAAGCTGCCAATATTATGGCACAAGCAGTTACTGCTTCTATTGCTACGATGGCACATCAACCTACAGTTGAAACAGCCCAAGTCCACCCATGGTTGTCTATGTGGGAAAGAGTACGGGAATATTTTAGGAAGGGGCATCCTCCAGAGATTTCAGGGGGAGCTGATGCGATGGATGCAAGTCATTGGAAGAATAGTATACAGAGGCACCTTCGTATGGATGAATGTAGTGAGGTGCAGAAACATTTTTTCGCCACCTTGAAGTTAACAGGAGCAACTCTCCATCAGTGGGAGTCAATCACCACATCAGAACAGAGAGATGCATTGCCCATAACATATTTTTGGAACACTTTGATTGAAAGTATTTTCCTTCCACGATTCAGAAGGAAATAAGGAGGAAATTGATGGACATATTTCAAGGTGATCGAATGGTGGTCGAATATGAAGAAGAATTTACTCGATTGGCAAATTTAGTGCCCAATGAGGTAAATACAGAAGAGAAATGAATAGCAAGGTTTATGGGAGCTTTAGATTGGCAAATTCGGCCGAATTTATTAGGGAACCCAGCGTTAGTGACTTTCACCGAGTTAGTGAATGCGGCACTGTTACAGTGTCAAGAATATTATCTTTGTTCTTAATGGGGTAAGAACTTTGGAGATTCGGGTTCATCTAGTATATCTGGTGAAGAGAATGCCAGTACTGCTAGAGGGTATAAGCATGATTATCGAGGGTTGCAACAACATTTAGTTCTTCAGGATGAGCAGAGAGGATTTGTAGGTAGATGTTTCTTTTGTAAAGAATTAGGCCATAGTAAGAGAGATTATCCTCAAAGAGGTATAGGACCACATTTTGAGGAAGTTTTGGATGTGAAACCCTTATAGCAAGTTCGAGGCCATTTTAGGCCGGGGGACTTTGAGTGGGAACCCATCGATGAAGAGATGCAGTCGGACTAGAGATGTATGATGTAAATTATTTTCCTTTGTGATTAGGATTATGCTTTATAAGGCTTTGGGAGTATAGTATGTAAGATTGAAATGAGTGGTTAGTTCTATAACCCTATTATGTATGGAATAATCTGAAAGGGAATATTGAGCAAGTAAGGCTCTTATATGGTTTTCTTTAGGGAGAATAAATTCTCTTGTGTTATTCTAGTAGAGAGCTATGATTTTGTTTTGAATGTAGGAATTGCTGAAATGTGTTGAGTAGTAATGATAAAGTTATTGTTTTATAGTTATGTTAGACTAATATATTTGTTATATTCTAGCTATGGAAGAGCCTAGTGTATGGAAATATTTTATTATGATATAAGAGATTATCGTTACTAAAATGATTCAGAATTTAGTGGATTATTGTTGAGCGAGGGATTTAGCTCATAGTTATACTAGTTTTAAGAACTATATGGTAGTAAGAGTATGATAATTATTAGCACCTTGTGTCTTGGGAATAATGTATTCAATTTGAATGTCGAAGGACATAAACCGTTTTCAAAAATAAAATTTTATACAGGCCTTCGGGAAATATCAAAAATGATTTACATAATAATATATTTAAACTCTAGTCCCGAACTAACTAACTCTCAATCCCCGATAGATCTACATAGTAGGGTATTGGGATGGTTCCTTGTTTGGATTTCGCTTGCGAGACCTCCCTCGCATGAAAGTAGCGAATGTCAGGAATTAAGAGGAGTTAAATCTTTGGACATTCCAAAAAATTTCTTCTACAATTAGTATGTTAGAATGATTTAATTTATTTCGAGTTATTGTAAAATTTTGAAGGCTAAGTGATGTCAAGTTATGTTTACACGAGTAAATCTTGAATATAGGGTGTAGGGGAGCCCTAGCTGGCACATTTAGTTTTATAAATTAAAATGATTCATCGTGAGAAGAGGGAGAAATAGGTATAGTGATCATGAGGGTAGGTATATTAGGATTTAGTTGAGATTTGGAGTACTGGGCTTAACTTAATTTTGAGGGCGAAATTCTTGTAAGTGGGGAAGTCTGTAAACCCCCGAGATTTTTGGGATAATAAATTAATTATTTTTTGGAGAAATAAATATTATTTTAATTGGAGAATTATTAAATTGGCACTTGAGGTCAAAATTTGAGGATGTTAGAAAGTAATTCGAATGACGATTCTGAGTGTGTAGTTGATCCGGGAAGGGTCGAGATAGTCGAAACGACTGTACTTGGCTCTTATTTGGGTTCCATAATATTTTTAAGTTCGTTTGGCTCGAATAGGAGTAACCGAGTCATTTAAAGTGTGTATTATAATTTAAAGTTGGGTATCTTGGATTTAAGGCTTAAAAGCCTACGTGAGAAGTCATTCTCATTTGAGAGAAAGAGAAAAGCCCTAGAGATAGAGAGAGAAGAGGAAAGAAAGAAGAGAAAGATAAGAAACGCTTGGAGATTCCAGCCAATTCATGATTTCGAGGAAGATTCAACCTCTTCAACTTTGAGGCAAGTGACTAAACTTGCTAAATAATTCTTATGCATCTTTTAGTTCATCATTTGTGGATAAAAATTATAGATTTTGGGTTTTAAATGTCAAAACCTAAACATTGGGTAAATCTTGCATTGGAGGTGTATATATGGATTTGAGGGTGTATAAATGGTAGGGTTGAGTTATATATGAGCTTTGATGTTGTATATATATTTGGGTTGAAGAGAAATGGTAAGAAGATGATAAAAATGAATTTTGGGAATTTTTGGCTTTTAAGAAAAATTGCCATTTTTGTAACTTAACAGGCCGAATCGATTAAGAATGTTCCATCTTTCCTGAATCTGATTGATCGAATCGATTTGGACCCAAAGCCGAATCGATTCGGCCTAAGATAGATGCCCGGGTCTTTTGGACCAAATCGATTCGATGGGCCCAATCCATTCGAATTGGGCCCAAATCGATTCGGAAACAGGGCAGTTTTGGGTGAGGTTTCTATAGAGCGAGTTTCGTCCCATTTCGTTTGGGTTTATCGATTGGTAACCTCTATACAACTTATGAGAAGTATGTTTTGGAGACATTTAGGGAGCTTGCCTTATGATAAAATATTTGGGTCACATTGACTTATTCCGAGAGAATATCGATTGGAGATTATCGCACCGACTAGTGGGCAAGCCCACTGTCATTGAGATTTCTATTTGGAGATAATTATGGGTTTATAAGAGAGAGGTAGGATTCACTTAGCGATGTTGAATTTTGAATTGAATCACAAATGGGTTAACGTTAAAGGTTCATATGATCAATTGAACCATAAAATGGATTGGGAATAACGAATGTTGATCGATGTGCATACGGATATGGAGAATATCCTCAACGTTAATAGAATTGGGAGATTATTCATACAAATAGAAGTGACGAATGAGTAAATTTCAAGTGATGGATCGTATCGTGTATATAAAGTGGGAAAGCGTGAGAGTTAAAATGGTTGTATATCGAGAGTAAAATATACTTATATAAATGAAATTATTTCATTTACGCATATGAGCATAAAAATAGTATGTATACTTATATGGCTTGATATATATATATACCTTGTGTGATGGTATGCATTTGTAGGATGTGATAGTTTATGTATATCTAGTGTGTATATATATATATATATATATATATATATTTATTTATTTATTTATGTGAAGCATAGCCCCTCTATTCTATCATGGGAAGTTGTGCGATGTAAGTGAGGCCCCTGGCTTGAGGAGTAGGGAACGTATTGTCCTCACGTCATAGCGTCCATTATTATTGTATGATTTTTATTAGAGGTGAGACGTTGTAGGTATGTTTCGTCTCACTTTTGGTGAGGAACTACGACCGCTTCCCATACGTTGTGATTTTGTTTTTACCAAGGCGGTGTGAGATTCCGACCGTTGGTACCCAGGATGTTATGTGAGCGATTCCCTAGAAGATGATAGCATTGAGAAACTGCATCCTCGGGTTATAGCTCGTTGGGATGGTTATTTTACTTGTGTGTATAGTTTATTACCTGTATATGATTATGAGATATCATATATCTGTATCTAGTGTAAAGAGATATAAGATTAATAATTGAATCTCATTCTAGGACATTTTATCCGGACATAAAATTGTGATGAGTATATTAAAGTGAATATGATTCGTACATATTTATATAAGTATATATATTACGTTGGGTGCCGAGGGAATAATGGACCCCAATGACCAACATTATCAAGGAGTAGTGTATTGGGGGGGTTCCTTGTTTGGTTTTCTCTTGCGAGACGTCCCACGCATGAAACGCAGTGCAATGTTGGGAGTGGGGAGAAGTTCAGTCCTTAGTACTTGGATTTATATTAGTACATCTCTACGATCGACAATGTCAAGGAGTAGTGTATCGGGGGGGGTTCCTTGTTTGGATTTCTCTTGCAAGACGTCCCACGCACGAAACGTAGTGCATAGTTGAGAGTTGGGAATAGTCTAATTATTTATATTAATTAAGTATTTGGGGTTATATGCTTCGTGCATTGAAGGCATAATGAATCTCGATAATCAATACTGTCAAGGAGTATTGTATTGGGGGGGTTCCTTGATTGGATTTCGCTTGTGAGACGTCCCACACACGAAATGCAGTGCAGTATTGAGAATTGGGAGAAGTTTAGTCCTTAGCATTTTGAAGATAATAACTCACTTATGTCAATAGCTAGAATTTGAGAAATTCTAGCAAGAGAATACGTATATGTATAATTATATGTTAAGTAGGTGACGCACATTTGGGGATTATGGTGGAATTGGAAGTTGATGGTTAGGTTTTAGATGGAAGTTTAAATCAGTATAAATTTTGGGTGTAGATTTGATTATTTTTCCCCTAGATAGTGTTGAGCATATATTTTAGGATCATGTGCATACGCTTAGGTGTGCGCTTTAGTTGAGAGGTGAGTTGGATTTTTATGGAGAGTGGGACTCCACTTTAATCATGTTATAATGCATTTATACTTATTATTCATTTTAATGCACTTCCTAAAACTTTTTTCACACCCTGGGCTCTGACCCGTTTTTATTTTCTCCTTGCTATATATATTGTATTAGTTTAGATGTTCCCCCACAAGGATGCTATTGATGTTGTCTATCCAGTGTGTTCGAGGAAGCTGTGGCAGTAGAGGACTGTTGTAGGATTTTTATTTATCCGATTCCTATCTTTTGTATATCTAGATTAGGATTCCGTTTGTATATTGGGTTTGCACCCAAGTGTTGTTGTTGTAGCTTTATGTTGTAATTTATTTTTTAGACTATTGTATTGTCTATGACCCGACAGCATATTCGAGTATTTCCTTTTAGTATATTTGATTGTACTCTAGTACTCTTCTCTTTTATATAGCATGTGTGTGTTCATTATCTTGTTTAGTAGTTATTATGTTGTGGGTTGGTTATTGTTTTGTATGTTTTAAATTTTTAGCACCCTCTTTTTGTAGTAATGGTTAGTTAGCTGTGTTTATTTTAGTATCATCAGTAGATGCTGAGAATGATCCACTTGAGATTCCTGATTATTTTAGTATAGGGCTGACCACCCGTTATTATTTTAAGCGGAGTGTCTCATTAATATGCTTTTGAAAAAAATAAATAACATCTGAGAAATTGATGATTTTATTATAAAAAAATTGGCAAATTTTATAATAAATCTTTGCATAAATCTAATATGACTCCGATTTGTTACAAAAAGATGTTGATTGTGTGTATATATATAATGGGAGGGTAATTAGTTTTTCATTGTATGATAATAATCCAATTGATATATGAAAAAAATTGCTATCTTCTCTTTTATATCCTTAAGATAAAAATAAACACTCAATATATGATTAGATTGATTATCGAGAAATTATCACAATACAAATAAAAGATATACGAAAACCAATTATATCAAGAACAAACAAGACCTCTCTCTACATACATAAAAGAGAATTATCATTATTTATCATTCGAAGATCATGATAAAAAAATAAACTTAATCAGAATAGTTCATAGCGATACGACACAACCATGTTACTTTCTATCAATCAAGAAACCCAATGCACACCATAAAAATTAAAAAAGAATTTCTCTAGTATAAGAAAAACAACCTTGTGTGAAGAAAACAAGTCATTTACATGATATGTTCATAATAATAATGAAAAGTTCATAGATTAGAGAATATATACCAAGCATAACAAACCATACATATGAAAAGTTCACAAGGAAGAGACATAAGAAAATCAAGCAGCAAAAGTAATGAAAAGCACATATTAAAGCAAGAAAGTTAGCATTGTTTGGGGTACATAAATGACGCTAATCAACTCAAAACAAAACTTACAATTGGTAGTGTTGTTGTTATGGGAAGTTGAGTCGTGATAAGACCTTGGACTTGCTCATGTACATTTAGCCAATGAATAAGGTAGTTCCATTATTGGTTGAGATTCACAAGTTGAATAATTTTTTTATGGTATTGGTTCCTACTAAGTGAATCAAATATAATGAAGTTTCCGGAGTTCTATCTCGAGCGTAGATGTTGGCAAGGACAACCCACATTAAAAGTTTAGTTTACAAAGTTTCCCTAAACCCTCTCTATTAACTATCAAAATTTTTGGTTTGATTGCTTTATTATATTTTAATTTATTCATCATATTATAATTAATTTTAAACTAAAAGGGTTTGAAATTATATTAATTTCATAATGCCTAATTCATCCCCTCTTGGGTATATTTTTAGGCCAATACTGCGTATCAGATCCTTGATCATCAATACTTATTTTAAAAAGTATAGTTTTAGTATAAACATAAAAACAATGGACAACATTTCTCAAATTATTTTACAAACAAATAAGCTATATATTTGCAGGAGGGTCGAATATATATTATTGTTGAATATTAAGATAAACCACAAATATGAATACAGTAATGAAAATACAATAATATTATATGTGGCTCGGCAGGTCGGTCCTGTCGAAGTCCACTAGGAAGGGTGAGTGGAATGGTTTTATTTTACAGGATGAAGGACGAATTCAAATGCTAGATAATGACAACTAAGACTCCAAGTATCTAGCACAATATTATTATATATTTTCCCCTCTTCCTCATAACGAAGGCATTTTATTTATAGATACAAGAGTCTTATCTAACTAAAATATTACCTTGAGTATTCTAGTGAAGTCAGTCTCTATCTCCATCATTATCCTTTAGGTTATTGAGTTATAACGGGACTGCACTTAAATACCATGATATTATCATTTTTAGGTTTATCTTTATCTCATCTCTAATTGGCAGGCGACTATGACTTGTGATGACCTTGGAATCTTTGAGTCCTATGTGTGGTTCCTCATGGGAAGCTCAGTGAAAACTACTTTTAATTACCCCCGGCACGAGGGCAATAGCCTAATTCTATTTTAGTCAACTATTAACAAGTGACATGGATTTTACCGCCACATATCCCATTTACCCTTGGTGAGAAAAAATCATGGGGCTATTTTCATGTAATCACTTTACTTAGGGTTACATGCATCGTTGTTTAGGTCCCCCTTAGGAAGTCATTGGCATGAAGAACACAACTCAGGGGAGTGACGGTGTTGTAAGGACATTATTTTATTGTCTTGTTTGCATTTGAGTATGTCGTATACGACTACAACAGTCGAAGAATTATTCAAGTTCAATCATGCATCAAGACGGATCGGAATATCAAATTTCTTTAACATTCAAGCCTCCCAAGATTAATTTTGGTAAGGTTATGTTTTTATACCTTAACGGTTCACTTAGAGTGTTGGGATAATTTTCTAAACAAAATTTCAAAGTGTTGGAGCAGAGTTTTTCATCAAAAAATTATGCCTACTGGAAAGCACATATGAAATCACAGTTAAAGGCCATTATTGAGCGCATCTGGGTAGTTTCTGAAAGAGGCTCGACTCCTCCCACTGTCATTGCAAATAATATCCTACTTTAAAACTCGTGACAGATTGGACTGAGGATGAATTTAAATGGAACATTTTTAATTCACGTGGGCTAAGTACAATTTCTGGTGTCGTCACCATGAGGAGTTCAGACGTATTATGATGTGCACCATATCAAAAGAAGCGTGAGATATTTTACAACTTAGCCACGAAGGCACAAATGTGGTCAAAGAGTCTAAAATTCAAAACTTAACTACTCAATTTGAAACAATTACCATGCTTGAGACCGAGTGTTTTGATGAGCTTTATGCACATTTGTCTGATATTGTCAACACTAGTTTCAATCTTGGTCAGCACATTCCTGATACACGAGTGGTTAAAAGGATTTTAAGATCACTGTCTAAATGTTTTATCACTAAAGTGATTGTTTTAAATTCCTTGGGTAATTTGAGCAAATTAAAATAAAAAGAGCTGGTAGGATACCTCCAGACATATGAGATTGACATGTTTCCTGACACTATCAAACCTAAGGATAGAGGGGTAGCACTTACAGCCCAGTCTAGGAAGGGAGAGGAAGTGTCCAAGAGAGAGAAGAAAAAGAAAGTGAGAGTTTATGAGTTCGACTCTAAGGGTGAGTTTGATTTTGATATGGCCATGCTTGCGAAAAAATTTAAAAAAATTCTCATGTTTTCAAAACAAAATTATTCCAATAAAAAGTTTTTAAGAAAAAACAAAAAGAAAGATGAGGACAATGAAAGTGGTGAAAAAGAGAGTGAGAAAGAGAAAGAGTAAGAAGAGAAGTGTTTTGAGTGTAAGGGTAGGGGGCATAGAGCTTCTGAATGGCCCACTAGGCTAAGGAGAAAGGGCAAACACATTGGCATTCCATCCACTCTTAGTGATAGTAAGGAAGAGGTGAAGGATTCCGGGGATGAGTATTCACATGGGAAATTTGTCGTATTTTTAGCTAGTCAAGAGAGCACACCTAGTTTGTCCCACGAGGATGAGGATACTTGTTCACGTGAGACCCCCGAGGAGGAAGATAGTTTGAGTATTTTGTGTGAGGGAGAAAGCGAGTGTGGGAGAGAAGGTGAAAGTGAGCTCCAGATTGCGTTTAGAGATTTGTACGCCGAGACCTTAAAGATTAAGAAATTGAATGTCTTAGGGTGATAGAATTGGAGATTTTAAGTGTGTTTGAGGAGAAAGCAAGTCAACTCGATAAGGTGAAGGTTTATTTGAGTGAATAGTTGACTGCTTTAGATCAGGAAAATAGTGATTTGATGAACTTGATGTCTAGTCTAACGACACATGATTCCTAACTCGAGAGTGATCTCGAATGTGCCCGGGAGATCAAAGTCCCTTTAGAGAATTCATCTAAGAAGGTTGTAAAAATGGTTCTCAATCCCATTTTGGGTGATGTTGAGAGACGAGTAATAGGTCATGATGGTGCTTCCACTTCCCACGTTCCACTTGAGTCGGTTCCCGAGTTAGCGATAGATCTATATGGATCTCAACCTAACCCACCTAGGAATCCCGTTCCCAAGAGGAGAGTGCATCCTAAACATTTTGAGAGAGGTTGTCTTAGGCTCGTGTACGTTTTCACCCACCACAATAAGAGAGGACACCTTACGGAGTTTTGTTTAAGTTGGGTTATGTGTCATGTTTTCCTACTACACATGTTCACACCCACACACCCACACATGATGCTCTAGATGACTACATGAGAGGGTTTGCACATCTTAGGGAGCAGGTAAAATTTTTAGTCAAGACTTCACATGACTTGATGGATGTTTTTCATAGGATTTCATAACCTTTGGAAAACTCCACCAAACCTAATGGTTGAGGTTTGACTTATTTGCTAGAATAGGATGATTTTCATGCTGATATTTTATGCCTATTGCTATTGTGTATCATTTTTATATTTATATTTTCCATTTTTGATATATTTTTTCGAAACACGAAAAAGATTTTTTTTTGTGAAAATTTTGGAAAAATACAAAACGATTTTATTATTTTTTTTAAGAAAAATTGAAAAAGTCAAAAAGATTTTTGTAGTTTTCTTTGCACCGTATATGAATGGACATATAGGATAACCAAATCACAATTTCATTCCATATCCATGTGACTGTTTGATAGTGTTTTAATATGCATCATCATTTCATTTATGTTCTTTACAATGTTTGGAGTCATTGAGATGTGATTTGTTATTACTACCTACATGTTTGACTCATGAGTTTCTTTTATGCACACTTGCACGGATTTGGTTGACTATTATTCTTGTCTATCACATGTTGGTCGATGTGTTTTCAACTCAATTATGTCTTTAAAACGAACGAAATGCGATAAAACTTGTCAATGAAAGTAGTGCATGTAAGAACCGTTAAAGTGAGGAAGGGCTACGAAAGGTACTCATTTATCCTTTGCGATTAATCCCCCGTTTAAATTCGACCTAAATAAAAATTTGGCAAAAATGGAAGCCAAGGTTCAAAGAGGTTGAAAAGATCCCGAAAAAATGTAAAGGCAATAAAAAGAAAAATATGCCATAAAGTGGGTCAATATGAATTAGTTTCATCACCTCAAAAGAAAAATAAAAAGCATTATTACTTATGAGGGAGTTTGCGTGGAATATAAAATGGGTTTGCACGTCCTGACAAAGTCATGAAAAAGCATTACATAATTTTAGAATTTATTGGTTTGAAAATCATGTCTGACTTTGATATGTCTATTTGATTAAGACGATGTCATCTAAACTCACATTTTTCGACACCTAAGGACTATTTTTTAGATTCATTCATTAGGAGTACACATATTCATCGTGTACATATGTTATGTGTGATTGCATTGATTTTCCTATCGAATTGTTCACACCCATTCATTCCGTTTTCACGATTTGGTTATCTTAGTGTAAATTCACGGTGTGTGATTTTTGTAAAATTATTTTTGCATTTTTGTATGAAAAAATCAAAAATCAAAAATAGTTTGTGGAATCTTCAAGACCAGATTCCTTTGCATGAGGGTAGGTTGATCCATGTTTGCTATATATATTTATCGTGACACTCCATGTTTATTTTGTTTATTCTTTCCCTTGTCTATTTCGAACAAATAAAAAGGAGGATAACGAATTACGGGGGATTTTTGCATTATGGGGGAGATTTGATTATTATAATTGATTTATTTTTTTATCATTTCAAGCTCGATGCATCATGAAGGTTTTTGCTTTGTCTCGTGTGTGTAGGAACAAAGATTTAAGATCATTATTTTGCACACCCTTGATGGGAAAATATTAAAGATTTGATGTTGAAAATTTTGAAGAAAAGTTTTAGGCTTACATGTTTAGTACCTTTTCACTTTTGGGTTCACGGGAGGGTATTAGATTTGTATAGTCATTTTGGTTTGATAATTCAGATGTTTTTATTTTATACATGCATGTGGATAGGGAGATGTGACAACCCGCTTACTAAAATAAGAGGTGGCCAACCCGATACTCTAATAATCACAGGAATCATAGATGGTCCATTCTTAGCATCACTGTCGATTAAATTAATAGTACGAGATAACCACCAATTATTTTGGAAAGGTCAATACGGGCATCCTTGCGTAGGAGCACCTGAGCGGACAATAAGTCCATGCAAGATAAAGAAATATAGACGGGGTCAGGGCCCGGTTTGATATGATTACCATGTGACTAAAATGCATGACAGTTATGTGCGTAATTATCACTCGCAATTTGAATCATACAATTTCTCACCTCTCAATCTAGAAGCAAAACTTAGCGCAATATCAATGCTAATGCTCAATGATCATATAAGCATGGGAGAATTCATCTACATATACTCAAGGAGACATCAAATCAATTTTTCACAACTCTACATGCACAGTTCCTATTTCTCTTTAGGAAATATATAAATGGCAATTCATTTTATCAGATGTTTACCAAAACAATTTTATCTCATTACTTTCTTTACAAAGTCTATTTCCCTTCTTCAATCAACGAAATATATTTAAAGCAGGTTTATTATCATAAAAATTCTTGGTCATATCATAACTTCTCATTTCCTTTCTTTCATCCAGGAAATACATTTAAAGTCGTTTTATTATCATAAAATGCTTTAACGTCAATAATGTCCCACATTATTATCAGTAGTTATGTATCATATCATATAACGCATCTAAGACCGCCCGTCCTGGTTTCCTCACTGTGCGCGCCCCTAAATGGTTATCATCTTCCAGGGCCTTTCACCAAGACAACCTGGGATCCTATAACGCGAGACGTCGGGAAGAGGCCATATGCCTATGGGAGAGTTATAACCACACCTAGAATTACCTCACCATCGCAGAAAACATACAATAATCACTCGTATGGCCTAGGACTATATTCACCCTACATTCATTAGCCAGGGGACTTCACCTTACGCGCGCAATTTCCCTTATGATAGCGATTTAGAGAGTTGTGTTTACATAAATTATCATTCATGTAAAACATTTTTCCCATTTTGAAATCATTCACTTTTACACTCTCAAAACCATTTATTTTCAATGATGAAATAGCAATTTTAGAATGTGCATTTCTTATTCTTAAAGTCATAATGTATTAATGACCTAAGACCCGAAGTGCCAATATCCTCCAACTAGTCTCCAAGAGTCCAACATAATACCATAAATCATCAAAGTGAGTCTCCCTCAATAATTGTCTCCTGAAAGTCCAAACATTTTCATTTTATCTTCTATAAATTTTAGGTTAACTTCCTATATCATTCGGACATTAACCTACGTAATCTAACCTTTAGAATGAGCCCAATTAACCCCATACTAGCCTAGGGAATTTGTATACCCAATAAAACCCTCTAGGACTCTTCATTACTTCCTAAAGGAAGGTTCCTAAACCTCGAACCTAAAAGAAAAGGGTTAAAACAAAACTAGAAAAATCTCACAAAACAGGGCCTCCGAATCGATTCGCCTCTGGTTGCGAATCGATTCACCCAAAAGAGAATCGATTCGGTGAGTAAAAACCACATTATGCCTCAAATGCATCGATTCGGTCTCCCAGACTTGTATCCTACCCCCTAACCGAATCGATTCTCCTGGGAGCCGAATCGATTCGGCCCTGCGAATTTGCCCACTTTGGGCTACGGGTTGAAGAACCCTCAAAATTCCTAAACCCTCAAATCCTTGATTTCCTCCAACATCAACAACAAATATTTCTACTACATCATTCCTACATATCAAATAACTAATTTTCTCAACTCAAATCAAATAAAAATACAAGATTAAGGGTTAAATCCCTAAAAACCTACAAATCCCAAAAAGGGTTTAAATCTCCAAAATATAACTATACATTCAATTTATCACATTAAATCAATATCTAGCAAGTAAGAAACTTGCCTCAAGTTTGTAGGCTCAAATTCTCTTATCGGAGCAATGATTTCCGGCTCCAATCTTCTATTTTTATCTCTTTTCTCCATTTCTCGCAACTCTCTCTTCGCTCTCTCTCTCTCTCTCTCTCTCTCTCTTGCTTGGCTTATAACACAAGATAAGGGTTTAAAAGGGTTTGGGAGACTTAACCGGGTCTTAAACATAAATTTCCCTCTTTTAAATGTTAATACACCATTAAAATAACTCGTAACTACATAATTGAGTCATAACCCGTAAAAAATGCCCGAAACTCAAAAATACAACTTGGCACTTTTTTTTACTGTCCCGACTATTCCAAAACTAATCGCACCCCCTATTTTGGCATTCAGAGTAACGTACAACATTTTTATGTTCCTACGTCATGTTATTTCATTAATGAAGCTCAAATTTAAATATAAGTTATAATGGTCCTATAAAATACAACGGCGCAATAAAACACAATATAATTCCATTTACCTTCTCATAATGGTAAATAGGCAAAAACATGGTAAATATTATCCCTTAACACATGGGAAATAATATTAACTCCAACTTCCTCTATTATATAAAATTAGCCCATCAGACAAAATAATATAAAATAGTCGCTCAAAAGACTGGGTTGTTACAGGAGAAATCTGTAAGGACATTATTTTATTGTCATGTTTACATTTGAGTATGTCGCATACCGCTACAACAGTCGAAGAATTATTCAAGTTCAATTATGCATCAAGACGGATCCGAATATCAAAGTTCTTCAACATTCAAGCCTCTATGAGATTAATTTGGGTAAGGTTGTGTTTTATACCTTAACGGTTCACTTAGAGTGTTGGGATAATTTTTCTAAAAAAATTTCAATGTGTTGGAGTAGAGTTTTTTGTCAAAAAATATTTTTCTAAGTGTTGAGGCGGACTAGAATAAAAAATTATTTTTTCTCTCCGGTTGTTTGAGCAAAGGAGCCACGCCGTTCAAGCGACAATGGTTGTCACACGATGTATCATGTGAGGTACATACTGCCTCGTTCGAGCGACGTCTGTTTTTCATTTTAGCGAGCTGTCGACTCAATTTTTTTATAAATTATTTTGTCCCGTTTCATTTTTCTTCAGAAGACCTGCGAATTTTAAACCTATGAAATTGCTTTGGCAGAAACATTTGTCTTCTCAATTTTATGGGGTTTATCATTTGTTTTCAATTGACAAATCATCCCAGACTTTATGTGAATCGTTTTGGAACCCAAGAACTCAATTTTGTGAAGTTTCTCTTGTTTAGAATATCTCTAATTCTAATATAGGTGCCACTTGAGGGAGGTGGTGGGCTAACTGACTGCGCATCAATAGGGAGTGCTCGTGGGTGTTCCTGGGTTAACTGAACTGCGATTCTTGTGCAGTTGCTATGAAATTCTGTTACTGATTTCAGTTCTGGCCTATGAGAGTTTGTTATGGTAAATTCTTTACAGATTTTTCTTGTAATAATTGTGAGTATTATTAGTAAAATAAAAGGTTTTACCCCAAAGGAGTTTTTTCCTAAAATCTGTCTGTCAGCAATTTATTTACGTTTGTTTGTGTTGGCATGATCCACTGCACATAGTTTCATGTTTTAAGACTGAATAAAATTGGATTAAAAATCGACTCCGATTAAATAAGGTTAACATGGAAATTTACGAATTCGGTATCACACATACTTTCTCTGGTGTAGCTCTTTTTCCAAGATACACATCATTTTACGTTCCTTATTGGTGGTAAAAATAATAAGATATTTTAATAAACCTTTAGTTTTTTACTTGAACCCACAAAGGTATATCTTTTCTTTCATCTCCCCCCTTTACATTTGCAGACAAAATATTCGTCACTTTCTTTTTTATCCAAAAGTTTATCATCTTATTTCTCAAACCTTTTAGGTTTACTCCACGAATCCGATATGTCCAAGCATCTTAGGAAGTATGAAATTACTTATGAAAATGATTTTGAGGCATTTCTTACTAGGTACATGTTGCCCAATAACATCAAAATCTTAACCTAACATAGCGATGATGACATTTACAAATGACCTCGTGGTGAGGTTGCGTTTCTGACAATTTCGATAATTTAGGGGGGTTATTTTCCTATCCTCCCATTAAATGTAGAGGTGATAAATTATTTTATAATTTTTCATATTCAGGAAAATGAAAGCTTATTCCATATTATGATGGGCACAGTTTTCACAAACCAGATTTGCACTTAAAACCTTAACAAAATTAGGCAATGTTATGACCTTCATATTTCTCCTGGGGCTAATAAATATTATTTAAAGGATAGGGACAAGTCTAAAAATATGGTTAAATGGCTACTCCTTCATAGAAGGACACGGATAGTGACATATTGGTATATTTAGGAGTCTTTATGGTAAAAACTACATAGGTCTTCATGTGTCTGTGTCGTTCAAATGTGCTAGTAGACTATTAAATGTTCGGTTTAATTTTTACTAACATGGATACATTAATCTCTAATCGGCCTTTACCTTTCATAAGAGAAAGATTTTGTAATTTCTCATAGCATAGGAATTCTGGCGTATCCTGTAACAAACCATTGCTCCAAACCGAAGACTATATCCGCATTTTCCTCCATGATCTTTGAAGACTTGTTTGTGATCGAGCATCATTTTCAAATTTCATGTCACGAATGGTTTACAGCGGTATATGGACTAGTGGATTTTAATTCTTAGTCAAATTATATTTTGGATGACTGTTTCTTTAAACTCGAGGCATTTTTCTAAAATGGAATTTTAAAATAAATTTATTTATTTTTAATATCATTACAATGAGATTAAGATCTCGTTCGAATGAGATCACCTCTTCATTAAAACACGCTTCAAACGAGCATCGAATGATTTTTTCTCTATTCAACAAAACAAAACTTGTTTGAAGGTCGTTCGAAGGACGTTTGAATGAGAATTTTTTCTTGTTCAAACGAATGGCACTATGTTAGAACGAAACCTTGTTTTTGTTCGAACAATGTATCATATTTGTTCAAACGAGATCGCCTCCTTGAAATTCATGTTTTTCTATATAAAAAAGGTTTCTTCTGGACTAATTTTTCAAGACTTTTAGTAAAAATGAGTTTCCAATGAATTTTATAAAGTTTTCCTTTTTTTGTTTCACAAAACACTTTTCCTTTATAAATGATTCATATCTATTTATGATTTTTTAAAATATTTCAAACCCTAGTTTCCATAAACACATCAAACCCTTGTTGAGATCTGCATTATGGATGACCTTTGTGGAGTGACGACTCTACGGCTGAAAAAAAAAGGATAACCAGTGGGTACCAAGGGAAGACTACTTCCTGTGAACACTGCTGGACTGTGCCATATTATGTAGAAAATTTAAAGACCTTACGCGTTATACTTAGTGGAGCTAAGTAGCCTATAAGTCGATTGTGTCTATCAAACTCTTTACAGTGTTGAATACTATGCTTTACCCGAAAAGGATTTTTCCTTATTTATTCCGTGTCTTTGGTTTGATTGTCTGTTTGATCAATATTTAACTTGGACTTCATCATCGCATATGCACCTAATATTAATCAGGATAAAATTTGGTTAAAAATTGAATTTGTGTTTGCGTAACCGAATATATTGACTACCCATACAACCTTATTTTATCAAATTGTTATCAGAGCGGGTTAAACTAAAATATCGTGTGATCCTTATTTTTACATATTTTTTTGTACCAATTCTCTTAAATTGGTATCAAAGCAGGTTGCATTAAAATATCATGTGATCCTTATTTTTATGAATTTTTTTGGTCACAATTTTCTCAAATTGGTAGTAGATCCGGTTACACTAAGTTTTTATTTAATCTATTAAGATTTGGGTTTTATGGATAATTTGTATAATAGGCTACCAATTTTCGATGGGTCAAATTATGCTTGTTGAAAAGCTCGATTGACGTCGTCTTTGAAAACGATTGATGAGCATGTTTGTCTTGTTTGTAAAAGAGGGTGAACACCACCCATTATGACCAATGGTGATGTCATAGGTCCTAAACCTGTCTTCTCTTGAACGGAGGATGAAATAGAATTGTGTAATTTTAAGTCATGCAATTTAAGTTCTATTTCTGGAGTCGTCACCCCTAAAGAGTTATACCGTATCATAACATGCACCATATATAAGTAAGCATGGGATACCCTCTAACTCACTCACTAGGGTACCGATGCTGTGAAAGCTTCTGAGCTAAAAACTCTCACCACGTAATTTGTGACCATTACTATGGTCGAGTCTGAGTCATTTAATGAGTTTTATGCATGATTGTTTGATATCGTTAACTTTAGTTTTAATTTGGGTGAGAAAATTCTTGAAACATGCGATTTGTTAAAATGATTTGAGATCCCTTCCGTCCCAATTTATTCCTGAGGTCATTATTCTTAACTTGTTGGCAATTTTAGACACGCTTAGGCTAGAGAACTCATTGGAGACCTTCAAACTTATGAAATAGATATGTTTTCCAAAACTATTAAGAAAAAAAATTAGGGATTGCTTTGAAGGCCCAGTCCAAATCGAAGAAAAAAAAAGTTTGTGATTCTGAGTGTGAATTTGATTTTGAGATGGATGATTTAGCCTTTTGGCAAAAAAAATCTCAAATTTAACAAAGAAAATTCTTCCAAAGAAAATATTTTTGGGAAAAATAAAAATGGGAATGAGGGCAAGACTGTTTTTTAGAAGGATGAGGTGAGATGTTAAGAGTGCGAGGGCAAGGGTCATAAAGCCCACGACAAGTGGAAAACTGCACACAAAGCCAGTCTTAAAGATAGTGACGTCGAGTCGATGGATTTCAGGGATGAATCACAACATGAACCTATTTTTTGTTCATTCATGGCATGTCGCCGTAGCACTTTTAGTTTGTCCCGTGTCGATGAGGACATTTCTGAATGTGAGAGCCTCAACTATGTTTCAAATCATTCTCGAGAGAGTGAGAGTGAAAGAGAATTTGAGTGAGGGAGAAAGTGGACTTCAAAATCTTTTCATAAACTTTACACCAAGACTTTAAGAATGAAAAACTTAATAAAGATTTGTATCTTAGGGCGTTTGATTTAGAAAAGGAGGTGAAAGTTTTGAGTGAGTGTGAGGAATCGGCGAGTCAACTCGAGGAGGTGAGTTTCTTTATGTGAGCAGTTGATTGTTATTTGTAGGGAGAAGTCCAATTTGACCAACAATGTGGCTAGTCTTAGGAGATATCTTCAAGCGTCATTGGAAACTCATGAGAAATTTAAAGCTCGTGTATTCCAATTCTAGAAAAATCTTGAACGTGATCAGGAGGTCTAGGTCACCTTAGAGGACACATCTAATAAGGTTAGAAAGATTCTCCTTATTCCCGCATTAGGTTTTAACGAGAGGTAAGGAATAATTTATGACAGTGCATCCACTTTTAATGTCGCACCCAAGTCGGTTCCCGAGTTTGTGATGGATCCTTATGTCCCTTGTCCTAACCCACCGTTGAGAGCATGCCCTAGGCATTTTGATTAAGGTAGACCCAAGTCAATTTATCTTTGTTCCCATTTCAAATAAATAAGTCATCTTAAGGAATTTTGTTTTAAGCTAGGGAGAGTTTCTCACACGCGTGTTCCCCGGTATCCTCCCATATGAATTCCTACAAATATTTTCATACACACTCCCACACATTTTTCTCCACGTGATCTTGCACATCACCATATAGATTTTGAGTGTTTTTAAGAGCAAGTAGAGTATTAAGTCAAGACTTCACAATGTTTGATCGAGGAATTTCATAGGATGTCTTCTCCTTTTGAGAACTCCATTGGGCCTAATGATTGAGGTTGACACTTTTTTCTAATGTAGGGTGTTTATTATGTTCATATCATATATCCCTATTACTAAATTGTATTTGTATTTTGTTCATATGTTTTCTTTTAGACATGTTTGAAAAAATTTTAAAAGCTTTTCGGTTTTATAAATTCCTCTGTTGATTTACCCATGGAAAATTTTCACAGTTGTAAGCAAGGGACCCAAAATATCCGACATTTAACACCCTAGAATATGATTAGGAAAGAAGTGAAGTTCGCTTGGATGAAAGATCATTTCAGTTAGCAAACACAAGCTGGAGAGTCACACGGGGTTCAGTTTGAGGATATGAAGATGCCCCCTCTCTTTGAGATTAGAAGTGAAGTTCAGTTTTGATGTCGACTCCCTTTTTCTCGCTCTAAGAGAAGTAAAGTTAAATTCGAGTGAAAAGAAGTTAGCTCAGGTAGCTTGAACAAGAACTCATCCTCCCACTAAGGTAAGAGGACTCACTTCAAGAGACAGGTTTTCAATCTAGGTATCCTTTCCCTCTTCTTGCCCGGGCTTGGCTTTCAGACTTCCCTTTGAGTGAAAGGCCACAAAATGGTTAGTGACTCGAGGTCGATGGCTGGTTGGTGAAGCATGGGAGATAATTCTTGACACTTCTTGCACTTCCTGACATTTGAGACTTAATTTTTTAACATAAGGCCACCAATACCCCTCTTTAATGACCTTAAAGGTCAAAGACCTTCCCCTAGCATGACTTCCACATATTCCATCGTGCAGATCATATAGGACTTGGTCGATGTTACTTGGATGCACACAGTGGATGTATAGACCTGTGAAAGATCGCTTGTAGAGTTTTACCTCAGACGATAGATAAAACTGATCAGCTTTTACCTTGTTTGATGGGATTTTTTTTAGTCGACGGGCAAGATATCATCTTGTAAATACTCTATGATTGGGTCCATCCAACTGGGATCTTTCTTAATGGTAATGACTTGTTAGGTGATCTTTGGCTTCATAATGCTTGGGCAGGAAAGGTATTCCACCTCAATTGTTCTTTTGACATCGGTGTCAATGACTGAACCCAACGTGGCTAAAAGATCAACGGGGATATTATTTTTTAATAAAACTATTGGATATGAACTTTCTTAAACATGGCGACTGGGTCAAGGGTGACCTGTAAGTATGATAACATCTATTAATCTCTAGAACTATAGTTTCTTGATATTTGATTGGATACCAGGCTTGAATCACAGAAGACATCATAGTTACTTGCGCCAAGGGATAGGGCCTTCTTTAATCCGACGATGAGGGATTCGTATTTAGACTTATTATTGGATGCCTCATAGACAAGTCGGATTCCTTACTTGATCATGGTTTGTTCTATAGTTATAAGGATGATTCCTACTCCGTCCCCATTTGAGTTGGAATCCCTATTAATATAGAGCTTCCATTTGTTGGGATGGTCAAACTATTTATCATTGACTTGATTGGCATGTTCCTCTCCATCAAAATCCTTTCCCCCAGTGAACTAAATGATGAAATTTACTTACACCTTCCATTTGATTGCAGTACTTAGTTGATAATTGATTTTGAACTTCCCAAGTTCCATCAACTATTTGGATATCAATGCAAATAGGTCAAAAATTTTTAGGACAAACTTGAGTGGAAAGGATGTGATAACTATAATTGAGTGGGATTCAAAATAGTGCTTCAATTTTCGTGAGGCGGTCACCTAAGAGTAAAATAGCTTCTCCAAAGGATGGTAGCATTTCTCGATGTTGAGTAGCATTTTGATAACATAATATATTGGGACTTGCTTCCCATACTTCATGAACATTAAGTTCAAACTAATTGTGTGGTTGGACATCGTGATATACGTTTAAAGTTAATCTCTCAGATTTATGACTGTGAGCAAAGGTGGTCGGCTTAAATAAATCTTGATTTATCAAAATTCCTTTGAGTATTCTTCATTCCAGTCCATTCCCTTCTCTTTTTTCAAGAGATGAAAGAATGGTCAGGATTTTTTATAGGATTGAGAGATGTCGCGGTCCAGCACTACTAACATTCTAGTAATTATTTGAACATCCATAACTATTTTTGGTGGGTGGATATTACTGATCATCTCAATCTTCTCAATATTTTCCTCAATTTCGTATTCGTTAACTAGGTAGCCCAGGAATTCCTTGAACTGTACTCTGAAAGATCATTTGCATACGTGAAGATTCATCCTATACTATTTGGGGACCTCAAATATCTTCCCCATGTCTTGTAAATTATCACTTTTATGTTTTCTTTTCATGAACATATTGTCTATGCATACTTCCAGCGTATCACCTAGCTGATGTTTGAACATCCCGGTGACCCACTCTTGGTATGTTTTTTTTAAATAAAATGGAAATTTATTAATATATGAGAGAATAGCCCTCTCAAGTGGCAATACAATTAGTGAGATACATCAATATTCCTTATAAAAGGGAAAGAAGAAGCATCTATCGGCATAGATGCTTTAACAATATTAGGAAGATTCGAACAACTAAAAAATGAATTTTGACATTTTGAGGATTCACCATGCTTTGCTAGAAGAGTAGCCACCTTGTTAGCTTCTAGGGAACAGTAAGAAATATGACATTGAAGATTTTGAATTAACTCCTAAAGATCCTTGAATTTTTTTTTAATTTTCCAATGAATTGAATTTGAGTTAGTCTCTAAGATGAAGAGAAGATGATTTAAGTGGAACTCTAAAATCACCTAAAAATAAATTTCTCCAAACAAATCTTTTGACCAGCAGAAATAGCTTGAAGAAGAGCATACATAGGAACATCATGAATAATAAAGTTTGAAGAAGCCCAAATAAGTCTACCATGATCATCTCGAATAACTGTGCTTATACCATTGATCTTCTGATTTTCTGACGTAGCTGCAATATTGACTTTAACTTTATCAACCCAAGGTTTCTTCCAATAGATAACATTCTTCCAATAAGCATAGGGGCAGATAAAGAAAAAATAGTCCTAATTTCCTGTTTAATTCCTTGAGTTAGGTTTTTAAAAGGAGTAAGCATAGTAAGCTCAGAGATTAAAGTCACTACTCTGTGAATAATTAGACTTGATCTCATAGGAATATTTTCAAACAAAGCCTTATTCCGACTAATCCAGATTTCCCACATGATTATGATAGGAGTCACTTGAAACAGACATTTGGACAATTTAGATTTACCTACTTGCATGTTGGTAAGTTGTTTATGAATTCTTGAGCCCAAATAGCATGACTATGTAACAGTATAAGGAAAGGGTGGTAATGAATGAACTTGTCTCCTGGTCAGGCCCAAATATAGGTATTTAATACTACCTTGAGTAAGCATCCATAAAACTCGTTCATTCATGTTTGGTTATAGCATCCACTAATTCGCCAATCTTTTGCAGAGTGAAGATGTCTTTAGAATAAGATTTGTTCATATCGATGAAGTCTATATAGACTCTCCACTTCCCATTACTCCTTTTAACGATAATAGGGTTAGAGAGCCACATAGGGAATTGAAATTCTTCAATGCACCCTACTCCAAAAATTGCCCCACTTCTTTTTCCATAGGTTTCACCTTCTTCGGGGTTGTTCGGTGAGACTTCTATGTGATCGGTGAGAATGCTCGACCCACAAGAAATCAATGACACGTGACTTCAGGATTAATCCAAGGCATGTCATAAGTCCACCAAAATAATAAATCTTGATTTTCTTTGAGAAGAGAGATTAATTATTCCTTTTTATGATCAATAAGTGAGTGCCAACCATAAATTATTTCTCTGGGTGTGAGTTGTCGAATGTGATTTCTTCAAATTATTCCATAACTCTATCTGTGCAGACCACCCTTGTTTCTTACACCCCCAGTCTTTCATGATTTAGTCGCTACTTACATGGAGTAGCCGTCTTTGGTCATATTCTCAATGACCACTTTCTCTTTCATCATCTCTTATTAAGGCCTCGTGGCAGCGTAAAGCATTCTCAAGAAATGACCTAATTTCCTATTATCTCTATTATCCTCCGATCGGTGATGCATTTGAGATTTTGATGATAAGTGGAGGGGACATCCTTTATGGCGTGAAGCCATCTACATACCAAGATAGCGTTATAGAGGGACTCAATATCTATAACCAAAAACTCGATCAACTTTGATATATTTCCAGTGCGTACTAGTAGGATCACCTTTACGAGAGGCATAATTATCATTCTAGCAAAGCTGACCAAAGTAATGGTAATTGACATAAGATCTTCCATCTTGAGGCTGAGATTTGTCGACCAATTTCAGGTACATGACCTTTGAGGAACTCCCCTCATTAATTAGTAGCTTGTCCACATCCTAGTAAGTAATCCTGAGAGTGATTACTAGCGCAGCGTCATGAGAAATTATGACTCCTACTAGGTATTCATCGCTAAAAACTTTATTCTTTTTATAATTAATGTCTTCTGGTCGATGGCGTTTACCCGTTGGAGTCTTACCACTGTCAATCTGGAAACCTTTGATGATCGCCATAACATTTTTCAACTCCATCTTAATAGTATTGCCTTAAATCTGGTTCAAACTTGATGTCTCATGGATGACTCAAAATTTATACCCCATCTCATCATCATATGGTATATTGTCAGGTTTCTAGTCCTACTCCACTATGGTCTTCACGTCCTTTTTTTCCACATAATTTTGCAGGTGGTCTGCATGTGCCAAATCTGCTAAATGGGAGTTATGAACTTTACAATTTTCTTTTTTATTCACGTTCTCCTTGTTATAGGAACAACTCATGGCAGTATTTCTCTTCGAAGGGTCCCCTGTCATCTTCCTCGGCCACTTGAAGTAATGTTGATATTTTATTATTTTCAAGATTTTGTAGATCAGTTCTTTAAAAACTATATTGGTCGTCTGTTAAGTCTTAGTAGAATCCATCTTGTTATCACTTTTAGATCCGCCATTATTCATCTTTCCCCCTTTCTTGGGATAGTTTTATCCATCACCATTTTTTATCATTTTTCATCGAACATTATCGTATTGGGTGTCAGCTACCATATCTTCTACTTTTTCAGATTTCTCAATCATGGACATAAGTCTGTTGATTGTGTTAGTCACCTGATTCATAAGAAACATGTGAAACATAGAGTTTCTCAGTAGACCAATCTTGAATGAAGTCAAAACCACCTGTTTGAAGAAATAATTCACTTTATTATAGGTTTTTTAATATTACCGAGTGTATTCCCAATAGGCTTCTTGGGGTTTTTTCTCATGGTGAGAAGTGAGTCCATCACTTTAGGATGGAAAATAATGGTGATAAATCTCTCAGTGAAAGCCTCTACGACGTTCTTGAAGCTGGTGATCTGCTTAAAGTTAGTGATCGACCTATGTGGTAAATTCTCGAATCACTTTTGTATAATATCCCCCAGACTATCAGGGAATATGCGGTACATGAGGACTTTATTATTGCTTTAGAGAGTCATTGCTTGTCGGCTGGTGAAAATCATCAATAAGAATAGTCTTCCTATCATAGAACTTGAATCTCGAGGTGGCTTAATTCTTAGGACATTTTGGTTCTTCAATTGATCTTAAGAACGGAGACTTTATCTGGATGATAAGGTCCCCTAGAAATTTTCTTAGTGTAATTGTCTCCCCACACGCGCTGCTCGTTCATCTCTCATCGAATGCGGTCGTGAAGATATTTCTTAAGAAGGCATCCTTCTTGGTTGCTTCTTTCTAATGAGATATTCTATCTTTGAGCATTCATGATCACGCCGTGAACTCTTTCCTTGACTATAATTTTTTCTCTCCTGAGGACTGGGTTTTCGATTATGGCATTTATGCTTGTCCCCACAGAGCTCTTGCTCCAATATTTCCCGACGACATTACAAATGGGAATTATCCTCTCGTTGGAGGCGTGTGGCATCCCTTATTAACAAAGTCGCAATTCATAAGCATCCATAAGACATTAGGGTGAACTTCAAACCTGACCCTAGCTGTCCAGATGGTCATCGTTAGATGGAAGATGTCAGATGTGCGAGTGAGACATATCTGCTCCTTATCTTTTCTTGGCTAAGAAAAGAAAATTGATTCCCATGGACGACGCCAATTGTATGTGGTAAAATATCTCTATAATTGATTCAAGATAATTAAGTCAAGAAGAAAGTAAAAATTATAATCTCATAACACAGTATGTAGGTGATTTGGCAATGTGCCTAGATTTGTTAATTGATTCGTAATAACAAAGATTACATGCCCCTTTCCGAGGGGTGTGGGTTACATTTATAGAGAACAAAAAGAGAATGAGTCATGTGGGACTCCATGGACTTTGATGGTTATTTTAATTTGGTCGAGAAAATCTAACCCTTAGATTTTTGTTGATAGGACTCTCTTTGTTCTTATCTTCAAGTTGTGATCGCTTATCAAGTATGTTGGACATATGTTAGCTTCTCCTATTAGATCGAATAATTCTCCCATGGTAGGAAAAAGTGATTCTGATTATGATGGATATTCTATCGATAGTAAGAACACTTTGAGTAGTTTTTACTACACTGGTAACAACCTAGTTAACTGGACTTGTAAGAAACAAAATTTTATCTCATTATAAATGGAATTCACATATAAAATGGATCAATATAAGACATCACTTGATACAAGAACTTGTAGAATTTAAAGAGTTACTAATTTAATATGTTACACTGAAAAAGAATTAGCAACATTATTCACCAAACCTTTAAATTATATTCATTTTGAGTATCTCAAAAAAGCTATTGGGATGTGTATTATTGACTAAAACTGATATGATTGTATTTTTATATCATAATCCTGGTAATATGTCCCTATGAGGTTTTAGGACATGGAAGTTTGATAAATGACAAAAGAAACCTCTTAGAAAAGTTTGATGAAGGATGGACAGAGGATTGGACATGTTAATATAGTTATTTTAGTACTTATTTTGTCATCTCTTTTAGTATTGTTTTATGACACTCGTTGTCCATTTGAGACAAAATTGGGGATTCGCGCAATTACCGCGCAAATACTACATACCTAGGTAGAGACCGTCTTTATCATGCAAACACCACGAGCGGTCAATGATGTACATGCCCCATCAAATTCCTACTAGTAGGTTATCCACAAGTATACACGCACACTCCAAGTATGATTACCCATAAATGAAACAAATCAACACAAACCCTACTTAACTCGGTTATATAGATAATATTTTCATTCCAAGTTATTACTCATGTTTAACTTTTATCGTTTATATAATTTTAGCCAGAACTCCTAAGGCTCTAACATCTAAGTATCGTATCACACCTGCCATTTATAATAATCATTCTAAATCAACAAACACCCTACCTAATAGGTTAGAAATACATTTTATTTTATAATAGGATTTACACAACTGTTATACATTAATTAGTATTACAATACTTTACCCGAATCCCACGGTTCCTAAACTAGGTATTAATCCCCAACCTATTACCCTTATATCCATTTAAAGGCATTAAAAGTCGCAAAAAAATAATCTGAGTTAAAACCAGAACCCAAAAACCTCCAAACCAATAAGACATGGGCATTCCATCAGGCTCAGATCGATCCGATGGCCCTAGGTTTTTCTACTCCCTCTTGATCTTATCCATTACGTCATGTAACACCCCCTATTTTTAATGATTTTTAAATAATGGATTAATTAAATTAAATATGGGAAGTTAACTGATAATTAATCCGGATTAAAATAAATAATAACAAGCGAGACGAGGGTTAGTATTTATTGATGTGAAATATGTCTAATATTACTTAGTGAATAAAGTAATATGTGAGTATGAATATATTAAAACTATTGAGAGTGAAAAATACGACGGTTACAGAAATTAAGTCGGGACACGCTTGTGAGCCGTGTCGGGACTCAATTAAAGGAAATAAAAAAGTAATTTATTTTTAAGTCATACAAATGGTCATTTTGAGTGCGTCAAAGTGTCCAGAAGGGTCAAGATAGTCAAAAAAGTCTACCCAGGGGTTTAATATGGGTTCCAGGTCAATTTGGTCATTTGTACTTTTGGGGGAATGGTACCTACGAATTTTCTAAGTTATTATATTTGATTAGAAAAGGGGGTTAGGGTTAGTAATTTGAGAAATAAGAAGAAGCCATAGGAGGAAGAGGAGAGGAGTTATAGAGGCTAGAACCACCTTTTTTACACCAAGTGCACCACCAACACCACCACCGCGTAGATCGGGCAAAGGGGAACACCACCATACCCATAATATTCAATGGATCAAAACATTATATCAATTGAAGTGTTTATCTTGCCAACATTTGAATTGACATATCATCCATGTTAGAATAGAAGTGATTTATAATGAGAATTAATGAAACTGGATTTGAATAATTGGAATATAATTCATGACCTTGAGTAAGAATGACTACATGTTTGATCCCTGATTTGTGTATTATAAAACTCATGAAATTATGATGAATCTTGGTGAAGAAATATGTAACAACCCTCGATTCTGGGAGGCTCATTTTATACTAATTTTGCCGCATAAGGCAATTATATAAAATGTGGGGACTGGAGTAAATATTAATTTAATGAATTGAAAGTTAATATTTACTAGATTGATGCATATTTACTGTATGTGAAAGTAAATAACATCAGGTTGCATGTCAGTAGTGTCATGTATTTTAAATGGACTTTTAGTTTAAATGATTTTGGAACTCGAAATAATTTATAAAATTTTTGGATGCCAGTTTAGAGGGTGTAGTTAGTCTCGGAAGGTGCGAGACAGTCAAAATAAGTGCCATATTGTATTTTTGTGTTTCGGGCACTTTTACCTGGTTTTAGCTTATATGCGTATTTGTGAGTCATTTTAATGTGGTATTAACCATTTAAGTTTGGAGTTTTAACCTAAGCCACGATTTTAGTCTTCTAAATCCCTTATTTTCCCCATTTTATGTCTTGAACATAGAGAGAGACAAAGAGAGAAAGAAGAGGAAGAGAAAAGAGGAGAATGAGAGAGAGATTTGAAGATGGAGGATTTGGGATTGCTTCTTCTCCAAACAAATCTGAGATATCAACCCTAAGGCAAGTTTTCTACTTGCTAATATGTGATTTAAGGTGCATAAATTGTATGATAGTTGTGTATTTACATTTATGGTTTAAATGTGGAATTTATGGGATTTAAGCCCTAATCTTAGTTTTTGATGATGAAATTTTGGGTTATAGTTGTTATTAACCATGTAGGATGTTTTGGGGTAGATTATTGTTGCTGGATGTGTATAAATGGAGAGAGTGGGAGTTTGCAGAAATTAGGGTTTATAACCCTTCGTAGCCATTTTTGGCAAATTTGCAGGTCCGAATCGATTCGGCCCTTTGGGCGAATCGATTCGCTAAGGGAAATTTGCAGGTCTGCATAACCCGAATCGATTCGGGTTAAGGCCGAATCGATTCGGTCAATTGCAGAAAGTTGGTTTAGTAGTCCGAACCGATTCGCTTTTTGGGCGAATCGATTCGCCCTGGGCGAATCGATTCGTTTTCCTGCTGTTTTTGAGTTAATTTTATAACTCAATTTCAATTCTTTTCTTTAAATATAGGGATTAGGAACCTTCTTGAATGAAGTAAACTTAAAGTCCTAGAGTGTGAGATGAGTTAGTTGTGTGCCCTACATTAGGAATGGGTTATGTGGGGATTTTTCCGGGGTTATGCCTATTGAAGTTAGGGCACTTTTCCTTCTAGTTGATTTGTATATAAACTAGGAGATGTAGTGTCATGTCCGGGAGACTTTAGAAGCTTAATTAAGCTATACTAGTTTTGATGGTTTATATTACCACCCCAAAAGAATGTTGGGAGATTTTAAAAGTTCGATTGAGCTATGTTAACCTTGGTGGTTCATCATAACGCCATAAAGGTGAGTTTGGAGAATAAATTGAAAGTTATTTCATTCCTTCGAAAGATGATAACCTTGGGGTTTTTAAATAACCTCCTAGAATGCTTGGAGATAATGAAGAGTTTATTTACTCATTGGAGGTTGTAGAGTTGATATAAGCTATCGTATGACTATGGATGGTAAGTTAGATTATTTACAAAATAAATAATAACGATTTCGAATAAAATGAAACATATACGTGGAATGGAAATGAAATGGTAATGGTATTGATATTAGTAAATGATAATTTACTTAACCCTGAAACCGGTAAATAATGGTTTACTTAATTTTCGATATGATAAATAAAATGGTTTAAACACACCTCTCTAAATGACATCATAAGGGAAGTCCGCACGTGAGGTGAAGCCCCCTGGCTAATGAATGCAGGGTGGATATAGTCCAAGGCCATGGGAGCGCTTATTGTTGTATATTTTTCTGCGATGGGTAGGAGATTCCGGGTGTGGTCTTGACTACCCCGCAGGCTCGTGGCCGCTTCCCGACGTCTTGCGATATAGGTGCCCAGGTTGTCTAATGATAGGCCCTGGAAGATGAAGGTCATTTAGGGGCGCGCACAGTGGGGAAACCCGGACGGGCGGTCTTAGAATTCATTATATGTATATAATTATAACAGTTCATAATCAAGTGGGACTTGATGTATTTGATATGCCATAAGAGCATGATGGAGTGACACAAAGATCACATGTAAATGCCACAAAGAGCATTTGAAAATGATTATTTTCCTGATAAGGAAAGGATTTTTACAAAAGGTAAAATTGAGATAAAATTTCCTTAAAGAGCAAAAGATTGTGATTATATATATATACTTCCTGCTAAGGAAAAGATATATGAAATAATTGGTACATTTGGTGAAGGTTTTAGTTTAATGCTTCTTATTTTTGTTCCTGCTTAGCTTATGTTTTAAATTGTATAGGTTTCTTCTTATTTCTCTTTTTTTTCACGATTTATCATACATAACTGTCATACTCTTTATTCATCTGGTAATCATATAGAACCGGGCCCTGACCTGGTTACATTTCTTGTTGCATATTCATCTTGTCTCTGCTCAGGTACTCCGTCGCAAGGATGCTTGATTTGAATTCCTATTCCGATGTTTTCGACGAGCCGTGATGCATTGCGGGTATTACGGGATACATTTGGTATAGACGTTTTCATTTTATCCTAGTTAAGATCAAGTCTTTTATTCGGGCGAGAGGCCCAAGCTTTTGTAAATGTCTAATGAAATGTAATAAGTAACTTATTGTACTTGTGTATATTTGGTGTATCAGTTTAGTGACCGGTTACCTATTCGGTCTTTTTATCGTATTCTCGTTGTATTATTTATATATGTCTTGGGGTTTCCCTTATCTTTCAGGAATTGGGTTGTTTGTTTTCATTTATTTACTTTCAAATCAAAAAATTTTGGCAACCCGTTTTCTGAAATATTGGGTGGTTATCCTGGATACTCTATATTTTTGTTATGATGCTGAGAATGATTCCATCCATGATTCCGTTATATTGGAGTATTGGGCTGGCCACCCCTTATTTTGGTGAGCGGGTTGTCACAGATGGTATCAGAGCATCAGGTTCTAGAGTCCTTAGGAATTTGTGTGGACGCCTTAAGTTTTCAGCGTTGCTCTTGATTTGATGTAAAGCCTTAGGATTAAGATCGTTGATTTCTCTTGTGAGATTTCGTTCTTCTACCATGAGGTAGAATCTATAAAATCTTTTGCGTATTCGTGTGAGAATAATGGGTCGATAGAAGAAGGGCGTTATGGGAAGGTTTGTGGAGAACTGTAAGTTGTGGTCTGGGATGAGGACCGCTTTAGAGGCCGCTCCCTTTTTGTAGCACTTTCTTGTCTTGCTATTACGACTGCAAATTTTAGTTGATGTAGTTTCCCAAGTACCGCTAGAAGTAGGAAGTGGTACTAAACTTGAGAATTCACGCGATGTTATATTGAAGTGGAGAAGTGCCCTGTAGTAGAATGGAGGAAAATCCTTCACCCGTAGAAGAAGTGTTGAGGAGGTGAAAATGTGGTCACTATATTCGTGGGTGCCAGAAGTTTGGCCCATAGAGAAGCCCGGTGGATACTTGCAATGGCAAGATTCTCTGGGATAATTGGACTGAGGTGAAGGTGGATTCTCGAATGTTCACAAAATGTTCGGTTAAAGACCAATGGCGAATAAGGTGTTGTACGGTTAGGGAGACGAGATCATGCACCATGAAGTGTTAGGCTCCAAAATAGGTGTTGTTAACACTTCTGATGGAGTAAGAATCGTGAAACCCCATCGGTGGACACCCACCTGGGGAAGTTTCATTAAACTGAGGAAGAGGAGGCCAAGAGCGTGTCCTCTTTTACTGAGAAAGTAAGAGGGACTGCATGGGCAATTATTGGCAGCCAGAGTCGGAATAACGACAATGATGTGGAGTGTAAAACCACTCATTTTAAACTCCGTTGAGTGGAGAGCAAGGGCAAGAGTAAAGTGCCTAGTTGGGGAGTTGGTGGAGATAATGTTGGTATGTGTAAGGCTCAAACATGGAGTCTGAGAACCATTAGTATTGACCCGGAGTGCTTGGCAAATTGTGGAGGGAATTCTACCTTATAGGTGGGTAGTGTATATTACTTAGGATAAGATTTAGTAGTATTGTGTCTACGATAGACTCGGGTGTGTATATTGAGCTTGTAGTAGTATTTACGCTATTATAGAAGAGTAATTCTATGACTTCCATGGTATGGAATTTCTATCTTTTCTTCACTCGTTATGACGCGAGTGATGATATTTTTTAATGTATATGTGTCATATGTGTTACTTGGTTTGAGTGTTCTATTGTTTATGTGCTTTGTGTGTGAATTCTATGACTTATCTCCACGACCAACAAAGTTAAGTAGTAATGCATAGGAGGGGTTCCTTGTTTGGATTCCGCTTTTGCGGGACGCTCCACGCGTGAACCTTAACGACGTTGGGAGTGGAGAGATGCCATATTTCCTTTCTCTTATTTCATGTATAGAATGCTAAGGCAAAGTCTAGAAGTAGAATCTTATTAGTAGAATTGTAAATTAGAATTGTACAGATCCTGATCATGTGTCTTAGACCGTCACATATTAATGACCGACGATGCGAGGTAGTAGTGTAACGGGAGGGTTCCTTGTCTGGATTTCACTTCGCCGTGGTGTTAGTTTAGGAAAGCGTTAGGGAGTTGACCACGAATAAGTTGTGGGTTAACTCTATAAGAGATTAGATCCTTTAGGAGCGAGATTATGGGGTCTCGAGAGGTTTGGTAGGTTCGGCCGAAGGAGATGAGGCATTTCTTAGAAATAATGTTACGTTGGTAACTTCATTTCCGGGGAGTTAATAAGGACGGGTGGATCCTCACTCCTGAGCCATGATTGTAAGCTCGAGAGTGAGTTTAATGAGTAAGCTCTGCCAGGATTGGGGAGTAATAATACTAGGACATAGACTCACTATTTATGCGTCGCACAAGCTTAAACTTGTGGAAAGTAATATCCTGTGCTTGAATTAAGATTCATCGTGGCAGTGATCACCTTAAATAGATAAGGCACTACTTCCTCGGCAGGAAATTTGGTCCTTCTGGTAAGCAACAAGTTGTTGCAATATGTTGTGGGAGGAATCGAGTTGGTGCTCGGAGTTCAGAACAACTAGTGGTTGGATATTTTCTCATTCGCTAAGGAAATGCGATTGGGGTAGTGGACGTGTCGAGTAGAGAACTCGTCAGAGATAATGGTAATGGCATGGAAGGCCAAGTAGAATGAGCATGAATAGGAAGACTCGGTAGTAAGAGCGTTTATGTCTGTGATTGACCATTTCACCTACTCGTGTAAAGAGAGTAGTAGTGGAACGAAGAAGGGTATTCATAGACGTCTGCATGGAACTACCGGCATCGAACTGGTCATGATCCCATTTAAGAAAATGGTTAATCGTTTGATCAGACTGTTCCATTCCCGGCCATTATGGACGGACTACTTGTAGAAGAGTATGCCCCGTTCTCGATGGAGGAATAGTAAAAACCATGGGAGGTGCCTATTATAATAGGGTGGATCGAGACTAGATATTCGTGTCGAAGGTTTAGCAGAAGTTTCCGCGAAGTAATGGGAACCGTATGGAAATGGCGTATATCCTACCCCCTAAAGTGGATGGATGAAGGGGAGGAAATTGACTTATGCCGAAGGGCATATTACGAACGTGCGCCTTAGTATACCTAGTAGATGGGAGCAGTAATGGTATGGATGGAGGTTTTCGTGCAACCATTAGGTTTTGGAGTGGTCTTATGGATCATTTCCTAAGGCATGGTACCGTGAGTGGCCTAGCGTGGTCAGTTGAGAAATTCGTATACTCGATGGATGGAACCAATGGGTAATATGTTCCTTGGACTTGGAGTGGTCTCGGAACATTTCTTTAGAGATTTGGCTTTTAAGCCATACGCCTTGATGAGATACGTCGATGCGGGGGATAGCTGAGTAGCGTTAGGGCTAAGCCACTTAGAGTCGGTATGGATGCCCCGAGGTGAGATGTAACATAATTCTGGAGATTTGGAAAATTGTGCCGAGTCATGTGGGCATCGTGTTCCGCCGTAGGAAGCTAGAATCGATAGTTAGTGAAGAGCGCCTTGTGCTAGGAGAGAACAAGATGATTGACTGAGATCGACAGGGTCGACCTTAGTCCGAGTCCATTTGGGACGTTGCAATAACGAGGAGTTTGTTTAGGATGGTAGAATCCTAGTTTAGAGTAGTATGCCCTTATCAGATTTGGGTATGCCCGAATTTTGGGGGCAAAATTCCCTCTTAAGGGGGGGAGTATGTAACAACCCTCGATTCTGGGAGGCTCATTTTATACTAATTTTACCGCATAAGGTAATTATATAAAATGTGGGGACTGGAGTAAATATTAATTTAATGAATTGAAAGTTAATATTTACTAGATTGATGCATATTTACTGTATGTGAAAGTAAATAACATCAGGTTGCATGTCAGTAGTGTCATGTATTTTAAATGGACTTTTAGTTTAAATGATTTTGGAACTCGAAATAATTTATAAAATTTCCGGATGCCAGTTTAGAGGGTGTAGTTAGTCTCGGAAGGTGCGAGACAGTCAAAATAAGTGCCATATTGTATTTTTGTGTTTCGGGCACTTTTACCTGGTTTTAGCTTATATGCGTATTTGCGAGTCATTTTAATGTGGTATTAACCATTTAAGTTGGGAGTTTTAACCTAAGCCACGATTTTAGTCTTCTAAATCCCTTATTTTCCCCATTTTATGTCTTGAACATAGAGAGAGACAAAGAGAGAAAGAAGAGGAAGAGAAAAGAGGAGAATGAGAGAGAGATTTGAAGATGGAGGATTTGGGATTGCTTCTTCTCCAAACAAATCTGAGATATCAACCCTAAGGCAAGTTTTCTACTTGCTAATATGTGATTTAAGGTGCATAAATTGTATGATAGTTGTGTATTTACATTTATGGTTTAAATGTGGAATTTATGGGATTTAAGCCCTAATCTTAGTTTTTGATGATGAAATTTTGGGTTATAGTTGTTATTAACCATGTAGGATGTTTTGGGGTAGATTATTGTTTCTGGATGTGTATAAATGGAGAGAGTTGGAGTTTGGAGAAATTAGGGTTTATAACCCTTCGTAGCCATTTTTGGCAAATTTGCAGGTCCGAATCGATTCGGCCCTTTGGGCGAATCGATTCGCTAAGGGAAATTTGTAGGTCTGCATAACCCGAATCGATTCAGGTTAAGGCCGAAACGATTCGGTCAATTGCAGAAAGTTGGTTTAGTAGTCCGAACCGATTCGCTTTTTGGGCGAATCGATTCGCCCTGGGCGAATCGATTCGCCCTGGGCGAATCGATTCGTTTTCCTGCTGTTTTTGAGTTAATTTTATAACTCAATTTCAATTCTTTTCTTTAAATATAGGGATTAGGAACCTTCTTGAATGAAGTAAACTTAAAGTCCTAGAGTGTGAGATGAGTTAGTTGTGTGCCCTACATTAGGAATGGGTTATGTGGGGATTTTTCCGGGGTTATGCCTATTGAAGTTAGGGCACTTTTCCTTCTAGTTGATTTGTATATAAACTAGGAGATGTAGTGTCATGTCCGGGAGACTTTAGAAGCTTAATTAAGCTATACTAGTTTTGATGGTTTATATTACCACCCCAAAAGAATGTTGGGAGATTTTAAAAGTTCGATTGAGCTATGTTAACCTTGGTGGTTCATCATAACGCCATAAAGGTGAGTTTGGAGAATAAATTGAAAGTTATTTCATTCCTTCGAAAGATGATAACCTTGGGGCTTTTAAATAACCTCCTAGAATGCTTGGAGATAATGAAGAGTTTATTTACTCCTTTGAGGTTGTAGAGTTGATATAAGCAATCGTATGACTATGGATGGTAAGTTAGATTATTTACAAAATAAATAATAACGATTTCGAATAAAATGAAACATATACGTGGAATGGAAATGAAATGGTAATGGTATTGATATTAGTAAATGATAATTTACTTAACCCTGAAACCGGTAAATAATGGTTTACTTAATTTTCGATATGATAAATAAAATGGTTTAAACACACCTCTCTAAATGACATCATAAGGGAAGTCCGCACGTGAGGTGAAGCCCCCTGGATAATGAATGCAGGGTGGATATAGTCCTAGGCCATGGGAGCGCTTATTGTTGTATATTTTTCTGCGATGGGTAGGAGATTCCGGGTGTGGTCTTGACTACCCCGCAGGCTCGTGGCCGCTTCCCGACGTCTTGCGATATAGGTGCCCAGGTTGTCTAATGATAGGCCCTGGAAGATGATGGTCATTTAGGGACGCGCACAGTGGGGAAACCCGGACGGGCGGTCTTAGAATTCGTTATATGTATATAATTATAACAGTTCATAATCAAGTGGGACTTGATGTATTTGATATGCCATAAGAGCATGATGGAGTGACACAAAGAGCACATGTAAATGCCACAAAGAGCATTTGAAAATGATTATTTTCCTGATAAGGAAAGGATTTTTACAAAAGGTAAAATTGAGATAAAATTTCCTTAAAGAGCAAAAGATTGTGATTATATATATATACTTCTTGCTAAGGAAAAGATATATGAAATAATTGGTACATTTGGTGAAGTTTTTAGTTTAATGCTTCTTATTTTTGTTCCTACTTAGCTTATGTTTTAAATTGTATAGGTTGCTTCTTATTTCTCTTTTTTTTCACGATTTATCATACATAACTGTCATACTCTTTATTCATCTGGTATTCATATAGAACCGGGCCCTGACCTGGTTACATTTCTTGTTGCATATTCATCTTGTCTCTGCTCAGGTACTCCGTCGCAAGGATGCCTGATTTGAATTCCTATTCCAATGTTTTCGACGAGCCGTGATGCATTGCGGGTATTACGGGATACATTTGGTATAGACGTTTTCATTTTATCCTAGTTAAGATCAAGTCTTTTATTCGGGCGAGAGGCCCAAGCTTTTGTAAATGTCTAATGAAATGTAATAAGTAACTTATTGTACTTGTGTATATTTGGTGTATCAGTTTAGTGACCGGTTACCTATTCGGTCTTTTTATCGTATTCTCGTTGTATTATTTATATATGTCTTGGGGTTTCCCTTATCTTTCAGGAATTGGGTTGTTTGTTTTCATTTATTTACTTTCAAATCAAAAAATTTTGGCAACCCGTTTTCTGAAATATTGGGTGGTTATCCTGGATACTCTATATTTTTGTTATGATGCTCAGAATGATTCCATCCATGATTCCGTTATATTGGAGTATTGGGCTGGCCACCCCTTATTTTGGTGAGCGGGTTGTCACAAAATATGGGTTGTTCTAAGTTTTTGAAAAAAAATTAAGAAACTAGGGTTTTGTGTAAATTAAAGTTTTGATCGGTTCTTGAATGAATTTCTATGGGATTTAATGTGTTATTTACTTTCAAAATTTTCCCTATACCTTTGATGAATAATGTTTTAATTTGGTTGGGAGTTTGGAGAAGTGCAATGGAGTTTTGGAGAAAAACTTTTATGGAAAAATCGCAAAAACGTAAGGAAGGTGATGAATAGTACCATTTCGAATCAATTTGGCTATTTATTCAAAATTAAATTTCTATATTTTTTCGTTACGATCGCGTGGGCGCCAACCTCATATTTTTATGATTTTTTTTAATTAGCTATGATTTTTCCACAAAAGGGAATCGATTCGGCTGCCTAGTTTGACCAATTTTCTCCTCTTATTTAAAATCTTTGGGAAATCATTTGGGATTGAATTGTGGGAATTATTTTAATATATTTGGGATTATATTATAATACCAGTAGGCCTAGGTTGGGTGTTGGTCTTAGTCTTATAATTGAGAATTTAGAGTTAAATATAATTAGGATAAAGTGAGAGAATTACCTAATTTGGAGAATAATTCGTGTCACGAGAATTCGAGGAAAATGATGACTTAGACCGATAAGATGTGAGGGAGTTACCTAGTGATATTATGTATAAAATAAAGGGTACGCTTCGAGTTGTGAGAGATACTCGAGAGCGTACGATGAAAAGTAAAGTTATAAATTTATTAATACGTAGAATATTCGGGATATAAAGATACTACGTAGGGGACTTGTGATATGGGATGTGTGTATACCTATATCTGTGATATATAGGTGGTGTGAATACCTATTGCTTGATTTATTATGTGTATGACATACCTACGCTACTTGCTATCGGGAGGAGGTTTCGTGAATTGGACGGTCTTATCCTGATGAGCCCATTAGGGGGGATTTTAGACTCGTACCTTGAACATAGAACATTTGATAATGCTATCTGAGAGTATGATAGTTTTGACAGTTGAATGGGAGTGTATGTATGTGCATGACCCATTTGAATGGGGACTATGTTTGCCTCCTATATGTCTGATTTGTATTTATGGTTCGTGTGAAATACCAAAGTTATTGTCCTTACTTAGTAGGAGATGTACCGGGACTTGATAGCAAAGTTCACCGCAGCTGAGCCTCAGGGTGCCGTATTAGTAATTATATATAACAGTGTGATGAATATATAAATACTTGTGATTTAATCTACTGTGTGAATTTGTAGATGAGTAAGATAGTGAAATCTGAAATAACCTAAGTGTGCGAACACATAACTTTAATCGGGAAAGTTCTTATTTGAATTAAAAGTAATGGAAGCATTTAATAATGTATGGTGTGGGAAATAAGGGTGGTACTCAGAGTTATAGTTTGGAAGGCTTACGATTATAAACTAGTTAGGTGTGGTAACAGTAACTAGAATGGGTTAGAACCCGCAAAGATAACATGTATGTAATAGCAACCGATAAGCATTTTAAATACTTACTAAAATATTTTAAAATATTTTCACTCGGGCTCTAACCTGTTTCTTACAAATCTATTTTGCTTGTGAAAAATATTTTAGGTGTCCAGCCACAGAGACACCAAGCATAGATTATCAGATGAGTTGACGTATTGCAGATGTAGTGGGAGTTATAACCTCTCATTATTAGATGCCTTCACTCTTATTCATTCAGATTTTGATGCAATTATTCTCGATCAGGGCAGGTCGCCTATTCTTAGTTGTCATTTATTTTAAGAAACATTGTACTCATTTATTTCAATTTCATTAGACTCGGTTCTATTATTAATCATTATAATTGATACTTTAAATTGGAACGTTTATTCTTGTCATTTTATTCAGTTAGATGGTTTCCTATTTATTATTATCGTACTCATATGTGTTTTATAATCTGAGAGCGAATTAATGTTAATTAAATGGTTAAATGTTTTTGACACTAGCTTAATTAATTATTAGGTTATTAATATATTAAAAGTTTTTTGACAGTGATGCTAAGAATGAACCGGCAGGACATTCTGATTTAATTTAATAAAGAACTGATCACTCAGTATTTAATTGAGCAGGGTGTCTTAGGTGGTATCAGAGCATCAATTTCTAGAGTCTTTAGGATTTGTGCGTCTTTTCACGTTTCGGCGTGGCATTCTTTGATATAGATCCCTATAATAGGATTGTTGTATTCCTCCATGTTTTCTATTTACATTCTCATGCTACTATGTAATTAATATAATTCATATACTAGATCAGTTGGGCTTCGTACACCAAATATTATGGGACGACCAACGAGGGTTCTTAGAAGGATTGCATGAGGAGAGGCGCAACAGAAAGATTAGAGTATTTTGCAGACAGTGATCGAAATAGAAGTCACCAGGATTATCATTTGGGTGAATAACAATAGAATAATCGCCCAGGGGTGGTGGATTCCCCAGGCACCGTTGTAGATAACAGTGGTACAAATTTCAGTCTAACCCAGCATATGTCGGTAAGGGCGAAGTCAGAGGGACTCTTGTTAAGAGCCATTTATTGTGATCCGAGGAAGAGAGAAAGTGAGATGGGCCAATGGAAGTAGGGAATCCAAAGGCAATTGTGTAGGGTGGAGTGCAGTAACAGTCAATATTAAATTTCAGGCCAATTTTTTTAGCTCAGAGGAGCAGCATAAAGTTATTAGAGTCAGTCACTACATATAAAGAAGTCTGGTTGAAATTTAATGAGAAATATGGGTCCGGATTGACCATGAGGTCTTCCATTTACTGTTCTAAGAAAGATGTGATGGAGTTTCGAAACTGATCACAAGTGAGTAAGATAGGGACCGATTGTGAGAGAGTGACTGATTTGCTTAACAAACTTCGTACCCGATAAATGGGGGACATAGAAGGAAAAAGGGGGTCTATAGTTGATAAGGGACCCGTGAGTATAATATCAAAATGTGAATGGAAATCCATCCAGGATGACTAGTGTCGACGTCACCAAGGTCATAGGTTTGCAAGTTTATATTAACACCTCCCTAATAAGGGAGCCAAGATTATTGGAGAATCTAGCTGAAGAGAAAGACTGGAGTAAATGGTGCTAGAAAAGCACCACATGAGGGTATCCCAGTAAGGGACTCATTTAGATAATTTTTGATTGATAGAATTCCTAAAAATGACGAAGGAGTCAATCAGGGCCATAGAGACCAATAATAAGTTCCATAGGGATAGCAAAGCCAACGGAACAACGGGAGTATCAATTTGGGGCTAAGATTACAAGTCCGAGGGAAGGACACCCCGAAAGGTACAGTGAGGCCAGAGACGAAGGACAACACATAAACGTGTCCTATAGGTGGAGAGTAGGGTCGCCAGTGTTGAACTTGTTCACAGTGAGATAGTGAGACTAGTAACACTTGGAAAGGTGCCCGTATGTCACAATAAAAGGAAGAGTAAGATCTTCAATAAGGGAAGTGTGGGTTTAGATAGGATCAACAGGGTCCTTATAAGCAATAGCATCCCATTTCCTTAGGCCGTCAGTGCCAAGGTAACCATAGGGGAGGCCAGTAGTGCCGTGATTAGAGGTAGAGAGATTCTGGAGATGATGTTTCGATTGTGGGAGTATAGGTCGTATGTAATACCCCGTATTTTTACGCATTTTTATTTTTACGAAATTATGGAAAATGGGGATTAATTAAATTAATAGGGGGAATTTAAATTGTCATTAATCATATTTTATGATAATAATTACTAGCATGATGAGAATTAGTAGTTATTGAAATAATATTATGTCCGGGGATGAGATACACGGCAGTTATGTTATAAATATATGGGACGCGTATGAGTCGCATCATTAGTATGTATTTGGAGGTTTAAAAGGTAAATTATATTTTAACTCGGATGACTATTTTGAGTGCGCCATAGTTTCTGAAAGGGTCGAAATAGTCAGAAAACACTACTCGGGTATTTAAATTGGAGTCCGGGACATTTTAGCCCAAAACGACACCCCGAAGGGGTATTTTGGTCTTTCGGAATTTTTGGGTAATTAAATGGACAAAAAATGGGTTTAATTAAAAGCTTTTAGGGTTAGTGGCCAGTTAGTTTCAACCTACGCGATAAAGATAGGCAAAGAGAGAGAGAACCAATGAAGAAGAAGAAGACTCTATTAGAGCCCTAAGCCAAGAACTCAAGCTTTCACACCAAAAAGTATACCAACGCGTAGACCGTGTCAAGAGGATCGTTCCCATACAAATTTCAACCAACAAATCAGAAGTTCATATTAAGTCAAGTGATTATCTTGCTCTTGCTCTTGCTCTTTCTCTTATCATTTATTATTCTTGTTAATATATGTTGAGGTTTTAGAACTATTAATACCAAAATTGGTTTACCTATGTTGAGATTGTGTAGGAATCTTAGAAATTTGATGGGGGTTTTCATGTACAGGATTTTTCCCTTATCGGGATTGTGAAATTTGGTGAATTTGATGTTAATCATGAAATAAAAATGGGGTTTTTATAGAGTAGTTTGGAAACCTTGTACTTGGGTTGGAATGGGTTTAGGTTGAGATTTAAGAGGAGAAAATCTTGAAAAATGAACTTTGAAGATGAACTAGGCAACTTCAAAAATTTCATTAGAAGTCCAGCCCAGGTCGTTCGAATGACTATGTTCCAATGAGACTTTTAACGAGTTTCCAGTGACCCTTCTAACGAGTTTGGTAGTTTGTTTGAAGTTGGGGGGACTTCGTTCGAACGAGGGTCGTTCGAATGACCTCGTTCGAACGATAACTCCTGGGTCTTCTAACGAGATTCCAGAATGACTCTTAAGGCCCGATTTTTGTTTTAAACTTCCCGTAGGCTTATTTAAATGAGTGTTAGACCTGTATGAATGTCGAGTGACTTAAAATTTATAATTATTAGTGAGCACAGAATATGTCGACCCTCGGAAGGTACGAAAATTTATTAAATTAGAGAGATGCGAAAATAAAAAGGAGAATACATACGAATAAAGTACGGGGTATAATAGGGGATATATGACGTACTGTGAATACTAGGATACGGGAAAGCCAATGAAATTATATAAGTTGTGTCTATGCTTATTGCTCAAAATATTATGTGTATGACATACCTAGCTACTGGCTATCAAACGGAGGTTAACGCGTTGTGGACGACCGGACCTTGTGTGCCTTCGAGGGATTTAGAGTCGTACCACTAAAGCATGGAACCTAGGTACGGGCTATCCGTGAGAATGATAGTGATAACAGTCGTATGGGTGCGTAGGTATGTGCATAGCCCATTGGCTTGGGACTATGTTCGCGTCCAATAGGTGTTTGTGTTTTTTGTTGGGTCTCGAGAGATTGAACTTGTTGTCCTTTATGCATGAGCGTTGCAATCGGACTAGATAGTCGAGTATGCGTAGCACTACGGGTGTCTCAACCAGGGGTGCAATATTGCTATATTTATATATAAATGGATATGTATACACAAAGAGAATAATGTGTATACCGAAATCTTATTTGGTGTCTTATGTTGATGACTATATTTTTTTAAATGTGTACTTATGGTATTATCAGCTGGGCAATTAGAATAATATGTGAATAAACTAAAGTAATTCTAAAACTAAATCGAAATCGAGAGTACTTCGGCTTTGAGTTATTTAGGGAGTCTTTCCAGCATAACAGTGTGTACTTAGTATCCCGTCAGGGTATCATGACTAGTATGGGTAGTTAGGCTCATTAGGAGTGCACACTAGATCGAGGGGTGCGTATCTCAAGTGAGTACGTTAAGGTAACTTGAATAATAATTGTGCTAATTGTATCAATTTAAGAACTTCCTATTTTAAACTGTTTTCAACTCGGGCTCTGACCTGTTTTTCTGTATATCCTTCTATTGTTCCATTATTTTTAGGTACCTAGCCACAGGGACACCAGCCCTAGGAGACTCTATTCAGTTATCGTGTTGTAGCTACTGTGGAAGCTGCAGGATAATTGCTAGTAGACGACTCAACGTATCCTTCCTTTTCCAGTTATCTATTCTGTTGGACATGTCGTCCTTTCTCCTGTTTACATTCAGAGATTTAGTTGTTTTACATTCTCTCTTAGATTTGTTTTCCTTTTATTGGATTTATTGTATGGGATTGTATCTGGATGTGTTTTACTCTAGTCAATTATTTTACTTCAGTTAGACTCTATTTACATTAATGTGATGCATGGCATTTGTTGGTATTCTTTTTTATATTGGTTAGTAAAAATAAAAAATTTAGACATCAACCTTTTTTAATTTTAGGTGTTTAGTTTTTGTTAAATTAAAATTTGAGTTTTCGACAGTGATGCATTATCTGGACCAACTTGATATTCTGAAATTAATTAATTAAGGACTGATCACCCGGTAATTAATTAGGTGGGGTGTCACAAGTGGTATCAGACCATCAGGTTCTAGTGTCCTTAGTATTTTTACGGCTTAATATGTTTTCGCATAGCATCCTTTGATATAGAGCCCTAGATTTTAGGATTATTGTACTCTTAATACGTTTTACGTTCTTCTGCCATTTTAAGAATATAACTGTAGACTTATGAAAATTTTCTCTCTTTTCAGATGCCTCCTAAATGTGCACAAAGAGTTCCCAAGTATGCCCTTCCAGAGCCCCAGCATGCACCTGCACAGGAAATGATGAATGACGCTGAAGTGGCTGCCATTATAGCTAAAGTGGTAAACGCTACTTTAGATGTAGTGCAAAAGGCACCACCTCAGGCACCGATGGTGGATCCAAGCCTAAGTTTTCCCGACTGCTTGGGAGCATGTTAGGGATGCCTTCCAGAAGGCGCATCCCCCGGAGTTTTTAGGGAGATCCGATGTAGTCGTAACGAGCCAATGGAAAAAGGACATCCAAAGGCATTTGAGGATCCACGAGTCCATGGAAGTACATAGTCATATTTTAGCCACGTTCAAACTGGTGGGGGAAGTACTGCAGTGGTGGGAGTCCATTACCACAATTGAGAAGAGAGACACACTAAGTATTCGAGACTTTTGGGTGTGGTTCAACCACAAGTACTTCCCTTCGGCTGTCCAAAAAGAGATAAGTCAAAAGTTAGCAAATCTGAAGCATGAGGGAAGGATCGTGGCAGAATATGAGGCAGAGTTTACTAATCTTCTCAACATTATACCGAGTGAGATCACGATCGAAGAGAAAAATATTCAGTGCTTCATGGATGGGTTAACATGGAGGATCCGCCAGCATTTAATAGGCAATCTCTCATTGGCCACCTATTCAGATGTAGTCAACGCAGCACTACTCCATTGCCAGGACCACCGTTTCCTCTTGTCCGATGTTAAGACAGTGGGAGAGTCCATCCAAAAGGGCAGGGCAGGAGGGAATGGTGCCGGTGGGTCACAGGCAGTTGAGGGTCAGTATCGACATAGTGATTTGGGTTCCCAATAAGGGGATCCTAAGAGATTCAGGTCAGGAGGTTTTAGACATGGGCATGGAGGCTTTCGACATGGACATCAGGGATAACACGACCATTAGGGCCAGTAGCAGGTTCAGCAGGGCCAGAATGGCCAAGGGAGGGGTGGAAACGGCCATCAGGGGTAGGGACAGCAGGGACAGAGGGGAGGAACCTTCCCAGGGAGATGTTTCACGTGTGTCAATACTGGCCAAAAATGCCAGGACTTCCCTCAAATGGGTAGAGGTCAACAGCAGCAGCAGTAGGGTGCTCGTCAAGAGCCCTAGAGACTGTTATTTCTTGCAGCTCACCCAGCACCTCCAGAGATGGCAGCACTCCCACCCATTCCAGCCGCCCCAGTTCAGCAAGGGAAGCTTCAGTATGGACGAGTCTATAATCTGCAACAGGCCGCAGTACCGCAGGACCCGACAGTGATCGAGGGTATGTTTTCTATCCAGGGGACTTTGGGGAACATTTTATTTGACACAAGAGCCACACACTATTTTATTGCCACGGGGTTTGCACGTACTATGATATTATTTGATACAGCAGAGAGTACGATTACTTGTGTGGATTCGCCATTGAGTAGGGGTTCCATTATTTCTTTTATTTGTCGGGGAGTGGGTATAGAGATCATGAGGTTTATCTTACCCGATGATATGCTAGTATTAGACATGTCCGAGTATGACGCGATTATGGGGATGGATTGGATTGTCAGGTATAGGTCCATGATTGATTGTTATAGTAAGAGTATAGTTTTTGTTATACACGGGAAGGAGATGTTTCTGGTGGCGATGCCTCCCTCTTAGGGAGGATCGTCCACTCATTTATACTATATAAAGGAGGAGACCTCTACGAAGGTTATGGTACCGCTCCATTTGATTCCAGTAGTTCGAGAGTTTGCCGATGTGTTTCAAGAGATTCTGGGGTTACCGCCGAGTAGAGAGATAGACTTCATCATTGATTTAGCGCCAGATACTTGACCAATAGCTCGCGCACCTTATCATATGGCTCTAGCAGAGATGAGGGAGTTACGTGACCAGATTGAGCAGTTATTGGGACATGGGTTTATCCGTAGGAGTACTTCATCGTGGGGTGCTCTCATACTATTTGTTAAGAAGAGGTATGGATCGTTGAGGTTATATGTTGACTACCGGGAGTTGAATAAGGTCACGATACGGAACAAATATCCGTTGCCTCGAATCGATGACTTATTCGACCAGTTGAGAGGAGCGATTTTCTTCTCGAATATTGATTTGAGATATGGACACCATCATCTACGTATCAGGGAGTAAGACGTGTCGAAGACTGCCTTCCTGATGAGATATGGTTCCTATAAATTTAGGATTATGCCTTTCGGGCTAACCAACGCCCCAGTCGTGTTTATGGACTTGATGAACAGGGTGTTCATAGAGTTCCTGGGCCATTTCGTCATCGTATTCATAGATGACATTATGGTTTACTCGCAGACCGAGGAGGATCATGTCGGGAACTTGAGACAAGTTTTGCAGACACTGCGCCAGCATGAGTTGTATGCAAAATACGAGAAATGTTGGTTTTGACTGAAAGAGGTTCAGTTTTTGGTGCATATCATCTCCGGTAGAGGGATATCCGTGGATCCGGGGAAGGTATCAGCGGTGAGGTAATGGGGACAGTCCACGACACCAACCGAGATACCCACTTTCTTGGGTTTAGTCGGGTATTACAAAAGGTTCATTCGAGGATTTTTAAAAATAGCGGGTTCGTTGACACATTTGACTCGCAAAGGGGTGTCATTTATCTCGAGTGACGCCTATCAGTTAGACTTTAATGAACTGAAAGATAAGTTAACCTCGGCACCAGTGCTAGCATTACCCAAGCCAGGAGTGGAGTATCTAGTCTACACTGATGCGTCATTGTTAGGATTTGGAGTACTGCATCAGGAGGATCAGGCTATAGCTTATGCTTCTAGTAAGCTTAAGCCTCACGAGAGGAACTACCCCACCCATGATTTAGAGTTGGCGGCAGTGGTGTTTGCACTTCGGATTTTGAGACATTACCTTCTAGGGGAGAAATTTCATTTATTCACGGACCATAAGTCATTACAATACCTCTTCACGCAGAAGGAGTTAAATATGCGTCAATGTCGGTGGCTTGAGTTTGTTAAGGATTATCAATTTGATATCCAATACCACCCGGGGAAGGCTAACGTGTTAGCAGACGTGTTGAGACGTAGGCCAATCGATGAAGTGGCCGAGGTGTGGAAAGACAAATGGAAGGAGTTAGGGAACCAGGATGCGATAGCTCGATCATTTATGTCTGTGATAACGATTATGCCCCAGATTATTACGGGAGTAGTACAGGCTTAAGCAGATGATTCGTTTTGCCAAAGTCAGATAGTGAAGCTTCTAGTCGAGGGGGCTGAGTCTTACACCGTAGGTTCAGACAGGGGTCTACGTTTCAATGGGAGATTGGTTGTTCTCGAGGGTGAAGATTTGCGACACAAGGTGATGATAGAGTCGTACGGTTCCCAATTTGTGATACATCTCGGCGGAGATAAGATGTATTAGGATATGCGTAGACAGTACTGGTGGAGCGAGATAAAGAAGGATATTACCGAGTTCGTCTCGAAATGTACCACTTGTCAGTTGGTAAAGATGGAACATCAGAGACCGACGGGACTTCTACAGCCATTAGATATTCCTATGTGGAAATGGGAGAGCATTTCCATGGATTTCATCACGAGATTACCCACATCGCAGAGGGGTCACGATTCAGTATGGGTGATAGTGGATCGACTGACCAAGGTAGCCCACTTTCTTCCATCCAGGACAGACTACACCACGGGACAGTATGACCAAATATTCATAGCATAAATAGTGAGACTCCACGGAGTACCTCTCAATATCATGTCTAACAGAGATAAGGTTTTTGTGTCTTGATTTTAGGAGAGTTTTTAGGAGGCATTGGGTAAGGAGTTGCAACTGAGCACAGCCTATCACCCGCAGACGGATGGTCAAACCGAGCAAACGAATCAGATGTTGGAGGATATGTTACATGTGTGCATCACTAATTTTGGGGGAGGTTGGGTGCCGTACCTTCCACTAGTGGAGTTTGCCTACAATAACTCCTACCAGTTTACTATCGGTATGGCTCCATTCGATGCACTATACGGCAGACCTTGTCATTCCCCAGCATGTTGGCTAGAGGTGGGGGACAACAAGTTACTTGGACTGGAAGTGATTCAGGATTCTTCGATGAGGATAGAGTTTATACGGATTCGTATTCGAGTTTCTCAGGATCGCCAGAAGAGCTACGTTGACGCCAAACGGTATTTTTGCAAGTTCAACATTAGAGATTAGGTGTTACTTCGGGTGTCTCCTATGAAGGGAGTTATACATTTTGGGAAGAAGGGAAAGTTGGCACCTAGGTATGTAAGGCCATTCCCCATTATCGAGAGGATTGGGCCAATTGCTTATAGACTTGGGTTACCGGGGCACTTGCATAGAGTCCATGACGTGTTCTATATCTCTTCGTTGAGGATATTTCTTTGAGATGATTTGTCCCACACCCACATTACGATGGAAGAGATAGACTTACAGCTTGATAGCTCCTACGAGGAGGGGCCGGTTGCTATTCTATACCGTAGCGAGAGAAAGTTGAGATCGAAAATAGCATCACTAGTACGTGTTCAGTGGCGGCACCATAATGTTGAGGAATAAACCTGGGAGTGCGAGGATGACATGTGTGAACGCTATCCAAAGTTATTCTTGCCAGGTATACATATATTCTTTTTCAAATTTTGGGACAAAATTTTGTTCTTAGGGGGGAAGTATGTAATACCCCATATTTTTACGCATTTTTATTTTTACGAAATTATGGAAAATGGGGATTAATTAAATTAAAGGGGGAAAATTTAAATTGTCATTAATCCGATTTTATGATAATAATTACTAGCGTGTTGAGAATTAGTAGTTATTGAAATAATATTATGGTCGGGGAGGAGATACACGGCAGTTATGTTATAAGTATTTGGGACGCGTATGAGTCGCGTCACTAGTATGTATTTGGGGGTTTAAAAGGTAAATTATTTGTTTTTAACTCGGGTGACTATTTTGAGGGCACCAGAGTGTCCATAAGGGTCAAAATAGTCAGAAAATACTACTCGGTTATTTAAATTGGAGTCCGGCACATTTTAGCCCAAAACGACACCCTAGAGGGGTATTTTGGTCTTTTGGAATTTTTGGGTAATTAAATGGACGAAAATTGGGTTTAATTAAAAGATTTTAGGGTTAGTGGCCAGTTAGTTTCAACCTACATGAGAAATAGAGGCAAAGAGAGAGAGAACCAAGGAACAAGAAGAAGAAGACTACATTAGAACCTTAAGCCAAGAACTCAAGCTTTCACACCAAAAAGTACACCAACGCGTAGATTGTGTCAAGAGGATCGTTCCCATACAAATGTTAACCCGCGAATCAGAAGTTCATATTAAGGTTAGTGATTATCTTGCTCTTTCTATTATCATTTATTATTCTTGTCAATATATGTTGAGGTTTTTAAACTATTAATACCAAAATTGGTTTACCTATGTTGAGATTGTGTAGGAATCTTAGAAATTTGATGGGGGTTTGCATGTAGAGGATTTTCCCCCTTATCAGGATTGTGAAATTTTGGTGAACTAGATGTTAGTCACGAAATAAAAATGGGGTTTTTATCGATTTATAATTCTGGGTTTATGTTAATTTGACTCATGGGAAAATTTAGGAATTTCTTGAAATTACTTGATGATTAGAAGGATTTGACCCCTAAACTATGCTTAGAAGTGTTCTATGGTGATTAGAGTAGTTTGGAAACCTTGTACTTGGGTTGGAATGGGTTTAGGTTGAGATTGAAGAGGAAAAAATATGGAAAAATAAACTTTGAAGATGAACTCGGGAACTTCAAAAATTTCGTTAGAAGTCCAGCCCACGTCGTTCGAACGAGACTTCTAACGAGTTTCCAGTGACCCTTATAACGAGTTTGGCAGTTCGTTCGAAGTTGGTAGGACTTCATTCGAACGACCCTCATTCGAATGACCTCGTTCGAACTAAAATTCCTGGGTCTTCAAACGAGATTCAAGAATGACTCTTAAGGCTCAATTTTTGTTTCAAACTTCTCGTAGGCTTATTTAAATGAGTGTTAGACCTGTATGAATGTTAAGTGACTTAAAATTTATAATCATTAGTGAGCGGAGAATATGTCGACACTCAGAACGTATGAAAATTTATAAAATTAGAGAGATGCGAAAATAAAAAGGAGAATACATACGAGTAAAGTACGGGGTATAATAGGAGATATATTACGGACTGCGAATACTAGGCTACGGGAAAGCCAATGAAATTATATAAGTTGTGCGTATGCTTATTGATCAAAATATTGTGTGTATGACATACCTAGCTACTGGCTATCGAATGGAGGTAAATGCGTTGTTGACGATCGGACCTTATGTGCTTTCGGGGGATTTAGAGTCGTACCACTAGAGCATGGAACCTAGGTACGAGCTATTTGTGAGAATGATTGTGATGACGGTTGTATGGGTGCGTAGGTATGTGCATAGCCATCGGCTTGGGACTATGTTCGCCTCTAATAGGTGTTTGTGTTTTTTATTTTTTCTCGAGAGATTGAACACGTTGTCCTCTATGCATGAGCGTTGTAATGGGACTAGATAGCCGAGTATGCATAGCACTAAGGTTTTATCAACCAGGGGTGCAATATTGCTATATTTGTATATAAATGGGTATGTATACATAAAGAGAATAATGTGTATACCAAAATCCTATTTGGTGTCTTATGTTGATGACTCTATTTTTTTTAAATGTGTACTTATGGTATTATCAGCTGGGCAATTAGAAGAATATGTGAATAAACTAAAGTAATTCTAAACCTAAATCGAAATCATAAGTACTTCGTCTTTGAGTTATTTAGGGAGACTTTCCAGCATAATAGTGTGTACTTAGTAGCCCGTCAGGGTATCATGACTAGTATGGGTAGTTATGCTCATTGGGAATACACACTAGATCGAGGGGTGAGTATCTCAAGTGAGTACGCTAAGGTAACTTGAATAATAATTGTGCTAATTGAATCAATTTAAGCACTTGTTATTTTAAACTGTTTTCAACTTGGGCTCTGGCCCATTTTTCTGTATGTCCTTCTATTGTTCCATTATTTTTAGGTGCCTAGCCAGAGGGACACCAGCCCTAGGAGACTCTATTCAGTTGTCGTGCTTTAAATACTATGGAAGCTGCTGGATAATTGCTAGTAGACGACTCAGCCTATCCTTCCTTTTCCAGTTATCTATTATGTTGGACATGTCGTCCTTTCTCCTATTTACATTCAGAGATTTAGTTGTTTTACATTCTCTCTTAGATTTGTTTTCCTTTTATTTGATTTATTGTATGGGATTGTATCTGGATGTGTTTTACTCCAGTCATTTATTTTACTTCAGTTAGACTCTATTTACATTACTGTGATGCATGGAATTTGTTGGTATTCTTTTTTATATTGGTTAGTAAAAAGATAAAATTTGGACATCACCCATTTTAAATATTAGGTGGTTTTTTTTTGCTAAATTAAAATTTGTGTTTTCGACAGTGATGCATTATCTGGACAAACTTGATATTCTAAAATTAATTAATTAAGGACTGATCACCCGGTAATTAATTAGGCGAGGTGTCACACCATATAAGGGGGATTACCCCAAAATGAGTTAGGGGTAACTACTGGATGAGATCCTATATGTGCAACTAACTGCGTCAAATCTTGGGTCGATTCTGATGTCAGAGTTATGTTTGGGAACAGGTCGACTATTCGAGACAGATAGTGAATGGACATAATATTTTTGCTTCATCCTTATGAGTATGGGAGTTATTCGGGTGACATGAGTGCTTCACGAGGTATGATTGTTAACATTTAAATTCGAAAGTGAATCGGATTTAGTGGGTGCATTAACAGTGTTAACCCGATTATATATGTTTACCATGGGGTAGCGGGGATCATTTCGGTGTCACCCATAAGTGACTGGTTGTGGGCACTGAGAGAATTTGATGTTATGATTTTCTACTTTTGAGAGAGTTAAGAAAGTAGGACTTATTCTAACCATATGTAGTGATTGGATACTGAGAGTTTGAATGGTAGTAGGTTGTGTGATAAAACTATTGTGCTTGTTATTCTAGGTGAAATTTATTATTTTGCGAGGCATATCCTAAAAGAGGGTAGAGCTTACTTACACATATTGTATGTTATATTATGATAAAATATAAAGAGTTATATCTTTGATATTATATATATATATACGAAAATGTTATGGACTTCGGTGAGTATGTTTTCCAGTTATATTTGATCCCGGTGCGTAGGGACTTTTATTGATGTTATTTAGGATGCTTTATGTTCTTTGTCGAGTGGAGATACATAGCTCGTTATTTATATAGTGCAAAGAACTTGTGATAGGAAGACAGTCATGTTGTATGTCATCTTTAGTGACATGAGAGTGAACGAATAGACATTTTATGTCAGTAGACGAGGATTCAGGGGTACATGTTATGGACTGAAGACCAAATGGATCTCGATGACCAACAATGTTAGATAGTAGTGTATTGGGTAGTTCCTTATTTGGATTTCTCTTTGCGAGACGTCCCACGCATGAAACTTAGAGAACGTTGGAAATTGGGAGATGTTTATCTTTAGTACATGGGTTTAGTACCTTGGCTATTGTACAAATGCGTGAATATAACTGAAAGTTGATAGTTATATTATGATTACAGGTCGAAAGAGTCGTATAATCTTGATGTGAAACCAGTGTAGAACATTTTCACCACGAATAGATTGATGGGGAAACCTAGAAAATAATTAAGTTACAATTAGTTGGGTGGTTGATTATAACCTTACCGCATAGACATGCGAAGGTATGTTAAGTGTGATGCAAGTATATTACATTCGGTTGATTTGTGCTAAAATGCACAAAACATGGGGTGTATTGTCTCCCTAGTTAGTTGAAAATTTCAGTATCATTCACAAGGTGAGAACGTGGGAACATATGAAATAATGAGGTAAATGCATGGGTAAAATAAAGGAAGGACTAAAATGAGACAAAGAGAATGTAGTTGCATTGAGGGCAAGACGTGTCACCAGAAACCAAAAAGTGGATGGAAAAGGATGTTTAGAGTGTTGAAGAGTTCCAAGAATGTACACTTTCGATTGTGGGGATAATCACTCCGCGCAGAGGAGTAATATGATGAGGATTATGTCATAAACAACTAAAGAGGTAAAAGCCTCTCATGGGCAGACGGGAGATGATTAAAATGTCGGAGATTAGGATATCATTTTTGTATAATACAAGACGGTAGCGATACTATACCAATCGAGTTTAGAGTTTGACATAAGTGGTCAGGATTTGTTACGAGGGTCTCCCAAGGGGAGAGTTACGATATTTAGCATCAAGAAGGATTGGCACCTAAGAGATATGGCACTGTAACACCCCGTGTTTTAATTAATTGACTTTAATTAATTTGGAGTAAAATAAAATTTTGGATTAAGTGGTCTTTAAGAATTTGACTTGGTTTTATTAAAATTTTCAATCGGGAATCAATTCGGGTCTTTTATAAAAGGTTTTAAAGTTTTTATTTAAATATTTAAACTGGCAGGTGAGTATTTGTTCAGCTTTTATATTTCATCAGATAATTAAGTCAGATTTTAAAAGATTTAATTTTGGGAATTGTAAGGCTCGTTCGAACGACATGCCCTGTCGTTCGAACGATGGCGCATTGTCGTTCGAACGACAGGCATTTTCGTTCGAACGACAAGCAGTGGATGGATGGATTAGACTCCTAATTGTTTTCCAACTCTTAAACACTTTTTATACTAAACAGAAATGGGGCTGGGACTTAAAAAATCACTTTTCCCTTAAACTTTCTCTAGTAACCTTTCCAAAACATATTCCTCTCATCTTCAACCCCTAGTCCAACTTTTAAAATGTTTTGAAGATTCTATTGGTATTTTCTCAAGAGGAGTTCAACCTTGTACTCATATTTTCATACAACTAATCACAAGCATGAATACTCTATTCTTTTCCTTTAGTATTATGCATTTTAAGTGTTGCCTAAACCTTAATTCAATGTTTTCTTAAAATCAATTAGCAATATAATTAGAGAAAGTGGACACATAAAACTTGGGGCTATTTTTATGAAAATCTTTTAATATGAATAATATTCATAACTCGTGGGTACGTAGGATTCATGAGTGATTTTGGATTTTTTTGGTGTAGGTTGCATGTAGAAAAACCCTAATTTTGTAATAAATGAATTTGGGGGCGTATAACTCACGTAGTTTATGTAGAGATAATGAAATTTGAATTTTGAGGTTTTAAATGATGAAATATTGGCATATTTAATTTAAATAATTAAATGCGATTAATTGGGTATTTTGATGATGTGATAATTAAATTAAGATTTAATTGAATTGGACTATCATGCGTAATTTTATAAGATTAATTAATTATGATTGTTTGCGTGACTTGTTGGTATTATTTAATTTCTATTGTGACAACGGGTTGCTGGGTATTTTTTCTTCCCCTATATTTTAGAATGCCTTCTAGGTATGGGACTAGTGGGTAGTCCTTTTAATGATTTACGCCTTCTAGGTACGGGACTAGTGAGGGTAGATTATTACGACCTTATTATGTCGGGGTTGGGCTAATTTTTAATGCTTTATCGTTGTTACGCTAGCCTAGGCATGAGACTAGGTTGAGGTATGTTAGATATCCATCCTATACATATGGTAGGACGTATTGATAACTTGGGGACCCTTAGGTATGGGACTAAGGGGTATTTTGAGGATCTCACATCGAGCATAAGGGATTATGGAAGTGAGAAAATTGAGAATTAATGCCTAAGATAAAAACGGGTATTAAAATTGGTGGGGACATAATGTGTCAGTGATCGACAATTTAAACGGGTCAGCTTGGGAGATTTATGTCATGTTGTAAGTTGGAACCTTATCATATTGCGGGGGGTCGACAGTTTAAACAAATTCGGTTGGCTATTCACAAGGGGAAGTGTGACACTTTAGTGGATTACCACCTGGGACGGTAGGGCCGTCATAATAAAAAGTGAGAATAATAATAAAATGGGCTAATTAAACAAAATTAGCATCGTGGCACTTGGGAATTTAAAATAATATTGGTGTGCTTTTAGATGGGGATTCCTTCAGGTAGTTAGTAATTTATAATTATCGCGTTTAATTATCTCATTTAATTTAATATTCTATTGTGATATCTATTGCGTATAATTCTACTGTCTGGATTCAAGGATCCTATTTGAGGGAAGTAGTGTGTATTCATGCTCGGGGCTCTGACCTCGTGCATTGACTAACTTTTCCAGGATAAGTTTTGGAGAAGCTGCATAGGATTATCGGAGTTTATCATTTGGAAGTGCAGCAGGAGTTTATTAGTCTTATTTGCTTTATTTAGTTAGACTTTCCTTTCAGTCGTATTCCGTTATGAGACTTCAATTGAGTTTTTATGGGCCATTCGGTTCCAAAGTAGTTTAGAGGATTTCAATTGAATCATTCAGTTAGTTTATCATTCAGAATTTATTTAATCATTATTGGAGATTGAATTTATTCGGACTTTTAGCATGTGATGGATTTTTATTGTTCAGTTATTGACGATCATTTGAGATTTATTAAATTATTTATCTTGTGCATTGATTGATTTATTTATGTCTTATATCTTTCTCATGCTAAGAATGATATTTATTTAGTTCACGCCCGGTGTAGTTCGACGGCGGTGGCTGGCCACCCCGTCTGTCGAATTTTATGGGGTGTGATAGGAACTTTCCAAAATAAGGATAAAAGAGCTGGTAGAGTGTAGGCTCATTATTTTGAAGCATTATTAATGGGTGCATGATAATAAGTTGTATCATTTTATACATAATACTTAAAGAAATGTATCAACACATAAGTGTGGGAATGACTTGTAGCTAATCAGGGGTAGTAAGGAGTGGACCTTCAGTCATAACGGTGACATTGGCATAAGTATAGTGGAAGTAGCAAAATATTATTACGAGATTAACTTTGAGTACATTCGAATACGTTGAGCGTTGAAATCCAAAGTTTTAGCATCAAGACATATCCAAACTCTGAGGACGAATCAAAATGTTGGAAGATGTGTTGCAGGTGCGTGTCCTTGATTTTAGGGGAGGTTGGCAGCAATATCTTCCACTAGTGGAGTTTGTGTACAATAACTCCTATTAGTTCACTATTAGCATGGCTCCATTCGAGGCGTTGAATTGTAGGCATTGTCGTTCTCCTACTTGTTGACTAGAGGTGGGAGACAACAAGCTACTCAGACCAGAGTTGATTCAAAATACTTCGGACAAGATATAGATGATTTAAAGTCCTATACGGGTAGCCCCGAAAAAACACAAAAGCTACGTCGATGCTAAGCGGTTCTTCTGGGAGTTTAGTGTGGGGGACCAGGTGCTACTTTGAGTATCTCCTATGAAGGGGATAATGAGGTTCGGGAAGAAAGGGAAATTGGCACCAAGATACATAGGGCCATTTCCTATCATCGAGAGTATTAGACCGGTGGAATACAAGATTGGGCTGTTGGAACACTTGCATCGTATTCAGGATGTGTTCCATATTTCTTCACTGAGACAGTGTATCCAAGATAAATTGACTCACACTCACATTGTTTTAGAGGAATTTGACCTATAGCCTGATAGTTCATGCGAGGAGAGACTGGTGGCTATCTTAGACCATAACGAGAGGAGATTAAGGTCGAAGGTAGTTTCACTTGTCCAGGTTCAGTGGGAATATCATAATGTTGAGGAGTCTACTTGGGAGCTCAAGGATGAGATGCTCGAAATATATTCCGAGTTGTTTATACTAAGTATACTTTTATTTTCCAAATTTCGGGACAAAATTCCGTTGTAAGGGAGGAAGCATGTAACAACTCGTATTTTTAATAATTTTTAAATGTGGGATTAATTAAATTAAATATGGGAAATTAATTGATAATTAATTTGGATTAAAATAAATATTAACTAGCGAGACAGGGGTTAGTATTTATTGATGTGAAATATGTCAAATATTACTCAGTGAATAAAGTAATATGTGAGTATGAATATATGAAAATTATTATGAGTGAAAAATATGACAGTTATAGAAATTAAGTCGGGATGCGTGTGTGAGCCATGTCGGGACTGAATAAAAGGAAATAAAAAATTAATCTATTTTTAAGTCATCCAAATGATCATTTCGAGTGCACCAAAGTGTCCGTAAGGGTCAAGATAATAAAAAAAAACTACCCGGGGGTTTAATTTGGGTCCCGGGTCAATTTTGGACCAAACTAGCATCCCGGAAGGGTAAATTGGTCATTTGTACTTTGGGGGGAATAGTACCTATGAATTTTCTAAGTTATTATAACTGATTAGAAAAGGGGGGTTAGGGTTAGTAATGTGATACACAAGGAGAAGCCATAGGATGAAGATGAGAGGAATCGCAAAGGCTAGAACCACCTTTCTTACACCAATTGCACCATTAACACCACCATTGCGTAGATCAGGGTAAGAGGAACACCACCATACCTATCATCTTTAATGGATTTGAGCTTCATATCACGGCAAGTGTTTGTTGTGCCAACTTTTGAATTGATATATCATCCATGTAAGAATGATAGTGATTTATTATGAGAATTAATGAAATTGGATTTGAATAATTGGAATATAATTCATGGCCTTGAGTAGGAATGATTAAATAATTTATCCTTGATATGTGTATTATAAAACCCGTGAAATTATGATGAATCTTGGTGAAGAAATATGGGTTGTTCTATGTTTTTGAAGAAAAATTAAGAAACTAGGATTTTGTGTAAATTAAAGTTTTGATCGGTTCTTGAATGAATTTTTATGGGATTTAATGTGTTATTTACTTTCAAATTTGTCCCTATACCTTTGATGAATGATGGTTTAAGTTGGTTGGGAGTTTGGAGAAGTGTAATGGAGTTTTGGAGAAAAACTTTTATGGAAAATCGTAAAAACGTAAGGAAGATGAGGAACAGTACCATTCGAATCAATTCGTCTGTTTATCAAAAAATGAAATTTCTAGATGTTTTCGTTACGGTCATGTGGGCACCGACCTCATATTTTTCTAATTTATTTTTAATTAGTTATCATTTTTCTACCCAAGGAAATCGATTCGTCTGCCCAATTTTGGCCAATTTTCTCCTCTTGTTTAAAATCTTTGGGAAATCATTTGGGATAAATTGTGGGAATTATTTTTATATATTTGGAATTATATTAGAATACCATTTGGGCTAGGTTGGGCTTTGGTCTTAGTCTTATAATGGAGAATTTAGAGCTAAACGTAATTAGGTTAAATTGAGATAATCACCTAATTTGGAGAATATATCGAGTCATGAGAATTCGAGGAAAATAATGACTTAGACGAGTATGATGTGAGTGAGTTACCTGCAGATATTATGTATAAAATAAAAGATAAACTTCGAATGGTGAGAGATACTCGAGAGCGTACGATGAAAAGTAAAGTTATAAATTTATTAATACGTAGAATATTTGGGATATAAAGATACTACGTATGGGACTTATTGATAGGGGAAGAAATGGTATCTAATCATGGAACTTCGTATCTTAGTTTAAGGAGATTTATCTTAGGGGAAGACGTCTTTCTAAGTTGATCATACTTGATAAAGGGAGAGAATTAATTTAGGGGGAGTACTAACTTTACTTGCATTAAATATTTTGATATTCCCTATGCGTGTAATGTGTTTGCTTAAGTGTGCATGAATTATTTTATATAGCGGCAACTTTCTACGACAAACATTGTTGATCCGTTGGGTTGTTTGAGTCAAGCATTGTATTTTTAGTTTAGGTGGTACTTTTATTAGTTTAGTAGTGCTTGACGGCCCTTTAGGATTTTTGTTGGTTTTTGTCCCGGAATAGCCAAAGGGGGAGATTTGTAAGGACGCAAATTTCCAATTGAGTCCTTTGTAGTTTTAAATCAATTCCGGACAAAAACGTTTGAGTCATAGAATAGAGTATATTGATCATCTTTCAAGCCTATGACGTTTTGTTGAAGACGTAGCGGCCAAGTGTGTAAAGCTTCATCAAAATGTTGAGTTTAAGTGCCTCGTTTCAACGTCATCAGTAGTGGTTCCATGCTCCCAAGGTATGAATGAATTATATATATATATATATATATATATATATATATATATATATATAGGAGCTTGGAACGGTTTATATTGGGTGTTAGGTTTTTAAAACTGTGTTTTGTTTTCAGAATGTTTTCTATTAAAACTTATATATATAGTATATAAAGTTTCTGGGCTTAAAAAGAAATTTTTGAACATTCTATGAGTTCGTTCGAAGTGTCGTTCGAACGAGATTGTCGTTCGAACCACAAGTCGTTCGAACGAGATTGCCAACGACTTCCCATTATGGCATATTGGAACTTCGTTCGAAATGTCGTTCGAACGAGATGGTCGTTCTAACGAGGTTTCTAATGAGATTCTAACGAGTTCATACTGAAACTTCTTTAGAAGACTCGTTCGAACGAGAATGTCATTCGAACGAAATGTCGTTCGAACAAAATTTGGCGGGAACTGGTTTTTTGGCAGTTTTGAGCAGTTTTCTCTCACTTCCCCACTTGTTTCTTAATTGATTTTTCTCAGACTTTATTATGTGCGGGAAACTATTTTTCTAATCTAACTTTTCATATCCTACCAACCTCTAGAGAGTGTTTGAGAGAAAAATTATTTTAGGGAAAAGTTCATTGTTTTAAAGTTTCAATTTTCAAAGAAAAATCATATACACTTTAGTTTTACACCCATTGTTTTGTTTATCTAAGTTCATATATTTACATCTTGCTTGGATTTTGGCACCGTGTTTATCTCTACATTAGTTTGAGGAGAATTTTGGGTTTGCTTCTAAATCCCACAAAGAAGAAGATGTTTTTGTGATTTACCCACTTGGAGAAAGGCTCCTAGTTCGGGTGACGGTGACCACATAAAGTCCGATCGGTGGATTCCGAGACCGCGGTGGAGCTCCGGGGTTATTCGCTAAGTGGAGGTGTTTGCAATAAGACCCGTCAAGGCTTGAGAGGGTTAGAGTTGAGGAAGTAAGTCATCTGTCTTGTAAATGTAAATTCCGTACTTAGTAGATTTGATGCTAGGGTCGTCCGAGGTTGTTTCCCGTCTTGGGGTTTTCCTCGTACATCGCGGCGTAGTGGTTTAATTATTTATTTTATCTTGCTATACTCACCTGGAACGCATGCTTAGGTAATTCAAGATAAAATTGGGTTTTAATCACTACTCATGTTTAATTTGGTGCTACATAATTATTTGGGGTAAATGTAGTTAATTTAAGTCATTAACTTAATGTGTTAAAATTAGTTTGGCCTAACTTGATATAATTACAAAACATGACTTGGAAAATTTCTAGGACTTGGATTAAATTAATTATGTTTAAGTGAAAATGCTTTTAATGGATTAATTAAATATCACTTGTGTTTAATTTTAATTTGAAGAAGAAATTAAAATCAGGTATTTAAGTTGAACCATCACCTTTTACGCTTCTGCATCTATTTCATAAAAAGGAAATATATTATATTTTTTAAAGTAAGAAATTAAAAATTGGGGACCTTCGGGTGAATACAAATTGGTATCGGAGCCAAAGCAATAAATTATTTCGTTACGATCATTTAAATAATTTTTGGCTAAAATGGAATTTTCCCCATTTTCTAAATTTCCTATTTTTGATGGTTCTAATTACGCGTATTGGAAAGCGCAAATGAAATCGGCACTTAAATCTATCGATGAGAGGGTTTGGATGTTTGTAGTTAACGGGTGGTCTCCACCTACTCATTTAGTAGATAATGAGCGAGTTCCCAAACCTGCCGATAGATGGAGTGAGGGTGAATTTAAACTTTCTAACTTTAATTCCCGAGGTTTAAATGTCTTGGCAAGCGCTATCACCCCGGATGAATTCCGACGCATTATGATGTGTGAGACCGCTAAAGAAGATTGGGATATTTTACAACTCACTCACGAAGGTACAAGTGTCGTTAAAGCTTCGAAACTCCAAAACCTCACCACTCAATTTGAAACTATCAAAATGAATGAAAAAGAAACTTTTGATGAATTTTATGCTAGACTTTTCGATATTGTTAATTCATCTTTTAATTTGGGAGAGAAAATACCCGACAACCGAGTCGTAAAGAAAATTTTAAGGTCCCTACCCAATAGATTTATTCCAAAATTGACCGTCCCAAATTCTTTACCAACTTTAGCCTCTATGAAATTAGAAGAGCTCGTAGGTGATTTACAAACCTATGAACTAGACATGTTTCCCTCTGAAATTGAAAAGAAAATTGAAAAGGGCGTAGCTTTAAAAGCCCAGAAAGAGGTCAAATAAGTAGTAGAGAGAGAGAGTGATAGTGACTCGGAAGACATGGCTTTATTTGCTCGGAAATTTAGAAAATTTCTTAAATCTAACAAAGATAAATTTAAAAATGACTTTAAGAAATTTGAAACTTCTAAGTATGAAAAAACCGAGAAGATCCCTAAACCTATCACTGAACAATTAAATAGGGACGATTCAAATAGATGTTTTGGTTGTGAGGGTTATGGTCATAGGGCTTCTGAGTGCCCCACTAAACTAAGGAAAGAGGGTAAGTGACCCATTTCATATAATGCGACCCTTAGTGATAGTGATAAGGAAGAGGGACCCAATTCCCCCACTAATTCCAACTTTGTGGCTTTTGTGGCTAGTCATGTGAGTGATAGTGAGAACTCGTCAATTGATGAAACTTTAACACATGACACTTCCGAGGTCAAAGTTTTTGATTCCCTTATTTTTTATGATAGTGTGAGTGAAGAAGAAAGAGAAAGTGAAAATGAAGAAGAGGTTAATGTGAGTGAACTTCAAAATGCTTTTCAAGAACTTTATAAAGAATCAATTAAATTGAAAAGAGCTAATTTGAAGTTAGAAGCTTGTTTGAAAGAACGTGTCAAGGTCGTTGATAATAGTATGTTGGTTGAAGACCTTAGGACATGAGAGAAAGCTCTTCTAGAGAAGCTTGAATATATAGAAGGCGAGAGAGATAGCCTTAGGGGTTTAATGGAATCCTTGAAAAAGTAGCTTCTTGCTTTTGAAGAGCGAAATGTTTTATTAGAGTCTAACATTTTAGAATTGCAAAATAAATTAAAAGACTCTAGTAATGTCAAATTTGATTTGGAGTGTCGTTCGGAAAAATTAGATAAAATATTAGGAACGGTCCAAATTAAAAATGACACTTGTGGTTTGGGCTTCAATACTTGTAATGAATTTACTCATAACTCCAAAACCAATGTTTTAGGAGAATCTACTAGGAAAGTTTTTAGAGATCACTCCTTAGGTAAATCTTTTCGACATGTTTTTACTTGTACATTTTGTGGTCGAAAAGGTCATCTTAGGAAATTTGGTTTTGATCTTAAACGAATTCCTAAAAAATTCCATCGTAAAGTAACCACGGTAGTTAAAGGTCCTACACCCCAAGAAAGTCATTCTTCATTAATTTGGGTTAGGAAATCCGACTTGGTTGCCTTGCAAAATAGGGTTTTTGATTCTCATTTACTTTCATATGCTTCCTCCCTTGCTAAATCTAAAGGATGAATGTGTTAGTATTTGCATACTTTAGATTTTGTGCTTCATGCTATATTATCATGCTAAAAGTATGCTTATTTAATCATTTTCTAGTCATTGCTTTATCACATATCTCATGCTAGAAAAATGATTTTTGTTTATCTCTTTTGTATTTTATTCCTTCATTTTGTTTGCATTAAATGAAAAATACAAAAAGATTTTTGTTTATCATTTGAATTTTTATCTCTTGGTAATTTAAGCTTAATTGAAAAGTCAAATGATTTTTGTTTGTCTTTTGAGTATATATTTTTTATTTTTAGTTAAAAATTTCAAAAACTAAAAAAGATTTTTTGTGTGTATTTTAGTTTGACACACTTTATGTGGCATATACTTGTGTTTGAATCCCATCTTTTTCGCTCCCATGTGGCTAGAACTTTTGGTTTAGATTGTCAATCCTTAAAATGTTTTTTACCATGTTTATATGGAGTGGTTGGATTTTGTGTTGTTTAAATGGATTCTATTTTTATATGCCTCTATTCACACATGCACGAGATCTTTTGAAATTTTAATGTCACATGTTATATTTGAGCTTTGTGAGATGTTCTCCTATCAATCTAGTCATCTACATATTTATTACCTAGGAGGAATAGTGCATGTCAAACTCCGTTGCACGTAAGATTTGTGAGTAATAAAAAATATGATATATAAATGTGCACGGGGAAGGGCTCCGAAAGGATTTATTATCCTTTGCGATTGTAAGCCGCCATTTGAAATGGACCTAAAAGAAATACGTGGTCCAAAGGCCTAAAAACAGAAAAATGGTACTAAAAGAAAAATAATTTCCAAGGCCTATGTTTGTTTGATATATTCATTCAAAATTCATATATATGCTTATTGAGGGAGATTGGATGGTATATCAACGGTTTGCACAATGTCCATTTATCCTAGTTGTACTTTCAATGTCATGACTCTATTGGTTTGTAGAATCATCAACATGCTAGGCTTGTATGCATTGTGTATGTTTGTTCATTGAGTTCAATCTATATTGTCACATGAGGTTATATTCAAATGTGACGAAGTTTGCAATAAATTTAGAACTCTGTGAACATGTTTTAAGTGATTGGGTCTAAATTTAAGCGTTACTAGTTCACACCCCAAGACTTCCGTTTCCATATGAAACATTTTTTCCATACAAGTGTGAAAGACTCCTATTATATTTTTTGTGTGTCATTTGTATATTTATATCTATATATGTGTACTTGAGTCTCTTTGGTATATATTATGTATACATATATTTGATATTTTTGTTTAGTCTTTGCCTTGATTTCTAATCCATATATGCTATAATTCATACTTGGTATCCATCTTATTGCATTCTCTATTGATATCACATGCTTAACAATTTATATATCATATTGGTATCATTTTAGTGCATCCTAGTTGGTATCCGATGTTATTTCTTGGATTAGTTGAATCTTTGTTGCCCAAGTGCTTTAACGTTCTCATCACTATATGCATAACTACATGTTTTAGCTTGTTATCCCATTCTATTTATCCCTTGCTTAGTTTAGAGGGTGTATATGCTTTATTTGGGGGAAATAAGTTAATGTTTAATTTGTTACCTTTGTCTATTCCTGAACAAAAAGGGGGAGAATGATAGGGGAAGAAATGGTATCTAATCCTAGAACTTTGTATCTTAGTTTAAGGAGATTTATCTTAGGGCTAGATGCCTTTCTAAGTTGATCATACTTGATAAAGGGAGAGAATTAATTTAGGGGGAGTACTAACTTTACTTGCATTAAATATTTTGATATTCCCTATGCGTGTAATGTGTTTGCTTAAGTGTGCAGGAATTATTTTATATAGCAGGAACTTTCAACGACAAAGAATGATGATCCTTTGGGTTGTTTGAGTCAAGCATTGTATTTTTAGTTTGGGTGGGACTTTTATTAGTTTAGTAGTGCTTGACGGCCCTTTAGGATTTTTGTTGGTTTTTGTCCCGAAATAGCCAAAGGGGGAGATTTATAAGGACGCAAATTTCCAATTGAGTCCTTTGTAGTTTTGGCTCAATTCCGGACAAAAACGTTTGAGTCATAGAATAGAGTATATTGATCATCTTTCAAGCCTATGATGTGTTTGTTGAAGATGTAGAGGCCAAGTGTGTAAAGCTTCATCAAAATGACGAGTTTAAGCGCCTCGTTTCTACGTCATCAATAGTGGTTCCATGGTCCCAAGGTATGAATGCATTACATATATATATATAGGAGCTTGGAATGGTTTATATTGGGTGTTAGGTTTTTAAAACTGTGTTTTGTGTTCAGAGTGTTTTATATTAAAACTTATATATATAGTATATTAAAAAGAATTTTTTGAACATTCTGTGAGTTCGTTCGAAGTGTCGTTCGAACGAGATTGTCATTCGAACCACAAGTCGTTCGAACGAGATTGCCAACGACTTCCCATTATGGAATACTGGAACTTCGTTCGAAATGTCGTTCGAACGAGATGGTCGTTCTAACGAGATTTCTAATGAGCTTCTAACGAGTTCATACTGTAACTTCGTTAGAAGACTCGTCCGAACGAGAATGTCATTCGAACGAAATGTCATTCGAACGAGATTTGGCAGGAACATGTTTTTTTGGCAGTTTTGAGCAGTTTTCTCCCACTTCCCCACTTGTTTCTTAACTGATTTTTGTCAGACTTTAATATGTGCGCGAAACTATTTTTCTAATCTAACTTTTCATATCCTACCAACCTCTAGAGAGTGTTTGAGAGAAAAATTGTTTTAGGGAAAAGTTCATTGTTTTAAAGTGTCAATTTTCAAAGAAAAATCATATACACTTTAGTTTTACACCCATTGTTTTGTTTATCCAAGTTCATATATATACATCTTGCTTGGATTTTGGCGCCGTGTTTATCTCTACATTAGTTTGAATAGAAGTTTGGGTTTGCTTCTAAATCCCACAAAGAAAAGACGTTTTCGTGATTTACCCACTTGGAGAAAGGCTCCTAGTTCGGGTGACGGTGACCACATAAAGTCCGATCGGTGGATCCAAGACCGCGGTGGAGCTCCGGGGTTATTCGCTAAGTGGAGGTGTTTGCAAGAAGACGCGTCAAGGATTGAAAGGGTTCGAGTTGAGGAAGTAAGTCATTTGTCTTGTAAATATAATTCCGTACTTAGTATATTTGAGGCTAGGGTCGTCCGAGGTTGTTTCCCGTCTTGGGTTTTTCCTCGTACAGGTTTCATTGTTTATTTTATCTTTCTATACTCACCTAGAACGCATGCTTAGGTAATTCAAGATAAAATTGGGTTTTAATCACTACTCATGTTTAATTTGGTGCTACATAATTATTTGGGGTAAATGTAGTTAGTTTAAGTCATTAACTTAATGTGTTAAAATTAGTTTGGCCTAACTTGATATAATTGCAAAACATGACTTGGCAAATTTCTAGGACTTGGATTAAATTAATTATTCTTAAGTGAAAATGCTTTTAATGGATTAATTAAATGTCACTTGTGTTTAATTTTAATTTGAAGAAGAAATTAAAATCTGGTATTTAAGTTGAACCATCACCTTTTACGCTTCCGCATCTATTTCATAAAAAGGAAATATATTATATTTTTTAAAGTAAGAAATTAAAAATCAGGGGCCTTCGGGTGAATACACTTATGATATGGGATGTGTGTATACCTATATCTATGATATAAAAATATAGGCGGTGTGAATACATTGCTTGCTATCGGGAGGAGGTTTTGCATTATGGGCAGTGTTATCCTAAGGATCCGATTGGGGAGATTTTAGACTCATACCCTAAACGTACGACCTTGGATACGTGCTATCTGAGAGTATAATAGTTTCCACGGTTGAATTGGAGTGTAGGTATGTGCATGACCTATTTGGCTGGGGACAATGTTTGCCTCTTATATGTGCGATTCGTATTTATCTGTGCTCTAAAAAACATGCCTAGGCGCAGAGATTTTTAGAAATGCCAAGTTTTGGCCCTAGGCATGGATTAAGGCATGTCAATGATGGTCAACTTTTTTGGGGTAAGGCATGAAAAAATGCTCATTTGGGGGGGTAAGGAGTGAAAAAACGTGCATTTTGGGGGGGGGGTAAGGCGTGAAAAAATGAGAATCTTTTAGAAGTATGGCATGAAAAACGCGAGTTTTTTTAGTACTTGAATAAAAAAAAGTATTTTATTTACAACTATTCAGACATAATGTTCCGTTTTCGTATTTTTAATGTCCTTGTCATAGCTAAAAAATATTAAAATACATTTAAAAAGGTCTAAACGTCTTTTCATTCCTTTTTATGCCTAAGGCCCGCCTTGGATTCTATGGCTTAAGGCTTCGCCTCCACGCCTCGATCACGTCTCGTATTTTTTAGAACCTTGGTATTTTTGGTTCGTGGGAGATACCGAACCAAGTACAAGATGTACCGGGACTTGATAGAAGAGTATGCATGCACCGCAGTTGAACTTCGGGGTTCCCTATTAGTATTTATATATAATAGTGTGATGAATATATAAACACTTATGATTTAATCTACTGTGTGAATTTGTTGATGAGTAATATAGTGAAATCTATAATAACCTAAATGTGGGAACACATAACTTTAATTGGGAAAGTTCTTATTTGAATTAAAAGTAATGGACACATTTAATAACGTATGGTGTAGGAAATACAGGTGGTACTAAGAGTTATAGTTTAGAAGGCTTACGATTATAAACTAGTTAGGTGTGGTAATAGTAACTAGAATGGATTAGACGTATGTTAGTTGTGTATAATAGTTGATAGGTGAGAATCTCAAGAGAGACCCCGCAAAACTAACATGTATGTAATATCTATCTGTAAGCATTTTAAATACTTGCTAAACTGTTTTGAAATTTTTTCACTCAGACTCTGACCCGTTTCTTGCAAATCTATTTTTCTTGTGCAAAATATTTTAGGTGTCTAGACACAGGGACACCAAGCATAAATTATCTGATGAGTTGACGTGTTGTAGCTGTAGTGGGAGTTGCAGGTCCTCATTATTAGACGACTTCACTCTTATTCATTCATATTCTGATGCAGTTATTCTCGATCAAGGCAGGTCGCTGATTCTTAGTTGTCATTTATTTCCAAAATATTGTACTCATTTATTTCAGTTTCATTGGACTCAGTTTTATTATAAATCATTGTAATTGAGACTTTAAACTAGAACGTTTATTCCAGTCTTATTTATTCAGTCAGATGGTTTCTTATTTATTATTATCCTATTCTTAAGAATGGTGAATGTGTTTGTGTGGTGACAATTATTATGCAACATAAATAGATAAGAGAAACGCAATCACCAGGCAAGAATAAGGAATGCAAAATGCCAATCCCACAACAAAGGATGTATGTGGTTCAGCAAAGAGGTGCCTAAGTCCACGGTGGTGCATTCAGTGCTATTTCTATATACTCCGGAGAGTGATTACAGAGAATACATCCTGTCCTTTGCCCCAGACCTAGGGTTTATTATATACATGTTCATTTTAGTAAGTAAGGGTGTTGGACTCCCCCACATTTTCCATCTCTTCCTAGAACCTCTCTTAATGGGAACATGGGAGGAGACTGAATCATAATCGATTAAGATATGGAGGGTCTGGACTTTGTTCCGCCATAATTGGGCTACTCGTCCAGGCCCATCATTCTAATTTTGGGTACCCACAATTTCCCCTAAGTTTGTTGGGCCATGCTTTGGGCTCAATAAATTTATATGATTTGTCATAACGGATCCTTCATACATCGTGCAACTCTTCCTAAAGTTTGAGGATTGATTCTGGCGGCACTCGCTTCGTGGTCTGTGCACTATGATTAGTAATACTTAAAGGTTTTATTTAGAGCAGTCGTCATTTCAAGCTTCCCAGTATTCTCCTATTTTCAGTGAGCTCTAGCGATTCACGTTCTCTTCTCGCAGTCTCCATTCTTATTGCTTCCTTGTCATTTGGGCTCATGATTCTTCATCGTTCGAGTCGAACTTTCATCTTGTAAGTCTCTTGTGCCTTCTATTTGTATTTTCTCTTTGAATTTGTAGTTTTCTAGGGTTTTCTAATGGCAAAGATCGGTAATAGGTCGATGTCTAAGTTTAGGAAGTTCTATAATATCCCGGAGTGGGTAGAGATTGAGTGTGACTCCCCCAAGAAATGTTAGAGAGATAGAAGGTGCCTATTGGATCCATGTCTTGTTGCTTTCCCAAGGGGAGCTTACTTTTCCTCATAACAATCTGTTCTTGCACTTCTTTGGTTATTTCAATATTATTCCTTCATAGTGTTTGCCCAATGTGTGGAAGATAATTAATGGTGTTTATAGAATAAATCAATTATATGGTACCAAGCTAGGGCTCGTCGAGGTCTTCTTTTGCTATTCTTTTTCTCGAACCAGTTCTGGTGTTCTCTATCTCAAGGCCAGGAGTCTTGACAGGGTATTGGTAGTAAACCTACCTGATTCCCATAAGGACTATTGGCAAGAGGGCTTTCTTGCTAGGAATTGGCAGTTTTCTCCCCAGTTTGAGGGGTCGAGATCTGATAGGTTCTCAGTTCCCTTTTGTGGGGAAGAATACATAGGTAGACTATGCTTTGTCCATTCAATTTCTTTACTGATTTGTGATCTTTCTGACTTTTCCTATTTTTTCTTCAGCGAGGTCGAAGAACTTGGAACCTGGTCTCAGCGAGGTTCATATTTCTGAGTTGATCAAGGCCTAGAATATCAGGGAGACTTTAGCCGACGGCGAGCATCCCCGGTCTGCTTCTTTCCTGCTCGAGTACAAAAATGTCGGTTCCATCTTTATAGCGAGGCCGATAGACAGTATCCCTGAATTCGATACCTCTGAACAGACTATTGTTGATCCTATCCAGTTGGATGAGGAGGAGAGAAGTTCTGAGAGTGATATTGTAGGTGGTATCGAAGGCAATTTTGGTGAGGGGAGCTCCATTGGTGGTAGCTCTTCTAATTCGGAGGGGGTTCCTAAAGACCGAGATTCTTCGAGCACGTCCAGCAGTTCAAACGAGGAGATGGTTCCTCCCAGGAAAAACTTGATCCGAGACGATAGAGACAATGATCACGTGCTCCTCGCTCAGAGGTCAAAGAAGCAGAAATCCAGTACCGGGGCTGTAGCTATTGGCTCTCGGTCTTCTGCTCAAGAGAAGAGAGGAAGAGGAAAGAGGAAGAACAGTTGAGAGAGAGAGAGAAAGAAATAAGGATGAAGAGAGAAAGAAGGCAGAAGAGAGGAAGAGGGCGAAGGAGAAGAAGAAGAGAATAGAAAAAAGAGAAAGAGGAGGAGAGGAGAAAGATGGAATCGAGGACGAAGGCTAGGCAGGCCTTGGTTCCTGTGTCCGCACTACATAAGGGGGCCTCAGTTGCTATTTCTCCTCAACTGGCCCCTGCGCTGCTCGAAAGGGCAGTTCTTCCTGCAGATCGCCAAAGGGCGTTGGGGTCTGATCAATTGGCCCTTCAAGCTAGTCAGAGGCTAGCTTTGGTAAGATATTATCCTTTCTCTAATGCTTTAATAAATTTATTCACTTCCTTCTTCTGATGTCTTCTTCTTCTTGCAGTTTGTGATCGACTTTGCGGTGCTCTATCATTCTCGCGATGAGCTGGTGAAGAGAAATGGTGAGTTGGAGCAACAAAATGTTGCCTTGAGGTTGAGGGGTACAGAGCTCGAGGCTGGTCTTAAGGTCGTTGATGCTGCTCGGATATCATCCGATCTGGCTCTTTTTAATGCCAATCGGGAGAGGGACGCATCAGTTAAAGAATTGAATGAGCTACGATAAGCCTATAACCTGGTTTGCTCAAGTAAGCTAGATGTCGTGGAAGAGAACAGAGTGCTATCCGAGGAGCTAAAGAAGAAGGAGTCTGAGGCGATCACTGTCAGGGAAGACTCATATAATTCTGGTTGGGCTACCGTATATGAGGATGGTATGGTTCAGATAGGCTACATTAGCCGTCTGAATTTCAAGAAGGGCTGGATTAAGGCCCTATTACCTGCCAGAGTGGATGTTGCATCTCCTCTGTTCGATGAGCATGACCCAGGGCCGAGGCCAGTTGTGGATGAAGTCCCTGCCCCAGCTATCGAAGGCGCTGACCCTATTTCCCAGACACTTTCTGCTGATACTCACCCTGTTATGGCGACAGAGGTTACCCCTGCTGAGGGGAGTGCTCCTGCTGATGATGATAAAGGGAAGCAGTCATCGACTTCTGGGCAGCCTAAGGTTGCTAGTTAATTTTTACTTCTAGGACTACCTTGTATCTTTGTTTTTTTCTGTTTGTAATTTTTTCTTTTTGTTGCTCGATGTACTTTGACCCTTATTAATGAAATGAGCAAGGTTTCTCATTCCCTTAGTGTGCTGAATGAATCTGTCTTTCCTTGCTCTTTTATGCCTTGTAGTTGATTGATGCAGAAGAGTATATTCTGGCCACCTCTCAATTGGGAAGGACTCTTGGTCCTAATGCAAGTCCTCAGGTTCTCCAATCCTTTATTAAGCTTTGCAAATCTCTTAGATCAAGGACTCAGAAGTATAAGGATCAGTCTAATCTTATGGCCAAGCTGAAGGACAGGCTTCGGAAGAAGTTGGTGCTTCAGTCCAAGAGGAGGTGAATACATTAAGGGTGAAGCTTCTAGATGCTTTTGAGATCAACCAGGTTGGGGAGATTCTTCAGCAGGATAACGATGCTTTAAGGAGAGAGGTCTCGCGACTCAGGGAGCATGTATCGAGCATTGCTCCTGCAGTATTACGAGGTTCCTCCTCATCACGAGCTAGAACTGGTCCGGGCGATTTTCCTCATGTGCTGCAAGGCCCTACTCCTCCAACTGTTTCGCGAGTTGGCAGGAACACCAGGGGTTCAGCTAGGGAAATGGAAGAGCTTCATGGTGATGTCCAGCGAGCGTATGTGATTGGTGTTGGGCTCTAAAGGGACGTCACCCGGTTGAGGCACTTGTTTAAGAAAGGACCTCGACGAGTATGGGCTGATGGTTATAATCAGGGTTGGCTAGATGCTCTAATAAGGCTGATAGAGTTTGAAGAGCTCGCCTTCATCAGGGGGTGGTTGAGTGCCTTGAGGGAGCTGCAAGTCCTGAGGAACTCAATGCTCTGGTACCGTCATGAGATTTCTCCTTCCACCCTGATGCCTAATCCCTTTCGGAGAGATGATCAATGGATCCCCATCGATGCCATCCCTCGACAGTTATTGGATTCGAATTCTAATGAAGTTGCAGAGGAGCTAGTTCCCCATCCCCATGACGCCCGAAGAGCTCAAGTGGTTGATTACCTTACTCAGAGGCCTCATCCTCATTAAGATTTTTCCAGTAGTAACTTTGTATATTTTATATTGAGGCGATGTAATGTAAATGTTTTGGGCAAGCTCGCCGACTAAACATGTATTGCAATTGTTGTAAATATAATGAATTAATATAAAATTTATGTTTTGGGCGAATTTGCCGACTAAACAAGTTGTATTATATTTTTCTCATCTTTGTTCAATAATCTTGAGCCTCTCTTGGCTTACTAGATTTGCATGTTTGCATTATAAAGTAATTGTCCTTCCAGTCCAGTATGCCAATGAGATACCATTCTGCCCCACTTTACCTTTTAGGTTGTGTCGTCACACTCCCTTAGGCCTAAGTGTGGCAATTGGCGAGGACACACCTGGTGTTGGATGTTTTATCCAAATAGGATTTTATTCAACCAAACACTGTTTGGTGACCAATTTTGACTTGGCCATATTGCCTAAGAATCTCCTGTAGGGCTTCATATATTTCCAGGGGCAATGCTAAGAGAGGTCTTTCCTATAATGAAAATCTGAGGAGGGTTATTTCCTTGCTATGATGCAATGATCAGTGTGCCTTTCACTTGGAAAGGGTGTGTGAGTTATAAAGTCTACTCATTGATAGCTCGAAAAATGCAAATTAGTTGACTGATACTTCGTAGAATGCAACTGCCAAATGACTTTTTATTAATGATAAGGGAATGAACTACCAGTTTCACAATCAAATATTAAAAGAAGAATCTAGAAATAGAATTTCTTAAGGTTGACTGCATTCCACGCTCGGGGTATCTCTCTGCCCTCCATCGTTTCTAAGTGATAGGCTCCTTGCAGGTTGTCTCTAGTTATCTTAAATGGTCCTTCCCAGTTTGGCCCTAGCTGTTCGTCTGATGGTTTTACTGTGCTGCCCAGAACTTTCCTTAGGACATAGTCCCCAACTTGGAATGCCCTTGGGTTGACCCTTTTGTTATAATGCCTCGCGAGTTGTTGCTGATAGCTCGCTAGTTTTACTAGGTCTAGCTCTCAGCGCTCGTCGGCTAGGTCGAGCTCAACGAGCAATGCTGCATCATTATGGCCCTGGTCGACAAGGCTGGACCTCATTGTTGGCAAGCCTACTTCTAATGGGATGACTACTTCCATTCCATATGTCAGTGAAAATGGGGTTTCCCCCGTTGCTCGTCGCGGAGTGGTTCGGTAGGCCCATAGAATATGTGGTAATTCATTTACCCATACGCCTTTGGCTCGCTCTAATCGTTTCTTTAATCCGTCGATCACTGTCTTGTTGGAAGCCTTAGCTTGTCTATTGCTCTGAGGATAGGACACCGAGCTAAAATGGCGCCTGATTCCATGGTCGTCGCAGAAACTCTTAAAAGATCCGCTCTCGAACTGTGTTCCATTGTCAGTGATGATGATTTTGGGGATTCCAAAATGGGTGATTATATTCCTCCATATGAACCTTATCATATCTGCGTCTCGGATCTTAGATAAGGGTTCCGCCTCGATCCATTTGGTGAAGTAGTCAGTTGCGACCAACAGATATTTACGATTGCCGGTGGCGGTAGGAAGTGGCCTACGATGTCCATTCCCCATTGGGCGAACGTCCATGGGCTGGACATTGATTTTAGGTCGCTAGCAGGTTGGTGGACCATAGGGGCATGAAGTTGGCATTTCAGGCATTTGCGAACATACACCACAGAATCCCTTTGCATATATGGCCACCAATAGCCTTCCTTCATTGCTCAAAAAGCTAGAGATCTTCCTCTGATATAGCTTCCACAGATTCCTTCGTGAAGCTCATGTAGAACTTGATCGACATTCTTTGGGTGAACGCATTGAAGGTAGGAACCGGAGAAGGATCTCTTGTATAGGTTTCCCTCTGGAGATAAGTGAAAGTGAGCAGCTTTGACTCTTATCTGGTGGGTGGTCTTCTTGTCATCTGAGAGCATGCCATCCTTCAAATAGTTCTTTAAGGGGTCTATCAAGCTGGGAGATGGCCCTATCTGGAGCGCCTGTTCCACACCTGATGGCTTGCTATTACGATTAATGCTCGGATGAGTGAGGAAATCGATGGGGATTATTCTTTTTAAGTCAGAATCGACTGCTGAACTCAGGGATGCTAGGGCGTCAGCATAGTTGTTCTACCCTCTGGGAAACTGCTGGACATTGATCTCTTCGAAGTTCGACATTAGTCTTTTCACTAAGGCGAGGTACGCGGCCATTCTTTCCTCGTTTGCATTGTAGTCTCCACTTATCTGATTGGAGACTAATTGAGAATCTCCGAACACCTATAAATTCTTTGCTCCCAAAGTGTGCGCCTTCTAGAGGCCGGATATTAAGGCTTCGTATGCTGCTTCATTGTTGGAGCGTGCAAATCCAAGCCTGATTCCTTGTTCGAGGATTGTATCCTCTGGAGTAATGAGGACAATGCCTACTCCTACCCTCTTTGAGTTGGAGGCTCCATCAACGAATAATTTCCAGGTTTCCTCCATCGCGTCGTTACCCTTTTGTCACGCTACTCGAGGTTGGTTGGGAGGTTGCTCGCTTATGAATTCGGCTATGAAATCATCAAGGACCTTCCCCTTGATTGCGTTCCTTGGTTGAAATTGGATGTCAAATCGTTCGAGCTCGACTGACCATTTAGACAGTCTGCCCGACATATTTGCCTTCCTCAGGATTGCTTTAAGGGGGTGTGATGCAAGGACGATTATAGTGTGGGCTTCGAAATAGTTCTTCAGCTTCCTCGAAGCCATTACTAGTGCAAAGGTGAGCTTCTCCACTGGTAGTTATCTCTGCTCGGCGTCCAACAAGGTCTTGCTCGCGTAATAAACGGGGTGTTGCATCCCTGCGATTTCGCACACCAATGCGGAACTGACAGTGTGGTTGGAAACAGCGAGGTATAAGTACAAAGAATCTGTTTGTTATGGAATGATGAGCAGAAGTGGGGAGCTAAGGTAAGCCTTGAGCTCATCCAATTCCTGCGAGCAATCTGGGTTCCATTCTACTGTCTTATTTCCCTTTAGAAGCTAGAATAAGGGCTTACACTTCTTGGAGGACTTAGAGATAAAGCGGTTTAAGGCAGCGAGCATACCGGTGTTTTTGTACGTCCCGAATTGTTCGAGGAGGTTGTACCCTGTTTATTGCATCGATCTGGTCTGGGTTAGCCTCGATGCCTCTCTTACTGTCCAAGTACCCAAGAAATTTTCCTGACTGGACACCGAAAGAACGCTTGCTCGCGTTAAGTTTCATTCGATACTTCCTGAGGATTTCGAAGGTTCTTGACATGTCTGAGAGGTGGTGTTCTTTCTTCTTGCTTTTAACGAGCATGTCATCGATGTAGACCTCCATGGTGTCTCCCATCTGGTCCTTGAACATCTTGGTGACCAACCGCTGGTAGGTTGCTCCTGCATTTTTGAGCCCGAAGGGCATCACCTTGTATCAGTATAACCCAACTCTGGTGATGAATGTTGTTTTGTCTTGGTCTGGGGTATACAGAGGGATTTGATGATACCCTGAGTATGTGTCTAGAAAACTCATTCTCTCGTGAGCTACAGTGGCGTCTACTAGTTGATCAATTTTTGGGAGGGGGAAACTTTCTTTAGGGCACGCTCTGTTGAGGTCAGTGAAGTCGATGCAAACTCTCCACTTCCCATTGCTTTTTGGAACTACTACTGGGTTGGATAACCACTTGGGTAATTGTACTTCCCGTATGGATCCTGCATCCAACAGTTTTTCAACTTCTTTTTCCACGGATTTTGCCTTCTCGGGTGTAGTTCACCGTGCGTTCTGCGCGATTGGTTTGAAGGTGGGATCAACGTGCAGTTGATGGCAAACCATACTAGGATCAATTCCGGGTAGCTCGTATGGTTCCCATGCGAATACGTCTATATTGTTCCTTAGCAAGGCCGTTAATTCCTTCTTCTCTTGACATGTAAGAGAAGCTCCAATTAAGAAAATCCTGTTGTCGTCACTATCTCTAGCTGCGACTTCTTCCAAGTCCTCAATGACCCGTTCGGAGGAGAGGAGCCTGGTCTCCTCTACTCCGGGTCTTACGTACTTTAATTGCTATTTTGAAGGTATCAGACCTTCTTGTTCTTCAATTCTTTCGCTCGTCTTGTCGGCCTTCTTTTCTGGTTTTGGGCGGATGGACGCTATGAAGCATCTTCTTTCCATTGCTTGATCGCCACGGATCTCCATTACTCCTCGCTCGGTCACATACTTGAACTTCTGGTGGTAGGTCAAGGAAACTGCCTTCATTGCATGTAGCCATCCTCGGCCGAGGATAGCCTGGTATGGCGAGTCAATGTCGACCACCAGAAATTCGATTATTTTAGAAATATTTCCTGCCCTTACTAGCAGCACGATCTTTCCCAAAGGCATAGTCATCTTTCCAGCGAAGCCAACCAAAGGGACGGTAGCTTCCTTTAGGTCGACGATGCTTAATTTCAATTTCTTGAATAGGTTGAGATACATCACCTCGGACGAGCTTCCTTGGTCGACGAATTCGTCGACCTCATAGTTCACTACTCTTAGAGTAATGATCAAAGCATCGTGATGTGGGGTTCTTACTCCCACCAGATCTTCATCTCTAAACACGATATGATTACTATAGTCGACGTCATCTGCTCGTCGATGTTTTCCTGACTGTGTTTTCGCTGGATCAATCTGAAAAGCTTGCATCACTACTGTAAGCTCTTTTACCTCCATGTGAGCTGAATTGCCCTGAATCTGTTTAGCATCGGATTCCTCATGAATTACTGCGAATTCATGGCCGGCATCGTCTTCGAGTACGTTGTCAGGTCTTGCTTCTCTATGGGCAGTAACTTTCTCTGCCTTTTTCTCCAAGAATTCGTTCAGGTGCCCGGACTGGGCCAGCTCTTCGAGGTGGGACTTAAGAGCTTTGCAATGCTCAATCTTATGTCCTCCCTCTTTGTGAAAAGCGCATCTCAGCGCATTGTTCCTCTTCAAGGGATCTCCTACCATCTTCCTGGGCCTCTTGATGAATGGATCGTCTTTGATTTTTGCGAGAATTTTGTAAATTGGTTCTTTAAAGACGGTGTTGACCGCCTGAAATTATTTTGACACATCATTATTGCCTCCGTTTTTAGAGCTATTTTTGCCCCCATTCTTTCCTCCTTTCTTCAGGTTCTCAATCTTGTCACCGCCCTTGGCAGCGAGCTTAGTTCGACCGTTTTCCCCTGTGCTGAGGCAGGTCACATCTTCCACCTTGTCATATTTCTCGATGCGGGCCATTAGGTCGTCGATGGTCATGGCCTCTTTCTTCGTCATGGATTGTTATAGAAGGGAAGAGCTGGGTAGCCCAATTTTGAAAGAGGCCACTGCCACTTGCTCTGAACAGTCCTCGACCTCGTTGAACAACTCCCAGTACCTCTTCGAGTAGTCTCGGAGGGTCTCTTGGGGCGTCTTTTTCATTGTCAGTAAAGCATCCATCCTTTTGGGATGGGAGCTTCTAGTAATGAATCGGGTCGTAAACAGCTCGGCTAGGGATTTGAAACTCCTGATGGACCGGTGGGGGAGCCTCTCAAACCATTTTTGCGCCACGTCATGTACGCTCGAGGGGAAAATTCGGCACATTAGTGCGTCTCGATGGTTCCATAGGGGCCTGCCGGTACTGTCTTATGTGATCAATGGGATCAGTCTTATCGTCATAAATTTCTAACCTTGGAATAGCAAACTTCTTGGGGGCTTCTTCTTTTACGATTTCCCTCCAGAAAGGTGATTTCATCTGAGTTTTGAGAGCTCGCCTAGTGAGTTCTCGGGTCGATCTGGTGTCGTTATGGGCAGGGTGTTGGTCCATCTCCCTTCGGACCAGACTTCGTATGTTCTCATTGCTGTGATCTGGGCTTCTGTGACTGCGAGAAGGTCATCCTCTGACTCGTTTCCCTCAGCTCTCTGGGATCCACGCATGGGGCTCCTTCCTCGACTGTGAGATTTTCTCGCCTGAGGGCTAGGAGTGTGGTACGGACGTTTCTTGGTACTACGATGGAGATCTCTCTCCATTATTTCCAATCTTCTTTTGAGGCGAGCATTCTCATCCTCGTGCCTGCGAGAAGACTCCCTCTGCTCTTGGAGTCTCGCCTCGTATGCATCAATCAGTCTGGATAGCTGCGTGGATCTCGCTGGTCCTTGGCTTTCTTTTGAGGCTGGACTTTCTGGGTGAGCCCTCTGATCTGAACGCCGAACTTCACACCTAATCCTGCGAGGAGCAGGAGGTTCTTGAATATCTCCTGCCTGGGGAGAATTACTACTATGACCAGACATTTCAAACTCCTTTTTTGGTGTGGGATTTCTCAGGGAAGATAAACGTTCCCACAGACGGCCCCAATTGTGGTGACAATTATTATGCAACACAAATAGATAAGAGAAACGCAATCACCAAGCAAGAATAAGGAATGCAAAATGCCAATAACATAACAAAGGATGTACGTGGTTTAGCAAAGAGGTGACTACGTCTACGGTGGTGCAGTTAGTGCTATTTCTATATACTCCGAAGAGTGATTACAGAGAATATAGTCTGTCATTTGCCCCCGGACCTAGGGTTTATTATATACATGTTCATTTTAGTAAGTGGGGGTGTTGGACACTCCCACGTTTTCCATCTCTTCCTAGAACTTCTCTTAATGGGAACATGGGAGGAGACGGAATCATAATCGGTTAAGATATGGAGGGTCTGGACTTTGGGCCGCCCCAATTGGGCTACTCGTCCAGGCCCATCATTCTAATTTTGGGTACCCATAGTTTGATAATCTGAAAATGATGGAATGTTAATTAAATGGTCAAATGATTTTGACACTAGCTTAATTAATTATTAGGTGATTAATATAATAAAAAAAAATCGACGCGGATGCTAAGAATGAACTAACTGGACATTTTGATTTAATTTAATAAAGGACTAATCACCCGGTATTTAATTGAGCAGGGTGTCACGCTTCCATAACTCAAAAACTCCAAATCCTACAGACTATAGTACATCAATTTAGCCATTATCCTTCATATATCAACACCATATGATTACTAGCAACCTATTTCTATAAGTTTTGAAGAATTAAAAACTCATTTAAAGATCAAATCTTAAAAAATATAAAAGAAACCCTAGGTTTATGTTCTACACATGAATGATCCAATTAACATAAAAATTCTCATTAGTTAACATGATTACATTAGGTATTTTACATATTATAACAAGTATGATTCACATCTAATAATTTCTAAGTTTGGTTAGAATGATTCAAATCTTAATTTGTCGATTCTTAAATAAATTTACATAAGTTCTTCAAATACAAAATAGGGTTCTTATCTTTTTAATCTTAATTACGAATTAAGGTTTGATTATGAACTAAAATCATATTATAATATTATCTTTATAAATTCCAACATATTACTAGTGTTTCAACACAAATCTAATTACATTCTTTTACAAAGTAAATTTGGCTTGGATTGATTGTTGAATCAATCCCCAACTCTCCAAGACTAATCCTTTATTCTTCAAGATAGGGTTTCCTCCACATCTTCCTTAGAATTTAGGTCTCTCCCAACATGTTAGTGTTTTAGGTTATTAAAATAAGCTAACTCAAAATTAGGCTTAGGTCCTAAAATAGCCTCAACCCAAAAGGTCAAAAAAAGCTCCAAATGACCTAAAACTTGGACCAACTCATATATTAACCCAATTAACCAAAATTCCACTATAATAAGCTCAAATTGGACTTTCTAAACATCTCATAAACCAAGCCGAAGGTCAATCATATTGTTAAATTAATTAATTATCTTATTATATTAATTCATTAGCCAAAACACGTATATTAAGTTTAAGTCTTAATTATTAATTAATTAATTAGTGTAACACCTCGTAAAATTCATAACTAGATTGATTAAGTCTAATATAAAAATGAAGAGAATAAAAAACTTTTGATAATATTCTCAGCAAAAGAAATAATCAAAATCGTATGAATAATGATAAGATAATGAAATACTAAATTAATATAAAACCAACTCTGATACTAATCACTTCCAATACAACATAAGTCAAACTCTGAATATAAAATATGTAATCATACAAAAGCTCAAATCCAAAAATAAATTGTGCATGTATAGTTGGACTGAAAATAAAAAGAGTACAATAAAATAATGAGCTACAGTTGCTTGAATCCTACACTCCTAGGAGTAAGAAATGGGACGTCACTAGAGATGCTCCTCCAATGAACCCGTCTCCAATGGAACTAGCGTAACAAGAACTTGTTTTAAAAGAAAAAACATAAATATCAAGCCTATGTAAAATAGGATTAGAATTGAATTTGGGACACATTATAACTACACATCCTCCTCTCGTGTTTTAAGTTATTAGTTACCCAACCCAATAACCTAAAATATCATGCGATTTTAAATTTCGAACTCATATGTAGCCCATTTTATTAAAGTCTTACAATATCATTCTTTAATCTTTAGTTTTTCATCTTTAATTTTATCTTTTTCATTATAGCGAACCTACGATATGTCTAACCAAATAACCAATACACTAATAACAGGCTTATAACTCAAGTCAAAACATATTTGACTATCTCATCCAATTAATATTATATACAAGTATCTAATATATGTAATACACGATTCTAAAAAATAAGTATGTAGGTAGACACCCCTACAATAAGTCATATACATCTCTAGTATAACACATAAAACAGTATAACTAACTCTAGAACCGACGCATATAAATCACATATGGTAGGAGAAAGAAGCTATCATGTCTAAAGATACAAAGGTACAACCTCTGGTATGTATAAATATATGGGATATTCTTACACCTGCACATAACGAAGGTCTATCCATATTACCTTCAGGGATCACTCACATGTACTAGGTATAGTCTCAAATCGTCTCATTTCTAAGACCTCATCACGATCGAGGATAAATCACTACGTCTGCCCATCATCCATATGTCCCACTATAACAAAGACCATAATATTAAATCTCTTTGTGAATCCTCTCAGCACACAGATACCTAGAGTTATGACCCTAGGGTGAAATGACCATGGCAAAATCATCTAGTCACTAAGGCACCTTCGTGATCGACATCGTACGTGCCCCAAAATGGAATTCCTCATAGTATGTCACCATCAGTATTTACAAATGGAATGTAGACCACAGAAAACATCAATTTAAATATAACCCTTATTAACGGGTTGAATCAAATAAACATACAAACTTGTTGAACCAATGCTACCAGATTACATTTACACCCTCACTAACGAGATAAATCAACATAGCGTATACAACCCTTACTTACAGGTTAAGATTAATCACGTATACAACCAAACGCCATCGCGTCACACTAAGCATCTCCATTTATAAAAAGGGTATAAAACATCTATAATCTTATACTCATTCCATGATTGACCCTGACACTTCGGGTTTCTCAAATCTAAGTATAGTCTCACCCTACCATACACTAAAGCACGCACATTAACTATATTAAACCTCAATTATCCCTAGTCCAATCTCCCAAGGAATCGTGTCTAGGTATAATCCTACACCTGATTTAAATGAAATCATGAGACATAGTAACTACCTACTCTAGGAACTTATAAACCAAACCTAATCTCACCCAAAGGATGTTCACCCCACTCGTACAACTCAATTACTCAAATCAATCCCGACCAACAAGCTCAATCCTCAAATCTTAAAAATTTCTAAATCAACAGCCCATTATACACTCGAGTTTACCATCAAATGCCAAATTCTCAATATAAACCCTTTAAATTAACGATTTTCCTAAATAGTCAACTACCCCAAATATCAATCTCCAACAAATTAAATTATAAGAATATATCTATATTATATACATACATGAAAAGTAAAGGCCAACCAATCCTAGCTCCAAGCCCAAAACTAAAAATCCTAACCAATTACACAAATTCTCCAAAATTCCTATTTGTTACAACATTCACCATCTTCAACCCCCATTTTCTATACCTAACCTCCATTAATGAACCCAAAAATTTCATCGAAGAACCCAATCAACATGCAAATGATAAAAACATATCATCAACACAATTGGAACCTATTTCCATCATCAAATCCTAAATTTACCCCAAGATTTAATGAAAACCCCAATTTCTATTCAAGAACCATGGATCTATCAAATTCTAAAAAATTTCATGGATTGATTCAATTAAACATAGGATTTTTATATGGTTGTCAATATAAAATATATTCTAATCATTATATATTAGTTTCAATCTAAGTTCATATAGAAATCAATCAATCTAATTTACATCTAGATTAGGTTGATTACAAAAAATAACTAATTAATTATCTAAAATCAGATTTCCATCATAATTTGATTTAGATTTTTTATGAATAGAGACAATACCAACACACATATAATCATAATCATATTTTACATAAACTTGTCTAATGGATTGATTACAAAATCAATCCCCAAATGTCCCAAATCCTCATTTCCACTTGGTGTTATCTCTCTTTATCCCCTCTAGTGCTTCCCCATTGTATTTTATGATAAATGCGATCCCCAATAGCCCCTCAAACCCCCATAATCCCAAAATTGGGTGTGGGCCATAAATGGGCCTCACCTAAAAGAGCCCATAAACAACTCCAAATGACTTCAAACCTTGCCCGAGCCTTATACTAACCCAATAAGACTTTAAACCCTCATTTTAAACTAAAAATGGATATTCTATATGTCCCAAAATTCAATTACCAAATATACCCAAAAAAATAGCTAACAACTCAGTTAATTAATAATTATTCGGTACGAGTCCAAATATTAATTAATTTAATTAATGAATTATCGTGTCTAAAATCCGATTTCAAAATCAAATTAATTAACACACAAAATGTAAATAGTGACATCTCATGTCACAATCAAGCCAACATAATAAATTTTCACAAATTAATTAATTAATTAATTAATATGCATAAAAATATGGGAAATTACATTCTTCCCTATTTAATAGGGAATTTTGTCCTCGAAATTCGAATTATTTATATTCCTAGTTGAAACTCTTAGAATATTTCACATATACCATCCTCCCACTACTATAAATGTATTCATCCATTATGACCTAATACATGCCTAGGTATCTATCCTCACAAATCCCAATAGGTTATACTCCTAACCAAACTGATCTAACCATTGAAACACCAAATTTCCACTCAAGGACTCCCTCTGGTATATCCATGTAGAAATGCATCGGGCACACTGATGGTGATCAGGTGAGGTTAAATGGCACAGGCCTTATCCTACCTAAACCTTCTAAAATGATTTCCTACCCCTTAGAAACCTGTACTCCATACTTCATATGTTGAAGGTCACTAACAACTATATGACATCCCTCCTGAAAGCCTATGTTCGTCCTCCACTTCCATTCCTTATTCTAACAAACTTTCCACTCTCAATTATGAACACACTATCATCCAAAGTTTCCTAACCCCATCCCAACACGAATGGACTACTAAATTTGTAACTATAATTAACTTGGTCCATCTAACTGTCATAACCCCAAATGGTCCCATATCCTTACTGGGATGTAAAGTGAAATTCCAAACATGTGACTTAGTCTAAACCACCTTTTGTAGTCTGGAGGACCCCTGGAAAAACTTTTCCCCAAAAATGTGACCCTCTCTTGTCCTTAAATGGAGAAATGACCTATTCTCAATACTATTTTCATACCCACTCTTAGTAAACTTCAATGCGGGGCATAAATCGCACCAAACATAGATTGGGTGTAAAGGACACCAATACTACACCATTTTCTCTTCAACAAGATATTGTCACAAATCACAGTGAACTACCTCTCCGTGTGGTAAAAAATCCATTAGTGACACGCGCCTGTACCATATAGTGCTAAAAGATGCCTTTGAGATATTGTCCTTCCGATGGAAACACTAATGAAAACTCGTTCCTCTTTCACTTACTAGGAGGAAATGATTTCCTTGTGTGCTATAATAGGTCATTGATGTGTACCAACAAACACTTAGGTCTCGTATCTCCACCTTATCATGCCCCTTATGGTTCACACATCCACTTAGTGATCCATCGCTTTTTTGGGAGCTTCCACACAGTAACGTCATCCTCGAATACTCAACCGACTCAAAACTGAGGTGTTTTCTCCCATGACACCTCTACCATCCTTGGCAAATTCAATCCCATAAAATTCTATCATGAAAAATCCAAAGAAGGTGCCCACTCCAAGGCTAAAACTAATCTCTTATGTAGGCGTTAACTCGGCACCTATCCTAAAAAAACTAAAAAAATTATCGTAATATCGATGACATCTCTATGAAACTATAATCCCCTCCAATATTTTCGTATTCATACACTAAAAAAGTGTGACAGATCTTCTCCCTAGCCTAAAAACAACTACTCTAAGAAAAACCCATCCCAAACTGGCATATAAAAGCCTACCCCTGGTAGTTAGTACAAACATAAAACATAGTTATGCACACAACTTCACTAATTATACGATGATACATTTAAAAGTCAACAACGCGGCTAAAACCAAGATGACTAAACATATTGTCACGCCACCATAATCACGACGTAAGGCATCCCCCTCTCGTCTAAGGGTAACCACAAATACATAAAGCTCACAGGAAATATATATATATATATATATATATATATATATATATATATATATATATATATATATATATATATATATATATATATATATATATATACACCTTATAATCGTAGTAAACACACACTACTTAATAAATAACAACAATTCTTTTATGTCTAAGTCATACTCACGCCCACAGCCATAAACGTACCCATAACCATCCCCTAAAGGTACCCCAAAAAGTTAGTTGCCAAAAGGCATCTAATAATTAGGTTGCCTTACTCGTCATATGCATAATGTCTTCTTCAAAAGGAACTATCAGAATGGCGGCCCCACTGGCGGCCCTGCTGACCTTACTTCTTTGGTCAATTCTGTTAAGATTTGCCTTGTTTAGCCTTCTCTCATAGGTTGTGTCTCTATTGGACATAATTACCCCATCCCTACCTGCCAAAATAGATCACATAATCTACTCTTATAAACCTCTTGGGGTCAGCTCCCTCCAAGCGATTCCTTCTGCTGGCGAGGTTTCACTGCTCGGGTAAAAGTTACACTGTCTCAACTTATTGGCCCCACTCTGGCCTTCGTCTTAAAAATCTTAGGTAATCTATCTCTAGAATAATTATAATAATACTACCTAAGTAAGAGGGAAACTTTAACAACCCAAGCACAAGTGATGAAGAGCGAGTTATCCAGTAACACGTGCTAAACTTGTCACACAAGGTTTTTGCTAACGCCAAAAATTCTATCTCACACTGTAACTGATAAGGTGAACATTATCCTTCATTTCATATTAATCTCCCTCAATGAAGAGAGAGAAATATAGTTAAAAATCCTCCTCATACTATCCACCACATGGTTGCACAGATTAGTTCTTTGAAAACTTACTTTTATGTCGTTACGGATGGTGAGTGAAAATATTTTCCCCCAAACAATATGCAAAGAACTTGCAATAGGTCTCGTGTCCAAAAGCCCTTAACTCCTGATCGAATTCGACCTCATGCGTGACATCTCACAAGAGAAATCCAAACCAAGAACCCTCTCGATACACTTTGTCTCTCTGAGTCGTTCGTCAGTGATGATGCTGGAAATAACGCCACCCTTGAAGGTGTTTGTAAGCTCAATTCAATGTTAATAATGGCAGTATAAAGGCATATAGTAGAAGGAGGTGAGGAGAAGAGGTAGATCACCGAAATATAAGTGGTTCATCCAATCAGTCCTACGTCCACTATGCAAGTGTGTGATTAATATCACTGTGTGGGGGCTCTAATGGCCATAAATACAACACTCTCAAGCTTTTTCTCTCTACTGTGTAAAATGACAGAGTTTCAGCTAGGGTTGCTAATTTTGGATCCCCTTTAAGAAGGAGAAGACAAGTATATATAGTAGCTGGGGGTGTAGTGTACCCCCCATGCATGCAATGAGCATGTGTGTGTTAATATAGCCAATGCTATGAAGACAGTTGTCCCTGTCACATGTAGAGAATGATGATGAAATATTCCCCCCACGTGGGGGGGATGATTTGTTATAACTGATTTGTGACCAGGTGTCCTTATCCACACATATGCCAATAAGAGCTCGGCCATCTAAGCTTGGTCATAACCTCGGCCTGGAAGAGTCCGAGGTTGGTAAGGTCTAGCTGTTTATTCAATTCGAGATGGGACATAATGGTCTCATCTTATGTGAAGCTGAGCTGAGGTAAGTGAAGGCATAAGTTAGGACTACGCCGAGGTTAAGCTGGAACATGCTAGGAACATCGGTTGATTCCCTGCCGAAGTTGTCCTTGATGGAGGATAAGCTTCTGTAACCCCGGCCTACTCCTAGCCGAGGTTGTCAGCCCCTGAATGACCTGATGAATAACTATTCCCATGTGTTGTGAGGACCTCTCTTGATGAGGTTTGTAGTAACCTCGGCCATGGCCGATCTTGCCATGTCCGAGGCTGTTGGTCTTTGATATAAGGCTCTTCTAACATCAGCCATGTCCTTGGCCGAGGTTGATGTCTCAGAGCCGAGGTGGCGCATTTGGGGCACATCAATCACCCCCAACCCTTAGCTACATGTGAGAGCAGGTGACTGTGGGGTCTATAACTCCGAGGTCTTTCTTCCTCGTGCCAATGTTCATTTGACACTTGTCAATTATTGAAGTGGCTTGCGTGTCTGACAAGGGTAATTATGTTGGTTAACTTTTGGACTCCCAAGGCAATGATGGGCCTTGGGAGTTGTGCACTAATACATAAAGGTTTTAATCCCTAATTTTCTCTTTCTTCCTCATTTCTCTCTTTTATCGAACTTGGGCATTCTCTGTAACTCTCTCTCTCTAGAAAAGATTGGCTGCTTCATTGTTTGGGATTTCTGCATTTCTTCAACTTTTATTCACTCCACAAGTCTTCAGGTATTGTCTTTACCTTGCTCTGCCCTTTTTTATCCCCCTTTTATTCTTGTTTCTCCAATTTCCAGCTAGTTTTTCGGCAGCTGCTTGTGTTTGCCGGTGATTGCTGTTCTTGTTGTTATTGGTTACTTTTGTTTGAAGTTCGATAGTTTGATCCTTAATTTCATTTGTCAGTCTTATTTTCTTAGGATAGTCATAAGTCTAACGTCTGCCTCATATGATCATACCCCTCTACTAACTTTTAGAGGAATTCCCCTCTCTTAGGGAAAAGGCCTTAGAAAAAATTAGACAAGCCGAAAGAGCCCAAGAGGAAGCTCGCAGGGCAGAGGCATTCCCCCTCAGGCCTATTTTCCCACAACCTCTGAAGGTTATATATCCTGAACTATCTGAACCAATTAACCCAACTGAGGCCTCAAATGAACCTACACCAATGTTTGAGTCTGAGTCCTCTACCTCAGACCCTATGTCTGAAGACTCTTTCCATGAGGCCATGGATTTCACAACTCGGTAAGATCAGGCCCCTGATCAAGCGGAGGTTTCCAGTCGAGCCTCGACCCATAAAAGTTCAATTACATCAACCTCTCCCTCAGAGGTTGAAATTATTAGGCCGAGTGTTACGGTTTCGCCAATCCTTGAAGCCATTCCCCTGTCGACTGTCACAGGGGCTGAGTTCGCTCAGAGATTTCCAAGTGGTCCCCCATCATTTTGCTCAGGCCGACGTTGAGCTAGATGATGATGATGATGCTGAGAGTGATGTTGACGTCTCTGAGGCAGCCGAGATTGAGAGTTCAATCAGCGAGATCGACCTCATATCCCTCAGATACCTATATTCCATAACCCCTCCATAAAGCTCAGGAGATCTCTAAAGGAAGAGAGGGCTTATCACGGCCGAGATGGTGAGATCTTCTTGCACGGGCAGATGTTCAAGTTGGGGTTTCGTCTGCCCATCCATCCCATCATCAGGTCTATATTGGCCTATATCAAATTGGCCCCTTCTCAGTTGTCACCCAATGCCTAGAGGGTGATAATTGGAGCCATTGTCTTATGAAGGGTTGTTCATCGCTCAGACCTTCCTGTCCAAGTCTTTATAGGATGCTATGTCCCTTCATCTACCAGAAATCATCCGAGCTATTATCATTTTTTAGCTCGAAAGACAAAAAAGAAGATGCTTCAGATAACCCAAACCTTAAATCATAACTGGAAGCCACGATATTTCTTTACCTCGGGGCCATGGGAATTTGGTCCATGTGCCCCCTCTTCCTCATTAGAAGCGAGGATGCCTATAAGATGGGGAAAACTTACAATGGCTGCTAGGGCCGACCCTGGTCTAAGTCAGCAAAATCTTCAGAAGGTCAAAGACCTTCAAGATCATGGGGAGCATGGTCTGCTTGTCAAATTCGAGCACTTGATGACCCCCTATTACCTCTTTGAGACTGGTCTGGGGGGAAGTCCTCTTACAGAGCTTGGTAAGTGCTTTTTATTTCAAGTTATACCTCTGAATTTATGTATGTCTGACTCTCTAACTCAGACCTTTCTATCTTGCAGAGCGTTCGAAGGGAGTATCTGACGAGTTGTGGGAGATGGAAGCGCCAAATTTAACAAAGCTCGTTAAAAAGGCAGGTCTGAATGCTGCTCCTCCACCACCCTCAGCCTCAAGGGCTGAGGCCAATAAGAAGAGAAAGGTTGCCGATGTTGCCCCTGCGGATTAGAGGCAGAAGAAGAAAGGTGGGGATCGCTCCATCCTCATTTCTTCTGAGGAGGCATTGGCTGCTCATATAGAGCAACTGAAAATTAATGATAGCATCATAGTCCATAGTTTACAGGCATTGGAAGCCATCGGTTCTGCTATGATCGATGCTGACAAACGCTTTTGTCGATCTATGGACACTCTTCTGCTGGTTGAGTTTGGCCTTCACAGGTCTATTCAGGTATGACTTTGAATTTTAGTTTAGCTCAAGTGTAACCTCTGTTTTGAGTTTCAACATATATATATGACCACATGATTTATAGGGCCTCGCTGCTATGCATCATCTTTCCAAATGGACTCTGAAGAAGTTGCTCCTCATCCAGAAAGGCCAAAAGGCCGAGAAGGTGAAAAGCTCTCTTAATGCCAAGGTTGACGGTCTGAAGTCTTCCTTTGAAGGGTCTGATAAAAAGTTTAAGCAGTTGGATAAAGAGATCTCCAAGCTTAAAAAGGACCACACCATTGCCCTGAAGGCCAAGGACGACGTTCTCCAGTAGAAGGTTGATGCTATAGTGAAGGCAGCCCTTAAGGATGCTTTTGAGGGGATTCTGGCTTATTACAAAGTCTCTGATGAATTTATCAGCTTCAGTTTTGAGTACCTCGAAAGAGGTATTAAGGCTACTAGCAAATGGGTGGCTTCTAAGGAGAAGGAGTCAGGGAGTTTGAAATCCACTGACTTAATTGGTCTGGGTTTTGCTAACCCTCAATTTGCTCAAGACATTCAAGAGGTTGAAGAAGAAGACGCTGCCCCTATAGAGACGGAGCCACTGGATGCTATAGAGACTGAGGGAGCCAACCCCAGAGATAATAGGGATGAGGTGACCAACGTCGGCCAAGGGAATCAGGCTGAGGATGCCAGCACTATCCCCGCAAACCCTTAGGAGATCTTCTTAGTTGTGAGGCTTTGTACTTTTTCACTATATATTTGAACTGTAACCTCTGATGAACAATGTTACTTTATAAATTTTGCCATTTGCAACTTTATCTGTCAACCTCTGGGGGGGGGGGGGGGCTCTTATTTCTTCTCTTCCTGAATTATTTGTTGGATGTTTTTCTTTGCCATGCAATAATTTCAACGCTAAACTAATGATGTTCAGGGTCTGAGGTCATCCAAGTATGGTGTCTGACCTCAGACCTTGTCACCAAATCATGGTGTTATAAGGTCTGAGGTCATCACTAAGATGTTATCCTCATAATTAATTTCACCAAATTAATGATGTTAAGGGTCTGAGGTCATCCAAGTATGATTTCTGACCTTAGACCTTATCACTAAATTATGGTGTTATAAGGTCTGAGGTCATCAAATAAGATGTTATCCCCATTAATAATTTCACCAAATCATGATGTTATAAGGTCTGAGGTCATCACTAAGATGTTATCCTCATAATTAATTTTACCAAATTAATGATGTTAAGGGTCTGAGGTCATCCATGTATGATGTCTGACCTCAGACCTTGTCACCAAATCATGGTGTTATAAGGTCTGAGGTCATCAACTAAGATGTTATACCCATTAATAATTTCACCAAATCATGATGTTATAAGGTCTGAGGTCATCACTAAGATGGTATCCTCATAATTAATTTTACCAAATTAATGATGTTAAGGGTCTGAGGTCATCCAAGTATGATGTCTGACCTCAGACCTTGTCGCCAAATCATGGTGTTATAAGTTCTGAGGTCATCAACTAAGATGTTATCCCCATTAATAATTTCACCAAATTAATGATGTTAAGGGTCTGAGGTCATCCAAGTATGATGTCTGACCTCAGACCTTGTCACCAAATCATGGTGTTATAAGGTCTGAGGTCATCAACTAAGATGTTATCCTAATAATTAATTTCACCAAATTAATGATGTTAAGGGCCTGAGGTCATCCAAGTATGATGTCTGACCTCAGACCTTGTCACCAAATCATGGTGTTATAAGGTCTGAGGTCATCAACTAAGATGTTATCCCCATTAATAATTTCACCAAATCATGATGTTATAAGGTCTGAGGTCATCACTAAGATGTTATCCTCATAATTAATTTCACCAAATTAATTATGTTAAGGGTCTGAGGTCATCCAAGTATGATGTATGACCTTAGACCTTGTCACCAAATCATGGTGCTATAAGGTCTGAGGTCACTAACTAAGATGTTATCCCCATTAATAATTTCACCAAATTAATGATGTTAAGGGTCTAAGGTCATCCAAGTATGATGTCTGACCTCAGACCTTATCACCAAATTATGGTGTTATAAGGTCTGAGGTCATCAACTAAGATGTTATCCCCATTAATAATTTCACCAAATTAATGTTGTTAAGGGTCTGAGGTCATCTAAGTATGATGTCTGACCTCAGACCTTGTCACCAAATCATGGTGTTATAAGGTCTGAGGTCATCAACTAAGATGTTCTCCCCATAAATTTCCAATCGAGCATAATGAACCAAGAATTGACACAGGAATTTGATCTTCTTATTAATGATCTCTTCATAAGATGATACATTTATATGAAATCTCTTTCAACATCACATGTAATACTTTTTTAGATGATAAGCATTCCAAGGATTGTTAAAAGGTTCCCCTTCAAGGTTCTCTAACATGTAGGTTCCTGGAACAATTTCCTCAATTACTTTATAAGGGGTATACCAATTTGGGTGAAGCTTGTTTGCCTTTTATAACGTCTTCTTCAGCACCAGGTCACCTACAGCTATGGGCCTTGATTTTACCCTTTGATTGTAGAATTTTAATGCTCTTTATTGGTAAGCTGCTTGCTTGATTTCTGCATCTTCCCTTCTCTCCTTGATCAATTCTAGGTCGAGCCTTCTCTCCTCACCATTCTTCTCAGTGTCATAAGTCTGCACCCTATGAGTAGGGAGTCCAACTTCTGTCGATATGATAGCCTCTGAGCCATGTGATAACATAAACGGGGTCTCCCCCATAAGTGTTCTATTTGTCATCCTATAGGCCCAAAGAACAGCATAAACCTCTTCAGTCCACCCTCCCTTAGCCTCCTCCAACCTCTTCTTGATCCCGTCAAGGATCGTTCTATTTGTGACTTCGATCTGACCGTTTTCTTGAGGTCGGCCAAGAAAAGAGAAAGATTGCTTTATCCAAACTCTTTTGCAGTATTTTTCCAGGGAAGAGTTCTTGAACTGTGTTCCATTGTCCAAAATGAGGGTGTTTGGGAGGCCACGTCTACAGATGATGTTCTTCCAAATAAATTGGAAGGTCTTTCTCTCTGTAATCGTGATCATCGGCTCTGCCTCTACCCACTTGGAGAAGTAATCAACGGCAACTATCAAAAATCTGTTGTTATTTGTAGCCCTCGGTAGGGGACCTACTAAGTCAATCCCCCACACTGCGAATGGCCAAGGGGAACTAATAGACATCATAGGCTGATGAGGTTGATGGGGGATCATGGAGAATATCTGACATTTGTCGCACCTCTTTACATACGCTGCAGCATCTTTGGCCAGGGTCGGCCACCAATACCCTTGCGTGACAATCCTCTTCGCCAAAGGTCTTCCTCCTATGTGACTGGAGCAAGAACCCTCGTGTACCTCCCGTAGGACGTGGGGGACCTCGGTTGGATGAATGCATCTGAGCAGAGGTAATAGGAATCCCTTCCTATATAGGACATCCCCTACTATTGAGAACTTTATTGCCCTGTACCTCAATTTCCTCCTTTCAAACTTTGACTCCGGTAATACCCCTTCTCTGATGTATCTGATAAGGGGATCCATCCATGAGTTACCCAAGTCCACATTCAGACAAAGGTTACTAACCTCTTCTTCTTCAATGGTTATTCTGGGCAAGATCTCGATGGGGACTGTCCTACGGATATCTGTCTTCGTGGCTGAAGCCAACCTTGCTAAGGCATCTGCGTGGCTGTTATTTTGCTGAGGTACTCTCTTTATCTTTACCTCTTCAAGGCCTTCGAGTATCGTCCTCACCCTCTTCAAGTACTTGGCCATCCTTTCGTCCTTGGCCTCATAAACCCCCAATAATTGATTAACAACCAACCTTGAGTCACTGTGAAGGAAGAGTCATCTTATACCTACGGTCCTTGCCGAGGAGAGGCCTGCTATCATGGACTAGTATTCTGACTCGTTGTTCGACGCCTTGAAGTTAAACCTTAGGGCATATTCAATGTTGGTACCATCCGGGCCTGAAAGTATCAGGCCCGCACCACTCCCACTTTTGCAAGAGGACCCATCAACGAAGAGGTTCCATATGTCTTTATCTGATGAGAAACCCTCTTCTAACATAATTCCCTTCCTAAAGAGGTACCGATCCTTCTCGTTCTCCGCTATTCCTCTCCTGATCTTCTTGGGTACAACCTCTTCTCGGTCCCGAAAGACATTTGGTGCACCTCTTTCGATTCTCGAAAGACATTATTGTTTGACCCTTCAGCATCCACTAGGTCATTCTCTATCTTAGCCTCTTCCCATGTGAATTCAACAACGAATTCTACGAGGGCCTGCCCTTTGATGGCTACCCTATGCTAATAAGTAAGGTCATACTCTCCCAAATCAATGGCCCAGGTCATTAATCTTCCAGACTTCTCAGGTTTATGGAGGACCTGTCTTAGTGGGGAATCGGTGAGGACGACCATGGAATGGGCTTGGAAGTAGGGCTTCATTTTCCTTGAAGCATGTATTAGAGTGTAGGCTAACTTTTCCATACGAGGATAATTTTGCTCAGACCCTTGAAGGGCTTTACTGTTAAAATACACAGGCCTTTGGACCCCAACGTCTTCCCGTACTATGGCTGCACTTATAGATGATTCAAAGACTGCTAGATAAACATATAATTTCACTCCTACTATGGGCCGAGATAATAGTAAGGGAGACCCTAGGTAAGACTTGAGTTGGTTAAAAGCCTCTTCGCACTCTTCGTCCCACTGGAAGGCCTTTCTAAGCACCTTAAAGAATGGAAGGCACTTGTCCGTTGTTCTGGAAACAAACCTGTTGAGTGCGGCCACTCTCCCCGTGAGCCTTTGGACGTACTTGATACTCCTTGGCGTCTTCATATCAAGCAAAGCCTTAATTTTCTCAGGGTTTCTTCTATTCCTCTTTGATTGATGATGAACTCAAGGAACTTCCCAGCTCCTACCCCGAAGGGACACACTTCGTTGGATTGAGTTTCATTCTATATAGGTCCATGGTATCGAAAGTCTTTTCCAGGTCCTCCACGTGAGTGCGGGCCTTTAAGCTCTCTGTGAACATGTCGTCTACATACACCTCCATAGTCTTGCCTATCTGGTCTTCGAATATCTTATTTACAAGACGTTGATATGTTTCTCCTGCATTTTCAAATCGAAGGGCATTACTTTGTAGTAATATGTCCCTTTGTCGGTGATGAAGGCTGTCTTCTCTGAGTCTTCTGTATCCATAAAGATCTGATTATAGCCTGAATACGCGTCCATGAAGCTCATGAGCTCATGCCCTGCAGTAGCATCTACCATCTAATCTATCCGAGGTAAGGGATAGCTATCTTTCGAGCAAGACTTGTTCAGGTCAGTAAAATCAACACACATTCTCCATTTACCATTGGTCTTGGGCACAATAACTGCATTCGATAGCCACTCCGGATATATGACTTCTCTGATAAATTCAGCCTCTTCCAACTTTTTAACCTCTTCTCGAATGACGTCGTACTTCTCCCTAGAGTAAACTCTTCACCTTTGTTTGATAGGTCTGGCGTCTTTAGTCACATTGAGCTTATGACACATAACCTCAGGGTTGATGTCGGGCATGTCCGCGTGACTCCAAGCAAAGACACTCTGCCTCTTCCTTAGTAAGTTTATCAGCTCTTCCTTGATTTCCGCATTTAAGGCTTTATCGATATGGACGGTTTTTTCGACTCGTCCTCATTAAGGACGATGGATTCTACCTCTTCCGCGGCCTCTCCCTTCTTGAACTTTGTTTCATCTCTTGGGTCAAGTGTATCAATATTATAAGTGGTGGTTGCCCTCTAGTGGGCCTCTCTCTCTTTGGCCGAGTTGAAGTAGCATTCTCGTGCTATGGTCTGGTCACCTTGCGCTTCCCCTACCCCATAGGGGGTCAAAAATTTTAGCATCTGGTGAACCGTCATTGGTACGTCCTCAAACTCCTTAAGGGCTACTCTTCCTATGATGAGGTTATAGGCCGAGAAGACATTTTTGTCCCTAATAAAAAAACCGATCTTTCGGGTTAACCTCTTAGGCCACTCATCACCCATCTGTACCTCCACCTCATACATGCCCAATGGGTGTACCTTTTCATCGCTGAATCCCATTAAAGGATGGTGATAGGGCACCAGTCTAGCTCTGCTAAGACCTAGGCTCTTGAAGTAGGGCCAAAACATCATGTCTGCTGAACTCCCCCAATCTATGAGCATCCTCTTCACCTCGCATACATGCACTCTTATTGTTATTACCAAAGGGTCATCGTGTGGGGCTAAGATACCTTTGAAGTCGAGTCGGGATAACCCAACAATAAGGGTGTCCATGTCCACCTTCTTTCTCTTTTGTGCTGCATCGGAAGACATTAGATTTACAACTTCAAGCTTAGACACTGACTTGGCTTCTACCACATGAGCTTTTATGTCAGCCACTTCAGAGCCACCCCCCGCAAGTCCTCCACATATTGTGCTAACGCCAAAGGAGATCATACCAACCCTCTTTACTGGGGTGTTGTCATCTTTTGGCGGGAGGTCTGGATCATCTTCGTCATCTCCGTCTGAGTCACCATCTCTTCTTATCGGGGTATTGTCACGACATCTGTCGTTCCTCTTCTTTTTGGGGTCATCTCTCCCCTTTTGGGGGGCTTTGACATCCATATATTTCCTCAATTTTCCTGACTTTAACATCTTTTCGATCTCATCCTTCAAGGCGAAGCACTTGTCTGTTATATGGCCATAGTCTTGGTGGAACTCACACCATAAGTTCTGGTTCCTCTTATGTGGAGGAGCCTTCAGCTTCCCTGGCCATCTTAGGAAACGATTATTTTTTATCTCATTGAGGATGTGCTCGCAGCTTACCGTAAGAGGGGTGTAACGTGCAAACTTTTCATCAGCTGCCCTCTTCTTTCCATCCTTCTTTCTTTGGAACTTCCTAATGCTACCTCCGTTCACGTCTTCGTACTTAGCGGCCATGGCCTCTTCAGCGTTAATGACCTTTCCCGCAATTGCCAATAGCTTCGCCATGGACTTTGGAGGGTCTTCCGTAATTTTCCACAATAACTTTCCCTTCTGAAGGCCTCCTATGAGGGCGGTCATGGTGATATTCTCTTCGTAATCTTCAACCTCAAGTTTTTCTTTGTTGAACCTGACGATGTAGTCTCTTAGGCTCTCGTGCTTGACTTGGTTGACATACAATAGGTGGGTGGTCTTCTTTTGAGGTCTTACTCCAAAGCAGAAGTTGTGAATGAACCGCTCAGCCAAGCCCTTAAAGTTCTCAATTGAATTCTTCGAAAGAGAAGTAAACCATATGTGCGTTGCTCCTGTCAAGGTCCCGGAGAAGGCCCGGCACTTCATCTCATCTGGTATTGAGTAAATGTCCGCCGCTGACTGGTATATCTCAATATGATGTACAGGATTGGTGCTACCATCATACTTAGGAGTTACTGTGGGTAGCTTGAACTTGGCTGGGGTTGGGAAGCTTACTATCTTAGCCACGAATGGAGAGCCCTCTGAGAAACCTCTTTGCAGTGGATCTCGACTTTTGATGAGGTTTCCTATCTTATTCTCAAGATGTTGTATGGAGTCATTCCATGGTCTTGCAACGTCGGCCTGGCCGAGGTTGTCCCCAGCCACCTCCAAGGGGTGGACTGAGGGTTCCTGATCAAGCGCGAAAAGTAGCGCGTGTAAAGCCGCTAATCGTTGTTTTCGTTTCGCCAACTCAATACAAAAACCTAAGTTACAACTACACTTGCGGGGCAAGTAGAGCAGTAAGTCGGGTATCGAGAATCCACAGGGACAAGTTGTTAGAATTTATAAGGTTTAATATTCCAAAATAAAAGTGTAAAAGATGATTACAAACTAAAAGAAAAGTTAATCTAGGCAATGTGTTGAAACTAGATTATGAAAGAGAGTAAAGCTATAGGTTGCGTCGAATATCCCTCACCCGAGTTAAGTAGTATAAAATGGTTACATGGGTCGACGAGTTATTACAAATGCGTCTCGTTTCGACAGTTAATTAAATCAAGGGTTGTTACGCCCTAAATCATCATAAAAGCCTAATAAGATTTTGGCGTCAACAAATATCCCGGAAATTGCGCGTGAAAGGTCGTAAGCACGAGACATACATGATATGCCCCGTCAAATCTCCTAGGCGTAATAACTAGGACAACGCACTCGAAATAGACCCGTAAACACCATCACCAAAGCAAAGCAACGCGTCAACCCGAGTGAGTTCAATTCAAACACAACCTAATTTAAGTTACCTAGAAAGCATGTTAAAAACGCGATAAATGGAAAGCGGTAAATAAACGCGGTAAATCTATACTAGAAAGCGTGTTAATCAAAGCATGTAAATAAAGCAAGAAAACCTAAATTAGAAAGCTTGTAAATTAACTAGAAAGCAAGAAATGAAGAAATACAACTATATTCAAATGGTAGGGGAGATGAATAGTCAACTTACAATCCAAATGGGGTGTCAAACCAAAGAGAAATGAAGAAGAACCAAGCAAAAACCCCAAACCCTAAGCTAAACTAACCTAAAATCGTGTATATCTGATATTAAAACCAAAAATGGGTTTATATAGTAAGTGGGAAAAGATAAGGGAAAAAGGAAAGAAAGAGGAAAGAGCCCAAAATATCTGGCACTACCGGTCGACCGGTCGCAGGGGCGCGGTCGACCGGTCCCTTAAGCAAAAGCATACTGTCTCCTTCCCACGGCAAAAGTTGAAACCGCGGTCGACCGGTCCCTTGTACGCGGTCGACCGGTACTCTGTTTTCAGGCTGCATTTGGTCCATGATGAGGGGGAAAAGGTCCATTACGGAAACGAGCCTAGCTTCTTCGTCCGAACTCCAAACGATGCACCGTTTGCGGCCACGCGATGCTAACTCAATGAACTACGCATCCGTGGAATTAACATGAGCCGGATAAGAAATGTGAATTGACTAAAAAGCCCTTGAAGTAGCGTCCAGCGACGAAACTTCTCCGAAATGCAACGGATCCTCACTTTTAGCGTTCCAATACCTACAAAAGCACAAATAACCCCTGCAAAACATGTATCTATCCAACTCCAAGGCTGTCTAGTTAATGAGCATAATTATAGGCATTTAGGACCGTAAAAGCGCTAGAATGCATAAGGATAACAGGCGGAAATATACAATATTCGATACGAATCACACCCCCTAACTTACACATTGCTAGTCCCTAGTAATGAAACAAAGAAAACCAAACCACAGAGGGCGGTACAAAATGTATATATGCATCGAAATATAATTGCCACTTTCGTAGGGAACACGATTGCATTTAGCATATGCAATAAGCCGTTAAACCCCTAGGTTACCCTAGTGGACGATTGTCGTCTCGTGAGGGTTTTCAGGGATGATACCCACAAACATCATATGGTTTCCTCAAAATAAGCCCAAACCAACATGAGACAAGCCCAACAATGGCGAAAGGGATTTCATACGCATTATTAGCAAATTGAATGAATTCAAACAAAATTCCAAATCATTAACATTATAGAATGCACCTCATAGTATTGAAACTTTAAAATGTGGGAGGGGAGCGAGCACATGCAAAGTGTGATTTGGAAAAAACTTATATAAACCGGATACTAAATTAAAGCAAGTATATATTCAATCCTCACAGGCATTACGCTCATCAAGCGAATTCACTCGAAACAGGGAGGTAACACACGGAACATGCGGGCATAAAGAGTAAATCTAAGTGGAAACTAGGCCGCACACATGTCACAAATGAAGAACGCAATATATGAAATTAAAAACTGTAATCTCAACGAATGATACTACACATTAAAGGAGGCGAAATGTATTTTCACAGATTATCAAAACTATTTAAACCTTTGAATTACATCTACTTAAGATCACATAGGACTTGTATAGGGTTATAATGTAGGCTAGACTAGAGTACGAAACGAGGGAATGTATGTACGGATTCAAAGTGTTCGGGATGAAAACTCGGGATAATGGGAAAATGCGGACAATATCAAAATTAGAAAACAAGTTCCGAAAAGGCATTAGATATATCATCGGGGAGAGTAATCAAAGATTATTAAACACTATACAACATTTACAACTTTCTCTTTCTTTTCTTTTCTTCTTCTTCTTATGTTTTCTTTTGTTTTCTTTTGCTTTTTGCTTTCTCTTTTTCTTCACTTTTTTCACTAATTTCTTTACTTACTTTTCTCACTCTCATATGCCTAAATTGCAACCGACATCATAACAACATCATTCAATCCCAAGTAACAATCCAAACAAAGGTGTGGAAAGTGTATGTATGGTATAAAACTCCAATTTAGAGTTGGTTATGGGAATGGGGTTATGAAACGAAAGGCTATATTTAGGCTCAAGTGGGTTGACTAGGGAACATATAAAAGGCGAGGTCAAGGTCATATGGGTAATATACAAAGATGGCCTATGATCATTTCACAAAGTTTACGCAATTCTCGAGTCAAAACAATATATGAAAATCATGATCAAGTATGAAATCAATTAATGAGCGGTCAAATGAAAGAATAGTGAGATTAACAACGAATTCAACGTTTCAATGAGAAAAGAATAGTGTATACACTCACAAACGGCGAAAGGTACAAAGCTTACTCGATGTAAGTATATACAATGCAACAAAAGATTACCGAGTTATAAAAATCTTAAACCAAATCAATATAACCATAAAAGTGCATGTGCTCATGGGATTAAAGTTTAATTCATGAAGTTATTCACAATATCAATAATCGAGACTAAAGTCTAATAACTTCTAAAATCGAGAACATGCATCATTGGGTTGTCAATTGGATCGGGCAGTTATTGAAATTTATCATCGGAAACAAAGGCAAAATGCCCAAAAAGGAGAAAAAAGAAAGAAAATCAATTTGAAATTTTTGAATTTTTCTAAGAAAAGCATACTAAGTAACTAACATGAGAGAAAAAACATGGACTAAAATAAGAAATGGATAGAATATCCCACACCCCCTAACTTAAAACTTGACATTGTCCTCAATGTAAATTAAGAACCAAGTCAAAGAGAGGAAAAGAGCGATATTACCCAAAATTGGAGCGATCCCCATAAGAACAAGTCCAAAGAATCTACAAAACAAGTTAGTACCGAGCATAGCAAAAACAAATAATAAAAAGTTAACTAATTACATTAGACTAAATTAAAAAGGAAGGAAAAAAAAATAAAAAATAAAAAATAAAAAATAAAAAGCTAACTATATACAACCTACTATTTAGACTTCACACTAACTGTACACTAGAAGTCTAAATAGCTAAGGGTCCACCATAAGAATGATTTGACTTTGGAGGATAACCGGTGTACCCTCACATACAAGCATGCCTTCCGAAAAATATGAATTCCGTTTTAACAACGGAAGGCATGTGTAAGGCGGAAGAAATGAACCATCGCTAATTAAAAGTTTTGGAGGGACGATGGGGGGTTTGGATTGAACGGGTGACAAAAACAAGTGGGGACCGAGAAAAGCCGAATATCCTCCCAAGGATTTTGAAGTTGGAATGGGAGGCGGCGCACACAAAGGCAAAGATGCGATCGTGGAGGGCGACTCGAGCAAGTACTCCTCATCGGCGATAGGGTTTAAAACATTAAAGTTCGAAACCGAATCATCGGGTACTTGTTCCGGTGGGGTAATAGAGAATGAAAACGGGGATGAAAGAAATTCAAACTCATGAGATGAATCAACATTGCATGAAGTTGGAATTTCAAAGGAAATAATATCATTTTCAATGAAATGTTCTTCTTTGGGGGCCAAAGAAGAAATCATTTCATTGCATATAGATATTACGTCATTTTCATCCTCACTTTCAATATCTATTACGAGATGGGCAAAGTCTAGAATGGCTTGTTCCAAAGTAGGTAACAGTACCTCATTTGGTTCAAAACATTCCTCGACTTCAAAAGTCTCGGAAGCAAAATCGTCGTCGGACTCAAATAATAAATCCAACTCATGTTCCCACGAACGATTTTCTTCCCGATAGCGGTTTTCAATTTTCTCATTTTCATACATACGCAAGCCCTCACCGAATGTCATGGGTTGCGGTGCGGATGCATGAAAATGGGAACTTTGAAAATTACCATCGGACTTAAACGAAAACTCATTATTATAGGAATTTTGAAAACTATTGCAATTCGTTTCAAAATTCCTATTATAAGGAGGTAAAGGCCCAAAATCATTATCATCATCATCAAAATTCCAATAACCTAAGTTTTGACTTTCGTTATACTCGCCCAAAGTCATATTTGAATTTGTTATACTTTGGGATTCTAAGTATTCACTGAAAGTCATAGGTTTGCGGGAATTTTGAGAATTATAACAATGATTATCGAAAGAATTGGAATAAGACATGCTTACCCCAAAAATGGCTCGAAGTGGCGGATTCCACAAAGTAAGTGCGCGCGGGGAAAATTCGAGCGTTTCTAAGTGCTCAAATGTGGAAGTCCTACAAAAAGTTAGCAAATAATACAAATAGAAAGAAAATACTATGAAATACTAAATCAAATAAAGTCTAAAACAAACTCATCCCCGGCAACGGCGCCATTTTGATCAAGCGCGAAAAGTAGCGCGTGTAAAGCCGCTAATCGTTGTTTTCGTTTCGCCAACTCAATAAAAAAACCTAAGTTACAACTACACTTGCGGGGCAAGTAGAGCGGTAAGTCGGGTATCGAGAATCCACAGGGACAAGTTGTTAGAATTTATAAGGTTTAATATTCCAAAATAAAAGTGTAAAAGATGATTACAAACTAAAAGAAAAGTTAATCTAGGCAATGTGTTGAAACTAGATTATGAAAGAGAGTAAAGCTATAGGTTGCGTCGAATATCCCTCACCCGAGTTAAGTAGTATAAAATGGTTACATGGGTCGACGAGTTATTACAAATGCGTCTCGTTTTGACAGTTAATTAAATCAAGGGTTGTTACGCCCTAAATCATCATAAAAGCCTAATAAGATTTTGGCGTCAACAAATATCCCGAAAATTGCGCGCGAAAGGTCGTAAGCAAGAGACATACATGATATGCCCCGTCAAATCTCCTAGGCGTAATAACTAGGACAACGCACTCGAAATAGACCCGTAAACACCATCACCAAAGCAAAGCAACGCGTCAACCCGAGTGAGTTCAATTCAAACACAACCTAATTTAAGTTACCTAGAAAGCATGTTAAAAACGCGATAAATGGAAAGCGGTAAATAAACGCGGTAAATCTATACTAGAAAGCGTGTTAATCAAAGCATGTAAATAAAGCAAGAAAACCTAAATTAGAAAGCTTGTAAATTAACTAGAAAGCAAGAAATGAAGAAATACAACTATATTCAAATGGTAGGGGAGATGAATAGTCAACTTATAATCCAAATGGGGTGTCAAACCAAAGAGAAATGAAGAAGAACCAAGCAAAAACCCCAAACCCTAAGCTAAACTAACCTAAAATCGTGTATATCTGATATTAAAACCAAAAATGGGTTTATATAGTAAGTGGGAAAAGATAAGGGAAAAAGGAAAGAAAGAGGAAAGAGCCCAAAATATTTGGCACTACCGGTCGACCGGTCGCAGGGGTGCGATCGACCGGTCCCTTAAGCAAAAGCATACTGTCTCCTTCCCACGGCAAAAGTTGAAACCGCGGTCGACCGGTCCCTTGTACGCGGTCGACCGGTACTCTGTTTTCAGGCTGCATTTGGTCCATGATGAGGGGGAAAAGGTCCATTACGGAAACGAGCCTAGCTTCTTCGTTCGAACTCCAAACGACGCACCGTTTGTGGCCACGCGATGCTAACTCAATGAACTACGCATCCGTGGAATTAACATGAGCCGGATAAGAAATGTGAATTGACTAAAAAGCCCTTGAAGTAGCGTCCAGCGACGAAACTTCTCCGAAATGCAACGGATCCTCACTTTTAGCGTTCCAATACCTACAAAAGCACAAATAACCCCTGCAAAACATGTATTTATCCAACTCCAAGGTTGTCTGGTTAATGAGCATAATTATAGGCATTTAGGACCGTAAAAGCGCTACAATGCATAAGGATAACAGGCGGAAATATACAATATTCGATACGAATCAGTTCCCCAGCCACAGCATAACGTCGGCTGTTGACCTCTTCCTGGTCTCTACCTCGTCCATGATGAGACCGATGTTGCCTCTCTTCCCTTTATGAGTCGGCTGTGCTCCTCGACCTTGACAACCTCTATCTTAGGTCATTTATGGGGCCGAGCCTTTCAAAGGCTGACCCTCTGCTCAGTCGATCAAAAGCTGATCCTCGTTGCTGGGCTTCTCCACCTCTTCTGCCCCCACAACCTTGGCTCCGTTGGATAGGACGAACTATATTGTTCGAAACCTCATACGATTCCCAACAATCTTCCAGGACGTCTTCTGCCTCTAGATCATCGTACCTGTCCTCAGGGCAAGGGCTTCCTTGCTTCCCCAAGCGCAAGCGCCTAGGGTCAGCAACGTCCCTCCTCCGGTGGGGTGTAGGTTGGTCTTTTCGCGGTGCCTGGGGTGGTCCCCTAGTGTCAGGATGAGGCTGAACCGCCATCGGAGTGATAATTTCTGGTGAGACTCTAGGTGGCCTTATCATATTTTGGCCGAGCTGTGCAAATTGGTCCTGCATTGCTTGTTGTATTGTAGCCAAAGACCTCAAAGCTGCGGCCACCTATGCTATTTTAGATTGGGGTGGTGCCTGGTTGGACCTACGTCCCCCCGCACCAGGCGATGGAAGAGGTGGTGGTAATTCCGGTGCCATGGGTTAGCACAAAAGAGCTGGTGTAGTAAATGAGCTTAATACCTTACAGGACCTATTTCAATGGTGAAATAGCTCCACGCAAGGGGGGAAGCCTGGTTCACCACCAGAGTCTCCGGTGAGGTTAAGCAATAGATGAGGAAGAGATAGCTTCTCAGTTCCCACAGACGGCACCAAAATGATGATGCTGGAAATAGCACCACCCTTCAAGGTGTTTGTAAGCTCAATTCAATGTTAACAATGGCAGTATAAAGGCATATAGCAGAAGGAGGTGAGGAGAAGAGGTAGATCACCGAAATATAAGTGGTTCAGCCAATCAGGCCTACGTCCACTATGCAAGTGTGTGATTAATATCACTGTATGAGGGCTCTAATGGCCATAGATACAACACTCTCAAGCTTTTTCTCTCTACTGTGTAAAATGACAGAGTTTCAGCTAGGGTTGCTAATTTCGGATCCCCTTTAAGAAGGAGAAGACAAGTATATATAGTAGCTGGGGGTGTAGTGTACCCCCCATGCATGCAATGAGCATGTGTGTGTTGATCTAGCCAATGCTATGAAGACAGTTGTCCCTGTCACATGTAGAGAATGATGATGAAATATTCCCCCCACGTGGGGGGAATGATTTGGTATAACTGATTTGTGTCCACGTGTCCTCATCCACACATATGCCAATAAGAGCTCGGCCATCTGAGCTTGGTCATAACCTCGGCCTGGAAGAGTCCGAGGTTGGTAAGGTCTAGCTGTTTATTCAATCCGAGATGGGACATAATGGTCTCGGCTTGTGTGAAGCCGAGCTGAGGTAAGTGAAGGCATAAGGTCGGACTGGGTCGAGGTTAAGCTGGAACATGCTAGGAACATAGGTTGATTCCCTGTCGAAGTTGGCCTTGATGGAGGTTAAGATTCTATAACCCCAGCCTAATCCTAGCTGAGGTTGTCAGCCCCTGAATGACCTGATGAATAACTATTCCCATGTGTCGTGAGGACCTCTCTTGATGAGGTTGGTAGTAACCTCGGCCATGGCTGATCTTACCATGTCCGAGGTTGTTGGTCTTTGATCCAAGGCTCTTCCAACGTCGGCCATGTCCTTGGCCGAGGTTGATGTCTCAGAGCCGAGGTGGCACATTTGGGGCACATCAATCACCCCTCATCCCTTAGTTACATGTGAGAGCAGGTGACTGTGGGGTTTACAACTCCGACGTCTTTCTTCCTCGTGCCAATGTTCATTTGACACTTATCAATTACTGAAGTGGCTTACGTGTCTGACAAGGGTAATTATGTTGGTTGTCTTTTGGGCTCCTAAGGTAATGATGGGCCTTGGGAGGTGTGCAATCATACTTAAAGGTTTTAATCCCTAATTTTCTCTTTCTTCCTCATTTCTCCCTTTCACCGAACTTGGGCGTTCTCTGCAACTCTCTCTCTCTAGAAAAGCTTGGTTGCTTCATTGTTTGGGGCACATCAGTCAGGAAATAATGGCGCGAAACCTCGTATGCGGTCGTCATTATAAAGAATACAAAGCCTAAATAATAAATCTCAAACGTAGTCAAAGAATCCAACGAGGAAAGGAGACAAATGCACTCAAGATCCCTAGGACACTTGAAACTACAATGTTCTGATAACAAAAATGACACCATGTAAAATCAATAACTAGATTGATCGAGTCTAATATAAAAATTACGGGAATCAAAAGCTTTTGGTAACATTCTCAGCATAAGAAATAATCAAAACTGACTGAATAATGCAAGATAATGAAATATTGAATCAACCCAAAACCAACTATGATACCAGTCACTACCAATACAACATAAGTCCAACTCTGAATATTGTAATCATACAAAAGCCTACCTCTGAAAATAAATTATATATATACAACTCGCTTGAAAATAAAAGAGTACAATTCTAAGAGAAAAAAATTATAATGCTAATTATGTTTTTCCGTTTATCATATTGTGTTACACCTCTACAGCATCATGTACATTCTCAAGAGCTTCAAGTGAAGACAAGTTAGTGATCGAATGCAATAATTGAAATGTTGATATTATCAGTACAATCATATGGATAAGGTATATGAGGTTGATTTCATGTAATCAATTTATATAGGGGTATTTTAAAAGTGTATGAAAACATTAAATATTTTTATAAAATGTTTTTGAAAAATGCTCAAAGTCATTAGAACGACATTGGATTTCGTTCAAATGAGCACACATTCCTCATTAAAACAACTTTCAACAAAACTTCAAACGAGATTAATTTTGTCAACTTTGGTTAGCTCTGTTATTTCGTTAGATATGTCGTTTGATGGATGCTCGAATGATATCAGGTGTTTCATTCGAACGAGATGTATCCCCTTCGAATGAGCGAGCGAATTTTTGTTACCAAATTTCAAATGCAATCTTTTAAGTTTATGTCTTGTAGATTTTTTTCCCTGTACATAATGATGCAAGCTTGCATTTTTTATCAAGCCTTTTAGACGTTTTTTTTTATCAAACACTTTTTTTTTAAATCCAAACCACTAGGATGTTTTGTGATCACCTTATCAAACCGTGAAGGATACATCATATGTTTTAATCCCTCTGAAATTGATTCTTCACTACTAAAGATAGGAATGGAGTTTCCTAAGGCTAATTAGTAGATACAAAGTCAAGTGGAGCTTGTTGTGTGGGGTGTTGCTAGACCTGCATTACTTTTTTCCAAAAATAATAAAGAAAGATATAACTGTAATACTTAGTGGTGTCTAAATTTGTAAATCTTTCATTCTCATTCTGTAATAACCAGTTGTAAGGGTGCTAAAAAATAAAAGGTTTTTCTCGAAATGGATGTTATCCTCATATCATATCTTATGGTTTATTTCTTTCAATTCAGATTCAATATCTTACATGTTTAGGCGCAAAGATAAAATTGGATTTAATTGAATTTGTCTTGTGTGTGACCTAATCTTTGATTTGTACATATAACCCGACGACGCCATAAAAACCATTTTAAAAATTGGTACTAGAGGTTGCTCTTACAAGTTATTTAGATGAGCCATGGTTGTTTTATGGAGAATTCATATAATAGTCCATCTTTGTTTGATGTCACAAATTATGCCTATTGGAAAGCTCGAATGAGATCGTCTTTGAAATCGATCGACAAATGCATTTGGTTTGCCGTTGAAAGAGGTCTCCTCCTATTATGACAAATGAAAATGTCGTTAGTCTCAATCCAGTCACTAATTGGACTGGATATGATTTTAGACTGAGTAACTTCATCTCTCTAGGTTTAAATTATATTTTTAGTGAGGTCACGCCCGACGAATTTCATCATATCATGACGTGTACCACATATAAAGAAGCTTGGGATATCCTCCAGCTCACACATGAGGGAACCAATGTTGTCAAAGATTCTAAGCTTCAAAACCACACCGCATAATTTAAGACGATAAGCATGCTTGAAACTGAAAATTTTGATAAATTTTATGCATGTTTGTCCGATAATGTGAAATCTAGTTTTAATTTAGTTGAGCAAATTCCAAAAAAGAGAGTTTTTAAGAAAATTCTGGCGTCACTCCCGTCTTGTTTTAGTGAAAAAGTTATTGTCCTTAACTCTTTGAGAATTATAGATACAATTAGGTTAGAAGAACTCATAAGTGATCTTCAAACTTACGAATTATACGTGTTCCCCCACACCCAAAGGAAAAGGGAAAGGGAATAGATATAAAGGCTAAATCAAAGAAAAAAGATGTTTCTAACTTAGATTTTTGACTTTGGTCAAGATGATCTTGCCCTGTTTGCTAAAAAATCAAAAGATTTCTCACATTCAAAAATCAAAATTCATTCAAATTGGAAAATAATAATTTTGAGGAAAGTAAAAATTTCAAAGCAGGTAAGAATTTTAATGAGATGGTCAAAATAAAGCTAGATGTGAGTATACTAAGAAAGTTAAATCGGAGAGATGTTATGAGTGTGAAGAAAAAGGTCACAAAGCCCATGAAGGTTCCATTAGGCTTAAGATACACGACAAATGCAAAGTTGAATATAATTCCATTCTAAGCAATATTGATGTCGAGTTAGTGGACTCTGGGGATGAATTACCGCATGGGCGTAACTTTACCACATTCATGGCTAGTTACGTTAGATCTTCAAGTATGCTTCAGACCGATGAGGATGTTTCTATATGTGATTACCTCAATAATGAGTCGAATTATTCCGTTGAGTTTAAGGATATTAATTTAAGTGAGTGTGATGATTTGAGTGAGGGAGAACGTGGTCTCCAATCTGCATACTCCAAATTTTACACCAAGTCGTTAAAAATAAAATATAAAAATACAAATTTAACTCTTAGGATGTTGGGTTTAGAGAAGGAGTTGAAAGTTGAGAGAGAGAGAGTGTGTGAGGCCTCAGTGAGTCAACTCAAGAAATTGAAATTCTCTTTGAGTGAGCAACTTGTTTTGATGGTTAGTGAAAAGACTATTTCGTCCTACAAAGTTGCTAGTCTTATGATAGATCTTCAAGCATCATTGGAGACTCATGGGAAACCTGGAGCCCATATTTTCCAACTCGAGAACATCTCAAACGTGAACGGGAGGTCAAGTTCACTTTATAGGACACATATAAAAGGTTGGAAAGATGTTTCAAGGTCTCTTTTAGGTTTTAATAAGAGGCAGGTCATAGTTTATGAGGGTGAATCCATTTCCCATACCACACCCGAACTGGTTACCAAGTTTGTCTTAGATCCTTATGGGCCTCCACCTAACCCACCAAGGAGAACCCGTCCTGGGCATTATAACCAAAGTCGTCCCATAACAATCTATGTTTGTACCCATTGCAAACAAAGACATAACTTTAGGGAGTTCTGTTTCAATCTTGGAAGAGTTTAAGACATATATGCTTCCACACGGTGCCAAAGAGACCTTACTAGTATTCGAGAGCAACTTGAGTTTCTTATCAAGACTTCTCAATGTTTGATGGAGGAATTTCAAAGTATCTCTGCGCCTTTTGAAAACACCTCCAAAATAAACGATTGAGGTCGGGACTTGTTTCTACTTTAGGGAGGTTTTCTCTTTGCTATCATTTTCCCTTACGACTTGAGTGTATTTTGAAAAATACAAAAAGATTTTCTTTTCTTTTAGAATTTTTTTAATAATTTTCAAACATATTTTATTTTTTAATAAAAATTCTTAAAAATTCAAAAATATTTTTTTGTTTTGTTTTACACCATTTATGGATGCACATTTAAGATGTTCGATTCACAATTTCATTACATCCATTCATGTGACTTAATCATGATGTTCTTTGACATGGTTACGTTTTTTTGTGTTCTAAATTATGCATGTTTAGCATTGCATGTTTCAATGATGGATTGCTACCTTTATAGTAGACTCATTATATCTCCTTGATTACACACATGCATAAATTTTTTAACATTGTACTTGCTTGTCATATGTTGAATAAGATGTTCTTATCTCAATCTTGCATAATAATAAACCAAATGTACTAGGAAATAATTGTGAATGTAAAAACCATTTCTCGGATTTTTTATTACTGAAAATTTTATTTTTGTATAAGCAATGGAAATAGGCTACGAAAGAAGCAGTCTTCTTTGCATTAAAGGCCACCATTGGTAAGAGCCTAAAAGATGATTTTGGCACATAAAAATAAAAGTGCCAAGGCTAATTTTGTTTCATTGTTGCTTAATGAAAATGAGCAATATGATTCATTTAAAAAAATTGAGAGTTTATGCTTAAAATGTGAGATTTTGAGGTTGTTATAAGTTGAAGATCAATGGGTTTACACAATAAAATTCCTTCAAAAATATTAAATAGTTTGGAGTTATATATTTGAGAAGCATTGGAATTCATGACATTTTGTATGAGTTGAGTTAATTTTACGTTGTTCAATTCTTTTACACCAAAGGTTTAATTGAGTTCTTTCTTTAGCAATGTCTCTTTGACTTCGTGCACAATCTCTACGTATGCCTATGTTAACTTTCCAGTCCATTAAATTCACATACATTCATTCCATATTTATGATTCATATATTTTCATTCTACTCCATGGTGTGATTGTTTGTATTTGTATTTATATGTATATTTACATACTCAAAATTTTCAAAAATAGCTTGTTGCTTTATTGAAGTTTCATCGCATAAGTTTAATTTCCTATTATTTGTCATGATATTTCAAATTTGGACTCTCGTGATGCTAACAAAAAGGGGGAGAACATATTCAAGGGTAGTTTCCTTTGTTTTCTCTAAACTCCATGTGTCATGGTCTTTCCTTTATTTCATATGTGTAGGTCTTTTTTTTGCAATGATGATATTATGGACTACACGATGAAGATTTCTAGCATAAAGAATTTTACATGTGACGTTTTCTTTTCGACTTGGTAGTGACATTAGTTGCACTTGTCTTAGGGGTTATTTTTTTCAATTTTGTGTTTTGTACCGAAATAGCTTAAGGAGGGAGATTTGTAGGAGGAAAATTTATAATGCTCATAATTTTTTTAAGTTTGGCATATTCTGTTACACCTCTACATCATCATGTACATTCTTAAGAGCTTCAAGTAAGGCAAGTTAGTGACCAAATGCAACAATCGAAGATCGAATAGAGAAGATCGTCACTACAATCTTATGAATAAGGTATATGCGGTTGATTTTGTGTAATCAATTTCTTCAGAGGTATTTTAAAGTGTTTGGAAATATAAAATATACTTACAAAATGTTTTCAAAATGTTTTTTAATAAATTCTCAAAGTCATTAGAATGATATTATATGTCGTTCGAATGAGTACACTTTCAGCTTCAAATGAGATTTCTTTTGGCAACTTTGGCCAATTTCGTTATCTCGTTAGATATGTCATTTGATGGATGTTTGAACTAGATCAGGTGCTTCGTTCGAATGAGATGTACCCCCATTACAACAAGTTAGGCAGATGGTCGCGGATTTGGATTGTGACCAAGCCCTTGGGTCACAGATCCAATCCGTGACCAAAATACACGTGACTAAGAACACGGCTCATGGATCAAGTCCCTGACCAAAAGACATGGTCATGGACCATGGCTTGAAGTTGTATACGGTTCATGGTCATGGATCAAATCCATGACCAATATTTCAGTTGGCCATGACTTGCCTTTACAGTTGTACAACATTAGCCACGACCTAGGGCTATGGCCCAGCTTTATACCTTTTCCCCTTAGTCACGGCCCACAGCCGTGACCAACCTTTAGAACTTTTTCAGCTTGGTCATGAACTAGAGCCGCGATAAATATATATCACTAGAAAAAAATAATAAACAAGGTCACGGTTAAAGTCCGTGACCATATATAAATGGAAAAAATATGAGTTATTTCGGATCCTATTCTCAAACCGGGAGTCCCGTGACTATGTGGTCGATTGCTACGTGTTACGTTGGACACGCATGAGGTTTTTGTGTCCTTCACAGAACCGTTTGAGGGTTGTTAGTGGTTTTCACCCACTCACGGCACATTTTCAAGGCTAAGTGTGACTATTTTTAAATTCGGGTCCTATTCTCAAACTAGGAGTCCCGTGACTATGCGGTCGGTCACTACGTATTATGTTGGATATACAGAAGGTCTTCGTGCCACTCGTGATGCCGTTTGGATATTGTTGGTAGTTTTTGCTCACTCGTGACATGTTTTCAAGCATAAGTGTGCCTATTTTTAAATTTAGATCCTATTCTCAAATTGGGAGTCCCGCGACTGTGAGGGCAATTGTGATGTATTACTTTAGACACATGAGAGGTGTTTGTGCCACTCGCGGTGTTGATCATATATATCATCTTTGATGGATTGATGAATAAGGTTCCAATTATCTTCACCCCCGACTCCCATGTTCATTTTCCCTAACGAGAAACACTGGGCTTTAAATCTCAGCTGGTCATTTTTATCACCCGTGGGTTATTATCGACAACGAAGAACTCAATGGGCTTCTTTTCATTTGAGCGGGAGATGTCAAGAGCGCTGGATAGGGTCATTGGAGCAATGGGGGTTTGTTACCTACTCGTACTTAGAGTCGTACTTGGATTCGGGGAATGAATAAAAGGTGGATTTATGAATTCCTCAGTGATTGGTGTTAAGAATTCTTATTATTTTGCACGAGATGAGGATCCTCGTTGGGGTGCCACCTCATCATTTGGTATATTTTGGTCGTTGCCTCCCAACATTATCTTCAAAAATGAAAATTAATAAGCAACAAAATAATTATAATAAGATGAGATTATAATTAAATAATCAATTTTATGACTATATATATATATATCCACCTTTTCAGAGTAAGACTTTTGAATATGTTCAATGTGTCTGATCTCCATCAATTAGGTTTTAGTTTTCAAAACCTATGGGTTTTTACTCATGGCTAACTATGAGGAGGCGTATTTATAATTGATGTATAGATATCCGTGACATGAACTCGGAATCCCATCTTTTTCAACTTGTCGATAAGATTCAATTTTACGTGCATATGGCACGAGACATCATAGTCTATGTCCATGCTCTTTGTACCTAGTTGTATCCATAATGGATATTTTTTTCCTGCCTTCTCTAACAACGTAAGCAAGTTCAAGGCTATATTGGGATTATGTGTGTGGAATATATTCTCTATAGTGTCATCCCATCTTTTTGGCATGGAAAATAGAATACGATCGAATAGGTACTCTTCCTGGAGATCAACTCCATGATTTGAAAGGTAATTAAATAGTTCTATCTTCTTATTCCCATATCTATAAATAGGAGTACCTTATATATGGAGCGCACTAATAAAAAAGGTATATGTGCAATCCACTTGCAACCTCTCGTACGCTTGTTGCTTGTGATTATCATTGGGCCTCGTTTTTCCTGAGAAAATTATATGAAGGCGTGAATATGATTCCTACAAATAAGGGTTCTAATTTAATAACTATTTATTCTAACATATGATGTATAAGGGTATATTAGTTTGATTAAGGTTTTGATTCATCACTACCCTTCTCTTAACCTCGTGCATGTTAGATCTCATCGAGGTGAAATCCAAACAACAACCCATCGTAAGTGTTAAGACACATTTTGTCAGGGTTTATTATGAGAGAGATTTAAAGGAAATGTGTATTATCAATCCAAGAAATACAACATACTATCCAACAACCAAACTAACAACCAATCATTATCACATACTCCTTCTATCATCTATGTGATATGACACATACAAATAATCATAATATCTCACTAATTAGGGTTAAAATAAATAGTCATAAACATATACATGAAGATTATTAATATATATAGACATATACATATACATGAAGATTAGGGTTTTAATTTTATCCAGGGTTAAGATAAACACACATTAACATATACAAGAAAATTAGGATTTTAATTTTAATTAGGGTTAAAATAAAGACACATTAAAATATACAAAAAAATTAGGGTTTCAATATTAATTATGGTTAAAATAAACACATATTAACATATACATAAAAATTAGGGTTTCAAAACTTGTTAGGGTTAAAATAAACACCCATTAACTAATACACACATACATACACACACACACACACACACACACACATATATATATATATATATATATATATATATATATATATATATATATATATATAGAGAGAGAGAGAGAGAGAGAGAGAGAGAAAATGCTACCTTTAAGATTGAGAGGAAGAGGAAGCCGAATAATAGAGAAGAAGACGGAGAGAGAGCGAGATAGCCGAAGAAAGAGGGAGAGCAAAGGGTTTGAGAGAGAGAGAGAGAGTGTTCGCGTGAAAATTAAAAGGTTTATTGGGGTTTTTAATATAAAGACACTCGTCATGGCCTAAAGTTGTGAATCAACGTTGTGACCATGTTTTGTTCCACATCAACAGCCGTGACCATGTCACTAAAATAGCACTGTTCATGGCCCTGAACCGTGACCCTATTCGTGACAATTTTAAATTGGTCATGACCCAAAGTCGTGACCCTATTAGATGGAATTTTAGCATTTGTCATCGATATGGTCACGACCTTAGTCCGTTACCACATTTGGAGGGAATTTGGCACCATGGTGGTCATGAATTGGTCACGGATGAGGGTCGTGACCCATCCTAGTCAGGGCTAAAGGCTATGAAAAGCTCTAGCTAGTTCCATTACATTTAATGGTCATGGAATTGGTCACACCTTTATTGGCTGTCATGTCTTTAGGTCGCGACCATATAGTCATGGACCAAATTCGTGACCAGCTTGTCATGACTATCCGCCTAATTTGGTGTAATGCCCCTTCAAACGAGCTAACGATTTTTTTTACCTAATTTCAAATGCAATATTTCGAGTTTATCTCTTGGAGTTTTTTGTTTCTATATATAGAGATACGATCTTGCCATTTCTATACAAGAATTTTTACACATCTTTTTGTGATTAAACACTTTGTTTTTTCAAATCCAAACCCCTTGGATATTTTGTATTCACTTTATCAAACCCTAAAGAACACATCATATGATATAATATCTATGAAGTTGATTATTCATTACTGACGATAGGAAAGGAGTTTTATGAGGCTGGTCGATGGATACCAAGGAAAGTGGATCTACATTGATTTCTGTGAACAATAAGAAAGAAAGACATAACTGCAATACTTAGTAGTGTCCAAGTCTATAAGCATGTCAGTGTCATTCTGTAATTCCAAGTTGTAATAATGCTAAAAAATAAAAGGGTTTTCTCAAAAGTAATTTTATCCTCATATCCTATCTTTTGGTTTGTTTCTTTCAATTTACATTCAATATCATACATGTTTATGTTCACCTAATTAATCAAGATAAAATTGGACTTAATTGTATATGGATTGTGCGTGATGTAATCTATGATTTCTAGATATAACCGGACCACCCCATAAAACCCATTTTACAAATTGGTGCCAGAGCTTGTTTCTACAAGTTGTTTAGATGAATCCTGGTTGTTATATGGAGAATTGATACAATAGGCTCTCTTTGTTGGATGGAAAAAATTATTTTTATTCGAAATATTGAATGAGATCGTCGAATGGATTTGGCTTGATGTTGAATGGAGGTGGACTCCTTATATTATGATTAATGAAAATGTCGTTAGTCTCAAACCAATCGCTAATTGGATTGAAGATGATTTTCGGCGAAGTAACTTCAACTCTAAAGGTTTACATGATATATTCGGTGGGTTCACACCTGAGGAATATCATCAAATCATGATGTGTACCACATTTAAAGAAGCTTAGGATATTCTCTAGCCCATACACGAGGGAACCAATGTTGTCAAAGATACTAAGCCCAAAACCTCACCACACAATTTGAGACTATAAGCATGCTTGTAACTGAAAATTTTGATGAATTTTATGCACGTTGTTTGATATTGTGAATTCTTGTTTTAATTTGAGTGAGAGAATTCCAGAAATAAGAGTTGTTAAGAAAATTCTGAGGTCACTCCCACCTCATTTTAGTGCAAAAGTTACCATCCTTAAGTCTTTAGGAATTCTAGACACAATTAGGCTAAACGAACTCGCGGGTTATCTTCAAACTTGTGAATTAGACATGTTTCCTCAAACCCCCCAAAAAAGGAAAAAGGAATAACTTTAAAAGATAAATAAAAAAAAAAAGAGGTTTCTGACTTCGATTCTTATTTTGATCAAGATGATCTTGCCCTATTTGCTAAAAAATTCAAAGCGTTTCTCAAATTCAAAAATCAAACTTTATCCAAATTGGAAAACAATAATTTTAAGAAAAACAAAAATTTCAAAACATATAAGTTTTTTAATGAGGATGATCAAAAGAAAGTTAGATGTGGGTATACTAAGAAAGTGAAATCAGAGATATGTTATGAGTGTGAAGTAAAAGGTCACAAAGCCCATGAAGGTCCTACTAGACTTAAGAGGAACGACAAAGGCAAAGTTGCATATAACGCCACTCTAAGCGATAGTGATGTTAAGTCGGTGGATTTTAGGGATGAATCACCGCATGGACATAACTTCATCGCATTCATGGATACTCATGTTAGATCTTCCAGTACGCTTTACACCTATGAGGCTATTTATAAATGTGATAACCTCGATAATGAGTCAGATTATTCCATCGAGTTTGAGGGTATTGATTTGAGTGAGGGTGATGATTTGAATGAGGGAGAATGTGGTCTCCAATCTACATACTCCGAACTTTACACCGAGTCATTAAAATAAAAAATAAAAATAAAAATTTGACTCTTAGGGTGTTGAATTTAGAGAATGAGTTGAAATGTGCTAGAGATAGTGAGGTCTCGGTGAGTTAACTCGAGAAATTGAGAGTCTCTTTAAGTGAGCAACTTATTTTTATGGGTAGGGAAAAGACTGTTTTGATCGCTAAAGTGGATAGTCTTACGAGAGATCTTCAAGTATCTTTGGAGACTCGTGAGAAACTTGAAGCTCATGTTTTCTAACTCGAAAAAGATCTCAAACGTGACCGGGAGGTCAAGGTCACTTTAGAGGACACATCTAAGAAGGTTGGAATGATGTTTCTAGGTCCCTCGTTAGGTTTTAATTAGAAACGAGGCATAGGTTATGAAGGTTCATCAACTTCCCATACTGCACCCGAATTGATTGCTAAGTTTGTGTTAGATCCTTATGGGCCTCCACCTAACCCACCAAGGAGAACTCATCCTAGGTTTTTTAACCAAGTTAGACCCATACCAATCTATGTTTGTACCCATTTCAAACAAAGAGGTCAACTTAGAAGGTTTTGTTTCAAGCTCGGAAGAGTCTCTCACACACATGCTTCCATACACCGCCAAAGAGACATTTCCAGTCTTCAAGAGCAAGTTCAGTTTCTTGTCAAGACTTCATAATGTTTGATGTAGGAATTTTAAAGGATGTGTACGCCTTTTGAGAACACCTCCAAAACAAATTATTGAGGTCGGTACTTTTTTCTAGCTTTGGGTAGTTTTCTCTTTGCTATCATTTGCCCCTACAACTAGAGTATATTTTGAAAAATCCAAAAAGATTTTCTTTTCTTTAAGAAATTTTTTTCGTAATTTTAAAAAATATTTTATCTTTTGATAAAAATTCTCAAAAAATTTAATATATTTGTGTAGTTTGTTTTCCATATATGAATGTGCATTTAAGATGTTTGATTCACAATTTCAAACCATCCATTCATGTGACATAATCATGGTGTTCTTTGACTTGGCTACGTTTTTTTGTGTGTTTAATTATGAATATTTAGCATTGTGCTATTTATTGATTGATTACTACCTTCATGATAGACTAACTATATCACCTTAATTGCACATATGCATAAAATTTTCAACACTGTACTTGCTTATCATATGTTGAATAAGTTGTTCTCAACTCAATCATGCTTAATGATGAACCAAATCTATTAGGAACTAATTGTGAATGTAAAAACAATTTCTCGGATTTTTTGTTACTGGAAAATTGATTTTTGTTTAAGCAATGGAAAGGGACTATCAAAAAAGAAGTCTTCTTTGCATTGAAGGTAACCATTGGCAAGAGCCTAAAAGATGATTTATGCTCATAGAAATTGAAGTTCCAAGGCAAATTTTTTTATCATTGATGCTTCATTGAAAATGAGAAATATGATTCCTTCAAAACCTTTAAGATTTTATGCTTAAAATGTGAGATTTTGAGGTTGTTATAAGTTGAAGATCAATGGGTTTGCACAATAAAATTCCTTAAAAAATATTAAATAGTTTGTAGTTATTGATTTGATAAGCATTGAAATTCATGATATTTTGTATGAGTTGAGTAAATTTCACTTTGTTCAATAATTCTTTTACACCAATGGTTGAATTGACTTCTTTCATTAGGATTCTCTCTTTGACATCATGCATCATCGCAGGTATGCCTATGTTGATTTTTTCATGCATTAAGTTCACACATATTCATGACTTGGATATATTCATGCTACTCCATGGTGTGATTGTTTGTATTTGTATTTATATGTATATTTATATACTCAAAATTTCAAAAATAGTTTGTTGATTTGTTGAAGTTTCGTTGCATATGTTTAATTTCCTATTCTTTGTTATGATATTTCAAATTTGGACTCTCGTGATGCTAAATTTTCAGGTTTATCTTCTAACCTTTTGTCTATTATGGACAAAAAGGATGAGAACATATTGAGGGGGGTCATTTGTTTTCTTTAAACTCCATGTGTCATGGTATTTACTTTGTTTCATATGTGTAGGTGTTTTTTTGCAACAATGATATCATGGACTACGTGATGAAGATTTTTAGCATAGGCAATTTTACAAGTGTCTTTTTCTTTTTGAGTTGGGAGGGACTTTAGTTGAACTTTTCTTAGGGGCGTTGTTAGATCTGCATCGCTTTCTGATAAAAATAAGGAAGGAAGAAATAATTACAATATTTAGTGGCATCTGAGTTCGTAAGTCTGTTTGTGTCATTCTGTAGTACCTAGTTGTAATACTGCTGAAAAATAAAAGGGATTTTCTCCTCATATCCTATCTTGTGGTTTGTTTCTTTCAATTTAGATTCAATATCTTGTATGTTTAGGTTCACCTAATTAATCAAGATAAAATTGGACTTAATTTAGTTTAGCTTTTCCGTGATCTAATCTACGATTTCTACATATAAATAGACCAACCCATAAAACCAATTTTACAAAAATAAAAGAATGAGCTACACTTTCTCGACTCCTATAATCCTAAGAGTAAGAGATTGGACGTCGCTAGAGATGCTCCTTCAACTGACCCGCATCCATAGGAACCACCACAACAAGAGCCTATGAAAATATTTTTAAAAGAAAACATTTACAGCAAGCCTATATAAAATAGTATTATAATTGAATTTGTGCCACATTTTAACATATGTTAGGTTATTAGTTACCAAACCTAACAAACTAAAATATCACGCGGTTCTAAATCTCGAACCAATTTGTAGCCCGTGTGATTAAAGTATTACAACATCATTTTTAATTTTTAGTTTCTCAGCTTTAAGTTTATTTATTTCGTTACACTACATAAATTATGTGGTAATTTCTAACTTACGGTAGGTCTCTCTAAATAACCAATGTACTAATAACAGGCTTATAACTCAAGTCTATATACATTTGACTCTCACGATAATAATACAATATATATAGGGGGCTTGAAAATAATCTTGAGATTAGAGATAATCCCCCTAGCTAATACAACAGACTCAAGGGAATTAGGAAGCTCAAGCGAGGCAGCTCAGCATGGCAGCCCAGGGACATCTTTCAGATAAGTAATTGGCCAAGAGGGATCATCCTTTAGCTTTGTTCTCTTACTTAGTCATGTTGTATATTTTTATATTAACTACAAGCTATAATGATTGTAATGATGTAACGATTATAACACTATTCAATGTAAGGTCAAATGGTGCTCGCGAGAGACAAGGCCTAAAAGGGCCTAGGAGAGATTTCATGCTCTATCGGTAAACCTCGTCATGATAACTACAGAGGGACTTGGTTTGGAGGATTGAGAAGTGAGGCAGCGTTGGGTCTTGTCCTGACCATCTTTGATACACCTAATAAAACACCGAAAGACCTTTGATCATGGAATCTTGGGTTGAGCATCCTTGAGTTCCATCGTGCATTGAGTTGCGAACCAAACATCCCTCTGCTTAATGTCAAATCAACTTTAGGTGATGTCACTATCTAGCTAAGCAATGTCAAATCTGCACTTGAGTAAACCACGGTGGTATTTGGGGCTATCAAACAGTTGGTGAGCCACCTCTGTGATGACATCCCACTGACGCACAATGGTTAGGTAAAAGGCATGTCTTGGAATTTAATATTTATGACTTGGAGCTGACTAGTCCATCAGGCATTTAATGTTTGTGACATAAAGTATGAGGGATTTCTTTCACAGTTGTAAAAGACTAGGCACCTCGGGAGTGGTGTGGGGGGCTATTTATGGGCCTTAACCACTTCTGAGGGGGAGGATGTTTTTTCAGAGTTCTTTCTAGAGAGTATTAGAGAGAAAAGATATCAGAGAGAAGTTATTGCAAACTAGAGATTTTACTCACCCTATACTGTCATTTATTACGAAGCTTTTCATAGCTGACTAGAGATCTTTGAGGGTTATTTGGTGTGTTTGGATGCCTACCAAGGTATATTTAGGGTGATTACTCCTCTCTCCCTCTGACTAAGTTGTTTCTGAGTTTCCTTTATTGTTGTTTGGGTTATACACAAGTGTATTGTGAGTCCAATCTGTGTGTTGATCAAACACAATATTGTGTGTTTATTTCTGTCCATTGAAGAGTTTCTGGATTATCATTTATCACCATACTTATAGGGGTTATACCTCAACTAGTATTACCATACTCCTAAGATATAAGGGTACTACCCTAAGTTTGCTGCGAATTGGGAGGGACCTTTCATTGTGAATGAGGCTCATGATTCAAGTTACTGTTTAATTTCAAATATGGAAGAAGATAAACCATTCGATATTAATTAGAAATGGTTGAAAGTCTATCATGTATAAGCAAGTAACCTTAGAATAGAGATATATTTAGTTTCCATGTATATATAAATTATTTTAAAGTTATATCTATTATTGTAACTAGAGTTTGATTGAATATTTTAAGAGTTTTAATTTATGAAAGTAGTTATAACACAAAGAGATGATAAGACAAAAAATCATCTTCTCTTTCATTCATATACTTGCAAATACATTACAAAATTGGGGACTCCCGCCCAAGAATTACATATAAAGAAAGGGAAATTTTTTACAAGGCTTTGGGAGTCGTTAGCCTAAGAAGAACCACAAGTCTGGGGAAGAAAAGAAATTTCCAGGTAAGCTTGAAGAGGCTTCGAAGAACATGTTCTCTGCGCATTGATAGAAACCTCAAGTCTTACTTGGACTTAGGCCCTCTCAAGGAGGAGTTTTTCTCGTTTCAGCTTGGCAACATGGAGAGCCTCTTTGCTGGATTGGACCTCTCGATCAGCTTCTTCCAACAGTGGTGCCAACTCAGCCAGTTTGGCCTCCTTATCCCATTGGACCTCCATATGCTTTTGGAATACTTCCCTCTGGTTATCCAACTAATGTCTCTTTAATGTCTTCAAGTGATCGATTAACCAATCAAATTGAATGCCATATCTACCCAAGTCCTTCAAACTGCCCAAGTATTGATTAATGAGAGGCCTGGTGAGGTTTGAAGTATGTGTATTCATAATCTCTGTAATAAGGGTTTCCATACCCTGGAGTCTGAAACCCATCAAGGCTACGTTTGAATGAACACAGTCGACTATAAAAGTATAAGGATGATAGGTCGTAATCTATTCTATGATAGTAGATGAGACAATGGGACCTTGGGAGATTGACGAAGCACCAGGAGGTAGAACTCATGAGGAGCCATTATTGGAAGTGGAATATCACAACCAGACTCACTATCGGCTGGAACATCGATTGTGGAACCCTGGTAGTTATGGATGGACTCCTCAGAGCTAATTGGTTCTCGATGGGGCGAGACAACAGGTAAAGGGAGATGCTGAGTTGGCTCTTCGAAAAGAAGGGACTCCCTAGCAACCTAAGGTCAGATAAAGAAAATAATGAGTTTTATAAAAAATCTTAGCAAGTTTTTTTCATTATTAAGTCATCATTACTGGTGGAGATTTACAAAAAATCTTAACAAGTGATTTTCATTGTTAAGTCACCGTTACTAGTGGAGTTTGGTGTTAGCGAAAAATCTTAACAAGTGATTTTCATTATTAAGTTACCATTATTGGTGAAATTTGATAAAAATATTAACAAGTGTGTTTTCATTATTAAGTCACGGTTATAGGTGGAGTTTGACAAAAAAATATGAACAAGTGGTTTTCATTGTTAAGTCACCGTTATAGGTGGAGTTTAATAAAAAAATCTTAATAAGTGTGTTTTCATTATTAAGTCACAGTTATAGGTGGATATTAACGAAAACTCTTAACAAGTGTGTTTTCATTGTTAAGTCACCATTATTGTGGAGTTTGAGATTGAGATTCTTTTAACAAGAGATTGAACATTGTCAAGATAAAAGACAAACACATGCAAGAAATAAGGAAAAAATGACGAAATACCTCAGCAACGACTGGAGAAAGAATAGGAGATAGATCAGAAGCTGTAATCACGGACACTGTAGTGGGAAAATTAATTTCCTCATGAGCCTTCGTAGAACCCTCAGTCAGAGGAACCTTAACATTTGACGATGCACCTAATTCAGAAAAGGGAACTAGGGCCAGGGTCGAGGGCAAACTCGAAGAAATCGTTCGATCTTCCACGAGTACATCAACACTTGTATGGATCGAAGAAACCCTGGGGATAGCAAATGAACCAACAATATAGCCTGAGTGATGTGGGGATCCACGAATGAGGATGGAGGATTTAAACTAGGGGAAAGCTGCACACAATGATGAAGCGTTAGGCATGAGTAATAAATTTTAGTAAGTATGAAAACGTAAGAGGAGACTTTACCTTTGAAATATGCAAAAAGGGAGACACTATAACATAGGTCTCATTAAAGGAAATTAGAGAATTGATCCAACGGTAGATATGGTCATACCAGGGGCAGTTACAACCTGAAAGATTAAGAAAAAAAATGTGAAGGCTTAAAGAATAACTCAAGAATGGAAAATATTGTTGAGTCAAAAATAAGCTGTTACCTCTAGGGGTGAGAGGAAACTAAGATGATATCCAGAGGGACCATTGGAAGAATTGTTGGCGCAATAGGAGTCATTGGAGTTTCTTCTAAGGGCAGAGAAACCTCAACTGACTCCTCTGAAGCACCAGCCCTCCTGGCAACCTCTTCTACACACCTGGAAGGAGAACAATGAGACTAGGCAAGCCCATACATTGGAGAATAGGGAGGAGTTACATCGATGAAACTACTCTCTAAGCATCCTCCCACGAAAGAACTCACAGGAGGACTGGGCCTTTCTTCTTCAGCCTCATGTGCCAAGTTTCTAAGTATTAGAAAACATAGTTTGCTAAAGTGGAAATGAATAAGTGTGAAAAAAATGTATACCTCTAATGCAGGGGGAGAATGGGATGATATCACCATTGGCGAGGAAGGAGGGGAAGCAGTTTGTGAAGCCCTCTGGTTGGGATGCTGCTGAGCATCAAGACTATCATCCAACATAATATCCTTAATAGCTGGAGTAGATGGGGTGAGCTATACGTCAGGAGCCCATTTCTTCTGGGACTTAGTGCCCAGAGTCTTTTTCCATGCACAAGGAGCACCAATACTCAAGGGGATTCTTGAGATCTTCCTTCGCTTTGATCCCCCCTCAGAAGGATCTACCAAAATGGTGGGGAAAGTAGCAACAGGTGGAACGACAGGAGTGTGTCGTTGAAACTCAGAGTTTATCCATTCTACCTCAGCTTGCACTTGCTTTTTCAATTCCTCACTCACTTCGGCAGACATTGGAGGAGGAACAGAGGAAATATGAAATGCATCCAAGGGAAGTTGAGAAGAGGGTTAAGACTTAAAATTCAAAAAAGTTACACTCTTAGAAGCCATCGCTTTCTTGTCCAGAGTCTTAAAATCTCCTTCGCTAGAAGCTACACCGGTTGGGGCACCCTCTCCAGAAACACCTTCAGAAGGGGCGGGCTGCTGGGGTGTTGGAGCTTTCTTATCCTTGAGGGTATAAATGGGGATCATAGAGTAATAAGGAGGAAGCTCAGGGGGAGGATATTTGGGAGTTTGGATCAGAGGGAAGAACGGAATTATCTTTAAGCCCCATCTCCAAGGGAGAAAAAGAAAGAACTGGGGGATACACTGGAGACCCCTGAATGAACTGGGAAAACTGAGCCAACTACTATGCCTAGTACTTCGTTGTAAATAGAGAAGTCACATGACCTTTCCTTATGATAATGGGGATGGTGACTCGCCCACCCATCGTAGAACTCACCCCCCATATAGCAGTAGTATTGTAGAAGGAGAAGGCCTCGCTAAATGTGACTTTGGGCTTGGATAGCTGAAAAACTGGGCGAGGGGCCCCTTGATCAAAACTGAATTGGCAACTGCATTGATTGGGGTTGTAGCGCTCATAGGTATATCCCCACTCGGTGTAAGAAGGAAGATACCCCGATGAGAACGAAAGGACCACAACCAGCGAAGGATATTCAATGATGAGATCCAAGGTATTTGGTTGGACCACTTTTCATCCATGCTTGAAAAAACCCCAAGTGTGGAGGAAAACCTCCTCTCCATAAGGCCTCATCATAAAGAAATCAGGTTTGTCAATAATGGGAATTAACTCTTTGCGACTCTATTTTTTATGGAAAATATATGAGCGAGGGGGCAAGACAGTTTCTCTAGAGGGAGGATGAATAGTTTTGGATGCTACTTCAGGGAAGTGAGCATAGAGCAAGACCGTTAGGATTATGGTGTTGGCAAAGTTGGCTAAGTTATAATGGCCAAGGGACCGTTCCATGTCCAAATGAGTCTTGTCAAGACAAGTATAGAGGGATCCTAAGGCCAGTGCCGCTAGAGGAATGAGATAATATTATAAGAATGTAAGTTGGCAATTCCAAGCATGTACCTTGGCCTTGGGCAGCAGCAGAGGAACCATCCCTAGAAGGATCTTGAAAGAAGTAGCTGATGAGAGGAATGAACATGGCCTGGACTTTTTGGATAAACCAATGCACCTTTAGAATATGCAATCCAACTCTGAGCGATCAGAAACATCTTCGGCATATAGAGCTTCATCAGAGTGAGGCTCATCGCCTGTGGGTTCAAGGCCTAAAAGCTCACAAACATCTTCCAGTGTAACAGTAAACTCACCCCACACAGCTATGAAAGTGTGGGTGGTAACGTTCCAGTGAGAGACCAGAACTCGAAGGGCATCATTGTTCTTTGAAAGAGTGAACTCTCTAAACCACTTAGCACGATGCAGCCCAACTTTAGCAAGAGTCACAGTGTGGGAGCTTTGTATGTGAGCATTCCAGGCGACGAAATGAGCTAGAGAGCCTCCAGGCCCCTCGAAATAAATTTGGGACTAAGGGAAGTCACCTCGATCAAGACGAAAATGCAGAGTTCCCTCTGGGGGAAGAAACCCCATTCAGTTGAATCTTCGTCTTCGTCACCAAGAACCAAATAATCACACTTGGCGCTAAAAAGTGCAAGTTTTGCAGAGACCTGAGAAGTCATCGTCTTTGCCAAAAATTAAAGATCGATGATAAAAATGTAATTACTCTTGGCGAGCAACATCCAAGGCGGTGGCACCCATAGTGGAAGTAGTAGCAGCAGTGGCAAAAGTTGCCTGAGAACTAGTGCTAGGAACCTTGGGAGTACCTAAAGAGGCCATTTGCAGATGGTGGTGAGAGTAAAAGCTCGTGGGGAAGAAGAAAGAAGGGCTGAGTAAGATGGAATACAATCGCTAGAGGAGGTGAACAAGACAAAGAAAGAAATAACCAGAAGATAATCTTGGTAACAATGGTGGTTTGATGTTTTCTCTGTCTAAAGCCTCTGGGATTTTGAATAAGATGAAGGTAAGGTAAATGAAAAATGGGTAAGTGTTTGAATAATAGCCGTTTGAATTTTTTTAAGTTGGCTTTTAAGTTTCCCACCACCGAACGTGCAAAGCCACCCTCAATTATTCCAAATGGACACGTGGCACTTCAGGGAGTGCCCTAGAAGTTTGAAAAGATAGCACCACTTCATTAATAAAGTGACACATGGGGAATAGAAAGGGTTTCTTTAAAAAAAGTTAGTATTTTGGCTCCATAATTTTTTATCAGGCACATCGGGGAGAATTTTTTTCTTTTCGAACAAGATAAAATGATAACGCAGCACCATCCAAACGAGGTGATACCTTCAAATTGGGGAAATTTCCTTAGGATAATTTACAAGGGAGAATTTCAATATAGAGGAAAGGCACCACGTAGTTCACTAAAAAAATCATGATGTCCCCTCGTCATAAGCCAATTAGGAGTTATTTATGGCTTTGGTACATCGAGAAGAATTTTACTTTTTGAATAAAACAAAACGGAGATGAATATCCGAATGATGGCACAGGGGATAATTTTACTTTCGAAGAGTCTCAACAGGTAATTGGCAGTTTCTTCAGGCGTTTCGAGAGAATTCCAATAGCTAATGAAGAAGACTGAACGGTTGAGGCACAATAGCAAGAAAAAGTTATGATGTCCATTCGCCATTCACCGACAATTCGCAGTGCTTTGGTTCAGGTACATCAGGGAGAATTTTACTTTTTTTTGGCAGTGATAACGGCTTAGGTTGTAACGTAGATAGAGATGCAAGAATTTTTCCACAAATAGAAGGTTCATCAGATTGAAAAGTTTTCGTGCAGACATTTGTTGTTACCATAACAAATCTCTACACAAAGGTGAAAATGTAGGTGGCTTGAAGATAATCTCGAGATTAGAGATAATCCCCCCAGCTAATACAACAGACTCAAGGGAACAAGGCAGCTCAAGCGAGGTAGCTCAATGAGGCAGTCCAAGTGAGGCAGCTCAGTGTGGCATCCAAGGGAGATCTTCTAGCAAAGTAACTGGCCGAAAGGGCTCATCCTTTAGTTTATTATCTTACTTAGTTATGTTGTATCTTTTTATATTGGCTACAAGATATAACGATTGTAATAATGTAACGATTATAGCGCTATTAAATGTGAGGTCAAACGGTACTCGCGAGAGACCAGGCCTGACACAGCTTGGGAGAGCTTTCATGCTCTATCGGGAGACCTCGTCGTGGAAACTTTAGAGGGACTTGGTTTGGAGGATTGAGCAGTGAGGCAGCGTTGGGGCTTGTCCTGACCATCTTAGATACATCTGGTAAAACACCTAAAGACCTTTGATCGCGAAATCTTGGGCGGGGTAGCCTTAAGTTCCATCGTGCATTGAGTTATGAACCAAACAGTCCTCTACTTAATGTCACATATACTTTATGTGATATCACTAGCCAGCTGAGCAATATCAAATCTGCACTTGAGTAAACCACTGTGGTATTTGGGGTTGTCAGACAGTTGATGAGCCACCTCTGTTATGATAGCCCCCTGACCCACAATGGTTAGGCAAAAGGCGTGTCTTGGCCTTTAATATTTATGACATGGAGCTGACTAGTCCATTAGGCAATTAATGTTTGTGACATAAAGTATGAGGGATGTCTTTCACAGTTGTAAAAGGTTGAGGTACCTCGGGAGTGGTATGGGGATCTATTAATGGTCCTCAACCACTTCTGAAGGGGAGGATGTTTTTCAGAGTTCTTTCTAGAGAGTATTAGAGAGAAAATATATCAGAGAGAAGTTATTACAAACTAGATCTTTTATTCACTCATCATTGTCATTTATTATGAAGCTTTTAATAGCTGACTAGAGATTTTTAAATGTTGCTTGGTGTGTTTGGTTGTCTGCCAAGGTGTATCTAGGATGCTTACTCCTTTCTCCCTCTGACTAAGTTGCTTCTGAGTTTCCTTTATTATTGTTTGGGTTATACACGAGTGTATTGTGAGCCAATATATGTGTTGATCAAATATAATATCGTGTGTTTATTTATGTCCATTGAACAGTTTTTAGATTATCATTTATCACCATACTTATAGGGTTACACCTCAACTAGTATTATTATACTCCTAGGCTACAAGGGGACTACCTTTTTACAATATACATTTCTCTAGTATATGTAATACACGAATTTGAAACATAAGTATATAGGTAGACGTCCCTAATATAATTCATATACATGTTTAGTATAGCACATAGACATGTACAACTAACTCGAGTACCACCACATAATAATCACATATGGTAAGACAAAGACTCCACCTCATATACTATCTGATAGTACAAGTATAGCACCCTGCCATGGCAGTACTTCTATAATCGCATACGAGACATATACGCCGCGGCCTGTAACCCGCACGGGGCGCGGACAGAACTCCGGCATAGTGCGGAATTCACATAAGATGCCGCGGCACCCCCGATGACCAAGTTCCGCGGAGCTCCTTCAAATAGCACAGCGATGCTGCTCTAGGCGCGTGCCCTCATTCACATCTACTGCGGACTTGGTAAACGCAATGTACTCAAGGCACGTGATTCAACACACAGACCTCCTATAAATTAGAGTCCACACCTCGAGATAGAGGGGGAGATCGATTCCACCTACGCCCGAGGCAGGCTCTACAATACAGATCCTCACTACACAACCTCAATACACAACTTGGAGGCCACACATCTACATCGCAACCACCTATCCGGCACTCGGGAGTCCTCAGTACTGCCATGTATTCTCCTTTATTCTCATATTTGTATGCCACTTTAGGCACGATTATACTGTACAATGCGACGCATATAATGAGAACGGGGCAACACAGTGGATGTAGGCCTATTTTAAAGGCTGAACCACTCCATATCTTGTCTTCTCTCTATTTTACTTGCTTTATTTGTTCATCACACACTCTACTCTTGACTTGCTGGTATGAGAACGCCTTGTGGCTGATTTCTCGTATCATCAATCTGGCGCCGTCTGTGGGAAACTGACATTTCAATCTTGTTTCTCTGCGTATATGAGTCCTTCAAACGCCTTATTCGATCCTGAGGGGTCCTTTGGATCATCTCCTCGCGGGCCGGTTACTGGTTGTTGGACTCCACATCACATTCACACCCATAGGTGGGTATTTCTTATATCCAGATATATTCCATCTTATGGCTTTAGATCCATCTTGCATACCCCTGTGATATCATTCTATCTGGCTGGTATCGAAAGGCATGACAGGCTTTTGCCTCAAAAAGATGAATGATTAGGGAGGGATTGTATCTACTCATTCTTTGCTGTTCTTAGCCGATGATCTGGGGTTATCATTGAAACTGCGCCTTTTGTGCATCGAGAGGTTATTTACTCATGAACAAACCCTAGTAGGAGCGCAATGAGTCGGGCTCTAATTTTACCATGGAGTATCATACGGCCGCGGTAGTGCATTTTTGCCGCGCGCCTTATAGCCGCGGACACAGGGTCACGTAGCAGTGGCTGCGGCCTTTGTTTCCTACTTGGTTCAATATCTCTGGGATTGCTCACTTCTATCAGTTTGTTCTCAGATTATATATATACATTGTAAAGACTAACAAAAGCAGAGATGGATGGAGAATCCAGCCGGGGTGCAGAAGTCAAGGATGAGATTGAGCAACTATACAATCACCTTAATCACCTCTATGACAGCCACGCCTCGCTTCAGACCCAGCTCAATTTTCTCACTCAGAGGGTGCTAATGCTGGAGGTCGCGGAATCTAAAAACATAGGCTCGATAGACGAGGAGTTAGCAAAGCCAGCCATGCCTGCCGCGGCATTAAATGAAGCCGCGGAATCAGCCGTCAAAGGTCAAAAAAGGCAGAAAAAGTCAGGTGCCTATACTCAGTTGAGTCTCCCGATCGAAGAGATCTTGGAGGTCATCAAAGGGGACAAGATCTTGAGGTGGCCAGAAAAATTGAGAGCTCCACCCCACAAAAGGAACAAAGCTACCTGGTGCAAATTCCATCAGGACCATGGCCACGACACAGAGCAATGCTATGCTCTGAAGGATGAAATTGAGAGGCTAATCGGGCAAGGGATGCTGCAGCGATTCCTGAAGAATGCATAGGGGATTCGGCCGGACCCAGCCGAGGCTGCCTACCGCATCTCATCCTTAGTCTTTCTATTTTTCAACTATTTCTATTTATGTTTTATGAAGCTCACTATAGCCTTAAATACTCAGGACTTTATGTTTTGTTAACAAAGTCATTGGCAGCATACATATATGAGTATATGAACTAGCAAGTTTAGCTATATCTGATATTTTTCTTGGTTTCATAACCTGATACCTCACAAAAAGACTTGTTGTCTCAAACAGATTTCAAAGGAAATATAACAAAATCATCTCGAAGGATTATTCTACTTCAGAACGCACTCTGGGATGGGATACGGCCTTCGTTAGCTCTAAGGATTCCCTCGCAATGTGAAGCTACATCTTATCACATGATGGCTATACGCGCGGAGACATCTGAGGACCCAAGGTTTCCCTCGCAATGTGCAGCTACATCTCTGCTCTTGAGGCGTGACGTCAGCCACGGGGGCTTATAACGCCCACTCTTGGCTTTTGGGGCTCGTCCTCGAAGTCCGGGATGGCTTTATATGTATTATTAGCTGTGGGTGGCTTAACAACATAAGCCAGCCTGGAGAGGCTTGATAGTGTCTCACATATTAGCTGTGGGTGGCTTAACAACATAACCCAGCCTGGAGAGGCTTGATAGTGTCTCACATATTAGCTGTGGGTGGCTTAACAACATAACCCAGCCTGGAGAGGCTTGATAGTGTCTCACATATTAGCTGTGGGTGGCTTAACAACATAACCCAGCCTGGAGAGGCTTGATAGTGTCTCACATATTAGCTGTGGGTGGCTTAACAACGTAACCCAGCCTGGAGAGGCTTGATAGTGTCTCACATATTAGCTGTGGGTGGCTTAACAACGTAACCCAGCCTAGAGAGGCTTCATAGTGTCCCAAGATCGACTAAAGGTAAGCCATGAAGGACAATCGAATCAACTATTGCAGGCTCGATCATCATGATCATGAGGCGTGTCAAACCCGCAGAAGGATGGCCTCAGTTTCCCAGGCCAGGTTCTGCAGCCCCATTATCTTGTCAACAGTCAAATGGATGTCGCGGCATCCTCATCCACCACAACCCTAGTGCTGGACGGCAACCTGCCTCAGCTAAGCAGAAAAAGCGGCCAAGTTGCTCGCTCAAATCACCGCGGTATCTACAGAAAATTAAAGAAATCGCACCGCGGCCTTGGGTGAAAACCTAAGGTGGTGCAGGGTAAGGCAATAAAGGGCCAAGGTGACAAGGGAACCGCAGATGATAAACAAGAAAGATTGCATCGAATTATGCTATGCTGCCGCGGACCTAGTTACAAGTTCCACAAGTTCTTTCAATACAGAAAGCAGGTTACAAATATGAGAGGCAGTAACATACAACCATTCATTATAGCAGGCAGAGTAAAGCATGCAATGCAAAAAAGAAAAGAACATTAAGCAGAGATAATAATATGGCCGCAGCCTTTGTATTAATATATTTGGATTACAAAAATAGGGGCCGCAGCCACAGCAAAGTTCGAAATTACAAGTGCAACAAACTTAAAATCTAAGAAGCCGCGTCGTCATCGTCATCAACTTCATCACCGCCTGCGGCAGTCTCTGTCTCCCCCTCAGCCTCTGCCTCTGCTTGGGCTATCAGCCTTGCCCTCTCTTCAGCCGCGGCCCTCAGCTCAGCAATGCACTCCTGATGTTCTGCATCACTTAATTTCCAAGCGAGGACCGTTTCCTTGGCATCAGGGAAATTTTTAATGATTCTCTGTCGCAGCTCCTGATAGCCGCGGAGGTAGGCCCTGTTATTTGTAAGGAAGAAATCCTTGGAGCCTTTGAAGGACTCCACGGCATGATCTATGGCTAGCTGGAGGGCGTCGCCATGATCAACTTCCATCTTTTTGATAGCCGCGGCATGGGCTTCGTCCTTCTGAGCAGACTTGGCTTCGAGCTCTTGATATTTTTGCTGGAGGAGGGCAAGCTTGGAAGTTGCAATCTCAGCCACACGGGCGGTTTCATCTGTTTGAGACTGCGACGACTTCAGAGATTCCGCGGCCTGATTGAAATTCTCTTCTGCTTCCTCTCTGGCTTTATTGGCCTTCTCCAGGTCCATGTGGGTTGCCTGGAGGGCCGCGGCAGATGACGCTTTCCCGTCCTCAAAAGAAGATGTCCGAGCTGACTGTAGGTCCGCAGCATGAGCACTCTTCTCGGCCTCTTTCAGCCGGTACAAAGCCTCGTACTTTCTTTTTTGGACTACAATCACGTCCGCGACCTATATATGAAATAAGAGACGTTAGCAAAAGTACATAAAAATATGAGATACAAAGATTATGATGATTAGTACGTACCCTGAGAAGGCTGTGGAGGCCACAATCCTCCAGGTCTTCGTGATCCTCCCCAACAAGTCTGTCGAGGTCCGCGGCATCCAATGCACGCTTCATTCTCCGGGCAGCCTTGGCAGTAGTGTCCCAGGAGGAATTTGGGTCAGGCTGCCTTAGTTGAGGCCTTGGCCTACCGTCTGGCCCAGACTCTCCGCGGAATTGGGGAGGCGGCAAGTTTGCGTTGACGGCCACAACATTTGGTGAGGGAGGAGAAGACGGTTGCAGGGGAACTTTCGCTGGCAGCAGTCCTACCGCGGCTAAATTTTCCCCTATGTCATCATCAAAGTGTTCATGATGCACAGGGGTTTCATCGTGAACCACTTGATCCGCGGCAGGATCTGTGGGTTTATCAGCAGCAGAGGTCGCGGCCTGTACCTTGGCCCTAGACCGCTTCCTTTTTCTGCTTCTTGCGGTGTTATTTAGGACGACCGCGTCCTCATCCATCTCTGCCAGCTGCGCGGCCAGCAGTTCCCTATCAATCTCTTCACCTGGAAAATAATGGCATGAGTTCAACAAATTCCAAGAGAATAAAACGACCGCGGAATGAGAGAAATGGTACAGTTAATTACCTTCTGCGCCCATCTGTTGAGGAATTGATTTGTTGGGGAAGAATCCCGCCTCAAATATAGTGGCCGATGTTACAAGTGTGCTGAACTTCTTGTGTTCAGCAGGAAATTCCGCGGCCTCGGCAACTCTTTTTTCCTGCCGCGAGTTCAAGTGCAGATTGTCAAGAGCTGCAGAAAGAAAATACAGTTCCAAGTTAGTAGTGGTCAAGAGAAATTAAAAGACAGGGCTAGAATCTTATACCTAGTTTGGAGGGTGAACCCCATTGCCGCGGAATTTTGTATGATCTCTCTCTCTCGTTCTCCTCTGGGTGCATCTCCCAGCCTTCACCGGAGATGTAAAAATATTGCCCCTTCCAGTTTTTTACACTGGTCGGTCTCCCAGTGTATAGGGTCTCGTCCCTGCCGCGGCTCGAAAAGTAATAGTAGCCCGCGAACTTTACTGAGTTCTCCTTTGGGCGGTAGAAGTGGAAGAACTCCGCGGGAGTAATGTCCTTTTTGAACAACTTCTCCCAAAGGACAACTGCAGCAAGAACATCTCTCCAACCGTTGGGGTCTAACTGAGCTGGAGCCAGTTTCATCGTCTCGAAAATGCGACGGATGGGAACAGGAACAGGCAACCGCAGCCCATAGATGAACGCGTGCAAAGGGAAGCAAATCCCATCGTCAGAAAGTGCCGTGCACGGTCTCTGGTTCGCGGCAGGGGCTGAACATGTCAAGTTTTCTGGAAACTCGAAAGCTTCAGCAACCTGCTCAACCCATTCTTGGGTCATCGAGCCGCGGATGTCAAGAGCGGCCAATGGTTTTGCAGCCCTCCCTGATGTACTTCCAGGCTTATTTCTAGATGCCGCGGTAATATTTCCTTCTCCCATGGGATGAGTGCTTGAGTTGTCTTCCTCCTCCATCGAGTGAGATGGGGAATCCTTCCCAGATGCAGAATCCGCGGAGGTTGAGTCAATTACCACGCAGTTCGGGCAATCTTTCAGTTTGCAGGGCCCAACTGATCTTAGAGGCGGCACGGAAGTAAGTTCTGGGGGAGAAGTCCCAAAATGCTTTGCCCAAAAGCCTCTAAGGAATTCGTCTGGGTCAAAGCTCATATGGCTGTAGCAGTACCTGAAAAGCAGAATTCGCAGTTAGGCGCCGCAGCCAGTATGACTTGTAAGACTTCAAGAAGCCGCAGAAGGTTGTTTGTTTTAAGTCTTGAAAGCTAGAATTACGTCCCTAATACAGTTATTAATAAGCGAACTCTATTGCTTATGGGACCAAACGGTCCCAACTGTCCGCGGGCAGTTCCATTTTTATGGAACCTGCGCCGCCGCAGAAATGTATTAGAATTGCCTTAAGGCATCACCGACCGCGGCCATTCCTAATTTTTCAGACAATTCGAAATGCTCTAGTAGCAACTACAGTTATTCTACATGGATGTCTTGGGATTCATGAAAGTTTCAAGGTTGTTCCAAGATGGCCAAGGGGAATTAGTGTATGTAGATGCCGCGGATGTGGACTTAAGGGACCGTGGCCATTTAGCACATTTTGGCGCAAAAATTTCTAGTTCGGACGATTATCATAATCCTATTGTGCCGCGGCATTTATCCTAAACAGTTGATTAACCAAATTTTAACTATCCTAAGATCAAATTCATAAAATGTGGAGTTTTCAGCTATGAATGTCAAGAACAGTGGTATGAATGTCATATGCAGCATATGTGGGAAAAAAGCAAAACAAACAAGTAAAACCCTAGATTTCTGGCAAACGGACAAAGAAAGGCATAAACAGTGAAGAAAAGTGAGAGTAGTGTTTGAAAAGTCACTTGGAAATGAAGAAAACCGCGAAGAACAGCTACAGACCACCTTGAACTGCCACACACCGCCTCGTAGGGTTGCCGGGATATGCAGGAAGAGGTGAACAGAGTTTCGCTCTCGATTTGCTCTCAAAAGGTTCGGAAACGTAATGAAGTCCACGGCCAGAAACAATTTATATAAGGGAGCGCGGAAGACGAATCGTCGCTTTGGAAGCACCGCGGCACCTTGGCTACTAAGCCCCAGTCCCAATATGTCTCCCTTGACACTACGGCTTGGGGGCTTATTGATAGTACAAGTATAGCACCCTGCCATGGCAGTACTTCTATAATCGCATACGAGACATATACGCTGCGGCCTATAACCCGCACGGGGCGCGGCCAGAACTCCGGCATAGTGCGGCATTCACATAAGATGCCGCGGCACCCCCGATGACCAAGTTCCGCGGAGCTCCTTCAAATAGCACAGCGCTGCTGCTCTAGGCGCGTGCCCTCATTCACATCTACTGCGGACTTGGTAAACGCCACGTACTCAAGGCACGTGATTCAACACACAGACCTCCTATAAATTAGAGTCCACACCTCGAGATAGAGGGGGAGATCGATTCCACCTACGCCCGAGGCAGGCTCTACAATACAGATCCTCACTACACAACCTCAATACACAACTTGGAGGCCATACATCTACATCGCAACCACCTATCCGGCACTCGGGAGTCCTCAGTACTGCCATGTATTCTCCTTTATTCTCATATTTGTATGCCACTTTAGGCACGATTATACTGTACAATGCGACGCATATAATGAGAACGGGGCAACACAGTGGATGTAGGCCTATTTTAAAGGCTGAACCACTCCATATCTTATCTTCTCTCTATTTTACTTGCTTTATTTGTTCATCACACACTCTACTCTTGACTTGCTAGTATGAGAACGCCTTGTGGCCGATTTCTCGTATCATCACTATCCATACAAAGGTATAGCCCCCCGCATGTACAAATAGACGGGTTATTCTTACGCCCGTGCATAACGAAGGTCTATCCCTATAACCTTCGGGGATCACTCAACCGTACTAGGTATAGTTCCTAAGACCTCATCACTGTCTAAGGATAAATCACTACGTCTAACCATCATATATTTGGCCCACCATACTCCATGAACCCTCTCGATATGTAGACGTAGGACCCTGAGGTAAAATGACAATGGCAAACTCATTTACTCACTGAGGCACCATCGCGGTCCGCATCGTATGTGCCCCAAAATGGAATCCCTCTTAGTAGTCACCGTGAGTATTTACAAACTATATGTAGAGAAAATAAAACATCCATTAAAATATATCCCCCGTTAACTCGTTTAATCAAATAAACATGTAAACATGTCAAACTAACGCTATCGGATTACGTTTACATCCTCACTAACCGGATGAAATCAACATAATATACATAACCCTTACTAACGGGTTAAGATAAATCACATACACATTCCAATCCGACACTACTGGGTCACACTAAGCATCTTTATTTATTAAAAAAAAGGTATAACACATCAATAACCTTATACTAATTCCATGATACATTAACCTTAACAATTCAAGTTCTCAAATCTAGGTATAGTGTCACCCTATCATACATTTAAGCATGCACATTATATTAAATCTCAATTAGCCCCAGTTCAATCTCATAAGGCATCGTGTCTAGGTATAATCCCATGCCTAATTTAAGTGAAATCACGAGACATAGTAACTACCTCCCTCTATGAAGTTATAACCCAAACATAATCCCACCTAAAGGATGTTCACCCCACTCGTACAACACAATTACTCAAATCAATCCCGATCAACAAGCCCAATCCTCAAATTTTACAAATATCCAAATCAATAACCCATTCTACACCCGGATTTACCATCAAATGCAAAATTCTCAATTTAACCCCTTTAAATCAATGGTTTTTCCAAATATACAACTACCCTAAATATCAATCTCCATTAATTTAAATCATAAATCATAAGAATATATCTATATTTTATACATACATGAAACTATAGGACGACAATTCCTAGCTCTAGATACCAAAATCAAAATTCACAACCAATTACACAATAGCCCAACTAGGCCATATCTAATACCACTAGCCGATCGGTGGCCTGGGACCAGTCGATCGGTCAACACAGATCCTCTAAAATTCCTCTTTGCTACGATATTCACCATCTTCAACCCCAAATTTCTCTCTACAACCTCCATTAATGAAGCGAAAAACATCATGCAAGCACCCAACCAAGATTCAAATGATAAAAACACATCATCAATACAATTATAACATATTTCCATCATCAAATCCCAAATCTATGTCATGATTTTAAAAAAAAAAAATCTCTCCAAGAACCCTGGATATATTCAATTCTACAAATTTTCATGGATATCATCAAGTAAATATAGGGTTTTATAGGATTATTAACATAAAATATATTTTAATCATTATATATTAGTTTTAATCCAAGTTCATGGAGAAATCAATCAATATAAAGGGAAAATTAACCTAATTAACATGTAGATTAAGTTAATTGTGAAAATTATATTTAAAAAATTTTAAATGTTTAAAGTGATGATCAATCGATTGTAAAAAGATAAGAATATCATCCATATAAATAATAGAAAAATCAGATAAGGATTAAATATATCACTCATGAAATTTTGAAATTCAGAGGGGGCATTCTTAAGCCCAAACGACAAAACATTCCATTGGTAATGGCCAAATGGGACCACAAAAGCAGGAACAGAGACGACTAATCCATTAGACTTAATAATATCTTTAACAAAAATTAAATGTTTAAAGTGTTGATCAATCGATTGTGAAAAGATAAGAATATCATCAATATATAAAATAGAAAAATCAGAATACGGATTAAATATATCATTCATGATATTTTAAAATTCAGAGGGGGCATTCTTAAGCCCATTAGCTAATTAATTATCTAAAATCATATTTATAACATAATTTAATTTCGATTTTCAATGAATAGAGACAATATTGACACGCATTCATTCATAATCATATTTCCCATAAACTCTTCTTATGGATTGATTGGGAAATCAATCCCCCAAATCCTCCTTTCCTCTTGGTGTTTTCTCTCTCTAGCCCCTCTAGTGCTTTCCTATTGTGTTTTGTGATAAATGAGATCCCTAATAGCCCCTCAAAACCCTTTAATCCCAAAATTGGATTTGGGCCCCCAATGGGCCTCACCTAAAACACAATGGGGACTAGTAGTCCCAAGTTTTACAACACTAGTAGTCTGTCATCTTAAACGGTTTCGACAACATTTTTTTATTTTGATTATGTGGTTCTTGTTTTATGTGAAATATTTATAACGCATGGCACGAAGTGTCGTCTTAATATATTTTTCACAACACATATATGTTAGATATCGTAAAACATTTATCGTGGAAGTAACTTTTTCTTGTAGTCCTCAACACATAAATTCGTCCTGTTTTCTCTTCATATGTTTTTGCTTGATATCGTCGGTATCTTCTGGTGTGGATTCGAAAAAAGCGTCAAGTCCATCATCAAGAATATACACAAGTTTCAGATATGTGAGAAAGAACATGATTTTCTCTTGCCAACGGGTGAAATTCTTGCCATCAAAACGATCGAGTCAAACCAAATCTTAACTCATAACTTGGATAGATTGTGCCACTATTCTTTCATTTTCAGAAGAATATTTCCTAAAACCATTGAAATTAATGAAAGTAAAATAGAAAATTGAATCCAAGTTACTGTAAGACACGTTCTAAGTTTGCGCTCTTTAGGCAATATATCTTCCCCTTCTAGTTAAAGACCGAGAGTGAACAACGGAAGTTATTATAGAAAGTAAATTCAGGATAATATGCAGTGGTGTCATTTGTTTGATGCGAACTATGCACGGTTTAATTAAACCAAGCACACTCTATAATGTGAAATTGTTAATGCCAAAGGATTGAGGACAAAGAGAGGAGAACCCAACAATTTTCGGTGTCCAAGTGCGTCACCAAAGTGCTCAATGCGGCCTAAGTTGCCCAATCGCCCTTTTGCAAGTGGTGCGAACGCGTGGCGCTTGTCGCGGTAGTGATGCTTCGCACCGCTGTGAAGCACCATACCATAGCATCTTTGACTATAGTTTATAAGGCAAATCGTCTATTTTTGTCTTTTTGGTATATACTTTCAATGTGAGACCGTATAAACTACAACAATTTCCTTTATATTCATTTCCTAAGTTTTATCTCTACATGAATACCCAAACTAAAAAAATTAATTTACATAAAATCAATACCAATTAATATTCTTAAAAAATTCCAACACAAAGCATATTCTCACTAATACTTCTATTTCTCCCAACATACTTATAGTCATTTTTAGATACATACTAACTTAATTGTTGCATTTATTTTCTTGACATTTTATTTCAAATCAATTCAACTCATGGTTGGGTGAATTAAAAGTATCCAATAAAAATAGTGGGGCCAATATAAAGAATTCTAAAATAGAAGTGAGGGGAAAGATTTTGTGAATGAAATCAACATTTCCCTAGAATATCTCCATTATATTTTCTTCAAATTTCGTTCAATCCACTTGGCAAGCACGCCATAAATATAAGAATGGTTTAAGAAACTGAAAATTACCTTTCATGTTTAAGATACAGAAACTGAAATTAACTCCAACAGGCCCATTGGGTTTAGAATATAATAAACCCGCCAGCTACTAAAAACACAATGATTATATGGACCAAAACTAAAAATTATTTTTTATTGCGTAGGTGATATGGCTAAGCAGCCCCAGCATCACAATATAGATGCGTACAATATTTATAAGTTGACGCAAAAGCAACCTAGTAAGAACTCTTTAACTTGATCATCTTCTTTCATCATGAGCGCAAAGAAAATGGGTGCCTGCAACAAGAGTTTCTCAAAGGATTATATGCTGTTGAGCCCAGAGGATGTGCGTTTCTTTGATCTAATTCACATTTTATTCTCAAAGGACTTGGAGAAGAGAAAATTTCTGGACTGTCCAGAAGGGACTGAGGGAAACTTTAAACGGAGATGGCTCATATTTGTGTCCATCTTGGTGCTAAAAGGTCTGCACCTTGCATCCAAGCCCTTGGCATGGTTTGGTGATAAGGTTGAGTACAGTCTCAACCTTGTAGCATGTAATCGCGGCTTGGCTAGGCTAGCTTGGAATTTCTTAAGAGGTTAGTCACTTAATTCTTTAATCTTCTTTGCTTCTTAATTACGTCCTTCTTCCCTTTAGTTGGTGGTTTTCTCTTCTCATGTCATTTTTCTCACTTTGCTTCAAAACATCTCATGAGCTTGTTTTCTTTTTTCCCTTAACTTATGTCAATTGCATAATTGACTTTAATTAGCTCATGGAGAGAAAGAGAGAGAGAGAGAGGTGGCTACGGCTATCTCCAATTAAATTATTTCTTCAATAATTTCTACCCCATGTGTATCCCAGCTGTCAGGCTCTTTTAGAAATTTTTTAACTTCACGTGGCTTTGTTTCTTAGTGGACAATCATCAGGAGAGAGAGAGAGAGATGATAAATTAATATGGCCATGCCACACCATTTAAAAATGATTTGTGAAAATTTCTAGTTGTGAAAATTGTTGACCGAAATTTTTATGCAACTCTTTTGGCACCTCATATTGGACAACTCCGAGAAAGTATCATTAGAGGAGATATTGTTGTATTTTAAATTTTTATGGTAAAAAATTTGATTGAATTGAAATACTGTTGGAGTAGGGCTAATAGCCCACTTGCCAGGCCCCCACCCACCACAGGAAAAAAGGCTTATAGCCCATTTGTGGAAAGAACTTTTAATTGAGCTCTGCTGTATTGGTCGTTCTATCAACCCGCTTAGGAAAGAGTTTTTTGTTATTTGGATATCGGTACTCATTAATTATTCATTATTGAGGTAAATCCTTACATTTTTTATTTCTTGGAGTTTGTCCTCCATTCGGTTTAGTTGACCGTTAACTGTCTTATTTTTATATCTAAAATGTCTCATATCCTCTCCCGTGTTCATTACTTAAAAATCAAGATTTACTTAAAAAAACATTTTATAAAGAAATAAAAACTGGTTTTTATCATCAACAAAAAACAGTTTTGATAGTTTTAAAAGGCTGCTTTTAAAAAACAACTGTTTTTATATAAAAAAAAAAATGGGGAAAAACTGTTTTAAAATATAAAAACTGTTTTTTATACATTAAGGTTGTTTGCTTATATAAAAATTGTATGTTATTTAAAGAAAAACATATTTTAACTGTTTTCTTTAAAAAAAATATTGGAAAAATAAATTAAAGCATTTGTTTTTAGTTTTCAAAAGTTAAAACCCGTTAAAAACATTTCTTTTGTACATAAAAAAAGCCCTTTTAAAAAAAGTTTCTTATAAAAAAAAACAGTTTTCAAACAGTTCAAAACAGTTTTTAATAGTATAAAACACTTTAGTTTTATTAAAAACAGTTTCTATATTTATTTCAGAAACACTTTCTATTTTTTTTTATAAAACAGTTAAAATGTGAAACGGTTACTTATTTCTTAAAACAGGTTAAAAGGTAAAAATGTTTTTTTGTAAACCAAAAAACAAAACGGATTTTTATATTAAAATTACACATAATTTATAAAAAAAAAAGTTAGATTTTTTTTTCAGATCTCAAATGTTAAAGAAACGTTACAAATTTTTTTGTTATTTATAAAAAACCCTTAATAAACAGTTTCTTATAAAAAAAAATTAAACAGTTGAAAACAAATTTTTAGTAGTTTAAAACAGTTTATTTCTTCGAAAATCAGTTTTTATATTACTTTAAAAAACAACTTTTTATTTTTTCTATAACAGTTCAAAAGTTTTTTTTAACTAATAGAACTGTTTAAAAAAATTCTTTATTTCTTAAAACAGTTAAAAATATTAGAAACTATTCAATAGAAAATTTGTAACTTTTGGTAAAAAATTGTTATCAAAAATTTTAAAAAAAAAGAATATGCAAAAAGAGTGGTTAGCTTTATTAACTATTTGAATAAATATAGAAATTGTTATAAAATTAAAAACAATGTTAGACTTTGTTTCGAAAAAATAAAACTGTTTTTTTTATATAAATAAATATTTTGAAAAAATAAGAAAATATTTTTTAAATATAAAAAACTGTTTATCAAACAATCAAAACAGTTTTTTTATTCTGTATTTAATTTTTTTTATAGAACGTTTTTAACCGAAAAAGGCTTTTATAAATAATGGTTGTGAACGAGGGATGAATATTATAGACATTTTTAGACCTGAAAATGAGTGATTTAACGATCAAATGAGGGAACTTGTCAAAATAAGGATCAAACCCTAAAAAATAAAAAGTTTGAAAGTTTGACACATTAATGGATAACAAAACCCAAATAACGCAAAATTTCTGGCGTTGAATAACATTACTTCACAAGAACGAGTAGCACCAAACCAAAGATTACAGTTCTTGCCGTGAATGATCTAATATCCTAGCGTTGTTGATATTTTTTTTATTAAGGCATGAATAATTAAATACCGAAGGTTCCAAAATTTCTAGTGGTATTCTTTTATTTTTATTATTATTATTATTATTATTATTATTATTATTATTATTATATAGGGTCGTTCCTGAGATTGATAAAAATTGACAAGGCTCCGTACATAAATTGTAATATAATCCTGTTTTATGTGTATTGATATAAAAAATGGATCAACATATAAGTAAAAACCAATTAACTAGCAAGACCATGTGCAATCGCTCGCTTGGCACATGCTCAGGGTCGCTCCTGGGTCGAATCAAATTCAATTTGTGCCGATCAATATTTTTAAAATAGTAATATGAAGTATTTTGTGCTTATCTTTCTACGGTGTATCTTAACATTGTTTTTATCCAGGCCATATATATATATATATATATATATATATATATATATATATATATATATATATATATATATATATATATATATACAGTACTGCTTTTGTACGGATCAGTCCGTATTTTAAGAATGCGGACCGAACATATGTCCTCTGGCGGTGAAGCTAGAAATTATCGGCTGAATTATAGACATTTTCTCTCTCTTTTCTTGGGTCACCGTGAGGTGATACGTGTTCGGTCCGCACTCTTAAATGCGGACTAGTTCGTATAAGAATAGTACTGTGACACCCCGACTAATTAAATACAGGGTAGCTACTCCTTTATTCAAATTAATTCAAAATGTCAAGTTGGTTCAGTTCATAGCATCACTGTCGAAAATGTTTTAACCATTACTAGCCACCTAATATTTAAAAAGTGAGTTGTCAGTTTTAATTAAATCTGATTAACATGCAACAAGTATTTAAATTATGGAATAATGATATCACAACCACATTACAGTCACATTACAATGATAAAGGAATAATAAATCTGGAGGAACACTCCTTAGTAATAATCTGAAGTACTGAATAAAACTGAATATAAAGTCTGAATTACTAATTAGTTATAACCCAAAATCTGAAAATAAAACTGAGTAAGTAAGATGTCTCTAAAAGAAAGGGGCGACATGCCCTACAGATGAGTAAAATAGAGTCAAGGTCGAAAGTGGAGGCGTCTATAATCCAGATCCTGTAACTTCCACAGCAGCTACAGCACGTCACTGGAATGGAACTCCTACACTTGGTGTCCTTGTGGCTGAGCACCTAAAATATTTTTACAAGAAAATAGATTCGAAAGTAAACGGGTCAGAGCCCGATTGTGAAAACAGTTTAAAATACAGCAAGTGTTTAATATAAAAAAAATGAATATAAAGTACATGATAGTGCGTGCACTCACATGAGATCCTCACCTCTCAACTAATTGAGCACTCCTATCGTACCCGTACCCTTTCTAGTTATTCTACTATCAAAATAGTCCAATACACAATCTAACATTACTATACTATTCACGATTCAATTCCCGACATCTTAATTTAAACAGAGAATTTTACTTTTTCTTCTTGGTTCCCAAAATTTATATTATTAATCACTAGGGATTTTCCATTTTTAATTCTACTACAATGTTGCTATTATTCACACTTACATTTATACATGACAGTTCATTTAAATTAACAGTATATTATCCTCATCATAAATATACAATAGTGGCACCCCGATACTAAACTGCGATGCACACATACTCTGTTATCCAATCCCGGTACATCACGTACATAAGGACCACGTATTCCGAATCTCTCAGGAATCGTTTTCAATAAACAAAAATCACACATAATGGAGGCGAACATAGTTCACATCACATGGGTCACGCACATACCTACGCTCCCATGATCAGTAGACTTATTAACTTCTCAATAAGTCCTTCTCTGACCTATGTCCTCGAGGTACCAATCTAAATCCCCCCGTAGGCATACAAAGATTATATGGCCCTGATTGAACGCCAACCTCCCGTGATAGCAAGTATGGTAGGTGTGTTATACACAGATAACCACATTTACTAAGCATTCACACTTCTTAGATATCTCAATATCATTAGAGGTATATTTTACATTTCTATACCGACATTAAATGTTGCATGATTACAAATCCCCGAATACTATACATTAAAAGTTATCAACCCTTCTCACGTCGTAATTTTTAGATACTTATCTCCTAACCCATGAATGTCCGCTGGTTTACTACAAAATTCTAAGTTTTAATCCTCAACGTACTTCTAATCTCACAAATATAACCACTAGTCAACAAGTGGAGGTTAACACTCAATTATATAAGTCTACTAGAAGTTTTAAATCAAATCAGGCCTAAAAAGGTATTCTGTCAACTCGTTAGAAATCTCGTTCGAACGAGGTGGTTCGAACGAGTGTCGTTCCAACGGATGGCTTCGAACGAACTATTAACTCGTTAGAAGGGGTACTGTCATCTCGTTAGAAGTCTCGTTCGAATGAGGTCGTTCGAACGACCAGGGAAAGTCTTCTAAGGAGATGGCAATAAACGCCCAGAAATTTTCCATTTCGTTTTTCTTCATTTTTCTCTTCTCTAAATTCATCCTAAGATCACCCCAATAGCATTTTAATGTTCTTAAACTATTCTAAATCCTCTTAGGTCGTTTCCTAACATATTTTTGGGGTCAAATCCTCCTAATCAACATGCAATTATCATTAATCCCCAAAATTTACCCCAAACTTTATGAACATGAACCCAGAATTTTATTGTGCCTAATTACTCATCATAAATCCATTTTTAAATCATCAAAGTTAAGTCTTCGGATACCAAATTCGTCCATAACCATTCTACATGCAATTCCTAACCCAACTTTAGAGTTTCTATAATAATTTTATTAGGTTTTCCTCAAAACTTTCACGACAAAACAGTTCCTACACTAAACATGAAAGAAATATACAATGAACTAAAAATATCAAATCACTTGCCTTAGATTCGTTCTTCAGATTGTTGTCGGCATTTCAAGGTTGATTCTCTCCTCTTTCCGATCACAAATCCTTTCCAATTTTGATGATGGGGAGATGGTTTGGTATAGGTCCTTTATCCTCTCTTCTAACTTCTCTCAAAACCTCCGTAGCCCACTCTCTCACTTTTGGCTGATAATGGCCTTAGTGGCTCTTTTAGTAATCTTTAATTTAGCTCAAAAATTCGTGGGTTTTAATCCCCTAATTTTTAAAATTACCAAAATACCATTATAGGTTGCCGGTTTGGCCTACAAATGCCCCGGAACCCAAACTAAACCCCCGGCTAGTGTTTTCTGACTATTTCGACCCTTCCGGACTCGTTGGAGCACTCAAAATGATCATTCGGTTGATAAAATATGATTTACTTTTTAATTTAAATAAGTTCATTCCTGACGCGACTGACACGCGCGTTCCAACTAAATTCCCCAAATTGTCGTATTTCAGCCTCACGACAACTTTAATATTTTCAATACTCATATATTACCATATGTACTCAGAAATATTCAATTTTAACATCGTAATAAAATACCAACTCACATCTCGCTAGTATTTATATCCGGATAAATTCTCAATTAATTCTCATATATTTCAATTAATCCCTTAAATAAAAATTAATAAAATTACGGGGTATTACATACTTTCCCCTTAATAACAGAATTTCGTCCTGAAATTCGAAACTAAAGAATACCTGGTAAAAATAACTCTGGATAACGCTCGCGCATCTCATCCTCGCGCTCCCATTAGGACTCCTCGGCATTATGATGCCGCCACTACACGCGTACTAATGGTACTATCTTCGACCTCAGTTTCCTTTCGCTGTGGTCCAGAATAGCAATCGGCCCCTCCTCGTAGGAACTATCAGGATAAAGATCGATGTCCTCTAATGTAATGTGAGTATGTGCCAAATCGTCCCTAAGATATTTCCTTAGCGAGGAAATATGGAACACATCATGAATCCTATGCAAGTGCTCCGGTAACCCAAGTTTATACGCAACTGGCCCAATCCTCTCGATGATAGGAAATGGTCCCACGTATCTTGGTGTCAGTTTCCCCTTCTTTCCAAAATTCATAATCCCCTTCATAGGAGATAATCTGAGTAACACCTGGTCCCCCACCTTGAATGCTCTGAAGAACCTCTTGGCATCAGCATAGCTCTTCTGCCGGTCCTGAGCTACCCGAATACGGCTCCGTATCATCTATATCCTTGCCGAAGTATCCTGAATCACTTTTGGCCCAAGGAGTTTGTTATCCCCAACCTCTAACCAACATGTTGGGGAACGACAAGGTCTACCATACAGCGCCTCGAATGGAGCCATGCCAATGGTGAACTGATAGGAGTTATTATAAGCAAACTCCACCAGTGGAAGGTACTGCTCCCAACCACCTCCAAAGTCTAGGATGCACATACGTAACATGTCCTCCAACATCTGATTTGTTCGCTCTATTTGCCCATCAGTCTGCGGGTGATATGTCGTATTCAGCCGCAACTCTGTACCCATGGCCTCCTAGAAACTCTCCCAAAATCGTGAAACAAATATCTTATCTCGGTCAGACACAATATTTAGAGGCACCCCGTGAAGTCTCACTATCTCGGCAATTAAAATCTGGGCATACTGTCCCGTAGTGTAGTCTGTCCTCACGGTCAGAAAATGAGAAACTTTGGTCAACCTATCCACAATTACCCATATGGAGTCGTGACCCCTCTGTGACGTAGGTAACCCCGTGATAAAGTCCATGGATATGCTCTCCCATACCCACATCGAAACCTCTAATGGCTGTAGAAATCCTGCCGGTTTCTGATGGTCCACCTTTACTAATTGACAAGTGGCGCATTTAGAAATAAACACGGCGATATCTCTCTTCATCCTGCTCCACCAGTACTGTCATCTCATGTCTTGGTACATCTTATCCCCACCAGGGTGTACCGCGAACCGTGAGCCGTGCGACTCAGTCATTGCCTCGTGTTGCAAGTTTTCCCCTTCCGGAACGACCAGTCTCCCATTGAAGCGTAATCCCACATCGGAACTAACGGTATAGGACTCGTCTCCCTCTGCTAGTAATCGAACTATCTGCTCCTGACAGAATGAGTCATTTGCCTGGACCTTTATCACTCTCGTAACAATCTGAGGTGTAACAGTCATCGCAGATATGAACGATTGGGCCACTGCATCCTGGTATCCCAACTCCTTCCACTTAGTTTTCCACACCTCGACCACCTCATTTACTGACCTACGACTCAACGCGTCTGCTACCACATTAGCCTTCCCTGGGTGATATTGGATATCGAACTGATAATCCTTCATAAACTCAAGCCACCGACGTTGACGCATATTCAGTTCCTTCTACGTGAAGAGGTATTGTAGAGACTTATGGTCTGTGAACAACCGAAATTTCTCCCCCAGGAGATAGTGTCTCCAAATCCGAAGAGCGAATATGACTTCCGCTAACTCCAAGTCGTGGGTGGGGTAATTCTTCTCGTGAGGCTTAAGCTTACGGGAAGCATAAGCTATAGCCCGACTCTCCTGTTGCACCACATCTCCAAGTCCTTGTAAGGATGCATCGATGTAGACTAGATACTCAACTCCCGGTCTGGGCAATGCTAACACAGGCGCTGAGGTCAACTTGTCCTTCAACTCATCGAATGCCAACTGATAGTCATCGCTCCAGATGAATGGCAGACCTTTCCGAGTCTGATGTGTCAAAGGACCCGCTATCTTTGAGAAACCCCGAATAAACCTCCTGTAGTATCCTGTTAGACCTAAGAAACTATGGATCTCAGTCGGTGTTGTGGGTTGTCCCCACTCCCTCACCGCGGATACCTTCCCCGGATCAACAAATATCCCCCGGTCTGAAATGATATGCCCCAAAAACTTAACCTCCTTCATCCAAAAGCCACATTTTTCGTACTTTGCATAAAGCTCGTTCTGACGCAGCGTCTGCAAAACCTGCCTCAAATGTTCAGCGTGCTCCTCTTTTGTCTGGGAGTAAACCATAATGTCATCAATAAAGACAATGACGAACTGGTCTAGGAACTCTCTGAATACCCTATTCATCAAGACCATAAATACGGCTGGAGCATTGGTCAAGTCAAAAGGCATAACCCGAAACTCGTAGGAACCATATCTCGTCAAGAAAGCAGTCTTCGAGACGTCCTGTTCCCTGATACGCAACTGATGGTATCCCGATCGCAAGTCAATATTTGAGAAGAAGGAAGCTCCTCTCAACTGGTCGAATAAGTCATCGATTCGGGTCAACGGATACTTATTCCGTATCGTGACTTTATTCAACTCCCGGTAATCTACACACAATCTTAACGATCCATCCCTCTTCTTTACGAACAACACAGGGGCACCCCACGGCGAAGTGCTCCTTCGAATAAACTCCTGACCCAACAACTGCTCTATCTGATCCCTTAGCTCTCTCATCTCCGCTGGAGCCATACGGTAAGGTGCGCGGGCAATTGGCCGAGTGCCCGACGTCAAATTGATAACAAAATCTATCTCCCTACTAGGAGGTAATCCAAGTATATCCTAAAATACATCAGCGAACTCACTAACAACGCGAATCGAATCAAGTGGTATTACCACTTCCTTAGAGGTCTCCTCATCTATGTAATACAAGTGTGTGGACGATCCTACCTCGGGGTGAGGCATCACCACTAAAAACATCTCCTGCCCGGGAATGGAAAAAATAATACTCCTACTGAAATAATCAATCATGGCTCGGTACGTAACTAGCTAATCCATACCAACAATCGCATCGTACACAGTCATCTCTAATACTAACATATCAGAGGGTAAAGTAAATCTCCCGATCTCTATACCCACACCTCTACAAATAAGGGAAATCATGGAACCCCTACTCAACGGTGAATCTACGCAAGTAATTGTGCTCTCTGCAGTGTCTAACAACCCCAAAGTGCGTGCAAATCTCGTGGCAATGAAACAGTGTGTGGCCCCCGTATTAAATAAAATACGCCCCATAGTCCCCTGAATAGAGAACATACCCTCAATAGCAGGTGGATCCTGTGGGACTGCGGCATGCTGGACTTGATAAACTCGCCCATACTGAAGTTGTCCCTGCTGGAGTGGTACTGCTGGGATGGGTGGCAAAGCTGGCATCTGAGGTGGTACTGGGAGGGCGGCGGGAAACATAGGTCTCTGGGGCTCATGTCGAGCACCCTGCTGCTGCTTCTGTAGGGCCCTGCCCCTATCAGGACACTCCTAGAGCTTGTGGCCAATCTTGCCACAAGTGAAACATTTCCCCAGAAAATTTCCCCCTCTCTGACCCTGCTGCCCACGGCCCTGGTGGCCATTGCCATTCCTCCCCTGGCCGTGCTGGCCCTGATGAAACTGTTGTTGTTGGCCATGTTGGCCGTGCTGACCCTGCTGGCCCTGACGAAAACCTCCCTGACCATTTCTGAAACCCCCAGATCTGAACCTCTTAAAATCCCCCTGCTGGGAACCCTGATCTCCCTGCCTATGTAGACCCTGAGCAAATTGTGCCCCGCTGGCACCATTTCCCCTGTCCTGCCCTGATGGCTGCACTCTCCCAATCGCTTACTCTCTGAAATGTGGAAGCGGTGGTCCTGGCAGTGAAGCAGTGCTGCGTTAACCACATCAAAATAAGTGGCCAACGAGAGATTACCCAACAAGTGCTGACGGATTCTCCAAGTTAACCCATCCATGAATTCCTGAATCTTTTTCTCCTCCGTTGGAATCTCATCGGGAACGATGTTCAAGAGATTAGTGAATTCGGCCTCATACTCGACCACGGTCTTCCCCTTTTTCTTGAGGTTCATTAACTTCCTCCTCATTTCGGTGTGAACGGATGATGGAAAATACTTGCGGTCGAATCGCACCCAAAACTCCTGTATAGAAAGGATGTCTCTCTCCTCCATGGTGGTAATGGACTCCCACCACCGCAACGCTTACTAGATTAAAAGTAGCCAGTATCTGTTTCTGTACCTCCGTGCAATCATACATCCTCAAATGCCTTTGAATGTCCTTCTTCCACTGGCTGGACACAACGAAATCGGAGCTACCTGCAAACTTCAGAGGGTGTGCTTTCTGAAAAGCATCACATACACGTTCCCAAGCAGATGGGAATGCATGATCTTGAACTGACGCTACTACGGGCGCCTGAGGCTATGCCTATTGCACAACTGCTAGGGCGGCATTTACCGCTTGGCCTATAATAGTGGCAACCTCTGCGGCATTCAAGGAGCCCTGAACGGGTGCAGGTTGTGGCTTGGGCTGAGCATCCCTGGGAACTCGCTGTGCACGTCATGGAGGCATCTGAAATGAGAGTAAAGTCTTATAAGTTCGCAGTTATTATCTCAAAATAGCTGAAGAGCAAAACATATACAAAAGAGTACAACAATCCTAAAATATAGGGCTCTATATCAAAGAAAGCTCAGCGGAAACATAACAAGCCGTACAGATCCTAACGACACTAGACCTAGCTCTGATACCACCTGTGACACCCCGACTAATTAGATACCGGGTAGCTACTCCTTTATTAAAATTAATTCAAAATGTCAAGTTGGTTCAGTTCATAGCATCACTGTCGAAAATGTTTTAACCATTACTAGCCACCTAATATTTAAAAAGCGAGTTGTCAATTTTAATTAAATATGATTAACATGAAACGAGTATTTAAATTATGGAATAATGATATCAAAACCACATTACAGTCACATTACAATGATAAAGGAATAATAAATCTGGAGGAACACTCCTCAATAATAATCCGAAGTACTGACTAAAACTGAATACAAAGTCTGAATTACTAATTAGTTACAACCCAAAATCTTAAAACAAAACTGAGTAACTAATATGTCTCTAAAAGAAAGGGGCGACATGCCCTACAGATGAGTAAAATAGAGTCAAGGTCGAAAGTGGAGGCGTCTATAATCGAGATCATGTAACTTCCACAGCAACTACAGTACGTCACTGGAATGGAACTCCTACACTTGGTGCCCATGTGGCTGGGCACCTAAAATGTTTTTACAAGAAAATAGATTTGAAAGCAAACAGGTCAGAGCCCGATCGTTAAAACAGTTCAAAATACAGCAAGTGTTTAATATCATTAAACAATTAATATAAAGTACATGATAGTGCGTGCACTCACATGAAATCCTCACCTCTCAACTAATTGAGCACTCCTATCGTACCCGTACCCTTTCTAGTTATTCTACTATCAAACTAGTCCAATACACAATCTAACATTACTATACGATTCACGATTCAATTCCCGGCATCTTAATTCAAACAGAGAGTTTTACTTTTCTTCTTGGTTCCTAAAATTTATATTACTAATCACTAGGGATTTTCCATTTTTAATTCTACTACAATGTTGCTATTATTCATACTTACATTTATACATGACAGTTCATTTAAATTAGCAGTATATTATTCTCATCATAAATATACAATAGTGGCACCCCGAGACTAAGCTGCGGTGCACACATACTCTGCTATCCGATCCCGGTACATCACGTACATAAGGACCACGTATTCCGAATCTCTCAGGAATCGTTTTTAATAAACAACAATCACACATAATGGAGGCGAACATAGTTCACATCACATGGGTCACGCACATACCTAAGCTCCCATGATTAACAGACTTATTAACTTCTCAATAAGTCCTTCTCTGACCTATGTTCTCGAGGTACCAATCTAAATCCCCCCGTAGGCACACAAAGATTAGATGGCCCTGATCGAACGCCAACCTCCCGTGATAGAAAGTATGGTAGGTATGTTATACGCAGATAACCACATATACTAAGCATTCACACTTCTTAGATATCTCAAAATCATTATAGGTATATTTTACATTTTTATACCGACATTAAATGTTGCACGATTACAAATCCCCGAATACTATACATTAAAAGTTATCAACCCTTCTCAGGTCGTAATTTTTAGATATTTATCTCCTAACCCATAAATGTCCTATGGTTTACTACAAAATTCTAAGTTTTAATCCTCAACGTACTTCCAATCTCACAAATATAACCACTAGTCAACAAGGGGAGGTTAACACTCAATTATATAAGTCTACAAGAAGTTTTAAATCAAATCAGGCCTAAAAAGGCATTCTGTCAACTCGTTAGAAATCTCGTTCGAACGAGTGTCGTTCGAACGAATGGCTTCGAACGAACTACCAACTCGTTAGAAGGGGTACTGTCATCTCGTTAGAAGTCTCGTTCGAACGAGGTCGTTCGAACGACCTGGGCAGGTCTTCTAACGAGATGGCCGTAAACGCCCAGAAATTTTCCAATTCATTTTTCTTCATTTTTCTCTTCTCTATATGCATCCTAAGATCATCCCAATAGTATTTTAATGTTCTTAACATTTCTAAATCCTCTTAGGTTGTTTCCTAACATATTTTTGGAGTCAAATCCTCCTAATCAACATGCAATTATCATTAATCCCCAATTTTTACCCCAAACCCTATGAACATGAACCCATAATTTTATTGTGCCTAATTACTCATCATAAATCCATTTTTAAATCATCAAAGTTAAGTCTTCGGATACCAAATTCGTCCATAACCATTCTACATGCAATTCCTAACCCAACTTTAGAGTTTCTATAACAATTTTATTAGGTTTTCCTCAAAACTTTCACGACAAAACAGTTCCTACACTAAACATGGAAGAAATATTCAATGAACTAAAAATATCAAATCACTTGCCTTAGATTCGTTCTTCAAATTGTTGTCGGCATTTCAAGGTTGATTCTCTCCTCTTTCCAGACACAAATCCTTTCCAATTGTGATGATGGGGAGATGGTTTGGTATAGGTCCTCTAGCCTCTCTTCTAACTTCTCTCAAAACCTCCGTAGCCCACTCTCTCACTTTTGGCTGATAATGGCCTTAGTGGCTCTTTTAGTAATCTTTAATTTACCTAAAAAATTCATGCGTTTTAATCCCCTAATTTTTAAAATTACCAAAATACCCTTTTAGGTTGCCGGTTTGGCCTAAAAATGCCCCGGAACCCAAACTAAACCCCCGGCTAGTGTTTTCTCACTATTTCGACCCTTCCGGACATGTTGGCGCACTCAAAATGATCATTCGGTTGATAAAATATAATTTACTTTTTAATTTAAATAAGTTCATTCCTGACGCGACTGACACGCGCGTTCCAACTAAATTTCCCAAATTGTCGTATTTCAGCCTCGCGACAACTTTAATATTTTCAATACTCATATATTACGATATGTAGTCAGAAATATTTAATTTTAACATCGTAATCAGATACCAACTCACATCTCGCTAGTATTTATATCCGGATTAATTCCCAATTAATTCTCATATAATTCAATTAATCCCTTAAATAAAAATCAATAAAATTACGGGGTATTACAAGTACTATATATATATATACTAGGGGGTTCCCGTGTCGATGACACGATGAAAAGTGAGCTCTTCTGTATTTACATACTCGTCCCTCCATCCTCTACTATCCGTAACTCCCACAGGTATGCTTAAAATATTCTATTGGTATTTTTCAACTCAATTTATTTTTAAGATAACGAAAAAAACTCAAAATATTTTCAAAATTGTCATAGAATTATTATTTATTTCAGGATTGTCGAACATGAAGTCGTGTCAAAATTATCACCCATGTATTTTTTAATAATATTTTAAATTAATATAAATTTCAAAACAAAAAAAATAAAATGCATTTATAAATTACAAAAATAATTTTAGTACTTTTTAAACAATTAATCAATCGAGTAACAACCCTTCATTTATATTAACAAATATAATTACCACCAAGACAAAAGGCCAAGCTAAACCAATTTGTGGGGACCCTTAATAATGTGTAGACCCTTAATAATTAAAAATCATATCCGCACCAAACCAATAAAGTACGATAGTCCGCTTCGTTTGTTAATAACCATTCATGGATACTATTTGTGCTTTGGTGAAACCCAAACCACCATTTCAATGGTTGAATACTTGTGTTTATTATATGAGGATCTGTATTTTTTAATGTATATTTCATATCAGTTACTTAGCTAGATAGCACTCAAAACTAAAAGTCTTATAATTTTCATTTAATTTGTTAGTGAATTAGGGAATTAAATTGGTCATCAATGTACTCAACGAACCAAGAAACCCATCTTGGATATAACATTTCTTTTAACTTCTGGTATTTATTTGTACATAATGTGTTATTCTACTATCTAATTAAATAATTGTATAAAATTACGAATAATAATAGTTACATAAATAAATTATAAATTACAGAAAAGTAAGACTTACTTGGTTTTGCAGAATTTAATAATAGAAATAGACAAGATAAATTCGAGCCATGTAGAACAGTCTCCTTAAGGCAAATTTATTCCCTCCAATGTCCTTCAAGGTTGTTGAATAATTTCCTCCCAAGATAGAACGAATTTTTCGAATTAATTATGTAGCACAACAATAATCAATTCCAACGGACACAATTATGTGCTAACATATTCAACTGGAATAGTAATATGATATGCAAAAATGAAAAAAATAATTTTCTAGATGAAGGACATATTGCAGTAGCATTTTCGGAATTTTCTGGAAGGGAAAAATTTTCAGCAATTAAAACTAGAGGGGATATGTTGTATTTATAGCATTTGTGTTGATTGTTCAAATTAATTACCATGTAGTTAATTTCGAATAGGTGACTCTTCGCAATTAACTGTTTAAATAGTTTTAATTAATTACGAAATTAATTAATTCGGTGTTTAAATAGATTAATTAATTACGAAATTAATTAATTCGGCCCAAAATGAAAGGAATTTATTTAAACCCGAGCCTGAGTCGAGCCTAGTCGGATGGACGGACGGACGACGCGTGCTGGCGTTTGGCCCAAGCCCAACACATACATAGTGTAGGTCATCTTCCCTTCAAAGAGTTGAGAAACCCCAAAGGCATCCAAGCATTAGTCCATCATTTGGGTTTTATTACCTCATCAATTTTTCACTACTCTTCCAATGTGGGACAATAGTTAAACATACCCAATTCATTAACTTTCATTGATTTATGAGTCATTTTGGGAACATATTTATCATTTATATTTGAATAAAATTGGACACGTAAATATACTATGTTAATCTCCTTGCGAAGGAGAACGCGTTCGTATATGGTTCCACATTTATCGTAGTGTGGGACCCACCTAAATTTGAGCTCAAAGTTGCTCAAAATTCTGTCCAGAAAATTTGGACAGCTTTTAGGTCTAACTTTAGGTCCAATTTTCCAACAATCCCCCACATGAATGATATATCGCTATAAATAGAAACAAAACGGATGCCGGTGCAGATGAAGACACGTGCTGAGTAAAATAGAAGATTTATTGCATCAAAAAAAGTAGCCCAGTGGCCTTGAACTTTCCTTAGTGATATACTATCGAATTTACTTGGTTAATCAGTACACTTCATGTCCTTGAACCGTCAACCATTTCTATAAACCTAGACAACACTATTCACACAATAATTCTTCAACACAGTTGGTTCACACGTTTGTGTTCATTTTGGCCATGAAAACCACTTGGTTTCGTGAGTATTTTAGAAAATATGCCTTTCATTATTCTCATAAAAGTGGTCCCCTTCTTACTCACGTAGGTGACTTCCATAAAGAGTATCCTGCAATACCCCACTTAGACATACTAAGATATGGATGTCGTTAAAAGCATAACTTATCCTAATTTTGCGGCAGATATGCACTGTCTCATCTTTGGAATGCATAGGATTAACTATCCTCCAGTGCTTACTGAATATAATGTATTTCGGTTTGTCCATTGAACCTAGATCTTGGGATCTCCAGTCAGCTATATTGGGTTGCCACTATATTGATTCTTATTTATTTATAGGCTTTAAACCCATTCCTCTCAATGATCTTTTAACTTGCTCTCGGTTTAAACCTTTCGTTAGTAGATTCTCTTTAATATCTTTTGAATTTACATAGTCAATTGAGATAATTCCATTTGAGAGAAGTTGTCTAACGGTATTGTGTCGACAACGAATATGTCGTGACTTTCCGTTATGCATGTGATTTTGTGCCCTTCCAATTGTCGATTGACTATCGCAATGTATACATATTGCGGGCACAGGTTTCGACCAATTTGGAACATCCTTTAAGAAATGTCGAAGCCATTCAGCTTCTTCTCCATCTTTGTCTAGTGCATTGAATTGGGATTCCATTGTTGATCTAGCAATGCACGTTTGTTTTGAGAATTTCCAAGATACGCCTACATCTCCAAGGATAAACACATACCCACTCGTAGACTTGGATTCTTTTGTATTGGATATCTAATTTGCAACGCAATGTCCTTGAAGAACATCTAGATACTTTGAGTAGTGTTGTCCATAGTTTTGAGTATATTTCAAATAACCCAAAACTCTCAATATTGCCTTCCAATGATCTCCCCATGGATTACTCGTAAATCGACTTAGCTTACTTATTGAGTATGCTATGTCCGGTCATGTACAGTTCATGATATACATTAAACTGCCGATAATTCGAGAGTACTCTAGTTGAGATATGCTTTCACCATTATTTCTTGCTAGTTATAAATTTACGTCTACAGGTGTCTTGGTAGGATTGATATCATACTTCTTGAATTTTTTAAGTACTTTCTCTATGTAATGAGATTGAGATAATATAAGTTTATTCGATGTGTTAGAAATTTTGATTCCTAATATAACATCGGCGATACCCATATCTTTCATGTCCAATCGACTACTCAACATTTATTTATTTTTTTGACAATTTTCAGGTTACTACCTATGATAAGCATATCATCAACATAGAGGCATACAATGGCATATCCATTTTGAATGTATTTAAAGTAAACACATTTGTCTCATTCATTAATTTTGAAGCCATTTGATAACATTACATTATCAAAATTTTCATGCTATTGCTTAGGTGCTTATTTCAATCCGTAGAATGATTTAACAAGCTTACATAATTTTCCTTCTTGTCCGAGAGCCTTGAACCCTTCAGGTTGCTCCATATAAATTTCCTCATCAAGTTCACCGTTTAAGAATGCGATTTTTACATCCATTTGATGTATTTCAAGTCCACTAATAGCAGTTATTGCTATTAATATCCGAATAGACGTAATTCTTATTACCGGTGAATATGTGTTGAAGTTATCCAGCCCTTCCTTTTGCCTATAGCCTTTAGCTACAAGTATATATTATATATATTAATTGATCCGTCGTCCTTAAACTTCTTTTTGATGATCCATTTATAACCTAACGGTTTTGAAACTGATGGAAGATCCATTAGTTCCCTTGTATGATTTTGTAATATGGATTCTATTTCACTATTAATTTCTTCTTTCCAATTAGAAGCATCGGGTAAGGATATGGCTTCTTTGTACGATTGAGGTTCATTTTCTAGCAGATATGTTAAAAAATTCGAACCGAAAGAAGTCGAGGTTCTTGCTCTTTTACTACGTCTTGGTTCATCCTCTATTGGTCCAATAGGTTAATGAGTACCACTTGTAGTATCTTGATTTGTCCTTTTAGAATGACCAGATTCTCGAGTCATGTTATACAGGAATTCATTTTCAAAAAATGAAGCGCCCCTCAATTCAATAACCGTATTTACATGAATATCTGAAATCTCATATTTATAAACTAAGAAACGATATGCACTGCTATTAGTAGCATAACAGATGAAATACATAGTCAACGATCTTTGGATCTTTTTTTCCTTTTTAGGTTTAGGAACTATTACCTTGGCTAAGCACCCCCACACTCGTAAATATTTATAGCAAGGTCTTCGACATTTCCATAACTCATATGACGTCTTATGAGTTTTCTTGTATGGTACTTTGTTAAGAATATAATTAGCAGATAATAAGGCTTCCCCCCACAAGTTCTGTGGAGCTCCTGAACTTATTAACATAGAGTTCATCATTTCCTTCAATGTACGGTTTTTGCGTTCAGCAATGCCTTTCGATTGAGGAGAATAAGGAGCGGTGATTTGATGAATAATTCCTTTTTCGGAACAAAATTCCTCAAATGAATATTCATATTCACCTCATTTATCACTCCTAATAGCCTTTATCTTTTTTCTTAATTGATTATCAACTTCATTCTTATATTTTTTAAATACATTAATAGCCTCATCTTTACAATGTAATAAATATATGTAGCAATATTTTGTGCAATCGTCAATAAAAGTAATAAAATACTTTTTACAACCCCTAGTTTGTACAAATTTTAAATCACAAATATCCGTGTGAGTTAAATCTAGTGGTTCAGTGATCCTTTCAATAGAATGAAAAGGTAATCTAGCTAATTTTGATTCCACACAAATATGACATTTACGATTTTTATCAATATAAAATTTTAGCAAGGAAAAAATATCATTGCAAAAGTATGTTTTCGTTGCAAAACACCTTTTGCCACGTTTTTTTTCCTTACAACGTTCCTCACATTAGCCATCATGCTATAGATCTTTTGCAAGGAAATTTTGTCGGCGTCGCTAAAAATAGTTTGCAATGAAATTGTTCATTGAGGAAAATAAAAAAATTCGCTGCAAAAAAGTTCTCATATCTTGATTAAAAGCTTTTGCAATGAATATTTCGTTGCAAAAAATACTAATATATCCTCGCAAAAGATATTTTGATAGAATTAAAATTTTCTTCTAAATGTTAATTTTACATTGCTAAAAGTCTTTTGTATCACTCGTTTTTGTTGCAAAAAAGTTCTCGTATTTTGGCTAAAAATCCTTTACAACGAATTTTTTTTTGCAAAAGATACTAATAAATCCTCGCAAAAGATTATTTGAGAGAAATTAAAATTCCTTGGTAAATGTTAATTTTACATTACTAAAAATCTTTTGTAACACTCTTTTTCGTTGCAAAAAAGTTCTCATATTTTGACTAAAATACGTTTACAACGAATATTTCGTTGCAAAATATACTAACAAATCCTTGCAAAGGATATTTTGAGATAATTACAATTCCTTGCAAAATGTTAATTATAATTTGCTAAAAGTCTTTTGTAACACTCTTTTTAGTTGAAAAGAGTACTCATATTTAGACTAAAATTATTTTACAATGAATGTTTTGTTGCAAAAGATACTAATAAATCCTCACAAAAGACATTTTGAAGGAATTAAAATTCCTTGTCAAATGTCAATTCTTCGTTGCTAATAGTCTTTTGTAACACTTTTTTTCATTGCAACATTTATTTCGTTGTAGAATTATATTAAATAATGAAATAAATAAAAATAAAATTAAGTAAACACACATAATTAAAAGATGTTATATTATATTCAAAACATAAATGTACTATTGTTCATGTCACAATGAAGCTTAAAAGTAAATAATACTTCATAACTAAGAGATGAGTTTAAACTAGTTTTCTTATCACAAACAAAATGATAAAATCAACACTTGTCATCATGCAACTTGATTCGAAGGGATAAAAGATCCTTCAGAAACATCTTCCTTGGGAGCAGTGCCTTTATCTGGAAGTAAGGTGGCATTCACGTTAGCTATCTCTGACACACGACCTTGGACTATGTTTTTCAAATCTACTATCTTTGTTTGTAACTTTTTGTTCTCTAAATCAAAATTTTGTCTGCATAGTGATTTCAAAGGTCGGGTACCGAGGCCCTTCACGTATCCCGACCTCTTTCCAAGAACTTTTTGACAAATTGATGCTTCATCAGAATCTTCTGAGCTTTTTTGCAATTCAATCATCTCTTTCTACAAAGAAAAAGAAAATAATATGTTACACTATCGATTTGACTTATTTTTTAACTTTAATAAACAAAATCGACAAAGATTCCTTAGTTTATTTAAGAAATCAAACCCACAAATCACTAATCCAGCAACTATAGATACAAGTAAATCATCAATGCGTCCCTTCCACTGATTTCACTTTATTTTTAAAAAAAATCGACAGAATTTCCTTTATTTATTCATGAAATCCAACCTGTTGTGACACAAATCAATAATCCAACAACTCCCGTCAACTCATTTCAACAAAAATCAATCAAACCCGCACGACTTGGAAATAATGCTTTATGTTTAATCATGTAAAATTATTTTCTTTTATATACTTACATAGTCAGACTCACTTCTTCACTAACCCACCCTTTGTCCTTCGTCCAATGAGTGTTATAAAATACTTCAATTTGTCCTTTTGGTGTCTCATATGCATTACCTGCCTATTAACATAAAAAAATAAAATTAAGTACATGTATCCACATAAATTAAAATTTAACAAGTTTTAAGTGCTAAAAAAATTACCCTGTCTTCATACAAGTATTGGACAAAAGACTTTGTCCCACCGCGATGAACATACTTGGCATTTGAGCGACTAGTAGAGCAAGCACCAGATTTATGCTACAAAAAAGTGATATACTTCGAAGTTAATTTACTGAAAGTTAAGAAACCATAGAATTTTAACATAAAACATACATCGAAAATTATTACCTTATGTTCCTCTGTACAAAAAAATGAGCAAAGAAATTTCCAATCTTCATCCTTCTCCACATCACTAGGTTTGTTCTTGTTCGCCTCCTCAATATTCGAATATTTAGAAAAATGTTTCTTCAATGTGTTACGGAATCCACTATAACGTGCGGACATTGATGTATACCAAAACTCGATCAATCATTGATGTCTTCTCCTTCTCTTCAATATTTCCCATTTTTTCACCTTTCATGGGGAAAAATTTCATATAACAAAGCCAATTTCATTAGCCAAAGAGGTAGCGGTACGTCCAATCGATTTATTATGCATAGAGTCCCATTGAATTGGAATTTTAGAACCCCCAAAACTTTTAATAAGAGCATCAGTTGCTATCCCACGTGTTCTGCCCTGAACTTTTTTCTTGGAGGTGGATCCAAATTCTGAAAAACACCACAAATTTATTTAATAAATTTTGTATCCACAATAGCATAAACATACAAGTATACCATTATAATACAAAAGTCAACTATATTTAATTGGAAGTTGCCATTCCTCTTCCATTTTGTAGTAAAGGATATAAAAAATCCAAAATCAAATAATAGCGATTCAGCTATAAAAATTGAATTGAAACAAATAAATGTTGCTTTTTCCTATACCAATACCAATTACAACAGTTCAGCATCTTTTCTAGCTCTCTAAAATCACTTTACAAGTAAAGACATGGGAGATTGAGAAGGGTGAGTAGGTTGCGGCTGTTGATAGACACTAGTTGGGTGTGTGTACGCACGTGTGAAATCAAATCCACACCACACCACTAGCTTCTGCGAGTCCATTTGATTTTTCCATTATAAAAAAATAATATATAGATCTGAACATTTTCAAGGTGTGCACTTCAGCAGAAAATTTACGAGTATTCACAAAAAAACTTGCCACAAAAGCTCATACATTCAACTTTTCACAATAAAACAAAAGCAAACCAGAACACTAAAGTGCATGAAAAATCCATATTTTATAAGCACCAAGAAGGTAAGAATCAACTTTTCACAATAAAGCAAATTCAACTAGTCCAGGAAGGCATAGAAAGGCTACTATTATTTTGTATTTCCCTATAACTGAGATCTTTCTCTAGAACAAATATCATACAAATTAACTAATAAAATTAACCGATAAAATTTCATCAACAAATTTCATACAAATTAACTAATAAAATTTTAACATGCCTAAGGACTTGAGTGATGAAAAGCCATGACATTCTATCATATGATTTAAAATTAGTCAAAATTAGTCACCAAGTCATGTCTATGAAGGATTTATTAAAGTTAAAATTCCTAAGAATAAGGTTCTGCCTCCTAAACTCTTCTTCTAATGAAAGCTTGAATTTAAGATATGACATAGCCTGATTATATTCAGTATCTCCTTCATCGGAGTAATTTTTTTCCACAACAACTTCTTTTTTGAAGAACAAGGTCATCTTCTTCTTTGATGGATTGGAAAATATATTTGAAGGTTGATTTGTTCCAATGAGATAGGGTTGTCTTAGTAGTCTTAAGTTTAAAAAAAATACCCATTGGATTGCTTGTGAACTCAGAGCTCCAAGATTGCTCTACCACTGAGGAAAAACTTTTTGTTTAGTCAAAAAAATTTGGAATTCAAAGCTCATGTTAAGAACACCACTGTCTTGGTTCAAATTTAAAAGGATTGGGATATAATTAGAGTTGGTTTTATTCAAATGAGATATAGAAAAAGAATTGAAGACGTGAAGCCACTGAGGGTTGTAGACCACCCTTTCCTACCTTGCCCAGATTCTGGTAGTTCCCTCCCAATTATTGCACTAAGTATACTTTGAACCAGTAAATGGAAGCTCTGATAGGCCTGCCACGCCTAGAGTGTTGGTGAACTGAAGAACAACATCTTGATGAATCCCATTGCCACTAAGTTTTTCTAGAGGGCTAGATACAATATTAAAATCACCACCTACAATGATTGGAGAATTATCATGGTATTGTTGAATGATATTATCCCATAATGGGAGCCTTTTCTCCTATAATAGCTAAAGATACAAATATTGTGGATCTTAATCAATTTCTTAAGTCTGTAAAATAGTACTATTATTTCTTATGTGTATAACATTCCAAAATAGGACTTTGATCATTTGGTAAAGGGTTGGAGGGATGTTTGAGAAGGTAGTTTCTTGCCTTGAGATATGGTTTTAATGGTAGAGGGCTGATGCCGAGAGAGGAGGAGGGAGGAGGAGCTCGACAGTTGCAGATGTCCTCATTGTTGCTGCCGGTGGTGGTGGTTTTCGTCGGAGATAGTGGGCAGGTGAGAGATAGTGGCCCAGGGGAGAGGAAGAGGATTAAAGGGAGAGGAGAGGAGGAAGGTATGGGAGGGGAGGGGAGGGAGGTAGAGGAGAGGAGAGGATCCAGCGATAGAGAGAGTAGGGGAGAAGAGGGAGTGAAAAAAATGGGAGAAAAACGGTTGAGAATAGGTGTAGATTTTAGGTTTGATTTTAATCTTGAGTCTATTTACGTATCCCCCCAACGTTCTAAATCCCTTATATGTTTTCCTTATCTTTTAAAAACCTTACACATAGCAATCTCCTTACACATAGCATTTAGAGTCAATCATCCTCAAGTATGCTCAAGTATACACAATTAGAGTCAGCCTTACACACAGGGCATGGGCAGCAGCCTGTGTTGGATTAAAAGGCATGGGCAACAGCCTACTGTTAGAGTCAATCATCCTCAAGTAGATACCCTCGTAGCAATCTCCACCCACATCTGCTACTCCAAATCAGACCCATAATAGTTAAAATGAGGTACCTAAGAGGTTAAGGACGAGATCTAGAATGGAAGTAAGTGGGGCAATACATAAACTTTGCCAAAAGTCATGGGGTTAATTTACCAACAGTCTTGGGATGATAATGATTTTTTTGCCCCACTAAATAAACTTTTAACCTACCTGCTTCTATTAGTAAGAATATTAGCAATACTTATAACTAGACACTGACCATTTCACTAAATGAACATCAAACTTATCAAACCCAAAGTGACCAAAAACAAAGAAAATCTTAGATGAGTTGGGTCATGATAAAACCTAACTGAATTATACTTTTTTTCCCATGTTAACGACAAAAAAAATTTCAGCCCCTCATCCATATGCATAATTTTTCCCAAACTCTTGGGCAGGGCACTTGACCAATCCACCTCCTCTACAGAATTGAAATGGGAAAGGGTAAGCCATTAATTTACAGAAACTCAACAAAACAGTACAAGTTATACAAGAACAACCAGAGGTTGAAAAAATGTAATCAGATAATGTAAATTAGTGTAATCAGATAATTTACAGAAACTCAACAGAACAGTACAACTTATACAAGTGCTCCAGCATTTGCATTAAAGCGTCAGGTGCTTAGTCCTCTAATACATTGTATGAAAATTAAATTAACACAGTTTATGGCAGGGAGAATATAATAAAGCTTCCAAATTGAGGCGGCGTTAGATAAAAATAAATAAATAAATAAAGATCATTCTTGTATGGGGGCGTTCAGGTAAGACCCCATGAATGGTAATTAGTGTTGTAAAAAAACACCCGAATATGTTTGATTAATAAAATACTAAAACAATACAAATGACAAAAAAAGAAAAAATGAACCGTTATATTTCTCTCCACTTCAGGCAAGAGGATTATATACACTAGCGAAGCGAGTCCTAACAATGTTAATTGCGCAAATGTTGCTTCGAAAAGACACGACCTAGGAGTTATGAATGTCATGAGTCTTGATGAAATTAAAGTAGATGCTAAGAAGATTTATAAGTATATTATCAAGTGGAAATCGTAATTAAATGATATGACATGCACCGTTAGAATTAGGCTCAAACGTAGAATTTGCACCCATCATTTGTGTGCCATTCGATGTCCTAGATGCAATTTCATTAGATATTGAATTCTCGTGCGTAGTTAAATCTTGCATACTCCGTGGATGTACAAAAGCAGTAGTTGAAGAACCACGTCCACCTCTACGTCCACGTCCACCACCACGTCCACGTCCACGTCCACCAGGTACCATATAGATGGTAATAATCCTGATCAATTAATCAAAATAATTCATTTACAAATATAAAATTAGAAAAGCAATGATAACGGAACCAACTCAGTTAAGTAACATATAATTTATAGTTTAAATAAAATAAACCCAAATCCTTCACACATCACAGAAATTTAACTAAGGTCAACCAACATGACAAATAACAAGTACATCGGAATTTAACAAGTTCCATCACATAATAATAAGCGCATTGTGATTTAAATAACAAAAAAAACTCATATGTGTAATCTTCCTTCACTCACTATCATAATCATCATCACTGCAATTTTCTTCATCACTACAGTATTCTGCTAATGTATCATCTTCCTCAACATCACCGTCACCATTGTCAAGATTATCGTCATCACGTGCTTGCAAATCATTGCTTTCAATAATGTCTGGTAGAGCATTGGTCCTAGCCATTTGACTCAAGTCCAAATTTCCCTCTTGAATAACCATTTGAATATCAGAAGATTCTTCTTCTTGGTATGCAACATTACTTGGACAATCGTTGGTATCTCCTGCATCAGCTTCTTCTGGAATGTCCCAAATGTGCCTATGTTTCACTTTTTGTACTACTTTCCAGTTAGAACCCAGCTTGTAGTCATCTAAGTAAAACACTTGTGTTGCTTGAGTTGCAATCACAAAGGGATCATCATTATACCATGATGAACTAAAATTTATAGAAGTGAGGTGATGGTCCGTTTGTACTCTCTTCTTCTTGGGATCAGTGTCGAACCACTCACACTCAAATATAGAAATAATGTACTGATTTAGGTACTTCATTTACATGACACTACACAAACGTCCATAAAAATCAACCACTTCATCATCGTGCCCTTCCGGAACAAGAATTCCACTATTTTGAGTTATGAGACGATCGTCACGATACTTAGCATGAAACCGAATCCCATTTACAATACAACCAGAGTATTTATCTACACGAACATCTGGACCGCACGCCAATGAATACAAGTCATTTGTGGCTTCTAGTGACCCTTGATGATGCAAAGTTTTCATCTATATAAAGAATATATTAGTGTTATATTTACTATCATGTTTTAATATCATAAAATTAACAAACGCATTATTAAAATTATCATCTTACACGGTCCGCAAACCACTTTGGAAATTCACGTTCTTGCCTTTGAAATAAATTATCGGGAGATTCAATCTCTAATTGCATCATATGTTCACTGCACATGAAAAATAAGATTTAGTTTTATTTTGTGAAATATTAATAAAAGATTGTGTAAAATGATACTTACTCAAGATAAGGTCGTATTTCTTCGCAATTATTCAAGATATACTAGTGGACCTTATCAATAATGCTTTGGGACAATTGAGTGGGTTATGCAGCACCCAAGGGACGAACAGATTGAGAGAAAATCGAGAGTTTTGCATTACATTTTCCTCCACATGTATCATCATTCCATTCTCCTCGATTGAATTTGGTTTTGACCTCACGAAGGTGCATTGAACAGAAATTTACGGCTTCATTAACAACGTACGCCTCTGTTATTGATCCTTCTGGTCGAGCTTTATTTTTTACGCTTAACTTCAGTGATCCCAGATTCCTGGACACATTGAATGTTATATAGATAAATCATTTTGCACATTGAAAGTTCATAATTAAACATCTGAATAAATATTTTTAAACTACCTCTCAAAAGGGAACATCCATCTCGTATTTACCGGGTCGGCAAGCATAGCCTCGCCTGGTAAGTGAACGGCTAAATTTACTATAACATCAAAAAATGCTGGCAAAAAAATTCTTTCAAGCTTGCAGAGTATAAGGACAATCTATTCCTTTAGTTTCACCAAGTCCTTCACATTCAAAGTTTTTGCACACAATTGCTGAAAAAAGTTTGACAATTCAATTAATGTAGTATTAACATCCTTCGGCAAATATCGACGTATGCTACAGGGATAAGTCGCTGCAGAATAACATGGCAATCATGACCTTTTAAGCCTGATATATTTCCTTCCTTGATGCTCACATTTCTAGATATATTTGTTGCATAACCATATGGGAATTTGACCGAGTTTAAGAATGCACAAAAGTCCTTTCCCTCTTCTGATGTTAAGGTATAAGATGCATGTGGTTTCATCCATATGTTACCTTGTTCTTGTAAATGAAACTCCTTTCTTATCTTCATATCATCTAAATCCAAACGAGCCCTGTCTGTATCTTTTGTATTTCCTTCCATGTTCATCAATGTTCTAAGAACGCTATCACATATATTCTTCACAATATGCATTAGATCGAGATTATGTCTTAATTTCAGCTTTGACCAATACTCTAACTCAAAGAATATGATTTTTTTCGTCCAGTTTAGTTCCTCCGAGGTACATTTTCTCTTCCTATCCTTATTGTTTGGATGCTTACTCGATTTCAGAATTTTCACCTTCTCTAATTGCTCCAATATGTCATCTCCAGTAAAATCCCTCGGTGCTAGTCTCTCTTCTTTTCTCCCATCATGTAGTCTAATCTTTCGCTAAGAATGGTTGGAAAGCAAATAACGATGATGACCCATTTAGAATATTTTACTTCTCAGTCTTTGTGAAGATGTGTCTTCATTGCATACTGGACATGCATTGTACCCTTTCGTGCTCCATTCAGACAAATTATTGTATATCGAGAAGTCATTAATCATCCATAATACAATTGAATGTAAACAAAAATATTCCTTACCAAAATTATCCCATGTTTCTACACCAACATGCCAAAGATATTTCAACTCATCTATCAAGGGTCGTAAGAAGATGCCCATGTCCTTACCCGGTGCTTGTGGACCCAAAATTAACAAAGCCACCATGAAAAATTGTTCCATCATACATAGCCAGGGTGGCAAATTGTAAGGCACGAGAATTACCGGCCACATGCTGTATGAGTTACTCATATTTCCAAATGGATTAAAACCATCGGAAGCAAGACCCAACCGCACATTGCGAGAGTCGTCCGCAAACTAAGGGTACTGCTTATCAAAATCTTTCCATGCCTCGGCATTGGCCGGATGCCTCAAAACATCATGCGTATCGAGTCGTTTTTCCTTATGCCACCTCATATCAACGGCTGCATGCTTTGACATATACAATCGTTGCAACCTTGGTTCCAATGGGAAGTAGCGCAGTACTTTATGAGGAGACTTCTTCCCTTTCTTATCATCATACTTGTACCTAGGCTCATCACATACCGGACACCTATCCGCATTTTGATTCTCTTTTCAAAACAATGCACAATCATATTTGCACACGTGGATCGATTCATAACCGATTCCCAAATCTCGCAACTTTTATTTTGCTTCATAATGCGAAGAGGGGATATTTGAATCTGGATAAGCTTCCTTCAATAGTTGGAGTATCATATCAAAGGATTTGTTCCTCCAGCGGTTAAGAACCTTAACATGCATTAACTTTATAAGAAACTGAAATGAGGAGAATTTTTTACATCTTGGATATATCTCTTATCCAAGTTCACCAAATAATTTATTATATATACTAGCAACATTTTCACTATGCTCGGGAGAACCATTGGGGCCAAACATATCATTTAACAGCCCGAACATGTCATCATCTTCCCCCTCAACTTCTACATTTTCCCGCAATTGTGCACTTGAAAAGTTTTGTTCATCATGCACCTCCTCTCCATGATTTATCCAGCAAGTATAACTATAAGACATTCCACGAATCAACAAATGACTTCTGATAGTTATCAGATCATGGAAATATGCATTTTGACAATCTCTACATGGACATCGTGACTTGTTATTTTCATCAAGGTGGTCTCTTGCGATCTCAATGAACGAATCAACACCGGATTTGTATTGCTTAGACAACCTATTAGGTAGAAACATCCAACTCTTATCCATCTTTATCTTCCTGTTATTTCACATCAACATATCATTACTTATTTGGAAAAATAAATTATGATTGTCATAATTAATCATTATTAATTAATTGTTAAACCTATTAACACCAGAGCATTATCGTCACATATATAAAACATAAAACAGGGCTTTAGCAACCAAAACACACCGCCATCATTTACCTACAACTTTTCTGACTTTAAGCAAACCATAATCTAAATGTCAAGATTCATCCAAATTCAATCATTTCCAATCACCAATTCTTAGATACAAAAATTAACTATTTAATTATTTAATTCAATCTTTAAAATTTCATCGGTTCTATTAATCCAACAAAACTTTAAAAATGGTACAACTAAAAAAAACCATAATTTTATAAAGAATTCAAAAGTGGTCATCCACAACCCACATCCCACAAAATCACAATAATAAAAGCAAGTTAAAAATAGAGACCCTAATGTCCAGTGCATAATATATTTTGATAAGAAAATAAATAGTGGTCCTCAACCCACAAAATCGCAATAATAAAAGCGAGTTAGAAACACTGATGTATTGAGTGGCTCTCATACTTTCAAAATGTTTAATTAACAAGTATGAAACAAAGAAACAGATAAACTTGCGGTCCAAATTATCTTACAAAATAAATTGAAAATAGTATGCATTTCTTATATCCACAAACACAGAATTCAACTACACTATAATTTGTCAACTCTTTGCAATAATGCTTCTGTTCGCCCCCAATATATTTGGAAGAGAAGAATGATAAAACAGTGAAAAAGAAAAAATAGCATTCTCACAAACATTTAAGTGTCAGTAAGTTGCGCCACTTTAACCATGGGGCCATTCATATATTTTCGACCCGACAAATTAAATGTCAACTAAAATGACAATTTACTAGTATCCAATATTTTTGTCGAGTAGTTCTACGCAAATTTAGGATTCTGACTCATCTTTTACGACACACTGATACACCATGTCTAAGTCCGTAAAGTATTATTCAAAACACAAATCAATACATTATAATACATCATTCAGCTGCACAAAATGACCTAAAATCTTTAGTACCTTTAGAATTACTCTATTTGTATATCTAACAACTCCTCATACGGTGTGCTAACACCTAATTTGAATTTATTATAAGTTAGTATAATTAATGAGTTTGACACTTTTGTATACGAATTTGAATTACACGGCTCATTTTATACCCCTTTCAACCAAAAAAAAACCTGACGTAATAACGCACTCGTGGTCTATAAAACATTTTGGGGCCTTACAAAATGTCCTTAGGGAATAACGTCTTGTACAGACCAAATTTTTTCCATTCTAAAAATAATGATTAAAAATCCTATAGAAGAAAAACATGGCCACCAAAGTTTCGTATGATGCAGCACCAAGTGGTGAATAGCCTATCCAAAGCTACCACCATCTCATGACTGTGACAACATCCCTGTTTGGACAATCAACTTTTTTTAACCTTATCTACTTGTTACGTACCTATTTGGACAATCAACTGTTTGTACAATCAAATAACATTGTGGCCATACATGCTTCTTCCACCCTTCCCTCCTCAAAATTACCCAAACTAACAGATATGCATACAATTCATGAAACGGTATAAATGAATCAAATATAAAATAAAACAAAACAAAATAACATTGTTCGATTCTATCACAAACATTTTTGGGTTTCAAACATTTTTGGAACCAACAAATAAAAAGAAGGGAAAAGAGATGGTTTTTCTTCAGCGCCGATGGATTGAGAGGGGGGAGAGAGGATATGTCGTCTTTGTACTTCTTCAGCGTCGACGGATTGAGAGGGGGGAGAGAGGATATTCCGTCTGAGATTGAGAGGGATGGAGGGGGGGGTGAAATTAGATTTCTTTACCCTATAAATTTTAACCGCGTTATAGTTTAAGTACTTTATCTTTTTTATGTATATTTAATTTCTTGCAAGGAAAATAATTAAAAAAGTTGAAATAAATATTTAGGATACTAAAAAAAGGGCGGGAAATTTTACCTCCATATTTTTTTGCAAGAATTCTATTATTTCCTTGCTAAAAGTTACATTTTGCAAGGCAATATTTCCTTGCAGAATGTGTATGACAAGATTATATTTTTAGCAACGCTTTTTTATTTTCCTTGCTAATAATACACTTTTAGCAACGAAAATTACTTCCTTACTAAAAATTTCGTTGCTAAAACCAAATTTTCTTGTAGTGGCAAGGTATCAAAATTAACATGTCCTAATCTAGCATGTAAAATATTAGAAGACTCAGTCAAGTAAGTAGAAGTAGTAATTTCATTCATAGGGATGCCTTAGGCATCAATGCCATTACATTCATTTTAAAGAGTTGCTCAGACAGGTAGCCCTTTTCCCAGATGCACATCATTTTTAGACAATACAAACTTATCAGAAACAAGCATAAGCTTAAACCCATTCTTGCTTAGAAGCGATCCAGAAATCAGATTCTTACGAATGTCAAGCACGTGCAACACATTGTTAAGAGTAAACTTATTTCCCAAAGTCATCTTCAGAATAATCTTTCCTTGTCCCACGACCTTAGAACTAGAAGAGTTTCTCATAAAGAAAATCTCCTCATTTTCCAAAGTTCTATAATTGGTGAACATCCATTTGTTTGCACAAATGTGGCGAGTAGCCCCAGTATCCACCCACCATTATTTAGTATTTCCTACCAAATTGCATTCAGAGACAACAGCAGAAAGATTTAAGTTTGCAATACCATCAGAAATATTCTCACCCTCCGTGATATTTGCTTGAGCATTTTAATTTTTAGCTTTCTTTGGTTTGTGACACTCACTTGAGCGGTGTCCTGACTTGCCGCAATTGTAGCATTTGCCTTTGAACTTCTTTCTTTGCTTAGATGTTCCTTCCACATCACGCTTACGTTTGGATTTAGGACCTTCAATCACATGAGATTTGGAAACCATAATGTTCTTCCCACTTTTCTTTTGAGATTCACAATTGTCTTCTTCAATCCGCAATCGCACTGCCAATTCTTCAACATTCATCTCCTTGTGTTTGTGCTTGAGATAATTTTTGAACAAATTCCAAGATGGAGGCAATTTTTCAATTATCGTCGCCACTTGAAAAGTGTCACTGGCTGACATTCCTTCAGCATGAATGTCATGTAGAATAACCTGAAGTTCTTGAACTTGTGCAATAACCGCCTTGAAGTCAACCATTTTGAAGTCTAGAAAACGGCCCATGATGAATTTCTTCATACCAGCGTCTTCAGTTTTGAACTTCTTCTCCAAAGAATTCCACAATTCTTTTGTGGTTTTCATAGTGCTGTACACGTGATACAACGTCTTGTTCAAGTATGTCAGGATGTAGTTACAGCATAGACAATCAGAATACTTCCATGCTTTAACAGCAATAACTTTTTTAGTCTTGTCTCCTTCTTTCAAAGGTGGACAATCCTCATACACGAACCTTGCCAATTAGAAAGTTGTGAGGTAAAAGTACATCTGTCCTTGTCAACGTTTGAAATCATCCCCGATAATTTTTTCCGATTTCTCCCCATGTGGCATGGTTACAAGGGCAACAACAGGTACATGTGTCACATTCACGGTAGGTGGAATGTTCATGGTAGGTGGTGGAACTGTGATTGCATTTTATGATTCCATTTCTGTTACAAAAATGCAAATTGTAACAATTTTTGCAAAATAGAATTACGAATTGTTTCTACTATCTAATTAAATAATTATACAGAATTACGAACAATAATAATTACAGAAATAAATTATAAATTACAAAAAAGTAAGACTTACATAGTTTTGCATAATTTAATAATAGAAATAGACAAGATAAAACCGAGCCTTGTAGAATAGTCTCCTTAAGGAAAATCTATTCCCTCCAATGTGCTTCAAGGTTGTTGAATAATTGCCTCCCAAGATAGAACGAATTTTTGAATTAATTATGTAGCACAATAATAATCAATTCCAACGAACACAATTTTGTGTTAACATACTCAACCGGAAGAGTAATATGATATGCATAAATGAAGAAAATAATTTTCTGGATGAAGGAAATATTGTTGTATTTAACTGCCAGGCTGTTAATTTCGAACAATTGACTCTTTGCAATTAACTATTTAAACAGTTTTAATTGACCACGGAATTAATTAATTCGGTGTTTAAACAGGTTAATTAATTAATTAATTACGAAATTAATTAATTCGTCCCAAAATGAAAGGAATTAAGCTTAAGCCCAATCAAACCAACCGGACGACGCGCGCATGTGGGCTTTTGGACCAAGCCCAATGCATGCATAGTGTAGGTTATCTCCCCTTCAAAGAGTTGGGATACCCCAAAGACATCAAAGCCTTAGCCTATCATTTGGGTTTTATTAACTTATCAATTTTCCACTACTCTTCCAATGTGGGACAAGAGTTAAACATACCCAATTCATTAACTTTCATTTCTTTATGAGTCACTTTGGGGACATATTTATCATTCATATCTTAATGAAATTGGACATGTGAATATACTACGTTAATCTCCTTGCGAAGGAGAACGCGCTCGTGTATGGTTCCACACTGATCGTAGTGTGGGACCCACCTAAATTTGAGCTCAAAGTTACTCAAAATTCTATCTAAAAAATCTGGACAGCTTTTAGGTCCAACTTTCCAACATAATTTACTAAAAATAATTGAAAGTGAAATTTACATTAAAAGTGTATTTTAAAAAATTAAACATCTTAAGAAATTTAAATTTTTAATGAACTCAAGTATTAGGAAGAATTCACCACAACCACTAAAATAAGAGTTGGCGTCAATGTGCAACTAATTTTAGTTGTTATATTTAAGGTTAAATAATACTTGGTTCAAAATCTTGAAAAAATAGTAAAACTAATGTCACGATTCCTGGAAAGAACAAAAATTATTTACGAAAAGTTTGTTGGATTAAACTAAAAAAAAAAGCATGGAACGAAGGAACGACTATAAATCAAATAACTAAGGATCATTTTTTAAGTAACAATTCACTACATAGTTGGTGTGGTACGTGTCTCAATGAGTAAGACAATAATTTGAATAAAAAGCTTATTTTTAGAATTTGCTTATAGCTCTATCATCTTGTACCACAAATTCAAATCACTTTATTACATTTCATTTCCCTATAATTCTGGCAATGTAGAATGCATATATATATATATATATATAAACACTAGTTAAGCCTCCTAGCAAAACTATGTTATGATTTAAGGCCAACATTTAAAGCAATGATAATATATAAAATACTACCACCACCAGATTTAACAAAATGGGAACTGTGAACTAGTATTACTACCAATAAATTAATGCCACGAATTAACTGAATGGATAAAAATAAAACTCATTCAAATCTCAAAACCTATCAAAATTGAATGGATAAAAGTATAATAGGAACATAATCAATATTTTATAAGAGAAATAATATAACGGTAGTAAGGATTTCGAGTGCTTACGAAAAAAAATGAGAATAAGTCAATTCAGAGAGTCCCTCCGTTGACAACCCCCTTAAGTTGCCTCATGTTTTTTACTCCTTTTTCTAGTGTATACATATCAGTAATGAATTATATTTAAAGAAATTTCCCAATGACTTTTAATATATTTTTGGACCATTTCTCACGTGTGAACTATTAATGGATATAAAATTATACAAATAAAACAAAATATATGCAAATCGCTCATTTTAAAACTAAGAACTCAAATGTGACACCCCGCCTAATAAAATATCGGGTGATCAATCCTTTACCAGATTAAAATAGGAATCTCATATAGTTCATTCTCAGCATCACTGTCGAAAACCAATTTAATTACTAATAACTTATTAGGCTGGTGTCAAAATTTTATTTAACTAACCAAGTAAAACAATCACAAAAGTTTATATACAACAACTAAGATGAAATAAAATAACCAAACTCTCAGTACAACATAATACAACCAAATCGAATGTCGTACTAAAATGCCGTAAATGAATACAATTGGGCTATCAACCCGAGTATTTTTACAGTACCTCCTATCTAGATCTCAAGGATAGAAGCGACTAAAATAAACCTTCTTGCATCCACAGCTGCTGCAACAAATATCTGACCCTAAAGGATTATCATCCAGGCGTCCCTGTGTCTGGACACCTAGTATATATATATATATATATATACATATATAGCAAGACAGGGAAAATAGAGAAACGGGTCAAAGCCCGAGTTTTGAAAATGTTTAGCAAGTGCATAAATACCATATTTTTAAAATATGAAATCTCTCATATTTAAACTGGTATCGCACTCTCATGAGATACACCTCACTCATATTCTAATAGTGCATACCTATCGCATACCTTTTTAAACAACCTAGTTAAGCTAGCCTGCCTAACTAATCTATTTCACCCATCTTCTAAAAATCCCAATAAACCCGAGTGCTAAGGACTAAACTTCTCCCCCGTCCCAACATTGCACTATGTTTTGTGCGTGGGGTGTCTCGCGAAGCGAAATCAAAACAAGGACCCCCCCTCCGATACACTACTTCATGACAATGTTGATCGTCGAGATCCATTAGGCCCTCAGTTCATAACACATATTATAAAATCCCGTATATATATAGTTCTCACTAGAACCTATGATACACATTCATATAAATTCGGATAAAAATCTACCGGAAGGAGAATAACACCTTATTCATTCTTTTCACTTTACACAAGTCTACTTTATATGATATCTCATTTTCATATAATAGCAATATAGCATAAGCAACAAGTATATTTATACCTATTACAATCATAAGTATAATAACCATCCCACCAAGTTATAACTCGAGGATGCAGTCTCGTAGTACCTATCCACATCCGGGTTTACTCACATGACCACGGTACCAAGTCAGACTCACTCATAATCATGGTAAAAACTAAATGGTGGAGGCGGTCATGGACAATATGACCTGGGGACTATGCTCTCCCTGCTCCTCAATCCAGGGGATTCACCCACATCGCATAACCTCCCTCGATAGCACTAGAGAAAAAAATAATTTGGCTGTCCATCCCTATGCCCGTGGAACTAGCCTCTAAGATACAAATATATCAACCACACACAGGTATATTTATTTCCGTATCATATCATATATACACTATAACAACTACCATATATATATTATATATCATTCCTCAGTATGTTGGGGCTATACTTGTTGAACTTTTATTGCAATAGCCAATATCCCGAATGTTCCCATTCATAATAGTGTATTAATATTCATACACTCAATACACTAAACTTATAAGTATCCTCCTACTTAAGATTTAACTCACACCTTAATCACTTTTAAGTATTTATATATAAACCTAAATATACCTGTGGGTACCTCGATTTGCCATCATGGGCCCAGACGAGTAGTCCAATAGAAACGGCCCAAAGTCTGGGCTCCTCGCATCTCAACTGAATCCGATCATGACCTAGTCTACTCCTAAAATATCGTAAGGAGATATTATTGGATTAGAAGATGGACGTGGGGGAGTCTGACACCCCCACTCCCCAAGAACGAACATGTATATAACAAACCCTAAGCCTGGGGCAAAAGGCATGCATGATAATCTCTGTAAAACACTCCCCGGAGTTTATAGAAATAATATTGAGAGAACCACCGTGGACGTAGGCATTCTTACTAAGCCACGTACATACTGTGTTGTGTGATTGGCATTTCTTATTCTCTATTCTCTTTGGTGATTGCTCTTTCTCATTAATTTGAGTTGAATATAATTGTCAGCACAATTAGCGTCGTTTGTGGGAAAAGTTTGTCTTCCACTAAGAAAGCCCTCACCAATAAAGGATTTGGAATGTCTGGACACAACAGAAACACCCCTTAAGTAGGGGATATCCAAGAACAGCCTACCCCTCGCAGGATCAGATTTGAAGTTTGGCGTTCAGATCAGAGGGCTCGCTCGGATAGGCCAGCCTCAGAGGAGAGCCAGGGACCAGCGAGGTCCACACAAATCTCCAGATTGATTGATGCCTATGAGGTAAGGCTCCAAGAGCAAAGGGAGTCTGCTCGCAATCAAGAGGCTGAGAATGCTCACCTCAAAAGGAAATTAGAGAGGATGGAGAAAGAACCCCATCGCAGCACTAGGCGACGTCTATACCACACTCCTAGCCCTCAGGTGAGCAAGTCTCGCAGCCGAGGAAGGAGCCCAAGATGCGGATCCTAGAGATTTTAGGAGCACGAGTCGGATGATGACTTTCTCGAACAACAGCGACCAGTTCGCCGTTACAGGAGTCCAGCTCGAGGTGATGAGGATATACGAAATTTAGTCTGAAGGGAGATGGACCAGCACCCAGCTCATCGAGGTTCTAGATCAACCAGGGAGCTTGCTCGATGAGCTCTCAAGACCCCGATGAAATCCCCTTTCTAAAGGGAGATAGAAGAATAAGAAGCCCCCAAGAAGTTTGCTATTCTGAGATTTAAGATCTATGACGAAAAGACTGACCCTATCGACCACGTTAGGCAGTACAAGCAAGCCGTGACTCATTGGAACCACCGTGACACACTTATGTGCCAGATTTTCCCCTCGAGCCTTCACGATGTGGCTTAGAGTGGTTCGAGAGGCTCCCTCACAGGTCCATCAGGAGCATCGAGTCCCTGGACGAGCTCTTCACGGCTCGCTTCATTACCAACAGCTCCCATCCAAAAAGGATGGATGCTTTGCTAACAATGAAGAAGACGCCACAGGAGAGCCTCTGGGACTACACAAAAAGGTACTGGGAGTTGTTTAACGAGGTCGAGGACTACTCGAAACAGTTAGCAGTGGCCTCTTTTAAGATCGGCTTATCCAGCTGTTGCCTTCTACACCAATCCCTGACAAAAAAGGAGGCCACAACCATCGATGACCTGATGGCTCGCATCGACAAGTACGCCAAGGTGGAAGATGTGACCTGCCTCAGTGTGAGGGAGAATGGTCAAACTAAGCTCGCTGTCAAGGGCAACAACATGGTTGAAAACTAGAAGAAAGGAGGCAAGAATGGGGGCAAAAATGGCTCCAAGAACGGAGGTAAGAACGATGCTTCGAAAGCATTTCAGGCAGTGAACACTATCTTCAAACAACCAATCTACAAGATCCTGGCGAAGATTAAAGACGATCCATTTGTTAAGTGGCCCAGAAAGATGGGGGAGATCCATTAAAGAGAAACAACGCGTTGAGATGCGCTTTTCATAAAGAGGGAGAACATAAGACTAAGTACTGCAAGGCTCTTAAGTCTCACCTTGAAGAATTGACCCAGACCGGGCATTTGAACGAGTTTGTGGAGAAAAAGGCAGAGAAGGTTGCTGCCAATGGAGACATGAGGCCTGACATTATACTCGAGGACGATGCTGACCATGAATTTACAGTAATTCACGGGGCATCTGATATGAAGTAGATTCAAGGGAATTCAGCTCAGATGGAAGTAAAAAATCTTATAGCGGTAATGCAAGCTTTTCAGATCGATCCAGCGAAGACACAGTCAGGAAAGCATCGGCAAGCAGATGGCGTCTATTATAGCAAACACATCGTGTTCAAAGATGAAGATCTAGTGGGGGTAAGAACCCCACATCATGACGCCTTAATCATTACGCTCAGGATAGCCAACTATGATGTCGACAAGGTGCTCGTCGACCAGGGAAGCTCATCCGAGGTAATGTATCTCGACCTCTTCGGAAAGTTGAAACTAAGCGTTGCCGACCTGAAGGAAGCCATTGTCCCTCTAGTTGGCTTCGCTGGAAAAGTGACTATTCTATTGGAAAAGATCGTGCTGCCGATAAGGGAAAGAAGTGTCTCCAAGATGATCGAGTTTCTGGTGGTCGACATCGACTCGCCATATCAAAATATCCTCGACAGGGGGTGGCTACATGCGATGAAAGCAGTCCCCTCAACATACCATCAGAAACTCAAGTACGTGACTGAGAAAGGAGTAATGGAGATTCACGGAGATCAGGCGATGGCAAGAAGGTGCTTCATAGCGGCAATCCGCCCGAAACCAGAAAAGAAGGTCGAGAAGGCCAAGGAGAAGATAGAGCAGCAAGAAGGTTTAATACCTTCGAAATAGCAACTAAAGTATGGGAGACTCGGGGTGGAGGAGAATAGGCTCCTCCCCTCTGAGCGCGTTGTTGAAAATCTGGAAGAGATCACAGCTGGTGGGAGCAAGAGAGACAAGATGTTCTTAATTGGAGCTTCTCTCACAGATCAAGAAAAGAAGGAATTGATAGTATTATTGAGAAGTAATCTAGACATTTTTTCATGGGAACCGTACGGGCTACCTGGAATTGATCCCAGTGTGGTTTGTCATCTGTTGCACATCGACCCCACTTTCAGGCCTATCGCGCAGAAGGCATGGCAAACTGCGCCCGAAAAGGCCAAAGCTGTAGAAAAGGAAGTAGAGAAGCTACTGGATGCAGGATCCATACGGGAAGTTCAATTCCCTAAATGTCTATCCAACCCAGTAGTAGTTCCAAAGAGCAATGGCAAATGGAGAGTTTGTATAGACTTCACTAACCTTAACAGAGCCTGCCCTAAGGATACTTTACCTCTCCCGAAGATCGACCAATTGGTGGACGCCACAGTAGCCCACGAGAGAATGAGTTTTCTGGACGCATATTCAGGATATCATCAGATCCCTCTGTATGCACCAGACCAAGACAAGACAACATTCATCACTACTGTCGGATTATATTGCTACAAAGTTATGCCCTTTGGGCTCAAGAATGAGGGAGCAACCTACCAACGGCTGGTCACTATGATGTTCAAAGACCAAATGTGAGATACCACGGAAGTCTAAATTGATGATATGCTCGTCAAGAGAAAGTGAAAATAGGACCATCTCTCAGACCTATCAAATACCTTCGAGATCCTCAGGAAATACCGAATGAAACTCAATGCAAACAAGTGTTCTTTTGGTGTCCAGTTAGGAAAATTCCTCAGATATTTAGTTAGCAAGAGAGGCATTGAGGCCAACCCGGACCAGATCGACGCGTTCAACAGGGTACAACCCACTCGCACGATACGAGACGTGCAAAAGCACAGCGTAATGCTAGCCGCTCTGAAACGTTTCATCTCGAAGTCTTCTGAGAAATGCAAGTCGTTCTTCCAACTCTTGAAAGGAAACAAGACAGTAGAATGGAATCAAAATTGCTCGCAAGCATTGGAAGATCTCAAGGCTTACCTTAGCTCACCGCCTCTGCTTGTTATACCTCAAGAAAATGATCCCCTGTACTTGTACCTCGCCGTCTCCAGTCACGCCATCAGTTCTGCACTAGCGTGGGAAAAATCAGGGTTCCAACACCTAGTTTACTATGCGAGTAAGACCTTATTGGACGCCGAGAAATGCTACCTACCACTAAAGAAGCTCGCTTTTGCATTAGTGGTAGCTTCGAGGAAGCTGAAGCACTACTTCAAAGATCATACTATCGTCGTCCTCACATCACACCCCCTTAAAGCAGTCCTGTGGAAAGAAGATTTGTCTGGCAGGCTGTCCAAATGGTCAGTCGAGCTCGGAAGATTTAACATCTAATTTCAACCTAAGAATGCAATCAAGGGGAAGGTCCTCACCGATTTCATCGCAAAATTCACAGGCGAACAACCTTGCGACCAGCTGCAAGCAATGAAGCAAGTGGAAGATAACCCACCAGTAGGAGTCTGGCGAATGTTTGTTGATGGAGCCTCCAACTCAAATGGGGTAGGAGTAGGCATTGTGCTCGTTACTCCAGAAGACACAATCCTTGAGCAAGGAATTAGACTTGGATTTAAAGCCTCCAATAACGAGGCAGAATATGAAGCTTTAATAGGCGGCTTGCAGAAGGCACAGGCGTTGGGGGAAAAATAGCTGCAGGTATTCGGCGACTCACAATTAGTCTCCAACCAGATAAATGAGGACTTCAACGCAAGAGACGAAAGAATGGCAGCCTACCTCGCCTTGGCGAGGGGGCTAATGTCCAGCTTTGAGGAAGTCAATGTCCAATAGTTTCCCAGAGGACAGAACAGCCATGTCGATGCCCTGGCAGCGCTAAGTTTAGCAATCGATTTTGACTTAAAGAGGACGATCCCCATCGACTTCCTCTCACATCCGAGCATCAACCGGGGCGACGAGCTGCCAAGCACGAAATACATGCTCCAGATTGAGTCAGCACCCAGTTGGATGGACCCTTTGAGGGACTATTTGAAAGATGGTGCACTTCCAAATGATAAGAAGTTCACTCATCAGATAAGAGTCAAAGCTGCTCGCTTTCACTTATCTCTTTAGGGAAAACTATACAAGAGATCATTCATCGGTTTTTTCCTTCAATGTGTTCACCCGAAGGATGTCGAGCAAGTTCTACACGAGATTCAAGAAGGAATCTATGGAAGCCATATTAGAGGACGGTCACTAGATTTCTGAGCAATGAAGAAAGGCTACTAGTGGCCATATATGCAAAAAGATTCAGCAGTGTATGCTCATAAATACGAGAAATGTAAACTATATGCTCCTATGGACCACCAACCTGCCAGTGACCTAAGATCGCTTACCAGCCCATGGCCTTTCGCCCAGTGGGGGATGGACATCGCAGGCCCTCTTCCTACCACCGTCGGCAACCACATGTATCTGTTGGTCGCAACAGATTACTTCACCAAATTGATCGAGGCAGAGCCACTGAAAAATATCCGAGATGCAGATATGATGAGGTTCATACAGAAGACTATAATTACCCATTTTGGAATCCCTAGAACCATCATCACCGATAACGGAACATAGTTCAAGAGTCGCCATTTCCAGAACTTCTACAGAGAACACGGGATCAGGCACTATTTCATCTCGGTGGCCTATCCCAGAGCAATGGTTAAGCCGAGGCTTCCAACAAAATAGTGATCGATGGGTTGAAGAAACGACTAGGGCGAGCCAAGGGCGCATGGGTGAGCGAGCTGCCATATATTTTATAGGCTTACCGCACTACCCCACGACTGGCAATAGGGGAAACCCATTGTCACTAACGTATAGAATGGAAGCAATCATCCTCTTGGAAGCTGGCCTACCAACCATGAGAACCACCCTTATCGACCAATGCCAAAATGATGCAGCATTACTCGTTGAACTTGACCTAGCTGACGAACGCATAGAACTAGCCCTAGTAAGGCTGGTGAGCTATCAACAACAGCTCACAAAACACTATAACAAGAAGGTCAATCCAAGGGCATTCCAGGTTGGGGACTACGTCCTGAGGAAGGTCCTTGGCAGCACAGTAAAACCATTAGATGGCAAGCTAGGTCGAAATTGGGAGGGCCTATTCAAGGTGACAAGGGACGACCTATAAGGAGCCTATCACTTAGAAACGCTAGAGGGCAGAGTGATACCCCGAGATTGGAACGCAACCAATCTGAAGAAATTCTACTTCTAGTTTTTTCATTCATCTTTTATCACATTTTTGTAATTGGCAACTCAGTTTTTATTGCTTGTGATTAATAAAATATTGTTTGGCCGTGACATTCTGAATTATTTATTTTGTATTATAAACTTTATAACTTACACACCTTTTCCAAGTGATAGGCATATTACTAAGTGTGGAGAAGCAGGGAATCACCCTCCTTAGGTCTTCGTTATGAAACACGAATAACCTCTTAGCATTACCCCTGGAAGTATATGAAGCCCTACGGTGAACCCTTAGGTAGTTCGGCCAAATTGAATTGGTCGCCAAACAATGTTTGGCTCAAAAAGCCTGATCGGATAGAACATCCAACACCAGATGTGTCCTCGCTATTGCCATACTTAGGCCTAAGGGAGTGTGACGACACGACCTAAAAGGTAAATTAGGGCATAACGGTATCTCATAAAGCATACTGGACTGGGAGGATACTCACACGACAAAATAACTTTATCTACATCAAATCTAGTCGGCTACGAAGGGCCCAAGATAGTTAAATGAGAAATAAATGAAGGAAAAAATATACAACGCGAGTTTAGTCGGCAAGATCGCCCAAAACATCGATATTACATTACTTCATTACATATACAATGAGTTACATCCGGTAAAATCTTAATGATGTCGAGGCCTCTGAACAAGATAATTTGCCACTTATGCTCTTCGTCCATCGTTCGGGTGAGGAGCCAATTCTTCATCGACCTCATTCGCATATGGTTCTAACAGCTTCCTGGGGATAGCATCGATAGGGATCCACTGGTCGTCCCTCCTGAAAGGATTATGCCTCAAAATTGAATGAGAGATCTCGTGACGGTACCAGAGTACTGAGTTCCTTAGGACTTGCAGCTCCCTGAGGGCGCTCAACCATCCCCTGATAAAAGATAGTTCTTCAACCCCAAATTAGATTCATACCCCGGATTGTACCCTTAACTAATCCAAGGTTCCCTCTTTCATCTCAGGGTTTACTCACCCTAAATTCCATTATCTAGGAGTCTTAATATCACATCTAGAATCTCCTATAATAATCTCCAAGTCATAATTTAACTCCCCATACACTTGAGGAAAGAAAACTGTCAAATTTAGCATAGGAGAATCGATTCGCCCCAAATGCGAATTGATTCGGGATAGCGAATCTATTCGGTCTCAATCCGAATCGATTCGGAAAGTGTTCTGCAAGCAGGTCCTCAAGGGCGAATCGATTCGGTCTCAATCGAATCGACTCGGCCTGAGATAGCCTTACAGGTCCCCTTATGCGAATCGATTCGGTCTCAACCCGAATCAATTCGCCATGTTCGAAGCTCACTATTTGGGCGATTTCTTCTCCAAAATATCCAAATATCAACCCATTCTCCATTTTGTGGTTTCTAATCTCAACCAACAGCACTATAATCATCCTAACACTGATTTATAACTAACACATTATTAATTTGGGGTATTAAACCATTTCCCTTAGATTTAAACCCTAAAACCATTAAAACCCTAGTTTATCATTTCTTCCCATTTCCAACCATTTCTACACACCATTAACATGGGTTTAACACTAGAAGTCATCAAGAGTTATCAATACATCAATTTTTAAACTCAAAATCAAATTTTCCAAATTTATTTTTAAGGGTTCTAAACCGAAAATCGTATGGTTTAATATGAGATACACACACAATTGCTTAAAGCAAGTAAACACTTGCCTTGTGGATAAAATCCGACGACCTCGAGTCGAATCCCGCGGAGTTTGGCCAGAAGTCCCCTTTCCCTTCCTTTTTTCCTTCTTCCTTTCTCTTTTCTCTTATTTCTTTCCTTTCTCTCACTCTCTCGTGTGTTACAAGAGAGAAATAAAAGGTTATCCCTTATAAAACCCAATTTTGACTCGTATACTCAAATGCGAGTCCGTACTAGTATAAAAGTCCCCAGAACCTAAACTCTACCCCCAGATACTCTATTCTGACTATCTTGGTCATTCCAAAACCAACCGTGCACTCGAAATCTCCATTCGAGTCACTTAACTAAAATTCACTATTCAGACCGAACACTTCTCAACAAGCATTTTCTTCAAAGTGAATTATTACCCGTCGCTTTACCCAGCTGCGACATGACATAAAAATATTCCGACTCATTTACTTAGTCCCAAAGTAAATATAATACACATCGGTAAACATCTAACACTCATAAACTCCAAAAAATATTATTCAGAGTAATTCCTCAAATTTCCAAATTACACCCACTTATGTAATTTAAATATTCATAAAAGTACGAGCTATTACATCAAACTCAATCACAAAATATAATAGATTAATATTAAGAATTTAAAAATGATTTGATTTGAACCATAAACAGTTCACTATAATTAAAGAGGCACTTTTTTAAAAAATGAATGAAAAAAATCAAGGTAGCATAAATTCAGTAAATATAGAAATAAAAATAAATTTTTGAATAGGACAAAACATAGAAGGAATTCCTGGAAACAAAATCAAGAAGACTCCTGTATACCCATAGCAAAATATATACCCACAATCCAAAAAACAATGTCTCACGTAATTACCTTCGGAGCTATATACAGTACCTTACAAACTTGGTGAGTGTATTTTAACACCAACCACCAAACCAAAACCACCATCTCCAACATCCCAAAACCCACTCAACCTGAACCGGAAACCCACCAAACCCCGACCACCCCCTAACCAGCTTCGCCATACCACCAACCACAAAGATACCTCAGAAAGCCCCTCATCTACCCATCTTTCTCCTCTCACCATTTTAATTCAACACTCCCTACTCTTTCTCTTTGCTCACACCTGCTCAGACTCTCTTGTCTCCTAGAAGCTCCATAAATAACATTAAAATAACAGGATAATATGTCAAACATAAAATCATTATAAAAAATTCAAGATTTACCCATTAAAAAAACTTCAGTTTCTCTCTATATATACAATGGCCAGAACCAAGAAAACAACCCGAAAAAGTAGATGGCTACCAAGGCCACCAGAAAGTAAAGAAGACTTACTATTTTCGTCCAGCATTGAGATTTTGATCTGGAAGCTCTCGTTCCAAAGAAGTGATGTTGGGGATTTTTCAGGAGGAGGATTTGGTGCTGCCGTGTGGTTAAGTTAACTGTTGAATCAAAATTTGGGAATGAAAAAAAAAAACAGAATTCAACTTACTCATTACCCCCTAAATATAAATATGAGAGAGAGAGAGAAAGAGAGAGAGAGAGAGAGAGAGAGAGAAATTTACCCCATCTTATAGATCTGCTTGAAAAATTGTACACAAATGTCTACTATTGCCTGAAAAAATTGGTGAGAGAATAACAACAACCTTATTTGTACACAAAAACATAACCCGCTCTGTGAACCACAAAAAGACCTGAACAGTAAAACTAAGAATCAAACTCCACCTTGTGAAAATAAGAGAGTTGTGTGTTTGTGTTTGTGAGAGATTGAGAAGAACATGAAATGAAAATAAAATTAGGGGGAAAATACAAAGAAGAGACTCACTTCTACAGCAAGGCCAACAAATCTAAAACAGAGCTCATGTGACACCCCGCCTAATAAAATACCGGGTGATCAGTCCTATACCAAATTAAAACAGGAATCCCGGTTGGATCATCCTTAGCATCACTGTCGAAAACTTTTTAAAACTTACTAACCACCTAGTATTCCAAAAACTGGTGCCAATTTTAACTTTTTAAATAAACAAGACAGTACATGCGGAATTAAAATATAAACCATTCACACAACTGAATGAAAGTAAATAGAATAGTAATTACACAACTTGACGAATAAATCACCGGCCACCAAATAAATAATCCAATACAAATATTCAACACCTGAATGAATTACACTTGAAAACTGTACCGAGAAGTCTGGGCTACAAGCCCTAAATAAAACTGAGACTGATACAAGATTCCTACTCTAGGAATGAATGAATGATGCGTCTAATCCAAACTCCTGCTAGCATCCACATATGCCGCAGTTCCGTATCCCTGGAATAGAATATCAATCCTGGCGTCCCTGTGGCTGGACACCTAAAAAGTTTTGAAAATAGTTTTATAGCAAGGGTTAGAACCCAAAATATTTTGAAAATATTTAGCAAGTGAATTAACTGCAATAATTTAAAATGCATGAATGCGCTTCATATTTAAGTTAGTGTCGCACTCCCTTGTGGACATTGTCACCCCTCCACTATTGTGCACAACTACCGGTTACCTTAACCCCACCTAGCTGTACTACCCCGTCCAACTAGTCCTGGTATAACCTTCCCTTGCCATACTACTCTAACCTGAGTATAATGATTCTTAAATTATAAGTTATTTCAAAATTAACTTAATTAATTCCTCTTAAATAGCAGCATATAACCGTGTCACAAGTTATATAAAGTAAATACTTCACACACTGTATTATTCCCACAATGATTAACTTAATTAATTTCTCATTAATTAACTGCGTATAACTGTAACCCGAGTTATATAAAGTAAATACAACACACACTGTATTAGCACCTACATATAATATTTACTACCATATTATACGTACCTTTACTAACATCCACACATATATCATGCGTGTATCCATCCTTACGAGTTTACCCTCACCGGATGATTCCCTCTAGAATGCTATCTCACTAGGTGTGCTCACAAAACCTAGTTTCCCCAAGTTAAAATCGCTCACCAACTTGGACCAAAACATAAACGAAGTGGACGCGATCATATTCCTTCCCTGAAAGTGAGATAAATCCCTCACCCATATATACTGGACGCTATGACCTGGCGATATACTCGCCCTACTCCTCAAGCTAGGGGATTCACCCACATCGCGCAACCTCCCTTGATAGCATTAGAGTATTTAAATTGAATAAATATCTAGTCACTGATATTTACTATCACACACAATATATACACATATATATATACTATCACTACCCGTATATATATATTATGAACCCCGGTTTTACCGTGTACTCAAAATCCCATACACTGCCTGTAATTTCCTGAGTCTGTGGCCCGACTCAATGTAATTAATTTTCTCACTTAATAACTTATCCTCTTCCCGAGTCTATGGTCCGATTCTAATATAATTAATTCACACCTCAATTAATATAATACTTTCCCCGAGTCTATGGTCCGACTCTCCTTAAATTAATTAACACACGTTTTAATTTAATACCTCCCCGAGTCTATCGCCGACTCTAATTAAATTAATTAACACACATATTAATTTAATACCAATCCGAGTCTGTGGTTCGACTCTAATACAATTAATTTACAAATTAATTAATCAACCCAAATTCCGAGTCTGTGGTCCGACTCTAATATAATTAATTATCACATTAATTAATAAGTACCCTTCACGAGTCTACAATCCGATTCTGATTAAACTAATTATCCCACCCATTAATTTAATCATACCCGAGTCTACAAACCGACTTTAATTAAATTAATTAACACCCTTATTAATTTAATCCTACCCGAGTCTACAATCCGACTCTTTTTAAATTAATTATCACTCTTATTAATTTAATATTACCCGAGTCTACAATCCGACTCTAACTAAATTAATTAACGCATTTATTAATTTAATAACTTGGTGTCACCCAACCATTATCCCCGGACTCACTTACTTGGCCCGTATCTTAATATTTCCCGACTCAAAATTAATTAGTTTATCTCCAAACTTAATTCACTACCTTGGGGTCGCATGACCAATATACCCGGATTCACTCACTTGATCCGTACCTCACTATTTTGGAATAAAGTCTCTCAAATTCATCCATTTAATGTCTCACATAAATTCATCGTAATCCCAATTAATTTCTCCTATAATTGCTAGGAATATTTGTTTCACAATTATTTATCACTAATAAATATATGGAAATTAATTTATAATTAATTCCCCCTTACATCTCACCCAGGCCGAACTGCCCAGAATTTCCCATCATCGATCGATCGATGCCCCCCGATCGATCGATCGATCCCTTCGTGCCAGCACTCCTTCCTCGCTGAATTCCACCATTAACGAAATTTCAAGGTTTCTTTCCTCAAAAACCAACCTCAACTCAGTCTACTAATTATCTTATAACATTTCTCATGAACCAAAAACATCATCTAAACCTTTTAACATCATTAACCCTATGAATCTTGACCCACCCAAGAACACAAATTTCTAGGGTATAATCCCAATTTCAAATTCAAATTCCATCCTTTTATATTCCTATTTTTCTCATTCAAACCAGATAATCATACTCAGAATTATATATTACAACCAATTCTTACCTTAAATTTCATTCAATGGTTCCATTAACAAAACCCCCTTTTTGTACCCATTTATCCCCAAAACGAATTTTGGTTTACACATCACTATGATATGAATTGATTATCACACTTTAAGAATCAGAACAGTTAACCACTTGCCTGGAATCGTTCGTAGGGTCTGATTCCATTGTTGTAGAGATTGGTTGACGAAGAACACCCCAAATTAACCCTTTAATTTGGCTCCAAAAGCTCCCAATTGCTCTTGCTAAGCTTTCCCCCAATTTTCCTCTCAAGCCCTAGGCTTAGAATTGTGTTGGCTGACATACTTTAATCTCCCAATTAGGTTAAAAACCCTCAATCCCGTTTTTAGTCTGATGGGCTTAATTAAAGTGGCCCAACTCACCCCGTGTGGGGCCGGCCATGCCCAAAAATACCCTGAGACCCAATTACTACCCCCGGGTACTCTTTTCTGACTATCTCGACCCATCCGGACTCAACCGCGCACTCAGAATTAGCATCCGAATTAGTTTATAAAAATCCTTATCTCACACCCAATTTAGTCTATACCGACTCCCGGCTGGGATAAGTGTATACCTCGTCATTAATACTCGAAATGACGTAATTAAATTATTACTATTCACTTAGTAAATAAATTTCCCTAAACATTAACCATTCACTCCCCGATTAATATTTAAATATATATATTGCCATAATTAATTCAATTAAAATTACAACACACCAGTAATTTAAAATTCCCGAATTAATTAAATATTAACTATACAAAAATACGGGGTGTTACAGCTCACAATTAGATATGTATGCCCGAGAGAGAGACATGAATGTTTTGGGATACTATCTTGAGACATGGGACTGATTAGACAACCCTCCTTGAGCCAAGTGCTCTGACAAACCTCCTTGAGCTAAGTGATAATATCTCGAGACATTACTATTTTGCCCAAGAGAATTTTGTGACCGTGGAGCATTTAGAATCGTATGATACAAAACATTAAGTTTTAATATATAGATACAAAACCTGTTTATATAAGTTTTGCATACAAAAGTTTATGATGTGGTAAAACCCCCTCCTCCTTTATTTTTTATATATATATCTGAAATTGTATTTTGGAAACTGATTTATTGAGTCTATTTAAAAGACCACAATGAGTCATGGAGGAAAAATTAAAACATGATAATATCACTTCAAAACACATTTTTACTTATATTTTTATAAATAAAAAGTGTCAAATAGAGGAACATTATTATTAATTTAAAACTTTACTATAAACAGTATAGTATGTGTAATATCACTATGGAGTACTTCTTCCTAATTTATGGAAGATCGTGATCTTTATTTAAAAGGGTCTTACTGGTAGATTACATAAATAATAATTTGATGAAAAAAATTATTTCGTTTTACAAAAAAGCAAGCTAACATCACTCTGTAGCTAAGTTGCATCTTTAAACTAAACTTTTTTTTAGCTAAAGGGTGGATCATTGAAGGGATTTGATTAAAGAGAGCTTTGGACAAAAACACATATAATAAAGAATGACCATCAAACTTTTTTTAAATTTAGTTCTTATAACGATAAATAAAGATTCTCGTCCAGTGTATATTAACGATGATTAAAAAAATTGGAAATATTTGGGACAAAATATATTTTTAAGTGTCAATGTGCCCACTTTTTATTGACACTTTTCCATTGAAGTCAAAAAGCATTAACATAAATATTTTTGGTGACTTCTTTGTAACATCATCTTTTTCGGTCTCTAAACCATACAAGAAATATATTTTCATCAATGTTTACATTTAACGTCACGCTAAACACATCAGAAAATACATATATATAAGGAAGTTTAATTTTAATCTCACCACTAATAAATTAGGTAATTGTAGTAGTTGAAAAAATTTAACAAAATGATTTTGAACAGTAGGCATGGGAATATCATTGGTTTAAGCTCACCCAGAATGAGAGTGTAAATGTAGATATTATATGTAGTTTTCATAGTGAGCAATGAAAAATAAAGCTTTGGATGGGAGAAAGGGTACCGTCCAACTTGGCACACAAATATAATATTATACTATATTTCTTGACGGGAGAAAGAATATTGTTGGCTTGGGTAGGTAACTATTTTCCGTCCACCAGTATCGGATCCATTTATTTACAATGTATTCCCAATTTAAATTTATTCATCGGATACACAATAAAAAATGCATTGTTGTTTAATTATTGTGGGAAGAAAGAGTACAAATATATAAATTTAGACAACCATATGTCGAAGGTCTTTTTTTCCCAAATCTCTATAATTCAAAAGTTCGAACAAAAAAACTTGTTGACATAAGATTTGTTATGATTAGACCTGGAAAAATGAGACACGACAGGAATCGACACGAAGTTATAAGTTAATGGGTGGACCCTTAATGGGTTCGGGTCATATCAGTGTCAACCCGATAAGACATGATAGTTAACGGGTCGAGTTAGTGTTGATCCCCTTCACCCGTTAATACCCGATAAGACCAGTTAAGACCCGTTAATTTAAGTAAATAGGATATACTCTTGGAACTTATAAATAATTTATGTAGCATAATGTTAATTTAATCATAATGAATTTTACTAAATGAGAGATTTAGTAATGTCAATGAATTAATGAGTCTACTTGGGTTCAAAAATGAGACAATATATCAACTTGTATACAATTCAAAATAATTCATTATCTTAATAGATATTAACGAGTGAACACGACATGACACGACACGACACGACACGACACGTTAACATAACAGGTCGGATTTCGATATGATTTTTTCACACGAGAAAAAAGTCACCCATTTAGACACGAACCCAATAAGATACGAATACGATAAAAAATGACACGAACATGATTTGACATGACCCATTGACAGGTCTAATCATGATGTCAAAATGTTCCCAACCATTGAATTTGAAAGAGGAAAATGAACTTTATTTTTTATTGTTGCTGATGGTGATGGGACCATAGTGTTGCACTCTTAAAGACGTCATATCTAAAAGAAGAGAAAAAGACGACATCATGTCCAAATTAATCACTTGTTCTTATATTTTAAGGACAGATATTTGGAGGAAATAATTATTCTTCCATCGCTAAAGTATGAGTCATTTTAAAGCGATGCACAAAAGATATATTTGGTGTGATACACTGACATATCGCATTTATATTGATTCATGTACGGATTCATCAATTTTGTCTGTCAATGTAGAATTATTCATCAAGTGTACTTCAGATTCTTCAATAGGCCTGTCAACGGGTCCGGTCCGGACCGGATCTAAGGTGATCTAGATCCATTTAGTAAGCACTTAATCGGATTCAGATTCGAATTGGGTCTTAATCGGATCTATAATATTAGATCCGGGTTTGGCCAAATATATGTATTTATTTTTATTTTATCCCCCTTCTTTATTTTTTAATTTTAGACTAATATTTTGTAATGTATTTTAGTATACGGTTACTACAAATAAAACATATATATATATTATATACATAAATATATATTTATATATATAATACTTACATCTTCTATTGATAAAGAAATATTTACAAATGTATATAAATTTATAATATATATTATAAATAATTGGGTCGGGTCCTTAACAGATCAGATTATACCAAATTCATATATGATGCATTTAATAATCGGATAATCGGGTAAACAGGTTATAGGATAATCGAAATAGATCGAATTCGAATCGGGTCCGGGTCCAGACCCGGTCCATTGACAACCCTATTCATTACAATGGAAAGACCACGTGTTTTACAATTCATACTAGCCTGGGCGGGTCCAATTAGGCTCGGGTCGGGCTATAAATATTTAAACTATTCCAAGCTGGTCCAGGCCCGTCTCCGGCCTCATTGTGTAATCCGAAGCCCGCTCATGTTTGGAAGCTTCTTGTCCAAGCCCGAACACAATTTTTTTTAATTAAATTTTATTGTTTAGCAAATTTATGACCTATTTTATTGTTTAGCAAATTTATTTTAGAATGCACTCTTAAGACTAAGAGTAAATAAAACCTAAAATTGATATTTCTAAATGTTATTCGTTTATATCTTTTTTTTGTAACTTTTAACCTTAAAGGAATAAAAACTAAATTAATAATACACACACACACACACACACACACACATTGAGAAGAATCTTGTGAGTGGCCCAATATGTGTGTTTTAAACAAAACCAATTTTTCTTCGAAAAAGATCTAACTTTTAATTATGCACCAACCAAGTTGTGAAATCCCAATTCTTACTTTAAACCAATTTTATCTTGATTAATCCTAAACATGCATCTAGTTATTAAAGCAAGTGAAGTAAAGTAAAGAATACTCACAACGCCGGATGTACGAGGAAAAAACCCAAAACGGGAAAACAACCTCGGACGGCCCAAGCCAGACAATCACTATGAACAATGGTTTTAAAAAGAAAGATTAGCCTTACACTAAGACTCGATCCCCACGGGTCTTGATGCTCCTTCTGATCTTTAATCGTTCTTCAATAGTGCCCACGTAGAAATTCCGTCTTTAACGATCTCTGTCCACAACACATGCGTCCACGTATGTCTCGGTGTCCACCGATATGGCTTTGATACGTCTACGATGTCGAACACGATGTTCGTCGCTTCTTCACCGCAAAACCCTTTGTGTTCAATGTGTAGAACAAACAACTTTGGTGCCACAAGATCACTTAAACATATAAGAATGATAACTCGGATCTTTGCAAACTCTAAGGATGTGTTTAATACTTTTAAACCTTAGAAAACATGTGCAAACAAGGTTCTGGTTGGTACAAATTTTTTTCAGAAAGCACACTTACGAAATTATGATGCAAACACTGTTTAAATAGGATTTAAACACTGCCTCAAAAAATGTATCGTTCGAACGACTTAAGCATGGCATTCGTGCGAAATTGTATATCGTTCGAACGAGATCCAGTGTCGCTCGAGCGACCTTCCGAAAGTTTGACTTTCTTTGACTTTCAGATAAAAACGTCTCTTAACAAAGAGATACAAATTAGTCAAACTCTATTTCGAGCTTATTATCATAAAACGAAGTTTAAACCATTAAAAAACTTTTAAAACATTTAAAATCATTTTTCTATATAAAAATTACATCCTTATCTTTTATAAAATAATTCCGAGCACCATCAATTATACGCATTCATACCTGAGTGATCTCAGAATGAAATTAACCTTGAAGAAGAGTAAACTTGCACCAAATAAACATCGGCATGATTATTTCTTTGAAGCTTTGCCGCAACGTCTTCAATTTCTTCAATACGTCATAGACCAAGTGGGATCATGACAAAATAAAATTCTCCCTATGATATATTACAAACACAGTTTTGTTCACGAAATTAAGTCAAAATAATACAGGGACTCAATTGGGAATTTATGTCTTTACAAATCTCCCTCTTTGACTATTCCGGGACAAAACTAAACCAGTGAAATGCTTAACCGGGCCGTCAAGCCGTATGACGCCTAAATCCCATCCCATAAACCCAAAATCAAAGATACAGGACACGGACTAATACATGTAGCACCGGTAAGCATGAACTGTCTGAATGTGATGTAGACTTGAAATCTCGAATAGCTGAAGCATACCTACACACATGAAACAGACAAACAAATACCAAGTGAAGTATGGAGGAACAAATGAAACCAATTTATATATTCAATAAGAGCATATCATTTGAAAATATGTGAGCAATTATTTGATACCAATTTGTTACCAATATGAAACAAAAATAAAAGCGTTCAACAAATCTCCCCCTACATCACATACATCTCTCCCCCCTTTTGTCTCGAATAGACAATCCGGTGAAAAGATAAACCAATATGAAATATCTAGCATGAGAATATGATACCAAATAGAATCAAGTTGATACCAAATTTGAAAAATGAAAACTGCTAGATAAACATGAATCAACCAGCTAAAAAAGATTATGCAATGACAAATCAGTAGCTAGTAAATCAAGGAATCACAAAAAGATTATACCAATTAAATCAAGTGTGATAAACAGACTCATATATGCAAAGTACTAATTTGGAACATAAAAGAACCTGCATATAAACCAATTAATCCAAAAAATGCTTCCTGTAGTACCAAAAATATATCAAATTAAACCAGAGGACTGCAAACCAATCAGAAGTCATTTTTCACCCTGTCGTTTGAACGAGCTAGGGACTTCGCTCAAACGAGATGAGGAAGTCTCTCGAATGGAGTACAGAAGTCGTTCGCACGAGATGAGATGTCGTTTGAACAATTCGCGCGACCTACCAAAATTTCCCAGATTCCCATAAATATTATAAAGTATTGCCCAGTGAAAAAATTTCCACAAAAAAATTCCAGGAAGGGACTGATAGAAGCAAAACAGTGCTAAAAGAGTAAGCTTTTTGCACAAAATGCAAAAACACATAAAAACTTAAAGAGCGAGTTACATGCAAACATAGTACCGATGTGCTCAAACATGGACATGGAATGAATGGGCGTGAAACTACAACAAATGAGTCACAATTCCAACACATCGAAACGATCAAGAAGCTCTAATTGAAAGCGATAAATCATCAAACTTTATCATAGCCATATGACAATTAAAGTGTGAGCTTAATGAACTAAACATACTACATGCACACAAATCCAGAATTTTGACGATTCTACAAACAATAGCATCAAATTGTAATGTTTCAATATTAGGATTAGATGTGCAAACCCGTTTAAATTTTCTCCAACCAAACACCCTCATATAAACATACTTTTTTCAAGTTCTTTTGAGGTTTCTAGCATTCTCAACTTAGAGAAAATCTTATTGTCCCTTTTCTTAGAATTTTGCCTTTTCTTTTGGGCTCTTTTAAACGGTGGCTTTCACGACGAGTTAAATTTGAACTCTCGCAGCCCTTTGCCGTGAAACACTCATCATTTTTTAAATTATGAATCCTCACGGTAAATGGTTATTACATGCACACTTCTCCTTAAGTTTACTTATGCATAGATGACAAGATTGAGATAAGAACGCCTCACCAAATTTAAATATGCAAAAGAAGTCAAACATCCATATAAACTCGTACATGTGTACGATATTGGCATATATACAAAGTCGAATCAAGATTCATATCAACTTCAAAACCACCCCATATAAACAATGGTTAAGATCATTCTAAGTATCGATAATAATGACCAAATGTCCTAGCCACATGGATAATGAAACGATGTGGGGGGGGGGGGGGTCAAAGCACACCAATATGCCACATCAAACATGTAAACTCAACAACAACAAAAAATGAAAATCTTTTTGGCTTTTCAAACATATTTTAACTCAAAGAAAAGCAAAATCTTTTTGTATTTTTCAAATAGGACTCAAACTATAATACAAAATGATACACATGTCATAATACTAGCAATGAATAAATCATGAAGCAAACTAGCATATGACAAATATGCAAGCTACTATCCATAAGAAATAGCAAGAGATGAATCATGTGCATGCATGTGAGAATCAACCAACGAAGCATTTAGCATCTCCAAAATGGATTTCCTAACCCAAACAGGTGTATACCTAAAACAACGGGTTTCGGGAACCAATGAGACACTACGTTTAATCTTCCTAGGGTCTTTTCTAAGATCAAAACAAAAACTCCTAAGGCGACCTTTCCTACCACAATGCGAACATGTGAAAACACGACGAGGAACGGGACTTTTAGGTTGACCTTTTCTAATACCCTCGGATGTGTTTGAAGCTCTAAAGAAAACTATGGTTTTGTCTTTTACAATCGAACCACTAGAACAAGATAAGCCGCTACCATCACTACTCGAGTCATTTAAATCATTTTTTAACTTCAAAACTTTTGACTCAAGTAAACGATTAGACTACTCAAACTTTCGGGACACCTTCTTTAAATTTTCAATTACCCCTAGAAGGTTATCTCGCTCCCCCTCAATGTGAGAAAACTTATCCCTAAGAGCCTTTTCTCATGCCACAATGTCATTAATCGAATTATTTTCCTCAACGGCACAAACACTAGAATTTTTCAAATCCTCTAACTCTTTTTCTAAAATGAGGACTCTATCATCACTCTCCTTTTTGCCCAATTTTAGTATATTAAAATCTTTAAACAAGGAACTAAAGTGATCACGACAAATATCTCTTTGAATTTGAAACGTTTGTAAATATTCAATCTTATTTTTAAAATCGGAATTTTCTTTTTCCAAAAATTCAATACGTTTTGAAAACTTTAAATTCAAATGATATAGATCTTCAACTCTTAGAGAATCCATCGAGAGAAAACAAACACTAGAGAGATAAACAAACACACGGGATCACAAAACAAATAAACAATATTTTCTAGCTCTGATACCAATTTGATAATCTTGTGAACAAATTGTATCAGAGAGTAAATCCTCGAAAAATCAGGATCACGCGATAAATTAGCGTAACCCGCTCTGATACCAATTTCTGAAGAATCTTGTGAGGGGCCCGATATGTGTGTTTTAAAGAAAACCAATTTTTCTTCGAAAAAGATCCAACTTTCAATTATGCACCAACCAAGTTGTGAAATCCCAATTCTTACTTTAAACCAATTTTATCTTGATTAATCCTAAACATGCATCTAGTGATTAAAGCAAGTAAAGTAGAGTAAAGAATACTCACAACGCCGGATGTACGAGGAAAAAACCCAAAACGAAAAAACAACCTCGGACGGCCCAAGCCAGACAATCACTATGAACGATGGTTTTACAAAGACAGATTAGCCTTACACTAAGACTCGATCCCCACGGGTCTTGACGCTCCTTCTGATCTTCAACCGTTCTTCAATAGTGCCCACGCAGAAATTTCATCTTCTACGATCTCTGTCCACAACACACGCGTCCACGTATGTCTCGGTGTACACCGATATGGCTTTGATACGTCTACGATGTCGAACACGATGTCCGTCGCTTCTTCACCGCAAAACCCTTTGTGTTCAATGTGTAGAACAAACAACTTTAGTGCCGCAAGATTACTTAAACATATAAGAATGATAACTCGAATATTTGCAAACTCTAAGGATGTGTTTAATACTTTTAAACCTTAGAAAACATGTGCAAACAAGGTTCTGGTTGGTAAACTTTTTTCCAGAAAGCACACTTACGAAATTATGATGCAAACACTGTTTAAATAGGATTTAAACACTGCCTCGAAAAACGTGTCATTCGAATGACTTAAGCATGTCATTCGCGCGATATTGTATCTCGTTCGAACGAGATCCAGTGTCGCTCGAGCGACCTTCCGAAAGTTTGACTTTCTTTGATTTTCAGATAAAAACGTCTCTTAACAAAGAGATACAAATTAGTCAAACTCTATTTCGAGCTTATCATCATAAAACGAAGTTTAAACCGTTAAAACACTTTTAAAACATTTAAAATCATTTTTCTATATAAAAATTACAAACTCATCCTTTATAAAATAATTCCGAGCACCATTAATTATACGCATTCATACCTGAGTGATCTCGGAATGAAATTAACCTTGAAGACGAGTAAACTTGCACCAAACAAACATCGGCATGATTATTTCTTTGAAGCTTTGTCGTAACGTCTTCAATTTTTTCAATACGTCATAGACCAAGTGGGATCGTGACAAAATAAAACTCTCCCTATGACATATTACAAACACAGTTTTGTTCACGGAATTAAGTCAAAACAATACAAGGACTCAATTGGAAATTTATGTCCTTACACACACACGCACACACACACACACACACACACACACACACACATATATATATATAATATTATATCCAATTCTTGGGTCATGCCGGAGTCAAGTGGGCCTAAGAATACATACCCAAGCCCGTCTAGAAAAAAATTGGGCCTATAGAATTTTGTCAACCCGATTCGCGAGCCTATTTACATTACCCAAGCCTTATTTTTTTGGGGCGGGTCTCGAACCTATGGCCACCCCTAGTTCACACTACATAAGTGGATTTAGGAAAGGATAATGATAGCCTTACCAAAACATTGGTACTGATCCAATACCGAACCAATCTTGACCGTTAATCTATAGTAAAAAGTTATGCCTTTCTTTTTACATTCTCAAAGTTTAGAATACAAAGTTTCAGCTAACGATTGTGGTCAATAATGTTTTAAAATAAATTTATTTAGTTTGAATCAATATTTAATTAGAAACATAATTTAATTAAATGTTGAGTAAAATTAAATGAATGTTAATTAAGAAGACTGACTCCACAAATTATTACACTTACGATCCTTACTTTTATTAAGTATTTATTTATAGTAGTATGTATACAATATTTTTAGTCCAATATGTTTTTGTATTTGTAGTCTTATAGTAAATTTAGGTTCACAATAGTGATTTTATTTATAGTTATTTTGGGTTTGGGGTGCACTAATTTTTATTTATGTCGCGTTTGTAAAACATAATATCTCGTGTCGTGTCGTACAATGATTTTATTTATAGTTATTTTGGGTTTGGGGTCCAATTAAAACAATACATAATACGACACGACACATAATAATATTGTTTGTAGAAAATAATATTATGTGTCATGTCGTATTATGTATTGTTTTAATTGGACCCCAAATCGAAAATAACTATAAATAAATCACTATTGCTAGTTTAAATTCACTAGAAGACTAGAAATACAAAAAAGTATTGAACTAAAAATATTGTATACATATTACTACAAATAAATACTTAATAAAAGTAAGGATCTTAAGTGAAATAATTTGTGGAGTCAATGTTCTTAATTAATATTTATTTAATTTTACACAATTTTTAAATAAATCATGATTCGAATTAAATATTAATTTAAAATAAATTTAACTTATTAAAAAAATATCTTTGAGCAAAATAATTAGCTGAAACTTTATATTCTAAACATTGAGAATGTAAAAAGAAAGGCATAACTTTGGACTATAGATTAATAGTCAAGATTGATTTTCGGTATTGGATTTGTAGCTGTATTTTGGTATGGCTATCATTATCCTTTAGGAAAATAGGATGGCATGTAGAATGTTTTTAATCAATTGAAAATGTTTTTTCTACGGATATACTTGATATCATAAACTAAAATAAAATTATGCCAAATTTTTAAATTCTGTAATATTCCCTCGTCTAAAAATAAAATCAAGAAAAATGATTAAAATTTGCTTCCCTAACTTTTATGTAGTGTGAGTTAAAATGATTTTCCAGGATAATTAACACTAAAAGACTTAAAAATAAGAAAATTTTATTATTTATAATGACAAGGGGGAAATGTGATTGACAAACTAAAATACCTCTTACATATAATTGTGAATTTGTTTACCTCCCACCTTAGAAAGTATTTTATATATAGACACTTTCATTGTGAATAATTCCTATAAAAGATAATTATATAGGCAAATAGTAGACATTTCGTGTTTTTAACCTTGAAAAATGTAAGTATTCGAAAATGTAACCATTTAAATATGATGTTGAATCCTTAATAACAACGTGAGAGGAAAATTTTATCTACTTTTAGAACCCATTGAAGAAAAGAACACTAGAATTATTTTAGAAAGATTGTTGAAAGAAATTGTTGCGCTAACATTATTTACTTTTTTAGAATACTTTTTAATATATTCGGGGACAAATAATATTATATTTCAATAAAATTTATGCGTAGTAAAATTTGGCTGAAGTTTAACTGAAAAATATGTGGAGATTTGGCTTAAAAAATACTAACCCATTGCAGTGAAAGGGACGCAAAACGGGCAACAAGCAATGTGACAATCGGGTTAAATGAGGGTTACTTCGACATTTCGGACAAAGTTTTCTCCCTTTTATAAAATGATCATTTGGAGAGTTTTTAACCCTACGTTTGGTTTTAAAGAGTTTTTTAAGGATATTTGAATCTCTTCCGAACGTGAGAATTTTGAGTGTGAGGTGAGGTTATTTTTCATATTACTTATGGGTATTGCTCAAAGGTGAAAGAATGGTTAGTATGTGAGTGTTCTATGTATTGTAAGTGTGGTCAATATCTATTATGCGAGAGTTTTCTCTTCGATTTACATTAAGTACGTTATATACGAGATTGGGTACACGGAAAACATTTTGAAAACACATGCATGCATCAGATTGAAATGGTTCTAGTTTTTATAACTTGGATCCACTTGAGTAGAGATATATGGGTAGAAGGTAAAAGTTATATGATTTATCCTTATTATATTTTCTATCGAAGTTGTCCATAAATATAGTTAAATTGGTAAACTACATATATTTTTATATTTTCAATTTTTCCTCTTTTGTTGTTCAATTTTATTGTACTTAATATTATTATTTAACATTATATCTTAGTTATATCTGAAATTAAAATTGATAGAGGTTACCCAAGAGAATGGATATAGGGTAAAATAATCTTCCCCCATCCCGCTTCTTTCATACCGTTATATGTTACTAAAACTTTGAGTGTATGGGTATACAGGGCATGTAGAAAGGCCTGATAAAACAGCAGCAACCTTCTTGTCATTTATTGGACATCATGATGACCGCATTGATTTAGACAAAAACATCACACGGGGAGATGGCAGATACTCTGCAGCGCTATCTGTTATGGCTGCTAAAGTTGCTTATGAAAACAAAGCCTACATTAAAAATATAGTCGAGGAGCATTGGAAGGTAGAGATATCAATTTTTGTCATGATTTCTCAATTTGTATTTTTTAATAAATGAATTTTCCTCCATGTTGTCATGCATAAACATATTCCTATTTAATTATTTTTTTTACAAACTTTTAATATACAAAAGACTCAAGATAGCGAGAAAGAAATATAAAGATAAACGTGCATGAAAACTATTCTTATCGGAGAACCATATGATGTAATGATTTCGGTAGTGGCTATCATGAGCTTCAGCAATTTAGAACATAACAATTATATAAAATTTGCTTTTCACAAACTAAAGTTTTTTTCATTGTACAGATGGACTTCTTGGGGTTCTATGATTTCTGGAACGGTATGATTTTGATTTCATTTAGCAAAACTTTTATTGCATGTAGTATTTTAACCCGACCTCTCTTTTATGTCACTAGGAAATAAATTCTCCTTGCATGAGAAATGTGAGTGTGTAACAGAAACTGAACACTTTTTTTGCTCCTAAGATGTTTCTGGCCTCTATTCATTTTGGGAATAAATTGTGACGACCTTGAAATATTTAATAATAGATGGGTGAGGTCTAAATTAAATGACACATGCATTTGAACAACTAAGTACCATTCGATGCATGCCTAAAAACTGTATTATATAAAATAAAGAAAAATTGAATATAGACAAGTAAACTATGCACCAACTCTGATACTGGAATACATGCCCAAAAATCTATGCTGTCAACTATGACACACAAGTCAACTCTCAAAGAATGAAATGTATAAGTACTACATAAGTCTCTCTATACTAAAGTGAAATATTAGAAATGATGATAGAAATTGGCATGCAGGCCAGGGACACCTACATCCTAATGAGTATCAGCAATGAGGAGGATGAGTGAAAGAGAGGAAATCTATCATGGATGCAGCGCGGACGGTCTTGGTCCTGAAATGTTAAATCTATAACGTTAATAGCAAGTTCAAAGAAATTAAATGTATAACCGAAATTGAAATAAATCATAACTATAAATATGCCTCTCCTATTTTAAATGTCTTTTACATTTATCCCACCCAACAATCTTATATATTACATTCATCTAGATTTCCAATCCCCAAGTGACACCCGTATTTGAGTTTTATCCTTCACAATTGATTACAACTAAAGGTTTCACAATGTTTATTACGATAAATAATTTTGAATGTACAAAATAAATAAGAGAGTCATAAATTCTGTAAACATGAAATTTAACATGTACCAAAAAGTAGCCTTTAGTTAAGTTGATCGAATTAACGAAGGACTAACCCTATTGCCCTCGAGAATCACTTTCACATACCAATTTAGTCTTAGGTCGTCCCAAATATAAAGCCTTAACACGATCAAGGGATGAATCTCCACATCTACCCATCACTTATATAACTTACCATACACAAGGCTATATGATTAAATCTCCTCGTCAATCCATCTTGGATATCGGCACCTAGATGTGTGAACCAGGGGTTATATGGCCAAGGCTTACTCGTCTACTCACTAAGAAACCATCGCGGGTATGTACCCCCTAAATAGAATCCCCATTTTGGTATGATCTCCACAAGTACACACACGGTATGCTTATACATGTAATATAAAACAAGATATTCTCGTAACACATGAAATTCTAACAAAATTTAGGAATTATTAACTGTAGTAACATTACAAGTTTAAGTAGATAATGAATTTATCAGATATATAAGGATACAAACCCTTAACCTAAACTAGCCCCCAAACCCTAAGGATCCAAACCTAACCCCAAACCCAAATTTTCCAATAACTATCACTACCGGTCAATCAGTCATCCATCTGTCGATCGATCGCTTACTTTAAATATGCCAAAAAAGCCACTATGAACTTCATCTTCCCTAATTTAACAAAAGTCAAATCAAAACTCCATTAATGGACGAAAACTCCCATATAAGATTCATATAACGTATAAGTAATATGTTGGAACAATAGGCCCCTGATTTTAAAATATTTTACTTCAAAAAGATATTTCCTTTTAAGTATATACGGAAGCATAAAAAGATGGTTCAACTTAAACAACAAATTTTAATTTCTTTTCAAATTAAAAATAGACCAAGTGAAATAAGATGGAACACACACACAATTTTGAATTCACTTAAACACAATTAATTAATCCAAGTCCTAGAAATTTGCCTAAGTCATATTTCTCAATTTTACCAAATTAGGCCAAACCATTTTTACCAAATTAAATTAATGACTTGAATTAACAACACATTACCCAATATTTATTTAACACCAAAATAAATTAATAGTGACATAAATCAAATTTTATCTTTTTACCTAAGCATGCGATTGAGGTGATATAGCAAGATAAAATTAAACAATGAATCAGTACGCCGCGATGTACGAGGAAAAACCCACAACGGAAAAAAATCTCGGACGGCCCTAGCCTCAAATTCACTAAGTATAGTTTTACAAATACAAGACAATAGACTTACAACACTTGACTCGATCCCTCTCAAGCCCCGATGCTCCTTCTTGTATACACCTCCGCCTAGCGAATAACCACGGAGCTCCACCGCGGTCTCGGAATCCACCGATTGGACTTTATCACCGTCACCCGAACAAGGAGCTTTCTCCAAGTGGGTAAATCAACGCAAACTTCTTCTTCTTGGTGGGATTTAGAAGCAAACCCAAACAATCTCTTCTTCAATATGTAGAGATAAACCGGTGCCAAACTCTAAGCAAAGTGTATATATATATATATATGGATTAATTGGATAAACAAACTTTGGGTGTAAAACAAGTGTTTAAAAGATTTTTCTTGGAAAACAAAAATACTTAAACAATGAACTTTTTCCTTTAAGAATTATGCTCTCAAACTCTCTCTTTGAGGTTGTAGGATATGAAAAAGTTACGTTTAAAAAACTTGGTTCCCGCACTTAGATATTCCGGAAAAGAGTTAGTGAAAAAAGTAGTGGGAATGAGGGAAAAACTGCTCAAAACTGCCAATTAACTATTCCCGCCAAAACTCATTCGAACGACATTTTCGTTCGAACGAGGTCTAACGAAGTTCCAGTGTGAGCTCATTAGGAATCTCGTTAAAAATCTCGTTCGGACATCAAGTTCGTTCGAACGACATTCCATTGGCCTTTTGGGGAACTCGTTGGCAAACTCGTTCGTACGACAAACTCGTTCGAACGACAATTCGAACGAACTTCCAGAAAGTTGAAAAAATTTGATTTTAGCCCAGAAACTTTATATACTTTGTTTTAAAGTTTTAATAAAATCTTTTTGGAAGTAAACACAGTTTTCAAAATAAATTACAACCTATAAAATTTTCCAAGCTCCTATATATATATTAAAATGCATTCATACCTTAGGAGCAATGGAACCATGTTGACGACATAGAAACGAGGCACATTAAACTCTGCATTTTGATGAAGCTTTAAACTTGGCCGCTACGTCTTCAACTTTAGTATGTCATAGGCTTGAAGGATGATCAATAACTCTATTCTATGACTCAAACATTTTTGTCCGGAATTGAGCCAAAACTACAAAGGTCTCAATTGAAAATTTGTGTCCTTACATAATATAAACATGAATAAAACAAAATTCAAACAAGATTATGACATCAAAATACGAATTTCAATTCAAGGTTTAATTATAAAACTAAATTCTCTAACAAGAACCCTAGAAATTCAAACTTAATCAATTAAATTCCAATCTCTATAGATTTCTACATATAATCAAGGGATTTATAAAGGATTTGACCTAAAAGTCAGTTCTTATACCTAATATAATTATTCCAACTGAGGTTTATATAAGAATCAACCGAATCAATACAAAATGACACTAATTCCTGCTTAATTATTTAAATCGCGAATTTATTCATTTTCATTTGCATAAATCATATCTAAATCATAACTAGGGTTTAGAGTTACGGATATAGGTATAATCTAAATGAAGGCAAATTATATAAATATCCTAATAAATTTGTCTCAAAATTTGATAACCAACAAGGGCCAAAATCTCCTAGAATGGATTCTTTGAGTCTTCATCTATATAAGCTCTTAGATCCCCAAATTGTGTCTATGTCATAAATCAATCTTTTAAAGACTCATTAAGACCCCTTAAAAATGAAATTGGACTTGAGCCCAAAATAAGTCCTTGAGTAATTGTCCAAATTAACCTTTAATTATTCTAAAAATCCCCCAATACATTATACTAACCCAATACGCCCAAAATACCACATTTTAAGTTAAATACCATTATTTTAAATGTTAGCAACTCTCATAATTCATCAACCTTATGAATAACATTAATAAATGTCACACATACGAAATATTAATCAATTTAAGTTAAAACTCACTTAAGTCATAAATGATTGGTTTGGGAGTAACACAACATTATAGTTGACTACTTCATAATCGTTGAACCCCGGCACTGAGGGAATAATCCAAACAATAAAACCCTTACTATCCTATCCCTATTGCCCTCGGGGATCACTCGTGCGTACTAAGTATAGTCCTAGATCTTCCCAAACCTAAGGCCTTAACACGAGCAAGGGATGAATCTCCACGTCTACCCATCAATCATATAGCCTACCATACCCAAGTATATATGATGAAATCTCCCCATCAATCCATCTTGGATGCGGGTACCTAAACGTGTGACCAAGGGGTTATATGACCAAGGCTTACTCGTCTACTCACCGAGAAGCCATCCTTGTCTGCGTCATACGTACCCCCATAACGGAATCTCCTCTTGGTATAATATCCATGAGTACACACACGGTATGCAATTACACATGTAATATAATACAAGAGTTTCTCGTAACACGCAGAATTATAACAAAATTTAGGAATTATTCACTTTAGTTACATTATGAGTTTAGGTAGATAATGAATTTATCATATATATAAACTTGTTAATCACACCAATAATATGTTATACTATGGTTAAATTAATCCAAAAACAACCTAAACTAGCCTCCGAACCCCAAACAACTCCAAAGCCAAATTCTCCAATCACACTATCGGTCAATCGATCATCCATCTACTGGTCGAAGACTTACTTCAAATATGCCAAAAAAATCACCTCGGACTTCATATTTCCCAATTCAATAAAACTCAAGCCAAAACTCCATTAAAAAACCTCCATCTAAGATTCATATAATATCTAAAAACTATAAACAAGAATAAAAATGTGATTCAAACATGATTATGACATCAAAATACCAATTTTAATTCGAGATCTAATCATAAAATTCAATTCTCTAACAAGAACTCCACAAATTCAATCTTAATCGATTAAATTCCAAACTCTCTCTCTCTCTCTCTCTCTCTCTCTCTCTCTCTCTCTCTCTCTATATATATATATATATATATATATATATATATATATATATATATATATATATATATATATATAATCAAGGAATTTATAAAGGATTCAATCTAAAAGGGAGTTCTTATACCTAATCTAACCATTCCAACTCAGATTTATATACGAATCAGCCAAATCAATACAATTTGACTCTATTTTTTGCATAATTAGTTAAATTACGAATTTAATCAAATTCATTTGTATAAATCGGATCTAAATCACAATTAGAGTTTAGATGCATAGATACATGCATAATCTAAATTAAGGCCAATCATACAAATATTCTAGTTAAACTTTCCTCGAAATTTGATGAAGAACAAGGACTAAAATCTTTTAGAATTCCCTCATATTCCTTGAGTCTTCCCCTCTCTAAGCTCTTAGATCCCCAAATTGTAATTATGTCATAAATCAATCTTCCAAAGACTCATTAAGACTCGCTAAAAATGAAGTTGGGCTTGACCCTAAAATAATTTTTCGAGTAACTTGCCCAAATTAATCCTTAAACTATTCTAAAAATCCCCCAATGTATTATACTAAACCAATAGGCCCAAAATACATTATTTTAAGTTAAATATCATTATTTTAAATGTTAACGCCCCTCATAATTCATCAACCCTATGAATAAAATTAATAAATGTCACACATAAAATATTAACCAATTTAAGTTAAAAATCACTGAAGTCATAATTTATTGATTTCGGTGTAACACGACATTATAGTTGACTACTTCATAATCGTTGCGATCGACACTGACGGGATAATCCAAACAAGAAAACTCTCAATATCAGACTCCGGACCAATCCATAGTCTCCCATAATACGTTACATTCAAATATTTTTTAATCTATTATGATGTTATGATTTCTAGTTTAATTTGTATTATGTATATCTACATATATAGTGACATCAAATGTTAGCACACAATTAATATATCATTTTACTATTTAAAAATACAGGATATTACATAAATATGGTAACATTTCGTTGGTTTGGGGTCTCCCACAGTATTTCGTATGTTTTAGAAATTAAAATAGCCATCCATATGATATATATTTTTATTTTAACACGTTTTGGATCAATTTTAAAACTATTTTGGATAAGGAACCTATAAAGAATTTTCCTTGCATCAAATATTTGAAAAGGGGTTATGGACATTGGTTTAAACTTATGTTGGCACGGCCTTGATTATTTTCCTTCACCTTTGACCCCAAAAATCACTCTTTCCAAAACTTTCATAATAAACTCAAATGAGGTGTAGTTATTGACACAGGTTCACAAAAAATATCATTCAAGCTCAACAGTTTGTTTTGTAGTTTAATTTTCAGGGCATGCTTAACTTTACAAACGAATAGCATGTCTAAGGTTACATATCTTTGAGTTAATGGTATGAAAGCAATCTCCCAAGTGAGAGGTATTGAGTTCGAAACGTCTTGGGTGCTCTCTTGAGATATTTTGATCTATCCATTGGAGGCATGTTTGTGTGTGTGTAAGGTAGAGAGACTTTAAACGTCTACCATTTTAAATAAAAAAGTTATGAAACCCAAATTGGATTGAAGATTATTATAATAAAAAAACACGAGGTTTGGAATAATTAATTTGAAAGAAGATTAGAGAAATTATTCGTATACAAACCCCTTATGGTTATTTAATAATAAAAGTAGAGTGTTAGTCAATTAATTAACATATGGGATGCAATATTTTTCAGATTACCAAGAGAAAGCTACAACACAAGTGTTCATGATGGTTGATAAGGCCGTAGATCACGAACTGATTGTAGTGTCCTTTAGAGGTACTGAGCCGTTCGACGCAGACGCTTGGAGTTCGGATTTTGATATCTCTTGGTATGACCTCCCCCAAATGGGAAAAGTGCATGGCGGATTTATGAAAGCCCTAGGGTTACAGAAGAGCGTGGGTTGGCCTGAGCAAATTCAACGAGAGGATGACGAACCAGATGTGGCTTATTATGCCATCAGGGACATGCTGATAAAACTATTGGAAGAAAATGTGAACAGAAAATTTATAATAACCGGACATAGCTTGGGTGGGGCGCTAGCAATTCTATTGCCAGCGATTATGGTAATGCATGATGAAAAATTGTTATTGGAGAGATTAGACGGGGTGTATACTTTTGGACAACCAAGGGTGGGAGACGAGGCATTTGGAAACTACATGAAAGAAGCGTTCAACAAGCATGGAATTCGATATTATAGGGCGGTTTACTGCTATGACATAGTGCCTAGGTTGCCTTATGATGACAAAACGCTTATGTTTAAGCACTTTGGAACGTGCATATACTATAATAGCTTCTACACCGGGAAGGTAACTAAATATTCTCTCTCTCAAAACTTATCACTGTATTTGGAAACTACAAAACTAGGATCTTAAACATCTATGGGAATTAAATTCTATAACCACGAAAAGCAATTATAATTCATGTTTTTGAAGGGTGAAAACATTTGAATTTGTTTTGGGGAGCTTAATTACTACTACTAGCTTTGAATTGGAGTGCGAGTTATATTAATTAACATTTGAAATATGTTTATTACAATTTCAATTTCAAATCTTGGAAGCAATGTCCCAATATATGTGATACATGATAATGTAACTCCATAGTTAGACTTATAGTTTAAGAGTAAATATAAACTTATCATCAAATAATCTTATTAAGAAAATTAGTTTCTCTAATGTCATAATGTATTTGTTGTTATTGCCGCTATTTAGTAAATATAATAGCACAGAATTATGAAAACAATAATTACAGAAATTAAAACGAAATTACAGAAAATAACACTTACTTGTATTTCCAGAAATAATTACTAGAAACAAGAAAGAATCCGAGCCCTGTGTGATACCACAGTGTCCTTAAGACAATTTTATTCCCTCAGTGCTTTAGGTTAATGAATAATTGTCTCCCAAGATAGAACGGATTTTCGGATTAAACAAGCAGCACAACAATATAAAATCCCATCGAACACAATTCTGTGTGTTTACTCAACCAAACAGTATATCAAATGGTAATCAAATGAATGCAGGAATGCAGAATTTATTTTGTGGGAATAACAGTATTTCTGTTGGAAGAAATTTGGAGAGGGAATATTTTTCCATTAGTTTAAAAACGGAGGGAATCATTTGTATTTATAGTAAATCAAGTGACTGTTCAAAATAACTATCAAAACAGTTAAACAAATTTAACGGTTGACTGTTGGCAATAACTGCCAACAGTTTATTAATTAATTAATTAATTTCGTAATTAATTAATAATTAAGCCCGGAAAGTTAATTTAAATCGGACAAAAAATTTAAGAGATTATAAGCCCAAGCCCGAACCGAGTCGAGCCGGACGGACGGCGCGCGCATGAGCTTTTGGGCCAAGCTCAACACATGCATAGTGTAGGTCATCTCCCCTTCAAAGAGTTGGGATACCCCAAGGCATCCAAGCCTTAGTCCATACTTGGGGTGTTATTAACTCATCAACTTTTCACTACTCTTCCAATGTGGGACAAGAGTTAAAGCATACCCAATTCATTAACTTTCATGATTTTTTAGTCACTTTTGGGACATATTTATCATTAATAACTTAATGGAATTGGACGTGTGAATATACTACGTTAATCTCCATGCGAAGGAGAACACGTTCGTATATGGTACCACAATTATCGTGGTGTGGGTCCCACCTAACTTTTAGCTCAAAGTTGCTCAAAATTCTGTCCAGAAAATTTTGGACAGCTTTTAAATATATGTTTAAGTCCAATTTTCCAACAATTCCCCACATGAATGATATATCATTATAAATAAAAACAGAATAGATGCTAATGCAGATGCAGGCACAGGTTGAGTAAAACTGAAGATTTATTGTATCGGGAGAAGTAGCCTAGTGGCCTTGAACTTTCCTTAGTGATATACCATCGAATTTACTTAGTTAATCAGTAGACTTCACATCTTTGAACCGTCAACCGTTTTTGTAAACCTAGACAACAGTATTCACACAATAATTCTTCAACACGGTTGGTTCTCACGATCGTGTTCATTTTGGCTATGAACACCACTTGGTTCCGTGAGTATTTTAGAGAATTTGCCTTTTATTATTCTCATAGAAGTGGCCTTCTTCTTACTCACATAGGTGACTTCCATAAAAAGTATCCTGCAATACCCCACTTAGACAAACTAAGATATGTATGTCATTAAAAGCATAACTTATCCTAATTTTGCGACAGATATGCACTGTCTCATTTTTGGAATGCATAAGATTAAATATCCTCCCGTGCTTACTGAATACAATGTATTTCGATTTACCCATTGAACCTAGATCTTGGGATCTCCAATCAGCTAGATTGGGTTGCCACTATATTGATTCTCATTTATTTATAGGCTGTAGACCCATTCCTCTCGATGATCTTTCAACTTGCTATCGGTTTAAATCTTTCGTTAGTAGATCCGTTATATTATCTTTCAACTTGATCTAAGAAATTTCGAAGCCATTCAGCTTCTTCTTCAGCTTTGTCTAGTGCAATGAATTCGGATTCCATTGTCGATCTAGTAATGCACGTTTGTTTTGAGAATTTCCAAGATACGGATGCACCTCCAAGGATAAACACATACCCACTCGTAGACTTGGAGTCTTTTGTATCGGATATCTAATTTGCAACGCAATGTCCTTCTAGAATAGCTGGATACTTTGAGTAGTGTTGTCCATAGTTTTGAGTATATTTTAAATAACCCAAAAATCTCAATATTGCATTCCAGTGATCTCCCCCTGGATTACTCATAAATCGACTTAGCTTACTTATTGAGTATGCTATGTCCAGTCATGTACAGCTCATGATATACATTAAACTGCCGATAATACGAGAGTATTCTAGTTGAGATATGCTTTCACCATTATTTCTTGCTAGATGTAAATTTACATCTACAGGTGTCTTGGTAGGACTGATATTATACTTCTTGAACTTTTCAAGTACTTTCTCAATGTAATGAGATTGAGATAATATAAGTCCATCCGATGTTTTAGAAATTTTAATTCCTAATATGACATCAGCGATACCCAAATCTTTCATGTCAAATCGACTACTCAACATTTCTTTTGTAGTTTTGATAATTTCTAAATTACTTCCCATGATAAGCATATCATCAACATAGAGGCACACAATGACATATCCATTTTGAATGTATTTAAAATAAACACATTTATCGCATTCATTAATTTTGAATCCATTTGATAACATTGCATTATCAAATTTTTCATGCCATTGCTTAGGTGCTTGTTTTAATCAATAAAGTGATTTAAGAAGCTTACATACTTTTCCTTCTTGTCCGGGAGCTTTGAACCCTTCAGGTGGCTCCATATAAATTTTCTCGTCTAGTTCACCGTTTAAGAATGCGGTTTTTACATCCATTTGATGTATTTTAAGTCCATTAATAGCAGCTATTGCTATAAACATCCGAATGGACGTTATTCTTGTTACCGGTGAATATGTGTCGAAGTAATCCAACCCTTACTCTTGCCTATAGCCTTTAGATACAAGTTTAGCTTTATATTTATAAATTGATCCATCGGCCTTCAACTTCCTTTTGAAGATCCATTTATAACCTAACGGTTTTAAACCTGGTGGAAGATCCACTTGTTCCGATGTGTGATTCTGTAATATGGATTCAATTTCACTATTAATTGCTTCTTTCTAATTAGAAGCCTCGGGTAAGGATATAGCTTCTTTGTACGATTTTATTGAGGTTCATTTTCTAGCAGATATGTTAGAAAATCCGGACCGAAAGAAGTCGAGGTTCTTGCTCTTTTACTAAGTTTTGGTTCATCATCTACTGTTTCAATAGGTTGATGAGTGCCACTTAGTAGCTTGATTTATCCTTTTAGAAGGGACAGAATCTCGGGTCATGTTATACGGGAATTCATTTTCAGAAAATGAAGCATCCCTCAATTCGATAACTGTATTTACATGAATATCCGAAATCTCAGATTTACAAACTAGAAATCGATATGCACTGCTATTAGTAGCATAACCGATGAACACACAATCCACAGTTTTTGACCCTATTCTTACCTTTTAGGTTTTGGAACCATCACTTTGGTTAAGCACCCACACACTCGTAATATTTATGGGAAGGTCTTTGACCTTTCCATAATTCATAAGGTGTATTGTGAGTCTTTTGTGAGGTACTTTATTGAGAATGTAATTAGCAGAAAGTAAGGCTTCCCCCCCACAAGTTATGGGGAGCTCCTGAGCTTAATAACATTGAGTTCATCATCTCCTTCAATGTATAATTTGTGCGTTCAGCAACACCATTTGATTGAGGAGAATAAGGAGAGGTTGTTTGATGGATTATACCATGCTCAGAACAAAATTCCTCAAAAGGAGATTCTTATTTTCCTCCTCTATCACTCCTTATTATTGCCTTTATCTTTTTACTTAATTGATTCTCAATTTCATTTTTATATTGCTTAAATGCATTAATAGCTTTATCTTTAGTGTGTAGCAAATATACATTGCAATATTTTATGCAATCGTCAATAAAAGTAATAAAATATTTTTTTTCACCTCTAGTTTGAACAAATTTAAATCACAAATATCAGTGTGAATTAAATCTAAAGGGTCAGTTATTCTTTCAACTGAATGGAAAGGTAATCTGGCTAATTTAGATTCCACACAAATTTCACATTTATGATTTTTATCAATATTAAATTTTGGCAAAAAATCCAAGTTAATTAATCTACGCAATGTATCAAAATTAACATGTCCTAATCTAGCATGCCAAATATTAGATGACTCAATTAAGTAAGAAGAACTATCAAATTCATTCATTGAAACAAATGTTTTTGGGGTTACAGTAAGAACATTGATTTTAAAGAGCCTCTCTGTTGATGTAAAAAACTCGATTCGGTCTAATTAATTGATCACATATAAAAAGAAATAAAGAAACAAGATAAGAGATTTTTAAAGTGGTTCAGCCTTATGAAAATGGCCTACGTCCGCTATTTGTATTTGTCGATGTTTTCCTTAATCTCGATGATGAGTACAAGAGATCGATTGATCGTCCTCCGTTGTGGAGGATGTTATAATGTATTTATAGCCTTGGGGCTATCAGTATGAATAGATGATATGCTGTTGTTTAATAGACACATACGTCTGTACAATAAGAATGTTCATTAAGCCCGATGTTCATTGAATGTGCAATTGTCGTTTGATCTTCCTGGCCAGATGCTCTGCACGTTGAGTATCTCGGCGCACTAAGTAGCTCGGGGTGATGATTAGCTCGATGCTTTTAATTTATTTGCCACGTAGGATGACACATGTCTTCATATAACTGGTCCACGTCAGCTGAACAATTTTCGTATCAAGAGAAGCCCGCAAAGTTTCATAGTTGAGTTTTGATATGAGAGTGTGGAATATTTTACTCAAAGGTTGCTTGAGCACCTTCATACGTCTTGATTACTTACAGATTTCCAATACTTAGGAATTTTACCTATAGTCTCGTCATTTGAGCGCGAAATGGAAAATTTGTAAATATTTTGAATCTGCGACAGACGCTTGGGTTTTTGCATCTTTTTCATCATTTAACCGTCGAAAACGCAATCGTCTTTTCTAGTAATCATTTATTTTCCTACTTCCTGATGCAAGGTATTTAAAAGCAATAGAAAAAAGATCATCATATACTTTTTATCTCCAGATTTCCGAACTCTGTGTTTTCTCACTCTGTTTTTATACTATCGTTCTTTCCATCGTCCGCCTTAGCAGATTTCTCAATTTTTTGTAAGAATGTATTCCCTCTTATTTCTTTGCTTTGGTCATCATGGTTTACCTTGTCGAATCTTTGGATAAATTTCGAGCCAATTTTGCAATTTCCTCTTGGGTTATTCTAGAAGAACCTCCTTCTCCATCTGATTTATTTTCTTTGGCTAAGGGACACTGGTTTCCCTCACTTTTCGTAGCAGAGTGTGACTTTTCTTTTTCGCCTAATCCCCTGTGTTTGGAGTTTTGCCAATACTTCGATATTGTGCTTGCAAGAGTAGCTCCAAATACATGGAGAGTAGTTAATGGCGTACATAGGTTAAACCAGATTCATGGGACTCGTTTAGGGATCCCTGAAATTATATTTTGTTATAAATTGGTTACTAGTGATACCACATTTTATTTAAAAACTAGGTTTTCCAATAGAGCTTTAGTAGTCAATCTTCCCGATGCTAATAGGGACTATTTTGACTATGGGGTTGTGATGAAAAATTGGCAACACCCTCCATTAAAAGGAAACGATGTTTATCAAGGTCCCAATTGTCCACTTTATGACAATGGGATGGGTTGTTTTTACTTTTCTCTATTTAGCTATGTTCATGTTTGATAAAATGCGTCACTGATATTAATGTTTGTTTTGTAGTTGATAACAAAAGAAAGCCCCCAAAAAGAGAGTGACATTAATATAAAATCTTTGAAACTCATTTGGGGTTCGCATTAATCAGTTGACGGGGAGCACATTAGAGATGCTTCTTATTAGCTGAGATATAAAAACACCACCTCTTCTTTTATTGCTCGTCCTCTTTCCCCTCCTGTGGTAATTGATCTTGATCAAGTACCAGCATCTCGAGCAAGTGTCTAAGAACCTTCTTCTTATTTGAATACTTCTATTATTGATTTAATGACGAAGAAGAGGAAACTGCCTGCGTTCTTTATCAAAGATGCTCCTGGTGCTGATGGGGCAAAAAATAGCAAAAGGATGTCCTAGCTAAAGGGATGAAGAAAATGGATAGTACTCCATCGAAAGGAATAATTTCTCCTGTCAAGGAGGTCAGCAGGAAACCACCTGCTGTGCTAAAAAAGGCAGCACCTTTGATTGAAGGTGTTGCTATTATGCAAGAAGAGGAAACACCTTTGATTGAAAGTGCTACTTTAAGGAGATTGAGGAGAGGTCTTGCAGAAAGACCTATAGAAGCTGCTGCTCGACCTTCTGATATTGGGGGTCCTTCCTCGAGAACTAGCGCTCCAGCTTTTATCGCCCCAAGTTCGGCCAGGGGTTTGATTAAGTCTTGGACCATTCCGGAGTATCGAGCTGCTGGAGTTCCTCTTTCTCGGGAGAAGTTCGTTGATTTAGCGGCCCAATGTATCGCGTCAGTGAGTATCATCATCCATACCACTTCATTTCCACCTACTATATTCATATTCTGATTTAAGATTCTTATTTTTTCTCAGTTTATGACGTGCTTTAATAATATCCTGGAGAGGGACGAGGCTATCAAGGCTTCAACTTCGTCCAACAAGATTGAAGAAGCTTTTGCTGGGTTGTCTCAATCCTTGAAGGACTCCCAGAAGATATACGAGGAAGACAAGGCTGCTTGGGAGAAGAAACTTCTATCTGCAGAGTCAACTCGTGACCAGGTTATAAGTGCCTCCAAGGAGTTGGAGGAAAAATTGAAGGTCGTCATTTCCAGCAAGAAAAAGGCTGATGATAAGCTTGAAGAGGCTGAACGGCGTAAGAAAGACCTCGAGGAAAAGGTGAGGCTTGCTGAGGAGTGTGCTTCTTCAGAGAAAATGAAGCGAAAGGCTGTGGTAAAGAAATCTTTCAACTCTGGTTGGGATAAGGGATGGAATAGAGCCTTAACCGCTATTACTTGCCAGATGGAGTATGCCAGTCTGAAGTACTTCAAGGACGGATGGGTCGCAGTATTAAAAGAGTTAAATGTTGAGGATGATTTTGAGTTGTTTCAAAAACACACTCATGGCCCTCCTCCTACTATTGGCGAAGAAGAAGAGGATGAAGTTGCATCTGATCAGTCTTCCATGATGATAGTAGAGCAAGTCCCTATTGCTACTGCTTCTCGACCCTTCGAGAAAGTTCAGCAGGAATCAACTTCTACCGAGCAGCGCCAAATGCCTCCCGAGCAACCAACTCCTTCGTCCCAACATGTTGATGGGGTTATAGGAAATAAGGAGAAGGTGTATATTTGCTCGGCTATTTATTTATGTTGTTCTTCTGCTTTTTCTTTCTTTCTTGTAACTTTGGTTGTACTCTCTCTTCTTATGATCGATGAAATGGATTGTTGTTGTCTAATCTGAATTTCTCCTTGACTTGCTCTTGTCTGTATCATTATTGATGTGTTTTTATTTTTCCTTGCTAATTCGTTGCCAAAATGGAAGTCTTATCAGCTTATGACACAGAGTTGATGAAAAAATGTAATGATTACTTCAAAGCGGGTCACGCAGATTTTACTGAAGCCCAAATAATTGATATTCTTGGATCCGATGCTTCTGAGCGAGTAGTCAATGCATACCAATACTTGAAGTGTTTGCTTGATCGTGTTGTGGCCAATAAAGTGGCTTATTACGAAATGATTGAAGATCTTCAAGGGATGATCGAGGAACTCCAACTTCAACACAAAGAAACCACTGCACTTTTACACGAAGGTTATGAGAAAAAGTACCAACAGTTGAGTGCTGACAGGGGTTAAGATAAGTACATCTCGGCCCATGAGAAAAAGGAAAGTGTGCTGAAACTTGAGATTGAAGAGCACAAGAATATTGCCAAGCTGCTAGAGCAAGAGAATATTGCGTTGCAAGAGGAAGTGAAGCAACTCAAATCTGCTGTCTTCTCATCTTCGGGAGTCTTGGTTCTAGATAATGATGAAGGTTTTTTCTTTTTAAAAATTGAAAATGCTGCCTTGAGAGAAGAGTTGGAGACTTTGAAATAAACCAGACCTACCCCGTCTTCTCGTGGCAGAGCAAAACCTTCTACCCGTGGCCGAGCAAGGGCTGGTCGGATTAATATTGAAGAGACGAGGACCCAACTGGCTTTAGAAAATTAGGTCGTTCAATTGACGATAAAAAATCAAGCCCTGGCAGAGATGTCTAGAAAAATTCAGAGTCTTACCGACCAACTCTCCAACCAGAGCTCTACGATGGAAAGTAAAGAAATTTTGGTGAAGAAGCTCCACGAGAAACTTGAGAGATTAACTTATCAATTTCATAAACAACCTAGAGAATTTTGGATAGCGGGATACAACAAAGCTTTATGCCATCTCGATGCTCGGCTGCAACAATCGAATAACGAGGGGTACAAATAGGGATAGTTGAATGCCTTATGTGTGATGAAAGTTGATCAAGGACTGTCCTTATGGGATTGGTGTGAGCCTGGATTACTTGATTTGCCTATTCCTCCCTTTAAACTCGATGTCAGTTGGATTCCATCTCATGCCATTCCTCGATGCTAGATCTCCAGGTATCTTGGTGATTACCAGCTTCATTCAGATTTTAAGATATCTCGTCCTCAACATTTACTTGACCGTCCATATCCGAGCAACATCAGAATGCTACAAGATATGAATTTTATCAACTCTCCCTATGCGTTAGATGACCCTCCAGCCGGGATAGAACCTATATCAAAATCAGAGGGAAAGAAACCCATATAATAGGAAATTTGTATTTAATACAGTAATCTACTTGTATTAAATGAAGAAAATTTGACCTTTGTGCAAGTTTTATTTCCTTGGAAATACTTTGTGAGATGTGTTTCTCGTTTTTTGCTGATGAATGTATATATATATATAGAGAGAGGGATGATGTGTCCTCTTTTGCCTAGACAATGGGGCTTTCCCCACTTGCTGCCTAGTTGTAGTGACTTATCTCTCATTAGTGCCTAAGAAATGGAATAATTTTTATCCCGTGTTCCTACTTAGTTGTAGTAATCTTATCTATATTACTTTGGTGCCTAGACAGTGGATGCCTCGGGAAGTCACCCATCTTCTTGCCTAGTTTGGGATATCTCTTGAGATTATCCGTGATCAAACAGGCTTTGCCTTGTATGATTGTTATGCCAACATTGTTGGTTAAATTTAGTGGTGCCAACCAACCGAAGTTGGTGGTTGTTGATGTCGATCAACTGGTATTGATGTAGTCTGTAGCACTAGTACTCCGACAAAAATTGAACCAAAAAAGGAATATGGAAAAATCAACACTTTTATTCATGTAAAGAGAAATGTGTACATGTAAGTCTGTATTACTGATAATACTTGCGCAGGTGCTCTGCATTCCACGCATTTTTGAATTCTTTTCCCTCTAAGGTTTCTATCATATAAGTTCCATGGCGAACAACTGTAGTTACTCAGTAGGGCCCATGCCAGTTGGCCTCTAACTTGTTATGCTTCCGAATCACCTTCTTGAGCACATAATCGCCCTCTTTGAGTTCACATTTCTTCACTCTTTTGTTGTAGAACATGGTTGTTCTTTGTTGGTAGGCTGCGTTCCTGATTGCCGCATCTTCTCTAACTTCCTCGAGCATGTCCAAGTCTAAGCGTCTTATCAAATCGCTAATAGGAGAGTTAAAATTAAGTACCCTATGTGTAGGCAGTCCCAATTCAATTGGAATAATTGCTTCGCTTCCAAAGGCTAGCATATAGGGCGATTCCCCAGTAGCTATTCGGGGTGTTGTGCAATATGCCCATAGCACAGAGTGTAGCTCGTTAATCTAATTTCCTTTTGCTTCATCCAGGCATTTATTCAAGCCAGTCAGTAGAGTTATGTTCGTCACTTCAGTTTGCCCATTGCTCTAGGGATGGCCTAGTGCGGAATAGATCTTCTGGACATTGGATTGATGACAATATGAAGCGAAGTCCTCATTATCAAATTGGGTACCATGGTCAGTGATAAAAGCATGTGGCAGACCATACCTGCAAATAATATTCTTCCAGATAAACTGGTAAACCCTTTCGTACGACATGTCAATGAGAGGTTCAGCCTCAACCCACTTGGTGAAATAATCGACCGTGACTACAAGATATTTGAACCTCCCTTTAGTGGTTGGCAAGGGCCCAACCAAGTCCATGCCCCGCATAGCAAATGACCAAGGGGAAGTAATGGGTGTTAACAATGCCTGGGGAGTTCTTCGAACGGGAGAGAAACGTTGGTATTTATCTCACTTCTTCATATAAGTTGTGCAGTCAGCTCTCATCGTCGGCCAATAATATCCCTGCATCGCTAACCTCTGTAGAAGAGTCTGACCTACCACATGAGCTCCACAAGATCCTTCGTGAACCTCTTCAATCATATCTCTAACTTCTGAGGGATGCACACATCTTTGTAGACCTGCAATGATACCCTTTCTATACAAGATGCCATTATTCTGTACATATCGAGCAGCTTTAATCTTCAGCCTCTTGGCTTCAAGTTGATCAGTTGGTACAACGTATTCCTCGATGTATGCCCTGATGGGGTCCATCCAGGATGGTCCCATATCTAGGGTAATGAATTTTACCATTAAATCTTCATTTATGCTCCGTTCTACCAGTATCTCGATAGGAATTATTCTTCGTAGCTCGGTGCGAGTGGCGGAAGCTAATCGAGCTAGTGCGTCAGCTCTCGCATTCTCAAATCTCGGTGTTCTGATTAATTGAACTGCTACAAAGGTGGACATAATCTCCATAGCTTTGGCGTGATATCTTGACATCAAGTCTCCCTTCGCCGCGTACAACCCCAAAATCTAATGTACAATTAATTGTGAATCACTAAACACGGTGACTTGCTCTGCATGCATTGCTTTTGCTAAACTGAGGCCCATGATCATAGCTTCATATTCGGACTCATTATTGGAAGCTTTAAATTGAAAGCGCAGATCGTATTCGACATCTAATCTATCAGGGATGTTAAGAATTATTCTGTCTCCATTCCCTGTTGCACATGAAGAGCCATCAACATACAAATTCCACACAGGTATATCATTATCAAACTCTTGATCTCACAAGGTTCCGTGACGGAATATTTGGTGCTTCCTCTTATCATCTTTCCCTGTTGGGTTGTTACTCGATGATGCTTGTTGCTCGTTGTTCGTCCCTTATGGTAGATCTGCTATGGGGAGTTGATCGGGGATTGTCTTTGATGATCCTGTAACATCCTTGGGCTATTCTGCATTAGACTCCTCACTACACCAAATCTGTCTAATTGTCACGGTCATTGACCTTGACAAGTTCAACTTGTCAAGGTCAATGACTAAGATAATTCGGGGCGAGATAATTTTTTTTATCACGGACGTGTCACGGTAATTGACCGTGACAAGTTCGTTAGAATTGTCACGGTCATGTCACGGGCCATGACCGTGACAAGTTTAGTCACGGTTAATAACCGTGATAAAGACTTGACCCTTTTTAAAAAATTATCACAGTTAATGACTGTGACAAGTCCGTGACAACCTTATTTGTCAAGGACTTATTACGGTCAATGACCGTGACAATTCTAGACAAAATTTTAAAAAAATCTGCTGGGCAGTATGGCCACTGCCACTGCCCAGCAGTATATTTGTACCTGTTATAGCAACGTTGTACCTGTTCAAACATCATATATCAAAACAAGCTAAAGATAATGAAAATATATATTCAATATAGAAACAATATACATGACGATATAATCCAAATATAATTCAAATGTACCAACTTAAAAATAATGTCACTACATGTCTGGGGTAATTGTGAGGAGGTGAGTAGGCCACACGATATACGAATTGACACACCCACTAATATACATCGTGCCGCATTGTTCGCGCAACCACAATAGGGAGTTCTCCTTCCCAGGTATCACATGCATGACGAGCACTTTGGACTCGATCTCTTGAAGCGCACGTCCATGAACTATTCCACCCTGGATGATATTCGGGTCCCTCAACCCCCTCCCTATCCGTTGGCCATCAAATACGTCCAATATGAACACGCTCGGCCAACAATTGTCGACATCGGTCTGGGGAAGGGAGCCAAATAAGAAAGTGGATCATCGAAGTACGCACGTGTTGGTGATGAAGCAGCGATGTCCACATCCTCGTCATTCTGCGCCTCGTCCTCCTCCACTGCCTTCTCCTTCCCTTTCCCCTTACGGTCTCCGCCCAACGTACGCTTCTTGAATGAGTACATATCTTGGACCGTCGCCTCCAAACGGGACAGCTTCGCGCCATGTGAATCCACCATTCGAGCCAACCCGGTGTCGCTCGTCTCCAATCCGATGATCCTAGATTTGGCCACCCGCGAGCTCACCCCCCTTGTCCTCCCCTTGCGATCAGAGCCAAGCACTTGGCTGAGTGCGTCTGTGGACAAAGACGCCTTGTCGACATCAGACTGCGACTCATGCACTTCCTTAAGCTTTGCCTAAAACGATAAAAAGCACATGACTAGTAAAATAAGTAAACTAAAATATTATAACGTAATTAACAAAAATTAAATTGTCGGATTACTTACTATTGTGTCCGCGACGCTCGGGGACACCTCCTTGTCCTTCCCCTTCTTCGTCCGAAGAGCCACAAAAGTATCGAGCCTATGTGGCTTACCACCAGGGCCACTCCCTACCCCCTGAAATAAAATAAAGTAAAATTAGTATCGGCCCCGCAAAGTAAAATAAAGAAGAATAATATATTTCTGTAGTTATAGAAAAATTAAATCTTACCTTCATCCTATGATCCACCTCGGAGTAAGACGTCCGTCCGGAGTAGTGCACGTCCATCTTTTTTGCCCGATTTTCCTTCCCCGATTGGCGAGATGCCAATTGTCTCTCCCCGATCTCATTGTCAATGAACTTTTGCCATTGTGCCAATGAGATCGGCTCCTTGGGCGGGACGGATTCACGCCATTGGATAATGGACTCTCGTGTTTTCCCAAAATACCGTGTCCACATATTTTTCTTCCACGTCTTGTGTTGCTCCCTCAACTGCTCCAAAACGGAATCGCGTAGCTTTGGATCTAAGTTGAATTGTTCCTGTCCAACAAATACAATGTTAGTTGTGAATAAATATAAATATAAATATAAAATGAAATTGAAATTGAAATATTCATATAAATATAAATATATTACCTCTAGTGCCGCCCAAACTGCTAACTTGAGCTCATATGGCACCTCCTTCCAACTCATAAACCCCGGGCCGATGACCGTCTTTAGCAGCTCGAGGGATCTCGCTAATAGCTCCGACTTGTTCTCGATGGTAATCCCAAATTTGCCATATTTTTGGAGCCGAGGAGCCCTCGTCACCTCCTCTACCACTGAGCCCAGACGACATCATCATAACCAGCATCATCATCCTCGCCTTAATACCTGAAGGAGACATTTGTTGTAAAAAAATGTTATTAGTACAGATAAAAAAAATTAGAAGAAGACATGCAAATATGTACAATTACTACAAACCACCCCCTGCCCCCACCCCTCCCCCACCACACACACGCACACGTACACGTACACACACCACCCCTGCTCCCCACCACACACACAATAATTCAATAATGATTAATAATTATATATAGTATGTTTCATTTAATTATGTCTTATTTATATTCAAATTCAATTATTCAAAAGTTGAAAAATCCCACCACCATATGGACAATAATCCAGTGTTCATGCAACTTTTAAAACTAACCAACCCAACATTTACTAAACAAATTAATCCAACAGCAATATCAACAACAAATGTGTATCATGTACTCCTTCTAATTCATCTACTCAATTAATTCATCTACTCAATTAAACTACCTTGCCCCACCCCCTTCCCCCATCCCTGCCCCCTCCCCCCCACCTTGTCCCACAGCTTTCCCCCACCCTGCCCCCACCCCCTCCCCCACCACACACACGCACACGTACACGTACACACACCACCCCTTGCCCACCACCACACACACAATAATCCAATAATGATTAATAATTATATATACTATGTTTCATTTAATTATGTCTTATTTATATTCAAATTCAATTATTAATAATTATATATAGTATGTTTCATTTAATTATGTCTTATTTATATTCAAATTCAATTATTCAAAAGTTGAAAAATCCCTCCCTCATATGGACAATAATCCATTGGTCATGCGATTTTTAAAACTAACCAACCCAATATTTACTAAACAAAATAATCCAACAGCAATGTCAACAACAAATGTGTATCCCGTACTCCTTCTAATTCATCTACTCAATTAATTCATCTACTCAATTAAACTACCTTGCCCCACCCCCTTCCCCCATCCCTACCCCCTCCCCCACCTTGCCCCACCCATTTCCCCCACCCTGCCCCCACCCCCTCCCCCACCACACACACGCACACGTACACGTACACACACCACCCCCTGCCCCCCACCACACACACAATAATCCAATAATGAATAATAATTATATATACTATGCTTCATTTAATTATGTCTTATTTATATTCAAATTCAATTATTAATAATTATATATAGTATGTTTCATTTAATTATGTCTTATTTATATTCGAATTCAATTATTCAAAAGTTGAAAAATCTCACCCCCATATGGATAATTATCCAGTGGTCATGCCACTTTTAAAACTAACCAACCCAACATTTACTAAACAAAATAATCCAACAGCAATGTCAACAACAAATATGTATCATGTACTCCTTCTAATTCATCTACTCAATTAATTCATCTACTCAATTATTAATTTAATAATTTACAATGAGGGGCAATCCCACTTTCATAATTAATCATATAATAATTTACTAATTTACAATAAGGGGCAATCGTATATTAATTTACTAATTTACAATAAGGGGCAATCATATATTAATTTACTAAAATAATTAATAATCAATCAATTATTTACAAGGGATACTCCGCGCGCACACACATAGACACACACGCAGCCCCCCACCCCTACCCCACCACCCACCCCCATCCCTGCCCCCTCCCCCCCCCCTCACCCCACCCCCACCCCCACCACAACTGCACACACACACACCCCACCACCCACCCCCTGCCCCCTCCTCCACCACACACCACCACAAACATATATACACACACATATACACACATATATATACACACATACACACACATATAGAAATAAAAGAGAAAGAGAGGAAAAATATACCTTAGAGAGAGAGAGAGAGAGAGAGAGAGCTGAAATCGCTTATAGAGAGAGAGAGAAAGAGGGAAACCAAAAAATGGTGGGAAAAAAAGAGCCTAGGGCTGTTTTTACTGAAGAGATTATCACGGTCGTGTCAAGGTCCTTGACCGTGATAATTATTTTAAGTATTGTCACGGTCTTGTCACGGTCAATGACCGTGACACAAAACGCGTATTTTTTATCACGGTCAATGACCGTGACAAGGGTGGCCGGCTGAAAGGTGATATTTTGGCCATTTTGGTGTAGTGCCTACTGGTCAGGGGTATCTGGGTAAGTGAACTCCACAATTAAATCTTCCACTGCTTGCCCTTTGAGTGAGGACCTTGGCTCATAAATAATATCATACTCGCCCAGTTCTACTTCCCAATACATCAGTCTGCCAGACTGTTTCAGCTTGTGTAAGGCCTGTCTAAGTGGCATATCAGTATACACCACTATGGTATGGGTGTGGAAGTAAGGTTTCATCCTCATACTTGCCTCTATTATAGCTAATGCCATCTTTTCCAACTTCGGATATCTAATCTCTGCTCCTCGAAATGCTTTGCTGTACACTGGTTTTTATACTCCATCCTCCACTCTTATCAACGCTGAACTGATTGCGCTCTCCGAGACAGCCAGATACAAGTATAATCTTTCACCCATCACCGGCCTGGATAACAGTGGAGGTATCCCCAAATACTTCTTCAATTCTTGAAACGCCTTCTCGCACTCATTATTCCACTCGAAAGATGTTATGAGTATCTTGAAGAATGGGAGACAACTATATGTTTCTCTCGACACAAACCTATTAAGAACTGCAATATGGTCTGTGAGGCTTTATACCTTCTTCGTAGCTGGAGGTCGTAATTCCAGCAAAGCTTTGATCTTCTCCGGATTGGCCTCAATGCCTCGTTGATTCACAATATACCCGATGAACATGCCTTCTCGTACACCGAATATGCATTTCGTTGGGTTTAACTTCATCTGATATTTTTCTAGCTAATCAAAGGTTTGGCCGAGATCAGCTAGATGGTCGGCAGCTTTCTTGCTCTTAGTTAGCATATCGTCGACTTAAACCTCCATGTTTTTACCGATTTGCTCTGTGAAAACTTTGTTCATCAACCTTTGGTACATGGAACCTGCATTTTTAAGTCCAAAAGACATAACATTATAGCAGTATGTTCCCCTTGGGGTGATAAAAGAAGTACTCTCCCTGTCTTCTGGTTGTAGCCGGAGTAAGCATCCATGAAGCTCAGTAGCTCGTGCCCCGAGGTAGCATCCACCAGCTGATCAATTTGGGGCAAAGGAAAATGATCTTTTGGGCAGACTTTATTGAGATCTGTGAAATCTACACATATCCTCCACTTGTTATTCTTCTTCTTCACCATCACAACATTGGCTAGCCAATCATGATATTTGACATCTTCAATAAAAGAGGCCTTTTGTAGCTTCTCGACTTCCTCCTGGATAGCTTGGTTCTTCTCTGGACTAAATACCATTCTTCCCTGCTTCACTGGCTTGACCTCCTTATTAACATTGAGCTCGTGGCACAAGAAAGCTGGGTATATTCCTGGAATGTCTTCATGACTCCATGCAAAATCTTGCTTTCTTTGTCGTAAAAATGCCACTAGCTCCTGCTTTATTGATGGATCCAATGAAGCGCTGATTTGAGTTGTCCGCTCTGGTCGTTCATCGTCCAGAATGACGTTCTCCGTAGCCTCGATGACCTGACCCTTCACAAGTTGTGACTTATCTCTAGGGTCCAAAGTCTCGACCTCTGCATCTTCAGACTCTTCCACATGGTAGGTGGTGGTTTTCTTCCCGGCCTCCTCCAATTCCTCCTATTCGGCAGATGAGTAGTAGCATTCCCGAGCTACTTTCTGGTCGCCTTTCACAACTCCAACTCCAAAATTGGTAGGAAACTTCAAACATTGGTGTACCGTGGATGGTACTGCCTTAAACTTCTTCAATCATACTCTCCCCATGATTATTTTGTAGGCTGATTGGACGTTATTGTCCATTACGAAAAAGAGTACCTTTTCCATTTTACAAGCAGACCAGGTACCAATTGGCATGTCCAACTTGATCGTCCCAAGTGGAAAGACTTTCTCGCCAGTGAAACCAAGGAGGGGCCTGTGATATGGCTCCAATTGGGCTAACTTCAAACTCAAGATGTCAAAGCGCGGGTAGAACATGATGTCTGCAGAGCTACCATTATCTACCAATACTCGCGAGATCACCCCATCCTTCATCCTTATCTTGACAACCAAGGGGTCATCACGAGGATATAAAATACCTTCCAAGTCATTTTTGGAAAAACTAATGACCAGTTTATCCTTGTTCACCTTGCTCGGGGGATCATCTTCAGTCAAATTTGTGCACTGTATATAAGAACAAGCTTGGGTCTCATTAAGGTAAGCTTTCTTTTCAGCAGTGTGATCCCCACCCCCTACATCTCCACCTGCAATCACATTACATTCAAATGATCCAAAATGGATTGAAAATACCTCACGTTCGGGTTGCCTTGGCCTTTGGGAGAGGTCGGAGTCACCCTCTGGATCGTCCTCGTGGTTTCTCTTTTTGTCATCTCTTGTTCGACGAGGAGATTTGTACCTTTGTCTTACTTTCTCGTTAGTCTTTCCACCATTCTGACGATCAACGAACTTACTCAATTTTCCTCGCCTAATAAGTGCTTCGATCTCATTCTGGAGAGCTATGCAGCGTTTGGTCATGTGGCCATGATCTCTATGGAACTCGCAATATTTGGACTTATCCCTCTTATCTGGGTTTGTCCTCATTTTCTCCGGCCACGTTAGCTCCTCACTGTTCTTGATCTCCTCCAGAATATGGTTTATATCCACCTTTAAAGGAGTGTAATTCCCATACTTCTTCAACTTCTCGAACGCCTCCTTGCCTTTTGGCCACTTACCATTCCCATTGCGCTTTAGATCCTTCTTCTCCGCTATACCTTCAGCCTTAGTCTCTACTTTAGCGTCAACATTCTTCTTCGCAGCCATGGCTTCTTCGGCATTCATGATCTTAGCTGTTTTTGCCATCAGTTTTGCCATGGAATTGGGGGGATCTTTAGCCAACGTATAATATAACTTGTCATGTAACATGCCATTCATCAGAGCGGTTATTGATGTCTTCTCCTCATAGTCAATCACCTCCAGTTTCTCGTTGTTAAAACGAGTAATGTAATCCCTGATACTTTCTCCTGTTTTATGCCTCACACTTAGTAAGTGTGCTACTATCTTAACCGGCTTCGCACCGAAATAGAAATTCCATATGAAGAGCTCTGCCAGCTGATGGAAAGTAGCAATCTTACCCCGAGGAAGGCTGTTGTACCATATCTGGGTTAACCTAGTGATAGTTCCTGAGAATGCCCTACACCTCATCTCATTCAGAACTGCGTAGATATCGGCAGCAGCTTGATACTGCTCTATGTGGAGGACATGATCAGTTTTTCCATCGTACTTAGGCGTCACTACCGGAGCCTTAAATTTTGATGGTGTCGAAAAATTCATAATTACCTGGACAAAGGGTGATCCTTGGATAAAAGTTCTTTGGATAGGGTTCTTGGCCTTAGCCATTACCCTTAACCGCTCTTCCAATCTCTGAATGGACCCCTTCCACGCATCATTCCCAACCTCGCGCCTATTTGCCCGAGCAATGGAGCATGCTGAATGTTCCTCTTGGGATCGTTCACCACAAATTGCTGGGTGTGATTGGGCAGAACCTTCCCTTAGATCGGTTGGTCGTTGAGAAGTCCTCGATGCAATCCTAGGGGGATTCCTGTTCCTCTTAGGACCCAAATGGTTAAAGGGAGAGACTCTGATCAACCTTTCCAAAGCGCTTGTTCTCTTAGGAGTTAAGGTAATATTTTATTGAGAATCTGTAGCTCTTATAGCTGAAGTCCTTCCAGGTTGATATGAAGGATCGTTGGACCTCTCAGTATGATGAGATTCACCGTGCCTGGGCTATGAAACATTTGAGAATAATGTACGTCTGGTTCTTGAAGATGGCAGATGGGCGTTTATCTGAACGCTTCGTTGACCTGACTGGACGACTGATCCGTCACGAACAGTCTGAATGAGTTGACTCATGGTCTCTTGCATAGCCGTTTGCCCTTGGGCTAAATTGGCTACTATTCCCGTAAGTTCATTGATAGTTGGGGGAGCAGAGGGGTTTAGAGGAACCCCAGTATTGTTTCGGTTACTGGATTCTAGGAGCTCAGCCATTGGTGATAAGTTTTTAGTGAAAAATGCTACCGACAGTCGTTTCCCACAGACGGTACCAATCTGTTGATGTAAAAAGTTAGATTCGGTCTAATTAATTAATCACGGAAAAAATAAATAAATAAATAAGACAAGATATTTTTAAAGTGGTTTAGCCTTATGAAAATGGCCTACATCCACTGTTTGTATTTGCTAATGTTTTCCTTAATCTCGATGATGAATACAAGAGATCGATTGATAGTCCTCCGTTGTGGAGGATGTTACAATGTATTTATAGCCTTAGGGCTATCAGTATGAATAGACAATATGCTGTTGTTTAATAGACACATACGTTTGTACAATAAGAATTTTCATTATGTCCGATGTTCATTGAATGTGCAATTATCGTTTGACCTTCCTGGCCAGATGCTCTGCACGTTGAGTAGCTCGGCGCGCTAAGTAGCTCGGGGTGATGAGTAGCTCGGTGCTTTTAATTTATTTTGCCACGTAAGATGACACATGTCTTCATATAACTAGTCCACGTCAATTGAACAATTTTTGTATCAACACCCTCATTTAGGCAGCCCTTTCCTACATACATGTCATTCTTTAACAACACAAAGCGATCACCCACAAACATAAGCTTGAACCCATTTTTACTCAGGAGAGATCCAGAAATCAGATTCTTTCGGATATCAGGCACGTGAAGAACATCATTGAGAGTAAGTTCCTTTTAAGAAGTCATTTTTAGAGCAATCTTTCCTTGTCCCACCACCTTAAATAAAAGAATTAGTCATATTGTGGAATACATTCCCTATACATATACATAAATACTAGCTGAGCAATTTCAACCTATGGGGCAGAGAGTGTTTGTAAATAGTAACAAATCCTAAAAATACGTATTAGGAAACTAAAGATGTAGCAATCAAAAAATCTATTATGGTTTAGTATATGAACCAAAATTATGAGCATTTGACATGAGACAACTTGGCCCATCAAAATAGTTTAGGTGAATATTCAAGTTAGTTGTCAATATGTACAACTACAAAAATATGATGATATTAACAATAAAATGTTCATAATATATATATATATATATATATATATATATATATATATATATAGGCAGGGTTCTGTATATACCAAACGGTATATACTAACGGTGCATACCGCTGGCGCGGCCCCATTTCCATAAAAGATTTTGAGTTGAGTTTTTTATGTGGTATTTAAACATTTTAAAGGATCCATATAAAAAAAATCAACTCAAAATATTTTTTTTGCTATTTTTAAAAAATCAGTCAAACTTTCAGAGCTTTTAAGTGTTTTAAAAAGCTGTGAAAGTTTGACCGATTTTTTAAAAATAGAAAAAAAAGTTACTTTGAGCTTATTTTTTTATATGGATCCATTGAAATGTTTAAACACCATATAAAAAAACTCAACTCAAAAATAATTTTTTTACTATTTTTAAAAATTGGTATGCACCGTTTGGTATGTACAGAAGTCTCTCTCTCTCTCTCTCTCTCTCTCTCTCTATATATATATATATATATATATATATATATAATTTTAGAATTTAGATATAAATGATAAACTACCCATTGACACCAATTAAAACACCGTTTTTGGAGATCAAGTAGTCATGAATTTAAAAGCATCATGCAATTAGGACATGTGGTTCTCATTTTCTCTAGTGTTTGATATCTCAAGATGTTGGTTTTATTGTTCTTATCATGTTGCAGATAGTTGAGGAAGAACCAGACAAAAATTACTTCTCACTGTTGTCGACAATACCGAAGACCATCAACGCGATTTGGGAGCTAATAAGAAGCTTCGTCTATCCATACAGAATGGGACGAGATTATAATGAAGGGTTTATTCTTCGAGTGATGAGATTATTTGGGCTGGTGATTGCAGGTATACCAGCTCATTCAACCAACGATTACGTTAATTCAACCCGGTTGGGAGACTTAAACTTATATATCTCAATCCCTGACCAATTAGCACTTACCGAGAGCAAGGAAAACTAAATCATGTAAGGTGTTGTTAAAACTTTTATTTGGAGAAGTTAACTTCCCATACTGCTATTTTCGTTGCTCTCTCCTTAATTCCATGTAATGTCTATGACTATACCATCCACCAAGAGATTAATGGATGGCTACAAATTGTTAAGCCAGGTGATTCGCATTTGAGTGCTAGTGTTTATTCTTCTTGTATATGCAGCCTATAAGACCTTCATTGTAACCTGCTTTTGGACATTTTCTATGTTTTAATTCTTTTAAAAATATGATTGGACGCACACTAAAGTTAAACAGGCTCATTGAAAATCAAAGTAGTTTTTACTTGATGGGTTAGTTTAGTCTTAAATCGTAATAAGATATAAGTACGTAAGACCTCAATATATATTAAGGATATTCAGGTTTGAATAGAGACAAGGTTATTAACGAGGAGATTGATATAATGCATGATATTAAATTTTTCCGTAATCTGTTATTAGAGATATCTGTTATTTACAACATCATAATTCTTCAAATTCAAATATTGGCTAATTACGTAAGGCACCCTCTCCTAATATAACTGTAAGACAATAACTGGAACCATGCATATTGTCACGAGATAATTTTTTTTTCTCAAAAGTGGTGAGGCGACAAGTTTACAGAATGAACTTAGTCAATCAATCCAGAGGTTCACTAGCAATAAAACAAACAGAAATACACATATATGAAAGAAAAGCACACAAGTAACAAAGACAAGGAACTCCATTCCCGTCCTTTATATCAATAACTCAATTAATACAAAGGAAACTCACACTTTTTCTATGAAGGGATTCACAAAAGAGAGCCATGGCATGGCTAAATATAGAATTCAATTTTATGAACCACATTTAAAGTGGGGCATGGTTACCCTATTACCCTATTGGTTGATATAAAAATAAAAAACAAGTACTTGTGTTGGAGTTCTCAATCTTTTATGTTTCAATTATTAGGTTGAAAGAGTCGCCATGACTCTGTTTAAAGGATGAGTTAACGAATTTGTACTCCTGAATATATAAGAAGAAGCTGCGAATTACAGCTCTAACTTCCTAAGCCAATGTTCAATCCGGTGATGACAAGTCTCAAACGTATCCCAAAACTTATTCCTACTATGTAGAACTACTCATCCATATAAATTTGCAAATGTACACCTTCTATCAATTGCTATGAATCCTTAATTTGAACCGCTTAATTGTTCCTTGTCCAAATCCCACATATTTGTGGCATATTCTTATCATTGTGTCATTAGCCCAACATATTGTTCTACCTAGAATCTCAATGGTATTCCACGACTGTGATTCCTAACACCATGACTTTAGCCATTTTTTACAAATTCTCCACTAAGTGCCAACATTGAAACCCACTTACACATGGAATGATCCCCACGCCTCGAGTCATCACATATATTTTTTGATAAGTAATCAGTCACCTGCAGGGGTGGAAGCCATTCACGACCACGTTCCCTCACTTTTCAATAGATGATGACTTCCCACACAAAGGCTAAGTTTGATTGCCAAGGTTGTCCATGACCTTTTCGTGACATCCATCCTGGCACTCCCTATAATACCTCTTGTATTATAGTTTGTTAAAATGTGGCGTTTGTTTTTTTATCTGAATCTGAAGTCTGAATCTGAAATTTGAAGACGGAATCTGAAGTCTGAAATCTGAATCTGAAAAAAATGTTTGTTTTTATGTCTGAATGTACCTCTGAATGAATGTATTTAAACTGATTTAGACTTCCTACCTCTTAATCATTAAGAGCCAAATATAGCCGTTAGCCTCTTAATCATTTAAAAAAATAAATACTTTTTGGTACCTCTTAAGTGTGAATGGTTCAGATTCAGACTTAAGAGGTAAAAACAAACAACACCGAGATAATGTCAACTATAAGTTAATCCATATTAAATACGATAGAGCATACTTATAATGTATAGAATATTCTACAATAGTAAGGAAGTATGTAGGCTTCTGGAATGTTCCCATAAGGAGGTGGGAACCTTCTGGAGAATTAATCTAGACCATTGATGTATTTTAATCTCCACCATCCATTAAGGAGGTGAGATACATATAAATAGGTTGGGAGGTCATTTGGCCAAACCATCACAATCCAAGTCAAGCATTGTAATTTATCATCAAGTATAATACAAAAACTTTCTTTCTTTTTATATATTCCCGAATTCTCCTCAAATAAGTTACCAACTAATTCTCTTCCTCTAAATCCTTGGTTCCCCATATCTAGCAATTTCAATTTCCTAAACATTTAACTACATTCCAAACTACCTCCTAAAATTAACAGTAGTATCAGAGCACGATTCCGTCACTAACTGGGCGTAAATAATTTTTCCTACCTGCATCCCTTCACCATAAACTCACTCTGATTTTTTGTCTAACATGTCTAATTCGCTGATTCCAATCCCTACGTTTAATAGGGAGAACTATGACTTTTGGAGTTTCAAAATAAAGACATTTCTTCAAGCCCATGATATATGGGATGTCATTACTGAAGGCTTTGTTCATCCTGAAAACACCTCTACCCTCACAAACGCGCAAAAAAAGGAACTAAAGAAGAATATATCAAATGATGCAAAAGCCTTCAGTTTTCTTCAACAAGTGGTCAGCGACTCAATATTTCCAAGACTAACTGGAGCCACGAATTCCAAAGAAGCATGGGAGATCTTACAAGAAGAGTTCAAGGCCAACGAAAATGTATGAACAATTAAACTACAAGCTTTAATAACGAAATATGAAAATTTAAAAATAAAGGAATCTGAAACCTCCAAAACATACTCTTCTAAAATAAAAGAATTAGTAAATCAAATGAGATCATACGGGGAAGATATACTCAATAAAAGAATTGTCGAAAAAATTCTTATTAGTGTCTGATCCTATTGTAACCATAATTAAAAGTACAAAGGATCTAAAAACACTTTTAGTGACGGAACTAATGGGATCTCTAGAAGACCGTTTCTGTCAAAGACTGAGTAGGCGTAGTGAAAATTTGACAGAAATGGTCTTCCAGTTTAAGTTCAATTCAAGGTCTCTGAATTCTAGACAAGGTGATTGGAGAAAATTCAAAGAAAATTCTAGAAGGGATGAAACATATAGAAGTAATGAAATTTTGAAAAATCAAGGTGAGAAGAAAGGAAAATATCCACCCTGTGGTATTTGTAAAAATACAAGCCATTTGTAAAAAGATTGTTGGTTTCGTGACAAATCAAAATGCTGAAACTACAAGAAGTTCGGGCATGAATCGACAGCGGCTGCAGTAATCACATGACTGCAAAAGAAGACATTTTCCAAGATATTGACACGCCGGTCAAGTCACAAGTTCGATTGGGAAATGGTGCAGTTGTAGAGGCAAAAGGAAAAGGCACAATAGCCATGCAGACAAAGAAAGGTACGCGCTGATCAAAGATGTCTTACTTGTGCCTAGTTTACACCAAAGTCTACTTAGTATTAGTCAAATGAAGGAAAATGGGTACTCCTTATACTTTTTCGGAGACTCATATACCATCTATGACAAAAAGAATAAAAATCTAGAAATATCTATGGTAAAAATGAAGAAGAATAGAAATTTCTCAATCGAGAGGAGATATGTAAAAGACACAGCTATCACTACAAGAAAAAATAGAATTCGCGACATGCTTCAGCGACATCAGTGTTTTCGTATTACCAAAGGGTATACTTTTGGAGACATATACAGTTTTTGTGTCGCGAAAAGTTATTATTTTGGTGGTCCCTATTAATATTTTCCCCCAAATGTCATTTACATTCAGCGACATCAATTGGATGTCGCGGATTCGGTTTCCCACTTTCGGCGACATGTGTTGTATATCGCGAAAATATCACTCAAGTTTGGCGACATGAGTATCATGTCGCGAAATGCTCTACACTTCCAGCTTCATCATATGCATGTCGCGATATGCATTTTAATTTAATTTTAAAAAAATAAAAACACAAAATTTATTTCCCTATCTTTTTTCAGCCAAAAAACTATTTTCCCTCTTTAACATAACCTAAAACTCCCTCGTAAGAAACAACCCCCCCCCCCCCCCCCCCCACATACACACAAAAAAACACTTTACCCAGTCTCTTCTCTCTCCCCTCACCTGGTCATCGATCTCTCTCCATCCTCCACCGGTGAATCGGGCAGTCCTCTACCTCCGAAATGGTAGCCACCAACTCGTCGAAGTTCACCGTCGACTTTCCTACACCCAAACACCGATGAACCTCTTTACTGAAGAACAACCCTAATCCACTGGATCTATCCCATACCCGAGAAAACCCAACTTCGAACCAACCAGCTGCCAAATTCGGACTAACTCCGGCGAGTCTAAACCTAACCTCCCATTTCAAACTCTGACCCATAACTCTCCAGCCCTCTCCCCCGGCCAAAACCCCTCTTTGGACAGAAACAAAACGAAATCAGCTAACAATTATCTTCTCAACCAGTTAAAACCCCATTTCAACCTCTTTGGACAGAAACGAAATCAGCACAAACTCCCGAATCAAGGTATTTTTAGTGTTAATATGTCAATCTTCAGATTTATTTATGTGAATATGTGAATATTTATGGATGTATTTGAGTTCCTTTTCTGTTAGATTACTATCTGCTCAATCAATCTGAGATTTTATTTTCGGGTTAGTAGTTAATAATGGAGGGAGCCAGACTTATTAATAAGAGGGGGTTATGTGCACTTTTAAAAAAGATACTCTATAGAAAATGTGAAAGAAATAGTTTTGTGGTAATTATAAAAAAACAGTAGACGTTTTTTTTTAAATTGGAGTTCAAAAAAAGTCGAAACAATTTCTCAAGTTTATTCTGCTATAAAGCATATTTGCAAGAAGAAAAAAAGAAACTATTAGTCTTCCCTAAACAAGTTTACAAATCAGCTAACAATTATCTAATCAAGTCAGGGGCTTTAAGAAAATATTTTTCAAAGTGAAAGGGAGAATTAATGGAAAGATAAATCAGTATAGGAAAACAAAATTGATGAGCTGAGGGAACTTTTGAGTAAGAAAATTAAATAGATTATTCACTTTTAGGACTTAAAATAATATTGGTTATGGATATAGGACAACAAACATTTTGTTTTCATTTTTAGTCCTTATTTTTAAATTATCGGCTAACGTGGCATGCTATCATTGGTTGACGTTTTATGGATATGGATTTGCGCCAGCGGCTTTATTAAAAAATAGGGACTAAAAATGAAAACAAAATGTTTGTTGTCCTATTTCCAAAATATATATTACAATATGTCCTAAATTTACAAAGCCCCAAAATTAAATGACTGGTACTCAAACAAATTATGGGATTTGGGGGACTTCATAGTATAAAAGTAAAAACATAATTTCAGAGTTATATGGGGCTTTAGCCCCAACTAGGCCTGTGGTGGCTCCGTCCGTGTTTGAACTCAAAATTGTCATATTTATGTTATGCATATCTTTGAAAATTGTCAAGTTTATGTTATGCATATCTTTATTAAATTACAAATCATTTAATATAAAAATAAGGGAAAAGTGCAAAAATCCCCTGAACTATCCAGTTTTTGAAAGAAACAATATAAATTATTTTAATCTAAGCTCCCCACAACACACTCATGGCCTGGATTTTTGTTGGAGCTTCATTTTAGTTTTGGAATTGTTAGATAGCTGTAAATGTTTAGTGGTTATTCGATTTCAAATTATCATGCTCTTTATTTCAATTAAAATCATAAAATAAATTGTGTATTTTTTTATTGCAACTATTTAATTAGTCTAAATTAGTGAGTCCGTTGAACATGGGTTATTTGTTTAAAATTAAGTGTGTAATGTTATCACAACCTTTGAGCATTGGTTTGTTTAGTACAACCTTAGGTGTAACCTTAGTTTGACATAATTTACACAGTATAATCTTAAGTAAGCTTTATTTTTTTTAAATCAAGACATACTTGTTATAATATACTATTTAGAATAAATGTAGTCTTCTATTTAAATGGTATCATATAATCCACTCGTTAATCATCGTTGTCGGGATATAGCCTCACATTATTGAATAGTATTTTAAATGGTCTTTTATGTGTTTTAGTCCAAACAATAATATAGTAAAATAATTAATTGTGGTTGACTAATTTATTGATTATTGGTACAATAGATATGATGGAAAGAGTTGGATGACTCTTAGGCAAAGATTAGGTAAGCAATATCGTGACGGGGCGAGTGCTTTTGCTGAATTTTCAATGACCAAAACGAGCAATAATGGCACTATCCGATGTCCATGTAATGAATGTATGAATCGATATTGGCATAGTGGTGAAGTGGTAAACAGTCATTTAATCCGATACGGGATAATGGAATCTTACAAGAATTGGGTCTACCACGGGGAATCTATTCCTGAGTGTCAAGCTCATGTATCAGATGATGAAAGTGATAATGAAATGACAGACAATGAAGAAGAGGATGGGCATGAGCTTCCCGACTTAATGGAAGACTGTTGTAGGCAGGCTTACATGAATCGTGATTGGGGGGATCAGATACAGGTGAGGCGACTGATGGTGTGCAGATGGAGGAGGTGAGAAACATTGAAAACTGTTGGTGGCTGCACAATGTGAGGTGTACCAAAGCTGTAAGAAGTATACTTTGTTGAAATTCGTGATTAAAATGTTTCATTTGAAGGTAAGTGGCAAGTGGACCAACAAGTCATTCGATATACTAATGGGGTTATTATTGGAACTTTTACCGGAAGGGAGTTTGGTTCCAAAGTCAATCTACAAAGCTAAGATATTCTTACGTGACTTAGGCTTAGGATATGAGACCATCCATGCATGCAAACATTATTGTGCACTTTTTTGGAAAGATAATGCTATTCTAGAACAATGTTCGGTATGTGGGGAGTCCAGATATAGACTTAATGATGTTAATGGTCAAAAAATCCCTCATAAGGTCCTGCATTACTTCCCTTTTACACCGAGGTTGTGAAGATTATACATGTTGAGGAAGATAGTTGCTGACATGAGATGGCATAGTGATAAGCGCGTGGATGATGGGATTATGAGGCATCCGGTCGTTAGTGAGGTATGGTAGGACTTTGATCGAAATTATCCTGAGTTTGCTCGTGAGCCTCGAAATGTGAGGCTAAGTATGGCCACCAATGGATTCAACCCTTTTGGGAACATGAGCAACTCCTATAATATGTGGCCCATGATACTTATTCTGCTTAACATGCAACCTTGGAAGTGCATGAAGGATACCTTGTTCATGATGTCCCTACTTATTCCTGGGCCATAGGCCCCAAGGAAAGATATCAATGTTTACATGCAATCATTGGTCGATAAGTTGGAAAATGGTGTATTAAATTATGATGCCTCTCGTGAAGAAACTTTTCGAATGCATGCAGCTGTAATGTGGACGATAAACGACTTTTCGCATATGGTAACTTGTCTGGGTGAAGCACAAAAGGTTATCTTACTTGTCCTCCTTGTAACGAGGATGCATTATCTCAACATTTGAGAAGTAAGATTGGATACATTGGCTAGAGATATTACTTACCAGATAACCACCCTTGACGAAGGAGTAGGGCCTTTAATGGTAAGTTTGAGCATTGAACTAAATACTTGGACTTACCGATGGGAAAGGTACTTAGTCAATTGGATCACCTTCCAGATGTCAAGTTTGGGAAGCATCCAAATAATAAGTAAATACCTAGTGATCATACATAATTGAATTGCACAAAGAAAAGTATCTTATTTGAGCTCTCGTATTGGAAGAAACTTAAGCTCCGTCACAACCTTGATCTTATGCACATGGAGAAAAACATATGCGATAATCTGATTGGAACGATATTGAATATGGATGGGAAGAACAAAGACACTGAAAAGGCACGTCTTAAATTGGAGGATATCGGCATAAGGAAAGAATTGCATCTACAAAGCCATCCCGATGAATACTTTATCAAGCCTATAACGACATATACATTGACCCCGAAGGAGAGAGAGGTTTTTTATGAATTCTTGAAATTGGTCAAGTATCCGGATGGTTATGTTATCAACATCTCAAAATGTGTAACCACAAAACTAGTAAATTAACGGGCCTAAAAAGTCATAATTGTCATGTCCTTCTTCAAAACTTCTTTCCATTGGGATGCGAGAGTACCTCCCTAAGAATATTTATATTACTCTTTCTGATTTGGGTAATTTTTTATAGGAGTTGTGCTCTAAGACACGGGTGAAGAGTGATATGGAGAAGTTAGAAGAAAGAATAGTTCTGATAGTCTACAAGATGGAGAAGATTTTTCCCCCTGCTTTTTTTGAAGTGATGGTTCACTTAGCACGCGAGGCTAAGCTTGCAGGTCTTATGCAGTATAGGTGGATGTACCCAATTGAAATGTAATTGTTACATTAATAAAATTTATTTGGATTTGGAGATATTTTTCCCAATTGTTTTACATATGTAATATTGACTTTAAAATTGTTTATGTGAAGGTTTCTTGGAACGCTGAAAGAGTACGTATCCAATAAAGCTCGACCATAAGGTTCCATTGCTGAGGCTTACATTATCAAAGAGTGTTTAACTTTTTGCTCAATGTACCTTACTCATGTCGAAACTGCTTTTAATAGAGAAGAACGAAATGAGGATGGTGGTGAATGAGGACTAGGGTTGACGATTTTCACTAGAAATCTTAGTCCTTTTGGACAAATTATAAGAGCTGCCAATGTGTTTAAGAATGACCTTAATATGGATAAGTGGTTTGTATTGTATAACACCGATAAGGTCGAACCGTATTTAGAGTATGCTCAAATTAATTACACATGCACAACTTGAAAGAATTTTTAAACATATATATATATATACTTATGAACCAATTTTCATTAAACAGGGACCACACAAATCTTCAATTAAAGAATCAAAGTGGACGTGACCTACCTCAAATACAACGTCAAACATTTCTGAAGTGGTTCAAAGAGAGAGTAAGATATTTAAATGAATCTACATATATTCAATTAACATTTAACATGAACATGTAACACATTATATATGTTTTTCCTCAGATGAATCTATTACGAACACAAAGATCTCCCGAAGCAACTAATGAACTATGGTCATTAGGAAATGGTCCCAATGTGATAGTGAATCTTTATTCAGGTTTCATTTGCAATGGAGTTCGATTCCATACTAGAGACCGCAACAATCATCGTAGATGTCAGAATAGTGGGTTGGTATCTAAGGGGGAACACGAGGGACGTTCGATTAACTTCTATGGTTACTTGTGCAATGTTTGGGAAATGACATACATTTACGGGCATAAAGTTGTTTTGTTTCAATGTGAATGGTTCAACACCGGTAGTACGAGAATAATATATACAGATGCACATTTCACAAGAATTGATGTACGAAGTCGTTGCTATAAATATGATCCATTTGTTTTACTAAGTCAAGTGAAATAAGTCTTTTACATTAATGATACAAAATTAGGCGCACACTGGCAAGTCGTATAACATGTCCAACACCGGAGAACCTGGGATGTACCAGAGTTAGAGTATGATGAATCTTTTGGACCTAATGATGTGTTCCAACAGGATGAAACCAATGGGGTTGTCCCAATTCTCATTGAGGATAGCAATGTTCAACATCATAGGACTGATGCTAATCCCGAGACTATCTCAAGTGACAGAATTATGGAACTAACTAGAGAGTATAATGACGACGTGGATGAAATGAGTGCAATGGATATAGATGAGGAAGAGGGTGACGAGCAAATGTATTTTGATTCTGATCTTGATATAGATCTTGATATAGATAGTGACATGTAGTCTTGTAACTCGTGTTTAGTCAATGGAAAAATGTTCTTAACAAAGTTGTATGTTTACATTTTTTGTCATTATTTATGCGTTTTCTCCTTTTTTTAATTTAGTTTATATTATAAGATTTAATCAATGTCTTGTGTTTTATTTATAATGCAAGTTTATTTCACTTTTATTTTAGTAGTTACAAAAATGCCCCCTAAACAAAAATTATGGGTCAAACCTGGATATGCAACCCATATGGTGTCGGTGTGTGAGAAAGAAAGACTGAATAATATTGCAAATAATAAAATGAGAATGACTGCCCTTGGGGTGTGTCATTTGGCAAATTCTTTAAGGAGTGTGATTGAGAAGAATAAGCAGGCGACCTCGGGTAAGGAAAAAATAACAAATGTGAGTGAGGACGACGATGAGTGTATACCTTTCGACGATGCCGAAGACGATGCCCATAATGAGTGTATTTATCCTCAAATAGAGGAGGTATCTTATGTTAGAAAGTTTATTTAAATTTGATTTTATCACTCATATTAAAGTTAAACTCTAAAAACACGCACTCTTGGCAATTATTATGAATGTCATATCAATTATTGATTATATATTATATGTCAGGTTTCATTCATGGCCCCTGTTAGAAGATCACGTCATTCTTCCACACCCATGGATGGGGCGAATGCATCCCATGTGATGTTTGATACTTTTTCACATTCTTCCATACCCACAGTTGAGGCGGTTGCAACCCCTACAGCGTTTGATACCTCTTTGCATTCTTTTGCACCCACAGATAATGGATACAACATGTTCACTTAATATAATGTTGTCAATATGTAATGTGTTCACTCGTTTTAAATTTTGTTCTCAGCTCCTACTAAGAAATGTGTAAGGGGGCCTACCGTAAGAAAAATGACGGAGAAATTTATTTATAGTTGAGGTCCCGTAAGATGCACGAGCACCTCGCACGGGACGAACGTAACACATAGGAACTGACCTCGTAGTCACGCGACTCCTGGTTTGAGAATACGACGATATCTAATTTGTAAGAATCTAGACTTAGGCTTAAAAACATGCCATTAGAGGTTGAAAATCCAAAACAGCTTCAAACGGCCCAATAAGATGCACGTACAGCTCCCACGGGACCAACGTAATACGTAGGAACTTACCTCATAACCACTGGACTCTCAAGTTGAGAATACTAGGATAATTTGCAAAATCTAGACTTGGGCATAAAACATGCCTTTAGAGGGTGAAAATCCAAAACAATGCCCAAACGACCCTGTAAGAGGAACTAACACCTCGCACGAGACCAATGTAACATGTAGAAACTTACAACGTAGTCACGGGACTCTCGATTTGAGAATGGGACGATAAATTGCATAAATCTAGACTTAAGCTTAAAACATGTCGTTAGTGGGTGAAAACCTAAAACAACGCCCAAACGGTCTCGTAACAGGTACGAACACCTCACACGAGACCAATGTGACGTGTAGGAACTTACCGCGTAGTCACGAGACTCTCGGTTTGAGAACACTGTGATAATTTGAAAAAAATCTAGACTTAGGATTAAAAACATGCCATTAGAGGGGGAAAATCAAAAACAGCTCCAAATGGCCCTGTAAGATGCACGAACACCTCGTACAGAACCAACGTAACACGTAGGAACTAACCACGTAGTCACATGACTCCCGGTTTGAGAATACGATGATAATTTGTAAAAATCTAGACTTAGGCTTAAAAACATGCCATTAGAGGGTGAAAATCCAAAACAGCTCCAAACGGCCTCGTAATAGGCACGGAGACTTCATACAAGACCAATGTAATACGTAAGAACTTATCGCGTAGTTATGAGACTCTCGGTTTGAGAATATGATGATAATTTGCAAAAATCTAGAATTAGGCTTAAAAATATGCCGTTAGCGAGTGAAAACCCAAAACAATGCCCAAACGACCCCGTAAGAGGCACAAACACCTCGCACGAGACCAATGTAACATGTAGGAACTTACAACGTTGTCACGGAACTCTCAATTTTAGAATGGGACGATAAATTGCAAAAATCTAGACTTAGGCATACCAAAAATCTCTTCCAACGAATGAACCTTTATATCGATTGAGTTATTTATGAGCTTATTTTTGTTAAATCGTTGGAAGGGATTTGTTGATTATTTATTTATGGATTTTGTTGATGTCGTTGGGTTTATTTAAATGTTAAAATAGGTTGGAATTCTTGAATAAACAAAGGAAACTCCCTCAATTTTTTTAAAATTATTGAGTGTTTTAAAATGATTAACTTAAACATAAGTTTAGGCAACATGTTGAGAATTGGGGGTGGAGCGTGAAAAATCACATATGATACTAAAGTAAGACCATTGTTGGGCTATGCGAGACACGTGAGACTATTTTTTAACTATGGACATGAGTCTGGTGAACCTTTACATCAATCAAGTTATTTATGACTTTATGTTAAATTGTTGGAAGGGAAAACAAAAAATAGCTTCCAATAGGTGAACCTTTATAACGATTGAGTTATTTATGTTAAATCGTTGGAAGGGATTTGTTGATTATTTATTTATGGCTTTTGTTGATGTCGTTGAGTTTATAAAATGTTAAAATAGGTTGGATTTCTTGAATAAACAAAGGAAACTCTGTCGAATCTTTTTAAAATTATTGAGTGTTTTAAATTGATTAACTCAAACATAAGTTTAGGAAACATGTTGAGAACTAGGGGTGGAGCATGTAAAATCACATATGATACTAAAGTAGGACCATTGTTGTGCCTTGCGAGACACGTGAGACTATTTTTTAACTACGGACATTAGTCCGGTGAACCTTTATATCGATCAAATTATTTATGAGTTTATGTTAAATTGTTCGAAGGGATTTGTTGATTATTTATTTATGGATTTTGTTGATGTCTTCGAGTTAATTTTATATGTTAAAACATGTTGGATTTCGTGAATTAACAAAGGAAACTCTGTCAAAATTTTTGAAAATTATGAAGTGTTCTAAATTGATTAACTCAAACATATCCGAATTTGAAAATTGAGCGTTGAGGATCGAAAATATAAAACGACTATAAAAAAAATAGCAAAACGAGGCACACTTATGATAAAAGTAGATTTTTTCCATATTATGTAATCCAATTATGGTTAACACGTATTTATTTGTTTCTTGTCACATATTGATTACGAATTTCATTGGATATCATTGGGCTAGTTGATTAGATGACTCAAAGTTTCTCGCGAAATGTGTTTTATTTTTATAGTTGGTGTTATTTTGAACATTTGTTGTAATCATACATTCATTTGAATGGAATGAATTATCTTTTAACAAAGAATTGTAGAATTGAATATGGTGTCATTTTATATGATAGTTTGGATGCTAAATTGCTATCGATGCACATTTATACAGGTTATAATATGGCAAAAATTTATATATATGCATCTTCCAATCTTCTTTTGGAATTATTTATTAAAGAAAATCTCTTTCAGCGGCATAACGTGGGTGTTGCTAAAAATCAAATCATATTCTGAATAATGACTTTTAGTGGAACTATAAATGACATTTAACGACATACGCTATGTCGCCTAATCAGATGACATTTCACGACATGTTTACATGTCGCTTAATTATGACATTTCGCGACATGTATGGCATGTCGCCTAAAGGACGACATTCTGCGACATGTCATTATGTCGCGAATGGTGAGGTATTATTTAATATAAAAAATAAATATTAATATATATTTTTATAAATATATACATTTCGCGACATGTATCGTGTCGCGATTGGTATATACATTTCCGCGACATAGATATGTATGTCGTCGAATACATTCCTAGACGGGGCTACCGCGACACGGGGGCGACAGGCAGTCTTATGTCGCGAAATGTCTTTCGCGACATAATTAATACATTTTGCAACATATTTTCAGTGTTGCTAAATGTTTTTTTTGTAGTGTATGAAGGCAAGAGTAGATGAATCGTATCCATGGCACCAAAGATTTGTTCACTTCAACTTCTACGCGTTAAAGTTACTCCATCAGAAGAACATGATGAGAGAAATGTCATAGATAAAAGAGCTAGATCATGTCTACGAAGGTTGTATGCTCGGGAATCAATAAAGACAACCTTTCTCATTAGGCAAATCATGGAGAGCCAAGTTATTACTAGACTTGGTACACACCGACGTGTGTGGTCCTATGAGGACACCCTCCCAGGAGAATAACAGGTACTTCATCTTATTCATTCATGACTATACAAGAATGACGTTGGTATATTTTCTCTGTGAAAAGTCAAACGTTTTTAGAGTTTTCAAAAAATTTAAAAATTTCGGTGAGAAACAAAGTGGTTACTTCATCAAAGTTTTGATAAGTGATCGAGGAAAGGAGTATAACTCCAACGAATTTGATAGGTTCTACGAAGATGAAGGAGTAGAACACCAGCAAACTGTTAGGTATGATCTAGAGCATAATGGAGTTTCTGAAAGAGAAAATAGGATAGTCATGGAGATGGCCATAACGATGATCAGGGAGAAAGGCCTTACCAAGACTTTATAGGCGAAAGCAGTCTACACTACAGTCTAACTCCTAAACACGCTTCCCGTAAAAGTTGTTCAAAACAAGACGTCGATTGAATCTTAGAACCGTCAAAAGCCGTCAGCAAAACATCTCAGAGTGTTCGGGTGCATGTTCTATTCTCATGTTCCATGCCAAAAGAGAAGCAAGCTCGATGACAAGTCAGAGAAAAGAATATTCTTAGTCTATAGTACTCAATCAAAAGGCTATCGAGTTTATAACTTAAGAACTAAGAAGTTGATGATCAGTCACGATGTGGAGTTTGATGAGATTGCTACCTGGAACTGGGAAGAAGAGAAGATTGAAAGAAAAAGCATCATCACACCACCATAATAGAGTGAAGCTACGAAAAATACAGTTGTCCCGACAGCAGAAGCAACACCTCCAATATCCCCAAGGCAAGAAGACTCATCTCCAGATCAACTCTTAAAAGAACCAGACCATTAGCATAGATCTACGAAACATGCAACTTTGCAATTCTAGAACCGGAGTGTTACAAAGCTATCGAAAAATAAGAAGTCTGGGTCAAAGATATGGAAGAATAGATATAGATGATCAAGAAGAACAAGACTTGGGAGTTAGTGGATCGACCAAAGGACAAAGACATCATCGGAGTAAAGTGGGTCTACAAAATAAAACTACAACCTGATGGGTCAATCCAGAAACACAAAGCAAGGTTAGTGGTGAAAGGATGCTCACAACAATTTGGACTTAACTAAAATCAAAACCTTTGCACCAATGGCACGATTAGACACCATTAGAGCATTATTAGTGCTAGCATCTCAAAATCGCTGAAAGATTCATCAATTAGATGTCAAATCAGCATTCCTCAATGGATATTTCAAGGAAGAAATCTATGTTGAACATCCATAAGGTTTCGAGATGCAAGGAAAAGAAGATAAAGTCCTTTGACTGAAGAAAGCTTTGTATGGTATAAAATAAGCTTTGAGAGCCTGGTATAGTAGAATTGATGAATACTTCACCAATCAAGGATTCAGTAGGAGCTAAAACGAGCCAACTCTTTACATCAAGACCCAAGGTCAGAACCATACTCTTATCATTTCCCTTTATATGGATGATATAATCTATACAGGCAATGATGAGAGGATGATCAAAGTGTTTAAAGAAGACATGATGAAGACATTCGAGATGAGCGACTTGGGCTTGATGAACTAATTTCTTGGCATTTAAATAAGCCAAGAAAATAGTGGACTCTTCATATCACAAAAGAGATACATAGAGAACCTCATAAAAAAGTTCTGAATGTACGACTGCAAATCTGTTGTTACACCACTCATGACGAATGAAAAACTTAGGAAGGATGACGGTTCGCATAAAGCGGACGCCTCTCTCTACATAAGCCTTATTAGGAGCTTACCATATCTCACAACTACTCGACCGGACACAATGTATGCTACAACTTTGTTATCTAGATTCATGCAGTGTCCAACTCAGATTCACTATGAAGTTGCTAAGGGAATACTTAGGTACTTACAAGAAACGAAAGAATACGGTATAAGTTACAAGTCTACTACCTACTCAAGACTGATCGGGTACACGGACAGTGATTGGGCCGAATCGGTGGACGACATGAGAAGCACTTTAGGCTATGCATTCACACTTGGTTCTGGATTCTTCTCGTGGGGCATTAAAGAAGCAAGAGATAGTTACTCAATCCTCACACTACACCAAAAAGTAAAAAATATCACCTTTGAGTTGGCCAACCTTGTCACGATCATTGACCGTGACTAAAAAACACGTGTTTTTTATCACGATCAATGACCATGACAAGTTCGTGACAACGGTTTGTCACGATCATTGATCGTGATAAGTCCATGACAAGTTTATTTACTAAAAACCCTACTGCCTCTTTTTCCCACCGTTTTCTATTCCCACCAATTTTTGCTCTCTCTCTCTCTTTCTCTCTCTTCCCTTTGTATACATGTGTGTATATGTGTGTGTGTAGGACTTCGTGTGTATGTGTGTGTAGGTGTGTGTGGGTGTGTGGGTCTGTGTGTGTGTGAGGGGGCAGCGGTGGTGGCGGGGGGAGGGGGAGGCAATGGGGCTGGGGATAGGGTGTGTGTGTGTGTGTATGTGTGCGTGTGTGTAGGTGTGTGGGGGTGGGGGTGGGCAAGGGGGTGTGGGGGAGGGGAAGGGGGTTAAGGGGGGTGGGGAGGGGGCAATGTGTGTAGAAGTGTGTGTGCATGTGTGAATTAATGTATGTGAGGTTTCAATATTTGTCACGCATACCTTATTTATGACATGTAATAATATTATAAATGATTGGAGACATTTGAAATATATTGATGGATCTCCTTATGACGTAGCACACCCTTGTAAAATAATTACGGGTTCCTCTTTGTGCAAGAACACAATATGAATCCTTACTTGAGAACTTTTTATTGTTAATATTTTTTGTCATGTAGACGATATAAGGAGTACGGGATACATGTTGATTCTTGGTTTGGTTAATAACCTTTTTAATTTGTATACATTATAATTCTATAGGACCCGCTTCTCTAAATTAAAATTGAATTGGTATTGATATTGGTATTGGTATAAATTGAAATTGAATTGGTATTGATATTGTTATAAATTGGTATATGTTTAAGTTCTTATGCGTACTTTAAATTAAATGAAACATACTCTAAATTACATAATTAAATGAAATCTCTTGAATTGTGATAAGACATAATTAAATGAAACATACTTTAAATTACATATAATGTGCATTGATACTAGCATTCTAGTTCTTATGCGTACGCATTCAATAGCCCTTAAACCCGTTTGAGCGTCATTACCCCTGTAATTAGAACTCTCATATTTTCCCGTTTGGACAGTTTGGGACTGCATAGTTTCTGTATAAAAATATTCTTAGTGAATTAAACTTGTTACTTTTGGGGGAAGTTTTGTAGTCATATCTTAATGTTTTCTGGGTACATGCTAGATAATGCGATGTTAAGTGTTATTTCAATTGATAAATTGAAATAACACTCACACTTGCGAATCTATGCCATGTAATTGGAGAACTATGGGGATATGCTATCGAATTTTCCTCAAATTGGAACAATGTGCATGAGTTTTTACGTATATTACAAAAATATGCAGTCTGGAATGGGATAGGGCCACACACCCTTTAGAAGATATGGAGGAAATAGGAATTAATATTATAAATTGAATATTAGTTTTGATTTCAAATTAAAATTGAATTTTAATTTTAATTTGAATGCATGAATAAATTTACACATAGAAACTAGCCTTTTAGTTCTTATGCGTACGCATTCAATAGGTGATTGTTTATACTAATGGGAACTAAATATTCACACTTTTTTATGCTAATCCATGAATATATGATTCTTACCCATAATAGGTGATTAGTTGTTGTAGCTGTGATGGGATATCCTAAATAAAAAGAGTGGATGGGTGAGACAAATAGATTAGGGGATGTGTTTCACAGGGTTGCTAATAAATTTGTGAAATACACAAAGAGATGTCATAATGATGAAGAGTTTTCGTGTTCATGTGCTAGGTATAAGAATGGTAAGGTGTTTGAGTGGAAAACAATTGAACCACATTTGTTAAGATGGGGTTGGGAACAAAAAGTTCCTTTTATCCCCGAGAAACCTTCACAACAACCTTCAACAAGTAGGGTAGATGTACAAGGGGAGAATGATAATGTAGATCATAATATGCTAGAAGATTTAGATGATGACACGTATGGAGTACATGGAGTGGAAGATAATGAGGTCACTGATGATGTACAAGGTTCAGGTGCTCATGAAGATATCGGGATAAACCTTGATGATGACTACCAAAGTTTAAAATTTAAGGCGAGCCATTCGTTATACTCTGGCTGTGAGAAAGATCAAACAAATTTACATGCCATGGTTGGTTTCCATCTTTTAAAGACCCAATATGGTTTGTCTGGCAATAGCGTGACAAGAATTTTGAACTAGGTGAAAGAACTTGCTACCCAAGCAGAATACGCTTCCAAATAGTTATCCTACTATGAAAAATAGTTTGAATGGTTTGGGAATGAAGTATAAATCAATGCATGCTTGTGTGTATGACTGCATACTATACCGAAAGGAGTATGAAAATCTCAATCAGTGTCCCGTATGAGATGAACCTATATATGTCCAATCTATTGGCAAGGAAGGCACAAGCTCAAAAGTGCCTCAAAAAGTGTCGAAATATTTTCTCGTTGGGCCTAGAATAAAATGATTTTTCATAGTACCATGGATAGTAAAGGCAATGACTCGGCATGCTAGGGCAGAAGTAGGTAATAATCTCATGTGTTATCATATTGATTCTACAGCTTGGAAGAGGTTGAGTTTTGAGTATCCCGATTTTTCTCAAGAATAGCGTAACATTCGTTTGGCAATATATGGTTTCAATCCATTTGGAAATCTATGCGCCAATCAGAGTGTATGGCCAGTGATCCTAGCCCACTCAACCTGCCTCCTTTAAATTGTATGAGATCTAAATTTTCGATGTTGTCTTTGTTAATACATGGGCTAAAGGCACCAAGTGAGGACATCGATGTCTGCCTGGATCCCTTGGTAGAAGAATTAAATGAGTTGTGGGAAGAGGGTGTGCACACATTTGTCTCTTTTAGTAAAGAAGAGTGTGACACCTCGCCTAAAAAAATATCGGGTGATCAGTCTTATATCAAATTAAACAGGAATCTCATCTGGTTCTTTCTTAGCATAACTGTCGTTAAGTCATTAATTGCTAACCACCTAGTCTTTCATTAAGTTGATGCCAAATTTGATCTTTATTAATCCAACCCAACCAACATACTAGGATAACAATTTAACTAATACAACAAAGAAAGTAAATATGCCATAAAGTAAGTACAAGAGCTTGTCGAACAACATCGACTACAAGCAATCAACGAAGTGCAAATATAAAAGTATACTGATACATGCCAAGACTGAATATAAAAGTGCAACTGAAAAAGTCCCTATCTAGAGATAGAATGAGACAAGCGTTTACACAAAGATCTTGCAGCAATCCACATAAGTTGCAGCTGCACACCCTGTAGGAAGAATCAGGCCTGGCGCCCCTATGGTAGGGTACCTAAAAGGTCTTTGAAAATATTTTATAGCAAGGGTTAGAACCCAAAACACTTGAAAATATTTCTCAAGTGTATTTAAAAGCAAGAATTTAAAATGCAAATGCTCTCCATATTTCAATTAGTGTCGCGCACTCCCTTGAGTTTACCTCACCCCTCAACTAATGTGCACGACTAACGAATTATACATAACATGCTTGGCCACTCTCCTGGTAACAAGCCTTTTCCCAAAATATTATCCTAATCGCCCATTATAATACCCCAAGGGAATATAGGACATTTCTGAGTTATTATTCACATTAACATTCATGAAGCATCATTTCTCACTTTAAATCATGTATCATACCCACAAGTTATATTATTTATACATTTCACACCATGTGTGTGAGTATATATATATATATATATATATATATATATATATATAGAGAGAGAGAGAGAGAGAGAGAGAGAGAGAGAAAATGAGAGAGAGAGAGGATCAACTGAGTTCCCTCAGTTTGAGGACCCTGAATGAGATCCATTTTTTGAAAATAGTAAAAAAAATATTTTGGATCTGATTTTTTTTCTATGGATTTTAAACATTTCGGTAGGACCATAAAAAAATAATCAACTCAAAATGAATTTTTTTTACTATTTTAAAAAAATCGGCCAAACTTTGTGAGTTTTTAACACCTTAAAAATTGACACAGTTTGACCGATTTTTTTAAAATAGCAAAAAAATTCATTTTGAGTTGATTATTTTTGTATGGTCCTACTGAAATATTTAAAAACCATATAAAAAAATCAGTCCAAAAATATTTTTTTACTATTTTAAAAAAATGGACCTCATTCAGGATCCTCAAACTGGGACCTCACTTGATCCTTTCCATATATAGCCTGTATATAATTTTGCACTATATATACGTATCATCTCAACATTCACACACATGTCGGATATAAATGTTATCACCGAATGCATAGGAGGCGACCATAGTTCCACCCAAAAGTGTCCGCTACATGCCGTAACGGTCCCACCCCTGTATATGGACTCTATGGCCTGAGGAATATACTCACCCTGCATTCGCTAGCCAGGGGACTCACCCACATCGCCCAACCTCCTCTGATAGCATTAATATTGGTATGGCTTTACTATATATATATATAAATATTATTCACACAAATATATATATAAATCATATATGTACAACACATCAACATATATATAAAAATCCAGGCTATCGGAGTAGTATGCCCATACCCAAGACTAAAATATTTAAGTCTATGGTCCGACTTCATTTTGATTAATTACACACTAATTAATTCTCATTATTTTGGTGTAACCCTTTCGAGTATCCCCGGACTCTCTATTTCTCGGCTCGAAATTCAATAGTTTCAATTCGCCCTTCAATTTCATGCGATCAAGTCTAATCACTTAACAACAAGATTACAATATGCTAAATCATGAACTTACATCTTCAATTTCATGCCTTTAAGTCTAATTAATTTCAAGGTTAGGTACTCCCAAATTAAACCCTAATTCAACTCTCAATTTCATAATTCAGTTAGGGAAGGAACTGCAATTTCCAACACAACAGGTCTAATTCAAGGAAATAGCTTAAATCTGGCAAACATCAGAGAGGGTTCAAACGAAGAGCCCTATCGTTCGAACGACAGTGTATCGCGTTCGAATTAAATACCAGGTCATTTTAACGACCCTGGCATTTCTCCCCTCTCTCTCTCTCTCTTCTGCTAAAAACCCAATCCACCATTAACAAGTTTCAACCTCTATTCTGAACAGATTTCTGCATTAAAACGTCCCCAAATTCATCCTAAGTCCAATCTTTTGTTATAAAAAATCGTGACCTAAAAATTTCATCAATTTCATCAACTATCAAAGCCCCTACAGATATATAACTCCCATTAAAAGGAAATCCTCAATTTTCTTAAGAACAAACCCCAGAATTTAATTGAAATCCACCTCTTTTAATATGAAAATGTAGATGCAAATTAATAATCTTAATTTAAACCACTTGCCTTAAAAATTAAGATCTAGGGCTTTGAGTGAAGGTGTTGAATTAAAATTAAAACAATCTCTCCAAGATTTCCAAGTTCCTTTTCTCTTTGGCTTTCCCTTTAGCTTTTTCCCCTTTTGAGTCTTCTAATGTGATTTAATATTACCTAGCCCTTACACATTTGGGGTTAAAAATCCTATTCATGTTTTGGGCTGAAGGACCTTATAAAAAGGGTCCATACTCTATATATGGAGCTCAAATATGTCTAATTAGGCCCCAATAACCAATATATGCATATACCACTCATTTCGGGCTATTTCGACCCTACCGGACTCAACCGCGGGCTTAAAATCGCCATCCGGAATAAATTTCTAAAATTAACTCTCACCCGTTAACTTATTTAAATATATTCACTTTGAAATATTCCCATTAATTATTTCTCATTAATTTACGACACAATGAATTACTAATTACCAAATTAATTAATTAAAGATAATAACCCCATAAATTTATGAGGTGTTACATACTTCCCCCCTTATAAGAGGATTTCGGCCCCAAAATTTGGACGTACCTGTAGTAAATGGCTCTGGATACAGTTCTCGCATATCCTCCTCAGGCTCTCAAGTGGACTCGTCGTCACTATGATGACCCCACTAAACCTGGACAAGTAGTACTACTTTTGATCGTAACTTATGCTCACTGCGATCTAAGATTGCTACTGCCCTCTCCCCATAAGAAATATTGGGCTGCAAATCTATCTCCTCAAGTGGGATATGCCAAAATGCTCTTGGACTACTCTTATATTTCTTCAACGGCACAATATGAAATACACCGTGGATACGCTGAAGATAATCGGGCAAACCCAAACGGTATGCTATCGGTCCAACTCCCTTAATAATGAGGAAAAGGCCCACATACCTTGGCGCTAACTTTTACTTTTTACCAAATCTCATCACCCCTTTCATAGGGGGTACCCGTACTAACACCTGATCCCCGTATCCGCGTATCTCTTTTATCTATCTTGGGCCTTACGGATACGCCCCCAAATTAACTCAATCTTAGCGGACGTATCCCGAATCATCTCCGAGACCAAAATTTTGTTGTCCCCCACCTCCAACCAATAAGCTGGTGAGCGACAAGGCCTACCGTACAATGCCTAAAATGGGGCCATGCCTATAGTAAATTGGTACGAGTTTCCATACGCGAACTCCACCAAAGGAAGGTACTTCTCCCAACCTCCCCAAAAATAAAAAAATGCACATCCGTAGCATATCTTCGAGCATTTGATTAACCCTCTTTGTTTTCCCATCTGTCTGAGGGTGATAGGTTGTACTCAACCTCAACTCGGTGCTCATAGCCTCCTGGAGGCTCTAACAAAAGTGTGATAGAAAAATCTTATCCCAACCTAACACTATATTGATTGGAACCCTTTGTAATCTGACTATCTCCGTGATGAACAGTCTCGCGTATTACAAAGTCTCAAAATTCGTACGAACCGACAAAAAGTGGGCCATCTTGGTCAAACGGTCCACTATGATCCATATGGAATTGTGCCCTCTCTATGAAATAGGTAACACCGTAATGAAGTCCATATAGATGCTCTCACACTTCCACACTGGGATCTCAAGTGGTTGCAACATCCCTGATGGTTTTTAGTGATCTACCTTCATAAGGTGACATGTGGCACACTTCGAGATGAAATCCGTAATGTCTCGTTTCATTCCTATCCACCAGTATTGCCTTCTCATGTCTTGGTACATTTTATCCCCACCGGGATGTACCGCAAGCTTGGAGCTATGAGCCTCCATCAACACAGCATTTCTCAAATCTTTGTCCTCTGGCATGTGTAACCGCCCATTAAAGCATAACCCACCCACGGAGCTAATGGAGTAGGAACCCACACCCTCTTCTAGCAATTATTTCACCCTATCCTAGCACAAAGGATCATCCGCCTGAGCCCATACTACCCGCATAACAAGCTTGGGTGTGACTGCTAAAACCTCCATACCTGCCCTGGCGTTCTCATCTCCATACCTAAGTTCGCTCCATTTTTCCTTTCAAGCTACCGCCAAATCTTCCTTGGGCCGTCAGATCAACGCATCCACAACTACATTGGTCTTACCAGGATGATATTGAATATCAAACTGATCCTTCATGAACTCCAACGACCTCCTTTGTCTCATGTTCAAGCCCCTTTGAGTAAACAAATATGAGATTGATTTATGGTATGTGAACAAGGTGAACCTCTCCCCTAAACGGTAATGACTCCAAATTCGTAAGGCAAAGACGACCGTGGCCAACTCTAAATCATGCGTGGGGTAATTCCTCTCATGGGGATTTAGCTTATGGGATGCATAAGCTATAGCCCGTTCTTCTTGTTGCAACACACCCCCTAGTCTCTGTAAGGACGCATCAGTATAAACCCGATAATCCACTCTTGCTTTCGATAATGCCAAAATGGGGGTTGATTTTAGCTTTTACTTCAACTCGTCTAACCTCAACTGACACAGATAGCTCCATAAAAAGGGTACCCGTTCTGATTCAAATTGTTCAAACGCCCTGCTATTTTGGAGAACCCTCTGATGAAATAACAGTAATACCTAGCTAACCCTAAAAATCTCCTGATCTCAATCGGTATCGTGAGCTGACCCCACTCCCTCACCACTGACAACTTGTTTGGGTCCACGAAAATCCCCTGCTCCAACACAATATGTCCCAAGAACTGCACTTCTCGAAGCCAAAACCTAAATTTCTCATACTTGGCGTATAACTGGTGATCCCCCAACGTCTGCAAGACCCTACGGAGGTGCTCTGCATGCTCATCCTCCGTGCGTGAATAAACCAAAATGTCGTCTATGAACACTATGACAAACTGATTAAGATAATCTCTGAAAACTCGATCCATAAGGTCCATGAATACCTCTGGTGCATTGGTGAGCCCGAATGCCATCTCCCAAAACTCATAAGAACCATACCGCGATAGAAAAGCAGTTTTTGGGACGTCTTCCTCTCGAATCCTCAACTGATGGTACCCCGATCGTAAATAAATTTTGGAGAAGTATGCTGACCCCCGTAACTGGTCAAAAAGATCATCAATCATAGGCAGTGGGTACTTATTTCGTATCGTGACCTTATTCAATTCCCAATAATCAACACATAAACTGAGTGAGTCGTCTCTCTTCTTCATAAACAACACGGGAGCACCCCATGGCGACGTGCTCCGTCGAATAAATCCTTGACCCAAGATTTGTTGAATCTGCTCCCTCAATTCATACATCTCTAAAGGGGCCATACGATAAGGTTCTCGGGCTATCGGTCTAGTAACCGGCGCTAGGTCAATGATGAACTCAATCTCCCGACTGGGTGGCAAGCCCGATATGTCCTGAAATACGTCCTCAAAGTCCCTCACTACCAAAATCGAGCGTATCGGGATCACCACCTCCTGTGAGGTCTCCTCATCAAGGTAATATAAATGAGTGCGCGATCCTCCTTCAGGAAAGGGCATCGCCACCAAAAATATTTTATGTCCTAGGATACCGGACACTATGGCTCTCTCATAATAATAAACCATTAATCTATAATCGGAGAGCCAATCTCTACCCAATATAACATCATAGCCCTCCAAATCCAAAACTAAGAGATCCACCGCAAAACTCAAACCCCCAATCACAACGTCTACTCCCTATAAATAGAGTGAATAAGCAATCCACCCATATCGGTGATTCCACACACATGAGTCAGCTATATCTAATAGCTCAACCAATCTAGAAAAATGGGTCCTAATAAATGAATGTGATGCACCAGTATAAAAAATTATTCTACCAACATGACCGTGGATAGGGAACGTACCCTCAACTATTGGCGGTGCGGGTGGTGCTGGAGGGATCCGAACATCTCAGATGTTGTACACACATCCATACAACAATTGTCCCAACTGCTACTGAATCAAGAGAGTTGGTGCTACCTGAGGTCCCTGTGCTTGATATACCTATGGAGTACCATGTTGTTAGCCCCTATCTCTCTATGGGCAATCTCTCCTGAGGTGGTTTGCCTGACCACAAATGTAATAACATTTTTTACCGTTCCCCTGATACTGACCCTGCTGGCCCTAATGCTGCGGTCCCTGAGGTTGGCCTTGATCGTCCTGGTGAGGCTGCCCCGACTATTGATTTGGGCCCTGCTGACCCTGCCTAACCCCCTGACCTCCAAATGAAAATCTCTTGGAGGGATCCCCCTTATGGTTATCATGCCCCTTTTGTGCACCACTCTAAGAACCTCCATTAGCCTTGCCCTGCTAGCTCGGCTTCCCACCCCTCTTGCTTCCCTTAAGGTGGAAGCGATGATCCTAACAGTGAGGGAGGGTCGCATTAACCACATCCGTATAGTCACGAGAGTCGGATTCCCTATCAAATCTTGTTTGATCCTCCAGACTAACCCATCAAGAATTATTGTCTTCTTCATTTCCTCGTTGCTCACCTCATCTGGCACGAGCGTGGCCAGACAAGTGAACTCCTCCTCGTACTCGGTAATCGATGTATCCCCTTAAGTCACCTCGCTCAGCCTCTTACTCATCTCAATCTCGACGGTCAAAGGAATATATCTGCAGTCAAACCGCACCTAAAAATCTGCCACAGTCATAGAATCTCTCTCTGCAATGGTAGTAGTGGACTCCCACCACTGCAAGGCGACACTCGTTAGTCTAAATGTCGTGAGCATCTGTCCCTGAATGTCACTACAGTCTACCATCCATAAATGCATGTCACGTCTCCACTTATAGGCTGCCATCACGTTCGCAATTCCCTAAAACTCCGGGGGATGGACTTTCTCTAAGGCCTCCCTAACCCTTTGCCACTCAGTCGGCCCCGGATGGGCCTGTCCTGCTTGAGCCATGTGCTACGGTGGCTGCTGTTGGGGAAAATGGGATGCCATAGCGGTCATGGCGTAATTAACCTCCTAAGCTACAATGCCACCTACCTGCTCAGTAGAAACAAACCCCTATGACGACTGGGGTTGCGGCATATCTGGCACTGTGGAGCCTCACCTGTGGAGACTCATCTGGCACCTGTGGAGCCTCACCTGCGGCTGGGGTTGTGGCACATCTGGCACCTGTGGAGACTCATGTTATGGATACAAAACTTGAAACAGCAGAAGAGCGATATACAATAAACATAACATGAGTCAACAATCCTAACAATAGGGCTCTATGCCAAATAATGCAATGCTGAAACTAAAGTAAGCCGCAAAGATCCTAGGGAAACTAGAACTTGATGCTCTGATACTATCTGTGACACCCCGCCTAATAAAATACCAGGTGATCAGTCCTATATCAAATTAAACAAGAATATCATCTCGTTCATTTTTAGCATCATTGTCGTTAAGTCATTAATTACTAACCACATAGTCTTTCATTAAGTTGATGCCAAATTTTATCTTTATTAATCCAATCCAACCAACATACTAGGATAAAAATTTAACTAATAAAAGAAAGAAACTGAACATGCCACAAAATAAGTACAAGAGTTTGTCGAACAACATCGACTACAAGAAATCGACCAAGTGCAAGTATAAAAGTATACCGATACATGCCAAGACTGAAAATAAAAGTACAACCGAAAAAGTCCCTATCTAGAGATAGAATGAGACAAGCGTCTACACAAAGATCCCTCAATAATCCACATAAGCTGTAGCTGCGCACCCTGTAGGAAGCATCAGGCCTGGCACCCCTATGGTAGGACACCTAAAAGGTTTTTGAAAATATTTTAGAGCAAGGGTTAGAACCCAAAACATTTGAAAATATTTAGCAAGTGTGTTTAAATGCAAGAATTTCAAATGCGAATTATCTCCATATTTAAATTAGTGTCGCGCACTTTCGTGAGTTTACCTCACCCCTCAACTAATGTGCGACACTCTCCTCGTAACTAGCCTTGTCCCAAAATATTATCCTAATCTCCCACTATAATACACCAAGGGAATATATTACATTTTATGAGTTATTATTCACATTAACATTCATGAAGCATCATTTCTCACTTTAAATCAGGTATCATCCCCACAAGTTATATTATCTATACATTTCACACCATATATATATATATATATATATATATATATATATATATATATATATATATAAATTCCCGTATATAATTCTTCACTATATATACGTATCATCTCAACATTCACACACATGTCGGATATAATTGTTATCACCGAACGCATAGGAGGCGACCAAAGTCCCCCCCGAAAGTGTCTGCTCCATACCGTAATGGTCTCACCCCTAAATACGGACGCTATGGCCCGGGGAATATACTCACCTTGCAATCGCTAGCCAGGGGACTCACCCACATCGCGCAACCTCCTACGATAGCATTAATATTGGTATGGCTTTACTATATATATATATATATTATTCACACAAATATATATATATATATATATATATATATCATATATGTACAATATATTAACATATATATAGAAATCCAGGCTATTGGAGTAGTATGCCCATACCCAAGCCTGAAATATTTAAGTCTATGGTTTGACTTCATTTTGATTAATTACACACTAATTAATTCTCATTATCAAGTATACCCGAACTCTCTATTTCTCAGCCCTAAATTCAATAGTTTCAATCTGCCCTTCAATTTTATGCAATCAAATCTAATCACTTAACAACCAGATGACAATATGTTAAATCATAAACTTACATATTCAATTTCATGCATTTAAGTCTAATTAATTTCAAGGTTAGGTACTCTCAAAATAAACCCTAATTCAATTCTCAATTTCATAATTCAGTTGGGGCAGGAACTGCAATTTCCAACACAACAGGTCTGAATCTGGGGAATTACAGAAATCTGGCAAACATCATATATGGTTCGAATGAAGATCCCTGTCATTCGAACGATAGTGGATCTCGTTCGAGCAAAATACCAGGTCGTTCAAACAACCCTGGCATTTCTCCTCTCTTTTTCTTCTGCTAAAAACACAGTCTGCCATTAACAAGTTTAAACCTTTGTTCTGAACAGATTTCTGCATTAAAAAGTCCCAAAATTCCTCCTAAGTCAAACCTTTTGTTATAATAAATCTATCCCTAACAATTTCATCAATTCAATCATAAATTTCATTAACTATCAAAGCCTCTACAGATTTATAACTCCCATTAAAAGGAAATCCCCAATTTCCTCAAGAACAAACCCTAGAATTTAATTGAAATCCACCTCTTTCAATATGAAAATATAGGTGCAAATTAATAATCACAATTTAAACCACTTACCTCAAAAATCAAGATCTAAGGCTTTTTATGAAGGTGTTGAATTGGAATTGAAACAATCTCTCCTAGATTCCTAAGTTCCTTTTCTCTTTAGCTTTCCCTTTAGCTTTTTCCCCTTTTTAGTTTTAAAATATGATTTAATGTTGCCTAGCCCTTACACATTTGGGGTTAAAAAGCCTATTCACGTTTTTGGGCCTAAGGGCCTTATAAAAATGATCCATACTTTATATATGGAGCTCAAATATATCTAGTTGGACCCCAACACCCAATATATGAATATAACCACTCATTTCGGGCTATTTCGACCCTACCGGACTCAACCACGGGCTTAAAATCTCCATCCGGAATAAATTTCTAAAATTAACTCTCACCCGTTAACTTATTTAAATAAATTCACTTTTAAATTTTCCCATTAATTAATTCTCATTAAATTACGACACACTCAATTACTAATTACCAAATTAATTAATTAAAAATAATAACCCAGAAATTTACGAGGTGTTTCAAAGAGTTTACGCTAAAAACTATGTTTATGTGGGCAATTCATGATTTTTCAGCTTATAAGACATTATCCGATTGTGTAGTACATGGTTATTTGGGGTGTCCTATTTTTGAAGAGAGTACCGAATCTGTTCATCTCCCCGCTAGCTCAAAAAATGTATACCATTGCCATAGGAGGTTTTCACGCCGTGCTCATAGGTTTAGATTTGAGAATGGTTCCAATTTTTTACTGGGCGGGGTTAAACATAGGATATCGACGAGAAAACTTTCATGCTCAGAAATTGAAAGTGAATCTTTTTTTTTGTGGCCCTAATATGCCAGGTAAGAATCCTAAATTTAAGAATTTCAAGCATAAAAAGACCCTAACTGGAAATAAAACTAAGACAAGAAAGGCGTGGTCTAGGAGGTCAATTTTATTTGACTTGCCTTATTGGAAGAATAACCTAGTGCGCCATGTATTGGATGTGATGCACGCAGAGAAGAACATCATTGAACATATTATGGGCACATGCCTTGGGGGAGTCCTTCGAAGGATGGAGAAAATGAACGAGAAGACTGTAAAGCATTGAAACTTAAACCACAATTATGGTTGAAAGAAGATAGTGGGGGAAGGACAATAATTTCTCCTGATGCATTTACTTTGACGAGTGAGGAAAAGCAGGTGCTTTTAGACACAATATATAATTTTAAAGTTCCATCTAAATCTTTTTCCAACTTGTAAAGGATTATGAATTATGCTACCCTTGATTTACATAAGTGTAAGTCCCACGATTGGCATGTGATCATGCAATTGGTTCCTCTATTGTTTAAGCATTGTTTCTCCAAGCACAAGGATTTGCGGAGGGCTATTATAAAAATTAATATATGCTTCTCACTTTTATGTGAGAAGGTAGACAATCGAGATAACATAGTGGCCATAAAATTGGTGGTGAATGAAGCTACTTGTGTCTTGGAGAAGTACTTTCCCCCATATTTCTTTGACATAAGTGTTCACCTGTTGGTACACCTATGCGGCGAGGAACTTCTTTACGACCCAGTTTGATATCGATGGATTGAATTTGGTATTGGTATAAATTGAATTTGGTATTAGTATAAATTGGTATTTGTATTGGTATATATTGAAATTGATATAAATTGATATTGGTATTGGTATGTATTGTTATTATCGGATTTGAGCATTAATTCAAAGTCCATGACCCAGGAGTGTGTGTGCGTGGGGGGGGGGGGGGGGGGGGCAGTGTGCTTGTGTGTAAATGGAATTTGGTATTGGTATCGGTATGTATTGTTATTATAGGATTTGAGCATTAATTAAAAGTCTATATACATGTTTGTACTACTAATAATAATTTTTTGTAGAAAATGACTTCATTCGGGCACGATAGCGGAGGCAACGAGGGATCCTCAGACAGTAGGCCCTCAAATGGGGCAAATTGGGGTCCGTCGTCGAGAATAAGAAGACATTATTGGCTAGAGAACTTGAGTTGCTAAAGGTGATCGTTGGCCCGGGTCACACTGATTGGAGGGCCGTGCCTATTAACCTCAAGATGAACATCTGGGGGGGCACTATAGGTAGTGTATTTATATTTATAAGCAACTAACATTTACTTTCTTTTTTATTTGTATTTGTTTGACAGGAGCAATTCGGCCTGCCCCCACATCTCCGCGACTCCACGTTGGAACAATTAAGGGATCAATATAAGACGTGGAAGAATAATATGTAGGCATGGTACTTTGGGAAGACCTTGGAGTCTATTCTGAGAGTACGTGATGTCGTTCCCCCGAAGGAGACGATCTCATTATCACGGTGGCAAAAGTTTGTCAATAATGAGATCGATGAGAGGTAATTGGCATCTCTCCAATCGAGGAGGGACAACCGGGAAAAAAAGTTGGGCGTGCACTACTCTGGGTGTACCTCTTACGCCAAGGTGGAGCACAGGATGGTTAGTTTTATTTTTCTTTAATTTTAGTTTTATGTTATTATAATTTAGCATTACTTTGCGTTACTTACAAATTATGTATTATTTTATTTCAGGACATGGGGAGTGGCCTTGGGGGTAGGCCACATAGGCTCGATGCCTATGAAGCAATTCAGATGAAAAAGGGCAAGGACAAGGAGGTGGCCCTGAGCGTCGCAGCCACCATTGTCAGTTATAAATGTTTGATTTTTTTAATTACATTATAATTGTTTATTTACTTAATTAACTAATCGTGTACTTTTTATGTTTTCAGGCAAAGCTTCAGAAAGTTCATGAGTCGCAGTCTGATGCTGACAAAGCATCTTTGGCTACAGACTCACTCATCCATGTGCTTGGGGCGGATTGTAAGGGGAGGACTGGGGGGCGAGCTCGCAGGTGGGGAAGTTGAGGATCATCAGAATGGACACGATCAACACCGGGTTGGCAGATAAGGTGGACACCCGTGATGATAAGCTATCAAGGTTGGAGGCGACAATCCTAGATATGTATGCCTTCATGAAGCGTCAGTTGAGAAATGGGAAGGAGAAGGAGGTAGAGGTAGATGAGGAGGAGGACGAGGACGAGGATGAGGACATCACTTCTTCATCGCCTATACGTACGAACTTGGAGCCATATGATGATCCATTTCCCATTGTGACCCCCGTCGAGTGACCTATGTCAACAATCAATTGTTCGAGCGTGTTTCTACTCGATGTATACTGTGGGGAGTCGATAACGAGGGGGTTAAGGGACCCAAGATTCGACCCGAATATGCAAGTTCATGGACATCCCCTCCAAGACATTGAGGCAAGAGTGCACGTCACGCATGTGGTGGGCGGAAAGGAGAACTCACCTTTGTGGTTGCGCGTACAGTGCGGCGTTGAGCATATTAAGGGGTGTCTTAATTCATATGTCGTGTGGACTTCATTCCTCTTCCAACCTGCTCAAGACCCTTCTTCATGACATTATTTCTATCTTTTATATTTGGATATTGGATTGTAATAGTATTTTTTTTATTTTGGTACATGTTGGTTTGGATATGGATATTTGTATTTTTATTTTATTTAGATATGGATATGTTCCATGATTTGGTACATTATTTCTATTTTATTTGGATATATACTATTTGGACAATTAGAATTTTGCTATAACAGGTACAAATATAGTGCTAGACAGTGGTACTGGCCATACTGCCCAGTAGGTTTTTTAAAATTCTGCCTAGAATTATCACGGTCAAAACCGTGGCAAGTTCATGACAAAGAAACTTGTCACAATATTTGACCGTGATAATTTTGTTATTTTTGTCACGGTCTTGTCATAGTCTTTAACCATGAAAAAACTTGTCAAGGTCAAAGATCGTGATAGGATCGTAACAAGTCTAATGAATTTGTCACGGTCTTTGACCATGACAAGTCCGTGACAAAGACAGTTGTCACCCCCAAACTTTACATTATCAATGACCTTTACATGTTAGACATGTCATGGTCAAAGACTATGACGAGTCAATTGTTTTGTGTAGTGTCAGCAGAAGCCGAATACGTAGCATCTTCAAGCTCAGTGTGTTAAGAAATTTGGCTAAGGTGAATATTTGAGGATATAGGAGTAATGCACTATGAACCTATAGAAATCTACTGCGACAAAAAATCCGTAATTGCGATGGCGAAGAATGTTGTTTATCACAGCCGAACAAAGCATATTGCAATCAAGTACCATTTCCTGTGAGAAGTAACATCTAACAAAGAGATCGATTTTAATTATTTCATGATTGAAGAACAAGTTGCAGATATTTTTACAAAAGCGCTACCAACGATCAAGTTGAAACAACTACGAACCATGCTTGGAATTTTTAGAATTAGCATCAAGGAGGAGTGTTAGAATGTGATATTAAATCCTAGAATATTCTAGATAATGTCAACTATTAAATAAAAGTTAATCCATATTAGATAAGATATAGCATACTTGTAATGTATAGAATATTCTAGAATAGCAAGGAAGTATGTAGGCTTCTGGAATATTCCCATAAGGAGGTGGGAACCTTTTGGAGAATTAATCTAGACCATTGATGTATTTTAATCTCCAGAACCATTAAGGAGGTGAGATGCCTATAAATATGTGGGGAGGTCATTTGGCCAAACCATCCTAATTAAAGCCAAGCATTGTAATCCATCATCAAGTCTAATATAAAAACTTTCCTGCTTTTTCTATATTTCCAAATTCTCTTCAAACAAGTTACCAACTAATTCTCTCCCTCTAAATCCTTGGTTGCCCATATCTAGCAATTCCAATTTCCTAAACTAAATATTTAACTACATTCAAAACTACCTCCTAAAACTAAGAAGGTCAAATCACATTAGTATTTCAAGTACACCAACACTTCACATTACCCAGAAAAAAGGAATTTGTTGCATCAAAATTTGTTACCTCAAACACGTCTTCACTAAATGTCAACTCATGTCGCACCAAGACATGTGCACACCAGAAAGAGAACCGAAGTTAGTATTTGATAAATCCTCCCCTACCGAATCAATTTAACGCCCACTGACATCAACAAACTCCATGAAGCTCCCCAAAACATGACTCCACCAAAGTGAAACAACACAAAACTTTAACTCGATTCAAGTTCCATTAACCAACCTTTGACTCGGTCATGGTGAAACACCAATAAACTTGAATTAACTCAAAATCCAACAGCATGCTCATAACCGTTACACTTAACACATATTTAGTAGAAAAGTTCCTTTTGGATGTAGACCATCATCCTTCTTACCATTATCATTCTCTATCACCCCATCTTTTCCATCGTATATTAAACTAGTGTCTTTCGTCTTAGACTTTGATAAGTATGACTGATCAAGTTTTAAATCCAAAAAAATAGTTGTTGCTGACATTGCTTATTAAAATTCATAAACATCATACATCTTTAATCTTTTATGTGCCCAAGGATGAAGCATTGAGAAAACCCTAAATGTGTTGTCTTTCTACACTACACCAAATCTGTCGAATTGTCATGGTCATTGACCTTGACAAGTTGGACTTGTCAAGGTCAATGACCGTGACAATTCTGGGGGTGATAACTTTTTTTGTCATGGACGTGTCACAGTCATTGACCGTGACAAGTTCATTCGAATTGTCACGGTCATGTCATGGTCTATGACCTTGACAAGTTTTGTCACGGTCATAAACCGTGACAAACTCGTGACTTTTAATAAAAAAAATATCACAATCAATGACCGTGACAATTCTGGGCAGAATTGGAAAAAAATCTGCTGGGCAGTATGGCCACTGCCATTGCCCAGTAGTATATTGTACATGTCATTGCAACGTTGTATCTGTTCAAACATCATATATCCAAATAAAATAGAGATAATGAAAATATACATTCAAAATAATATGCATCATAATATAGTCCAAATATAATTCAAATATAACAACTTAAAACAATTCAATTCAAATAATGTCACTACATGTATGGGGTAAGGTTAGCTCTGAGGAGGTGATTAGGCCACACGATATATGAATTGACACACCCAACAATATATATCGTGCCGCATTGTTCGCGGAACCACAATGGGGAGTTCTCCTTCCCGGGTATCACATGCGTGACGAGAACCTTGGACTCGATGTCTTAAAGAGAACGTCCATGAACTGGTATACCCTGGATGGTATTCGGGTTCCTCAACCCCCTCCGTATCCACTAGCCATCAAATATATCCAGTAAAAACATGCTCGGCCAACCAAATGTCGACATCGGTCGGTCGAAGGGAGCCAAATAGAGGAGTGGATCATCAATGTCCGCACATATCGGCGATGAAGAAACGAGGTCCACATCCTCGTCATCCTTCACCTCCTCCTTCACCACCTTCTCCTTCCCTTTCCCTTTATAGTTTCCTCCCAATGAACGCTTCATGAATGAGAACATATCTTGGATCTTCGCCTCCAAACAGGACAGCTTCGCATCATGTGAGTCCACCGTTCGAGACAACCCGATGTCGCTCGTCTCCAATCCGGTGATCCTAGATTTGGCCACCCGTGAGCTCACCCCCCTTATCCTCCCCATGCGATCAGCACCAAGCACTTAGCTAAGTGCGTCTGTGGATAAAGATGCCTTGTCGGCATCCGACTGCGACTCGTGCACTTCCTTAAGCTTTGCCTGAAACGACAAAAAGAACATGATTGGTAAAATAAGTAAATAAAAAAATTATAATGTAATTAACAAAAAATAAATTATCAGATTACTAACAACCGTGGCCGCGACACTCGGGGACACCTCCTTATCCTTTCCTTTCTTCGTCTGAATAGCCACATAAGTATCGAGCCTATGTGTCCTACCCCTAGGGCCACTCCCTATCCCCTGAAATAAAATAAAGAAAAATTAGTATCGGCCCCGCGAAGTAAAATAATGCAAAATAATATATTTCTATAGTTATAGAAAAATTAAATCTTACCATCATCCTATACCCCACCTCGGCGTAAGATGTCCGATCTGAGTAGTGCACGTTCGTCTTTTTTGCCCGATTTTCCCTCCCCGATTAGGGAGATGCCAATTGTCGCTCCGTGATCTCATTGTCAATGAACTTTTGTTATTGTGCCAATGAGATCGTCTCCTTCAACGGGATGGATTCACGCATTTGGATAACGGACTCTCGGGTCTTCCCAAAGTACAGTGTCCGCATATTTTCTTCCACGCATTGTGTTGCTCCCTCGACTGCTCGAAGATGGAACTGCGTAGCTTTGGATCCAGGCTGAATTGTTCTTGTCCAACAAATACAATGTTAGTTGTGAATAAATATAAATATAAATATAAATATAAAATAAAATCGAAATCGAAATTGAAATTGAAATATTCATGTAAATATAAATATATTACCTGTAGTTCCAACCAAATAGCTAACTTGAGCTCATTTGGCACCTCCCTCCAACTAGTGTACCACGGGTCGATGATCGTCTTTACCAGCTCGAGGGATCTCGCTAATAGACCCATTTTGTTCTCGATGGCCATCCCCAATTTATCATATTTGGGGAGCCTAGGGGCCAAGGAGCCCTCGTCGCCTCCGCTACCACTGAGCCCAGACGACATCATCATAATCATCATCATCATCCTCGCCTTAATACCTGAAGGAGACATTTTTTGTAAAAAATTATTGTTATTAGTAAAAATTAAAAAGAAATAGAAGAAGACATGCAAATATGTACAATTACTACAAATCCAAATGAATTGTTACTCTTTAACACCTCAATTCTGAATTCCAAAACAACACCATCTAGCTCATAATATGCATAATTACTAAAAATCTGAAACATCCCCGCCACCACCCCTACTGCCCACACACACACACACACTACACAAGAGTGAAAATCAATTAAAAGCATTAAATATGGATTGATAAAGTACAAATTGGAATATTTATTACAAATTGATAAAGTACTCATTCTCTTCTTCTTCATAAACTCCGTACGCATCATCAACTAAATCATTTAATATATTATGATCTACGTCGTCCCTTTCTACATCTATCCTACTTGTTGAAGGTTGTTGTGAAGGTTCTTCGGGGACAAAGGGAACTTGAAATTCATCGTGAAAACTCCAAAATTGATAAATATCTTGCATACTGGATCTTAACAAATGTAGTTCAATTGTTTTCCACTCAAACACCTTACCATTCTTACACCTAGCACACGGACATGGAAACTCTTCATCATTATGACATCTCTTGGTGTATTTCATAAATTCATTAGAACCTCTGCGAAACATATCCCCATTCTATTTGTCTCACCCATCCACTCTTTATATTTCGGATATCCCATCACAGCTACCATAACTAATCACCTATTAAAGGTAAGAAGCGCATATTCATGGAATAGTATAAACAAAACTTAGATTTATAGTATGTTTCATTTAATTATGTCTTATTTATATTCGATTTTTAAATTTCAAATTCAAAGTTAATTTATAATAGAAATTCCTATTTCCTCCATCTCCTCTAAAGGGTGAGTGGTCATATCCCATTCAAGACCGCATATTTCTGTAATATACTTAACAGCTCATGCACATTGTTACGATTTGAGAAAAATTCGACAGCATATCCCCGTAGTTCTCCAAGTACACGACGTAGATTGGAAAGTGTGAGTGTTATTTCAATTGATCAATTGAAATAATAGTTACACTTGTCAATCTAGTATGTACCCAGAGAACATTAGGATACGACTACAGAACTTTCTCCAAAAGTAACAACTTTAAGCCACTAAGAATATTATTATACAGAAATTATGTAGTCCCAAACTGTCCAAGCGAGAAAATTCGAGGGAACTCATTACATAGGTAATGACTCTCGAGCAGGTCTAAGGGCTATTGAATGCATACGCATAAGAACTAGAAGGCTAGTTTCTATGTGCACTATATGTAAGTTCAAGTATGTTTCATTTAATTATCATACTATATATATATATATATATATATATATATATATATATATATATATATATATATTGTTCGTTATCCAAAGTAATTTTCAAAAAAAGTTAAAAATCCCACCCCCGTATGGACAATAATCCAGTGGTCATGCCAGTTTTAAAATTAACCAACCCAACATCGATCCACTATAATCCAACTGCAATGGAAACAATAAATGTGTATCCCGTACTACTTCTAATTCATCTACTCAATTGATTCTTTTCATCAATTAAACTAACAATTAAAGTATACAATTATTAATTTACTAATTTACAATGAGGGGCAATCCTACTTGCATATGAAAGGGGCACTAATTATTAATTTACAAAAAAAATTAACAACAAATAAATATTAAATCAATCAATTCTTTTATAAGCCGGACTACAATATGAGGGGCAATATCTAATAAACAAATAAAAATTTAATTAAAAAAAACACACACACGCACATATACACACACAACCCCCCCTCCCCTCCACTGTCGCTGCCCACCACACGCACACACACACATATACACATGCACATACACACACGCACATATACACACACACACGCGCATATATACACATACAAACACACACATATATATACACACACACGCACAAACATCCCCTTCCCCTGGCCCTGCCCCCTCCCCCCCCCCCCCCCCACACACACACGCATATATACACCAGACACACACACACACATTTACACACATATATACACACACGCATATATATACACATATACATAAATGGAGGAGAAATAGAGAGAGAAAATGTACCAAAGTTGTAGAGAGAGAGTGTGTAGTCGCTAGAGAGAGAGAAATGGAGGGAATGAGAATCGATTAGAAAAAAGAAGAGGGAGGGTTTTTTTACTGACAGAATTGTGACGGACATGTCACGGTCATTTATCGTAACAACTTTATATGATTGTCACGGTCAATGACCGTGACATGTCCGTGACAACTCTACTTGTCATGGACTTGTCACGGTCATTGATCGTGACAAGGTATTGTCACGGTCATTGACCGTGACAAAAAATTCATGTTTTTTTGTCAAGGTCAATGACCGTGACAAGACTGGCCGCTTGAAGGGTGCCAATTTGACCATTTTGGTGTAGTGCTATGATATTCCTTCAATGTGGCACTCGATCAAAATTGGAGAAGATCAAATTAAATCCATCCTTCCAATCCTGGTGCTAGATATTTTTAAGAAATCCAACCCTTACACCCTCGTGGAAAGCTAGGCACACAAAAAAATCATATAATCTTACAAGTTCAATTAAAAAAATTTATAACATTTTCCTTTGGATTCGATTTATTGATTAAAAAATAAAGCCAACAATTCTTGATAACTTTTAATGACACTATGTGCTACAATTTATATAAATATCCAATAATGAAAATAACATATCATAAACATCCAAATACATGTTATTAAAGCACTAAAAACATGCTTACAACAACTCCAAACATAACATTAAATTATTATCAAACAATATGAAGTATTAATATGCATTGAGAATTCCATAATTATGCAAGCACGTGATAAAAACAAGTGCTAGAATTACTTGCACCCAAACTCCATGAAGAATCCAAGTCACAAACGACTCCTGCGTGTTCGCGACTTGGAATGGCTGAAGTTGATAAAAGATAAGTCTGAACTCTTAGCAATGGCTATTAATGGAGATTCGGACTCTCATAATATACCTATAAATGTAAACTCGCCCTCAATTGAGAGGGGCATGATATTGTATTGTCGAGAAGTACTAAAACTCTGCCAACCAGTTTTCTAAAGCAATAATGAGGAAACCATAAACCCCATGGACATAAGCACGTTTTGAACCACGTATATCTTGTGTTGTGTGTGTGATTTCATTACTCTCTTTGATATTTGTTCTTATTTATTTTGTGAGAATTAGATACTATCACCTATAGGAAATTACCACCTACAATTGTCGTCTTCTGTGAAAATGATTTGAGTTCTTTGCCACGAGATAACTTCCTAAAATGTCTCACTCACCCAACCAAGATCATCAAAATCTCAATGACTTGGAGGGACATTAATAATACAGTTTTAGGTACTCATAGGGTTATCCCCTTTACCATGACAATCACGAGCACCACGAGGGTCGTCAATCATCTCCTCCCTCTCAGAGGGTAAGATCCGAGATTTGTAATTATTACCAATCCTATGATGCATATTATCGCCTTTACGAGGAGAAAAATGTGAACAGGGATGAGCTTGAATGATATAACAAAATCTCAAAGCTCATTGAGTTCCTCTTAAATGAAATAACTGCAAACATGCAGCAATAGGAGAAGAATGATGTGCGCTAACGTTGCATAGAGAAGTTAGAGAGGGAAGCCTAAAAGGAGAAGTGCAAGCGTGGGCACCGGTCACGAATTCCTAGCCTTTAGAAGAGCAAAGATTGTAGCTGAGGAAGAAGGATCACTCTATGACAGAAGTAATCACCTCCTCATGAGAAAACTCATGAGAGGAGACCATGCTCTAACGAGCGACGAGGAAATAAAGAGTTTTACGATTTTATTAGAAGAGAAGTGGATACACCCTAACTCATCAAGGATCTCGCACGATTAAGGATCTTGGGAGTACATTATACGGTACTGGGAGGTGTATAATTAGGTGGATGATTGCACCGAGAAGGTTGATATAGCATCCTTCAAGATCGGTCTACCAAGGAGCTCCATGATTTACTAGTCCCTCATCAAGGGAGAGGCCATTACCATCAATGACCTTATGGAGAGAATCGAAAATTAGCCCAAGGTAGAAGATACTGAAGTTAGTGAGGAAGGAGATTGATGAAAATAGACTAAGTACGGAAACAAGGAGGTGACGAACAATAAAGGAGGGGGGAAGATAAACGAAATATAGAAGGGAACCGAGAAGAAAAATCCTGAAAAAATCTTCAAAGCCATTAACAAGGTTTTCTCCGAAACAATCTACAAGATCTTTTACAAGATCAGAGGTTTATAATACTTTAAGTGGACCGAGAGGATATTCAGCAACCCCAAGAAAAGAAACCAATAAATATAAGGGTCATAAGACTAAAAATTATAAGGCACTCAAGTCCCACCTAGAGAAATTGGTTCGGGATGGGAACCTAAACGATTTCATAGAGAATAAGGAAGGTGTGGAATCGTCTGTGAATCACCAGAGACCAGACAATTCCTAGACGATGACATGGGACTCGCGTTTTCTATAATCCATGGGAGCCTAATACCAGATAATGTCTTGGAAGAATGTATGGGTCATGAATTCATAGTGATTCGTGGGGCCTCAAACCTAAAGCATAGCAAAGAGAGTTCCATAAATGGAAGTCAAGAAACTCACAATAATTATGGAAGCCTTTCAGAATGATCCGTCCAAACCCATTGTGATATAACGTCAGTGACCTGAAGATATTGATTATTTGAAGAATTTCACCGATGATAATCTAGTCGAAGTCAGAACTCCCCATCATGATGCTCTTATAATAACTCTTAGGGTTTCGAATTAGGATGTGGAAAAACTATCAATAGATCATGGGAGCTCCTCAAAAGTAATGTATCTCAGAAATTTCAACAAATTGAACCTACATATAGAAGACTTACAAGAAGCCACTATGCCTCTAGTCGGCTTTATAGGAAGGATGACTCTGACCCTGGGGAATGTCGTTCTCCCTGTTCGAAGAGGAGTAATATCTATTCTTATTAAGTTATGTGTGATATATATAGATTTTCCATACAATTTCATCCTCGATAGAGGATGGTTGTATTCCATGAGGGTTGTGTCATCTGCTTACCACTAGTAGGTAAAGTGCATTACTGACAAGGGAGTCATGAAGATCCGAGGAAACTAAGCCTTAGCCCAAAAATGTTTCATAGCTTCCATCTAACCAAAATAAGAGAAGAAGAAGGAAAAAGATATTGAGCTATAGGAGGGATTTGTACCCTCTAAGTAATAGCTAAAGTATGGAGCTCCTCGAAAGGTGTAGCCCACAGTGCTGTGAGCGAGGTGCAAAAGTTAAATGCCACGCTCGCTATGCTCAATTGCGTTATAGAAAGATCTTTAAAGAAGTGATGACCTTTGTTTTAAGCACTTAGGAAGGAAAGAAAGGAAATGTATAATGATGAATGCACTAAGGAACTTGAAAAAGTGAAAAACTATTTGAGTTGACCACCATTGTTGACCATTCAGACGATGTGGGACATTTGCACTTGTATCTGGCAGTGTCTAGCAACGCAGATAGCTCGGCTCTAGTTTAGTAAAAGAATGAGAGTCAGACTCTTATTTACTACGCAAGAAAAACCCTGCTTGACAATAAAAAGTGGTACCTACCATTGGAGAAACTTGTATACACAACGATGATAGCCTTCAGAAAGTTAAAACACTACCTAGAGGTACACACTATCATTGTTCTAACTTCCTTCCCTATGAAGGCAATTCTCAGGAAGGTTGATCTGTCTAGACGGATTTTTAACTGGTTGGTATAACTCGAAAGGTTTGATATATAATTTTATCTTAGGACCTCAGTCAAGGTAGCTGACTTTATTTCTTAATTTTCTAATGACCAAAAATCAGTGGAAACTAACAGTGGAAGCATAGATTATGTCCAACACTAGATCAAGGACAGGGAGATATGGACTCTTTATATTGATGGAGCCTCAAATTCTAAGGGATCATAAGTTGGGATTATGTTGGTATCCCTAGAGCCTCCAATAATGAGGCAGAATATGAACTGCAGATTGATGGGTTGGAGAAGGAATTCTCCCTAGGCTCACATTACCTTGACTTCTGTGACTCAAGGCTGGTATCAAATCAGATATCACGAGACTATAATGTTAGGGATGAATGCATGGTCGTATACCTTGGAGAGTCCCAACACCTTGTATCCTAATTCAATCATGTACGAGTGCAAATAATTCCCAGGGGTAATAATAATCATGCAGAAGCACTTGCCATATTTGCTTTAGCTATCAAGGGAGATATGAAATGGACGATCGAAGTAGATTACCTTGATCAGACCAGCATTAATAAGGAATACTTAGTAGGTCATGGCCATTGAATGGGCCTCAATATGGATGGATTCGATAATGTGCTACCTGAAAGAGGATGTCATATCAGATGACAGGAAGGAGGTGCACAATATTCGAGTGAAAGTTTCTCGTTTCCACTTGTCGGCAAAATAAAAGCTTTATCGGCACTCTTTTTAGGGCCATATCTCTAGTGCTTTCACCCGAATGATGATGAAAATACTCTATGATTTACACGACGGGATATGTGGAAGACATCAAGGGACAGGTCATTGGCATTCAAGGTTGTAAAATAAGGGTATTGGTGGTCATATATGTAATGACCCCACTTTTATATGCTCATATGTAGTTTGTTTTCACAATCGTGTTTCACTCATTATCTTATAAATGTTAGATTTTTACATATGTGGTATTCTCGGTTCTTAATATAACAAAATCCATTTTTAAATTTGAAGAATCAACTGTAAAATGGGTCAAATTGATGTTTTATGACACATCCTAAGTTAAAGGATAATTTCGGGGTTGAAAATATAATTTAATGAAACTTTAGGGACTTGGTTTTAATAAAGAAAGTTTCAGGGACCAAAATGAAAAATAATAGTACCTTTTGATAAGTAAAATATTTTCAGGGAATTTTAAGAAATATTAAAAATATATCGTGTGAAATTACCAAAATGCCCTTTATGTGTAAAATGACCCTCATACCTTTAATACCTTTCCACCTTGTGCTTTATCTTGCCACCAACACTTTACATGTGTCTTCTTTATAGAGAAATATAAAATACATGTCATCCATATAGATAAAGCTAAAACACATGTCACTATTTGGTGAAATAGGACTGCAAGACCCCTTCGTTATGCAACACACCGACGTTGACTCACAAAAGTAAAATCCTTGTCACCTAAACATGTGTCAACACCGTAGTGTATTTGAAAACCTATAAATATGGTCTTTAGGATCATTTGGAATTTACACCACTTCCTTGAGAATTATAAAAAGAAATTGTGAGAGAAATTGTGGGAAAGTTTGAGAAGAAGTTCTTAAAGTTCTTAGGGATATTCATCTTAAGGTAATCTTCTATATTGTTATAATGCATCTTTATAGTTTTGATTTCTTTTTCATATCTTTACTTAGTATTAATGATGGTAAAATAAACTAAAGGCTCCACTAATTTAGAAGAAATCTAAGTTGATTTTATTATCAAAATATGTAAACTTATTTGAAATTATATATACGCATTTAAAATGAATCTTTTTGTAAGGTAATTGCTCGTTATTATGGAATACTATTTAAGTAATTTCAAAGTCAGGCCCAATAAAATTCTATCTAGATGAGATGGTATTTGGGTGGTGCCCTTTGACCCTCCATCTCTACTGGGAATAAATCTGGAACTGTGCTGTCTAGATAAGGTGGTATTTATGTGGTGCCCCTGTGACCCTCCATCTCTACTAGGAACCGACTGATTAGAAATAACTATGAATTGAATTATTCAATTACGATCAATGAGTTTAAAAAGTTGAGAAAATGATTTTTAGTAATCCTTTTAAAAAAAGTTATGATTAAAATACAGTATATAAATTAGACTATATTTATAATGTCTACTTAAATCTTTATCGTATTTTTTACATTAACGTGTGATCAAGGACTCAATATCTGTAATTTTAAACCTCTATTTTGGGTGAGTACTCCATGAAATTCCTTATGCATCACTACAAGAAAACTAATTTTTTCCGGCACTTTTTTCTCGGTATTATTCAAAAATGCTGCGAATTTTATTTTTACCAGCATTTATTTATAAGTATTGAAAATTCACGGCATTTATATTGATGTGCCGTATAAGTAGAGCATTTTTTAATGGGGATTTGTAAATTTAGGACCTATTGTAATATGTATTTTGAAAATGGGACAACAAATATTTTATTTATAGTTTTAGTCCCTATTTTTTAATAAAGGTGTTGGCGCTGACCCATTTTCATAAAACGCCAACCAATCACAACTTGCCACGTGTCTCTTTAATTTAAAAATAGGGACTAAAAATGGAAACGAAATATTTGTTGCCCTATATACATAATCAAGATTATTTTAAGTCCTAAAAATACATAATCTATTTTAGTGTTCTAAAAAACGCGCCTAAGCGCGAGGTTTTTTAGATACGCCAAGTTTTGGCCCTAGGTGTGGATCAAGGCGTGGTCAACGATAGTCAACATTTTTTAGGGTAAGGCGTGAAAAAATGTAATTTTTTTTTTGTATTTTAAAAAAATAGTATTTTAATTTATAAAGATTTCGACATATTTTTAAGGTATGTACCATTTTAGTATTTTTAATAGCGTTGTCATAGTCAAAAAATATTAAAATATATTAAAAAATGCTTAAACGCTTTTTCACGCCTTTTTACGCCTAAGGTTCGCCTAGGCGTCTAATGCTTAAGTCTTGACCTCTACCCCTCGATCACGCCCCGCGTTTTTTAAAATCTTATTATTTTTTAATTAATGCTCAAACAAATGTAATATTTTTTAGGCATTTCATAACTAATGCCACTAAAATTGGGAAAAAAATTACCTTCACTTAAATAAATATGGCGGGTCTTATTTTCTTTTAAAAGAATATCACTTTTACCCTAGTTTTTGGCGGGTGAAGTTGCATAGCTTGGATGGCTCTCCCGGCACGTTCTCCTCTCTCCCGTATCTTGCTCAATCTCCTAAACCTAATCCTCAACAAACCTTATCAAGTATCTACCTCAATCTCACCCAATCACTTTGCCTCAATCTCACCCATCTTGGAACGATTTTTGCTGGTCCCTTGTTATAAGAAGGATGACGGTACTCTCATCTCACCCATATTTCAATTTTCGGAGGCTCAGAGGCTCAGATAATCACTTTCATTATTTCGGTGTATTTTTCTTTGCAGCTTTGAACGATTTTGATCTTTGAAGCTTTGCACGATTTTTGTTGTTTCCCTGTTAGAAGAACGGTTTTGTTCTTTGAAACTTTGAGGTAAGTTACGTTTTATTTTGTTTATTCCGGTGTATTCTTTTTATTTCCGTGTATTTCAGTGTATTTTTCTTATTTCTATGTATTGTTTTGGCTCAGAGAATCACTTTCTTGCATATATTGGCTTTTGATTGGGTTCTATTTGTTACTGGCAATAGAGGCAAAGAGTTTTCACAAGAAAGATATATTAGAAAGAAGAAATCCCAGAAGCAAGGTAATATTTTCTTTTGTTCGTGATATGTACCTGTGAGTTTTTAAATCCATACCAGTCTCATTAGTCACCAATCAATAATATTTTGACATCTTTAATATTTAACTCTTTTTTTTCTAGATTTGATATTATATAATCATGTATATGAAATAGTGTAATCTTTATTTTTTCGTAACATTTGTGTTATACAAAATTTATGCATATAGATAATGGTTATGATAGACACTTTAAATAAGGAAAAATTAGATATAGCGGGGGATGCAAGAAACTCGAAAGAAAAAATTAGTACAAAATTGGTAGGGGGTGTTATTATGGTAATTATTGTTGTGTAATCTTTATTTTGTTATAATTTGTATTTTTGTGAGAGAAAAAAGTACTGAATTTTTTTTAATTTTAATTGATGTGCGAGAGAAAAGTGTTAGAAATGTTTAATTTGTTAGTTGTTGCTGTGTTTTTGGTTCTATTTATATAATTAGATGAAGTATTCAGTTGGATTTTCTTATCTATTTTTGGTAACTACCAATTTTTTTTCACTCTTTCATTTATTTCAATTGATTAAAAAAGTCCAGTTCAACGTAAACTTAAATCACTCCCTATGATATCATCTTTGTGCAACTATAATACCACTGTTTTAATTGATTAGTATTATTTTAACCATCTAAATCGACGTGTTTTTTTACTATAGGGGGTTGTATACATATTTTTTTTCATGTTTATGTATGTGTGCATTCATGTGATGGTATATATGTGTCACATTTGCATTTTAGTTTGATATATACATATTATTTCTCATGTATATGTATGTGTGTATTCATGTGTGCAGGTATACATGTATCACATTAGCCTTTTAGTTTGATATTACAAAACTTACCAACTCTAAATGAAAATTAGATGGGTCTACATGTCTTTATTCGTTTATTTTAAACTATTTTAGATTTATTAATTCATCTTACTTTTATATATGATAATGTCTAAACTGCAAGCTAGAGCTAATCGCCAGAGTGCGACAGTATACTTATTGCGCGAACAAATGTAACAACCTTTTTACAATGTTTTCAGTCATTCAACTTAGTTTGTATATGTTCCGTTTTGTAATTAATGTTGTTGTGATGGTATCTTTACAAAATTAGTTTTTTATATTGTAGTTGAATTTAGTAAGCCCCTTTATTTATTCATGCAACACGTGCTGAATTTTAAGATAACAAACAAGTTTTAATATTATTTTCTATTCTGGACATTTTGATTTAGTAGCATTTTCATATAGATTCTATGATTTAATTATGCTATCTCATTATTGACAAGGAGATTTGTTTTTCGTAATGATTATTTTTTACTAAAGTTTTTTTTAAGCGAGGGCCTTATGGATTATTTTGTGTTTAATCTTTTTAGCTTTTAGAAAATTAAGTCTTGATGTGAGTTGTTGTGTTGGGGTATTCATTCGTTATACATTGTTTTCGTTTAAGCTAAAATGTTTAGGCATTAGGCGTAGTCTTCTTCTTAATGTGTCATGATTCATTGCTACATTAATATCGTTTAGTAATTGATTATGTTATGAGTGAGTTTTTTAATTGTTGTTAACTAATTAAGGTTAAAATATATTGATAGTTAAGTTTCTTCATTTTATATCACTAAATATTGGTAGTTTTCATATAAGGCCACATCCAAATGGTGTTAAAATTAGAGTCTTACTATTTGTAAATTTACATAGTTTTGAAGGAGCATATTAATGATTTATGGTTTAACATTTTTTTTATTATTGTATTTTTTATGAATTTTTTCTAATGAATCTAACAACAATTTAGGGATAGTGTGAGGTAATCAACAATCTTTTCAAATGGATAGCGATAAGAGTTGGATGGAGTTGTCAAGAGTTTCTCTGCCTTATATTAAAGGAGTTAATGAGTTTCTTGACTTTGCATTTGCCAATAAATACCCCGAGCTAGTGATCAAGTGCTCGTGTAAGAAATGTCAAAATACCATTAGCCATAAAAGAGAAGTTGTTTATGAGCATCTGATCGTACATGGGTTTGTTAAGAATTACACTAGGTGGATTTATCACGTAAAAGGTGCTCCATACAAAATGGGAATTAGTGGAGCGGATGAAGTGCATGACTCGAATACAATAGATGATATGTGTGGACTACTACATGATATATTCGAAAATCGAAGTGAAGAGGGTATGCGATGTAACGACCCGTACGAAGACCAGGATGGGATGGATGAAAATGCATCAGCATTTTTCAAGTTGCTGAAAGATGGGGAACGCGAGTTGTACCCTGGTTGCAAATCTTTCTCATCACTTTCATTTATTGTTCGGCTATTTCATATGAAAACACTTTATAAGTGGAGCCACACGTTGTTTACAGCATTGCTTCAATTCTTAAAAGAGGCACTTCCGGAGGGTGAGAAACTACCTGGTTCATACTCTCAAGTAAGAGAGATGGTTAATGATTTGGGGTTTGATTATCAAAAAATTCATGCATGTCCAAATGATTGTATGCTGTATCGAAAAGAGAACAAAGATCGTAAGGATTGCATAGTATGTCATACATCAAGATGGAAGCAATTTTCGGGTGAGTCTGATGATGAAGAAGCTAGGGGTCGAAAAATTCCCGCAAAGGTTGTTAGATACTTTCCACTGAAACCAAGGCTTCAGAGATTTTTTATGTCATTGAAAACATCCTCCCTCATGAGATGGCATGCGGAGGAACGCGATGACGACGGCATATTAAGACACCCGGCTGATTCTAAAGCATGGAAAACCTTCGATCAACAAAATCAAAATTTTTCTAGTGACTCGCGCAATGTTAGGCTCGGACTAGCAGCCGATGGCTTCAATCCTTTTAGAACAATGAGCATATCTCATAGCACGTGGCCCGTTGTTTTGATGATATACAACTTGCCTCCGTGGATGTGTATGAAACAACCTTATCTTATACTGTCTACGTTGATTGATGGTCCACGCGGCCCGGGAAATAATATTGATGTTTACTTGCATCCTCTCATTGACGAATTGAAGGAATTGTGGAATGATGGCATACTTACTTACGATGCATCGTCTGAAAAAATGTTTTGTATGCGTGCAGCGTTAATGTGGACAATTAATGACTTTCCTGCGTATGCAAACTTGTCAGGTTGGAGTACAAAAGGGAGATTGGCTTGTCCTTGTTGCAACAAGAACACTCGTTCACAGTGGTTAAAGAATGGGAAGAAATTTTGCTATATGGTTCATCGTCGGTGGTTGGATCACAACCATAAATTTAGAAATGATACCGTAGCTTTTGATGGGAAAGTTGAAAGAGAAGTCAAGCCCACTCAAGTATCCGGGGTTGATATCTTGGAGCAATTAGAGGCAATGGAAAGAAATAATGAGAAGGGTCACTCATCGACAACGAAGAAGAGAAAAACGAGTATCGACAGTGAAGGGAATTGTGATAGTTCTCTAAATTGGAAGAAAAAAAGCATATTCTTTCAGTTGCCATACTGGAAGGATCACTTGATTCGTCACAATCTTGATGTTATGCATGTAGAGAAAAATGTGTGCGATAACATACTTTGGACATTGTTAAATGTTGATGGAAAGTCAAAAGATAATATAAAGGCTCATCGAGACCTTGAGAACATGGGTATTCGAAAAGTATTGCACCCTAAGAGCTTGCCAGATAGCAAAGTATATTTACCACCAGCATGCTTCACAATGAGTAAAAGTGATAAAGACATATTTTGTAAGGTTTTAAAGAATATCAAAGTCCCAGATGGTTATGCATCTAATATTTCACGGTGTGTAAACATTAAAGGCCGGAATATTTCTGGACTTAAGAGCCACGATAATCATATCATAATGCAACAACTACTCCCGTTAGCAGTACGAAAATCATTGCCTACGAATGTAGCAAAGTCTTTGATCGAATTATGTAATTTTTATCGGCAACTCTGTTCAAAGACAATGACCTTCAAAGATTATGAATATTTGCAAGATCGTGTTGCTCTTACACTCTGTCATCTAGAGAAAATATTCCCCCAAATTTTTTCGATGTTATGGAGCATTTGACAATCCATTTAGCTGAGGAGGCAATGATTGCTGGACCAGTACAATTTCGATGGATGTATCCCATCGAGAGGTATATTTCGTGTATGCATTATGTATGTGTCATCTAAATTAATGCATATAAATACTATAATTTTTTTACAATGACGAACAGGTTTTTATTCACACTAAAAGAATATGTTCGTAACCGAAGTCGTCCAGAAGGTTCAATTGCTGAAGGATACCTAGCAGAGGAATGTACAACATTTTGTGCGAGGTACCTGGGTGATGTTGAGAGTAAGTTAAATCGACCTTTACGAAATGATGAAGCCGATGAAAACTCAAGTTCAATAGGTCGTACATTAGGTAAAGGAGTAGCATTTATGCTTGATGACACTTCGTTTTCACAAGCACATCGTTACGTGTTATTCGACTCCGCCGCAGTGAAGCCTTTTCGCGAGTAAGATAACATTTGAATGGATTTTAAACTTTATGCAATTAAATATCCCTCTACGTTATACAATTTATACATACATGTTTTACAGGAAACATATAACAATTCTAAAACAGGAGAGACCTCGTGTGGGACACTACGAAATTAATCGCATTCACAACGAAACGTTTCACAAGTGGTTTGGGGATCATGTAAGTCATCTTTGTATTTATATGTAACCACATTTTAATATGCTAATGACACATTTAATTTTTACACATCTAATTTTTATTACTCAATCATATGAAAAAATTAGGTACGGAATCTAAGTGAGGGAAAGGTGTCAAAGGAAGTTACAATTTTGGCTTCAGGCCCCTCCCAATGGGCTAGAAGATATACAGGATATATTGTAAATGGGTTTAGGTTTCGCACAAAGCAGCGTGAGAGAAGATTGAATACTCAGAATAGTGGAGTTATGCTTGATGCCACCACCGAAAGTTTTGCAAGTGCAAAGGACAAGCGACCTGTTTCCGGGGATGTAACATATTATGGAGTATTAACAGATATATTTGAATTGCTCTATTCAAATGATTTCAAGTTTGTGCTATTCAAGTGTGATTGGGTTGATACGCATTCGGGGACGACCAAGGATGATTTTGAGTTCACATTAGTGAACTTCAAACATTCACTATACAAGCATAATCGACTGTCAGATGAACCGTTTATATTAGCATCTCAGGCCAAACAAATTTGGTATGTGCGAGACCCGATTGAAGAAGAATGGCATGCTGTCGTGAAGATGACACCAAGAGATTTTTATGACATGTATGGTAAAGATACTTATGGAGATGAATTGGGGAGAGATGAGTGATACCTTATATAAAGAATACAAAGTAAGAAGAATTAATTAGACTCGTTGACTCAGTAAATTGGTGTTGTCTCCGCCGTTTCTATATCAAATGTAACGAGTCAAGTCTAATTGTGTGGATTTCACCAATATAGGCATGGATGACGGTTTTGGTTTAGTTGGTACCGAAACCAAGTCATCTTGGGTGTATTTGGTATGATTTTGGCCTAACACTCGGTCAGTCCAATTTTTTTCCCGGTATCGAATTCGGGAGAGACGAGTGATACCTTATATAAAGAATAAAAAGTATGAAAAAATAATTAGACTCTTTGGCTCGGTAAATTGGTGTTGTCTCCGCCGTTTCTCTATCAAACGTGGCGAGTCAAGCCTAATTGAGTGGATTTCACTAATATAGGCTTAGGTGACAGTTTTGGTTTAGTTGGTACCGAAAGTTGAAACCAAGCCATCGTGGGTGTATTTATCATTGTATCTATGTAACAAAGTAGAGAAGATTTGAATCTATGTATCTATGTACCCGACTCTTTGGTCCAAACTAAAGTGTGGTCCGATTCCATACCCAAGGTCTGCATAGATGTTATTTTGTGCACTGTTTGCTGAGGTATGCTAATGGATAATTTGGAGCTTTATATTTTCATTCATTCATTTAATCTGTTCCTTTCGTTCATAACTATGTTTGTAACAAGTTACATTGTTCAGGGGAGTTTGTTTTTTGCCTTAAAAATATAGTATAAGGGTGTTTACTGTAAGAATCTGTTTGCAACACCATTCATGAATCTGTTTGCAACACCATTCATGTATAACAGTGTACAAAATAGCATCTTAAGAATCTGTTTGCAACACCATTCATTTAATTTGCTGCGCGTAGAGAATGTACCCGACTCTTTGGTCCAAACTAAAGTGTGGTCCGATTCCATACCCAAACTTTATTTGCAACACCATTCATGTATAACAGTGTACAAAATAGCATCTTAACAATCTGTTTGCAACGCCATTCATTTAATTTGCTGCGCGTAGAGAATGTACCCGACTCTTTGGTCCAAACTTTATATTTTCATTCATTCATTTAATCTGTTCCTTTCGTTCATAACTATGTTTGTAACAAGTTACATTGTTTAGGGGAGTTTATTTTTTGCCTTAAAAATATAGTATAAGGGTGTTTACTGTAAGAATCTGTTTGCAACACCATTCATGAATCTGTTTGCAACACCATTCATGTATAACAGTGTACATTTGAATGACCCTAATCTTAGTATGGTAAAATAGTTTTGTGGCAGCACAAATGCTTTTGGGATGTTATCATCCCATGCATTACAACAATCTGCTATAAGTTGTGAAGTTGGCATGACTATGGCGAGTGAAGTTTGGAATTGGTTGGAAGATAAATATTTACAAGCCACCAAGGATTGGGTTCCATTTTAGTCCATTTATACTAAAATTTTCGTTACAAGCAGTGGGACAGTCCTAGTATATATATAACTCTTGTAAACTCAGTGGTGAATTTTTATTATTGCAGGTTGCTATGACATCACAGAGGCACAGTAAATCCCTCTCACGGGCACATTCCCGTTCACGATTGCACTCACAATCCAATCTCCAACCACCATTTCAACCACAATCTCAGCCCAGTTCTCATTCCCTTTCAGATTCTAGATCGACCGAACGATCAAACTCAAGTGACTGTGAAAGAGATAGTAGCTCGACGGAGAGTGAGCCGTTACATAACCAAGATGCCCATTCACATGAAGAAGGTAATCAAAGCTATTTGATTTATATGTGCTTATTTAACTGTGTAGATTGAAGTTAACCTATTTTTTCAATTTTTACGGTTTAGCTTCAGCACAATATGCCACTAAACGTAGAGGCATTACGAAGTTGGGTGAATTATGGGGTACGGGAAAACGCTTAGAGCTTCACTTCAACGATTTCTATCAGCCAGTCGGAGATACCGCAGATAGACTATCTATCCATTTAGGCATTTTAGTTCGTGATGGGAACATGTAAAGTTTGTTTTGTAAATTTCTATATAACACAACTCTTATTAGAATACTCTTTGCAATACTGTATGTTATCTATTGACAATTTAAAGATGATTATTTAATCGATGTAAAAGGTTACTAATTTATTATTATATCGATGCTGAACAGGTTACCGTTGGCTTTCAAGGATTGGAGATGCAAGGAGTTATACCCATACAAGGAACATGTTTGGAGAGAGGTGAAGGTAAAATCAAAAGATAACATAATTTGTGGCAAATGAAAATTTTGAATTCTTTAGGTAAAAGTCAACTATGCATGGGTTGTCTTGCCAATCACAACAATGTCAATAATAGCTCAACTCATAACTTTGAAAATGATAAAACATAATTCAAGCTAAACTCATGTGTAGTAGATGACTTATTTTTCTATACATTGTAATTATATAGTAGAACACTAATGCCCCTGAAGAATTCAAAAAAATGTGTATGAAGAAGGTTGGAAAGATATGGAATAATTGGAAAGCAGAGGTGAAGAAACATTATCGTGCCTTTGATACTGACGAAGAGAGATTGAAATATTGTCCACCTAGAGTAAAGCTAGAGCAGTGGTCACAACTTGTTAAGTATTGGGGAACTCGCGAGGCAAGGGTATGAATGTATTACTACCGATAAAGTTTTATAAATTCAAGTTAAACATATATTTTAAATATATTTTTGTAACAGAAAACGAGTCGAAGAAATCGTCGAACTCGTAAGAAGCAAAGAACACCACATACTTCTGGAAGAAAGAGTCATGCGAATGTTGCTCATAAGGTGTTTTATAAAAGATTTTGATTGTGAATATTATTTTAGGTTTTCAAACTTATTTATGTAACGACTTACGAGTCATTGGGTTTATGCAGATGGAGGCTGATCAAGGGAAAAAGGTTTCGTTGGTTGATGTTTACATCAAAACACATGAGAGGAGCGATGGCTCAGCCATCGATAAGGATTCCGCTGAAGCAATGGTACAAAAATATCATCCATGTTCCTTCCCTTATTTCTTAGAAAATCTCAACGACGTCATTTTACCTATTAATCAAAATTCTTATTCTATTTATCAACCATTATAAAAGGCAACATGCAGGAGATTGTGTCATATTATTAAAAGCATAATATATATCATACACGGATGAGGATTAAATTAACAATTAAATAAGTTTATTATTATTTATGAAATTTAAAATTATGCATGAAATTATTATGTTAATAAGAATCGTTTCATTTCAGTCAAAAATGAGGCAAAAAGTAGATCAACTTCCGTCAGATTGTAATGAATCCGTCAGTCGTAAAGATGAGATATTTTATGAAGTCCTAGGACCTGATAAACACGGTCACTGTCGAGCTTATGGGCATGGACCATCTCCAACTGATGTGCATGGAACTAAGCACCCGAAGGTTAATGAAAAAGAGTATGAGCGACTAAGATCTGAGATTCGATCTGAATTTCAGGATAAATTTGATCATTTAGAGGCTCAGTTTGAGTTGATACGCACACACATGATGACTTGCCCTTCCGTTGTATCCAAACAGGTTAATAAGTACACACTTTTATCTTTTGTGCTTAATTATCGTGTATTTATATAAATGTATGTTCTAGTATTAAATTATGCTATTAACAGGTTCCTCAATCCTCCAACGAGCAAAACATACCATCATATAGGTCTATTTTGCAACCCGAGCAACAATTAGAAGAAACCAACCAATTTCAACCTGTAGTGGTACCACAATCAAATCACTATTTAACTCCATCTCAACAGACAAGTAGATAACTACTTTTTAAAATCATAATTTATGACTATATGTTTTCATGACTGAAATAATTCATTTTTTGTAGATTGCAAATTCTCAACACTTGGATGCCCCCGAGACCGCTGCTCGTGTTAGTGAGCAAACGAATGCTACTTCAATTCAGGTATGTTACTAATTTAAAGGATTTTAAAGGGAACAATATATCTGCGCTTTCTTGGAGAGTTTATGTATACTTGACATTACGTTGTTGGCATATTTGGTTGTATATAGTCTTAAAATTATTGAGATGCCTTAAAAACAAATAAAACTCTGCCGATTTTTCTCCAGAAATATATGGTTGATGACATATTCATCTTATTTGTAGAAAGAACCATCAAAGAAGAAGAAGAAGCACCATCAACCACGACAAAGGGTCTCAAATAATGCACTTCCTAAAATTGTAGACCTTCTTACTTCCGGACTTCCAAAAGTGGTTGTGGCACGTGGATTCATTGTGAGCAAGGACCCTTCAACAAAAGTAGGGGGTACGCAACTGGGTGAAGACTTTTGGGAAGTATATATTGAGAAAACATTTGTAACAAATGAATCATTGCCTAGACCTTATGGAAACAAGTCCACAATTGGAGATGCACATCATTCAACAGTAGCGTGGCATATTTCTAATGTACTAATTCTTAATTTTAATTTTTTAATTAAAATACTAAAGAATAAGTATCAATGGCTAACAATTGACTTTTTTATTTTGTAGGTTGAAGAGGATGTTTGACTTTAATGAAGAAGGATCGTACATTATATAAAATTTAGTTTCCCTGTTTCCCCCCTTTTTCTTATTGGACAAGTGATACATTTTATTTTGTGAATGGATAATTGTTCCAAGCACAATTATATTTATTTACGATGAATACTATTGGTTTTAATTTAATGACGTTTTAATTTGATTACTGCCCTCTGAATTTAATGTTATGGTAATGTATTTGCACATAAATACAATACTTCTTATAATTGATTTTTTTAACACCTGTTCCTAGTCATATATTACAAAATAATGTCAACATTTTGTTTGATGCCGCTATATTTATTCTCAGCATTTTTTAGTGCCGCCAAAAGTGTGTTGAACATTTAATAGGTGTTGCAAAAGATTATTATCAACATTTTTTAATGCCGTTAAAAGGTTATTACCAGCATTAATATAAATGCTTAAAAGTGTTACTAACTTTTTGCCGCATTTTTTAAAGTGCCGTTGTTCTTTTACCACATTGGCTACCGCACTTGTGGAAATGCCGCTATAAGTGCCGCTAACTTTTCGCGGCATTTTTTAAAATGCCGTTGTTCTTTTACCACATTGGCTACCGCACTTGTGGAAATGCCGCTATAAGTGCCGCTAACTTTTCGCGGCATTTTTTAAAATGCCGTTGTTCTTTTACCACATTGGCTATTACCGCACTTGTAGAAATGCTGCAAAAAGTGCCGCAAAAAGCGTTACCGGCATTTTTAGTGCTTTTTTCGGCATTTAATTTATGCTGGGAAAAATCAGTATTCCTGTAGTGTATTCTGATTATATTATATTATGCAAACTACATCTATTTCGTGTAATGCTTTTATTCTCATAATTCATCTGGTACTGATGATTCCGTCATTTGTTATATGTGTATCTCTCCATAGAAACATCTGATTTGAATTCTGAAATTGTTAATTCAGCCTATAAAAACTCTCTTACTATGTTGGCCTGACTACCAGGTGGAAATATTTGGGTGGTATTATCCCATCTGGTTTATCGCTAGTGTGCCCTAAACAAGGCATTGTTCTAAAAATCATAATTCTCTGTCTGTGATGTTACTGGGTGAAAACATTTGGTAACACTATATTTATGGGTAATAGAGCGCATATGGGTGTTAAAATAAAACTGAATAATTGACATATTTCTCAATTGGTTTATCTATTATGTTCTGAACCGCTTATTCTGAATATATATACTATTAGTTACTTTATATATATTAATATGTAAATTCATATCTCTATATATGTGGATTATGTTCTAAATTGAATCGGTATCAATTTTTTTAAAAAACCTAGAATATATAGAGATTGAATCTCATTCAGCTTTTAGATGATATTGTATTAATAATAATTTTTAAGGATATAATTATGCTCGCGGATGGAACGTAAAAGGACTGTGTTGAAGATTTAGCTTTTGGAGCTCTTTTTGTTACTTTAAGTAAAATGTTTGTTTTATCAGATAGATCATGTTTGGCTCTTTAGTAATGAGTTTTAAATTTTATATTAAGTTGTAACGCATTGATACTTTTGACATAAATAAAGTTTCCTTTAAAAATATCTAATGATGTAATTCCTTCACTTTCAGTATTGTACGATTCATAACCATGTAATTGTATTTTCGCTACATATATTTTAGAGAAAAGTTTTAAGTCGGAATATTTGTTGCCTTGGTGGCATGTCAATATACTCGTTCCCTACTACTACTGGGTCGGGGTCATGGCAAAGGTGGTACCAGAGCATAGGTTATGAACCCGTAGACTATTGAGCATCGGTTTTGAATGTTATAAATTTTAAGGAGATAATATTAAATATTCAACTTTTGTGATAACCCTCCATATGTGTTGTATTATTTATAATTAGTCTTTTAATATGGAATCTTGCTATAGTATAGTACATTATAACTGTAGAAAATGACCAAGATAAGACCAACTACATGAACTAGTGATTCGAGTTAGGAAGGATTCGAAGTTGCATACAAGGCGATTGAGAGTCTACCAAAGATTGTGAAGCATCGAGTGAATAATGGAGTACCAAGGAATCCTGAACAAAGTAAATGTACCATTGAACAGTTCAAGAAGTTGAAACCTCCATCTTTTAAAGGTACTCCTAAACCCCATTGAAACAGAAAGTTGGGTGATGTAGATGAAAAATATAATCGATAATCTTAAGTGTACCGATGAACAAAGGGTTTCATTTGCAACATTATGTTCAAGGGTGAATCCGAACATTAGTGGAGAATGACTAAGAGAATACACGAGTAAATGAATAATTACATAGGTTGGAATGACTTCTTAATGATCTTGTATGAGAAATGTTTTCCTGAAATGGTGAAAGATGAAATAGCAGCTAACTTCATGAGTCTATTGCAAGGGAATATGACAGTTAGTCAATACAAGGTAAAGTTTACTGAGTTATCCCATTTTTCACATTATGTTGTGATAACTAATGTTGTAAAAGCCAAGAATTTTGAACTTGTGTTAGGGTTTAATGTTCGTAATCCCTTTATCCTGAAGTTAACATCATATATTGATGTCATGACTAGGGCTACGATAGTTGAGAGGGATGGCGAGGAGTATAGTCGAATTAGAGATGGTAAGAGTAAGTTTGGGGAATAAATAGGGAAGGACCCGAATAATAGAAAAAAATTAGGAGTACATCCAATGTTGGGGGCGCTAATGATAATAAATAGTATAATAACAAGACATGTCAGTAAAGTGGAAAGATGCAAGGAGGACGACCTTATTACAAGGATTCAGGACCTTGTTTTAGATGTGGACAGAAAGGAAATCGATGAAAAATTGCCCAAACCTAGCAAGGGTTCCGATAAAGCCTTCAAGTGAAAAGAAGGATCAACGCAGACATGGTAGAGTTTTTGCACTTTCTAATACCCAAGCTTCTAATGCAGTATTGTCAGGTACACTTTCTATATGTGCATAACTTTTTCAATGTTTGATAGATCCCCGTTCTACCCATTCATTTGTATCTATGCGTGTACTAAATGACTTTCATAATATTCTTGGACTCTTGAATCATAGCATGCACGTTTCTACTCCTTCTGGTGATTTATTGATGGGTAAATAATATATAAGGCTTGCCCCACACACAACAAGAAAATGATTATTAGGGACGGGAATATTTGGGACGGTTGTGTCATTTTGTCCCTTTTGATATACCAAATGGGACGATTTTTAATTACCGTCCCTTTTGGTAAATCACAAAAGGGACGATTTTTAAAATCTTTTCCATTTGTTATACCATATGGGACGAATTTTAAAAATCGTCCCTTAAAGTGTATTGGAATTTTTAGCACTTTTTTTCTCGGGCTAATATAAGGGACAAATTTTAAAAACCGTCCCTTTTGGTATAGCAAATGAGATGGATTTTAAAAACAGTCTCTTTTGCTATACCAAAAGGGATAGTTTTTAAAATCTGTCCCATTTGATATACCTTGAATTTTTAGCCTTTTTCAAACAAGCATAAGGGACGGATTTTTAAAATCGTCCCATTTGATATAGCAAATGGAACAGTTTTAAATTCCGTCCCTTTTGGTATACCAAAAGGAACAATTTTTTTCGACCCTTTTGATATTTTCCCACACTTTTCCCGCACATTGTTCCAAAAATTACTAAATTTCCCACACATTGCTCCAAAAAAGTTTACGACCTAGCCCTCACTCAGTTCTCACTCTCGCTCTCTCCGCATCCTCTCCCCTGCCCTCTCTCTCTCTCTCCCTCTCATCTCTTTCTCTCTCATTTCTTACCCACAAAACTCCCTTGCTCTCTCTATCCAATGTTTACCCCTCTCTCTCCAACGGAATTTTCCTCTGGAGACCTCACATTCGCTGACCTCACCTCCCTCAGCCTCTCTCTGGTAAAAAGTTAAATGATATTTTTGCTGTTATAAGTTAGATTTGTTGCTAAAAGTTGATTTGTTTATTTGATGATAATATTAAAAAAATGATTTGTTGATTTGTTATGTGAGTTACCCAAACTACTGCTGCTCCGGGGTAGTTGATTTGTTTTCGTTAGAAGTTTGTTGCTAACTTGCTGTTAAGTTGTTAACATTATTTAAATGTTAGTTTTAAATGATTGTTAAGTATTATGTTGTTAATATTAAATGTTAATTGTATTGTTAGGCATAGTATTTTATTTTTAGGACGAATACTAAATGTTTAAATTGTATTTTATTTGGGGTAAAAAACGTTGGAAAATTAAAAATAGCCCTAAAAATTTGTATAAAACTTGAATTAACCCACTGATCAGAGAATACTTATTGTCTTAATGATATTGATAATCATAAGCTATTTTTTAATTTGATTGTTTTATACATTAGATATTTTGAAGTCATTTCGGGGATGGACTGGTTAGCATCATATCATGCTAACGTAGATTATTTTGAGAAGAGTGTTACTTTTCAAATTCCTCACCAACCAAAATTTAGTTTTGAAGGAACTGGCGTCATATCTCCGTTGTGTATTATTTTTACAATACAAGCCTATAGTTTTCTTAAGAAGGGATGTCAAGGATTTCTAGTAACTGTTACCAGTTTGCAGATGATAATGCCCAGATTAGAAGATATTCCTATTGCTAATAAATTTACGAATATTTTTCCTAATGATTTACCCCTTCTACCTGCCAATCGAGAAAAAGAATTTACCATTGACCTTATTACTGGACATATACCAATCTCAAAACCACCATATCGTATGTAACCTTTCGAACTAAGAAAGTTAAAAGTTCAACTAGAATATCTTTTAGACAAAAGTTTTATCAGACCAAGTATATCACCTTAGGGTGCTCCAGTGTTATTTATTAAAAAAAAGGATGGGATGATGAGACTATATATAGATTATCGTGAACTAAATAAGGTAACCATTAAGAATAAATACCCCTTACCTCGTATAGATGACTTGTTTGATCAATTAGAAGGTGCACAAGTATTCTCCAAGATTGACATTAGGTCAGGCTATCATCAATTGAAGATTAAGGAAGGTGATATTTCAAAATCATCTTTTCGTATTAGATATGGTCACTATGAATTTCTTGTAATGCCATTTCGACTAACTACTGCACCAACCTCTTTTATGGATATGATGAATAAAGTGTTTAGGAAATATTTGGATCAAAGTATTGTTTTCTTCATTAATGACATTCTTATTTATTTCAAGAGTATTGAAGTATACGAGAAGCATTTAGAGATAATATTATAAATCCTTAGGAAAGAGAAATTATATGAAAAATTAAAGAAATGTGAGTTTCGGTTGCCTAGTGTTTCTTTTCTAAGTCATGTCATATCCAAAGAGGGAGTGTCACTTGACCCTCAAAAGATCGAAGCTATACTAGATTGGCCAAGACCAACTAATGTGACTGAGATTCATAGTTTTCTTGCATTACTAGGTTATTATCGAAGATTTGTTGAAGGATTTTCTAATATTGTCAAACATGTATCTAGGTTAACATAAAAGAAGGTGAAATATGAATGGTCTAAGGAAGCTAAGAAAGGTTTTCAAGAACGTAAGAATCAATTATTAACTGCCCTAATTTTGACTATTTCTTTCGAAATAGGGGGATTTGTGATTTTAGCATCACTTTTCATCCTCAAACAGATGGACAATATAAGAGAACTATTCAAACCTTAGAGGATATGCTTAGGGCATGTGTACTTGATCTTAAGGAGAATTAGGATGATCATTTATCGTTAGTGGAATTTTAATATAATAATAGTTATCAAGCAAGTATTCAAGTGGCTCCGTATGAGGCACTATATGCTAAAAGGTGTCATTCTCCTATATATTGGGTAGAAGTTGGGGAAAGAAATTTGTTAGAACCAAACTTTATTAAGATCATAACCAAGAAAGTGAAATTGATACGAGATCGACTTTCAATCGACATCGGCGATTAGAATTCCAAAGAAGAGATCATGTGTTCTTGTGAGTATCTCCAGTAAAGGGAGTAATACGTTTTGAGAAGAAAGGTATGTTGAGCCCAAGATACATCGGACCTTTTGAAATCCTTGAAAAGATAGGAGCTATTGTGTATGAAATAGCTCTACCACCTGAACTCTCTAGTGTGCATAATGTGTTTCACGTATTAAAGATGAAGAAATATGTCCCAAATACAACACATATATTAAGTTACGAACTTCTTCAAGTTAGAAAATATCTTACCAACATTGAGCATTCGGTAGAAATTCTGGACCACAAAGACTAAATATTACGAACGAGGGTAATTCCACTAGTCAAAGTATTGTGGCATTTCGGTTCAAGAAGCAACCTGTGAGTGGGAAGATGAAATCAAGGAGTGATATCCATACATGTTTGAAAATTAATGTAAGTCAAGTTTGGGGACCAAACTTTTTATAAGGATGATAGAATGTAATGACCCCACTTTTTTATGCTCATATATAGTTTGTTTTTACAATTGTGTGTTATTTATTAACTTATAAATGTTAGATTTTTACATATGTGATATTCTGGGTTCTTAATATAACAAAACCCATTTTTAAATTTGAATAATCAACTATAAATGGGTCAAATTGAAGTTTTATCGCACATCCTAAGCTAAAGGATAATTTTCGGGGTAGAAAATATAATTTTATGAAACTTTAGGACTTCGTTTTAATAAAGAAATTTTTAGAGAACAAAATAAAAAATAAAAAGGACCTTTTGTAAATAAAATATTTTCAAGGACCTCTATAAAATATTGAAAATATATAGTGTAAAATTACAAAAATGAACTTCGTGTGTAAAATGACGTGTATACCCTTGATACTTTTCCACCTCGTGCTTGATACCTCATGATTTATCTTGCCACCTCCACCTAACACATGTCTTATTTAGAGAGAAAGATAAAACACACGTCACCATTTGGTGAAATTGGACTGCAAGACCCCTTCATTACGCGGCACACCAACGTTGACTCACCAAAATAAAAACCTTATCACCTAAACATGTGTCAACACCATAGTGTCTTTGGAAACCTATAAAAAGGGTCTTTAGGATCATTATAAATTTACACCAATTCCTTGAGAATTATATAAAGAAATAGTGAGAGAAATTATGGGAAAGTTTGAGAAGATGTTCTTAAAGTTCTTAGGGATATTCATCTTAAGGTAATCTTCTCTATTGTTATAATGCATCTTTATAGTTTTAATTTATTGTGTTATAGCTTTACTTAGTAGTTCTGCTGGTAAAATACACTAAAGGCTCCATTAATCAAAACTTAAAATTTAGAAAAAAAATCTAAGTATATTTTATTTTTAAATTATGTAAACCTGTTTGAAATTATATATACACATTTCAAATGATTCTTTTTTAAAATTAACTTCTCGTTATTATGGAATCCCATTTAAGTAATTCCAAAGTAAGGCCCAGCGAAATTATGTCTAAATGAGATGGTATTTAAGTGGTTCCCCTGTGACCCTCCATCTCTAATAGAAATCGACTGATTAGGAAGAACTTTGAATTGAATTCTTCAACTACGATCAATGAGTTTTAAAAGTTGAGAAGATGATATTTAGTAATCCTTTAGAAACAAGTTATTATTAGAATATGGTATGTAAATTGGACTTTGTTTAGAACATGTACTTAAATATTTATCGTATTTGTTACATGAATGTGTGATTGAAAACTCAATAATTGTAATTTTGAACCTCTATTTTAGGTGAGTACTCTATGCAATTCCTTGCGCATTTTTATTATATTACATTGTTCAAACTATATCTATTTTTTGAAAAGATTTTATTCTCAAAGTGCATCTGATACCGATGATTTTGTCATTTATTATATGTCTGTATGTCTCCATATTAACATCTTATTTGAATTTTGAAATTATTGATTTGGCCAATGAAAACTCTCTTACTAAGTTGGCTTTGACTACCGGGTGAAAATATTTGAGTGGTACCTTCCCAGCTGTTTTATCGCCGTTGTGCCCTAAACAAGGCGTTGTTCCCGAAATCATGATTCTCTATTTGTGATCTTTCCTGGTGGAAACATTTGGTAAGACTATATTTCTAGGTATTAGAGCGTAAGGGGACATTAAAATAAAACTGAATAATTGACATATTGCTCAGTTGCTTTATCTTTTCTATTCTGGACTGTTTATTCTGTCTTTTACTATGTATATATACATGTAAATTCCTATGTCTATGTATATGGATTTTGTTCTAAATTGAATAGGTGTCAATTTTCTGACAAACCCTGGAATGTACGGAGATTGAATCTCATTTAGCTTTTAGCTGATATTGTATAAATAATAATTTTTCAGGAAATAATTAGGCTCACGGATGGAACGTAAAAGGACTATGTTGAAGATTTTGCTTTTGGATCTCTTTTTGTTACTTTAAGTAAAATGTTTGTTTTATCAGATAGAGATTGTTTGGCTCTTTAGTAATAGGTTTTAAATTTTTTCTTAAGTTGTAACTCTTTGATACTTTTGATATAAATGAAGTTTCCTTTATAAAGCTCTAATGATGTAATTCATTCACTTTCAGTATTTTACGATTCATAACCATGTGATTGTATTTCTGCTACATATATTTTAAGGGAAAGTCAAAATATTTTTTGCCTTGGTGGTATGTAAAGATACTTGTTCCCTAATACTACTAGGTCGGGGTCATGATAGTATATGCAGCAAGAAGTGGTTGCTTACTCTTAAAAGTGATAAAATTGTAAAATTTTCTCACCGTTAGTGCATCATCCAGCCAACGACCTCAAATCCTTCGCAAGTCCTTAGAATTTTTCCAGTGGGGTCTTGACATCGTCGGCCCATTGCCCCTCGCCTCTGGCAGTAGGAAATATATATTGTTTTGCAAAGACTACTTCTCTAAATAGATTGAAGGTGAACCCTTGGCGAACATCCAAGATGTCGATATGGCCAAGTTCGTATGAAAGAACATCATAATGAAGTTTAGCATAGTTTGGATCATCATCACAAAAAACAGAACTCAGATCAAAAATAAACTTTTCTAAAGTTTTTGGGACGATCATGGTTAGGCTTTACTAAAGTTTAGTGTACTACCCTAAGAGCAATGGGAAAGCGGAAGCTTCTAACTAGACAGTCCTATACGAAATAAGAAATAGATTGGAAAAAGCGTAGGGTTCATGGGTCGAACTTCTCCCCTACATCCTCTTGGTATTTTGAACAAATCCTAGGATAAAAATTAAGGAAACATCTTTTGCCTTAGCTTATAGAATGGAGGCAGTCATTCCACTGGAAGCAGGTTTATCGACTATAAAGACCACATTAGTCGATCAAGACCTCAACAACAATGCGATCAAAGAAGATCTTGAATTAGCTGATGAAAAGAGTTGATTGGATCTTGTAAATATTTCCTCTTACTAAAAACAGTTGGCCAAGAAATACAAGAGGGGGGTTAAGGCGAGGATCTTCAAGGTCAGGGACTATGTACTTAGAAAGATCATAGGTAGCGATACAAAACCCTCAAATGGGAAACTCAGACCCAACTAGGATGACCCATTCAAAGTCATTTGAGACGACTTAATGGGATCCCATCACTTAGAAATAATGGAGGGCATAGAGGTTCCTCGAGCATGAAATGCAACCAATTTGAAGAAGTTTTACTTTTAAAGTCTAATTTCATGACCATGTTTATTTAGTCTATTTAAATTTTGAATTATTTTCAGAGATTCTTTTATACTTCTCGCATTTATCTTTATGAATCGTTCCAAGTGGCAGACAAATGAGTATTTAATGAAGAAGATCAATTAGTCGAATGAGTTTCTCCTTAACATGTTACTTATCACTATGATGATTATCTTCTTTCAAATGTCTTCTTTTAAGACTAATTATTTGGACAACCATATACCAACTTTAAATTTAAATGTATGCATATAAGACCAACTAGTTGTTCATCCAATGGTCAACTAGACCCATAATGTTTTGGAGATAAACAAAACACGAATAATGGCCCACAACTGATGAAGGGCCTACTGGGAAACCTAATGCACCCATGATCACCTGGGTCTCAAAAATCCTTGATGGGGAATGACCCCACAAATAGGTTCATTTTTTATTTTCTATATCTAGGACCAAGTTTGATGTAATGACATCACTTAAGAGGTGAGACCAAAAGATTACACACCATAAAGGGAAGAAAAAGAAATCTATTACACTTTGTGTTATTACAAGGAAATTCAAAAAAGAACAAAATAAAAAATAAAATGATAAATAAAACTAAATTAATTGCGCATTCGAGATGACTCATTTTCTTACGTCCCAACCCCAGCACGCGAAACATCTAACGCTTAAGGATTAGCGGTCCCAGACATATCTCTGATCCTTAACGGCCCCTCAGGACTCAAAATGTCGAACAAGTTTTGAGATCAGTAAAGTCCATAACCTTCATCAATGTCGTAGTCAATGAGGTACTTCCTTATCAAGCTAACTAAAATGGAATCCATCGAGATCCACAAAACAAAAAGCTTATGAGGAAGATTTTACTGATGAAGGAAAACTAGGTCATGCCAATACCATAACTCTGATTCATGTGGCACCTTTGCCATCGTGAGGGCATTGAGCTAACCATTTTTGTAGCTAACATTACGAGCATCATTTAGAGTGGAGTCTATATTAAGTAGGGCATCATCGTACTTGTCCATCCATACTTGGTGAGGTTGATTGCGAAATTAGAATGTGATAGTGTCGAGCTTCTCTATTAGACTCTTGATGGTCATCACTTTATCGAGCAAAGAATTCTTGGTCTTCTCCAACTCTTCTGCTGGACAACCATCCTTCTTCCTTTGATAGTAAGATATTCCCTTAACAGATTTAACTTTATCATTCAAAGACTTTTTAGTCTTTTTCAACTCCTCTCTTACTTGGGCATTCTCTTTTTCCAAAAAGAAATCTCCCTCTCCAGCATGTTCACTTGGTCTGGGCTTGTTGAGTCTTTCAAAATCAACCCTCATGTTACTATCATCCTGATTGAGAATAATGGCAATCTCCCTGGTACCCATAAGGTCGACGTAAAGAATGAAAATCTTCCTCAAATGAGCAGATTCAATGTCGATCAGTCTCTTGTCAAATCCACCCTCTTTGCTTAGCTCGACAAGCCTCTAGTCAAAGCCAAATCTTATATTGGCTAAAGACTCTCATGATTTCTTTGAGAAATTAAAATCATATCATAAAGGGTAGCGTTGTCTGCCACAGCCTGATGGAAAAAGGCGACAAAGATTTAAGTAAGCCCCATTTACCTAATCAAACACATCAAGACACAAGTGTTGGTCGAGATCATCATCCTCATCATTGGTATAGTTATTATGGCCACCAGCAAAGAATTTTTTCATATTTTTACAGAAAGTCAAGATGAACAGAGACAAGCACTATAAGCCTTGCATTGAACTGCATGGACACGCGATCGTACATATAAGTTTGGCAAACAAAAGAAAATATGGGAGGAATAATAAAGCTATAAATGGGCAACAGTTGGATCAAACTATATGTTTCATTAAACAGATTACAAATGGTGAAATCCCCTCCATTATTACTTGAAAGGAAAGAAATAAAATGTTTTCTAAAAATTACTAAGGAGCATTCTAGCTAACCTTCTCCTTATCGATAGCCTGTTGAGTAGCCATGGCTTCTGAATAGTCGACCCCAATCACAACCATTTGATTAGTTTTCACTTGAGCAAGCTCAATGGTAGAAATCTGATCTCTGACAGTTACCTCATCATCGCCCTCAACCTCTTCCTTAAATTGAGGAGGGGAACCTAGATGATGAACCTGAAAAAGGTCAAAATCCTAAGCAATTATGACCTTAGGAAGACCCTCATTCGAACCGTTCTTATAAAATCCCTTTCTAAGCTAGGCAATCTAGATCTCGGCATTAGCAAAGTTCTTTTACTATCCATGAGCGAAGTCCTCATCCTTGGCCTTTGACACTCTAGCTAAGGCCTTATCAGCTTTGGCCTTAGCTTCACTGTCCTATGTCTTGGGCCTCTTTCTTGGCATGTTCAATAGTAGACACTAGCTTGGAAAAGTCATCAATCTTCTTCTAAAGCTTGATTTTCTCATCCTCTAAGCTCTTGATCGTTTAGCTGAGCTTCGGCTTCTTGTTTTCCTGGGTAGCATTAAACTTCTGGGAAGACTTCAAAGACTTGCCCAACTCCTCCAAAGACATCTTCATGTCAGTAGAGGATTTCTTCAATGCATTGTTACTATCCATTAATTTATCATAATCGATCAAAAATTGTCAAACAGTGGCAAACAAAGACAAGCAAAATTCTAGCAATGGAAAATGCAAAACAAAAAACATAAGTAAAAAATAAACTCACAATGGCGAGATTATGATTGGTACATTTTAACATTCAATAATGAGGAATGGCAGAAGTAGTCTCCCTATCATCAGAAAACACCCCCGACTGAGTCATGTCTCGATCCAGCTCGAGTGAGCAACTACAAATTAGACAACCCCCTTGCCTTTATCAGCACCCGTTTTCCCCACAATCTCCAGTGAGGAAAGAAGGATGTGATCTCTCTTTTGCATCTTTGAAAGGGGTACATTATCCTTGGAGGGGGAGTCATCGATGTCCATGGGGTTAGTAGAACCCAAAATTTCACTTTTCTTACTCACCGGCTAAGAAAGAAATTTCTCATTCCCCGATGGATGAGTAGGGGGAGGATACCTGATACCAACATTTGCGACGATCAAGTTCATAACTTTCCTCTTGGACATATTATTGGGAGAAATATCAGTAGAAAGAACTTGTGAGTTAACTAGCGGTTCAAAGGAAGATTATGTCCCTTCCTCGTTTGATCCTTCCCTTCTGAATTATAAGAGGTAGAAGTCTTTGGGTCATCTAAAGATATGGGTATGATCGGTGCTTGTTGGCCCCCCTCGTAACAAAAGAGCCAGTAAAATTCTTGTATACGAGCTGGAATGTCGTCGACCTAGGTGATCAATAGTTCTAGCCCTTTTTTAATAGCCCAAGAAGCTCGAAGATTAGTAAAATTAACATCATGTTCGCAAAGTATCTTTTTCTTAGATTTCTCTACAAAGAACAAGGAAAATCACTCAACATCAGCCCAAATTAAGAAAATATTTCAAAGTAAAAAATTTAGTTAATTTATAACCTATGCATCGCCCTTCCTGGGGGCATCTCGAACCTTCATGTGCCATACCCTTAGGAAGGGGAAAATGTTGTTAGTTCTTTATAACCATTCCATTATCCCGATAATCCTTATTGGAAGTAGGGAGATTCATGACCAGGTCCCGACTTGCCACCCTCGTCTTCATGTAATATATATTTTCATTAGTTGTTGACCATTGGTAAAAATACATCTTTTTAGTGATGTCGAGATGGGTCCCATACAACTCGTTAATGAGGTGAACCCCATTGATGATCCTCCAAGTATTTAGAGCGACATAGGCAGAACCCACATCAAAATGTTGACAAAATTCCAAGACAAATTATCTGTGTAAAAAATTACCCTGCATTTAGCAATTAAAATAGATGCCAACCAATGGCCCTCGAGGAGGGTACATAGGTCATAGGGACCTCTAAAGTGGAAGAGTGCAAAAAAGTGATTGAAATAAAGTGAGAGTTTTGAGAATTCTTATAAACAAAGTGATGACGGTGAGAAGCTTTCCTTTGAAAGTTCACAAGTTTTTAAAATGAATAGGAAAGAGTGGGAACCATTTTCCTGTGGTGAAAAATTCCCTCACGGCTATCGAAGCAAAAGTTCATCACCAAGAAAATGGGCTTTATTTAACGGATAAAAGCTTTTCAGTTTTGAGTGGTATTTACCAAATTTCCCTTCGGACCACCGGTGTGGACTCCAGGCAACAATCAACTTTCGAGAAAGGAATAGTATTATTCACTTAGTGATAAGTCTTGTTATAAATCAATTGCCAACCTAGATGCAATAACGCCTAACAACCTCAAAGGGAACCTGAGCTTTGAGGGCAATTATGGGGTCCATTATTAGAAAAGCACATGATCGTCATAAGTGTTGTAATTATTTACACCCAAAGTCCTTGAAGAAATAAAGTCACAGAACATTCCTGCATGTTCACCATTTGGAACGGCAGAAGTTAATAAAAGATAAGCTTGAACTCTTAGGGATAGTTATTCATGGAGCTTAGAACTCTCCGAAGATCCCTTATAAATGTAAACCTTCCCCCCATTGAGAGGGGAATGTGATATTGTATTATTAAAAAGTACTACAACTCTACCGACTAGTTCTCTAAAGCAATAAAGATCAAACCCTAAACCAAATGGACGTAGGCACGTAGGCGAACCATGTAAATCTTGTATTGTGTGTGATTTTATTACTCTCTTTGATATTTATTCTTATTTGACTTCTGAGATTGGATACTACCATCAGTAGGAAATTACCTAATAATATTGATTTTATATTTATGAATATTTAATTTATCTCCAATTTTCCATGGGTTTAATTAACCAATTAGTAAATAACAAAATTGAATTACCTCTATTTTTGTAAGAAATGTCATGTTTTAGTTAAGATATTTAATTAGGGATACCATAATAAATTAACTTTTTAATTCCAATGGCCACTAGATTTCCAAATTGAAAACATAGCATGCAATGATTAGATAAGGATCATCTAGAGTCACTTTACCGTAGATTAATATTTTCAACCATTGATTCCACATTAGGATTGTAGACACCCCATTATGTTACCCCTTAAACTATCCTTAGGTCCCTAGAACCTCCCTTCATCACTACAAACCCAAGTCATACCTCGACTACTGACCTAGAAGCCATCGGGCACTCCTACGCTCCATTTGACCAAAAAGTCAAACTCTTCAACTCGACTGAGACTGAATGAATCTTTAAAGGGCACTGAATTTCCTTTCCAACGGTCCATCCCGTGCGCGATTCTGACTTACCATGCGGACGAACGCCCCTTTTCCCCGAAACCTAAGCTAGAGGCCACTAGACGCTCCTGGGCTCCGTTTGACCTAAGTCAACTCTTCATTTTGACCAAGACTGAATGAATATTCAAAGGGCACTGAAACCCCTTTCTAATGGTCTTCTTTGTGCGCGATTCCGACTTACAGTACGGATGAATGATCTGTTTTACTCTGAGAGGCCATCGGATGCCTCCAGGGACAACTTGACCAACGTCAACTACCCGAACCGGATCAAACTCTCTAGAATGTCTAAGTACATCTCCTAAACTTTCCAAAAGTCCATCCCGTGTGTGATTCGGACTTAGCATGTGGATGAACGATCCGTTTGCGTCCGAAGTTTTCCCGTCCAAAGGACCGACGAGTGGTTCGGAGCCACATTTAACCCAAAGTCAACTCTCAAACCCGGGAGAATTCTAAAGGACTTTTGAAGGTCTCTCAATTACCTTTCCAACGGTCCACCTTGTGTACGATTCGGATCAATGGTTTGCGCTCAGTGCCAAATTTTCTAAAAAGGCCTGATAGACACTACCAAACGGCAGGTCCAGACCCTGCCTATCGGCAGTGTGCCTAAACACACCTGCCGATTGGCAGGACCAGGGCTATGCCGATCGGCAATGCCCTGGGCCTATAAAAAGGAGTCCATGTCCTCATTGCATAGGGGATCCCAGATCTGAAACATATCACTCTCAGCAAATCCAGAAAACCTCTCTCGAAGTCAGCGTGATTTCCACATCCAAATCCCTTTCCAAATTTCAATTCTCATCATCCTTTTCATCAAACTTGGTGAATTCACTACCCTCCATCATCATTCAAGTGCAAGGGCTGCTCCCCAACATTCAAGATCAAGCTCAAGATCTTCAAGAAGGTCCAATTTTCTCAATTCTCTCCTTAAATTCCCATAAATTCATATTAACTTGTTTTATTAGTTATCACTTTTATTATCTCATCTAACATATCCTAATATACTTTTTATTTAGTATTATTACACATCTCTTATTTTCATACAAGTAAAAAACCCAAAAAATAAGAAAAAGAGGGTTTGCCAATAAACTCCAAACGGGAATTCTCACACTTTTCTTACACTTCTCTCACAACTAAAATACTTTTTTACACAAACACACACACAAATAAGAGAAGTCCCTGGTTGGATTTATGGTATAAACCCCACCCCCTCATTTTGTATGAGAACTATGTGGACTTTGATGCCTCGATAGGCTACGTAGGCGTCTCGGGGTAAAACCAGAGACTCGAGTCCTTTTCTCTCATTCTCTATTTTCTCTAAACTCAATTCTCTTAGATTACATATATTTACATATGCATATATTTATTATTAGTGGCGTATTATTCCACATATGTTATCGTTCCATTATAACAATCAACACAAGGATAATCGCGTAAATCCTATTTTCTAATATTATTTTTATGAACCTTCCTACGGATGACTCGCTTTATCTCTTCCATGGTACAAGTCGATGACTCCTATCTCCATTACATATACACATGCACACATATCACGGGGAAAATAAAGGAAAATAGCAAAAACCCATGAGAGACCGTAAGAGCGGAATGGGTGCGCCATTTTGTAACTTAGCCTCCGGACCCTTTTCGAATCATTTTGGTTTCGTATGCATCAATATGTCTTTGGATGATGTCCTTCGGGATGGCTCACTTTCTTTTGTCTATTTTGAGTAAAATAGACTGGCGACTCCATCTCTCTATATTTTTCACCTCATCAATGACGTCGAACGAAGCGCTCCCGAGAGGGACGCGCAGGACCTAGGATCCTCACGCTTCCGCCCACCACGAGGATCGGGAATGACCACAGTGGCGAATCCGCTGGGGATCTATTATTTTGAGGGCTAGACTCTATTTACATGGGTGTTATGTTTGTTTATATTTTGCCCTATTTTTTCATGTTCCCCTTTTCCATGTGTCCCCCATACTTATGCTTCTATTCACACACTTGTATAAAATTCTACATATACACTTCGCACCACGTGCACCTAGGATCACATATATCTCATGTTGCACACATCACCCATACTTGGTATACCATTTTATACTTGTACTTTTCTCCCTGTTTGGCATGATCAAGAAAGACATTCTCATAAGATACTAATAAGAGAATCATACATGATTCACACGACATCACCAAAGAGCATTGTGATTGACCAAATTTTGTCCAGTAACTGGAGGGTCAGTTCATGATGGGCGCTGGTCCGGTAGGGCATAGTTAGCCTAAGAGATATGACTCTTACCTTCCATTGGCCAAGTACCTTCGACGTATATCGAACGGTTCCCCTGCATCGTACCGCTTGACCTAAGTCATGACAGGAGGTATATCATAGGGAACTCATTCACGTACGCCGAGTATATCAAATTCTCTCTCACATGTACCGTCCCCACGAGGTATATGGTGAGGCAATTCACGTACACTTAGGTATATCAAATGGCTTGTCCACACGTACCGATTGCCCGCAAGAGCAAGATGTATATCGTGGAAGTCACGCCAAAGGTGGGGAACCCTTTTCGATTCACCCAACCAATTGCATACCTGCATATAGGTGTCAAGCCTAGGGTAAACATATAAGATTGTCGGTTTTAACCCGAAACTCTACTAAAATTCTGGGTCGGTCTACCGCCCGAATTTTCGCACATTTTTAAAACGGGACCCTGTCATGAGCCTGGTTTCAAGTCCAGCCATAGCTTTGCATATATTACAAACCCAATTTTTTCAGGCTCGAATCTCGTCCAGAATTTCATTTTGCATTTAGGAGAATTTAATACAAATGAGAACATAATAATTATAATAATTATGATGATACCGTCTCTCGAAAAAAAAATCTCTCCTTTTCTTTATCAAAAATCCAAAAACATTTATCCCCTATTTATCAAAAATCACAAAACATTTCTCCTCTCTTTATCAAAAAGTCAAAAATATTTTGTCTTCTAATCTAAAAAAAAAAATTCAAAAATATTTTCATCCTTTTTCTCAAAAAAATAAATCCCATTTTACGCCTTCTCAGGTCGATCGCAAGCCCTTGGCCTGACTCCTTATTATCTTCGGTCTTCAGTCAAATCACCCCGGAGTTCTATCCGTTCCCCTGTTATTACTTCTTCCAAGTTCGGTATCTATCCACCTTCCATGGAGAACACATATCAAGTACCCGTTGTACAGCCAGATCTGACAACAGTCCTAGCTCGGCTCGTGTCCAAGATTGATAACCTCTAGGCTGAGGTCTGAGAGATGCAACGAAACCAGGTTCCCATTCCTCAAGAGCTTGAGGCCCTATTCTCTCATGCTATGGATCCATCCGAGCATATCTGGGTTCCCGAAGAGTATCGTCACGCTCCACGTGCCCCTCCTACTAATAGGTCGTGCTTGCCCAGCTTCCAATGCCGAACCTCGCCCAATATGGGGCCAACTTGCCTATGATCATTGATTCGAAAGATGAGGAGTTAAACAAGGTCAAAGAAAACCTCAAGATGATCACTAAGAAGTTTGACCAAGTCAAAATCTCTGGGAATTACATGGACTACACTCACATGTCTCCTTATCCTAAAGAGAGGTTACCCGAGAAGTTCAAGATGCTAAATAACGAGAAATTCGGAGGAAGTGGACCCTCGATTGTTCATCTTCGTAGCTATTACCATTCCATGACTCTACTAGGGGCTTCTAAAGAAGTGATGGCCCAATTATTTCAGCAAACTCTGAAAGATAGCGCTCTCTAATTGTTTTTGTCTCTCAAAGAGTCCAGAATTTGTGATTGGGAGGATGTAGACCTAGAATTCATGTCACAGTATTAATACAATGCTTGAGGTCACCCGTCATGATTTAGAGCTGCTCAAATAAAACTCTGGGGAATCAGTTAGTAACTTGATAGCCCGATGGAGGGAAAAAGCAGCAACCATGACCAATCGGCCTTTCGAGGAAGAACAAGTCACCATAGTAAAGAATAATTTCTTAATTATGTTCGAGCAGCCATGGGAGGACAATACTATCCCCACTTTCGAGCTCTCAGATAAAAAGGAGTATAAATCGAGGAAGGTCTTGCTAAAACTGATGTCAAACTAAAGAAGGTATCCGAACAGTTCACCCCTAGGAAATATGATAAGCCTGTCAGTGCTAAAGTCTCAACCATCAATAACATCTCTCAACCAACCACCTCGTGAGCACCAGAAAGCCATCTTATCCCAATCCAAAAAGAATACATAGAGCTCCATGCTCCCCTCTCCAAAGTTTATCAAGTCTTGTTGAGCCGAAACCTTATCAAACCCTTGGATCCCCGTCCTTTTCCAAATACGCTCCCAAGAAACTTCAAGGAAGATGCCCATTGCGCCTTTCACCAAATAGTTGGCCATACCACTGACCAGTGCTTTCACTTCCGAAATGTTATCCAATGTTTAATTGACCATGGTACCATTGCCCCACCAGCTAATCCTAAGCCAAACATTACTCACAACCCACTCCCAAATCATACCAATGCTATTTTCCTAGAAATGAACCCAAGATTTGATCCCTCAACTCAAATCACACCCATATACTCTCCTGAACCTCTCCAAACCTTCACACATTTCCTCCTACACCCTGCTAGCCTCACTGATCAGGCATTGTCACTCCTTACCAGAGCATGCATCCCTATCCATACACGTTCTAAAAATGGAAGTATGGAATTATCAAAAGTCTTAAACCAACTCCTAGAGTTCGAGCTGAAATTTCCCTCACGGATGATCATTGATTTCTAGAGATTCAGTACGCTGTTCTTAGAAGCACGAAAATGGGCTCGAGAGTCAGACAGTTGGGTAGTACCAACCAATGAAGTCAGCTTAGATGATGTTGTCCAGGTTATAGCAGAGATATTTAGGCGAACCAACGATATTTACAGTATGACTGAGTTACTTGATAGTTTGAACCTAAAAGGGCGCCTGGTCCTTTCACCCTTACATAACCCCACAGAATGGGAAGACCTGTATAAAGAAGTTATCGAAGTTGTGGAATGCATTGACTTTACATGGAAAGATAGAATTGTTGCCACCGGATGGGGGGAAGAATTCGGAGATTCGAATAAATAAAAGGCTTTCGAGAAAACTGGTCCGGTAGCTGACATGTGTGGGATGATATCATTTAAATAACTTCTCGGAGTAATAAACAAGGTGGCAAAACAACCCGAGGTTAACGAGGAAATGGGATTCATGTTCTTACCTTCTTCAGTAAATCACATGACCAGATCAAAAGGCATTACCAGATTCCAAGCTCATTACTAGCCAATGATAAGGGGAAGGGCGCTGAAAACTTGTCTATGCCAGAGATGACCCTCGAGGAGAGCAAAATCCTCGATCAACTAAAGAAAACTCAAGCTAACATCATTCTATGGGGGCTTTTCATGTCTTCTCAGCTGCACAGAAATGCTTTGATCAATTTGCTCACTGGACCCACGGTTCTTCCTTCTACCACACCAAAAAAAGCAGTAAATTTGGTCGGATCCTTGACCTCTACCCTAATGTTATCCTTTTCCAATGAAGAAATCACCAAGATTGGGCTAAACCACAATCATGCACTCAACATCTCCATCGAAGTTATGGGGAAGGTTGTACCACTCTCTCTTGTCGATAATGGATCTGCCTTGAATGTATGACCACTAAGAACCTTCAAATGTTTAGGACTGAAAGAAAGCAACCTCGCTCCAACCTACGCTGTTGTACGTGCTTACGATAATACCCATTGGGAAGTGATGGGATCTATAAAGCTTGTAATAGGGGCTGGCCCTATAAACCCTGTCGCCGAATTCCAAGTTATTGACATCCCAGCTTGTTTCAACCTGTTACTCGGACGACCTTGGCTCCACAGTATCAAGGGTGCGTCTTCCTCACTCCATTAAAAATTGAAGTTCTTCGCTAACGGACGGGTCATCACCATTTTGGGCGGCAATGACAATATCGAGGGTGCAAGTACCAGCAGTCCAATTCTTAAGATACAGCACGGGTCAAATGATATGCTCATATGAGGATTCTGAGTTGAACCACCTCTACTCTCGGTAGGGGATGACTTCAAAGAAAGGGTTTGTCCAGAATATGACCCTCATGGCAACGTTGATGTGATTCAGATGTTTAGAAACATGCACTTTATGCCCGGACTGGGGCTAGGACAAAAACAGCAAGGTATACTTGAGCCAATTGTACTGAAGAAAGCTTTCCCTCCTTATGGTTTGGGGTATCAACCGTCAGAACAAGAGCTCAGAATGATCTGCCAGTCTTGACCAGAGAGAGGACTAGACAGCATCCAGACTATCCCAGGTGACTCCTTGAATGGACAATTCATTAAAAAGGGTAAAAACTTCCCCTTTTGCGGCTTTCCAGAACCATGGTATGACCATACAGACAAGAAGATGAAACCCGAAATGGATATCTTTCTCCAAGATAGCTACCCATGGGCTGAGAGTTCCCAAAACCATGTACAACCTTTCATCAAAAATACCAAAGAGACAGAGGAAAGTGACTCTGAAGATTCCTTGAACCTACAGACACTCGGGCTAACACTATGCATGGTTCACTCAGGCACTACATCATCGGGTCCATCCCAGCTGATTAAAGTTGTTGATACACCTCTCCTCAACTGGCATGCTGTGCTAGCTCTACCTGTTGAAGTCCCCCCTAATCCCAATGTTTACCCTATTTCTTCTTTTGTTGTCTATCCTCACTCAAATGTAATCGAGTCCTCCTTTGATGAGGTTCTCAATGTTGTTTTTCCTATTAATGAAATAAATGAACATTTTGAGTATCTTGTTAGGCCTTACATTAACTGTTTGGATTCTAATCAAACTTTTAATGATGATGATTTTGCAAATGAACAATTCTTAACTGATCTAAATAAGGTTAATAATAAATAACATAATCGCGTTCAAGTTAATGAAGAAGAGACTGTTATTATTAACCTCAGTTCTAGTAGCTAACTGCGCGAGATTAGGATAGGGGCTACCCTTGACGAGCATGAGCGTGCATAACTCGAAGAATTGCTAAAGAAATTTTTGGATGTCTTCACATGGTCCTATGATGATGTGTTGATCCTGAAATAGCTCAACATGAGATACCCACTCTCCCAGATTACAAGTCAGTCAAAAAAAAGTTAAGAAAGCTCTGCACCGAATGGTCTCTTAAGGTCAAACAAGAGGTGGTCAAACAACTAAATGTAGGCTTCATTTATGTGATCAAATATCCCACATGGATAACCAACATAGTGCTTGTGTTGAAATCAGGAGGGAAGGTTCGGATGTGTGTAGACTACCGGGACTTGAACAAAGCTTCTCCAAAGGATGATTATCTGTTACCCAATATCGACATGATCATGGACAACACAGCCAGTCATGCTCTCAAGTCATTCATCGAAGGGTTTGTCGGATACAACTAAATCAAGACCACCAAGAAAAGACTACGTTCATCACCCCATGGGGAACCTTTTGTTACACTGTTATGCCATTTGGTCTCAAGAACGCTAGGACTACCTACCAGAGGGGTGCCACAACTATCCTGCATGATCTAATTCGCAAAGAAGTTGAGGTCTATGTGGATGATATGATTATCAAATCCAAGACTAGAGAATATCATGTTCCCTCTCTCCGAAAGTTCTTTAAACGACTGCGACAGTAACAGATGAGACTCAATCCACAAAAATGCGTCTTCAACATTGCAAAGGGAAAACTCTTGGGATTCATGGTCAGTGAAAAGGGGTTAGAAGCAGATCTTGCCAAGCTGAAAGCCATACTTGAGATGCCACCTCCCCTAACAGAGAAAGAAGTCTAAGGTTTCCTTAGTAAATTACAATACATCAGCCAGTTCATCAGCCAACTAACTGTAACAACCCGCGTAATTTTGGGCTATTTTAATTAATTTTTGGAAAATGGAGGAAAATAAAGTTTTTGATAAAATTATTTTTATTGCTCAAATATGTTGGTTATTATTTTTAAAGGCGAGAATTTCAAACGGTTTCGAAAACGGAGTTAAAACGGATTTTAAAATGATTTTTAAATGTTTTTAAGTCTTTGAGTTGTTTTGACTTCCCACTCTTCATTTCTTTGCCTTATTTAAAGGAGTCTTTTGGATTCCAACTCTTCATTTCTTTGCATTATAAAAGGAAGTCGTGGGCAACCCTTTTAACCTACTTTTGGCACAAATTTTGGCAGCAAATATATTATATATTCCTCTTCTTTTTATATACACATTGGCCCTTGAGATTTGTGAGTTCCAACCTTAGATTAGAGGTGTTCTTGGGGCTATTTTGTTGGAGGAGCTTTTGTAGATCTTTTGAGTTGATCTTAAGGATGTGATCATTGGTTTCTCGTCATGGTTTGAGGTATGGGGTTTTACACAATATGCTCCTTAAATCTCGTGAGTGTCATTCTCTTTGAATTCTTGTTAATTGAACTCATATTTGAATTGATAAATTCATTGAAATCTGGAAAATAATTGTTGAAATTATTTTGATTCATGTGGTATCATTATATTGTTGATGAGCATGTTGTCATGAGATTTTAATATGGCACGGATGTTGAGTACCTGCCAAAATACCTATTCCCGGCTATGGCTTGATAAAGCATATGTGAATGGGGTGAGGCCTGGTTACCCATTGATGTGTTGTTGAGAAATTATATTGATAAATTCTTTGAGATTCGCATTTTGATTTGAATCTTCGTACTCGTGTTGTTACGTCTTATTCATCGCTAACATATATTTGTTGAGCATCTTTCTTGTCGTATTGTGTACTTCCCCATATTTTCTTTTAGTGGCAGGTTAGCGCGGATTTTGGGGCGCTATGGAGATTGATTTTAGCGAGGATTGTTTAGGAAAGATTTGTATTATTTATTTTGTTGTATAGAGCTTTGGAGATTTGTATTTTATTTTCGAGTTAGTTGTTGTATGTAATTCGAGAGATTTGGTATTTAATTTCAAGAGATTGAGATTTGTAGTTTGATCTTTTGTTGTTGTGGGACTTAGATGCTCTATACCTTGTCACTTGTGGATTTGGATTTATTTTATCGCATTAGCGCTCCGTTCGCTCTCCCCGGACGGGCGGGGTGTTACACTAACCTCCATCTGCGAACCTATCTTCAAAATCCTCCGAAAGGATTCAACTAAGGTTTGGAATGAGGCCTGCTAAGAAGCTTTTGACCGAATCAAACAATATCTGACCCAACCCTTGGTACTCATGCCACCACAACCTGGTCTCCCCTTACTCCTATACCTAACCATAATCGACACTGCAGTTGGGGCTTTTCTATTCCAATACCTAGAAGATTCCCGCAAAGAAAGAGCCATATATTATGCTAGTCGTAAATTGGTCGGATATGAGTCTAACTACACTGCTTTAGAAAAGGCGTGTGTTGCACTTGTCTGGGTCACCCAAAAGTTGCAGCACTACATGCTTTCCTTCCCCATCAAACTTGTATCCCTAGTGGACCCCATCAAATACTTTCTTGAGAAACTCGCCTTGTCCAGCCGAATGGCCCGATGGTTGATGATCCTAGTCGAGTTCTATATTGTGTACGTCACGCAGAAAGCCATGAAAGGAAGATCTATATCTGACTACCTTGCTGATTACCCCATGGATAAAGCCAATGTCTGGATCTCCGAATTCCCAGATGAAAACATCCTCTGCACTGCCCAGGACAATCTCCGGTGGCAAATGTTCTTTGATGACGCTGCCAATAAAAAGGGATATGGCATTGCGATACTTCTGATTGCCCCAGATGACTCCCACACTCCCATTGCCATCAAATTGGATTTCCCTTGCACCAACAACATGACTGAATACGAGGCATGCATGGTAGGCCTCAAAGTTTCTCTCAAGAAAGGTATTCAATGCCTAGACATCCATGGGGATTCTGGCCTCATCATAGGTCAAGTACTCAGAAAATGGAAAGTCATAGACGAGAAACTCCAACCCTTCCATGCCCACTTAAAAGAACTAGCCTCCCAATTCCAAGACATCAACTTCCATTGCCTACCTCGAGCAAAGAATAACCTAGCTGACGCCCTTACTACATTGGCCTCCATGGTCAACAAGCCCAAAGGAATCACAAGGACCCCCTTCCTTGTTCAAAAGCAAGACAAACCAACCCACTACTACCACATTGAGCTCGTCACCACAGAAGATCCTGATGTAGCCAGTTGCTGGTACTATGATATCTGGTGCCTCCTCAAGCATGGTACGTATCCCGAGGGTTCCAATAAGAAAGATCGAGCAACCCTTTAAAGACTGGTTACCCAGTACATCATCTGTCACAAAGCACTGCTCAAAAGGAACTTCGATGGAACTCATCTGCACTGTATCGCATGGGATGACATTGAAAAGATAATGTAGAAGATCCATAGCAGGGAATGCGGACCCCACATGAACGGTCACATGCTTGCAAAGAAGATCATTCGATAAGGCTACTACTGGACCACCATTACCCAGTATTTCACCGCCTATGTCCGGAGATGCCTCAAATGACAACAGTTCTCCAACCTTTAGCATCTGCCTCCGTGAGAATTATACAACATGACCTCTCCCTCATCGTTCTCCACCTGGGGCATCGACATCGTAGGGAAGGTTACATCGAGGGCTTCTAACAGACATGAGTTCATCCTAGTTGCCATTGATTACTTCACCAAATGGGTCGAAGCCGAGTCATACGCAGTGTTGAATGCCAAGAAAGTGGCCAAATTCATCAAGAAAAACATCATCTTCCGATATGGGGTCCCGTACGAGCTAGTATCAGATAACGGGTTACATTTCGAGGTAGAAGTTACAGAAGTGGTAAATGAGTATGGGATTCAGAGACACAAATCTTCTCCCTACCGACCTCAAACCAATGGTGCGGTCGAAGCCGTCAATAAGAACCTCAAAGCCATCATCAGTAAGATGACCGAAAGTTATCAAGATTGGGCCGACCGGATCTCGTATGCCCTCTGGGGCTACCGAACCTCAATTCGAACATCTACTAGGGCTACCCCTTACTCTCTAATTTACGGCATGGAAGAAGTCCTACCCTTGGAGCTGGAAATACCCTCGTTGCACGTCATGCTTGAAAATAAGGTCAGTGATGAAGAGTGGTGCCAAAGCCTTCTTGACAAGTTGACCCTCCTAGACGAAAGGAGATTAAAAGCGTTATACCATATACAAGGGTACCATCATCGAATAGCGCAATCATTCAACAAGAGAATCAAAGAACGTAGTGTCCTAGAAGGGGACCTATCCCTCAAAGAGATAATAGAACCCATCTAAGACCCTAGAGGGAAATTCAAGCCCAATTGGAGCGGCCCATACCTTGTAACGAAGATACTGTCTGGTGGTGCCGCCATGCGCACTGACTTAGATGGGGAGCAAATGGCTCACCCAGTCAACCTAGACCATCTCAAGAAATTTTACCCCTAGTTCAAAATCTCGGCGCGCTACGACTCTTCTCATCTCCCTTCTATTCTAAAAATAAAAAAAAATCTTCATTTCCTTCTACCCAGAACTACGTGGGCCTGATCCTCTGTAAAACCATTTTTAAACAATTTAAAAATCTTCAAAACCCCAAAGGTACATAGGTAACTCATTCATCTTACATGGGCACGTCCCTTTCTTTTTCACAAAATACTATTCTTTTCTTATCTCCGAGAACAACAGTCCATTCTAACATATACTTGAACAAAAGGATTATGTATGCCTTAGCGATCGGTATAGATAATTCAAAAACATAAAACTCATCAAAAGGCATAGCTGGATGATCAAAAACTTGTTTATTTCCCTAATAAGAAATTACAGTACAAATTACATGAGAAAAGAAACGGATAACTCCCTCCCCCCTACCTTCCTAAAAAAGCCAAAATAAAATCCCCACATTTATTCCCCATTACAAAATAAACTCTCCTAGAGTCCTATCCACAGCTACCAGAGAAGCCCGCTCCGTCATCATCATCTGCGTCCTGGGGTCCCCAAGTTTCCCCTGCCTGAACAGAGTGCCACAGGCTCTCCATGGACCGATAAGCCCGAACCATCTTCGGAAAAACCACAACACCTCCCTCCATGGTATTAAATAAGACAAGCCACCTTTGTTCAGTCTCCACTGCCAACATATTGCTGACCACTCTCCTCCACAACCAATTCATATAATCCCTAGGGATGTGCCAAACTCTCTCAACAGGCTGAGAAGGACGGGTCGATGGACGTCGATTCTCCCACATAGAGCCAAGTCGCATGAGCAGATGCTTAGTCAAATCTTCTACCGGAAAGAAGTCTAGTTTCTGAGGTGGCACGACCTGTTCCCAACCAAATTGACGCATAAGCCACCAAGGGAAATAGAAAGAGGTATGTCTGAGACCATCCATCCGGACATACGGGTATTCTACCAGCTCCAGAATAGGTAGCAACTGTCCCCACTAAGGCACTGACCAGAACAAATTTAGATCCCCATGCTCCACAAACCAGTTCTCCCAACTCTCGATGACTAAGACAATGCTGATGAAATAGCACGAAAAGAAGTTGGGTACATCCGAAAAGGGTATTTCGAAGGAGTCACCAGGAAGAGTATCTCAGACAACCACATGAACAGCATCACGGGGCTCCCCCTCCGAAAGTCAGAACGACCTTCTCGTCGGGCATCCAGACCATTCAAAGTATCTGCCAGTATCACCACCGCAGGATTGCGATGGTATGACATCCATAAAGTAATGGCTGCAAGTTGTGGGTCCACCAGCAGTAATTTTGACACTAAGCCCATAACAACGGCTCTGGCGTATCCAGCATCGCCAGCCTCCTGCAAATGCACAGACTGCAACACTGCTGAAAGGGAGATCATTCCTCCAGCAACTAGTGGTCTAGCCGTCAAAGGCGAAATACAAAGAATCCCAGCCAATAAATCCCTAGGAGAACGGGAAAACTCAGGCAGAGCAGCGAAAACATTAGGATTTATCCCCAGCATGGAAGAAAATTCCTCGTAGGTAGGACAAACCTCATCCAACCCAAAGCGGAATACATGGTCTTCGGGGTACCAAAATTGTACCGCCGCCATCAACATGTTACACTCAATGGACCGGTTGCGCCACAAAGAAACTCGACGCATATTGAAAGCATCATAGTCGGCATTATAAGAGCACATTGCTTCCAAAGCTTCGAGGTAGTTAGAAAACTCAATGCTACCAGGGAGAGCCATATTGCAAGACTAAGAAATAGTAGGCAAGTAAGTAAGAATGTGAAGGTGTGATGAAAACACTCCGCCCTTACCCCTTTTTATACTTAAAAAACCTCATAAAAGACATAATCCCTGCAGAAATCGAAGGAAATCCTACCCCACAAAGTACAAGAGTCTGAAGAAGGAACTAATTAAATCTTTGAATTGATGGGACCGGATTTGACTGCCAATAGGCAGGACAAGGGTCTTACCGATCGGCAATCCACTATTTTTGGAAATTTTCCTTTCTCCTTTTTTGTCAAAATCAGAAGCTCAATAAAAAATAAATTGATATTCTGAAATAGAATTTCAAAAATCCTCTTCCACCCCTATATAATTTCTCAGTTTTAAAAACTTTCCTCCAAATCCCAAAAATATCTCTTTTTACGGTCTCAGCAGCAAAGTAAAAGCGCATGTGCATGCATTCACCATTAACAAAAGATAATAAAAAAAAAACCATTGCATTGCATTTATATATTCCTCTGTGTTACATCAAATTTTGCAGGAAATAAAAGAAAAGAAAAAACAATGGGACTCAGCCCGAACCCACATTCTCTCTCTCTCCCTCTCTCTAAGATCTTCCACCCCTGCAACACGCTCTCTTCCCCCTACGGCGAGACGACGCACCACCGCTACCTGAGCCAGATTCCTCCCTGGACGAAGAAGATGTCACCAAGAAAGAAAGAACCAGGATTGTATCCCGAATATGGGCAGTCGTTGAAGATATCCAGTCCCTAATGTCCCTCAGTCAAGTGGTCGATACCTAGACTTGCTACAAGTAAAAGGCAAAATCAGTATCAAAGAAAAAAGGATCAAAGCAGAAAATAAACCAGAAAGAGGAAAAGAACAGAAAGATATACCGTAGGATGAAGAACCTCCTCTATCAAACCCATCTCCTCCAGATCCATCGCATGAGGACGGCGCAACATGGGGACCATCCCTCCATTAGCCCATCGAATGTTATATGAGAGAGTATGCAATCGAACGAAGGGAACCTCTGAAGTCGTCGCCGCCACAAACACCGACGGACCACCGCCGCTGGGGGAATACCCCACCGCCTGACTCGAACCCGCGGGAGGTAAAGGTAAGGCATCGTATATGTTGGGTGCCATCAACCAGCTCGTCACAAAGTCCATATATTCATATGGTGCAGCCGTATCAATGTATAACATGTAGGACTCGCCGATCATCGCCGCGATCCTCGCATCCTCCGGCAACAGTCGTTCCCGCCTCATGGATGTAGGAGGCTGTGCAATGGCACCATCACCTCCTCCTCACCAATCTATCAAACCACCCTCTCCCCAAGATACTAAGAATGGCCAAACTCATGCGCCACCAAATGCCTCATCTACGCGTTAACCCCAGTCGCCCCCGTATCCTGAATGGTTGTCCCCTAAAGGTAAAAAGTCACCTGAAAATTCCCAGCAGGCATAAGTTAATATAGAATCAGAACATGAAAAAACCAAGACTGAAGAGGAAAGATTCTTACCCTACCACTAGTCAGGCCATTTAAGACCTGACGCACCGCCTCCAAAGAAAGAGATCCCTTCAACTACCGATTGGCCTTCCGCCATCGATACAATTGGCAGAAGTCCCCAACAGTCTCGTCCTTCAGGGAAATCATCTGGGTATTGCACCCAATCACCTCATAGAACCACGTTTTCCAAAGAAAAGAATTCACAATTAAAAAGAGACACATAAGGAAAATGCGAATGCATGAAAGGAGAATGCATAAACTGAAGAATACCTCAAGAAGATACATGGCTCCAGTTAAAGTTTGTCGAAGCACCGACTGAATGCATCCAAAGAAAAATAGAGGGTCGCCAAAGGCAGGCTCCCCCAATCATAGAGAAGGGTGTTCGAAAATATCCTCAAGTACAGAAAGAACCACAAATGGACGACGTCGCCACTCAACGCCACTATGAAACCTCCCAGTACCAACAATATGAATAACCGGGCCATCTACCTCACCTGCAGCCCATCCTCCACATCAACCACCCTACTCAACAAAATATCCTTCAGCAAGGACAACCAGATGGAATCCCCGGAAACTATCCTCCTTACATCACCGAGCGCTGCCAGCACTGCCCCTGGCCTGACCCGCAGGGAACGATCCACTTCTATCTGCTCTCCATCACAATCTTACCCCAGCAGATGCTGCACGTCTATGGGAACCACGGTCATCTCCCCAAAGTCAAATTGGAAAGTATGGGTAGTATCCCACCATCTCTCCCCCAGAGCGCATAAGATCGCTGTCGAACGAGGCATCTCATCCAGCGTAAACGCCAACCACCCAAAACTCGTTGATGATACCACTCAACACACCACAGGTGGAGGATGCTCCCAGACGTCCTTAAGCCCCATCATCCCAAGAGCACGCGTGTTCTTTAAAGAGATATCAGATTGTCAAAAGAAAAAACCTTGTCAAAATTCAAGAAGGAAGGAAAAATCACCAAGAAAAAAGAGAAGAATGCCAAAAGTCAGGTTACTTATATAACCGTCGGGGCTCACCACCCTCAAAAAGCGATGATGCGACGATTCCCATAGCAAGGTCCACTCATCCGCAATCGGCTCGAATGCGTCAAAGAAATTCTCGCTCCCCAAAGCAAGAGGCTCCCTAACCCTCCACTCCATGTTCGCCCAGTCATCAACGGTCAACCATTCCCTATGTACTGCAGTGCTCACAAAGGCAGCCATTTCTTAGAGATCGAAATGCTAGAATGATTTGCAAAGGAAAATCACAAAAAGAGAGAAAGCAAGAAGCTGTGAAAAATGAAGGGAATTCGCCCCCTTTATATAGGATGCCAAGGTGTCGATCGGCATTGACCCCCCAACCACCGATCAACACTGCCCCTTTACCTTCCTGAGGCAGTCCAAAAGTCCGTGTCACTACCGAATGGAACCCTCTACACCATGCCGACTGGCACCCCCTTAAAATTTCGTACAAAAATTCCCAGAAAATACCAGAAAATCCTAAAAAAATCCTTAGAAAATTCCTAAAAATCTTCGGAAAGATTTAGAACATTTTTGCCAAGCGAAAAACCTAGTTACCCAATGGAACTCTAAAAAGACAAGTGAATCTCCTCCCAAAAAAAACCCCGGAGGATCTCTAAGGATCACCTCATATGCCCCAAAGATCTCAGACCTCCCCGAGCAATACGTCCAAAACCTGGACCACTTAATCACTTCCCCAGTCGAATTTTTGGCTATCCCTTTGCAAAATCTCCAAAATCACAAGGATTTCATCAACCATCGGCTCCCCATCTTCAATCAAATTCATAAGGTAACTTCCTCGGTAGGGTTCCCCGAGAACATCGAAACCTAAGCCCGCAGAATTGGTCATCACAACCTAAGCCCGCAAAATTGGCTTCGACCCGTAAAATTGGTCATCTCAACTTAAGCCCGTAGAATTGGCTTCGACCCATAGAATTGGTCATCTCAACTTAAGTCCATAAAATTGGCTTCGACCTACAGAATTGGTCATCGCAACCTAAACCCGTAGAATTATCTTCGACCTACAGAATTGGTCATCTCAACTTAAGCCCGCAGAATTGGCTTTGACCCACATAATCGGTCATCACAACTTAAGCTTGTAAAATTGACTTCGACCCGCAGAATCGGTCTCCTCATCTTCAAGCCCTCAGAATTGGGTTCGACTCGCAGAATCGGTCATCCCCAGCACCTCCTTAGGAATTAACCTAAACTTTTCCTCTAAACCATCCCTAGTATTCCCCTCTTAAGTCCTCAGAATTAGCCTTGACCCTTTGAATTGGTCATCCTTACCCCCCAGGTCCTCAGAAATGGCCTCAACCCCCTAAATTGGTCATCCTATTTTCAAAAGCATCATGCGGTGTCTATTTCACAGCTATCGTTTATTCCAAACTCACTCGTTGAGGGGCTCTATAGACACCCCATTTGTCTACTCCTGAAACTCTCCTTAGGTCCCTAACACTTCCCTTTATCACTACAAACCCAGCTCATACCCCGAGTACTGACCTAGAAGACATTGGGCACTCCCAGGCTTCGTTTGACCAAAAAGTCTAACTCTTCAGCTCAACTAAGACTAATGAATCTTCAAAGGTCACTCAATCCCCTTTCCAACAGTCCATCCCGTGCACGATTATGATTTACCATGCGGATGAACGACCCATTTTCCCCAAAACTTGATATAGAGGCCATCGGACGCTCCCGGGCTCCATTTTACCTAAGTTAACTCTTCATCTCAATTGATACTAAATGAATCTTTAAAAGGCACTAAAACCCCTTTCTATTGGTCTGATCCATGCACGATTCTGACTTACGGTGCGGATGAATGATCCGTTTTAGTCCGAGAGGCCACCATATGCTTCTAGGGACCATTTGACCAAAGTCAACTCCCCAAACCAGATCAAACTCTCTGCAATGTCAAAGTACATCTCCTAACCTTTCCAATGGTACATCCCGTGCATGATTCAGACTTACCATGTGGATGAACAATCCATCTGCGTCCAAAGTTTTTTCGTTCAAAGGACCGACGAGTGGTTCCAAGCCATATTTGACCCAAAGTCAACTCCCGAACCCAAGAGAAGTTCGAATGAGTTTCAAAGGTCTCTAAATTACCTTTCCAACGATCTACTCCATGCACAATTCAAATCAACAGTTTGCACTCAGCGACCAATTTTCCAAAAAGGCCTGAAAGACACTGCCAAATGGTAGCTCCCAGTGTGCCTAAACACACCTGCCGATTGGTAGTAACATGGCTATGTCGATTGACAGTGTCCTTGGCCTATAAAAAGGATGCCATGTCTTCATTGCAAAGGGGAGCCCAGATCTGAAATGTATCACTCTCAGCAAATCCAGAAAACCTCTCTCGAAGTCAGCGTGATTTCCACATCCAACTCCCTTTCCAACTTTCAATTTTCATCATCCTTTTCATCAAACTTGGTGAATTCACTACCCTCCATCATCATCCAAGTGCAAGGGCTCCTCTCCAACATTCAAGATCAAGCTCAAGATCTTCAAGAAGGTCCAATTTTCTCAATTCTCTCCTTAAATTCCCATAAATTCGTATTAACTTGTTTTCTTACTTAGAACTTTTATTCTCTCATATCACATATCCTAATATACTTTTTATTCAGTATTATTAAACATCTCTTATTTTCATACAAATCAAAAAACCCAAAAAATAAGAAAAAAAGGGTTTGCCCATAAACTCCAAACGGGAATTCTCACACTTTTCTTACACTTCTCTCACAACTAAAAGACTTTTTTACACACACACACACACACATACAAATAAGAGAAGTCCCCGGTTGGATTTATGGAATAAACCCCACCCCCTCGTTTTGCATGTGAACTACGTGGACTTTGATGCCTCTATAGTCTACGTAAGCGTCTCGGTGTAAAACCTGAGACTCGAGTCCTTATCTTACTTTTTCTCTCATTCTCTATTTTCTCTAAACTCAATTCTCTTAGATTACATATATTTACATATACATATATTTGTTCTTAGTGGCGTATTATTCCACATATGTTATCGTTCCATTATAACAATCAACACAAGGATAATCGCGTAAATCCTATTTTCTAATATTATTTTTATGAACCTTCCTACGGATGACTCGCTTTATCTCTTCCATGGTACAAGTCAATGACTCCTATCTCCACTAAATATACACATGCACACATATCACGGGGAAAATAAAGGAAAATAGAAAAAACCCATGAGAGACCGTAAGGGCGGAATGGGTGCCTAACACCTTCCCATTTCGTAACTTAGCCTCCGGACCCTTTTCGAATCATTTTGGTTTCATATGTATCAGTATGTCTTTGGATGCTGTCCTTCGGGATGGCTCCCTTTCATTTGTCTATTTTGAGTAAAATATACTGGTAACTCCATCTCTCTACATTTTTTACCTCATCAATGACGTCGATCGAAGCGCTCCTGAGAGGGACGCGCGGGACCTAGGATCCTAAGGCTCCCTCCCGTCGCGAGGATCGAGGATGGCCACAAGGATTATAATTTGTTGATCCCAATGCACTCTCAGTGTGAGATCAATGGTTGAAAAAATCACTCTACCATAGAATTATTTTAATGGATGTGGATCCTGATAACTATGGTACTACTCTTAGATCTCTCTCAATTTTTAACAATTTTATGGATCATGTAAATTTGGCTAGTGTTGTTTTCAAGCTAGACAAAATGGGATGTTTTTATCCTAAATCCTCTTATTAATGCTTTTAGAGTTTCTCTATTATAACGGGGCTATTATAAAGTCCCATATTTATTGCTTTCTAAGTTTAATTTGTCATTTTTTGTATCTAAGCTTGCTATGCCACTTAGGAGAGGCTCTTTGTCCTCAATTAATAAAATGGTAGGGGGTTCTATCCCTTTTATATATATATATATAAAAAGATAATATACGGATCTCTAAAAAACATAACCGATAAAAATAAAATGGGGCTACACTAACTAAAGACATGGGAATTATTGTTGTCTAAAATTGGTTTACCAAAGTAAATCATATCGTCAAAGATATACACAGCGATCACAGTATAGAAAATTGAGCAAAAGAGAGATAACATGAGATTTAAAGTGGTTCGGACGTTAAAATAAGCCTACGTCTACTATGGTGCCTTATATATATATATATATATATATATATATATATATATATATATATATATCAAGTACAAGTTGGGCTCCTTCAAGGCATACAAAAATAGAGAAGTGGGCTGATAAGCACCCAAAAGTGTTTAAATAAAACCTTAAATATACGATTTTTAATTGTTAATTCTCAATAAAATGGGTCTTACGTGTTCATGTTTATCTGCTAGGTCAAACGTCGTTTGCGGAGTGTAAAGAATCAAATCAAGGCAAAATGCAGCAAAGATGCGATTAAAAGTGCAAACCCAAGTCCCGTAGCCAAAACCTATCCCGAACCAAGCCCTGTCCCCCTAGCCTGTCCCAAAATAATATAGTGTGTGTGTCGTTATGTCCGTATCTGATATATTTAGGTTTGCGTGTAATTAGTTATTATATTTTAGTTATTTTATTTTATTCATTTTTAATATTTTATTTTATTAGTTTAGTGTTTATTTTATTTTATCTTCAGTCGTGTCTTGAATTTCTACTCTAAATTTTATTTTCTATGATTTATATGAATTTTGATGAATCGATCCTATCGGGTGATTTATTGAAAGGAGTGTAAATCTATTTTCTAGAGTTGTGGGGGTTTGAACTTAATTTTTTAAAGGTTAGTGTTAAAATTGTATATGTGATGAGAGTTGACTTGCAATTTTAACATTAATTTGGGATATTTTAAATGAGTAAATTAATTAATTAGAATAACTAGAAATTGTGGTGTATTCTCATTCCTTGATTGTTCTCACATTTATTTACCTCACTTTATATCTTATTTTAGTGTTTTATTTGATTCATCATTTTTTAGCCACTAAGTTTAGTTAGTTCACCACTCCTTCAAAATTATTTTAAAATAAAAAAATTACATGACTTTTCTTGTGTTTCACTCCTTAGAGTTGGATTGACACCCTTGCTTACCTCTATAGAAGTTGTTATTATTTTTTGTAGGTATGAAGGATTTTTTATTAGAGAGGCTTTTCCACAACGACATATAAAAAATCTTTTCTATTATAGGCTAAATGTATAAACATACACGTTCTACTTCAGATGATGTGGACTCTGTAGTGATAATAGGTAGAGGCCACGGTTGTAGGTGTTTCATGTCACCTGAGCTGATCACTAGAGTGTGGACTCCAGTGTAGAGAAAATCTAGATAGAGTTGGTCAGATCTTTATTTCCCAGATGTTTCTTGTCAAATGCAGAGGTAAGAACCTCTATTTATAGTAATTGGTGAGGTCATTATGTGCATAGTGCACATACCTTGTGGATAAGTATTGATCAAATGGAAACCTTTTAAAAGGTGGACAATTGGAAATCCATTGTTGACATGTGAGCATTCATTGCCTGTACTTCCAGTGTTAGGCTATGCTTGAGGGGTTTTGTCCTATTAGATATCTAGTTGTAGCCTTCTGAGGTAGTGTACTCTTTGTGTCTGTGGCCTACTTATATAAAAGGTTATGGTCTTATGCGTATAAAGGGAAAATGAGGTATAATCCATGGTTTGGTTATGTAACAAGTCGTGGTCTTCTTTACAAGTCGAGGACTTTTCCTAGTACTTGATCATATAATCACTTTGTTAACGTGGGCTTCCATGCCATGTGTCTCTTGTTTATTGGTTGACATATTTTGGGTATAACAGAAGCCCCTAAGACTCAGTGCTAACAGGTAAGTGATTTAGTGTTAGGGATTTATTCATATTTGCGGAGTGTTTTATCGGGCCCAAGTCCTTGCTTGAGATAAAGAGTTTTAAGTAGGCCTTTTAAAGGCCGACGCCTTGTAGGTTTCAAAGCCTATCGTTAAGAGGATGAGGCCTTGTTGATGTCACTGCCTATTTTTTACGTGTTTTAAATTTTACGACATTTTCCTTTACATAAATAGCTTGAGATCGTGGACTCATCCACCTTTCCACACATGAGAGAAAACATCTTGGAAGATTTTCGACGGCCATCAGATCATCTTTTCGGCGACCAATTTTTCCATTACGGGTTATTTTTCATCATTTTTCTACTATTTCTTTGTAGCCATAGTTTGTATTTTTGTTTCCTTTCATTTCCATGCCTTAAATCATTTTTAATCTCATCAGATCGATAAAACTAGGGGTTTTCTAAGCTTGTATTATTTTATACTTGTAACTTGAATGTTTAGATAATTAATCCCCAACTTCACTTGAAACAAATTATATCCATAATTGAATAAAACTGTACACATGTAATCAAATAAACTATACCCAACTTGACTTGAACAAAACTATACCCATAGTTGTATAAAAACACTTTCTGGGTTTTGTTGGGTTTTCTTGGTCACTTTCGAGGTTTTAGCAGATTTACAGTAGGTGTTTGTTATTGACCAGTTTTGTGGTTTGATTATTGTTGGTGAGATTTTTTAGGAGTTGAATACGTAGTTGGATTTTTTTTTTAGGTTGATATTGAGTATTTTTTTAGGGTTTAAGGTCAGTTTTGGCCAAGAACACAAATTGTTGTTCTTGGCTGAAACCTTAGGGTTTCTAAATTTGATCCATTTTTTTATTTTCCAAAAGATTTTTGGTGTTTGTCCATTACGGACATGGACTTTTAATAACAGATACTGCCTTGTTCAATTGGTTATGTCTTTGGACCAAAGTTCAAGGTTTATAATAGCAAGCCATGACTTTGAGCCTGCACTTGGCTTGCACTTTTAGATAATGGACCTTCAATACAAGAATCCATAGACTTAAGTGTTGTAGTATGTTGTCACAGAATTAAGACTATATTACTCTTAGCTTTAGGATTTATACTTTTATTTGGCTTTGCGTCTTTTTTATCTGAGGTTGTGGTATATGAAACTTCGGAGTAATCCCCTTTGTATTTTGTTCATAATGATTGTGGACCTCTAACTATGAAGATTTTGCTTTTTTACAGATTCGTGTTGTAGCCCTATGTAATGGAATACTTGGGAGTGCTTGAAAGATTTCTGGATAAGACGCCCTGGTGTTCCTCCTCCCGCGATGTTGAATATAAAGCAATTAAAGTGTCATTGTCATTGTAATCTTATAGATTTCCCCATCGGCGTTCGTGTTGACACTAATTTCAAATACTCCATCGATTGTAGCGAATTTATGGAGACTGCAGAGGCCATCCATAGAGATGAGGAGATTGTCTCAAAGAAAAATGAAGTTCCACTGGAGAGAACAAGGGAGGGTGCCACGACACTAAGTGGAGAAGTTTAAAACACAATGGAAATGAAAAATATTGAAGTCGGGCCTTCTAGTCACGTCATTGATGGAGAAAAGGACCATATGGCCTTGAATTATCTTTATATTATGATCGAAGAAAGGTTGGATTGTTTAACCAAAGTCAGTGAATTTTCTTAGGGGATTATATGATATTTTCCCTCCGCGAACCAAAGAGCATGTTACTTTTAGTCCTAACGTCCGTTAGAGGAATTCTTAAAGTGATGAACCTGGTCTTGGACCAGGTTGGCCCTAGTGGTTGGACGGACATCTTGGCTTCCTTAGTGGTTGGGAAGAAGAAATTCAAAAGTGACTTCATAGCTACGGAGTTCTTTAACTTCTACAGGCCAAAGGAGAATACTGTAGATAACCCTTGGAATTAACATATGGTTATGCAGAGTACTAGAAGATATCTCATGAGGGGGAGGCCTTCTAATACCAAAAATTTAAAAGTCAAGTATATTTTTTATCTCCGGGGAAAATTGGGAAATAAACTTCGCGGATTCTAAGAAGGAGAGGTCCCATTAGCTTCCTCAGTCCCGGGGTCATCCCCCGCTTAGCAGTAGTAACATCTCTTTTAATGGGACCATGGTCTTTATTACTTATTTCAATTTTTTCTAAATTATGATTTTTTTATCTTTTTTTGCAACCGTGCATGCTTGACTACCTCATAACGTTAGAATAGGATTGAGATTGCAATCAATATATCTGACAGTAAGAAGGACATCCCCCTATGGTGACTTTAAGAGACTTATATAGGCTTGGCTACTACACTATGCACATTGCTCCTATCAGACCATTAAGAGGTAAAATAAATCTCTAGGTCACGACCTAGTTTGTCTTTAACTTTATTGAATTGCAATGTTGATATTCTCTTATTGTATGGTTCATATGTAGATAGAGAGAAAATAATGGAAATCAATAGAGGGTTGCTCATTTCCCAACTCGATAAGGTAGAAAAAATACCCAAGCCATGAAGTAGGACCCCAGGATAGCCAAGGGGGGTAAGAGGAAGAGGGTTGCAAATAAACATTCTTCGCTAGTGGCTGAGGTCCTCGCTAGATCCCAAAACGAGGTCGTAGTTAGGGGTTCAAACCTAACACCTTCTGATGATGCCACGAATAACATAAACAATGTAGGATTAGCTTCCCCCACTACTGGGGAGAAAAATCAAAGTCCAATAAACTCTCGTCTTATCTTCATTATTGAGACCCGTCCGCAGACTTCATTTGGAATTGATATGTATGCACCTACTCCCCAAAGTAGGACTTTTATCTCTTGATCGCCTCCCCAGATAAGGCCAAAAGACCCAAGTTCTCCATTGGACACTGAGTCCACCGTGATCTCTTTTATGAAAAATGTTTCTAACCCCCTCAGACTTTAAACATTTTTTTAAGGATGATGCCAAAGACTTGGAGGAATATCAACTCCATGGCCTTCTCAGGGTAAGAACATATATATATTCTTAGCTCTTTCTTCATGTTGTCTACAGTTACTAACTTTTTTTGTTTTCTTGCCTCCACATTATCGAGACTGCAATAATTCAGAGGATCAAGTATAAAGACCTATTTGCTTAATATAAGGGCGTGGAGGATTCCCATCTAGTTAAGGTGGCAAACACTAATGCTTACTATTTTAAAGCAGGAAAGAAGTCTGCGGCTACTTATTTCCAAGCTGAATGTCTTGGTTCCAAGGCTAAGGTAGAGGCTACGAAAAAGACCAAATTTGATGTTGGAGAGAATTTCAAAAAAGTTGCGAAGACACTTAAAGTATCTGAAGCAAAATGCCTTGAAGCTACTAAACATACCTCACTAATCAAGATAAAGTTTCATGTGTTTAGGTCCAGCTTTCCTCTATGTCTCGAAATCACTCTGTGGCCATGAAGAAAATGGTTGATGATCACACTACGGCCCTTAGAAAGTTGGTCAATGAACATAATGCGACTTTGAAGTCTACTAATGAAGATGCCCTAGATAAGTTTAAAACTTCAAGAGATTTTTGGGTTGGACAAAACAAGAAATATATCTACAGCTACAAAGAATTGAGGCACAGAGTTGAAATTTTTTTAATGCCAAGGACACCATTTTTTATTGTAGGTTCTCTAATGTTGAGCACATCCAGTGTGTGGAAGATCTAAAAGAATCTAAAGGGCTGGCATGGAAGCAAAAGGAAGAGGTCCCAAAAGCTACTAATTTGGAAGTCAAAGAGACTGAGATAATCTTATAAGAAGATGAAGATGATGAAGAGGACGCGGTCTCTTAGATAATTTCCATGGAGTGATGCCCCATTTTTATTGAACTTGTATTTTTAACTTGTCTATTATGAACAATTGAACTTTTTCTTAATGAATGAAACTTGTTTTTAATTCTCAACCTTATAACTTGTAATTTTCTTTTGTTTTTCTTTATTTTCTCACTTGGTTGGTTGAACTAAGCCTCTATAGTCTTCAACATCTTCACTTTGTAGCATTATATAAATTTCAACTTGATTTCTTATGGTCGTAGCTTTTTTACAACTTCACTTAGTTTTTACTACTAAACTTGATAGTGGTCACGGACTTTGAAGATTTCTAGAGGCTTTAGGTTACATTCCATGGAATGTGGGGTTCCAATGGCCCCCAAGGATAACCTTATATCAGCTATGGCCTTAGCTTCTTCTAGGATGAACATTTTCTTGATTAATGTCACGGTATTTTAGTCAAAAATCTCTACTTCCAAATGTGATCTTGTTGAACTATTTCGACCGCATCCTATGTAATGTGTAATTTCCAAAGGGTTTGAATTATAAACCGCGACATCTCGGTACTAGTGGTCCACCAAGGCTTCAGGCATAGCTTGGTTCTCTTTAGGGACAGGGAACATTATAATGGTTATTTCAACTTCTGCGTCTTCTAGCTCTTAAAATCTTCAAAATATGTCGAGGTATTATTCAGGAGCCTCCCCATGCTACTGAGGTGTATTCAGTGTCCCTCCAAGCTTCTGATGATATGTTTTACATGACCCTTAGGCAAGTTTAGGTATGTTTTAGGGGTGTCCCTATGCTATTGAGATATGTTTTAATCCCCCCCCCCCTCAAGTCTACTGAGGTATGTTTTAGGAGCATTCCAAAAACAGGATAGCCTCCTCAGGATGCTGATATATGTTTTAATAGACCCCCAGGCTAATGTTCTTTTCTCGAGTCAGTCCCGATTCTAGTATAATATACCCAACACATCCCAAGCTACTGAGGTGTGTTTTAATAAACCCCCAAGCTAATGTGAATTTCTGGAGTTGGCCGGGTCTAGTATAATATACTCACTACAATCAGGATACCACTATTTTAAAAGATTCAGTCAAAACTACTAGCACAAAGCTCTCACCATTGAGATCTATATACGAACTAAGTATGATTACTTTGACATAAGTCTATGTTTGTTATGACTTAGGTTTTGTTGTTGAAGGTGAATGTGACTTCGTCTTAGTTCTTAGTTTTATGGGAACCTTTGCCTCCACGGCATGTGCCATCTATAACCGCGATCTTCTCTTGCGATCTAATGATACATAAATTTTTAAGCTCTCTTAATCTGTGATTATTGTTAGAGTTTTAGTTAAACATATTGAATGAAAATTGCAGAGGGATCAAGGAAAGATTTTCATTGATAAGAATTTGAGGGACACAGAATTTGCTTTTCGGGCCTAACTATGGCCTTGTAATAACTACAAAAATACAAAATTGGCAAATACTCCCTCAAAACATCTTTCAGCCCATAGTTTAAAGTTGTGATCTTTATGAATATTTGTAGAATCCTTTGGCTTACAAGTCTCTCAACCTAACGCTTTAGGCTTTGGCACTTGTTAATTATATGGTCGTGGACATTGTGGAACTCACACCATTTATTTGTGTCCCCCTACTAGGGGGAGATTGGAGATTCTCTAGCCATTTGAGGAGGTTCTCTTCCTTGACGCTAGCCAAAATAGTTTTTAGGATGTAGCTGAGAGGGGTAAATTCCTCATATGGCCTTTCTAGATGAGTGTCGCGCTTACTCATTTTCCCTTATACCAGTTCTTTTGCAGTCTTCCTTTCAGAAGATGGAGCCTCCGTCTTCATGTCAAAGTCTTCAACCTTTAACGTATTAATGAAGGTCGCAGACTCAAGCATAAGAATTCTCTATTCGAGGAGGTTGATCTAGCTCTGTAGTAAGGCTTAACCTTCATAGAGATGGTTTATGCACCTCAGCAAGTGAGCTACGTTTTCAGTCTGTTGGTGTCCTGGTCCTGAGATGCCTTCCATGTTGAGTTCTCTCTAATAATTAGTTCTTTGGGAAATCGATCTTTCTTTTAAGATGAATAAAACATAGTGAGAAATATAAGAGTCATAGGGAAATAGCAAAACCATATATTGGGCAGATAATAAAATTTTGATGAGGTATGTTTCACTAAGGTCGCTGCTTGTCAAGTCAAAATGAGATGATTCCATGCCAATTGTCCTTTATAAGGAGATTTTCCATTGTAATTGATATAATAGAGCACGGTTTTCTCCATGGGTTATTTCATATGATGGAAAATTGGTCCTTTGGATGAGATGGAAATGTGACAATTCAAAAGTTAGTAAAACATCTTAGCCTATCTCGGGTGCTTTATCGATCCTTAAGGCAATAACCCATTACATTTTTCCTAAAGAATCATTGATTTTCAATTCTACGACCTAGCCAAATCCATAAATCATGTTATAGGGGGTTTAAATCATTTTGTGGCGTCTTCTATCTAAGGGAAAACAATTCTATAATTAGAAATGTTAAATATGCCAAAAATAGGAATTTGACTTAAGCTGTTACTAGGAGGCCATTGCTTGTCACATGATAACATGTAAGGCCATGGACTTATGCGGACAGAATGAAGATTCTAGCCTAAATTTTGCCCAAAAGTGATTCTCTACCCCAATAATTTGACTAAAAGGCCTTTGGGGTGTTAATCCAAGGGATAATTAGTCATTATGTGCAAATAAGCATAAGTTTGATAACTATTACCGAATATATAGGTCATAACATGGTTGAATCACCATAAAATGTAGATAATGCTACAAATATGCTTATCCTTAGTTCCCAGACCTTATAAGGTTGTGGTCATTTCGACATGTTCGGTAGATTTGGACATGGAAACATCATGGAGGAAGTAAATTTGAGCATAAAATCCCAAATAGGCTTGGGAAAATAATTCTAAAAATATGAAGATGCCCTAAAAGGGATTTATATCAAAATATGGGCTTAAGAACCAAAATCTCACCAGTAAAATATAGATTCAGAGACCCCTATGGATGAAATAAAGCTTAATCGACCCGATTAGTGAAAAACTTGGTAGAGCGTCTTATTTCCCACAGTTGATGCCAAATTATTATTGTTTAAAATTGGTATACCAATGTAAATCATACCATCAAAGCTATACACAACAATTAAACTATAGAAAATGGAGTAAAAGAGAGATAACATGAGATTTAGAGTAGTTCAGCCGTTAAGAAAGTCCTACCTCCACAGTGGTGCCTTATTCTCACTATATATATGCATTTAGTACAATTTGGGAGCCTTAAAAGCGTATAAGAAGAGATAATTAAGCTAAATATTCAAATATACACGTTCTGATGTGGAGGCCGCAAACTCTATAGTGATAATAGGTAGTGCTCGTGGTCGTGGTTGTTGGTGTCTCGGGTCACCTAAGTGATGATCGAAATGTGGAATCTGGTGTAGAGAGAAGCTAGAAATACTTGGGCAGATCTTTGTTTCTCACATGTTTTTTTGTCAAATGAGGAGGTGAGCACTCTATTTATAGTAGTTGGTGAGGTCATAACATTCATAGTGCACGTACCTTGTGGATAAGTATTGATAAGATAAAATCATTTTAGATGGTGAAAAATTGGCAGTCCATTGGTGACGTATTAGGGTCCACAACCTACACTTTTGGGGTTAGGCTATGCTTGAGGGGTTGTGGCCTGTAAGATACCTAGTTGTGGCCTTCTGAGGTAGTGTATTCTTCGTGTTCGTGGCCTACTTATATAACAGGTTGTGGTCTTATTTGTATAAAGAGCAAATGAGGTATAGTCCGTGGCCTCGTTAGGTACCAGGTCGTGGTCCTCTTTACAAGTCGAGGCCTTTTCTAATATATGATCATAACTTCTTTGTGTCTGTATGGGCTTCCATGTCACGTGTCTCTTTCTATTAGTTAACGTGTATTTTGTATAACATGAATAGTTCCAACTCTAATAAACCATTACTAAATAACAAATCTTTGATACAGGACATGGGGTATTTATTCTTCACTATTACCCTATTCAACTGCCTGTAATAGATGCAAAGCCGTAAGGAGTTGTCCTTCTTCTTGGGAAAGAGGACTGGAGCTCACCAATGGAATACACTAGCGTGAATGGATCCCTTATTGGTCAACTCTTCCAAGTGAACCCTTAACTCCTTCAATTCTACCGAAGTCATCCTATAAGGTGATATAAAGATGAACGATATGACCAAATGCACCTTTATAGAAAATTCCACCTACTAGTATGGGGGTAAACAAGGAAGATCACCTCGAAACACATCAGGAAACTCCCGTACTAGCAGGTAGTTCAACAACATATCATTGAGATCATCCTGAGCCACCACACTGCTCAACCAACTGAAGTACCATTTTTTTTAGCAGGTGGAAAACTTACAAGGATAACCAATGTCCTACTTGCTACTAAAACGATGGAAAGACCCGTCTAGAAGAGATATTAAGATACTATGCTGGTGGCATTCCAGGGTAGTGTCAAACATGACAGAAAATACATATTAAGGATTACCTCTAACCTATTAATGTCCATGAGAATCAAGTCATACTTTGAAACATAATCTCCAGTCATAAATATGCAACTACGACAGATCCTATCAAGAACTATACTGCCACCGATGGGAAGTCCTATGAAGATAGGAGGGTAAAATTGATCTATCTCCAACCCCAAACTGAATGCTAAAGATCTAGAGATAAACGAATGTGATTCCCCTGAATTGAAAAGTGAATTTACCCAGGTGATGAATAAGATAATCATACCTTCCATCACAGATGGATCACCAGAAGGAGCTGCAAATTCTGACATGGTATAGGAGCGTCCAGGGTTAAACCTTCTTCTTTGGACGTCGAGAACCTAAGTTGACCTGCGGCTACTATGCCCTTGAATAAGACATGAACCTTCTACATTATGCCTCGTTGACTGATGATAACTCGAGGAAAATTGTTATTGCTGTTGGATGGGGCTCGTGTAGCAGAACTTTTGCCTAGTACATAGTTGACAGACTTTTGACTACCCTATTGATTACCTGAAGCTCTCTATGGGCATTTTATGTGTGGATCCTTCTTGAAGTGATTGGAGGATCCACACAAAAAATAAGTCCTCTCAATAGGGTCCATGGGACTCTGGTCGCTATTACACTGGGCGAATGATGAGCTAATCCTATAACGACATTCATCTTCACAAATAATCCTCATGCCCCGCTCCTGGATTTCTTATGACCATTTCCCTAGGACCTATTGGGCTCTGTCTTCATTCCTTTGATGGCCTTTCCATCTTCTGCCTCTAGCTCTAGCCTGATGGTCTTATTTACCTCAGTTCTAAAGTTTGACAGATCCAAGCTAACCATGATCCGCGGAATAATGAGGTTAATGCCATTGACAAAAAAACTTATTTTTTGGCTTCATCCTTTTGCACCGCGTCTATATACTTGAACAAACTCTCAAACGTGATGTGGTACTCAGTTACTGGCGTCTTTCCTAGAATCAGATAAAGGAACTCATCTTTCTCATCTGAGTCCATATTAATGTATTCTAACATTTTTTACCAATGTCCACATTTTTCCTTCACTTTCGTCGTTCTCATATCATTCATTCATTTGTTCGTTTTCACAAAATCGATCAATAAGGTCAAATGAGAAAATCCAACCACTAGGACCCTTTAATTTTTATCAAAGTTACCTTTTTAGCCTCTATTTATCTAAACCTTGTGAAAAATGTATTTCTTTCATCATGGAATTTTAAATCACCATTTACCTTCAAGTCCACCTTTCATGATTTTATGTCCAAAATTATACATTACCATTTTCTTCCAAGAAAATCCCATTTCTTTATAACTCTTTTCAATAAACATATTCAACATCATATAGACCATTTTTACAAAATGTCCATTTCACCTTCATACCCAAATGTTGCATTAAATATCATTTCTTCTTTATTTTACCATGATTTTCAACATATTTAGGGTTGATTTTCCAATTTCTTTATTTCATTAAGAAACCCATTTTTAATTCCACATATCTTGTCTGTAAGTCCTTATTTAACATACTATAATATTTGAAGCATTTTTAGGAGGATTTGAAGCCTAGAAACCCTCAAATATGAAACTAAACATGATATTAACGTAGGAATATATTTTCATACTTATTTCCTCATTTTTCCATGATTAAAATACCATTTGTTCATCCAAAGCTATTTTAAACTTAGTTTTCTCAAAACTCCCCATTTTTGCAAAAAAATCTTTTAATGGACATACTAGAAAATATTTTGGAAAAAAAAAACTATTCCATATGCATCCTAATATCTTTTAATCTTGAAAATACTTGAAGGAAAACCCTACCTTGGATTTGAAGAGGATAAACTAAAGGGAATGACTTGTAAGCTCCTAAAAACTCCAAATCTCCAAGAAAGCTCCAATTTCTTCAAGAGAGCTCCAAAAGTGTCTTCTTCTACCCAACTTCTTCCTCAACAAGGCTTGAAATATGTGTATTTAGCCTTGGAATAGCTTGGAAATTCTTGGGGTGCAAGGGGAATCGTGAAAAATGAAGGAATGGCTTGGGAATGAAATGGTGTATCTTTAGAGAGATAGAGAGAAAGAGCTCCAAAAAAATCTAATTAAATTGGTCTATCCAACCCCCTTACCTCTATTTAAACCCATCAACACTTAACCCATTAACCAAGAATTAAACCCACGTTTTATCTGAGCCGCTGAGAGCTCGACAACCGAGTAAACCACATCGTGATAGTACATTAAAATAAGTAGAAAAGTATGATTTTCATTCAGTCGTTCAAATAACTTGGATCTCATTCGAATGAGGTACTAATGAGGGTGAAACATAGTCTTAAAGGGCAAAGGAGCCCACTTCATTTGAATGGGAATCAATATCTCGTTTAAACGACAGTGCACCTCGTTTGAACTAGGGCATTCTAATGAGATTCCAGAGAGCGATGGAAATCGAACATGTTCTAGTCATTAGAAGGTCGTTCGAACGACAAACCCTTTCCCATTCGAACTACATAGCGATTTGCTTAAACGACAGTCAAATTTCTATAGAATAACTTTTGGCCATTAAATCCCCAAATTAAATTACACAAAGGCCACAAGGATATCTCAAACTTAACATTCATTCATAATATACAGTTTATGGCCCAAGGACATACAAATTACAAGGATTGAAGTACAAATTTTAGGCATGGGTGTTACATCTACACCCTAGGAATTATGAATATTACGTCTCTAAAGGTACTCGTCCAACGAATAACCCAATTTTACTGTAGCAATAATGCCCTAAGACCTGTAAAAAATAGTTCAATAACAAGGATTAAGCCTAACAAGTCTACAAAGCGTAAAAATTTCACTGAAGTTGGACCATAATAATAATAACACATCTTCTTCCCATATTATGTGGATTATAAGTCATTTAAGTTACCCAATCCAAACAACATAAAAATAAGCGTACGATTTGATTACTCATGAATATTACATTTAACACCCTTTATTCTTGTGTATCCTAGCATAATTGTGTCTGTTAATTTTTATATTTAAGCTATTATATTGTATAACCTTTGCTCTTCATGTTTATATGGTTTCAAGGTTTATTTGAGCTTTAATAGGTATTGGGGATGCATAGTGTGAAATGAGATCCATTTCAGGAAAGTTTCATTGCAGGATAAACCTTCAAGGTCAATTTTATAATTTTCTACTTATTAATTTAGACTTTTAGTTTTCATGGTTTTGTATCTATTAAAACTGTCTTTGTGTGGCCACCGATCGCACGTCGTTCCGAGTTCAAACAATGAAGTTATTTCCATTTTCGTAAAGTGTTCCAAGGGGAATTAATGATTCCTCCCATATTAGGGGATCGATCGACTCCTAGATGGTAGATAGGATATTGCTAAGTTTTGAAGAAATTTAAGGCATTGTGTTAGGCATCAAAATATCCGATAGATCGGCTACGTGCCGATAGAGTGTTCTTATCAGATTTTATATTTTTCTCCTTTTTTACTTTATTTTTCTTATAAAAATCCAACTTACTATAAATAGAAAGTTGTGTTTTTTATATTAGATATAAAAGATATTTTGGGAATCTCTCTCTCTATCTATCTATCTTATAGGGTTTGTTTCATTAAATGGGTATTGTTGTTCATCATCTTCTTCCTTTATAAATTATTTCTTAGCCTAATTTCCTTGCTTTATAACCTAGTTTCAATTCAATTCAACTAATTAGTTATTTTTTTCGTTTTATCGATTTCTTTCTTTCATTACATGTTGTAGTTATCTTTAAAATATTTTGTAGCTAATTAAATTGGGTTGAGATTATTGAACCCAACATGGTTTATTTGGTTGAATTTTTATGGTGGGATGGTATAGCCTGTTTTAATGGATTGATTATTCTTGATTTTACACCTAGGAGCCTTAATGGGGTATATCATTTATGCACCAATGTGTGACCTTTTATGTGTACTTTTGTGAGTATTGTTGACGTCAAGGTCGTATTTATGTTTTATGAGAATTTGGAGAGTGACTAGGTTTAAGTGATTGTTTAAATGAGTATTAATCTTTTCCAAACTTGTCTAACCATGTAACCATTTATGCTATGTATTATGTGGTGATGTAAAGTATTCTCAAAATGAAAATGACATAAAAATCAAAAAGATCCAAAAAAACACTTTAGATGTCCTTTAATCGATTAGTTCAAGGCCCCAGCCTTTTACTTGCACGGTCATCCCCCTTTGACTGATCAGTCATACCCTCTTACTATAATCATTACAAGATCTTTGGAGATCTTTTTATCTAACCTAGACATGTACCTCATCTCTCATCCACCCTATACATATGACTATGGATGACAAATCTATTTAAAGCCCATGGATAACTGATCGATCAAAGGCCCCTGCCTGACCCCTAAAAAAGAGGGTCCCCGCCAACCTTTAAAAGCACCTAAAAAAATTGATTCAGTTTTATAACATTCTTCAATCCCGAGCTTCCAAAATAATCAGGCTCGTTCTGGAAAAGTCCCAAAGAAGTTTGTACTTCGAAGAAGTTTCTTTCCCCCGAGGAAAGTTCGTAATTTCAAAAAATTGCTTTCCTCGCATGAAGTTAGTACTTATGAAAAGTCTCTTACTCCGAGAAAAATAAAGGCAAACCTCTGTGCACATTCTACGAAAGTCTATACTTCTCAACGAATATTTATCCAACCAAATAGAGCTCTCCTCGATCGTGTACCTCAAGTGGGGACACTCCCCCGGGAAAATTTGGTTCACATTGTAACAGGGGAGTTTAATATGGGGAAATACCCAATTTTTGTACGTGTTTGACTTGAGCAACTTCGGTTGCGCCTACGTATCCGTTATATTCAGAATCAAAGTCAGCATAGTTTGTGGGTTCGTACTATTCGTCGAAAAACACATTTGTGGTGGTTTCTCGGAGAGGTGGGAGGTGGTGAAACCCTTCTCAAAACATATCTAAAACTCTTCTCCACACTCTTTTTCTAAGACTCTCTAAGAAAACTCTTAAGACAAGGAAACCCTTCTTCTCCTAATAATCTCTCTCCTCAAATGTAAGGAAATAAATTCTATTTATAATAAATAAAAAAAAACAAGTGGGTTACCACATGTCAAATAACCTGTGGTGACATATGTTTATTTTTGTATGGCTTGTGTCCCATAATATATGTTGCACCCTCAATACTAGAATATTGTCTAGTTAATGTATAAATAATACAAAAATACGCGTGATATGTTGGTCGCACATAATAATACCTCAGCCGCATAAACACATGGACTTTTATCAATATTAATCATCTATAATCTCATTTAATGATTAAATAAGAGGCTTATCATTAATCCCCTCCTACATTTTCCCCCTTGTACGTATAGTTTATGTGTCGATGCCTCGCTGAAACATATCAACTATGTGTGCGAAACACTTTTAACCGGGTTTGATATGTTCGATCAACCTATGAATCGTGGCTAATAATCTCATATATAATTTTAATTGATGATATACGTCAATCTCATATCTCACATTTTAAATCTCATATCTCATATCTCATTTACATGATATACATCAACCTCATATCTCATTTTTTAAGCTTTGGTCTCATGGGTTATTCCGAAGGACCTTGTGATCATTTTTTTATAGGGATGATATACTATGAGTGTTGCCCCCATTCCTATTTAAATGAACATGCGTCCATGATTTTATTGGGTTTGTTCGTAACTCTGCTTTGGTAAAAAATATTATAATGGGCACATAATAACTACTTCATCATTCTCTTTCATTATTCTCAACAAAGCTATTTGGAAGTATATTATGGTTCCATATTTACTACTTCATTTTTCAGTTTAATCATTCTCAACCAATCTTGGTGGAAGTACTCTTATGGTTTACATAATGACTGTGTCCTCATTCTTTTTTATCATTCTCAACCAAGCTTGGTGGAAGTATTATTATGGTTTATATAATAACTACTTCATTGTTCTCTTTTATCATTCTCAACCAAGCTTGGTGGAAGTGTTATTATGGTCTTGCATAATAACTACTTCATTGTTATCTTTTATAATTCTCAACCAATCTTGGTAGAAGTATTATTATGGTTTACATAATAACTACTTCATTGTCCTTGATTAATCTTTTAGTACATGCACATGTTTTTTACTCGTTTAAATCACGACGAGGTTTTTTAGTGTATGAGCCTGTTATTTGATTCGTCCAAATCATGACGAGATTTCTTGTGCATGCATGCATTATTGACTCGCCCATAGGGTTGTTGAAATTGCTACTCCTTCTCCTGCCATTGAGGTATATTCTTCCTTCTCATTCTTTTGCATAAGCCTTTTCCTTATGCCTATTAGAACAAAGATTAAAAAGTAAAATGTGACTCTTTAACAATGAAAACCACTTGTTAAGGTTTTTCGCAAACTCGCACCTATGAGGTGACTTAACAATGAAAACAAACTTGTTAAGATTTTTCGCAAACTCCAACTATGAGGTGATTTAATAATTAAAAACAAACTTTTTAAGATTATTCGTAAACTCCACCTATAACGGTGACATAAAAATGAAAACCACTTGTTAAGATTATTCGTAAACTCCACCTATAATAGTGACATAATAATGAATACCACTTGTTAAGATTTTTTGTAAAATCCACCTATAACGGTGACTTAACAATGAAAACCACTTGTTAAGATTTTTCGCAAACTCCACAGATAACGATGACTTAACAATGAAAACCACTTATTAAGATTTTTTGTAAACTCCACCTGTAACGGTGACTTAACAATGAAACCCATTTGTTAAGATTTTTTGCAAACATCACCTATGAGGTGACTTCACAATGAAAACACAATTGTTAAAAATTCCACCTATAACGGTGACTTAACAGGTAAAACCACTTGTTAAGATTTTTTGTAAACTCCACCTATATCGGTGACTTAACAATGAAAACCACATGTTAAGATTTTTGTAAACTCCACCTACAATGGTGAATTAACGATGAAAATCACTTGTTAAGATTTTTTTCAAAAACATTCTTCTGTATTACTTTTCAGGTCACAAGGGATCCCACACCTGCCGAAGGACAAACTGAGCATGGTCCTTTGCCTGTTTACATCAATGACCAATTTTTTCGGACAAGTTAAGTCACAACAACCGCGGTTCAACCACTTACCAATTTAATCGGGTTTTTTTTAGAATATAATACACCTCTGAAGAATACTTACCATAATACTCGCAAGTTCTCGTAATATGATATCATATCTGAAGGATGACTACGACTTTGTCAATTTCTGAGTGACAACTAATTAATTTGTCTGACCTCTTTGCCAAAGAAACTGAAGAAACTTTTGTAATGGCCTGCTTGGACGTTACTAAACTCTTAAAGTTCATCAATCTAACCTTATCATGGATTATGTCGGAGAATATTTAAACTACAAGCTACATTACATCATAATATCCATTTTCCCCCTTTATTTTATCTTTATCTCAAGATAAAATAAAATAAATTACATATATCATTCGCAATGCCCACCCAAAAAAATAAAAGCAACCTAATAATTACATTTTACATGGGGTATATCTCAAACTATCATATATTTGAATAATGTCTTTATGTTAGCATCGCTCAATATCTGCCCATTCAGAAGCCTCTGCAAAATAATATATTTCTGACACAATAAGATCATATTGTAAATGGTTAGTAAAAACTCAGGAAATATCCAAGTAAAATTCTCATTATGCCCCCTTTATTTTATTTTATTTAATGTAATAAAATAAAATTTTAAATAAAGTCTGGGGATATTTGTATAATGAATCATAACCACCCATACAACTAGGTGTCTCGTGCACAATTTAATGTCGTTTGAGCACATGCCATAATAAATCTGATGGTGTATATAATCTCAAGGTAAATCTTAAGTTCTAAAACATATTCAAATATTTCGTAATTGAATCATAATGTGTGAATTAGTTGTACAAACATAGGATAATGTTTGCAAGTGCCATAAAATACTCAAATGAAACTTCGTTATGCTTCTTCTATCTAAAAAAATCTATATGCCATATTTAACAATTTTAAACCTTCTCAAATCATCAGCGTAACTCGTGAATTTAGCATATCAGTTTGGGTAGTACCATACGGCAATGCTACATATATATAAAAAATAAATACTTTCTCCTAGTGAAAGAAAATAAAGTAAGCACGAATTTTTTTGTCTTTGTTTGAAACAAAGATAAAAAATTATGTCCCAAGAAAGTATATATCTAATTCATCTCACAAGAGCATATCACTAATCGACATATTTGTTTATATTGTGCTTCATAATCAAGATTCATAATCAACAAAATAGTGCATATACATTTAAATACTCATCTTTATCTCATGTATATTTACACACATAAAATATAAGCAAAAGATATAATGCTCGATATTTTTTTAAAATCATAAAGTATCGTACATGATAAAAAAATAGTACATGTTGCATGAGATTATTAGTTATGTTATTGTACTCTGCTACGATTTGTTACTATCTCACAAATATTATTATCTCTTTTTAATATATATGAAAACACACTAAATGGCCTAGGAGAGATGTTAGAAACCCATAGTTTTCTGCATCGTGTTTTATACCATGCCCAAGTTCATCGGAGTTCAATCCTAAGATGTCCCCATTTTATCAAAATCTCACGGTTGATCAGTGAAAACTAAGATGGGTAGGGGTAATAGTGATAACCTCTTGATGGTCCAAGCTCCATCAAGTCGTGGTTTGTCGAAGAAGCTCCGTTGGTACTCTCACCTTAGATGTGTCGGTTTGAAACAAATACCACCCTACATGCTGTTAATTTTAACTCGGAGTTGAATCGGTTTGTACGCAAATGGTCAACAGATTTTCAACACGCATGGTGGCTCTATTTTACATTTAACGACCAAGATGAGTCCATTCCGTAAATCAATGGTGAGTTCATTCCACAAAATGATGGTGAATCAAATTTGGTTATCAACTAAAATAATTCTCAAAAATTCATGGTGGGTTGATTCAATTTCTCAGTTGTAACTCTTAGTGACGTCTAATAGCAAAGGTCTTTTTGGATCAAGTTATGTAGGATTTCAATCTCCCACGCCTGTTCGTCATATATATATGGAGGTTCATTGGACTTCAATCTACCACGGTTGTTTGTTCGCCCATACTAAAATATGTGGTAACTCACTTGATATAAACTTAGTCGAATCTCAGGTGCGCCCATTTCAATGTTTAATGGATCAAATTTATATCTCAGTTTTAGTGGATAAGGTTTTCACTTTCTTCTAACCAGGTGCTACGGTTCAGTCCGAGCTTCGTCGGGAAAAGGTTCCTCGGAGCAAAGCTCTACCAGCTTCTGCCGATGTGAGGTTCCTCAGAACATGGTTATTTGTCCTTGGTTTCTTAAGAAAATAAGTTAATAAAAAATCATGCTAGTTTAGCTAGTATACTTTCTGACCCCAATATATATAAAGCCGCAGGGAAAATAATAAAATATTTATCTTATCATTTCAAGTGGGTACTATAGTTGAAGACACACGCTAAGGGATATCATTGGACTAGGCTTTCCGGTCTTGTACAAAAGTCATAAAGGATTTTTCACAAGTGTAATGCATATTTTTCTAATCAATCTGTGACAGCTACTCACTACCACATGGTTTTGTCTGTAAATGTACTTTACATTTATAGAATATCTCAATATATTAATATAACAGTGTAAAGATTTCCAACCTACATTATTTTAGTTCAACGCTCATCATTTTTCACATGGATTACATACGTTTTATCAGTGACTTCCTCATTTCGACAACCTTTTTTACAAGAGTACAGTCTGCCAATTAATTTAATCAAAGGTACAACAGTGTCTTTTGCAAGAAATGTCTCTTCATGACAATTCTTTTTTTTAGTCACCTCATTGTGGAGTTCTGGTCAAATGATCGTCTAATTAATTTATTTTAATGCCGACAGAGACCATTCGAGGTTCATCCTCAGCATAGCAATTACATTATATTAGCATTCATACTTCAAATGATAGATCTTTTTTTAGCCTCTCTCATGCGTGAAAACATACTGGAATTTTAATGGTTCAATCAACAACCTTTATGCAAATACAGAATATACAATCTCAGGTAAAATATAAACGTCAAACATTTTTTTGTTTTATTATCAAGGACATTTGTTTATACTTTGCGATAATCATCATAAAATTTTGATGCAAGGCAGAAGAGATTATAAATTTCCAAATCAGTTACTTATCTAAGCTGAAGCTAAATATTTTCCAAATATTGAAGCAGAAAGCTAAGTTGTCGATGCCACTCTTTTATCTCCATCCACTTTTTTCGATAACGAATGAGGCATTAACACGATAAAAATCGTGAATACCTCCCCAGCGGAGTCACCAAATGTAAGAGGAGAGTTTAATATGGAGAAATACCCGACTTTTGTACATATTTGACTTGACCAACTTTGGTTGCGCCTACGTATCCGTTATAGCCAGAATTAAAGTCAACGTACATCGAGGGTTCGTACTATTCGTCAAAAAACTCATTTGTGGTGGTTTCTCAGAGAGGTGGTAGGTGGTGAAACCCTTCTCAAAACATCTCTAAAACTCTTCTCCAAACTCTTTTTCTAAAACTCTCTAAGAAAACTCTTAAGACAAGGAAACCCTTCTTATCCCAAGAAGATCTCTCCTCAAATGTAAGGAAATGAAGTCTATTTATAACAAAAATCAACCCAAGTGGGTTGCCACATGTCAAACAACCTATGGTGACATATGTCCTTCTTTGGAAGGCTTGTGTCCCATAACATATGTTTCACCCTCAATACTAGAATATTGCCTAGTTAATGTATAAATAATACACATACACGTGATATGTTGGACGCACATAGTAATACACTAGTCGCTTAAACACATGAACTTTTATCAATATTAATCTTCTTTAATCTCATTTAATGATTAAATGAGAGTCTTGTCATTAAGACCCTCCTACGCACATTATATGGGTAAAGAAACTCTACCTGGACCTTGGGTCAAATACCCCATATATATTGTGATAAACTTTCCATATATGTTTATCTCTTTTAGACCGGCCCCCGTTTAGGGGGCCAGGTATGCATTTTATAACGTTTATATTTTAAAGCCTGGTTTTTAACCTAACACCTCTGTTAATTGAACGAACATTCTCATATATCAAATAAATTCTAATCAAATGCCCCAACGACTAGATACAAGCATGGAAACATACTTTTAAAAACTATTCTCAAGAAATTTTCAATGAGCCGAGTCAGACTGATACTTTGCATAAGTCATAGCCTAAAATCAGACTACTTCCGTCACTTCTCCGAGCAAATAAATCTCGTCTACGCTGTGGCATCTCTGAATATTTTTTTTGTATCAATACTTGCCAAGCATCGTCCTTTGATTAACGTATCTTTAATATATAAATGTATCAATCCAAAATAATGAAAATGTGATACTAAGTATTAGTATTCATAAATACCAATGTTATATATTGTATACCCAACATCCCATCGCATATACCCGTAAATATGTCCCGTTTGTTAGAAGTACATTTGCTTTGATCCCAAGTCTCATTGGGTACGTAGGCTCTATACCAAACTAAACTCGTGAAGTCCAAGCCTCATAATACATCTCTTGGCGTGTTATTATTTATGGATGCTGCCATCTTTAGTCCAAACTCCTTTTTTCCTTTTGGTCCACTCTGACCCCAAGGTGTGGTGATTTAACCGATTTCTTAATCGTAAAACATTACATATTTTATATTACTACCCTTCTACACCTACAAATTGGTCGAAGGTTCAACAACACCTTCGATTCAGTGATCACTCAATAGATCACGGAAGTCCATGTCGAAAACTTCAGGTTGACTCTCATTATAAACCTCCACCGAAGCTACCCTTTATCCTACAGATAGATGATCAAGGGAGCAAGTTAATGCAGTTTCAGTATGTCAATCATTGCTTTTGTTTCACCACCTCAATATAAAAATCTAGACTATTGACTACACTCTTTAAAGGGAGTACAACGGCCAGTCCGAGTATCGAATCCACATAGACTAGTTGCTAGAATTGTATTGGTTTAATACTTCTAAAATAAAAGTGTAAAAGGTAATTGTTAACAACATTGAAAAGTTAACTAGGCATGTGTATTTAAACTAGATTAACAAAAGGAATAAAAACTATAGGTTGCAACAAATATCTCTCACCTCGAGTTAACTAGTATAAATGGTTACATGGGTCTATAAAGTTAGTAAGATCGAGTCTCATTTCAACAATTAATCAAATCTAGAGTTGTCACCCCCTAGATCGTCATAAAAGCCTAACATGATTTTGGCGTCAACAAATACCCTGGAAATTACACACGCAAGGTCATAAATATGGAGCATGCATGATATACCCCGTTAAATATCCTAGGCATAATAACAAGGACAACTAAATCGAATTAAATGAATAAAAACCATCACCAAAGCAAAGCAACTAAATCAACCCTAAGTGAGTTCAATCAAACACAACCTAATTTAAGTTAGCCACTAAACATATTGAAATACATAAATTAAAACAACTAATTAATTAAAGCAAACAATAAATAAATAAACTACAATAATTTATATAGGCATGGAAATAAATAATAAAGCATGAAAAATAAAGGAATACAAAGCTTAAATTAAAATTAGATGACAATAAATAGTACCCACTTACATTAATGGGTGAAAACCTAACAAGAAAATGGAGGAGAGGGGTTACTCCACAAAAACCCTCAAATGTCTCAAACCCTAGGTTCTAAACTAATAATGAGAGAAAATAAATGATATCCTACAAATAAAACATAGCTCACTATTTATATTAAGTTGGAAAAATAAATAAATCAAAAAGGAAAAAGGAAAAAGGAAAAGAAAGTACCAGTTCGCCGAAAAGAAGTCAGGAATAGTCGACCGTATACAGGGGCACGATCAAATGGTGACAGGGGATGAGGCCTACTACAAAATGTGCAAGGAAAACTCGGGAAACTGGGTCGACCGATTGGGCAGGGTCGGTCGACCGGCGACAGCAAACCTGCTCACTAGTAATATTTATTTGGCTGAGAACTGATTTTATTTTCCAGCTAAAATCGAAGCTTCATTTGGCTTCAACCAAGACCCGATCAAGAACATGTGTGTGGCCCAAAGACCTTCGCAATCCCAATATACCTGCTGCTAATTTTGGGGGCAAGGACCCAATGGTCATTTGTTTAATTATTTTTATTTATGAATTTTCTTTTTAGAACCCTCCTCCTATTAAAGACCCACAACATCTTCGTTTGGAGTCGGACTCGGATTTTCACACCGTTCACGGCCACGCGAAGCATATTCTGAGAGCTCCAACTTCTGTGAAGACTTTAGGCAAAAATCCCAAAGTATGAAATGATTGATTTTCCCGTAAATGTGTGAATATCAACGGAACTTTACCAAAATGCAACCAAACTTCACACTAAGCACCATAATACCTATAAAAACTCAAAAATACCTCAAATAACATGTTAGCATATAAAACAGAGATTGTATAGTTATCGAGCATAATTATAGGAATTAAATTACCTAATGGGGCTAAAATGCATACGTATAAAAGGTAAGTATGTGCATGATTCGGGACGAATCACACCCCCTACTTACACATTTCTAGTCCATAGCAATGAAATTCAAAGAAAGAAGAACTATTAAAAAACAAAATATATGAGATATGTACAAAAGAGATCAAATACACTGTTACGGGTGCACGATTGCATTTAGCGCGTGCAATAAGCCGTGAAACCCTTAGGTTACCCTAGTGGACGAGTGTCGTCTCGTGAGGGTTTTTAGGGATGAAACCCACAAACATCATATGGTTTTCTCAAAATGTATGCCCAATTACATGCGACACACCGAACAATAATGAAAAAAACTTCAAACACGTTATTATCAAAGTGAATTAATTCACACAAAAGTTCGTGTTATTAACATTATAGAATCAACTTTGTAAAGTTGAAACCTTAAAATGTGGGAGGGGAGTGCGTGCATACAAAGTATGATTTGGCAAAAAAATTATATAAATCGAATAATAAACATTAAAGTGCATAAATGTCAATCCTCACTGGGATTATGCTCAACAAATGAAATCACTTTAAAATGGGAGGTAATACATGGGACATGAGGGCATAAAGAGTAAATGTACATGGAAACTAGTTCGCGCACATGTCACAAATGAAGAAAGCTATATATAAAATGGAAAAAATGTAATCTCAATAAAGGATGTCGCTCATTAAAGGAGGCCAAATGTATTTTCATAGACTATCGCAACTATTTAAACTTTTGAATTGAATTCACCCTAGTATCATATAGGACTTTATAGGGTTGTAATGTAGGTTTGGGTTTAAGGTTGTGAAATGAAAGGATTATGAATGTATTCAAAGTTGTTCGGGGATCAAAAACTTGGGATAATGGAAAATTGTGGGCAATATCAAAAATTGAAAAATAACTTCCTTAAAAAGCATTGGATATATCAATGGAAAGCGACAAAGGTTATTGAACACTATATACAACATATACAACTTTCTCTTTCTTTTTATTTTCTTCTTTTTCTCATTTTTTTTCTTTTCTTTTGTTTTCTTTTATTTCTTTTTCTTCTCTTTTTCACTTCTTTCTTTTCTTTACTTTTCTCACTCTCGCATGCTTAATTGTAACCACATAACGCGAACATCATTCAATCCTAAGTGTCATTCCAAACAAAGGTATGGAAGGTGATATATATGGCTTATAACTCCAATGTGGAGTTGGTTATGGGATTTGGGGTTGTGAAACGAAAGGTTATATTTAGGCTCAAAGGGGTTGATGAGGGAAAACATTTAAGGTGAGGTCAAGGCTAATATAGGTGACATAACAAAGATGACCTGTGATCATTTTCTAAAGTTTACGCAATTCTCAAGTCAAAACAAACTTTGAAAATCATGCTCAAGTAACACATTTCAAGATATAAACTCAATTAGTGAATGATCAATGAAAGAATAGTGAGATTACCAAGGACTATAACGTTTTCAAAGAGCAAAGAGAAATGTATAACACTCATAAACGAAGAAAATACCAAAGCTCACTAGGTGTAAGTATATACAATGCAATAAAAGATTACTGAGTTATAAAAATCTTAAACCAAGTCATTTAAATAAGAAAAGCGCATGTGTTAATGGGATTAAAGTTTAATTCATAAAGTTATTCATAATATCAATAATTGAGGACAAAAGTCTAATAACTTCTAAAATCGAGAGCATGCATCATTAAGATGTCTATTGGATCGGGCAATTATTAAAATTTATCATCGAAAACGAAGGCAAAATGTCCATTAAAAGGAGAAAAAAGAAAGAAAATCTTTTTTAAATTTTTATTTTTTTTTCAACAAAATCATGCTTGAGAATAACATATAATCAAATCAAAGAAACTACCGATGAATAGATAGAATATCCCACACCCCCTAACTTAAAACCTGACATTGTCCTTAATGTGAATCAAGAACCAAGTTAAAGAGGTGAAAAGAGAGATATTACCCACAATGGAGAGATCTCCGGAAAGTACAAGTCCAAAGATTCTACAAAACATGTGAGTACCAAGCATAACAAGGAAAATAAAGAAAATTTTAACTAATTACACTAGACAATAAGTAAGAAGAAAAATAAAACTAACTATTTACAACCTACAATTTTAACTTCCAACTAACTATACACTAGAAGTTAAAATTTTCGAGGGTCCACCCAAAATATGATTTGACTTTGGAGGATCAATGGAGGACCCTCCCTTTCATGCATACCTTTCGAAAAATAGGAATTCCATTCAAACAACAAAAGGCATCTGTAAGGAAAAAGAAATTAACCATCACTAATTACAAATTTTGGAGGGATGGTGGGGGATTTGGATAAAACGGGTGACAATTACACATGGGGGGAAAAAATACACTACACCAAAACTGTCGAATTTCCACGGTCATTGATCGTGACAAGTCAAACTTGTCAAGGTCAATGATCGTAACAAGTCTGGGGGTGACAACTTCTTTGTCACAGATAAGTTCATTAGACTTGTCACGATCCTGTCAAGGTCTTTGACCATGACAAGTTTTTTTCACGGTCAAAAACCGTGAAAAACCCATGACAAAATCAAAAAAATTATCATGATCAAAGAACGTGATAAGTACGTGACAAGTTTCTTTGCCACGATCTTTGACCGTGACAATTCTGGGCAGAATTTTTAAAAATTGTTGGGCAGTATAGCCACTGCCCCTTCTGAGCAGTATCTTTGTACTTATTATAACGAAATTGTACCTGTTCGAACCGCATATATCCAAATAAAATACAAATCAAGGCATTTATAATCCATATCCAAATAAAATAGAAATGCTCCATCACATCCAAACCAAATTGTACGAAAATCAAAAGAATATAAATACAATCCAATTTTCAAAATAAAAAGAGATAGAAATAATGTCAATCTTCAGCAGGTCAGAGGAGGAAGGAAGGCCACACAACATATGAATTGACACACCCCACAATGTGTTGAACGCCTCATTGTTCGCGCAACCACACAGGTGAGTACTCCTTTCCCTCCACCACATCCGTGACGCGCACTTTGATCGTGCCACTCTCGAATGGGTCATGACACAAAGTAATTTTAGAAAATAGTTGAAAATCCCCCCCCCCCCCCGGACAATAATCCATTGGTCGTGCCACTTTCAAAATTAACCAACCCAACAAATTAAGACAATATAACTTTTAAGGATTTATTATTGTGAATTAAATTAAGGATTTTAAATGAATTAAACAAACAACTTCCATATCCAACCACATCCGTTCAATATAATCCAACAGCAAAAACAAACCAACAAATGTGTATCCCGTACTCCTTCTAATTCATCAACTCAATTAATTCATTTCCAATAACATAAGAAATTAAATACATATGACTAATTAGCTTCAATCCCTATATAATAACACCCAATCAACATTAACAATTTCTAACCAATTTCGAACCTCTATAACAATACACAAACAATATTTATAATGTCAAATTAATTTCATTCTCTAAACAATAAGATTCAATCAATATTAACAATACCTATTAATTTCAATCCCAACTACACCACCTAATCAACATTAACAAATAACAATACCAATCAATTGCAAGCCCTAAACTAAAAATACCCAATCAATATTTGTAATATCCAATTAATTTCATGTCCTAAAATACCCAACTAACACCACCCCTACACACCCTACCCCCCCCCCCCCCCCACACACACACACACACTATCGCCCCCTACCCCCACCCCCTGCCCCCCAACACCACCACCCCTACCCCATACACCTACACATATGCACACCAACCTACACACATATACACACACACTCCCCGCACCTCCACTGCCCCCTGCCCCCCCCCCCCCCCACCCCCACCACCACCATACACACCCACCTATACACACACTCACACGCAGAAATACACACACACACATATACACAAAGGAAAATGGAGAGAGAAAAAACTTGACCTGATATCCGAGAGAGAGAGAACAGCCGTGCGCACGCGAGAGAGAGAGAGAGAGAGAGAGAATGGAGGGAAGAGAAAATAGTGGGAAAAAAAGAGGGGGTAGGGTTTTTTTTAAAAGAGTTGTCATGGACCTGTCAAGGTCTTTAGCCGTGAAAACTTTCTAAAGTTGTCACGGTCATTGATCGTGACATGTCCGTGACAACTGTACTTGTCACGGACTTGTCACGGTCAATGACCATGACAAACCGTTGTCACGGACTTATCACGATCATTGAACATGATAAAAAATACGTATTTTTTGTCACAGTCAATGACCGTGACAAGGTTGGCTGGCTCAAAGGTAACAATTTAGCCTTTTTGGTGTAGTGATAGAATTTCATCCCAAATATTTTCCAATTAGAATGGGAGGTGGCACACATGGAGGTAAAGATGCCTTTATGGAAAGCAATTCGAGTAAGTACTCCTCATTGGTGAAAGTGTTTGGCACTATAAAGTTCCAAACCGATCCGTCGGATACTTGCATCGGTTCGACAATATAGAATAAAGATGGGGACGAAAGAAATTTAAACTCAAGAGATGACTCATCATCGCTTTAAGATTGATTTTTGAAGGAAATAAGATCATTTTCAATGAAATATTCTTCTTTGGCGACCAAAGAACAAATTATTTCATTGCAAATAGTAACTTTGTCTATTTCTTCCTCATTTTCATTATCTATTATACCATGAGCCAAGTCAAGAATAGTTTGTACCAAAGTAGAAAAAAATCCTCATTTGGTTTAAAACACTCCTCGACTTCAAAAGTCTGGGAAGAAAAATCGTCGTCGGATTCAAATAATAAACCCAACTCATGCTCCCGACAACGATTTTCTTCCTGATAACGATTTTCAATTTTTTTTATTTTCAAGATGGCGCAAGCCCTCACCAAAAGTCATATGCCGAGAGGCAGATTCTTGCAAATGAGAACTTTGAAAATGATCCTCGAAACTACTATCAAAATCATTATTATAAGAATTTTGAAAGCTATTGCAATTCGTTTAAAAATCATTATCATAAGGATTTTGAGGCCTAAATTGGAATAATCATTCTCAAAATTCCCGTAATCCATAACTTGACTTTAGTAATACTCACCCAAAGACATTTTAGATGCTTCATTTTTTTGGGTTTGTAAGCTTTGACCAAAAGTCATAGGTGTAGGGGGATTTTGACAATTATCATTACAATTATCGAAAAAATTAGAATAAGACATGTTTACACCAGAAATACCTCAAGATAGAAAATCCCACAAAATGATGTGCGGACAAAAAAATCTAGCATTTCTTGGCACTCAAATGTAGAAGTCCTAAAAAAATATTTAACAAAGAATACAAATAGAAAGAAAAAAAATATTACCAAATATTAAATCAATTCAATTCTAACACAAACAAGTCCCTGACAACGGTGCCATTTTGATCAAGGGCGAAAGGTAGCGCAGTATCAGTACGCCAATCATTATTATCGATCCATGAAGTGGAGCCGAGTTGATGAAGAATTTTATCTGGAATAACCTTTTGTCTTCCAATGTATGATCCATTGGATGAGCCAGAAGTATGGTTTTCTACATTGAAAGCAAGGCTTGAAGATTTACTCGAAGAAATTCTTTTCTATCTCTTCTTTACATTTTTTTACACTAATCAAAATAGTAGTGGAGAACGAGTGTCTTGACATTCCACCAAGGGAACAAATATTCTGGATTTAAAAATATTTCTTAAAATTGTGACACCACGCCTAATTAACCCCGGGTGATCAGTCCTAAACTAAGTTAGAACAGGTCTCTCAGTTGGATCATTCTTAGCATCACTGTCGCCTTTTTAATTACTAACCACCTAAGTCAAAAAAATTAGACTGGTGTCAAGTTTTATCTTTCATTAAATTAAACGAAACTCATGCGGAAAAATAAAATAACACAATAATCACATTAACTAAAACAACCATTCACAATTTATTAACTGACCGAATAAACCATTGGCCCGAACTCCAACAAATATAAGATAAGGACAAGTAATCAATCTCAACAAGTCTGACAAAAACTAAATGAACTGTGAGCGACATGCTCGAAATAACTGATAGAAGTCTCTATACTAGAATGAAAGAGTGGGGCGTCTATCAAAACTCCCGCAACATCCACATATGCTGCAGCAACGGATTTCCTGAAATAGAGTCAAGCCTGGCGTCCCTATGGCTAGACACCTAAAAGGTTTTTAAAAAATTTACAGCAAGGGTTAGTACCCAAAAACATTTGAAAAACATTTAGCAAATGATTAACTTGCAGTAATAAATAAATATACATGCTCTCCATATTTTAGTTAGTGCCGCACTCCCTTGTGGATATCCTCACCCCTCCTCTAATGTGCACTACTAATGCCTTAATTAAATTTACCTAGAACTTTATCTTATGACTAGATAAGTTATACAACCCCTTGCAACCACTCTACTCTAACCGAGTATGCCTTAATTTGATTTATAAGTTATTATAAACATCAACTTCAATAAATCATTCCCCTTTTAATTTCATATAACTTCCACATCTGTTATACATACAATACAACTCATGCTTTGTATTAATTAGCCAGTATATAATTATTTACCTAATTATATACTCAATCATATTACAGTAATCACAAACATACTGATATAACATTTAATAATAGTATTTCCCCCGAGTAAAGTCTCACTGGGTATAAATCCTCTAAAGTGCTATCCCACTAGGTATGATCACATAGCCTAGTTACCCCCAAGTCAGAATCGCTCACTAACTTGGTTAATACATAAATGTTGGAGGCGGTCATATTCCTTCCCTGAAAGTGAGATATTTCTCACCCACATATCGGACGCGATGACCTGGGACTATACTCTCCCTACTCCTCAAGCTAAGGGTTTCATCCACTATGCGCAACCTCCCCCTATAGCACTAGAGCATATAATAATAATAATACTAATAATAATAATAATAATAATAATAATAATAATAATAATAATAATAATAATAATAATAATATCTATCCACTGATATTAATGCACACACCATATATAAACTATCACACACCGTATATATAAAAATATTAAATATCCCGGTTACGCCGTGCACTAAGTCCGTGACACGAGCCCATTCCATTTTTATTTTTGAGTTTATGACCCAACTCTAATTATGAACTAATTTGTACATTAATTTCTTTTGGTATTTCCCCAACCAATATATTCGGACTTACTCTCGTGGCCCGAAATAACATCACCCGAGTCTAAATCCCCGACTCTAAATTATTTAGTCTTCGCCTATATAAAATTTCCATTTCAGTATCGCTCAACCGTTATCCCCGAATTTGTTTACTACATCCATATTTAATCATTTCAAAACAAACTTTCCAAAATTTAACCTTAGTGTGTCACACCTAATTTCCTCCAAATCCCAATAAATTTTAATTATGATGTCACTCCAAGCCGCCCTCAAATCCTAATTAATCTTGATTCATAATTAATTAGATTTAAATGCATGTATTAATTACTCAACAATTAAGACATGGAATGATTTTTATTTATTTTCCCTATACATTAAAAACTGGTGAACTGTCAAAATTTTCGGACCATCGATCGATCGATGGTCCACCTTCGATCGATCGATCGATCAGGTCCTCGTCTTCCCCGAGTTGGCTGTTTCAGCCATGGACGCCCACCTCCAAACCCTAGCTTCTTTTACACTAAAAATTAAACCTTCTCATCAGCAATAGACATCATAAACCTTATAGGAAACCTTCCCAAAGTCCAGAAACATCACTAAATTCCGTTTCTCTACTGTTTTCACGAGTTTGGATTTAAAATTCAATTCAGTCTTTAACCCATTTAACCATCAATTCCATATCACCAATTCGTTTCTAATTTCCTCCGGTTTTACACAACTTACCAGATTACAAACACACAACTTAGATTAACTATGCATTTCTACTCAATTTAGAAATCAGATTCATAATCTATAAAAAACCATGTTTATACCCCTGTAAATCCCAATAAACGAATTTCTTTGATTTTCCACATCACATGAATATGAATTGAATTACACTTTAAATGCTACAGCAAGTTAACCACTTGCCTTAGGGTTCGTAGAGTCTGAATTTGGAATCGTGAGTGCTCAAGATTGAAGATGACTCTTTTTGGCTCTCCTCTGATCCCCAAATTTGACTTTGACTTCTGTTAGGGTTTCCTAACCCTCTAAGTCTTCTCTAAAATTAATTCATCCGTTCCCTTATTTCTTTTATTTGTTTAATAAACCTTAATCCCATTTTTTGTCTAATGGGCCAAGCCCAAGTGACCCAAATGCCCCCGTGTGGGCCCGGCTATGTCTAAAAATATCCCGTGACCGGTTTACTACCCCCGGGTACACTTTTTTGACTATCTCAGCCCATCTGGACTCAACCGTACCCTCAGAATTGGCATCCCAATTAATTTATAAAAATCCTTATTTCACACCTAATATAGTCTGTATCGACTCCTGGCTAAAATAAGTACATATCCCGTCATTAATACCCGAAATGACGTAAATACATTTTACTATTCACTTAGTAAGTAAGTTTCCCTAAATATTAACCATTCACTCCCCGATTAATATTTATATATAAATTATCACAATTAATTCAATTAAAATTACGACACACAAGTAATTTTGAATTCCCGAATTAATTAAATTTATAATGCATGAAAATATGGGGTGTTACAAAAATAAATGCAACGGAAATACAATCACGTGGTTATCAATGGTAAAATAATTAAAGTGAATGAATTACGTCATCACAGCTTTCTAAAAGAAAACTTCATTAATATAAAAAGTAAAGAGTTACAACGTAAAACAAACTTTTATTACAAAAGAGCCAAACATGCTCTATATGATAAAAGAAACATTTTATTTAAAATAACAAAAAGATCTCTAAAAGCTTTATCTTCAACATAATCCTTTTATGTTCCCTCCGCGAGCCTACTTATTTCCTGAAAAATTATTACAACGTGAGCTAAAAGCCAAGTGAGATTCAATCTCCATACATTCCTAGGTTTTTCATAAAATTGATACCTATTCAAATCAAAAGAGAAGGCATATACATATATGGATAAGAACTTGCAGTATATAATTTGGAATGGCAGTATATAGAAATGAATAGCTCATAATAGAACAGATGCAACAAATCAAAGGCAATAACTTTTTCTTTCAATATATCATTTTATTGGCCAAGTACACTCTAATACCGTATTCTTTTACCGTATTATTCCTCGATAATTGAGGGTCAATCTAACTTGTTCGTCACAATGCCTTATTTAGGGCACACCAGCAATAACCCAGCTCAGAAGGTCAGTCAGTAAAAGAGGTCCCTTAGGCCGAATCTTATTTTTAATATTCAATATCATTTTCAATATTCATTTTAATCGGTATGTCTATATGTACAAATATAAACACATCACAAGGGATCAGTTATTGGTATCAGATGAATTTTGAGAATAAAATAAGTTCACAAAATATACATAGTTTTCATAATATCATATAATTAAAATGCACAAGGAATGTCAGAGTAATCACCTAAAACAGAAGTTTGAAATTATCAATATTGAGTCTTGGATTACTTCGCTAAGATGAAACTTCTTCTTAAACTTACAGAACTCCTTCTTAAGATATCACCCTTTCTTACTATAATTATCGAGGAAATGTTATGAGTTTAAATGATCCTAATGGCCGTATTTATAGTTTTTCAGGGATTTCATGGTGTTGACACATGTCGAGCTAACCAAGCCTTTACAACGACGAGTCAGCGTTGAGTTGTCACGCAACAAAGGGGTCTCGCAGCCTTAGTTCATCGAGCAGCGATACGTGTTTTTAGCTTTAGCTATATCGACGACATGTGTTAGCACGAGGTGTCAAGCATGAGGTGGAAAGGTGTTAGGGGTATAATGGTCATTTTACACATGAAGGGCATTTTGGTAATTTCACACGATATATTTTTAATATTTCTTAGAGATCCCTGAAAAATATTTTATTTACAAAATGTCCTTTTTATATTTTAATTTTAGTCCCTGAAACTTTCTTAATTAAAACCAAGTCCTTAGAGTTTCATAAAATTATAATTTTTACCCCAAAACTTTACCATTTCGCTTAAGATAGGTAATAAGACTTTGATTTAATCCAATTTAGAGTTGGTTCTTCATATTTAAAAACGTGTCTTGTTGTATAAAGAACTCAGAGTATTGCAGGTCCCTAAAGCTTCATAAAATTATATTTTCTACTCTGAAACTTATCATTTAGCTTAGGACGTGTCATAAAACATCAATTTGACTCGTTTTGTAGTTAATTCTTCAAATTTAAAAATGGGTTTTATTATATTAAGAATCCAGAATATCAAATATGTAATAGTACAACATTATTAGATAGTAAGTGAGGCAAAATTGAAAGAAGACTATTATATATTAGCATAAGAAAATGGTGTCATTACATCCTACCCTCCTTATAAAAAGTTTGGTCCCCAAACTTGACTTACATTAATTTCCAAACAAGTATGGATATTTCTCCTTTATTTCATCTTCCCGCACCCATGTTGATTCTTCAATGGAATGATTACACCATAACACTTTGACCAATGGAATTACCTTGGTTTGTAATATTTGATCTTTATGGTCCAAAATTTCTATCGGATGCTCAATGTATGACAAATATTCTCTAACTTGAAGAAGTTTGTGACTTAGGATATGCATTGGATCTTCTACGTATTTCTTCATCATTGACACATGGCACACATTATGCACACTAAATATTTCAAGGGGTAAGGCTATTCTATACGCAACAGCTCCTATCCTTTCAAGGATTTCAAAAGGTCCTATGTATCTTGGACTCAATTTCCCTTTCTTTCCAAATCGTATCACTCCCTTTACTGGTGATACTCGCAAGAACACATAATCTCCTTTTTAGAATTCTAGTTGGCAGTGTCGATTGTCAACGTAACTCTTTTGACGGCTTTGAGCGATTCGAAGTCGGTCTTGTATTTATTTTACCTTCTCTGTTGTGATCTGGATCAATTCTGGTACCAACAATTTTCTTTCTCCAACTTTTACACAACATGCAGGGGAACGATACCTTCTACCATAAAGTGCCTCATACGGAGCCATTTGAATAATTGCTTGATAACTATTATTATATGCAAATTCCACTAACGATAAATGATCATCACAATTTCCTTTCAAATCAAGTACACTTTCCCTTAGCATATCCTTTAAGGTTTGAATGGTTCTCTCAGATTGTCCATCCGTTTGAGGGTGAAAAGTGGTGTTAAAATTCAATTTTGTTCCCTTAGCTGCTTGTAGGCTTTTCCAGAAGTGAGACACGAATCTAGGATCATGATAAAAAATAATTGAAACTGGGGTTCCATGAAGCCTAATAATTTCCTGCACGTATAACTTAGCTAAGTTTTCTAAAGAATGGGTAATATTAATGGCAAGAAAATGAGCAAATTTAGTTAACCTGTTAATAATAACCCAAATATAATCTTTACCATTTGAACTCCTTGGTAAATCTGTCACAAAATCAATAATAATATGTTCCCATTTCCACCCAAGGATAGGTAAGGTTGGCGGTAATCCTGATGGATTTTGATGTTCAGCCTTTACTTGTTGACAAACCAAATACTCAGATATAAATTCTGATAGCCCCCTCTTCATGTTATTCCACCAAAATACTTCTCGAAGATCCCTATACATTTTTGTACATCCGGGATGAAATGTGAATCTTGAGTAATGACTTTCCTCCAAAAATTTCCTCTTTAGTTGGGCATCACATGGCACACACACTCTATTTCCAAACCTCAATATATTATCTTGTATCACAAATTTAATTCTCTTGCCCTCGATGACTTCTTCTCTAATCTTCTTCAGTTGTGGGTCATTTACTTGTGCAATTTTGATCCTTTACATCAACATGGGTTGTACTTATAAGTTTGTAATTATTCCTCCTTTGCTATAAATACGTACATCTATTTCCATACTTCTTAAATCCCTTAACAAAGGTTCCTGATTTCTAATGAGACATGCTAAATTTGTTGTAAACTTCTTACTTAAAGCGTCGGCTACAACATTAGCTTTCCCTGGGTGATAATGAGTATTTAAATCATAATCCTTCATTAATTCTAACCACCTCCTTTGTCTTATATTCAATTCTTTTGGGGTAAAAATATATTTTAAACGCTTATGATCGGTATAAATCTTACAAGTCTCACCGTACAAATAATTTCTCCAAATCTTAAGAGCAAAAATTGCAGCTGCTAATTCAAGGTCATGGGTTAGATAATTCTACTCATGGGTTTTTAACTGTCTCGAGGCATAAGCTACTACTTTTTCATTTTGCATTAGCACACATCCCAAATCATTTTTTGAAGCATCGCTATAAATCACAAATCCCCCTGTCCCAAAAGGAATAGTCAAAATTGGGGCAGTTACTAATCGATTCTTAAGTTCTTGAAAACTACTCTCAACTTCCTCGAACCATTCACATTTCACCTTCTTTTGTGTTAACCTAGATAGAGGTTTGGTAATACTGTAAAATCCTTCAACAAATCTTATATAATAATCGGCTAATCTAAGAAAACTACGAATCTCCGTTACATTAGTTGGTCTAGGACAATCTAGTATAACCTTGATCTTTTGAGGGTCAACTGACACTCCCTCCTTCGAAATGACATCTCCTGGAAAAGAGATGCTAGCAACCAAAACTCACGCTTCTTTAATTTTGCTTATAATTTCTCCACCCTATGGATTTGAAATACTATCTCTAAATGCTTTTCATGTTCTTTAAAACTTTTAGAATAAATAAGGATGTCATCAATGAAAACAACCATACATTGATCTAAATATTTCCTAAACACTTTATTCATCATATCCATAAAAGAGGTTGGTTCATTAGTTAGTCCAAATGGCATTACAAGAAATTCATAGTGACCATATCTTGTACGAAAAGTTGATTTTGAAATATCACCTTCCTAAATCTCCAATTGGTGATAGCCTGATCTAAGGTCAATCTTAGAAAATACTTGTGCTCCTTGCAATTGGTCAAACAAATCATCTATGCGGGTTAAGGGGTATTTATTCTTAATGGTCACCTTATTTAGTTCACGATAATCTATACATAACCTCATCCTCCCAACCTTCTTTTTAACAAATAACACCGGAGCACCCCAGAGGGATACACTTGGTCTAATAAAACCCTTGTCTAAAAGATCTTGTAATTGAACTTTTAATTCCCTTAATTCTAAAGGTGTAATGCCATAAGGTGGTTTTGAGATTGGTATAGTTCCAGGAATAAGGTCAATCGTAAACTCTATTTCTCTATTAGGATGAAGACTAGGTAAATCATCTTGAAAAACATCTTGAAGATGTTTAGCTATGGGACTATCTTTCAAACTAGGATCTTTTGTTTGAAAATCAATAACACTTGCAAGGAATCCTTGGAATCCCTTCTTAAGAAAACAACAAGCTTGCATTGCAGAGATAATACGTATGGGAGATAGGATTCTAGTTCCTTCAAAACTAAATTCTGGATGGTTAGGAATGTGGAAAGCAACTCTCTTCTCAAAACAATATACCTTAGCATGATATGATGCTAACCAATCCATCCCCAAAATGACTTCAAAGTCTCATATGTCTAAAACTATAAAATTGGCGAATAGTTTATGACTACTAACATCTATAGGGCAAGACTTATATACTAATGTTCTAGTCAATAACTCACCTGAAGGAGTAGAAACGTGTATGATATGATTCAAGGGTTTAGGAATATTAGGAAAGCGATTAACAAAATGTACAGACACAAATGAATGGGTAGAACCAGGATCTATTAAAACTTGAAAAGGTTATGCACATATAGAAAGTGTACCTGACACTACTGCATTAGAAGCCTTTGAATCGGAAAGATTAAAAACTCTACATTGTCTGCTATGATCCTTGTTGTCATTAAAATTCTTCGTCGGTGCCTTTCCTTTGCTTGGGCAATCTCTCATATTATGCCCATTTTAGCCACACCCAAAGCAACTTCCTATCTCCAGGTTACATGGTTGCCCTTTATGAATATTACCGTACAATTGGCATCTATCAACATTAAAGGGTTTATTTATAAAAGGTCATTATGTATTGGGTATATTCCTAAAGGGTTTGTTATTGGGGTTCCTTCCTCTTTGTCCTACAAACTTCCTATTCCCCTATCTAACCTGATTATATTCTTCACTATCCTTCTCAGTTATCGTTGCCCTAGTCACCACATCCTTATATGATGTCAACTTCAAGATGGAAATTCGACTACAAATATTCAACCTTAACCCACGTTCAAACTTCTTGGATTTTAAAACAACGGTTATCACAACATGAGGTGCAAAATGGGATAACTCGGTAAAATTTGCCTCATATTGACTAACTGTCATATTTCCTTGAACCAAACTCAAGAAGTCAGCTCCTTTTTAGTCTTGCACCATTTCGGGAAAGTATTTCTCGTAGAAGATCACTAAGAAGGGATTCCAACCTATAGGATTATTCATTCCCTCATAAATTCTCTTAGTCATTCTCCACCAATGTTCGGCTTCACCTTATAATATGAATGTTCCAAATGAAACCCTTTGTTCACCAGTACACTTAAGAACATCGAATATCTTTTCCATTTGCATCACCCAGCTTTCTGCTTTAGTGGGGTTAGGAGTACCTTTAAAAGATGGCGGATTCAACTTCTTGAACTGTTTAATAGTACAACTACTTAGTTCAAGATTCCTTGGTGCTCCATTATTCACCTGATACTCCACAATCCTTGCTAGACTTTCAATTGCCTTGTATGCACCTTCCAGTCCTTCCATACTTAAACCACTAGTTCCCGCAGTTGATCTTGTCTTGGTCATTTTCTACAGTCATGGCCAAACGTAAGATGTATTATACTATTTCAAAATTGCATATTAAAAGAACAATTATACATACACAGTTATATAATATGTAAAACATATGGAGGGTTATCACATAAGTCGGATATTTCATTCTATATCCTATATATGGAAACTTAAAATCTATAACGTTTGAAACTTATGTTCAGTAGTCTATGGGTTCATAACATATGCTCTGATACCATCTCTGTCATGACCCCCTCCTAAAATAGTAGTGGGGAACGAGTGTCTTGACATGCCACCAAGGCAACAAATATTCAGGATTTAAAAATATTTCTTAAAATAAATGCAACGGAAATACAATCACATGGTTATCAATCGTAAAATACTGAAAGTGAAGGAATTACGTCATCAGGGCTTTCTAAAGGGAAACTTCATTTATATTAAAAGTAAAGAGTTAAACGTAAAACAAACTTTTATTACAAAAGAGACAAACATATTCTATATGATAAAACAAACATTTTATTTAAAATACCAAAAAGAGCTCTAAAAGCTGAATCTTCAACATAGTCCTTTTATGTTCCCTTCGCGAGCCTACTTATTTCCTGAAAAATTATTACAACGTCAGCTAAAAGCTGAGTGAGATTCAATCTCCATACATTCCAAGGTTTTTCATAAAATTGAAACTTATCCAAATCAAAAGAGAAGGCATATACATATATAGATAAGAACTAACAGTATATAATTTGGAATGGCAGTATATAGAAATGAATAGCTCAGAATAGAACAGATGCAACAAAACAAAGGCAATAACTTTTTCTTTCAATCATATCATTTTAATGGCCAAGTACACTCCAATACTGTATTCTTTTACCATATTATTCCCCGTTAGTTGAGGGTCAATCGAACTTGTCCGTTACAACACCTTATTTAGGGCACACCAGTGATAACCCAGCTCCGAAGGTCAGTCAGTAAAAGAGGTCCCATAGGCCGAATCTTATTTTCAATATTCAATATCATTTTCAATATTCATTTTAATCGGTATGTCTATATGGACAAATATAAACATATCACAAGGAATCAGTTATCGGTATCAGATGAATTTTGAGAATAAAAGAAGTTCACAAAATATACATAGTTTTCATAATATCATATAATTAAAATGCACAAGGAATGTCAGAGTAATCACCTAAAATAGGAGTTCAAAGTTATCGATATTGAGTCTTGGATTACTTCGCTAAGATGAAACTTCTTTTTAAACTTACAGAACTCCTTCTTAAGATATCACTCTTTCTTACTATAATTATCGAGGAAATTATATGAGTTTAAATGATCCTAAAGGCCGTATTTATAGTTTTCCATGGATTTCACGGTGTTGACACGTGTCTAGCTGACCAAGCCTTTACAACAACGAGTCAGTGTTGAGGTGTCAGACAACGGAGGGGTCTTGCGGCCTTATTTCATCGAGCATCGACATGTGTTTTTATATTTAGCTATATCGACAACACGTGTTAGCACGAGGTGCAAGCATGAGGTGGAAAGGTGTTAGGGGTATGGTCATTTTACACATTAAGGGCATTTTGGTAATTTCACACGATATATTTTCAATATTTCTTAGAGGTCCCTAAAAAACATTTTATAGAAAATATGGTCCTTTTATATTTTAATTTTAGTCCCTGAAGCTTTCTTAATTAAAACCAAGCCCTTAGAGTTCCAAAAAATTACAATTTTTACCCCAAAACTTTAACATTTCGCTTAAGATAGGTTATAAGACTTTGATTTAAACCAATTTATAGTTGATTCTTCATTTAAAAATATATATTGTTATATAAATAACTCAGAGTACTACAAGTCCCTAAAGCTTCATAAAATTATATTTTCTACCCCAAAACTTATCATTTAGCTTAAGACGTGTCATAAAACATCAACTTGACTCATTTTATAGTTAATTCTTCAAATTTAAAAGTGGGTTTTATTATATTAAGAATCCAAAATATCACATATGTAATAATAAAACATTATTAGATAGTAAGTGAGGCAAAATTGAAAGAAGACAATTATATATTGGCATAAGAAAATGGGGTCATTACATACTCTATCCAAAATGTGGTGGAAAGAGTTGGACCAAGTATGGACTCCTCCAAAAGCTCCTAAAAATGTGCCTTTAATTTATTAAGGGGTATAAGTGACCAAATGAAATTATGGGCTCAAAATAATTAGGGACTACATTAGGCACCCATGGTTAATAACTAAAATTGGATTCCAAAGTAAAATTAAATTTCAAATTAATCTCCCATAATTTATTCATTTCCATTTAATCGTAACTAATTCCACTAAATAATTATGATTGCACTCCAATTTTAATTACTCAAAATTACCACAATAAAGAGGTTTAATGTTTGCACGGTTGGATGGAACATAATACGATTCCCTGCATAAAGCATACAATACTACGTAGTGAAACTAATTTTTTGCTAATTGATATTCAACAACATCTTATAAACATTCCTTGATCTCAAACTTAACATATTTGACATCTCTACTGGATTATAAAATTCATCTGTCGGGTTTACTAGTAAAGTCAAAACTTATAATTTCATCAAGGGGGTATCACATTCTAGGATACTTCCTAAATGTGAATTCCTCTGGAACATGATCTCGGATATACTAATACGATCACTGCCCAACTAACGGGTTTTATTGGCCAAGTATAAAATTGAATCGCACCCATTAGCAAATTAAAGCAATGAGGATTTGATTACTCCGATCCTCATAACCCTCGGGATTAAGAATATAAGCACCCTGTGCAAACCATGAGACTCTGCAAGTCTTATCAAGTCAGCATCAAGACTCGAATCTCATTCTTGGTCCTGTTTAATACTTTCCTGAAGTCCCGATACAATCTTTCTTGAACTATCAAACAAGTTCTTGATCCATCGTATAGGTTTTCGTAGTCAAGATAAACAGTTAAGATTGTACTCGTAATCTTACCGATAGGATATCAACCCTCCTATTTAGGTTATGAACTATTCAATCATGCTAGAATAGGAATTCTAATCTTTTGTGCCCACACTAGAATTCCTACTAAGCATAATTGACCCACATTATAGTATATTTACAAACAAATATAAAGCATTTCTTCATTCACGATTTTCTATTTCAAATGGGTTGTGATAAACCTTAATGACTGAAAGAGTACATATACATCATAGACATGATTCTAACCACCCGTTATGCAATACCCCGTCCCGTAAATTTATTAAATTATGTAAATGGATTGCGCAAGAGAAGAAATAAATTATGGTTGGAGAAAATTATTAAAATTTGAATTTTAATGTGGATTGTAGTATTACCAATCGTAAATATAGGGACTTGGTGAATAGATATTGGAAATTGTGGGTAAAGATTTAATTACAGAAAATTATTGGATAAGTATTATAGAGGAACTATATTTGGATTACAGAGTGAGTAATTATAAAGTAATTAAACCTTATACACGAGTTACGTGTGGGAATGAATAGTATATAGTTGGGATGTATGTTACTGCTTCCCCAACTAGTGAGAAAGAGATAGAGGTATATATGGTATTAATAATTATATATATATATATATATGCGCATCTCAATTGAGAATTCGGAACTGCTTGGCAAAATAAGCTGAGTTGAGAAGCTGGTGAAGTAAAACAAAAGGGGCACTCCTTGAATTTTTGGTTTTGCTGAAGGGCAAAATGGGAAAGTAAAAGATTCAATTCTCTCTCTTAACTGTCGACATCTCCTTCGTCAACATCAATCCTAAGTTAGCGTTAGGCCTGACCTTCGTATTATCTACGTTAACATATGAAAGGTATATGGCTTTATACACTGGGACGTTCTAATCGAAGTCAGCCATTGGCTTCTTACTATGTATAAGAAAATGAGGAAATCGGGGGAAGAGTAGTCTGCTAATGTTAGGCCCATTGATCAACGTCCTGGTCAATGACATACGCATCTTTTTTACTATTATTCTCCCATTTGTGGCTCAGCGATTCTGGTCAGCTTTTGGTTCTGACGTGTTGTCGAGGATGAGCAGAGCACGGGTACAAACATTTGGTTCTCTTATTTATTATGGACAAAAGAATAAACATGGTATTTTAAGAACCCACCTGCTACCTTCAAGAAAAACATGGCCTGACATTCTGATCGAGGTCAGATGGAAATTTGGAGAAAAACATTGGCCTGAGTTCATACATTAATAGGGATAACGTGGTAATCTTTACAAAGTTAATTACAATATTGTTGTCAGTCCGACCTCCCTGCAGATTGGAGTTTTATTTAATAACTTCGTGGTCTTTGGTTGTGGGTGTTAAGGGGGTGTTCGTGAGTAATGGGTTGGCTGTAAATATAAGTTCGAAAGTGGGATTGTAGCTCACTCGTTATATCGCCTCCTCACACTTTTGAACACTCTTGACAGTTATCTCCTTAAATTGGCTGCTATCCGATCCCTTTTAGCATAACAAATACACCCACACGAATATTCAGTTCTTTCCATTGTTACGATTATGGTCCAAGTACAGAGGTCCTTTTTGGGGGTGTTTGGAAGAAAGTTTTAATGGAGGTATTGTAGAGGGTTTTTAATGGTGTTTGTTGGAGCCAAACTTAGTGATACAAGACAACCCCTTTAAGGCCACCTTTGGAGGCGGGGGTTGTCATCTTCCTTGATTCTTCCATGCCTTTCACTGATTTGGAATTCTTTGAGGTGGGATACCTACTCTTATGTTGAGACTCTATTTTGATAAATATTGCAGTCTTATTGCTATGTATAATTAAGAGTAGGAATTACATGAAATAATATTGGGCTTTCTTAGCAAACTGAAAATATACATTTTTATGGTAATAAAAATGTAGGAAACTATTATATGTGCATATTTTCCAATAAGTCTGATAATATACATTTTTATGGTAATAAAAACGTAGGAAAATATTGTTTGTGTATATTTTCCAATAAATCTGAAAAGGGAATAAAAATGTAAGAAAATATAGTTTGTGTATTTTATGGATTAAGAGTGCAACAAATGCAATTTTGATGAAATTCTAGGAAAAAGAAATAATACTCATTTTTATGGAATAAAAATGTGAGAAATGTCAATTCGGTGTACTTTTAGTGAAATGGAAATATTAAACATTTTTATGAAACAAAAATGAGGAATGGTGTTAATGTTGTCAAGATATTTATGGAGACAAATATTTTTTAAGTTTCTTGCAAAACGAAAATTTGGGAACTTACGAAGAATAATGGTGTTGTTTATGCGTTAAAGTGACAAGCGTGACATTAAATAGGTGTTCTGATGGCTAAATCGTGTTTTTGGGAAATTAACACTTGTGAAATGAAGAAGGTGATTTTGGAAACAAATGGGTAAAATGATAATTAAATTGAAACATTTTATGAAATAAAATGTTAAAAGAGTGTTTTGGCACGTGTGAAGAGAGAATGAAGTGAGTCCTTAAAGTGGAAATGATTATCGGTGTAAAATCAACATGAAAGAAAATAAAATGACTTCAATGGATTTTAATGATTTTTCTTAAATGAATAATGAGAGAATGGACGGTTAAGTCCCAGGTTTTGGCTTCGACCTAAAAATGCAAATTAATGTTAACATGAGAAAATATTGAACATATTGGCAAGATAATGATATTGGATGATGCCAGGATAAACGATTAAGCAGGGTATGCTATCCCTAGTGGTGAAAGACCCCAAACCAATTATAGTTTACTTGGCGCTTGGTGCCGAATGGTGAAATTATGTGAAACCGTGGGTGTGCATGTGTTGGAGGATTCCCTAAAGATAATACTACGTAATGAATCGGATATCCATGAAAATGGCATAAATGGATGGTAATGATCCAAAGATTCCTTAATGCCAGAATAACGTATTAAAATGTCTGTCATGTGGTAACATGGGATGTTTAAATAAGGTGCCTCAATGATATTAAGCTATCTAATAAGGTTTGAATCGTAATAAACACGAGAGTGTATTGCGTGAGGCTTTTAAAGGAAAAGAGCATTTTTATAAACATGGTATGTCCGTGTGTTACATGGAAGTCCTGAAATATGGTTAAGTAACTCTGGCGTCAGTTAATGAAGGTTGTGTAATAAACGTTTTGAAGGTAAATGAAAGATTTTCCCTAACAAATGTCATTCGTTTAACAGCGTGAGTTAATGGGAACGAATGCTAGTTTTCAAAGCATGATAATACAAAATGACTATTTTTTAAGTTAAATGGAATCAAAATAACGTTTTTGGAACAAAGCGGTTCAATACATTGGTACATGTATTTTCAAAGTTATATATGTAGATGTATACATATTTTCACATGCATGTAGTGTCGCGTGTGAGTAGTCCTATCTGACGCTCATTTTTATATTGCATTTGTATATGATCCCATTGAGCATTCGACTCACATCCCTTATTTTGTTGCGGCAGGTCGTATGATGTTCCGTTCTTTAAGAGGGTTATACTGGTAAGTAATTATTGCATTTATGATTAGTAGCTCTGCTTACTTGACCTTGGGGGTACTTCCCTTGGATCCTATCACATAGTTGATGTAACTCAGACTCGCATGCTATTAAGTGTAACGTTAAATACTAATAAAACGGGAATAGAAACATTATTTAAGGTGTTCCATTGCACTTCACAATTAACGTGCGAGCCGGATCGGGTTATCCCTCTAATCACCTTTAAATCCGGGTTGGGGCGTTACAACTTGGTATCAGAGATTTGGGTACAATGTTCCTTTCGTGTGTGACGTGGTAAGGACATTAGTAGATCTTCTTTGACGTTAACGTGGTTTGGGACGATCATGCTAGTTTGATAACGGCTTAGTTCGTGTCCTCAACGGTAAGGTCAATGAGGTTAGCACGACAAGTGAGTTAGTTCCAAGAGGCATACGATTAAAGTTAAATGTTATAATTTACTTCCGCAAATTCTGATTAGTATGTAATGATTTATGAGTGTCCACGTAAGCCAATAAGTGGTGACATCGTGGTTCGTAATGTGAGGTGGTGTGTTCTAGACTTTATGGGCGTAGAGTCTTTGGAGACATTAAATAAAATAAAATATTACTCGTTGGGAAAGTGGCATCAAATTGTGAAAAAAATTGACAGTAGGTATCGACCGACAAAGAGTCATAATTATTTAAAGAGAAATCATGATTTAAATCACATATAGTTGTGGGGTGACACATATGAGTAGTGGGTGTAAATTTGACGAACATCTAGATTTGTGGGGATTGACGTTAGATGATGAGTCGGTCTTAGTCGTTATAATGCTATCCTTGTAAGTGAGTGCCCCAATGACCATTGGCCGGTGAATGTATCTTGTGAGACGTGATTAGAGTCATTGGCCATTTATCGCAAAGGGTCATGTAAGTGACAATGATGAGTTGTGGTGGGAAGGGAGTGAACCTTAGATAACTCTTTATAGTTGTGATTTAAATAGTAATGTAACAATTTAGGAATAGGTTCTTGGTGACGCTAGTGGGGTATACCTAGGGATGTACAAGTTATACGTAGTGTCTTTTATCCTACAAAGAGCCTTAGTGGTAGTGGTAAAATCGTATACTGTTCACTACGACTTAGCTCAAAAACTTGAAATTAAGTGTATGTGTTTATATGAGTGGCTCCGTGGTGAGGAAGTATTAGGTCCTTCGTTAAGAATTTGGGTTGGTATCTCCCCATTCATGTGCCTTGACTATAATATGGGTTTAGGACATTCTAATGATCAGGGTAACCTAGGAGTGAACACAGATAACCGTGGTAACTTAGTATTAAATAGAGGAGTTGTGATGTTTTAGAATTGGACCTCTTGCGGCGTCTTTAGGGTGGGCCTCCTCTTGATCACCACCCGATGCCCTGTGTCCTGCCAAAACCTGTATAGTAATAATTTAGAGTTTGATGATTGTATTTTGGTATTGAGAAATAGGATTCTCTGTGGTGTCGTGGTGTGGGCCTTGATTCATATAGGCGATGGTCGACGTCCGTATCCTACCAAATATATGTAGTTGTGTTAATTAGTAGGTTAGCACATAGCGTGATGTTTTCATAGTAGGGAATTTCAGATGTGGTGGTGGAACACTCATAAGGGTTCAAAGGATGTGGTTTAGTAAGATTGACTTCGGGTTAGTAACATGGTTAGGCATGTGATTTCGTGCCAAAAATTTCTTAGAAATGTACACTAAGGTTCATCTAGTGAATTAATTAATGCAAATGGTACACGTTCCTTAGTAATAGTGAAATTGAGGTTAAATACCACGTACTACATTTAATATTCATAATTGCATTGAGTTTTATATAGTGATTTACATTTCGTAGTGATAAGACTCGGGGCTATGTATCATAGATTAGGGTACGACTTGTGGTTCCATGTAAGAAATGTGTAAGCTATTTTGAGAAATAACTGATTTTAATGTTGTCACTTATGAGGCTTTTGGAGTCATTTTTATAACAAAGTTTACATGAGTGATGCTAGACCATTGATAACTATGGTATGATTAGATCATGTCGATTTGTGGGAGTTATTTAGGGTCAGTGTTACGACTTTATTTATGAGCGCGTGTCATGGTATGACATCCGAGGAATAATTTCAAAATAGGTTGGGCAATGCTAGGTGGTGCACCTAGGAGACTTAGAACACGATGATGTTCTCAATGATTCTTGAAAGCACTTGAGGTGAAGTGTTAGACTTGATTTTAGATACTACGTGTGCTACCGGTATGGTTTGGTATAATTCTAGTGAGCGAAATCCTTAGGCATGGCTGATGAAAGAAAGTTTGAGATACCATTGGAATGGTCATAATTTAGAATCATGTAGACTGTGCTGAAAGTTGTAGCAATGGTCCGTGAGTTATATGTTTAAAACCAGGTGAACATGGTATTTCACTTGATGAAAGTGATCGCGAAAATTAAGGTTAGCTATCGTGAGTAAGAATTATGAAGGCCTAGGTATGATAGGTCGATGACTAACAAAGAGTGTTGGAAGGATGTAAATTCATTAGGTCCAGCTGATTGTACTCACCAATAATAGGAATATGGCACTAGTCCTAAGGAAGGAAGCCTAGCATTTCAACTTCTCGGACGAGTTGGATTTGTATTTCGTCCGTCCGGCATGGATGGATGATTCGTAGTTGGAAATCATCAAAGTTAATAGGCCATGCTAGGGTACATGGAAAGGCTAAGATGCATAAAAAGGTATCAGTATAAGTTAGAGACATCAGGTGTACGTTGTGGGCTCTCACTTCATGTGGGTCGATTCTCGTCAGAATTCGATTGTTTCCATGGGCATGGCAGACGCCAGATTTGTTGCATTTCTTGTGTCTCCTTTAAATCCCGATAATGGGAAATTGTTAATTAATTATACTTTCGGTATGGCACGATATAAGTTTAGTAGTTATGCGGGCTAGGGCGGTTGTGGCTGATGCACCGCGGTATGCGGGTGCACTTTTCTTCAGAGGCACCTTGTTCTACACCAGTTGTGCACGCGCATGATCTCGCATTTGCTGCATATAGTCTGCACATGTTACTTGATTGCCTTAGGTTAATATGTTTCATTAGTTAAACTATATATCTAGTTACGAGTTAGTCATGAGTTTTGAGGTCATAGTTCGCGAATATTATGAATATTAGAACCTGATAAAACATTGGGTGCTAGTTATGCTCTCGGTTAAGAGTAGTGCAGGTTGAGGATGAAATCGCTCATGTAAAATTGTGTTGTGCAACCTTAGATGACTGCCTCATAGTCATTGATACGACTAATTGGAGATGTTAGAGTTGTATCAGCAGGCATGATTCAAATTGCTCAAGGAAACGTAGGTTGCAAACCCTAGCGTAGGAATGACCCATGATAATGATCCCATTGGAGATAGTGCGATGCTTGGTGAGTATCGATTATCTTGAGGTTTTGTTTTAATTGACGAGTTAAACGTGCTCAGGATTAGTATTAAGGTCTTAGGATCTGCCACAATCGGGTTGGTAATGATGGATGGACATAAAATCTCGGAGTTAAGACTGTAGTGTTGAAAAGACTTTAGGATTGGAAACTGGTCGAAGATGGTTGGATTCTAGGTTAGTGACCAAGGATTTCGAGGATGAAATTCCTAAGGAGGGAAGAATATAATACCCCATCCCGTAAATTAATTAAATTATGTAAATGGATTGCGAATGAGAAGAAATAAATTATGGTTGGAGAGAATTAATAAAATTTGGACTTTTATGTGGATTGTTGTATTACCAACCCTAAATATAGGGACTTGGTGAATAGATATTGGAAATTATGGGTAAATATTTAATTACAGAAAATTATTGGATAACGATTATATAGGAACTATATTTGGATTGCAGAGTGAGTAATTATAAAATAATTAAACCTTATACACGAGTTACGTGTGGGAATGAATAGTGTAGAGTTGGGACGTATGTTACTGCTTCCCCAACTAGTGAGAATGAGATATAGGTATATAGGGTATTAATAATTATATATATATATATATATATATATATATATATACATATGCACATCTCATTTGAGAATTCGGAACTGCTGGGCAAAATAAGCTGAGGGTCTGTTTGATAGAAAACTAGAAAAATGCAAATGATTCCAGGACATTTGATTCCAGGGCAAACAATTCCAAGGCAAATGAATATTTTCCAACTTGTGTCTATTTGATACAAGTTGGAAAATCATCAATTTTCCACATTTTCTATCAAACGCAAAAGTTGAAAAATAGATATAAATGTGGAAAATTTATTTATGGAATATATATATATATATATATATTTATTTATGGAATATATATATATACGAATATATATATTCCCCAAATAATATAATATATATATCCGAAATAATATAATATATATATTTAATTATATATATTCGTCGGATATATATATTATATTATTTGCAGAATATATATATATATATATATATATATATATATATATATATATATATATATATATATATATATATATATATTATTAATATATATACTATTTGCGAAATATATATATTTTATATATATTATTAATATAAATATATTATTAATATATATACTATTTGCGAAATATATATTTGCGGAATATATATATTCGGATATATATACATATATATATTCCGCAAATAATAATATATATATATTCGGATATATATATTATTATTTGCGAAATATATATATATATATATATTATAATTATTTATGGAATATATGAATATATATTATATTATATATTGAATATACTAAATATATATTATTTCCAGAATATATCCATATATTATATATATTCAGTATATATATAATATATGTGTATATTCAGTATATATATAATATATGTGTATATTCTATAAACAATATATATTCAGTATATTTATAATATATATACGAAATATAAATATATATTAAAATATATGAATTATATAAATTATATAAATGTACGAAATATATAAATATACGAAATATATATAAATATACGAAATATACGCAATATACATATATGTGCTAAAATATATAAAATATATGAATATATATATATTTATATATTTATTAACAATATATATTTATATATTTATGAAATATATAGAGTTTTCAAAACAAAATTGGTTTTGAGTGATTTTCCACCCAAAGGTGGCAAACAAAAACCTGACCCCCCCCCCCCCCCCCCAAAGAATTGAATTCCACCCTAAGGTGGCAAATTGTGCTTAAGGGGTGTTGTACATAGAAAACAAATTCCAAGGCAAATGAACGCTATCAAACAGCCTAAAAGCTGAAAAAGACCAAAAAATTTCAACTTTTCTGAATTTGCCCTGGAATTGAGAGGCTATCAAACGGACCCTAAGTTGAGAAGGTTGTGAAGTAAAACAAAAGGGGCACTCCTTGAATTTCGAATTTTGTTGAAGGGCAAAATGGGAAAGTAAAGGATTCAATTCTCTCTCTTAGCTGTCTACTGCTCCTTCGTCAACATCAATCCTAAGTCAGCGTTAGAGCATCCACAATGGTGGAAGGTTTGGACAAAAAAAATGGTAAAGTTACAAATTTGTAGACGTGCAATGGGGATTGGTAATTGCCATAACAGGAGAGAGGAATGGTAAGGGATTTGTAAATTTACCGGTTGGCTACTGAATCAGTAAAACCTTCTTACGAACTTCTGAAGTTCGTAGGAACTTCCTACGAACTTCTTTTGTTCGTAGGAAGATCCTACGAACTTCAGAAGTTCGTAAGAATTACTACGAACAAAAGAAGTTCGTAGGAAACCCTTTTTACCACAGTAAAAACTAACACCGTTTGAGAGGGATTTCTTTGTAAATAGCACACTGCTTCTTCCATTTCTTTATCACACCCCTTTATCCTTCTTCCATTTTGTTATTTTCATTATAAATATATTATATTTTTATAAAAAATATGTCTTCTTCTCAACCAATTATTTCTGGTACATCTCGACAACCTAATATGACTCCTTTTGAGGATGAAATATTATGTACTATTTATGCAAAATATACAGCTCGAAGTATTGAAGGAAACTCAATATCATCGGGCACATTTTGGGACACTGTGAAAGATGAGTATAACGTCACGCATGGAATTACAATTACTCGTACGAGATCCATGCTATCAACACGTTATAATCATATATCGCATCAAATAATGCTATATATTGCAAAGCTTTCTCACCAAATGAATAATATGGGAAGCGGGACGAACGAATTCCAAGCGGTTACTAATGCACGCGACGCGTACCGCGCCGAAACCAACAAACATTTTACGTTCGATAACTGCTATCAAATTTTAAAAGATTTGCCAAAATTTGACTTGGAAAATACAGCGGGGAACAACGACAACCCTACACATGTTCGCGAAGATGATACTCCGGGGGTACGAGACGTACCGGATAGACCCCCAGGTAGGAAGGGTGAGAAACAACGTGCACGTCAACGAGCGCGTTCTGACAGCTTGGATTGCAACACGGCAGTACTCAAACATTGCGAAGACTTCAATGAAATGTTTAAAAGCAAGCAAGAGTGGAAGAATAATCGTGCCCTTAAATTTGACTCTCAAATGGATTCGTTCATTCAGATGAAGCGAGCTGATCAACTCACCAAAAAGCAGGATCAACTCGTGCGCCTAGGTCGAGAGAAATCGTACATCATGGAGCTGGATATGACCCATATGAATGAAATACAAAAGCAGTTTCATTTTAAAAGGTTCAATGACCTAACAACGATGGTTGTTGCGACCGAAGCTGCGATATCTGAGTTGCAATCGAACTCCGTCGGGTCGTCTGGTCCAAGCGGTTCAATTAATGATTAGTAGTGTTTTTAAATGATGTATTGAACCCTCATGATTGTAATTCATTTTTTTTCGGTATATGGAGAGTGATTCACTATCCATCTTAATAAATGAAATGCCACCCTTAAATAGATGAAATGTGAGTATTGTTTAATAATTTTCCGCTTATATAATATTGTCGGTTAAACCATTATTTTATATAAAATAACAGGTATATGATCACTACGACAGTCCTACAAATACAAATTGAAAATGGAACAAACATAACATTTAACCACGGTTAAAATAAAAAATACAATAAATTTATCAACCGACCATTTCATCACCGTGGGTGTTCCAAATGTGCTCTACCAAATCATTCTGTAACTGTTGATGTTTATTTACGTCTCTTATCTTAGCATCCCGTATGAGGTAGTCGTAGAAATTAGTTTGGCCCCTCATAATTACAGGTGTTTCATCATTCTGTTCGTACTCATTTTGCCATGGACAATCTCTACGTTCATCGTCAATAATCATATTATGCATTATAATGCACGATTTCATAATGGTTGATAGTGACGCCCTATTCCATAATTTACAAGGTTCCCGAACAAAAGCGAATCGAGCTTGTAATACACCAAACGCACGTTCTACATCTTTTATGCACGCTTCTTGGTACTTGCAAAATAATTTCTGTTTTTGTGTAATGCCATTTTGGTTCCTAAATGTTTTTACTATTGAAGCGTACGGAGGGTACGTCAACCGTCCAATTCTACCTCGGTGGTTGGATGTGCGTAGAACCACCCACAGAGAACTGTGTCTCATACACATGCGGATCATTTGTCGGTGCTGGTGCTTGCGGGATTCGCAACGTCGAAGGTGCCACTGAACCAACTCCAATCAAATCTACATTAACATATCTGGCAATCGGCGGTAGTATTGGCCCGAGTGCTACTGCCTTCCAATATGCATTATACTCTTCTTGTGGCACATCTCTTACGTATTGATTTGCGATAGGCCAATTTTGGGTGGCAGCTGCTTGGAAATAATGTTCTGAGGCACAACACAAACTTGATGGTGGGTTGTCTGCGATACATATCCTCCCAGTAAATTGTCGTATGGCCCGATCACCCAAGTACCAAAAACCCTTAAATAGGGGATCCCAAAAAATCATCCGTAACCCCGATATCTCTCGAGCGTATAAGATGACATCAGAGTCACGGTAGGCAGAAGTCTCGTATGGTTGCCATATAATGGACTCGGGTGACCGCATCTCAAGCTGATGTTGACTGCTTGAGATGTTAAATCGCTGTGCTCCCTTTACTTTCTTTCTATTCCCCCTCGACCAACGAAAAATACGGAGCCACACATCGATAGACGGATCAACGAGAATAGGACATGCCGTGGCCATGTACTCGTGATGTAAATACTGCAAAAATTTTCAATAAATTTAATTCGTTAGAATAAGTTGACGTATATTGTAATGAAACATAAATTTTAATAAATAAGATGAAACGATAATATACCTCGAGTATTTGCCACATGCATTCAACGCTAGTCAACGATCGTCGACTGGCTTTGTCCAAAGACCATAAAATACGGGCATAAATAGCCGAACCCCAGTCGTATGTGCCTATGGCAGGAATATCCTCAAGATAATGTAAATAACCGAGGTCGGCAGTGGAGTGAGCATTTGGAAAAAATACACTCCCCAATACATAAAACCAAAATGCCCGAGCTATGATTGGGGACATATAATCTGGTAACGGTTCAACCTTGACAAAATTTTCTATGTATTTTTTTAGGTCAGAAACTGGAATTCCCGCACCAGTAAATCTCTGTATATGAATTTCTGGAAAAAAATCATTTATGGTATTAACAAAATTTGTATATTGTTCAATTCGTAGATTTTCAATCCGTCGTCCTTGTCCAATTGGAATGCCTGCACGAAGGTTAAAATTTTGTCATATATTTAAATAACTATGAATATGAAAACCATAATATATATTTCAAATAATCATTTATGAATTTAAGTACAACTATTTATTTTCACATATTGAAACATTAAGTGAATATGAATAATTATTTTCATATATTGACACAATCGGAATGCGGGAACATTTTCATAATTTTTTTGTCGTATATTGAAATAATTATGAATATAATTACCTAAAAATATATTTCAAACATTTAATTATGACTTTAAGTACAACATATTATTTTCACATTTTGAAACGATTATGATGCCGGTACACGAAGGTTAAAATTTTGTCATATATTTAAATAACTATGAATATGAAAACCATAATATATATTTCAAACAATCATTTATGAATTTAAGTACAACTATTTATTTTCACATATTGAAACATTAAGTGAATATGAATAATTATTTTCATATATTGACATAATCGGAATGCGGGTACATTTTTCATTTTATTTGTCGTATATTGAAATAATTATGAATATAATTACCTAAAAATATATTTCAAACATTTAATTATGAATTTAAGTACAACATATTATTTTCACATTTTTAAACAATTATGAATATAAGTAGAACGAAATAAGCCATAAGTTATTACCGGAAAGCATTGTGAAGTTCAGCGGAGTGAACGCAAGCTCGACATATGGTTGCTGGAAGGTATGCGTCGTGTCCCACCAACGTTCGATCATCGCCGTCACAATACATTGATCGGAATTGGGCATCACCATAGAAAAGAAATTCGACATAAAACCGACACTGTCGATAATTGTTTTGATATCGGGCTTTCTCTCTTGAATCAATTTGTACAATTTCATTGGCCCCGCCCAATTCCCCCGAAATTCGAATTTGTTTCCATATTTTATCGGAGTTTCGTCGTCCGACGCGTGTGATACTCCGTCGTAAATACGGGTATAGTTGTCAATTGCGGGATTCGACGGTTGAGTCGGCGCGAAAGAATCGGGAATTGTCGTTGAAGTCGACCCGTGTTTTTTCGATTTCCCGATATTAATATATTTCTTCCATTTTTTACCTAATTCCATCGTGTTGACAAGATATGATTTGGAGGATTTTATATATCTAGATTGGGACTGATTTGGACTAAATTGGAACTGATTTTTTATAAAAAAAATTGGACTGAATTATGAATACTAGACTGTTGCGTATGAAAATGGAGAGGGAGAAAAAAAATGAAGATGAAGAAGGAAAGGAAGAAGATCAAGAGGTTAAATATACTGATGTAGAAGAAAGGAGAAGAATGAAAGAATACTGAAGATGAATGAAGAATGAAGAAGAAGCTTCTCAATATATAAACGGAGGAATGTTACCGTTTAAATTAGACCGTTAAGTTCTTACGAACTTCTATACCTCGTAAGAACTTCTTACGGACTTTAGATGTTCGTAAGAAGTTCCTACGAACTATAGAAGTTCGTAGGAACTCCCCCACTGTTTGTTGCCCATTTGGGCGAAAGGTAAATCACACACACGCGCCTCACGCCTACCTTTCGCCATATCACACCATTACGGATGCTCTTAGGCCTGACCTTCGCAAAAGCTACGTTAACATATGAAAGGTATGTGGCTAAGGCTTTATGCACAGGGGACGTTCTGATCGAAGTTAGCCATTGGCTTCTTACTATGTATAAGAAAATGAGGAAATCATGGGAAATGTAGTCTCCCAATGTTAGGGCCACTGATCAACATCCTGGTTTAGTGATTTTGGTCAGCTCTTTGGCCTGGCGTGTTGTCGAAAATGAGCAGAGCACGGGTACAAACCTTTGGTTCTCTTATTTGTTGTGGCCAAAAAAATAAACATGGGATTTTAAGAACGCACTTGCTACCTTCGAGACAGACTTGGCCTGACATTCTGATCGAGGTCAGGTGGAAATGTGGAGAAAACTATTGGTTTTAGTTCGTACATTAATAGGGATAACGTGGGAATCTTTATAAAGTTGATTGCAATTTCGTTTCAGTCCGACCTCTCTGGAGATTGGAGCTTTATTTAATAACTTCATGGTCTTTGGTTGCGGGTGTTAAGGGGGTGTTTGTGAGTAATGGGTTGGCTGTAAATATAAAGATGAAAGTGGGAGTGTGGCTCACTCATTATATCGTCTCTTCACCCTTTTAAACACTCTTGACAGTTCTCTCCTTAAATTGGTTGCTACCCAATCCCTTTTAGGGTCCGTTTGGTTCGGGGTAAAATATGTTTTAACGCGGTGAAAAGTAATATGGTGAAATACATTTTGACCTATTTAAAATTAAATTTTTGTTGGATTGATATTGTGAATAAGTCAACACCCTATAATTATAAAACTTTAGAAAAAAAATTCACTCTAAATAGGTGAAAACGTATTTCACCATATTACTTTTCACCGCGTTGAAATATATTTTACCCCGAACCAAACGGACCCCTCCATTACGATTATGGTCCGATTAAGAGATGTTTGTTGGGGGTGTTTGGAAGAAGGTTTTAATGGAGGTATTGTAGAGGGTTTTTAATGGTGTTTCTGGGAGCCAAACTTACTGATACAAGACAATCCCTTTAAGTCCACCTTTAGAGGTGGGGGTTATCATCTTCCTTGATTCTTCCATGTCTTTCATTTATTTGAAATTCTTTGAGGTGGAATATTGTAACAACCCGCCCTTTTGGAGACGATTAAATTCCATAATTAAAAATAAATTGGAATTTGGGGAATTTTCTTAAATAGTAATTTTTGAGATTTTCGAGGATTAAATGATTTTCGATGGGTGCTGTAATAATTTTTGGGACTATATAGGTCGAAATATTTTAATTATATGTCGCTGTTGAGAAAAGCGACACGAGGTAAGATTTTTAATTAGAAAACCCGCATTTATTTATTTTGGGTTGGAATAGTGATTTGCGGTCAAGTACCTCGGATGGAAATTTCAACTGCGCCGTGAGTCTCGGAATGTCCGAGATAGTCGAAAAAGAGTGTCCGATTGTCGAAAATGAGTTTCGGGTAATTTTAGAGGTAAAAGTAACTCGTAATTGGGTAAACGAGTCGTTTTGGGGGTTTTAAGGGTTAAAAACCGTTTTCTTCCTATTTAAAGAGGGAGAAGGGAAGAGAATAGAGAGAAAAGAGAAAGAAAGGAAAGAAGAGAGAGAGGAGATTGAAAAGAGGAGAGAAATGGAGATCTCGGGCAAACTCCGCCGGATTCGACTCGAGGTCGTCGGATTTTATCCACGAGGCAAGTGTTTACTTGCTTTATTTATCTTTTTGCATAAATATCTCATACCGTAGTTTGGTATAAACAAACCCTAAAGGTTTTGGGGTGGATTATCGTGGATAAAACGGGTTTTTGGAAGTTTAATCCTTAGTGCTCTAATATTATAAATGCTTATGGTATATATTTATATATATCTTTCTGTACTGAGGGACTGGCGGATCTCGACGATCGATCGTGCCGCGTAGTAGTGTATTGGGGGGTTCCTTGTTTGGATTTCACTTTGCGAGATACCCCATGCACGAACATGGCATAGCGTTGAGACAGGGGTGAAGTTTAGCCCTTAGTACATTGCTTGGACTATCTAGGATTGCTAGTGGGTTCGTGATAGACTAGTTTAGCAGGATAGCTGGACTAGGATGTTTAGAGGGATGCGTTAGGAGTGCACTATTAGTGGAGAGGTGAGGGGTATCTCATGGGAGTGCGATACCAAATTTAAATATGAGATAAAACCTTTTTCTAAAAATAAGGCATTTATGCACTTGCAAAATATTTTCAAAACTCGGGCTCCAACCCATTTATCTAATTTTCCTTTCTTTCTATATTATATATATACATAGGTGTCCAGACACAGGGATGCCTGGATGGCACTTCTTTCGAGTCAGACGTCAGCTGCAGCAGCTGTGGATGCGTGCAGGTTTTTGATAGCCGCTTCCATTCTTGTAATCTAGATAGGAGGTATTGTATAAACATTCGAGCCAACGACTCAATTGCATTTAGTTATTCTTTCAGTACAGCATTCGATATGGTTATATATTTTGACCGAGTGTTCGGTTATTTTCTTTCATTTCAGTTTTATTTAAGCATTAACTTGTGGATGTTTTATTTATTATTGTTAAAAAGAGTAGTAAAGTTAAAATTTTGACACCGGCCTAATAGGTTATTAGTAATTAAATGGATTTTTCGACAATGATGCTAAGAATGATCCATATGAGACTCCTGTTTTAATTTAATATTGGAGTGATCGCCCGGTATCTTATTAGGCGGGGTGTTACAGATGGTATCACAGCATCAGGTTCTAGTGTCCTTAGGAATCTGTGCGGACGTACTACGCTTTCAGCGTTGCTCTCGATTTGTTATAGAGCCTCAGGAATAGGATTGTTGATTTCTCTTGTGAGATTTCATTCTCCCGCCATATTATGAGATTATAGAAATCTTTTGCGCGCTCGTTTGAGAATCGTGTGCGGAGCTTGGATGGCAGCAGGAGGTGAGGCTTAGCTGGAGCAGCTGGTAGAAGGTTGGGATGAGGACCTTAGTAGAGGTCACTCTCCCTATGGTAATTGTTAAGGATTTCGGTGGCGACTACTAAATAATAAGTAGTTATGAGTACCGCAGTACCGCTGAAGTGGAGAGTGGTACTAAAGTCGAATTCCTCATGGAAATTGAGGGTTCGAAAGGGATCTTACGGATAGTTCTAACCGTGAGTCCCCATGAATCAGCAGGTTGAGAAGAATGTTGTTTTGGGAATTATTCGCCTAAGGTTCAGCCAGAGGCCGACGGTGAATAAAGAGTATTATGGCGAAGTGAACCTTGTACCTAAGTGAGTTAGGTGCAATGAATATTGAGTCCTTTCCAAGAAGGATGGGCTCACTAAAGAATGGGTATGTTCGAGGAGCCCATGGTTGGACATCCACTCCGGGAATTTGTTAAAATGAAGTTGTTATGAGTTTTACCTCAATTGAGGAGGTATATTTGGTGTGACTAGATAAAGTCGCGGTATTAGTTAGCCCTAGACTCGTGTGTGTAATTTGAGTTATGGCGGTCACGATAACATAATAACATGTATGTCTATGTATTTTTCCGCGATAGCGGGATTTTGTTTTCCTTCACTCGTCATAGAGGCGGGTGTTTATATTTTATATATTGTATAAGATGATGGTATTTTTGGAACGATACCAGGCTAATGATGGCAAGACTATCGTGTCCATGGTTCCTGGAGGGAACGGGTTGTAGTTGCGGTGTCTCACCTAGATATAGGTTGAGTTCACCTTATTTGTTATGGGTTAATGGAACTTCAATGAGAAGAGGTTTCCTTATCATGATTTGGGTTTATGGCGACCTTATATATATGATTTAAGGCCGCAGGATTTTCATTAAGCTGAACATAAAGCTCATTATTGTTTGCGCAAGGACTTAAAAATAAGTGCGAGCGCAGGGTGGTATGACTCTTAGTTAGAGATAGGAGTTCATACCACCTTTTTGTTGGATTAGGGGATAGGGATATCCCGGTTGCATGTTGAAATGACGGAACTCCATAACCAACGAAGTCAAGGGTTAATGTGTGGAGGGGTTCCTTGTTTGGATTTCGCTTTGCGAGACACCCCACACATGACTCTTAACGGCGTCGGGAGTGGGGGAGCTGTTATGGGATGCAAGGATGTTGATTTTGTGTAAAGGTCTTATAGTGTGGATGAACCACTATAGGCTATGAGCCACATGATGTTGATATACTATGGAAAGATTGTGCTATGGAAAAGCACTAAAGTGGTCCCCTCGCCACAAGTGGGTGGGTGAGGTTGGACTTAGAGAAATTGGTTTGAGGATGATAACCAGCCTTAATAAAAAGGCAAATTTTGAGAAGGTATGTTTTGGGTAGTATGTTCGTGACACTTTTACAGAAAGTGGGCACTTCGATTGATTAGGTTTCCTTCCGTATGGGCGGAAGGATAAGATAGTAGGAATGCGTTCATAGGCTAGCCTAGTAGGATTTGGGACGTCCCGCTTGTGTGCCTTGGGTCGTTATATCTCGATGACCGATTACGCGAGGGAGTAGTGTAACGGGAGGGTTCCTTGTTTGGATTTCGCTTGGGCGAGACGTCCCACGCATGAAACCAAGCAATTGTCGGGAGTTGAGAGAGGCCTTGGGCACTAGGGACATACTTAGGATTATATTCGTTCCGCGTAGGTAGGATATCGTATAGACTTTAGTATTATTTAGGACGTAAGTTCGTTAATGTTAGTGGCGTCGAGATTAGGAGAATTGATTTCGTAGGTGAGTATTACACCGAGGAAAGGAGACCCTTAATGGGAGAGAGTGTTACGTGTCAGACGTTCACTATGGATGTGCAGATGTGCACAGGTTAAAAAGGTGTATGGGCACCTTAGTAATGTTGGTTTATATACCGCCTGAAATAGAAGGGGCGTAGTATATAAATTTGAAGTTTATGCCGTTAGGTACTATAAATGATGGGTCCGATGTGACGATGTTAGAGTCACTTTACGATCGTGGTAGTCGTGTAGCTCATGGTTGGGAACCATTGAGTTAGTATCTTTCCCTTGAGGTTTTAGGATTTGTAGTGATCCTAGTTAGATGGTGTAGGTTATATCCGAATTTCGAGGACGAAATTCCGTTGTAAGGGGGGGAGTATGTAACAACCCGCCCTTTTGGAGACGATTAAATTCCATAATTAAAAATAAATTGGAATTTGGAGAATTTTCTTAAATAGTAATTTTTGAGATTTTCGAGGATTAAATGATTTTCGATGGGTGATGTAATCATTTTTGGGACTATATAGGTCGAAATATTTTAATTATATGTCGTCGTTGAGAAAAGCGACACGAGGTAAGATTTTTAATTAGAAAACCCGCATTTATTTATTTTGGGTTGGAATAGTGATTTGCGGTTAAGTACCTCGGATGGAAATTTCAACTGCGCCGTGAGTCTCGGAATGTCCGAGATAGTCAAAAAAGAGTGTCCGATTGTCGAAAATGAGTTTCAGATAATTTTAGAGGTAAAAGTAACTCGTTATTGGGTAAACGAGTCGTTTTGGGGTTTTAAGGGTTAAAAACCCTTTTCTTCCTATTTAAAGAGGGAGACGGGAAGAGAATAGAGAGAAAAGATAAAGAAAAGAAAGAAGAGAGAGAGGAGATTGAAAAGAGGAGAGAAATGGAGATCTCGGGCAAACTCCGCCGGATTCGACTCGAGGTCATCGGATTTTATCCACGAGGCAAGTGTTTACTTGCTTTATTTATCTTTTTGCATAAATATCTCATACCGTAGTTTGGTATAAACAAACCCTAAAGGTTTTGGGGTGGATTATCGTGGATAAAACGGTTTTTTGGAAGTTTAATCCTTAGTGCTCTAATATTATAAATGCTTATGGTATATATTTATATATATATCTTTCTGTACTGAGGGACTGGCGGATCTCGACGATCGACCGTGCCGCGTAGTAGTGTATTGGGGGGTTCCTTGTTTGGATTTCTCTTTGCGAGACACCCCACGCACGAACATGGCATAGCGTTGAGACTGGGGTGAAGTTTAGCCCTTAGTACATTGCTTGGACTATCTAGGATTGCTAGTGGGTTGGTGATAGACTAGTTTAGCAGGATAGCTGGACTAGGATGTTTAGAGGGATGCGTTAGGAGTGCACTATTAGTGGAGAGGTGAGGGGTATCTCATGGGAGTACGATACCAAATTTAAATATGAGATAAAACCTTTTTCTAAAAATAAGGCATTTATGCACTTGCAAAATATTTTCAAAACTCGGGCTCTGACCCGTTTATCTACTTTTACTTTCTTTCTATATTATATATATACATAGGTGTCCAGACACAGGGACGCCTAGATGGCACTTCTTTCGAGTCAGACGTCAGCTGCAGCAGCTGTGGATGCATGCAGGTTTTTGATAGCCGCTTCCATTCTTGTAATCTAGATAGGAGGTATTGTATAAACATTCGAGCCAATGACTCAATTGCATTTAGTTATTCTTTCAGTACAGCATTCGATATGGTTGTATATTTTGACCGAGTGTTCGGTTATTTTCTTTCATTTCAGTTTTATTTAAGCATTAACTTGTGGATGTTTTATTTATTGTTGTTAAAAAGAGTAGTAAAGTTAAAATTTTGACATCGGCCTAATAGGTTATTAGTAATTAAATGGATTTTTCGACAGTGATGCTAAGAATGATCCATATGAGACTCCTGTTTTAATTTAATATTGGAGTGATCGCTCGGTATCTTATTAGGTGGGGTGTTACAAATATCTACTCTTATGTTGAGACTCTATTTTAATAAATATTGCAGTCTTATTGTTATGTATAATTAAGAGTAGGAATTGCATGAAATAAAATTGGGCTTTCTTTGCAAACTGAAAATATACATTTTTATGGTAATAAAAATTTAGGAAAATATTATTTGTGTATGTTTTCCAATAATTCTGATAATATACATTTTGATCGTAATAAAAATGCAGGAAAATATTGTTTGTGTATATTTTCCAATAAATCTGAAAAAGGACATTTATGGAAATAAAAATGTAAAAAAATATAGTTTGTGTATTTTATGGAGTAAGAGTTAAAGAAATGCAATTTTGATGAAATTCTAGTAAAAAGAAATAATACTCAGTTTTATGAAATAAAAATGTGAGAAATGTCAATTCGGTGTACTTCTAGTGAAAAGGAAATATTAAACATTTTTATGAAACAAAAATGCAGAATGGTGTTAATGTTGTCAAGATACTTATGGAGATAAATATTTTTTAAGTTTCTTGCAAAACGGAAATTTGGGAACTTAAGAAGAGAAATGGTGTTATTTTATGCGTTAAAGTGACAAGCGTGACATTAAATAAGTGTTCAGATGGCTAAATCGTGTTTTGGGGAAATTAACACTTGTGAAATGAAGAAGTGATTTTCGAAATGAATGGGTAAAATGATAATTAAACTGCAACATTTTATGAAATAAAATGTTAAAGGGTGTTTTGGCACGGGTGAAGAAAGAATAAAGTGAGTCCTTAAAGCAGAAATGATTTTCGGTGTAAAATCAACATGAAAGAAAATAAAATGACTTCAATGGATTTTAATGATTTTTCCTAAATAAATTATGGGAGAATGGACGGATAAGTCCCAGGTTTTGGCTTCGACCCAAAATGGCAAATTAATGTTAACATGAGAAAATGTTGAACACATTGGCAAGATAATGATATTGGATGATGCCGGGATGAATAATTAAGCAGGGTTATGTCCCTAGTGGTGAAATACCCCAAACCAATTACAGTTTACTTGGTGCTCGGTGCCGGATGGTGAAATTCTGTGAAACAGTGGGTGTGCATGTGTTGGTGGATTCCCTAAAGATAATGCTAAGTAATGAATCGGATATCCATGAAAAAGGCATAAATGGATGGTAATGATCCAAAGATTCCTTAATGCCATAATAATGCATTGAAATGTCTAATGTCATGTGGTAACATGGGATGGTTAAATAAGGTGACTCAATGATATTAATCTATCTAATAAGGTTTGAATCGTAATAAACACAAGCATGTGTTACGTGAGGCTTTTAAAGGAAAAGAGCATTTTTCTAAACACGATATGTGTGTTTGTTAAATGACAGTCCTAAACTATGGTTAAGTAACTCTGACGTCAATTAATGAAGGTTATGTAACAAACGTTTTGAAGGTAAACGAAAGATTTTCCCTAACAAATGTCATTTGTTTAACTGCGTGAGTTAATGTGAACGAATGCTAGTTTTCAAAGCATGATAATCCAAAATGACTATTTTGTAAGTTAAATGGAATCAAATAATGTTTTTGGAACAAAACGGCTAAATACATTGGTACATGTATTTTCAAAGTTATATATGTAGATATATACATATTTTCACATTCATGTAGTATAGCGTGTGAGTAGTCCTTTATGCCGCTCATTTCTATACTGCATTTGTATATGCTCCAACTAAGCATTCAGTTCGTATCCCTTTTTTGTTGCGACGGGTTGTATGATGTTCCGTTCTTTTAGAGCATTATACATGTAAGTAATTATTGCATTTACGATTAGTAGCTCTTCTTACTTGACCTTAGGGGCACTTTTATTGGGTCCTATCACATAGTTGATGTAACTCGGACTTGCATGCTAATAAGTGTAATGTTAAATACTAATAAAATTGGATTAGAAATATTAGTTAGGGTGTTCCATTGCACTTCACAATTAACGTGCGAACCGGATCAGGTTATCCCTCTAATGACCTTTATATCTGGGTTGGGGCATTACACGTTATATAAGCACAGAATCATGAACAATCACCCTTGGGTACCTGCATCGATTAAATGACATTCATACACCTCTCACTAACACTGTTTTCATACCTAAGCACATATCTACATTTTATGGGATTCCAAATCTAAGGTCTAATCATTTTTAAAATAAACTAAAAAGTAATCAAATAATGTTAGGAGAGATAATAAGAATACAATTAAGGAAGCATAAAGAACAAGTGGGGTGCCAAACATCTTCCCCACTCATAACTCTATTCCTGAACCCGCACAACAAGAAAATTTGAACCAACCGCAGACCTAAACCTTCTTTAGGATTATCCCAAAAGGTCAAACCCAAACCTTTTGTTTGTTTTTTATACAAAAAAACTGGTGATTCGGAACAATCGAAAAAACCCCAAATGGAACACACTTAGGCTTAGGCCTAAAACTAGGGGCATGGACCAAAAACTGGATTTGGCGTCAAACAACTGTGACACCCCACCTAATAAAATATCGGGCGATCACTCCTATATCAAATCATAACAGGAGTCTCATATAGATCATTCTTAGCATCACTGTCGAAAGTCCATTTAATTACTAATAACCTATTAGGCCGGTGTCAAAATTTTACTTAACTAATCTTTTTAAACGAATAAAATAAAAACATCCACACAGTATATGCGTAAATGAAACAGAAATAAAATGAAATAACCAAACACTCGGTAAAAATATACAACCATATCGAATGATGCTCTAAAAGAATAAATAAATACAATTGGACCATTGGCCCGAATATTTATACAGTACCTCCTATCTAAAGTACAAGAATGGAAGCGGCTATCAAAAACCTGCACGCATCCACAGCTGTTGCAGCTGACGTCTAACTCGAAAGAAGAGACCTCCAGGCGTCCCTGTGTCTGGACACCTATATATATATATATATAATATATATAGAAAGAAAGGAAAGTTGATAAGCAGGTCAGAGCCCGAGTTTGAAAATATTTTTGCAAGTGCATAAATGACTTATTTTTTATTATTTTTAGAAATATATTTTTATCTCATATTTAAGTTTGGTATCGCACTCCCATGAGATACCCCTCACCTCTCTTCTAATAGTGCACTCCTAGCGCATCCCTCTAAACATCCTAGTCAATCTACCATGCTAAACTAGTCTATCACCCCACTACTATCAACCCTAGATAGTCCAAGTACTAAGGGATAAGCTTCTCCCCAGTCTCGACACTGTGCCAAGTTCGTGCGTGGGGTGTCTCGCAATGCGAAATCCAAACAAGGAACCCCCCCTATACACTATTATGCGGCAAGGTCGATCATCGGGATCCATTAGACCCTCGGCACCCAATTTATCCATATATATATTCATATTTCAATACACATCCGGATCTATCTCCCGGAATGAGAATTCATTTACTCATATAATAAAACTATATAATACACATCCGGATCTATCTCCCGGATTGAGGAGTATTCTATACTCATATTAAAACCTTCTATTTCCCTTCTTATATCCTGGAAATATATTTAAAAGTCAATTCATTATCATGAATTTCTTTAACAAAATATATAACTTTTTAAAAGCCAGTTTTATTATCATAAAAATGCTTTTTCGTTTTATAACATCCCATTCCCCTTCTCATATCCAGGGAATGTACTCAAAGCCATTTTTATTATCATAAAAATGCTTTGATCATATAGCATGCGTCCATTTCCCTTCTTATATCCAGGAAATGTATATAAAGCCAATCCATTATCATGAATTGCTTTAACAAATCTAACACCGTCCATTCGAGTTTACCCACTGGACGCGCCCCTAAATGGCTATCATCTTTCAGGGCCTATCAAACAAGACAACTTGGGAACCTACCAACGTCGGGAAGTAGCCATATGCCTGCGAGAGAGTCATGACCACACCCAGAATCACCTCATCAGCGCAGTAAAATATATAATCGTCATATGGCCTAGGACTATACCCACCATGCATTCATTAGCCAGGGGGCATCACCATACGCACGCAACTTCCCTTATGATAGCGACTTAGGGAGGTGTGTAACCATAATTTATTAATTATGAAAATCATTCCTTTTCCATTTTGAAAACATTCATTTTTATATTTTCAAAATCATTTACCTCATATCATATATATACTTTAATCATATAGTGTATACATATATACCACATATTCCTCCTCGAATTATATGACCATAATTTCCAATCACATCTAACAATGACCAATAATCCCAAAGATATAAATCCCTAGAGATCACTTCCTAGGTTTCACCAAGATGTATTCAACTCACATACATTCAATTACATAAATACCTAGGCTCGATGGTATCCGAACTCCCTCTCAAATTTGGTTCGTCCCGAACGTTAACTATGTTCGTTCCCCGGATTATGCCCTACACCAATCCAAGGTCTTCTCTTTCATCTAAAGGTTTACTAACCCTCAAAACCATCATTTAGGAGTCCCGATATCATAACTAAGATCCCCCATTTAAGACCCCAAATTGTAATTTAACTCCCCATACTCTTAAGGGGAGAAAACTAGCAAATCTGACCAAAGCGAATCGATTCGTCCCAATTGCGAATCGATTCGGGTGGGCGAATCTATTCGGCCCCCAATCCAAACCGATTCGGAAAGTGTTCTACAAATAGGTCCTTAATGGAGAATCGATTCGGTCTAAATCCGAATCGATTCGAGCCACTGCAGAATCACATATCCCCTTAGGCGAATCGATTCGGCCTAGACCCGAATCGATTCGGCCTGCTCAAGGGGCACTGTTTGGGTATTTTTTAATCTCCAAAATACCCCAAAATTCAATCCAATCTCCATTTAAATCACAACTTGGATTTATTCCTACAAACCCAAAGTTTTTATATCTCCTCAAATTCTTTAGAGGTCCTAACACTCCATTTGAGAACCCCTAATATTTATCTCCAAAGTTCTATCCTTAATTTATAACTAACGATTTTGATCTCGGATAGCTTTCCGTAGAAAAATCACTATAAATCCAAAAAAATCAAAAAAATACGCGGTTAGCGCCCACGCGACCACATCGAAAAGATCTACAATTTTTATTTTTTGACAAGGAGTCGAATAGATTCGCATCAAGGCCGAATCGATTCGAAAAGACGCAGGTCAACTATTCATCGTCTTCTCCGAGACGGTTTCGGCTATTAAAGCTTCTCCCAAGCTTTTGTCGCCTCACCCAACGTCCTACAACCTCAACCAACTACAAATACACATATATTAAGGGTTATAAACATCCTATAACCCGAAACCAACAACAATTTTAGATTAAATCCTAAATTCCTCAAATTGAAATATTATAGGGGTTTAATGGTTTTAACTCCCGAAAACCCGTTTTATCCACGAAAACCCAACCCAAAATCGTTAGGGTTTGTTTATACCAAACTATGGTATGAGATATTTATGCAAAAATTAAATAAAGCAAGTAAACACTTGCCTCGCGGATAAAATCCGACGACCTCGAGTCGAATCCCGCGGAGGTAGGCCGGAATCTCCCCTTTTCTTCCTCTTTTCTTCATCCTCTCTCTCTTCCCTCGCTTCTCTCTTCTTTCTTTCTCTTTTTCTCCCTCTCTCCCTCTTTATATAGAGGGAAAAGGGTTTCAACCCTTAAAACCCCAAAAACGACTTGTTTACTCAATTACGAGCCCGTTTAACTCCAAAATTACCCGGAACTCAATTTTGACAATCGAACACTCTTTTCGGACTATCTCGGACATTTCGAGACTCACGGCGCAGTCAAAATTCCCATCCGAGGTAATTGACCGCAGATCACTATTTCAACCCAACATAACTTAACGCGGGTTTTCTCATTTAAATCTCACCTCGTGTCGCTTTACTCAACGACGACATATAATTAAAATATTTCGACCTATATAGTCCCAAAAATAATCACAACATCCATCGAAAATCATTTAATCCTGGAAAATCCCAAAAATTACTATTTAGGGAAATTCCCCAACTTCCAATTTATACTTAATTATAGAATTTAATCGTCTCCAAAAGGGCGGGTTTTTACATACTCCCCCCCTTACAACGAAACTTCATCCTCGAAATTCAGATACAACCTACACCGCCAATCCCAGAATCACTCCAAATCCTAACACCTCAAGGGGAACGATACTAACCCAATGGTTCCCAACCATACACTATGCGGCTACCGCAATCATAAAGTGACTCTAATAACGTCACATTGTACCCATCATCTATAATGCCTCTCGGCATGAATTTCAACTTTATATACTACGCCCATCCTATTTTAGGCGGTATATAAAACCATCTCACCAAGGTGCCCATACACCTTTCTAACTTGTGCACATCTGCACAACCATAGCGAACGTTCGACACGTAACACTCTTCCTAAATGAGGGTCTCCTTTCCTCGGTGTAATACTCACACATGGGTCCTTCCAACCCACATCGGCTCCGCTAACCCTATTGAACTTGTATCCTAAAAATGCTATGGTCTACGCGTTACCCTACTTATGTGAAACGATAGTCTAAATATGTCCTTAGTGCCCAAGGCCTCTCTCAACTTCCGACATTTGCTTGGTTTCATGCGTGGGACGTCTCGCAGAGCGAAATCCAAACAAGGAATCCTCCTGTTATACTACTCCCTTGCGTCGTCAGTCATCGAGATGTAACGGCCCAAGGCACATCCACAGGACATCCTAAATCCTACCTCGCTAACCTACGAACGCATTTATACTACTCCATCCTATCGTCGGGCGCCTACTCTCTATCGAGATGTTACGATCACCTAACCCCAACATACTTCTCCAAAATTTGCCTTGTCACTAAGGCCTGGCCATAAGCCTTAGATCAATTTCTCTAAGTCCAACTCCACCCACCCACTTGTGGTGAAAGTACTACCTTAGTGCTTTTCTATATCAAGACAATTTCATCAACATACCACCATCCCATGGCTCATAGTCTATAGTGGTTCATCCACACTATAAGACTTTTCCACAAAACCAACATCCTTGCATCCTATAACATCTCTCCACTCCCAACGCCGTTAAGATTCATGTGTGGAGCGTCTCGCAAAGCGAAATCCAAACAAGGAACCCCTCCACACACTCCTACTTAACTTCGTCGGTCATGGAGGTCCGTTATTTTGAACATGCAACCGGGAAAATCCTATCCCCTCTCAACAAAAGGTGGTCTGAACTCCTATCTCTAACAACGAGTCACACCACCTAGCGCTCGTACTAATATTTAGTCTTCACGTAAACCAACAATGAGCTTAATCTTACATCTCAACAATAATCCTGTGGGCCTTAAATCATATCTATAAGGCCGCCACATACTCATAACCATAAAGGCGAACTCAACCTGTATCCAGGTGAGATATCGCAACAACAACCTGTTCCTTCCAGGAACTGCGGACACGATAGTGTTGCCATCATTAGTCTGTTATCGCTCCGAATATACCATAATATCATACATATATACACAAAATATAAACACCCGCCCTTATGACGAGTGAGAGAAAATAAAATTCCGCTACCGCGGAAAACACATAGGTATACATTATATAATGTTATCGATACCGCCACAAAGCTTAAATTACACACACGAGTCTAGGGCTAGCGAATACCACGATTTTATCCAGTCACACCAAATATACCTCCTTCATTTAGGTAAAACTCATAACAACGACTTGACCTTTATCCACTGTCGGTCTCTGGCCGATCCTCATCAAAGACCCCTTTCAAACCTTAGTTTCACATTGTAATTCAACTTTAGTACCACGCTCTACTATGGCGGTACTACGATACTCATAACTACTATACTTTAGTAGTCATTACAACACTCTTTAGCCAACACCACAAAGGAAATGAACTCTACTACGGTCCACGTTCCCCACTACTACCAGTTGCTCCACCTAAGGCCTGCCTCCTGCTGCCATCCAAGCTCTGCACACGAATCTCAATCGAGCGCGCAAAAGATTGCTATAATCTTATAACATGGCAGGAGAATGAAATTTCATAAGAGAAATCAACAATCCTAATCCTGAGGCTCTATAACAAATCGAGAGCAACGCTGAAAGCATAGTACGTCCGCACAGATTCCTAAGGACACTAGAACCTGATGCTCTGATACCATCTGTGACACCCCGACTAATAAAATACCGGGCGATCACTCCTATATCAAATCATAACAGGAGTCTCATATGGATCATTCTTAGCATCACTGTCGAAAGTCCATTTAATTACTAATAACCTATTAGGCCGATGTCAAAATTTTACTTAACTAATCTTTTTACACGAATAAAATAAAAACATCCACACAGTATATGCGTAAATCAAGCTGAAATAAAATGAAATAACCGAACACTCGGTCAAAATATACAACCATATCGAATGATGATCTAAAAGAATAAATAATACAATTGGACCATTGGCCCGAATATTTATACAGTACCTCCTATCTAGAGTACAAGAATGGAAGTGGCTATCAAAAACCTACACGCATCCACAGCTGCTACAGCTGACGTCTGATTCGAAAGAAGTGCCATTCAGGTGTCCCTGTGTCTGGACACCTATATATATATATATATATATATATATATATATATATATATATATATATATATATATATATATATATATATATATATATATATATATATATATATATATATATATATATATAGCAAGAAAGGAAAGTAGATAAATGGGTCAGATCCCGAGTTTGAAAATATTTTGCAAGTGCATAAATGCTTTATTTTTTTATTATTTTTAGAAAAATATTTGTATCTCATATTTAAGTTTGGTATCGCACTCCCATGAGATACCCCTCACCTCTCTTCTAATAGTGCACTCCTAGCGCATCCCTCTAAACATCCTAGTCAAGCTACCCTGCTAAACTAGTCTATCACCCCACTACTATCAACCCTAGATAGTCCAAGTACTAAGGGCTAAGCTTCTCCCCAGTCTCGACACTGTGCCAAGTTCATGTGTGGGGTGTCTCGCAAAGCGAAATCCAAACAAGGAACCCCCCGATACACTACTATGCGGCAAGGTCGATCATCGAGATCCATTAGACCCTCGGCACCCAATTTATCCATATATATATATATATATATATATATATATATATATATATATATATATATATTCATATTTCAATACACATCCGGATCTATCTCCCGGAATGAGAATTCATTTACTCATATAATACAGCTATATAATACACATCCGGATCTATCTCCAGGACTGAGGGGTATTCTATACTCATATAAAGACATTTTATTTCCCTTCTTATATCCATGAAATATATTTAAAAGCTAATTCATTATCATGAATTTCTTTAACAAAACATATAACTTTTTAAAAGCCAGTTTTATTATCATAAAAATGCTTTTCCATTTTATAACATCCCATTCCCCTTCTCATATACAGGGAATGTACTCAAAGCCATTTTTATTATCATAAAAATGCTTTGATCATATAGCATGCTTCCATTTCCCTTCTTATATCCAGGAAATGTATATAAAGCCAATCCATTATCATGAATTGCTTTAACAAATCTAAGACCATCCCTCCGAGTTTCCCCACTGGACACGCCCCTAAATGGCTATCATCTTCCAGGGCCTATCAAACAAGAATACCTGGGAACCTACCAACGTCGGGAAGCGACCAAATGCCTACGGGAGTCATGACCACACCCAGAATCACCTCACCAGCGCAGTAAAATATATAATCGCCATATGGCCTAGGACTATATCCACCCTGCATTCATTAGCCAGGGGGCATCACCATACGCACGCAACTTCCCTTATGATAGCGACTTAAGGAGGTGTGTAACCATAATTTATTAATTATGAAAATCATTCCTTTTCCATTTTGAAAACATTCATTTTTATATTTTCAAAATCATTTACCTCATATCATATATATACTTTAATCATATAGTATATACATATATACCACATATTCCTCCTCGAATATATATATATATGGCCATAATTGCCAATCACATCTAGCGATGACAAATAATCCCAAAGATATAAATCCCTAGAGATCACTTCCTAGGTTTCACCAAGATGTATTCAACTCACATACATTCAATTACATAAATACCTAGGCTCGATGGTATCCGAACTCCCTCTCAAATTTTGTTCGTCCTGAATGTTAACTATGTTCGTTCCCCAGATTATGCCCTACACCAATCCAAGGCCTTCCTTTTCATCTAAAGGTTTACTAACCCTCAAAACCATCATTTAGGAGTTCCGATATCATAACTAAGATCCCCAATATAAGACCCCAAATTGTAATTTAACTCCCCATACTCTGAAGGGGAGAAAACTAACAAATCTGACCAAAGCGAATCTATTCGCCCCAATTGCGAATCGATTCGGGTGGGCGAATCGATTCGGCCCCCAATCCGAATCGATTCGAAAAATGTTCTGCAAACAGGTCTTTAATGGAGAATCGATTCGGTCTAAATCCGAATCGATTCGGCCCACTTCAGATTCACAGATCCCCTTACGCGAATCGATTCAGCCTAGACCCGAATCGATTCAGCCTGTTCGAGGGGCACTGTTTGGGCAATTTTTCAATCTCCAAAATACCCCAAAATTCAATCTAATCTCCATTTAAATCACAACTTGGATTTATTCCAACAAACCCAAAGTTTTTATATCTCCTCAAATTATTTAGAGGTCCTAACACTCCATTTGAGAACCCCTAATATTTACCTCCAAAGTTCTATCCTTAATTTCTAACTAACGATTTCGATCTCGGATGGCTTTCCGTAGAAAAATCACTATAAATCCCATAAAAATCAGAAAAATACGCGGTTGGCGCCCACACGACCACATGGAAAAGATATACAATTTTTATTTTTTGACAAGGAATCGAATCGATTCACATCAAGGCCGAATCGATTCAGAAAGACGCAGCTCAACTATTCATCATCTTCTCCGAGATGGTTTCGGCCATTAAAGCTTCTCCCAAGCTTTTGTCGCCTCACCCAATGTCCTACAACCTCAAGCAACTACAAATACACATATATTAAGGGTTATAAACATCCTAGAACCCAAAACCAACAATAATTTTAGATTAAATCCTAAATTCCTCAAATTGAAATATTATAGGGGTTTAATGGTTTTAATTCCCGAAAACCCATTTTATCCACGAAAACCCAACTCGAAATCGTTAGGGTTTGTTTATACCAAACTAAGGTATGAGATATTTATGCAAAAATTAAATAAAGCAAGTAAACACTTGCCTCATGGATAAAATCCGACGACCTCAAGTCGAATCCCGCGGAGGTAGGCCGGAATCTCCCCTTTTCTTCCTCTTTTCTTCCTCCTCTCTCTCTTCCCTCTCTTCTCTCTTATTTCTTTCTCTTTTTCTCCCTCCCTCCCTCTTTATATAAAGGGAAAAGGGTTTTAACCCTTAAAACCCCAAAAACGACTCGTTTACTCAATTACGAGCTTGTTCAACTCCAAAATTACCCGGAACTCAATTTCGACAATCCTCTTTTCCAACTATCTCGGACATTCTGAGACTCACGACGCAGTCAAAATTCCCATCCGAGGTACTTGACCGCAGATCACTATTTCAACCCAACATAACTTAACGTGGGTTTTTACCATTTAAATCTCACCTCGTGTCGCTTTACTCAACGACGACATATAATTAAAATATTTCGACTTTTATAGTCCCATAAATAATCACAACATCCATCGAAAATCATTTAATCCTCGAAAATCCCAAAAATTACTATTTAGGGAAATTCCCCAAATTCCAATTTATATTTAATTATGGAATTTAATCGTCTCCAAAAGGGCGGGTTGTTACAACAACCACCAGGTGTAAGTCGTTCGACCCACATCGAACTGATAACCCAAACTCGGGGGGAACAAAGGAACGGGAATAAGCACTCCCCCACCCAGGGCTCGCTATTCCAAAGTTGTGACTCCATTGGGGTAAATCAAGAGAACCGAACTATCCCTATACTTTCTTCCAAACAAGAATAGTATTGCTCCCCTATATGACTACTTTACGGTAATTTTTAGAATTATTTAACGGCCTCAGTTTTAGTCCCACAAAATGTTGATACGTTCTTAGGTCCTTATGTACAACATTGTACATTTTTCCGAATGTAAAAATACGCGCAAAGGACCTTGCGATAAAATAAACATCAATGTAAAAATAAAAAATACCTATTTACATCACGCAGTGCATAGTCTTGATTTTCATATTATTTAAACCCTATGTCCTTGAGGACAAAAACAGTTATACGAAACGGTACTCAATGATGACTATCCTCACTCTTTTTGTCCAATCGTCTGGTATATCGGGCAACTTCCATCTCGATCCCAAATTCTTGATGATAGGGAACATTTGAAATTTGTTCAGTACTCGAGGAGGATTTCACATTTATTCAGTACTGGGGTAAAGTGGTTTCAAACGTACCTTAAAGGTTGCTCAGTCCATGCAGCCCGGTACATCATGATCGATGGCAATGAAAAGCGATCCACCAATCACTGAGTCACATCGCCTTTATCGCATATAAAGAAAAAACTCTAGGAACACACCATAGTGCAAAAAAAAGAATATATTCTCACAGGCCATTCACTTTGACTAGATTTTTAAAAAAATGTCAGACGGGCACTTTTATTATTGCATTTACGATTAGTAGCTCTTCTTACTTGACCTTAGGGGCACTTTTATTGGGTCCTATCACATACTCGCATGCTAATAAGTGTAACGTTAAATACTAATAAAATTGGATTAGAAATATTAGTTAGGGTGTTCCATTACACTTCACAATTAACGTGCGAACCGGATCAGGTTGGTCCAAAGCCCCTCAGATTTTAGGCTGAATGTCTTCCCATTTTTAATGGAAGATAAAAAGTATGAAACGCAAGTTATTGCCAAAGCATAATTCCCTTACATTGAATTCCCCTACCCATATTTTATTTTGAGAAAATAATAGACCACGGTCTATTACTTCATCGTTACTCACAAGAAAAACAAGATCTCACGCCTGTTTACATGAATCTAATGGGACTATGTTCAGTTCTTCCCCTTTAAGGACAATATCAAACAAAAAATACAAAATATCATCCACATGTAGTTAAATAGAGATAAAAGAATTGCATTAGAAAAAAATCGTCCATACATGAGTCCTCCCACTATGTATTATCCTTTTATCAGTCCTCTTATTTATAAAAACCTGAATGAAATTGCCCCTCCCTTTTTATAATTACGATTGTTAATAGAGAGATCACACAAAGTTCTTACCCTGAAAACTCGAGTCCTCTCTTCGTGCGTCCGTCTAACGTTCATCTATGATATCTCGACCCATGATTGTCAGTTTGCTCCAAAGTACGCTCACTAAAGATGATCATGCTCCATTCCCGATTGATCAGATCTTGAGACAACTTGAAAACATCACCACCTTACGAAAAACCATGCAGTCCGAAATCAGGGCATTATGCCAAGCATATAGGTCCGCCTACAATAGGCCACTTCTATGATCGGAACAGGATAGAACATATGATAAGCACCCAAAAGTGTATATTTTATACCCCGAATAAACGTATTTCAATTGCTGATTCTCGACAAAATTAGGTCATACACGCATAATTATTTATTGTGCAGGCTTGACTGAAGTTGCGATTTCAAAAGTTCTATTTCTAAGCAATTTGCAGCAAGAATGGGGTTAAATAATCAACCCCATAACCCTAGCCTACCCCAGACCGAGCCTAAACCTATTCTGCGCCCTCTGTGTGTGGAGTTTGTATTTTTATTATTTTTAGATTTTTTTATTTGAGTCATTTTAATTTTTAGGATTTATTTAGAATTTTTAGGATTTATTTGCAATTTTTGTATTTCCTTTTATTTAGTGTAATTTTATTTTGATTTTTAGTTTTTAGTCTTTATTTTATTTTATTTTATTTTATTAGGATAAGTTTTTTTTTAGGAATTTAATTTTATTAGATTTTTACATTTTATAGAACTTTAGTTTTTAGTTTAATAGATTTTAAATTTTTAAATTTATTGTTTTTATTTTCATTTCTTTTTATTTTATTTTGAATATTTTATTAATAGATTAGAAATTTAATTTTTATCTTTTAATTTTATTTTTTTTATTTTTAGTCGTAAATATTTTTAATATGGTTTTTTAAAAAGGTACAAACACACACACACACACACACACATTAATTATCCTACACTAACCTACACCTAAACAACTCACTCACACACACTCTAACTACCATACACCCTATCACACACAAACTCTCTCAACTCCCATCTTCTTCCCCACACTCTCCCACACCCTCACCCAACTTCTCCTACACCTCACTACACCTAATCAAACCCACCATTACTATTCATCATCTTCTTCACCACTCATTCTCTCTCCTCTCTCAGTAACCTCTAACCACCATCTGCAATCAACACCACCCACACCCATATACCCACTACAAACTCCAACCCACAAACTTTCCCCAACCCGAAACCAAACCCGCTGCTAACTTGAAAATCGTCCACCTTCAATACAAAAAAAAATTGATGATCCGATCCCCTGTCGACACCCCTCCATCCAGTGCAACCCACCTGCCAACCCGATCGTCACCTGCAACAAAACCCAAACTCCACCAACCCAGTAGCTACCCATCGAAACCTCCATACCCCTATCCATATCAACCTGATCGCCCATCCAATCGCAACCCAAACCCAAAACCAGACCTCCGAAACTAATATGTTCAACCTCGAACCCGATTCTACAGCTACCCAACCTCCATATCGATTTAGCCCATTTCAACCCAAGCCTTAATCGATTTTATCTCCTGCTAAAATACCCAAAGCCAAGACCAAGTCAACATAAAACAAACCATTAAACCCACATGTGTTTAAACCCATTTTACCCCACATTTCAAAATTACCACCAACTAACTCATTTTACCTCAATACCTAAAATACCCTTTTAACAAATCTGATTTTTTTTCTCACCCCACACCCCATGCACATACAATTTTAATCCATTCCATTTATACCCTTATCCAGTTGCACACTAGAAAAGAAGAAAGAAGAACACCCATTGGAGGATAATTTTTAGGAAGAAGAGAATTCTAAAGCTAGCTTAGAGATAAAGTTAGAAATAATATTTTTCTTAGTTTAGGAATTTATTTTATTTTATTTTATTTTATTTAGATTTAAATTGTGAGAGATTCAAGTTTAGTGAGTATTTTTATGTATTAATTTGTTGGATCACTCAATTGAAGGTTGGATTCTTGTAATTCCAGGATGGAGCTCAATTACACTCAATTATATTTGGTTTGATTGTTCTCTCCTTGTTCATTTGATTATCATGATCCATATTATGTTAGGCTAAAAAAACTTTTCAAGGGGCGGGATGAACACTTGTTTATGTTATTTGAATTAATTAGTTTGATTATTTGAAAATCCCTTTGAATGTTAATTCTTATCATCCACCTTTCAATTTACGCCTCGAGACAGAGTAAATGATTTTCGAGAGAAAATCAAAATTCGAGATATAATTTTAGAAACGAACTAGAGATAGGGGTTTCTTAAGTGTGGTATTATTCCATGAATTTCTACTCTAAAATTTATTTTCTATGATTTATATAAATTTTGATGAATCGATCCTAGCGGGTGGATTATTAAAAAGAGTATAAATCTAATTTCTAGAGTTGTGGGGCTTAAACTTAATTTTCTAAAAGGTTGGTATTAAAATTACATTTGTGACGAGAGTTTACTTGTAATTTCAATACTAACTTGGGAGTTTCAAATAAGAAAATTAATTTATTAGAATAACTAAAATTTGTGGTGTAATTCCATTCCTTGATTGTTCTCACGTTTATTTCCTCACTTTATCTCTTATTTTTATTATATTTTATCCATCATTTTTCATCACACTTTTTAGCACTTCTTTATATTTCCCTTCTAGTTTTATTTACTTGTTCTCATTTTAGTTTAATCCACTCCCATCAAAATTGTTTTAATATTGAAAAAACTAAAAAAAAATAGAAAAAGTAAAAAATCGAAAAAGAAATTAAATAAACAAATGAATTGCATTCCTCTCTCATATGTTTCATCCTTCGATTAGGATTGAAACCCTTACTTACTTTGATACTTCAGTTTATTATATTTTGTGGGTACTTGAAGGTTTTGATTAACTTGGCTTAAAACAACGACATATCACACGCAAAGGTCATAGTTATCAATATACTTAATCCCCATCCCCAACACTGGCATATTGCCTACGACGGTTGTTAAGGTAGTACCAATTAATACCCCGGATCTTCCTGCACCAATCCTAGCGCCGTCTCCCCTACTAACGTCAGCGCTTCTCACTTACCTGTACCATTTGAACTACAAGGATACTTTGAACCTTACGAGCAGTACCCCGAGTACCCACCCACCGCCATACAATTCCGCTTACGAGCCGAATCTGTAGCTCCACCATCGATCGATGAAGTTATTCCCTCACCTCCAAACCAGGAGATAATGCAGGTCTAATCAGAACTGCACCTTCTTCTGGAAGCCGTCAATAAGATGCAAACCAAGGATGAACTTATAAACATCAAGAAGATGGCTATTTATCTTGAAGCCCGATTGTTGAACAGATTTAAAAATCCAGTCATCAAAATATACAAAGGACTGGGCTCCCCATCTTCCCACTTATCCAACTACCACCTTCATATGTAGGTCTGAGACGTAGGCCTAAGAGTCCTAGAAAGGATATTCTCCTACACTCTATTCGGAGGATCCCTTGCTCGGTATTTGGGTCTGAAACATGAGGGAGCCACAAAAATATGGGACGACATATGTCGCATTTTACTTAATCATAATGAATACAATGAAGAGCTTGGCGGCACGTGTAAAGACTTGGAAATGTTGAAGCAAAAGGAAGGAGAGATAGTTGGCACTTTCATCACTCGTTGGAGAGATAAATCCGGTTAGATGGACAAAATTCCCTTGGAAAATGATCAGATAGAGATCGTGATCAGGAACCTTCGAAATGAAGCACCTAGTGAAATTGGTCTCACCTGGATCCCAGATTTCAAAGAATTCAATCATAATGGGTGCAAGATCGATAAAATTTTAGGTGCCAAAGATAAATCTACTGAGGAACCTCATTGTGCTGCGAATAAGTTCTCCACCCACAAGGACTCGCTTATAGATTCTACATATCACATCACCACTCTCGTGGTTAGTCCATAACCAGAATTATGCCTAGTTTCCAATACTTCCCAAGCTATCATAGATACCATTTCGCCTTTCTAATCGGGACTCCCTCCCAAAAACTATGAAATTATACCTCGTCCTAAATAGTTCAGAGCTCAGCCAAGACAATTCCCCAATCTTTAAGCTCTCCACATCCGAGTATTCACCGTCTTGAAAAGTGATGGTCACCTAATACCTCTCAACCCCAGACCACCCTCGCCTTCCCTGACAAGAACTGGTGGGCTAATTTCCCATTACGAGTTCTATCAAGCACCTAGTCATATTATCGATAATTATTGGGCCCTGAGATTTGCCATCTAAAACCTCCTTGATGTCGAGAGCCTCATCCCACTAAAACCATATGTTACAACAATCCCCTACAATATCATCCCAACCCCGGCACCAATACACTCTCATTACAAATACTGAACCATCAACTCGGTTAGTCCCCCTGCATTATAAATTATGGCTGATGACATATTCACACTTCTAAATAACCACCCTCATGAGCAGGCCAATGAATACCCTAAAAATCATCATCAAAACTAGGCCCACCATTGACCATATGACCTTATTCTTTATTAATATACAATTCCTGCAAACTAACCACTGTAATCTAGACTTGCTCCTGGTCACAGAATTCATGCTTTGAAAAGAGCCAAGGCTCCTTTATCCTTATCTAAAAGAAATGGACCACTCCATAGAATGTGATGAAATGTACGATGAAGCCTTAGTATCAACCGAGCATATCATCGTTGATGTGCCATTCTAATCTACTGAAAAGGGCAGATCGACTTCTGATGAATATTTATTTTCCCTCACAGACTCTGATGCAAGAAGTAACACCCACTCACCCTATACCTCAAACTCATTCTCTATCAATCTTTTAGAGAATAGTGGAAGTTCCACATTCACAAGTCATTAGATGGCAAAACCCTTAATTCGAGTACCTCGATAACCCAACCCTCTGGTATAGGTGAGCAATCGTGACAGAAAGATTAGGGAAGACAATCACAATACCTGAAGGTACCAATCACATCACCAGTTATTGTATAAATAGGAAGAAAGAGTGAGAGCCCATTCTACTTTTATGGATGCCGCATGGGAGGCAGAGTTAAGAGCCAACCCCAGTCCGACAAGATACATCTCTCACCTGATCTTATTTAAAGAAAAATGGAATTAACTTTGGGAAAACCAACAGCTCATTTATACATAAGTAATGTTCCCCAATGAATAAGATAGGAAATGAGGAATTCACTCTTGACCCCATCCCAAAGAAGTTGAACCTCAAATTCACCCCTAGCTACCATCCACATGATGCAAAGATTATATAATATCAATAAGTAGCATGGTAATATCATAAACCCATATCTTGGATGGTAATATCATAAAAAATTATATAAAAATTTCATCCCCTAAAGCTAAAAACATGGGAATCTCCCCTACCTTGGATGTTTCTCCCCCTTTTTGACAAGGAAAGTCGAAGAGAAGTAGAATAATATAGATAAAGGGTGTAGCATGGTAATATAACAATAATTGCAATGAATGGGCAAAACTAACAAACAAAAGAAACATAATCATGTGAAATAAACCAACTTTGTAAATAGGGTATACTCAATGGAAAACATCATAAGTATGAGCAACAAACACATGTAACACAATATGAATCTCAAGTTAGAAACTAGTAGACATAAATATCAATTAAGTAAGCATGTGAAGCGAGAAATGTGATATAAAACAAGCTAACTAGGATGAGATCATATAAAGCATGAATTTAACAATGATAAGCATAAAAAATATGGATAAAGAAAATATAAATCCATAATGAATAACCAAATTTACCAGCATCCATAAAAAATTACTCAAATACCAACAAAGGAGTTAAGGTACAAATATCCATACAAGCAAATACAAATAACAAAGTACCACAAAAAAGATAATATAATTTCTCAACAAAGGAAACACACTATAGATAACATAGAATTTATCTAAACATCCTAAATCTCATGTAGATATCCCCAAAACAAAGTACAAGATATCAATGGTAAGGAATATAGGCAATGATAAAGAAAGATTGACCATATGATATCAAGAGCTAAACCATATAAGAAACACATTTTAGCAATAAAGAATGTGTATCATGAAGTCTAAAAATGTGACATAGCAAAACACAAATGAATAACATCTCAAACAAAGGGATGCAAACTCCCCATAAAATAAATATATTTCCTTAAATCCATGCATGCAAAAAAGAAGCATGAAGAAGCATGGCAAAGCAAAGCAAATGAAACATGTAAAATGTGATGGGATTAGGAGTATCACAACTTGATATCTTGAAAGCATGTGATAAAAATATGTGAGCATGTACATGGAACGTATGAACAAACATAACAAGAACCATATGTGTCAAAAAATATCATGACAAGAATCATGTGACATAGATGAAGATAAATGATCCAAAAAAAATAATACCGAATACCTAAGAAACACAGTATAAAATGAATGGGAACGTTTTTGAATTGTCAAAATCAAAATCTCTTCCAAAAATAACATAAGGTGTCACAAAGAAATATCTCAAGTCACATAAGCTCGTAAAATATAGTCATCATGATAAAGTACCAAACACTAGTCAAAATAAACACAAAAATGTCACTAGGGACATAAAAAGCTATAAGGAGCAAAGGTGTGTCTAAGGTAAAACTAGTGAGGAACTATCATGATATGCAGAAACTCAACTTCACATATAAATCCAACCAAAAGATGATCAAAGCATCATCACAAAATCGAAATACCTAAGGCATACAAATCTCAAATAATGTGTGGTCATCCCGCTCGGTGCCTGGGGGAGGAGAGAGAGATAGAGATAGATACGTTTCCCCCTCGGGAATGCAGCGTCGTGGTCTCGCACCCCTCTTGGGAAGGTTTCTTCGGTCGTCGTCCGTGTAGGGGTAAATGTGAAGAGATAGAGTCGTCAGCTTATTTTGCACAAAATAAGCAAAAGAATATATTTCCACTTTGAGAGAGCGGCATCAAGGACAAACTGAGCATACGAAACCAATAGTTCAAAGGTCTGGGGGCTAAGTTACAAAATAGGAAGGTGTTAGGCACCCATCCCGCCCTTTCGGTCTCTCATGGGCTTGTGTTATTATCTTCCTTTATATTCCCATGAAGAGTGTGTGCGTGCGTGTTTATATAATGGAGATAGGATTTATTCAACTCATACCATGGACAAGGTAGAGTGAGGTCATCCATAGGAATATTCCCAAAATAACATATGTACAAACAGGGACGGAGCCATTCAGGGACGAGTGGGGCCTGTAGCCCCCACAGTTTTTTTTTTATAAAAAAAATAGATTTTTATACTTACATAGTTTTTTGGCTGGAGATCTTATTTGTTGTGTGGGTTTGGTTGGATTTTATTTATAATTTCGCTCAAGGTTTTCATGTTTTCTAATGGTGGTAAGGTTTGATTTTGGACTTGTTATGAGTGATATGGTTTATCCTGCATGTTGTTGCTTGGGTTTGGATTTCTCCCTTTCTCTGCCAAAGGTTGAAGACGGTGGTTTTTCAGGATAGATTTATTTCTTGTTCATTTTGCCCTTTATGTTTAGTGCCGACAACTATGGATGAGTGGTGTGTTTTTTATTGGTTTTGGGCTGATAAAATAGTTTTTTTTTTGCATTTTGCTTTTAGATCTTCTAATTCGGTTTGCTTTTTGCGTTTTTTTTTGTCATAAAAAAATATGTTTGAATAAATATTTTGCTGTTTGAACTCTTAGATCTTGAGAAAATTTTTTTTTATTTGTAAAAAAAATGTTTGAACTCAAATGTTTATTTTCCATTGCTGTTTGAACACTTTTTTTTTTGTCCCAACCCAATAATTTAGTAACAAAGTTTGTAAAAAAATAGTTAGTTTAGTAACAAAAAATATATTGTTTGTTTGTTAGATCTGATTTGTATTTATTGTTTTCGATTATTTTTGCAGAATTTCAAATGTTTTCAGGCTCCGACCCCTGCTTCTATAGTAGAAAATTTGGGATTGAAATATTGGTTTAAATTTGCGACCGAAATGTTGGTTTAAATAATATTTCTCTTTCCATTAGATAAAATACATTACGTTATTTTTGTCAAATACTAAAAAATAACCTCAAAAAATTCGGCTCGGGAGCTCCCGCCCCGAACTCCCACAAATAACTGCTAAATTATCCCCCACTAAAGAGAATTCCTAGCTACGTCCCTGTGTACAAAGTATGATTTGTGCGTTAATCACGATATTGATCGTTACTAGGAAACGATAATATGTGTTGGATGAAATGCAAACAATTATGATATATATATATATATATATATATATATATATATATATGAAAATGGGAGATTTTTTTAAAACTAGGGAAATAGAGAGAGTTGGAAAATTGGAAAATTGGACTCGAGTGTTGGATTTTAATCCGAGACGCCTACGTAGCTTATAAAGGCATCAAAGTCCACGTAGTTCGAATGTAGAATAGGTGTGGGATTTATCCCATACATTCGAACATAATTTTATTACATGTGTATGTGTATAAAGTGTGTTGTTTTGATTTTGGAAAAAGTGTGATGGATAATTCCGTTCGAAATTTATGGGTGTAACCCTCTTTTATTTATATTTGGGATTTTTTTATAGAAAATACAGTATGTGAAATATACTAATAAAAGTGTAGATATTAATGTGTATGAACTAAAGTAAGAACTAGATTATGAATCAAATGTGCATTATGCAAAAATAATGAATTTAAAGAGGGAGGGAAAGAGTTGGACCTTCTTTGAAGCTTGATTTTTGGTCTTGGATGAACTCCCTCGAGTGTTGATGAATGTTGATGATAGAGAAGGATGTTTGCCAAATTGGGTATGAAAAGGATGGGAATGTAAGCTTAGATGGAACTTCACGTGAGAAACTTCGTTGATTTCGAGGGAATGGTTCTGAGATCACTGATGCTGATGGATCTGTTGTCTCCTCTATGGAGTGAGGTCATGGCCCCTATTTATAGGGTCAAGGGGTGCCAATTGGCCTACCCTATGGGCTTCCTATCTGCATGTGCCCCCAGACACAGTGCCAATAGGCAGGGATCAAGACCTACCAATTGGCAGTCTCGTGCAGATTTTTTAAGAAAATGGTCGTAGAACACAAACCATTGATCAAAATTGCACACGAGGCATATCGTTAGAAAGTATTTAAGAGACATACAAGAGTCCTCTGGACTGATCTTGGGTCTGAGAGTTGACTTTGGGTCAAATGTGGCTCGAAACGCACGTCAGTCCTTTGAACGGGGGATCGTCGGACGAAAACGGATCGCTCATTGATATGGTAAGTAAAAATTGCACATGGGGTGGACTATTGAAAAGGTTAGGAGGTTTAATTCGACATTCCAAAGAGCTTTTCTCAGTTTGGAAGGTTTACCTTGGTCAATCGGGGCTCGAAAGCCCTCGAGGACCTCTAGAAGTAAAATGGATCATTTGTCCGTACCGTAGGTCAAAATTACACATGGGGCAGAACATTAGAAAGGGTATTCAGTGCCCTTAGGAGATTCATTTAGTCCCATTCGATCTAAAGAGTTAACTTTGGTGAAACGGAGCCCGGGAGCGCCCGATGGCCTCCGGATCGATTTTTAAAGGAAAACTAATCGTTCATCCGAAGGGTTATGTTGTTTCATGCATGGGTTAGACCGTTGGAAAGGGGTTTTAATACCCTTCAAAATTTCAAATAGCTTTCGCTCTGATGGTTAAGTTGATTGGGGTCAAATCGGGGCCTAGGAGTGTCCGGTGGCCTCCGAATCGATCTTCGGTAGCAAAATGGTTTGTTCGTCTAAATTGTTATGATGATTCATGCACAAGGTGGATCATTGGAAAGGGTATTTATATACCTTCAAAGATTCAAAGAGCTTTCGCTCTGATGATAGAGTTGACCGGAGTCAAACTGGGCCCGAGGATGCCCGGTAGGCTCTAAATCGGTACTCGGAGTGCGACCTAGGGTTTACGCTGAGATAGGGAGGTGTTAGATACCTAAGGGGAGATCTAGGGGTAACTAGAATGCGGTGTCTATATATACCCTCGACAGGTGAGCTTGGAACAAGTGATAGACGTCGAATAGACACTACATGATAGAGGTCGGTTCTTATGGACCTAAGGGACGAGGATGACCGATTTAGAGGGTCAAGGTCGATGCTGAGGTCCTAAGGTGATGTTGGGGTGGCCGATTCTGAGGAACTAAATGATGAGGATAACCGATTTAGAGGGTCGAGGTCAATGTTAAGGACCTAAGGTGATGTTGGGGAAGTCGATTATGAGGACCTAGAGGAGGCAAAGAGTAAGGAGGCGACCAATTCTGCGGACCGGGGTTAGTTTTAAGGATCTAAATTGTAGCAACCAATTCTATGGGTTGAAGACAATTCTGAGGGTTTAAGTAAAAGAGACCTTCTAAGGGTCGAATCCAATTTTGAGGGCTTAAGATAGGGATGACCAATTCTGCAGGTCAAAGCTAATTCTGAGGGTTTAAGTAGAAACAACCAATTCTACGGGTCGAAGCCAATTTTGAGGGCTTAGGTAGAACTGACCGATTTTGAGGGTCGATGCCAATTCTGAGGGCTTATTTAGGGGTGACCAATTTTGCGGGTCGAAGCCAATTGTGAGGGCTTAAGTAGAAGCGACCAGTTCTGAGGGTCGAAGCCAATTCTGATGGCTTAAAATAGAAGCGACCAATTCTACGGGTCGAAGCCAATTCTGTGAGCTTAAGTAGAAGTGACCAATTCTTAGGGTCAAAGCCATTTCTGAGGGCTTAAGATATGGGTGACCAATTCTGTGGGTCAAAATCAATTCTGAGGGCTTAGGTAGAAACGACTGATTCTAAGGGCCGAAGCCAATTCTGAGGGTTTGTGATAGGGGTGACCAATTCTGCAGGTCAAAGCCAATTCTGAGGGCTTAGGTCGAAGCAATCGATTCTGAGGGTCGAAACTGATTTTGCAGGCTTAATATAGAAGCGACCAATTCTGTGAGTCAAAGCCAATTCTGCGGGCTTAAGTAGAAGCGACCAATTATGAGGGATTAAGATAGGAGCTATGGGTCAAAGACAATTCTGTGGGCTTAAGTAGAAGTGACCAATTCTTAGGGTCGAAGCTAATTCTGTGGGCTTATTTGGGGTGACCAATTCTGAGAGTCGAAGCTAATTCTGAGGGCTAAAGATAGAAGCGACCAATTCTGCGACTCGAAACCAATTCTGTGGGCTTATTTTTCCTTTAGGAAATTTGCGGACTCCACTATGGATGTGTGATATTTCTCTAGGGAATTGGGGAAGCATTTGGTTTTAAGTTCCGTTGGGGAAGAGGGATGATCTGAGAATTTTGAGCTGGGGAATTTTTTTTTTTGGAATTTTGGAGCGTCTTCTAGAGACCTTCCTGTGTAGAATTTTTTTCTAGAATTCCGTTGGGGATGTAAAAAAAATGTTTTTCTTAGTGAAAAAGTTCCAAAATTAATTTCGTAACTTTAGGAATTTTTCACGGATTTTCTGTTTTTTTTTTAGTTTTTGTACAAAAGTTTAAAGGGGTGCCGACTGACATAGATGGAAAGGTACCAAATGGTAGTGTCACGGTCTTTTAGGGTACCTCGAGTAGGTGGCCGTATAGTGTCGATCGGTGGTGGCAAGGAGATGCCGATCGGCATGCCCCTTAGCCTCCTAAAAAAGGGGGAGGCTTCTCCTCATTTTTCACAGCTTTTTGACTTGCCTTCTTCTGCAATTATCTTCTGTAAATCATTCCGACGTTCCAAAGTTAAGATATGGTTAAGTTTTCAAGAAGTGCTACTCACATGGCATGGCTTAATGCTGATGATTGGGCAGGGTTGGAGTGGAGGGCTAGGGTGCCCCTTGCACTGGGCAGTGAGAACTCATTTGACGCATTTGAGCCGATGGTGGATGATCGGATTCTTCTACGTGATTCTTCACGTCATCGTTATTCTAGGGTGGTGAACCCTGGTGTCTATGTAAGTATCGAATGACCTTTGATATTCTTTTCCTTTTTTTCTTGACAATGTTGTTTTATTTCTTCATTTTGACAATGATTTTCTTTATTTCTTGGATAGTCTGACGTCTCCATGTCGACTATACATGCCTAAGGGATGACGGGGCTTAAGTATGTTTGAGAAAACCTTCCATTTGTGGTGCACAAGATGGTGTCATCGATCGGCTTTGGGAGATTGGCGTCTGCTCTAGATGAGACGCCTCGTTCTACGGACGTTCTGTGTACTCTGGGGGAGAAATGGTGGGACACTACCCACACCTTCCATTTTGACTTCGTGGAGATGACAGTAACTCCCATTAATGTGCAGCAGATGCTAGGGTTGGACTGTGATGGTCCTCAGATTGAGGTGGATAGGACGTTGAGGGTGATGTCGGAGGCGGTGACGGTGCCATTAGGTGATGTAGAGAGGGTAGACTCTTGGGATTCTCTCTATTTGTATATGTTGAGGGAGTTGTTGTTGAGGAGGACGATTGATGAGATCAACGGGTAGCCGGTGCATCAGATGTCCCACTTGTTTATTTTGTTGGTGCTGGGAGGTTTTTCGGTGGCGATGAGTGGCGACGTTGTGCACGTGTGGTTTTTGCCATTTCTGAGGGTGTTCTTGGACATCCTCCTTTATGATTTGTGGAGCCTAACCTTGGTGACCCTTTATTATTCTCTTGATTCATTCAACCGATGCTACCGGTAGTCTTTTACTGGAGCAACGTATCTTCTAGCGGTATTCTTTATTTTTTGGCTTTTTTCCTTTATGCATTCGCATTTTCCTTCATGCGCTTTTTCTTGATTTCTTAAATGCTGGCCTTTGCCCTTTGCAGATGTGGTTTTATGAGGTGATTGGATTAAACACCCAATTGGTATATTTAAAGGATGACTCTATTGGGGACTTCTGCCGGATGTATTGGTGCTTAAGTTCCAACCAACAGTCAAAGAAGTATCTCTCTCTGAAGGCGGTGCGTCAGGTCTTTAATGGAATGACGAGCGAGCGGGTAAGCCCTCTTTTATTTCTGAACTATCCTTTCTTTTTATGGTTTTGATGTTGATATTAATCTTTTTATCTTGTTGGGGATTTACAGGTGACCTTTTATCCTCGGGGGACGGCCATTCAGCACACTGGGGTGACTGGGAAACATGCGCAGATGTGGCGTCTACTAGTTCATGAGTTTGGTTATTCTTGGTACCTCGGGGAGAGGGTAGTCCGACAGATTATGGAGGATAAGGTTACAGTGCCTCAGAAAAAGCCCCCTATGTTTATGATGCGAGTGTGGGAGATATCAGAGGACGCCCGAGTGGCAGCGATGATAAGAGAGTCGTACTCGGTGTATAATGACACCACGGTGATGTACGACTACATGGATTTCATGTCGAGCTGGTTCATGACACCTAGTATATACTATGTGATGCCTCTTCCTTGCACGGGTTCGACTTGATAGGTGGTGTCCTCCCACAATGCGGGCGGTGCGATGATGTCAGCGGCGGCGATGACTTTGGAGGCTCCCTTTGTACGGTTGTTTTCACCTGGTTAAAACATTCGACAAGATGATGGAGGTTCGGTGCATTTACAGCATCGTCCCAATGCGATGGACCCGAATGAGTTGGTCCTGACAGAGGAGGTCCTTCGACCTGAGGTACACTTTGTGTTTCTTTGTCTTTTAATTTCCTGATTCCTTTCTTCTTCTTTCAGACTTGACTGATTTGATTTTTCAAGTTTCTTTTGCAGCACATTCGAGTCTCCACCACTTGGCTAAGGGATATTAGGTATTGGATATCTTCAGCGACTGCCCATATCCATGAGGTGATTTCGATTCCTTCTTGATTTGTGTCATCTACCTCGTTTATGGAAGGGTCGAGTTCTGGAAGTGGCGGTGCATCGTCTCTCCGTAGGGGGAATAGGGCGCGCCATAGGGATGGAGGCTCTTAGGGAGATAGAAAAGATAGAAAGAAGAGAGAGGGAGAGAGTTTGTAGGTGTGGATAGAGAGAAATAAAATGGGTTCAGTCTGAGTCCCGCTGTTTTGCTCTTTTGTTTTTCCTACAAGATGTCAATGTAACACAGAAAAATATATGCAAATAAAGGTGAAGTTTTTATTAATTCCTGCTTTAGTGATTAATGCACATGTTTACTTTGTTGCTGAGACCGTAAAAAGAATTTGAAATTGACTTGAGAAGGATTTTATTTTAAAATGGGACAAGTAAAAGTATGAGGAAATTCGGAATTCCCTTAAGATAATATTTATTTTTATTGAGTTTTTTTTATTTTGACAAAAGAGGAAAAAAGGAATTTTCCCAAAATAGGGAGTTCCCGATCGGCATGACCCTTGTCCTGCCTATCGGCACATCAGTCCAGTCCATTCAACCCAAAGCTTGATTGCACTTTCTTCAATCTCTTGGTACTTGGTGGGGTAAGTTTTACTCCGATTTCTGCAGGGTTTCTTATCTTTTCTTGAGAGTCTTCAAGTATAAATAGGGGTGTGAATGGGGATTTTCTCCTCACACTTCCATTCCCTTTCTTTCTCACATTCTTACTTGCTTATCATCTCTTTGTTTTACAAGATGTCTCTCCCTGGTAGCATTGAGTTCGCCAACTACCTCGAAGCCTTGGAAGCAATATGTTCTTACAATGTTGATTATGACTCCTTCCACATGCGGCGAGTCTCTTTATGGCGTAATCGGCCCATTGAGTGGAATATGCTAATGGAGGCAATAGAGTTTTGGTATCTCGAGGATCATGTCTTTCGCTTCTGGTTGGATGAAATTTGTCCTACCTATGAGGAATTTTCTGCCATGCTGGGGATAAATCCAAGCATTACTGTGACTTTTCCAGAGTTTTCAGATTCTCCTAGGGAGTTTTTGGCTGGACTGCTCCATATCTCGCCTTCGACAGCTAGGTTGTTGGTTACGGGAGGAATTATTTCTCTTTAGATGGTGCTGCGATCCGTGCATTCGCCAGATGTGGGTGATGTCAGCTATGCTGGGTCGTTATTCTGGGCCTGGTTTCAAAAGTGTTGTTGAGGCTATCATTTCCTAGATGTCGTACCATTGCAATCCTATGGTGGTGATACTGTCAGAGACTTTGAATGGTCTCGATGCCTGGCGGGAAGGTAAGGTCGTTCCGCCTTTTTGGAAGTTAGCCTTGGGATGTTGTTTATGCGGATATCGGAGAGGTTCCGTATGGAGATCCCACCTGAGTATCCTTTATTGATGGTGTCGAACTTCTTCTCATGCTATTTCATTAGCATAGGCCTGGACATTGAGAGTTGGGGGAACTGTTTTGTAGAGCACAGGGGTTGAGGCTTGCACTGGTCTGTTCCTTGGTGGGGGGAGCTTTTGCCCATTGTGGAACTCGAGGAGTACCAATATGTCCAGTAGGTTAGCCTCAGGAAGACCTCTTTTTACTTTCCATGGTTGTTGCTGTGTCAATTTGGTTAGGAGAAAAGCGTGCCACCGCAGACATTGAACTTCTTTCCTGTGGAGGACCTAATGGAGCATATGCGCATGCATCTTGGATCTCTATGGGAGAATCTTCGTCCGTTGACCCGTCCTTCTTAGTCTATAGGTAGAGTCTGGAACGTTTTCGAGGACTACATGAAGTGGTTGTGGAAGAAGGTAGTGACTAGGATGCTAGCTATGGAGACTGGACAAAGGTGGTTTACCATATCTGACACCGTAAAGGGAGGTGTTGTGGTTTTCTTAAGGCTGATTCGAGCTTATCTCTCTATTGATCATCTACGATAGTCCATTCAGGCGAGGGAGGTTTGGGGATGCCAGGATGCAGGTGATGATGGGACCGGTTCCTCTGGAAATTACGGGTAGGATTTTGTGAAGCTTTTATAATGGGTGTGGTTTGTGGGAATAATTGGAGGGTGGTTTTGGGAGTAGTGGGGCTTGTTTTTTTTTATTGGTTTTAGGAAGGTAGGAGTAGGCTTGACAAAGGATGTCATTTGGTTCCCTATCCCGATGTAATTTTTACTGAATTTTCAAATAATGAAATAAAGAAGTTTTTTATCATCTAATTGGGCCTCTTGATGACCTTTAAATTTTGAATTGTCTATACCAATCGCGAAGGCATACATAATCCTTTTGTTCATGTATGTGTTAAAATGAGCAGCCGTTCTCGAGGATAAGAAAAAGAATAGCATTTTATGAAAAAGAAGGTGGGCATGCTCATGTAAATAGATGAGCTGCCTACGTACCTCCGAAGGTTTTGAAAATTTTCTGCAATTCATTTTTTTGCAAGAAAAAAGGTTTTTAGAGGATCAGGCCCCACGTAGTTCTAATTAGGGAGAAATGAAGAATTTTTTTTATAATAGAATAGAAGGGAGATGAGAAGAGTCGTAGCGCATCGAGATTTCGGACTAGGGGTAGAATTTCTTGAGACAGTCCAGGTTGACTAGATGCACCATTTCTTCTCCATCAAGGTCGGTGAGCATAGCGGCACCGCCTGACAGGATCTTCTTCACAATGTAGGGGTCGCTCTAATTGGGTTTGAATTTCCCTCTGGGTCCCAGATGGGCTCTACTATTTCTTTTAGGGCTAACTCCCCTTCTCGAAGACCGTAGTCCTTGACTCTCTTATTGAATGATCTTGCTATGCAGCGATGGTACCTCTGTATGTGGTATAGAGCTTTCAACCCTCTTTCATCCAAAAGGGATAGCTCGTCAAGACGGCTTTGGTGCCAGTCTTCCTCGCTGACCTTGTTTTCAAACATAACGCACAGCGAAGGGATTTCTAGCTCCATGAGTAGGACTGCTTGCATGTTGTAGGCTAGAGAGTAAGGGGTAGCCCTGGTAAAGGTTCGAACTGAAGTGCGATAGCCCAAAGGGCATAAGGGATCCTGTCGGCCCAATCTCGACAACTCTCGAACATCTTGCTGATAATGGATTTGAGGTTCTTATTGGCTGCCCCAACTACGCCATTGGTCTGAGGTCAGTGTAGAGAAGATTTGTGTCTTTGAATTCCATACTCGTTGACCACTTTCATAAATCTGCCTCGAAGTGTAACCCGTTATTTGATACCAGCTCGTGCGGGACCCCATATCGATAGATGATGGTTTTTTTTATGAACTTGGTCACTTTTTTGGCATTCAGGACTACGTATGACTCGGCCTCGACCCATTTGGTGAAGTAGTCAATGGCGACTAGGATGAACTCATTCCCGTTGGATGCTTTCGGTGTAACTTTCCCTATGATGTCAATGCCCTATTTGGAGAACTGCCAGGGAGAAGTCATGTTGTATGATTCCCACGGAGGTAAGTGTTGTAGGTTAAAATATTGCTAGCATTTGAGGCATCTTCGAACGTAAGTTGTACAATCTTGAACCATGGTAGTCTAGTAGTAACCCTGTTGGATGATCTTTTTGACGAGCATATGGATGTTCATATAGGGTATGCATTCCCCGCTGTGGATTTTCTACATCATTTCTTCAATGTCAGCCCCTGCGATGCAGTGCAAATGGGTTCCATTGAAGTTTCTTTTAAATAGTGCTTTATCATAGACAATATACTGGGTATCCAGTCTATAGAGAGTTGCTTGGTATTTTTTATCAGATCCTTAGGGATTCCTCCCATGTTTGAGGAGGTGCCAAATATCATAGTACCAGCAGTCGTCTATCTCGGGATCTTCCTCCGTGTCAAGCTCAATGTGGTAACAATGGGTTGGTTTATCTTGATTTTGGACAAGGAAAGGGGCCACGGTTATTCGCTCGGGTATATCAATCATTGAGGCTAAGGTAGCAAGGGCATCGACTAGGTTATTCTTTGCTCGAGGCAGGTAGTGGAAGGTGATTTCTTGAAATTGGGAAGCTAGCTCTTCTAGGTAGGCATGGAAGGGTAAGAGTTTCTCGTCCTTGGCTTTCCATTTTCTAAGTACTTAACCGATGATGAGGGTTGAATCCCTGTAGACATCAAGGTGTCGAATTCCTTTTTGGAGGGAAACTTTTAGTCCTACCGTGAACATCTCGTATTCAGTCATGTTAAGGAAAGTCCAGCTTGATGGCAATGGTAGTGTGAGAGTCATTAGGGACAATTAGGAAAATCCCAGTGCCATACCCTTTTTTATGGAAGCGCCGTCAAAGAACATTTTCCACTGAAGGTCTTCTTGGGAGGTACAGAGGATATTCTCATCAGGTAACTCAGAGATCCAGACATCAGCCTCTTCCATGGGGTAGCCAGCAAGGTAGTCAGATATGGATCTTCCTTTTATGGCCTTTTGCGTGACATAGGTGATATCAAATTCAGCTAGGAGCATCAACCAATGGGCCATTTGGCTGGACAGGTAAGGTTTCTCGAGCAAGTACTTGATGGTATCCATTAGGGATACAAGCTTAATGGGGAAGGCAAGCATGTAGTGCCATAACTTTTGGATAACCCAGACAAGGGCGACACATGTTTTTTCCAAGGCAGTGTAGTTAACTTTGTAACCGGACAACTTTCGACTGGCATAGTATATATCTCTCTCTTTGCTATTTTCTTCAAGGTATTAGGTTAGCAAATCCTCAGCGGTAGTATCGATTACGGTTAGGTATAGGAGTAAGGGAAGATCAGGCTACAGCGGTATGAGCACCGGGGGTTGGGTTAGGTATTGCTCGATTCGATCGAAGGCTTCTTAGAAAGATTCGTTCCAGACTTTGGTTGAATCCTTTCGAAGGAGTTTAAAGATAGGTTCACAGATGAAATTCAATTATCTGATGAACCGGATGATGTACTATAATTTCCCAAGGAATCCCCGGACTTCCTTGTCCGTTCGAGGTGGTGGCATCTCAAGTATGGCTTTTAGTTTGGCAGGATCTACCTCTACCCCCTTCTCACTAACCATGAATCTCAAAAGTTTTCCTTTAGTGATGCCGAAGACACGTTTATGTGGGTTGAGCTGCATTTGGTATTATCGTAGTCATTCAAAGAACTTCCGAAGAGCGGTAACATGGCCTTCCCTAGTCTTAGATTTGATAATCATGTCATCCACATAGACCTTGACTTCCTTGTTTATCAGATCATGCAGAATAGTTATGGCATCCCTCTGGTAAGTAGCCCCTGCATTTTTTAGACTAGATGGCATGACAGTGTAGCAAAAGGTTCCCCAATGGGTGATGAATGCGATTTTCTCTTGGTGATCTGGGTGCATTTTGATCTTATTACATCCGACAAACCTGTCAACGAATGAATTGATAACGTGACTGGATGTATTATCCATAATCATGTCAATGTTGGTTAGTGGGTAATCATCCTTTTAAGAGTCCTTATTCAAGTCTCGGTATTCGACACACATGCGATCCTTCCCTCCTAACTTTGGAACGGGTACAATATTGGCTAGCCAGGTGGGATATTCGATCATACGAATAAATCCCACGTTTAGTTGCTTGACTAATTCTTCTTTAACCTTGAGTGACCATTCGGTGTAGAGCTTTCATAGTTTTTGTTTGGCCGGTTTACAGTCCGGGAGAGTTGGAATCTCATGTTGGACTATCTCAGGGTCCATGTCAGGCACATAATCGTAGGACCATGCGAAGACATTCACAAATTCCTTTAATAGTTCATCGAGTTGAACCTGCTCATGCTCATTGAGGGTGGCCCCTATCCTAATCTCGTGCATTTGTCTACTAGAACCGAGATTCATAACAACAGTTTCATCTGTATTAACTTGAACGCGGTTATGTTATTTGTTATTAACCTTATTTAGATAAGTTTAGAATTATTCATTTGCAAAATCATCATCAGCAAGAGTTTGATTAGAATCGCGACATTTAATGTAAGGCACAACAAGATACTCAAAATCTTCATTTATTTCATTGATAGGAAAAACAGCATTGAGAACCTCATCAAACGAGGTCTCGATTATATCAGAGTGAGGGTAAATAACTAAAGGGGAAAGAGGATAAACATCAGGGTTAGGTTGAATATTAGCAGGTGGCACAGGTGCAGCATGCCAGTTGAAAAGAGATGCATCAGCATCTTTAATGAGACAATATGGATTCAACGATGTAGCCCCTGAGTGGATCATACAGAGTGCCAGCCCCAGTGTCTGTAAATTGAAAGAATCCTCGGATTCACTGCCCTCAGAACCCCCGATATCAGTTGTGGCCTCTTCAATGAGTGGTTGCACATGGTGCTGGGAAATTTTGACCCATGGGTAGCTGTCTTGAAAGAAGATCTCCATTCTTAGTTTCATCCTCTTATCTACAAGGTCATACCAAGGTTTAGGGAAGCCACAGAAGGGGAAATATTCACCTTCTCTGATGAATCTTCCATTTTGGGAATCTCTCGGGACAGTTCTGGCGCATTCAAACCTCCTTTTCAGTCGAGGTTGACGGATCAATCTAAGTTCTTCTTCTGATGGATGATAGCCCAAACCACAAGGAGGAAAGGCCTCCTTTAACATAATAAGTTCAATTATCCCTTGTTGTCTTTGCCCTAGCCCCAGTCCGAGTATGAAGTGCATGTTCTTCAACATCTGGATTACATTGACGTTTCCACGAGGGTCATATTTTGGACAAACCCTATCTTTAAAGTCATCCCCTGCTAGGAGTAGGAGTGGTTCAACTTGCAATCCTGACAGAGGCATATCATTCACCTCGTGTTGTATTTCAAGTACTAGATTACTGGTGCTGGAATTCTCGATGTTGTCACTATCGCCCAAGATGATGATAACTTGTTCGTTGGCTAAGAACTTCAATTTCTGATAAGGGGAAGAAGACACCCCTTTGATGCTATGGATCCACGATCGTCTGAGTAGCAGATTGAAATAGGCTGGGATATCAATGACTTAGAATTCAACAACAAGATTTATAGGGCCAGCCCCTATTGCAAGCTTTATAGATCCCATTACTTCTCAACGGGTCTTATCATAGGCACGTACGAAAGCAGAGGTTGGAGCAAGGTTGCTCACTTTCAATCCCAGACAATTGAGGGTTCTTAACGGGCAAATATTCAGAGCTGGTCCATTATCGACGAGAGAGAGGGGGGACAATTTTCCCCATAACTTCAACAGAGATATTAAGAGGATGATTTTGGTTGGGACTAGTCTTAGGGATTTCTTCCTCAAAAAAGGAGAGCATTCGAGTAGAGGTCAAGGATCCGACTAGGTTCACCGCTTCTTCTGGCGTGGTTGAGTGAGGAACGGTGGGTCCTTTAAGTAGATTGATTAGGGAATTTCAGTGTAGTTGGGAAGACATAAAGAGTCCCCATAAAGTGATGTTAGCTTGGGTTTTCTTCATTTGATCAAGGATCTTACTTTCCTCAAGGGTCATTTATGGCATAGGGAGATTATCGACACCCTTACCTTTATCACTCGCTAACAGTTGTAGACTTGGGATTTGGTAGTGTCTTCATGACCTGGTCATGTGGTTCACAGAAGAAGGCAAAAATATAAATCCCATTTTTTTATCAATATTGGGTTGTTCAGCCACCTTGTTCATTTCTCTTAATAGCTCCTCAAATGATATTATCTCGCATATCTTGGCTATCAAGCTTATCTTTTCTGAATATTGATCTTCATTTGAATCTTTGAAATCGTCCCCTTATCCGATGGCAACAATATTATCTTTCCATGTAATGTCAATGCACTCCACAACTTCCACAGCATCTTTGTATAATTCCTCCCATTCGGTAGGGAAATGCAAAACTGAAGGGACCAGGCGCCCCTATAATTCCAAAGAATCGAGTAGCTCGGATGTACTACAAATATCACCAGTCTATTGAAACAAATTTGAAAAGATGAGGACCACGTCATCTAGACTGACTTCTTTGGCTGGTACCACCCAATTTTCTGACTCTCGGGACCATTTTTCTGCTTCTAAGGACAACCCACTGAATCTCTGACAGTTAATGGTCATCAAGGAGGGAAATTTCAGCCCAAACTCTAAGAGTTATCTCAGCACTCATAACAGTTCCATATATTTACCTCCATAACGGGTGCGAACAGTAATGCATGCTCTAGTGAGGAAGGATAAGGCTTGATCGGTAAAGTTGGTAGGGTGTAAGAGGAAATATGGGCATGTTTAGAGAGGTTTAGGAGAGCATATGGGCATGATTTGGGTGGATGGGTCAAATTCTGAGTCTTCTTCTAGGAAGATGGCATTTGCATGATTCGGGAGTCGATTATGGGTAGTGTTTCGTTTGGGATTAGCAGGTGGAGCGATGACACCATGGTCAATCAGGCCTTAGATCACATTTCGAAGATGGAAACACTGGTCGGTGGTATGGCCAGCAGTTTGGTGAATGTCACAATGGGCATCAGGTTTAAACTTTTTTGGGAGTGGGTTTGGTAATGGATGGGGATCCAATGGTTTGATCAGATTTCAGCTCAGGAGGTTATGTTAGACTTTGGAGAGAAGAGCGTGAAGTTCGATGTATTCCTTTCGGACTGGGTTTAGGATTTTTTTGGTGCCCGTGAAGCGACAGGCTGAGAGATGTTGTTGATGGTAGAATCCGTGGTACTAGCAGGTTTTTCAAACTTTCTAAAAGCAAATTGTCCAGAGGTTTTCCTAGGTTAAACTTCTGTCATGACAAGACTTTCTTCGATCTCTACTCCAGCTTCTCAGAGAGCTCGGAAGTGAGGGTAATAATGTCCTCCCATTATTGCTCAGACATGAAGTAGGAAGTTCTTCTTTACGATATTGACTTGTTCTTCTTTAGAGGCCGATTGCTCATGGAAGTTGATTTTTCTCTCCACCTTACTATAAAGGTGATGACTAATTCAATAGGGTTCTACTTAAGTAGCTCTAAGTCACGGCAGGTAAATTCTAGCTCTTCATTGTACTTGTACTGTGACATGAACTCGTGGGCAACATCTTCCCAACTACGAATTCTGGATTCCTCAAGGGATAAGAACCAAAGAAGAGATCTATCTTTCAAAGTCTGCTAGAACATCTGGGCCATGTAACACCTCGCCTAATAAAATACCGGGCGATAAATCATGTACCAAATTAAAATAGGAGTCTCATATGGTTCATTCTTAGCATCACTGTCGAAAACCAATTTAATTACTAATAACCTACTGGCTGGCGTCAAAATTTTATTTAACTAATATTTTTAAACAAACCATCCAAATAAAACATTCACACAGTTTATATATATGAAACTGAAATGAAAAAAAATAACCGAACACTCAGCTCAATATAATACAACCAACTCAAATGCCACACTAAAAGGCGGTAAGAGTATAAACAAATACAATTGGACTTTCAGCCCGAGAGTTACTATAATGTTCCCTATCTAGATCACAAGAATAGAAGCGTCTAAAAATAAACCTGCATGCATCCACAGCTGCTGCAGCAACGTCTGACTCGAAAGGATCATCATCCAGGCGTCCCTGTGTCTGGACACCTATATATATATATAGCAAGAGAGGGAAAAATAGAGAAAACGGGTCAGAGCCCGAGTTGTGAAAATATTCTGCAAGTGCATAAATGCCATATTTTTAAAATATGATTTGTCCCATATTTAAATTGGTATCGCACTCCCACAAGATACCCCTCACCCCTCTTCTAATAGTGCACACCTATCGCATACCAATTAAATAACCTAGTTAAGCTACCCTGCCTAACTAATCCGCTTCACCCAATCTCTGAAAATCCCTATAAACCCGAGTACTAAGGGCTAAACTTCTCCCCTTTCTCAACACTATGCTATGTTCGTGCGTGGGGTGTATCGCGAAGAGAAATCCAAACATATACACTACTACCTAGCAATGTTGATCGTCGAGATCCATTAGGCCCTCAGTACATAACACAGATATCGTATATAAATATATAATTCTCATTAAAACCCTTAATTCATATTCATAAAAATCCAGATATATATATCTACTGGAAGGGGATTAACTCTTATCATTCTTTCTATTTTTATAAATGTTTACCATGTAAGATTGTTCATCTTCATATACATACAATATACCATTCACAACAAGTATAATTATACCTATCACAATCATAAGTATAATAACCATCCCACTGAGCTATAACTCGAGGATGCAGTCTCATAGTGCTTATCTGAATCCAGGTTTACTCAATCAACCACGGTACCAAGCTAGACTCACTCATGGTTATGGTAACAGTAAATACACAATGGTGGAGGCGGTCATATTCCCTCTGCAAGTGGAGTACACACACATCGTACTAGAATGTGGGATGAGATGGCATGGGGTTATACTCTCCCTGCTCCTCAAGCTAGGGGATTCACCCACATCGCGCAACCTCCCCGGATCGTACTAGAGAAAAATATATAAGTTGGTTGTCCCAACCTTACGCCAGAGGAAATCTCGTGGAACCAGCCTCTAAGATACAAATATACCAATCACACACAGATATATATGTATTCGTATTATCTCATATATATACTTTAACAACTACCGTATATATAATATACCACCTCTCAAATATATAAGGCTATCATTGCCAAACTCTTATAGCGATAGCCCATAACCGTATATAAGTATTTGCACACTTGAAATTCTAATCCAATTAGTATCCTCTCACTTAATGTATAACTCATACCGTAATCACTTTTAAGGATATATATAAAATCCTGAATATACTAATTCGTACTAACCAAATAAGTATACTATCGACTTATTTGGGTTCTATAGGTATCGTATCACCTATCATAAAAGTCGTCAATAGACGCATCGGGTAGTCGCTTAATCCTCGTTAGCCCATATCCTTGAACCCATCCTAATCGCATCCTAGGATTCACCCAATGTATTCAGCCTATATACATACTAACCACAAAAATATCTCTACACCCTTGCCGAAGACCTCTCTCTCAAATGTTGCTCGACCCGAACATTCCCTAGGTTCGTTCCCCGAATTGTGTCCTAAATTAATCCAAGGTTCTCTCTTTCATCTCAAGGTTTACTCACCCTCAAAACCATCATTTAGGAGTCCTAATATCATAACTAGGATTCCCCATATAAAACCTCAAATTTTTATGTAACTTCCCATACACTTAAGGGAAGAAGACTAACAAATCTGGCTAAAGCGAATCGATTCGCCCTTAATGTGAATCGATTCAGGCTGGCAAATCGATTCGGCCCCCAATCCGAATCGATTCGGCCCCCAATCCGAATCGATTCGAAAAGTGCTCTGTAAGCAGGTCCTCAAAGGGGAATCGATTCGGTCTAACTCCGAATCGATTCGGCCTGAGACAGCCTTACAGATCCCCTTATGCAAATCGATTCGGTCTAGGCCCGAATCGATTCGCTCTATTCGTGGGGCACTGTTTGGGCGATTTTTCAATCTCCAAAATACTCAAAAATCAACCCAAACTCCATTTTAATGGTTTCTAATCTCAACCATATTATCATCCTAACACTGATTTATAACTAACAGCTCAATAACTTTGTGGTATTAAACCTTTTTCTCTTAGTTTTAAACCTTAAAGCCATAAAACCCCTAGTTTTGTCATTTCTCCCATTTCAATTCAATTTTACACTCCATTAACATGGTTTTAACACTAGAAATCATTTAGGGTTTACAATACATCAATTTGTAAACTCATACTCAAAGTACCAAAATTTATTTTAAGGGTTCTAACCCAAAATTTTATAATTTACCAACTATGATATGAGATGTACACACTAAATTAAATAAATCAAGTAAACAGTTGTTTGGAGGATAAAATCCGACGACCTCGAGTCGAATCCCGCGGAGTTTGGATGGAATCTCCTTTCTTCTTCCTCTTTCTTCCTTTCTTTCTTCTCCTCTTTCTTTTCTCTCCTTTTCTTTCTTCTCTCACTCTCTCGTGCCTCTTATAAGAGAAGAAAAGGGTTTATCCCTTATTAAACCCAAAAATGACTCGTTTACTCAATTACGAGTCCCTACTGGCCTAAAAATCCTCGGAACCCATACACTACACCCGGATGCTCTATTATGACTATCTCGGCCATTCTGAAACCAACTGCGCACTCAAAATCTCCATCCGAGTCACTTAACTACAATTCCCTAATTAAACCCAACACGTCTCAATACGGATTTTTTTATTAAAATATTATCCTTTGTCGCTCTACCCAATTGCGATATGAAATTAAAATGGTCCAACTCATTTACTTAATCCCAAAAGTAAATGTAACACACATCGGTAACCATCTAACACTCTTAAGCTCCAAAAATTATTATTCACGAAAATTCCTCAAATTTCCAAATTACACTCACTTATGAAATTTTAAATCTCTATAAAAGTACGGGGTATTACATACTTCCCCCCTCACAATGGAATTTCGTCCTCAAAATTTAGATATAACCTGCACCACCAACTTAGGGTCGCTAATTACACTACGTCCTAGTTCACCGAAGTCGAATGGTACTGCCTAATGGTCCCCTACCTATTAAAGGTACCCACCTATCTCGAGGCGTATGCTCTAACGCATTAGTTTAACAAAATCTCTATATCCTAACGCAAGGCTTATACCTAGTGTTTCTATAACCACACATAACGAGCCCATAATCGTCACTCAATCTTATTGATCCTATCGAAGATTCGCTACCCCAGGCGTCCACTCATCTACATTAGGGCATCTAACTCCTTCCAAAAGGAAATTACATTAACGCTCGACTACTCTTGTCAGTCTCATTGCTTAGCTTGGGCGTGCTGCCTCTTATTGCACTGATATAATTGGATTCATACGTACCCCGTACGACATTCCATTCAACTACCTCATAGCATAATCTTCAGTTTTATATACTACGTCCCTTCTATTTTGGGCGGTATATAAAATCAACTTACCAAGGTGTCCATACACCTTTTTAACCCGTGCATATCTGCACAACCATTGTAAATATCACAGACGTAACACTCTTTCTAAAAGATGGGCCTTATTTCCTCGGCCTAATACTAACACATGGGTTTTCCTTTACATGGAAATTCAATCCTTCTTAAAATCAACCCACGAATCTTCTCGTGGTTAACTCACGACAATCTCCTTATATCAGCACCACTAGTCCTATTAGCCTTACTTCCCAATAACCCTACGATCGATGTGTTTCCTACGTACGTTATATGATACTATACTAACTCTATCCCCAGTGCTCAAGACCTCTCTCAACTCCTGACATTTTCTCGACTTCATCTGTGAGACGTCTCGTAAAGCGAAATCTAAAAAAGGAACCCTCCCGTTACACTACTCCTTCACATCGTCGGTCATTGAGATATAACGGTCCAAGGCACACCAACGGGACGTTCTAAATCCTACCTTACTAACTTACTAACGTACTTCTACCACTATGTCCTTTCATCTTGGCAAAATAGAAAGTCTAACTAATTGAGGCGCCTTCTTTCTGCAAAAATGTTACGAACATCATACCTAAAACATACTACCTCCAAAATTTGCCTTCTATTTAAGGCCTGGATACACGACTTAGATCACTTTTCTTCACCTTGTCTCACCCACATACTGGCGGTGAGATAAACATTTCTAGTGCTTTTCCATAGCACATCTACTTTTTATTAGCCCCTAGTCATCACATGGCTCTCGGCTAATTTCACCAAAACCAGCATCCTAACATACAGTAACATCTCTCCACTCCCAACGTCGTTAAGGTTCGTGTGTGGAGCGTCTCACAAGTGAAATCCAAACAAGGAACCCCTCCTATACACTACTACTTAACTTTGTCAGTCGTGGAGGTATGTCAGCGCAAAACATGAAAAATAATAAATCCTGCATATCCCCATGCACTTAAAGTCATGTTAGTGAAACATCTACTCACCGAAGTTCCATCTAAACACATAATAAAGGCAAGCTCAACCTGTATCCAGATGAGATATCGCAACAATAACCAGTTCCACCATGGAACCGCGGATACTATAGTCTTGCAATCAATAGCCTGCTATCGCTTCGATAATCCACAAATACATTACTCTTACAATAGTACTATACTCATATAACACACACAAAACGAGGAGTACAAACCTAATATAAATTCAAAATAGAACCCCGCTATTAAGAAAAAACATATAGACATACATTATATAATGTTTCTGATACTACCAGTAAACTCGAATCACACACACGAAATATTGTGACTTAATCTTGCCACACAAGATATACCTCCTTCATCCGAGGTAAAACTTATAACAATAACTTCGCCAGTCTACCGGATGGCTCCAAATGGTTCTCAGACATTATACACTTGTCCTAACTGAACCTAAAAACTACTTTAATTAATGCCGCATTTCGGCACTACCTTCTTGTCCTTCAAATCCTACCGGGCAAGGACTAATCGCATGGTTGTACGCCCTATATTACAACATTCCACTTCTCTATCAACCCTGACCATGTTAAGGTTGTCAGCATCTCAGACTCTATAGTCTCGATCCTGACAAACACCTTCATAATCCCCTTAACTTCTTCGTCAAAAGGAAACTCTACCACCGGCCTCAACAGCCCTGTTTTAAATAATTCCCTGGGTAGATGTCCACCAATGGGATTCCACGAACACAAATTCTCCATAAGTGTTAGGAACACTTTTTAAGTGAGCCTATCATTCCTCTAAAAGGACTATCTCTTCCTTGTACCTACCTTAATTCGGTACCAAGTTTTCCTATCCTTATAACTTTTTTATTCACTGTCGGCCTCTAACTGATCCTTATGTGAATAATCCAGAAATTGCATTATCTTCCTTCTTAATCAATCAAAGGAATTTGCGATCAAAACCATCCGTAAGATTCCCCTATGAGCAAAGCATCCTGCTCTCTTAAAAATGGTGACTACCATTCCCACCATTTCAATATTGCTCCCACGAGTGAAAAAATTTTCCTCAAATTTTCACATCTGGGCATTTCCATACCCTGCTCTAAGCCGAAAGCTTCTAATCCTTCTACTTCCATTGAGTAATGCTACACTTACAGCACATGACTTAGCTTCAACATATGGTCCTTGTCAAAGACCCTTTCAAACTTTTTCCCCAACTTAACTTCATGGGGTAGATCAACTTTAGTCCCACTCTCTATTACTGCAGTACTTGGATAATTATAACTACTATACTTTAGTAGTCATTGTAACAATCCTTGATAATGACACAAAGGGAGTGACCTCTGTAGCGGTCTTGGTCCCCAACTTTAACTAGCAGTTCAAACTATGCCACGACTCTTTTTACCCTCGTCACGGTCTTCCCTAGTCGCCCTTCATTCATCACCATGAAAATCTCGAACGAGCGCACAAAATATTTACTATAATCTTATACAATAGCAGGAGAACGAAATCTCTTAAGAGGAATCAACAGTCCTAATAATAAGTCTCTATATCAAATTGAAAGCAACGCTGAAAGCGTAGTACATCCGCACAGATTCCTAAGGATAGAACAACCTGATGCTCTAATACCATCTATAACACCCCGGCTAATAAAATACCGGGCGATCAATCCGGTACCAAATTAAAATAGGAGTCTCATATGGTTCATTCTTAGCATCGCTATCGAAAACCAATTTAATTACTAATAACCTATTAGGCTTGTGTCAAAATTTTATTTAACAAATCTTTTTAATCAAACCATTCAAACAAAACATTCACACAGTTTATATATATGAAACTGAAATGAAATAAAATAATCGAACACTCGGCTCAACATAGTACAAACAAATAGAATGTCGCACTAAAAGGCGGTAAGAGTATAAATGAATACAATTGGGCTTTCAGCACGAGAGTTACTATAATGCTCCCTATCTAGATCACAAGAATAGAAGCATCTAAAAATAAACCTGCATGCATCCATAGCTACTGCAGCAACGTCTGACTCAAAAGGATCATCATCCAGGCGTCCCTCTGTCTGGACACCTATATATATATATATATAATATATAGCAAGAGAGGGAAAAATTGAGAAAACGGGTCAGAGCCCGAGTTGTGAAAATATTTTGCACGTGCATAAATGCCATATTTTTAAAATATGATTTGTCCCATATTTAAATTGGTATCGCACTCCCATGAGATACCCCTCACCCCTCTTCTAATAGTGCAAACCTATCGCATACCTATTAAATAACCTAGTTAAGCTACCCTGCCTAACTAATCCGCTTCACCCAATCTCTAAAAATCCCTATAAACCCGAGTACTAAGGGCTAAACTTCTCCCCATTCTCAACACTGCGTTATGTTCGTGCGTGGGGTGTCTCGCAAAGAGAAATCCAAATAAGGAACCCCCCCCCCCCGATACACTACTACCTGGAAATGTTGATCGTTTAGATCCATTAGGTCCTCAGTAAATAACGCAAATATATAACTCGTATATAAATATATAATTCTCATTATAAACCCTAATTCATATTCATAAAAATCCGGATATATATATCTATCAGAAGGGGACTAACTCTTATCATTCTTTCCATTTTTATAAATGTTTACCTTATAAGATTATTCATCTTCATATACATACAATATACCATGCACAACAAGTATAATTATACCTATCACAATCATAAGTATAATAACCATCCCACCGAGCTATAACTCGAGGATGCAGTCTCATAGTGCCTATCCGAATCCAGTTTTCCTGAATCAACCACGGTACCGAGACTCACGCATGGTCATGGTAAAAGTAAATACACAACGGTGGAGGCAGTCATATTCCCTCTGCAAGTGGATTACACACACATCGCACTCGAACGTGGGACGAGATGACCTGGGGATATACTCTCCCTGCTCCACAAGCTAGGGGATTCACCCACATTGCGCAACCTCCCCGGATCGCACTAGAGAAAAATATATAAGCTGGTTATTCCAACCCTACGTCAAAGGAAAGCTCATGGAACCAGCCTCTAAGATACAAATATACCAACCACACATAGATATATATGTATTCGTATTATCTCATATATATACTTTAACAACTACCATATATAATATACAAATATACCAATCACACACAGATATATATGTATTCGTATTATCTCATATATATAATATACCACCTCTCAAATATATAGGGATATCATTGCCAAACTCTTATAGCAATAGCCAATAATTGTATATAAGTATTTGTACGCTTGAAATACTAATCCAATAAGTATCCTCTCACTTAATTTATAACTCACACCTTAATCACTTTTAAGGATATATATAAAATCCCTAATATATTAATTCGTACTAACCAAATAAGTATCCTATCGACTTATTTGGGTTCTATAGGTATCGCATCACCTATCATAAAAGTCGTCAATAGATGCATCGGGTAGTCTCTCAATCCTCGTTAGCCCATATCCTCGAATCCATCCTAATCGCATCCTAGTGTTCACTTAATGTATTCAACCCATATACATACTAACCGCATAAATATCTCTACACCCTTGCCGAAGACCTCTCTCTCAAATGTTGCTAGACCCGAACATTCACTAGGCTCGTTCCCCGGATCGTGCCTTAAATTAATCCAAGGTTCTCTCTTTCATCTCAAGGTTTACTCACCCTCAAAATAATCATTTAGGAGTCCCAATATCATAACTAGGATCCTCCATATAAAACCTCAAATTGTGATTTAACTCCCCATACTCTTAAGGGAAGAAGACTAACAAATCTGACTAAAGCGAATCGATTCGCCCTTAATGCGAATCGATTCGGGCTGGCGAATTGATTCAGCCCCTAATGCGAATCGATTCAGAAAGTTCTCTACAAGAAGGTCCTCAAAAGCGAATTGATTCACTCTAACTCCGAATCAATTCGACCTGAGATAGACTTACAGATCCCCTTATACGAATTGATTCGGTCTAGGCCCGAATCGATTCTCCATTTCAATTCAATTTTACACTCCATTAACATGGTTTTAACACTAGAAATCATTTAGAGTTTACAATACATCAATTTGTAAACTCATACTCAAATTCCCCAAATTTATTTTAAGGGTTCTAACCCAAAATTTTATAATTTACCAACTATGATATGAGATGTACCCACTAAATTAAATAAAGCAAGTAAACACTTGCCTGGAGGATAAAATCTAATGACCTCGAGTCGAATCCCGCGGAGTTTGGCCGGAATATCCTTTCTTCTTCCTCTTTCTTCCTTTCTCTATTCTCATCTTTCTTTTCTCTCTTTTTTTTCTTCTCTCACTCTCTCGTGCCTCTTATAATAGAAGAAAAGGGTTTATCCCTTACTAAACCCAAAAATGACTCGTTTACTCAATTACGGGTCCCTACTTGCCTAAAAATCCCCGGAACCCAAACACTACACCCGAATACTCTATTCTGACTATCTCGGACATTCCAAAACAAACCGCGCACTCGAAATCTCCATTCGAGTCACTTAACTGCAATTCACTAATTAAACCCAACACATCTCAATACGAGTTTTTTAATTAAAATATTATCCTTTGTCGCTCTACCCAATTGCGACATGCAATTAAAATGGTCCAACTCATTTACTTAATCCCAAAAGTAAATGTAACACACATCAGTAACCATCTGACACTCTTAAACTCCAAAAATTATTATTCACGAAAACTCCTCAAATTTCCAAACTACACTCACTTATGAAATTTTAAATATCTATAAAAGTACGAGGTATTACAGGCCATTATTTCTTCAGAAGCCCCTAGGAAAGTCATGGCTCAGTGATAGCTACGGAGATAAACGATTGGGGGTCCACTACCTCTGAATTTCTCGATATTGGGTATCTTAAATTTTTTCGGTAAACTGGCTTTAGGATAGGGAGACATGTTGGTGAAGTCCATGTAGTTCCCAATCAAACTTATTGGTCAACATCTTGAGGTCTTACTTGACCTTGTTTAATTCTTCCTCTTTTGGGTCAACAGTCATGGGTAAGTTAGCCCCTGGCTTAGCAAGGTTTGGCAAAGGCAGATGGGTTGGCGGTGGCCCATTAGCAGGAGGAATGCGGGGAGAGTGCTGGTATTCTTCGAGAACCCAAATAGGCTCGGGTACAGATTGACACATATCGCGAGAGAAAAGGACCTCGGGCTCTTCGGGGACAGGGACCCAATTTTTTTGAATCTCATGAACCTCGGTTTGAAGGTTGTCAATTTTGGCAGTGAGTTGAGCTAGAACTGTCAATAAATTTGGTTGTACATTCGGCACTTGATCCGTGTTTTCCATGGAAGGCGGGTGAATCTCAGACTCGTAAGAAGTAAGGGGACTGACGAAACTTCGGGGCGTTTTGACTGAAGACCGAATTCAATAGGGAGTCGGGCTAAGGGTATGCGATCGACCTGATAAGGAGAAAAAATGGAATTTATTTTCGAAAAAGAAAAGAAGGGAAATTTTCTTATTTCTAGATAAGGAGGAAAAAAAACTGACATTTTTTTGGAAAACATGAGGATAAAAATGTTGTTTGGACACTTTTCAAAAGAGAGAGAAAAAGACAAGAGACGGGTCTCATCATGATTATTATGTTTATTAGGTTCTCACTTGTATTAAGTTTTCCTAGATGCAAAAAAGAAATGTCGGACAGGACCCGAGCCTCGAAAAATTGGGTTTGCAATATGTAAAAACTAGGGTTGGACTTGTTACCAGGCTCACGGGCAGGGTCCTGTTTTAAAAGTTACGCAAAAATTTAGGCGGTAGGTCGATCTAAAATTTTGATCGAGTTTCGGGTTAAAACTAGAAATCTGATATGTGTGTCCTAGGCTTGACACCTATATGCGGGTATGCAGTTAGTTGGGTTAATTGAAAGATGTTCCCCCCCTTGGCGTGACTTCCACGATATACGTCTTGCTTTTGAGGGCAATCGGTACTTGTGGACAAGCCATTTGATATACCTGAGTGTACGTGAATTACCTCATTATATACCTCGTGGGGATGCACTACACCAAAAACAGGAATCTGGCACGGTTTTAAATCGTGCCAGACGCAATCTGGCACGATTCAAAACCGTGCCAGAATCAGGCGTGCCAAATTCTCTGGCACGGTTTAAAACCGTGCCAGATTTCCCAAACTGGAACGCTTTTAAACTGTGCCAGTTTTTTTATCTGGCACGCTTTTGGCACGCTTTTAAACCGTGCTAGATGTTAAATCTGGCATGATTTTGGCACGTGCCAAATTGTCTATTTTTGGCACGCTTTTGGCACGGTTATAAAGCGTGCCAAATTGTTTTATAAGCGTTCTCATTTTTATAAATTGGCACGGTTTAAAATCGTGCCGGATTTTTCAAGTAATAAAAAAAATAAAAATAGGAAACGAATTTGAAAAATCTGCAAATTCCAAATCTGATAGGATAAATATTTATTATTTGAAAAAAAAAATCAATAAAATTCACAAATTATGAATATCGCATGTTATTGATAAACTAATGTGCATACAAACTTCAAAAAATTACAAGAGCTAATAGTTCCCAGATCAAAATAAAATTGGGCAGAGTTTCCTCTATTTTTTTAGCATTCCAAAACCTGCTAACATAAAATCTGCCCATATAAAGCCCGCACGGCCATAAAAGTCGACAATAAAACTACTATAGCTAGTACGGCCATAAACGTAAACAATAAAACTACTAAAGCCTACTTGGCAATAACACAAAAAATAGAATCCTGAATATTAACGACACTAAATTAATAATCCCCTTGTCGTAAAGCATTGACTTCTTAGTGCGTTCCAAGTGGATAAAAGCTAACGATCAAATGTCATCCTACAAAAAAAACAAGACACAAAAAAGATACGAAATTAGTAACCAAGTCATTTTTAAAAAAATCGTATTCAAGCAGAAAAATTGCATATACGAGTCACAATTATTATTATATTCTCAACGGCCTGTTTGAGGGTTGGTTTGAGTTTTGACCCTTTAACGACCTGTTTTTAAGTTTAAGTGTTGATTTTTGAAAATTATTGTCATACTCTCAAACCGAGAGACCCGGGACTACGCGGTCAGTTCGTACAAGTTATATTGGTCCCGTACGAGGTGTTCGTGCCTCCTACAGGGTCGTTTGGGTGTTGGTTTGGGTTTTCACCCTTTAACGGCTTGTTTTTAAGTCAAAGTGTGATTTTTGCAAACTATCGTCATACTCTCAAACCGGGAGACCCGGGACTACGCGATCAGTTCTTACAAGTTAAATTGATCCCGTCCGAGGTGTTCGTGCCTCTTACGGGGTCGTTTGGGGGCTGGTTTGGGTTTTCACCCTTTAACGGCCTGTTTTCAAGTCAAAGTACGATTTTTGCAAATTATCGTCATACTCTCAAACCGGGAGACCCGGGACTACGCGGTCAGTTCCTAAAAGTTACATTGGTCCCGTGTGAGGTGTTCGTGCCTCCTACGGGGTCGTTTGGGGGTTGGTTTGGGTTTTCACCCTTTCATGGCTTGTTTTAAGTCTAAGTGTGATTTTTGCAAATTATCATCCTACTCTCAAACTGGGAGACCCGGGACTACGTGGTCAGTTCCTACAAGTTACATTGGTCGCATGCGAGGTGTTCGTGCCTCCTACGGGGTCGTTTGGGGCTGGTTTAGGTTTTCACCCTTTCACGATCTCTTCAAGTCAAAGTGTATTTTTTGCAAATTATCGTCCTACTCTCAAATCGAGAGACCCGAGACTACGCGGTCAATTCTTTCAAGTTACATGGGTCCCGTGCGAGGTGTTCACGCCTCCTACGGGGTCATTTGGGGGCTGGTTTGGATTTTCACCCTTTAACAGCCTGTTTTCAAGACAAAGTGAGATTTTTGCAAATTATCGTCATACACTCAAATCGGGAGGCCCGGGACTATGCGGTCAGTTCCTACAAGTTATATTGGTCCTGTGCGAGGTGTTCGTGCCTCCTACGGGGTCGTTTGGGGGCTGGTTTAGGTTTTCACCCTTTAACGGCGTGTTTTTAAGTCTAAGTATGATTTTTGCAAATTATCGTCCTACTCTCAAACCGGGAGAGTCAGGACTACGCGATCAGTTCCTACAAGTTACATTGGTCCCGTGCGAGGTGTTCGTGCCTCCTACGGGGTCGTTTGGGGCTGGTTTAGGTTTTCACCCTTTCACGGCCTGTTTTCAAGTCAAAGTGTGATTTTGCAAATTATCATCATACTCTCCAACCGGGAGACCCGGGACTACGCGATCAGTTCCTAGAAGTTACATTGGTCCCGTGCGAGGTGTTCGTGCCTCCTACGGGGTCGTTTGGGGGTTGGTTTGGGTTTTCACCCTTTCACGGCTTATTTTAAGTCTAAGTGTGATTTTTGCAAATTATCGTCCTACTCTCAAACCGGGAGACCTGGGACTACGCGATCAGTTCCTACAAGTTACATTGCTCCCGTGCGAGGTGTTCGTGCCTCCTACGGGGTCGTTTGGGGCTGGTTTAGGTTTTCACCCTTTCACGACCTGTTTTCAAGTCAAAGTGTGATTTTTGCAAATTATCATCATACTCTCCAACCGGGAGACCCGGGACTACGCGATCAGTTCCTACAAGTTACATTAGTCCCGTGCGAGGTGTTCGTGCCTCCTACGGGGTCGTTTGGGGGTTGGTTTGGGTTTTCACCCTTTCACGGCTTATTTTAAGTCTAAGTGTGATTTTTGCAAATTATCGTCCTACTCTCAAACCGGGAGACCTGGGACTACGCGATCAGTTCTTACAAGTTACATTGCTCCCGTGCGAGGTGTTCGTGCCTCCTACGGGGTCGTTTGGGGGCTGGTTTGGGTTTTCACCCTTTCACGGCATGTTTAAGTCAAAGTGTGATTTTTGCAAATTATCGTCCTACTCTCAAACCGGGAGACCCGGGACTACGCGGTCAGTTCCTACAAGTTACATTGGTCCCGTGCGAGGTTTTTCATGCCTCCTACGGGATTGTTTGGGGGCTAGTTTTGGTTTTCACCCTTTAACGGCGTGTTTTTAAGTCTAAGTGTGATTTTTGCAAATTATCATCATACTCTCAAACCGGGAGACCCGGGACTATGCGGTCAGTTTCTACAAGTTACATTGCTCCCGTGCGAGGTACTCGTGCCTCCTACGGGGTCGTTTGGGGGTTGGTTTGGGGTTTCACCCTTTAACGGCCTGTTTTCAAGTCAAAGTGTAATTTTTGCAAATTATCGTCATACTCTCAAACCGGGAGACCCGGGAGTACGCGGTCAGTTCCTACAAGTTACATTGGTCCCGTGCGAGGTGTTCGTGCCTCCTACGGGGCCGTTTGGGTGCTGGTTTGAATTTTCACCCTTTAACGGCTTGTTTTTAAGTCAAAGTGTGATGTTTGCAAATTATAGTCCTACTCTCAAACCGGGAGACCCGGGACTACGCGATCAGTTCCTACAAGTTACGTTGGTCCCGTACGAGGTATTCGTGCCTCCTACGGGGTCGTTTGGTGGCTAGTTTGGGTTTTCACTCTTTAACGTCTTGTTTTTAAGTCTAAGTGTTGACTTTAACAAACTATCGTCGTTTTCTCAAACCGAGAGATCCGGGACTATGCGGTCAGTTCCTACAAGTTACATTGGTCCCGTGCGAGGTGTTCGTGCCTCCTACGGGGACGTTTGGGAGCTGGTTTGGGTTTTCACCCTTTAACGGCTTATTTTCAAGTCAAAGTGTGATTTTTGCAAATTATCGTCACACTCTCAAACCGGGAGATCCGGGACTACGCGGTCAGTTCCTACAAGTTACATTGGTCCCGTGCGAGGTGTTCGTGCCTCCTACGGGGTCATTTGGGGGTTGGTTTTGGTTTTCACCCTTTAACGGCGTGTTTTTAAGTCTAAGTGTGATTTTTGCAAACTATCGTCCTACTCTCAAACCGGGAGACCCGGTACTACGCGGTCAGTTCCTACAAGTTACATTGGTTCCGTGCGAGGTGTTTGTGCCTCTTACGAGATCATTTGGGGGCTGATTTGGGTTTTCACCCTTTAACGGCCTGTTTTTAAGTGTTATTTTCTCAAATTATCGTCATATTCTCAAACCGAGAGACCTGTGACTACGCGGTCTGTTCCTACAAGCTACATTGGTCCCGTACGAGGTGTCCGTGACTCTTACGGGTCCGTTTGGGGGCTGTTTAGGTTTTCACCCTTTAACGGCTTGTTTTTAAGTCTAAGTGTTGATTTTTATAAATTATTGTTGTTTTCTCAAACCGGGAGACCCGGGACTACGCGGTCAGTTCCTACAAGTTACATTGGTCTCGTGCGAGGTGTTCGTGCATCTTTCTGGGCCTACTATGATAACTAGGTCCCCAAGTGCAAAACCATTATTTAGCTAGATAAAAAGTATTGTTTATATGCATAGGAAATGGAAATTAATATTTCATAATTATGTTATACGTTACCTTGATGAATTCTTGATTAAATATAACCTCTGCCTCAAAATTTGGGACTGAATTTCCAACTAGTTGAAGTTCCCCCTCTGCAAAATGATTTGAAAATTCAACATGAGCACCCAAATAACATACCAATAGTATCTACTAAATCAATCAAATGTAACTATACTATCCAAGGAGAAAAGCACAACCTGAATGACCACATGAATGCACCCTTGCAAAACACTATCTTCCCTTTGACCAGTCCACCCGTCTCCAAGCATAACACCGCGTCTTCTGCATGTTGTTCATCCTTTTCACCATTTTTGGATCCACCTAGAGCAGCAAAATCACAATTAGAGAGACAATACATTAGAACAAGATATATATGTAAGAAACTTAGCAAACATTAAACATAAACACTATAAGAACTCATCCATCCAAAAAGATCCCTGTTCATTAGAGATAGCTATTCTTCATTATGATGTTCAATGATGAACTCCTTAAAATAATTCAACATTTTCTAATAGTATAAAAATATAGTTTGAAAACATACACCAAAAATATTGTCTACAAAGGGAAGAACTAAATGAAGGCATGCGTTACCCAATCAAGAAGATACGCGAACTCCTCTTTGGGCCTATAGTTTGTGTTGCTTTTTCCACTAACAATCTCTAATGCAACAATTTCAAAGCTTTAAACATCTTCTTTGTTTGTCAAGATGGTGAATGTGAGAGAGCAACATTTGAGGAGGTAAACCCTAAAGTAGGCAACGCCTTCATGCAAAAGTTGACACGATAAGTTAGATATAACGAACATAACAATGAACATTTATGACATATAAAGATTGAAATGTCTTTTCCACACTTTTTTCTATGAAACTTCTAATATGTTTTGTTAATATTTCTACAACCGTTGTTTGTCAAACTTGTATTTAACTCTTGGTTTTCTGCAATTTTTAAATTTGCAAATGTTTTTTCTATAACTTCCAGATTTTTAAAAATATATGGTAACTTGAAGTTCTAGAGGTGTTCCAACTAGGCTTCAAAAGCCTTGGCACAAAGAGCTATGTTTTTCACCCACTACAAACATCAAATTCAACTTGAAAACAAATTCCTAACAGAGATAAAAATGAAATACAAACATAACTTTGATTGATCTGCACATAATGTATCGAACCAAAATTCAGGAATCTGCAAATACAGGAGAAAAAAAAAAGTTAGGCTTTAACTTACACATATTCTACTCACAATACTAAGATAAACTAGCAAGCATTCAGTCATGATAGAACAAGCCAACCTCCAAAGTCTAAACAAAGCTACCAAAGTCTCAAAAAAGGTATGCCACTGAACAATTAAAAAAATATCAAAAGTCCAAAAAAACTTTATGGCCATGCCTAAGTCTAATTTTAGCCAGTATCAAGGTACCCAAGTCTAAAAACCGTGGCATCAATAAAAGGGTTGCTAAATAAGTATATTTCCCTGAAAAATTAGATTAAAAATAAGCATATTTCCTTGAAAATAGTAAAAATAGTTATATTCTGGCCACCAACATTTAAACACAAAAAAAAGAGTAAAAATAAGTATATTTCCCTGAAAAAATATCTGAAACCAATCAAACACGCCCTATGAGACTAAGAGAAGTAAATCGTGGTGAAAAATAACTATGTACATTAACAATTAAGAAAGTATGGTTTTATGTCGTCGGACTGAACAATTAATGCAGACTCTGCATGATTTATGTAGTTCCAATCATCTTGTTGATGGTACAAAGGATTAAAAATTATAAATAATAAAAAAAGTAACATGTAAAAAGATACCCCTATTTTTTGCATACACCCTACACTTTCTTAATTTTGTCATTATTTTCAGTAATTAGATGTCTCAATGTTCTACTATCCAACCAAGATTAACTCAACATCCAATTGCATGAAACCCATACTTGTCAGGTTTGAACAATATGCATATTTAAGTCTGACATGTATAAAAAGATCATCGCCAATCAAAACAATTTGCATTAAAAATGAACACTTGCCTAGAAGTAAAACATAACAAAACATCAATCAGAACATAACATTAAAAATAGGGAAGAGATAAAAAGATATACCTCTGTTCAAGATTGCCGGCGCTAAAAGAATCATAGAAATCAATGGGAACAGCGGTGTGGTCGGAGCTATAGAGATCTTTGCTGGTAACATCTAGGGTTTGGCTGGGAAACTCGACGGATCTATGAAACTCGACGGAGCAGAACTCCCACTGATGAAAAGTAGTTACCTCATTCCTTTAACCTAACCAAGTTAATGCCCAATTTATTATCCTAGCCATCAAAAGAACCCAAAGAACTATTGCCACTCCATCGATTCATAAATCAAATCACATCACTAATCCTTGCATTTTCAGTTGTCAAATCAACAGAGTTTATGTTCTCAATTTTTTTTATCAATATCGTCTCCTTTGCCATTTTTTTTATCTAAATATAAAGGAAGAGATGTCTAATGTATTAATATGAAGAAAAACAAAGTTAGAGACCCAAAAAAGAAAAGAAAAAGACAGAGCATATTCAAGTTCCCTCAAGAGAGAGAGAGAGAGAGAGAGAGAGAGAGGTATTACCTTGCTATTTGGAGTCACAACAACTGACAGAACCTTGATGGTCGTCGGCGGCAACAGCTATTGATCGGAGGCAATAGCTACTAATCGGCGGCGATGGTTTATAATATAGGTCTAGGGTTTATAATATATGTCTTCCCTTCCCTGCAGTGTGGCTGGGAAGACAATAGGTCACCGCCGAGAGAGAGGGTGCGTGGAGGTGGGGTGGCAGCTAGTCATCGAGGATGGAGGGGGGCGGGGGCGGGTAGTGGGCCTCGTAGAGAAAAGGGGGAGAGAAAAATGTGTAGATAGGGTTTGTGAAATGGGAATGAAATTTGACTTGGCATGACTTAATGAAGTGTGTCACGATTTGGCACGGTTTAAAATCGTGCCTGATTTTGGCACGGTTTTAAAGCGTGCTAAATGAGGCACAAACCGTGCCAGATTTTGGCACGGTTTAGAACTGTGCCAGATTTTCCTTGTATCAGCATGCCAGATTGGTGTTTTTGGTGTAGTGATGGTAAGTGTGAGAGTGAATTCGATATACTCGACATACGTGAACGAGTTACCTGAGATATACCTCCCGTAATGACTTTGGTCAAGTGGTACGATGCGGGAGAACCGTTCGATATGAGTCGAAGGTACTTGTCTAATGGAAGATGAGAGTCATATCGTTTAGCCTAACTGCGACCTGTCGGACCAGCACCCATCACAAAGTGACTCCCCAGTTACGGGACAAAATTTGGTCAATAGCAATGCTCTTTGGTGATGTTGTGTGTATCATGCATGATTCTTTGATTAGTAACTTATGGAGAGTATCTTTATTGATAATGCCCAGTCGAGAACAAGGTACAAGTATAAACAGTGGAGTAAGGATAACAAGTGTGTGATAAGTGTAAGTGAGCATGGATATATACAAGTGGAGGTGTGTGTTAGTGACACCTAAGCATGGATTTCTACGTGGGGTGTGCAAAATGTGGATATACGTGGTCCTAGGTGCACGTGGTTTGAAGTGTACATGAAAATTTTCTACAAGTGTGTGAACACTGGCATAAGCATGAGGTACATATGTGCAGGGAATAATAAGGGGGACATGAAAAATAGGGGATATACAAGAAAGTAAAACACCCATGCAAACAGAGTCTAGCCCTCTTAAAAATAGTCCCCAGTGGAGTCGCCCATGTGGCCATCCCAATCGGCGCCTGGGGGAGGAGAGAGAGATAGATATAGATACGTATCCCCCTCGGGAAGGCTGTGCCACAGTATCGCACCTCTCTTGGGAAGGTTGTTTTGGCCGTCGTCGTTGGTGTAGGGGTAAATGTGAAGAGATAGAGTCGCCATCGCATTTTGTACAAAACAGGCAAAAGAATAGGTTGCCACTTCGAGAGAGCGGCATCAAGGACAAACTGATGCATATGAAACTAATAATTCGAAGGTCCGGGGGCTAAGTTACAAAATGGGAAGGTGTTAGGTACCCATCCCTCCCTTTCAGTCTCTCGTGGTCTAGTGTTACTATCTTCCTTTATATCCCCGCGAAGTGTGTGTGCGTGTTTATATAATGGAGATCGGATTTATTCAACTCATACCATGGACAAAGTAGAGTGAGGTCATCCATAGGAATATTCCCAAAATAACATGTGTAGAAAGTATGATTTGTGCGTTCATCATGATATTGATCGTTATTAGGAAACGATAATATGTGTTGGATGAAAGGCAAACAAGTATGATATATATATACGAAAATGGGAGATTTTTTAAAACTAGGGAAATAGAGAGAGTTGGAAAATTGGAAAATTGGACTCGAGACTTGGATTTTAATTCGAGACACCTACGTAGCCAATAAAGGTATCAAAGTCCACGTAGTTCGAATGTAGCATAGTTCAAATGTAGCATAGGGGTGGGGTTTATCCCATAGATTCGAATGAAATTTTATTATATGTGTATGTGTATAAAGTGTGTTGTTTTGATTTTGGAAAAAGGGTGATGGATAATTCCGTTCGAAATTTATAGGTGTAACCCTCTTTTATTTTATTTTTGGGATTTTTTTATAGAAAATAAAGTATGTGCAATATACTAATAAAAAGTGTAGATATTAATGTGTATGAACTAAAGTAAGAACTAAATTATGAATATAATGTGTATTATGCAAAAACAATGAATTTAAAGAGAGGGGGAAAGAGTTGGACCTTCTTTGAAGATTGATCTTTGGTCTTGCATGAACTCCCTCGAGTGTTGATGAATGTTGATGAGAGAGAAGGATATTTGCCAAATTGGGTATGAAAAGGATGGTAATGTAAGCTTGGATGGAACTTCACATGAGAGACTTCGTTGATTTAGAGGGAATGTTGTTGAGATCACTGATGTTAATGGATTTGTTGTCTCCTATCTGGAGTGAGTTCATGGCCCCTATTTATAGAGTTAGTGGGGTTCCAATCGGCCTACCCCAGGGGGTTCCTATCGACATGTGCCTCCAGACACAGTGTCGATAGGCAGGGATCAGCACCTACCAATTGGGAGTCCCGTACAGATTTTCTGGGAAAACTTCCATGGAACACAAACATTTTGATCCAAATCGTGCACAGGGTATACCATTAGAAAGGTATTTCAGAGACCTTCAAGAGTCCTTTGGACTACTCCCGGGTCTGGGAGTTGACTTTGGGTCAAATGTTGCTCGGAAGCGCACGTCGGTCCTTTGGACGGGAGATCGTTGAACGTAAACGGATCGTTCGTCCAGATGGTAAGTCAGAATCTCACACGGGGTGGACCATTGAAAATCTTAGGAGGTGTACTTTGACATTCCAAAGAGTTTTTCTCAGTTAGGAAGGTTCACCTTGGTCAACTGGTGCTCGGAAGTGACCGGGGATCTCTCAGAGTAAAACAGATCGTTCGTTCGTCCGTACCGTAGGTCAGAATCGCACACGGGGCGGACCGTTAGAAAAGATATTCAGTTCCATTCAGAGATTCATTCAATCTTATTCGATATGAAGAGTTGACTTTGGTCAAATGAAGCTCGGGAGCGCCCGATGGCCTCCGGATCGATTTTCGGGGAAAAACTGATTGTTCGTCCGAACGATTATGCTGCTTCATGCATGGGTTGAACAGTTGGAAAGGGGTTCCAGTTCCCTTAGAAGATTCAAAGATATTTCACTCTTATGGTGAAGTTAATTGGGGTCAAATCGGGGCTCGGGAGTGTCCAGTGGCCTCTGAATCTATCTTCGGTAGCAAAATAGTTCGTTCGTCTGAACTGTTATGTCGATTCACGCACGGGGTGGACCTTTGGAAAGGGTATTCAGAGCCCTTCAAATATTCAAAGATCTTTCGCTCTGATGATAGAGTTCACCGGAGTCAAATGGGGCCCAGGGGCGCCCAGTGGGCTCTAGATCGGTACTCAGAGTGCGACCTAAGGTTTACGGTGAGATGGGGAGGTGTTAGGGACCTAAGGAGAGACCCAGGGGGTCCTATAATGTTGTGTCTATATAATGGTATCCAATAAGAATCCTAGAGATCACATAATTATCCACAGTGTCACATAAGGTCCATAGTGAACAAACAAGAAGATGATAAACATGTACAACCTCCAAAGCATAAAGTACAAACACATGTATAAAAAACAGTGAGTTGTTATGTACTAAAAATAGGGTATCCATGCGCATAGGGGAAACCACAGCCGTGTGAATGGGTGCCATGCGAACTACGTACTTTTAATCGTGTGTACAAATATGGCCAAAATACTCGGTGAGGGGGACAACAATCTAGGATAGACTATGGAATCAAAAAATCCAATATCTCAAAAAATATGATATGAATGATTTCAAAAGCATGTAAAACATTCATATATGACTTGAAAAGAACAATTTTGAGATAATATACATAAAATAAAAAAACTCACACACACCTATACACATATGCAATATCTAAAATAAAAATGTGTGATATGGATTAGGCATAACATGATAAACTTGATTTGACAAACAAATTTTCTATGAATCTTGATTAATGCATAGATTAAGAACACATTCAACACAAACACTAATCAATTTAACACATAAGGTTCAAAATTCTTTTTAAATAAATTCAAGCAACTTTATATTTCAATCAAGGCATGATTCTTGAAATATATGATTTAAAAAATCAAGTGAATACACATAACCATGGCATAAGAAATTATAAATGATGTTTAATTTTATCATTAAATAAATATCCTTTCAAGATCTCATAAAATGGTAGTTTTTAACCATAAAACTCCCCCAAAATATGATGTTTAGAATTTTTTTAATGTTAAACTAAAATAGAAATTTTCACTTGAAAAGTTATGGCCCTATCTTATTTTGAATGTCGGTTTAAGCTCTTGGATTGTGGCTCTTTCCAACATATTTGTTTTTTTCATTGATTAACGTTACACACACCTATATGACACTTATCCAATAATACTTAAATTCAAAATTGAGTGTAATTACTCTAATGGCAGCCCTTATCAATGCATATAAAACGGTAATTTTTCAACTCCAGTAAGTATGATATAACAAATCTCACACATGGAATAAAGAAACTTTCAAAATCAAAAAGAGATCTCAGGATTTGATCATGATTGATTCAAGTACTAAAAGAAAAAATGATATAACTATATTCATACGCACCAAGTGATATGCAAGTGCTAAAGCAATGTGAAATCAACACCAGAGATTTCAAAAAATTGGACTATCATGATTCTTCAAATGAATTGTAACCAAACATTGACATTATCAACATTTTCAATAAAAATGGTAAAAAATTCATATTTCAATCAGCATTCAAGTAAAGTCTATTCATCAAATCTCATTAATCAAAGGACTTAATCATATAATCACATAAGAAACAAAGTGAAAAATGTTTTTTGAATTTTTTATGGAAGAATGATGCACATATTTACACTATGTTGAGCAAGGAACAAAGCATAAAGAAAAATTCATGTAAGTGCACAAATGCATGAAATTACTCATCAGAACATAAAAAAATTATCCAGGTGACTTTCAAACACTCTCCCATAAAGATTTAACCCCATAAATCAAGAATACATAGGAAGGGACCTACAACAAACAAGACCCTAGACATCCTAAGAAAACTATCTCATATATAATGATGTGTATGACATTTCCCAAATCAATAGGAGGAACAAAAACAACTTCTTTCTTGATAAATTTCTTTTGAGTAACTTCAACCCCAATTCTCTTCCTTGGAGTGTTCCTAGGTATGCCTCTAAAGTTTTTTGGCACCCATTTTGCATTCCTCATAGGATTTTTACACCTACTCCTTAGAATTTGAGCAAACTGTTTAGGTTTAGGTCTAGGTATCTCTCTTCTAATCTCACCCTTAACTTTCATTAGGAAATCCACTATCTTCATCAATTCAGCAATCTTACCCCAAAGTTCACTAATAGGATACCTATAGAAAACTTGTCTCATATTGTTCATGAGTATATGGTTTCTTTCATTAAAGCATCTACAATCTTGATTGGTGTGACCTTGCATTTTGCAAAAATTACAAAAAATAATCTTCCTTCTCGATTTGTTTTTGGCTTTATGAGCCCTCATCTCAACGCTTTCAAAAAATTTCCTTTTCAAACAAAAATGGAAAATGTGATTCGATTTCCTACAAAATGAGCAACCACTGCCATTTTTTACAAACTTTGATTTAGGATCAATTTCCTTCTTTTTCTTAAAAGGATTTTGTTCCTTATCCTTCTTTTTAATATTATAAACTTTAACTTTTGATTTTGAATTTGCAAATTTTTTTGTTGGTTCCACATAACTAATGCCATGTTTGGCGTTCTTACTTTGAGCATGATTCATAAAAATTTTATCTAGAATACAAAGTTCTTCCAAGCATCTCAATTTTTAACTCTTTAGCATGTTGTAATTCATGTTTCAACCTTTCAAAATCAATTTTAATTTCATTTTGAAGTCCTGTATCTTATTTTTCTTTTAAAATAGTCTCATTTCAGTTTTCAAAGAAACACACTCCTTTTTAAACATTTCAACTTTATCTTTAAGTTCTAAACATTTCAATTAAACACATTCAATCTTTTCATCTTTATTACCATGTTCACTTTGAAAAGTTTTCATTTTCTTCAAAAGCTTGATGTTAGATTTTTTAAGCTTTAAAGACTCTTGATAGAGTTCATCTAATGCCTCATAATTGTCATTTACTTCATCATCATTATCCTCCAGCAATTTAGGAATAAAGGTGATTGAACCCTTGCTACTACATGACGAAGAATCACTAAGCGACCTATCAATTGAAGATTTGATCCTAGTCTTCCTCACCACACTCTCTAAAGGCATGCTATCACCAATAGCCTTCTCACTCTCATCTAGTTTCACTCTCATCTAGTGGTAAAGCTAAAATTTTTGTGTAATATATATGTAGGATCAAAGTGATAATTAATTATTTGATATTTTTAGATAAATTCCACATAGGACGCCACGTAATTATTTCCGTCAAGTTTTTTAATGGTGTTGTAACTAGAGGTGTGCATCGAAACCATAAAATCGATAAATCAAACCAAGCCAAACTAAACCAGACGTATTGGGTTGGGTAGGGTTGGGTTGGGTATGTTCGGTTTTTCCCCTGTTAGTTTGGTTCTGATTGAAAAAAATACAAAATCGACCATATGGGTTCTCTTCTCGGTTCTAGCACAAACCCAAATTTAACCAAATCATAAATCGATCTAATTCATAACCGAACTAAGAACCTGGACCAAATTGAAACCAATCCAATTCTGAGAATGTGGGATGTGATACCAATTAATGAATTCACAAATTTTCAATAGATTAAACTTATTTAATTAGAATCAATCTTCAAACTAATTTTATTAAACACTAAACATGCAACACGGTGATTGGAATCAAACATGCAAAGCAACCAATCACAAAAGAAATTTTAGGAGAAATCAAATTCAAGAAAAATCCCTGTAGGTCAAAACTTTTTATTTCAGTAATGTTTGCAAATCGCAACTTACAACACAGTAGAGAAATATGCAATGAACTCCCTCAAGAATCCACATAGACCGCAACCTACAAACATCAATGACTCCCTCAAGAACCACAAGAACTGCAGCTCCTCCTTTAGCAGTGAATACCCTCGAGTATCCCCAAGTCAGCAGTAGAGATATCACTCCACAAGAGTAAACTTTGTGACAAAAGTGTTTGGGTTTCAAAGATGATTTACAAAAGTAATTGGGATGATTTGTGTGAATTTAAAAACGTTTTATCCCTAAAAAGTGAAAACTAAATTGCAGCGGCTCAGCAAATTTCGTAAACAAAAAGTCTTAATTGAAAAGCTAAGTAAGAGGTATTTATATGTGCAACAAAATATTTGAGGCGGCGCTGGTTGTTTGAATGACTTCACTGTGTCGTTTGAATGACCTAAGAAATTACGTATAAAAAACCAATCCAGTACGTGGTCGTTTGATGCACGAAAGAAACGAGCAATCTCGCGACCTATCTAACCACATCTTATGTCGTTTGAACGACATATCAATGTCTTGTGAACAACACTGTCTTGTCGCTTGAACGACAGGAATGAAAAATAATATTTTTAAAGTCTGCCTACAGGTCTTTTAGAAAATATTTTAAGTTAGAAAAATGCCTCATTTTGATTTAAAACAGTTTAGAAAAATATCTCAATACTTAGTAAAAAAATTAAAGTAACTCAAAACAAAATCTATACCAAAGTATACCTCATGTTGCGTAAATGTTAAAGGTGCTTGATATTCGGATCTGTCTTCTTGAACGTGTGAACATGAATATCTTTGACGATTGTAGCGGGATATAGAAAATATGTCCTCACAAATCTCCCCCTATGTATATTCCAGTACAAATTAAAAATATCTGAATTATCGATCAAATATCCTATACAAATCTAATACCCTCCCATGAACCCAAAAATGGAAAGATACTAAATATGCAAGTCTTCAAAGATATCTTCCAACTTTCAAATTTCTTCCAATCTCTTTGTATTCCTTACTCTTCTTTTTGTGTGTTTTCTAAATGATCATCAAAGTACTACACACAATAAATAAAGCAAATACATTCATGACGGATCGAGTTTGAAATGAGATAAACATAAATCAAATAAAGTCTCCCCCATAATTCAAACTCTCACTCTCCCATAATTTATATTCGTTCTCCGCCTTTTTATTTGTCCGAAATAAATAAGAAAAATAATAAAACATAATAAATACGGAGTGTCACGATAAGTATACCAAATATATATCAATTAAGCTCATGCAAGGATAAACTCAAAAAGTTCCACAAACTATTTTTGATTTTTCAAAATTTTCAAGCAAAAATAATTTTATAAAAAAAACAACACATCATGAATTTACGCTAAGATAACCAAATCGTGGAAACGGAATGAATGGGTGTGAACAAATTTGATAGGAAAATTAACTCAAACATTCATAACATATGTGCATGATGAATATGGATACTCCTAACGAATGAACTCAAAATTGTCCATGGGTGTAAAAATGTTGAATTCAAATGATATCGACTCCATCTAATCAACATATTAAAGTCAAACATGATTTCCACACCAATAGCGTCTAAAACTATGTAATGATTTTTCAAGACTTTGTCAAGACGTGCAAACCCATTGATTTATTTCCAACCAAACTCCCCCATAAATAATAATTCTTTTTATTTTTCTATTGAGGTGATCAAACTAAACTATTCGGCCCCTTTTCGGCATATGATTCTTTTTCTTGCCTTAATTTTTTCTTGGGCTCTTTTCAAACGGTGGCTTTCACGACGAGTTTAGTACACTCTCGCAGCCCTTTCCCATGTAAACTCATATTTTTTAATATTAAACAAACTCTCACGGGCAACGGTTCTTACATGCACTACTTTCATTGTCAAGTTTTATCGCATTTGGTTCGTTTTAAAGACATGATTGAGATGAAACCACTTCGGCCAACATGTGATAAACAAGTACAATAATCAAATAAACTCGTGCAAGTATGCATTAAAGGAGACTAAGAGTCAAACATGTAGAAAGTAATCTCTAATCACATCTCGATGACTCCAAACATTGTAAAGTATGTGGATCCGATAAAATGATGTATCGTCTCAAAACACTATCAAATAGTCACATGGATAATGGAATGATATTGTGGCTTGGTCATCCTAAATGTCCATCCATAAATGGTGTAAAAAGAAATATAAAAAAATGTGTTTTAAAAAAAATGTCAAAATAAAATCTTTTGGGCTTTTTCAATTTTTTTCTCAAAAAATAGAAAATCTTTTTGTATTTTTCCAAAAAATTACAAAAACGAAAAAATCTTTTTGGGGTTTTTGAAAAATATATCAAAATGGAAAAATAAATACAGAGGTAATACACACTAGCAATAGGCATAAAATATCATCATGAAAATCATCCTATGCAAGCAAACAAGTTTAAACCTCAATCATTAGGTCCGGAGGAGTTTTCTAAAGGTGGTGACATCCTCTGAAAAACATCCATCAATTCATGTGAAGTATTGACTAAATACTCAACTTGCTCTCTAAAATACTTAAAATCTCTCATGTGATGCGTGGGAGGATGCAAACTATTATGTGTGGGTATACACGTGGGAACACGTGTAGTAGGATAACGAGGTAAATACCTATGAGACACACTACACAACTTAAAGAAAAATTCCCAAAGGTGTCCTCTTTTCTTGTAATGGGGGTAGACATAAACAGACCTAGGAGCACCTCTCTCAAAACGTCTAGGACACTCTCTCCTATAGGGAAACGAAATCCCAGGTGGGTTAGGTCGAGAGCTATGGATATATCACAAACTTGGGAACTGGCTCGGGTGCAACATGGGAAGTAGACGCACCGTCATAACCTATTCCTACTCTTTCAACATTACCCAAAGTGGGACCAAGGAGCATCTTTCCAACCTTCTTAGATATGTCATCAATAGTGACCTTGACCTCCCAGAAATGTTCGATATCTCTCTCGAGTTGGGATACACGGACTTCAAGTTCACTCTCTTCTCGACCTAAGACGATCAACTTCTCATATAAAGAAACTCTCACCTTCTCGAGTTTACTCGTTGACGCCTCATACTCCCTCAAAACTTCTATCTCTCTCTCCAAATCTAAAACCTTAAAACCTAACTCCTTATCCAACTTCTTCGTCTTTTAAAGCTTCGGTGTACAAATCTCTAAACGCCTTTTGGAGATCACCTTCACCCTCACTACCAATCTCACTCTCACACTCACTATCCCCCAAATGGATTATAACGTCATCGAGACTCTCACGTTTACAAGTGTCCTCATCATCGTAGGACAACTAGATTTTCTCACGTGACTAGTCATGATAGCAACACACTTTTCATGTGGTGATTCATTCCCAGAATCATCCAACTCGATGTCACTATCGCTAACAATGGCCGTGTTAGCAATCTTCTTGCCCTTTGTCTTTAGCATAGTGGGACACTCAAAAGCTTTGTGCCCTCTGCCCTCGCACACTTAACATATCACCTCTTCATGTTTCTCACCATTCTCTTTGGCCTCATCTTTCTTTTTATTTTTCTCAAAAATCTTTTTTATTGGAAGAATTTTCTTTGAAAAATTTGAGAAACTTTTTAAAAATTTTAGCAAGCAAGGCCAAGTCATCTAAATCAACCTCACTCTCAGAATCAGACACATAAACTCTCTCTTTTTTATTTTTCTTAACCTGAGTATTTAAAGCTACCCATTTATCCTTAGGCTTAACGGTTTGGGGAAACATGTCAATTTCATAAGTTTGAAGGACTCCTACGAGCTCCTCTAACCTAAGTATCCCCATTTACCGTAGAAATAAATAGTTTCGGGAGTGACCTCAAAATCTTTTTAACTCGCGTCTCGTCAATTCTCTCACCCAAATTAAAACTCGTGTTAACTATGTCCGACAACCTAGCATAAAACTCATCAAAACATTCAGACTCTTATATAATGATAGTCTCAAACTGGGTGGTCAACTTTTGTAATTTCGACGCCTTAACCGCATTGGTACCCTCATGTGTCAATTGGAGGATATCCCATGCCTATTTAGATGTGATGCACGTCATAATACGACAAAACTCGTCAGGGGTGACGGTTACAGAAATAGCACTAAGGCTACGGGAGTTATAGGTACTCCATTTATAATCATCCTCAGTCCAATCAAACACAGGTTTGCGATTGGTGACATTTTCAACGATGACAGTGGGAGGAGTCCACCCTCTTTCACATATTAACAAAACATATTCATCAATTGCAGTTAAACAAGATCTTATGTGAGCTTTTCAATAGGCATAATTTGTGCCATCAAAGACGGGCATTCGATTACATAAGTTATCCGTCGAAAAAATTGCGATTTTTTAAAATCAAAATTTTCATAACAATTGATATCACAAAAAAATTGTGAAAAATGATCTCACGACATTTTGGTGAAACTTGCTCTGATACCAATTGAGAATGCAGGATGTGATACTAATTTATGAAGTCGCAAATTTTCAATGGATTAAACTTATTTGATTAGAGTCAATCGTCAAACCAATTTTATTAAACCTTAAACATGCAACTAGGTAATTGGAATCAAACATGCAAAGCAAACAATCACAAAAGCAATTTTAAGAGAAATCAAATTCAGAAAAAATCCCCACAAGGCAAAACCTTATATTTCAATAATGTTTGCAAATCGTAACTTATCGGCAATGAACTCCCTCAAGAATCCACATAAACCGTGGCTTAGAAACAGTAATGACTCCCTCAAGAATCATAAGAACCACAGCTCCTCCTTCAATAGTGGATACCCTCAAGTATCCTCAAGTCAGCAGTAGAGATAGCACTCCACAAGAGTAAACTTCATGACATAAGTGTTTGGGTTTCAAAGATGATTCACGAAAGTAATTGGGATGATTTGTGTGAATCTAAAAAGATTTTAGCACTAAAAACTGAAGACTAAATTGTAGCAATTCTGCAAATTTCGTAAACAAAAAGTCTAAATTGAAAAGCTTCACGTAACAGGTACTCCACAAAAATAAGTGAGAAATTCAATACCCATTACAATAAACCCACAAAAAATTCATGAGAGAAACTCATTACCCATTGCAAAAATATCCATGTAATGTGCGTGTGTTTACACGTGTGTGCGCGCGCGCGCGCGTGTGTGTGTTAAGGGATGATATCTGGATGATGGAGAGAGAGAGAGAGAGAGCAACCGTGACCGCCATTAGTGAGAGAGAGAGAGAGAGAGAGAGAGAGAGAGAGAGAGAGAGAGAGAGAGAGAAGAATGGGATTTTTTTCTTTTTAAGATTTAAAATATATTAAAATACTAAAATACCCTTTTAAAAAGTCACATGGGATACACATGAATCATTTTATGTCCAAAAAATTAATGGTATTAGTGTTAGAAAGTTATTTGAAGTTGTTTTAATAGTTCAGGGGATTAAATCTCAAAAATAAAAGTTCAGGTGCTAAAATGAAAATGAAATGAGGGAAAAGTGTAATTAATCCTTTTTTTCAAGTTCAGTGGTGTCAGCCTAGTACACATGGTTCCGCCCTTGTATGGGTCCTTCCTCTATCACTTTACGAATGCAGGATTTTTGGGGTATATTTGAGCTTATGTGTGTAACAAATTGGAATTCTCTTCATCATTTCAGTAAGGTCAACTACCAGATAACACATTTGCTGCATAACCAAGCTAATATGCACTTTAGATGAAGATGTTATCCAGGTAATACTTTAAATAATTAAACCATCATGTTCTAAAAATATAGCAAAAAATAAAAAAAAATCAAGCCTTTTACTATCTATATTATCGTGAGTTAAAAACTGAAGAAATCGGCAATAATGTCACATTCTAAAAGGTGGATTTACAAAGATAAGGAATTAATCACTTGTGCCGAGGAAGGCGAAGACTCAGAATTAGTATTCATGGGAAGTAAAACAACTGGTGAAAGAACCCATCTTTAGGTGCCTAAAAAAGCATACAATTTTGTAGGAAATCCTGGGAGCCTGATGAGAGGAATTTTGTGACATTAATCTTCTCAAATCTTGAGCTTTCTTTTGTTGAACTCTCAGCTTGTTCAGGATCTTATCCATAGATGCTGATCTCTTCTTTTCCAGTTTCATCTGAATAAACGTTGACGTTAAGTAAAGTTCACGAAGGAACCCTGTCAACTTTTATTAAAATTCAGGTCCACCTCATAAATTCAGGATAGAAGCAACAAAAAGAGAAGTGCTAGAAGTACAAACACCAATCATCAATCAACATTAATATCATCCCCAAAAAATTTAGATACGCACAGCAGATGTCCTCACAAAATTTAAAGGTATTGAACATGTTTACGTCTACACAGACCTCAAGTTTCCGAATTGCTGCCTCAGCTTTTGCCTTCTGCAAGTTCTCCCATGCATTGATCTTGGCTTCCTTTATTTGGAGTCTGCAACATAACAAGTAATAAATAGAGTTTTAATCCTTCGCATATTAGGAACCACTCAACTACATACCCATTTATACATATTCAGAAAACCCAAGAAAAGCTAGAATTATATTGTATCAAAGAAAGAAGAGCTACATAACTGAGGAAAGAAATTCCATTTTTATATGCCCAAAGGGTAACCAGCCAGTTCCGAACGGGTATTTTTAGAATAGGAACAAACTCCTTTTCAATGAAACTATTTATGCGGAATTCCGAACTGGAAACCTCTTCATAGAGGTTTCCCTATGAATATATTACCAAAAATGTTATATACTCCTTTTCAATGAAAATATTCATTGGAAACCTCCTCTTTTATGATGGTTGATGATATACAAAAGAGACTATATCTAAATTTCATTGTACTTCTATGATGCATTATACAAAAGAGACGACACTATATCTAAATTTCATTGAACTTCTATGATGCATTATACAAAAGAGACTATATCATCAACCATCATAAAAGAAAATAAAAAAGGTATATAAGTATATAACATGTATGTTAAATTTAAATATTCATATTTAAATTTATAGTGTATGTGTACAAGTGTAAACTGAGGCTCAGGCTTTTCAGCCAGCTTCTGACCCTAAAACAGCCAGCTTCTGACCCTCGTTACTGTTGCCGAGATCCCAGCAGAAGACCTCAAGTGTCTAGGCACCAAAGTCATTGAAGATGAATATTGATTTCTCAAATCCGATCTTCCTTTAACATTCCATCTATGAGAGTTTTGTCATCAAGCCTTGCTTGTTATGCAAATGAGAAGTTTTTTTGGTTAATTGGTACCAGGTTGATTTAGATTGACTTTGGCATATTTTAATTAGTTTTAATTGTCACAGTTATTCCGTTTTGACTCTATTATTATTTCAGCATATTTCAAGATAAAATAATTAAAAACAATAAAATAAACTGTGGCTTAGGCATTGTCTTGCATTGTGGTACTATAGCCTTGTTGCTATCGTTTCGAAGGTTCGAGATGTACGTTCTAATGTTACCTAGTGTTTCTGTAGCCTCACCATGTCAACTCATGGCATGGCCTCGAGGCGGGTGCTATAGCTTCAAAAGCTATTTTGAACATTACATCTAACGCTCATTTATGATGAGTTGGCAATAAATGCCAGGTGTCCCACATTTAATGCAGCCAAGACCGTCATTAATACGCAATGGGACTCTTGGGGATGTCCCAAAAAATGATGCATTGCCCTACTGTGGCGTCCAAAGAACGACACAAAATGGGAGTCACGCATCATTGTCTAGTACTCAGGTACTGGATTTATAGTTATAATTATACCAGCAGTGTTAGTCCCAAGGAAACTTGGCCTGGTTTGTTATTATTTACTATGTGATGAATGATTCCTTGAGCAACATGTGTTACTCAAGGAAAAGAGTGAGTTGCTCTAGCAGTTCCTAGTGGTGTCTTACTCATAAACTTGAGATGATTGGGAATTCAAATGTTACATTCCATCCACCAATCCTCTACCCTCGAGGATCCCAACGAGTTACTCAATGGGGCTTGAGCTTCCCCGGGCTTATGTCTTTGCTCAAGCCTACTCCTGTTGGCACTCTGAATTCATCTGAACTTCGTTGTGTCACTGACGTTTCCTGTTTGCTTTAAATATTCTTATGTTTTCAAGGAAGGCCGCCCTCAATTCCTCGGAATAAACACAGACTACACTTTATGTGATGTCTTTTTATATTCGATTAGAGCTCTATATGTCATGATGCAAAACTACTCATGACATAGATTGGGGACCCGAACACAATTCATCCCCCCAGGGCCCCACCCACTATATTCCTTTTGTGTATACATATATATATACATATAACATTAGCTAATCACAAATAGTTTCATCAAGGGCTAAAAGATAATGATCATTCATCTAAATTTGTGTATTTTTATTAGATGGTAGCTGTTCTACGGTTGTAATTTGTAAGGAGTGGGTATTAGGTCTTTTAATGGTACTTATAGTAGGTTCTAATTTGAGAGAAATAGGACTTGAAAGATTACGATAACTATGTAAGACAGGTGTCCACGAACAGACACATATTTATGAATACACATTATGTTTTGGGTTTGATATTTGAACATCAACGAAATTGTTATGGCCGATGCAATGAAGACAAAATATTGGATCTTAAATCCCCATTACACACACAGATACACACTTATTTATCATCTTCATCTGATATCATGATAAACAATATATGTCATTGTGAGGATTTGGCTTGATTTCATAGCTCACATAGTAGGTCACTTCTTTTGACACAATGCAGCCATTTTTTACTTTAAGTAGACTCCTTGTTTGGCTCCCCATGTTTGGTGAGATGTGTTCCATGGGAAGTCAATACACCATTAATGGTTGTTGGTGTGTGTTGGTAATATATATACCAAAGTGAAGGAAGCAAAGACATCATCCAGGAGAAAAACAAAGAGTGCTTAAAGGAGTGAGTTTGGGTATTTTTCTTTTGAGAGAAATTGCGAGTTTTTTATTTTTTATTTTTCCTTTTGAGAGAAAAATTGTGACCATTTGTGAGCAATTTGTAATCCTCACAATGTTGAATTTTTAGTGAAACCATCAACTGTGGATGTAGGCATAATTTGCTAAACCACGTATATTGTTGTCTTGTGTGTCGTGTGATTTTTCTTGCAATTATTTTATTACTTTTGCATATTACTTTATTCCACTCTTCATCCATTATCATGATTCTCTTGTAAAGGATTGAACAAGCATGAGTGCTAAGGTTCTTTCCCAACAGTCATGACCCTATAGCTAGACTGGAGGCCGCTGAAATTAAAAGTGTAGTAGTTGTCCAGCCAGTGGAGAAGGGACAAAAGTGCTATTTACTTTTTATTGTTTTTTTTATTTCTTAATTCTAATGGGAGTCTTGTTAAGAGTCAGTTAATGGGTCATTTGTCTTAATGAGGTGGTTAGTTATGGATTAGTTGCAAGTGTCAGAGATAATATGAGGAAGAGTCGGTATAAAACTACCATGGATATAATGATTTTTCTTTAGGTAAGGAAATTTGAGATTTCTCCCCCAAAGCTCTGTTCTTCAAGTCCAGAAGTCTAAGGTTGTCAATCAGGCTGTGACTGTTAAGGCTGCGCTCTGCTGTTCAGAGCCAATACATACTAGCCTTCTATTCTTATTACTATTTCTTGGTTGAAACTTTCAATTCTTGGAGGGTCATATACTTGGCGTCAGAGCACTTTTCTTGCCTTGATATAACAATGACTGATGGCATATGACTGAACAGTCGAAAAGGCCTCAAAGAAGTATGAATCGAAGCTACAATAGCTAGGTGAAGTGGTTCAGACTACTGTTAGTGATGTGGATATGGGCAGGGTAATAATGTGAATAATAAGTACAAGGGACTTAATTGTAATATCTCTTAATTTTACTCCTTCATTTTGTTATTTTTGTTAGTTAGATTTTATAATTAGTCTGGTAGATTCTAGAAGGTACCATGAGGTGTCATGCATGACAACTCATGCCAACTCATGGATGACACCTCAGGCTTAGCTAGCACCTTCTAGAACCCCCCTCTTTAGGCCTATAAATGTAATCATTTCCCATAGGAAAGAGAAATCTTCGGCTTGTTAATAAAATTAAATTCAGATTTGTGCCTGTGTTTTTCTTTCTTCTTTGGATCCAATTTTTGGTGTTTGCATCAGCTAGTGTCACAGAGAGCTACAGCAACAAAGCAGGGGTAGGGAAGAGTGATTAACAAAAATGGAAACAAGGTTTGAGCAGCTCGTTAAATGATCAATGACAAATTTGAGAAAGAAGGGTACAGGGAAATTCTAGGATGTGGAAGCACTTCAGAAAATACTACGTTAGGCTAAACTCCCAGCCTCCCTAGTCAACCAAAGAAAAAAAATTCCCATTTTGATGGAGAGGATCGTAGGCTTGGATTAGAAAGTGTAAAAACTACATCCAAATGCACTCTGACTGAAGAGCAAAAAGTATCTTTAGTCTCCCTTCATCCAGAGGGTAAGGCCGACACCTGATTTCAAGATTACCAAAGAGTCTAGACCTGTAGTAGATAGAAGTACTTTTGTTCAAGACCTTTGTGCTAGGTTCCAAGAACTAGAGCATGATAACATAATAAGGAAATCTTAACAAACTGCCGCAAATAGGAACTGTTGGAGTACCAAGAAAAGTTTGAAGAGCTGAAGGCCCTCGTGATGCCAATTTGACGTAACACGACAAATGGCAAACGAGCAAGCACAAATTAAGAACATTCTTTCGTTACATTGGGTGGCTTAAGCCTAATTTGTAGCCTAAAGTTTTGCTAAAAGGTAAAAAGACTAAAGAGAAATATTCCAAGAAATATTACCTCACCTAAAATGAAGAAATACAATAAAAGGTTAACATCAAAAGAGTACATTACAAACGTATTACAATTACACCTGTACCGCTCCTCCATTCCCATCAAGAACCCAAACATTACTTCATATATGAGTTCCCACAACCCTCATTGAAGCCATAAATATTTCAAGGATGGAAGATTCTGTACTTAATTCTGATGCTATAGATCCAAAACCCCTGCTAAGCCTGCAAACTCCATCCACTTAATAATTTGACCACTACTTCCCAAAACTTAGCCTTGCTCCCACCAACAACCAACCAAAAGAACCCTACCCCTAACCCAATATCACCAAACAGAAACCTAATCTACCACCCATTGAACCTTTGCTGAGATGAGAACTTGAAGGGAGAAAGGATTGTGTTGCAATTGTGATGAGGGGCTGGTTATAAGTGCCAAAATTAACAATTGTCTATGATAAACATAGGAGAAGACAGTGAAATTGAAGCTCTGGATAATGTGGATAATGAGGAAGAGAGTGTTGGGTACCGATATATGCGGAATAAAAAATTTCAGCCATGGATCTTCGATTAATCAACACTAGAAAGAGGTAAAACCAAAAACTAGGTATGAAGAACACAATACCTTTGCGGATCCGGTTGCAATCCGATATGAAAAATGGTATTTGTTGATGATGAAGGACTGTCTTGTTTTGGATCTCCAAAAGCTTGCTTAACCTTCTGAAAAGCTTGGATCTTCTAGTGTATGATCCTCCTCAAAGCTAAGTTGGTGTGTGGGCACCTTTTGAGATGAAAAGTCCTCCTTATGAGTGAGATATGGTGGTCTCTCTCTAAGCCTCTTCACAAAAACGTGAATAGTGTTTTCTCCCACCCCTCTCAAACCCTAATGCTGATCAATAATGATTAAAACCCCTTCCCATACCTTTATATACGAGTACAAAAGGTGTCTTGGGCAAAACTGAGTTTCTTGAGAGTCTGGGCCTAACTACTTGGGTATATGGACTACACTAGGATCCATGACAAATAATTAAATTGGCTTCCAAATAAATACTTAGAAATTATAAATTATAATTATCGTAATTTATTTTCTTTATTTAATCATAATTAATTCCACTAAATAATTATGACTTTACTCCAATTTAATTATCTCAAAAATCACTCGGACATAATGAGGTATTATTTGCAAAGTTGATTATGGTACATAATATGATTCCCACCTTTAAGCTTCCGATACCCGCTTGGTCAAATCAATTTACTATTAATCGACTTTAACCAACATCTAATCAATTTCGTTGATTCTCAGACTTTACTTATTTTGCTACTCCACCGCATAGTTGTCAAATCGTGAATCAAATCATGAATCGGAAACCCTGTGAATCGTGAACCGTAGATCGAATCGTAAGAATCGGTATAAATGTAAAATATGTAGGAAATAATATATTAATGCAAAGAGAACACATTAAGGATATGTAATAAAACATATTATGACCTAAAACCAATTATAAGATATGATTTCATTAAAATATAACTAACAAAATGAACTTCGATGTCCAAATTACGATCAAATTTTAGCAATACCACCACCTACAATTTCCAAATTTAAACATAACGATATATTATACAATATAATAACACAAATAACGATTAAACATAACACCATAAAAATACGTTATACTAACAATACCATATAATATAACTTATAAAATCCTTACAAAAAATTTGTTGGCTTCAATCGAACGCAAAGCTACCTCCCTCTCTCGATCAGCTTCAAACAGGTAAGAAGAGAAGAAAAAAGTGATCCCAACACGAAATGGAGGAAATCGCATTTAGAGGAGAAGAAAAGTGATCACAGTTTAGGTTTCGTTCTAGTATGTGTGTCAGTCCCTCTCTTTCTCAAAGGGTAAATTAAGTTTGTACTAACTTCTTATTATTTAAATAATACAATATCTTTTAGGGTTATTTTAAAAGGAATAAAAAACAAACACGAGCTTTAAGTCGATTGAAAATAGTCGACATCCTCCGAGAAACATGAATCGCACTTGAATCGTGAATCGGTACGATTCATGATTCAGCCCCCGAATCGGCCCCCCGACTTTTGGAACCCCCTCCAATTTTATTCCCGATTCGTTATCGGATCGAATCGTACGAATCAAATCGCAAATCGCAAATCGTAAGATTCTGACAACTATGCTCTACCAAATTATTAATAATCTACTGATTTTGTGGAAACAAATCATGTGAGTTTATCAAGGGAGTACCACTTTCTAAGGTATTGCCGAATGCGGATTCCTCCGAATGAAGATCTCAGACCTACTCATATAAATGTCACCCAATATGCGGAGATCATTTGATTCAATCTAAAATTGAATCGCACCCATAGCAATCAAAGCTATAATTGCATAAGCATTCCAACTCTTATAATTCTCGAGATTAAGAATTTATGCACTATTTGCAAATGGTGTGAGATTGCCCGAGTCCAATCTAGACAGACCTTAGACTCAAATCTCACGCGTGGTCTTGTTCAATACATTCCTGGAATGTACCGATCACAATCCTCTGTTGAACTATCGTACAAGTTCTCCAACCATCACACAGGTTCCCTTAGTTTGAGATAAACTACTTCTGATTGCATCGCAACCGGTCCGATAGGATGTCAACTTCCTATCTAGGTTGTGAACTTTTCAATAGTGCTAGAATCGAAATTTCAATCTCCTTATTATCAACCCGAAGTTGCATCACTGGAATTCCTACTAAGCTCTATCGACCGACATTAAAATGAAACGATATATTTAAATAAATATAAAGCATTCTCACAAACTTGATTCTCATTTCAAAATGAATAAAACAATCATTTATTAAATGATAATAAATATTTTATACATGATTTTAAGAATAAACCCTAGCAGGGAGCACTGAACAAGAGATCAAAACTTAAATGAATATATTTGTTCATGCTACTTAAAGGCACATGGCATACAATACCGTTCCGATCAAGGAAATGTTCAAAAGAAGTCGCTCACCATTCACATTTGATAAAGGGAGTACCCATAGATTTTTAAATCCAGCGACAACCAAGCAGAGTGGGTGCTCAACTGAACCGACAATCCAACTCCTAGTGAAGTTACAGATGGATATGGGTTAAAAAGCAATGCCATGTGCACCAAATTTAAATTGACCGAGAAAGACTAAGTCTGAAGATGACAACAAAAATATCAACATATTAGATTATCAAGATTACATAATAAAATTGTTAGAACTGTGTACCTAAATCCATAGTGATGATTGAGACTTGGGGGTTCTCTTTCAATGTTGGAAAATGTGGAGGAGAGTATATGAGTGCTTTAGCCTTGGGGACCAGAACCCTTCATTATATAGGCATCTAATTAGAACCCCATAAATTCTAATTAGGTGACTCTTAAGTAACCAATAGGTGACTCTTGAGTAACCACGACTCTTGAGTAACCAATAGGTGACTCTTGGGTAACCACACATTACAAAGCCCATACTCATTTTAGATGTCTTATTGTGCTCTATTAATTAGATCACTTAATCAGTCCAATTACAATAGAAGCCCAAATACAACTGATATTTAATATGTAAGCCCACATTAGAATATTAAAAATATTCCAACAATCTCCCACTTAGTTTACATATTAATTCCGAAGGTAGTTATAATTGATAACCTTAGGTGCGCACCATATTTGCTATCTATTTTTAAAACATCTCCCTAATCAATTTGGTCCATCTCGTATGGCAGTATGAGACCAAAGCGACCTTTGTTACATTTATTTCGTAACTTGATCCATCAATGATCATCATACCAAATATATTTAATAACACAGATCAAGTATGGATGTGTGGCTGGAAATTACATGCAATGTGATCTCAGACGTGCCTATTTCCAATTAGTCCTTACTTTATTCTGAAGTGAGATTAAACCTTAGTCTTTTAAACCTTATATTATACCGCAATTAAAAGACAATACATTCAGAGTAAACAACAAAATGAAAATACCATCAACTTTATTCTACAGGAAACTGAAACATACATAAAGTATCTCAATAATGTTAAAGAAAAGAACAAGGACAAACTCCAACTAAAACTGCATATCATCAAACAAGACAACACCCATGTGAGCAGTGTGCTCATGAAAGACCTTGAGTGGTAAGCCTTTAGTAAGGGATCCGCGAACATGGGGCTTGTTCCTATACTGAACTCTCTCCTTAACAGCAAGAAACTTAATGTCTATGTGCTTAGACTTCAACGAGCTTCTGCTGTTATTCGAATATAAAAATGTTGAATTATTATCACAATATATCTTTAGCGAGCTTTCAATACTATCCACAATACGCAGCCTAGTGACAATTTCGCAGCCATATCGCATGATTTGTTGCCTCATAACAAGCTATGAACTCCGTTGCCATAGTGGAAGATGCAATGAGTGACTGATTAGCACTCCACGAGGAAATAGCACCTCCAAACAACATGTAAACATAGCCAGAAGTGGATCTCTTAGTATCTTGGCAACTCGCAAGATCGGCGTCAAAATACTCAATGATCTCCAAATTATCTGATTTCCGATAGATGGGCATGCAATCTTTTGTTCTCTGTAAATATCTCATAACCTGGCTGCTTTCCAATGATCCATCCTAGGGTTACTCAAATATCTTCCCAACATACCCACTATGTATGCTAAATCTGGACGCGTACATACGTGAGCATACATAAGACTCCCTGCAGCTGAAGCATAAGAAACCTTTTTTTCATTTCTTTACTTTCAATCTTATTCTTGAGGCATTAAAAAAGACTAAACTAGTCTCCCTTAGCAACGAGAGTATCTCCTTGTGCACACAATCTTTCATGCCAAATCTAGCGAGTACCTCCTCGATATAGCTCTTTTGTTATAACCCAAGGACATCTCAAGAGCGATCTCGGTGTATCTTAATTCTTAATAAGCATCCCCAAGATCTTTCATTTCAAAATGCTTATTTAGAAATCTCTTGGTTTCGTGCAATAAGCCTATATCACTGCTAGCCAGTAGTATGTCATCGACATAGAGAACAAGGAAGATAAATTTGCTCCCACTGAACTTATGATATACACAGCCATCGACTGTATTAACCTCTAAACCATATGAGATAATGACTTAATGAAACTTGTAATACCATTGACAGGAAGCTTGTTTGAGACCATAGATGGATTTCTTGAGTTTGCAAACCATAGACTTTGGATTACCCAAGACAAAGTTTTTTTGTTGCACCATATATATGGTTTCCTCAATGTTACCATTGAGAAAAGCCTTCTTAACATCCATCTGATGTAGCTCTAAATCAAAATGGTCTACAAGTGTCATTATTGTCTTAAAGAAGTATTTCGTCTAAACTGGAGAGAAAGTCTCTTTATAGTCAATGCCTTCCTTCAGAGTGAAACCCTTTACGACTAGACCCGCCTTATATCTCTTAACATTGCCCTTAGAATCCCGTTTGATTTTAAATATCCATTTACAACCAATGGCCTTCGCACCTTCAAGCAAGTTGATAAGATCCCAAACGTCGTTATCTCTTGTTAATTTCATCTCATTATTCATGGCATCAATGCACTTTTGATAGTTGGCACTTTGTTTGACTTGTTGAAAGTTGATTGGCTCATCTTTCGTTGACCCTATGTCAAACTCATGCTCTTGAAGAAACACAATGTAATCACTTGAAATTTCACTTCTTTCTCTAGTGGATCGCCTTAGTGGCACTTCCTCATGAGGTTGTTGAGTTTGCTCCTCTGAAGTAACTCTTTGATTTTGAGTAGGGAAGTTCTTATTGTTGTCTTCTTGAACACTATCAGCGGGGTGAACAATGTTCGGAAGAGGAATTGATTCCTCTTCAAAGACAACATTCTTATTCTTAACCGTATCTCCCCCCCCCCCCCCCCCCCCCCAAACTCAACATCCTCAAGAAATCTCGCATTTCTTGTCTCGAAAAATGACTTAGTTGAGGGATCATAGAACTTGAAACCCCCCTCGACGGTTTAGCGTACCCAACAAAATAGCAGCTAATAGTTCTTGAGTCCAGTTTCTTTTCATTTGGCCTATAAGGCCTTGCCTCAGTTGGACATCCCCAGATGTGTAAATGCTTAATGACAGGCTTTCGGCCTATCCATAATTCATAAGAGTTTTTAGCTAGCGCTTTACTAGGTACTCTGTTTAGAATATATATTGCAGTCTTAAGTGCCTCTCCCCAGAGTGATTCTGACAAAGAAGAATGACTAATCATAATTCTTACCATGTCCTTAAGCGTTCTGTTTCGTCTCTCAGTAACACCATCCATGCTAGGTTGCCCTGTATTGTGTATTGTGGGGCAATACCACATTCTTCTAGGAATTTGGCAAAAAGTCCTGGACTTGTTCACCTGATCCGTCATATCTGCCATAGTATTCACCACCACGATCAGATTTGACAACTTCAATCTTCTTGCCTAGTTGATCTTGAACTTCGGCTTTGAAGGCCTTAAAAAGGTCCAAGGATTGTAACTTCTCATTAATTAAACATAAGTGCCCATAACGAGAATAGTCGTCTAAGAAAGTGATAGAATATTGTTAACCATTCGAAGAAGCCATAGGGAATGGACCGCAAACATCAGTATGTATCAATTCTAAGACGCCAGAACTCCTTTTGGCACTTAATTTCCGAATGTTTGTCTGTTTCCTCTTTATACACCCAATACAAACATCAAAGTCTGTTAAATCAAGGGATTTAAGTATTTCGTTTGACACAAGACTTTCAATTCTCCTTTAGGAGATATGACCCAAACGTTTGTGCCATAACGCGACGGAATTCTCATTAGTCAATTTGCATTTTTTGCCTCATATAGTTATTTGCAAGGTTTCATTAAATGAAGCATTGGTATTCAACATATATAATTAATCAATTAAAGAACCAGTCGCAACAAGAGTAGAATTAAGAAAAAGACTGACTTTATTATTTCCAAATGAACATGAAAAACCATATTGGTCCAAAACAGAAGTAGAAACCAAATTCCGTTCGAAGAAAAAGTCTCTCTTAATTCAATAAAATGACCAATCTCAAAAAGATAATCTAAAGGTCCCAATTGCTTCAACTGGAACTGTTTTGCCATCGCCCATATAGATGAATCTTTAAGCATCACTTGGGGGGCGGCTCCACAGGCAACCCTGTATAGGCACACTTATATGAGTAGTAGCACTTGAATCTACCCACCAAGTATGACTAGGTATAAAAGCCAAATTAACTTCAGAACAATCCAAAGTGAGAAGTGTACCATTCTTTACACGCTATGTAGCATACATGGAACAATCCTTCTTCACATGCTCAGGTTTCTTGCAAAAGTAACAGGTAAATTCTGGAACCAGCTTCTTTTGTGGAATCTTGGGTTGTGATGTTCCTACTGCAGTTTTCTTATTATTATTCCTTTTTCGCTTATTATTCTTTGAGGTAGATACAATATGAGCACTTTCAATTGTCTTTTCTCGCTTCAATCTGTCCTCTTCTCGCACATAATGAGAAATTAGCTCATTAAGATTCCATTTATCCTTTTGAGTATTGTAGCTAACTATAAACTGACCGTAGTGTGCAAGAAAGGAAATTAGTACCAGATGCACGAGAAAGTCATCAGATAGCTTTAACTTTAGTGCCTTAAGTTTTGAAGCGATGTTAGATATCTCCATAATGAACTCCCTTATGTTTCCTTTACCTTTATACCTCATTTGAATAAGGTTAGCTAGAAGTGTACTTGTCTTGGCCTTTTCGTTCTTTGCTAAACAATTTTCAATATCTAGCAGGAAACCCTTAACACCCTTAACAGTTACCTCATCGAACATACCGCCCCTAAATGCTCCTGGAACGTTGTGCTTTAACATCATTAGACTTAAGCGATTAGAACGATCCCACTTCTCAAAGTTCGCTTTATCCTCAATGGAGCTTTTCTCCGTAAGAGGAGCGGATTGTTCTTTCCTTAGTGCGTAGTCTAAATTCACGCAGCCGAGAACTATCAGAATGTTTTCTTCCCAGTTCTTGAAGTTTGAACAAGAATTGAGTTCATGTTGGTAGTGATATTCGTAGCAGAAGTAGTAACTTAATCTTGAGAACAAGTAAATAACATAAGCTCAAATTAAAATTCATGTCAAGATTAAAAAACATATAAGGCTTAAATTTTATACAACTGTAATGGTGGGCCCTATTTAAGATACCTAGCACAACATTAACGTTTAGTCTTTGGACAGAAATATTAACTTGTAAGTGATACTCTTAGCGTAGAAATCAAATATTGATGATAAATCCAGTCAAACAACAACCTTCCTTTGCCCAGGTCCACATGGAAATTTTATAATCGTCACACATTTATTCCCGCATGTATATTTATTATTTGACCAACAATTAACAACCTTCCTTTAGGCCGATCACCAATGGCATAAATAATAAACACACACACCTTAATAACTCAAAATATATTAATCTATGCAATAGAGGTTACTTTGGCAACGTAGTACTTCAATTAATTTATTTTAAGATACAAGACAAAGGGTATTAAATAGATACCACAAATGGGAGCATGGCTTTGGTTCCATAAAAAAATATCCTAAATCCAGGGATTCTTCTTCCTCCCATCAACCATATGAACACCTTATCATATATCTAATATTCAAAACTTTATATTGAACCTTTGGTCAACACCACATAATACATAGCATGAATATTAGAACAAACATTTAATGATAAAAAATATATGTAGTGATTTATTATTTTTCCAAATATGAAAATTTTTTAGTTATCACTACAGTAACATAAACAATTTCTTCAGGATCACTCTCCAATTCGCGGAATTGTAAAATCAATTTTTAAGCGAGAGTTATTAGTGTTAACATGATTACCAAAAATGGCAAAAACACGTTTTTAGGGGTCTAAACAACATTAAATCAACAAGATAGGGTGGTGCCCATTGTTTACAATGGATTTGTTTATTTCGCCATTCCCAAGTAACCATCAAAATTTAATAAAATTCGGAGCAAGAAAACGAAATATGTCGCTGAAAACGTCCCTCAAAATTATTTTCAATTTATCTTGAACAAAACTAAATTAATCCATCCAAATCCATTATGAATTAAACCCTTTAAAGAGAAATAAAAAAAATAAAAATAAAAAACTATGGATCTAAAATCAACAATCCTATAATCAATTTTGGGATTATAATTATGGAAAATATCAGAAAACATACATAAAATTCTATATAGAATCCTAAACGCCATATGTGTTCTTTTTAGATTGTATATATGATAAAACAAAAAAACATTCCTAAATCATAATCATAATATCAATCCTAATAATCTAATATGATGTTGCTCTGATGCTACTTGTTAGGATGAAATTCTTAATATCAATATTACAAAATAAAATTGTTAGAACTGTAAACCTGAATCCATAGTGGTGATTGAGACTTGGGGGTTATAGGTCTTTCACAGACTAATCCCTCTCTCTATGAGTTCTCTCTCAATGATGAGAAATGAGAACGAGAGTATATGAGTGCATTATCCTTGGAGACCAGAACCCTTCATTATATAGACATCTAATTAGAACCCCATAAATTCTAATTAGGTGACTCTTGACCAATTAATAGGTGACTCTTGGGTAACCACGACTCTTGAGTAACCAATAGGTAACTCTTGGGTAACCACACATTACAAAGCCCATACTCATTTTAGATGTCTTATTGGGCTCTACTAATTAGATCACTTAATTAGCCCAATTAGAATAGAAGTCCAGATACAATTGCTATTTAATATGTAAGCCCACATTAGAATATTAAAAACATTCCAACATTTTGTCCATGGGGAAATGTGATATTGTCATAGGACTGGATTGAATGACATTTTACAGCCCCATTTTGTTCGATTTTAAGCACTTCAAGCTGATTTTTAATCAAGGGGGACAGAAGGTGGCCTGAAAAGGACAATCCAACTCCTGGTGAAGTTGCAGATGGATATGGGTTAAAAAGCAATGCCAAGTGCACGAAATTTAAATTGACCGAGAAAGACTATGGGTTTGAAGATGACAACAGAATTTTGTCCTTGGGGAAATGTGATATTGCCGTAGGACTGGATTGGATGACATTTTACAGCCCCATTTTGTTCGATTTTAAGCACTTCAAGCTGATTTTTAATGAAGGTGGCCTGAAAAGGAGGGCAGGAAGAAACCACCTTGAAGATGATGTCTAATAACAGCCTAAAAATGTTCCTACGGGAACTCATGGAACCATTAGTCATTTTTCAATAAAAGCTGCCACTGCAGAAACAAGCACTCACCCACAAGTAACAACTGCAGGGAGAGTACAAAGAGTTGTTTTAAGATCCTAAAGGCTACCCCCAACGAGACCGTTGGATCACCACAGACCATTAAAACTCAATGCACAGCCTACCAATCAGAGGACCAGAGGCCCGTATGATCTACAAGCCATTATTTAGATGTTTATGCAGGAAAAGCCTGACGAGATGGATCATGGAGGTTTTGTGTAGAAATTTGAATGACTTACCACTCAAAGACAAGTTGACAAAGGCATCACTTGACACCGTTTGCGCCTTCCATTTGCATAGACGCAGCTCTGAAGGATGGAACTCCAAATTCCGTACACCCCTCGCCAAATTAAAGTGGTCGTATATCCACGCTTGCATCGAGATTGATAAATTAATTGGTAAATTTATATATAAGCCAAAATAAACGAACTACAACAATATAAGTAAAAAACATTTACCACTAATAGAGGGAAATATTCGGCCACCTGTCGCACGTCTACACAGGATGCAACTCCAAGCTGCCGATACAAATGAGCCATTATGCCCATCCCCCAAGCGTATTCATTGTACTTTCCAATTTTTCTCAACGTTTGTAGATAGTAAATCGAGACTCGGTTCCCTGATTTGTCTGGAACAACAAGCACCTAATCATGAGCAATAAGTACTCCCGCGCCGCTTGCTCAATGTCTTTTATGGTGACATCCTCCCCCAACTTTTTCACCTTACCCTTTCATTGATGCATTAGCCAATCAAAACGGACCGAATACAAAGACTTGTATCCTTCTAACGCCTCCTCTTCGCTACAACCAATGTATTTGGTTAGCCATTTAATTTGTTTAGCCTTGTGTCTTCGACTTTCCTAAACACTGTCCCGTAAATCGGTTTACCAATGACCGGGATGTCGAGGAGATGGTACACATCGTTTAGGGTGATGGTCATCTCACCGAACGGCATATGGAATGAATTCGTCTCTGATTGCCACCATTCGATGAATGCCAATGCCAATACATAGTCGATGTACCGGTACGAATGTTTTACCAATCCCCACAAATCCGAGTTGTTAACCAACTCAACCACCCGCTCATCCTCCTATTTTATATCCCACTCGGCAAATTTTTTGAAGTGGTACACGCATTTCATCATGCCCCTCTCCTCGTCGCAGTTCCATATCGAATAAGCAATATAGTTCTGAAAATTTTAAAGCAACTCGGGGTTATTTGGCGTGCACCCCTCTAATGGCTGTGAATCTGAGTGGCTAATTTTTTCCGAGGTTTCTTCTCGGGTGTTTTTGCAAATGTTGATGGCTGCATTTCCTCTTTAGAAGGAGGAAAACTCACCGTCAGTCTCAACTTCTTGCCCTCCTCCACCTCCTGCCTCATGTGTCCCCCCTTAACTACCTTGTGTGAACTACCCTGCTCTACCTCAACACTCCCTCCCTCATCACTCTCATCCCCTTCCGCCTCAAGAACCTCCTCCACATTGGCTACCTCATCCCCGTCCCCATCCCCCCGTACCTCATCAACCACATTCTCAACAACCTTATCTAATGACTGTGACGGAGAATACCATCAACTTTCTTCATTGTCACTACCGTTCAGCGATGCGGGTTGTTCACCTCCTTTAGCCGTCTCCAACCTCCTCTTTTGCTCTGATGTGGTAGGAGGATTTCAGGATCTTCCTATTTATATAGCCTAGAATTGCAATAACAAAAGAGTACATGAGACTAAAAGTCAATGTTTTGAATCGCGTTCGCGCAAGGTGTCGAGTTTTGGTCCCGGGTGCTCGTCGCGCAACGCACAAGCAATTCGAGCATTTCAATTTTATAATTATAAATACAAATAAATAACTTCAAAAAAGTATTCCAAATAAAGTAAACAAATCCACACCGTCACTTGAAAGTCATAAGTTCATAAATTACTAAGTAATTCCAAACCACACCATCACATTGTCTCAAATAAAGCAAACAAATCCATACAACCAACACATGAAATCCTAAAAATAAACCGACAAACAAATGATAAGTCAAAAGTAGTTTGCATCATCTAACATAATATCACTATCATCTTCGTCAATGGTATCTATGCTGGGGAAGTGTCAACTATCAAAGTTTCCCGGATCAATTCCTTCAAACTCCTCAATCTCCACATCTTCATCAACGGTGGTTAATCTCGCTTCTTTCCCTTTATCTCCACCTATTAAAATTTAATACGAATTATAAATTAATTCAACAAAAAATTGATAATCACATATATTAAAGTTCAAACATATTTATACTTACTTGAATTTTCACCAACTTTACGCTTCTTTGAAACTTGAGGAGAATCAACATCCACAATTGGTACTTCACTCTCAAATCCACTGTCAATCATCTCGGGCGGCAAACTAACAATGGGATCACCGGAGAACAACTCATCATCATCAAGCCAAGAAGTATCCTTTAGAAGGACGGGATCTTCTTTCACCATGATCCATTCATCATCAGAATCAATTTCATTAACCATGATAGGATCAATTTTGTCTCTCCTCCTAATACTTCTCTCCTTTAGTACGAGGTTATATTTCACAAAAACCAAAGCATTCAATCAATTGTGTTCAAGCATATTCCTCTTTTTGCTATGTATCTAGCATAAAAAAAGTTACAAATATATAAGCATTAAAGTTAACAAATGTATAAGCATAGTACTCAAATATATTAAATAATCCCAGCCACAAAAGTGCTCCAACTCCTTTCACATCCCGAAGCACTACAAGTAAGGCTTAGCACTTGAATCGCAAATTTCATAAGCTCGGGTGTCTTGCTCCCAAAATGTGCCCACCACGAGGCTATAAAAAGAAAAAGAACAATTAACTTTACAAATATGTAAATAAAAAATACTAAAGTAAAAAGGAAAAAGTAAAAAGTTTTACCCGGTGCCCGATACATTCCTGATTTTTTAGCCATTTGACACCCAAAATCTCCCTTTTGATTGTCATAGAAGTCCAACTGAATATCGGCTTTGAGACGATCATGAGAGTCTAACATTCTATCCATGCACGCATAAAACCCATCTCTAACTTCATCACAATTAGAGAATTTTTCTTCATAACACAATGGCGAATTCAAGTAGTATCCGGCCGCATGCAAAGGATTATGTAATTGTAGAGTCCATCTCGCATCAATTTTTCTCCAAATAGGCATAAATTTTCCCTCAACACCTCCACAATTAAATTTGATGGTTTCTTTTGCCTTATCCATTAGCTCATATATATATACATATATATATATACATATATATATATATACATATATATATATATATACATATATATATAATAATGCTCTTGTGCCGACTAGTCCGCATTTTAAGAATGCGGACCGGACATGTGTCACCTAACGATGCGCCTAGACTTTATCGTCTAAATTATAGGCACACTCTCTCTCTTTTCTGGGCTCACCGCCAGGTGACACATGTCCGGTCCGCATTCTTAAAATGCGGACTAGTCCGCACAAGAGCAGGACTGTATATATATAGCCCAGAAAAGAGAGAGTATATATATATATATATATATATCCCATCGCCGATCTCTCTTCGGAATCCACTTCCCTTAAGACGCCAACAAGAGGGACAACGCTTTTAACACAAAAAGCAATACGAGGCCAAAAATCCGGGCATTCAACACCAAGCTCTTAACAAGTTTCCCTTCGGGACTTTTTGCGTGAACCCAATTAGCCCAATTTTCCTAAGCAAACATAACTTCAAGTGGTCTCTTTTGCTTATAAAGGCTTTGGATGGTGAGATATGCAGTAGCAAATCGGGTTATGGCCGGCCGAAGTTCTTTTCCATTTGTATGTTGCCTCATTAATGAAAGAGGATTCGTATGGCGATAAATGAATTTAACAACCTGTTTTGCCTTTCAATTGTGTCATTAAAAATCTTCAATTGCCCAATATCCTCCAACATCAAATCTATACAATGTGCGGCGCAAGGAGTCCACCACAAATTTGCCCAGTTCTCTTCAAGCCTTTTCTCGGCATTCTTACAATTAGAAGCATTATCCGTGATTATTTGAATCACATTCTCCGCGCCAAACTCACAAATAATTTCATCAAGATACTTGAAAATCAATTCCCCATTTTTAATGGTGTCGGAAACATCAACGAACTTCAAAAAAAATGTCCTGGCGGGACTATTAACAAGAAAATTAATTAAAGCCCTACTTTTACCATCCGTCCATCAGTCCGACATAATGCTGCAACCAAAATCTTTCCAATGTTTCTTATGTTCTTCCAAAATAATATTGATATTGTCAACTTCCACCTTAAGAATCCATGTCCTTAATTCATGCATTGAGGGGGGCTTAAACCCCAACCCGTACTCAGCAATTGCATCAATCACAGGCTTAAAATGAACATCATTAACAACATTAAAAGGAATAGCAGCAGAATACATCCAGCATCCAAACTTCCTACAACCATCAATTCTTAAATCTTTTTTTAAAGTTGAATTTAGTGTAGTTTGTTTGGGTTGACGGTTGACAAATTTATCCATTGAACCAACGGAGGGTTTGCTACTTCCATCACTACTACGAATGTCATCGTCACTCAAAAAATTAATCCCAGACTGTTTACTTCCTCGTATCTCTCCTAGCAATTCAGATGTTTTTTCTTTAACTTGGTTGAAGACTTTTAAAGCATGAATAACCTCATTTTTCACTTCTTCGGGCACTTGTTTACATTCTAAAACCCCCGTGTGGGGTGCCGGCCAAATGATATTTCAAACGAGTTATACCTCTATTTGATTTATGATTATAATACTTGCAAAATATACCCTTTTCCCCCTCTTTTACAAAACCGTATTTCCAGCAAAAATCTTTTCTTAACATTGTAAACTGAAAATTAAATCCAACAAAAAAGAATTAAGACGGGCTTAAAAAAAAAACAATTGCAAAAATATGAAGTTAAAAAAGAACTAAGACAGACTTAAAAAAAGCAGTTGCAAAAATATGAAGTTAAAAAGAAAAAAATATACCTGGTTTTGAAGTTAAAAAAGGGAAGAAAAAAAACGACGAGAGTTGCAAAGATATACCCGGTTTGTGCCGTCGGGATTTTTTCCAGGGGTTTTTCAAGTGGTCGGGTTTTTTCTAGTAGCCAACGGTTGTTTTCCAGTCGCCAAAGGTTGTTTTCCAGCCGGGATGGGCTATTTCTCAGTCGCGATTGGTTATTTTCTAGAAGGGTAGGGTTTTGTCTTGAGAAGGGTTTGTTTTCTATGGACGGGTTGTTTGTGCGATGTTGTTAAGGTTTTGTGCTGAGTTGAAAGTATAAAACTAATAAGTGGACAGAAGGTTTTAAAACTAATGGTTTCTAACGTTTAAAAAAAGTGAAAAAAATATCAAAACTACGTAGTTTTAATAAGTTTTTGTCAAATAAACTAAATACACAAATAACGTTTAAATAGCACAAATAGCGTGAAATAGCGCCCAAATAACGTGCCACGTCATCAATAGCACACGCTATTGGTGACTCGCGCAAAACTGGATGAGATACGTCGTGTTTTTGCCCAAAATCGCGCTATCGCTTTTTAAAACACTGCTAAAAGTAGATGTATAAGTGTTAATACTGTTGGAAGAAACCGTAAGAGAGCAAAAACGATGAGATCTAATTGTATATGGAAAACAACGGTTAGATATAACCGTGTATGGAAAACCACGGTTAAATCAAACCGAGTAAGAGAATCTATTACGGTGACTCATAACCGTAGCCAGCAATTAACGGTGACAACAAACCGTTGTGGTTCATACCACGGCTGCCATGGACCGTGTGTGCAAATACTACGGTTTGTTGTTGTCGTTTTTATTCAAACACAAAATTACTTGTCACCTACGGTTACTCCTCACCGTAAGCTACCTCCCACGGTTACTTCTCACCGTAGCTACTTCTCCATGGCAGGAGGTAATCGAAGATGATTGTCACCTATGGTAACGAATCGCCATATGTTCAGCGTCCCAGATTGTTTTTTTTTAGTTTTTTTTTATTTACAGGTGTTCGGTTCGCATTTTAAGGAATATATTTGCAAGGTTGTAATAATGTATGATGTAAATACCATTCAAATGTGTTTGCATTTCAGTTTTTAAACATGTTCATGGTAGGGTTTGCATGGTATGGTTTCCTAGCATTTTAGTATGCATTTCAGGCAAACATTGTTCAAACAATACAATAATGAATGAGTATTAGAATCACATACCCGAAATTTTTTTCTCTTCAAGGTAGAAGTAGGCTTTGTTTTTGGTTTGTGTAGGTTGAGAGAAATGGTTAGAGAGAAGTTAGAGAGAGAGAGAGAGAGAGAGAGAGAGAGATAGGAGAAAAAGTGATGTTTAAAATTTTTGGGTTTATATATGTAACCAAGGGGTGAACCCGGGCGCAACGGTAAGGTTGCCCCCGCTGTGACCTGAGGTCACGGGTTCGATTCACGGAAACAGCCTCTCTGCGCAAGCAGGGGTAAGGCTGCGTACATCCAGCCCCCCCAGTACCCCGCAGTGGCGGGAGCCTCGTGCACTGGGTTTGCCCTTTGCCCTATATATGTAACCAGGTTGTGGTGTTGGGCTTTTAGGGTGTTTGGGAGAAATAAGTGGTATTTATGTGGTGTTATGGATAAAAGGGTGATTGGGAGATATTTTTTGGGCGGAACGAGAAAAAAAGACCCAAACACATTTTTTTAACAAATCGGGTAAAAAAACCCAAAAAGGACCCATTTTTGCGAATCGTGAATCATTTCGATTCACAATTCAAACCCTTGAATTGCCGATTCATCCCGATTCTGGTAACCCAAGCGGTTCTCATATTGGTTTGAATCAGAAAGTATGGGAATCGAATCGTACAATTTTAACAACTATGATTTGTGGTTGTTACCCGGTTTTCAAAAATGGCACACTTCATTCCCTGCAAGAAGATCGACGATGCTCCTAATATTGTCAATATATTCTTCGGGAAGATAGTTCGTTTGCATGGGGTGCCCAAATCCATTATGTCTGACCGTGACATGAAATTCATTAGTCACTTCTGGAAGACTTTGTGGGGGGAAGTTTGATAGTCCTTTGAAGTATAGCATCATAACACACCCCTAGACCGACGGCCAAACAAAAGTTACGAATCGTACTTTAGGTAACTTAATCCGTTGCATGTGTGCCCAAACATTAAGCTGCAGTTCTTCCTCATATGGAATTCGCATACAACATGATGAACAGATCGACTGGCAAAACTCCTTTTGAGATCGTGTAAAGTAAACCCGACGTACTTTGGATATGGTCTCATTACCAAGGTTGTCGGGGTTTAGCATTGCATTAGAGAATATGGCGGAGAGGGTCCAAAAAATACATGTCAAAGTGAAGCAAAATTTGGTGCAGGCTAATGCAAAGTACAAGGAAGCTGTAGATAAGCATCGGAGAATCGAAGTTTTTGAGGTTGGAGATTTAGTCATGGCTTATTGCACAAAAACAGATTTTCCGTAAGTACTTATTATAAACTGAAGAACAAGAAGTATGGGCCATTTCGCATCTCCAAAATGATTAACGACAATACATATGTGGTGGTAATACCAAATGATATTGATATTTGATCCACCTTCAACGTTGCTAATCTATTTGAGTATAATCCTCCAGACGAGCCGCTTTACCCTAACTCGAGGATGAGTTTTGTCCAAGTAGATGGGATTGATGTGGAACAGCAACAACACTGTTCATATGAACAGTGACCGAGAGTACTGTTCATATGAACAAGAACAGTAGCAGTAGCAGTAGCAGTAGCAGTCTGTCTTGGATTCTTGAATTTCGCATTGGATTGAATAAATATAATCAAGTACCCCTGGCACTATGATAAGTGGCAAACTTTAATATGCGCTATGTGAAGTGAAAAATCACAAAGACCACTTCTATAATCTTTAAAGATTTCTTTAAATGGGTGGTTTAGGTGTTGATTCATCTCCTCCATTGCTTTCTCTAGCGGGTTAAGTGTGTATTATATTATCCTTTTTTTACTTGCCTATATATAGGCAAGAGGTGTAAGCTTGTAATCACATCATTCTTACTATCAATATAATTTGGTGTTTATTCACTCTTTTGAGGTCTTGTGAAGCTTCTGCGTTGTGGATTCAAGGGTTTAGGATTTGATCCATTTATTTCATCGCTTTCCGCTACATCAATTTTGGTATCTAGTTGGTTTTAATTATAAAGAAGACCATTGGCCAGCCATTGTAATCAATTCAATTTTAATGAGAGTTTAGTGATACGTGTGTTAACATCATCAACACACCCTCTCATGTGAGACCCCGCTCACACGTGGAGACATAAACCAAAATGCACTTAGTGCACAATAATCAGTGCGTGTTGTACAAACAAACTGGTGTACTTAGGTAAAATCACTATCTATTCACAGAATCTACCAAGACCACAAGTGTGTACATTATTGAAAGCAGCAACAGAGGTATTTCTAATTTCGTCTCACAAGAAAGGAAGTCCTTATAAGTTACCCAGAAAACAGGATGAGATGTCGAATAATAAAACATACTTTGGCGCGTGCTCTGCTGCCTCTGCAATGTCCCAAGGTGTAACAAAATCCTTGACACCTGACGAGCCATTCTTTGTTATTGTCACCCCATGTCTTTTCGACTGCCTTGTCAAGTTGACTCCCTTGTCTACCTGCACATCCCTTACCTCCACTTTAGGAGAATGGGGGCTGATTGGCTGTACCACAGGAGGTAATAAGGGAGGAGACATAGAGAATGACGGTCTTCCTTTGGGAGATGAGTGGGTGCTTCCCACAGGACTCATCTGGGTTGCCATATCCTGTCGAGAAACATGGAAAACTGTGCTTTCTTCGTCATTTGCACCATCATGATTGTCATCTGTACATTTGATTCATTGATGACAGGATCAGAATAATGATTAAAATCATTATGTGTTTGCCATATGACCAAAATCAGCTATAGGGGTTGATTTCAACAACCAAGCGCACTGAAATAGCTCGGGAGTCAATGTTATACAACCCCCACCCCCCTTCCTTACTACCTCCTTTGCATATGGAAGTTTTAAGAATATTAGGCATAACCCCATTTCCTCCTTTTCTTTCTAAATTTTTCAATAAAGCAATATGGTGACGTGTCTGTAGAACAGTGCCAACTATTGGATCTAAGTGTCAGGTGAAATACAAATTATTTATTTTGCAATGGCGCATTCACTGCGTTAGTATTTGATTTCACATTTTGAACATGTATAATACCTACATATATTTGCTCCGCTGCTTAAAGACCATACAATACAAAATTCATCCTGAGCTCCAGCTTATGTCAAATAATTGTACGAAGATAAGAATTTGAATATGTACTTTATCAATAATGTCATTTAAGAATGTACAGCCAACATATCCGTACTTATATGAAGGCTACAACCATTTGACTGAAACCGTTTACAAAAACAAACAGTATATGAATTATCACATTCCAATGAGTTATTAAGTTCCACCATGAAAATGTCATTCCATCCGGGGAGGTGCGATGGCTGGATAAGAAGCTAATTTAGAATAAGTTATTCACATTTGGTCTCATCAATTTAATTCTAACAGGAAACATGGGAACAACAAAACAATCCTATCCAACCTCCTAACCCGGAGCATCAAACGGCTCTTAAAAGCATATATGTACATAATTGCAAAGATAAACTGAAAGCTCATGAAACAGTAAGTGTTACTGTGCAACTGCTTCTTTCAATGTCATACATACAAACATCTAATTTTAGCCTTGTAGTCAGTCAATCATAAATTTGAGGAAATCCTTTTCAATTATGTCAATGCGGAAACATTTAGCTACTCAACGTCAGAATGCAAATAGGCCTGGAAACAAAAGGAATTGCTGAAAAATATACCTTGGGAGCTCGGTAATGAAGATTCACTCAACGCATCTGACCAACCAGGTAAAATACTAGATTGAGCCATACAGTTCTCAGCATGAACAGATAGGCCATCGGCTAACAGTACACCCGTTGCAAATGGTGACCTCGCACCCACACCTTGAGGCATGAGCACAGCAGGCGAATAGTTGGAAAAATATGCAACCCCTGAGGGCCCCAACGGCCCACTCTTTGACTTGGGTCGCCTCTGAATTCTATGGGCCATAGTCTTGCAAGGACTGTAAGCTGGAACTGGACTTGTAATCCACCTCTCAGCATCATCCCATTTCGAAGGCAAAGCCCTTCCACTGCTGAATGGCATCAATGCAGTGGAAACACCACTATGACTACGGATGGGTATTCTCTCCGAAAACCACCCCTTTGTAATCCCTCCCACATTGTAATCCGGTGTTCCCGGGCTTGTGTATGCACCTGAATTTCGGAATGAATTAGAATTTTTCATCATCACTCTCAATTCTACTGAATAGAGGATTGCATTTCTCCCTAGATTCCAAATTTCAGATGCACAGACGCTGTCAGGTTTATCTTATTCCTAGTTTTCTTTATAATTGAGTGCCATGTTTGTATGATAAATGGGAGAAAATAAATCTTTTTGCAATACCTAACATAGTTTAGTTTCATGTGTGTCCGTTTGTGGTCACCCTATTTTCCAGGACCACTGTAAGGCTCGTGTACTGCCAAGTAGTAGACAAAATCAAGCCTTTAATTGCAAGCAAATCGACGAAATTTACAGACGATGTGATTTGAAGTTCATCGCCAGTTTAGATGCCAATTATTGAAAAAAAGAAAATAAAAATGTTATGCGTCTTTATCAAACAGTGGGTAGCATCCCAATTAGGAATCTTACATTGTTAAAGCAGTTCAAAACTAAAGCAACAAAAAAATAGATAGGAAAAACAGCAACATATGGGAAATTAACAACCGCACCTTGAATAGCAACAAAAACAGAGTTTGGTGTTCCATGCTACGTCTCAACGTACACAGTTTGTCTTTGTGCTTGTCCTTAGCCAGACTCTCGTATAACCGTAGAGAAAAATGATCGTTATTTTGGGGCCCTAATAATTAAAGATTTATGTGCCTTTTGAATATTAGCTTCCATCCATGTCAATAATGTTCATTCTTCATTTGACGAAATGAGGGTACGAGGTAGGGGGTTTCAGAAAACCGACCGAATCGAAGGACCGAATCGAGCCGAGTCGAACCGCCTTATTTTTGTCGGTTTTTTTTATAATCGGTTCGTTCCCGGTTTTTTTTTTTAAAACCGACTGAGTCGGTTCGGTCCTCGATTTTGGGCTTGACAGGGTCGGTCTGGACCGACCCGAACCGACATGAATTAAATATATATTTTTTTTATATTTTATGTGTCACGTATGCTCCTACAAGTGTGTGGTGTAAAATAAAAAAAAGATGGGGGGTAGAATAGTCAAAATAGTAAAATATCTAAACCAAACCAAACCCTACGCATTACAATTTACAATGAGCAACCGTCATTCTCTATCAACCAAAACAAAACCCACAAAAAACTCTCACATCTCACCTCTCACACCCAAAGCCATTCTCCACTCCACCATCCATCCAACCAGCCCCCTTGCTGCGGCCGCCGACCGACTGCTACCGTCGACCGACGTCCCCCCTTGCTGCCGCCTACAGCAGCTGCCGACTGCCGTCGTAATCAGCCTCCGGGTATTTTTTTTTTCATTCATTTTTAATTTTATAACTGTTGTTTGTTTTTATTAAAGTCGTTTTATAACCTGTTTTGTTTATCATTCGTTTTTTTTTATCATTCCTTTTTTTTTATAACAGTTTTTTACAACTTTTTTTTATCATTCGTTTTTTTAATATACCATATATATATATATATATATATATATATATATATATATATATATATATATATATATATATATATATTAATAACTGTTTTTTACTGTTTTTTTTATAAATACCATATTTATAAATATAAATGTTTTTTTATAAAGATATGAAAAACTGTTTTAATATACCATATTTATATATTTATAAATAGTAAATTAAAGTCATTTTGGACAGTTTACATTGGACATAATTGAAAAAAAAGTTCAATATTTTTTTTAAATAATATAATTAATTAATCTTAAGACCGACAAACTAAACCGAACCGATCCTGAAACAAACCGAACCGAATACGGTCGGTTAACCGACATAATCGGTTCGGTCTTGGTCCATTTTTTTAGAGGACCGACATAGTCGGTCCAGTCCAAAAAAACTTCAAAACCGAACCGGACCGGACCGCAAACACCCCTAGTACGAGGACTGAGACTTTGGTGAATTGTCATGAGCGAGCAAAAGGCGGAGGTCCATGCGCTTTAGGATAGGAATGGAAAAAAAATTAAATATAAAAAGTATTAATGCCTTCGGAGAGAATTTAGAGGAAGAAAATCTTTGATTTTATTGATAGATCACTATTAAAGGACTATCATTCATATTTATAATACAAAATAAAATAATTCAATAGATATCTTAACAATTATAGAATATTATTGGTCCCGAATACAAGTGGACATCCACTTAATACAAATTTTATAACACTCTATTGGATATGCATTATATCCATCATTCAATGATTGTCACCCCATTAAAATCTTATTAAGGAAATTCAGTGGGAAAAAATCAAAGTAAAGAAAAAAGAGTACAATTTTTGTAATCATTGAATCAGTGTTGGACACGCTCAGTGTTGCCTTGTTAAAACTTTTAACTGGAAAATCTAATGGGGAAATACCTAGTTAAAGGAAAAAAAGTACGATGTGCATATGTCCAAAACATCATGTTCTTAGATTCTCCAGCGGATTGAATACTCCCCCTAATTATTATATTTCTCCGATAATTGAGTCGATGCATATGAGTCTCATACACAACCTTCTAAAATGTTATTTTGACATAGTGAATAGATTTGTTTCGGTGTTACTTTAATTTTATTTTTCTTCATAAGCTCGACTTCCATAAAAATTGGGTGAAGAGGGATGAACATGTCATTTTATCAGATTTATTTGACTTCAATAGTACAACTCTTCTGAAGTTTATGGATGTAGAAGAACCATTGACTTCATAAGTAGGAGGAGGAGGAGGAGGAGGAGGAGGAGGAACATATGTTGTTTCAGACAAGTTATAAGTACTTTGATTGTTCCTTGTGAGGATACAGAGATAACTTGCATCTATATAACTGACTAGACACATATGATTATATATACAAATATCACATTGGCATTAGTCCATTACTTTGCAGGGTAAATGGTAATGGTTTCTTACAAAGAGATTGACTACAATCATCATGTCCGGTATTGTGTTATGTATAATAACTAGCATACACCCCCCACGATGCGCGGCCATTTTTAACGAAATTATTAAAATATACACTAAAATACCAAATATTATTTTTGAAATCATAAAAAAATATGATTATATATTTGCAGGGTAAATGGTAATGGTTTCTTACAAAGAGATTGACTACAATCATCATGTTCGGTATTGTGTTATGTATAATAACTAGCATACACCCCCCACGATGCGCGACCGTTTTTAACGAAATTATTAAAATATACACTAAAATACAAAATATTATTTTTGAAATCATAAAAAAATTATTACGTGTAGAAATTTGTCAAACACACCCCTAAATGATAAAATAAAAATTGTAATTTGCTTCAAATATAAAAAACTAATAAAAAAATAATTATGTTATGATTTTTTTCAAATACAATGATATCCCTAAGACCTTTTTCTTACCCACTGATGTGTAAAAATTAAATTTCTAATAAATAATAACATAGAATCAGTAATTAGAACAAAATAAAAATTAAATAGCTAAATTAACCATTTATACGGGTTTGACGACCAACGTCTCGAACAATTAGAAAAACAAAGCTACACGGTGCAAAATGTATCTGGGTAATAGGGTATGACAGTACAAATTTGAGTGTTAACTGTCATAGCAGTCTCCAAATATAACATAACCTATGGGTTTTTTTATACATTTTGAACATACCCATTAGGATGATCTAACAGCAAATGATATTTTAGGGTGAATTGTGAGTTACAAATGACGATCCTCATTTATTTTTTTGATAAATAAAGGCAACAATTAAGTATGCATGCCTAAATTAAGTGGGTTAAATGGTTGAATATCAAAATTGAATAAGTTGAAAGGAATTGTTAGAAAGTGGCATAAAATTAGTTAGGTCCTAAAGGAATTAAAACAATTTCAATGAGCAAAGAAAGGCTTACAATCATTAATGAAAATAGAAGTTAACAAATTATATGAAAATGACTTGAAATCTCCAACAGTGCATAAAAAGAGTATCTTGGAGAAGAGGTGGAACTGGAAGAGCTCATATGTTGAGGGGGTTTCATAGCATTCATTTTTTCTTCGTATGTTATGCTGGCTTGGGAAGAGGGTTCTATTAGAAAGAGAGATGAGAGGGATGGGTCATTTGAAGAGTCATGAATTCATAGAAGTGTATTAGAATGTGAAAAGTTTTGAATTAAAGTATTCTGATTTTGTAATTATGTAGAATACAAAAAGCTTTAAGGGATTAACTTAATTTGAGTCATTAAAATTATATACGTGTCTTCTTGTGGAAGCGACAAACGCGACACCTAGTTCCCCTGTCAACTTTATTTATATACTATAACTAGTTGTAAACCCGAGCGATGCGCGGGATTAGATGACTAACATGAATAAAAACATACGTATTTTTTGAAATCCAATCTTACACATATCTTAAATCAAAACTTATATTATCGTAATGCAAAAACTACTTTTCTATAATCCTTAAATTTCATAAATATTTTTTAAACTACTCCGAATATCAAGTAATATTATAACCTAGCTCAAACAATGTCCTTTTCTTTTCAAAACTCAACTAAAACATAAAAAATATAATAATCCTATTATTAAATTTAAAGAAGACATGACAAAAAAAAAAGAAAATAACAATACTTCCATAAAATTTCATAGATCTAAAAGAATACAAAATTAAGCATTTATACATATATGATTTGATATGGGGCCCAACTGATCCATATAAGCAATCACCAACTATGCCACAACATGGATCCATTAGTTGATTAGGCATTGAAAAAGTCACTAATCAAAAAGATCCTTGAAATTAAAACGGAAAGCCAAACACTCCGATTGAGTTCTTGGTTCTGGTATACACATTTTGCAGCAGAGAGTTGTGAAGGCTCTTGTCAGTATTGCCCTAACTTAGCTAACCAAAACTTCATTATCTGCTTCAGATGTAGAGTCATCTGGTGAAATATCCATATGCTCATCAAACGGCATTGTCCTCATCATTGTATATAAAAATGTAACCTTGTATTGACACAATTATCATATATTAACTGCTCAGATCAAAAGAAACTACGTTTAAAATGCAAATAGAAGCACGGAATAAGTCAATCAATTAAATGAAACAACACACATAAAAGAAAAAAAGGATAACAATAACAATCAAAATTTATGAACTTGTATCTATATCAAATTAAGAACCGGTTATGCTTTCCAGTCGTTTCTATGCATTTCCATCTGTTATACCAAAGGCTACCCCAATTCAAACCTATTAAAATCATACTATAGCCCATGGATTGAAAAATGAAATCAAAGTTGTAGTTGGAAAATTAGAAAAAGGGTGTACAAATAAATAATGGGTTTTCATACCATAATTAGAATTTCAAATCCAGATAAAGAAGATTTATTTTCAGATAGAGTATTTCAATGAGAGCCTGCAAATAAAAAATAAAATAAGAGTTGGGGTTTAGAGATTGAATGCACCTGTAATTGATAAGTGAGATTAGGGTTTAAGATTAATGGTTGTGAGATTGTGATATTATGCGTGGGAAGTTAATCCATTTAAAACCACCAATTCAATTTGACATATATGGCCAATTTGTGATATATCTGGATTATGTTTATAAATGAAGCCCTCTGATGAAAATTACTTCTAAATCAAGAAAATGTTGGCGTTGTAATCCATCAAAGTAGTCCAACTATTGAAAACAAACCGCTATAATATGAAACACGTCGGATTAATTCAAGAAATGAGATGAGATTAACCGAAAGATTGGGCATAGGATGGCCAACCATTGGGAACCCAGGATTTCCTCCAAATTTCCCTCCGATCTTTCTCTCACGCCATCGTCGTTGGTTAGCGTTTCTCGGGCCATATCTTCTGTAGATGAGTGGTTTTTCTCACTCTCCATCACTATTTTGGGAGCTTCTGTTTCTTCCTATCCTTTCACTATATAAAGGGATAAAAAGTGTGGAAAGCTCCATTTATGACGTTCGAGGGAGGTAAGGAGCAGGAGGAGAGAATTGAATTAGAATAAGGTAAAAATTGAAAAGGCAAAGAGTGGGTGTGAGAAATTAAAAATCCATCATAAAAATAGGATAAAAACGATTTGGAGAAACGTAAAATTCATTTTTGTCATTTATTGGGAGAAAGAAGAAGATAAAAGAGGCATACAGATGAGGAAATGCAATGTATTATAATTCCTTTCGATCAAGTGTCCACGTGGACATGCTAATTACAAAGTAGAATTAAATGTTTGTAAATAGAATAATATATAGATATATAGATACACTAATAACATGAAAATAATGCAATAACAACATGATAATATGGTACTTCTAGACCAAGTATATATTTGTCATCCTTTAGGATGATATGGATATTATAATATCCAAAACCCGGATATAATGGGTATACTAAAATAGTGTGCTTAATATATATTAAAGCATTGCAAGATTTTTCAATCCATTTAACTGATGGACAAATGTTTAACATAAACTGTGCTTCATATGCAGGTCGAGAAAATAACTAATTACCCCAAGGTCATTCATTTTTGAAGTTCTTATTTGGGATATTTTGCATTTCAATTTAGCTCTTTAGGAGCACATCCATTTAAGGACGTTTTGCATTTCAATTGAGCTCTTCAGGAGCACATCCATTTAAAAATATTGCATATTAGCACATTGCCAATATAATTATTTGCATACCCTTTCTTAGACAAATATTTAGTAAGATGGTTGTACCTATATCCATTTGGATTGCATGTTGTATAATGAACGTCTTACTGCATTTGAGTACGTACTCCTTATCTTTGATTCTGGCAAAGAATATCCTTTTAAGATTTTCATATGTATTATTTGTTGAAGTCTTGTATAAATAAGTAGTTATAATATTCATGAGTCTCATGTAATATATTTCAAAAAACTACTAAGCTAGTCAGATATCTGAAAAGTATTTACGGTCGAAATGGGATGGTATGTGTTCGTATAGAATCAATTTTACATACGATCGAAATGTTATTGTAGAGACCCACATCCAGTGAGCTATTACTTTAAGGGATGGAGGTTATACACAACATATGTGTCTTTGTTATGGTATATTATTACGTATATTTAAGTGTAAACAAATATACGGGTTAATAGTAAGCAGTTACGATATAAATAACTAGTGACAATTATGGGAAATAAAATAATGAATTATAAATGTGATTGTGGAATGAAAAAACTGAAGTAAAGTTATATATTAAATGGTGATGATTTAATAAGATATTAATTAAGCAATTGCGAAAGTTAATTATTGAACCAATGGTAGATACTATACTCGGGCTAGGGTAGTAGAGTATTGATGTTAGTGTTAAGGCTAGTTAGGTGGGGTGGCGTAACTAGGCGGGTTAAAATGCATACGTTAGGTGCACACATTAGATTAGGGGTGAGGGGTGACTCAAGAGAGTGTGTTACCGGTTTATAAATATGAAAATTGACTAGATCTTTTCACTTATACATTTAATACACTTTCTAAATATTTTTCAAAGGTTTTGGGCTCTGACCTATATCAAATTTATTTTCAAAACTTTTAGGTGTCCAGTCACAGGGACCCAAGGATGATTTATCTTCCAGGAATTTCGTAACTGCAGTTGATGTGGAGGCTTACAGGATTTTCTAGTAGACGACTCTATTATTAACATTCTAGATTAGGTTCTCTATTTTAGTATTGGTTGGTCGTGTTTCCCTTCTTCATTTAGACTTATGTATTTCAGATTATTTTAGTCAGTTGTTTTGGGTGTATTGGATTTTTACCCGATGGATTATTCAGGGACTTTATTTATTTATCTCTGCTTCAGACTTTACATTGTGGTTTCATTTACATTGGTTACTATATATGGGATTATTGTGAATTGGTTAATATTATTGTATGTTAATGAAAGATAAAATTTGGCACCAACTTATATACATAATATGTGATTAGTAATTAAATTGGTTTCGACGGTGATGTTAAGAATGAACCAGATGAGATTCCTATTTTATTTTAGTGGAGGATTGATCGCCCATTATTGAAACATGCGGGGTGTCACAGATGGTATCAGAGCATCATGTTCTAGTATCCTTAGGATTGGTGGGGATTATTACATTTTCAGTGTTTCTTTCTTTCTTATGTAGAGCCCTATGCTTAGGACTATTAATTCGTATTGCGATTTACATTCTTTTGCTATTCCTATGGTTGAAGCGAATCATATATGAGTTCGGTTGGGCTTCGTATACTGAACGATATAAGATGACCATCAAGGATCGTTAGGAGAACTGTAGGAGGAGAGGCTCAATCGCAGCCACGAAGTATGTAAGAGATGTTGACCACAACAAAGGTCACCACTATTATTGCTCAGGCAGTTATTGCTGCAATGACCACTAGGGCACAACAGTTTCCCCAAGTACTGCCACAGCAAATGGTGGCTCCAATTCAGACTCACTCAGTACGGTCAGTAAAGGAGAGAGTCTTCGAAGGGCCATCCGCAAGAGTTCGGGGAAAGTGCAGAAGTGTGATTGGCCAATGGAAGGAGAACATCCAAAGGCGATTGCTTATGGTGGAGTTTAGTGACACTTAGGATTTAATTTTAGGCAAAAACTTTAGCTCATATGAGCAATGTTGTAGTGATAGAAGTTAATCACCACGTCCGAGGAGAGATACCACGAATATCGAGGAATTTGGGGTGCGATTTTACCAAATATCCTTTCATCAGATCTTTAAATAGAGATGCAAAGGAAATTTCAGTACTTAATACAAGAGGATTGGACGCTGGTCGAACATGAAAGAGAATTTGCTTGTTTAAGGAACTTCATACCCAACGAGGTGGATATAGAGAATAAAAAGGCTCTTTAAGTTGATGATGGACTCGTGGGCATAATACACTAGCCAGTGGCGGATTTAGAAATGTGATTAAGAGGGGGCCAAACAATATATATCTATTTTGTAGGGGCCAAACTATAAAAATATAATTTTTCCCCATAAAATATTAAAACTATAGGGTTTAAGTTTGAAATTCTTTGAAGTTTGGGGGTGCCAAGGCCGCCCCTTTCCCCCTGTATCCGCCACCGACACTAGCATTAAGGGTCAAATCCATCTTGGATAACTTACTGTTATGTCGTTAATGTCGTACTTTTGCAAGGACAATATCAATGCTTTCATGTGAAGGGAACTAAGAGACTGGGGAGTTTAGTCAGCGGGGCAAGAATGAATGTAATCGGTGCTAATAGGGCACCACCTAAGAGAGTAACTAATAGGGGGATTTCAGATTAAGAGGTTTTAGACCCGAGAGCGGTGGGTTCAGAGAGGGCCAGTAGGGCCCTCATTCTCAACAGCAATAGCAGCATCTCGTTCTTCAGGGCCATCTAGGCTAAGGGAACAACGGGGGAGGCCACCAGGTCCAGAGTCAGGTAGATTCTTTTGGTCGTTGTTTCACTTGTTGGGAGACAGGCCACAGGAAGAGGGATTGCAAAAAGAGAGGCAGGGGGGAATACAGGATGGTATCTAAGAGGTACAATCATTACAATAGTTCTTGGGTCAGTTCTGACTTGAGAAGCACATTCAGGACCCCGTGGACTAGGCTAGGCAGTTAGCAATTAAAGGTATAATTTTGGTATTATCCTTATAGGTATGGGGTAATTTTTGGGTGACAGGGGTGCGTCATAATATATGATTATTAATACTAAAATTTATTGGTTAGTCGGGTTTAGTGGGTACGTTGGCAGTATAAGCCTTATTAATATGTTTATATTTATCGTCAAGTAGCGGGACTCTCTTTAGTTCCGCTTGCAGGGGAGCAGGTGTGGAAACTGAGAGGATATGTTTTTGTATGTTTACTCATTTTATAGAGATGTGTTATGCGAGTATAATATTATCCAGGGTATGGACTGGTTAGTTATGGTTTGAGCGATGGTGGATTGTTACAGTAAGACTATCGTGTTCGGCGTCCCAGGGCAGGAGGCGTTGTTTTTACGATGTCCCTGTAACACCCCATAATTTGGAGGACTTTGAATTTAATTATTTTTGGGTGAAATAGAACTTATTTTAATTTGAAGAAATTTAAATTTATGATTTGGAGAATTTACTTAAATTTGAGGATTTATTTAATTTGGTGAATTGAGTTTAATTAATTTGAATCATTTTTAGATTTCACATGTGTCGCATTTTGAGGTCGAAATTAGAGAATGTTATAAAGTAATTCAAATGATAATTTTGAGTGCACGGTTGATTCCGGATAGGTTGAGATAGTTTGAAAAGAGTAACTGGGAGTAGTAAATGGGTCTTGGTACATTTTTAGGCATAACCAAACCCACACGGGGGTGTTTGGGCCATTTTAATTTAGCCCACAAGTCTAATTTCGGGATTAGCATTAGACAATAAAATTTTGAGAGTTTGGGGTAGACACAACTCTAAATAAAAAAGATTATAAAACCCAAATTAGAGAGGTTGAGGCAGACACAACTCAAAGAGTAAACCCTAGGCTTGCAAAGAAGAAAGGAGGGCTAACTTTGGGAGCTTTGGGGAGTCAAATCCATCATCTTCATCAAAGGAATCAGATGCTACAAATAAATACAGACAAGCGGTTAATTTTCTTCAATGTAAATTTGTGATAATCGATTCATATCATAGTGGGTGTGATACAAATCCATTATTTTTGGGTTGGGTTGACATATAAATTGGGTTTTCAATTTATGAAACATTACATGAAATGTTTTTAGGAAAAAAATGGATATCTCAAAGAATATTGTTGGGGGATTAAGATTTGTGAGTTGAACCCATAAATTTATCTCCTTATATTGATGATTAGTGAAATTAAATTGAGGTAGAGGTTTTGTAAATATCATGTACTTAGATTTATAAATTTTTGGAGAGAAATTTGTATTTTGTGAAGGACAAAGGTTTAACAGTAATTATCAAACTTGGGTCATTAATTTAATATGAAATTGGGATTAAAAATCGGGTAGAAATCGATTTAGTATTAAAGGGTTTAGAGAAGGGAATTCTGGGAAGAAAGTTGTGAATATTCATCCATGGCGGACGAATAGAAGTAGGAGCAAGAAGGGAGAGAAAAACCCAGGCATCATTCAAACGACGGGGTGAGTCGTTCGAACGATGTGAAAAGGCCAGGCGCAGGTTGATTGGGTCGTAGATAATTATTTTTGGTGGTTCAAGAAGAGTACATCAATAGGGTGTTTATATTTAGGGAGATAAAAAGGGAATGAGTATGAATAATTATGTAGAGACAAAAGAGTGAAACCTAGATTTTGGAATTTGGGGCGATAAATTCTAAAGAATAAATTATGGGCCGAAAGAATGTGTCCGGGCATTTTGGTTGAGTGACACCATTTTAATAATATTAATTAATGTGTAAATTAATTAAAGTTTAGAGTCGAAAAATTGACTTGGATATTTTAGGCTAGTGCTACAGGAATTAAGCACGGATTAGCCGAGTTTAAATTAAATATTTATATGCGGTAATTGTGTAGTGTATATATATATATATATATGTGGGGGGAGGGGGGGAGGGGTGTGTGTGTTCTTTTTAAATATTGATGTGAATAATATTTAGGAATACATACCCCTATAGTGCTATTACAGGAGGTTGCGCGATGTGGGTAAATCCCATGGCTAGTGAATGCAGGGCGAGTATAATCCCCTAGGCGTCCAGGATTTATATGGGTGATTTTTTTTCAGGGTGAGACGCTTTGGGTGTCTCACAGTCGGGGAACTATGGCTGCCTCCGCTACGTTTATTTTGTCTTAGTGATTCGGAGAGCCAATCGTATCAGGGTTTTCAGGTGGATGAGTATACCTGGGGTGATAGCATTTTAGAAAAAAAATATTTGGTGAGTTCCTACTCGGGAGGATGGATATATACACATCATGTTTGTGAATGTTGTAATATATGATACGATGTAGGTATTTATATACGGGTGGAATACATGAAGTGCAATTGTATTTAGTATATACGTGTATAAGAGTGTAGATATTTATATACGCTCGAATTACATAAAGTAAAAGAGGCATTACTTGTATATAACCAGTAAGACTGTTATATAGTGCAAATTTAAAGGATTAATTAAGTTAATGTGATAAATAACTTATGAAGTAAAAATACAAATTACTCGGGCTAGAGTAGTGTGTTAAGGAATTTTCAGGACAAGACTAGTTATACGGGGTAGTGTAGCTAGGAGGGTTAGGAAGAAGCGTTAGGTGTGCACTTTAGATGAGGGGTGAGTAGTATCTCAAGTGAGTGCGGCACTAACTTAAATATAAAGAGAATTAATGCATTTTAATTCACTTGCAAAATATTTTCAAAAGGATTTGGGCTTTGACCCGTACTTACAAAATATTTTCAAAACCTTTCAGGTGTCCAGCTACAGGTACGCCAAACTGGACGATCTGTTCCAGTGATGCATAGCTGCAGCAGATGTGGATGCTTGCAGGATTTGGACTTAGTCTCTGCAGTTACTTCATTCCTAGAGTAGAATGCAGTTCAGTTATTTCATTTGGGCATGTTGCCCTAGATATTTTATTTCAATCAGACTTTGTATTCATATTTTTATTTTGTTGGATTATTAGTTTGGATTTGGGATTTTTATCTGATGGTTTATTGGGACAGTCTTTAATTTATTTATTCAATATTAATTTAGACTTGGTGATTGTGTGGATGGTTTAAATTATATTTTTTTTCGCATGTTGTTATTGTTTAATAAAAAGATTAAAATTTGACACAATATTTTTGGATACTAGGTGGTTAGTAAGTTTTAAAAAGTTTTCAACAGTGATGTTAAGAATGAACCAGATGAGAAATCTCTTTTAATTTAATAAAGGAATGATCACCTGGTATTTAATTAGGCAGGGTATCACAGTCTCATCCTGAAAGAGGGTCGAGCCCACGTATGTATTATATTGTTGGGGAGATTTTTGAGATTATAGTTATCTTATTATATTTTATCCCAGTGCGTAGGGACTTTTATTGATGTAATTCAGGGTATATCGGATTTATCATTGAGTGGAGAGATCGAGCTCGTTATTGATTTAGCGACAAGGACTTAGTGATAATGAGAGCATCATACTATATGACTCCTTTAGAGATGTTAGAGTTGAGGATTAGACGTACACGTCGAGGGACAGGGTTTTGAGTGTCCCGGATTATGCACTTTGGGTCTACAGATCTCAATGACTAACGATGCTGGGTAGTAGTGTATTAAGGGTTCCTTATTTGGATTTTGCTTGTAAAACGTCCCACGCATGAACCTTGGTGAGTGTCGACAGTTGGGTGATATGTGGTCATTAGGGCATGGACTTAATACTTTAGTTATTGCACGTGTATGTGGATAAAACTGTGAGTTGAGAGTTATTTTATGATTTAAGGTCAGTGGAGCCCGATAGTGCTATGTAGGAAGCATTGTGGAACGTTTACTCCACTAGTGGATCAATGGGGCAATCTCGAGAATAATTAAGTTGCAATTGGTAGGGTGATTGAGTATACCCTTACTATATAGTTACTCCAAGTATATAAGGCCTAGTTTGATATAATTATGTTACATTTGCTGTAATTATGCAGACATGCACGGGATATAACGTGTATGGATGCCCTAGTTAGTTGGATTTTCAATATCGTCCACAATGAAAAGACATGGAAATGTATGTGTTGAACATATGCATATGGGTAAGTTAGAAGCAGAATTAGAAAAGTAAAATGGACTGAACTTCTGCTAAGGGAGGAGATAGTCCGGATGTCTATATACAACAAGGAGAGCTATTACACAAGAGATAGATCGAAAGACTGTAGATATATAGGTGAGGGATCTCTGGCAAAGGGATTATCGAACAGTTTGGGGTGTAAAGTGGAGTCGTACTCATCCAAGTTATGAGGGTGGATTGCGCATAAATAGGATGTTAATTTCACCGATGAGATGTACCTAGGAAGTGCACAGTTTTGGAGCAGACGCATGGGTCACGGTTTTGGTATACGCCAAGAAAGGGCGTAAGATGTACCACTTGACGTGGGATGTTGAGCTTGTAGATCGGTGTGGAGTGAGACATGAAAAATTCTTCCACTGATGCACCACTTGTGAGGGAGGGAAAGGTTGGTCCGAGGAGAATTAACCAGGAATTTCGCAATACTTAGGGATTCAAGTGACAAATGTGTCTGCAGACAGATAAGTTTATTATTGGATTACCAGCATCCCGAAAAAGGCAGGATTTCCTTTGGGTTTATGGAATTGACTGACTGAGATGGAGGAATTATTATTAATTTGGGTGAATTACAGTAGCAGGCAGTTTGCCCAACATTTTATTAAAGGAAGAGAATGAGCCGGCATGAAGCGCTTCCCAACATTATTGTGGATCGAAATAATATCATTGTGTCCCACCTCTGGTTGGGTTATCATAAGGTAGTGGAGACGGAGTTGCATTTGAGCAAGGCGTATTACCAGTAAAAAGACGAGTAAATGCGAAAAGTGACTAGGAGGTTGAAGAAAGCGATAAATGCGCATTCGAGACACTAAGGTGGTTAAGAGGAGAAATTACCATTAGTACAGTGCGGGTGTAACAACTCGTACCAGCTATTATTAGAAGGACGTCTTTTGAGACATGAGGCGGGAGGCCTTGTTGTCCGCCTTGTGGTTGGTTAAGGATGTGAAGATAACAAGTTACCTGGGCCCCGACATAATTTAGAGTCAGTCGGCAGGGATTGAGTTCATCAAATTTATTTTCGTATAGATCATATTCGTCATAAGAGTTACATCGTCACGAACTGAAGAGTTAAAACACTGTCATGAGTGTTGATACCAAATTTAATCTGCTGACACGGACCAATCATGTGAGGACACGTGGCTATCTACATGGCAATAACAAGCACTTCCGAGGTGATCATAAGCTCCGAGGAACAGGTCTCTCCGAGGAACTCATACGCTCCGAGGAACAAGATCTCCCCGAGGAGCTCATACACTCCGAGGAACAAGATATCTCCGAGGAACTCTTGAGTATCGAGAAGCTTAGGCGGTCCGAGCAACTCAGACGGTCCGAGCTGCACCTCGAACAAAGCGTTAATAGCTGGATAACCAACAGTTCAACTGATTCATTAAATGCTTATCATTCAGACGCACACGTATAAGGGTCATTGAATGTATTAACCTTTCATATGTACCTCATTTAATGTATTACCTTTTCACATTACAGCCTCAAGGCTATAAATACATTATACAATCCTTATTGTAGGGGATCCCAATCCATACCCGGAATTTCTTGATATAATTCACAAATCGAGAATTCCCATACATTCAGCAATAAAACAACAGTGGATGTAGGCCATTATTATAAGGCTGAACCACTTTAAAATTCTTTGTCTCATTTATTTATCTATGGTTGAATAATTAGAGTAATCTAATTTTTTACATCAACAGATTGGCGCTGTCTGTGGGAAACGACTGATAATATCGTTTTTCATCAAAATTAATCCATTACCAATGGCTGATATTACTGAATCCAGCAATCGAAACACTGGAACCCCTCCAAATCCATCTGCTCCGCCAATTATTCCAGATCTGACTGGAATAATGGCAAATCTGGCTCAGGTCCAGACCGTCATGCAAGAAACAATGCGACAACTCATCCAAACCCTCCATGGCGATGCATTAACCCATTCCGGACCATGAAGCATTTAAAGAAATACCCGTGCGCCTTCTTCGCGTACTAGGCGTACCAATTCATATCGTGATGAGGAGTCTGAAGATTTCTCTTATCAACCTGGGTGAACTTCATCCGTGCGAGCCACAGATACTGACCAACGTGTCACTCTCTCCCCAGAAAGGACCAGCGCATTGGAAAAATTAAGTAGAGTTTCTCCTTTCGACCGATTAGGCCCTAGGAGGAACAAAAGTCCTCTTAATGAAGTGTCGAGGAGCTTTCGACGACCATCAGATTTAAGGGAAGGATCTGCCCAGTCGCGACCAGCTTCTCGTCAAGATGGATCCTATGACCAACCAGTTGCTCGTCAAGATAAATCTCAAGAAGCCACATCAATGCGATCAGTTTCTCGAACCAATAGGCCCGAGGAAGGAAATTATGCATGGAAATGATCTATTCAGAGGCTGGAGGATAAATTAGGGGAAATGGCTAAGGCCAGGAACCCTCTACAACGAACCTTTGTTCGAGGATCACCTTTTGTCCAGGACATTGTTGATTTTCCAACACCATCAAAGTTCAAAGCACCTGTTGTGACTCCCAAGTATGATGGGAAGAGTGATCTTGTCCTTCATATAGAACAATACCAAGCTGCAGCCGACATCTATGCTGTCCCAGACGAGATGAGATGCAGGGCCTTTTTGGGAACACTTACCGGATCTGCTCAAATATGGTATAATAATCTTCCTCGGGGTAATATTTTAACTTTTCTTCAACTGGTCGATTTATTCATTGGAAATTTCTGCTTTGGGGCAAAGCCAGTTAAACGAGTAGCACATTTGTTAAGTATTAGACAAAAAGCTGGTGAGAGTACTAAAGATTATATAACTCGTTTTAATAACTAGAAACTGGAAGTCATCGATTACGAAGAGAAGACAGCGATTATTGCTTTGATGAGTGGACTACTGCCGAACAAGTTATACTACACTTTGGCTAAAGATCCACCTCGAACCATGTCAGACCTGATGGGAAAAGCGTAAAAAATTATGAATGCCGAGGAGGCTATGGCTGCGAAGAAGAATATGGATGCTAAAGAAACCAAGGTGGAAGTCGATAAAACCAAGAAGAAAGAACATAAGAATAATGGTGGTGACAAATAATCCAAAAATAGGTCGTTATGGGAGGTCTTGAGGAAATTTGATAATTACACACCTTTGAAGGCAAATATCAACCACGTCCTGGAAGAAATTAAGAACAGCGAGGAGTTAAACTGGCCAAAGAAAATGAAGGCAGACCCTAACACGAGGAATAGGGAAAAATATTGTGAGTTTCACAAGGATCATGGCCATATGACCAAAAATTGCATAGCTCTTCAGAATGAGATTGAAACACTCATCCGACGAGGAAAGCTAGCAAAGTATGTTGATCAGGGAGGCGAAAGAAGAAACAATGACCGAACGAGAGAGAGGTCTAAATCTCCTCGTCAAGCAGAGGAGAACAAGAAAAGAAACCATGAAGATGATCCCGAGGATGACCCCGATCTTCCTAAGAAACCAAGGCAGCCAGAACGAGAGGTATTTTCAATACGCTTTGGGTCATTTGATTGTAATGTTATTACAGGAGGAGATGCATGAGGAGGAGACCTTACTGCAGAAAGAAAAGCTTACCTCAGTGAAGCTCAAGCCTGCTCGTACATTCAGCGAATAAATCTAGCTGAGGAGGATCGCCCGAGAAAGATGAACAAAGAAAAATTGGTCATTGGGTTTTCAAAGAATGATCTTGCAGGAGTTTTGTATCCCCATGACGACCCATTGGTGATCAAGATAAGAATGAAGGAGGTAATGATTTCAAGAGTGCTGGTCGACAATGGTAGCTCGGCAGACATTATGTTCTACTCGTGTTTCGATAGTTTAAATCTAAAGCTATCTCAACTGGAACCTTACCACAGACCCCTCATCGATTTTGCTGGCGAGAAAGTATTTCCACTTGGGACGATCAAGTTGGATATATTCATTGGTACGTGGCCTGCTTGTCGGACAGAAAGAATACGTTTCTTCGTAATGGATAAGAATGTCCAATCTTCGTACAATATCATCATGGGAAGAGTAGGATTGAAGAAGTTCGTGGTTGTACCATCTACAGTGCATCAGTGCCTAAAATTTCCAACAAACTTTGGAGTAGGAGTTGTGAAAGGTGATCAGAAAGTAGCTCGGAAATGCTATTATTCATCCGCCGAGAAAGAAGAATTGGAAGAATCAAAGAAAAAGACTACTACCTATCAAGTGGATGAAGGTGCAGAAATTGAAACATTGGATCCTCGAGATGAGTCGCAGCTCGTAAAGGGTCAAGTGGTGGAAGCTAATGAAAATATCATTCTGGACGACGAGCACCCTGAGCGAACTACTCAAATAGGTTCATTGTTGGAAGCCTCATTAAAACAAGAATTGATAACTTTCTTGAGAAGAAGAAGACAAACTTTTGCATGGAGTCATGAAGATATGCATGGGATAGACCCAAACTTCTTATGTTACGAGCTCAATGTGAATAAGGAGATCAAGCCTGTGAAGTAGAGAAGAAGAGAATTCAGTCCCGAGAAGAATCAAGCTATACATGAGGAAGTCGAGAAGCTCCAGAAAGCTTGTTTCATTGAAGATGTTAAATATCCAGATTGGTTAGCTAATGTGGTGATGGTAAAGAAGAAAAACAACAAGTGGAGATGTGTGTAGACTTCACCGACCTCAACAAAGCATGCCCAAAGGATTATTTTCCATTGCCCCGAATTGATCAACTAGTGGATGCTACCTCGAGACACAAGCTGCTGAGCTTCATGGATGCTTATTCTGGATACAATCAGATTAAAATGAAACCTGAAGACAGGGAAAGTACTTCTTTCATTACCCCTAGGGGAACTTATTATTATAATGTTATGCCTTTTGGTTTGAAAAATGCAGGTGAGACATATCAGAGGCTGATGAATAAGGTCTTTGCTGAACAAATCAGTGACAATATGGAAGTCTATGTTGACGATATGCTGACGAAGAGCAAAAAAGTTATCGATCATCTAGTTGACTTAAGTCAGACTTTTGATCAACTAGATAAATATCAAATGAAGCTGAACCCGACAAAGTGCATATTTGGAGTACGAGAAGGCATGTTCCTCGGGTACATTGTCAATCAACGAGGCATTGAAGCAAATCCTGAAAAGATCAAAGCCCTATTAGGGCTGCGATCTCCAACAACGAAAAAGTAAGTACAGAGTCTCACTGGACGAGTAGTGGCACTCAACAGATTTATGTCACGAGCAACTGATAGATGTCTCCCATTCTTCAAGACACTCAGAAAGACTTTTGAGTGGAATGATGAATGTGAGAAGACTTTTCAAGACTTGAAGAAATACTTGGGATCACCTCCACTGTTGTCCAGGCCGGTGATGGGAGAAAAATTGTATTTGCACCTTGCAGTATCCGAGAATGCAGTTAGCTCGGCGTTGATCAGAATGGAAAATGGAGTGCAAAAACCAATTTACTACACAAGTAAGGCCTTTCGAGGAGCAGAGATCAGATATCCAAGACTGGAAAAATTGGCACTGGCGTTGATTAAGGCGAGTAGGAGAATGAGGCCATATTTCCAAGCTCATACCATAATCGTATATACCGATATGCCATTGAGGCAAGCCCTTCATAAGCCAGAAAAATCAGGGAGATTGATGTACTGGGCAATAGAGCTCGGTGAATATGATATAGTTTATGAACCTAGATCATCACTAAAAGGGCAGGCTGTAGCAGATTTCATAGCGGAGTTCACCTATCCTGATACCCCCGAGGAGCAAAAGTTACTCGCTGATTAACCTGTGGATGTTACGGGATCAACAAACACAAGCCCAGACCAATTCCGATTGGTAAAAGGGCGTGTGGATGTTACAGGATGTGATGCAGAGATAGTTGGGAGGACTCCGGACGAGGAACAAGAGTTGCTCGCTGATCAACCTATGGATGTTACAGGATCGACAAACACTAGCTCAGACCAACTCCGGTTGGTAAAAGGGCAAGTGGATGTTACAGGATCATTAAATTCGAGCTCAGACCAACTCCGGTTGGTAAAAGGGCAAGAAAAAATGATCGATGAGGAGCGAGAAAAATCCGGGGAGGATGAAAGGAAGCAGCAAATATTTCACCAAGGAACTCTGACTGATCAGAAATTTGAAGACGAGTTACCTATATTGAGGCTATATGTAGATGGCTCATCTTGCACTGCAGGATATGGCGCGGGGATAGTTTTGAGCACTCCGGACGAGATCGACATGGAATACGCCCTGCGTTTCCAATTCAAAGCTTCCAACAATGAGGCTGAGTATGAGGCGATGATTGCAGGACTTAGTTTGGCAAAAATTATGGAGGCGCAGCAGGTTATTGTTTTAAGTGATTCTCAATTGATAGTAAATCAAATGTTGGGAGTATATGCAGTTAGAGGAGAATTAATGATCAGATACCATGCAAAGGGAAAAGAGCTGGCGTTAGAATTTGTCGCTATTTAGCTAGTCAGAATACCAAAAATGGAGAATACGAGAGCAGACGCCCTAGCTCGACTAGCATCAGCTACTCGCACTGAGCTACGATGAACAATCCCAATTGAAGTGTTAGCTGGTCGGAGTATAGATGAAGATCTGACGATGAACTTTATCACCCTTGATTTAGGACCATCCTGGATGGATTCCATCAGGGCGTATATCGAGGAGGTAGAATTGCCAATTGACAAGCTCGCGGCCAAAAAATTGAAGTTTAAAGTTGCTCGGTATGTATTAACTAATGGTGTTTTATATAGACGAGGAATTATGGCAGTTTTGCAGAGATGTGTACACCCCTCCGAGGTGAAAGAATTAATTAAAGAGATCCACGAAGGGTCCTGTGGAGCACATGTAGCAGGTCGGGCGCTTTTACAAAGGGTGATGACGCAGGGATACTACTAGCCAACGATGAGGGAAGATTGTATGGCCTATGCCAAGAAATGTGACAAGTGCCAGCGTTTTTCCTCCATCTGAAGAACTCCACAAACATTGTTGACACCCATAACTTCACCTTGGCTATTTGCCATATGGGGAATTCATTTGGTTGGGCCACTGCCAACGACCCGAGGAAGGTTCAAATACCTCGTCGTCGCAGTGGATTATTTTACTAAGTGGGTAGAAGCTGAGCCACTCATCGACATGACGTACGAGAAGGTGTACCAATTTGTGTGGAGGAATATCATTTGTCGATATGGTCTTCCTCATGCTTTCATCACAGACCATGGAACACAATTTGATAACGAGGAGTTCGCTGCCTATTGTCATTAATCAAACATTTTGAAGGTCCACTCAGCACCAGGTCATCCTCAAAGCAATGGATAAACTGAAGTGACAAACAGAACGCTGCTAAATGGCTTGAAAAAAAGACTGGATGATGCAAAATTGAATTGGATCAATGAGCTACAATCAGTACTCTGGGCTTACCGAACTACTCCCCGAGTAGTAACCGAAGAATAACCATACCTACTGGCGTTTGGAAGTGAAGCTGTCATACTTGCCGAGTTGGGACTCCCAACACACAGGGTACTAAATTTTAATTCCCCTGTCAGCGACTTAATGAGAAGACTGAATTTGGATATGCTCGAGGAAGTTAGAGAAGAAGCAACTATTAGAAATGCTGCTTACAAGCAACGAACAGCTTTGTTCTACAACAAAGGGTGAAGAAGTGCGACCTGAAAGAAGGAGACTATGTGCTGAAGAAAGGAATTCAAAAGCATAATAAACTGGAGGCTAACTGGCATGGACCATACCGAGTTACAGAAGTTGTTCGACCAGGAACTTATCGAATAGCAACTTTAGAAGGCGAGGAGTTTAAGAAGGCATGGAACGCAGAGCATCTGCGCAAGTATTATCAGTGATGAATATGTAACGCAGTTTCATCAGTATGAATAAAATGAAGATATTCTGCTAAAGTCTCTCTTTTTATTAAGAATTTTTTGGGGAATACTAGTGCTACACACTACTCGGCAAAGCTCAGACTGCTTAGAAAAATATTCCTAAAAATGCCAACTTCGGTTGGTTAGGAAATAAAATATTCCTAAAAATGCCAACTTCGGTTAGTTAGGAAACAAAATATTCCTAAAAATGCCAACTTCGGTTGGTTAGGAAACAAAATATTCCTAAAAATGCCAACCTGTTTGGCTAGGAAACGAAATATTCCTAAAAATGCCAAACAGTTTGGCTAGGAAACAAAATATTCTCGCAAATGCCAACTTATGTTGGTCCGGAGGAACATATATTCTCGAAAATGCCAACTTATGTTGGTCGGGAGGTAAGATTATTCCAGAAAGTGCAAAAGATGCTAACTATGGCTGGTTGGGGATAAAAACCCACTAACTGTAGTTGGTCGACAAGAAGAATATATCGACCTTGGTTGGTCGGACACATTTTATGAAAAAGATAAAAATCTACCAAGTATGGCTAGTCGGGGATAAAAACTCACTATTCGTAGTTGGTCGACAATGAACATTAACGACCTTGGTTGGTCGGAAACATTTAAGAGAAAAATCTACCAAGTATGGTTGGTCGGGGATAAAACCCACTAACTGTAGTTGGTCGACAAGCATAATTTAACGACCTTGGTTGGTTGGAAAAATTTTAAACATTTTTTACACTCATGACTTTATTATTAAGTGATCGAGCAATATTATTGAAACTTGAAATTTTTTAACTATTACTGAGTTGCTTGACAAACAACACAATATTGTTATCTTTTTAACAGATATGCATAAATATAAAGTGTTTGATAACTACAAGACAATAGCAATCAAGATTTGCAAACAAAAATGAAAGTCTTTCATTGAATTCGAAATAAATTACATTGATAATGAAATTACAGTTACATTAACATGTATACTAACTATAACATCAAAATTTCCTATTCTACTGGTCTTTTCCCCTCAGCTTTTGACACAGGTTCCTCGCCACCAGGCGAATCGTTTAAAGACCGAGGAGAATTGATGAAGTTGAGGTCCTTCAACATCCGGACATTCATCATGGATGGTCGATCTAAGAGATGCTCGGGACGAGATACCTCGATTTGAGAATGTAAATTGTAGTCTCCGAGATACTTTGAAATTAATCTCCGAGAAATGGCCTGAGCAGGGATCCAATCCATATCCAAATTGTATGGTGGCACAGGCAAGTCGAGCAACCCGGGATCATGGTAGTCCCACAGATAGTGACCTTGTTCGAGCTTCAGCACACCTAAGGCATTCAGCCAGCCTTGCTTGTACCCTCATTGTTGGCATTCTGGATACGATAGTCCAAGTGGAATAGTGCTTCATTGTATCCAGCCATCCAGAACTCCCTGGGATGTTTGTGGAATTGATATGTTAGCCTTTCTAGCTGCTCGTGGAGATTCTTGATGAAAAGTTTCTTATTCTCCAAGACTGACTTCTGCGCGGAGAGCTGTTTTTCCAGGTCCTTAATCTTCTTTGACATATCAGATAACGCCCGGTTCTTCGCCATTAGTTGGAAGGCCTGGTTCTCTAAGGCAGACTGAGTCCTCTATTCCTCGATAAGAACCCGAGCTGCTCTTGCTCGTCCCCGAGGAGCTCTTGCTCGACCACGAGAAGGTGCAGAGGTGCCAGAACTCCTCAAAGTCTCCAATTCGTCCCTTAACTTGGCATTCTCAACCTCTAAGAATGAAAATCCCTCGTCGGTCACTGGGATCAAGGCACTAGAAGTGGAGGCTGCAGACTTCAACTGTGATAACTCTTTCTGCAAGTTGTTATTCTCTTGCTCCAGCAGCTTGGCAATCTGTCTGCATTCCTCGACCTCACCTTTCAAGGTTCTTTCCCTTACATCGTACCCAGCAAAAAGCTTCTCGTAGCCCTTGTCAGAAACAATCAGCTTGTACTTCTTCTCGTAACTCTCATGCAACAAGGCAGTGGATTCTTTGTGTTGAAGCTTAAGGTCTTCAAGGGTGCCTTGGAGATCCTCGATCATTTTGTAGTAAGCCACATTATTGGCCACCGCTCGATCAAGCAGACACTTCAGGTACTGATATGCTTCCACTGCCTGTTCTGAAGCATCCTAGCCGAGGATGTCGACAACTTGTGTTGCACTTAAGTCTGTGTGACCAGCCTTAAAGTACTCATTACATTATCACAACAACTTTGTATCATGGGCAGATAGCAGTTCCATCCTGGCTAGAAACTAGCAAAAAAAGAAGAACAATCATCAATAAGAAATATAAGCAGAGTATGAATAAAAGATGAACAACAGTATGCAAAAAGAACTCAAGTTTTATTAGATCATAATTCAGAGTTACACATTTTGGATTACATTTGATAAAAAGAAATAAAATAAAGATAAACCCGAACAACACTACACCTTTTCCTTATCTCCCAAAACCTTCTCGGGAGGTTGGGAAAAGGAAGCAGGTTGCTCGGAGGGAACTGTAGGTTGCTCGGAGAGCACCAGCTGTTGCACGGAAGAAGAAACGACTTGCTCGGCAGCGGACTGGATGGCTGGGGGGTGATCTCCCATCACCATAGAAGATTCCTCTGAGGCAGCTTCGTCCTCTTCAAGATCTTCTGGGGTTGGAGGGGGACCAGGAATGTGTTGCTGGAACAACTCAGAGGATTCATCAACTTTCATTTCCTGGAGAGCAGCAACCCATCCATCCCTAAAATATTTGAGGCTGCCATAGTCCACTTGCGACACCATGGCAGCCAACCCTTTATTCCACCTTTTGTCCCAGCCAGCGCTGAAGGAATTTTTCACAGCAACTTTCCTCTTCAGCTTCTCCGAGGACAGCATCTCGGACAGAAGGTTCTCAGCAGTCTTCAATTTGATCTCAATCTCCTCCTTCTATCGACCTACTTCTTGGAGCTGGTCCAACCTCTCCTCAGCAACCTTAAGCTTATCTTCAAGCTCCCCAGCAGCCCTGAGCTTCTCTTTGAGCCCCTTATTTGCCTTCTCCAAGGCATTCTTTTTCTTCTCTAACTCCTTGGAGGCATCAACAGCCCGAGCTCTTTCTTGCTCAGTGGAGGCAAGCTTTTTCTCCCAAACAGCCTTGTCAGTGGCATATGTCTGGCGAGAATCGTCTAAAGACTTGACAGCTTCTGCCAAAGCTTCCTCCACGCTGGATGAGGAGCATAAAGCTTTAATTGCTTTGTCCTTCTTTAGGATTATGTTGAAGCAGCTCGTCAACTGTGAACAGAAAAAGAAAGCAAGTTAGAAACAGAAATGACAAAGGAAATATGAAAAGTTCAAAGTAAAGAGACTTACTGAAGCAAGGTGAGAAGCAGATAAAGAAGTGACCATGTCCCGAGTAAGGTTTTCTTCAGTACCTTGGACCTCGAGAATGATCCAGGACTTTATCGAGCTCATGGCAGAGCTCGGGGGAACAAAAGTGGGAACTCCAGTCCCAGCAGCTGGGGGCTGAGTAATGGTGTCAGCCAAATTGACCGAGGAGCTTTTCTTCAGCCTTCTCGGGGGAACAGGAACAGACTCAACCAAGGAAGAACCCTTGGTCGGTGATATCACAATCACCTCTCCAGGAGCAGCAGACCTGCTCGGAGCCACTGCGGGCTTCTCGGCAACCTTCACAACTGCAGCAGTTGAGGAAGGTGCATCATTCTTCTTCGTCCCCTCCCTTGGGACATCAATCTTACTCCTTTTTGCCTCCCCAAAACTGGAGGCATTTTTCTCAAACAGGGTAGGAGGTCTTCTCTTCTTCATCCTTTCGCTTAGAGGAATATGGGATTCAGGCGAAGAACTTGCAGAAGCTGGTACTGGCTCTGATTCACTTATCACTGGACGAGCAGTGAAAGAAGTGGTGTAGCTCTTGTACTGGAGCAGATAAGAAGCCGACCTAATGTGCTCGTCAGCAACACTTTGATGCAGACTCAAGATAAGTTTCAAATGCCTTATATTGACATCTGTTTCTTTTGGGCACTTTCTCTTGTTCTCAACTGCAAATAAATAAACATTATTATCAGTGGCACATTTTATCAAACATAAAAGAAACATGATTTCAAAATAAATAAAATGAAATAAAAATAACATATCCCATTGCCATAAGGAGGGCATCTGGGAACCTGGTAAACCTAATCTCCAGTTAATGGAGGGTGTTGCCAATTTTTTATGACAACCCCGTGTTCAAAATAATCCCTATTGGCATCAAGGAGATTGACTACTAAGGCTCTATTTAAAAACCTAGTTTTTAAATAAAAAATATTATCATTAACTACCCATCTATAGCAGTACATGGTTTCTAGAATTCCTATACGAGTTCCATGCACTTGATTTAATCTATGCACCCCATTAACTATTCTCCATGTGTTGGGGGCTATTCGTGCAGGAACAACATCAAAGTACTGACAGAATTCCAGACACAAGGGATTTGGTGGAAAAGAAAATCCACACTCAGCAAAAAAGAGACTGGGGAACCAATGTTCCTCAGCTAAATTGAAATAATTAGAAGGCTCAGAAATCTCTTCCACGACAACCCATGAGGGAATGGAAAAATCAGAGCGAAACTTTTCAAGAGACTCAACAGGGTAAACCATGATGATGAATAAAAGAATTGAAGAAGAAAGAAGAAGATCTTACAGAAAAAAGACTGAAGCTGTTGACAACGAACGATGGAAAAGATGAACGCACAAGAGAGTAGAAGACAATGAAAAACTCGAAGATACAAATTTGAAAAGTAGAAGACGATGAGAGTATCTGTGAAGTTTAAATACCTTGCCTTGGGAAATGGTGAAGTAATGATTACAAAAAAGTATGATTATGTTACCGGCGGCTAAAAAGATGAAAAATGGCGTGGGAATCAGAGCGGGAAACAGCGGCTAAAAAGACGAAAAGTGATGCGGGAATCGAAGCACGCAGAAAAGTCCAAAAAAGCATGATTCTACGAATTGGGAAGGAGAAATAAATACAAGGGAAACGTTCCTAAAGATCAGGAAGATTATTTAAAGCTACCATATTCCGAGAAAGAATGTTCCATACTCCTCAAATTTCGAACTATGAAACATTGGGGGCTTCTGTTGATACCAAATTTAATCTGCTGACACGGACCAATCATGTGAGGACACGTGGCTATCTACATGGCAACAACAAGCACTTCCGAGGTGATCATACGCTCCGAGGAACAGGTCTCTCCGAGGAACTCATACGCTCCGAGGAAAAAGATCTCCCCGAGGAGCTCATACACTCCGAGGAACAAGATATCTCCGAGGAACTCTTGAGTACCGAGAAGCTTAGGCGGTCCGAGCAACTCAGACGGTCCGAGCTGCACCTCGAACAAAGCGTTAATAGTTGGATAACCAACAGTTCAACTGATTCATTAAATGCTTATCATTCAGACGCACACGTATATGTGGCATTGAATGTATTATCCTTTCATATGTACCTTATTTAATGTATTACCTTTTCACATTACAGCCTCAAGGCTATAAATACATTGTACAATCCTCATTGTAGGGGATCCCAATCTATACCCGGAATTTCTTGATATAATTCACAAATCGAGAATTCCCATACATTCAGCAATAAAACAACAGTGGATGTAGGCCATTCTTATAAGGCTGAACCACTTTAAAATTCTTTGTCTCATTTATTTATCTGTGATTGAATAATTAGAGTAATCTAATTTTTTACATCAACAATGAGTGTCGGAAATTATTGTGGGTATTTTTCTCCATTAAAGGAAGTATGAGACAACAAGGAATATTGACACCTAGGGAAGTGGGGCCTTTTTCAACATTGAGATGACAGAGCTAGTGGAGCACAGGCTCGTCCTTTTGAAGCATTATTAGCGAATTTTCAATAGTTTTGCGTTTCAGTGTATAAGTGAGACCTTAAGAGTGATGAAGTATATTGGTATGAAATGGCTTGAGTAGACTCATTGCCAATCTTGGGCCAAGATGAGTACGCCTTCAGTCAGGATGGTATCACTAATGGGTGTATAGTTGAGGCATCAAAATGTTATCACGAGTAAATCATGAGTACGTTCAGATGCAATGCGTGTAAGTAAGGATCCAAAGTTGTTAGAACCAGGAATATCCTAATTTCGAGGACAAAATTCCTTTGTAAGGGGGGAAGTATGTAACACCCCGTATTTTTTAGAATATCTAAATTATCGTGTCACAGTAGTCACAGTAATTTAATTCATTTGAGAAATAAAGTGAATTTAAATACTTATTAATTAATGAGAAATGTATTAATAATTATGTGATATTATATTTACTTGTGTGATAAGTAGATGAAATTGTATTATTTTATATTACGTTATAAGTGGGTAAAAGCGATGGATTAACAAGATCTTATTCGGGATGCGCGTGTGGGGGTCATGTTGGGAATAAGGTAGTAAAATTGATGATAGGTGACTCAAATGGTGATTTCGAGTGCGCGGACATTCCAAAATGGATCGAAATAGTCAGAATTAGGTACCCGGGAGTTGTAATTGGGTACTTGGGGCTTTTCAGACTAGTCGGGACCCGAGTAAGGGCATACGAACCATTTTACGCTTAGGGTTTTACCTAATTTGGGGATTTGGGTTTAATATATGATAATTAAGGTTAGGTTGGAATCTATAACATACCAAAAACCGAAAGGGAAGCCATTTTGTGAGAAAAGAGGGAGGTAGAACCGCCAAGAGATCCGAAGGATTGATTTGGAGATGGACGTGGAGGAGAATTTTTGCTTTCTTCAACCCAACGCGTAGAGATTCAGAATTACACCGATGATTTAAGGCAAGCGTATAAACTTGCTATCTCGATAATGTGTAGTGTAATATTCATATCAAAATTGGTAGAGAATGATACAATTTTAGGAAGGGATTTATCATGCAAAATGGGGTTTTGGGGGAGAAGAATTTCTATAATATTATTGATGGAAGAAATCGTAAACTGTGGAAGATAGAAATCGTTATATTGTGAATTGTGGGACATAAATTTAGAATGGTATTTTACTAAAAAAGAACCCTAATTTTGAAATCTGGAAAACTGTGACTTTTTATATAAAGATTGAATGCTTAGATGAATTGGAACGATTAAGATGCTAATTATGGATTTAGGATTGAAATTTGGGTAGGATCCTTGTAGAGAAACATTAGAGGATTAATTATAATGATTAGGTTTACGTGGATATTGAATTGGGTGATTGTGTAGAGGGAAATACCGTCATAAGCAAACAAGATCTGGGCTCCTGCCCAGAATTGAATCAATTCGGCCTTCATAGCGAATCAATTCGGAGTGAGAATCGATTCGGCTATGGACCCAAATCGATTCGGACCAGTGAGTTATTAATCTGAGGTATGGCGACTATACGCGACATATGTGTGTTTGTTATGGTATATTATTACGTATATTTAAGTGTAGACAAATATATGGGTTAATATTAAGCGGTTACGGTTTAAATAACTAGTGACAGTTATGGGAAATAATGTAATGAATTATAAATGTGATTGTGGAATGAAATAACTGGAGTAAAGTTATATATTAAATGGTGATGATTTAATAAGATATTAATTAAGCCATTCTGAATGTTATTTAATTAACAAAGGGTAGATAGTATACCCGGGCTAGGGTAGTATAGTATTGATGTTAGTGGCAAGGCTAGTTAGGTGGGATAACGTAACTAGGTGGGTTAAAATGCGTACGTTAGGTGCGCACATTAGATTAGGGGTGAGGGGTGACTCAAAAGAGTGCACTACCGGTTTATAAATATGAAATTTGACTGGATATTTTCATTTATGAATTTTATACACTTGTTGAATATTTTTTAAAGGTTTGCTCTGACCCATATCAAATCTATTTTCAAAACTTTTCGGTGTCCATCCATAGGGACGCCAAGGATGATTCATCTTCCAGGGATTTCGTAACTGCACCTGATGTGGAGGCTTATAGGATTTCTGAGTAGACGATTTTATTATTGACATTCTAGAATAGGTTCTCTATTTTGGTATAGGTTGGGCTTGTTTCCCCTCTTCATTTAGATTTATGTATTTCAGATTATTTTAGTAAGTTGTTTTGGATGTATTGGATTTTTACCCAATGGATTATTCGGGGACTTTATTTATTTATCTCTGTTTCAGACTTTACATTGTGGTTTCATTTACATTGGTTAATATGTATGGGATTATTGTGAATTGGTTAATATTGTTATATGTTAATGAAAGTTAAAATTTGGCACCAACTTATATAAATAATAGGTGGTTAGTAATTAAATTGGTTTCGACGGTGATCTTAATAATGAACCATTTGAGATTCCTGTTTTATTTTAGTAGAGGACTGATCACCCATTATTGAAATAGGCGGGGTGTGACATTAAGGTTCTCTATTTAATGTCACGTGTATATGGATCTTCAAGTTGTTATAAATTATCAAATTAAAACCTAGGACTTCAGGTACTATATTAAAATAACTCACAAAGTCTATATTGAGAATTATGTATGAAACTTCAACTTTTTATCATTTGTATATAGGAACTTCTAAATCTACACAAATAGTTGAACTTCAAGTTAAATATTACTAGTCAAATGACATTAAATTCTCTACCCTTTTGTAGTAAAACTTCAGATTTGATTAGGGGTAAAAATGTTAGAGAATCTTCCAAACAAGTGTCAAATTATTTTTTTATTAACTCCTCTTTATTAAAAAAAATGAGGGGATTAATTTTTCACATTCTCTACAGATTTTCAAGACTCCAATGTATATTAAATAATTAGAATGTGAAAAAGAGTTAAAATTAAATGTCACTAAGTAATTTAATAGTCAAATGAAGCGAAATATCAAGAGATGAAAATTTAATGGTGAAACCATTAATTGAATAATTATGGGACCTTTAATCATTATAAGAGTATTTAAAAAATATTTCATTTATATAGGAAAATGAAAAGTCAAGAAGTTGAGAAGACTTGTTCTAATATCCAATTTATTTTAAAACCAATTCCAACTGAAAAACAATTCTGGAGCTTTAGGTCTAACTTATAAATAATTAATTTGAGAAGTTTCAAAATATATACCCAGTGGATAATCAAAACTTTAAGTTTTGATTTATGTTATATTTTGTTGGAGCTTTATATCCACATATTTTATATCCCGATGACAAATAATATTTTGTGAACTCATGGCCATAATAATGAATATGGATCTTCATATAAAAAAATAAATGATAATTGGGCAACTATTGGTCTATACCATTTAAATTTGACAATCAAAACTTCCAGTTCGATTGTGATATATTTTCTTTTGACACTTTAGGTCCAAATAATTTTCATCTCCACGTCCCAAAATTGGAATGGAGAAAATTCAATTTTTTTATTTGAATAATTATTGGGCAACTTCAGGTCCCAAATATAAATAATAAGGACTAGTTTATATCATAACATTAAATATTTAGGGACTTTAAATGTTTTACGAAATTATATCCAAACTTAAAGTTTGATAAGGAGTAAAATTATTTGCAACTTTAGGTCCAAACTATAAATAATTGTCATGGAATATTTAATATCCTTACCCTTATTATATAAATAATCAAAACTTCATGTTTGATTACAAAATTATTGGAGCTTCAGGTTCAAGTTATAAATAATAATTGTTATGGGACTTTTAGTTTTCCTTGACCTATTATAGAAATAATCAAAACTTCAAGCTTTTATTTTAGTGCATATTTCATTATCAAGTCCAAAAATTTGAACAATAATTAAGAACTTCAGTTTTCAATTTTAAAATAATTTTGGAACTTCTGGTCCCAAATGAAAAAATTTACAAGGAATCTTCTGATCCAAAATGAAAAAAAATATATGGTAACTTCAGGTTCCAAACTAAAATAACTATTTGGTGTAACACCCCGTGTTTTTTAATGATTTTAATTATGGGATTAATTTAATTTAAAAAGGGAATTAATTCAAAATAAAAATAAATATTAATTAGCGAGATGAAGATTAGTATTTATTGATGTGAATTATATTGAATATTACTTAGTGAATAAAGTAATACATGATTATGAATCTATTTAAAATTGTCGCAAGTGAGAAATATGACAGTTATGATAATTAAGTGGGGACGCACGTTTCAGTCGTATTGGGACTCCATTTAATGAGATAAAAAGTAATTCATTTTCTTACGTCATCCAATTATCATTTTGAGTTCGCCATTGAGTTCGAAAGGTTTGAGATAGTCGGAAAATTCTACCTGGGAGTTTAGTTTGGATCCCGAGACACTTTTAGGCCATACCGGCATCCCAGAGGGGTATTTTGGTCATTTAGATTTTTGGGAGAATTAAACCTACGATTTTTCTAGTGTTAAATGTCTGATAAGAGAAGATAAGTAGGGTTATAAAGTTGAGAAATTAAGAGAAACCATAAAGAGGCCATAAGAGGAAAAGGAGAGGAATCCCAAGGCTAGAACCATCATCTTGCACCACCACCACCACCACCACCGGATTGTAGATCGGAAAGGGAGGAAAACAACCATAACCATCTTCTTCAGCGGATCATACCTACTATATTAGGCAAGTGTTTAAACTTGAGAATATATAGCACATGATGTATCCATGTTAGTGTAGGAACATTGTTCATAAGATTATGATGATTTTGGGTTAAATTAGAAAATGAAATTTATGATCTTGAATAAAAAACATGTTAGGTTTGATTAAATATTGCATGTAGAATGAAATTTAGGTCATGAGGATATTTAAAATGATAAGAAATCTGAGTTATTTTATGTTCCTATAGAAAAATTAAGAAACTAGGGTCTTTGAGAAATTAACTTGAATTAATGCAAAGATTTGATGCCCCATGATGAATTATTGATTCTAGTACGTTAGTACTCATGTACTTAGGTTGATATAACATCTAGTTCAATTGTTTGAGAGTTTGGGACGATCTAATGAAGGCTTTAGTGTTGAAAATTGAGGAAACTCGTAGCTTTGTTAATGCATAAATTAAAGACCTGTAGAGGTAAATTGATTCGGCCCTAGCCAAATCAATTCGGGTGCCCAGTTTTGGCCAATTTTCTCCTTTTGTTTAGAATCCTTTGGAAAAATGTTCAGGATTAAATTGTTGGAATTTTTTTAATATATTGGGGATTATATTGAGATACTAGTAGGCCTAAGTAAGGTTTTGGGACTTAATCTTATAGTGGAAAATTTAGGGCTAAATGTAATCAGGCTAAATTGAAAGAATTACCTAATTTGGAGAATAATTTGGGTCACGGAGATTCGAGGAAAATGATGACTTATACTATAGGTTAGAGTGAGATACCTACTGATATTATGTGTATAATAAAGGATACCCTTTTGAGTGGTGAGAAATACTCGAGAGCGTACGTTGAAAAGTAAAGTTATAATTCATTAATACGTGAGATATTCGGGATAATAATATACTACGTATGGGACTTATGATATGGGACATGAGTATACAAATATCTAAAATATGAATATGTAGGTGGTGTGATTACCTATTACATGATTTATTATTTGTATGACATACCTACGCTACTTGTTACCGGGAGAGGTTTTCGCATCGTGGACGGTCGTATCCTGATGAGCCCATTAGGGGGATTTTATACTTGTACCCAGAACATAGGACCTTGGAAACATACTATTCGAGTGTATGATAGTTCGACGGTTGAATGAGAACGTAGGTATGTGCGTGACCCATTCGGCTGGGGATTATGTTCACCTCCAAAGTTTATGTGATTTGTATTTATGGTTTGAGAGAGATATCGAACCAATCGTCCTTCTTTAGAACATGATGTACTGAGACTTGATAGCAGAGTATGCATGCACCAGGAGCTAAGTCTAGGGGTGCAGTTTTAGTATATATATGATAGTGTGTTGAATATATAAACACCCTTGTGCTATATTCTACAGTGCAGACTTAGTAGATGATAAAGATAAAGGAACATGAATTAATATAAGTTGTGAACACTTAACTAATCAATGAGATATTATCACTTGAGTTGGAAAGTTATAGAAATACATAATAATGTATTATATGGGTTATACGGGTGAATACACTACGGGATAGCTTAGAAGGCTTATGTTTACAAACTAGTTAAGTGTGTCAACATTAACTAGAATAAGTTAGAGGTATGTTAGGCATGCATAATAGTTGAGAGGTGAGAATCTCAAGTGAAAGCCGAAAAGCTAACATGTATATAGTATTTGCTTTTCAGCATTTTAAATACTTGCTAAATATTTTCAAACCATTTTATACTTAGGCTCTGACCCGTTTCTTGAAAATATATTTTCCTATGTATATTATTGTAGGTGTCCAACCACAGGGATGTCTAACTTAGTAGTTCTCTGAAGATCGACGTGTTGCAGCTATTGTGGAAGTTGCAGGTCCTCGTTATTAGATGCCTCCACTATCTATCCATTCTGATTCCGATGTGTAGACTTTTTAATCAGGGCATGTTGACTATTCTAGTTATTTGCATAGCTCAGAGATTGTACTCTTTAATTACAACTATTGGATTTAGTCTTTATTGACAATATTGTATTGGATTTTAGGATGGTGTGTTTTATCCAGTCTCGATTTATTATTCAGTTATTCATTATTCTTCGTATGGATTAAATGTGGTTTATTATTTAATTTAAATTGTTTCATGTTGATATAAAAAGATTAAAAAAAATTACACTAGCTTAATTAATAATTAGGTGATTAATATAGTAAAATGTTTTTCGACAGTGATGTTAAGAATCAACCAACTGGATACTTAGATTTAATTTAATAAAGGACTGATCAACTGGTATTTGATTGGGAGGGGTGTCACATTTGGGAACTTCATGTCTCAAAATGTAGATAGCTATTGGAAACTCCAAGTCCCTAGCAATAGCAATTGGGAATTTGAGAGCCCAAATTTCAAATATTAGTGGGAACTTCCGGTCCTAAATTTGAATAATAATTTGGAACTTCGAGTCCTAATAATAAAAAAAAACTTCTGGTTCCATAATTTTAATAAACAATTTGGACATTTTGGGTGCCAATCTAGAACATCGAATCCCAATCTTTAATTTTTCATAACACAAGGGGTCAAATAACAATTCTAAAAAATTTAGCAATTGACTTGTAAATTAGCAAAAAATTTAAATATGCAAACCCTAGTCATTTTGTATGTAACCTAAGCTTTAGGGTCTTGACAAAGATTAAAGTAAATTATTCTAATTAATTACTAAACTTCTATAATGTCAATTTTAATGAACATGCTGAATACTAAATGAAGATGCTGGCAACCAACTATATAGATTAACCCATATGTATTCATCATTTTGAGTAAGAAGCAATATATATTAAACTATAAATATTCACGGCATCATCCTTGTTATTGTTGATTCTATGTACTATATACATAAAAGTGAATAGTTTTACCTTGTGATGGTGTTGTGAAAAGTTAAAGAATTCCACACCTTTGGAACCAAACAAAAACATCAATGATCTTTCTTCATATGCACAAATTATTGATCATGTATCTAGCACCATTTTTTATGATCTCAAACATATGAGATAATATCATAATGTTCGGGAAATGCTCCAATATACAAGAGAAACATGAAATCAATGAAATAAATTAAGAGAATCATCGTCTTAATAACGTGTTGTAAAATGAAGAGATACAGAGAAAATTTAGAGGGAGGGAGTCTTTGATTTCATTGATATGTCAATACTAAAGGGATATGACCCATATTTATAGTACAAAATAAGGTAATTCAATAGACATCTTAATAATTGTGGAATACCATTAGTCTTAAATACAAGTAGAAATCCACTTAATACAAATTTTATAACAATGCCGTATTTTTTTATAATTAATATATATATATATTTCTTTTTGCATGTGAATTTTAAGCATGGGATTCCTAAAAAATCATTTTGACCTATTTTTTTAAGGAGTGATAAGCACCCAAAAGTATATATTTTATACCCCTAATAGAGATATTTTAACTAATTCTCGACAAAATTGGGTCTTCTTCGTGTAATTGTTTATTGTCCAGGCTTGATTGCTGTTGCGGTTTCAAAAACTCTATTTCAAGGCAATTTGCTGCAAGAAAGGACTAAATCACCAATCCCGTAACCCTAGCCTACCCTAGACCGAGCCTAAACCTATCTCGCGCCCTGTGTGTATTGACTTTGCATTTTTATTATTTTCTTAGAATTTTTATTTTAGTCGTTTTAATTTTTAGAAATTATTTTAGATTTATTTAGAATTTTTTAGGATTTATTTTCTATTTTTTATCTTTTTATAGTTTTATTTTGATTTTGATTTTGATTTTGATTTTGATTTTGATTTTGATTTTGATTTTGATTTTGATTAGTGTTTAGTTTTTATTTTATTTTATTTTATTTTTATTAGGATTAGGATTAGTTTTTTTTAGGAATTTATTTTTTTTGTTTGATTAGATTTTACATTTTTTAGGACTTTTGTTTATATTTTTAATAGATTTTTATTATTTTTATTGATTAGATTAGGAATCTAATTTTTAGTTTTTATTTTAATAAATTTTATTTATTTTTTAGTTTTATTAACTTTTATATTTATTAGTTTTAAATAGTTTAGTTTTAATTTTTTTTTAAATTTATTGTTGATACAAAAAATTATCCTGGTACGTGGACTGATCATGTAGGGACACATGTCATCCATTTGGGCATTAATCCAAGTCATCAAGGGTGAGTTACCGACCAACTAAAAGAATGCCGACCAACAGATTAAAGAAGCCCGACCAACGTCTGGGAGACTGACCAACACAAGGAAGACCAACCAACAATGACAGCGAATCGTCAATAGTTGTATACATTATTAACATTGCACAGATGTAAATGCCTATATTCTAAAGGCATTCCATCCTTTAATATTCCAACTCTTATACACCCTCAAATGGCTATAAATACATTGTAAACCCTACAACCAAGGGACATGAATAACGAGACAAGATGCACTCGAACAAAGCAATATACCATAGTGGACGTAGGCCATTCTTTTAACCGAACCACTTTAAAAATCCTTTATCTCTTTTACTCATTTTTATCTGTGATCAATTAATTAGGACAGTATACTTTTTTGCATCAACAGACTGTGGGAACGTATTTCTAATCGTTCTTATTCATTCAAACACCTAAATGGCTGATATTCTTGAATCAAGTCTCAGGAACGAAGGCATTCTACTTGTCCCTTTCGCCCCACCTACAGCGAATGAATTAACTGGAATTCTGGCCAGTCTTGCAAGAGTCCACGCAAGACACTATCAGGCTACTCGCTTAAACTCTTCATGCAGGAGCACCTGCTCTATCTGCCCATGGAAATATGCCACCACCACCACCAAAAGGTGGCAGGCGAAGTTACTCAAGAATTACAGGGGACACATCCTATAGTCCAGGATCAAATTCACTATCCAGGGCATCATAACCTTTCAATACACAGTCTTACTCTCAAGATAGGCTAAGTGCCTTAGAAAGGCTAAGTCGTGCTTCTCCCTTTGATCATTTTGGACCCATAGGGAATAGAAATGTTCCTAGGCAATGTCAAGAAAAACTCGATGATAATCTGATCGAAGGGAAGGCTCTGCCCAGTTTAGATCAGACGCCCGACGTACTGCTCGGGCAGTGAAACAATCCCAAGAGGAGAGTTCGGCAAATAATAAAACAACAACGTATAGGTTTGATGCTAGTAACAACACTTGGAAAGGTTTTATCCAGAGATTGGAGGACAGGCTAAGAGATATGGCTAAGGCCAAAAACCCACTACAAAGAAGCTTTGTAAAAGGACCTCTCTTTGTGCAAGCAATTGTGGATTTCCCCACTCTAGCAAAGTTCAAAGCTCTAGTAGTTACACCCAAATGCGATGGGAAAACTGATCGAGTCCTCCGTATAAAACAGTACCAAGCATCAACTGATATTTATGTAGTTCCCGACGAAATGAAGTGTAGAGCATTATCTAGAAACAATTACTAGATCTTCCCAAATCTTGTACAATAACCTTCCTCGGGGACAAATTTCCAGCTTCCACCACTTGGCTGAGTTATTTATTAGCAACTTTTATTTTGGAGTCAAGCCTGTAAAAAGGGTAGCACATTTGCTTAGCGTATGATTAAAGGAGGGTGAAAGCACCAGTGACTACATCACTCGTTTCAATAAAGAGAAGCTGGAGGTTGTGGATTATAAGGATAAAACTTCTATAATAGCCCTTATGAGTGGATTGCTCCCTGAGAAGCTCTATTATACACTTGTTAAAGATCCCCCAAAGACCATGATAAAATTGATGGTCAAAGCAGCTAAAATCATGAATGATGAGGAAACAATGGCAACCAAAAGGAGCTCGGGAGTAAAAGTTGAGGGCAAAAATGATAAGAAGAATCACAAATATTTTAAGGAGCACAAGGAGTTAAAACAGAAAGGAATTATAGAAAATCTCAAGAAGTATCACCACTACACTCCACTAACTATGGGCATTCATCATGTCTTGGAGGAAATCAAACACAACAAAGATGTGCATTGGCCTGATAAGTTGAGGAGTTCCCCTACCAAGAGGGACAAAACTAAGTACTGTGAGTTCCATAGAGACCATGGTCACATAATGGATTATTGCATTTCCCTTCAAAATGATATTAAAACTCTTATCCGAAGAGGAAAACTGAATCAGTTTGTTGATCGACAGAATAATGAAGGAGCTCGGCACAGATCAAAATCTCCTTGCAGACCTAGAGAAAAGAAGAAGAGGGCTCATGAAGATGACTAGGATGATGATCCCGACTTACCCAAAAATCCCCGATAATCAGAACGCGAGGTATTCACACTTAGTTTTGGTCATTTTTATTGCCAAATGATTACAGGTGGAGACGCAGGAGGTGTAGATCATACAGTAGAGTGAAAAGCTTACCTCAATGAGGCTCAAGCTTGCTCGTACATACAAAGGATTAATCTTGACGAGGAAAATAGACCAAGAAAGGTTTATAAAGACAAGATGGCAATAGGCTTGTCTAAAAATGATCTATCAGGAGTATTGTACCCCCTATGACGATCCTCTCGTTATTAAAATCAGAAAGGAAGATATCATTATCTCTAGAGTGTTAGTAGATAATGGCAGCTCGATAGATATCATGTTATATCCTTGTTTCAGTAACTTGAACTTTAAGCTCAGTCAGTTAGAGACCTATCATCGATCACTAATAGGTTTTACAGGTGAAATTTTTTTCCCTTTGGGAACCATCAAGATGGAAGTGATAATTGGTACATGTCTAGCCAGCCGAACAGAGAAAATCTGTTTCTTTGTAATGGATAAAAAATATCCATTCAGCGTACCATATAATTATAGGAAGAGTTGGACTGAAAAAGTTTGAGGCAGTGCCCTCTACTGTTCATCAATGCTTGAAATTCCCAACTAACTTTGGCGTAGGATTTGTGAAGGGTGATTAGAAAGTAGCTCAGGAATGCTACTACTCATCTACCGAGTAGGAAGAACCGAAAGAAATAAAGAGAAAAATCGTTACTTACCAAGTGGATACCTCTGAACCTGATGAATAATTTGAGGTTGAAACCTTAGATCCAAGGGAGGAGAAAAAGTTGGTAAAGGGTCAGATTGTAGAGGCAACAGAAAGCATTGTGTTAGATGAGGACAAACCAGAGCGCACTACTCAGGTTGGAACAACGTTGGATACTATTCTTAAACAGGAACTTGTGAGCTTTCTTAGACAGAGAAAACACGTGTTCGCATGGAGTCATGAGATATTCCAGGAATTGATCCTAGATTCCTTTGCTATGAGCTCAATGTTAATAAAGAAATCAAGCCAGTAAAGCAAAGGCGAAGAGTGTTCAGCCCCGAGAAGAACCAAGCTATACAGGAGGAAGTCGAAAAGCTTTAGAAAGCAACCTTCATTGATGAAGTGAAGTATCCAGATTTGTTGGTCAATGTAGTTATAGTTAAAAAGAAAAATAACAAATGGAGGATCTGTGTAAACTTCACAGATCTTAACAAAGCATGCCCAAAGGATCATTTTCCTTTACCCCGAATAGATCAGCTTGTGGATGCTACCTTAGAACATGAGTTACTTAGTTTTATGGTTTTTAATTCTGGTTATAATCATATCAAAATAAAGCGTGAAGACAGGGAGAGCACTTCTTTCATTACTCTCCGAGGAACTTACTGTTATAATGTTATGCCTTTTGGTTTGAAAAATGCAGGTGCTATGTATCAAAGGTTGGTGAACAAGGTCTTTGAGGTGCAAATAGGCAAAAACATGGAAGTATACGTGGATGATATACTTACAAAGAGCAAAAGTGCATCTGACCATATTTCCGACCTCAACCAGAATTTTGATCAACTTCAGAAGCATCAGATGAGATTAAACCCAACCAAATGCGTCTTTGGAGTACAGGAAGGAATGTTCCCCGGGTATATAGTAAATCATAGGAGAATTGAAGCAAACCCATATAAGATTAAGGCATTACTTGAGATGTAGTCCCCGACTTGCAAGAAGGATGCGCAAAGGCTAACTAGACGAGTAGCAGCTTTGAACAGGTTTGTGTCCCGAGCTACAGATAGGTGCTTATAATTTTTCAAAGTACTGAGAAAGATTTTTGAATGGAACGAATAATGTGAGAAAACTTTTATGGAGTTAAAGAAGTATTTGGGGTAACCTCCACTGCTTTCCCGATAAATTATGGGGGAAAATTATACCTATACTTAGCTATTTCTGAATCAGCCGTGAGCTCTACTTTGATCAGTGAGGAGAATAAAATCCTATTTTTTACACCAGTAAAGCTTTTCGAGGAGCAGAAGTCAGGTACTCTCGCTTAGAAAAGTTGGCACTAGCATTGATTGAAGCGTCTAGACACATGAAGCCTTATTTTCAAGCCCATGCGATAATAGTGTACACCGATATGCCACTAAGGTAGGTGATTAATGCGTGAAATGTGTGCTCGTGTAAGGGCACGGTCGTTGTTTTCGTTTCACCGCAATAATACAAAAACCTAAATTACGACTACACTTATAAGGCAAGCACATCGGTAAGTCGGGTATCAAAAGATCCACTGGGACGAGTTGCTAGAATTTAAATGATTTAGTGCTCCTAAATAAAAGGGAAAAAGGTGATTACAAACTAAATAGGAAAAGATGCATAAAAGGGAAATGATTAAATAGGCGAGGGAAAATAAAGGTAGATTAACAAAGCGGTAAAACTATAGGTTACGTCGAATATCCCTCACCCGAGTTAATTTGTATAAAATGGATACATGGGTCGACGAGTTATTTAGAATGTGTCTCGTTTCGAAAGTCAATTGAATCAAGAGTTGTCAAACCCCTAAATCCGTATAAAAGCCTAATTAGATTTTGGCGTCAATAAATACCCCAAAAATTGTGCACGAAAGGTCGTAAGCACGGGACATACATGATATGCCCCGTCAAATCTCCTAAGTGCAATAACTACGACAACGCACCCAAAATAGACCCGTAAACACCATCACCAAAGCCAAGAAACGCGTCAACTCGAGTGAGTTCAATTCAAACACAACCTAATTTAAATTAGCTAGAAAGCATGGTAAAAATGCGGTAAATAAACGCGATAAAGCTACACTAGAAAGCAAGTAAATAAAGCATGTAAACCTAATTATGAAAGCATTTAAATTTAACTACAAAGCAAGAAATAATGAAATACAACTTCAATTAAAATGGAAGAGAAGATGAAGAGTTCAAATTACAAACCCAAATGTTGTCACACCAAATGAGGAAGAAAAATGAGCTCTCACCCTCCAAACCCTAAGCTGAACTATCTACATTTTAATAATATCTAAATATATATGAAAATGCAACAAAATTCCTATTTATAGTAAGTTACAAAAGAAATAAAGGTAAAAGAAAATAAAAGGAACGAATTGCAAAATATCTGGTATGATCGATCGATCGATTAGAGACCATCGATCGATCGATGGGCATCGAACGATCGATCAAAACCATCGATCGATCGATCGAAGAGACCCCAACCCACTGTCTCAATTCGTAGGCTTAATCTGAAACTGCGATCGACCGAGGGCCCAAGCCCGGTCGACCGACACTCTATTTTTGGCAGCCCTTGGTCCATGAAAAGGGGGGAAATGCGGTTGCAAACGGAAACGGCCATATCTTCTTTGTACGAACTCCAAACGACGTGCCGTTTTCCATGAGTTGGAGAAGAAATGTGAATTGACTAAAATGACCTTGAAGTAGCGTCCAAAGACAGAACTTATCCGAAATGCAACGGATCCTCACTTTTAGCGTTCCAATACCTACAAAAGCACAATTAACCCCTACAAAGCATGTATATATCCAAATCCAAGGTTTTCTGGTTAATGAGCATAATTATAGGCGTTAAGGACCTTAAAAGCGCTAGAATACATAAAGATAACGGGCAGAAATATGCAATATTTGATACGAATCACACCCCCTAACTTAAACATTGATAGTCCCTAGTAATGAAAAAAAAACAGTCCACAGAGAGCAGTGCAAGATGTATATATGCATCAAAATATAAATGCCACTTTCATAAGGAGCAAGATTGCATTTAGCATATGCAACAAGACGTTAAACCCCTAGGTTACCCTAGTGGACGAGTGTCGTCTCGTGAAGGTTTTCAGGTTCAAACACAACCTAATTTAAATTACTTAGAAAGCATATTAAAAATGCGATAAAGAAAGCGGGAAAGGTATACTAGAAAGCGTGTAAAGAAAGCACATAAACCTAATTAACAAAGCATGTAAATTAACTAGAAAGCAAGAAATGAAGAAATACAAACTATATTAATGGAAAGGATGATGAATAGTCAACATTCAACCTAAATGGGGTGTCAATCCAAGAACAATTGAAGAAGAACTAACCAAAACACCCAAACCCTAAGCTATTCTACCCTAAAATCGTGTCCCACTGTTATTACAACCAAAATTGGTATATATACTAAGTTGGAATTAAATTAGAAAAGAAAAGAGAAAAGAAAAGAAATGCCAAAATATCTCCTGAAAACAGGGGATCGATCGATCGACCCTTTTGGTCGATCGATCGATCAAGGCTAATTTTCAGCTGCAGAGAAGGATCAATCGATCGACCAAAAGGGTCGATCAATCGATCAAGCAGGGGTGAGCCAAGCAGCATCTTCTGCATTCTTTTCTTCCTCTTCCCCTCCTCTTTTGCTTTCCTTATTTTTCCTTTCGCTAAAATTGCCGTAACTTCTTCATACGAACTCGGAATCGCGCACCGTTCGCGGCCACGCGAAGCTAGCGAGGAGGGCTACAACTTCAGTGAGATGTCGGACCAGGTGCCCAAGATATGAAAAGACTAAAATTCCCTTGAATGTGCGATTGCGTACAGAACTTCATCGGAGTGCGTCCGAACTTCATACTTAGTACCTATATACCTACAAAAGCCCAATTATACCTCATATAGCATGTTAACAATATAAACGAGGTTATCTGGTTAACGAGCTTAAAAAATAGAGATTAAGGCACCCGAGGGGGCTAAAATGCGTAGGTTCGAGAGATGAAATACGCAATATTTGCGTATTATCACACCCCCTAACTTACACATTGCTAGTCCCTAGCAATGAAATAGGATGAAACAAGAACTACAAGCAAACCAAAAGCAGGAGATAGTATAAAAGTAGGATATAAAAGCAAAAGGCCACTTTCACGGGCGATTCGATTGCATTTAGCATATGCAATAAGCCATTAAACCCCTAGGTTACCCTAGTAGATGAGTGTTGTCTCGTGAGGGTTTTCAGGGATGGTACCCACAAACATCACTTGGTTTCCTCAAAATATGCCCAACCTAATATGTGACGAGCCCAACAATGGGGAAAAGGATTTCATACGCATTATTAGCAAAGTGAATGAATTCAAACGAAAGTCCAAATCATTAACAATATAGAATGCACCTCATAGAATTGAAACCTTAAAATGTGGTAGGGGAGTGAGCACATGCAAAGTGTGATTTGGCAAAAACTTAAATAAATCGGATAAACGTTAAAGCAAGCATACATTCAATCCTCACGGGCATTGCGCTCATCAAGTGAATTCACTCGAAACAGGGAGGTAACACACGGAACATGCGGGCTAAAGAGTTAATGTAAATAGAAACTAGGCCGCACACATGTCACAAATGAAGAACGCTATATATAAAATGAAAAATTGTAATCTCAATGAAAGATACCGCGCACTAAAAGAGGCGAAATGTATTTTCATAGATTATCAAAACTGTTATGACTTTAAATTACATCAACCTAAGATCACATAGGACTTTACTAGGGTTGTAATGTAGGCTAGGCGAAACAAAGGAATATGTATGTACGGATTCAAAGTGTTCAGAATGAGAACTCGGGATAATGGGAGAATGCGGGCAATATCAAAATTGGAAAATAAGTTCCGAAACGGCATTAGATATATCATCGAGGAGAGTAATCAAAGCTTATTGAACTATATACAACATTTACAACTTTCTCTTTCTTTTCTTTTCTTCTTTTTCTCATTTTTTCTTTTGTTTTCTTTTGCCTTTTGCTTTCTCTTTTTCTTCACTTTTTTCACTACTTTCTTTCTTTTTACTTTTCAAACTCTCATATGCCTAAATTGCAACCGACATAATAACAACATCATTCAATCCCATGTAACATTCCAAACAAAGGTATGGAAAGTGTATGTATGTTTTATAACTCCAATTCGGAGTTGGTTATGGGAATGGGGTTATGAAACGAAAGGCTATATTTAGGCTCAAGGGGTTGACGAGGATAAACATACAAGGGTGAGGTCAAGGCTAATATGGATGATATAACAAAGAGGTCCTATGATCATATCCAAAAGTTTACGCAATTCTCGAATCAAACAATACATGAAAATCATGATCAAGTAACAATTTTCAAGTATGAACTCAATTAATGAACGGTCAAATGAAAGAATAGTGAGATTACCAACGAATTCAACGTTCTCAATGAGAAAAGAATAGTGTATACACTCACAAACGATGAAAGGTACAAAGCTAACTCGGTGTAAGTACATACAATGCAACAAAAGATTACCGAGTTATAAAAATCTTAAACCAAATCAATATAGCAAGAAAAATGCATGTGCTCATGGGATTAAAGTTTAATTCATGAAGCTATTCAAAATATCAATAAGTGAGATTAAAGTCTAATAACTTCTAAAATCGAGAACATGCATCATTGGGTTGTCTATTGAATCGGGAAATTATTAAAATTTATCATCGAAAACAAAGGCAAAAAACCCAAAAAAGGAGAAAAAGAAAGAAAATATTTTTGAAATTTTTAATTTTTCCAAGAAAAGTCTACTAAGTAACTAACATGTGAGCAAAAACATCGACTAAATAATGAAATGGATAGAATATCCCACACCCCTAACTTAAAACTTGACATTGTCCTCAATGTTAATTAAGAACCAAGTTAAGAGAGGAAAAGAGCGATATTACCCAAAAGTGGAGCGATCCCCATAAGAACAAGTCCAAAGAATCTACAAAACAAGTTAGTACCGAGCATAGCAAAAATAAATAATAAAAAGTTAACTAATTACACTACACTAAATTAAAAAGGGAGGAAAAAAATAAAAAGAAAGAAATAAAAAGCTAACTATATACAACCTACTATTTAGGCCTCACACTAACTATACACTAGAAGTCTAAATAGCTGAGGGTCCACTATAAGAACGATTTGACTTTGGAGGATAACCGGTGTACCCTCACATACAAGCATGCCCTCTGAAAAATATGAATTCCGTTTTAACAACGGAAGGCATGTGTAAGGCGTAAGAAAGGAACCATCGCCAATTAAAATTTTTGGAGGGACGATGGGAGTTTTGGATTGAACGGGTGACAAAAACATGTGGGGACCGAGAAAATCCGAATATCCTCCCAATGATTTTGAAGTTGGAATGGGAGGCGGTGCACACAAAGGCAAAGATGCGATGGTGGAGGGCGACTCGAGCAAGTACTCCTCATCGGCGATAGGGTTTAAAACATTAAAGTTTGAAACCGAATCATCGGGTACTTGTTCCGGTGGGATAATAGAGAATGAAAATGAGGATGAAAGAAATTCAAACTCATGAGATGAATCATCATCGCATTAAGTTTGAGTTTCGAATGAAATAATATCATCCTCACTTTCAATATCTATTACGCAATGGGCAAAGTCTATAATGGCTTGTTCCAATGTAGGCAAAAGTACCTCATTTGGTTCAAAACATTCCTCGACCGCGAAAGTCTTGGAAGCAAAATCGTCGTCGGACTCAAATAATAAATCCAACTCATGTTCCCACGAACTATTTTCTTCCCGATAACGATTTTCAAGTTTCTCATTCTCATACATACGCAAACCCTCACCGAATGTCATAGGTCGAGGTGCGGATACATGAGAATGGGAACTTTGAAAATTATCATCGGACTTAAACGAAAACTCATTATTATAGGAATTTTGAAAACTATTCGAATTCATTTCAAAATTCCTATTATAAGGAGCTAAAGGCCCAAAATCATTGTTATCATCATCAAAATTCCAATAACCTAAGTTTTGACTTTCGTTATACTCGCCCAAAGTCATATTTGAATTTATTATACTTTGGGATTTTAAGTATTCACCGAAAGTCATAGGTTTGCGATAATTTTGAGAATTATAACAATGATTACCGAAAGAATTGGAATAAGACATGCTTACCCCAAAAATGGCTCGAAGTGACGAATTTCACAAAGTTAGTGCGCGCGGGAAAAATTCGAGCGTTTCTAAGTGCTCAAATGTGGAAGTCCTGCAAAAAGTTAGCAAATAATATAAATAGAAGGAAAATACTATGAAATACTAAATCAAATAAAGTCTAAAACAAACTCATCCCCGGTAACGACGCCATTTTGATAGCGCGCGAGAAGTTGTGCGCGTGTAAAGTGCACAGTCGTTGTTTTATGTCTCGCCGCAACTATACAAACAAACCTAAGTTACTACTACACTTGCGGGCCAAGCATAGCGGTAAGTCGGGTATCAAAAATCCACAAGGACGAGTTGTTAGAATTTAAGTGATATAATATTCCGAAATAAAAGTGTAAAAGGTGATTACAAACTAAAAAGGAAAAGATACATAAAAGGGAAATATTAATCTAGGCAAGGGAAATGAATCTAGACTAATCAAAGCGAGTAAAACTATAGGTTGCGTCGAATATTCCTCACCCGAATTAATTTGTATAAAATGGTTACATGGGTCGACGAGTTATTTAGAATGCGTCTCGTTTCCATAGTTAATTGAACCAAGGGTTGTCACGCCCCTAAATCCACATAAAAGCCTAATATGATTTTGGCGTCAACAAATACCCCGAAAATTACGCGTGAAAGGTCATAAGCACGGGACATACATGATATGCCCCGTAAAATCTCCTAGGCGTAATAACTAGGATAACGCAGCCAAAATAAACCCGTAAACACCATCACCAAAGCAAAGCAACGCGTTAACCCGAGTGAGTTCCATTCAAACAATCCTAATTTAAATTACCTAGAAATCATGTTAAAAATGCGATAAAGAAAGCGGGAAAGTTATACTAGAAAGCGTCTAAAGAAAGCAAGTAAACCTAATTAACAAAGCATGTAAATTAACTAGAAAACAAGAAATGAAGAAATACAAACTATATTAATGGAGGGGATGATGAATAGTCAACATTCAAACCGAATGGGGTGTCAATCCAAGAACAATTGAAGAAGAACTAACCAAAACACCACCCTAAGCTATTCTACCCTAAAATCATGTCCCACTGTTATTACAACCAAAATTGGTATACATACTAAGTTGGAATTAAATTAGAAAAGAAAAGAGAAAAGAAAAGAAATACCAAAATATCTCCTGAAAACAGGGGATCGATCGATCGACCCTTTTGGTCGATCGATCGATCTATCAAGGCCAATTTTCAACTGCAGAGAAGGATCGATCGATCGACAAAAAGGGTCGATCGATCGATCAAGCAGGGGTGAGCCAAGCAGCAGTTTCTGCATTCTTTTCTTCCTCTTCTCCTCCTCTTTTGCTTTCCTTGTTTTTCCCTCCGCTGAAATCACCATAACTTCTTCATACGGACTCGGAATCGCGCATCGTTCACGGCCACATGAAGCTAGCGAGGAGGTCTACAATTTCGTGAGATGTCGAGCTAGGTGCCCAAGCTGTGAAAAGACTAAAATACCCTTGAACGTGCGATTACGTATGGAACTTCACCGAAATGGGTTCGAACTTCGTACTTAGTACCTAAATACTTACAAAAGCCCAATTCTACCTCATATAGCATGTTAACAATATAAATCGAGGTTGTCTAGTTAACGGGCTTAAATATAGAGATTAAGGCACCCGGGGGGGCTAAAATGCGTAGGTTCGAGAGATGAAATACGCAATATTTGCGTATTATCAAAAAATAAATAACAAAAAGTTAATTAATTACGTTAGACTAAATTAAAAAGGAAGTAAAATAAAAAGAAAGAAAGAATAAAAAGCTAACTATATACAACCTACTATTTATGATTCACACTAACTATACAGTAGAAGTCTAAATAGTTGAGGGCCCACCGCAAAAACGATTTGACTTTGGAGGATAACCGGTATACCCTCACATACAAGCATGCCTTTCGAAAAATATGAATTCCGTTTTAACAACAAAAGGCATGTGTAAGGCGGAAGAAATGAACCATCGCCAATTAAAAATTTTGGAGGGACGATGGGGGGTTTGGATTCAACGGGTGACAAAAACATGTGGGATCGAGAAAAGCCGAATATCCTCCCACTGATTTTGAAATTGGAATGGGAGGTGGTGCACACGAAGGCACGGATGCGATCATGGAAGGCGACTCGAGCAAGTACTCCTCATCGGCGAAAAGGTTTAAAACATTAAAGTTTGAGACCGAATCATCGGGTACTTGAGACGGTGTGATAATAGAGAATGAAAATGGGGATAAAAGAAATTCAAACTCATGAGATGAATCATCATTGCATGAAGATTGAGTTTCGAATGAAATAATATCATTTTCTATGAAATGTTCTTCTTTGGGGGCCAAAGAAGAAATCATTTCATTGCAAATAGATATTACGTCATTTTCATCCTCACTTTCAATATCTATTATGCAATGGGCAAAGTCTAGAATGGTTTGTTCCAAAGTAGGCAAAAGTACCTCATTTGGTTCAAAATATTCTTCGACTTCAAAAGTATCGGAAGCAAAATCGTCGTCGGACTCAAATAATAAATCCAAGTCACGTTCCCACGAATGATTTTCTTCCCGATAACGGTTTTCAATTTTCTCATTCTCATACACACGCAAGTCCTCACCGAATGTCATAGGTCGAGGTACAGATTCATAAAAATGGGAAATTTAAAAATTACCATCGGACTTAAACGAAAACTCATTATTATAAGAATTTTGAAAACTATTCAAATTCGTTTCAAAATTCCTATTATCAGGAGGTAAAGGCCCAAAATCATTGTCATCATCATCAAAATTACAATAACCCAAGTTTTGACTTTCGTTATACTCGCCCAAAGTCATATTTGAATTTGAAATTCTTTGGGATTCTAAGTATTCACCAAAAGTCATAGAATTACGGGAATTTTGAGAATTATAACAATGATTACCAAAAGAATTGGAATAAGACATGCTTACCCCAAAAATGGCTCGAAATGGCGAATTCCACAAAGATATGTGCGCGAGAGAAAAATTCGGGCGTTTCTAAGTGCTCAAATGTGGAAGTCCTGCAAAAATATTAGCAAATAAAAAGAAAATACTACGAAATACTAAATCAAATAAAGTCTAAAGCAAATCGTCCCCGGCAACGGCGCCATTTTGATTACGCAAGTTATCGGGGTCAAAGCACTGAAGCAATTAAGATTCATAGCAAATCATCCCCGGCAACGACACCATTTTGATCACCACGTGAAATGCGTGCTCGTGTAAGGGCATAGTCGTTGTTTTCATTTCACCGCGATAATACAAACAAACCAAAATTATGGCTACACTTGTGGGGCAAGCACAGTGGTAAGTCGGGTATTAAAAATCCACTGTGACGAGTTGCTAGAATTTATAGGATCTAATACTCCTAAATAAAAATGTAAAAGATGAGTACAAACTAAAAAGGAAAAGATGCATAAAAGGGAAATGATTAACTAGGCGAGGGAAAATAAAGCTAGATTAACCAAGTGGTAAAACTATAGGTTACGTCGAATCCCTCACCCGAGTTAATTTGTATAAAATGGATACATGGGTCGATGAGTTATTTAGAATGCGTCTCATTTCAACAGTCAATTGAATCAAGTGTTGTCACACTCCTAAATCCGCATAATAGCCTAATAAGATTTTGGCGTCAATAAATACCTCGAAAATTGCGCACGAAAGGTCGTAGGCACGGGACATACATGATATGCCCCGCCAAATCTCCTAGGCGCAATAACTAGGACAACGCACCCGAAATAGACCCGTAAACACCATCGCCAAAGCTAAGCAACGCGTCAACTCGAGTGAGTTCAATTCAAACACAACCTAATTTAAATTAGCTAGAAAACATGGTAAAACGCGGTAAATAAACGTGTTAAATAAATGCGATAAAGCTAAACTAGAAAGCAAGTAAACCTAATTATGAAAGCATGTAAATTTAACTACAAAGTAAGAAATAATGAAATATAAGTTAAATTAAAATGGAAGAGAAGATGAAGAGTTTAAATTACAAACCCAAATGTTGTCACACCAAATGAGTAAGAAAAATGAGCTCTCACCCTCCAAACCCTAACCTAAACTATCTACCTTCTAATAATATCTAACTATATCTGAAAATGCAACAAAATTACTATTTATAGTAAGTTACAAAAGAAATAAAGGAAAAAGAAAAGAAAAGGAACGAATTGCAAAATATCTAGTATGATAGATCGATCGATCAGAGATCATCGATCGATCGATGGGCATCGATTGATCGATCAAAACCATCGATCGAATATGTCCCAGCCCACTATCTCAATTCGTAGGCTTAATTTGAAATCGTAGTCGACCGGGGGCCCAAGCCCGATCGACCGACACTCTGCTTTTGGCAGCCCTTGGTCCATGAAAAGGGGGGAAATGCTGTTGCAAACGGAGACGACCATATTTTCTTCGTTCGAACTCCAAACGACGCGCCGTTTGCGGCTACGCGATGCTAACTCGATGAACTACGCATCCTTAGAATTTCCATGAGTTAGAAAAGAAATGTGAATTGACTAAAATGCCCTTGAAGTAGCATCCAGCGATAGAACTTCTCCGAAATGCAACGAATCCTCACTTTTAGCTTTCCAATATCTACAAAAGCATAATTAACCCCTACAAAGCATGTATATATCCAAATCCAAGGGTGTTTGGTTAATGAGAATAATTCTAGGCATTAAGGACCATAAAAGCACTAGAATGCATAAAGATAACGGGCAAAAATATGCAATATTTGATATGAATCAGTAGGCTTTTCACAAGTCGGAGAACTCTGGCAGATTAATGTATTGGGCAGTGGAGTTAGGGGAGTATGACATTATCTATGAACCAAGATATTCTCTAAAAGGCTAAGCAGTAGCAGATTTTATAGCTAAATTCATATACCCCGAGGTTCCCAAGCAACAAAATCAGTCGACCGAGCAAGGATCAGGAGAAAATTAAAGTGAAAGAAGTTGTTGAGAATTAAGCTCCCGAGGTACTTTTACCAAAAGAGGATGTTGCCGATCTACCAGATTCCTCTTTCCGAACAAAGGAGATGTCAAAGAAGTGTGAGGAATCAGGGAGAAAAATATTCCACTATGGGATTTTGACAGACCAAGCATTTTCAACGATCTCCTAATATGGAACTTGTACGTTGATGGGTCATCTTGTTCAACATGCAGTGTTGCAGGTATAATACTTAACACTCCTGATAATATTGGTATTGAATATGCTCTGCGATTTCAATTTCAAGCCTCAAATAATGAAACAGAATATGAAGCTCCCATTGTGGGCTTAAGTCTAGCCCAATCACTGAATACCGAGCAAGTTGTGGCACATAGTGATTTTCAATTGGTAGTAAATCAAATCTTGAGCTTGTACGGAGATAAATACAAATTGAAAGCCAGATACTTGTTTAAAGCAATGGAGGTCATAGCATAATTACCAGCTATTCGGATAAATAGAATTCCAAGAGTGGAAAATGCCCAAGCAGATGCTCTTGCTCGATTAGCTTTAGCAACTAGAGTTAAACTCCGACGAACAATTCCTATTGAGATTTTAGCCAATTGGAGTATAAATGAAGATTTAATGATCAATTTTATTGATGTAGACATGGGGCCATCTTGGATGGATCCTATCAGATAATATATTAAAGAAGGAGCTTTGCCAGCAAACATAGTTGAAGCCAAAAAGTTGAAGTATAAAACTGCCAGATATGTGCTAGACAAAGGAGTTTTGTACAGGAGAGGATTGACAGTCAATTTGCAGCCTTGCGTTCATCCATAAGAGGTTTCAGACCTAATTTAAGAAGTATATGAAGGATCTTGTGGAGCTCAGATAGGAGGAAGAACACTTATGTAGCGAATAAGTGTGCAAGGATACTACTGGCCAACTATGCGAGCATATTATGCATCTTTTGCTAAAAGTGTGACAAATGCCAAAGGTATTCCAACATTCGCAAGACTCCACATGCTGCTCTCACCCCAATCACTTCACCTTAGCCATTTTCCATGTGGGGAATAGACTTAGTCGGGCCATTACCAACCACCCGAGGAAGATTCAAGTACTTGGCTGTTATAGTGGACTACTTTATAAAGTAGGTTGAGGAAGAGCCATTGATAGACATGCCTTATGAGAAAGCCTACCAATTCATTTGGAAGAACATCATTTGTAGATATGGGCTTCCTTATGATTTCATCATCGACCATGGAATGCAGTTTGATAATGAAGAATTCGCAGCTTATTGTGCTTAGTACAACATCCAAAAACTACACTCTACTCCAAGTCACCCTCAGAGTAATGGGAAAACTGAATATACAAATAGGACTCTAATAAATGGGTTGAAGAAAAGACTTGATGATGAAAATTGAAACTAGATCAACGAGCTACACTCTATTTTATGGGCATATCGAACACCCCTCGAGGATCGCAATTGGATAATCCCCATACATGATAGCAATTGGGACTGAAGCAGTCATACCTACTGAGTTGGGTCTTCCATCCCATAGAGTTTTAACTTTTAACTCTCCTGTGAGTTATCTAATGTGAAGGTTGGATTTGGATATTCTTGAAGAAGTGCGAGAAGATGCTGCTCTGAGAAATACAGCTTACCAGCAGCGGACATCTTGGTTTTATAATAAAAGGATGAGTCTACCCAACTTAAATGAAGGAGATTATGTGCTAAAGAAGGTTTTCTAGAATAATAATAAACTTGAGGCAAATTGGCATGGTCCCTATCGTATTTTAACAGTCATCTGACCTGGAACTTACCAAATTAAAACTTTGGAGGGGGAAGAAAGCAAGAATTCGTGGCACGCTGAGCATATTAGAAAATATTTTTAGTGATGTAATAAATTGTACTCATTTTAATATCAATTTTTAATAAAATGATCTTTCCCCCAATTTCTATTTTTCCAAATTTTTTGGGAGTACTAGTGCTATGCACTAGCTACCTATATATTGAATAAGCTTAAAATTTGCCAAAAAAACTTTCAAAATGTTGCTCGACACAAGCAATAAGTTGCTCAGCATAAGCAATAAGTTGCTCGGCATAAGTAAAACTTGATCGGCAGCATACCAAACAGGTTATTATGATCTTAAGATAGTTAACAAGTATAAGTATAAAACAAGATCTTTATCCTACTGGGAAAAGTGTAGGAAGAATGTTGCGAAGACTCCTCAAGAGGAATGTAGGCACATATTCCACATACACCTTGTCACACCACTGGTAACTAATACAAAAAAGCTAAGCATTTAGGTGTGATAGTAATACTTTTGGAGACACATGGGTAACTAGCTCCAAATTTAGATTTTAATCTAAGTATGCTAGTATAACCTATTTATTCTTTGATAATTGATACTAAATTTAGATTTTAATCTAAGTGTGTCAATAAAACTAATGAAAAAGAAGAAATCATTCACATCCAGAAAATGGTAACATTCAGAGATCAACAAGATAAGTTAATCAAATGTTTTTTCATTTATTTGAATAATGATTACATAATTGTGTTTACAAAAGAAATACTACCATTATTCTAAAGGGAGTTCCCCCTTAGCTTTGGAAATTGGATCCATTCCAGCTGGAAGATCATCTAAAGTATAAGGAGAATTGATAAAATTAAAGTCTTAAAGCATTCTCCTATTGCTGCTGCTTGGTCGATCTAGCAGATACGGAGGTCGGATGATTTCCAGCTCGTCGTGTTGCCTATAGTCTCCCAGATATTTAAAAATCAGGGTCTGGGGAATTGTGTTAGTCGGAATCCAGTTAACATCCAGTCTAAAGGGAGGATCTTCAAGGTTTAACAACCCAGGATCATACCATTTCTAGAAAGGACTATTTTCTTCTACCTTCAGTACTATCAGATAATTGGTCCAACCCTATTTGTATCCTTCATTCTGGGCCTGCTTAAACCTAACATCAAAATTCCCCAAAGCTTCATTATACCCTTCTATCCATATCTCTCTAAGTTCCTTATGAAACTGGAAAGTCAGCCTCTCAACTTGATAATGCAACTTCTTCAGCACTTCATCCTTAGTTTGTAGTAGAGATGGCTGAGTGGCAAGTTGCTCGAATTGAGTTTGATGCTTCAAGGACATCTCAGTAAGGTCCTGGTTTTTGGACTTCAACTGGGCATCTTGGTTAAAAAGAGTTTGTTTAGTCCTAGCCTCATCTATGGTTCTTCGGCCAGGTCTAATTCTTACTTGGGAAGAAGATGCAGACTTAGTCTTTTTCAGTGCCTCTAATTCTTATGTGGCCATCTCAGGTGGCATCGGGGAGAGAGAGAGAGATAGAGACATCTCCCCTTGGGAAGGCTGAGCTACGGTCTCACACCCCTCTTGGGAAGGTTTCTTCGGCCGTCGTCAGCGTGGGTGTTAAATGTAAAGAGATAGAGTCACCAGCCTATTTTACACAAAGTAGGCAAAAGAACATGTTACCACTTCAAGAGAGCGACACCATGGACAAACTGATGCATATGAAACCAATAGTTCGAAGGTTCGAGGGCTAAGTTATGGAATGGGAATGTGTTAGGCACCCATCCCTCCCTTTCGGTCTCTCATGGGCTAGTGTTATTATTTTCCGATATATCCTCGTGAAGTGTGTGTGTGTGTTTATATAATGGAGAGCGGAATTATTAAACTCATACCATGGACAAGGTAGAGTGAGGTCATCCATAGGAATATTCCCAAAATAACATATGTAGAAAGTATGATTTGGGCGCTCAGCACGATATTGATCATTATTAGGAAACGGTAATTATAAGAGCACATAGCTTCCAAAGCTTCGAGGTAGTTGGAAAACTCGGTGCTACCAGGGAGAGACATCTTGCAAGGCTAAGAAATAGTGGGCAAGTAGATAAGAATGCAAAGGTGTGATGAAAACACTCCACACTTACCTTTTTATACTTGAAAACCCTCACAAGGGACATCATCCCTGCAGAAATCGGAAGGAATCCTACCCCAAAAGGTACCAAAGGCTGATAAGGGTACCATTCAAAGCTTTCAATTGATGGGACTGGACTGAACTACCGATAGGCAGGTCAGGGTGCTTTCCGATCGACAACCCTCCCATTTTTGGAAATTTCCCTCTTTTCCTCTTTTGTCAAATCAGAAAACTCAATAAAAATAAATTGATATTCTCAACAGAATTTCAAGAATCCCATTTTTCTCCTTATATAATTTTCCTTTTTAATTAAAAACTTTCCTTCAAAAAATTCCAAAAAATATTCCTTTTTACGGTCTCAGCAGCAAAGTAAAAAGCGCATGCATTCATTCATCATTAATAAAATATAATAAAAAACTCCATTGCATTGCATACGTTTGTGTTCCGTGTTACATCAATTTTGCAGGAAATAAAAAGAAAAGGAAAAAATAACGGGACTCAGCCCGAAAGCACATTCTCTCTCTCTCACAAAGAGCTTCCACCCCTACGACGTGCTCTCTTCCCCCTACGGCGAGAGGACACACCACCACTACCCGAGATAGAGTCCTCTACAGACGAAGCAGGCGGTACCAAGCAAGAAGGAACAGGAACCGCATCCCGAATATGGGCAGTCGCCAAAGATATCCAGTCTCTGATGTCCCTTAGCCAAGTGGTCGACACCGGACTTCCTGTAAGGAAAGGAGAAATCAGTATCAAAATCAGGATGACCAAAACAAAAAAAAAGAAAGAAAGTAACAGAAAGGTATATCGCAGGCCGAAGGACCTCCTCTGTCAAACCCAACTCCTTTGGATCCATCGCATGAGGACGGTGCAACATAGGCACCATCCCTCCATCAGCCCGCCAAATATTGTATAAAGGGGTATGCTACTGTACAATAGGGACCTCCGAGGTCGTCGCCGCCGCAGATGCCGATGGACCACCACCACTATGGGAAGATCCCACTGCCCGACTCGAACCCGCCGGAGGGAAGGGAAATGCATCATATATGCTGGGCGCCATCAACTAGCTCGCCATAAAATCCATATAGTCATACGGCGCAGCCGTATTGGTGTATAACAAGTAGAACTCGCCAATCATCACCGCGATCCTCTCATCCTCCGACAGCAGTGGCTCCCACCTCGTAGACGTAGGAGGCTGCGCAGGTGGCACCACCACCTCCTCCTCAGCAATCTGACGAACCACCCACTCCCCGAGGTACCAGGAATGGCCAAACTCATGCTCCAGTAAACGCCTCATCCCCGCATTCACCCCGGTCACCCCCACATCCTGAATGGCTGTCCCCCAGGGATAGAAGTCGCCTGATAATCTCCAAGCGAGCATAAATCAATATAAGATCAAAAGGTGCAAAAAACCAAGACTAAAATGGAAAGAGTCTTACCCTACCACTAGTCAGGTCATTCAAGACCCGACGCGCCGCCTCCAGGGAGAGAGATCCCTTCGACTGCCGGTTGGACTTACGCCATCGATACAATCGGCAGAAGTCCCCAACAGTGTCATCCATCAAAGCAATCAGCGGGGTGTTGAACCCAATCACCTCATAGCACCACGTCTGAATTCGCAAACAAAAAGAGACGCATAAGGAAAATGCGAATGCATGAAAGGAAAATGCGAATGCATGAAAAGAAATGCATAATTTAAAGAATACCTCAAGAAGGTACGTGACCCCAGTAAAAGTCTGCCAGCAGCACCGGCTAAATGCATCCAAAGAAAAGTAAAGGGTCGCCAAGGTCAGACTCCCCCAATCATAGAAATGGATGTTCGAAAACATCCTCAAGTATGGCAGAAACCACAAATGAACGACGTCGCCGCTTGACGCCACCATGAAACCTCCCAATACCAGCAGAATGAATAACCGAGCCATCTGCCTCACTTACATCCCATCCTCCACATCAATCACCCTGCTCAGCAGAACATCCTTCAGTAGGAACAGTCGGATTGAATCGCCAGAAACTATCCTCCCTACATCACCAAGTGTCGCACGCACTGCCTCCAGTCTCATCCGTAAAGAGAGATCCACCTCTAACTGCTCTCCATCACAATCCAGCCCCAGCAGTTGCTGCACGTCTATGGGAGTCACCGTCATCTCCCCGAATCCAAAATGAAAGGTGTGGGTAGTGTCCCACCACCTCTCTCCCAAAGCGCACAGGACCATTGTCGAATGAGGCGTCTCATCCAGCGCAGATGCCAATCGCCCAAAACCCGCTGATGATACCATCCAACACACCACAGGTGGGAGATGCTCCCAGACATCCTTGAGACCCGTTGTCCCATGGGCACGCATGTTCTTCAAAGAAATATCAGACTGGCAAAAAGAAAAGTCTCATCAAAGGTCAAGAAAGAAAGAAAAATCACCAAAAAGGGAAGAATGCCAAAGGTCGGGTTACTTACATAACCACCGGGACTCACTCTCGAAGAGCGATGATGCGATGGCTCCCGTAGCAAGGTCCGCTCATCCGCAATAGGCTCAAACGCATCAAAAGAGTTCTCACTCCCCAAAGCAAGAGGCGCCCTAGCCCTCCACTCCACATTCTCCCAATCATCAACAGTCAACCACTCTCGGTGGACTGCAGTGCTCACAAAAGTGACCATTTCTTGAAGATTGAAATGTTAGAACGATTTGTAGAAGAATCGCAGAGAGAGAGAAAGCAAAAGAAGTTGTGAAAAAATGAGGGGATTCGCCCCCTTTTTATAGGATTCCAAGCGCCATGCCAATCGGCACCTCCCCCTACCATAGCGATCGGCACTGACCCCTTGCCTTCTCGAGGTAGCCCAAAAGTTCATGCCACTGCCGAATGGCACCCTTCATACTATGCCGACCGACACCCCCCCTAAATTTCGTACAGAAATTCCCAGAAAATACCAGAAAACCTCGAAGAATCCTCGAAAAATTCCCAAAAATCCCAGGAAGGATTTAAAGCCTTTTTACCAAGAAAATTTCGCATTCCCTCAAGTGAAGCCCCTTTTTCCCAGCGGAATCCTCAAAAACCAAGTGAAACTCCTCCCAGCAAAGCTCCGGAGGATCCCTAAGGATCACCTGATCACTTCCCCCGCGGAATTCTCCTACAACACCCAAAATAGGTGGTTCCCCCTTCGAGGTCTCCTAAAAACCTCCCCAACTATCAGCTCCCTGGCTCAGAAAAAAAATCATAAAGCTATTTCTCCAGCAGAATCAACATCCAATATTTATCCACTCTTGGGTAAAAATTGACCCTGGTCTTGGATCGTCACATGAGTTAGGTCAGAATTAACCTCGGTCCTCAGTCGTCACCACTCTTGGGTCAGAATTGGCCCCGGTCATAGATTGTCACCTGAGTTAGGTCAGAATTGACCTCGGTCCTCAGTCATCACCACTCTTGGGTCAGAATTAGCCCCGGTCTTGGGTCGTCACTTGAGTTAGGTCAGAATTGACCTCAGTCCTCGGTCGTCACCACTCTTGGGTTAGAATTGGCCTCGGTCTTAGATTATCGCCTGAGTTAGGTCATAATTGACCTTGATCCTCCCCACTCTTAGGTTAAAATTGGCCTCGGTCTTGGATCATCAACTGAGTTAGGTAAGAATTGACCTCGGTCCTCGGTCGTCACCACTCTTGGGTCAGAATTGACCCAGGTCTTGGATCGTCACCTGAGTTAGGTCAGAATTGACCTCGGTCCTCGATCGTCACCACTCTTTAGGTCAGAATTGACCTCGATCTTGGATCGTCACCTGAGTTAGGTCAGAATTGACCCCGATCCTCGGTCGTCACCACTTTTTAGGTCAGAATTGACCTCGATTATTCGACCTTTAGCCTAAGCCCGCAGATTCGGCTTTGACTCGCAGAATCGATCATCCCCAACACACTCCTTAGGTCCTTAGAATCAGCCTCGACCCTCTGAATCGGTTACACTCCTTCAAAAGCATCATGTGGTATCTATTCGACGGTCATCATTTGTTCCAAACTCACCCATCGAGGGGATCTGTAGAAACCCCATTCTGTTACCCCTAACTCTCCTTAGGTCCCTAGTACCTCCCTTCATCACTCTAAACCCAGGTCATGTCTCGAGTACTGACCTGGAGGCCATCGGGCACTCCCCGGCTCAGTTTGACCTAAAAGTCAAACTCTTCATCTCGATCGAGACTGAATGAATCTTTGAAGGGAACTGAATACCCTTTCCAACAGTCTACCCCGTGCACGATTCTGACTTACCATGCGGACGAACGATCAATTTGCGTCTGAAACCTGACCTAGAGGCCACCGGGCGCTCCGGGCTCTATTTGACCTAAGTTAACTCTTCATCTCAACCGAGGCTGAATGAATCTTCGAATGGAACTGAATGCCCTTTCCAACAGTCGATCCCGTGCACGATTTTGACTTTCCATGCGGACGAACGATTCGTTTGACTCCGGGAGGTCACCAAATGCTTCTCGTGCCCAGTTGACCGAAGTTAACTCTCCAAAATAGGTCAAACTCTTTGGAATGTCGAAGTACATCTCCTAACCTTTCCAATGTTCTGCCCCGTGTGCGATTCGGACTTATCATGCAGACAAACGATCCGTTTGCGTCCGAACGATTCCCCGTCTAATGGACCGACAAATACTTCCGAGCCATATTTGACCCGAAGTTAACTCCCAAACCCGGGAGCGGTTCAAAAGACTTTCAAAGGTCTCTGAATTACCTTTTGAATGGTATGCCTCGTGCATAATTCTGACCAACGGTCTGCCCTCGGCGACCGATTTTCCAAAAAATCCTGAAGCGCAGTTCCAAATGGCAGGTTCCAGACTCTGCCTATCGGCAGGTGCCGATTGGCAGGAACAGATATATGCCGATCGGCACTTACCTGGGCCTATAAAAATAGGCCTTCACCTCATTTGCAAGGGGAGCCCAAATCTGATAAAAATCTCTCTGAACGAATCCCAGAAACCTCTCTCGAAGGCAGCGTGATTTCAACTTCCAAATCCCTTTTTTACTTCCACTTTTCATCATCATTTTCATCAAACTTGGTGAATTATCCACTCTCCATCATCATCATCCAAGTGCAAGGGTTACTCTCCAATATTCAAGATCAAGCTCAAGATCTTCAAGAAGGTCCAACTTTCTCAAACTCTCTCTTAAATTCTCTTAAATTCCCAATAACTTGTTTTCTTATTTAGCACTTTTATTATCTCATCTCACACATCCTAATATACTTTTTGTTTAGTATTATTGTACATCTTTTATTTTTATAAAACCCCCAAAACAAGAAAAAGAGGGTTTGCTCATAAATTCTAAGTAGGGATTCTCGCACTTTTTCCACACTTTCTACACACACACTTACAAATAAGAGATTCCCCATTTGGATTTATGGGATAAACCCCACCCCTCATTTTGTATGCGAACTACGTGGACTTTGATACCTTTATAGGCTACGTAGGCGTCTCGGGGTAAAACCCGAGACTCAAGTCCTTTTTCTCACTTTTCCTCTCATTTTCTATCTTCTCTAAATCCATTTTCCTTATATTCTATATACTTTCCCTTAGTGACGCATTACTCCATATGCGTTATCATTCCATTATAACGATCAACGTAGGGGTAATCGCGTAAATCTTATTTTTCTAATATTATTCTTATATCTTCCTACGGATGACTCACTTTATCTTTTCCATGATACAAGTTGAGGATTTCTACCTCCATTCCATATATATACATGGATACATATCACGGGGGGAAATATAAAGGAAAATAGCAAATATCCATAAGAGACCGAAAGGTCGGAATGGGTGCCTAACACCTTCCCATTTCGTAACTAATGCCTCTGAACCCTTCTCGAATCATCTTGGTTTCGCACGCACCAGTATGTCTTTGAATACCATCCTTCGGGGTGGCTTCCCCTTTTTCTTTTATCTGTTTTGAGTAAAATAGACTGGCGACTCTGAATCTCTCTATATTTTTACACCACATCTCAAACGATGCCGACCGAAGCGCTCCTGAGAGGGACGCGTGGGACCCAAAGGATCCTTTCCTCCATGCGCCCGCCCGCATGGCGAGGATCGGGGATGGCCACAATAGGTTTGGACTTGAGTATGTTTGATCTTTTAAGCCTATGATGTATTTGATTGAGGACATGGTGTCAAAGATATCATGTTGACATCATTGTGTAGAGTTTTGTTCCTTATTTTCATCTTCATGGTCTAAAGATCTCTCATGTATGAATGCCTAATCATTTTGATACTTGAATATTTTTTTATGGGTGTTGTTTTCTAAAACTCTTTTTGACTATTTAAAGCTTATTTTTTAGAATTTTTTTTAAAGTCGTTCTAATGACATCTGTTGTGTCGTTCCAACTAGTTTGCATAGCTCGCTAAGACCTGATCCAACGATGTTCGAACGAAGTTATTTTTGGCTTGAACTGTTTTTCATTAAAAATTGTGTCATAACGAGAAGTGTAGCCTCATTTGAAAGAGATCCAATTTTATTCGAAGGAGCTGACGTGTTTTTTAATGCCAAATTCTTTTTGCGGACGCCTTATCCCGTTTTTGGAAAACCTCCTATAAATTGGACTTCAGATCACCAATTTTTAGATATAATTTTTCCTAAGCTTAGCGTTATAAAACTCTTTCAAAAAGCTCTCTAAGTGTTTTGATCTTCCATGATCATTTTTTTCATCTAAAACCCTAGTTTACACCTAGTAGTTGAAAGATCCAAGTGTTCATAATATATATGCTTTGAGATCAAGTTTGATGTCCCCATTGATTTTTACTCTTTATCCTATTGAGTATTTATTTCATGCGGTGGATTTTATGTCTGGCTTGTTTACATATGGTAGGATCCCGGGGTGGCGATTGCTAAGCTCTATCAATGGATACTGAGGCTTGTGTGGACTCACACGTTTGCAGGGGTGGAATCTTGTGTTTCACTATAGAGGAGAGGTTGAAGATCGAAGACACGTCATGGCTTGTGATGGTATCGAGTCGTTGTGTAAGTTATATGTTAATTATTATAATTCCTCTTATCATAGTAAATTTGTATGGATGGGTTATCCAATTACACTAAAAGAATAAACTTCAAAATTGAAAACTTGGGGATTTATAATATATCCCCATTACAATGTTTTTCCTTTTGTTCTAATTTGGGGTAAGTTATACCTATCCATGTTGAAGTGGACTTTTATTAGAGTTGTAAGAGAACTAAAGGATCAATATTTAAGCCTATTGAGCAATTATCTGCGCTTGATGCTAAGAAATCTGCCACTGTGTTCTTTTCCCTCCAAACATGTTGGATTTTGTATTGATTTGAAAATTGGAAGATATCTATAATTTCATTTGAAGGCAAAGATGGCTTTGATTTATTTGATACAATATCAACAGGGTCTTTACAGTCTAATTAAATGAGCACGTTGTTGATGTTTAGATGGGATAGATGATTTAGATCATCTCCCATTGCTAGAACTTATGCATTAAATGAGTTATAATGGCCAATAGACTTTTGAAAACGTGTAGTGAAATGACCTTCTGAATCTCTTATGACTCCTCCAATACCACTTGAACATGTATTGCCCTTTAGATTTAGTATTTATATTCAGTTTGAAGTGGCATAAAGGGGGTTTATTCCATGTACATTTGAATATCTAGATTTTCTTTTGATTAATTTTGATATTGAATGTATTGATGACATGAAGATCTTTAGGAATACTTTTGTCAAAGAACATACAATTATGTAGAATGTTAGAGGGTAGATTAATAATATTTTGTATAATGAAAGGAGCAAATGAATTACAATTTTCAAAAACCTTTTTGTTTTTCACTTTCCAGAGTTCCTAGATGATAATTTTAGGAAGAATGAAGTACAATAATTTGTTAGAGTCTCTTTTGGGATTTAAAATCCACCAAGAGAGTAATAGAGACCTGCAAGAGCTTAGATTTATATTTAATTCAACAAGATTTGATAAAAATTTTCATACCTCTCTAGCAATGTAGCAATCTATCAAAACATATTTGTTTCTAACCTCATTTGTGTTGCGGCATTTACAAATATAAGCCAACCTTATACCTGCTCTCTTTAAGTGATTATCAAATGGGATGAAGTTATTTTGAAGTTTTGAGGTCAAGTTTGAGATTTTCATTGGGCATTCTGGAGTCTAATTGATTTTCTAACTTTATGAGATTGTTCTCGACTGTCTACAGACTATATAATTATATTTGAATTAAAACTCCCCTATTGTGGAAGGCTTATAAACTTGTTTGTCTTTATTTATGAAGTCACCATCCAGTCTTGAATACTAGCAATCCTTTTCATAACTTAAGAGCCTTTTCTTGAGGACAATACTTTAAAGTGTTTGTTTCTAATGAAGAATGCCCAAAGACCTGTGTCAAACTTGTATTTCCAGTAGAGTTTAATATGAGATGATTTAACAAAGTCTTCAAAATTTCTAATTTTGAGACCCCGTGTTCAAATGGTAAATGATATTCATTCCCTTTAGACCACTGATAAGGATTCTCCTTTTGACAACCACCCCTGTATAATTTACTGAACATTGAGTTTAATATTTTTATTGTAATTTTAGGAGGATTAATTTTAAGAGAACTTACCACGCGGTCAATTCCTACGAGTTACATCTCGCGGTCAATTCCTACGGGTTAGAATTATCATTTTAAGAGAACTTACCGCGCGATCACAGGACTCCCGATTTGAGAATAAGACTATAATTTACAAACTGCTAGACTTAGGCTTAAAAACATGGCGCGAGAAGGAAAAAAACCGACACAGCCCCCAAATGGCCCCGCGAGAGGCACAATCACCATGCACGGGACAAAAGTAACTCGCAAAAACTATCCGTGCAGTCACGAAACTCCCGGTTTGAAAATACGATGATAATTTAAAAATACATAGACATAGGCTTAAAAATGGCATTAGAGGGAGAAACCCTGAAACAGCCCCCGAACATCCCCGTGGGAGATACCAACACCTCGCACGGTACCAATGTAACTCGTAGGGACTGACCGCGCTCTCACTGGACAACCGGTTTGAGAATACGATGATAACTTGAGTATTTCTAGACTTAGGCATAAAAACATGGCGTTAGTGGGTGAAAACCTGAAACAGCACCCGAATGGCCCCGTGAGTGGTACCAACACCTCGCATGGAACCAATGCAACTTGTAAGAACTTATTGTGCGATCACGGGACTCTTGGTTTGAGAATATGATGACAATTTGCAAATTTCTAGACTTAGGCTTAAAAACATGGCGTTAAAGGCAATGACCTGACACAACCCCTGAACGACCCCGTGAGTGGCACCAACACCTCGCACGGGACCAATGTAACTCGTAGGAAATGATCGCGCAATCATGGGACTCCCGGCTTAGGAATATGACGATAATTTGCATATTTCTAGACTTAGGCATAAAAACATGGCGTTAGTGGGTGAAAACTCGTAATAGCCCCCGAGCGGCCCCGTGTGTGACATCAACACCTCGGACGGGACCAATGTAACTCGTAAGAACTTACCGCGCGATCACAAGACTCCCGGTTTGAGAATACAACTTTAATTTGCAAACTTCTAGACTTAGGCTTAAAAACATGGCGTGAGAAGGCAAAAACCTGACACAGCCCCCGAACGACCCCGTGAGAGGCACCAACACCTCGCACGGTACCAATGTAACTCGTAGAATCTGACCATGCAGTCACGAAACTCTCGGTTTGAGAATACGATGATAATTTGAAAATATATAGACTTGGGCTTAAAAATGGCATTTGAAGGAGAAACCCAGAAACTGCCCCCGAACACCCCCATGGGAGGCACCAACTTCTTTCACGGTACCAAAGTAACTCATAGGGATTGATTGCGCGCTCGATGAAATGCAAACAAGCATGATATATATACACACACACACACACACACACATATACTAGGGTATGCCCGTGCCTGAAGGCACACATATAATTTTGAAAAGTCCAAAGTCGTGTATAATGTAAATAATATATTTTTTTATATTATAAATGTAAAATTTTAAATTATTGAATCGTGTAAATTTAAGTAATGTTGAATCTTGTATAATTAAGTCAAAAAGTTATATTACAATACATAAGTGTAAATGATTTAAACTATGTAGTGCAAAAGGGACATAAATTTTTTACAAAGTGTTTTTTTACATGTGCTAAATTTCCTCTAAGTTTTCAAAAAGGAATGAGACCCATTTGCGGTGTCTTAATAACATATTTATCATGCAACACTTAAGGAACACATTGTGCCATTAAAAAATTCATGTGTTAGGTCTAGTTATCTAGTATTGTGAATATGAGTACGCACATGATCTACAAACATTTTGTATGTAGTGCAAAAGGGACATAATTTTTTAGAATCACATTTAAATGAAAATTACCTTCGTAAAAATGTTGTCAGTTAAGACACCTGCAAAGTAAAAAAAAAGAAATATTTGTCTCTACATCAAACAATAACAAAATAGTAAAATATAATGAGTCAAAAGTTATTTGAAATATAACATGGAATTGGTATTTCCTCACACAGACGAAATATTACACCATCTCTCCATTCATCACAACAAAGGAAAAAAATGAGATACCATTATTCAGATAAAGGAAAATAAGATTATCATACTCTCCAAATCATAACCATTTTGGAGAAATGGGCATCAGATTACCCATGTAGGACATGAAGCCATTTATACCCTATTATGTTATTTTATTATCATGTCACCTAGATAAAATGGAGGCAATAAAAAAAGTTATCTGAAAGGACCCTTGTGAAGATGTGAGAACTATTAATATAAAAAAGTAGAGCATGACTTTATGAAAATAAATTTCACGCAATATATGCAGTTTGCAGAGTGTCATTTGTCAGTAAGCATTAACTTGTTGTCTATACGACTAACGTCTCTGTTCGCTTCATCATGTGCATTTTAAGAAAGTACACTCTGATTAAAACAAAGAACAAAGTAGAGTAGTGTAGAGTAGCTTGAGTCAAATTCAGTGACTAGTACTTTTACTACCTATTTTCGGCTGATGGGACAGTCAAAATAGTAAGAAATATAAAAACATATCTCAACCGAGATGATATCCGGGATGTTATTTTTGTAAGGGTTAATCTATAATCAAATTAGATCAGTAGGATAAAAGACGCACAAATTCAAATTTTAGAGAAAAAAATCGTTAAAAATAGATAACCATTCATTTTATAAAACTTTGAGAAAAATAAAGATCTCTTTTCACTTTTTTTCCCTTTTTTTTATAAAAACATATGGTTTGTTAGAAATTTATTTAACTATGTAACCTAACACACATCACATGACCAATTTTGTGAGGATACTCGAAGTTAAACAAAAGAAACAATGTTGTGTTGTATCATTTAGTAAGGTGCTCATTATTGACAAATTAAAACACCTGAACATAATAACCTCTTGTGAGAAGAAACAACATTAAAATAAGAGAAGCAATCATCCCTACTCTTTTAATACTCATTATTGCAGCTCCAAATAGTTCTCCTGCCCCGTGATTGTAATTTTCGGAGAGATCAATTGATATTGACAAATAATTATAAACTAAGATTCAAAATAGTTAAACTTACTTGGCTTGTAATGGCTATCAGTAGGATTGCTGATAGTGTCATGAAAAAGCGTTGGATTGTTCTCTTAAAATCGGCCATGAAATACAAAATGGACATGAAAAAGGTAGGATAGAGAACATGTGCTATCATGTCAATCAAAGTGATGCACACATAGTATATGCTTAATCTGTAAGATGTGAGAATAGTCAGAAAAAATGAGAGATACTCGAACATGAGAGAGAGAGAGGAGCTACCAGTGGTTGGAGACATAAATAATGTTATAAAATTTAAAAACAATTAAAGGACCTTTTTTCAGCTCTCTAGATTTGTCATCTTGAAAAAAATTGAAACTTGAAATACATATCAACAACACATTCCAAAATGTCGCAGTCTGCAAATCCATTATGTAAACCTAGTAAGTTTATAAGCCCATTATGTAAACACAAATCAAAAGAAGATCTGTGAGAGTATCAATTTATACATTTTAAAAACTCAAATATTTTACAAACTTACAAAACCAAAAACCAAGTACAAACCCAGTCCGTGTAAACTTACAAAACCAAGTGCAAAACCCAGTTCAGCCGCACAAACTTATAAAACCCAGTCCGTGTAAACCCAGTTCAACGCTGATATTATGTAAACCCAGTTAACTGTTATGAAGGAATAAACTCATCCATAAACTCATAAACTCGGTTAAAAAAGTAATATTTTTAACAAACAATGAAGGGAAGAAACTCACCTCACCGTGTAAACATAGTTCAACACTGATATTATGTAAACCCTGTTAACAGTTATGAACGAAGAAATCCACCCATAAACATAGTTAAAAAAATGAAGATTTTTAACAAACAATGAAGAGAAGAAACTCCCCTCACCGTGAGGAGCAGAAACGCAGGCTGCTTCAGCTCTATCTCTTGGGTTGTGGAGCAGATATTGTATAGTACATGGTTTGAAGTAAAGATATGGAGAAAGTCCTTGCCTTAGGTTATACTTCACCCACTCTACAATTTGTGAGTCCCAATGTCAAATCTGTCCAAATGAGAAATCCGAATCAACTATATTTCAATGATTCTCAACCATTAGATTCAAATCCCCCACATTCAATCTCAACCATCAATTCACAAATCCCAAAAGTTCCTCATCCTTTACCATATAGGTGACATCATATTTTCATCTTATGACATACATAAGTTTCCTACTACTATATATATATATATATATATATATGAAAATGGGAGATTTTAGAAAATTAGGAAATCTGAGAAATTGAGAAAATTGGAAAATTGAACTTGGGTCTCGGATTTTAATCCAAGATGACTACGTAGCCTATAAAGGCATCAAAGTCCACGTAGTTCGAAGGTAGCACAGGGGTGGGGTTTATCCCATAGATCCGAACGGAATTTTATTTTATGTGTATGTATAGAAAATGTGTTGTTTTTATTTTGAAAAAGTGTGATGAATAATTCCGTTCGAAATTTACGGGTGTAACCCTCTTTTATTTGTTTTTGGGATTTTTGTAGAAAATGAAGTATGTGCAATATACTGATAAAAGTGTAGATATTAATGTGTATGAACTAAAGTAAAAACTAGACTATGAATCTAATGTTATTATGCAAAAATAAGGAATTTAAAGAGAGAGGGAAGGAATTGGACCTTCTTTGAAGCTTGATCTTTGCTCATGGATGAACTCCCTTGAGTGTTGGTGAATGTTGATGAGAGATAAGGATATTTTTCCAAATTAGGTATGAAAAGGATGAGAATGTAAGCTTGGATGGAACTTTACATGAGGAATTTTGCTGATTTCGGGGGAATGTTGCTGAGATCACTGATGCTGATGGATCTCTTTTTATTTTTGGAGTGAGGTCATGAACCTTATTTATAGGGTCAAGGGGGTACCGATCGGGATACCCCTAGGGGTGCGTATTGGCATGTGACCCCAGACACTGTGTCGATAGTCAGGGATATGGACCTCCCAAATGGTAGTCCCGTGTAGATTTTCCTGGAAAAATGGTCGTAGAACACAAACCATTGATCCGAATCGTGCACGGGGCATACCGTTAAAAAGATATGTTAGATACCTTCAAGAGTCCTTTGGATTTCTCCCAGGTCCGGGAGATGACTTTGGGTCAAATGTGGCTCGAAAGTGCACATTGGACTTTTGAACGAGAGATCGTCGGATGCAAACGGATCGTTTGCCTGTATGGTAAGTCAGAATCGCACACAGGATGGACCGTTTGAAAGGTTAGGATATGTACTTTGACATTCCAAAGAGTTTTTCTTGGTTTGGAAAGTTGACCTTGGTCAACTGGGCCTCGAAAGCACCGGGGGACCTCTCAGAGTAAAATGGATTGTTCATCCGTACCGTAGGTCAGAATCGCGCACAAGGTAAACCGTTAGAAAGGGTATTCAGTGACCTTCAAAGATTCATTCAGTCTCATTCGAGTTGAAGAGATGACTTTGGTCAAACAGAACCTGGGAGCGCCCGGTGGACTTCTGATCGATTTTCGGGGGAAAATTGATCGTTCATCCAAATGGTTATGCTGTTTCGCACACAGGGTGGACTGTTGGAAAGGGGTTTCAGTGCCCTTCGAAGATTCAAAGAGCTTTCACTCTGACGGTGAAGTTGGTTGGGGTCAATTCAGGGCCCGAGAGTGTCCATTGGCCTCCGAATCAATCTTTGATAGTAAAATGGTCCGTTCGTCCAAAACATTTTGTCGATTCGTGCACATGGTGGACTATTGGAGAGGGTATTCAGGCCCCTTTAAATATGCAAAGATATTTTGCTTTGACCATAAAGTTTACCAGAGTTAAATGGGGCTCGGGGGCGTCTGGTGGGCTCTAGATCGGTACTCGGAGTGCGACTTAGGGTTTACAGTGAGATGGGGAGGTGCTAGGGACCTAAGGGGAGATGTAGGGGGTCCTAGAATGTGGTGTCTACATCTTCCATTAATTGGGCATTTTCAGTTTTCAAGAAAGAATAACCTTCGTCGGTATTAGCAATAGTAGTAGAAGAAGACTTAAAGGCATTTAGCTCATCTCTTAAATTGTTGTTCTCCTCCTCCAACAGCTTGGAAAGGGATCTAGCTTCCTGTACTTCATGGTTGAGAAAAAATTCTTATCTTTTAAAGTGAGAAGAAAATTTTTCCAACTTCTGTTCAAAGCCTCAGCCTTCACGCAAAGCCTTGTACTTCTTCTCATAGTCAGCATGCAAAAGAGCATTGACCTCCTTATGGTCCTCCTGTATCTCTTCAATCATTTCGTAGTAGATAACATTATTGGCCACTACCCAATTAAGAAGGCATTTTAGATGAAGATAGGCTTCCTTAGCTTGTTAAGACACACCTGCCTCGAGAAACTTTAGTAGATCTTCCTCTGTCAGAGATAAATGACCAGGTTTAAAAATCTCTTTACATCTCTTGAGTAGCTCGGAGTCAGTAGAGGAGAAGTATTCCAGTTTATCCATTAACTATCAAAAATAAGAATCTAAATCAATAACATAGTACAAAATATGGAGAAAAAAATCAATAATAGAGTATAAAGTATGTAGAAAAGACAAGCAAAAGAGAGAGAATATTTCTTTTCAATGATAAACTATTAAGCACAAATACATCACCAAAAAGAAAAGAAAAAAATTAAAAGTGTAGAAGAAAATAAAAATAAAGGCTTCTCAGACAAATTTACATTTTCTTCACGTCTGGGGTAGGATCAGCAGAAGTAGAAGCATGACTAGGCAGAGGCAAATGGCTATCAGATGGAGGAGCAGAAGAGTCAACAATTTGATGTTGATCGGCATAATCTAACATAATCAAGGATTCACTTGAACCCCCATCATCTTCAATATCCTCATCCATGTTAGGAGGATCCCCTGGATCATGTCTGAGGAAGAGTTCAGAATCTTGAGGGGTACCGACCTCCACCAGGGCTGCCAACCAACCATCATTGAAGCATTTATTCTTCATAAATTTAATTTGCAAAGAAGTAGCCCCAACGACTTTGTCCCAACCCTTTTTGAATCCAACCTCCCTGGCCTTTGCTCTTTTGGACCTCTCAGCAACAAACAAATCCTTCTCGACATCTAAATCTTTTTGTAGCTTAGTGATTTTGGCTTCTTCAGCATCCAAGTCTTTCTGCAGATCAACAATTTGGCCCCGAGAAGTTACTGCATCTTTTTTTACAACTCTTATTTTTCCTCCCATTTCTTCTGCTCATTGTCCAGTGCCTGTTGGGAGACAAGCACTGACTTTTTAAGCTCATCAAAAGCTTCTTCAACCTCTTGTAAATAATAACGCAAATCATTATCCTTCTCCAACATGTTGTTGAAGCCAATAAGAAACTGCAAAAATAAAACAAGGCTAGTTAATATCATAAATATCAAACAAAGAGATAAAGAAGGTAAAAGAAATTACCATAGCTAGGATTTGAGCTGCCCTTTAAGAACTTTTTGATCGGGGAAGTGCAGCGGCAACACCCCTATGGTCTAACAAAGTACCAGAATTTATTAATTATCTGACCAAACCAGGGTCAAGAGCCACTGGTGAGCCAGGTACAGATAAATAAACCAACTCTTATTGGTCGATGTTGGCTGAAGACCTTTCTTCCAGCATAGAAGGGAGTCCTCTTTTCAGCCTCTTAAGATGACTTTCGTAAGCTTTCCCAGTAGGAAGCTTCTTCCCAACATCCCCTTATTAGACGGGGGCTTCTTCATGAGGTCCTCTTTATTAGATAGGGGCTTCTTCCCAGCATCCTCTTTATTTTTGGCTCCATTAGCAGCTTGTTTGGAGGAGCCAGTAGCAGTTATATCACCCCAAATATTGGGAAACTTCCTCTTCCCTATGGTAGCAGCAGGAGATAAGTCTAAATCTAGATAAGAGGAAATAACAACAGGTTCACCACTACTAGATGCAGTGGTAGAGAATATGGATATATGGTCTTGGTCAAGGTTGATTAAAGGAGAGGGTGCACCTATAATTGGGCGAGCAATAAAGGAGGTGATGGTGTTCCTATACCGTAACAACTATGAGGCTGATCTAGTATGATTTTCCCCAACTTTCTGATAAATGCACCAGATGAAATTCAACTCTCTAAGGTTGATGTCACTCTCCTTGGGACACTTTCTCTTTTGGTCAACTGCAGTTAAAAGTCAACGAAGTATACATCAGTATTAGCAGTTAGCCTAATATGCAAAAAAGACAAGTAAATAATTATAACCTATCCCATTGCCACTTAATGGGAACATAGGCCCCTGGTACTCATCATTCTCAGTCAAAGGAGCATGTTGATAATTTTTAGCAACTACTCCATATTTGAAGTAATCTATATCGGAGTCAGGAAGGTTAACTACTAAGGCTTTGTTCACAACCCCAGTTTTCAAATAGAAGGTGGTATCACTAGTTACCCACTTATAGCAGAACATAATTTCTAGGATCCCTAGATGAGTCCCATGGAAGTTGTTTAATCTATATACTCCATTAACTACCCTCTAGTATTGGGGGCTACTCTACCTGGGACGATATCAAAATACTGATAAAATTCAAGACAAAAGGGGTTTGGGGGAAAGGTAAACCCACATTCAGCAAAAAAAATAGAGGGAAACCAGTGACCCTCACATAATGGAAAAAGATTAGTGGGAAAACTAGGATGTTATAGTTCTACCCATGAAGGAATATTCCATTCATTTTTGAATTCATCAAGAGAAGTAACAGGATAAACCATGATTGATGAAGAATAAAAAGAGAAAGGAAAAAGATACTTACAGAATTTAAGGATTCAGTAAGCATTGAAGAACATAGAGCGATCACACAAGAGAGAGAGAAAGCTTGAAGACACAATGACAGAAAAAACTCAGAAAGTTTGAGGTAAGAGATGATCGTGGTTTTTCCTGCCTTTATAGGTTGCCTTGAAAATTGGGAAGGTAATGATTAAAAGGAAACGTCGATTGAACTGTTAGCGGCTAAAGACAGAAAATACAAATTTACCTAAAAACGATTTGCTAAAGGTGTGGATAATTACAAAAATACCATCCACATTATGTGCCGATAGTTAAAGTAATTAAATTTACAAATAAGGGAAGTCGGTAACTGATCAAGCCTCAAAATTATTGCCCGAGCAATATTAAGAGCTAAATGTTCCATTCTCTTGTAAAAACCTCAAGCATGAAACATTGGAGACTTCTGTTGATACCAAAAATTATCCTTCTATGTGGACCAATCATGTAGGGACATATGTCATCCATATGGGCATTAATCCAAGTCATCAAGGGCGAGTCACCGACCAACTAAAGGAATGCCGGCTAACAGATTAAAGAAGCCAGACCAAAGCCAGGAAAACTGACCAACACCAGGAAGATCGACCAATAATGATATCAAATTGTCAATAGTTGTATACATTATTAAGATTTTACAGATGTAAATGCCTATGTTCTAAAGGCATTCCATCATTTAATATTTCAACTCTTGTACACCCTCAAAGGGATATAAATACATTGTAAACCCTACAACTAAGGGACATGAATAACGAGATAAGAAGCACTCGAATAAAGAAATATACCACAGTGGACATAGGCCATTCTTTTAGTTGAACCACTTTAAAAATCCTTTGTCTCTTTTACTCATTTTTATCTGTGATTAATGAATTAGGACAGTCTAGTGGTTTGCATCAACACTTATCAACACACACACACATACACATTAACTATCCTACACCCAAACAACTCACTCACACACACCTTAACTACCATACACCCTATCCCACACAAACTCTATCAACCCCCATCTTCTTCCCCAAGCTCTCTCTTTCTCCTCTTTCCAACCTCTTTTAACAAAACCCATTAACCTCTCTTCTCTCTCCTCATCCCCCATAACCACCATCACCACCTAAACTACCACCCTATACCCACCAACTTACCTCACATCCGATTACCTAAATTTGTTAACAACCTATTAAATCTCAACCAAACCCGTGCGCTAGTCCGTCCTGCTCAACCCGACCATTTTCGGTGAGCTTAGAAATTGGGTAAATCCTATCTCCAGTCAGAACACTATTCTCGAAACACCCCCCAAACGGCCCCGTGAGCGGCGCCAACAATTCGTACGGGACAATTCTAACTTGTAGGAATCGATTATGTGGCAACTAGACCCTCGGTTGGAGAGCATAGACCAATCTTCAGAATATCTACACTTGGGCTTGAAAACATGCCGTTAGAGGGCTAAACCTCGAAACACCCCACAAACAGCTCCGTGAGCAATGCCAAAACCTCTCACGGAACCAATGAAACTCATAGGAGGCGACCGCGTGGTCACGGGACCTCCAATTTGAGAGCACGACCCAATTTTCAAAAAATTTACGCATAGGCTTAAAAATATGTCATTAGAGGGTGAAGCCCCAAAACACCCCCCAAACGTCCCCATGAGAGGTGCCAACACCTCACACATGACCAATGTAACTAGTAGGAACCGACCGCGTGTTCATGGGAACCCCGGTTAGAGAGCACGGACCAATTTTCAGAATATCTACACGTTGGCTTGAAAGCATGCCATTAGATGGGGATATCCCGAAACACCCCTAAACGGACCCGTGAGTGATGCCAATTTAAGGGTATTGTCATTATTAGTATTGAATGAATGTGGTTACCTATGGATTAAAATAAATTTCATTAGTTTAGGGTATTATCATTTAGGGCTTGAAATTTATTTAGAGTTTGAAATTAATTGAGTATTATTAGTATTGATTGAACGTGGTTACTTGGGGATTAAAATAAATTGCATTGTTTAAGGGTATTGTCATTTAGGGTTTGGTACTTATATTAGAGTTTGAAATTAATTGAGTATTTCTTGTTCTGCACCCCCTGGCTTGAAATCCTTTCAACTCTCAAAACCTTAATCAAGTTAATATACCCTTATATCTTAACCGTATGACCAAAATTTCAAACTCCATTATATAAACCCAAAATTAAAAAATACTTCAATAACTCATGACCTAACTGTAACACCCCGCCCACCCGGGGAGAGCGAATGGAGCGCTACTATCGATAAAACTAAGCAAATCCACAAATAACAAGGTATAGAGCATCTAAAACCAATCCCACAATAGAAAGGAAACTACCAATCTCAAATCATCAAATTAATACAACCAATTCTCTCGAAATAGAATACAACATCTAAAATAAATCTCAAATTCTCTATACATAAAAAAAATACAAGTCTTCTCATCCTGTATTAAAATCCTTCCCAAATCATCCACGCTAAAAAAATCATCCCAATTGGTCCATAGTGTCCCAATTGGATGCTGCCGTTATCTTATCAAACTTTTTCGACCTAGACTCCAAATTAAATTTGAGTCTACTCGAATCCCTCAATCTCTTCTCTAGATCTACTATCCTCGACTCGAGTAAATGTCTAAACTCCTTAAACTCAAGAAACTCTTTTTTCATAGCCTCCATAAAACCTCAGAGACTATCTCTCTCACCTTCAATGTACTCTAGCTTATCTCGAAGAGTCCTCTCACGTGACCTAAGATCCTCAATAAAAACACTATCATCATTTTCGATAGCACGTTCTTTCAACTTATCTTCCAAATTCAAGTTTGCCTACTTCACTTTTAATATTTCTGTATATAACTCACAAAAGGAAACTTGGAGTTCACTCTTCTCCTCCTCCTCCTCTTCTTCATCCTCACTCTCATCTCCACTTTATCGATGATCACTCACTTGGGATCCATAAACTATGGCCTCGAAAGTGTCATGTATAGAAATATCTTCATGGGAAGATTTTTCATCTAAGCTCATATGACTAGCCATGGAAGCGGTGTAGTTACGCTCAATGAGAGGAATCGAGTCCCTTTTTCGAATCACTATCATTAAGGGTGGGATTATACACTTTCTATTTCTTTCCCTCCTTTCTTAGTTTAGAGGGGGCACTCGGATACCCTATGGACATAATGCTCATAACCATAACATCTTTTTGACTCATCCCTCTTTAAATTCTCATTTCGGTTCTTAGGGAAGTGATCAACCTTGTGAGCATATTTTTCTCAAACCTTTTTGCATCTTTCGATTGATTTTGGAGTTTGAGAAATATCTCAAATTTCTTTGCATTCATGGCCAAATCCTCGGACTTGATGTCAGATTCATCATTCGAAATAGGTATTTCCTCCTTTTGGGCTTTTAAAGCAATGCCCTTATCTTTCCTCTTTTCAGTCTTAGAGGAAAACATGTCAAGCTCATAATTGTATAAGTCATCGACAAGCTATTCAAGTTTCATAGAATCTAAAGTACCAAAAGAATTCAAAACCGTCACTTTTGAATTAAATCTTTCAGGAAATAACATTAATATTTACTTGATTACGTGATTTTCGGGTATCTTCTCTCCCAAGTTAAACGACGAGTTAATTATATCGGACAGTTTAGTGTAAAACTCATTAAATGTCTCACTCTTCACCATCTTAAGTGTTTCAAACTGAGTGGTAAGATTTGTGACACCCCGATTAATTAAATACCGGGTAGCTACTCCTTTATTAAATCAATACAAAATGCCAAGTTGGTTCAGTTAATAGCATCACTGTCGAAAACATTTTAATACTTACTAACCACCTAGTATTTAAAAAGTAAGTTGCCAAATTTTAAGTTAAGTCTGATTAACATGCAGTAAAAGAATAATTAAAGAATAACAACCATTCACCATAATGAAGTAATAAATAACCAACAGAGTAAATATAAATCCGGAGGAAAACTCCTCACAATAATCCCACAACTAAAAATAATACTACAAGTCTGAATCCTGAATAATTACATGCCAAAATTCTGAATAACTGAAATAATTAAAAGTCTCTAAAAGGAATGGGCTACATGCCCTACAACTGATAAACTGCTGAATATAGAGTCAAAGTTGATGAAGCGTCTACAAGCAAAGTCCTGTAACTTCCACAATCATCTACAGCTCGTCACCTGAATGAGAATCCTAAGCATGGTGTCCTTGTGGCTGGGCACCTAAAATGGTTTTTACAAAAATAGATTTGAAAGCAAATGGGTCAGAGCCCGAAAGTGGAAATCATTTTGAAAACAGCAAGTGTTTTAATAGCATTAAAACATTAAATGCAAAATACATGTTAGGACGTGCACTCACATGAAATTCTCACCTCTCGACTACATGTGCACTCCTAACGTACCATACCCATCTACATGATATACATAACTAACCAAACCGTAATAAGTTCTACCCCTTACTACTCGATTCCCATATTACATTCTAGCGTTATCAAATAAATAGAGGGTTTTACTTAAACTCAGATTCTCAATTTGTAATACAATTCACTATCAGTTAACCCGTTATGTTTTCTCAAAACATTACCATAATTATTTTCACAATAATAACATGAAGGTTCCCATTAATTAAGTGTATATTATTCACATCATAAATATACAATAAAAGCACCCCGAGACTAGCTGCGGTGCACACATACTCTGCTATCCATCCCGGTACATCACGTACATAAGGATCACATATTTCGAATCTCTCAAGAATAGTTCTCAGATAACAACATCACAAATAATGGAGGCGAACACAGTCACATCACATGGGTCACGCACATACCTGCGCTCCCACGATCAGCAGACTTATTAACATCCAATAAGTCCTTCTCTGACGTATGTTCATCGAGGTAACCAGTCTAAATCCAGGCAACACAAGGATTAGAGGGCCCTAAGCGAACGCAAACCTCCCGTGATAGCAAGTATGGTAGGTATGTCATACACATAAAATCAATACATATACTAAGTATGCACACGTCTTAGTAATCACCATAATATATTGGTGGTACACTTCTCATTCTCGTACCAACATATAATACTACACAATATCTCTGTTCCCGGTTAATATAATAAATTAGGTCGTCAATAGTTCTCGCACCGTAATAGACGCTCACGTCCTACTCCATATTTACCCTTAGGTTCAAACTACACTTCTAGGTTTGACTCCTCATTATATCCGAAACATCCAAAATATCACTATTAATCATTAAGGGAAGGTTATCTATACCTATACACAAGGTTGCGGGACACTCGGGATCAAAACAGGCTAAAATGCCTAAACTGTCAACTCGTTCGAAGTCTCGTTCGAACGAGGCTGTTCGAACGAGAGTTCGTTCGAACGAATTGGGCTATCTAACGAGATCTCGTTCGAACGAGATTATCGAACGAACTTCACCCTCGTTAGAAGTCAAAGGTCAACTCGTTAGAAGCTCGTTCGAACGAGCTCGTTCGAACGACCTGGGCAGGTCTTCTAACGTGTGGCCAGTTTCGAGCCCAGAAATCCTTATTTCATTTTTTCCCAATTCTCTTCACTTCTAATCTCCTCTAAATGTCATTCCAACAATGTTTCAAGGTATTTAACCTTCCTAAACATGTTTCAACCGTATTACAACATTTATGTGGGTTCAAATCACCCTAAACTACATCAAATTATCAAATCTCCAATATTTTCCCCAAATTCTCAAGAACACGAACCCTAGAAAAATCAAGTCATTCAAAGACATAACTAAATCCGTTTTTATAATGTAAAAGATGTATTATCATCCCACTAATCATCCTATCAATGTTCTACATGCAGTTTCCTCAATATATTTATAAATCTCTACATCCAATTAAATGGGTTTTCATCATACTCTAAGAACAATACAATTTTAACCAACTCCTACGCATGGAAGAAGCATTCTCTGAAATTAATTGGGATTAAACCACTTGCCTTATTGGAATCTCTGATTTTGATGACGAATTTGATGAATGGACCTCTCTCTCTCTGCAGAATCCTTCTATCTCTTCTTCTACAAGCTCTTCTGTAATGGTGGCTATGGAGGCTAGGGTTTGTCTTAGGCACTTTTGGGTCTAATTCTAATAACCCCCGTAGTCTAATAAGTCCTAAGATGTGGTTAGTGGATTTAGTGGGGAATTACTAAGTCAGCTTTTTAATTCCCAATTTTCGTAGTTAATAATTCCCAAAAATCCAAAATTACCAAATTACCCTTATACGTTGCCGGTATGGCCTAAAAATGCCCCGGGACACAAACCAAACCCCCGGCTAGTGTTTTCTGACTATGTCGACCCTTCCGGACGCGTTGGCGTACTCAAAATGACCATACGGTTTATTGAAATAAAATTCACTTTTTAATTAACATAATTATATTCCTGACGCGACTGTCACACGCGTCTCAACAAAATTTCCAAATTGCCGTATTTCAATCTCACGACAAATTTCATAATTCAATATTCATATATAATCATATATGCACATATAATCAAATACCAACTCGCATCTCGCTAGTATTTTAACCCGGATTAATTATCAATTAATACGCATTTAATTCAATTAATCCCATAAATAAATATCACAAAAATACGGGGTATTACATACTTCCCCCCTAATAACTGAATTTCGTCCCGAAATTCGGAACTAGAAAGTACCTCGTAAGAACAACTCTGGATAACGTTCGCGCATCTCATCCTCGCGCTCCCAAGTGGACTCCTCCACATTATGATGTCGCCACTGAACACGTACTAACGGAACTATCTTTGATCGCAGTTTCTGCTCACTTCGGTCCAAAATAGCAATTGGCCCCTCCTCGTAGGAGCTATCCGGCTGGAGATCGATGTCCTCTAAAGCAAAGTGAGAATGAGACAAATCATCTCTAAGATATTTCCTTAGCGAGGAAATATGAAACACATCGTGAATCCGATGTAAATGCTCTGGTAATCCAAGCCTATACGCAATCGGTCCAATCCGCTCAATAATAGGAAATGGTCCCACATATCTCGGTGCCAACTTCCCTTTCTTCCCGAAACGTATAATCCTCTTCATCGGAGATACTCTGAGAAAAATTTGGTCCCCCACTTGGAACTCCCTGAAGAATCTCTTCGCATCAGCATAGCTCTTCTGCCGATCTTGAGCTACTCGAATGCGACTCCGTATCAACTCTATCCTTACCGAATTATCCTGAATCACTTCTGGCCCAAGTAATTTGTTGTCCCCCACCTCCAACCAACATGCTGGGGAACGACAAGGTCTACCGTACAATGCCTCAAATGGAGCCATGCCAATGGTGAACTGGTAGGAGTTGTTGTAAGCAAACTCCACCAGTGGAAGATACTGCTCCCATCCACCCCCGAAATCAATGATACTCATACGTAGCATGTCCTCCAACATCTGGTTTGTACGCTCAGTTTGCCCATCGGTCTGCGGGTGATACGCCGTACTCAATCGCAATTCCGTGCCCATGGCCTCCTGAAAACTCTCCCAAAATCGTGAAACAAATATCTTGTCTCGGTCAGACACGATATTTAGGGGCACACCATGAAGTCTCACTATCTCTGAAATAAAGAGCTGGGCATACTGTCCCGCAGTTTAGTCTGTCTTTACGGGTAGAAAATGAGCGACTTTGGTCAACCTGTCCACAATTACCCAAATGGAGTCGTGACCTCTCTGTGACGTAGGCAACCCCGTGATAAAGTCCATGGATATGCTCTCCCACATCCACATCAGACCCTCCAATGGCTGTAGCAGTCCTGTCGGTCTATGATGATCCACTTTTGCTAGCTGACAAGTGGCGTATTTAGAAACAAACTCAGCAATATCTCTCTTCATCCCGCTCCACCAATATTGTCGTCTCATGTCATGGTACATTTTGTCCCCACCGGGATGTACCGCGAATCGTGAGCCGTGCGACTCTGCCATCACCTCGTGCCGTAATTCCTCTCCTTCCGGAACCACCAATCTCCCATTGAAACGTAATCCGCCGTCTGAGCTAACGGTATAGGATTCTGCTCCCTCTGCTAATAATCGAACTATCTGCTCCTGACAGAACGAGTCATTTGCCTGTGCTCTTACTACCTTCATGGCAATCTGCGGTGTAACGGTCATCACAGACATGAACGATCGGGCCACTGCATCCTGGTGTCCCAATTCCTTCCACTTGGCCTTCCACACCTCTGCCACTTCATCTGCTGGCCTACGGCTCAACGCGTCTGCTACCATGTTAGCCTTCCCCGGGTGATACTGGATATCAAACTGATAGTCCTTCACAAACTCAAGCCACCTTCGCTGCCGCATATTCAACTCCTTCTGCGTGAATAGGTACTGCAGGGACTTGTGGTCTGTGAACAATCGAAACTTCTCCCCCAAAAGATAATGTCTCCATATCCGAAGGGCAAATACAACCGCCGCCAACTCCAAGTCATGAGTGGGGTAATTCTTCTCATGAGGCTTTAGCTTACAGGAAGCATAAGCTATGGCCTGACTCTCCTGCTGCAATGCACCTCCAAGTCCTTGTAAGGACGCATCGGTGTAAACTAAATACTCAACTCCCAGTCTCGGCAATGCTAACACAGGTGCTGAGGTCAACTTATCCTTCAACTCATCGAATGCTAACTGACAGGCATCACTCCAGATGAATGGCACACCCTTACGAGTCAGATGTGTCAAAGGACCTGCTATCTTCGAGAATCCCCGAATGAATATCCTGTAGTATCCTGCTAGACCCAAGAAACTACGGATTTCCATTAGTGTTGTGGGCTATCCCCACTCCCTCACCGCGGATACCTTCCCCGGATCAACCGATATCCCCCGGTCAGAAATAATGTGTCCTAAAAACTGGACCTCCTTCAGCCAAAACCCGCACTTCTCATACTTTGCATACAGCTCGTTCTGACGTAGCGTCTGCAAAACTTGCCTCAAATGCTCGACGTGCTCCTCCTCTGTCTGGGAGTAAACCATAATATCATCGATGAAGACAATGACAAACTGATCTAGGAAATCTCTGAACACCCTATTCATCAAGTCCATAAACACGGCTGGAGCATTAGTCAGACCAAAAGGCATAACTCGAAACTCGTAAGAACCATATCTCGATAAGAATGCGGTCTTCGAGACATCCTCCTCCCTGATACGCAACTGATGGTATCCCGATCTTAAATCAATCTTCGAGAAGAAAGAAGCTCCTCTCAACTGGTCGAATAGGTCATCGATTCGAGGCAACGGATACTTATTCCGTATCGTGACCTTGTTCAACTCTCGGTAGTCCACACACAATCTCAGTGAACCATCTCTCTTCTTCACGAACAACACAGGGGCACCCCACGGCGAAGTACTCCTCCGAATAAACCCCTGACCCAACAACTGCTCAATTTGGTCCCGTAACTCCGTCATCTCAGCTGGAGCCATACGGTACGGTGCGCGTGCTATAGGTCTCGTATCTGGCATTAAGTCTATAAAAAAGTCTATCTCTCAACTAGGGGGTAGGCCTGGTATCTCCTGAAACACATCGGAATACTCCCTAACAACTGGGATCGAATATAAAGGAATCACAACCTCCTTAGAGGTATCCTCCTCTAGGTAATACAAATGAGCGGTCGAACCTCCCTCTGGGCGAGGCATCGCCACTACAAACATCTCTTGCCCTGGAATGGAAAAAACAATGCTCCCACTGAAGCAATCAATCATGGCTCTATAATCAGCGAGCCAATCTGTACCGATAATCGCATCGTGAACATGCATATCTAATACTAACATATCTACAGGTAATACCAGACTACCAATCTCTACTCCCACTCCCCGGCATATAAAGAAAATAAGTGACCCACTCCCCAATGGTGAGTCTACACACGTCACTGTGCTCTCTGCTGTAGCTAACAATCCTAAGGCTTTCGCAAAATGTGTAGCTATAAAACAATGCGTTGCCCCCATATCAAACAAAACCCAACCCATAGTACCATGGATAGGAAACATACCCTCAATCGCGGGTGGTGCCTGCGAAACTGCCGCCTGGTGGACGTTATAGACACGTCCATACTGTAACTGTCCCTGCTGCACAGGAACTGCTGGAATGGCTGGAAGAGCTGGCACCTGGGCTGGAGCTGGAAGGGCTGGTGGGAAGAGTGGCCTCTGTAGCTAATGTCGAGCACCCTGCTGCTGTTGCGGGGCCCTGCCCCTATCAGGACAGTCCTGGCGTTTATGTCCAGTCTTGCCACAAACAAAACACTTCCTCGGGAAGTTCCCCCCTCTCGGTCCCTGCTGCCCCCGACCCTGGTGGCCGTTACCGTTCCTCCACTGGCCCTGTTGGCCCTGCTGAAACTGATGCTGACCATTCTGACCCTGTTGGTTCTGATGGCCATTCGGACCCTGATGGCCCTGCCGAAAACCTCCCTGTCCGTGCCTGAAATTTCCTGACCTGAACCTCTTGTGATCCCCCTGCTGGGAGCCCTGATCACCCTGTCTCTGCCCCTGAACAGATTGTGCCCCACTGGCACCATTTCCCCCAGTCCTACCCTGATGGCTGGACTCTCCTGACCTCTTGCCTTTAGTCATGTGAAAACGATGATCTTGGCAGTGTAACAGTGCAACGTTAACCACATCAAAATAAGTGGCTAACGAGAGGTTCCCTAATAAGTGCTGACGAATCCTCCATGTCAACCCGTCCGTAAATTTCTGTATCTTCTTCTCTTCAGTCGGTATCTCATCCGGAACAATGTTTAGAAGATCAGTAAATTCGGCCTCATACTCGGCCACAATCTTACCCTCCTGCTTGAGGCTCATCAACTTCCTCCTCATCTCCGTGTGAACAGCTGACGGAAAGTACTTGCGGTCGAACCGCACCCAAAACTCCTGAATAGTAAGAGTATCTCTCTCCTCTACGGTGGTAATAGACTCCCACCACTGCAGTGCTGACCCCACTAGCTTAAAGGTATCTAGTATCTGCTTCTGGACATCTGTGCACTCATACATCCTCAGGTGTCGCTGGATGTCCTTCCTCCACTGACTCGAAACTACCACATCGGAGCTACCTTCGAACTCCGGAGGGTGTGCTTTCTGAAAAGCATCACGTACACGTTCCCAAGTAGACGGTAATGCATGAGCCTGAACTGGCGCGGCTACCGGCGCATGAGGTGGTGCCTGCTGAACTACTGCTAGTGCGGCATTTACCGCCTGAGCCACAATGGCTGCAACCTCAACGGCATTCATCGTGCCCTGAACTGGTGCAGGCTGTGGTTCTGGCATTGCATGCCTGGGAACCCGTTGCGCACGTCGTGGAGGCATCTGAAATAAGAATAAAGTTTATAAGTTCGCAGTTATAAACTCATAATAGCTGAAGAATGTAGCATATACAAAAGGGTACAACAGTCCTAAAATATAGGGCTCTATATCAAAGAAAGCTCAGCTGAAACATAGTAAGCCGTTCAGATCCTAAAGGACACTAGAACCTGATGCTCTGATACCACCTGTGACACCCCGACTAATTAAATACCGGGTAGCTACTCCTTTATTAAATCAATTCAAAATGCCAAGTTGGTTCAGTTAATAGCATCACTGTCGAAAACATTTTAATACTTACTAACCACCTAGTATTTAAAAAGTAAGTTGCCAAATTTTAAGTTAAGTCTGATTAACATGCAGTAAAAGAATAATTAAAGAATAACAACCATTCACCATAATGAAGTAATAAATAACCAACAGAGTAAATATAAATCCGGAGGAAAACTCCTCACAATAATCCCACAACTAAAAATAATACTACAAGTCTGAATCCTGAATAATTACATGCCAAAAGTCTGAATAACTGAAATAATAAAAAGTCTCTAAAAGGAATGGGTGACATGCCCTACAACTGATAAACTGCTGAATATAGAGTCAAAGTAGATGAAGCGTCTACAAGCAAAGTCCTGTAACTTCCACAATCAGCTACAGCTCGTCACCTGAATGAGAATCCTAAGCATGGTGTCCTTGTGGCTGGGCACCTAAAATGGTTTTTACAAAAATAGATTTGAAAGCAAATGGGTCAGAGCCCGAAAGTGGAAATCATTTTGAAAACAACAAGTGTTTTAATAGCATTAAAACATTAAATGCAAAATACATGTTAGGACATGCACTCACATGAAATTCTCACCTCTCGACTACATGTGCACTCCTAACGTACCATACCCATCTACATGATATACATAACTAACCAAACCGTAATAAGTTCTACCCCTTACTACTCGATTCCCATATTACATTCTAGCGTTATCAAATAAATAGAGGGTTTTACTTAAACTCAGATTCTCAATTTGTAATACAATTCACTATCGGTTAACTCGTTATGTTTTCTCAAAACATTACCATAATTATTTTCACAATAATAACATGAAGGTTCCGATTAATTGAGTGTATATTATTGACATCATAAATATACAATAAAAGCACCCCGAGACTAGCTGCGGTGCACACATACTCTGCTATCCATCCCGGTACATCACGTACATAAGGATCACATATTCCGAATCTCTCAGGAATAGTTCTCAGATAACAACATCACAAATAATGGAGGCGAACACAATCACATCACATGGGTCACGCACATACCTGCGCTCCCACGATCAGCAGACTTATTAACATCCAATAAGTCCTTCTCTGACCTATGTTCATCGAGGTAACCAGTCTAAATCCGGGAAACACAAGGATTAGAGGGCCCTAAGCGAACGCAAACCTCCCGTGATAGCAAGTATGGTAGGTATGTCATACACATAAAATCAATACACATACTAAGTATGCACACGTCTTAGTAATCACCATAATATATTGGTGGTACACTTCTCATTCTCGTACCGACATATAATACTACATAATATATATGTTCCCGATTAATATAATAAATTAGGTCGTCAATAGTTCTCGCACCGTAATAGACGCTCACGTCCTACTCCATATTTACCCTTAGGTTCAAACTACACTTCTAGGTTTGACTCCTCATTATATCCCAAACATCCCAAATATCACTATTAATCATTAAAGGAAGGTTATCTCTACCTATACACAAGGTTGCGGGACACTCGGGATCAAAACAGGCTAAAATGCCTAAACTGTCAACTCGTTCGAAGTCTCGTTCGAACGAGGCTGTTCGAACGAGAGTTCGTTCGAACGAACTGGGCTATCTAACGAGATCTCGTTCGAACGAGATTATCGAACGAAATTCACCCTCGTTAGAAGTCAAAGGTCAACTCGTTAGAAGCTCGTTCGAACGAGCTCGTTCGAACGACCTGGGCAGGTCTTCTAACGAGTGGCCAGTTTCGAGCCCAGAAATCCTTATTTCGTTTTTTTCCCAATTCTCTTCACTTCTAATCTCCTCTAAATGTCATTCCAACAATGTTTCAAGGTATCTAACCTTCCTAAACATGTTTCAACCATATTACAACATTTATGTGGGTTCAAATCACCCTAAACTACATCAAATTATCAAATCTCCAACATTTTCCCCAAATTCTCAAGAACATGAACCCTAGAAAAATCAAGTCATTCAAAGACATAGCTAAATCCGTTTTTATAATGTAAAAGATGTATTATCATCCCACTATTCATCCTATCAATGTTCTACATGCAATTTCCTCAATATATTTATAAATATCTACATCCAATTAAATGGGTTTTCATCATACTCTAAGAACAATACAATTTTAACCAATTCATACGCATGGAAGAAGCATTCTCTGAAATTAATTGGGATTAAACCACTTGCCTTATTGGAATCTCTGATTTTGATGACGAATTTGATGAATGGACCTCTCTCTCTCTGCAGAATCCTTCTATCTCTTCTTCTACAAGCTCTTCTGTAATGGTGGCTATGGAGGCTAGGGTTTGTCTTAGGCACTTTTGGGTCTAATTCTAATAACCCCCGTAGTCTAATAAGTCCTAAGATGTGGTTAGTGGGTTTAGTGGGGAATTACTAAGTCAGCTTTTTAATTCCCAATTTTCGTAGTTAATAATTCCCAAAAATCCAAAATTACCAAATTACCCTTATACGTTGCCGGTATGGCCTAAAAATGCCCCGGGACACAAACCAAACCCCCGGCTAGTGTTTTCTGACTATGTCGACCCTTCCGGACGCGTTGGCGTACTCAAAATGACCATACGGTTTATTGAAATAAAATTCACTTTTTAATTAACATAATTATATTCCTGACGCGACTGTCACACGCGTCTCAACAAAATTTCCAAATTGCCGTATTTCAATCTCACAACAAATTTCATAATTCAATATTCGTATATGATCATATATGCACATATAATCAAATACCAACTCGCATCTCACTAGTATTTTAACCCGGATTAATTATCAATTAATACGCATTTAATTCAATTAATCCCATAAATAAATATCAAAAAAATACGGGGTTTTACAAGATTTTGGAGTTTGGAAGCTTCCTTCATAATCGAGTGGGAGTATGTCCCAAGCCTCTTTAGACGTCTCCATGTCATTATATGGCGGAACTCCTCCAGGGTGATAGAACAAAACAGAGTATTTAAAGCTCGAGAATTATAATTGGCTAACCTATGCTCAACCTCACACCTTGGTTCTAAGGGTTTGAGTATCATGTTCTCTACAAGTAGGGCTGTAGGTGGGGAATAACCATTCAACATTGCTTGCCGTACCCGATTATTTATAGCCTTAAGTGCTGACTTCATATGTATTTTTCAGTATGCATAGTTCGACCCGTCAAACATTGTACGGGCATTATTTTCAGTGTCTAGTACCTTTAAATTATGTCGTATACCGATACAACCGTCGAAGAATAATTCAAGATCATTCAAACATCGAGATGGATCCGAATATCAAAGTTCTTCAACATTCAAGCCTCCGCGAGATAAATTTGGTAAAGGTTGTGTTTTAATTCCTTAGCATTTCACAAAGAGTGTTGGGATATTATTTGTCAAATATTTTCTAAGTGTTGGAGCAGATTTTTTGAGTTTTTTGTCAAAAACTATTTTTCAAAGTTTTAAGGCGAAACAATTACTGGCGAAAGATTTTTTTAAAATTTTTTATTCGAGCGACATACTCACTCGTTTGAGCGGTTTCCTATTGTCGCGCGAAGCTCGTTCGAGTGACGCGTGTCCCCATTCAAGCGAGATTGCTTTTTCGTTCGAGCGATGCATTGCCTTAGATTTTCTATAAATTGGTTTCTCCAGTATCTTTTTTGTTCAGAAGACCTGAGACTGTTTTACGAAAAATGATACTGTAGAAACGTGTGTCTTCTCTTTTAGGGCTTTAATCCCTTTTGTTTTCAATTCATAAGATCCCAATAGTTTATGTGAGTTGTTTTGGAACCTAAGAACACATCGTGTGTCAAGTTTCTTTTGTAGAGAAAATCTCTATTGCTGATCTAGGTGCTCTAGAGGGGAGTACTGGGACGAAGACGACTGCGTGTCAATAGGGAGTGCTCGTGGATATTCCTGGGCTGAATTGGAGTTGCAGTTCTGGCTAAATCTACGCTGCGGTCTATGTGATTATTTTGTGGAGTGATCACTGCAGATTTCATTGTAATCATTGTAAGTTGCGATTTACATTTTTATAGTGAAATAACGGTTTTACCCGAAGTTTTTTTTCCTGAAATCTGCGAGTTAGTATTTTTGTTTGTGATGGTTTGACACACACACACACACACACACACACACACGTAGTTGCATGTTTAGGGGATGATTTAATTTAGTTTAAAATTGACTCTAATTAAATCAGTTAGCGGTTGGAATTTGCGAGTTTATTCAAATCAGTATCGCACACGACACAACTCTTACAAATTGGTATCAGAGTAGGTTACACTAATTTATTGTATATTCCTATTTTTTTGCAAAATTTGTGTGATATTGATTTTTTTAAAATCTGAATTTAAAAAAAAAATTGTCGCAATGTTTCTGAATGAAAACTTATATAATCAGTTGCCAATTTTTTACGGTCTAATTATACTTACTGGAAAGCCCACATGAGATAAAATTTAAAAGCAATCGATGAGAGAGTTTGGATAATTTGTGAAAGAGACTGGACTCCTCCCACTGTCACCGCAAATAATGTTACGAATTTAAAACCCTTCTTAGACTGGACTAAGGATGAGTTTAGATAGAGCACTTTTAATTCACGTGGGCTTAGTGCAGTTTTTGTACACGTCACCCTCGACGAGTTTCGACGTATTATGACGTGTACCATGTCTAACAAAGCGTTGGATGTTTTACAACTCACCCAAGATGGCACTAGCGCGGTCAAAGAGTCTAAAACTCAAAATTTAACTACTCAATTTGAAATGATTACCATGCTTGAGACTGAGGGTTTTAATGACTTTTATACACGTTTGTTTGATATTATCGACACTAGTTTCAATCTTAGTGAGCCTATACTTGATGCACGAGTGGTTAAAAAGATTTTAAGATTGCTGCCAAAATGTTTGTCCCTAAAGTGACTCTTTTGAATACCTTAGGTAATTTGAATTGTCTGAAATTAGAAGAGTTGGTAGGAAACCTCCAGACATATGAGATTGACATGTTTCCTGACATTGTCAAGCCTAAGGATAGAGGGATAGCACTTAAATCCCAGTCTAAGAAGAAAAAAAAGTGAGTTTTTATGAGTCCGAGTATGATTTTGATATGGCCATGCTGTCGAAATTTTTTACAAAATTTCTCAAGTTTTCAAAACAAAATTCTTCCAATAAAAGATTTTCTGAGAAACATAAAAATGAGGCCAAAGGGAGCGGTGAGAAAGAGGGTGAAAAAGTGGAGGAAGAGAAGTGTTTTGAGTGTGAATGGAGAGGCTATATATCATTTGAGTGTCCCACTAGGCTAAAGAGAAAGGGTAAAAAGATTGCCAAGTCAGTCACTCTTAGCGATAGTGAGGAAGATGTGAAAGATTCCAGGGATAAGTTGTCACATGGGAAGTTTGTTGCTTTTTCTGCTAGTCACGTGAGCACATCGATTTTGTCCCATGGCGATGATGATATTTGTGCACGTGAGACCATCGAGGATGATTTGAGTGTTTCTAGCGAGTTTGGGAGTGAGTGCGCTAGTGATTGCGATAGTAAGCTCCAGATCGCATTTAGAGTTTGTACGCCAAGACCTTAAAGACTAAAAAATTGAATAAGGATTTGAGTCTTAGGGTAAGAGATTTAGAGAGAGAGTTATAGGTTTTGAGGGAGTTTTAGGCAAAAGCGAGTTAACTCAAGAAGGTGAAGGTTTTTTTGAGTGAATAGTTGATAGCTATAGGCCGGGAGAAGAGTGATTTGACCAACACGGTGTCTAGTCTGACGACACATGTATCCCAACTCGAGAGTGATCTCGAAAATGCCCGTGAGGTTGAAGTCCCTTTAGAGAATACATTTAAGAAGGTTTGAAAGGTGGTTCTCAATCCCATTTTGGGTAGAGGTGAGAGTTTAGGAATAAGTCATGACGGTGCTTCCACTCCACACGTTGTACCTGAGCCGGTTCCCAAGTTGGTGATAGATCCATATGACTCTCAACCCAACCCACCTAGGCGTCCCATACCAGAAAGGATAGCGCGTAAGAGACTTTTTGAGAGAGGTGTTCCTAGGCCTATTAATGTTTGCACACACTATAGGAAGAGAGGACACCTAAGAGAGTTTTGTTTTAAGTTGGGTCATGTGTCATGTTTTTCATATGATGTCACGACCGTTGGAAAACTCCACTGCACCTAACGGTTGATGTTTAGACTTGATTGCTAGCATAGGTTGATTTGCATGATGATATTGTTTGCCTATTACTACTGTGTATTTTTTTGTATTAGATTTCTTATTTTTGAAAAATACAAAAAGATTTTATTTTGATAAATTTTTTGGAAAAAGTAAAAAAGAGTTTTGTATTTTGTTTTTACACCATATATGAATGGACATTTAGGATGACCGAGTCACAATTTCATTCCATATCCATGTGATGATATGATAGTATTTTGATATGGGTCATCATGTTATTTTGTGCTTTATAATGTTTGGAGTCATTGAGAAATGATTAGTTCTTACTACCTACATGTTTGACTCACGAGTTCCTTTAATGAACACCTGCATAGATTTATTTGATTATTGTACTTGTTTATCATATATTGGTTGGAGTGTTGTCATATCAATTATGTCTTTAAAACGAACCATATGGGATAAAAATTGACAATGGAAGTAGTGCATGGAAAAACCGTTTACTAGTGAGGAATTTAATTGCAACAAAATATGATGAGCGAATCACGGGAAAGGGTTGCGAGAGTGAAAAATTAACTAGTCGTAAAAGTCACCGTTTAAAAGAGCCCAATTTTTTTTTAAAGGTAATAAAAAGATAAATATGCCAAAAAGGGGCCATCTCAAAAGAAAAAATAAAATGATTATTTTTTATTAAGGAGTTTGGATGGAAAGAAATGAAAAAAGGGTTTGCACGTCCTAACAACGTCATGAAAAAGCATTTACATAGTTTTAGATGTTATTGGTGTGGGAATCATTCTTGACTTTGATGTGTTGATAGATTGAGTCGATGTTATTTAGATTCAACATTTTTTATATCTAAGGACGATTTTGAGATTCATTCTTAAGAGTACACATATTCATCATGCACATATGTTATGGTTGATTGCTTTGATTTGCCTATCGAATATGTTCACACCCATTCATTCAATTTCCATGATTTGGTTGTCTTAGTGAAAATTCATAGTGTGTGATTTTTGTAAAATAATTTTTGCATTTTTGTTTGAAAAACTTGAAAAATCAAAAATTGTTTGTGGATGCTTTTGATTTACTCTTTGCATGAGCGTAGTTTGATCCATATTTGCTATGCATTTTTGTTGTGACAACTCTATGATTGTTTTTGTTTATTCGTTTCCTTGTCTATTTCGGGCAAATAAAAATGGGGAGAACAAATTATGGGGGAGATTTGATTATTGATTGATTTATTCTTATATCACTTTAAACTCGATGCATCACGAAGGTATTTACTTCATCTCGTGTGTGTAGGTATAAGATTGAAGATCATTATTTTGCACACCTTAATGAGAAATGCTTAAAGATTTTTGAAGAAAAGTTTCAGACTTACATGATTAGTACCTTTTCAGTTTTGGGTTCATGGGAGGGTATTAGATTTGTATAGGCATTTTGATTTGATAATTCAGACGTTTTTATTTTTTACTGGCATGGACATAGGGGGAGATTTGTAAGGACATTATTTTCATTGTTCGTTACCTTTAAAGTATGTTATATACCCCGACAGTCGTCGAAGAATAATTCAAGATCATTCAAACATCGAGACGGATCCGAATATCAAAGTTCATCAACATTCAAGCCTCCGCGAGATAAATTTGAGTTTTTCATCCAAAAATATTTTTTGATGTTTTAAGGCGGAACATTTACTGGCAAAAGAAAAATCAATTCTTTTTTTAATTTTCGTTCGAACGACATCCTTATATCGCGCGAAGCTTGTTCGAGCGACGCCGTCCCTGTTCGAGAGATCTTGCTTTTTCGTTCGAGCGACGCGCCGCCTTAGATTTTCTATAAATTGGTTTTTCCAGTTTTTTTAGAAGACCTGAGATTACTGTTTTACAAAAACTGCTACTGCAGAAACGTTTGTCTTCTCTTTTAGGGCTTTAATCCCTTTTATTTTCAATTCACAAGATCCCAATAGTTTATGTGAGTTGTTTTGGAACCCAAGAACACATCTTGTGTCATGTTTCTTTTATAGAGAAAATCTTTACTATTGATTTAGGTGCTCTTGAGGGGAGTACTGGGCTGAAGATGACTGCGTGTCAATAGGGAGTGCTCGTGGGTATTCCTAAGCTGAATTGGAGTTGCAATTCTAAATGACTCTAGGATGCAGTCTATGTGATTGTTCTACGGTGTGATCATTACGGATTTCATTGTAATCATTATAAGTCGCGATTTACGTTTTTATAGTGATATAAAGGTTTTACCCGAAAGGTCTTTTTTCCTGAAATCTGCGAGTTAGTAATTTTATTTGTGGTGGTTTGACACACACACACACACACACACACACACACACACACACACACGTAGTTACATGTTTAGGGGCTAATTTAATTTGGTTTAAAATTGACTCTTATTAAATAAGTTTGTGGTTGGAATTTTTGAGTTTATTCAAATCGGTATCGCACACGATATAACTTTTACAAACATTGGGACTCTAATACCATCAAAACTACCAAAATTCTTGCCCAACAACACTGGATCAAAACATAATAACTAAGTGTAGGGGGGATTGACGGTAATCTCGTGCTTAAATAAAGCTCCCCCTCTTAACAGAAGAGGCTCAAGAGAAGGAAGAAGCATGAAGTGAACGAAGAAAATAAGCAAGGCAGCCCAGCGAGGCGGCTCAGCGATGGAGCTCAGCTAGGAGACTGGACAGGAGAGATCATTTTTATTTTATGTTTTTATTTAGTCAAATTATATCTTTCATTTGCATTAATTTTAAGCCATAACGATTGTAACTTTGAGTGCGAGGTCAAACGGTACTCGCGAGAGACCAGGCTTGGAAGGGCTTGGGACAACTTACATGATCTATCGAATGACCTCGTCGTTGGAACTTCAGAGGGACTTAGTTTGGGGAATTAAGAAATAAGGCAGCGTTAAGGCTTGTCTTAACCATTTTAGATACACCAAGTAAAACACCGAGAGACTATATTTCGTGAAAGCTTGTGCAGAGTAACCTTGAGTTCCATCTTAAATTGAGCCAAACAACCCTCTACCAAAGGTCACATCTACTTTCAATGATGTTACGAGCCACCTACTCATTGTCCAATCCAAACTTAGTAAACCACTATGGTATGGGGGGCTATTAGAAGGTTTGGTGAACTACCATTGTAGAGGAAGTCCTCTGATGCACAGTTGGTAGGCAAAAGGTATGCACTGGCATTTCATGATTATGACGTAGGGCGTGCTAACCCATCAGGCATTTAATGTTTATGACTTAAAGCGTGAGGGAGATGTCTTTAACATTAATGAGGATTGATACATCTCAGGAGGGGTTCATGGCTATTTATTAACCTCAACCACTTCTGAGAAGAGGAGAGTTCTTCCTAGAGAGAGAGAGAGAGTAAACACGCCGAGAGAAAATAATTTATTGCAAACCATAGTTTATCAACCCACCATTGACATTTATTACGAAGCTTTTTTTATCCAACTAGAGAGATATTGAAGGTTGTTGGTGTGTTGACTGCCTACCAAGGTGTATCTAGGGTGCTTGCCTCTCTCTCCCTTTAAATGAGTTATTTATGAGGTTTTGTTATTAGTTTAATTATACACAAGAGATTTGTGAGTTCAATATGAGTGCTTATTATATATAATATTGTGTGTTCATTTTTTATTATTGAGGATATTTAGGTTACTATTTTATCACCATATTTATGAAGCCCTTATACTCTTGACTCACTTGAGTCTATATTGTATAAGTGTTCATCTAGTTTGGAAATTGTGACAAAATTATGCCTATCCTAGAAACCAAAGAACCTTAGAGATTGGTTTGCTATTTTATTCATCTATCTTGTAGTGATCTAGACCAAATTACCAACACTCACACACAGTAGAATGCATCATATACATGTCATATTGCATATTAATTTGTGTACATATGTTGAGTATGTTTAAATCCCTAAATTTGATTTTTAAATATTTTTTTGGGATTTTATAAACATTTTTTAATAAAGGTTTTATTAATTAAAACTTAGTTTTAAAATTTTGTGGGTTCAATCTACAATTATGGTTTAATGGGTTTATTGGCTTAAAGTTGCTTTGGGTAGAAACCAAAAGCGGCAGAGAATTCCGGGTATGGTTGTAATTATTTTATGACGCGCGTTTTACATCGCCTAATTGATCAACACATGTTGCTTGCTGATTGGTGCATGTTGTGTTTCTTTACTGAGTATATAATTGCGTATGCTTACAGCCGTTGGATCAATCCTTATCAGCGATCTGCATGCTTTCTTTGGTAATCCCTGTGTATCCCTCTTGAACCAATCAGGTGAATTTTAATCACCGCATACTGTGAGCCCTTGGATCGAAGTCAATCCAGCTTGACTCAATCCTGACCCTTATTTTTGAACCATCTTCTCGATCCTTCTCTTCGTCCTATAAAAGGAACCCTCCTCTCAATCGTCTAAGACTTTTGGCCAGTTCATTTTTTGAGAGTAAAAAAAAGAGAGTAGAGAGAAGAGAGAGAAAAGAGAGAGAAGAGAGAAACCAGAGAGAGAGAGAGTTAGAATCCCTAACCCTAATCCTGGTTCGTCAAGCCTCTTTCAAACCAAACACTCCTATAAAATTCCTACATATCCAAAACACTACCCTGAGTGTTCTTGAGTTTTTGAGAGATATTTGTGTTGATTGGTTGTGTTGCTGTAACCTCTTGTTCGTTAGATCTTGTTCCCAACTTAAACTGTTTACTTAGATCTATTTTCTTCTTCATAGAAATTTCAGATCTATGTTCTGCATGTTACATCACACTTAGATTTTCATGCTTTATTTCTCATCTTGAGAAATATATTGTTGATTCTTTTCTGAAAATCGTTTTTAACTTTGAAATCAACAATAAATGTTTTCTGTTTCTAGTTCTCTTAAAACTAAACCTTTGACCTAGTTTGGAATCATACTTGGAGGTTTTCAATCTCAAAAATCTTTTCAAAACTCTGAGATTGATTAAGATCTTGATACGTCTTCTGAGCAAGATATCCGTAGATTCTGGGATTGATTTAAAGGTAAAAAAGGGTTAAAGTTTTGTGAGAAGAGAGAAAAAGAAAAATCACTGCATATAGCCTTATATGTAATTTGTTAGGAATGTTTGTACTTAATAAGTGTGTGTGTGTGCATCCTTGTGTTAGAGAGCACCTCCACAAAACTTTCACCCTACCACACGAAAAGTGTTGGTAATAAGATCTTGTGAACAAGAGTCGACATAAAGTGTTGGAACAAATCAGAAGTTAACAAACTGGGAGAACAACATCAACAATCAGAACTGCAGAGAAGTTATAAGGACACCAGAGGGTACATTCCTAAACTTATATAGGTCTGAGTTGTATGCATGTTAGTTATATAGTTTGTAACTAGTAAATTTGTTTTAGTGGATTTTTTTTTATTTTACTCCGTAGAGGGAGTCGTGGATGTTTCCTCAGTTGGTGAGGTTTTACCACGTAAAAAATCGTGAACTTAATCTTCCTATATCTTCTCATCTCATTCTTGGTTGTGCTGAGTTTAAAGTTTGTTTAAACTGTCTTATAAACCTGTTAGTCAAATCTTGAATAGATCTCGTGCATACTGTTTTATTAAACACATCTTGTGTTCAAATAAGTTTTGGTTTTTAAGAAAATAGTTTCTTCAAAAAACTGTTCGGAGTTACTTAAATAGTTTATTTTTAATAAACGACTTTAGTAACAGATTTTCAATTTATAGGGGTTATGCCTCTGTTTGTATTATAATACTCCCAGCCCCAAGAGGACTCCCCTCTTACATTTGGCGACTCTGTTGGGGAGGCATTCTTTTAGAAAATATGGCATAAGATAACGTTAATCGGGTCTTTGACTTTGATGAAATTTAATAAAGGGAGGAACAAACAGTGAGGGATCTTGAGACGTCCAGAGATGGGGCACCTCGGGTGGAGGTTCCCCCGGTTCAAACAACATTAGGAGTCCCAATGGTCACATAGACTTCCACTAGCGCTATGATGGAACCAATACAGATGGCCCATATGATGGGTAAATTTATGTAGTTCTTGCATAATCCTGGAGCGAAAATGGCTTTGGGGGGAGGGATGGACCCCAGCTCTTTTGTCACTCTAATGGAGGCTCTGGTAGCCCCATCAAGTGCAACTCCAATGTGCGCAGTCCCCACAATCACTGTCCCCACCCCTGTTCCAATACTGGGTGCTCCAAGTGTGACTAGTGTTCCACTTGTGGTCCTTCAACCCAGTGTTCCAACGGCTGAGAAGGCTCCTCCATCTTCCTTGGAGGAAATGAGAAAGGAGATACGGAAGGATATGTTGAAGATGATAACAACTTCCACGCAGCCAGCCATCGAGGTAGCATCAGTATATAATGATTTTCTTACTCCTTACTCAGAGGAGTAAAATGAGGAACCTTACCCCAAGGATTACATACCACCAATATTTGACAAGTACACTAAAAAGGGTGGGAATCCTAAAGAGCACATCAAGAGGTTTGTGGAGAATTTGGGAGCTCATTACAATAATAAAAAGTTAAGTTAGAGGGAGTTTTCTAAATCCTTCACCAATAAAGCATACACATGGTACTCTCACTTGTCTCCAAAGAGTATTTATAAGTGGGTGGAAATGCACATTCTTTTTATCTAGAAGTTCTTTCAGTCAAAAGATTAATTCACGCTGACATAGTTGGTTAGGGAGAATCAACGAATAGGTGAGGAGGTTGTGGAAAATATTCGAAGGTTCAGGGAGAGGTACATCGATGAGAGGGAGAAGGCCAAGGATTCCAAGTTACTTCAGATCTGCATTGAGGGCTTGATCCCCGAGCATATTTTCTACCTGATAAATGAGACGCGCGAAGGAACTTTTGCGGCATTCCTAAAAGATGCAAGAAACATCTCTCTGGTGGTACACTCAAGCCCCATCGTGGTGGCGATGATGTTTAGGCAGTAAGAACAGCTCGTTGGAGGATGGGGCCAGCCACTATGAGTGGGTTATGTCGGTGGAGGAGAGGAAGGAACCAAGCAGCCGAAGAAGGATAATAAGAGGAAATTTGGCAGAGAAATGGAGGACCCACCACCATTGCCTTGCATTGTTGAGGAGGAAGTTAATTGTTATAATGACATGCTGGGGGGAGTCTATGCACCTAAGGATGCTCCAGCTACGGAGCTAGAACCAGAAGTAAGGGAAAACCCCAAGTACTGTCAATTACATTTTAAGATAGGTCATCCAATGGCGTCATGTTTCACTCTGAGGAAGATCATCAACAAGCACATGAAGGCAGGGACTTTGTAGATCCCTCAAGAAAATGTCAACAATGACCCATTACCAGCGTATGCAGCAAACCTGGTCGTGGCCTATGATGAGGAAGTTGAGAGGGAAGTAAGAGAGTTGATGGTGGACCAGGAGGAGTTTGAGGAAGCCCTAAATGATTGCACGAGGGGGATGGCTTACATTGTGATAGCCTATGATGAAGAAAGTGCAAGGGATAGGGAGGAAGTATACAACATTGACAATGAAGAAATAGACCAAGGACTGGAATACCAAGCTATATCACAGTCACCCAAGTTCACGTGGTTCTTCGATCAAGTGGGAATGCCCAAAGAGAGAAGGTTGGAAATAACTCAGGTAATTTTAGACATTGTACGAAAGAATGCAGTTCCATCGCTAAGGTGAAAAGCGCCCATGTCTAGACTGGTGAGAAAATATTTGTCTGAAGTGACGTTCTTTGATGCCGATCACGCAGTGAGGTTCCCTCATAATAGACCACTATATGTAACAACGAGGATTAACGGGGTAAGTTTTGCAACAACTCTAATGGACGGGTGAGCTTATATAAAAATCATGCCTATCAGCTCATTTCATGCTTCCAATATCTCTGAGGCTAGGATGATATCAATGCCTTTGGTAATCTCTGGTTATGATAATCAGTCCTCAAAGTCGATCGGGTATGTGATCGTGGGGATAGTGATGGGGAATATCACTTCACATATCAAAATCCTTATCATTGAGAGTGCTACATTCTATCATATTTTAATAGGAAGGGTGTGGATGCACAACCATCGCTTAGTTACTTCGACATATCACTAGTGTGCTGAGGCAAACGTGAAGGGAACAAAGATTATTATAAAGGCAACTAGGAAGCCTTTTGAACACGAGGAGGCTCATTTGATTTATGCTACATTTTACATAGAATTAGAAAAAGATGTACAAAACCTAACGAGGAGGATGAAGGGTGTTAGAGTCCCCTCTATCAAAGAAAGAATGGGCCATATGAATGATCGACGCGATGAAGGAACAAGCATGAGGAAAAGAGATGAGGAGATTAATAGTGCAAGTCCTAAACCTCAAACTATTTCTAAGAAATTGCGAGATAGGATGAGGTCCATGACTGATCCCATAGAGCATGAGGTCAAACGATGGAGTGTACTGAGTAGATTTTCAAAAGACATGCTAAACGAAGCTTTGAGAGAGAGAAAATAAAAGGCGGCTGCACCGATCAACGTCAGTGAAGAAGGTATAAATAAAAGATGGAAAAGTGGTTTATTATCTTTAAGGGTGTCAACGGGCAGTCGAAGGAGCTGTTGAAGAGGCTGGCTAAGAGGTTGACCCAAAGTGTGAGTGCTTTCTGGTGGACAATCAAGGGTAATGCATGGTCATATATAACTCCAACATATAAGAATTTATGGAGGAAGTGGAGGATAAAACAGATTATATGATGGATAGCCCAAAGGTACAAGTACAGGAACTGAAATAACTTGATCTGGACGAAGAAGGAGAAGATCCAAGGCCCATCTTCATTTTTAAGGATTTTTATGTAAAGAAAAAGGGCTTTGATTGAGCTGATTCGAGAATACATAGATGTCTTTATATGGAAGTACACAGAGATGTAGGGGTTGGATGAAGAAGTAAATTGCCACAATCTAAACATTATGACATCAGCTATATCGATGAAGCAAGCTACGAGGACTTACAAGCCGAAGCTGGATCTAAAAATTAAGGAGGTGGTCCAGTGGCTGTTAGTGGCAGGGTTTATCAAACCAATCCAACACACTATTTGGTTGTCTAGCATTATCCCAGTGGGTAAGAAGGACAAAAACCAAATACATATCTACATAGATTTCAGAGATTTAAACAGAGCTTCCCGAAGGATGAGTTTCCCTCTGCCCTTTATTGACAGCTTGATCGATGCAATTACTGGACATGAAGTGTATAACTTTATGGATGGGTACATAGGGTACAATCAAATCAATATGGATCTAACTGTTGTGGAGAAAATAGCGTTCAGAATCCTGCTGGATAATTTCATGTACAAAGTGATGCCTTTTGCGTTCAAAAACCCATTGGGCAATTTCATGTATAGAGAACAATGATGGCCATTTTTCACGACTTCTTTCATAATATTTTGGAATTTTATGTGGATATGATTTGGTTATCAAGTCAAAGAAGGTGGGGCCCTATCTGGATGATTTGAGGAAAGTGTTCAACAAATGCGAAAAGTACAAATTGAAGATGAATCCATTGACTCGTGCATTTGGGGTAACAAGCGGGAAGTTTTTGGTCTTTGTAGTGGATCAACAAGGAGTTCAGATGGACTAGGACAAATAACGAGTGATCTTAAAGATGCCATATCCAATAACTGCGAAGGGGCTCAAGAGTTTCCTCGATAAAGTCTACTATCTCAGGAGGTTTGTGCCATGACTGGTCGAGATAACTCATCCACTGATGGATCTACTGTGAAATGGAATAAAGTTAAAGTGGTAGGAAGCTCACTAAGAAGCCCTCAACAAGCTGAAGAAGCTGCTCACTTCTTCACTGACAATGAATCCCCCAAGGGCAGGGATACTATTGCAGCTCTACCTTACCTCCACCACCAGGTGTATCAAATCTCTCTTAGCACAAGAGATTGCTAGGCAAGAAAGGCCATGTAACACCCCGCCTAATTAAATACCGGGTGGTCAGTCCTTTATTAAATTAAAAATCAAGGTGAACGGTGTGGTTCATTCTTAGCATCACTATAGAGAACACTTTTTTGTTTTAATCACCCTAAATAATTAAGTTAAGTGTCAAAACAATTTAAATGATTTCATTTATTAAATTCCATAGTGAAAACGTTTTTAAGCAAAAACTAAATTATGAATAACATAAATGATACAGATACCGATCATCCAATGAAATATGCCAACTAGAATACTCAAATCTAAATAAATAACCACAACAACTAACAATGTGATAGATAAAATAATCCCAAATGAAAACACAATACTGAAATAATAGAAGTGTATGAAATTCCTGTCAAGTCTAGACAAGAGTCTGGAAATGGGCGACACAAGCCCTAACTAAAAGGACTAAATAGAAGTCCGAGCATCCAAAAGAGAAAGTGTCTACTACAATGACCTGTAACTCCCACACAAGCTGCAGCACGTCCAGTCGAATGAATCTACACCTGACACCCCTGCGACTGAGCACCTGCATTATATATATATATATATATATATATATACAAGAGAAGGAAAATAATAGGAAATGGGTCAGAGACCGAGCATAAAACATATTTTAAAAATGGTTTAGCAAGTATTTAAAAGTCTTACTAGCTAATATGACAACCATGTTAGTACACAACACTCTCTTGAGAATTCTCACCTCTCATCTAGTGTGCACGCCTACCGTACTACTAAAATAGCTCCTAAGTCTAACTCTATACTCCTCCCATAATATTTGATTCGCAAGATCATAAGTCTATGATTAAATTAAGATAACATCTTCTTAAAGGTTATTTAAGTCAATTATGTATTTCTCAATACTGTTGTGAAGTTTCAAACACTTACTATAATTACGAGCATTTATTCGACTACTTATCTACTTATGCGCACAGTAGAAGTACTTAAGGTACATGCATATATATTAATCACGCATACAATATATATACTAATCGGTACCCCACATAAAATCTAAGGTGCTGGTATACTCTGCTATCTAGTCCCCGTATACCTTGTACAAGGGCAATACTAGTTCGGAATCACTCTCGAATTGTATTAACACAATACACACAAAATGGAGGCGAAGCATAGTTCCAAGTCACTAAGAGGTCAGCACATACCCTCACGTCTCTTAGGACCATCTGACTATCATTCTCAGATAGCCTTTACCAAGGAATCCTATGTTCTAGGGTACAAGTCAATATCCCCCATAAAGGTCCCATCGAGATAAGACTGTCCCGTCACAATAACCTCCGTGATAGCAAGTAACGCGGGTATGATTATACATAGAGATATATTTAATATATATGCACAAGCACTCGGTTGTATATACTCAATTAGGTTCTTTCAATTAGGTTCGCTCGCAACCCATAACAACATTTTAACCGTACGTAGTACAATTTACTCAATTCTTATGCACAATGAACTCATCTCTTTTATTCTCAATTATAACCATTTCATAATTTCTTCTCATCCCTAGAAGTGTTTTCTCTTTTTAAATTTAAATTCAGTTGGTACACCCTCACTAATATACTGGTCTAAGTCCTTCATGAATCTCTCAATTCCTTATTTAACGTACGCATAATTTCTAATATGTGTCATACCCCCGTTATCCCACGGTTACCTCTTGTATAAAATTATATTCAACGGAACCTACTTAAACCCTACTGGTCCTCTTAATGAGCCATTATGATCTTTAAATGATATTCAAGGGCTCCTACGCATTTTATTCGAATTAAACAAAAAGAGGAAAAACATTCAGTTTCCAGGAGGGGTTGATCAATCGATTGATCGAGCAGTTCTTGCCCAGATTCTGCTATTCCAACCTACGGGTTTCATCACCTTTCAACCTCTAAATCATGCTTAATTCACACCAAACTCCCAAACAATTAAGCCAAGAGATATGGCAACCTATCTACAAGATTTCCTACGTAAAACATGTACGAATTCATCAAAGGCATGGATTTAAAGGGACAAATTTAGTAAAATTATCAAGAACCCTAGTTTTATCATATATTCCAATATTCCCAACCTTTTTCCAGATTTCTTTATAATAAATCATTACAAATTCGTGGGTGATCCTCTACCTATGTCAAGGGTTCCATACTACATGCATTCCTCCTAAAACATGCGATTAAAATCTCCCAAATCATATAATTCTTCAATAAATTATGTATTTACCAATCCTATTCTAACATGGGTGAAATATTAACTAGGAATCAGCAGGATAGATACTTTCCTTGGAGATGGAAGTCTGATTTCTAGGTGTTGATGGGTATGGTTGCAATCCTTCATTCCCGATCTACGCGACGGTGGTGGAATCCGGCAAGAAAAGTTGTGAATTGGTGGTTCTCCTCTTTGGAAGGTCTCCCTCTTCTCTCTAACTTAGCCCCTCCGTAACTTTTTAACTCCCTAACCCGCGAGGACTCTAAATTAATCAGATATAAACCTACTATTTTCGTCCATAATTAAGCCTAAAAATGGCTAATTACTAAAACGCCCTCTCGGGTTGTCGGTTAGTACTAAAAATATCCCGAGACCCAAACTAAACCCCCGGGTATACTTTTTTGACTATCTCGACCCTTTCAAACACGTTGCAGCACTCGAAATTGCTATACGATCGGCTTATAACTTATTCACTTTTATTATAATAATTTAGTCCCGACACGACACATGCGCGTCCCTACTTAATTTTCTATAATTACGGTATTATTTACTCGCGAATTTTTTTAATAAATTAAATTCTATATATTAATTTACTCCTTAAGTAATATTCAACCAATTTCCAATAATTACTAACTCTCGTCCCGCTAGTAAATATTTAAAAGTCAATTTCGAATTTATGTTAAATTAATTTATCTCAATTAACTTTAATAAATCCCCAATTTTAGAAGCCATAAAAATACGGGGTATTGCATACTTCCCCCTAATAACGGAATTTCATCCCGAAATTCAAAAAATAAGGCATACCTGGTAAAAATAAATTTGGGTACTTTTTGCGCATATCGGCCTTACGCTCCCAAGTGGACTCCTTCACGTTATGATGCTCCCACTGGACCCGTATAAGTGGAATTACCCTCAACCTCAATATCCTCTCGCTATGGTCTAGGATCGCCACTGTCTCTCCTCATAAGAACCGTCGGGCTGTAAGTCAATCTCCTCTATCGCTATGTGAGTGTGGGCCATATCATCCCGCAAATATCGTCTCAATGACGAGATGTGGAATACATCGTGAATACGGTGTAAGTGCTCTGGAAACCCTAATTTGTATGCCACCGGCCCAATCCTCTCGATAATGGGAAATTGTCCTACGTATCTCGGAGCCAACTTCCCCTTCTTCTCGAATATCATTACTCTTTTCATAGGAGATACACGCAGTAATACTTAGTCCCCCATGCTAAACTCTTGGAAGGACCGCTTTTCATCGGCGTAGCTTTTCTACCTGTCCTGGGTTACCTGAATGCGACTCCTGATTAATTCAACCCTAGCTGACGTCTCCTGAATTACCTCTGGTCCGAGCATCTTGTTTTCCCCCACCTCTAGACAACAAGCGAGAGAAAGACACGGTTTGACATATAACGCCTCAAATGGGGCCATGCCGATCATGAACTGATAGGAGTTATTATAAGCGAACTCCATCAGTAGAAGATACGGCTCCTAACCTCCTCCAAAATCGAGGACACATATGCGTAGCATATCCTCCAGCATCTGAGTGGTACGCTCTGTCTGTCCATCTATTTTCAATTGATAAGCTAAACTTAATCCCAACTCTGTACCCATAGCCTCATGAAAGATCTCTCAAAAGCTTGACACGAAAATCTTATCTCTATCAAACACAATATCTAGGGGCACCCCATGTAGCCTAACTACCTTGGCAACAAACAACTGTGCATACTGGCTCGTGGTGTAGTCTGTTCGCACTGGCATAAAATGAGATACCTTGGTCAACCTATCCACTATAAACCATATGGAATCGTGACCTTACTGTGATGTAGGCAACCCAGTGATGAAATCTATGGAAATTCTCTCCCATTTCCACGTAGGTATCTCCAGCGGCTGAAGTAATCCTGGCGGTCTCTGGTGGTCCACCTTCACCATTTGACAAGTAGAACAATTGGACACGAAGTTCGCAATGTCCTTCTTCATCCCGCTCCACTAGTACTGTCACTTCATATCCTGGTACATTTTATCCCCTCCAGGATGTACCGCAAATCTAGACCCGTGTGATTGTGTCATCACTGCATGACGTAAGTCATCTCCCTCCAGGACCATCAATCTCCCATTAAACCTAAAACCCCCATCAGATCTCACTGAATAGGACGCAGCACCCTCGGCTAAGAGCTGTATAATTTGATCTTGAAAAAACGTATCCACTGCTTGGGCCTGGATCACCCTTGTAACAATATCTGGTATGACTGTCATAACGGATATAAAGGAACGAGCTACCGCATCTTGGTGTCCCAGCTCTTTCCACTTCGCTTTCCATACCTCTGCTACCTCATCTATCGGTCTATGGCTTAACACATCACTAACTACGTTAGCCTTCTCCGGATGGTACTGTATCTCAAACTGGTAGTCTTTCGCAAACTCTAGCCACTGGCGCTGACGCATGTTCAACTCCCGTTGAGTAAACAATTATTATAGTGACTTGTGGTCTGTGAACAAGAGAAACTTCTCCCCCAACAAGTAATACCTCCAAATCCATAATGTAAACACGACCACTGCTAGCTCCAAGTCATGGGTGGGGTAATTCCTTTCGTGAGGCTTAAGTTTGCAGGAGGCATAAGCTATAGCCGTCTCCTCCTGCTGAAGTACTCCACCGAGTCCATGTAGAGAGGCGTTAGTATACACTAGGTACTCCACTCCCGGCCTGGGTAGAGCAAGAATTGGCGCCGAAGTCAGCATATCCTTCATCTCGTCAAAAGCCAATTGATAAGCGTCATCCCATACATACGGTACTCCCTTGCGAGTCAGATTTGTCAACGGACCCGCTATTTTTAAAAAATCTCGAATGAATCGTCTGTAGTACTCGACTAACCCAAAGAAACTACGTACCTCTATCGGTGTCGTGGGCTATCCCCACTCCCTCACTATTGATACTTTGCTCGAGTCAACTGATATCCCCAATTTTGACACAACGTACCCCAGAAACTGTACCTCTCGTAACCAGAATCTGCACTTCTCATACTTAGCATACAATTAATGCTCTTTTAGAGTCTGAAGAACCCATATAAAGTGTTTGGCAAGCTCCTCCTCAGTCTATGAATAAATCAGGATGTCATCTATGAAGACGATGACAAATTGATCCAAGAACTCTCTGAACACTCGGTTCATCAAATCCATGAATACAGCTAGAGCATTTGTCAGCCCAAATGGCATGACTCTAAACTCATAGGACCTACATCTCATCAAGAAAGCAGTCTTTAACAAATCCTGCTCCCTAATTTGTAGTTGATGGTATCCCGATCTCAAATCTTATCTTCGAAAAGAAAGAAGCTCCCCTTAGCTGGTCGAACAAGTCATCGATTCGGGGCAACAGATACTTATTTCGTATCGTGACCTTGTTCAACTCTTTGTAGTCCACGAAAAATCTCAATGAACCATCTCTCTTTTTCACAAATAACACTGGAGCGAACCAAGGTGAGGTTCTCCTACGAATGTAACCCTGACCTAACTGCTACTCTATCTAATCCAGTAATTCCTCATCTCGGCTGGAGCCATACGGTATGGTGTAGATACTATCGTCCGAGTGCCTGGCATCAAGTCTATGACAAAGTCTATCTCTCGACTGGGAGATAGTCCTGGTATCTCCTGGAACACATAGAAAAACTCACGAACAACTGGAATCAAAGCTAGGGCAATCATAATCTCCTCAGAGGTATTCTCCTCTATGTAATACAAATGGGTGGAAGATCCTCCCTCTGAGCGAGGCATCGCCACTAAAAACATCTCCTGACCAGGAATGGCAAAGATAATACTCCTATCGAAACACTCTATCATGGCTCCATACGCAGCGAGCCAATCCATGCCAGTAATGGCGTCGTGCTCATGCTTATCTAACACTAGCATGTTCGCAGGTAAAATCAAGCTGCCAATCTCTATACCTACTCCTCGGCATATAAAGAAAATAAGGACCTATTTCCCAGTGGTAAATCTACGCATGACACTGTACTCTCTACCGTGTCTAATAACCTCATGGCCCGTGCGAAGCTAGTAGCTATAAAACAGTGTGACTCCCCAATATAAAATAAAACACACCCCATAGTGCCATAAATAGGAAACGTACCCTCAATCGCGAGTGGCGCCTGCAGTGCTGCTGGCTGGTGGATGTTATAGACATGTCCATACTACAATTTCCCCTGCCTAACGGGGGCTGTTGGGATGGCTGGCATCTGAGTTGGCGCTAGGAGGGCGGCTGGAAAGAGTGACCTCTGCGGCTCATAATGGGTACCCTGCTACTGTGGGGCCCTATACCCTTTTAGGCAATCCTGGAGCCTATGGACATTCTTGCCACATCCAAAGCACCTTACCATGAATCTTCCTCCCCTCTGTCCCTACTCACCACGACCCTAATAGCCATTACCACCCCGCCACTGGCCCTGCTGAAAATATTATTGGCCCTGATGGCCCTGTTGGTGATCCTGCTACTGACGGTGTTGGCCCTGCTGGTCATGCTGACTGGACTGGCCCTGTCTAAAACCCCCATATCCCTACCTAGAATCAACGGATCAGAATCTCTTGGGAGGGTCCCCCTGATGGGATTCTACTCACTGTGACGGTTCTATCCCTAGGCTACTGGTGTCCCACCGACATTACCACCTCCTGTCCGGCCCTACTGGCTGGACTCCCCTATTCGCTTGCTTCCTTGCTGCTGGAAGCAATGATCCTCGCAGTGCAATAGAGTGGCATTGAGTACGTCGGTGTAAGTACCCATTGATAGATTTCCTATGAGGTGCTGACGAATCTTCCAGGCCAATCCATCCAAAAACAGCAAGATCTTCTTCTATTCAGTGGGTGCCTCAACCGACACTATAGTGAGAAGTCTAATGAACTCCTCCTCATACTCAGCAACGGTCATACTCTCCTACTTAAGTTTTAGTAACCTTCACCTTATCTCAGTCTGCACGGCAGATGGGAAATACTTGTTGTCAAACCGCACCTAAAACTACTGAATCGACATGTTGTCCATCTCCTCCAAGGTGGCGGTGGACTCCCACCACTGAAAATCGGCCCCCACTAGCTTGAAGGAAGCCAGTAACTATCTCTAGACGTTAGTGCAATCATACATGTGCAGATGCCTCTGGATATCTTTCTTCCATTGGATGGCGATCATAATGTCCAAACTACCCGAGACTACGGGGGATGTGCCTTCTGAAAGGCATCCCTAACCCTCTCCCATGCCGTGGGAAGCTTTGCTGGCACTAGAGCTATTGCCTAAACCTGGGGTGGAGCCTACTTCACTACCGCTAATATAGTATTCACCGCCTGAACAACTATGGCAGCTACTTCCCCTGCATTCATCATCCCTGAGCCGGAGCTGCTGGCTGCTCGGGCTGGGCATTCTTGTCTCGAGGTGCTCATCTTGAAGGCATCTAAAACGAGAAGGAATTTTATTAGTCTAAAGTTATTATTAAATCTCAAATAGCTGAAGACGTAATCATAAATACAAGAATACAACAGTCCTAAAAATAGGGCTCTATATCAAAGACGCTAAGCTGAAAGCGAAATAAGCCGTACAGATCCTAAAGGACACGAGAACTTGATGCTCTCATACCACCTGTAACACCCCGCCTAATTAAATATCGGGTGAGTCCTTTATTAAATAAAAAATCATGGTGAACGGTGTGGTTCATTCTTAGCATCACTGCCGAGAACACTTTTTTGTTTTGATCACCCTAAATAATTAAGCTAAGTGTCAAAATAATTTAAATGATTTTATTTATTTAATTCTGTAGTAAAAACCTTTTTAAGCAAAAACTAATTTATGAATAACATAAATGATACATATACTGATCATCCAATGAAACATGCCAACTAGAATACTCAAATCCAAATAAATAACCACAACCACTGACAATGTGATAGATAAATTAATCCCAAATGAAAACAGAATACTGAAATAATAGAAGTGTATTAAATCCCTATCAAGTCTAAACAAGAGTCTGGAAATGGGCGACATATGCCCTAATTAAAAGGACTAAATAGAAGTCTGAGGAGACAAAAGAGGAAGCCTCTACTACAATGACCTGTAACTCCCACACAAGTTGCAGCACGTCCAGTTGAATGAATCTACACCTGACGCCCCTGTGGCTGAGCACATGATATATATATATATATATATATATATATATACAAGAGAAGGAAAATAACAGGAAACGGGTCAGAGCCCGAGTGTAAACCAGATTTTAAAAATAGTTTAGCAAGTATTTAAAATGCTTACTAGCTAATATGAAAACCATGTTAGTACACGACACTCTCTTGAGAATTCTCACCTCTCATCTAGTGTTCACGCCTACCATACTACTAAAATAGCTCGTATGTCTAACTCTATACTCCTCCCATAAGCTTTGATTCTCAAGATCATAAGTCTATGATTAAATTAAGATAACATCTTCTTATAGGTTATTTAAGTTAATTATGTATTTCTCAATACTGCTGTGAAGTTTCAAACACTTACTATAATTACGAGCATTTATTCGATTACTTATCTACTTATACGCATAATAGAAGTATTTAAGATATAGGTATATATGTTAATCACGCATACAATATATATACTAATCGGCACCCCATATAAAATCTAAGGTGCTGGCATACTATGCTATCCTGTCCCCGTATACCTCGTACAAGGAAAATACTAGTTCGGAATCACTCTCGAACTGTATTAACACAATACACACAAAATGGAGGCAAAGCATAGTTTTAAGTCAATAAGAGGTCAGCACATACCCTCACGTCTCTTAGGACCGTCTAACTATCATTCTCAGATAGCTTGTACCATGGAATCCTATGCTCTAGGGTACGAGTCAATATCCCCTATAAAGGTCCCATCGAGATAAGACTGTCCCGGCGCGGTAACCTCCGTAACAGCAAGTAGCGCGGGTATGATAATACACATAGATATAATTAATATATATACACAAGCACTCGGTTGTATATATAAATATTCATATCTTTTAATTAGGTTCGCTCACAACCCATAACAACATTTTAACCGTACGTAGTACAATTTACTCAATTCTTACGCATAATGAACTCATCTCTTTTATTCTCAATTATAACCATTTCATAATTACTTCTCATCCCTAGAAGTGTTTTCTCTTTCTAAATATAAATTCAGTAGGTACACCTTCACTAACATACTGGTCTAAGTCCTTCATGAATCTCTCAATTCCTTATTTAACGTACGTACGATTTCTAATATGTGCCATACCCCCGTTATCCCACGGTTACCTCTTGTATAAAATTATATTCAACGGAACCTACTTAGACCCTACTGGTCCTCTTAATGAACCATTATGATCTTTAAATGATATTCAAGGACTCCTATGCATTTTATCCGAATTAAACAAAAAGAGGAAAAACATTCAGTTTCTAGGAGGGGTCGATCGATCAATCAGTCGATCGATCGACATTCTTGAGTCGATCGATCGATCGAGAAGTTCTTGCCCAGATTTTGCTATTCCAACCTACGGGTTTCATCACCTTTAAACCTCAAATTATGCTTAATTCATCCCAAACTCCCAAACAATTAAACCAAGAGATATGACAACCTATCTACATGATTTCCTACGTAAAACATGTACGAATTCATCAAAGAGATTTAGAGGGACAAATTTAGTATAATGATCAAAAACCCTAGTTTTATCATATATTCCAATATTCTCTATCTTTTTCCAGATTTATTTCTAATAAATCCTTACAAATTCGTGGGTGATCCTCTACCTATGTCAAGGGTTCCATACATTCCTCCTAAAACATGGGATTAAAATCTCCCAAATCATATAATTCTTCAATAAAACATGTATTTACCAATCCTATTCTAACATGGGTGAAATATTAACTAGGAATCAATAAGATAAATACTTGCCTTGGAGATGGAAGTCTGATTTCCAGGTTTTGATGGGTATGGCTGCGATCCTTGTTTCCCGATCTACGCGACGGTGGTGGAATCCGGTAAGAAAAGTTGTGAATTGGTGGTTCTCCTCCTTGGAAGGTCTCCCTCTTCTCTTTAACTTCCCCTATGTAACTTTCTAACTCCTTAACCCTCGAGGACTCTAAATTCATTAGATATAAACCTACAATTTTTGTCCATAATTAAGCCTAAAAATGACTAATTACTAAAACACCCTCTCGGGTTGTCGGTTAAGTCTAAAAACGTCTCGAGACCCAAACTAAACTCCCGAATATACTTTTCTAACTATCTCGACCCTTCAGGACACGTTGGAGCACTCGGAATGACTATACATGCGGCTTATAATTTATTCACTTTTATTATAATAATTTAGTCCCGACATGACACATGCGTGTCCCGACTTAATTTTCCATAATTGTCGTATTATTTACTCGCGATATTTTTTAATAAATTCAATTCTATATATTACTTTACTCTTTAAGTAATATTCAACCAATTTCCAATAATTACTAACTCTCGTCACGCTAGTAAATATTTAATTGTAATTTTCGAATTTATATTAAATTAATTTATCTCAATTAACTTTAATAAATCCCCAATTTTAAAAGCCATAAAAATACGGGGTATTACAGGCCAGTGTACTACCTAAGTAGGATCACATATGGACCTAAGGCAAGGTACACTAGCGTAGAAAGGAATTATTTATCCTTAGTGTTCGTAGCTTAAAAACTTAGACATTATATGTTGTCTTTCACAATTCATATTCTAACAAGATGTGATCTTATTAAGTTTTTGTCGACGAGAACTATTTTAATTGAAAGAGCAGCTAGGTGGTTCCTCATCGTTTCAGAATATGACTTGGAGTGTGTGATTCCTCATGCAATAAAGAGCTAAGCATATGAAGAATTATTGGTGATCTTTCCATTCGGGGTATTTGAGACACCTCTTGAGAGTATTCCAGGAGATGATTTACAAGCCAATTTTTTGGACACAAACTTGGAAGAATGGACTATGGAATTCGATGGTTCCCCAGCGCAAAACAAAGGGGGCGCATGGGTTATTCTTTTAAAGGGGAATGAGGAATTTTGCCTTTCCTATAAGTTAGATTTTCCTTGCTATAATAATGAAGTAGAGTATGAGGTGTTAGTACTGGGATTGCTAGAAGCCCTTCGAAGAGGCATTTATTCATTGCGCATCAAAGGTGATTCCAACTTAGTGGTCAAGTAAGTGAACAGGGAATACACGTTGATGCATCTCAGTCTGGTGCCCTACAAAACAACCATCCAATGGTTGATCGACAAGTTCCATCAGGTCAAAATAAGGAGGCATCCTAGAATAATGAATAGGCCTGCTGATGCTTATGCCACTATTGCTCAGAAGGTGGACTTGAACAGTGACACAACTATGGTGATGATACAATGATGAACAAATCCCTTGATTATGTAGTCGATCTTATTGATGGAAGACGATTCATATTGGAGAGGCAAGATCAGGAAGCAAATAGAGTCTGGAAAGGGAAATATGGAGCTTAAAGAGTTGGTGCAGTACTTTGCAAGCCAAGGAAGTCCGTACTTCAGGAACATAGAAGGATGGCTATCAAGGTGCATCGGGCCAGAGGAAGTAAAACACAAGCTGAAAAAAACATATGATGAACACTGCGAGACAATGGAGAATAATCCAGGGGGAGGGATACTCCTGACCAATGATGAAGCATGGTACAAAGAAAGTGCAATAAATGTTATTATTTCTTTTAGACAGCCTAATGTCATTCGTTGAAGCTCAGGTATATTGAAGGCAGCCTCACATTGATTTTAATAATGTTGGAGTTGTTCCTTCAAAGAAAATGGATGCTATGGGACTCAAGATAAGGGCCCCATGTTTTTACGTTCCAGAGGAGCAGTTCTATTTTAGAGGATACTTCAATAAACCTTTATGATGCATCATGAGGGGGAAGTAGCAAAAGTCTTAAAGTAAGCTCATGAACTAGCTCACATTGGAGGGGTAAAGTTATATGACCAATTAATAACCTTGGGTTATTATTAGCTAGCCATGGAGAAATATTTTGCTGAGTTCGTTCGTAAGTGCAAGGCGTGCCTATTGCATGGAAATATGATCCACGCCCTCTCGATGGACTTACATTCATTGCCCACTACTTAACCATTTCATATTTGGGCATTTGACTTAGTAAAGGCAATACATCCATCTTCGAGAGGAAAGATATGGATACAGGTGGCAAAGAAGTGTTTCACAAAGTGGGCTAAGTCAATACCCTTTAAGAGAACAATAGCAGGTGTGGTGGAAAACTTCATCAGGGAGTATATAATTTGCGGAGGATTTAGGATTCCAAAGGTCATTCTATCTGATAATTGAACTCCATTTGTTAACAAAGAAGTAATGATGCTCACAGATAAATATTCCATTATTCACCGCACTCAACAGTGGCATACCCCATGGGTAATGGTTAAGCAAAGGCAATTAATAAGACATTGGTCAACATTTTGGCCAAGATGATGGAATATTTTTTAGGGTCATGTGATGACAAGATTCCAGTAGTCCTGTGGTCCTATCGAATAACAAAGAGGAAACTGACAGGATATACATCATTCTCATTGGTCTTTGGAGCTGAAGCCATTTTGTCAATAGAACTGGAAGTCTCCTTGAGCAGATATGCTCATCCTCCCTCAAAGTAGACACGTTAAGTTGGAAGTGCTTAATGAGAACAGAAATAATGGAATGCAACACTTCTAAATGTATACAAAGAAACTCTCTAGGGCATACGCTATCTTAATGAGACCATGAAAGTTTGTAGGGGGACCTAGTTTTGAAGGCAGTAATGAAGAACATTCGAGGCCTCCCATTACCCAAATTTGATTCCAATTGGGAAGGACCTTTGATAGTGAAGGAGGCTCATGATTCAGGTTAATGCTCAATCTTAAAGATAGAAGACGATAGACCTTTCAAGATTAATAACAAGTGGTTAAAGGTATATCGTGCCTAGAGTTGGGTCACCTGAGTTTAAATTTTGTATAAACCTCTATCATGTTAAAGTCTAATATTTTTTTTTGTGTTGTTGTTGTTTCTTTTCTTCTGAGAAGTTAAAGTTAGAGGGGAAATAATAGACTATAAATTGTAAGAGTTTTCACTTTGCAACGAGAATATAGTAGAAACAACTTGAAACATAACTTGAGACAGGATGTGGCCAAATGATCTCTTTTATATATATTTCACATTCAAAATATTACAAGAAGGGGAACTAATGACCATGAGTTACATGTAAGAAATGAAAGAAATGCATATACAACGAGGGATTCTTAACCCAGAAGAAACAAAAGATTAGGGGAAGAGAAGAAGTCCCCAGGTAGGCCCGAAGAATCTTGCAGGCATATTTGTTGGGCAATAATGGAACCTTCAAGCTTATTTAGACTTGAGTGCATTAAATGACCAAAGGTTCCTGTAGAGCCTCCTCAGATGCCTTCACCTTTTAATCTGCAGTTGGTAACAAAGGTGACAGTTCCCGTAGCATGGATTCCCTAAATCGTTGGGCCTCCACATGCTTTCGGTACAGTTCCCTTCGACTTTCCAACTTAGCATCCTTCAGCAACTTCAAGTAATTGATTAGCTAATCAAGTTGGAACCCATCATTGGTTAGTTCTATTAAATTACTCAAATGTTAATTTATGAGAGGCCTAGAGATGTCCACAGTTTGGGTATTCATGATATCAATAATGATACTAGCCATTCCATAAAACCTAAAACTCATCAACACCTTGTTTAATCGCAAACAGTCAGTGGTAAAAGTCTCTAGATGATGGAAGGACAGTTGGTCAATGATCGATCCCTAGCATGCAGGGATTTGTGGAGACTACTAAAGGACCTGAAGGTAGAATTCATTAGAAGCCATGTTAGGAAGAGGAAACTCACAAACAGATTCATTGTCATCTTGAATATTGATGTTTGAACCATGATTATTGTGACTTGACTCGTTCGGGGAAGCATGTTCTCAAAGTGGTGAGATAATCGATGAAGGAGCATGCTGAGGTTTCCCTTGGGCAGGTGTGGGATCCTTCATGACCTGAAATGTGATACGAAAAAAATGAGATTCTTAGAAAAATATTAACTAGTGTTTTTTATTTATTAAGTCACCATGAAGGTGTGAGATTTTGAGAAAATCTTAACCAGTGTTTTTTCATTGTTAAGTCACCTCTAAGGTGTGATATTTTGAGAAAATCTTAGCAAGTGTATTTTCATTGTTAAGTCACCTCGTAGGTTTGAGTTTCTAAAAAAATATTAGCAAGTGGTTTTCATTGTAAGTCACCAGTAGGTGTGATTTATGTTTTCCTTCTTATTTTCGTTTGAACACAGGCATAATGATAAACTTATGCAAATGAAGGATAAGCAGAAGTTACCTCAACAATGGGAGTATCACATGAAGGGGTAGTAATTACCCTTAATGGACTTAGATTAACCTTTAAATAGAGGAACCTCAGTCCCTTATGAAATAACTTCCCCATAAAATGGCACAAGTGCCAAAACGGGGGAAGGCCCCTCTGAAGTCTCTTGAGCCCCAGCTATCTCAACCACCACAGAAACTGAAGGAACCTTGGGGTGAGAAGATGAAATAACTGCAGCTTTAGGAACTCATGGAACGTTAAGGAAAGAAGATGAAACAATTGTATATTCGGGACCTCGTGGAACCTCAGGACAGGGAGGAGGAAAAACACCCTAGAAAGGCTGCAGAATAATCATGAAGCATTAAATAACAACAACGACCACATGAGCGGGGGAAAATATACAAAAAAGATTAATGTGACCTCAGTAGTAGCTGGTAAAGGAGAAAATCCAGCGATGGGCCTCACCAGAGGAATGTGAAATAATAAATCCCTAAAGGTTGTGGCTAATAAAGAAATAACAGCCTGACAGAAGGATAAAATTCAACACTTAGTATGAAAAAGATCAATTTGGAAGATTATTCAGAAGAAGAAACTGTTACCTTTGTGGGACTTGAAGAAATAGGAAGAACATGCAGAGGAAGCACAAGTGAGGGGGATATACCAAAAGAAACCAATGGAGTCTCCTCTGCTAGAGAGGAGGGTCCAACGGAGTCATGGGACATAGTAGCACTGTGAGAATCCTCCTCTACACACTAAAAAGGAGAACGCTTGGAGTATGTAAGTCCAGCCATGGAATAACGGGGAGAAGGTGCAACGGTCTCAAAAGTACCAAATTATCCTCCTACGAAAGCACTTACAGGAGGAGAAAATCCACCTGAATGATATTCCTTCAAAGACTAAGACCAATTATTTTATGATAAGTGTTAGGATAAAGATATTCCATACTAACATAGAAGTTATGAAGAAGGAAGTTATCCCTTGATCCAAAGATGAATGTGCTGAAAGAACTACATGATAAGAAGGTGATGGGGGTATTGTGTAAGCTCCTTCATTGGGTATTGGAGGACGAGCTATGGGTTGAACAGTGTAAGCACGCTTCTTTTAAGCTTTGGTATCCTTCTCCCAGAAGGTTCACCAGTGCCAATTATTATTTGAGAGATTTTACGTTGCGTGGTGACTTCCTTCGAGGGAAATACGAGAATAGGAGGAAAAGCAATCGAGGGAGGAATAATGGGGGTATATTATTGAAACACCTAATTAACTCATTCAATCTTAGCACGACACTTCGCCTGAAGTTCCTCCCATATGGCTTCGAGCATTGCATGAGGAACGACATAAATTGGGAAAGCATCAACACATGTGGCAGACTTTGAAGATCCACCACTTTTAGAGGTCCTGGACTTTTTGGTAACTGGTCGAGAGGGTCCCCCGCTTAGAGAACCTTCGGTGAATAGTACAGGGGAAGATTATTTTGGGGTAGGAGCTTTCTTGGCCTTTGAAGCAGTAGTAATGACCAAGGGAGAATAGGGAGGTAACTCAGTTGGAGGATCCTTAGGAATACTACTAAGGGGAAACTCAACTCCCAAAATAGAATTACCTTTGAGACCCAGCTCCAAAACTAGAAAAGTAAGAACAAGAGGATAAACAGTAGGAATCTGTATGAATACACGAATCTTGGCTAGTATCATCGTCCAATATTTCAGTACAAAGTGAGAAATCACATCACATTTCCTTGTAATTCCAGGAATAGTAATTTAGCCACTAACTACCGAGCAAACTAATAAAGCAATTAAAGTTGTGTAGAAAGAGAAAGCCTTTAAGAAAGTTGCCTTAGGGTGAGATTCCTAAAAAATAGGGTGAGGAGCCTCTTCATCATAGCCAAATTGACTAGAACAACGGTTTGGGTTATAGTTCTCCGAAGTAGTACCCCATTCAATGTAAGAAGGCAGGTGACCGAGAGTCAGAATGAGCACAACAACAAATGAGGGATCTTCACCAATAAGCTCCTCAGAAGTAGCTTGAACTCTTTTAGCTTCACAAGAGAAAAATGCCCAAGAATGGGCGAAGAATCCTCGCTATATGGTCTGATGATAAAGTAACTAGGATTATAAAAGATGGGGAGAATGTCCTTTCGACTTTGCTTTTTATGCCGTCGAAGTAAGCGATGGGGCTTGATGTTTTCCTGAACTAGTAATGCTACTTCGGCCACTGCTATCTTGTGAAAACGAGTATAAAGGAAACTCGTTAGGAGTATAGTGTTGGAAAAATTATCCAAAAGAGCACTCCATGTCAAGGTGGGTCCTTTCCAGCCAGGTGTAAAGGGACCCTAAAACCATTACAACGAGAGGGAGCTTGAACCCCCTGACCAATCAGATAGAAATATTGATAAGATCCCTACGTGGTTGATCATTGAGATTACCATGTAAGAGTAAACGGGAAAGAATGACTAAGATATATTAAGGTAACTCCAAAGGCGTGCCTTTACCTTCGCCAAAAGTAGAAGAACCCTCTTTTTCAGAATGGGAATGGAAGAAATAATTGATGAGTGGAGTGAAAGTTGATTTGTTTGACGTCCTTGTGTAACTTCAAAAGATTTGATCTAAGTCTGCCCAGGCTATAGCTTATCCGGCATCTAGAGCCTCATCGGAGTATGGTGATTGTAACACCTCGTATTTTTAATGACTTTTAAAATGGGATTAATTAGAATTAACTGTGGGATAATTAATCCGGATTTAAATATTACTCGAGAATAAAGTAATGTGTGAATTGTGTTGAAAATTACTTGTGATTAAAAGTAATATATCTGATTATGACTTTACACATGATAGTGATTTTTATAAAATTATTACGAGTGACGAATACGACAATTTTGGTAATTAAGTTGGGATGCGTGTGTGAGTTGTGTCGGGACTATAATTAAATGAAATGAAAAGTAAATTATTTTTATGTCATCCGAATGGCCATTTTGGCTGCGCCAAAGTGTCCGACAGGGTTTATATAGTCAAAATTGAGTACTCGGGGGTTATGTTTGGGTCTTGGGAGTTTTTAAGATTAATCAGGACTTATTTAGGTGAATTTTGGCCTTCTTAATGGTAGGTGAAAAGCCAAAAACGGAATTTCACCGTTAAAATCAAAGGTTGACCTTAGGGAATAGTCACTTTCACAAACCCAAAGGTTAAGAAAATTATACATAGAGTTAAAGAGAAAATGGAGAGAATGGAGAAAGAATTTCAAGAGCCTAAGGGGAGGATTTGAAGAATTTGTGCAAGAACAAACCTGGAGTGAAGATTGAGGAAAAAAAATTCGTGGAAGATATAATTCTTCTTTAACGTTTCAAACCTATAATCTAAAGGCAAGTGATTTAACCTTTGCAAACTTAGCATGTATAATGTCCATGTTAGGTTGTTTAGAAAATTTTGAAAACTTTCGTCATTCAAATATAAAGTATGGTGATTTTAAATTGATTCCTTGAAATGAGAAATACATAGGATTAATCTCTTTTTGAATATATATTATAATCCAAGAAATTTGGAATCATTTGGTGAATAAAATATGAGATTTATAAGTTGTTTTTGGAGAAATGATAAAATATGATATTTATGCGTTTTAAGGGAAATCATATGTTTTAATTCAACTTCTTGACGAGTTTAGGTTTTTTTATTATTAAAGATCATTTCTATATCTTGTTATATCATTTGGGGTGAATGATAAGAAGTTTGGGATCATATAATAAAGGTTTTGAGAATGAAAAATGTTAAAACCCGTGGGTAAACATATGCAGAATTTGGGCCAATATCTGGTTGATCGATCGATCAACTTCCCTTGTAAATGTGATTTTTTTTAAATCCCAACTTTGAGAAATATTTGGTGATGATTAATTGAAAAAATTAGGACTTAGAGAAGGGTAGTAGGGTATACTTAAGAACCAATTTTTTTTTTTTGTTTGGGATGGAATTAGGGAAATTAACGAGTGTGAATTAAATTCGTTACGGTGGAAAAATATATATATTGGGATTTAAATCGAATAAAGGATGATTTAAGGTTAGGACCAGTAGTAAGGGAGTTATTATTACTGGAATAACCTTAGTCTTATGTGGTATTAACCCTGATAGGTGAAATAAAAGGGTTAAGATTGAATTAGGGATTATCGAGAAATAAACTTAATTAAAGATGATTTTAATTCATAGAAATTCGGGTGTTGTGATGACATGAACTTTTAGGATGTGAGTGATTACCTACTGAATCTATATGAGAAATAAATGATTACTCTTCTAGTGATGAGAGAATCTCGGGAATATAATTTGAGAAGTAAAGTCATAATCTATAAATACGTAGGATATTAGAGATAAATATGCTACGTATGGAAATATTTATATGGATTGTGCGTGTGCCCTATTGTTATTATATATAGGTGGTATGAATACCTATAATATTATTTATTGTGTGGATGACATACCTACGCTGCTTGCTATTGGGGTGGAGGTTTCGCGTTGTGGACGATCTTATCCTAATCAGCCCATTTGGGGAGATTTTTGATTCTTACCCCGAGCATAAGACCTTGGACACATGCTATCGGTGTGAATGATAGTTTTGACGATTGAATGGAAACGTAGGTATGTGAGTAAACCCTTTGGATGGGGAGTATGCTCGCCTCCAATATATGTGTTATGTTATTTCTGGTTCATGAGAGACGCCGAACCAATATTTCTGATTCATGCGGTGCATGCATATAGTGAGAGATGTATCAGGACATGATAGCAGAGTATGCATGCACCGCAGCTGTGTCTGGGAGGTTCCGTATTAGTATATATAATAATGTGAGAAACATATAGACTGTGATGTAATCTACTGTGTGAGCATTGTATATTAAACTATATATAATGTGATGTAATCTACTGTGTGAGAATTATAGATTAAACTATATATATTGTGATGTAATTTACTGTGTGAAATTTGTATATTAACATATATACTATAAGGTATTCTACTGTGTGAAATTGTAGATAGAAATGAATAATGAGATCTGATTGAACTAAGTAAGTAAATACTTAATCTTAAAGATGTGAAAGCCTAGTTCACCTTACAGAGAAATGAACAAGTTTAATTAATATAAGTATTGCGTGGGAAATACGAGAAAATGAGAAGGGTTAAGAATAATAATTGGGAACCTTATTTGGGGAGAGAATAAGGTACATTAAGCGTGCACACTAGATAAGAGGTGATAATTCACAAGTGAGAGCCGAGAACTAACATGTACATAATACCTCCTTAATTGCACTTGTTAAGCACTTGCTATTTTAAAAATCTTTTACAATCGAGCTTTGACCCGTTGCCTTGCATATTCTCTTATCTATTGTATCTTGTACATCAGGTATCCAGTATCAGATATGCCAACTTGGAATATGGATATCTCGATGGGTTATAGCTGCTAGAGAGGAAGATTTTTCTTAGACGCTTCCATTATGTTGAATCACACATCTGTAGTGTCTACTTTCATTTAGGGCATGTCGCCCAGGATTTTAGTTATTTCATTACTTTTCCAGAGATTGTAATTATTTATGTCAGTACTATTGATATTAGTGATGATACCAGAAATGGTATAACCAGGTCAAGATGCATGTAAGCTCAAAACAGACAACAATGGTGTTCAGAATATATAAATGTATAGATAGAAGGAGATGAGGCAAAGAAGAAGATGATACCAAATATAAGTGGTTCATCTGAAGCCTACGTCCACTGTGCAGTGTGAATGGTGGTTTTCACTATAAGTATGGCACTAAGGCCTGTAAATACAACACTCAAGCTTTTCTCTCTCTTCTGTATATTTTGACAGAGTTCTGATAGGGTTGTGAATCAATCATCTCCCCTCATGGATAAGATGAAGTGTATATATATAGGGTTTGGGTGGTGTAATGTACCCCTAAGCATGTAATAAACATGTGCATGAGGAAACTCCCAATAAGATGTAAACACACGTCTTTGGTACATTGGCACAATAATGATGTAATATTCCCTCATGTGAAGGAATGATCTTGTTATAACAGAATTTTCCACGTGAGTATATATCTTCTATACATGAATATGCTCGTACTATTTGGCATTATCCACTATAACATCAGTCTGATAGGGTACGAGGTTGGTAATTCCTGTAGGATGGTCCCATGCTGTCATAAGTATGACCTTGGTTGAATAGATAGGCCAAGGTCAGATTAGCTGGTCACTCATGTCATCGGCTATGGCAGAGTACGAACATGGTGCTTATCTGAATAGGTGATGCTCTTTTTGTCTCGGCTTTCCATATGGTTGAGGCAAGTTGAGGCGAGGCCGACCATTATCGGTCCGACCCCGTAAACGACATGTGGGGCTCTAATGATAACTCGACCATGAGATGTGATGCCACGTGTCCTAAAAGAAGAGGGTACACTTCGGTCATAACAATCACCCCTAGCCTTTAACCTTCTGTGTGAATAGGAGATTGAGGGGTACGAGTTGTTGAGGGAATGATGATGTGTCTCTTACGTGTTGGCTACATAGGGCTTGGTACATGAGCGGGTGACATATGTCACTGCTCTGATTGAGTGGCGTCTGCCCCAAGTAAGGTTTGGTGGCTGCACGCTTGGGGTCTTGTGCCCTACATGATGACATAATTGGGGAGTGTGCATAATCATTAGGGGGTTTAAAACCCCCCCAAAATACTTCATTTCTCTTTCTTCCCCAAAACGTCCCTCGCCCTTCTTCTTCTGCAGAAAAAAAAAAAAGAAAACCTCCACAGCACCCTACTTGTGCAAAGCCTGCAAGCCCTACCATTCCAGGTCCCTTCCTGACATTCCATCTGTTTCCAGAGTTTGAGTTTACTCAGGTAACCCTCTTCATCTCAACTTCTTTATTTCTAGAAACTCCAATCATTGCATTAATTTTTCCATTAGCGTTTTGGTTTTTCGGTGGTTGTTCTACCACTGTTGGGAGATGTGTTAGGCTTGAAAGAGGGGTTTATTGGTAGTTTGGTGTGTTTAAGGGACTGTGAGGAGTTTTTAAGGCGAGGTTGGTAGTTTTTAGGTTTTTAGGCATCCTCCGATCACCATCTCCAGTGGCCAAGGTTAGGATTATTCTTGGTGTTCTTTAGGAAAACCTTTTGAATTCCCCAGGTTTGATCCTTAAGTCAAACTGTAGTAAAACCTTTAAGTTGTTTGCCCTTTCCTATTTCACCCAAGTGTAGCCTCGTCCGACCCCTGTATAAATTAGCAAAGGACTTCCTAATCTGAGAGAGAAATACTTTGATAAGATTACGTAGATAGAGGAAGCTTAAGCCGAGAGTTGAAAGGCTGAGGCTTTTACAGTCCTCCCTATCTTTCCACCACCCTTGGCTGGAGTATAACCCCAAGTCATTGAGACTTGTGAACCAATGTATGAGTCTTCTACGGCTGACTCCGTGCTTCCTCTCAATAAGTCGAGAGTGTGGATTCATATCAGGAGGCTATAGATTGCTCCCTTATGCAAAGTGCAGGGTCTGACGTTGAAGAGGTTTCTTCTCGCAACGCATCTTCTAGAAGATCCGAGTCATCGCATGACTCTGAATCTGTAGAAATATTAGAACCTAACGTTGCATTCCCCTTCCAATAAATTCCATTCCACTATCGATCGTTATTGGACTGAGTTTATTGAGAGGTTCCCTAGTGGTTACCCAGGTAATCCTCAGGCTGAGGTCCCAATTAGTAGTGATGAGGAGGGAAAAGTTAATACCTCCATCGCTACTGAATATGAGAGTACTATCTCTGAGGATGACCTCTTAGTCTTCAGACACCTCTAGGAATAGATCCCGCTATTTCTATGAGGGTAACTCTTGAGAACGGGAGAGCCTTTGAAGGTTAGGATGGAAATATATGTGTCTATGAGCAGATGTTCAAGTAAGGTTTTTGTCAGCCCATTCATCTCATACTCCGATCCATCCTTGCCCATATAAACTGGTATGCCCAAAGTGTACCTGACAGCTCGGAGTCACCAACCTCGGCCAGCATGAGGGCCTAGGTAACAAGGGCTTAAGGTTGATGACCAGTGATCTCGTACGAATATAAGGTCGGCTACGAACGATGTTACTAGTTACTCCACCATCAGGCATCAGCCGAGGTCCTCATAACTCATTGGTAGAACTATCCATCGGGTCATCCACAACTGATCAATTCTACCTCCTGCATCAACCTAGGATGGGAATCAGCCGAGGCCAGTAAGGACTCATGGGTTTAAACACCTTTCATAGTCATCATCGGCTCAGGCCAACGTTCCAACTATACTTGCCTAACCCTGGCCCAGGCTGACGCTTCAACCCCTCCAGTCTTACCTCGGCTTCTTTACCTGGCCGAGATCATCATGAATAACCTCGGATAAAGCAACAGTCAGACTTAACCAACCTCGTACTCTTCCATGCCGAGGTTACACCCGTCATGGGCAAGGCCGAGCATTTACAAGCATCTGTAAGGATAGGAACACATGGACAAAATCAATTGTAACAGAATCAATCCCCTCACGTGGGGGAATATTTCATCATCATTCTCTATATGTGACAGTGACAAATGTCTTCATCAGATTGACTAGATCAACACACACATGCTCATTGCATGTATGGGGGGGTACACTACACTCCCTAAACACTATATATACTTGTCTTCTCCTACCTTGAGAAGGATCCAAAAAACACACCCTAGCTGAAACTCTGTCAAATTATACAATAGAGAGAGACAACTTGAGAGATTGTATCCATGGCCATTAGTGCCCTATTTTAGTATTCACTCACTTGCACAGTGGACGTAGGCTGTAACACCCCGCCCGCTCGGGGAGAGCGAACGGAGCGCTAATGTGATAAAATAAATCCAAATCCACAAGTGATAAGGTATAGAGCATCTAAATAAACCCACAATAACAAAAGAGAAACTACAAATCTCAATCTCTTCAAATACCACAAGTCTCTCGAATTAAAATTACAACTATCTAACTCGAATAAAAATACAAATATCCAAAGCTCTATACATCAAAATAATACAAATCTTTCCCAAACAATCCTCACTAAAATCAATCTCCATAGCGCCCCAAAATCCGCGCTAACCTGCCACTAAAAGAAAATATGGGGAAGTACATAATACGAAAGGAAAGATGCTCAAAAAATATATGTTAGCGATGAATAAAACGTAACAACACGAGTACGAATATTCAATTCAAAATGCAAATCTCAAATCATTTATCAATATAATTTCTCAACAACACTTTAACCGGGTCACCAGGCCTCACCACATCCGTATATGCTTTATCAAGCCATAGCCCGGGAAACAGGAATTTTGGCGGGTGCCCAACCTCCGTGCCATATTAAAATCTATGACAACGTGCTCATCAACAATATAATGATACCACATGAATCAAAATAATTTCAACAATTATTTTCCAGATTTCAATGAATTTATCAATTCAAATATGAGTTCAATTAACAAGAATTCAAAGAGAATGACACTCGCGAGATTTAAGGAGAATATTGTGTAAAACCCCATACCTCAAACCATGATGAGAAACCAATGATCACATCCTCAAGATCAACACCAAAGATCTACAAAATCTCATCTAAGAACCTCCAACAAAAATAGCCCCAAGAACACCTATAATCTAAGGTTGGAACTCCCAAATCTCAAGGGCCAATGTGTATATAAAAAGAAGAGGAATATAAAATATATTTGCTGCCAAAATTTGTGCCAAAAGTATGTTAAAAAGGTTGCCCATGACTCCCTTTTATAATGCAAAGAAATGAAGAGTTGGAACCCATAAGACTCATTTAAATAAGGCAAATAAATGAAGAGTTGGAAGTCAAAACAACTCTTGAAAATTACTTAATGTTCGCTGACTTAGAATTCCAAGAGTTAAAAACATTTAAAAATAATTTTAAAATCCGTTTTAACTCCGTTTTCGAAACCGTTTGAAATTATCGCCTTTAAAAATAATAACCAACATATTTGAGCAATACAAATAATTTTATCAAAAACTTTATTTTTCCTCTTTATTTTGAAAATACCCCAAAAATTACGCGGGTTATTACATAGGCCTAATTGGCTGAACTACTTATATATTGGTGTTCACCCTCTTCTCCTTATCTCAATCTCTTATATTTTGTATATACATGAGTTGCCATTGTTATCACTGATTTGAGCTTACAAACACCTTGACTGGTGGTGCTATTTTCTGCATCATCATTTTGGTGCTATCTGTGGGAATGAGAAGTTGTCTATTCCTCTTTTTCCGCTTAACCTCACCCGAGACTCTGGTGGTGAACCAGGCCTCACCCCTTGCATGGAGTTGTTTCACCATTCAAAGAGGTCCCTTAAGGTATTAAGTTCATTTTCTTCATAAGCTCTTCAGTTTTGACACATGGCACCGAAGTTGCCACCACCTCCTCCGCCGTCTGGTGTTGGAGGACCTAGTTCCAGTCAGACACCGCCCCAATCCAAAATGGCTGAAGTGGTGGCGGCATTGAAGTCCTTGGATGCAATGCAGCAAGCGATGAAGGAGTAATTTTCCCAAATCAGTCAAAATATGATGAGGCCACCCGGGGTCTCGTCGGAAATGATTACTCTGGCAGCTTCTCAACTCCATCCTGAAGCCAGGGGACCACCGCAGGCACTGCGAAAAGACCAACCTCCTCCTCATCGGAGGAGGGACGTTGCTGACCCTAGGCGTTTATGCCTGGGGAGGTAAGGACACCCTTACCCTGAGGATAGGTATAACGATCTGGAGGCAAATGATGCTCCAGAGGGCCGTTCGGAGCCGCATGAGGTCTCGAACAACACTATACGTCCTATCCACCAAAGCCGAGGTTTTGGGGACAGAAGAGATGGTAGTGCCCAACAAAGAGGATCAGATTTTGATCGCTTGAGTAGAGGGTCAGCCTTTGAAAGGCTCAGCCCAGTAAATGACCTGAGGCAGAGGTTATCCAGGTCAAGAAGTGCAGTAGGGTCACAAAGGGAAGACGGGGAACATCGGCCTCATCATGGCCGACTTCATTAAGGACGAGACAGGGATCAAGAGGAGGTCAACAACCGACGTTGTGCTACGGTTGGGGAACCCTCAGTCCACCCCCTGGAGGTGGCTGGGGATAACCTTGGCCAGGCTGACGTTGCAAGGCCGTGGAATGACTCCATCCAACGTCTTTAAAAGAAGATAGGGGACCTCATAAAAAGCAGAGACCCACTACAAAGAGGTTTCTCAGAGGGCTCTCCATTCGTGGCCAGGATAGTGAGCTTCCCAACCCCTGCCAAGTTCAAGCCACCTATGGTGTCTCCCAAGTATGATGGTAAGATGTACCAGTCTGCGATGGACATTTATTCAATCCCAGATGAGATGAAATGTCGAGCCTTCTCCGGGACTTTGATAGGAGCTGCACACATCTGGTTTACCTCTCTTCCAAAGAACTCAATTGAGAACTTTAAGGGCTTGGCTGAACGTTTTATCCATAATTTTTATTTTGGCGTAAGATCTCAAAAGCAGACCACCCATCTGTTGTATGTCAAGCAAGGCAAGAACGAGAGCCTAAGAGACTACATTGCTAGATTCAACAAAGAGAAATTAGAGGTTGAAGATTATAAAGAAAATATAGCCATGACGACCTCATTGGAGGACTCCAGAAGGGGAAGTTGCTATGGAAGCTTGCAAAATACCCTCCAAAGTCTATGGCAGAGCTATTGGCAATTGCAGAAAAGGTCATGAACGCCGAAGAGGCTATGGTCGTGAAGTATGAGGATGAGAATGGAAGTGCCAGCGGGAAGTTCCAAAGAAAGAAAGATGGAAAAAAAGGTCTGCAGATGATAAGTTTGCACATTATACTCTAACTGTGAGCTACGAACACATCCTCAACGAGATCAAGAATGACTGGTCCGTGAGATGGACGTAGAAGCTGAAGGCCCCTCTGCACAAGAGGAATAAGAACATGTGGTCCGAGTTCTACCAAGACCATGACCATGTGACGGACAAGTGCTTCTCTTTTAGGGATGAAATCGAGAAGATGCTGAAGTCTCGAAAATTGAGGAAGTAAGTCGATGGTAAGGCTACTAAAAGGGGAAGAGATGACCCTAAAAAGAAGAGAAACGACAGATGTCGAGATGGTACCCCAGCTCAAAGAGACGATGACTCCGATGGTGATGATGAGGAAGATCTAGACCTCCCACCGAAAGATGATAATACCCTTGTGAAGAGGGTTGGTATGATCTCCTTCGGAGTTAACACCATACGTGGAGGACTCGCAGGGGGTGGCTCTGAAGTAGCTGACCGTAAAGCCCATGTGACAGAGGCTAAGTCAGTGGTCAGAGTAGAGATTATGAATCTGGAGTCCTCAGAGGCCAAGCAGAAGAGGAAGAAAGTGGATATGGATACTCTTATACTAGGGTTCTCCCGACTCGACTTCAAAGGTATCTTAGCTCCGCATGATGACCCTTTGGTAATAATAACAAGAGTTCATGGATGTGAGGTACAGAGAATCCTCGTAGATGGAGGAAGTTAAGCAGACGTAATGTTCGGGCCCTGTTTCAAGAGCCTAGGCCTCAGTAGAGCTAGACTGGTACCCTATCATCATCCGTTAATGGGCTTCAGCGGTGAAAAGTTCCATCCGTTGGGCATGTATGAGATGGATGTACGAATGGGAGACGAGTGGCCTAAGAGGTTAACCCGAAAGATCAATTTTTCGTTATGGATGAGAACTTCTTCTCGGCCTATAACCTCATCATAGGAAGAGTATCCCTTAAGGAGTTTGAGGCCGTGCCATCAACGGTCTGCCAAATGCTAAAATTCTCGACCCCCTATGGGGTAAGGGAAGTGCAGGGTGACCAAACTATGGCCCGAGAATGCTACTTCAACTTAGCGGAAGAGAGAGAGGCCCATAAGAGGGCAACAACCATATATAACATTGATACACTTGATCCTAGGGATGAAATAAAGTTGAAGAAATGAGAGGCCGCGGAAGAGGTAGAGTCCATCTTCCTCAAAGAGGACGAACCGAAAAAAACCATCCAAATTGGTAAGGCCTTAAAACTAGAGATCAAGGAAGAGTTGATAAGGTTTTTGAAGTCGAGGCAAAGTGTCTTCGCTTGGAGCCATGCGGACATACCAGGCATCGACCCGGGGGTTATGTGCCACAGACTCAATATGGTGGAAGACGCTAAGCCAATCAAACAAAGATGAAGAGTTTACTCCCGGGAAAAGTACGATGTCATAAGAGAAGAGGTCAAAAAGTTAGAAGAGGCAGAATTTATCAAAGAGGTCATAAACCCAAAGTGGTTGTCAAACGCCGTCATTGTGCCCAAAGCCAATGAAAAATGGAGGATGTGCGTAGACTTCACTGACCTGGACAAGTCTTACCCTAAAACAGCTATCCCTTACCTCAGATTGATCAGATGGTAGAAGCCACGGAAGGGCATGACAATATGAGCTTTATGGACGTGTATTCAGGCTATAATTAGATCTTCATGGATGCTGAAGACTCAGAGAAGACAACCTTCATCACGGATAAGAGGACCTATTGCTATAAGGTCATGCCCTTCGGCTTAAAGAATGCAGGGGCTACGTATCAACGTCTTATAAATAAGATGTTCAAAGATAAAATTGGCAAGACCATGGAGTTTTATGTAGATGATATGTTGACTAAGAGCTTGAAGGCCTATACCCATATAGCAGACCTGGAGAGAACTTTTGACACCATGGACTTATACAGGATGAAGCTCAATCCTGCTAAGTGTGTATTCGGAGTAGGACCTGGAAAGTTTCTTGGATTCATAGTAAACCAGAGGGGAATAGAGGCCAACCTCGAGAAAATAAAGGCTTTGCTTGATATGAAGACACCAAGAAGTATAAAAGACATTCAGAGGCTCACTCAAAGAGTAGTCGCACTCAACAGATTTGTTTCCAGAGCCACAGACAAGTGTCTTACATTTTTTAAGGTGCTTAGAAAGGACTTCGAGTGGGACGAAGAGTGTGATAAGGCCTTTAAGCAGCTCAAGTCCTACCTCGGATCCACCTTGCTCTTATCTCGGCCCATCATGGGGGAGAAGCTGTATGTTTACCTAGAAGTCTCAGGGTCAGCTATAAGCGCAACCATAGTAAGGGAAGACGTTAGGGTACAGATGCTTGTATACTTTAATAGTAAGGTCCTTCAAGGGTCTGAACAGAATTATCCTCGGATGGAGAAGTTGGCCTACGCTGTGATACACACTTCGAGGAAAATGAAACCTTATTTCCAAGCCCACTCTATGGTCATCCTCACCGACTCCCCACTAAGGCAAGTCCTCCACAAGCCTGAGAAGTCAGCTAGATTGATGATCTGGGCCATCGAGTTGGGAGAGTATAACCTTATTTACCAACCCAGGGTGACCATCGAAGGGCGGGCACTCGCACACTTTATTACTTAGTTCACATGGGAAGAGGTCGAGGTTAAGAATAATCAAGAGATCGTAGAGGAATCAAACAGTAACGTCTTTCAAGACCCGGAAGAGGTTGTGTTCGGCAGAGTCAGGAAAGGAGTATTTGGGAATGAGGAAGACAGGTACCTATTCAAGCAAGGAACCCTATCAGAGGGTCACTTCTCTTTAGAAGAAGATGTTTGGAACCTCTTCGTCGATGGGTCTTCTTACGAAAGTGGAAGCGGTGCAGGGCTGATACTGTCAGCTCTGGATGGTACCGACGTTGAATATGCACTAAGGTTTAACTTTAGGGCATCGAATAACGAGCAAAAATATGAGGCCTTGGTAGCAGGCCTCTCCTTAGCAAAAGCCTTTAGAGTTGGCCGACTCTTACTTCACAGCGACTCGAGGTTGGTTGTCAACTAGATACTTGGAGTGTATAAGGCCAAGGACTATAGGATGGAAAAATACCTGAAAAGGATAAGAATGATGCTAGAAGGCTTCGAAGAGGTAAAGATAAAGAGAGTCCCTCGATAAGACAACAGTCATGCATATGCATTAGCAAGGCTGGCTTCAGTAATAAGGACAAGCATCAAAATGACAGTACCAGTAGAGATCCTACTTAAACCGACCATTAAGGAAGAAGAGGTTGCCAGCTCTTGCCTCAACCTGAACCTAGGAGACTCATGGATGGACCCCTTATCAAATATATTAGAGAGGGAGACCTTCCAAAATCCAAGTTAGAAAGGAGGAAGTTGAGATACAAAGCTGCAAAGTTCTCAATAATAGGAGATGTCATATATAAGAAAGGATTTCTATTGCCCCTTTTCAGATGCGTCCATCCCACAGAGGTCCCCCACGTCTTACAGGATATACACGAGGGTTCTTGCTCCAGTCACGTAGGAGGAAGACCTTTGGCCAATAGGATAATTACGCAGGGATACTGGTGGCTGACCTTAGCTAAGGACGCTGCAGCCTATATAAAGAGGTGTGATAAGTGCTAGATATTCTTTACTATTCCTCATCAACCTCATCAACCTATGACATCGATCAATTTCCCTTGGCCATTTACGGTATGGGGGATTGACTTGGTGGGACCATTACTAAGGGCTGCGAATAATTACCGATTCCTAATAGTAGCGATTGATTACTTCTCCAAGTGGGTAGAGGCTGAGCCGATGATCACGATTACATAGCAGAAGACCTTCCAATTTATATAGAAGAGCATCATATGCAGACATGGTCTTTCGAACACCCTCATCTCAGACAATGAAACCCAGTTCAAGAATTCTATGTTAGAGAAATACTGTGAGAGGGTCGGGATCAAGCAATTCTTCTCTTCTCCTGGTCGACCTCAAGCAAATGGTCAAACCAAAGTCACGACGGAACGATTCTCGATGGAATTAAGAAGATATTGGAAGAAGCTAAGGGGAGATGGACAGAAGAGGTTTATGCTGTGTTATGGGCCTAGAGAACAACGGCTAGGACACCAACAGGGGAGACCCCATTTATATTAGCACATAGCTCAGAGGCCGTCATACCTACAGAAGTTGGACTCCCCACTCACAGAATTCAGGATTATGACCCCGAAAAGAATGGAGAGGAGAAAAGACTTGACCTAAATCTGATTGAGGAAAGAAGGGAAGACGTTGAGACCAGACAGGCAGCCTATACCAGCAGAGAACAACCAAGTTCTACAATCAAAGGGTGAAATTAAGACCTATAGTTGTAGGGGACCTGGTGCTGAAGAATACGTTGCAGAAGACAAACAAGCTTTATCCAAATTGGCATTGACCTTACAAAGTGATTGATGAGGTTGTACCCAGTACCTACCAGCTAGAAAATCTCGAATGGGAACCTTTCTCCAATCTGTGGAATGATGATCATCTGAAGAAGTATTACATATGATGTTGCAATTATTTCTATGTAAATGTGTCATTTTATGAAGAGAATATTAATGAGAAAAGCAGTTCATGTGTTAATTCTTTGTTTCATCATGCTTTAGTAATGAAAAATCTGGGGTGAAACATCATATTTGGATGACCTTAGACTTTCAACATATTTGCAGTTAGTGAAATTTATGGGAGGAACATATTAGTTTGATGACCTCAGACCTTAAACATCATAATTTGGTGACAGGGACTGAGGTGAAACATCATATTTGGATGACCTCAAACCTTCAACATCATTAAATTGGTGAAATTTATAGGGGTAATATCTTAGTTTGATGACCTCAGACCTTAAACATCATAATTTTGGGACAGGGTCTGAGGTGAAACATCATATTTGGATGACCTCGGACCTTCAACATCATTAATTTGGTGAAATTTATAGGGGGAATATTTAAGTTTGATGACTTCAGACCTTAAACATCATAATTTGGTGACAGGGTCTGAGGTGAAACATCATATTGGGATAACCTCAGACCTTCAACATCATTAATTTTGTGAAATTTATGGGGGTAACATCTTAGTTTGATGACCTCAGACCTTAAACATCATAATCTGGTGACAGGGTCTGAGGTGAAACATCATATTTGGATGACCTCAGACCTTAAACATCATAATTTGGTGGCAGGTTCTAAGGTGAAACATCATATTTGGATGACCTCAGACTTTCAACATCATTAATTTGGTGAAATTTTTGGGAGTAACATCTTAGTTTGATGACCTCAGACCTTAAACATCATAATTTGGTGACAGGATCTGAGGTGAAACATCATATTGGGATGACCTCAAACCTTCAACATCATTAATTTGGTGAAATTTTTGGGGGTAACATCTTAGTTTGATGACCTCAGGCCTTAAACATTATAATTTTATGACAGGATCTGAGGTGAAACGTCATATTTGGATGACCTCGGACCTTAAACATCTTAATTTGGTGACAGGGTCTGAGGTAAAACATCATATTTGGATGACCTCAGACCTTCAACATCATTAATTTGGTGAAATTTTTGGGGGTAACATATTAGTTTGATGACCTTAGACCTTAAACATCATAATTTGGTGACAGAGTCTGAGGTGAAACATCATATTTGGATGACCTCAGACCTTCAACATCCTTAATTTGGTGAAATTTATGGGGGTAACATCTTAGTTTAATGACCTCAGACCTTAAACATCATAATTTGGTGACAGGGTCTGAGGTGAAACATTATATTTAGATGACCGCAAACCTTAAACATCATTAAATTAGTGAAATTTATGGGGGTAACATTTTAGTTTGATGACCCCAAACCTTAAACATCATAATTTGGTGACAGGGTCTGAGGTGAAACATTATATTTAGATGACCTCAGACCTTAAACATCATTAATTTGGTGAAATTTATGGGGGTAACATCTTAGTTTAATGACCTTAGACCTTAAATATTATAATTTTGGGGAAGGGCCTGAGGTGAAACATCATATTTGGATGACCTCAGACCTTAAACATCATAATTTGGTGGCAGGGTCTGAGGTGAAACATCATATTTGGATGACCTCAGACCTTCAACATCATTAATTTGGTGAAATTTATGGGGGGTAACATCTTAGTTTGATGACCTCAGACCTTAAACATCATAATTTGGTGACAGGGTCTGAGGTGAAACATCATATTTGGATGACCTCAGACCTTTAACATCATTAATTTGGTGAAATTTTTGGGGGTAACATCTTAGTTTGATGACCTCAGACCTTAAACATCATAATTTTGTGACAGGGTCTGAGGTGAAACATCATATTTGGATGACCTCAGACCTTAAACATCATAATTTGGTGACATGGTCTGAGGTGAAACATCATATTTGGATGACCTCAGACCTTCAACATCATTAATTTGGTGAAATTTTTGGGGGTAACATCTTAGTTTGATGACCTCAGACCTTAAACATCATAATTTGGTGACAGAGTCTGAGGAAAAACATCATATTTAGATTACCTTAGACCTTTAACATCATTAATTTGGTGAAATTTATGGGGGTAACATCTTAGTTTGATGACCTCAGACCTTAAACATCATAATTGGTGACAGGGTCTGAGGTGAAACATTATATTTAGATGACCTCAGACCTTAAACATCATTAAATTAGTGAAATTTATGGGGGTAACATTTTAGTTTCATGACCCCAGACCTTAAACATCATAATTTGGTGACAGGGTCTGGGGTGAAATATTATATTTAGATGACCTCAGACCTTAAAAACATCATTAATTTGTTGAAATTTATGAGTATAACATCTTAGTTTGATGACCTCAGACCTTAAATATTATAATTTGGGGGCAGGGCCTGAGGTGAAACATCATATTTGGATGACCTCAGACCTTAAAACGATTAAGTTTGTGATAAATTACAAGGGTAACATCATAGTTTAGTGATGAATACACCATTATATTGAGGCTTCAGACCTTAAGACACACCATTGCATGACATATAAAACCATTCAAAGAAAATTCACCAAAAGAAGCAAAAATCTCTTCAGAGGATGATATAGCATGAAGAAGTTAGAAGTACAAGTCAAACTGTGCAAGGAAATGCTATCAGGGGTTACAAACGACTACAGATGAAAAACAAAAATTATAACTCAACCTTCACAAGTCATGTTCTAAGTTTCTGCAGCCACAGGTTTGGTAACCTCGGCCTGATTATTTTGGCCGACATTGGTGACCTCGACCCCATCATCTTGAGGATTGGCATCCTCAGTCTCTGTAACCTCTAATTGTGCGGTCTCTGCAGGAGCAGCTGCTTCCTCCTCAACCTCTTGTAAGGCCTGAGTGAACCGAGGGTTACCATAGCCAAGACCAATGAAGTCTGAGGCTGTCAAACTCCCTGACTCTTTTTCTTTAAAGGCCACCCATTTGCTAGTAGCTTTAACACCTCTTTCGAGGTATTCAAAGCCAAATCTAATAAATTGGTCAGAGACCTTGTACTCTTCCAAGATCTTCTCAGAGGCATCCTCAAGGACAGTTTTCACTGCAGCATCAACTTTTTATTGGAGGATGTCGTCCTTGGCCTTCAAGATAGAGGTGTGGTCTTTCTGAAGCTTTGTTATTTCCTTCTCCCTCTGCTTCACTTTGTTCTCGAACCCCTCCAGGGCATCCTTCAGATGTTCCACTTTAGCATTTAGAGCGGCCTCCACCTTTTGGGCCTCTCTTCCCTTTTCAATTAGGGGCAGCTTCCTCAGGGTCTAGTCAACAAACTGATGCATGGACAGGATACCCTACAACACAAAGTCAGAGGTGTGAGATTAAGACAGCCCAATTCAAGGACGAGGTTACACTTGTGCCAAAAAGCTAAAATTTATACATGGATAGACCTATGAAGGCAAAACTCGACCAGCAGAGGGGTATCAATGGAGCATAGAAAATGCTTATCTGCGTCAGTCATCGCAGATCCGATAGTATCCATCGCCTTCATACCATGACCAATTAGGTTATCACCAATCTTTAACTACTCCAGACGAGCAGTCAGTGCATCATCGAATGACATGGGGATGGCGCGATCGCTCTTTTGGGCTTTGCTTTGCCTCTGATCCTCGGGGGCAGTGGTAAAGGATTTCTTCTTCTTTGTAGCGTCGACCTTAGAAGTGTCAACATTCTACTTTGGTTAGAGAGGAGGAGGTGCATTGAGCCCAGCTTTCTTCACCAACTTGATCAAGCTTGGATCAGACATCTCCCATAGGTCGTTTGATATACCTTCGGGTTGTTCTGCAAAAAATATGTCTGATTTAGTAAATCATAGATATTAAATATCAGAGGTATAACTTATGAAAATAAACACTTACGAAGCTCGACTAAAGGACTTCCCCCCAGTCCAGTCTCAGATAGGTAGTAGGGGGTCATCAGATGCTCATACTTGACCAGATAACCAAGCTCCCCCTGATCTTAAAGGTCTTTGACCTTTTGTAGGTTGTCCTGGCTTAACCCAGGGTCGACTTTGACAGCCAATGACAGTTTTTCCCACCTCAGAGGGGTCCTCGGCTCTAGAGATGAAGATGGGACACAAGTACCAAATTCCCATGCCCCATAGATAAAGAAGTATCGTGGTTTCCAATTATGATTTGAGGTTTGGGTAACCAACAACATCTTCTTATCAGACTTCCTAGCTAGGAAGTGGTAATAGCTCGGATGATTTCTAGCAGAGGATGGCACATAGCACCCTATGAATACCCTGATAGGAAGGTCTGAGTGATGGACTTCCCTCCATAGGATTATGGCTCCAATCATCACCCTCCAAGCATTAGGGGATAATTGGGAAGGGTCTAGGTTAATATGGGACTATATGGCCCTAATTATTGGATAGATGGGGAGATGAAATCCTAACTTAAACATCTGCTCACACACGCAGATTTCCCCATCGCGGCCACCAAAGGCCCTCTCATTCCTCAGAGGTCTCCTAAGTTTTATAGAAGGTCCTATGTAATAAAGGTGCCTAAAGGCTAAAAGGTCGAATTCATTGATAGTTCTCTCTATCTCGACTGCCTCTGAGACATCAACGTCACTCTCATAACCATCATCGTCGTCCCTGGTGACGTCAGCCTGGGCAGGCATAAGAACACCATCAGGGAACCTCTAAGCAAACTTAGCCCCTATGACGGTCGACAGAGGAATAGCATCAATATGCGGTGGGACAGCCATACTCTGCCCCATAATTTCAACATCAGAAGAGGTCAGTGAGGTGATGGAAACATTGTGGGATAAGGCACGACTTTTAACCTCGGCTTGATCATGGGCCTGATCTTGCCTAATGGAGAAATCCATTACCTCTTGGAATGAATTTATAGACACAGGGTCTGAGGTGGACGACTCAGACTCAGATATGGGAGAAGGATCAATTGGATCCTCTGGTAACTCAGAAGTCTCAGTTGGCTCAGGTTATGCTACCTTCAGAGGCGGGGGAAAGATAGGTCTAAGAGGAAAGGCCTCAGCCCTATGAGCTTCCTCTTGGGCTCGTTCTATTTGCCTAATTTTTTCTAAAGTCTTATCTCTAAGAGAAGGGAATTATTCTAAGAGCTAATATAAAGGTCTAAGCATAGGAGGATGACCTTACACTTGGGACACTAAGCCAAAGATAAATAATTGGACGCAAGCTAAACTAAGGATCAAAACCTAGTTTTGACCAAGTTCAAGCCAATAACAAAGGTCACTGGAAAACTCAAAGTCTCACTGAAAAACTCATACGACCACCAAAAAATGCCAGCAGTCGCCAAAAAATGCAAGAAATAGAGAAATAAGGCTGAAAATGGAAAGACGAGATGGAAATAGTACATGAGGAATTGCGAGATAGAGAAAAGGAGGATTAAAAACTAAGGAAAATCCCAAAACTCAGCAATGGTAGAGCTCTTGAAGAGAGAGGGAGCACAGGGATCTCAGGCGGGAAAGAGAGAAGAAATGAGGAGGAAAAAGAGAGAAAATGGGTTTAAACACCCTAACCACGCTGGCACAAACCCCAAGGCCCATCATTGCCTTGGGGGCCCAAAAGTCCATCATCATTGCACTTGCCCAGCACGCAATCCACTTCAGCAATTGACACTTATCAAAGAAAGATTGACACAAAAGTAAGAACAGCCTCAGAGTTGCTTACCCCTTAGTCACCTATTTACAGGTAACTAAGGGCTAGGGGGGGATTGATGTGCCCAAAGTGTACCTGACAGCTCAGAGGCACCAATCTCGGCCAATATGAGGGCCGAGGTAGCAAGGGCTCAAGGCTGATGACCAGAGATCTCATACGAACATAAGGTTTTCTACGATTGACGTTACTGGTTAGCCCACCATCAGTCATCAACCCATGTCCTCATAATCATTGGCAGAACTATCCATCGGGTCGTCTACAGCCGACATCGATTCTACCTTTTACATCAACCTCGGCTGGGAATCAACCGAGGCCAGTAAGGACTAGTGGGTTCAACCACCTTTCATCGTCATCATCATCCCAGGTCGACATTCCAACTATACTTGCTAACCCTGGTCCAGGCTGACGCTTCAACCCCTCCAGTCTTACCTCAGCTGCTCTACTTGGCCGAGATCATCATGAATAACCTCGGATAAAGCAACAGTCAGACTTAACCAACCTCGTACTCTTCCATGCCGAGGTTACACCCGTCATGGGCAAGGACGAGCATTTACAAGCATCTGTAAGGATAGGAACACGTGGATAAAATTAGTTGTAACTGAATCAATCCCCTCACGTGGGGGAATATTTCATCATCATTCTCTATATGTGACAGTGACAGATGTCTTCATCAGATTGTCTAGATCAACACACACATTCTCATTGCATGTATGGGGGGTACACTACACCTCCCTAACACTATATATACTGTCTTCTCCTACCTTAAGAAGGATCCAAAAAACACACCCTAGTTGAAACTCTGTCAAATTATATAGTAGAGAGAGAAAGCTTAAGAGATTGTATCCATGGCCATTACTGCCCTATTTTAGTGACCCTATTCACTCACTTGCACAGTGGACGTAGGCCTAATTGACTGGACCACTTATATATTGGTTTTCATCCTCTTCTCCTCATCTCAATCTCTTATATTTTGTATATACATGAGCTGCCATTGTTATCACTGATTTGAGCTTACAAACACCTTGAGTGGTGGTGCTATTTTTGGCATCATCATAAACCTTTCTAATTCCCAACTGTCTCCGAATTCATGGAGAGTGATGATCGGGTCCATCGTTCTTTAGAAGGTTGTACATCAGACCGACCTTCTAGTTCACATATTTCTTGGCTGCTACATGCCATCTTCTTCCAAAACTTATTCAAGCTAGTACCATTTTATAGCCAGGAAGTCTGAGAAGAAAATCCTGCTGGTAACTCAGACCTCCAACCATAACTGGAAACCCCAATATTTCTTTATTTCGGGTTCTTGGGAGTTCAGCCCCAACCAAGCCTGTGGGACGTCTATGCTTAGAACTCTTCTGAGGTGGGCCAAGGTTCCTATATCGCCCCAAACTGACCTGGGCTTGAGCCCTGAGGCCAACGAGAAGATAAAAAAACTCCTTAGCCAAGGTGACCAAGGTCGTCTTGTGAGGTTTGAGCATCTGATGACCCCATATTACCTTGCTCAGACAGGTCTGAGGGGTGGCCCCCTGATAGAACTTCATAAGTTATTTTGCTATTATTGCATTTTGTTGTTATTGATAATTGATGCCTCGTACTTTTGTATAGCCGATACACTAACTCTGAGACTTTTCTTTTGTAGAGCGTCCAGAAGGAATTTCGGATGAGCTTTGGAAGATGTCGTCCCCCAACCTTAACAAGCTCATCGACAGATGTGGTAACAAAGCCGCTCCTCTAACTACCCAATCGAAGAAGAACGTCGGCTCCAGCAGGACCGATGGTACTAAAAAGAAGAGGAAGGTTTCTCCGACTGACCCAACTTCCACTTGACCTTCCAAAACACCGTGTTCCAATCGTGCCATCCCTATTTTGACAAATGATGCTCTCGATGCTCGTCTGTCGCAGTTGAAAATAAGTGACGATAGCGTCATAGGCCATAGTCTGAAGGCTGCCGACGCTCTTAGATCCATATTCTCAAAGGATGATAAACATTTCCTCCAGTCTATGGGCAGCCCTTTGCTGACCGAATTTTCCCTGCATCGAACTGTCCAGGTAACTTCAAGAATTTTTACAAGTGTTGTCTCTTCATTTTCTATGACTCATACTTATGTTTCTACTTCTCGTGTTGCAGGGTGCGGTCTCTCTTCACCACCTGGTCAACTGGACCCTCAAGAGGCTACCTTTGATCCAAAAGGGCCAAGACATCGAGAAATCAGAGAAAGCCTGGAAGGCTGATCTTGAGAAGGTCAAGGGTGACCCGAAGAAGGAGAGGGACTCGATCCCCAATCTGAAGGCCGACCACGAGAAGGATCTCAAGGCTAAAGATGTGAGCATAAAAGCTAGCATTGATGCCACTATTAAAGCTGCCCTGGCCGAGGTTAAAGACAAAATCATTGCCGATTACAAAGTGTCCGATGAATTTGTGGACTTCGTATTTAATTATCCGGAGAGGGGCATTAGGGCCTCAGGACGATGGGTTGCCCTTAAACATGCTGAGACCAAAAGCCTTTTGCCTGACGACTTCATCAACCTTAGTTTTACTGACTCTCGTCTTGGTGCTACTTTAGCCGAGGTTAAAAATGCGACTGCTGCCCCTGTCGAGACCAGCCCTCTAGATGTGATAGAAAATAATAAGGATCTGGCTGACCATGATGATGGTGCTGAGGTCACCAACGTCGGGGTTGACGAGACTGCTCATGTTGGTGATGGGTTGTCCCCGACCGAGGGAGAGGTTTAGCTCTAAAGGGTCATGGATTACTTCTCTTGCTAAGGCAGTTAGCCTTTTGTATTTTGTATTTCTATAACCTCGATATTATCAATGGATGACTGTTTGTTCTACATATGCTTCCTATTATTTCTTTGTCTTATGCTTACTATCTTTTGAAGTATGATATCACCAACTATTGATGTTTGGGATCACCATTAAAATCACACATGTGCTTCCCATTAAAACCACACCTATCACCACATGTTTAAGGTTTGAGATCACCAAACTAATGATGTTTTATCTCGTACTCACCAAATTAATGATGTCTAAGGTCTGAGATCACCAAAATAATTATGTTCATCTCGTACTCACCAAGTTAATTATGTTTCAGTAAAAAAACACATCCAAGTGATTTTCAATTCGGAACCAAATTAATGATGTTTAAGGTCTGAGATCACAAAACTAATAGTATTTCATCTCATACTCACCAAGTTAATGATGTTTAAGTAAAAAACCATACCCAATTTATTTTCAATTCGGACTCACCAAATTAATGATGTTTAAGGTCTGAGATCACCAAACGAATGATGTTTCATCTCATACTCACCAAGTTAGTGGTGTTTAAGTAAAGAACCACCCCCAAGTGATTTTCAATTCGGACTCACCAAATTAATGATGTTTAAGGTCTGAGATCACCAAACTAATGATGTTTCATCTCATACTCACCAAGTTAATGATGTTTAAGTAAAGAATCACACCCAAGTGATATTCTATTAGAACTCACCAAATTAATGATTTTTAAGGTCTCAGATCACCAAACTAATGATATTTCATCTCATACTCATCAAATTAATGATGTTTAAGGTCCGAGTTCACCATTATAATGGTGTTTCATCTCATATTCACCAAATTAATGATGTTTAAGGTCTGAGATCACCATTCTAATGGTATTTCATTTTATATTCACCAAATCAATGATGTTTAAGATGACCTTTCTTAGTGTTATTGAACGTCCATGGATGGGGTCGGCCCCCTTTCCAAGTTATCCTTTCACCAAGGTTGGGTTATTTCTATCCCACCACGAATGATGTTTTATAGCTTTTAAGGGTACTTGAAACAAATCATTCAAAACAAAGTATATAGGATATGAGGGAGCAAACCATTTTCACTTTCTCATTCATAATAAGCCCTTTTTACAATGATTCATAATGAAAAGCTCCTATACAATCATCTATTGGTAGTACCTTTTTAAGTGGTCGACGTTCCAAGGGTTGGAGAATGGTTCCCCCTCTAGGTTCTCCAGTCGATAGGTTCCTAGGAGTACCTCATCAATAACATTGTAAGGACTTGGCATGAATCTTATTCGATTTCTACCGAGTATTCTTCAAAATAAGGTCTCCCACTGCTATCGGCCTCAGTTCTATCCTCTTGTTATTAAACTTGGCCATCCTCCGCTGATAGGCTTCCACTCTGACCTCAGTGTCCTCTCTCCTTTCTTTAACCAGATCTAGGTTAAGTCTTCTCTCTACCATATTTTTCTCAGGTTCATACGTCTTAACTCTGTGGGTGGGGAGACCAATCTCTGTTGGCACCACAACTTCTGATCCATAGGCCAACATGAAGGGGGTTTCCCCTGTCGGCATTTTCACCATCGTTCGGTAAACCCATACTATAGCATGTACCTCTTTAGTCCATTTCCCCTTAGCCTCTTCCAACCCTTTCTTGAGTCCATCAAGAATAGTTCTATTGGTGACCTCAGTGTAACCCTTGGCCTGGGGTTGGCCAGGTGACGAGAAGAACAGTTTGATGCCAACCCTTTTACAATAGTTTTCTAGGGAGATGTTTTTGAACTGGGTGTCATTATTTAAGATGAGTGTATTAGGCAAGCCGTATCTGAAAATGATGTTCTTCCATATGAACTGAAAGGTCTTCCCTTCCGTGATTTTGATCATAGCCTCGGCCTTTACCCACTTTGAAAAGTAATCTATCGCCATAATCAAGTATTTGTAGTTTCCCATGGCAGATGTCTAACCAAATCAATCCCCCATACAGTAAATGGCTACGGTGAGGTGATAGATGTCATAGGTTGATGGGGGATAGTGAGGGATGGTGGAAAACCGCTATCATTTGTCGCACTTCTTAACGTATTCAGCCAAGTCCTTAGCCAGGGTCGGCCACCAATATCCTTATGTGACAATCCTCTTTGCCAATGCCCTACCCCCAATATGGCTTGAGTAATATCCTTCGTGAACATCCTTTAAAATATAGTCCACCTTGGCAGGGTGGACACATCTGAGCAGAGGTAAAAGAAACCCCTTCTCGTATAACACTTTAACTCCATAAAATCTCTATCGCATTCCTCGTCCCACTCAAAAGACTTTCTAAGAATATTAAAAAATGGAAGACATTTATTAGTGGCTCTTAAGACAAACTGGTTTAATGCATCTACTCGTCCGATCAGCCTCTGAACTTCCTTGATGTTCCTTGGTGTCTTAATCTGTAGCAGGGCCTTTATCTTCTTCGGATTGGATTCTATACCCCTCTGATTGATAATAAATCCCAATAACTTTCCAGCTCCGACGTCAAAGACACACTTGGCTAGATTGAGCTTCATCTTGTACTGTCCATGGTGTTGAAAGTTTTTTCAAGGTCGGCTACATGAGTGTCGGCCTTTAGACTCTTAGTCAACATATCGTCAACAAAAACCTCCATATTCTTTTCAATATGGTCTTCAAACATCTTCTTCACCAACCCCTGATATGTTACCCCGGCGTTCTTTAAGACTAAGGGCATAAACTTATAACAATACGTCCCCTTATCGGGGATGAAGACTGCCTTCTCTGCATCGGTCGAGTCCATGAAAATTTGGTTATAGTCAGAGTATGCAACCATAAAACTCATCAATTCATGCCCTACCGTAGCTTCTACCATCTGATTAATTCGAGCTAGAGGGAATCTGTCTTTAGAACACGACTTATTCACATCAGTGAAGTCCACGTACATTCTCCATTTGTCATTGGCTTTAAGTACTATGGCGGCATTTGGAAGCCATTCAAGGTATATCACTTCTCTGATGAACTCTGCCTTTACTAGCTTTTTGACCTCATCCCTGATAACCTCGTACTTCTCCCTTGAGTAGATTCTCCTTCTCTGTTTTATCAGCTTAGAACCATCAACAACGTTCAACTTATGAGACATTACCTTTAGGTTAATCCCAAGCATGTCATCATGACTCCACGTAAAGATGTTTTGTCACTTATTCAAAAATTCAATAAGCTCATCCTCGATCTCCTGTTTTAGGGTTTTGCCAACCTGGATGATTTTTTTTGGCTCGTACTCATTGAGGACGATGGATTCTACCTCTTCTGCGACATCCCTTTTCTTAAGTTTTGTATCATCTCCAGGATCAAGGGTGTTAATGTTGTACGTGGTGGTTGCTTTCTTGTGTGCTTCTTTCTCCTCTGCTGAGTTAAAGTAGCATTCTCACGCTGACGTTTGGTCACCTTGAAATTCCCCTACACCATATGGAGTTGGAAATTTTATCATTTGGTGTATCGGTTATATCACGACCTCAAACTCTTTGAGAGCTACTCGTCCCAGTATGAGGTTATAAGCTGAGAAGACGTTCTCGAGAAGACGTTCTCATCCATTATAAAGAAGTTGATCCTCTTGGTCAGCCTCTTTGGCCACTCGTCTCCCATTATGACATCCATTTCATACATCCCCATAGGGTGAACCTCTTCTCCACTGAATTCAATCAGAGGATGATGGTATGGGATGAGCCTAGCCCAGCTAAGTCCTAAGCCTTTGAAGCACATCCAGAACATGACATCTGCAAAGCTTCCTTCATCAACCAAGATTCTCGGCACCTCATACCCATGTACTCTGGTGGTAATAACGAGCGGGTCATCATGAGGAGCTAGGATACTCTTGAAATCTAGTCTCGAGAAGTCGACTATGAGGGTTTCCATGTCCACTTTCTTCCTTTTTTTGGGCTTAACATCAATAAAAGCTGAATTCACAACCTCTGCATTGGTTATTTCCTTAGCCTTGGTAACGTGTGCCTTTTGGTTGGCCACCTCAGATCCTCCTCTTGCTAGTCCTCTACAAATCATTCCCACATCAAATGGGATCATGTTGAGACTCTTCATAGGGACATTATCATACTTTGGTGGGAGATCCAGATCATCACTGTCATCATCCAACGAGCTCGCTTATTCGGAGCATCCTCTTTGCACCTTTCATTTCTCCTTTTTCTGGGGTCGTCTCGGCCTTTATCATTTTGGCCTCAGCCTGAACCATCCTTATTAACATAGTTCCTTAACTTACTAAATTTCAATATTTTTCTATCTCATCTTTGAGGGCAAAGAATTTATCAGTGATGTGCCCATGATCTTGGGGAAACTCGCATCAAAGATTTGTATTTCTGTTGTAAGGAGTTGTCTTCAGCTTTTCCATCCACCTAAGAGACCGGTCATTTTTTATCTCATTCAGAATGTGCTCGTAGATAACTATTAGAGGTGTATAGTTCGCAAACTTGTAGTCTATTGGGCTTTTCTTACTATCCTTCCCCTTGAACTTCTGACCCTTTCCATTACCGTGAGCTCTTTTTTTTTCATCTTCTTTTGCGAACATTTCCTTTTCTGCGTTCATGACTCTCCCGACCGTAGCCAGGAGTTCAACCATGGACTTTAGAGGGTCCTTAGCCAGTTTATATAGTATATTTCCTTTCTGAAGACCTTCGAGCTGTCATTGCGATACTTTCTTCGTAGTCTTCGACTTCTAACTTCTCCTTATTAAAATGGGCTATATATTCCCTCAGAGTCTCATCCTTCCCTTGTTTGATGTACAACATATGGGTCATCTATTTCCAAGGTTTTACTCCAAAGCCGAAGTTGTGAACGAAACTATCAGTCAGCTGCTTAAAACTTCCTATAAAGTTCTTAGGAAGGGAGGTGAACCATATGTGGGCTGCCCCTGTCAACATGCTTGAGAATGCTTGGCATCTCATCTCATCTGATATTGAATAGATGTCGAAGGCCGACTGATACATCTCCACGTGATGCACCAGATTCGTGCTCCCGTTATACTTCGGTCTAACTACCGATGGTTTAAACTTGGACGATATTGGATAGTTTATTTTTTCCATGAATTGGGATCCTTCAGCATATCCCCTATGTAAGGGGTCTCTCCTTTTTATGATATCTCCTATTTTGTTCTCTAACCTCTGTATGGATTCATTCCAAGATTTGTCTTCTATAACGTCGGCTTTTGCAGGGATAGTATTTTCCCCTGCCCCTTCTTTATCATCTATCCTAACTGATCATTCTCTATTAGCTGGATGGGCCGTGGGTACTCTCTCCATGTACTTAGGTCAGTGGATGACCTCTCTTCGCTCCTCTTGGTCTTTCGAAGGTTTGTAGTCGTCTCTCCTCTTATTTCTTCTTGAATCGGCAACACTCCTTCACCTGGACAAACGGTTCCTCAGATCTACCTAAGGGTCGAGCCTATCAAAAGCTGACCATCTACTTAGCCTATCTAAGGTTGATCGCCTTGGTCCATAGTCTTGGCTGGGCCTACGCTCTCGACTGGGCCTCTGTCTTTTGTCCTCGCTTTACCGAATGTGATGCATAGTTCTTCTGGATATTTCATGAGGTTCCCAACATTCGAACTCTCCATCTCCGTCGTCAAGGTCGTCCCCAACTAAGTCATCACAGAGTTCTTAACCTTGGCTCCCCAGGCGTAAATGCCTAGAATCGGCAACGTCTCTCCGTCTTTGACACGATGGAAGGTCTTTTCTGGAGCCTGGGGTGGTCCCCTGGCTTGCTGACCTGGTTCACCTTCCCTGACGATCGAAGTTTCAAACTCTGCTCTAGCGCCACCAGTCTTGGCCGTGAAATTCTGGCTAAACATAACAAACTGGTTTTGCATTTATTTTTAGATAGCTATGAGGGAGCGGAGCGCAATTGTCACTTCAACCATCTTTGACTGGGGCGTTGCTTGGATAGATCTTGCACCACCTCCATGTGGTGGTTCCAGTTGATTCTTAGGTGGAGGAGGTGGATCCATTGCCATTGGTGTAAACGATTTGAGCTATGAGCTGGAGAAGAAGAGCTTAAATGCTCAACAAGAGCTCCTTCAATGGTGAAATAACTCCACAAAGAGGGAGGATTGGTTACCCATCAGAGACTCTAATGAGTATAAGAAAAAAAATAGGGATGAGATGGATATTCTCGTTCCCATAGACGGCACAAGACTGATGATACTAGAAATGGTATCACCAGGTCAAGATGTATGTAAACTTAAAACTGACAACAATGGTGTACAGAAGATATAAATGTATAGATAGAAGGAGATGAGGCAAAGAAGAAGATGATACCAAATATAAGTGGTTCGGCCGGAGCCTACATCCACTATGTAGTGTGAATGGTGGTTTTCACTATAAGTATGGCACTAGTGGCATGTAAATACAACACTCAAGATTTTCTCTCTCTTCTGTATATTTTGACAGAGTTCTGCTAGGGTTGTGAATCAATAATATCCCCCCATGGATAAGATGAAGTGTATATTGGTGTAATGTACCCCCCAAGCATGTAATCAGCATGTGGATGAGGAAACTCCCAACAAGATGTAGACATTTGTCTTTGGCTCATGGGCATAATAATGATGTAATATTCCCTCACGTGAAGGAATGATCTTGTTATAACAGAATTGTCCACGTGATTATAGCTATTTTATACATGCATTTGCTCGTACTGTTGGGCATCGCTCGCTGTAACATCGACCTGATAGGCTACGAGGTTACTAATTCCTATAGGATGGTCCCATGCTGTCATAAGTATGACCTCGGTTGAATAGATAGGGAGAGGTTGGATTATATGGTCACTCCTATCATCGGTTGTGGCAGAGTACGGAGATGGTGCTTATCTAAATAGGTGATGCTCTTTCTGTCTCGACTTTCCATATGGTCGAGGCTAGTTGAAGCGAGGCCGACCCTTATCGGGATGACCCCACAAACGACATGTGGGGATCTAATGACAACTCAGTCATGATATGTGATACCACTCGTCGTAAGAGACTGGAGAGTTATTCCAGTCACATTTATTCTTGTTATATTTAGTTCAGCTGTGTTATGATGTTTCTTATTATTGTTCCGTATCGTGGAATGGTGTTAAATAAATTAAAACCGAAATAGTTTTTACGCTATCTTAATTAATTATTAGGTGAATTAATTATTTTTCGACAGTGATGCTAAGAATGAACCAACTGTTTATTCTGATTTAATTTAATAAAGGACTGATCATCCTGTATTTAATTAAGCGGGGTGTCACAGTGATGTACATGTGGGATCAAGCCCAAGCATCTAAGAAACATCTTCCAAGGTAACAGTAAACTCTCCCCATGTAGCAAGGAAAGTGTGGGTCGTGATGTTCCAGCATGATACCAACACTTGGAGAGCATGATTGTGTTTAGACAAAGTAAACTCCCCAAACCAGGTAGCTCGATGAAGCCCAGCCTAATAAGGGCATCAACATAAGTAGCTTTCATATAGCTATTCCAAGTAGGGAAGTGGGTTGGGGAACCTCCAGGCCCCTCGAAGTCAATTTGAGAATAGGGGAAGTGACCTCGATTAAGATGAAACCTCATAGTTCCCTCTAGAGGCAAGAAACCCCAGGCAGAAGAATCGTCATCTTTATCACCAAGTTTTTGACGATCACACTTAGCATTTGCAAAAAATGCTTTACACCCGAATGAAAAATCATCACCAACGCTAAAAATGAAAGAGCGACGATAGAAATGGAGTTGCTCTTGATGTGCCGCTATTAAGGCGGAGGCGTCTGGGGCGGAGGATGATGTAGAAGCAGTGGTAGGGGTAACCGAAGCACTTAAAGAATCCATTAGAGAGGTTGAAAAGAATAAAACCTGGGGTACATAATAAAGAAGAAGCTAAGAGCGGAGAATGAATGTCTATTGATGGTGGAAAAGGGAAGAGGAAGAAAGTTCTTGTAAGATTAAATCTTGAAGGGGAGTTCAACATTGGCATAAGTTCTCTTTCTCTCTCTAAAAGCTTTGGAAGTGATGAAGGTAAATTAAAGGTAAAGAGAATAAAATTTTAAATGTTGAAGATATTATTTTTCTGAGAAATTTAAATGGACGTTTAGGTTTCCCACGCTAGCACGTGCCTAGCGGTCAACAATGATTTCAAAAGAGACGTGGCACTTTGGAAACTGCTCTGACAGTTGAAAAGACAGCGCCCAATCATTAATAAGGTCACGCTTTGAGGAGAGATAATGTTTCTTTTATAAGAAGTAATGATTTGGTGCCAGTTTTTGTTGAAATTTGATAGAAATTCAAAAGCTACTGAAGACTGTCCCCTCACTACAAGCTTTGGCAATGGTAGAACGAATTGAGATACATTGGGGATAATTTTTAGTAAAGGTGTTAAGTCAAATGGAACAAAGGTCAGTCGCAGAAAATAGGCGCCAACCTTCACTCAAGGTTAAAAAAAGTCACGATGTTCCTTCGCCATAAGTCAGAATGTTGATAACTTTGGCTCAGGTAAACCGGGGAGAATTTTTTTTTTGAAATGTCATAAGATGTTATTGTCTATATGGCGCAGTGTTAGAAGATTTTATATGGCGTAGTGTTAGAAGATGTTATTGTCTATAAAAAGACATAACTCCCTTAAGTGACTATAAAGCCCTTGAAGTAAGAAAAGGTACCTAATATTAATGAGATCTCTATGTTTTATACATATACAAGAGAAAAGTGGAATCACCAAGGATGATCATCAATGAAATAATTGCATATGTTGTAGCTACATAAAAATAGAAGGGAAATGATACTAAAAATTCATGTACTATGAATGAATGTCGACAAAGAATATATTGACCAAAAATGAGAAAATGTCATGATGGCATAATTCGAGTCTTTAAGTAAATGTGTTGTATTCTGACCTATAGTACAAACCCAATGAGACGTTAATCCTGAAGGTCACATATGGGTATTTATAAGTGGAGTAAGAAATTCGCTAAAAAAGTGCACAACTTATGGAAAAAGGTTTCCTATAGAAACTCTAGATGAATTATATATGAACATACCATCCCTTACGGCCGTAAATATTTTTAAGATATCTGAATAGTTTAGCGATTTTTAAAATATATTATATATTAGACTCATAAATATTATAACTGCTTATTTATATGGGACTTAGGAAAATAATACATATGAAAATCCCATAAGGATTTTCTTGGCTTGAAGCAAAGCCAAATAGTATGTGCTCAATTCGAATAAGATGTTCACTATACAACTTAAAGAAAATCGCAAGGATATAGGTACAATTGTCTTAGCAAATACTTGTCTAAGGAAAGGTATGGAAATAGTTATATATGCCAATGTGTCATTATACAAATATCCTTTAAAGTATGTGCTCCTGACACTATACCAAAAATAAAAATCTGACACGATTTAAAACTGTGCTAGATCAAATCTGGCATGATTTTGAATTGTGACGGAATCAGGTGTTCCAAAATGGCTATTTTTTTTTTTGCACGGTTTAAAAGCATGTCAGATTTGGCCGAACAGAAACACTTATGGCACACTTTTAAACCGTTCCAGAATTTGATATCTTTGGCACACTTTTGTCACAATTTTGAACTGTGTCAAATTTTTGGACCAAAGAAAAAAATTTAATTATAAATAATATTACCCAAAAAAATCAGCAATATTTCCACTATTTTTCGTACCTGTTTTACCAAAATAAAAATTCAATAACAACACAAAGTCCGCACGATAAAAATAGTACAACAATAATACACATGATGCGCAATAACATAAATACACATCCATATAATAAGCTCAATAAAAATTAATGGCTCAAATTCCATTAATATAAAATTCATCTTAATACATATGAAATTCATCTCAATACATGATGCAATTTGGGAAATCTATATCAAATACATATCAAATACAACAAGCATGTTCAAATACGTCAATTAAATGGTCGTTGATTAGGCATGCGGTCTGCATGAAGTGTATGACAGTGGTGCCCACAAGGCGAAAACCCCTCCTCACCACGCAACGTCTGGGTATTATCCTACAAAAAACATATAAGAAAAGATATTAGTATTAGACCCAAATGTCAAGTTATTTAACCTTATATATATTTTAAAACTCATTTTTTCCATCAATAACTAGAGAAATGGTAATAAATCATAACACCCTTTCATTTCTCGACGAATATTTTAGCAAACTAAGACATGCCTAAATGCATTTAGGCATATTTTATATTTCCTTGAGTTTTTCTTCAATTTAATGTAATTGTAAATTCTTTATTATTTAACTTATGAATAATTGTTTAGAAGGCTTTTTGATACTTACTTTTATGTGAAAAACTCATATGTTTATTGGGAAATACATACATTACATATTGCTAATTTCTACATTTTATATTCTCGCACCGTACATGAATTAATCAATTAACAGTCAGTTAGCCAGAAACAACATTAATGAATCACGTGGCTTGACACTTCACCTTGAGGGGTAAAAGGGGTTAGGTATGTTCTTTATTGATGATGAGACTCTTAGATGCTAGAATCTCTAATAGAGAGTAAATCGACTAGATTTCCTCAATTGGTTAAGGCCATTATTTTTCATTATAAGAGTCGTATTGATACAATTAGTCGTTCTAATTTATTTCTAAACTCAGTTTCTCCCTGTGAACTCAAATATGTATAAATATTTTCCACATACAATTCTTACACACCCAATTTCCTATCATCTCGCTCCATTTCATTCATTTCCTGAGATATTATCACAAGTTTTTTGTAGATACAAGCATAACAAGGTCATTATAAAGAAAAGTTGTGGAACCAATTAAAAGAGATGATACAATCTTAACAATGAAGTTGTTACATGTCAAGATTGAAATATTCTTAGGTTAAAAAATAGGATTGAATCGCACATTAAGAAGCCCTAGAAAAAAATGAAACAAAGACGAATATGCAAAAAACTGGTATTTAATTGTTATGTAAATTCATCCTTACTTGACTAGCCATTTGAGCTTCCTTGAAGGTAGGACTTTGGATAGTAAATGGAATTTAAAGTAAACAAAACAAAGGCAATAAACATCAAGAGAGACAAGAGAGATAGAAGGATTAACAAACCTTGAGGAAAGTATGAACGACTCCCCGTAATTCAGCTGGGTAATTTTTATTAATAGAAACCAAAATCTGCTTTGCCCCGGTTCTTAATAATTAGCCAAATTACACAATAAGAAAATAGAGATAACAACTTGAAGAAACAACCACAAAAAAGGAGTACTAAAAGAGTCCAAGAGTTCACTAATTAGGCTGCCCCACCCCCGAACATTTGTGAGGTACAAGGGGGATATGTCCAATTATCGAACATTTAGGGAGGTATCTTCTCATGGAGTAAAGTCAAAGAAAAATAAGTAACCATTCATGTCTATAATTCCAAAATAAATCTGTAAAAATGGAAAAACACCTGGCATTCGTATCTGTTCCAATAAATAAACAAAACTAACCTGATTCAGCTGATGTGGAATCATTCTTTTTACTAGATAACCTCACAATTATAGAGACCATACGACTAACTAAGCCCTTCACAGGAACTGCCTCTATTACCGATAACAAAGCACGTTGGCACATATTATCAGCAAGACTGTAAAAGTAAAATTAAAAAAGCTTAGAAGTGAAATGAACAAAAGAAATATATACAATGACAAAGAAGTAAACTTAAACATTTCTAACCTATAGTGAAGAAGACGATCCAGAGAGATAGCCAAAAATTTATCAATATTGAATGCCTTCGCCATCCCAGAAATAACCCCGGAAAGATCACTACACAATTACAATTGAAATTTAGTATACACTCATACAAGAACATTTTTATTAAGATTTGTAAAAAAAATCCTGAAAAATACTATAGATGAGTGTGAATATTTAGAACCATTGGACACTACCTGATTTCTATTAGGATTTCCATTGCCTTTTAGGAAGTATTTCAATAGATTGAATCTAGAAAAATTAATTCCAAAAGTAAAACCAAGGCCAATGTTCAAATTTATACTACTAAATAACAGTCAATCATGCAATTGGTTTATTAATATTAATGACAAATAATTCTTCATAATTTAAGCAGTGTGGATATTTTTATGGTTATTAAATTTTAAAAAATAGCAAGATAATTTGAGTTTAGGTGTTCAGGCATTCAATATTCATCAACAAAGCAAGGAGGAGAAAGAAAACATATAATGTAGATATATAAAACCAATCACTGCTTATAATTTCATTTTATACTTTTACAGGTAAAATTGTAACTTACAACATATAAAATATACTTGAACAAGGTTGATCAAGGCCATAAATGACACACGAAATGATTGCAGGTCAGTTGTTTCTTTTGTATTGTCTCGAGCAATGGCCACAATTGACCGAATCAAGCTATTGATAAGATTTGGGGATAATGCTGCCTTATTAGCTTGTAAACCAACAATCATTAAAACGCCAGCATGTTGCCAGAACAATAAGGATTCTAAGTCATTAAGGAACAAAAGGTACTATTAATTGAAACTAATAGCTTGGTAGAGATAAGGCAAAGCTAAGGCAAACCATGCAACCTACCTTGCGGATTCATAGTTTATATGATGAACTCAATAAAATCGAGGGTTTTTTCTACTTTACCCCTTATATAATTCGGTATTTGATATCTTCCTTACATGTTCATTAATTAAAGTTTAATTGACCAACCCCACCCCTCGGCATGTAATAAAAAAATCATAAGGTATAAATGGGTTGATGCATATGCAGAGGTAACTCTAATTAATAACATGTTAAAGGTATCTCTAAATACAAAACCATCTAAGCGTGAGGTCAAAAATCGTAAAATATATAACTTAAATGGAAAGGAAAAGAAAGAAAGTCAAACATGCTATCAACCCAAGAGGGAAGAGGGAGTTTAAGATGACATGAAATAAGTAGGAACACAACTAAGGATTGGCAACGAGCACAATGAAAAAAAGGAGAAAGACATCCCAAATCTTATCTTTCCCTAGTTCGAAATCATTAATTAGGTTCCTATTACTTGCCCTCCCTAACACATCCACAATGAGCACAAAGAAAAAAGGAGAAAGAGGATGTACTTGTCTCAAACCACCAGGGGATCTTCCTTTGAAAAAAAACTTGTGGTTGTCAACTGGTATCCTCAAACACCTCCTTTAAACTCAAGGATGACACTTATACCAGAAGCTTGTATAAGCATGTGATAAGGCTAATTATAATAAAGGCTAAAATCTTCTAGACTCAAGGAAGACAATTTTTTAGAATCAAACAAAGGTATATGAAATTTATTTTTTGCATTGACTATCATACAATTCCTCAAACATCCTTTATAAATCTTCTTTAACCATTTATCGCAGCCCTTCAAGGATGCAATTAAAAATTCATCAGGAGCCGTGGCCTTATCTCCCTCATATTCCCCGTAAGGCCAATAGCTATTTGAGTTCAAACATCAATTGCACTATTAAAAAAAACAAGAGTATCGTGGTAAGGCAAAATGCATAAAATCATTTCCTCTATGTTATACACATGAATCCTACAAGTCCATCAACAACCAATTAGAACACAGTTTTAGTTTACCAAAATCAAGATGCATGATATAATAATATGTAACTCCATAAAAATAAAATAAAGAGTTGAGCAAAAGTGCTTACTTGTATCTATGTATCAAGTAATCAAGCGTCTTCAGTGCTGAAGGTAAATGAAAATATCCAATAGTAACTGCAAGTATGAACTAATTGAGGCATTAGTTATATTATTATTTTCTATGCCCATCAACTCTCTATCCAATTCCCGGATCTTGTGACTAAACAAGTCATTCTTATATCTTATAAATCTTTCATCCGTACTTATAAGCACCTCCAAACCTGAAAAAGTCGAATGAAAAAAAAACAAGAATGCTAATTTAAGTACTAAACTAAAAAGTATCCAATGCTCTGTTTGGTATTATAGATCTTTATAGTTACTGAACCCAAAAACTAATGAGCTATGTTCCTCTGAGGGTTATTATATGGTATATTTTGTCTAAGATTGAGCTATATAACATTCAGGATGTGTTTAGTTGGCATTACATTATTTACTATGGAAATACAACATTTTACTCAATTTTTACTTTGTAGTCTGTTCCAAAATCTATTTATGCAAAAAATATAAACACCTTTATTTCAATTTTGTTGTACCTGAGATAGCGATGGATAGGAAGGCATCAAGATCAATATTTGCAACTTCTTTAGGGTCAAATAAAATTGAAGACCAAGTAAAGTCGCTTGAGTGGCTCCAAGTCTGCTTTTATCACCAACTTGATGTCCTGTAATTGAGAGGCAATTGACGCCGCCATTGCTGCTATGCAAGTCAATCAATATTATTCAAGTTTTCAAAGAAAAGGTATACCAATCCATAATGAAAAAAATTACATTTAATTTATCCAATAAAATGAATTTGTTTCCAAAGATGAAAAAGAAATGCATTGGCAAATTGACAACTAAAAAAATGACAAACAACTCCCATCGGAGGTATTACAAACCATTAGTACCAATTGACTTCAGTTCTTCAAGAATCATAGTCAAAGTAAATGCTATATAGACTTTAAGCTAGTCATACCCATAGGCAGCCTAGGGCCCCACAACCATACATATATGCCATGTTCGAATTTGCATTTTAGGCTATAGCCTCAAGACAAGGCTACCCATTGACAAGGAGATACAACATCTTGAATGGCATTATTATTATCCTCTCCATTGAAATGACCTAAGAATTTATGAGGAAAGTAGCAAGACATGTGTAACTTCTAAATCATGATTATCTTTAGTTACAATATATTCTGCAAGAATATCAGTATTTGAAACAATTTGTTCATCAAAAGCCATATCATTCCTCCTAATATCTAGTGATAACTTAGTGTTAAGCTCCACCTGTCCATATTAGGCTTAAAGATATGCTCACCGTGTTCAACAGTATTCACAACATTCAGCTTCGAGGTTTTAATCAGCTTTCTCACAAAAAGATTTGAATTATAAAAATTTACCTCTTGAGAATCTTTCCCACTGGATATACCTTCATCGTGTATCTGTTTAGGCTTATAAACTTGGTTCACTAGAGATCTCTCTCTATGTTGAGACTTTGATCCATCTCTCTCTTAACTTGAACATTGGTTGGATTAGTCTGAGATTTATCCTCCATTTAAATTTTCCTTATGACTTTACACTTAGTCATCCAATGACCTAGGATTCTACAATGAGAAAACCTAGGGGGAAACTTCTCATATACAACATTATGCTCAAAACTCACTGATGATGCTGAAATCCAGCACCACTAGATAAGTGATGATGAGCTCAAACTATAATAACCATGGCAGCCATAGAGATATATATGTATATGTGTGTAAGTGTATAGAAGGGGATGGGTATAAGAGGAATAAGACAATGATGTATAGTGGTTCAGCCAATTAGGCCTACATCCACTGTGAGTGTGTGATCCACTAAGTATGAGCACTAATGGCCTTGGATACAGTGCACATAAGCTCACTTTCTCTCTCTACTGTGTGTACAAGCAGAGTTTTATCTAGGGTTACAATTATCGATCGATCCTTTTATAGGGTTATAGGTGACAAGTATATATAGGTCTTGGGGGGTGTAGTGTACCCCCAAGTATACATGGTGCATATGAATGATGATCCAGCCAATCTCCTGTTGACACCTGTAGATGCTAAATGATGACATAATATTCCCTCACATGGGGGGGTGATATTATTATAACGGTCTTCCACGTGCCATGTGAGCCTCACGCGCACTGTTTCACGCATCTCCCAAACCACGCGCTATGATGATGTCACCCTCGGCCTATGATATGAGGTCGAAGGCAAAGTTCCTTCTAGCAGTGAGTCTGGCCTAATTTAGGCCTCGTACTGTCGTACCCTCGGAGGGTCGTCTGGTCCTGATGAGGGGTCAGCCCCTTGAAGGGTCGTCTAGGCCTGATGAGGGGTCGGCCCCTTGAAGGGTCGTCTGGACCAAGATGAGGGGTCGGCCCCTTGAAGGGTCATCTGGACCATGATGAGGGGTCGGCCCCTTAAAGGGTCATCTGGGACTGATGAGGGGTCGGCCCCTTGAAGGGTTGTCTGGACCATGATGAGGGATCGACCCCTTGAAGGGTCGTCTGGACCATGATGAGGGGTCGGCCCCTTGAAGGGTCGTCTGGTCCTGGTGAGGTCATCCTGCCTCGTCCAAGTGGAGTACGCCCTCGGCCTGACTGAGGGTATATATGGGTCTATCAATCACCCACAGCCCTTAGCCATAGATGATGTTGAGATAGCTGAGGGATAGTGTTGCTTTTGAGATAAGTGTGTCCAGTTTGGTGAGTGACACCTAAGAAGATATCCATTTTTGTTCTAATTTCCAAGGCATGGCGGCTGCACACCTGGCCTGGGACTTTGTGCACTAATGATACCCTCCTCGTGGGTTGTGTTCTGCCTTGGTTAATGGGCCCACTCATTAGCAAGGTATTTAAACAAATTTTGAAACCATTTCCTTTTTTCTTCTTCGCGCCTTAACTCTCTCTCTCTAGCTTTTCAACAGCTTCCATAGCCATTTCTGCAACCTCTTATACCAAGCTTCATTCAGCCATTGCCTTCGTCTTCAGGTACTTTTCTTTGTCATAAATTCCCTTTTTAATCTTTAATTTCATTTCATGCATTGGGTTTGACGCCTCCTTGTAGCGTTTCTTGGGCCTCCTTATGTTTTCCGGTACCTTTTTTGGTGAGTTGAGTTCTTCCCTTTCTTGAGTATTCTTGATCAAAACCCTTCAATTCTTTGGTTTTGATCCAAAAGTCTAACTTAGTCAACTCTGAGATTGTTTGTAGTTGGCTTAGCCAAATTCTTCTAAGTGTAGGGTCTTCCCCTTAATGCTTAGGAGGCTTTACAATTTAGCTGAGGAATTCCCATCCCTGAGAGAGAAGTTCTTCGTAGAGAGTAGACAAATAGAGGAAGAGGACGAGAGGAGACGAGGGGCCGACCCTAATTAGGGACGACCCATTTTTCCCATTCTATTAGCTATAATATTACCATCTGAGTCTTGTGGGTCATCTTGTCGTCCAGCCGAGAGTCATTCAGGAGAGATGGATGAGAGAGCATCGCCACCAACTGGCGCTGGCCCTTCTGGGAGGAGAGAAATGTCTGATCTTAGCCCAAGCCGACAGGCCGAGGGAGTAGTCCCTTCTAAGGCTGTTCCTGTGACAACTGTATCCCCTCATGCCTTCCAGATGGCCTTTCCTCATGGACCTCTGACAGGTGATGAGGCCGAGGGAGAGGGGACTGAGGATGATGGTGAGGACTCAGACGTTGACCAAGGTGACACCTCCCACACCTCGGCTTACATTTCCACTGTCAGGGATCGCGACCTCCTGCTGTGGAGGCATACATTTGGTGTGCCCCTTAACATAAGTATGAGGGTCCCCTCTGAGTCTGAGAAAGTCTTTGAGGGTGACGAGGGAGAAATCGTTGTATATGAACAGATGATAAAGGTCGGTGTTAGGTTCCCTCTGCACCATGCCATTGTCAATATACTATCAGCCCTCGACGTTGCCCCCTCTCAACTTCCTCCCAACTCCTAGAGGACTATTCTCGACTATGTCTCCTTATGGAAGAATACCTTCACTGATGAGCCTTCAGTCGATATGTTCTTGGCTTGCTATAATATCACTTCCTCGTCCAAACAGCCTGGGTACTATCATCTGGGGGCGAGGAAGTCTGATAAAAAACGTCTCCACGTGGCACAAACCTCTAACCACGACTGGAAAAAGAGATTTTTCTTCATATCCGGGGATTGGGAATTTGCTGCCAAGGCTCAGCCTTTGGACGACGGTCCGAGAGTCCCAAGAAGATGGTCTAACCCTTCTATGAAGGCTAGGTCAGACCCTGAACTTAGCTTGGATGAAAAAGACATAGTCGAGTATCTGAGAGAGCGAGGGAAAGAGGGTGGACTTGTAAAATTTGAAGATCTGATGACCCCTCGATTCCTCAAAGAAGCCGATTTGAGGGTCGGCCCCTTGACAAAGCTATGTGAGTTATTATTATTTTTTTCTCAATCTTTGATTTTTTCCAAGTGTTCCATCTTTGCCTCTGCATTTTTCTGATGTGTCATGTTCTTTTCAGGTCGTCCTACAGGTATCTCTAATCATCTCTGGGAAATGACTGCCCCAAGCTTGCTATCTGGTCTCGGTAAGAAGAAAGGCAAAGAGCCCCAGCAGGCTCTTAGGAAGACAAAGGTCATGGGGCCGACACTTGTTGAGCCGACTACTAACAGTCATAAAAGAAAAGAGCCCGAAGTCCCTGCTAACCCTCGATCAGATTCTAGGACGAGGGCAAGGGTGGAGGCGTCTGAGGGACTGGTTCCTCTTCCAGCATGGGGACCTTTTGGTTCCAAAACTTAACATTTTTGAAGGCTGAGCCATTTTTCCTGATAGCCAATCTAAGGGCGTCCAAAGCTTCTATGTTCTCTGCCCCCTCGACCGCCGACTATGATTTCCTGTCAAATATGCCCCAAGCCAAGGTGTATGACTATGGTCTGCACACTCTGGCTCAGGTATTTGTTTTTACTTCACTTAGTTTGAATTTTTCACCAACTGTTTCCTCGGCCTCTTAGCAAGTGTCTTTTTCTGTGCAGTCTATCTGTGCTTTTACCTCGGCCACTAAGTGTATGGCTGAAAACCAATAAAAATTTCATAAATCCGAGAGGGCCATTCAGTACGAGGCTGACCTGCAGATAGAGCTTGCGACTGCAAGGGATGAATTGAAGACTGCGAGGACTGAACATGCAAGGGTCCTGGACGAGTTGACGAAGTAGCATGATGCAGACCTGAAGGCCAAGGACTTGCTTATTAAAGAGAAGGATGAGGCCCTGATCAACTTGGGGGTTTAATTCAAAACTGATCTTGAGGGGGCTATAAAGAAAGCTGAGGCCAATGCTGTGGAGGCCTACAAACTCTCAGATGAGTTTCAAGGCTTCGGTCTTGAATACTTAGAGAGGGGGATTAGGACGGCCTGTCGGTGGGTCGTCCTTAAGTTCGCTGATGCAATATCATCTGTCCGCCCCTCCCTTGAGGCGGTTCAACTGGATGATACCCTTATTACTGAAGCCTTGGCTCAGGTGGAGTCCCAAGTGCACGCCGAGGGTACCGGCACGTCTGAGGATCGGCCTGTCTTGGTCATAGAAGAAACCCCCGTAATTAACGTTGAAATATTTCTCTCGGACGTTGCTCAATAGGGTGGCTGTCTGTAGCCCATACCCTCTTCATGTAACTAATATTTTTTTACTCTATTTTTGTTGAACAAGCCTTTGTAACACTTAGTTTATAATGTCATGGCTCTTGCTCTCTTCTATACTTGTATCTTGTATGATTTTCATTGTGATGTTTTTAAATTATCACCAACCCCTCCCTCGTCTTTCTTGAGGGTAAATGAGGGGTCGTCCCCACCATTTGCCCTCATTATAGCCGAGGGTGGTTTTTAACCAACCAAATGGTTTTTCAATTAAGTCCCCCCTCGTCTTTCATGAGGGTAAATGAGGGGTCATCCCCACCATTTTCCCTCATCATAGCCGAGGGTGGTTTTTAACCAACCAAATGGTTTTTCAATCAAGTCCCCCCTCGTCTTTCTTGAGGGTAAATGAGGGATCGTCCCCACCATTTGCCCTCATTATAGCCGAGGGTGGTTTTTAACCAACCAAATGGTTTTCCAATTAAGTCCCCCCTCGTCTTTCTTGAGGGTAAATGATGGGTCGTCCCCACCATTTGCCCTCATTATAGCCGAGGGTGGTTTTTAACCAACCAAATGGTTTTTCAATGAAGTCCCCCCTCTTCTTTCTTGAGGGTAAATGAGGGGTCTTCCCCTCCATTTTCCCTCATTATAGACGAGGGTGGTTTTTAACCAACCAAATGGTTTTTCAATTAAGTCCCCCCTCGTCTTTCTTGAGGGTAAATGAGGGGTCGTCCCCACCATTTGCCCTCATTATAGCCGAGGGTGGTTTTTAACAAACCAATTGGTTTTTCAATTAAGTCCCCGCTCGTCTTTCTTGAGGGTAAATGAGGGGTCGTCCCCACCATTTGCCCTCATTATAGCCGAGGTTGGTTTTTAACCAACCAAATGGTTTTTCAATTAAGTCCCCCCTCTTCTTTCTTGAGGGTAAATAAGGGGTCGTCCCCACCATTTTCCCTCATTATAGCCGAGGGTGGTTTTTAACCAACCTAATGGTTTTTCAGTGAAGTCCCCCCTTGTCTTTCTTGAGGGTAAATGAGGGGCCGTCCCCACCATTTGCCCTCATTATAGCTGAGGGTGGTTTTTAACCAACCAAATGGTTTTTTCAATCAAGTCCCCCCTCGTCTTTCTTGAGGGTAAAGGAGGGGTCATCCCCACCATTGACCCTCATCATAGCCGAGGGTGGTTTTTTGAAGATGATCCCAGTCATAATAGAATTGACAAACACTAGATGAGGGGCTAATATGATATTGTCATTAACATTCTAAGTGTTCTGTAGGAGAAACACATTCATTACAACTGTGGTTCGATAGGACTTTACAAAATTATTGATAGTATTTCTTCAAATGATCTGCATTCCAGGGGTTGGAAAAGGGTTCCCCTTCTAGGTTTTTTAGTCTATATGCCCCAGGGACAACTTCATCAATGACCCTATATGGGCCATGTTAATTTGGATGGAGCTTGTTGGGCTCCTGCCAAGTCTTTTTAAGGACTAAGTCCCCCACTGCAATTGGCCTCTGCTTCACCCTCTGGTTGTAAAACCTTGCAGTCCTCTACTGGTAGGCGGCTTGCCTTATCTCGGCGTCTTCCCTCCTTTCCTCAATCAGGTCTAAGTCAAGTCTCCTCTCTTCCATATTTCTCTGGGGGTCATACATTTGGACCCTGTGAGTAGGAAACCCAATCTCGGTGGGGATGACGACTTTTGATCCATAAGCTAGCATGAACGGGGTTTCTCCGGTAGAGGTCTTTGCCATCGTCCTATAGGCCCACAGTACAGCATATAACTCCTAAACCCATCTTCCTTTTGCCTCCTCAAGTCTCTTCTTGATCCCATCTAGGATTGTCCTATTTGTAACTTCCGTTTGCCCATTGGCCTGAGGTCGACCTGTGGTAGAGAAGAATTGTTTGATACTCACCCTTTCACAGTACTTCTCTAGAGATATATTCTTGAATTGAGTCTCGTTATCTAAGGTGAGGGTGTTGGGGAGACCATATCTGCATATGATATTTTTCCAGATGAACTGGAAGGTCTTCTTCTCGGTAATCGTGACCATCGGCTCTGCCTCCACCCATTTTGAAAAATAGTTAATTGCTACGATGAGGAATCGATAGTTATTGACTGGCCTAGGCAAGGGTCCTATTAGGTCGATCCCCCACACTGCAAATGGCCAGGGGGATGTAATGGAGGTAAGAGGATGATGAGGCTGGTTAGGGATGGTAGCAAATCTTTAACATTTATCACACTTTTTTACATATGTCGTGGCATCTTTCCCCAAGGTCGGCCACCTGTACCCTTGGGTGACCACTCTCTTCGCTAAATACCTACCTCCAATGTGGCTTGAACATGACCCCTTGTGCACGTCTTGCAAAATGTACGGGACTTCAGATGGGTGCACACACCTAAGTAAGGGATCAAAAACCCCTTTTTGTACAAGGTGTCTCCGATGACAGTGAATTTCGCAGCTCTGTATCTCAACTTTTTCCTATCTTGCCTTATTTTTGGCATTTCCCCCTCTTTGATGTATCTGAATAGAGGGTCCATCCATGAAGCTTCCTTAGAAACATTTAAGCAAATTCCAAGTGTTCCCTTAGCATCTTCAATAGTTGGTTGAAGAAAAATTTCCAATGGGATTGTCCTCCTGATATCTGTCCTAGTTGCTAAGGCCAACCTAGCAAGTGCATCAGCTCGACCATTATCGAGCCTAGGTATCCTCTTCAATTTTTCTTCTCTGAAGCTCTTCAGTAATGACCTCACTTTCTCAAGGTACTTGTCCATCCGCTCGTCCTTGGCCTCGTAGGCTCCTAGTATCTGGTTCACTACTAGCCTTGAATCACTATGGACTAAAATCTGGCCGACACTAAGAGACTTGTCCAAGGAGAGGCCTGCTATCAAAGCCTCATATTTGGACTCATTGTTGGAGGCTTTGAAGTTGAACCTCAGGGCGTACTCAATGTCTGTGCCATCGGGTGCTGATACTATCAGTCCAGCTCCACTTCCGCTGCCGCAGGAGGACCCGTCAATAAAGAGGCTCCACACAGTCTGTTCTTCTGAGAAACTTCCCTCGGTGAGGGACCCCTGTTTAAAGAGATATTTTCCCTCTTCATTTTCGGCCACTTTCCCTCTAGGGGTGCTTGTCTCAGCCTTATCTATAGGTGTGTCAATAAGTCTACCTTGTAAGGTATCTGTCTTCCCGAGGCTCTCATCCTCGTCTTCATCATCCTCCCAAGTAAATTTGGCCACGAAGTCTGCCAATGCTTTCCCCTTAATGGCCGTCCTATGTTGATACACAATGTCAAACTCCCCCAGCTCTATAGCCCAGGCCATTAACCTACCTGATTTTTTTGGCTTATGTAGGACCTGCCTAAGAGGAGAGTCAGTGAGGATGACCATTGTATGGGATTGGAAGTATGGCTTCATCTTTCTTGATGCATGGATTAAGGCATAGGCTAACTTCTCCATCCTTGGGTATCTTTGCTCTGCCCCCTGGAGAGCCTTACTGTTGAAATACACTGGCTTTTGTACTCCATCCTCTTCTCTCACAATGGTTGCGCTGATGGATGATTCTGAGACGACTAAGTACACATGTAGTTGTTCACCCTGTACTGGTCGTGACAACAGTAAGGGAGACCCTAGGTATGACTTTAACTCCTTGAAAGCCTCATCACACTCTTCACTCCATTCGAAGGCCTTTCTGAGAATTTTAAAGAACGATAAACACTTGTCTGTGGCTCTGGACACGAACCTATTCAAAGTAGCCACTCGCCCTTGAGCCTCTGAACATCTTTAATGGTCTTGGGGGATTCATCTCTAGGAGGGCCTTTATTTTCTCAGGATTGGCCTTAATGCCCCTTTGATTCACGATGAACCCTAAAAATTTCCCTGCTCCAACCCCGAAGACACACTTGGCCGGGTTGAGCTTGATCCCGTACTTGTCCATCGTATCAAAGGTCCTCTCAAGGTCAGCCACATGATCCTCTGCCTTCAAACTCTTAGTTAGCATGTCATCTACATAGACCTCCATAGACTTCCCAATTTGGTCTTCAAAAATTTTATTCACGAGGCGCTGATATGTTGCCCCCGCATTTTTTAGGCCAAAGGGCATGACCCTATAACAGTATGTCCCCTTGTCGGTAATGAAAGATGTCTTCTCCGAGTCATCAGGGTTCATGTAGATCTGGTTGTACCCTGAATAGGCATCCATGAAGCTCATGATCTCATGGCCTGCGGTAGTGTCTACCATCTGATCAATGCGAGGGAGAGGGAAGTTGTCTTTGGGACAACGCTTGTTGAGGTCTGTGAAGTCTACACACATCCTCCACTTCCCGTTGGCTTTTGGGACAATGACTGCATTGGACAGCCATTCGGGATAGATGACCTCCCTGATAAACTCTGCATCTTCTAGCTTCTTGACCTCATCCCTAATGACCTCGTACTTCTCCCGAGAATAAATTCTCCTCTTCTGCTTCACTGGCTTTGCACCCTCTACCACGTTGAGCTTGTGGCTCATAATTTCGGGGTCGATCCCCGATATATCTGCGTGACTCCATGCAAAGACACTCTGTCTTCTCCTTAACAGCTTGATGAGATCTTCTTTTATGTCTATCTTCAGAGCTTTGCCGACTTGGACGGTTTTTTTTGGCTCATCCTCATTGAGGATGATGGATTCTACCTCTTCCGTGGCTTTTCCTTTCTTCAGCTTTTTCTCATCCCTGGGGTCCAGGGTATCAATGTTATAGGTGGTTGTTGCCTTTTTGTGCGCCTCTCTTTCTTTAGCAGAGTTGAAATAACATTCTCGCACTGTCGTCTGGTCTCCCTGAACTTCCCCTACCCCGTAAGGGGTTGGAAATTTAATCATCTGATGGATCGTAGATGGCACAGCTTCAAACCCCTTGAGGGCTACCCGCCCCAGTATAATGTTGTAGGCCGAAAAGACATGTTCATCCATCACAAAGAAGCTGACCTTCTTGGTAAGCCATCTCGTCCACTCGTCCCCCATCCTGACAGCGGCCTCATACACTCTAAGGGGATGAACCTTTTCCCCACTGAACCCAATCAATGGGTGATGGTATGGGACGAGTCTAGAACGGCTGAGACCTAAGGCTTTGAAGCATGGCCAAAACATCACATCTGCAGAGCTATCCCCATCTAACAAGATCCTCGGCACCTCGTACCCGTGCACCCTGGTAGTGATGACGAGAGGGTCATCATGTGGGGCTGAGAGGCCTTTGAAGTCCATTCTTGAGAATTCAACTATCAGAGTATCCATATCGACCTTCTTCCTCTGTTATGATTTTGTCTCAACAGAGGTTGAGTGTACAACTTTCGTCATTACCTTGGCTTCAGCTACATGGGCCTTCCTGTCTGCAACCTCTGACCCTTCTCCTGCTAGACCCCCGAAGATCATTCCCACTCCGATCAAGATCATATTAAGTCTCTTGATAGGGCCGTGGTCATCTCTCGGCGGGAGGTCAGGGTCATCCTCATCATCCGAAGGGTCATCCCTTCTCTTTGGAGGACCTTCTCTACATACATCGCCTTGCTTCTTTCTTGGGTCGTCCCCTCGGCCCCTCTTGAAGGCACCTTTGTCCACGTACTTCCTAAGCTTCCCTTATTTTAGCATCTTCTCGATTTCATCTTTCAGGGCAAAACACTTATCGGTGATATGGCCATGGTCTTGGTGAAATTCACACCACAAGTTTTTATTCCTCTTGTTGGGGGCTGCCCTCAACTTCTCAGGCCACTTTAGGGACCGATCACTCTTTATCTCATTGAGAATATGTTCACAACTGACCGTTAGAGGGGTTTAATCAGCGAACTTGTCATCCGTAGACCTCTTCTTCCCCTCTTTGTTATTCTTAGGGTACTTACCCCCTGAAGTGCCTCCTCTTTCATCTTCATATTTTTTGGCCATCGCCTCTTCGACGTTCATCACCTTTCCTGCTGTCGATAACAATTTAGCCATCGTCCTCGGAGGGTCTTCAGCAAGCTTCCATAACAGCTTCCCCTTTTGGAGTCCTCCAATCAGGGCTATCATAGCTATGCTCTCCTCAAAGTGTTTAACCTCTAACTTTTCTTTATTGAATCTGGTTATGTAGTCTCTTAGACTCTCATTCTTCCCCTGCTTAACATAGAGCAGGTGTGTGGTCTTCTTTTGTGGCCTCACCCCAAAGAAAAAGTTGTGGATGAACCGATCTGCCAACTGCTTAAAGCTTTCAATGGAGTTTTTTGGAAGAGACATATACCAGACATGTGCAGCCCCAGTCAGAGTACCAGAAAAGGCACGATACCTCATCTCATATAAGATAGAGTATATGTCTACCGTCGATTGATACATCTCAATATGATGGACAGGGTTTGTACTCCAGTCATATCTTGGGGTGACCACAGGTGGCTTAAACTTTGATGGCGTAGGGAAGTTGACTATCTTCGCCACAAAGAGTGAGCCTATGGTGTATCCTCTCTGAAGAGGGTCCCGGATCTTTAGAATATCGTCAATCTTATCCTCCAGTTGGTGGATCAAGTCATTCCAGGGCCTCGTAGGGTCGTCTTAGCCGATGTTATCCCCTGCCGCCTCTTTGAGGTGGACGGAGGGTTCTGCTGCAGCAGGCCTGTGTCGGCTATTTACTTCTCCCTGACCATCATCCCATCCTAGGGGTCGGCCCCCGTGGGGTCATCCATCTGATGCCTCCCTTCTGGACCTTGTAGCACTCCTTGATCTGGACAATTTTTCCCACGGGTCATTTACTGGGCCCAGCCTCTTAAAGGCCGACCCCCTGCTCAGGCGATCGAAAGCAGAGCCTCTCGGGCGATCGTCGGGATTTTGCCTTCCACACTTCCCTCTGCTCTCCTGGAGAGGTCGTACAGTATTGTTGGAGACCTTATACGGCTCCCAGCACTCTATGGGGGCCTCCTCTCCCTCCAGATCATCATACCTATTCTCAGGGCAAGGTTTTCCTTGCCTCCCTAGGCATAGACGCCAGGGGTCAGCAATATCCCTCCACCGATGTGGGGGTGGCAAGTCTTTGTGTGGTGCCTGGGGTGGTCCCCTGGCCTCATGTTGCCCTGGAGCCGCTGCCGGAGTAATCATCTCAGGTGAGACCCCTGGTGGTCTTAGTATGTTCTAACTTAGAGCTGTGAACTGCTCCTACATAATCCGCTGGCTTGCTGTCAGAGACTTCAAGGCTGCCGCCACATCAGCCATCTCAGACTGAGGTGGTGGCTGACTGGAACTGGGTCCTAGTCCACTATCCGATGGAGGAAGTGGAGGTGGTGGCATCTTCGGTGCCATGTGTTTGAGCTATGAAGAGCTGAACTGAATAAAAGGCTGGTAAGCTTGAGAACCTTCATGGGTCTCTTTCAATGGTGAAACATCTCCTCACAGGGGGAGAACTGGTTCACCACCAGAGTGCCCATTGAGGTCAAGCTGTACAAAGGAAGAGATGTCTTCTCTTTCCCACAGACGGTGCCAAACTGATGATGCTTAAATCCAGCACCACCAGATAAGTGATGATGAGCTCAAACTATAATAACCATGGCAGCCATAGAGATATATATGCATATGTGTGTAAGTGTATAGAAGGGGATGAGTATAAGAGGAATAAGACAATGATGTATAATGGTTCAGCCACTTAGGCCTACATCCACTGTGAGTGTGTGATCCACTAAGTATGGGCACTAATGACCTTGGATACAATGCACATATGCTCACTTTCTCTCTCTACTGTGTGAACAAGCAGAGTTTTAGCTAGGGTTACAATTATCGATGGATCCTTTTGTAGGGTTGTATGTGACAAGTATATATAGGTCTTGGGGGGTGTAGTGTACCCCCCAAGTATTCATGGTGCATGTGAATGATGATCCAGCCAATCTCCTGCTGACACCTATAGATGCCAAATGACGACATAATATTCCCTCACGTGAGGGGGTGATATTGTTATAACGGTCTTCCACGTGCCATGTGAGCCTCACACGCACTGTTCCACGCGTCTCCCAAACCATGCGCTGTGATGATGTCACCCTCGGCCTATGATATGAGGCCGAGGGAAAAGTTCCTTCTGGCAGTGAGTTTGGCCTAATTTAGGCCTCGTACTATCGTACCCTCGGAGGGTCGTCTGGTCCTGATGAGGGGTCGACCCCTTGAAGGGTCGCCTGGTCTGATGAGGGGTCGGCCCCTTGAAGGGTCGTCTGGACCATGACGAGGGGTCGTCCCCTTGAAGCGTCATCTGAACCATGATGAGGGGTCGGCCCCTTGAAGGGTCGTCTGGGCCTGATGAGGGGTCGGCCCCTTGAAGGGTCGTCTGGACCATGATGAGGGGTCAACCCCTTGAAGAGTCGTCTGGACCATGATGAGGGGTCGGCCCCTTGAAGGGTCGTTTGGGCCTGATGAGGTCATCCTTCCTTGTCCAAGTGGAGTACGCCCTCGGCCTGGTCGAGGGTATATACGGGTATATCACTCACCATTTTCACGCACTAAAACTTGATCTGGAATGAAATCAGTAATCTCCATATTAATGAGAGCTCTCTATATTTGTGTTTTAGTTACTTAATCTCCATAGTTTGAGAACTCAAATGTTCCCACTTAAAAAAAATATCAACTCACCCACTTATCACTAAAATCTAACTAACTACTTCGGTATGAACCACGTCCTGCCTGTTTAATCCACAGACCAACCCTTCTTTTTATCGGAGGCCCCATTGAAATAAATAAAAGCCATCTCATCTCTAATATCCTTCTTATGTTTCTCAACAACCAAATGCAAGATATTTTTCGTAACATGCTGTATAAAACTGATCAAAGATCAAAGAAAATCATCATTTGCAACCTCAAAATGCATACTTTATGACGAGGGGACTACTAACTCTAACAGGAGACAAATAGAATAATTAAAGGAAAATATATATTACAAAATATAAGATTTTATAAAACTCATTCAAACACACTAAAAACATTAAAGGGATGGGAACACCACCACCACCTAATCTAATAATTTAAAACAAAGTTTAGCTTGCTAATTAAACAACTATTCCATGAAAAAATTAGGATAATAAATCGCCTCGATCTAACAAAATCTTGGAAGTAATGGTATTCAATACATTTAAAGTGAATATGAATTCATTTAATACATAAAGTTGAAAATATTTAATAACAAATACAAATATATTTCAGCAAATAATGAAAAAGACTCGTGTGGGCATTTCTTCAAACACATCACTTACTAAAGAACTTGGGATGAAAGAAACAAAACCAAGAATTATCTCAAGTTTGTCCCAACTAAATCCAAGCGTCATATGGTGCGTAATGTTTTAAGATACCATACCACTTCTAAACTATAGAACATATAGCTACAAAAGACTAAATTCATACAAAAAAACTAGAACCAAGAGTATTCAAAGAGTATTCTTTTCACCCTATACCTATAAAATAGCCCAAACACCATCAAACCATCCAAACAATTGAAAGAATAACCCAAGAAAGTTAGATTGAATACTGAATCTTCTTCCTCAACACGAACCAAAAAATAACTACTCAATATCACTAAGACGTGACCACAAACATGGAAAATCTATCACTGCAAATGTGAAACTATACATGCAAAGACAATGAGAAAAAAGTATTGCACATGATGTTTGAAACAGAGAATATATTAAAAAAATTACTACATTAGATATACAAACCATGATTTTTTTAAATGTATTACAACTTGAGTTGAACCAAAAAGAATTTAATCAATAGTACTCTGAATGGATACCCCTAAAACATATCAGTATAATTTCAACAACTGTATCATAATATCAATAAACAGTCAATAGTAATCTACAAACCAAAAACATGAACACCATTAAAAAAAAATAATAATATCCATAAATAGTCAATAGTAATCTACAACCCCCAAACATGAACACCACTACAAAGATTCAGTCAATAGTAATCTCTCCAAAAAAAATAACTCAAACCACATTACCTATACCTGATTTAGCGACATACAAAACAAAATAAACCCAGGAAATACACATTGCACATTACAAATCCGGTGTCAAGCATAAAAAAATTAAACATATACAAACAGAGTGTAACAACCCTCGATTTTAGGAGGCTCATTTTATATTATCTTACCGCATAAGGTAATTATAAAATGATGGTACCGGGGTAAATATTAATTTAGAAGTTAATATTTACTGGGATGTTATATATTTACCGTATATGTAGGTAAATATCCTAATGTGGTGTGATTTATAGTGTCATGTATATAAAATGGCACGATAGTTTAAATGAATTTGGAACTCGAAGTAATTTATAAAATTTCCAGATGCCAGTTTAGAGGGTGTAGCTAGTCTCGGAATGTTCGAAACTAACTAAATTAGTGCCATATTGTATTTCTGGGTTTCGGGCACTTTTACCTAGTTTTAGCTTAAACGCGTATCTGGGAGACATTTTAATGTGGTATTAACCACTTAAGTTGGGAGTTTTAACTTAAGCCACGATTTTAAGTCTTGCCCTTATTTCTTTTCCCTCGTTTCTTGTCTTAAACATAGAGAGAAAATTAGAGAAAGAGAGAATAAGAGAAGAATGAAGAAAAGAGAGAGATTGGAGATTGAAGATTTGGGATGGCCCCTACCTCAAACAAATCTGAGATATCAACCCTAAGGCAAGTTTTCTACTTGCTAATATATGTTTTAAGATGAATAAATTGTGTGATATTCATGTATATATATTTGGAGATCAAAAATGGAAATTTTGGTATTTAAACCTAGATTTGGTTTTGATGATAAAATTGTGAATTGTAATGGTTATAAATCATGTAGAATAATCTTTGGGTAGATAAAGGTTGTGGGTTGACTTAAAAATAGAAGAGATTTAGGATTTGGGAAAAGTGAAATTTTCACTTGGGTTTAATTTTGGAAGAAGGAATAACCCTAGGTCTACTACGACCGGTCGACCGGGCCTTTGCGGGAGGGCTTCCTGCTTTCCTACAAAGGCATAAATTTTGAGCACGGTCGACCGCGGTCCCTTGACCGGTCGACCGGCCCTCCATTTTGAGCTTTCTGTTTTTCTTTATAGGCAAAATCTGGAGACGCGGTCGACCGCGGTCTTAGGACCGGTCGACCGGTCCCCTGTTTTTCATCCTAAAATCTTATTTGGTTTCCTAGATTTATTTTCTTCAATAGGGACTAGGAACTTTCTTGAATGAAGTAATTTTAGAGTTTTAGAGTCCTAGATGATTTAGTGATCCACCCTACTTTAGAAATAGGATAGGTGGGAACTTTCCCGGGGTTATGCCAATTGAAGTTAGGGCACCTTTTTCTTTTAGTTGATTTTCATAAAAACTAGGAGATGTAGTATTATGGTTGGGAGACTTTAAAAAGCTCAATTGAGCTATATTAGTTTTGATGGTTTATATTATCACCCCAAAAGAATGTTGGGAGATTTTGGAAGCTCAATTGAGCTATGTTAACCTTGGTGGTTCTTAATAACACCGTAAAGGTGAGTTTGGAGAATAAATTGAAAGTTCATTCATTCCTTTGAAAGATGAAAATCTTGGGGTTTTAAAATAACACCCTAAAATGCTTGGAGATAATCAAGAGTTTATTTACTCCTTTGGGGTTGTAGTGCCGATATAAGCTATAGTATGGCTCCGGATAATAAGTTATATTATTTACAAGACGTAAATAGTAATGGTTTCGGATAAAATGAAACATATACATGGAAATGAAATGAAATGGATATGGTATTGATTTTAGAAATTGATAATTTACTTAATCATGAAACTGGTAAATGAATATCTACTTGATTTTGAAAATGATAAATAAAATGGTTTAAACACACCTCTCTAAATGACATCATAGGGGAAGTTCGCGCGTGAGGTGATGCCCCCTGGCAAATTAACGCAGGGTGGATATAGTCCATAGGCCATGTGAGCGCTTATTGTTGTATATTTTTCTGCGATGGGTAGGAGATTCTGGGTGTGGTCTTGACTATCCCGCAGGCACATGGCCGCTTCCCGACGTCTTGCGTTATAGGTACCTAGGTTGTCTTATGGTAGGTCATGGAAGATGATGGTCATTTAGGGGTGCCCACAGTGGGGAAACCCGGACGGGCGGTCTTAGAATCGTTATATGTATATAAATGTAACTATTCAAAAACAAATAGGACTTGATGTATGAGATATGCCATAAAGAGCATGATGAAGTGCCACAAAGAGCACATATAAATGCCACAAAGAGCATTTGAAAAATGATTATTTCCTGATAAGGAAAGGATTTTTACAAAAAGTAAAAATTTGGATAAAATTTGCCATAAAGAGCAAAAGATTTTGATTATATATATAATTCCTGTTAAGGAAAAGATATATGAGAAAATTGGTACATACGATGAAGATTTTAGTTAAATGTTACTTCTTCTATAGTTCCTGCTTAGCTTATGTTTTACATGGTGTAGGCAGCTTCTTGTTTCTCTTTCTTCATGATTTATTATTCATAACTGTCATACTCTTTATTCATTTGGTAATCATATAGAACCGGGCCCTGACCCGTTTACTTGTCTTGTTGCATATGCATCTTGTCTCCGCTCAGGTACTCCGCCGCAAGGATGCCTGATTTGAATTCCTATTCCGATGTCCTCGGCGAGCCGTAATGCATTGCGGGTATTACGGGATAAAATTGGTATAAACATTTTCCTTTTTGTAATCTAGCAAAGATCGGGTCTCTTTTACTCGGGCGAGAGGCCCAAGCTTTTGTAATTGATTAATGTAAAGTATTATATAAATTTATTGAAATTATTTAATGATGTTGTATGAATCAGCGGACCGAGAACATATTCGGTCCTCTTATTTTGTTACCTATTGTTATAGATATATATACATCCTTGTGGTTTCCCCTATCTCTTCAGGAAATGGGTTGTTTGTTTTCTTTTATTTACTTTAAAATAAAAATTTTGGCAACCCGTTTTCCTTAATAGTGGGTGGTTGTCCTGGATACTCTATATTTTTATTGAGATGCTGAGAATGATTCCATCTATGATTCCGTTATATTGGAGTATTGGGCTGGCCACCCCTTATTTTGGTGAGCGGATTGTCACACAGAGGTAGAACAAATTACTGAGTTTGGAGTTTGTAATGTACCTCTCAATACAATACATAGAATACTCGAGCTTGCAACCTACAAAATAAAAGAAACCCACGAAGTATATGTTACACATTACAAATCCGGGGTCAAGCATAAAAAAAATTAAACATATATATTCCAAAAATTATACAAACCCACGAAACCTAAACCCAAAAAATCTAAAACGCACGAAACTCCCAAATGTTCCAAAACCTAACCTCGAATGAGAGAGAGGGATGAGAGGGTGTCGAGTGAGCGGGATACACAAAGTTAGTATAATTATTTTTTTTTAAGGGTATTTTATATTTTAGTCAAGTGTACTCAATTTTGACACACTTTAAAACAATGCCAAATTTTGGCACTTTTATAAAGTGTGTCAGATTGTCATTAAACCGTGCCAGAATTTGGTACAGTTTTAAACTGTGCTAGCTTTTTAATATTAGGATGTGCCAAATTGCTATTTTTGGTGTAGTGTGAAAACCTCAATTGAATTATAAAATACCCAAATAAGGAATTTAAATATGAATAACCTTGGGGTAATTAATTATTATCTCGGCCTGCAGATCGAGAATAATTTTGGTTAAATATTAATCCATTAGTTAATTGGATTGAAAAGTCCTGTAATGCTCCGGCATATATTAAGCACACCATTTTAGTATACCCATGATATTCAGTTTATAGATATGAAAATATCCATATCATCCTATAAGGTATGACAAACATAAATTTGATTCAGAAGTACCATATTTGCATGTTATTATTGCATTGTTAAATTTGGTCCAAAAAGTACCATTCTGGTACATTATTAGTTCATTGTTATATATAACACAATGCATGATATCAGACACAATAGTTGCAGTCAATATATTTGGAAAGAAATAATTATCATCGACTTGCAAATCATGGGACTAATATCAATCATATTATGTGTTACGTTCGTGAATTTATTGGTGTGATACTTTCAAATCTAACGATCCCCGTATAGTTAGTTATGTACATGCAAATTATATCAGGGATACTCACAAGGAATGATCAATTTACATTATGTACTCATTACTTGCCTCAAGCAACATATGTTACTAACACCACCTATAAAGACAATGGTACATGTATAGCTCAAATTCAAAGAGGTTACATCAAGTAAGTTATGACTGGAAAATTTTGATCTTTATACATAGATGAAGTCTAGAAAGAGCTATGGAATTAATTAAAGTCAAATAAATTCGATAAATGAGATTAAAGTAACAACCTATTAAATATTTTCACCAAGTCAAAACAACATTTCAGAAGATTGTGTATGAGGTAGGAATGCATCAACTCAATCATCAGAGAAATTTCATAATCAGTGGGATTTTCTAATCAGGGAGAGAATTGAAGAATATGGTATTTTAGGCATATGCACATTGTACTTTTTTTTTTCCTTTAACTAGTTTTTTTACCATTGGTTTTTCCTGTTAAAAGTTTTAACGAGACATCACCAAGTGTGTCCAATACTAATTCAATGATCACAAAAGTTGTACTCTTTTTACTTCACTTTGGTTTTATCCAATTAGATTTTTCCTTAGTCAGGTATTAATGAGGCAACAATCATTGAATGGTGAAAATAGTGTACATTCAGGGTGGAGTGTTATAAAATATATAAAATATTGAATTTCCACTTGTATCCCACTTTCAATAGAAGTTTTTTGGTATACCACACTTTGTACTATAAATAGGGGTGATATCCTTAAATATATAATACAGTTAAATGAAAAGTTTTCACTCCCTCTAAATTCTCTTTGACCCATATATATATATATAAGATGTTCATTTTTTTAGAAAAATATATTTGGAAAGTAGTTTTTTTCCTTAAAATATTTGGCTTTCAAAGAAGGGGTAATAATTTAGGAGCAAAAGAGATATATTATTAAAAATTGGACCTCCATTTGTTTTATAAACAAATCTTATGAAAGTGAAAAAACAGGCTTAGTAGACTTGATGCTCCTATATATATATATATATATATCGCATTTTAAGAGTGCGAACCGAACATGTGTCACCTGACCGTGATCCTGGAAATTATCGGCTAAATTATAGGAACTCTCTCTCTCTTTTGGGCTCACCGTCAGATGACACATGTTCGCTCCTCATTCTTAAAATGCAGACTAGTCCACACAAAAGTAGTACTGTGTGTGTGTGATATATATATATATATATATATATATACATATATGCACACACTAGGGTATGCCCGTGCCTGAAGGCACGACGAATTTTTTTAAAAACTACATAATCATCCCCAACAAAAAAAGTCTGTAACAATATTAATGGTCCGTCTTGGACCTCTCATATACATCATAGCCATCATATACAAATTTAAGTAGTAAAGTTTTTTTGCAACAAAAAAGTGTAAACAATTAAATTTTTTTGGGCAGAGTTTTCACTGTTTATGGGACTTTCCACCCTGTTTAACAAACAAAAAATACTCCTACAATAATACATATAGTCTCTCATAAACCTCGTACAAACTATCCACCGGTTCAGCAACAGCAGCAGCAGCCACATTAGCGTGCGGGATCCTCTTCACCAGATATCTCAAATGCATCAATCAATTCTTGAAGCAGTGCACTATATACGAAACAAACAAAGAGTGCTGTAATCCTAGTGAAGTTTTCGATTGTCAGCGGTATATAGTGTAATAGTGCTGAAACAAAACAATTAAATGAGATCAATACAAAACAACTAAAAGAGTGCTGAGATAAAAAAAAATACCATTAAATGAGATCAATCCCTCATATAATTCATTCTTTTTTTATCGAACAATTATAAACATCACTGCATGTTTGGGTCGTGAACAATTATAGACATCAAATTTCTTTCTTTAGTTTTTATTCACCTTTTTTTTAGCTTCACTCGAACCAATAAAGGAAAATTACCGTTGTAATAATCAAATTCTGAAAAAAAATAATTAGAATATATATATTCGATGTCAATGAGTAGGGTAATGCACCGATGGCACGGTGCGCAAAATACATTCAAATAATTTAAAAGGACACAACGACATCATAAGATAACTGCAGAAAAAAGACCAAATGACCTTAATCCCAAATGGCCAAATAACAAAATTTCCGTATTTTTCCATAGGACTTGAACTTGTTCCGTCTGAAAGAAAAAAGAATTTAGCAAAAAGAATGGGTCGTGTTCTTTGGGCTACCTGTTTGGAAGTGGAGACTCTTAACAGTCCTCAAGCTCCGCAGAAGCAAGTGCAGGATTCAAATAATAGGCCTTTTCAGAGGGCTGTTATGGTTATTTCCTTTTCACCACCCGTTGAAAACATTAAGTAGATAGCAACATAATCTAGTGACAGAGTATGCTTCCCATTCGCAAGCTGTTGAAAATGGTAAGCAGATTCCAGTAAGCATTCATCACAGTAACACGAACAATTATTTTCGTTCAGTGGGACATAAATGTGGCAATTTTATCATGGATTGTCCTTCAACCAAGGTCCACGCTCAGAACCAAAGTCGCTTTAAGTTCCTGAAATCATCACACAAAAAAACTTATTTTCAGATAAAATAATAATCAAAATTGTAGACACGCTTTTACAAAATGTGTACTCATCGGTAGTTCACTTCATAACTATTCAAGTGTGTGTAAACTGCGTAAAGTATAAATTTAAACCCTCATCTCACAATTTAGAAAGAAAGGCAAAAAAATTAAATTAAATTTAATAATAATAATAATAATAATAATAATAATAATAATAATAATAATAATAATAATAATAATAATAATAATAATAATAATAATAATAATAATAATAATAATAATAATAATAATAATAATAATAATAATACGACACCATATCAATTGTGTGAGGTAAAAACAATACAATATTACACCACATCAAGAAAAATATGGTGCTTAGTCCAAGAGTTAATGAAACGAAACGATCTTGGGGAAGAGACCAACACAGTTTTCAAAGTAATTAGCATAGTCCTGTGGTTGGACCTGGTTCTATTGAGGTGGCAAACCTCAGTTTGTGAGAAAATGTTCTGTTTTTCAGTATTAATGCAAATCCTGTCAAGGGGGTAAAGTCTATCCTAAGTAGTACCATTAGTCCAGGTAAAGTTACTTCCCTAGAAACCTGCATCAAACACTGAACATTCATTTAGAGTCTCTAAAATTAGCAATGCATTATAATAGATATTATATTAGACTAATAAAGCAATGTATTATAATTCAAATCCGAAAAGCAACATGGATTCAAACTTCTAATCATATATTCAGACACTTTTTTAACCTAATTCAACCATATTTTATGGCAATTCACCCAAAATTGATAAATTTTAAAACTTCAAAACAATTAATATTTTTATTATATTAATTGATGTTTTATTTTAATCTTTAGTTGTTAATATTTTATTATATTATTTTATGTTTTATTTTAAACATAGTTTGGGTTTTATTTTAGAAGGTAGAAACATGAGGAAATGAGTGTGAAAGATATAAGAGTGCTCAAAATCCCTTATTGTCCCACATTGGAAGAGTAACCCAAAATGTAGTGGTATATCAACTAAAGGAAAACTAAGATTCTTAGTTGACAAGTCAAACAAGAGGCTATGATCCTACGCATTGCGGTGGTGCTTAAGCACCACCAATCGCGACACGTGACATGCGTAAGCGCGATGCGCGGTGCGCGAAAGGGCGATTGGGCGACTTAGGGCGCATTGCGCGCTTTGATGCGCACTTGGCACTTCGCACGTGCGCATCCAATGGTTGCTAAGTCGCTTCATGAAGAGATGTGACTGTTAAAGAACAGTCACATAAATGGCTATAAAAAGAGTTTCAGGACTCTGTTTTGGACACCGAAAATTACTAATTTCTCCTCTCTTCGTCCTCTACCTTTTGGCATTATCATATTACAAATTATGAGTGTTCTCGATTTGATCACATGGTACACAGTTTGAATTAAACAAACTATTCATACACTGCATTGTATCTTGAAGGTAAACTCTATAAAACCCATTGTGTACTCACAGTTCTGTCTCAACCGGATTGGGAGAAATTTTGCCTAAAAGACAGCGTTCCCAGAACATGCCATGCAGAAATTAATTTATTATTTAGTTCTTTCCATTTCAAATATCCAATAGTATTAAAACCTTATATGATGTTTATTTGTAATTAGGGTTTGATTATGAATGAAAGTACGTGTTTCCAACTTGACTTTGATTTTTTCCATATTTATTAAATACAAGAATGCTTTTTTTACATTGAAAATTCATTACAATAATAGATTTGAATATGCACTCCAACCATATATATGTATTTGATCATGGTTTGATTAAATTATAAAAGATGACATTCAAATGACCACTTCTCATTGTTGGGCATTCATCTCTAATAAACAAATGGGTTGGTGTCATCCTTAGAGGAATTACAATTTAAATCTATACATAGGTTTTGTGTTAGGATCTTTATAACAATATCAAACTTGATCACAAAGGACTCGCTTTAAAAGGAAGTTTTTAATCATGAGCAATGTCAACCACAATACCAGATTTTGAGAGAAAATTGGGGAAGTTGATGGCCATTAATGAGGTTACATTTTGTGATTAATGAAAAAATTAGAAGTATTTGGTGTGTTATGATAACACAATTAAACCCTTGAATTCATCTCAAAATTGGTATGCTCATTGTTACCCCATCTTGAGTTTAATCTGAATTGAATTTTCACTGTACATCTTAGAGATAAAGACCATCCAATTGCACCCATCCTTGCAAACAACTCTAACCCTGTCATTCTCTAACTTTTTGAACATGATTTTCTTACCATATAATAGTGAATGCTTCCGAATTGCTTCAGAAAATTCATGTGAAAAGGGGAATATCTTCCCAAGTATAAATTTAGGGTCAGCATTAGCACTGGCAAAATTATGCGCTGCGCCTAATTTGGGCGGACCCATTGTTTTTCTATTAAAGTAAGTATTACAATTCGAGGTATATATAAGAAAAACTCATATTTTACTCGTAACTTTTAAAAATGAGTATTATATTTTATTCGTATCTTTTAAATTGGGCTCCATATTTGATTCTTAACTTTCAAATATGGGACCCATATTTGATTCATAGCTTTTAAATATGGGAGCCATATTTAACTCATACTTTTTATATATGGGCCTCATATTTAGATGACTGGATTAATATAAATTGTTTTATTATTTGGACCACATTTTGCCACTACTAATCAGCATATTAATATTTTAATTGAATCCATCCCATTTTCATTTGTTATAGCTTGGGACTTCTTCATTTGAAGAATATATTAAATTACATGAGTCATCGCTTAATGAGTATTCTTTATCCTCGCCTACGATTAACTCATCTATCTTGTATACCTTCTACCCTAACACAACCCATTCAACCTCCTTATTAACATTTTTTCCAGATAATATATCATCATCTTCCTTATCAAACTGAAATAGTCGAAATCAGTTGACCTATCAACACCGTTGTGTGTTTTATCAATCGTATATTGATCCTCTACTTGAACCTCACTAATTCATTTACCTTTATCTCTTCCACCAATATAAAGGCACGCTAACCTACTTAAAATCGTGTTTAATGAAGACAACAACTCCTTGTATAAACTTTATCCACATGTCACCGTGTTTGAAATAATACTCAATTATCCTAGTATGTCCTACACTATTAACCATGTCATATAGCTCAAGCATGCACATTATATCAACATTGCAGAAATCAGAAAAATAAATGGACCCCGAACATACTTCATGACTTTGTCCAGCCATTGTTGTGTATTTTCATAGTAAAGTATGAGTCATTAGTACCAGTTTTTATTAAAAAAAATACATCAACTAAGAAACACTACTATGTTCTCAAAGCAATAAACAACTAGTAAAATAATATACTTTCCAAGTTATCTGGGGGACCACCAATAAAGTACAAATTTTGCAACAAAAAAATTGTAAACATCGTCGAAATAAGCAAAAGACAAAATATAAGAGTTGGAAGGAAGATAACAACTATAAGGCCATTCACAATGGGCTCCCATAAACCTATGGGTTTATGGGAGGAGACAAAGGGTTATTTTCGCAATGGGCATTCGCCAGTGGGGGGGTGGGACGGACATCTTTTGTCCATCTGAGTGGGGCGCATTTCTTTTGTCCGTCCGGATGACACATCACTAGCCGTTTTATTACCGTTGGACTTTAAGCCATTGTAATAACATAGTTTTTATATTTATAGTTTCAACCCTCTCATTTAACTATAAATATCCCATTTCTTATTCATTATTCCTCACAATTTCTTCAAATTCTGCACCACTCTTCTCTCATTAATTTTTAATTTATAATTTCATAATTATAAATTAAAAATAATTGTTTTATTTTATTCTGTATTTTTCCTCTATTTAAAAAATATGGAGGAGAATATTCGATTGAAACGTTATTTTGCTCGTAACAAAGCGGAACCAATTAGTGACGTTAATCAACCTCAAGCTCCCCACCGAGATGAGGTCTATCAAGGCCGTCATCGTTTACACGAAGTAGGCGCATCGAATATTACCGATTCTATTATCGAACAAATCGCTTCCCCCGACGATGAATTTATTACGATGCGTGGTAGCATCCACTTAGCTTGGGAGGTTTATTCTGAACTTTTGGAGGACGAAAATATGACAGCATATATCAATATGTTTGGGTTCTCAAATATATTTTCGGAAGGATTTCCAAACTCGGACAACAAAATAGTCGAGGCATTAGCATCGCGTTGGTCGGCAGAAACTTACACCATTCATCTGCCGTTCGTTGAGATCGGAATTACCCCTTATGATTTCGTTCATTTAACCGGTACAAATTATTTACTTCATTTATATTTTCTCCTTTTATTATATTGGGAAGCCTCGATGTTTGATAGGGAGAACCCATATTTTTTAATATTTTGGAGTAAATAAGAATAGAAATTTTGGGAAGTTTTTGTTTGTGAAATTATATGGGGTATAAAGTGAAATATTTATAGGTAAATAAGGATAAATAGTCGTTGGAGAGCCGTTGGTATCAGGCACCCAAATGTTGTCCGCCTGGAATGGGGCGGGAATCTGTTGTCCACCTGGATTGGCACGGACAACATTTATCCGTCTCTGACCTGCTAACGGATCCCTTATCTCCCCTCTCCAACTATGGGGTGCTAAACGGATCCTGTCCCATATTTGACGATTATTCCGCCCACTGCCAACACACATTTTCCAAATTGAAGGATCCACAATGGGTTTAGAGGACCCATTGTGGATGGCCTAAGAGAGCTAACCAAAGGGGTTCCCCCATGGTTACCAAGAGCCTTGCTTGGCAAGAGGTCTAACGTTCAAGTCCCCCCTTTCCCCCTTTTTGACACATGAGGTGGCACGTAGGCCTGTCAATCGAGATCTATTAACCGAGCTTATGGTTGATCGGGATCAATTCGATTTTTATTTACTTGGCTCAAGCTCAAGCTTGACCCGAACGAGCTTGAGAGTGCTCAGCTCACAAAGTAAATCGGGCTTCGGGCTCGATTTGAGCAGGCCCGAATTGAATATTCCAATACATGTTTATTTATTTTAATAATAAATATTCATATTTCAACAATAAAATTTTTATTTTAGCAATAAAAAAACACATTTTAGCAAAAAAAAATAGATTTTAGCGTTAAAAAAACATAATTCAGCACTAATATTGACATTTCAGCATTATTAAAATACATTTCAGCACTAAAAAAAAGATTTCAACACTAAAAAACACATTTCAGCACTAAAAAAATAGATTTATGCACTATTATTGACATTTCAGCATTAAAAACCGATATTTCAGTACTAAAATAACATATTTCAACACTTAAAAAATAGATTTCAGCACTAATGTTAACATTTCAGCATTAAAAAAATAGAGTAGGTAAAGTAAATTAATAAATGACCCACCTTATTTTTGTTTCTTTAATATCAAGTCCAATAGTTTATTTGCATAAGAATAATGGCGCGACTAAGAATGTGTCTCAGAAGTGCGTACTCTCTAGGCTCAAGTGCAAGCCTGTTGCTCAAGTAATAATCCGATAAATCGAGTATCGATCCTTAGGGAAATAGGACAATGGAATTGTAACGACGTTGGATAGACGAAGAAATCCTAACCCTGACTCTAAAAAGAAAGGAAAAGATTATTTGTTTTGAGAATTGGCTACAACTAAATGCAATTTTCAAATGATGAAAGAAATGCAACTATTTTAAATTACCTAAAATACTAACGATGAATGATTTAAAACTTTAACTATATGATGAGAAAATAGGTCAGGAATACAATCCCTCAATCCTAGTGTATTGATGGTATAAAACTAATCGTAAATTTAAGTGATTAATTAGACCCAGAATTTCGTACTCCCAAGCATTACCTATATGAGGTTCAATCCCGCACCATACTTAATCAGAGGACGAGTAAACCGGTATTGCGATAGTGACACTCGAATTTCATTCTGAAGCATCCCAATTACCCTGAAGCAAACGAGATCCAAAGATCTACAATTGTCGTGTTTCCACGCAATACGATCATAATAAATTATTAAATTTAGATGACTAATTTTATACACATGCAACTACCACATTAGGTTTTGTTCATGCATTCCGACCTTAGATATCTAGCATAACATGGTGAAATCAATGAAAACGATTGTTGAATTGCAGGAAATCATGATTAAACTAAGGGAGAATTGAAGAATGATGTAGAAGGAAGATTAGAAAGAAGAAAGTAATCAACTAACTTACCAAAGTAGTAAAAGCATCAACTAAAATTACTTGTAATCAAATAAATCTGAACAAACTTCAATATTGGAATTAAAATTGCAATAAATCTTCAAACTAGGGTTTTGTAGTAACTTTCTCTCTCTAACTACCTCTAAAAGCTTTAACTGAAAAAGGAAAAATTAGATGAATTTTTCCATCCCTTAAAATGATAATAAATCGGGTTTAAATACCCTACAAGACTCCAAGAGTTTTAGCTTAACCAGGACTTTCCATTGGAGGAAGAGTAAGAAAACAAAACTGTGACAATCGGACCGATCTTATCCTTCTTCAGTTCGATTCTTCTTGGATCCGAATCGGTTCTTTTAATTTCTTCCCTGATCGGTCCTATCCGGATCGATTCTTTAAATTTTCATCAACTTCGATCCGTCTTCGATCTGGGGTTCGCTGGAACTTTGTATTTCGGATCGGTCCTATCCGGATCGGCACTATTTTTCTTTGACTTTTTCTTCTATCTTTGACTGCTCATAACTTTCATACCGGGACTCTGATTGAGCTACCGTTTCTTCCTATGTACTTACAAACTTGATACCTTTAACTTTTCTTGATATGCCTCATCCAAATTTTGGGTAAAAATTATAACTTTGCCTGTTTGACTTTCCTTTTTTTCTTTATTTATTCTTTCGATTTCTTTCTTTCTTTCTTTCGTGACATCAAATACTTGTAAAATTAGTACGAAATACCAAAAACTCGGAGTACTTCTTAGAATAAGTCAGTAGAAAGATTATGAGATAAAATCAAATCGATTACGTTGTTCGAGGTGCTAAAAGTAATTAAATTAATGGGATAAATTTGGAAGAATTTATGCCTAATCAAATCCCCCTAACTTAGAACTTTGCGCGTCCCGAGCAATGTAAAAGAATCCAAGCAAGGCTCAACTCTTGAAAATCATTTTATTGGGATAGAATACCTTTTTCGCGGGCAAGCGATTGCATTTAGTGTATGCAACAAGCCTTTAAACCCCTAGGTTACCCTAGTAAGATTAGTTGTGTCTCGTGAGGGTTTGCAGTGAATATACCCACAAAATTCTTTATTGACTCAAAGAAACTTCAAAATATGCAAAAATTGTATAATTCAAACTTTCCTAAAAAATAATCATCATCAAGTCATGTTCAAGAGTCTCAAATCATAGTGCGTGCGTGTGTGCAAAGACGGAAAATTTAATCGCAGATTTCCATCGATTGACCATTACGTTACTTATCCGAGCTTTGATTTCAAAATCTCACATGATGCTCTCACAAACGAATTACTCGAAATGTGGCTATTTTCTCTCGATATGCGTGATTTATAAGAGTAAATGTAGTGGAATTAAGTTCACGCACATAAGTAGAAAGATGAAAATTTTATAGTGATTGGATCTCATCAACAGAATATGGTTTGAAATACGGGAACATTGCCTCTTATACATACGTTTTATCTCTTTTATTATCTTTTTTGTTTTCACTCTCCACGCGGTAACTAATTTCGTAATTTGGACTCGGTTAGAACTTTTTTCGGGTTACAAGTATATTGGGTAAAATGAAAATGGTAGGGAAGATTGGAATTGGAAAATTCATTTATGATGTCCATTTGTCCTTTTTCCAAGCTATTACTAATTTTTTTCTTCTTTTTCTATTTTTTTTACGCTTTTCTTTCCTTGCTATTTTTGTTGAGCATATCTATTTTTTTTTCTCTTGCCCCTTTTTGTTGCACTTTTCGGACTTAAATTCTGAATTTTTCCATTTTTCACAATTTCGGGCTATTTGGGTTTTTCGGGTTATCAAACGAAAAGGAAAAAAAATTATTAGGCTCAAATTGGGTTGCAAAGGGATGAATTTTTCATGACTTTTTCTGGCCAATATTTTTTTGGGGTGACAAACGAGGGCCTACTTCATTATCCAAAATACTAATTGCATTACCACATGCATTTTGAGATGAATTTAATTTAGAGATTTCTTCGGCACGTTCTTTAAGGCACTATCACACATGTTTCTCAAAACCAGTCAAAGTGAAAGAATTGAGATCCTCGATGACTTTATTTGACGCTGAAAAGAACTTTTGAGTTAACAAGTAACTCGAATTGATTTATAAATTTCACAAAAAGGAAAGGTTCGAATCTCACCGGGGTTGTTGATCTTTACACTTATTCGTTAAGTCGCCTACGTTCGCTCAATTTCCATCTTTGGTCAATTTCGGCTTTGTGCATTTTGAATTTTTACGACTTGAGAATTTAAACCGACTTTTAATGATATTTTCAAAAAAATTGCAGTCCAAGTTTTATTTATTTTGAAAAAAATATTTTTAGGTTTTTCAAGATTTTATGATTTTTTGGGGGGCATTTTTGAAAATTTGTGAAGTTTTAGAAAAACGCACTTGTGACCCCCCTAACTTAGACTTTTGCATTGTCCTCAAGCAAAAATGACTAAAATCTAACTCAAAACGAATTAAAAGTGCGAAAAAAAACAAATATTTAAAATGCATAAAGACACTAAATGACCCTAACACATGACTCAATAATACAATAAAAATCACTCCATATGCGTCGGGGGTGCGACGACCTCTCATCTCTCCACAAACTCACCCAACCCCATGAACGAAGTTCAATGCTCTCCTCGTCTCTCCCGTCTTCATATCGTAAACCAATAATCGGAACAAGTTGGGACCTCACCCATAAATAAGGACAGACCGGGAGGCTCGTCGTGACTAATCGGAAAGGGATCCTCATGATGTTGACTCAAAGCGTGGCCTGCATGCGCTGACTCGGAGGGAACACCTAGGTTTCTTTCAATTTTTAGGATGCATGGGTCGGGATCTAAGTCGGACGAAACACAACTTTTCTCGTCAATCAGTTCCGGGACCTCAAGTGGTATGGGTGGATGGTCACAAAGAAGGAATTCATCAAAAAAAATTCCATTCACTTTCGTCTAAGTGACTACAAGAGTCCAATAGGGATTGGCCTTCAACAGTAAGGCTTTCATCCACCTGCCCAAACTCTTTCTCAAAATCTTCCATGCTCACGTCCCCTAGCTCTCTCTCTCGAGTAGTGCCTATGTCCTCCCTTACTTGCTCGATCTCTAACTCCACTATTTTTCTCTCTTCTAACCCCCCTCTCTCTCAATCGCGGTCACTACACACATCCTCCCCCCCCCCCCCCCCCGCTTTTCTCTCATCGTCACAACTATCGCTATTACTTGATGAAATAAGGCACAACCCTAACGGCTCTCTCTTGTGGGACCCCTCATTCTCGTGGCTCGACACTAAGCAGGACACTAGGGCATCTCCACAATAGTTTTCCTCAAAGTGCTCCTCTACGATCTCATCGATTAGGATCATCGCGTGAAGATCATCTTCTTCCCATGTATGTTGGGATATATGGAAGATGTTAGTCTCTAAGGTCATATTCCCAAAGGTGAGTTGCATCTTCCCATTTCGAGTATTGATTATTTCATTAGCCGTAGCTAAAAATGGGCGCCCAAGAATGATGGGAACATGATTGCTCGAGGCGAAGGAGGGTTCCATGTCCCAAATGACAAAGTCTACCGGGAATTAGAAAGTTTCAACTTGGACGATCACATCCTCAACTATACCTCTTAGGATCTTCACGGTTCGATCCGCCAATTGGAGAGTGATCTTTGTGGGCTTGAGGTCGTCCAGATCAAGATGCCTATAGATGGTGTAAGGGAGGATATTTACACTTGCTCCCAAGTCAAGTAAGGCTTTTTCAATTTTATTTTGTCCAATGATGCAGGAAATGATGGGTGCACCGGGATCTTTGAATTTTGGCGGGAGATCATTAAGTAGGATGGAGCTCACGTTCTGTGCTAGAAAGACGTTTTTCTTTACCTTCATCTTCCTCTTCACTGTTAATAAGTCCTTGATGACTTTCGCATAAGCTGAAATTTGCTTAATGGCATTGAGGAAAGGTAAATTTAACTTTACTTGCTTAAGCACATCTAACACTTCATCACGGGGGTTTCCTTTGTGGGAAGGAACCAACCTTTGAGTAAATGGTGCCGCGGAGGGTGGTTTCACTACTACCTCGGGCTCACTAGTGTATTCTTTATCACTTTCTTTCACGGGGACATCTTCGGCCTCTTTTGTGCCGGGCGAAATATCCTTGTCTTTAGGTACGTCTTGTGGGGGAGGTGATAAGTCAACTACTCTCCCACTACGTAGAGTGGTAATTGCACTACATTACTCAGGATGGTCATGGGGTGTGGATCTAACACTAGTTTGACCTTGGAGAGGTCTTTGGCACTGGGCAGGAAATGTGCCCTTCTCTTGGATACTCAACGATGAGTGCAACTTTGAAATGTTTGCATTCATGTCGTTGATCATGCGCTCATGCCTAGCATTAGTTGCATTCTGAGTATTGATAAAGTGGTTGATCGTATCCTCGAGATTTCTCCGTAGTGGAGTGATATATGCCCCTTGAGGTGGTGGTGCTTGAACATGTCCTTGCATGTGTGGAGATTATTGAAAGTGCGGTGGCAGAGGAGGGGCAACATGTGAATTAGGATTCATCGCAGCATGTTGTTGCCCATAGAAAAAACCAGGATGGTTTTTCCATGAAAGGTTGTAAGAATTTCCGTGTGGTGCACCAAAATTATCCTTGAATCCTCCTATACCACTTACTTATTCTCGAAGCATAACTTTGTAGGCGGGTATAGTCGGGTGTTCCTCAGTTGAATGACCCGCCTCATAAATTGCACACACCTTCTCGATGGGGTTTGGGATGGATCCAGTTGATCCTCTTCTATATGCCTCACGTAGGTCTCGCAGTCCTTTCTAAGTACATCGAGTCGACAGTCCGTCATATAATTCTTTTCTACGTGAAATAGGTCGATGGAGTGGTGGTCACTTGGCGATTTTGATTTTAAACATTAAGGTCGGATGTATCCCAGGATTGGGTAGTCTCGGCGACATACATCAGGTAAAGCTCAGCATCGTTGGCGTCTAATTCGACAAATGGACCATCGCACATGGTTTCAACGAGTTGCTTGGAATTAATGTTTATCCCATTGTGGATGAAGGAAATAATTTGCAGTTTATTAAATCCATGATGGGGGCATGAAGTAACTAACTCATTGAAATGCTCGTAGCATCGATCGAACGACTCATTTTCTAATTGTCAAAAAGTTTGAATTTGAGCCTTGATGGAGTTCGTTCGATGTGGAGGAAAGAATTTCTTAAGAAATTTAGATTGCAACTCATTCCAGGATGCAATCGAGCTTGGAGGTAAAGACCATAGCCAGGTCTTAGCTTTATCTTTTAGCGAGAATGGGAAGAGTTTGAGGCGGATTACCTCTTGTGTGCAAGTTTGATCATTGAGGGTTTCACACACATCCTCAAATTCCCTGATGTGGAGGTATGGCTTTTCAGATTCCATACCATGGTAGTGGGGGAGCATCTGGATCATCCCATTTTTAAAACGAAATTTCCCTACATTATACGGGAGTATAATGCATCCTGGAGTGACAGTGCGCTCGGGATATAAGATTTCTCTCAAAGCGAGGTATGGGTCCTCTTCCTCATCGGCGGCTGCACTATCATGTTGTGACATGTCTCTCTCTCTTAATGACTCGGTGTCCTCACTTAGTATGCTCGGGGCGTGCTTTGAAGTGTGTCCTAAGAGGGAAAATGGAGTGTTATTTGCGATTGAGTGTGACAGTGTGGGAAGTGGAACCCAGAACTATGGAGCGTTAGGAGTGTGAGGGCTATCAGGGTCGTATTCTCCTATCGGGTTTTCGTGAATGCGGATTGAAGTATTATGGGGAGTTGGAGTGAGTTCAGAATTTTGTATTAACGGGCTTATGAGAGATGATGATGATGATGATGATGATGAATATTTTGTGCTTTTTCAAATTTTTATATGTTTTTAGATTTTTGGAAATTTTTTGTCAAAGTTTTAGATTGACTCGATCTAATCCTAAGTCTACCTAATTCCCCGACAACGGCGCCAAAAACTTGACACGACTAAGAATGTGTCTCAGAAGTGCGTACTCTCTAGGCTCAAGTGCAAGCCTGTTGCTCAAGTAATAATCCGATAAATCGAGTATCGATCCTCAGGGAAATAGGACAATGGAATTGTAACGACGTTGGATAGACGAAGAAATCCTAACTCTGACTCTAAAAAGAAAGGAAAAGATGATTTGTTTTGAGAATTGGCTACAACTAAATACAATTTTGAAATTATGAAAGAAATGCAACTATTATAAATTACCTAAAATACTAACGATGAATGATTTAAAACTTCAAATATATGATGAGAAAATAGGTCTGGAATACAATCCCTCAACCCTGGTGTATTGATGGTATAAAACTAATCGTAAATTTAAGTGATTAATTAGACCCTTAATTTCGTACTCCCAAGCATTACGTATATGAGGTTCAAGCCCGCACCATACTTAATCAAAGGACGAGTAAATCGGTATTACGATAGTGACACTCGAATTGCATTCTGAATCATCCCGGTTACCCTGAAGCAGATGAGATCCAAAAATCTACAATTGTCGTGTTTCTACGCAATACGGTCATAATAAATCATTAAATTTAGAGGACTAATTTTATACACATGCAACTACCACATCAGGTTTTGTTCATGCATCCTGACCTTAGAAATCTAGCATAACATGGTGAAATTAATTAAAACGATTGTTGAATTGCAGGAAATCATGATTAAACTAAGGGAGAATTGAAGAATGATGTAGAAGGAAGATTAGAAAGAAGAAAGTAATCAACTAACTTACCAAAGCACTAAAATCATCAACTAAAATTACTTGTAATAACAGAAATCTGAACAAACTTCAATCTTGGAATTAAAATTGCAATAAATCTTCCAAACTAGGGTTTTGTAGCAACTTTCTCTCTCTAACTACCTCTAAAAGTTTTAACTGAAAAATGGAAAATTAGATGAAGTTTTTCACCCCTTAAAATGATAATAAATCGGGTTTAAATACCCTACAAGACTCCAAGAGTTTTAGCTTAACCAGGACTCTTCATTGGATGAAGAGTAAGAAAACAAAACTGCGACAGTTGGACCGATCCGGTCCTCCTTCAGTTCGATTCTGTTTGGATCCAGATAGGCTCTTTTAATTTCTTCTCGGATCGGTCCTATCCGGATCGGTTCTTTTGATTTCTTCCCGGATCGGTCCTATTCGGATCGGTTCTTTTAATTTTCATTAGCTTTGATCCGTCTTCGTTCTGGGGTTCACTGGAACTTTGTATTTCGGATTGGTCCTATCTTTCTTTGACTTTTTCTTCTATCTTTGACTGCTCATAACTTTCACACCGGGACTCCGATTGAGGTACCGTTTCTTCCTATGTACTTTTAAACTTGATATCTTAAACCTTTCTTGAGATTCCTCATCCGAATTCCGGGTAAAAATTACAACTTTGCCATTTTGACTTTCCTTTTTTTCTTTCTTTATTCTTCCGGTTTCTTTCTTTCTTTCGTGGCATCAAATACCTGTAAAATTAGTACGAAATACCAGAAACTCGGGTTACTCGTTAGAATAAGTCAGTAGCAAGATTATGAGATAAAATCAAATCGATTACGTTGTTTGAGGTGCTAAAAGTAACTAAATTAAAGGGATAAATTTGGAATAATTTATGCCTAATTAGATAAAAGTATAAAAAATATTTTGTTTTAAATTTTTTTTACATACCATAGAAATAAAATAATATTGTATATATATAAATATTTAGATATATTATTTCGGGCCAAGCCTAGTTCGGGCTTGAAAGTGCTTCTCTCGCGCTCGGCTCAAATTGAATTCGGGATTAATATCTCAGCTCAAACTCGGCTCGGCTCAAACTCAATAAAAGCTCGGCCCAAATTCAGTGGGCCGAGCAAGCGGGCTTTAGGCCTGCTCAACTCAATTGACAGGTCGAGTGGCACGCATGGAGCCACATATGATTTCCTCCAAGGTTTCCAAACAGAGTTAATTCTGAAGGTCTCAATTGCATTACTAAAAGTACTTCAGGTTCACCATGGAAATGTTGAACATCTGGGTAAGGATTGAAATTTACCCTGAACTCTGTGGACTCTATTATTTTTCTCCTTTTTCTTATATATATATATATATATATATATATATGTGATATTGCCCACAAAAAAATTTGAAGAAAACCCCACAATCAGTTCTTAGTATTTTTCTATTCAGATTAGAAAGAAAAAGATTTCCTATTCAATCAATTTCTCACAATCAGTAGAAAACTGATGAAATAAGCTCGTTCTAATAATGAGTTGATTAAATGGGTTTATCGTTCTAGTATTTGTACTATGACTGCAAACGAGTTCTCTTTATGATATCGCCATGATCGTTCATTTACCGCAGGCAAAGGATCACCGAGAATATGTTATGCCGACGATTAATCTTTAGAAAATTAGTGTCAACCTGCATTTCCTCTTCAACTTGCAAGTTTGATCCCAACTCACTTAGAATCTCCGAGTAACACGAAAAAATTGAGAATTCAAGTGTTGACCGTCGTTACTCGACCATTGTTTTACTTAATTTTGTCATGCTCTGAAAAAACCCAGGACTGGCATGAACAGGAAAAAGTTTGATATGTCACAGACATTAAAAGTTTGATGTCTTGAAGATGTGATTGGTAAATGTCGCTTGCGCGGACCCACGTTATTTATGAAAATGGTTCGCGCCAGCGGCATTGATCAATCATGTCTAGAAGACATCAAACTTTTGATGTCTAAGAGACATCAAACTTCTTTGCATCATGAACATAGAATATCGCACCAACAAGACACATTACCAGTGCTATTTGGTAATGAATGCACTATTTATTCAATAAATCTAGGCCGACTCAGAAATGTAACATAGATTGATGTGACACACTGACATGTCGCATCTGCATTGACTTGGGTTTAGGTTTCACTACTCTAAACCCCAACAGGAGTCGATATGGGTGCGACACGTTGATGTGTCTCACCAAATGTGTCGCATTTGCGAGTCAGCATAGAAATATTATTGAAACTAAAATGTTAAAAGTTTTGTATATTTATAATGTTCGACCTGCAAAAAATTCAGTAAATCGATATTTTTCTTAATTAAACTTTATTGATTGTTTATTTTAAATTTTATTATTTATTAATTGTTAAATATTTGAGTAATTTTATGCTAAAAAGTTAAAAAATAATCTAAAAAAATGGCTCAGGGATCCCTCCCCCAAACTCCCGAATTTACTCATTAACTTCATCCTCAATCACAAAGAATCTTAGCCCACCCCAGGGAGTAATCCTAGCTCCGTCGTTGATTATCGCTGTTCACTAAATTGAAAATATTTTTGCAAATGGTAGTAGTTGTCATCTTTAACCTACCCTGCGGCCAAAAGAGGTATGACATCGCTCGAAATTTCCATTGTTAAAAATTGAATTTCTCAACCGACTTCACAAATTTGCAGGTTTAAGATGCTTGATGATAATTGATTTGACACAGGTGTTTATTTTGGTTCACATCATAAAACTCAATCTGACTAAAAATTAGTATCCAATAATAGCACCCTTGCGTATATGTCAATGTCGTAGATTGGTAGAATTCATACAACTCAAAACTTTATTTTGCACAAAGATTATCAAATCGTGTTTGACTCTCCCACAAATGCCTATATATATCATAAGTCGTCATTCAAGAAACTAAGGGTGTTCAAAAAATTGACCGAGCCGACAGATCGAACAAAGATTAATGTGAGAACCGACGGGTTAAACCGGTCTGACTCTATAAATAACAGAACCGACTAGGATCGGTTACCTGACATTATCGTTCCGATCTTGATCCATTTTTTTAAAGGATCGATTAAATCGGTTCGGTAAAAAAAACTCAAAATTGGACCATGAACACCCCACAGGAAACTTATAATTTGGCAGTGTTAAAACTTTTTTCTTCGATCTACAGTTTAGTAGCACAACTATAAAATGTATGTTTCTGTTTTCTTTTCCAAGACTGTTAAAATAATGTTCTTTTCCTCACGACAATCAAGGCCTGCTACCTGCTATTTTAAATAGTATTGTGCATTAATTTTTGTATTGTCTCCATTACTTCAATAAGGTGCGTATGTATATATAGTTGGTTTTAACTTTTGTATATCTTTTTAGTCATAACAAAAGTAACAGAGTACATGAAATGCATTCTATATAAAGGTTGTATTTTTTTGTTTTATAGATATAAAGTAGTTAACATAGTGAAGCGTAATTTACTTTTTGGATATAAAAGTATTTATATTTTGTTGTTACAAATACATACAACATAGAACTTTATTATTTGTACTTGAACCCATTTAATTCTACATCAACCAATTTTTATTTCAAATTATAATTTTATTTTTCAGTATTTGTATAAATTGTTATTTTATATGCCCATATAATTTTAACAATTAGAATACTTGTATCTGCATGACTATTTCTATTTCTGTTTTATCTCTTCTTTCAACAAATTGATACACCCATATTTTATTATAAAAGAAATATATCCTCTTTTACTTAGTGGGTTATCCCTTATATTTTTCCTTCCCTCATTTATTCAAAAACAATATTTAGAAAATACAAATTTGGTACTCTTTTCAAAGTGCAGAAAAAGTTATCTCCTTTCCTCGATGGTATTCTTTCAAATACGGAGCGATGTAATTACTATATAAAGCTTTGTGGTTATATGTAAAAAAAAAATTGAGTTGGCACATCACCTATTATCAACCATTATTCTTTGTTATCATATTGACTTTTATAGTGATATTCAATTTGACTACTCCTTTTGAGAATATACTCATCAAAATGTAAAAATAAAAATCTATCCCATGATTTTTAAATAAAAATAGTTACATATAAAATAAGTTTTTCTCATGATTGTTAATACAATTACATTCACTAAAAATACTTATATAAAAATAAGAAGTGAATGCATTACTTTATGTGGTATTATGTAAAAAGGCATCTTGTATTGTCTCTTTACTAAATGTTACTTTTATGTTAATAAAAATGTTATTTTATTGATATAATAGGTTGAATACGGCTCTAAAAGAATCAAAAGTAATTCCAAGGATGGAATTTAGGAAAAGGTTTTATAAAATTATGACTAAAAGAATTTGGCAGGGAAGGGTATAGTGAAACTTTGTTGAAGATCGTGTATTGGAATAGGACTATCCAAGAGTTGAAAATAAAATGCAATCATGAATATGATAAAAAAAAAACTTAAAAACCAGTGGGACTATCTTCAAAGGTCTTACACTGCTTGGAGAGTGCTTGTGAATAGGACTAGACATGGGTACAATACAAAAACAAGAACCTTTAATTGGCCCGATGATGTTTGGGATGATATAGTAACATTCCCGAGTTTTCACTTCCAATTGATCAGGTTGGATACGAAATAGAGGGAGCACGGAAATAATTTATATCATTCTCAGCATCAACGATAAACAAAACTACACTATAAAAACCATCCACGATAAAAACTCAATAAAGAATAATTGAACTAAGATAAACTGAAACTTTAATAAATCTAAATCCACTATAAAACAACCTATTTTATACAAATGTCCCAACTAAAATAAAAGAAGTACAATAGTAATCGCCTTTGAAACAAACTCTTGAATATTATTAACCACTACAAAGAACTAGGGACTTCTACTTTAAGGATACAAAACTAATTCTCCACAATTGCAAGTATGACTACACAACCTTGCTAACCCAGTATATAACAATAATAATACATGTGGGGGAAAAACATTTGTAGATTTGTTGAAAATAAATGGTGACCTTAAGAAGTTAAATAAATCACATACACTTTAATCCCCACATCGTTGCACCCACTCTCAATAAGGTGCTACTTCCCAAATCATACGAAACCTACGGTTATCACCCAATTGCTGGTAGTAACGCCAACATCTTAAAATCTCAACAGAACCATCTTTCGTTCTTGTCTACAATACCCATAATCAACATTCAGGCACCTGCCAACTATATGACTGTACAAAAAAGGTCATAAAATGATAAACATAATTGTCTTAAGGAGCTCTCTTTCACGCCTCAATATGTTATCTCGTAATATCCTCTTTCATTTCCCTCACTGTCTCTAATACTATCGGCCTTACATCCGCATTTACAATCCTTAATCAAAGCACGCTCTTGTTTTGAGCCTTTTGAAACTTACTTGTTCCTCAACTTTTGCATAACTAATGCAGTCACAATATGCACCCAACATTTGTTAGCAACCCATGTTTAATATAATCTCTTATTGAGTCGTATAAACTCAAACAATAGAACATCAATCATCTCCTCTCTAGTTTCTACCTGCACAATTGTACTAACAATTCATTCCTAGCTATCTCCAGCTCATATTTTTTAACCACACGGTGACCCTGCTCATAAGTCAAAATTTCGCACATTACCATCACCCTTCATCTCTTATGGGTTTAACAATACAAATCAACCCCATTCAAATATGAGCAAAACAAAATTCATCTCTCTCAAGGGAATTAACTACACATATATTCATCATCAAAATCTTCATATTTATTAAAACACAACAACCCATTTTGCTCTCTTAGGTACACAAAATTCATAAAGGCATTCTACTAGCCTACATTTACATTACAATCCATATTACCATAAGCAAAACCCAAATCTCTAATAGGCTCCTCAAAACTCAATTTCCTTAATCTCTCCAAAAAGGAACTCGTCTTGAAGCACATTCACTACTTACGTCTGCAAAAATCTCTAAGTTGCAGACATTACCTCAAACCTGATAACTCTCCAAAATTATCCTTATAGCTGGGGTGAACCCCTTTGTTCAACTATTCGTTATAACCTTGACCACTGACTGACACTGTTTTACTTCTCATGATACTCTAAGCTCGAATACTGCTCAAGCCTTGCCGAATCTCAAATGGCTACGAGTGATTACTACACAGGTAATCGTGACACCATAGTACAAAAACCTATGACAGGCTCTAACACATCAAAGAACGCTCAACGAAGAATGAAAAGGATGGAACACAAATCCTAATGACACTAGAATTTGGATGCTTTGATAACAATTGTAACATCCTCAATTTTACATGCCCAGTTGATTAGGTCGTACACGCAATATAAGGAGCGCTAAAATAATTTGTATTATTCTCAGCATCAACGATAAAAAAAAACTACATTAAATAAAAATGATGAACAAAAACTCAATAAAGATTAACTGAACTGAGATAAACTAAAACTTTAATAAATTTGAATCCACTATATTATAATCTCTTTTATACAAATGTATCAACTAAAATAAAGAAGTATAACACTTAATAACTCATGAATACAAGAAACTACTACAAAGAACTGACGACTCCTACTCTAAGGACAACAAGCTAAATCTCCACAATTGCAAGTCTGACCGCACAACCCTAGTAACCTTGTAGTTAACAATAATAATACTTGTGGTGTGGGTATGGGGGGAGGGTGGATTTTATAGATTTGGTTCAAAGCTCAAAAGTTGCAAGAAATATCTCCAATATCAACGATGTACATCATGCAACTCATTTACAATATACTTGCAACCCGTAGACACTCAAATGAAATGAATACATCAACTTTCATCTAATGCAAGTACTACGAGCATGTCTCAACCTAAGGCATAAAACTATACTAAAAGTTTTTATCCCTAGACTAATAAGCAAGTAACGAATACACGAATGGAATAGGGATGTAAAACCAACTACTCATGTACATAATACAACCAAGTACTTATCTTTTAGTCATTTAGGCATTCACAATCTCATAACGTAACATTTTACTTTGTCTTAACATATTTAATTAAACGGGTTTGTCACTGAACTATAGTGTATGTACAAAATACTATTCCATACTACATCCACTCATGTCACCCAAAAGATAAGATATACACAATATCATAACAAAGCACACAATGTGACACAAGGATTAAATCAAAGCATTCATCACCAGATTATATCATCTACACGTATAAGTCTCATATCAACCACACGAAGGCATCTATCTTTGGGGGGACTTCTCATGCTTCTATTGGTAAACCTAGAGCGGTACCACACCTAATGGATTTGGAAAGCATACACACAAATATGATAATGGAGAATCACTACGCAATCTATGATATCCCGTAAAATTCATAAACAGGTTGATTTGGTCTAATACAAAAATAGTGGGAACAAAAAATATTTGGTAACATTCTCGGCATAAATTAAAACTAAAATTGAACCAGTAATATAAAGGAGTAAAGAACTAATAAATAAAATAATATAAACTCTGATACCATAAAGGCTAATAAAAATCAACCGAAGTCTACGACAGCAACGAGAGCCTAAGACCTGTAAAACATATATAACAACAAGGTAAACAATAAGTCTAAATAGAATAAGATTATAATTTAATTTGGACTACAATATTACAATGCATATTCCTTTTGACTTTTAGTGTATTCCCAAAAATCTTAGATATCACATGTGTCTAATCCTAGACCCAAGTGAACCCCATGATTACATGTTATTCATTTTAATTGAATATTCATAAATACTTGTCCTATTCTTCTTAAATATATAATTCTAATCAAGAAACACATCTCTACGTGTATACACATGTACGATTCATACCAAATATAATATAACTAACTATACGAGTACTGAAGTGGCACCGTCGCGTAACCGAGGGTAAGCCCGTCTCGCTCTCTCGGGATACCAAAGTGATGTCCCGACCTAGGGTACACTAAAAGAAAAATTAGCTTTTGCAATGAATTTTTTAGCAATGAAGTAAATTACGTTGCTAAAAGGACACTATTAGCAAGGAAAATTAAAAATTGTCTCTAAAAGCAAGATAATATCAAAAACATTTTGCAAGGAATTATTTCGTTCCAAAAAATCACTTTTAAAGAGGAAATTATTAGAACCCTTGCTAAAAATTAGGGCGGGAAATTTTCCTGCTACATTTTTTTCTTCTGAACTACTTATTGCGAGGAAAAAAAATTCATTGCAAAACAATATATTTTTTATCTTAAAACTACGTAGTTTTAAGTAAAAAAATAATAATTTCACATCCACACACCCTCTAGTTTTCTATAGTATTTCCTAACCTAATTCCCTTTTAATTCCAGTCTCTCTCATCCAAAGGAATCCCCCCTATAACACCCCGCATTTCTGTGCATGTAATATTTAATTACTTCGAGAAATTTTAAATTACTTGTGTGTCATAATTTAATTGAATTAATTATGGTAATATTTATTTAAATATTAATCGGAGAGTGAATGGTTAATATTTAGAGAAATTTAATTACTAAGTGAATAGTAATAATTTATTTACGTCATAACGTGTATTAGTGACGTGGCATTTATTTATCTCAACCGGGAGTCGATATAAACTAATTTGGGTGTGAGATAGGAATTTTTATAAATTAATTTGGATGTAGATTCTGAGTGCACGGTTGAGTCCGATTGGGATGAGATATGCGGAAAAGTGTATCCGGGGATAGTAAATGGGTCACGAGGCATTTTTAGGCATAACCGGACCCACACGGGGGTATATGGGTCACTCGGGCTTGGCCCATTAGGCTAAAAATGGGATTTAGCTTTAATATATAATTTAGGAGAAAAGGAAAACGGCAGAAAACATAAGAGAGAACCTAGGGTATTGAGAGGAACCCATAGAGAGTGGTTACACTGCAAATTGGAGTCTTTTGGAGACAAGACAGGGAACCAATTAGTAGTTCATCATCAACCTTGCAAATCACACCCTCGGATCAGACCCTATGAACCCATAAGGCAAGTGGTTAACTTGTTGTGATATTAATTGATGTTAATCAATTCATATTTTTGTGACGTGAAATCAGAAATTCGTTTTGTGTACATTGGGTACAAAACGGGGCTTTTATGAAAGGAACACTTAAATGAGATTTAATGTGGGAATCAATGGTGTGACATGATTCTGTAAGGATATTTGATTAACATGTGAAAAACCCAGTAGCAATTATGGACGAATTTGGGGTAAGTAGATGAAATTGAAACTTAACGAGTAAAAACCCGGGATTTTTCCCAAATCATAAAGGTAGAAATTTATGAAATTAAATTTATATTTGAGGTTTTATGAGAGGCGCTGATCATGTTCTTATATAGTCACGATGTTGATTGTGCTTGGTTTAGACCAAGGGAGAGGTTAGAAATTGGAAAATTTCGTTAATGGAGGAAACAACAAGGTGGAGAAGACGACCACCTGTTCGATCGGTCGATCGACGGTGGGGGGTCGATCGATCGACCCTTCAGGTTTTTCGACAGTTTGGCTTAGGAATTTATATTGGTAAAAAATTTAGTTGAAAATTACCCTAGCATAATTAAGAAAAAAATTAATTATGCGAGTTAATTCTTAACAATTATAAGGGAGTATAATTGGGAGTGGTGGGGGAATTAAGTGCGACAAATTGCGAATGAATTTTGGGAAATAAATTCTGAAAAATAAAATAACCAACTGGGTGAATAAGTTCGGGTATAGTATTACGGCAACACTACTCATTTAAATTAATTATAGAGGAAAACTAATTAATTTGGAGTCGGGGATTAGACTCGGGTGATATTTAATTTCGGGCCACGTGAGCGAGTCCAGGTAGATTGGTTGAGTGATACCAAGGCGTTAAATTAATTACTGGGAGGAGTAGATTAATTTGGAGGGGGAATATTGACTCGGGAAAATATTAAAATACGGACCAAGTGAGCGAGTCCGGGTATATTGGTTGAGTGACACCAAGGTAATAAATTAATTAAGGGGTGAACTAATTTATTTAGAGTCGGACTATAGACTCGGAAAAGTATTATATTAATTAATATGTAAATTAATTAATAATAAGAGTTGGACTATAAACTCGAGATACTAAATATACGCTAGTGTTACAAACTCAGTACACGGTAAAGCCGAGATATTTTATACGTATATATATTCGGTGTGTGATAGTATATATATGGTGTGTGCATATAAATATCAGTGATTAGATATCATTAATATATACTCTAGTGCTATCGGAGGAGGTTGCGCGATGTGGGTGAATCCCCTAACTTGAGGAGTAGGGCGAGTATATCCCCAGGTCATAGCGTCCATTATATGGGTGAGGGGCTTATCTCACTTTCAGGGAAGGAATATGGCCGCCTCCATTATGTATGTTTTTGTCCAAGTTAGTGAGCGATTCTGACTTGGGATAACTAGGTTATGCGAATACACCTAGTGTGATAGTACTTTAGAGAATACATCCGATGAGTTATTACTCAGGAGGATGGGTTATATTTATATTCAACATATGTGTGAATGTTGTAATATGGTTCTACATATATAATGGGATAAATAGTTATATACGGGTCATTAAATACATGCAGTGAATTGTATTAATTATATATGAGTTATATTCACATTCAACATGTGGGATTGTTGTAAGATAACTGTACCTACATAATGGGGTGAATAATTATATACGGGAAGTTTAAATGCATGGAGAAAATTGTATTATTTATATAACTAGTGAATGTTATATGGCTTTCAAGGAAAGATGATTAACTAAGTTAAGGTGGTAAATAACTTATAAATCATGCATTAATAACACTCGGTTTAAAGTAGAAAGGCAAGGGAGGATTATACTAGGACTAGTTAGACGGGGTAGTACAACTAGGTGGGGTTAAAGTAATAGTTAGGTGTGCACATTAGTGGAGGGGTGAGTATGTCCTCAAGGGAGTGCGACACTAACTTAAATATGAAGCGCATTCATGCACTTTATATTACTGCAAGTTAATTATTTGCTAAATATTTTCAAAATGTTTTGGGTTCTAACCCTTACTATAAAATATTTTCAAAACCTTTTAGGTGTCCAGACACAGGGACGCCAGGCTTGATTCATTCCAGGGATTCGCTGCTGCAGCATATGTGGATGTTGCGGGATTTGGATAGGCACCTCTATTCCTTCTATTCCTAGTGTAGGGATTTTCTATCAGATATTCGAGCATGTTGCTCACGGTTTTATTTAGTATTTATTTCAGATACTTGAGACCCATTATTATATGTCTTTACATTTGTATTGGATTTTAGTCGATGATTATTCAGCCAGTTTCTTATTTATATGTGATGGTTGGTTTCAGTTAGCTTGTGATGGTTAATGATTTATTTCTGCATGAGTATTTCTTTGAATTAATGAATGATAAAACTTGGCACCAGTCTAATTTCACTTAGGTGGTTAGTGAATAAAAAGTTTCGACAGTGATGCTAAGAATGAACCAACTGAGAAACATGTTCTAATTTAATTTAGGACTAATTACCTGGGGTTTAATTAGGCGGGGTGTCACAGATGGTATCAGAGCATCATGTTCTAGTGTCCTTAGGATCTGTGCGTCTTTTCACGCTTCAGCTTAGCATTCATTGATGTAGAGACTTATGGTAGGATTGTTATATTCCTCTATGTATGCAATTTACGTTCTCGTGCTATCAAGTATAGTGATGTGAGTCGTACACGAGTTCAGTTGAGCTTTGTAAACCGAACATTCTTTGGGATGACCAACGAGAGCCAGAGGAGAATTTTAGGAGCAGAGGCTCAATAGAAGACATGGGGTATTCTGGGAATGGTGATCGTGTTAGGAATCACGTTGATTGTTGTTCAAGTCGGTGGTGATAGAATAATCACTCGGGAGAGATAGTCTCCCAAAGCACTGTAATAAGTAACGGTGGTACGATTTCTGCCTCACCAAGGGGTGGGGAAAGTGTGGAAGGACCCTTTTGGAAGGGCCATATAAGGATTCGAGTAGCGGAGTAGCGTGATGAGTCAATGAGAAGAGATAACCCAAAGACAATTGTGTAGGGTGGTGTGCAGCGGCACCCAAGACTAAATTTTGAATAAAATTTTAGCCCAGTGGGGCCGTGTTGTAGTGGTAGGAGTCAGTCACCACAACCATGGAGAAATACCATGAATAATAAGGAATTTAGTGTGCGGTTTGACCACAAATATTTGCATCAGTCGTTTTAACCGATTGACAAAGGAGATTTCAGTACTTACTTCAGAAGGGCCGGATAGTGGTCGGACATAAGGGAAAGTTAAATTATGCAAAAAACTTTGTACCCAACGAGGTGGATGCGGAGGTCAAGAAGGGGTCCATGAGTTAATAATGGACTCGTGGGTAATACACAAAGATGGATGGGAAATTCGACTAGGATGACTAGTGTTGAGGTCGTCAATATTGTTTATTTGCCAGCTTACATTAACGCTTCTAAGATACAGGATCCAATAAGGTTAGAGAGTTTAACCTAAGAACGAAATGAGATGTAATGGTTCTAGTGAAGCACGATATAAGGGTATACCTAGTAAGGGACCCATCTTGACATTTTAAATTCAGTGAATTTCTACCTATTGACGGTGGATTTGATCCGAGTCATCGAGACCCGCAACGAGTCCCTTAGGGCTAGAGAAGCCAAAAGGACAAAGAGGGTAGAATTTAGGGTCAAGAGGACCAAGTATGCGAGAAGGACAACCCCAACATGGACATTGGGGCCGGAGGCAGGGGATTGACACAGAGAGGTGTCTTATGTGTGGAAAGTGGGACCACAACAATTGGTTATGTCCACGGTGAGTCAAGGGATAGGAGTGGCATGTCCCATAGGGACAATATTTGTGAAGTTTTGGTTCGGTCGGATGAGAATATTATGTCCAGGAACCATTTGGGTCGTCGGTGGCTAGGCGAGTGGAAGTATAAGTTTTATCCTCGGATAGATGGGGTGAATTTTGTGACACGGGTAATCACAGTATTCTTATTAACACTATATTCGCGTGGGGGACAAGTTTAGTGGGCGTATAGTAGTGTTACTATTAAATATATGTTTACCATGGGGTAACAGGGCTCTCTTTTTCTTTATCTGAAGGGAAGCAAGAGTGAAAACTGAGAGGGTATATTTGACGAGACTTGCTCATTTTGAGGAGTGTTATGAAAGCATAATGTTTCATGGGTATGGATTGGTTAGCGATGGGTGTGAACTATTACAGACAGTGATAGTAATTTTGGGTGTTCGTGACACCTGGTTATGAATGATTTTTACTAGGTATCACTTGAGAGGGCGGCTAGCCTATATATATGCATGTATATATGTTGTATTGTATGGTGCGATGGACACATAGTGAGGTCTTATGTTCTCATATTTTATCCCGGTAAGTAGGGGTGTCTACTGAAGTGAATCAGGGTGGTTAGATTTATTTTTGAGTAGGTAGAGATAGCTCGGGATTTATTTTGCGCAAGAACTAGTGATAGTAAGGGCGCGGTATTTTATGCTGTCTTTTATAGCATAAGAGTAAGCGTGTATATTTTTATGTTAAGAGACAAGTATTTGGGGGTATGTGTTATGACTGAGGGTCTAACAGATCTCAACGACCGACAAGGTTAGGTAGTAGTGTATCAGGGGGATTCCTTATTTGGATTTCATTTTGCGAGACGTCCCACGCATGAAACTTAACGCAACGTTGAAAGTGGGCAGATGTTTGGTCGTTAGTACATAGGTTAGGTACGCCGGTTATTATTCATGTTGGAAGTTATACTACGGATTTCGGCTAGCATAGTAGGGTAACTTTCGTGCAGTTGAGCATAGGGAAAGGGTGTATGGGCACCCTGGTTAATTAAGGTAATTTTTGTGCGGTTAAGCACGGGATATAGGGTGTATGGGCGTCCTGGTTAGTGTGATTTCAGAGTCGTCTTAAATAAAAGGAATGTGTAAATAAACATATTGAATGTACGCCTTCCGGGAAGTCAGAGAATAAGTGGAAAAGTATAGTGAACTGAAATCCATTTAAGAAAGGAAACGGTCTGACTATGTATATCAAGGAGAACTACCTCCACCGTAGGGAGTGGGAAGGTGGGGGAGACCTATGTAATAATATATCCCTAGGCAAGGGAGAAACCCACATTTTTGGGAAGATAGAAAAGAGTATCACTTAGTAATATACCTATAGTGGTATTTTACACATAGACAAGGTATAGATTCCTGCCCGATGAAAACCGCACAAGGAATAGTGTTCTTGAGCATGGAAATCGGTGTTGAATGGTACATAGTGAATTTGTCGCCAGGTAGACCATTTAAGGATGGAAAGAGGTTGATTGGAGGGTATTAATTGGTAAATGTTTAAATTCTATGGTCCGAGTGAAGGGATTAATACTCAGGTTGGTAAACTGTCAGGAGGTGATCGGGATAGAGTTACATATTGGGTTGAACGTGTCGCCCATAAGTCGATGGGTGGACGGGAAGTGAGGATTGTGCATTTTATATTTTTGGGTAATTCGGGAATAGTATTTACCACAGGTAGAGTTACGTGTGATGCCTCGTATCGGTTTGGTCTGCGTGACACCTTAGGAGACTTTATGGGAAAAGTTTCATTATCCACCTTTGGTAGATAAGAGGTGGGGAAATAACAAGATGCTAGGACCCGAGATGGGTTATGGTCCATCAGCGGGAATTAAGTAAATTGTATCCTTTCATATAGTTCAGGGGCATAAGGAGAGGTAAGTCACCGTGAGTTAAAGGTTCAAGTATGACATGATTAATTAGGGATGATGCGGGTAATTACACGAAAAATAGTCACGCGTTTTGGCAACAAGGAAATTGACACCCATATAGGAGGGGAATTTCCTAACTGAGGGATAGTGGAGCCAGTGGAGTATAGTCTCATCTTTTGGGGCACTATGTTGTTAGGGACCATCGAGTTAAAAATTTATGACCAGGTATTGGTTCGGGTGCCTCCTATGAAATGAGTGATGAAGTTCGGCAAGAAAGGGGAGATAGCATCGAGGTGTATGGGTCCTTTCCGTATCTTTGAGAGGGTGGAACTAATAATTTATCAAATGGATTTTCCAGAACATCTTCAGCAGATACGGGATGTGTTCCACGTGGCATAGCTGGAGGGATGCAGGAGGAGCGATTTATCTTTTTGGGCACGTCCCACTCGAGAATAATGACTTGCAATAAGACACCTCATATGAGGGGAGACTGGTAGCTATGTGAGCACAAGCTGCAGTCTAAGATAGTATCACTAGTTAGAGTGTAATGGAGTGAGGTCATCACAGTATTGATGAGTATACGTGGGACCGGGAGGAGGATATGTGAGAGAAGTATCAAGTGTTATTCGCTGCAGTAATGACCAAATTTCGGGGACGAAATTCCTTTGTAAGGGGGGGAGTATGTAACCCCCCGTATTTCTGTGCATGTAATATTTAATTAATTCGGGAAATTTTAAATTACTTGTGTGTCGTAATTTAATGGAATTAATTATGGTAATATTTATTTAAATATTAATCGGAGAGTGAATGGTTAATATTTAGGGAAATTTAATTACTAAGTGAATAGTAATAATTTATTTATGTCATAACGTGTATTAGTGACGTGGGATTTATTTATCTCAGCCGGGAGTCGGTATAGACTAATTTGTGTGTGAGATAGGAATTTTTATAAATTAATTTGGATGTCAATTCTGAGTGCACGGTTGAGTCCGGATGGGCCGAGATAGTCGGAAAAGTGTACCTGGGGATAGCAAACGGGTCACGAGGCGTTTTTAGGCATAACCGGACCCACATGGGGGTATTTGGGTCACTCGGCTTGGCCCATTAGGCTAAAAACGGGATTTAGCTTTAATACCTAATTTAGGAGAAAAGGAAAACGGCAGAAAATACAAGAGAGAACCTAGGGTATTGAGAGGAACCCATAGAGAGTGGTTACACTGCAAATTAGAGTCTTTTGGAGATAAGACAGGGAACCAATTGGGAGTTCATCATCGACCTTGCAAATCACACCCTTGGATCAGACCCTACGAACCCATAAGGCATGTTGTTAACTTGCTGTGATATTAATTGATGTTAATCAATTCATATTTTTATGACGTGAAATCAGAAATTCGTTTTGGGTACATTGGGTACAAAACGGGGCTTTTATGAAAGGAACACTTAAATGAGATTTAATGTGGGAATCAATGGTGTGACATGATTATGTAAGGATATTTGATTTACATGTAAAAAACCCAGTAGCAATTATGGACGAATTTGGGGTAAGTAGATGAAATTGAAACTTAACGAGTAAAAACTCGGGATTTTACCCAAATCAGAAAGGTAGTAATTTGTGAAATTAAATTTATATTTAAGGTTCTATGAGAGGCCCTGATCATGTTCTTATATAGTCATGATGTTGATTGTGCTTGGGTTAAACCAAGGGAGAGGTTAGAAATTGGAAAAATTCGTTAATGGAGGAAACAACAAGGTGGAGAAGACGACCACCTGTTCGATCGATCGATCGACGTTTGGGGGTCGATCGATCGACCCTTCAGGTTTTTCGACAGTTTGGCTTAGGAATTTATATTGGTAAAAATTTTATTTGCAAATTACCCTAGTATAATTAAGAAAAAAAATTAACTATGCGAGTTAAATCTTAACAATTATAAGAGAGTATAATTGGGAGTGGTGGGGGAATTAAGTGCGACACATTGCGAATGAATTTTGATAAATAAATTCTGAAAAATAAAATAACCAACTGGGTGAATAAGTTCGGGTATAGTATTAGGGCAACACTACTCATTTAAATTAATTATAGAGGAAAACTAATTAATTTGGAGTCTAGGATTAGACTCGGGTGATATTTAATTTCGGGCCACGCGAGCGAGTCCAGGTAGATTGGTTAAGTGATACCAAGGCATTAAATTAATTACTGGGAGGAGTAGATTAATTTGGAGTGGGAATATTGACTCGGGAAAATATTAAAATACGGACCAAGTGAGCGAGTCCGGGTATATTGGTTGAGTGACACCAAGGTAATAAATTAATTAAGGGATAAATTAATTTATTTAGAGTCGGAATATAGACTCGAGAAAGTATTATATTAATTAATGTGTAAATTAATTAATAATAAGAGTTGGACTATAAACTCGAGATACTAAATATAGGCTAGTGTTACAGACTCAGTACACGATAAAGACGGGATATTTTATACTTATATATATTTGGTGTGTGATAGTATATATATGGTGTGTGCATATAAATATCAGTGATTAGATATTATTAATATATATACTCTAGTGCTATCGGAGGAGGTTGCGCGATATGGGTGAATCCCCTAGCTTGATGAGAGTAGGGCGAGTATATCCCCAGGTCATAACGTCCATTATATGGGTGAGGGGCTTATCTCACTTACAGGGAAGGAATATGACTGCCTCCATTATGTATGTTTTTGTCCAAGTTAGTGAGCGATTCTGACTTGGGGTAACTAGGTTATGCGAGTACACCTAGTGTGATAGAACTTTAGAGAATACATCCCATGAGTTATTACTCGGGAGAATGGGTTATATTTATATTCAACATATGTGTGAATGTTGTAATATGGTTCTACGTATATAATGGGATAAATAGTTATATAGGGATCATTAAATACATGTAGTGAAATGTATTAATTATATATGAGTTATATTCACATTCAACATGTGGGATTGTAAGATAACTATACCTACATAATGGGGTGAATAATTATATACGGGAAGTTTAAATGCACGGAGAAAATTGTATTATTTATATAACTAGTGAATGTTATATGGCTTTCAAGGAAAGATGATTAACTAAGTTAAGGTGGTAAATAACTTATAAATCATGCATTAATAATATGTAACACCCCGCTTAAAATAATAACGGGTGGCCAGCCCGATACAACATTAAATCAGGAGTTTCAGATGGTCCAGTCTAAGCATCAACTGTCGGTACTACACAAAATAGGACTAACTACCCGATATCATATAAGCGAGATGTTAAAATAAAATGAAATATGCAACAGAAAACAAACTAACACTACTAATAAAGGAAAGAAAGATGCATAAAAGAACTAGGATAAATGAAATGATAGAATAAAATGAAATAAATAACTACAACTGAATATACTATAAAGAAGTAAACCCGAATAAGCTGTCGGGTCACAGCCAATAGAATAACTGAAATAAAATAAATATACACATCTATAAATATCCCTTGGGTATAAACCCGATACACAACATGAATCCTACCTAGATTTTTAAGGAAGTAGGAAGCGACTACAAGATACATCCCACGACAGTCCGCACATGTCACGGCTCCCAAGACTCTGGATAGAAGGTCATACGGCATCCATGCGGTAGGACACCTGTAGTAATATATATATATATACAAGCAGGAGAGAAAAGTAAACCGGTCAGAGCCCGAGTGTGAAAAATATTTAGCAAGTGTGTTAACCGTGCATAATAAATATCGGTGCACTTATTTCATAATTAAAGTGGAATCGCACTCTCGTGAAACCCCAACTCACCTCTCATCTAGCGGCGCGCACCTATTCGCGTCCTGATTTTTTGTTAAATTACCCCAATTATAAGGACAACCTAACTTAACATAGGCCCCGCCTATTCCCACGAGATTTGCCTTCCTATCTTAACCCAAGAATCCACCCCTTTTCTAATCATACTAGATTATGTTTACAAACAATTATGCCATAATAGGCATAATGGATTCCGGTTGATAATTTAATTAATTATAATTCTTAATACGTTACCCATTTATATTTGGGTTGAATCATAAGATTTAATTAATAAATAACATGCTTACAAATTATTGTTGACAAAACTTCTCTATAATCTCAACACTGCACTACATTTCGTGCATGGGGTGTCTCGCTAAGCGAAATCCAAACAAGGAACCACCCCGTTACACTACTCCTAGACAACGTCGATCCTAGAGATCCATTATGCCATACATACAATATTATGCTACTACAACTATTAGATTTTATACTACAATGTGAAAACAAATTAAAATCTCCAATAATATCCTTGGGATGATGTAACCGAAATATTCCTTAAATGCGATACATCAACCCCCATCAATCTAGTACATCATAATCATCCAAGATCTACTCCACAAAGATTCTATATCCTTTCATCTATAGGATATATAAATATATATATATAGGCATTTTATTCTAACCATATATATATACCACCATCCATACCCATAACCAAATGTACATATCACATCTGATGTACAATGGCCATGCACAATAATATACCCGGCTATATATAGCGCCGATAAACTGCATCATGCCATCATCTTCCCAGTGCCCGGCTCATGTAGCAATATTGTGGCAACCATGGTGGGACTAAACGACACCCATCTCGTGGTAAACTCACGCACACGACGTTTCGGGAAGCGGTCATAGCTCCTAACCGGCAATGAGACGAAACATACCCACCACGTCTCATCCCAAAAATATAAATCATATAATAACACACGGGACGACTATGACCTGGGGAATATCCACACCCTGCTTTTCTAGCTAGGATGCTCACCCTCTGCGCGGAAACTTCCCAATGATAGCATGAGCGGGGTATGCTTAACCACATAAGTGTATATATCATTCACATGCACAATATATATAAATCCATATGATTTAATCATATAAATAAACCATAACATAAGGTTTAGATATTCAGAACATGTATATCCATAACATAAATACGTCCATATATCCATATCTATATAGATATATATACGTATATTCACGTATCCTTATATCTATATATACAAACTAATTCTCGTTCATATGTATAAGATATCTAAACTCGGCTATAAGTATACATAATCCTCAATATACAAGCCGTCACCACAAACTCATTTAATTTACCTCGATATGTGAACACAATCCCTCACTTGAAGCATATTCATCCATATCTCCTAGGATGTAAATAATCTTCGAACATAAATACATCAACAACATTAAGGTCATCACCCAAAGTTTAGGGTAGGAAATAATCACTACACATCTCATCTATATCCGAAAGTACTTCAATATTCCTAGTACTAATTCGACCATTGGTATACACTTAACTCATAGTTTATAAACCTCAAGCTCAATCTAAATTTTATCCCATGATCCCATCACTTAGGGAGTTACCACACTGATATATAATTACTATCCCGACTACGATATGATTTCTCCTTTGAACCCTTAAATCTTATTGCTCTTACAATTTATTCCTTAGGCTAAGCATTACTAAGGATACGCGACCACTCTCTCTCGTCGGTCCCATATCCATTTCAAGTAGAATTATCTCACTATGAGGATTCGACACCATTGTCGGCCTACTATTCTATGTCGTACCCTCACAACTCCCTCAAATGGACCTTAACCTTTCATCATAACTAGGCTCATTTATGACCCTTAAATAGAACTCCCGTTCTCAATGAGATTCATCCCGACTCTAATCTAACAATCTCCAATATGCACATATATTCGTCTCCCAAGTGGTTTGATGGGTCCCCACCATCAAAACATATAATAAGCTCCTTAGAAATCTTCAAGTCATAACCCTTTCATCAAATTATAATGTTCCAACTCAATAAACCCAAGAGAATCGGAGTAAAATTCTCCCTAGGAAAAATTTGCCAGAATTGCCCTGTTTTCGAATCGATTCGGCCCCTCCGAATCGATTCGGTCCTAATTGCGAATCGATTCGGTCCATTCGAATCGATTCGGCCCAACCCGACCTGTAAGTCTGATACATACCGAATTGATTCGCTAGGGGAGAATCGATTCATCCCTAATGACCTGAGGCTTCTGCAACATAGCGAATCGATTCGCTAGGGGCGAATCGATTCGGCTTGTGCAGCAATCCACGAAAATGGCTGATTTCTCCAGAGTCCAAATTCTCCAAAGTTCAATTTATACCTCTTCCAACCCTTAATCTTCGACCCCAACATGTTTTCCAAAATCAAAACTCATCCTATATCTAATCTCATCAATTTCCATCCCTTAAACCCAATTGGAAGCTTCAATTTCAAGATTTAAACCTAAAATTTAGTTTTGATAATTATACCCAAAATTTATTTCTTAAACCCACAAATTATGAAATGAAATATACAAAAGACCTATTTAGCAAGATTAAACACTTGCCTCGATTTTGTAGAGGTTGGATCATCCTCGATGTTGCGTTTGGGCCGGAATCTCCAACCTTTTCTTCCTCTCTCTCTTCTTTTCTTCTTCTTCTTTCTTTCTTCCTTTCTCTTTTCTTTCTATTTCTCTCTTTCTCTAATGAGATGGCTTGATCCGTAAGCCTCTAAATCCCTTAAAACAATAAACCCAATTTTAAATGTTAATACACACTTTAAAGGACTCATTTACTCCAATTCGAGTCAAACTGACTTAAAATATTCCGGAGCCGAAATAAAATCCAATGACAGTCATTTTGACTATCTCGACCCTTCCGGGATAGATAATACCCTCAAAATCATCATCTGGAATACTTGAAATGTTCTCTATTTTTAGACCTCGATTCCCAAATTTTAGAATTCTCCAATTTAATTAAATTTTGTTTTCCCGAAAATTTAATTTCTCAGTCTCCAAAGTCATGAGTTGTTACATACTTCCCCCCTTTACAAAAATTTCGTCCATAAAATTTAGATTATACCTAGGACCTCAATATCATCTAGTCCTTACCTAAATCCTCAGGATCACTATACCGATCCTTTCTACTTTTCACATCGAACCATAAAGATTTTAAAACAACTAACTACCCAGGGCGCCCATACACCCCGTACCTAAGCTCAACTCGTAGAATTATAATCAGGCTCCTTTAGCCTCGCCTCGTAATATACTATCACCAATATAATCTATAATAACATATTAATTATATAAAAGTTTGAAACTTACCAATGGTTGAACTCTCCTCAATTCCTGACGCTAGCCACCTTCGTGCGGGGGAGGTCTCGCAAGCGAAATCCAAACAAGGAACCCTCCCAATACACTACTATGTAGCTAGGTCGGGGATTGAGATTAGTTGAACCAGGGTTAAGGTTTTATAAAAGGTTTTCCTATTTTAGATACTGCCCGAAGGCCTATGTAAGAATATATAATATAAAACAAATCCATGTCTTTCGACATGCCAAGCAAACACCTTATGTTTAGGACACAAGGTCTCAACAAATACAACACTCTAACCACTACCTAGTTCTCAAACTAGCACACTATGAGCTAAATTATCCGCTCAACATAAATCTACTAAACTCTGAACCTCTTAGTTATAAAAATTACTCTACATCACCTCAACACCTTTCCATAAATTTGGTTCTTCCCTCATTGGAGCACTACAATTACACTCCCTAACCCATCCATGAGGCTAATAACCTTACCATCACTACCCAACAAACCTCAACATTCTGCCCTTCCAGAAGTCAATATTACAACTCTCGATTATCTCCTCACGAGATGATTTATTTACTCAAAAAATGTCCTACAAAGACCATACTTACTCACTCCTTCCTCCAGGAAAATCCTATACATCCTAGGGCGTAGTGGCTAATCGCTCATCATACCTTATACGCGACGTTGTCAATATCGCACAAAGCGTGACTTAAACCCAAAGAAATGTATTCTACCTTATACTTCCATAATCTAATTGCTTTACTTTATCTTTGGATCCTTATTTATAGTCCTATACTTCTTCCAGGACAATCATTATTCCTAAACCTATTTCTCCACAAGGGAAACATCTTCCTCAAAATTCTTCTTAACCATTTTGAAGGACCAAGCGCGATTGCAACTATCGAAAACTCCCTTAGTCCTACGCAATGGACCTGGGTCTCCAATTTCTTACTCCCTCTTCCCGGAAGACAATACTCCTGATATTAAGACAACTCCACCTACCTCACCTCGGTAAGAGTCTCCAACATCAGGTTTCCTAACGAAGGTTGATGGATTTCTCAATCTAAACCTCCCAAGGACTACACTACATGCCTCTCCCCGGATTTACTTTACTAAGTCCAAGATTCGCCATTCGAGCAATTCTCCCTTTCTTACTCAACCACCGATAGATCACCCTGAGCCACTGCTAGAGTTCTCTTCTATATCTCTGCCGAAATTGGGAGAAACAAATACCCCCGATCAAAGCGTACCCACAATCTGTTATGGGTATCGTACCTCTAATTTTGTCCTTCCCTAGACGACATAATCTAGGTGACGTCTGAAATGAAAGCAACTGTTATTAGAAAGTCGATCAAGTGAATACACTTCACAGAAGAAGATGAATGCAGTGAACATAACAATCCTAATAGTAGGGCTTTATATCAAATATTTTCAAAACCTTTTAGGTGTCCAGACACAGGGACGCCAGGCTTGATTCATTCCAGGGATTCGCTGCTGCTGCATATGTGGATGTTGCAGGATTTAGATAGGCGCCTCTATTCCTTATATTCCTAGTGTAAGGATTTTCTATTAGATATTCGAGCATGTTGCTCACGGTTTTATTTAGTATTTATTTCAGATACTTGAGATCCATTATTATCTGTCTTTACATTTGTGTTAGATTTTAGCCGATGATTATTCGACCAGTTTCTTATTTATATGTGATGGTTAATGATTTATTTCCGCATGAGTATTTCTTTGAATTAATGAAAGATAAAACTTGGCACCAGTCTAATTTCACTTAGGTGGTTAGTAAATAAAAAGTTTTGACAGTGATGCTAAGAATGAACCAACTAAGAAACCTGTTCTAATTTAATTTAGGACTGATCGCCCGGGGTTTAATTAGGCGGGGTGTCACACCCCCACCTCCACCTGCAGCGGTGCCCATCCACCCTGGTTGTGATGAGATCTTCCCCTTTACACCCAAACAAAAATTCCAAACACAATCTCTCAATGGCATCCCTACCACTTCTCAAACTTTTGGCCATCTTCTCAGGCTCCATAGCAATTTGCGAATTCTGAGGTACGCTATTCTCCTCTTTCTATTTGTAAAAGCCCTAATTTATTCTCTTTGGTTTCATGACGTTTGGTCTTTGCTTGCTGAGATTAATTAGGTTTCACCAAGTTTCCCCAAAAATTTTATCAACAGTTACACAAGCCCTAATTTATTCTCGTATGAATATATTTCACAACATATAGTATATATTGCATTATATTATGTAGGAATTATGACTCAAGAAAACTTACGATGATACCTTGATTTTTTTTTAATCTCATAATTTTGTAAAATGTTATTGCAGAAAGCACGAGTACACAAGACGAGTCATATATTTCTAATGAGCTTAGGAATCTTTCCCTTCTTCATTCCCAAGGTCTACAATTTTATTATGTTGTTGGAAATTTTAAAGTAAGTAGGAACTTATATTCAGAGTCGTAGATATGGTTTATTATTTAACAATGGTTGCGTCTGCGTTTAGTTCATATACTGTTGCCAAACTTTTACTGTGGTTTTATAGTCATGTATATTATTCTCACTATCTTTTGGTCTATTTTGAATATTGTCATTATGGATTTTTATATCAAGTTGGTTGATGGACCTAAAATTACCGGCTCCCATGTATTTTATTGAGCAAGAACGTTGGGGCCTCACCACTCAAATTACTATGGTTTTAATGGGCATCACGCCAGTGTCTTCCAATGGCCACCATCTGCACAAAAGGGCATATACAATATTTCGATATGGTTTTCAAGTACATCTTCCAATTTCATTTTGGTTTTTAATATTACATATTCTAAAATCTGAATTCAGAATATATATATATATATTACTTGATTTGAGTTTAAAGTGTTGTGAATGACACACACCTACTAAGAGTTGAAAATTTTATTCATTTCATAAATTATTCGGTACCATTTCTGTCTCTATACCATTTATGTCCAAGGTTTTTGTAGTGTACTGGAATAGTATTGAAGAACATTTTACTAGTTTTCACTAGATTAGACTACCATATCCTTTCATTTATATATCATGAATTCAATTATATATGTTTTTGAATTTGAAATTGCTCGAGATATCCTCGACTCTGATTTTACAAGACAAATGTGATGGGAACTCTTAACATGCTCGGCCTTGCCAAGAGAATTGAGGCTAGTTTTTTTTCTCACCAGTACAAGTGAGGTGTATGGTGATCCACTTGAACATCCACAAAAGGAGACTTATTGGGAAAATGTGAATCCAATCGGTGAATTGATCGATACACCCTTACTCATTTTATAAGACTCTGCATTTCTATTTTTTTGGTGATGTTCTTAATGTGTGCTTCTCAGGTGTGAGGAGATTCTATGATGAAGGAAAACGAGTAGCTGAGACCTTGGCAATGGATTATCATTGAGGTGCAGATGTTGAGGTAACAAATACTGATATTTATTTGGTTTTGATCTTTTTGCGAATGCTGGCTTGATGTGGGGATAATCCTGTTGTAAAAATTCCTTTCTTATGTCAACCATTACCTTTATATAATACCACCTTTTATAATTATACTTTGTTGTGCTTTGCTAATTTTAGTATTTATTTAAGAAAGACGAGGCTTTCCTTCAAATTTGTCAGTCATCTTGTTAATGATCTTAGGATATAAAGTCATGGCATCTATGCCACTGACTTAATTCTTAGTTGTTATTCCATTTTACTGAATACCATATCTGTAAGTGTTTATTCCTGATAAATAAATCTTGGATTTGAAGTCAGAAATGTTTTATGTTTAAAGTTTACTGTCCCAGTTACTTGCTATCAAGTTTAATTATGTATGGCACTTCCATTAATTTTTATAGGTGAAGCAAGTTTTATAAACATGTAATTATTAGCTATATTAGCAAAAAATCCGTGCAAAAATTGAGGAAGAGAGGCTGGTACAAGACCGAAAGGCATTCTTGCTTCATATCTTATTTGTCGATGTCTCGGTCTTTATAGTCATTTCAACCTCATAAGCTCCTACAACTTGCCCATGAATTTTTCACAAAACCTGAAAATTGCAAAGTATATAGTTGGACTCTGATGACTGTTTCTGTTTTCAAGGATTTCTCAATGGTAAAAAAACGCTCGATCTGAGTCGTTTCCATAAACTGATGCACTTTGTTGGTTAGAGTTCTCGTTGACACCACTTCAAGGCCTTGAGAGAATACCGGTACCCAATGGAAATGGTTCCTGCATTTGGACCATTATTGTGAAAGAGAATAGGATGGAAACATTTATCCTCATTCATTAAACTTGAATTCTGGAAATGGGCAACGAGAGCAGCTTTCCCCTGAATTCGAGCATATGCAAGAGATGTAACTTTTTCATTGTAAAACTTCTCCCCTTTTTCCCATTGAATGCCTTATGATATGGAATAATCTGAAGTGAGTCGATCATGTTAATAAATTCATAACCCATATTGTAGTTGCACCAAATTTTGGGTGTGAAAATACGAAAGTCAACACTGGTTTTTATTCTCTATATGAAATAGTGAGGGGGATTGAGGGAATGATCTATGAGATTGTATCAGGATAGTTCTTCGAAATGAAAATTAAATTATTTTCGCCTTAGATTAGGGAGACATACATAGAATGTTGTAGAACTTGAATAGACACAATGTACTAAATTGATCTTATATCTTTTTTCCTCTTTGATTCCCTACCTATTTCAACAAAATTTTGTATTTCATATATTTATCTCTTATTTGATTGTATTGTCCTTCATTAGTTGCATTGGATCTCCTCTTTTAACAAATCATTTGCTTCAATATAAGATATTGGGTGTATGGATTGGATAAAATGTTTTTGGCTCATAACAGTGCACATTATTTGTTTGCTTATTCTTTTGGGTTGATTTTAATTATCTTCATTTAATTGAAACTCTAAAAAGAAGATGTTCTTGTCTCATAACTGATGTGATGTATATTATTTGTTTTCTTATTTTTTTGGGTGATTTTTATTATCTTCATTTAATTAAAACTCTGAAAAGAGGATAACATTTCTCTTGTCGCCACATATTCCATACAACTACTAAGATAAACCCATTGCCATTGGTCCATCTCAATCAAAAGATGCGAAGCAATGGACCCTTGGCCATATCAGCTGTCGCATTAGGTTTCTACAGGGTGCCCTTCTCCCTAATATTGTAATTTACAATGGACAAGAGTACGTTTCTTTCCATTTGTTAGAACTAGTTATTCTTCTTTAGACTGCAAATTGACTTTTTCTTCGATGTTTTATAGGATTCATGTTTCATCACAAGTCATTGTGCTATCAAGCCCCCTAGTGGTTGCCTCCAATTCTTCCCTCACTTCAAGGGGGCCTCCATTACAATCATCTCTTGAGACCTTTCCATTCCCCGTCTTAAAATCTTATCCGCAACTCTATGAACTTTTCTCAATGTTGGTGTTATCATAGCGCATATCTTTGTTAAAATTATTTTAACATTAAAGTGTGAGGGGAATAATTCGAACATTTCGAATTGTCATGATATCACATATCTCCCATTTTTGTTTTTAAGCGTTTCATGAAAGAGTTTCACGGGAATTGATTGCTTATCAATATATTACTATTGATTTTTCATGTTGTCTTAGTTTATAATAATGATATGTTGTCCTCAATTCGATGAGAATAGATTGCTTTATGCTAAAAACAGTGACCACTTGTTAAAAACAATGCTTATTTACATATTGACTTTGGTACAATTTAATATAGTTGACTTTTGTATTATAATGGTATACTTACATGTTTATGATATTATGGATACAAAATTTATTAGATCAGTTTGTTGTGTTTTTCAGAATCTGGATCCACCACTAAGAAAAAAATTTAGACAGGTAATGCATATGAGATGCCGAATGGACAAATTGAAGTATTTTATGACACTGGACGAAGGACAACTGGTGGATTAGTGAAGAGGCAGAGTCTGACTATGTAAGTATATAAAAGAAAATAATTTTACATGCTTAAACATAAAGCATTGTTCCCATGCCATGTGGACTTGATTGATTTTTTGTTGAAATGGGTGGACAAGAGTTATTGGATTATTAATTTGTGTCACAACAGGTTGGATTTCATGAATAAATAAAGGAAATTCTGTCGATTTTTTTTAAAAATATAGTGAAATCGGTGGAAGGGACGCATTGATGATTTACTTGTATCTATAGTTGTTGGATTAGTGATTTGTGCGTCACAACATGTTTGATTTCTTAAATAAACCAAGGAATCTCTGTTGATTTTTTTTAAGTTTAAAAAATAGTGTAACATATTATTTTCTTTTTCTTTGTAGAAATAGATGATTGAATTACAAAAAAATAAGAAAAATTCTGATGAAGCATCAATTTGTCAAAAAGTCCTTAGAAAGAGGTCGGGATACATGAAGGGCCTTGGTACCCGACCATTCAAATCACTATGTAGACATAATTTTGATTTGGAGAACAAAAAGTTACAAACAGAGATTGTAGATTTGAAAATTCTAGTCCAAGGTCTTGTGTAGGAGATGACTACAATGAAGGCCACCTTACTGCTAGATAAAGACACTGCTCCAGAGGAAGATGTTCCTGAAGGATCTTCTGTCCCTTGAGATTTTATCATTTTGTTTGTGATGAGAAAAGTAGTTTAAACTCATCTCTTAGTTATGAAGTATTATTTACTTTTGAGCTTCATTGTGACATGAATAATAGTACATTTATGTATTGAATATAATATAACATCTTTTAATTATGTGTGTTTAATTAAATTTTTTTATTTATTTCATTATTAATATAATTATGCAATGAAATAAATGTTGCAACGAAAAAAAGTGTTACAAAAGACTATTAGCAAAGAAGAATTGACATTTGAAAATGAATTTTAATCATCTCAAAATATCTTTTGCCAGGATTTATTAGTATCTTTTGCAACGAAATATTCATTGTAAAATATTTTTAGTCGAAATACGAGTACTTTTTTGCAACTAAAAAGAGTGTTACAAAAGACTTTTAGCAATGTATAATTAACATTTGACAAGGAATTGTAATTCTCTCAAAATATCTTTTGCAAGAATTTGTTAGTATCTTTTGCAACAAATATTCGTTGTAAACGTTTTTTAGTCAAAATACGAGAACTTTTTTGCAACGAAAAAGAGTGTTACAAAAGACTTTTAGCAATGCAAAATTAACATTTAGCAAGGAATTTTAATTCTCTCAAAATATCTTTTGCGAGGATTTATTAGTATTTTTTGCAACGAAATATTCTTTGCAAAAGCTTTTTAATCAAGATATGAAAACTTTTTTGCAACGAAAAATCTTGTTTTCCCCAACGAAAAATTTCATTGCAAAATATTTTTAGCAACGATGACAAAATTTCCTTGCAAAAGATCTATAGCACGATGGCTAGTGCGAGGAATGCTGTAAGGAAAACAAATCGTTGCAAAAGGTGTTTTGCAACGAAAACATACATTTTGCAACGAATTTTTTTCCTTGCTAAAAGCCATAATTCTTATCGTGGTACTATAATGCTGCAGTGTTCGTCATCGTACGACTTAGGGTATAACCCGTCTCTATCTACCAAGATACCGAAGTGGCGTCATTGCACGGTCCATAAGAATGTCCCCTCTAGTAAATATATCAATTGTACACATAATCGGTATATCACACAAAATACATAAAAAAAAGTACGACCCATCTCAACCGGGCCAAAAAAACAAATACAAATCCTAATCGTCAGGGTTACACATAACATCTCTAACTATTGTTAGTTACTACGCATATTAGTTATAATATGTTATATATAACACTAGCCCAATCTCCCAAGGCTCGCCAAGTCTAGGTATCTCGCACCCCACTATTTACTGGTACTATCATAATACAATTACTACCTTACACAACAGTTTATCAATATGTTCTAATCAGTCAGGTGATCTATATAATTACTAGATATCTATTTATCTCATAATTTATCTGCATACTCAACCCTATACTCATGGTCCTCAACAACCATATTTAAATCCCACCTATTCCTAGATTAATATACTAATATCTCAGATTATAACCCCCAAAACAACTCCCTAATCAAAACCTAATTAACCGAACACAACACCAAGTTCAAATCCAAAATCACCAACATAAAAAATCAGCCTTGCGCACTATTTGTAAAATACTCATAATAAATTTAATAAAAATCCAAAAATACGAAACCAGTTCTCACGCGTTCATAATTAAAAAATCTATTATTCCATTTTTACCAACCGTAAGAGTGAACTACTAATTATCCATGCGCATGGATTCCATTCACGAGACCAAAAATGAACTGTGCGAGTGGACTCCACAACCCAAATTTTTTAACTTGTGTCTTCTTCAACTTCCAATCCCACAATTCGAACCTACTAGCCCTAATCTGCCATGAATGACTTACCCCAAGGTTATGACACTTCAATAACATCATATTACGGCATCCAAACACTTTATGATCAAAACCTAATAACTTATGAACCTAAATTGACAATCTCCTCTCCAAAATTTACTCAAGTATGAAATTACTTAAGGGTTTCAATAAATTACCCAATCTAATTCAAATTTACACTAGTCTAATCAATTTATGTATATTCAAGTTATAATTCAATAGTTTCTTCATAAATCTACTCAGTGTATACATATGAATAAGGTTAAATTCTCACTTTAAACCCAAATACAAAAATTATGAATTAGATCAATAGAAATCAAAATTTTAATCAGAATATGTTTAGAATCCAATGAATAGAAATTTTCCAATACAAAAGCAATTAAAATCAAATTCTAGTTAAAGTTGCCTTAGGCCAAATATGAGAATTTAAGCCTTTAATCCCCAAATCTCTCGTCCCCCTTGAGTGTCTCTTTTTTTCTTATCATCATAGGATTTTTTTCCCAAGCTCCAAATGTGTTTTAGGTTTAGTCTTCCAACCTTATAAACTTACTTCCCACGAAACTGGCCTTGGGACCATCCTAAGCACCAACCTAATGAGCCCAAATAACCTTCTAAAATTTCATCCAAGTTATGTACCAACCCAATGGACTTTAACCCCCGACATATTAAGTCGAAATGGGCATTCCGCACATCCCAAAATATGATACTACAAAAAATAATTTTTATTCGGTATGAGTCCAAATATTTTTTAACGAATTATTATATGTGAAATTCGATTTTAACGAATTATCACATGTCACAGCAAACACAGATACCTAATTTCTATAATTAATTTATTCATTAAAATATGGGGTATTACGTTCTTCCCCCTTAAATAAGAAATTTCATCCTTTAAATTTGAATTCATTATACTTTTACTTGTAAATATAAGAATATCTCGCCCGTAGCATCCTCAAACTATACCCATAATCTACTCGTTCATCATCCTAATACACACTAAGTCCTCTCTTGTCATAAGTCACATTCGGTTAATAATACCACCAAAATATTGTAATCGTTTGAACGTCAACTTATCCCCTCATAATCCCTCAATCACATACCCATATAAGCATCGTGTATGCACTGACGATGATGACTTGAGGTAAAATGACAGCAGCCCCACCCCGTCCAAGTCTGTGAAAAGGACATATGTATCGGAATGCCAAGTTCCTCTTAGAATTCAAACTTCAAAATACTCATCCTCAAGTATATCTTCAAAAGAACATGACCTACCTCCTGAGACCTTAATCCATGCTTCTGTTTGACTCAAAAGTTCCTTTGCATGTTCTGACAACAATCACATGCTCTACAGTGAACACTACTTCTTTTAAAGTGTCTCGAACCCCTCCTAACACAAAGAACTAACTAACTCTTAACTCTAATAAACTTGGTCAGTGTAACTCAAATGACCCAAAATGGACCCATGTCCTCTTTAGAATCCCTGCTCCTAATCAAAATCAATAGGTCTACTCTCCCCCTTCCATACTGGGATTTCGAGCACTGCAATTCTTCGAAAGTCTTTGGTGTTCTACCTTTTTCACTACCAGAAGAACCTTCTCAACACAAACTATGTTAAAACTACTTCACTATGCTAACCATACAAACTCCCCCAGTTACTATACATCCAATCACTTCTAGGAAGTAAAATAAATCACAAAACATGTACCTTGGTCAAAACTACATCTTGTAGCTTGAGACCCTTTGGAATAAATAATCTCCCTTGGAAAAATAATTATTTCCTATCATCGAACGGAGAAAGGGAACTCCTCATAATTATGGCTTGAATACCATCTCCTGCTAGAAAATTCAACGATTGGGCCTGAACCACGAATTTTGGTGTAACGGCCAGTATTCACTCTTAAACAAGATGTTGTCACCGATCACAATGAACTACACCTTCTTGCAGTCAAAATTCACTAATGACGCTCCAGCTCCATATAAATTTAAAAAGCTATCTTCTGGTTATTCTCCTCCCGATTCAATGACTAGTGACAACTTGTTCATAAAAATAAATCATTCTCCTCGACTACTCTAACAGGTCATCGATACACAATAACGAACACTAGTCTCATTTCGCGACCTTACCTAGTCTTAGATGGTCTATACATAAACTTGGTGAACCATTCATCTTTTGGGAGCATCCCTATGGTAACATCTTCTCTGAAAAGTCTTTTGGATCAAAAGTGGTGCCTGCTCAAACTACACTCTACATATCCAATGGATTCAACCAAATAAGTGTGACACCCCACCTACTAAAATACTGGGTGGCCAGCCTATGATCAAAATAAAATGTTGGTCTCATATGGAAACATTTTTAAAGTCACTAACCACCTAGTAATCAAAATAGACTGGTGCCAAATTTTATCTTTCATTAATTAACAACATGCGGAAGAAAATAATAATTAAACCATTCACACAACCTGGTAACTGAATACAACACAGATGATTAATATGAATAAAGATGACCGAATCAACTATCTATTCAATAATAAAATCCAACAATAAACTGAAACAATAAACTAGATACACAAGGTCAATAAATAACTGAATAATAAATCTGAGGGCGACATGCCCAATGTAACTGAAATAAAGTCTCTACACTAGGTATGAATGAATGAGTCGTCTATATCGAAGTCCTAGAACTTCCACACGAGCTGCAACTACGCATCTCTGGATAGAATACTCAAGCTGGGCATCCATGTGGTTGGACGCCTAAAATATTTTGACACAGCTCAGAACCAAGTAAAATATTTTGAAAATATTTAGCAAGCAGTTAAATTGTAATTAATTAAATATTCATGCAAAATTTTCATACTTAAGCTAGTGTCGCACTCTCCTGAGGTATAGCTCACCCCTCGTCTAATGTGCACACCTAACGCTTTCCTTCTACCTTCCTAGTTATGCTACCCCACCGAACTTGACTTACTACACCTCTTTCTAACGCACTACTCTAACCCAAGTATCCTTACTTTGATTATTAAGTTATTTACGTATGAACTTATTAATCGGTTCAACTATATTAAATCATATAGCATTCACACTAGTTATATAGGGAACCCATTTTTAATCATATAACTTTCACACTAGTTATATAAGAAATACAATCACACTTATGTATTAATCTCGTATCAAATTATCTACTCATATTATATACATACAAATATACTACAACATTCACACAAATATCGCGTAGTATAACCATCCATTCCCGAGTAATAACTCACCGGATGCTTTCTCTAAAATGCTATCATGTCCCAGGTATGCTCACTCTAACCCCGCTACCTCAAGTCGAAATAACTCACACCGAACTTGGGTAAAAATATCGCAATGTAGTCGAGGCGGTCATATTACCCCCGAAAGTGAAACCGAATCATACCCAAAGCGTATCACCTAAAAAAAAAAATCATGCAATAAAATAGTAGGCGATATGATCTGGGGACTATACTCTCCCTGCTCCTCAAGCATGAGGATTCACCCACATCGTACAACCTCCTATGATAGCACTAGAGGGGTATGTATTCCTATAAATATCATTCACACCGATTTCTATAAAGTACACAAATATATATATATATATATATACACACACTATCACACTAATAGTATACATATACTTAATAAAGTCTGGCTAACCCGTAGCACTAGCCCAAAAATACCTAAGTCTATATCCCGACTCGTAATTTAATTAATCACACATTAATTATTTTTCATTAAAGTTGTGTCACCCAACTACAATACCCAGACTCACTCATACGGTCCGTATCTTCACCCTTTAGAATTTATTACACAAAGTCCCACTATCAAAGTTAACACCCCTCGTTAAATTTAATATTTGACAATTTATTATATATATCTATAATAAATTAAACCAGCTACCCCGTGCCTAACTCCCGTAGAACGAGCCTGAAAAATATTTTAGTCAAATCCTTAACCCTAAATTTACCTCAAACCATAATGCTCGGACTCCCTAACTTGGTCCATATTTTAGCCTTTTAAATTTATTTCTCCCAATTTCCATTATTTAGATTGGCATTCTATTTAAATAAAAATTATCTCAATATCCACCTCCCAAGGCCCTAAGTATTTTCTCCTTTTAATTACACCAATTAAATCTAAAAATATCCCAAACGGAAATAAGGCAGAGGACGGAATTGCTCAAATGACCGTCCGAGTTTCAGACTTCATCTTCTTCCCTACGGTTCCTGCTTCCACACGATTTCCCTTTTTCCTCCATTAACATACAATTAAGTTTCTGAATCTTCACAAATCTTAACCCAGTTACAACTAATATAATACATGCATCTAATTCCAGTTTTAAGCCTCATAATAACCTTTAAATATCAATGATTTACATCACAATCTTCAATTCCCGTATTTGGGTTTTCACGAGTTCAAATAAATTATTTTCTAAACTTTGATTCTATTATCTGAATTAACCCACAACATCCTCTGGATTCCTCACATAATTTAGATTCCTACAACACTGAATCATAGTACAACCGTAATTGAACTTTTAATCTACATAATATACTCAAATCACTAAAACCCATTTCATATAATAGCCCACTCCCAAACAACGAATTTCTTTATCACACCCACTATGATATGAATCTAAATAATGTAATTAAATTGAAAGAAAGTTTAACTACTTGCCTGAATAAATTCGTAGGTTTGGTGTAGACGAAGATTTGACGAAGAACACTTCAATTTCTTCTTGATTTGTCTCCCAAAATCTCCCCCAATTTCTCCTTTTTCTTTCTCTAGAAAACTAGGGTTTTATTTTTGAGTTGTGTCACCCACAAACTCCCTAAAGTAGGTTTTATATTGCTAATCCCGAAATTAAGCCTACGGGCCAAGCCCAAATGACCCGAACACCCCCCGTGTGACCTATTCGGAATCAATCGTGCACTCAGAATCGTCATCCGAGTAACTTTACTAAAATTCTCCAATCTTGACCTCAAATTATGACACTTGTAAATTTTAAAAATAACCCAAATTAATTAAATGTTAATTCATTAAATTAATTTAATCCTCCAAATCAATTAAATCATATATCACCAAATTAATTAAATTTTATATCCTTAGAAATATAGGGTATTACATACTTCCCCCTTACAAAGGAATTTCGTCCTCGAAATTAAGATAAGTCTAGTACTCCAAGCCTTGAATACTTCCCTACTCATATACCCCTAAGATCTCTACACATATCTATACCCCTTCTAATAGCGAATTATTTCAAAATTAAATTAATTATCTAGGGCGCCCATACACCCTACAACCGTGTTTATCCACATAAATGTACCCGGCTCCACTAGCCTTAACTCGCAGTTATAACAACATATATGTACAATAACCAAGGTACCAAAGCCATTTTATAATGACCACACATCTCTTCACTTCTAACATTGAGCTAAGTTTCATGCGTGGGCATCTCACAAAGAGAAATTCAAATAAGGAACCCCCCGATACACTACTACCTAACATTATTGGTCGTTGAGATCCGTTAGGCCCACAGTCCATAACACGTACCCCCAAATTCCCGTTTCCTGGCATAAAAGTATACTCGTCCGCTCTCATGTTACAAAAGACATCATATAATACGGCACCCTTACTATCACTAGTTTCTTAGCGCAAATCAATCACGCGCTATATCTCCCCGCTCGATAATAAGCCTATCCACCCTCAATCCCATCAGTAAACGTCCCTACTTACCGGGATCAAATATAACAATACAAATATTTTCTTATTAGTCTATGGTACAACACACTATAACATATATACACATACATATAGGCTAGAACTTTTTTCAGGTGATAACTAGCACAAGTAAAACATACCTTGGAACATTGAACATAAAGTTTTACTATGCTTTCTACTATAACCCAAACCATCGCTAACCAATAGAAACTTAAAAAATAATCCACTCTTCTATCATAACTCCTAAAAGCAGTAAACTCACATGCAATGCAAACATTTTCTTAGTGCACACACCCGTTCTCTCGTAGGCAACACTAAAGAACCCCTATACTCCATGAAAATCAATTACATATTACATAGTAAGGCCATTACGATCAATGAACCCACTAAATCCAATTCACTTGCAAATTCTAATACTAACAAACTATTGTGACTCGCTCGTGTCACACAAAATAGACCGCAATCACCCCGGGATGAAACTCATACTTTCAATTACCAATAGCCCTAGTAGTTCAAATGGATCCTGGACATAATACCCCCATCCTAACCGAACCAAAAACTTCTTATCACCGTTTCCCCTACTGGGCATACCGTTCCCATCCGCTAATTCTCTTTAGACAAGGTCCACACATGTGTTCCTACTCTTTACACGTAAGACACCTCTCTATTTCATTCCCCTATTCTGTGGCCCCATTGGACATGTTGGGGTTTCCCTTGTCACGAAACTAGTAGTCTTGACCCTAATTGTTACCCCCGTTATCCCTTTGGGTCCATTGGCCCTATGCAACTCATTGTTGGACTTGACGACCCTAACTGAATCCATCGTCATCTGGCAGGAATTTTATTGATCTCAATTCTTAAAATGGGTCCTTTACTAAGTATCCCCTCCTATGGTGCCTCACTAGCACTCTTAAATACAATCTTTCCCTTCGATTAGGCTCTCCAAATCTCTTGGCTCCTTTCTCATGACATTGACGACAATGATACCAGTCGTACTATCTGAATTTCCCCGTCCATGCTTGTATATTCTACCCATGAGTTCATTATTAACTTACGAAACTTCTTGATTTTCCATATCCACCTCATCGGGTATGAAGTTTGCTAAGCATATCAACTCTCCTTCATAACCGACCACTGTACAAGCCTTTTGAAAATAAGTATTGAAATATCCCTTACCTTTCTGTTTTAACCGTTGATGAGAGGATTTGTGGTCAAATCGTACCCCAAATTCCTCATTATTCATGGTATCTCTCCATAGTTATGGTGACTGACTCCCATCACTACAGCACCGCTCCTATGAGCTAAAATTTTGCTTGAAATTTAATCCTGGGTGACACTGCACTCCACCCTACATAATTACCTTTAGGTTATTTCCTTCCATTGACCCATCACCCTCCTTTTCTTCCCGAATGCTTACGGATGGCTCTTCGAAAGAGTTTCTCCGACTCCCCTCTTTACTGACTATGCTGGGAGAATCTGAATTTGCACCATCGCTTTTTACTACAGTTCTTAGGGAAACTATTATGCCCTGGTGATTGTCCCAATGCCATCTGCCTAAACAATAATCATGGTGACTTCTATCACGGTCACTAGTTCCAGAATATTCATTGGCTTCTACTGAGCCTCTCCCCCATGCAGTCCTTCTAGTGGCCCTCACTAGTCATCCAAAGTTGTTCAGTGTACGAAGCCCAATCTAACTCGTATATGAATCGCATCAACTATACTTAATATCAGGAGAACATAAGTCGCATACATAAAGGAATAAAATAGTCCTATAATAAAGCTATATATTAAAGAACGTTACGCCGAAACGTAAAAAGCCACACAGATCATAAGGACTCTAGAACCTGGTGTTCTGATACCATCTGTGGCACCCCGCCTACTAAAATATTGGGTGGCCATCCCGTGATCAAAATAAAACGTTGGTCTCATATGGATTATTCTTAGCATCACTGTCGAAAACATTTTTAAAGTTACTAACCACCGAGTAATTAAAAAAGACCGGTGCTAAATTTTATCTTTCATTAATTGACAACATGCGAAAGAAAAAAAAAATTAAACCATTCACACAACCTGGTAACTGAAGACAACATAGATGAATAATATGAATAAATATGACTGAATCAACTATCAGTTTAATAATAAAATCCAACAATAAACTGGATACACAAGGTCAATAGATAACCAAATACTAAATCTGAGGGAGACATGCCCAAATGATTACCAAAATAATGTCCCTACACTAGGAATGAATGAATGAGGTGTCTATAGCAAAGTTATGCAACTTCCACACGAGCTGCAGCTACGCATCTCTGGATAGAATCCTCAAGTTGTTCATCCCTGTGGCTGAACACCTAAAATGTTTAGGAAAAGATTTTGACACGAGTCAGATCCCAACTAAAATATTTTGAAAATATTTAGCAAGCAGTTAAATTGCAATTAATTAAATAAGCACGCACACTTTTCATATTTCAGCTAGTGTCTCACTCTCTTGAGCTATAGCTCACCCCTCATCTAATGTGCACACCTAACATTTGCATTCTACCTTCCTAGTTATGCTACCTCACCAAACTAGCCTTATTACACCTCTTTCTAACGCACTACTCTAACTCGAGTATCCTTAGTTTGATTATTATGTTATCTACTCATTAACTTATTAATCGGGTCAACTATATTAAATCATCTAACATTCACATTAGTTATATAGGAGACCCCTTTTTAATCATATACACTAGTTATATAAGAAATACAATCACACCTATGTATTAATCTCGTATATAATTATCTACTCATTTAATATACGTACTAGTATACTAAAGAAATCACACACATGTCGCGTAATATAACCATCCATTCCCGAGTAATAACTCATCGAATGCTTTCTCTAAAATGCTATCATGTCCCAGGTATGCTCACTCTAACCCGGTTACCTCAAGTCGGAATAGCTCACACCGAACTTGGGTAAATATATCGCAACATAGTGGAGGCGGTCATATTCCCCTTGAAAGTGAAACCGAATCATACCCAAAATGTCTCACCTTGAAAAAATAAATCCCACAATAAAATAGTAGGCGACATGACCTGGGGACTATACTCCCCCTTCTCCTCAAGCCAAGGGATTCACCCACATTGCGCAACCTCTTATGATAGCATTAGAGGAGTATGTATTCCTATAAATATCATTCACACCGATATCTATAAAGCACACACACACACGGGAATACTATCACACACACACACACACACACACACACACACACACACTAATCGTATACATATATTTAATAAGGTTTGTCTAACCTGTGCCTAACACCCGTAGCACTAGCCCAAAAATACCCCAGTCTATATATCGACTCGTAATTTAATTAATCATACATTAATTATTTTTCATTAAAGTTGTGTCACCCAACTACAATACCCAGACTCACTCATTCGGCCTGCATCTTCGCCCTTTAGAATTTATTACATAAAGTCCTACTATTAAGGTTAACACCCCTTGTTAAATTTAATATTCAATAATTTATTATATATTTCTATAATAAATTAAACCTTCTACCCCATGCCTAACTCTCGTACACCAGCCTAAAAAATATCCGAGTCAAATCCCCGACCCTTAATTTAATTAATTTCACCGCAATTAATTTTATCTAATGGTGTCATTTAACCATAATGCCCGGATTCCCTAACTTGGTCCGTATTTTATCCTTTTGATTTATTTCACCCAATTTTCGTCATTTAGATTGGCACTCTATTTAAATAAAACTTATCTTAATATCCACCTCCCAAGGCCCTAAGTATTTTCTCCTTTTAATTACACCAGGTAAATCTACAAATATCCCAAACGAAAATAAGGCAGAGGACGGAATTGCTAAAAATCCATGTCGTCGCTTGAATGAGACCCAAGGTTGGTCGCGCAACATATCTACATCATTCGCATGACATTCTTGGTCGCTCGAATGACCATTCGTGTTTCAGACTTCATCTTCTTTCCTACAGTTCCTGCTTCCACACGATTTCCCTTTTTTCGCCATTAACATACAATTTAGCTTTTGAATCTTCACATACCTTAACCCAGTTACAACTAATATAATACACGCATCTAATTCCATTTTAAGCCTCATAATAACGTTTAAATATTAACGATTTACATCATAATCTTCAGTTCCCGTATTTGGGTTTTCACGAGTTCAAATAAATTATTATCAAAACTTTGATTATATTATCCGAATTAACCACACCATCCTCTAGGTTCCTCACATAATTTAGATTCCTACAACACTGAATCATAACACAACCTCAATTAAACTTTTAATCTACACAATATACTTGAATCCCCAAAACCCATTTCATATAATAGCCCACTCCCAAATACAAATTTCTTTATCACACCCACTATGATATGAATCGAAATAATGCAATTAAATTGAAAGCAAGTTTATAAATTCGTATGGCCTGATTTCCTTTGGTGTAGACGAAGATTTGACGAAGAACACTTCAATTTGTTCTTGATTTGGCTCCCAAAAGCTCCCCCAATTTCTTCTTTTTTTCTCCTCTGCAAAACTTGGGTTTTATTTTTGAGTTGTGTCTCCCACAAACTCCCTAACGTAGGTTTTATATTGCTAATTCCAAAATTAAGCCTATGGACCAAGCTCAAATGACCCGAACACCCCCGTGTGAGCCCGATTATGCTTAAAAATACATCGAGACCCAATTACTACCATCGAGTACTCTTTTTCGACTATCTAGACCTAATCGAAATCTATCGTGCACTCAAAATTGTAATTCGAGTTACTTTACTAAAATTCTCCAATCTCGACTTAAATTATGACACATATAAATTTTAAAAATAACCCGAATTTATTAAATCTTAAATCACTGAATTAATTTAATCCTACAGATTAATTAAATTTTATATCCACATAAATACGGGGTATTACAATAAGATGCCCTCGTGATGGCCCCATGGTAGTGCCACTTTAAGGCTATAACGAATCTCTTATATTGGTGATAACTTGGCATTTTTACAACTAAAAACTAGAGGGATAGCGGACTATCGGTGATATCTATATGAAACCGTAATCTCCTTTAATGTTCTCATATCTATACATAGATAAAAGTGTGTTGGACCCTCTCTCGAGCCTAAGCATAACTATAAGAAACATTCCCCATCCGAAACTACCAATCGTAAAAACTTAACCCCAAATTATCGATATAAGCGTAAACCATATAAACAAGCTCACTTATAATACAATGATCTCTCATATATCAAAATCAAGAAAGCATTTGAAAATCAAGTCGACCAAACAACTGCCATGTCTCTACGATCACTATGTAAAACGTCCCATACCTGTTGAGGTATCCACATAACTATAAATTTCGGTGATATAATCTATATATCTCATAGTCTTCGTAAACACTCTACTAATAAAGAACAATAACTCCTCGATATCTAAGTAAATGTCATGTACGTGAAATGTAAACATACCCGTAACTATCCTCCGGTGGTACCCTAATATATTGTTCACCCGAAAAATAATAATTAAATGACCTCACTCGCAACAAGTGTAACACCTCCCTCTAAAGGAACTATCAAAACAACGTCCCTATTGGCACCCTTAAGACCTTGCCTCTACGACCATTTCGGAAATACTTATATCGCTGGTGCTGTTCTCATTGGTCGAGGCCCTACTGGTCATGATTCCCTTGGATCTACTGGTCGTAACAGATAGTATTGTCCTCTCTCGGAACTTCTTGGGGTCTTTTCCACCTATGCTGTTCCTTCTGCTCGTGAGATCTACCCTACTTGGGATCAATGTTACACCGTCTCTAGTAGTTGGGCCTACTTTTCCCTCGATCCTCAAAATTTTAGGATCTCTATCCTTTATATAGTTGTAGCGGTCCCACTGATGTAGGAAGGTAACTCCCACCATCTGGACGTAAGTGGTGATTAATCGATATATCGAAAAACTACATAAAGAAAGTTCGAACCTACTCAATCGGGTTAAAAAACATATACAAACACCAATTGTCAGAGTTACACATAACATCTCTAACTATGGTTAGTTAAGACGCACGTTAGCTATATTATGTTATATAGAACACTAGCCCGATTTCCCAAGGATCTCCACGTCTAGGTATTTTTCATACTGCAATACCCCGTATTTTTATGCTTTATTAATTTGGGGATTTATTAAATTTAATGTGAGTTATTAATTTAATATAAACCCAAAAATTAATTACTTTATAATTATTAACGTGATGTGAGTTAGTAATTATGGGAAACTTGTTGAATATTACTAATGAGTAGAGTAATATATAATATTGGTTCTATTAAATGTCAAGAGTGAATAAAATGACAATTTCGGAAATTTGAGTCGGGACGGGCCCGTATCGCGTCGGGACTAAATATTGATTAATAAAAGTGAATAAATTATAAGTTGCTCGTATGGTCATTTTGAGTGCGCCAAAGTGTCCGGAAGGGTCGAGATAGTCAGAAAAGTGTACCCGGAGATTTAGTTTGGATCTCGGGGCGTTTTTAGGCTTATTTAGCGCCCCGGGAGGGCATTTTGGACATTTGTTAGATTTTCTTTATTCTTTCGAGTTCTCTTTCGCAGTAACTTGCATGAAATACATGTAAAACACATAAAAGATACACAAAACATGAGGTACTTGCCAAGGAGAGTTATTAGCATGATTATGAGATAAAACCAAGCCAATTATAATGCACGGGATAATAAAAATACCGAAATTAAGAGGATAAATTTACAATATTTATGCCTAATAAAAAACCCCTAACTTAGAACGTTGCGCGTCTCGAGCAATGTAAAAAATCAAAAAAAGCTCACAAATCTTACCAAATTTGTTATTGGGATAGAATACCTCTTTTGCGGGCAAGAGATTGCATTTAGCGTATGAAACAAGTCGTTAAACCCCTAGGTTACCCTAGTAGGACGAGTGTTATCTCATGAGGTATTGCAGTGAATATATCCACAAAATTCAATTTCGACTCAAAAAAATTCAAAATACTTAAAAATTGTTTAAGTTAAACTGTTCTAAAAATAATCACCATAAATTTATATTCACAAGTCTCAATTTTTCTCGTGTATGTGGGAAGCCAAAAATTTAACTGTAAATTTCCACCGATTGATCAGTACGTTACTTTTCGAAAATTCATTTCGATTCAAATTCTCACGAGATGCTCTCATAAATGAATCAGTCAGATTGTGTCTACTTCTCTCGGTATGCGTGATATAAAGAGTAAATATAATGAAATGAGAATTCAAGCACATAATTTTTGAAAGACAATTTATTTACGGGTAAAAAGATCTCTTCATTAGGTTACGGTCATTGGGAAACGGGAAATGCCATCTCGTATTCACACCAATTAATCTCTCTTATTATCATTTCATATCTTATCTCTCCACGCAGTGGTTAATTTCAAAATTCAGACTCGGTTAGGACTTTTTCGAGTTATAAGGTGCATTGGGTAGTATGGAAATGGTTGGGTAATTCGGAATTGGAAAATGGTTAAGGCTTTTGCTCATTTTCTCTTCTTTTTCTATTTTTCATAATTTTCTTTTCTTGCTATTTTTGTTGAGCATTTTTCTTTTCTTTCCCCTTTTCATTGCACCACTTCAACTTTATTTCTGAATTTTCCTTTTTCACAATTCCGGGCTATTTGGGTTTTTTGGGTTATAAACGAAATTGGGAAATTTTATTCGGCTCAAATTGGGTTGGAAAGGGAAAACATTTCACAACTTTTTATTGTTACTATTTTTGGGTAATAAACTATGAGCTACTTCATTGTTTGAATCACTCATAAACTTACCATATGCGTCTCGAAATTAATTTAGTTTAGAGATATTTTAGCGCGTATTTCAAGACAGCATCTCACATGTTTCCCGTAACCAACAATGATTTATTTTAACGCTGAAAAGAACTTTGAGTTAACCATTAATTGAATTTATTTAAAAACTCGCAAAAAGCGATAGGCACGAAATCTCACCGGGTTGATTAATCTCCACACTTATCCGTAAAGGCGTCAACTTTCTTTAAATTTCCATCTTTGGTCAATTTCGGCTTAGTACATTTGAATTTTTACAAATTTGAGACTTCAAACAAAATTGTGAAATTTTTGAAGCTTTTAAATTCTGATTTTTATTTATTTGAAGAAAATATTTTTGGCTTTTCAAAATTTTCAATTTTTTTGAAAACTTATGAGATTTTCTTCTTTTTTTTTTGGCATTTTAAAAATTTGTGAAAGACGCACTTCTCACCCCCCCCCCCCCCTAACTTAAACTTTTGCGTTGTCCTTAATCAAAAGGACTAAAATCTAAAGAAGATCAAATAAAAAGTGTGACAATTAAAATAAGCAAATATTTAAAATGCAAAACGACACTAAATGACACTAACACATGACTCAAAAATACAACAAAAATCAGCCCATATGCGTCGGGGGTGCGACGACCTCTCATCTCTCCACAACCTCACCTGACCCCTTGTACGGGGTTTGTTTCTCTCCTAGTCTCCCCTATCTTCCTGTCATAAGTAAATATTCGGAACAAGTTAGGCCCAGTCCCATAAATAAGGGAGAGACCTTGGGTCTCGGGATGACTCATTGGAAAAGTATCCTCGTGGTGCCTAATCGAATCTTTGCCTATGTGCATCGACTTAGAGGGGACATCACAATTTATTTTAGATTCAGGAGTGCATGGGTCGGGCTCTAAATCGGACGATACTTGAGTCTTTTCCTCAATCGCATTACAGGACTCAAGTGGTTTGGGTGGATGGTCACAAAGAAGGAATTTATCAACCTTATATTTCCCTTCACTTTCTTCTAAATGACTAAATGAGTCTAATAAAGGCTGGACTTCGACATTAAGGTTCTCATACCTTGGCCCAAATTCTTTCTCAAATTCCTCTAGACTCTTATCGCGTAACTCTCTCTCTCATGATTAATTTATGAACAGTTTCTTTTACTCTCCTCTAACCGTCCTCCTCCGCTCATGCCTACGCTTTCACCCGCGGTCACTAAATACACCTCCCCCACCTCTTGCTTCACGTCATAATTACTCTCACTTTGTGCAACAAGGCCTATCCCTAACGGATCTCGCTTGTGAGTCCTCTCATGATCGTGTACTGTCTCCTCTATAAGATCTGTGTCTCGTGATTCGCTCTCATCACCCTCGTTCTTGGTGTTGTTAAAGATATTTGTCTCGAGGGTCATGTTCCCGAACATTAGTTGCATTCTCCCATTCTGAGTATTAATAAGTGAATTAGCCATAGCTAAGAATGGGAGGCCAAGGATAACGGGCACATGATTACTCAGGAGAACGGATGGCTCCTTGTCCCAAATGACAAAATCCATCGGGAAGTAGAAAGTGTCAACTTGGATGATCACATCCTAAACAATTCCCCAAGGCAACTTAACGGAGCGATCCGGAGTTGGAGAGTCATATTTGTGGGCTTAAGGGCCCCCAAGTCTAGTTGCTTATAGATAGAATAGGGAAGAATGTTAACACTCGCCCCTAAATCTATTAGTGCTCTCTCAATTCAATTCTTCCCTATGATACACGAAATGGTGGGTGCACCCGAATCTTAATAATTTAATGGAAGGTCACATAACAGTATCGAACTGACGTTCTGTGCTAATAACACATTTTTCCTTACCTTTAGTCCACGTTTCACCTTGAGTAAGTCCTTAAGGAACTTAGCGTACGCGGGAATTTGCCATATGGTCTCGAGAAAAGGTAAATTGATCTTTACTTGCTTAAGAACATCTAGGACATCATCCCAAGAGGTCTCTTTGGAGTGAGGGACCAACCGTTGAGGGTATGGGGCTGCACTAGGACGTTTCACAACCACTTACGGCCTGCATGTGTCGTCATTACCACTCTTTTTCAAGGGGACATCTTCGGCCTCTTTCATTCCGAGCGAAATCTCCTTTTCATTTTGCTCATCGCGTGGAGGATGTGACAAGTCAATAAGCCTTCCACTATGTATAATGGTAAATGAATTACATTGCTCTTGATTTGCGTTGGATGTAGAGCTAACACTAGGTTGACCTTGAGGAGGTATTTGGCCTTCGGCCGAAAACTTTCCCGTTTCTTTGATACTTAAGGACGCTTGCAACCTAGAGATACTCGTATTCATCTCAGTGAATATGCACTTAAACTTAGCATTTGTTGCATTTTGAGATTGGATGAATTGATTTAAATTATCCTCGAGAGTTCTCCACGGTGGGGTGACATACGGTGCGGGAGGTGGTTGATAATACGTAAATATTTCATATTTCATCCGTCGAACCTACGCATTTTAGCCTTCTCGAGTGCCTTAATCTCTATATTTAAGCCCGTTAACCACACAACCTCGGTTTATATTGATAACATGCTATATGAGGTATAATTGGGCTTTTTTAGGTATTTAGGTACCAAGTATGGGATTCGGATGCATTCCGGTGAAGTTCCGTACGCAATTGCACATTCAAGGGCATTTTATCCTTTTCACAGCTTGGGCACCTGGCCCAACATCTACACAGAAGTTGTATCCCTCCTCGCTAGCTTCGCGTGGCCACGAACGGTGCGCGATTCCGAGTCCGTATGATGAAGTTACGGCGATTTCAGAGGAAGGAAAAATAAGGAAAACAAAAGAGGAGGAGAAGAGAAAAACAGGGGAAATTGCAGTCTGCCCTGTTTGATCGGTCGATCGACCAAAAGGGTCGATCGATCAATCCCCTGTTTCAGCAGATATTTTTGCCTTCTTTTCTTTCTTCTTTTCTTTTATTCTAACTTACTATATAAAGCATTTTTTGTTGTAATAAGAGATATCTGGTAATACTTAGTTTTGGAAGACATTTTAGGTAGGGTTTGGTTTTGAGAGATCATCTTCTTTTCTTTTTGGATTGACAACCATTTGGTTTTATAAGATTGAACTATTCACTTCCATCTCCTTTAATAAAGCTTTGTTCTTCATTTTTCCTTGCTTTGTAATTTAGTTTCCATGCTTTATAGTTAGTTTAATTGCTTTAATTCTTGCTTTCCTTGTTTAACTAACATAATATAGTTTAATTCATGTATTGCCCCTAGATAAATAGGGTCGGGATTTTGCTCCGCCATTTTTGGGCCCCGAGCTCCGAAAATTATGTTTTGTGCAAAATTGCGTTTAATTGAACTCGCGTGAATTAAAGTCGGATTATTACGCGTTTAACTTTCTTTGTCGTGCAACGTTAGTGTTTAAAGCAATAATCCGAGTTTAATCCGCGTATGACCAATTTTCGGTTAATTGTTTACTCTTGCAACTATGGCTTAAATTCCTTATTGTGTGAAGTTTACGTTTAATTGATAATGCTCGATTAAATTTCTTTCGAGCCGGAATCTTGATTAGTAATTGTTTCGATCCGTATGGTTGGATGATATCCCGATCCTCACTTTACTTTTATTTAGATTTAACTTATTCTTTTTCTTTTACTTACAATCAACCATCACCCTTTTACACTTTTATTCCTGAATTAATAATCTGTTATAATCTATCAAACACTCTATGTGGATTTGATACCCGACTTATCGCTATACTCACCAGTTGAGTGTAGTCGTAATTTAGGTTTCTTTTTTATTGAGGCGGTGAAATGAAAACAACGATCGGCGCATGACGCGCGCCGCTTTTCACGCCTAATCAGTGGTACTTGCATATATGCTGGCATAGGTGGCGCTTGTTGAAATTAGGGAGGAGGTGGAGGTGGAGGTGGGGCAACGTGTGAAGTAGGATTCAATGCATCTTGTTGTTGCCGTAGCAAAAACTAGGATGCTTTCTCCACGAAGGTTTGTAAGAGTTCCCATGCGGGGAATTAAAGTTACCCTTAAAATCTCCTACCACATTCACTTGCTCTTGAAGCATGACCTTATAGGCGGGTATCATCGGGCATTCCTCTATTGAATGTCCCGCCTCATAAATAGCACACAACTTCTCTCTAGGGGTTTGGATGGAGCCGGTTGCTTCTCTTAATCGTGCCTCGAGTATGTCTCTCGCACTCTTCTCAAATTGGTCAAGTCGACGGTCTAACAAGGTGTCTTTGTCCAACTGGTACAGACCGGATGCAGAAGGAGGGGTGGACGCTTGTTAAGGTCGGTTTTGGGCATTGGGATCGAATGTGTCCCATGCTTGAGTGGTCTTAACAACATACTTAAGATAAGCATCGGCATCACTCGCATCTAACTCCCAAAATGGTCTTTCACACATGGTTTGAACCGGTTGTTTAAAAGCTATAGCTAACCCTTGAAGGAAGAAAGAGATAAGGTGATGCTTCTCAAATCCATAATGTGGGCAAGCGTTAACTAACTCTTGGAAGCGTTCCCAACACCGATTAAATGACTCATTATCTTGTAGTCGAAAGGCTTGAATTTGAGCCTCGACGGAGTTGGTTTTATGTTGGGGAAAGAATTTTGAGAGAAACTTGGATTGCATATCCTTCCATGATATAATGGAGTTCAGTGGTAAAGACCAAAGCCAGGTCTTAGCTTTATCCTTTAAGGAAAAAGGAAAAAGTTTTAGGCGACCAACGTCTTACATGCAAGCTTGATCACTAAACATGTCGCGTGCCTCTTGGAACTCACGGATGTGGAGTTATGGTTTCTCCGAATCCATGCCGTGAAATGTGGGAAGAATTTGTATCATCCCATTATGAAAGTGGAACTATGGAAGTAGAATGCTCCCAGGGGTGACAGTTCGCTCAGGAAATAAGATTTCTTTCATGGGACGATATGGTAAATCTCCCTCACCCATACCAAAACTAGCGTGGTCAGAAATCGTGTTCTCTCCAATAGACTCAAAGTCCTCACTCGGTGCCCTAGAAGTGTGCCTCATGATGGAATTAGGCGGCGTAGGAGGTGGAACCCAAAATTGCGGAACGCGAGAGGTATGTGGGCTATCGGGATTATACTTAACGATGGGATTTTTGTGGATTCTTGTTGGAGTATTTTGAGGAGCTTATTGCGGATTTTGCATGAAAGGAGTTCGAGAGATGTTAAAAAAATAGTTTGATTTTATTTTTTATATTTTTTTTTATTATATATATATATATATATATATATATATATATATATATATATATATATATATATTTAAGATTTGGAATCAATTTTTTCTGGATTAAATCAACCTAACCTAACAGTCGGCCTAAATCCCCGGCAACGGTGCCAAAAACTTGACACGACCGACCGACCGAAAATGTGTCTAAAGTGCGTGCTAATTACGGTTCAAACCGATCACGTAAGTAACAAACTCGATAAAAGGTATGTTTTATGGTTATGGTAATTATATTCGGGTACATTTTTATACGGGAGTGCCATATTCATTTATTAGTTGTAGATTTGTTGTTACGGCAGGCATGGTAGTTATAACATCTTATGTGTTTATGTACGTGGATACCCTAATAGGTAAAAGGGGGGTTATCTTATGCCGTGATTGTAGAGACGTGATAGTTTGTTTAGTCAATTTGGTTTTTAGTTGCTTCACTAAATTTATAAGATAGATAGGTATTGTCACACCCCGCCTAATTCTGGCATCGGCCGCCACCAAAACTAAGTCGGGCATGAGTAAATAAAATACCATCCTTAGCATGAGACAGCTACGAGACATATGAAATTAATCCACAAGATAAATGATAATCAATCCCAAAAGATAAACTAGCCAACTTAGCAATAAAAGATCCATCTCCATGCTAAACTCAAAGTAAATTCAATTTCTAATAATAAGAAACTAAATAATCTCCAATTGAATCCAGTGAAATAACTAAATAAAACCCATAACAACTTTATAATCGAATGTCCCAATCAAAACCATAAACTGTGTCTCAAAGTAAATACGAAGGAATGGAAAACTAAACTAAATCAATACGCATAAGGTAAAGCAACTCCAAATGCACCTCCAAGCAAATCTTCAAATATTTCTATGCAGCTTCTCCAAATACTATTTGCTAAAAAAGTTAGTTAACACACGAGGTCAGAGCCCCGAGCATGAATACACACTACTCTCCTCAAATAGGATCTGTGAACCCAGACAGTAGCATTATACGCAATAAATATCCCAATAGAGTATTTTAATTACAAATATAATTAAACGCTTGCAAGATAAATTACTAACCACCCCCAAAGATTCTGATAAAGACATACCAATATCATTTTAATTATCCCAGAGCCCCAAAATGTTAATTTAATTAAATTAACCCAAATTATCATTATTTTTCAATTCTTACTTTAATTAAGTATAGCGGTCCTCCCGCCTCGGGTGATTTTTCCACCAAAATACACATCCCCTCGTCAAAACGCCAGCTGATCCGTTTAAACTGTCGACCCCTACTGATTGACGAGTTTCTACACATGACACGCCATAAAATATAGGCTGGCCCGTTTAAACTATCGGCCCTCGCTAATTATATCGCCAATATATTTTAATACCTGTCTTATGATCTTAGGTATTAAATTCTCAATTATCAAAATTACCCCACCCTTTTTATCGATGTGAGATCCTCAAAATACCCCTTAGTCCCATACCTAAGGGTCCCCAAGTACACATACGTCCTATCCTACATATAGGATAAATCACCAATGTAAAACACGTCCTAGTCTCTTGCCTAGGCTAACAAAAAGACGATATAACGTAAAAATATGCCCCACCCTGAGATATAAAATTCCCATGAATTTACGTTAACTAGTCCTATACCTAGCAAGTATAAATTTTAACTAAGGTCTACCCACTAATCTCAAACCTAGTAAGCATCCTAAAATATAGGGAGAGCAAAAATACCCAATAACTCGTCGTCACAATGGCAATTTAATAATACCAACAAGTCACACAAACAAGTATAATTAATCAACGTATAAAACTACGCATAATAATCCAATTCGATTAAATCTTAATTTAATTATCACATCGTCATAAACATCCAATTAATCCCATTTAATTAGTTTAATTAAATACACCGAGATTTCATCATTAATACATCATTGTCCAATTTCATTATATCTACACAATTTGAATGAGTTATACGTCCCCAAAATTCATTTAATTCAAAACCATGGTTTTTCTACATGCAACCTATACCAATAAAATCCAAAATCCACTCTTCAATCCTACGTACCCAAGGGTTATGAATATTATTCATATTAAAAGATTTAATAAAAACAATCCCATAATTAATGTCAACTTTATCTAATTAAGTTACTAATTGATTTTAGTCAGAAACACATGATTAAGGGTTTAGACGACACTTAAAACGCATAATACTAAGGGAAAATAATAGAGTATTCATGCCTGTGATTTAGATGAAGAAAATCTGGTAACATGGTTGGATTCCTCTTAAAAATTAACAAAGAAGTATTCTTGAACAAACCTGATTTAAGAGGAATCCAAGCATGTTATTTAACCCCATTTAAGCCTTCCAAAACTTGTGACAAAAACTTGATTATGTAGGAGGTTGATGATTATGGAGGAGAGGAAAAACTTTTGGAAGAGTTCTCTGGTGAAAAACTTGGGAAAAGTGATTATGAGAAGTCCCCCCATTAATTATTGGTCTTATATACCAATTAAGGATCCTAAACCAACTGAAACTCTAAAAAAATAACTCATCGACTCAAAATCTGGGCATAATCGATCGATAGACTCCTAGTGTCGATCGATCGACCTCCCAGATCTGGCGACAGTTCCCCCACCAAATGCTTATAAGGTAAAAAGATAATAAAAAACTTATAAAACTCCATTTTAATTCCAAAGTCAATTCCTCTTGAAGTTTTATTCTTCTAATATCATAACCAACATATTTAACTAATAAAAATTAATAAATCCAAAATTTTATTTTTCTCAAAAATTCCAATTAATTTAATTAATTAATAAAAAACACGGGGGGTTATAGGTATAAACCTTATATCGACTATCGGGGGGAAACAATAATGTTTACTGTTGGTCCCTTTTAATTTCTTATGTGGAAAGTGTTTTAAGGATGATAAAATGAATTCTTATTTTTGAGAAAAACCTTTTTCCAACTTTTCAATTCCTACCAAGTTGTTAACAAATTCGAACTTAACCATTATCTAGATTGATCCTAAACATCCAACTAGTGATTAAAGCAAGTAAAATAAAGTAAAGAATATCCACAACTCCGAATTTACGAGGAAACCCATAAATGGAAAAAAAACTCGACGGCCCAAGCCAGACAATCACTATGAATATGGTTTTACAAAGACAGATGGTAGTCTAACTCAACGACTCGATCCACCCACGAGATTTGACGCTCCTCTAATTTTCAACCACTCCTCTCACAGTGCCCATACAGAAAGTAACCTTCTTCCATTATTCCTATCCACAACACACGCGTCCACATATGTCTCGATGTCCACCGATATGGCTTGTAACATCTACTATGTTAAAACTGGACTCCACCGAATCTTCACCGCAAAACCAGCAATTGTTCTTCAATTGAAAGCTTCTTCTTGGTGCAAACAAGATCACAAAACATATACCAATGATACTCATATCTTTTGAATACTCCAAAGATGTGTTTTGATTTGTAGAACCTTAGAAAACTATTGCAGAAAAATGTAGTGTTTGTAAACTGAAATCAGTTCTGCACGCACTTCGAAATAAGAACAGAAACACGCCTTAAATAGGTGACATAAGGCGGTTGGTCGTTCAAGAGACATTGTTTGTCATTCGAACGAGACTGCATGTTGTTTGAATGACAGTGCATCTCGCGTGAATGACTGATAGAGTCATTTGAACGACACACTTAGTTAGATTCCAAAACCATTCCAACTTTAGTTCGTCCTTATCAATGTTAAACGAAGTGCAAAGATTTTAAAACACTTAAAACATTTTAGAAAATATTTATTTAATAAAAATAACATCCTTATTTTTATATAAATTAATTTCGAGTCCCATTAATATAATGCATTCATACCTGAGTGAACTCGAAATGCAATTTAAACTTTGAAGATGAATAAACTTGCACCAATTATACTTTGGCATAATTAATTCCTTGAAGCTATGCCGTAACGTCTTCAATTAAACGTCGACACGTCATAGTCTGTATGGGATCGTGACAATAAAAATGGACAATGACTCAAAAGTGGTTTGATCCGGGAATAATTCAAAACTACATTAACACTCAATTGGAAATTTTGTCCTTACAAATCTCCCCCTTTGATTATTCTGGGACAAAACCAACAGTGAAAGGCCTAATCCGGGTCGTCAAGCCGTATGACACCTAAATCCCATTCCATAAACCCCAAAACAAAAAATACAGGACAAGACTAGTACAATATGGTCCAGCAAGCATGATCTGTCTCTGAATATCTAAATGTGATGTAGACTTGAAATCTCTAATCTCTTTAAGCGTATCTATACACATGAGACAAACAAAAACCCAGTGAAGTATGGAGGAACAAATGATAAAAACCAATATGTAAAATCAAATCCAAATCATTTGTTAAGTGAGTAAAGCATGATACCAAGTTAAGTATGTAATGCACGATACTCAGTTTGTATATAATAATGAAACTCATAAAAAATCCCCCTATATCACAGACATCTCTCCCCCTTTTTGTCTCGAATAGACAATCCGGTGAAAAAACACGCGACCTAGCATAAGATATACCAATATGTAGCATATCTATGTAAATAAAGACAACTAGCTAATTATGATGAACAATATCAAATTCGTAGCTAGCAAACAAATAATCACAGAAAAGAATTAATCAATCTACGCATATGTGACTAAATGAATCAATGCAGCATAATATGTGATCATGTGAATCTACATATACACAATCAGTTCAGAAACAATCCCGTAACAAAAATATGAACAACATGCATCAGGGTACTGAAACAGAATAAACCAGAAAACCAAACATGTCGTCCAAATGAACTACTTGTCGCTCGAACGAGAAGGCTTGTCGTTAGAACGATAGCTTCGGGCGACACACATGAATCGCTCGAATGAAATCTCTTCTCACTCAAACGAGAAAATGAAACTTTCCCAGAATGCCCAGAAAATCAAACAGTTTTTGCCCAGTGAAAAATTTTCCATAAAAAAGTACCAGGAAGAGCCTAACAGATCCAAAATAATGTCTTTTCAGTATCTAAAACAGAAAACTCAACCAAAAAACAAAGTAAGTTACATGTTAACATATTATCAATGTGCTCAAACAGGAACGTGGAATGTATGAGCGTGAACTACAACAAATGAATCACAATTTCAACACATTGAAACGATTATGAAGCTCTACTTGATAGCGATAAATCATCAAACTTTATTTTATCCATATGTGACAATTAAAGTGTGATCTTAATGAGCTAAACAGTCAAACATGCACACAAATCCAAAATTTTGACGATTCTATAAATAATAGCATCATGACACGATTTTTTAACGTTTAGGATTTGTGGTGCAAACCCGTTTATTATATCCATCCAAACTCCTACTTTGGCCCAATTTTTGCATATGAATTTTTATATTGCCTTTCAATTTTTTGGGCTCTTTTAAATGGTGGTTTTCATGAAGAGACTATTTTACACTCTCGCAGCCCTTTCCCGTGAACACTCATCATTTTTCACTTTTAATCCTCACGGTCAACGGTTTTTGCATACACACCTCCTCCTTATGTCTACTTACGCATAGATGACAAAATTGAGATAAGAACATCTCACCAAACTCAAATATGAAAGAGATGTCAAACATTCATATAAACTCGTGCATGTGTGCAAATATGGCATTTATACAAAGTCGAATCAAAATGCATATAAACTTCGAAACAGCCCCATAACACAATAGTTAAGATCATTCTAAGTATCAATAATTATGACCAAATGTCCTAAACCCATGGAGAATGAAAGGAAGGGGGTCCAAGCACACCAATATGCCACATCAAGCATGTAAACTCAAAAACAAAAAACAAAAATCTTTTTAGCTTTTTCAACACATTTTGACTCAAATAAATGCAAAATTTTTCTATATTTTCTCAAAAAAAAATTCAAAAACAAATCTTTTTGTATTTTTCAAATAAGACTCAATAAATGAAAATATAATACAAAATGATACACATGGTAACACACTCAACTTTTAGGTTTAGCATGGGAAGAATCAAGTGCAACCAAATGATAATCATGAAGTTTTAGTCCTAAAGCCTCTAAGTTCGATTTCCTAACCCAAGTAGGTGTGACATAATGGTGGGAGTTTTGGGAACCGACACAAATTTACCAAAAACGTCTAAGGTGACCTTTCCTATCACAATGTGTGCAAGTATAAAGACGACGGGAATGATTACCAAAATATCGACCTCTCCTCACGTTCCTAGTGGGCTCTCTCACGAAGTTTGTATTGGCTTTGGGAATGGGAACACTATCATCGTAGCCTATACCACACCTATCACTCTCGACTTAGACGGTGCCTAACATACTATCCAACTTCTCCGACTTAGATCCCAAGTCAAACTTAACCTTACTCGAGTCTTTCAACTTATCCTCCAACTCACGAATCCTAGACTCAAGCACATGTATAGACTCCTCAAATGCTAGAAACTTCTTTTTTAAATTCTCCGTCAAATCACGAAGACTATCTCTCTCTTTTTCAACATACTCTAACTTTTCCCTAAACTTCTTCTCCAATTCCCTAAGATCCTCATTCAAAGCATCATTATTTTCTATGGCACGCTCATTCAACTTAGCTTGCAATTTAGAGTTAGCCTTTTTCACTTTCACCGCCTCAGCATACAACTCATTAAATGCAACTTGAAACTCTTTCACATCAACCTCCTCTTCCTCACTCAATTCACCCTCACTCACTTGGGATTCAACGGCCTCGAAAGTTTCATGCACATGAGAATCTTCAAGGGAAGATCTTTAGTCGTCGCTCATATGACAAGCCAAGAAAGAAACAAACTTGCTCTCATTGGGGGAACTCCCTCCCTCTTCCGTGTCACTATCACTTAAGGTGGCATTATAAGCCATTGGTTTCTTGCCCTATTTTTTAAGTCTAGTGGAACACTCGATAACTTTGTGACCATACCCCTCGCACCCAAAACACCTATCCGACTCAACCCTATTAATTTTCTCACTTTTATCTTTAGGGGTGGACTCAACCTTGTTGTTCTTGAATTTCTCAAACTTTTTGGCATCTTTCGATTGCTTTTGAAACTTAAGAATTTTTTTGAATTTTTTAGTCAACAAGGCGACATCCTCAAAATTGAAATCGGATTCGTCATCCGAAACTTTAGCTTCCTCCTTCTGGGCTTTCAAAGAAATGCCCTTTTTCTTTCTTTGGCACTTGCTTGGAGGTAAACATATTGAGTTCATAGTTTTGTAACTCACCTACAATCTCTTCAAGTTTCGTCGAATCAAGCATTCTAAGGAGCTTAATACAGTCATTTTTGCATCAAACCTACTTGGCAAGGACTCAAAATTTTCTTTATGACACGGTTGTCGGGAATCCTCTCACCTAAGTTAAATGACGAGTTGACAATATTAGACAACTTAGCGTAGAACGCATCAAATGACTCACTATCTAACATTTTAATCGTTTCAAACTGTGTAGTAAGGTTTTGTAACCTAGATGCCCTAACCGTTCTAGTGCCCTTATGAGTAAGTGCAAGTGTATCCCAAGCCTCTTTTGAAGTTTCACAAGTCATGATTATATTATACTCTTCAGGTGCGACATGTGAGAAAATTACGTGCAAACCTTTAGAGTTGTAAGTGCAAGCCTATGTTCAATATCAGTCCATGAATCAACGAGTTTCAAACTAGTGACCTCATCCTCTCGTGTGACTAGTGGTGTCCAACCCTTTTTAAAAACTAACCAAACACGCTCATCAATTGATTTTAAGGCAAATCTCATTTGTATTTTCCAATAATCATAATTAGTGCCATAAAAAATAGGTGCATGAAAACTTTCAAAACCTCCAAAATTCATTCCAAAAAACACAAGGGATCAAACAAAATAAAAATATGTTTCTAGCTCTGAAACCAATTTGTTGGTCCCTTTTGATTTCTTTTGCGAAAAGTGTTTTAAGGATGACAAAATGAATTCTTATTTTTGAGAAAAACCTTTTTCTAACTTTTCAATTCCCACCAAGTTGTGAACAAATTCTAACTTAACCAAATTTTATCTAGATTAATCCTAAACATTCATCTAATGATTAAAGTAAGTAAAATAAAGTAAAGAATACTCACAACGTCGGATGTACGAGGAAAAGCACAAACAGATAAAAGCTCGGACGGCCCAAGCCAGACAATCACAATGAATATGGTTTTACAAAGACAGACGGTAGTCTAACTCAACGACTCGATCCACCCATGAGACTTGATGCTCCTCTGATCTTCAACCACTCCTCTCACAGTGCCCATGCAAAAAAGTAACCTTATTGCATGATACCTATCCACAACACACGTGTCCACGTATGTCTCGATGTCCACCGATATGGCTTGTAACGTCTACGATGTTGAAATCAGACTCCACCGAATCTTCATTGCAAAACCAGTAATTGTTCTTCAATTGAAAACCTTCTTCTTGGTGAAAACAAGATCACAGACCATATACCAATGATACTTGGATCTTTTGAATACTCTTGAGATGTGTTTTGATTTGTAGAACCTTGAAAAACTATTGCAGAAAAAAATATTGTTTGTAAACTAAAATTTGTTTTGCACGCACTTCAAAATAAGAACATAAACACGCCCTAAATAGGGGACTTAATTTGGTTGGTTGTTCAAGCGACATTGCTTGTCATTCGAATGAGAATGCATGTCGTTTGAACGAAAATGCATCTCACACGAATGACTGACAATGTCATTTGAGCGACGCGCTTAGTTAGAGTCCAAAACCATTTCAACTCTAATTCGTCCTTATCAGTGTTAAACGAAGTGTAAAGAGTTTCAAACACTTAAAACATTTTAAAATACATTTATTTAATAAAAATAACATCCTTTTTTTTTATAAAAATTAATTTCGAGTCCCATTAATATTTTGCATTCATACCTGAGTGATCTCAGAATGCAATTTAAACTTTGAAGACGAATAAACTTGCACCAATTAAACTTCGGCATAATTAACTCCTTAAATCTTTGTCGCAACATTTTTAATTAAACTTCGACGCGTCATAGTCTATGTGGGATCATGATAATAAAAATAGACCTATGACTCAAACGTGTTTTGTTTCAGGAATAAGTCAAAACTACGTTAAGACTCAATTGGAAATTTTATCCTTACATTTATCATCTTCGGTTAAGATATGTTTCTTATAGTTATCCCTAGACTAGAAGGAGATTCCATCATTCACTTGTACTATATAAATATGCATAAATCCGAGGAGGTTACGACATCATTAGATTCCATTCCGATCATTCAGGAGTTTGCGAACATATTTGAGGAAGTATTGGGTTACAACCTGTTAGGGAGATATATTTTTCATTGATTTATCTCCAAGAACTAAACCCATAGTGAGAGCACCTTATAGAAGGTCCCCATTAGACATGAGAGAATTGAGAGAGGATCCGACAGTTGTTGAGTTATGTGTTCATACAGAGGAATACATTTTCGTGGGTAGCTCTCGTGTTGTTTGTGAAGAAGAAAATGGGTCACTCTGACTATATGTGTATAATAGGGAGCTAAATAAGGTCGCGATAAGAAACAAGTATTCATTGCCTCCCATTAACGACCTATTTGATCAGCTGAGGGGCACATCATTCTATTCCAAGATTGACTTGCACTCGGGTTATTACCATCTCCTAATTTGGGAGGAGGATATCATGAAAATATATTTTCTCTCACGTTACGGATCGTATTAGTTTTGGATCATGTCGTTCGAGTTGACCAACGCACCCACAGTTTTCATGGACCTCATGAATCGAGTATTTTGACCATATATGGATAAGTTTGTCAATATGTTTATTGATGATATCCTAGTGTATTCACGACCAGAGGAGGATCATGCAAAACATTTGAGGTTGGTTATATACACTCTTAGGGAGAACAAGTTATACGCTAAATTCTCTAAGTGTGGATTTTTGCTTCGGGAGGTGTAGTTTTTTGGGCACATAGTATCTCATACCCTGATTTTGGTAAATCCTATCAAGGTGTCTGCGATGGATTAAGGACATCCTATGACACCTAATAAGATCATGATATGTTTGGGGTTAGTAGGATATTATAGGAAGGGTTGTTCAAGGGTTCTCAATGAATCTTGGACTGTTGACTCACCTCACTAGAAAGGGGATCCCATTCATTTAGAGTGCATATTATCAGCGAGCATTCTAAAATCTTAAGGAGAAGCTCACTACCGCACCCTTTCTCACTTTAATACGGATGCATCATTACAAGGACTAGGAGGAGTTCTGCAGGAAGAGAGAATGATAGCTTATGCCTCCCGTAAGCTTAAGCCACGGGAGGGAAATTAACCGACCCACGATTTGGAGTTACCAATGGAGGTATTCTCCTTGTGTATTTGGAGGCACTATTTGCTCGGAGAGAGGTTCATGTTATTTTTCGACCATGAAAGCCTTCAATATTTATTCACTTAGAAAGACTTGAACATGAAACTAAGGAGGTAGGTGGGAGTGTGTGAAGAACTACCACTTTTTGATTTAGTACACTTACGAAATTGAGTGTGGTAGTGGAAGTTATGGGTTGAACAGAGGGATGATTTACCAGATACTTGGGCAAAAGGTGGAATTCCTAACGACAAATGGATTTGGCAGATGCCTTTATGAAAGTAGTGATTGTTACATCGGCTATCATATCATGGGTAGTTTAGGCACAAGGGATGGATTCCTTTTGTCAGGAAAAGGTAAAGGGACACCTATTTGGTGGTATTCCTTCTTGTTCTATTGGATCAGATGGAGGGTTACGATTCTAAGGATGACTAGTAGTGCCCGAGGACCCATAGGTGCGAAAGGAAATTTTAGCCAAAGCTCATGGAATGCAATATACGGTGTATCTCTTAGGGGATAAGATGTAAGAGGATATAAAACCATCGTGTTGGTGGGAAAGAATGAAGTGAGATGTTGCAGAGTATGTATCAAGGTGTGCCACCTGTCAGTTAGTAAAGGTGGAACACCAAAGATCGACAGGGTAGTTGCAACTGTTGGAGGTCCCTCAGTGGAAATGGAAGAGTATCTCCATGGACATTATTGTGGGATTGTCGAGATCACATAGGGGTCACGATTTGATTTCTTTCATCGTCGAGAGATTGACAAAGGTGGCTCATTTCCTACTGATTAGGAAGGATTACACCACAGAGTTGTACCCTAAGCTATTTGTGAAGAGATAGTACGACTTTCAGGGGCACCATTGGATATCATGTCTGACGAGGGCAACACTTTCATCTTTTAATTTTGGATAGGGTTTCAATATGCGCTGCATTTAAATATAAGTACGGCCTTTTACCTTCAGTTAGACGGTCAAACTGAGTGGGAGAATAAGATTTTGGAAGATATGCTCCAGCGTGTGTGTTTAATCTCAAGGGAAGTTGGGATACACATTTTCCACTTATAGAATTTGCATACAACAATAGTCACAAGTAGACTATTGGGATTTCATCGTACAAGGTGTTATAGGGACGACCCTGTCATTCGCCCAGTGGTTGGGTTGGGTCAGAGCAGTATAGGATGTTTGGTTCGAACATCATTTAGGACACATCAGAGAAGTGTCACTCATCTGGGCACGGACGAAGGCAGCTCAATAGCACCAAAAGAGTTACGTGGATAAGAGGAAGCATAAACTGGAGTCCAAGTGGTGGATCAAGTATTATTGAGAGTCTCCCCGATAAACGAAGCAGTTAGATTCTAATCGAAGGGGAAGTTGGCTACCCGATACATAGGTCCTTTTACAATTCTAGATAAGGTGGTCCTAGTTGCATATTGTTTGGCCTTACCAAATCATTTACAATGGGTACATAATGTCTTCTATGTGTTCATGTTGAGAAATTTTCAAAGGGATTAAAAGGCATATCAACACATTGATCTTTATGGGATTGGTCTATAAGAGGATGCAAGTTACGAGGAGAGGTGGTAGCGTCTTAGTGATGAAAAGGAGAAGGTCCTTCAATTGAAGGCCATTACCTTTGTGAGAGTTCAGTGGGGGCATCACAGTGAGTACGAGTACATTTGGGAGCAAAAGGAGGACATGCAGCCAAGAGATACAAAATTATTCCACTAAGATAAAAAAAAATGAATTTCGAGGACAAAATTCCTAGTTTAGGGGGGGGGGGGGGGGGGGAATGTAATACCCCATATTTGTATGCCTTTCATTAATTGTGAAATTATTTGTTATGCTCACGTGACATGTGATGTCACTAGTTCAAGTATATATGTGTTATATTAATAAATCTGAAATGTAGACTTAATACATGGTAAAACATTTATTATATATTTTAACATGACTATGTATTATGGGTGGCTATGGAATGGTCAGGGATTTAGTGTCGATAGTTTCCTTGTTTGGATTATCCCCTCGATATCGGATTCCAACAATTGTGAAGTAGTTGCCTACAATGCCATGTTGCACCAAATTAATAAATATTTAAATAATTGGTATTAGTTTTTTAAAATTTTCTTATTGAATAAAAGTGTCGAATTAAATTTATAACAATTCATGTTATGAGTTAAGTAGGTTTAGAACTCTTAAAACTCTAGTTTTTAACTTAAAATGATGAATAATAGGCATATTTGGTTACATTACACCAAAAATGCCAATTTGACACTCTTGGTCAAGGAGAATCAGGCACGATTTTAAACTGTGCAAAATTCTGGCATGATTTATTCATAATATGACACGGTTTAAAACCGCGTCAAAATTTGGCACAGTTTAAAACCTAGCCAAATATGGGTACATTCCGTTAAAAAACTAAAACTCAAAGGTTTAATCAGGACGAAATCTCAGTATAACCTAAGTCTCTCTCTCTCTGATCCATCATCCACGCTTTCTCTCTCTGTAACATATGCCATCTCCATCATTGACTCTCTCTCTCTCTCTCTCATCCATGAACCTCCTGCCGCCATCATCCTCACACACCTTCACCATCTTACACCATCCACACATTTATTCACCATCTTCTCACAATACACGAACCTCCAGCTCTAGCTCCAAAATATAACAGACTAGGTCTGGAATCTAACAAAACAGGTATTTCATTTCAAGTTCTTATTTTGGTTTGCCAACATTTTGAGACTATTATATTTCATTTGATTTTTTGGTGAAATATTTATTTTTGGGTCCTTTTAATTAAACCCATTATATCTGTATAAATCCCCATCTCAATTTAAACCCGCACACACTAAATCTTCCATTTTGCTGGAGAAGTAGTCAAGTTTTCGGGATTCTTCTAACACAATCCGTTTTAGAGCTTCTGCACACACAAATCTTTATTAAATCCTCGATTTTGATGTTTAATGGTAATTATTAGAAGGGGACTTTGAGTATAGTTCACAAAGTTTAAGAGTATTATTTGTTATGACATTTTTGAGTTAAAATTTCTTTTTCTATGGTTTGGAGAGTGATTATTTAGAATTTTTTATTTTCTATAACTGGCACTCAAGTTTATGGGTTTCGTTTTACCAATGAAGATCGCGAAAGATGGGGGATAAATATTTTCCTAATTTCCAAAAGTTTTTTGTTTTTTTTTCTCTAGTTTTACAAAGAAGTAATTTTTTATAATCAATTTGGTTGTAACGGATACCAAGGTGAAGTAAAAATCTATTGAAGTATAGATCTTATCGGTGGTTAGAAATGGGATATTTTGGTCTCTTAACACATAACCGTTTTTAAATTAAAAAATTACGTTATTAGTAGTATTAAAAACCGGCCCTCAACTGTCAATGAACATAATTACCTTGTTTATAGGGTTCTAAAATAGTTTTGTTGAATAGATGAAGATATCCTATACGTTTAGAATGGGCCATTCCCTTCTCCGTTCCATTCTACAAACTTAATAGATAAATTTTATTGTAGTTAATTAATGTATGGATGATCTATGGCACATTCTTATAGTTGAAGTATATTTATTTTACCAATCCATTATGTTCAAAATTTCCATGTTTGTAGATGATATATATTTTACAAATCCATAAAGTATTTGAGTCATGGTATCTAATAATAGTCATATGGTATCTAACTTCATAATTTTCCTATCATTTTGATGAGTTAGTGTATAATAATATATAGCATCCGCTATAGTTTAAGATTTTGCATCGGTGCATAAATTAGTATTCCTAGTATCTCCAGTGCATATTCAATATGATGAAAGTAGGCTATAATACCAATAGATATGAGTTATTTGGATGATGTATATTACATTATGTAAAAACTACTTTCTGTTGTGGTGGTAGGAAATACTTGATAATAAGGATCTAGAATATATAACTTTATCAGAATTTCCATGGTAAAAAATAATGAAGGTTATTGACAATTGTCATAAGGGCCGATTGGTTTATTGGCACCTGCCCAACACCTCTCTCCCTAGCACACCTGCCCATCACCAATTTTCTTTGATATTTAAATTAGGCAGTAGCCACTGCTATATAATGTTTTAATTTAGACGATCATGAGACTAAGTGGTTGAAGACCCGAACTCATTTTATTTATCCCCACTTTGAGAATTTTTTAGAAACAAAGAGTCTTGGTAACACATTCTGAATTCATGTGTTCATCAGGATGTTGTCTAGGATAAATAAAGAGTAGATAAAGGAGAAAAACTTTGAGACCGATGTGTATAGATAAGGGGTGTTAGAGTTTCTACAGTATGTGCGTAAAGATATTCTCGATGATATACATTTATGTCCATGTAGGCATTATCGCAATGGGAAAGGGCATGTTACTTTAGATGAAATCTTTATCCATTTGATGGACTATGGTATGACATAAACTACACCGTATGGCATTTTTGTGGGGAGACGCCAATTCTTAATCCAGTCCAGCAACCACCTCAACCTACGACTCTGACTAATATTGGAGAACACATTGATGTGACCGACCTTGTGAATGATTCTTGCAAAATGTTCACGACTAAAGTGGGTCCTAGCGTTCCTAACTATGTATGTGGTGATAAAAGGACACAATTTTTGACATTCCAAATGATTCTCACACACATACAGGCAAAGGAAAGAAGTATGATAATTTACAACAACTCACAATGGAGCCACAGTACCCTCTTAGTGGTTCATTGCGCCATATGACCTTGTATGCTCTTGTGAATTTAAATGATATAAAGATACAATTTAATATGTTAGGTGGCGCTACGGGTGGAATTCTTAGATTATTGAATGAGTTACTCGCTGAAGGGAATAACTTGATAACTAGTTATACCGAGATGAAGAACGTGATCAGAGATCTTGGTATGGACTGTGTTAAGTATGATGTGTGCGTTAACAATTGCATGTTATTTTTTAAAGAGCGTGAAAACTGTATTAAATGTCTTAAATGTGGTGCTTTGCGATACAAGTATATTTCAATAGATGATGATGGGGACGAAATTATAAATACCAAGGGCGAAAAGAAGTTTCTTAAGGTTCCTAAGAAGTTAAGTTATTCATTCGAGCATGTCAATCTTTACTTTATTTGGACTTTATGTTATTTCATATTCAGTTGGATTATTCTATTGGGTTTTACCGAGAGTTATCGGTAATTTTTATTTATTTCACCTCTCAATATTCATGTCAATACTGTGATGAATATGGTAATTTTACGTAAAGTGGAATATTTTTATGAAATAAAAATATTGAAAAAGGTGTTACACAAAATGGTCTTAAATAAAAGAGATTTTTGGGATAAAATCAATGCGCAAGTGTATAAAGGATGAGAAATAGTGATTTTCAAAGTGCAATACAAGGTGGGGGTGAAACTCCTGGATTTTTTGCTTCGGTCGGTAAAGGTGGGATAATGTGGACATTTGATAAATGTTAAAACACATTAATATAGACTCGGATGACGCCGGGAATAATTAAGAAGGGTCGGGAGCCCTGAGGTGAAAGACCCAAAATCACTGGTCAGACCATATGGTAGCATAGTCGGTGGTGTGGAGCCCGTTAAAGTTTGCGAATATTTGGAAGATTTCGAGAAAAAGATAATGAAAAGAGGAACATGTCAAGAAATGGGTTGTGTGATGAAAATAAGAAAAGACAACCTAACTTGAATGAAATTGACAAGTGTTCTGGATAAGGTTCTAAAAAATGCGGGGCATGATCGAGGCGTGGAGGCCAAGCCTTAAGCCTTTGAAGTCTAGGCGGGTCTTAGGCATAAAAAGGTGTAAAAAGGCGTTTAGGCCCTTTTTAATATATTTTAACATTTTTAACTATTACAAGGCTATTAAAAATACTAAAATGGTACATACCTTGAAATATTTTTGAATATTTGCAAACTGAAATACTAGTTTTTTAAAATATTAAAAAAAGAAAAAAATGCTCACTTTTTTCGCGTCTCACCCCAAAAAGCGTTGATCATCGTTGACCGAGCCTTAATACATGTCTTGGGCCAAAACTTGGTGCTTGTAATAACCACCGCGTCTAGGCGCGTTTTTAGAACACAAGTTCCGGGTAAAAGATAATGTGGACTCGTAAAGTGAAGAAACTGACTAATGTCCATGAAGTAAAAATGAATGGTAAAGTAAAGTGATCAAATGAGTAATTAAGTAACCCAAAGAGATTTAATCCATAAGTAACACAAGAGTGTATTTATGAAAGGTTTTCAACGAAAAATAAGTATTTTCTAACGCAGTGTTACGTGTGTCAAAAGATGATTTTCAGAAAAAATACAAAGGTAAATTTGATGTGAGAAAAAGGGCAATTTCGGTAAAAGAAGTGTTTTTCCTTAAACAATGGTATTTGTTTAAACTACTTAACCGGGTGTGTTAAATTAAGTAATAAATGTCGAGTCAAGTAAAAGGCGAATTAATTGGAGTAAGTAACATTTTTGGAATAAAAACGGTTTCATGTATTAAAGTATATATGTATGTGTGTGTGTGTGTGTGTGTGTGTGTGTGTGTGTGTGTGTGTGTGTGGTAGTTGAAAGTGCACGTAGGCATAACATGTTAGAGTCTCTTTTCTGTCGTTCGATTCTATATTGCATTATTGTATTTTTTCCACTGGGCATTCGGCTCATTTCCCTCCTCTTTGTTACAGCTAGTTGGGTGCGGTTCCATATTTTGAGTGCGTTGTATAGGTAAGTATCATTTTATTTTACGTTAGTAGCTATGTATGCTTGGATTTCGGGTACGCCTCCCATGAGTCCCTCGCGTAGATTAATGTAAATTGGAATCGCATGCTAAACAAGTGAAACGCTAATTAAATAAAACTGAATTAGCAATATTATTTAGGTTGTCTCATCACACTTCACAACCAATGCTCGGGTCGGATCGGGTTGACTACGGGTAACCCATAAATTTGGGTCGGGGCATTACAGATCCTCAACCGAAACCCTTATGAAGTATAAGGGGTGTGATAATGGGTGTCTACAGAGCCCATCAATGATAAATATTAGTTATAAGTGAAGAACTATTGAAAATATCACCCCGATGTGAAAGGGTATGTTATGCCCATCGTTTTAGGGGTGGAGGAATATAATCAAAATTTGATCAAAGACAAAAAATTAAAGTGGGAGCTTTGGTTAGATTTCGGGAGCACACAGTGGGGATTAAAAATGTGTAAATGTATCTTTGAGGAGGAGAGGGTTTTATGGACGCTTCTTCATAGGAAATGAGGACGTGGTAAAATGATGTGGTTGCACTTTCGTTGCTTGAGAAAGGCATAGGGTTGAAATTATTTTACTTAAGAAGATAATATGTGTGGTGCATGATGCGTCCTTTGTTTCAGAAGAGCAGTTTGGACACCTGTTGCTTCAGAAGACCAGATGCATGTTGTACAATGCTTCTTTTGTTTCAAAAGTGGGGATCAAACTTACTTTGCTTTAGAATACTTGATGTTTGTTGTACAAAACTTCTTTCGTTTTAGATGAGTGTTTTGGACTCCTTTTGCTTTATAAGACCAAATGTGTGTATGTACGACACTTCCTTTGTTGAAGAATAGCGCTTTGGAATCCCTTTGCTTCAAAGACCAGATGTGTATTTGTACGACGCTTTGTTTTGTTTCAAAAGAGTGATTTTAACTTCCTTTGCTTTCGAAGATCATATATGTGTTTGTACGATGCTTCCTTTGTTTCAGAAGAGCGGTTTGGATTCCCTTTGCTTTAGAAGATCAAAAATTTGTGTTTGTACAATGCTTCCTTTGTTTTATAAGATCGATTTGAACTTCCTTTGGTTCGAAACATCAAATATATGATCGTATAATGCTTCCTTTGTTTCGAAAGACTATTTTGGATTCAAGTTGCATCAGAAAGACTAAATGTGTGTTTGTATATTGCTTCCTTTGTTTGAAAAGAGTGGTTTGAACTTCCTTTACTTCAGAAGATCATATGTGTGTTGAATGGTGTCCAACAAAATTGACTATATATATATATATATGTGTGTGTGTGTGTGTGTGTGTGATTTTTTAAGGAAACTAACGGTTTTCAAAAATCTATTTTTGTAAAGTTCTAATGAGAACGTTTGTTTTTAGGGCGTAATCATATTCCTCCTTTTTGCGGTGTAATTTTTTTTAAAATCCAAGGATTTAAATTTTAATTTTACAAGAAAAAACTCTCTTTTAAATTAATTTAGAATTTATTCTCACAAAAATCTCAAGAACAATCAATTTTTTAAATGAAAAGATTGATCTTTAAATAGTCTAATGGGCTCTACTGATCGACACAAGGGGGAACCTATCGATTGACATAGGCCCTAATATAGTGGTGTTACTTATCTTTGGAAAGAGGAATTGCTAATCAGCAGGAGGAACTATATCAATCGACAGACCCCTAGCCTATACAAAGGAGGCGCGTGTTTTACTTTTCAATCACCAAAAACAACTTAAACTCCTCTTTATCACTTTATAAATCCCCTTTCTTCAATCAAATAGAGATGACTCAAAACGTTTAGGCTTAAGTGAATGACTAGGCTAAATCAAATGACGATCCCACAATGTCAAGCAAGTGGGCACTGAGACTAGTTACCATGGAGTGAAGAGGGTTGTTGATCTAAGGGTGCTTTTACGAGAGCCACGGGAGCATCAGTCTACTTCAATTTTATCGGGGGTTACGTGTGTACCTTTTTAAGCTTTCTTAAGAATGTTTCACTTAATTCTTATTTTGTGTTGGGAGCCTAAAGAATGTTGCCTTGTTATTTATTCCTTTTCAATCAAGTCCTCCAAGATTAGGGAACGTGGTCTACCGATGTCAAAAAAAATTAGGAGGGACTCCTTCTGGAGGTTCAAACTCTGGTGCAAGCAGAGGGCGTCGATCCTCTAGTTGAGTCTCTAAACGAGACATAGAGATCTTCTGTGTTACTGGAGAATTTGTTCAAGAGGTTGTAGAACAATGCCCACACCTCACAAAACACTACCCTATCTCTTGAGAAGAATTCAGAATCATTGAGAGGCTTGAAAAGTATAAAGTTTACACTAGTTTGCAACATACTTTGATTTTCATTAATAAGACTTGATAAGTACATCATATTTGGCCAAATTAACCTTCAAACTATAATTAATTAAGAGGATAATTTTTCATCTTAGACCCACTATGACTTACCTAAGATTGAAATAGATGTAACCTTCATTAGTGTCACGACCCTAATCACCGAGCATCTTCGAGTCCTGATTTCTAACTATGACACCATTTTTTTTTCTCCGATTTAAGCTTGATTGCATCTTTAGAGGCCATTCAAATTAATCATATATCTATATTATGAAGAGGATATTCTACAAAAGTCTAGAGGAGTGTATTCTTCATATTTAGGTTGTGTTATGTCTTGTTGCCTCCTTTTAAACTTTAAATCCTTTTATGGATACAACCACTATTCCCTTAGAATCAGCCTTTGATCCTCAACTTCTGATCCACTATGTTCCACCTCTCAAGTGGTGGTAAATAGCCTTGGCCATATGGATGGGCTACAAACTCCAGCACCAACAATTATTGATTGTGGAGGCATATCTAACAATTGGGGGAGATATGGCCTTGTAAGTGATGGATGATGTAGGCCATAAGTTGGACTACGTCATTGCATACCATAATTAATCTCTAGATATTAGGATCTACTAATATTGGAATTTGGGCCATCTTGTTGTGGAAAGAAAGAAATAGTAAGTTCACAACCACTCGAAATAGGCTGAGGTGGGTAAAAATTTATAAGTTAGTGATTAAGGATGTGTCCCCATAAAGCAATTAGTATCATGTTCGTACTCTGTGAGATTGTGAGTAAATAGATATTTGGATAGTGAAGATGGACGAAGTGCAAGTGCCATAATAAGGCCATGGGCTACATAACAAACCAAAACGTCCGCAAAGCATTAGCCAAAGCTTTTGGCATCTGAGTCGGTAGGATCCTTTGGGTGTACCCAAAGGATTTTCTCGAGGGGCTAACATTTTTTCTTATAAAAATTGCATTTTTTCCCTAGAATCAAACACCTCAATCTTCCATGAGCAAGGCAAAAGGTTGTTGGTTGCAAGGAGGATGCGAAAAAATCACTTGGAAGAAAAAATTTAGCAAACTAATCTAGCCTTGTCTCTCGTCACTGTCAAGGCCAAAGCCTACAGTTGATAGAGGATATGGGCATCATAGATTTAGGATAAAGCAAAAGCATCTAGAAGCTCTAAAAGTAAAACACAATGTGGTTTGAAAGATGAAGGCAAAAGTCTTATGCAAAGTAGGTTGCCAAAATTATCCCTAGCTTTCACATTGATGACAAAGTTTATATTAGCATTATAGCCGTGAATGAGCTATGGTCTCATCATTTGAGGAAACCACCACTATAATATTTAAGTAGATGCATGCTACAAATCTAGCCAAAGTCTTTACACCATTGATAAGATTGTGGCAATAATTGTGGGGCGAAAGAGTAAGGGATCATGGATCCAGAAATTAGATAAGTGAGGTCTGGACTCCAAAGAGAAGCAGGATGAGGCTTATGTCATAGAATTAAGATGAAAATAGTGAATAGAGGGAAATAAGTGTTAAACATATCCCTACTATCCAGGTTGATTTTATTGTTAATGCATGCATTAGCCATAGAGTCGTGACAATATGAGTCCATCGGGATGAGGCACCACCCATCCAAAGGCATAAATGGATGAATAAAAGGCATTGAAGCCCTAAATTAACAAAACGAATTGTTGGATCCAGATATGACACTCAAGTCGAGGCCTCTATGGTTGCGTTCAAAGGCATCCTCGATCCAAAAAATGAAATATGGGAACAACGGTAGAACAAACATCATTACCACAAATGAAGAAAAATTGTTGATACTGAAGTTTGTCTCACAAGATATGGTCACTTCATCTTAGTTAAATATCACCAAACAACTACTTAAATAAGCATACAAGTAATTAAAGAAAAAAGAGAGGAGATAATGAAATTGAGACCAGTAATATTGCCAAAACCACCTTGAAATGATTATAAAAGAAATTAGGTAGAGACCTTACAAGGAAATACAGGTCGAAGGCCAAGGCCTTCTAGTCAAAGTTGCTAGACCGACGTTGAGAGGTGTTCTCAAGTTGGGCAAGACTTTGCCACGAATCATGAGGGAATGGCATGTTGCTCAAACAATGAGCAGTTCTATTTATAAGAGTCAAATGAGGTCACATGTCGACCTCACGTAATCTGGTAGAGGTCCTATAATTTTCTAAAAGATGCTTGAATACACTAGATTCATCTAGTTTGGACGCATGCCAAAGGTACAAGTTGCAACTTGAGAATGCCTTAAATATGATGAACTGTTGTATGAGACCACGACCAAATTAGGTCGATGATGGTGATGATGATGATGATGACGCCAAGTGGTGGAGATTGGTCGAGACCTCTAGTGTTGCCAATGCCTCTAAATGAAATTGGCCCAAGGGGCAAATTACAATCAAGGCCACTCTTTGGCCGATACTTTCCTAGGCCATTCTCAGCCCGTCCAAGACCCTTATTGTTTACTTAGCTACTTGGTATTGATCGTTATAAATGTTGATGTTGGCATGTCTTCCACGTGTTCCACATGGACACATCCAAATACAATATATTAGATGTATTTCCTTTAAAATTTCCTAAGTTAGTTGTTCTAGTTAATGTATTAAATTAGTTTGATTTCGACTATCAATACAACAAATTTTAATTACTATATTCCTCATTTCATTTTTATTATAATTTTAGTGTAATTTTAATTATCGTTTGGTTAATCTAGTTCTCTACACACAATCTTGCCTCAGTCTTGGGCTTAGAGAGTGCATTCGACCGCTAGATATTGGACTAGGGATTCTAACACCAATCCAAACGTCATGGCATTACAAACCCAATTCGATCAAGCAAATAGTGATCCATTCTACCTCAACTTTTGCCAAATCAAATACCATGTTGGTATTATGCATAATCGCTTGGAGTATACTTTTAACCAATTGATTATGCCCTCAACTTGGAAAAACTATATTTTTATTCACACGATGATAATGCTTAAAACACATTCTGTTTTGACCTGTCAAGAAGTTTCAATAACTAATTACGATAACAAAAGTATGACTAGCACTCCAAAACCAACCTGAATAATGAGTAAATAAACATTCGTCCTAAATCAACTAATAAGCATAGAACTAATAGTCCACAATAATCATACAGATGCCCAATGGCACATAATACGACCAATTTGCCCCCAACGATCAGCTCCTTGCCATATTGCATTAACCCTCGAAACTCGAGACTCTTTTTATAACACTTTGTTTGGACGTCGAAGATTATAGAGAGAAATGTGAGAATAATGAAAGAAACATTCCCTCGGTCTCAATTTACGCATCTCTATTTGACTTTCGCGTTTATTAAGCATACACTAATCAATGGCCATGATCAAGACATTATCTATCGTGACATTTGTTCCATTGATGTTCAACTAAAAAGGAAAGGGGACTCTTAATTCGGGACGGATGGAGTATAATCAAAAGTAGACATTTTCTATCGTGTTTTCCGTCATATTTCTGACATCCAAACATTGCGTTGTTCTAGTCAAAAATTTCGCAAGCGTGCACGCTATGTGGGGCCCGCGATTCAAAAGTTTCAACAAGCACATCCTCCTGACTGTGGTTGGGACTGAGATGCACCCGCATTTGTAGATCGAAGATTGACGTCAACCATGTCTTCTTGCTTCGTAGTAGATAATGTTTCCATGCCTGGCAAGGCTGCAGCAATCTTCCGAAAGAGTGCCTGCAAAGTTATCCCCTCAATTTTGTGCAAATTGTTTTTACTATATATGCTACTAAAACTGCAATTTACAAATTAACCAAATATTACACATAATAAATTAATAAAAAAATATTTACATACTACAATAGAACAGATGAGAACTAAAAATTGCATCAACCAAACTACATGAAACCTTATGATTAATAGAAACAAGGATACCATGGTAGTGGGGAGAAACACACATTTTTTACTCATGGGTAGTTTCATTTTGGTTGTTAGTTTTATTTTGGGCAATTTACGATTAGGTCCCTTGGTAACAATTTTTAAACATTTAAGAACAATTAACAATTAGATCCACTTATTATGCCACTAGCGTGTACTTCTACAAGAAGAGAATAAGTCGACCTAAGTGTCTAAAATTTGTCAAAATTTCCTTGGGTGTTTAAAATTTGTTTGTGAGGGACCTAAAGAGTACTTTCTCCTTTTATTTTTCAAACTGATGATATAGTGGGTAGTTTTATTTTGAATGAAGAGTTGAAGGGTATTTTTGAACTTTAAGAGAAATTGGTCCCACAACCGTCAACTCTCCTATTCCTTTTCTATATTAATACAGATAATGACTCTTTAAGCCACAGCTAACTGATATATTCTTGATATATTTTATTAAACATTTACTACGTAACAACGTATTGAAAGGGGGGTTACCATGTGTTAAAACCAATAATTTTCATTTCTAAAGAGAATGAGAGGTTTTAAAATTGGACGGGTGGTACGTAATAACTCATTGTAGTCTTGGCCAAAAAAACATGTGAAGGTAGATATAATTTTTATAATTTTGGGTGGGCACTTTGTTGCATATACATCCACCCCTGCATGCATTAAAACTTTTTATAGCCCTTGAAAATATGATAATCAAGAAAACCACACTATAAATATTGACAAAATTTTCCTCCGAAATTCGTTGGTCACAACTCTCTCAACATTCCTATTTTTGTTACTGTTTACAACCCCAAGTATAGCTTCTTGACAGACTCAATTGAAAGGTATCACAATATATATGCATTTACTGACTTGAGATGTTGGATCCGAATGATATTCATAATACATTTTGGTCTTGTAAATTTAATGCACGACAAAAGGTTGCTCTTTGTTTTTAATTACACATGTTTCAAACCCTACAATAAACAAAACAAAATCCTGTTTTTGCCCATGATGAGTATACATCAACTGTTTTTATCAAAAAAAAAAAGGGATTAAATATAACGTATGCTATCATGCTTCGAATCCATACACATTCTGAACCATGGATTTATTCACACTCCATTGTATTGCAACAAGGTGGTGATAAATCAGATGTGACTAGCAGTCATATATGACAATTCTGTAATCAAGTCAAGATTGCTGCCAAGAAAGGGGAACTTCATAACTAACATTAAGAAATAAAGGGGAAAAAAAGGTGGGAGTTTACCTTTATATTAAAGCCTGCCTTGGCACTGGTTTCAATAAACATAACATTAAGGTCACGAGCTTTGGCTTCTGCTTCCTCTATAGAGACTTGCCTATAGATCAATCACAATATACCAAATATGTGAACCAAAAGAAAGAATCAAAGAGATAAAAGAATATTCCCCTATTCGGAATGATCATTACTAGTTACCAGACCTCTTCAGCAAGGCTCTTTTCTCTGCTGAAATTTATAGTATATGACTAAATCCAAAATTTTCTTTTATTATAAGCTTTTTGCTTTCTATCCCAAAAGTTGAAATTTAGAGTAATATATATGTTACTCAGGACTTCAGAATATTTGTTTTCCCTGCAACATCAAGATCTCCTACAATTTCCAAAGGCACTCCAAGGACAAGGAGGATGGCATATGATATAACTAGGACTGGAAAATTGTGCCCACTCTGATACCAATTGACGTGAGGCACCATGAAAATAAAATAATAACTCTAGCACAATCTTTCACAAATTTATTGACTGATAACCCCTTTGGGGAATTGGTACATTTACAAGTCCAAGAGAGAGGGAATATTTCTTAGAATGTGCTAACTAATTCGCGAGGTCATGAGTCCTGCCACCCATGTGTTGCATCTGTTATGACAACATTTATGGTACCTTCTAAAATCCACTAGACTATGTAATATATCTAAGCACTAAAAATATGAAAAATGTGACAAAAAGAGAAAAAGTACAAAAATACATCCGTATTTATTTACATCAGATTTTCTTTCACTGTCTATGTTCTCTTTATTTTTCTTTCTCCCAATCTAGGATTTCCCACAGAAAAATGAAGTTGAATTGTTATTATTTATTTATTTTCATCTTTTCAATTATTTCCATAGAATTTTCAAGGAATTTCAGTGCTAGCAACATATTAGATTGAATGTTATGCAAAAATGAAAAGCCCCAATTAGCAGGTTGACCAGACCCCGTCAGACTCAATTTGCAAATAACTCGACCCGAGACAGCCTGCCCATATTCAGCTCAACGCGCCCAAATCCAACCAAATCGGCCCATTGCCAGTTCTAGATATAACATTGAACAAGATTGTAGACACCGGGAACACGTGAAGCCAACCTTGGAGAATTAATAAACTCACATTATGAAGCCAACCTTGGAGAATTAATAAACTCACATTAAGAGTCACACTTTAATATGTGCAGTCAAACCTAAAGTGTCATATGTGGGTTGAACCATATAAGCTAAAATGATATTTTTAATGCAAAACAAGGAGCAATGACAGAAATTTGACCAAAAGTTTTTCCAAAATATGTGATCGATTGAAAATACTTTTTCTATAACTTAAATCAAAGCTTAACAGACTTCTATGTCTCACTTAGCATGCATTGTCTAAGATGTGTGCAACCAGATGGCCGTAGTGTTTCCAGTGTGATCATCAAACTTTGGCGAGGCCTTCACACAAAAAGCTTGGAGAAACAGAAGAAAAGAACTAGACTCATATTCTTGGTTTATATAAATCCAACACGCAAGTCTATTTCACCTTACAAGTAGTGTGAATAATGAAAATTTGAGAGATTTAGAGTGAATGTGATTTGTTTTTTAGAGTATTTTTGGGTCTTATTAAAAGCGTATAGAAAAAACTACATTTATGGAAAAGGTAGGACTAAGCATACAATTTAAATATAAAAATTAACCAGGATTCAGCTCTAGAGTAGCTGCCCCTAGCTTTCTTCATTACTGACAGACCTCCATATAGAAGTTGCTTACAGAAAATTAAATAATTCAGATCATCAACAAATGGCATAGAACAAATATCAAGGAATTTCTATGTTCACCCTTCCTGCAAAAATTAGAGCCACCCTCAATCCAACTAGGACAGAACCCTAAAGGAGAGTCCTTCTCATATAACCCTTCAAAAGGGACTAACCATTAAAAGATTTTTCCATGAACAGTTTCATGCAGTAGAGATTGAGTCATCGAATATCGCAATCGTGAGGACAATTTTAGTTATCACCCCAGATCTTGCATAAACAACTGTCAGTTATTACTCTACAGAATCTACGGCATGTCCTTGGGAAAATCGATACACATCTATATGTATGTATATTTAAGTCGAGACGAATAATAATGAATGCACAAGAAAGAGTCTAACTCGGGTTTTGAAAAGCTCTAATCCAATATAGGGAAATTCGAAAGAGTCTATGTCATATGAAGAGGATGCAAATTACAAAAGCCCCGAGGTTAATTTATTTGTTGAGATTCCTAATCCTAATCTAACCCCAGTTGGTCAAAAAATCAGGAAAAGTCAATCTCAAACCACACATCTCAGCAATTGCTTTGCAGTTTTAGGAAACATTGAAAATGACACAAACGTCATTCAAGATATGGGGGTTGGAGAAGCTCAAAATCGTAAGGGTGTAACTAAAAATGCCAATGGATCTTCACCTCATTCTTTTCCGACTTTAAGTTCTGAAGAGAAATTAGCCCTTAAATATAATTTAAGGTCTTCCGCCACTCGACCAAAATCTCGTAAATATTCGTAGTCCAAAGTCTAATGGGGATTTCTATAATTCCCATTTTTTAGTTTTTAGTAGTTTTCTCTCATTTTCTTTCTAATCTTTTCTTTACTGCTTGTAAGAGCCCCTAGGAGAGGCTGCTTCTCCTATTTGTTTATAAATAAATTTCTTATTAAAAAAAATGAATGAACAAGAAAGGGCATAATCCAACCAATAAATAAGACCCAATCAATTATTTCTGGGATAAACTAAAATTAATAATGTCAAGCAATACCTCTTATCCACAAGATCAGTTTTATTCCCGACAACGACAATAATGACATCACTACCCCGCTCAGTGCGAACCTCCTCAATCCACTTTGAAGTGTTCAAGAATGATTGCCTGCCTAACCCCCAAAAAAACTGTAATTAGCAACACTATCGTACATGATGTATCAAATTAATCAAATAAAAACATTAATATACACAAATTGAGTCCGAGGAAAAAAAAAAGAATTTTGGATTAAAAAAATAAATAATGGGACTGATAGTACATCATAGTGCAATTAACACCCCTTTTCTTTTGGGCATCCACAAAAACAAAACAAGCTCGAGTACATGAATGAATCAAACAAGAAAGGAAAGGAAAAAGATACTTACTTGCAACATCATATACAATGACGGCAACAGAGGAATCCCTGATATAGCTCGGAATGAGACTCCGGAACCTTTCTTGTCCAGCCGTATCCCTGTTAACATATGGAACAATAATAAAAATAATAATAATAATAATAGTAACTGTTTTCAATGGCACGCAATTGCGCACTATTGCCTTCTGCAGTGAGAACGCTATGTTGCATACACTATTTAGCAGAACTCCTAAAAAGCCTGCGCAATTTGATGACATGTCAATTGTATTGATGCACCTTTTGTGCTTTTTTACTCCTCATATTTCACAGTACTACGTCGTTTTGGTTAAGTTAAAGAGACATTGAAAGTCCATTTTGCCTCAATCCTTCATTCCCTCTTCGTAACCCATAGACCGAAAACCCTAATTTACTAATTAACTATAACCCAGTTACAATTACTATTTTGCCAGACCATTATAAACTCGCTGAAGCTACTGGAGATCAAAATCAACCTCATCGGAGCTACTGGAGTACGAAATCAAAGTGACCTTAGGTTCGATTGAAGGATCGAGTGATTTAGGGCAAGATAACTTTAATAGAGAAAACCAAAGTCCATTATGCTCGATCTCTCTCGAGGGATTAAAGCAAAGCATACCTTATGATTTTATTATGTGGAAAATCTTCATGTATGATATTCAGTTCAAAATGTTACTAATTTTACGAATTTATTTATGTTGTGCGAATCTATTAAGATTTTCAGTCCGAAATATTCATTTTAGTTTTGGGACTTCAAGTGTTGGGATTTTTGTATGGTATTTCCGTTACATGACTTTTATTTGGAACAATGTGGTCCTATGTTTTTGTCTTTTTGTAATGATGTAGCCCTTTATGGCCCTATGACTTTATTTGAGATGATTAGTATTTTATTTAGAATGATTGTTTGAACTTATTTATTTATATTTTGTAAATGTATATGTATATGTAAGTATAAAAATGAAATGCATGCATAGCTTGCGTGATGTGTCGCGATTTAAAACATTGCATGGGACTGACTGAAACAACTACAGACTGAAAGTTTCCAGAATGACTATGATATCCATGGTCAGAATCAAGTTGATCTTATTTATGATCATAGCAGAAAAGAATACTATATATAGCTTATTCATTATAAAAGGGGTCCTAAGGGAATGTTTGTAACTTGTTTAATCGCATGATAGCTAGAGAGTAATATTCCCTTGGAAAATTCTTAATGTGTCCGATTTGATCGTTTTACCTTGCAAGGTTATCTTTTTTTTTAATAATGCCTTTGGCCAACCATTATAATCACTTCACATATGTGAATAATTGAATAAGAGAGACATTATTTTTTAAAGCCATTGTTGTTGTATTGAGTATTTCCACAACGCTTACATCAAATTGTTATCATGCAGTCGCCAAAGTTGTAGAGCCATGTGTAACACTCGGAAGAACCTAAGGAACACTCCTCCAAACCATACCATGCCCCCATCGCCCTCGGTCAAGCGGAACCACCACCCACCCCCCCCACCCCAAAAAAAAAATCCTCAAAACCATCCCATGTCACTAGATCTAATAGCTGCCAACACTCACCGGCATCTGATCACGTGACGAAGCTTTCCAACCAAGCAACTTACCCCACATGAGTTGTGGCCGCAAAACCCCAACCCAACCCATATGGTGAAACCATAGTTACCAAGTTCTCTACTTGCCCCTACGTACCGCAATCCGGGATCACCGACCCGAAAAATGGTGGGTTTGCAATCCGGATCTCCAAAAGTGGCGTACCCAATATAAACAATAAATATATATTAGCTATTATAAGTAATACTGCAACTTCTGATTTAATGGATGAAATAAATGAAGAAAAAACAATAACAAGCTTCCAAGCAAAGTTTGGAAGAATGGTTTATATGTGTTCTTAATATATTACATAAATTATACACGACACAATTTTAGTGAAGCTTCCTAAATTGGTATGATAATATACTACTTTGGTTCTAAAATAGCCTCAACAAAAGTATTAAAACATTTCGTAATTCCTAGCAGCAAACCAACTAAGCCTAACTCCACCGTACCGCACACCAGCTATATCTACATAACACATACCCATACCACAAAACATGTTCCAAAGCGACACATGTTCCAAGTAACATTGGGTGAAACAACTGCATCCCTACCCCGCATCGCATCTTTTTTGCAGGCATCTGGCGACACTCGTTGGGAAGATGGTAGCATCTTCCGAACGTCGGCAACCTCCCGACAAGGCCTTCCAACAACCTTATTTGCTCATATCCCCCTTGTATTGAAGTCACCAATCGGCGACAAACATTGCTCTGGAGTAGCTCCGGAAGGGGTTTACAGCAAACCATAATTTCTACGGGTAATTGCGAAATTTACCCCCTTCCCCCCCCCCCCCCCCCGGCTCAAAGTATCGGCCGACTTGACTCGGTATCGGAGGTTACCGATACGATACCGAGAGGCGTTTCAAAAAAAACACTGAATAGTGTTGTCTCGCCGAGATATCGGCCGAGACAACCGATTCCGAGACACCTTGCCGCGATATCGGTCGAGACAACTGATTCAAAAGACACATTTTTTTTACCCTTTTGACATTTTTTTTGGTACCCAAAAAACATTTTTCTCCAAAACATTTTTTAATTTTGTTTGTAAAAGATGTCAAAAATACGTTTTGTAAGACATTTCTTTGTACATTTTTTTACAAAACATTTATTTGTACAAAAAAAATACTGTGAAAATTATTGCGATTTTCTGAGTAATATGACAAAAAAATTGCATCATTATTTGAACATTGTCATATTTTCTTTTATTTTTGTAGAGGGGGCTTGAAGGTAATCTTGAGATTAGGGACAAATCCCCAATTGGCAACAGTGTTTGAGATTAAGCAACTGAGGTAGCTCAAGCGTGGCAACTTAGCGAGGCAGCTTGGCGCGGCAGCTCATATTTTAGCTTGTTGTATTTGTCATATTGTATTTTCATTATTGATGACTGTAAGCCCTAACGGCTGTAATGACGTAACGATAATAACAAATGAGTTTGTATGAGGTCAAACGGTACTTGCGAGAGACCAGGCTTGGCAGGGCCCGGGAGAGCTTTCATGCTCTATCGAATGACCTCACCGTGGGAACTTTAGAGGGACCTGGTTTGGAGGATTGAGAAGTGAGGCACCGTTGGGGCTTGTCCTGACCATCTTAGATGCACCTGGTAAAACACCGAAGGACCCTGACCGTGGAACCTCGAGCGGAGCAGCTTGGAGTTCCATCGGGCGTTGAGTTGTGAGCCAAACAGCCCTCTACTTAATGTCGCATCCACTGTAGGTGATGTCACTAGCCAGCTAAACAATGTCAGACCTGCACTTGAGTAAACCACCGTGGTATTTGGGGCTGTCAGGCAGTTGGTGAGCCACCTCTGCGACAACAGTCCCCTGACACACAGTGGTTAGACAAAAGGTATGTCTTGGCATTTAATGTTTATGACGTGGAGACAACTAATGCATCAGGTATTTAATGTTATGACATAAAGTATGAGGGATGTCTTTCACAGGCATTGATGACTGAGTTGCCTCGGGGGTGGGGTGGGGGGCTATTTAAGGACCCCAACCACCTTTGAGGAGAGGACGATCTTTTGAGAGTTCAGAAGTTATTACTAGAGGGTTTTACCCACCCACCATTGTTACTTATTACGAAGCTTTTAATACTTGACAGAGATTCTTGAAAGTGTTAGGTGTGTTTCTACCTGCCTACCAAAGTGTATCTAGGGTGCTTACTTCTCTCTCCCTCTAGCTAAGTTACTTCTAAAAGTTCGTTACTATTTCCTGAGTTATACACGAGAGCTTTGCGAGTTTAAACTGAGTTTATCTTCATTGGGTTTGTGCTCGTGTGTCCTATCATTAATCCAAAGCTTTGGCCAGGATTAGCTTATCATTACCATACTCAAATAGGGGTTACGCCTCCATCTTATCTAAAGTACCCTCTTACATTTGGCGACTCTGCTGGGGAGGCATTCTTCTAAGCAAGGAGTATGGCGCAAGATAATGCTACTCGAAGACTCAACTTTGATGATATCCAGCACAATAAAGAACAGGCCGCAAGAGAGATGGAGGTCCCAAGAGATGGGGCTCCTCGGGTAGAGATACCTCCGGTTCCAATGACGTCAGGTGTTCCGGGGGTGGCATAACCTTCCACGAGCGCGGGGTTGGGACCCGCCCAGATTTCGCTCCTCATGAGCAAGTTTTACGAGTTTTTGCAAACTCCAGTAGCTTCAACTATGCTGGGAGGTTTGGAGGCTAATGCTTTCGTAACACCCGGAGTAGCTTCAACGGCCCCACTAGGTGCAAGTATTGCTGGAATGATCCCAGCAGGCATACCCTCCGTCGTAAATCCGGCGGTGGGAACTTCTGGGGTATCAACGGCGCCCGCGGTAACGACGGCTCCAGCTGTAACGAGCATTCTGCCTATGACCCCCTTGGTCGTTACCCCATCGCCCATGGAAGAAATGAAAAGGGAGATGCAAAAGGAGATGCTAAAGCTTATGCAGGCTTCCTCGCAATCTGTGGATGAAGTAGCTTCTGTCTACGACGATTTTCGAACACCTTATCCTCAGGAATACAATGATGAGCCTTACCCGAAAGACTATATTCCCCCTATCTTTGAAAAATATACAGAGAAAGGTGGGAACCCGAAGGAGCACATTAAGCGTTTTGTTGAACACTTAGGGGCACATTGCAATGATAAGAAGCTTAGATTGAGGGAGTTTTTCAAATCCCTAACCGACAAGGCATACACCTGGTACTCCCATTTGACAGCCAACAGCGTTTCTACGTGGGAGGATATGCACGTATTGTTTGTCCGAAAGTTCTTCTTGGCAGAGGATGAGTTCACCCTGACCCAACTAGGTCGGGAGAGGCAAAGACCGGGAGAAGAGGTGGTGGCCTATATTCGAAGGTTCAGGGAAAGGTCCCTCGATGTAAGGGAAGAAGCCAAGGAAACCAAGTTGTTGCAGATTTGTGCTGAGGGACTACTTCCTGAGTATATATGCCACCTTATCAACGAGACGCGCGAGGGAACTTTTTCAGCATTCCTAAAATCCGCGAGAAGCATCTCCTTGGTGGTACGACCCAACCCGACGGTGGCTCCCATGATGTTCAGGCAGCCGATGCAACCCGCGGGGGGAAGGTCCCAGCCCCCACGAGTAGGATACGTCGAGAGGGAGGATGGGGGCAAGGCGCCGAAGAAGGACAACAAGAGAAAGTTTGGAAGTGACAGAGAAGACCCGCCACCGTTGCCTTGTACGATAGAAGAGGTTGTGAGCTGTTATAACGCAATGGTCCATGGCGGAACGGTTTATGAGCCAAAGGGTGTGCCGGCAGAAGAACCCGATGCTGCGACGAGGGCTGATCCCAAATACTGCCAGGTTCTGCTTCACGCTGCGAAGAATCATCGACAAGTACATGAAAGCAGGGACATTACAAATCCCCCCACAGAATATTAACAACCACCCACTTCCAGCACATGGGGCCAATTTGGTGATGGCCTACGATGAGGAGGCAGAAAGAGAAGGAGGAGGGTTGACGATGAAGCAGAAGGAGCTCGAAGAAGCTCTGGAACATTGTACCACGGGAATGGCTAATGTAGTTTTAGCCTACGATGAAGCAAGCGCTAAGGACGTGGAAGACGTGTACAGCGTTGAAGATGGGGAAACGGACCCAGTCATAAAATGTAGTGCAGTTTCAAAATCCCCAAAATTCACTTGGTTCTTCGATCAAGTGGGGATCCCGAAGGAGAGCAGGATGGAGATAACTCACGCGATTCTGGACATTGCAAAAAGGAACGCAGTCCCCTCGCTAAGGTGGAGGGGACCCATGGCTAGGCTGGTGAAGAAATTTCTGTCATAAGTAACCTTCAGCGATGCGGATAGAGCTGTGAGGTTCCCTCATAACCGGCCTCTATATGTAACCGCTAGCGTTAACGAGGTTAGCTTTGCAAGGACTCCTATGGATGGGGGTTCTTCCATCAATATTATGCCCATCAACTCCTTCCACGTGGCTAATATTCCGAAAGAAAGGTTGGTTCCCATGCCTTTGGTAATTTCGGGATATGACAATCAATCTTCCAAATCCATCGGGTATGTGAATGTTGGGATTGCGATGGGAAATCTGAGTTCCCACATCAAGTTCCATGTAATAGAAAGTGCAACTTCCTATCACTTACTAATAGGGAGAGTATGGATGCACAACCAAGGTTTAGTTCCTTCGACTTATCATCAATGCGCCAAGGCAAATATCAAGGGAACGGAGGTGACCATTAGGGCTACGAAGAGGACTTTCGCTATCGAAGAAGCACACTTAGTGGATGCGGCATTCTATACAGAACTGGAGGAGGATGTACGGGTCCTGACAAAGAGAATGGAGGGAGCATGGGTTCCCTCGATTAGAGAGAGGATGGGGCCCTTGAATGAGCAGAATAAAGAGGGTGGAAGTAGCAAAGGGGTGAGGAAAGAAGAAGTCCATCAGGTGATCCCTCGGCTCCAAAAGATCTCGAGGCAACTCAAAGACAGGATGAGGCCTAGAACAGACCCGATGGAGCACGAGGTCCAACGGCAAAGCGTGTTGAGTCACTTTTCGGGAAAAGAATCGCTGAGGCTTCCAGAGAGAAGAAGAGGAAGGCCGTGGCAACAGCTACCAGCAGGCAATGCAAGAAAATTGTCACTGAAGGGGGAAAAGTGGTGTACCGTTTATAACGGTGTGAACAGGCGACCGAAGAGACTAAGGATGAGGTTGACCCGGTGTATGAGTGTTTTTTGCTGGATCGACGGGGGCAGTGTATGGTGATAGACAACTCCAACATACAGGAATTCATAGAAGATGTCGCCGAAGAACCAGACTACATGGAAGATCAACCAAGGCCCCAGGCACAAGAGTTAGACCAGCTGAACTTAGCAAGAGAAGGGGAAGATCCAAGGCCTATCTTTATCTCGAAAGATCTCGGTGAGGGGAAACGAGAAGCCTTGGTCAAGCTGATTCGGGAATTCATAGACGTTTTCACATGGAAGTACACTGAAATGGAAGGGCTCGATGAAGAGGTGAGTTGCCACAAACTGAACGTGATGCCTTCAGCCATTCCGGTGAAGGAGGCAACGAGGACTTACAAGCCTGAACTAGACTTAAAGATTAAAGAAGAGGTCCAACGCTTGTTGGCAACAGGATTTATCAAGCCAATACAAATCCCCTCTGGCTATCCAGCATTGTGCCAGTGGGGAAGAAAGACAAGAACCAAATAAGGATCTGCGTAGACTTCAGAGACTTGAATAGGGCTTGCCCCAAGGATGAGTTTCCCCTACCCTCCATCGACAGTTTGATAGATGCCACGGCCGGTCATGAGATGTATAGCTTCATGGATGGGTATGTGGGATACAACCAAATTAAGATGGATCCCACCGACGCAGATAAAACGGCGTTCAGAACCCCGTTGGCCAACTTCATGTACAAGGTGATGCCGTTTGGACTCAAGAACGCTAGAGCTACGTACCAGAGGACAATGATGGTCATTTTTCATGACTTCTTCCACAAATTTTTGGAGTTCTACGTGGACGACCTGGTCATCAAATCAAAGAAGGAGGGGTCCCATCTGAATGATTTAAGAAAGGTGTTTGCTCGGTGCAGGAGGTATAAACTGAGGATGAACCCGCTAAAGTGTGTCTTCGGAGTAACGAGCGGGAAGTTTCTAGGCTTCGTGGTTGATCGACAAGGGGTGCAGATGGACCAAGATAAACAACGAGCGATATTAGAGATGCCATGTCCAAGAACGGCGAAAGAGCTGAAGAGTTTTCTCGGCAAAGTCTCCTACCTTAGGAGATTTGTGCCTGGATTGGCCGAAATAACACACCCACTGATGCAGTTGTTGCGAAAGAACACGAAATTCCGGTGGGAGGAGGTTCACCAGGAGAGTCTTGTCAGGCTGAAGAAACTGCTCGTTTCACCACAAATCATGGTTCCTCCCCAGGCAGGAGTACCGTTGCAGCTATACCTCACGTCTACCACGAGGTCCGTTGGAGCTCTGTTAGCACAAGAAGTGGACGGGCAAGAACGGCCGGTTTACTACCTCAGCAGAATTATACATGGGCCAGAGATTAGATATAGTAGCTTAGAAAGGCATTGTTTAACTTTAGTCTTTGTAGCACAAAAACTTAGGCATTATATGCTGTCTTTCACAATTCATATTGTAACTAGATGTGACCCAATTAAGTATTTGCTTGCAAGAACTATATTAATTGGCAGGGCAGCTAGATGGTTCCTTATCCTCTCTGAATATGACTTGAAGTGTGTGGTCCCTCGCACAATTAAAAGCCAGGCGTACGCTGATCTGTTGGCCATCTTCCCTTCAGGAACCTTCGAGCCCCCCAAGGAAGACATTCCAGGAGATGATTTGCAGGCTAATTGCCTGGATACAACTGATGAGGAATGGACGATGCAGTTCGATGGATCTTCGGCGGAAAAGAAGGGGGGAGCAGGGGTTATTCTTTCAAAAGGGATGGAAGAGATTTGCCTTTCCTACAAGCTAGATTTCCCTTGTTCCAATAACGAAGCAGAATACGAGGCGTTGGTACTGGGGCTACTAGAGGCTCTTCGAAGAGGAATTCGTTCACTCTGCATTAAGAGTGACTCGAACTTAGTGATTCAGCAAGTAAACAGAGAATATGCGTTGAAACACATGAGCCTGGCGCCATATAGAACAATCATTCAAAGGCTTCTCAACCAGTTCCATCAGACCAAGATCAGAAGACATCCCAAAACGATGAACCGCCATCCAGACGCCTATGCCACTATCGCCCAGAAAATGGTCATGAAGACCGATGAGACTATCGTTGTGATCCAACGAAGAACAGCTCCTTCGGTGGTACAGTCAATATTACCGATGGAGGGGGACGCGGACTGGAGGGGAGAGACTAGGAAGCAACTGGAGTCTGGCGAAGGAGCTATGGGATTAAGAGAGTTGGCACAATACTTTACGAACTAGGGGAATCTTTACTATAAAAATGCTGGGGGATGGTTGTCAAGATGCATCAGCCCAGAGGAAGCAGAGCAAAGATTGAAGAAAACGCATGAGGAGCACTGCGAAACAACTGAGATACCTCTATATAGGAGAATTCAAAGAGAGGGGTATTTCTGGCCTAGAATGAAGCAAGATGCGGCAGAGCTGCGCAACGGAAGTGCGATAAGTATCAGCTATTCTTCGAAGCAGTTGAGTGCCATTTCATTGAAGCTCAAACGGACTGGAGGCAGCCCTACATCGACTTCATTCAGGATGGAGTTGTCCTAACGGAGAAAATGGATGCGATGGGCCTGAGGCGAAGGGCTCCAAGGTTCTATGTTCAGGAGGGGCAGCTTTATCGAAGGGGGTACTTCATTAGGCCATTGCGTTGCGTCACGAAGGAAGAAGCAGCGGAGGTCCTCAAACAAGCGCACGATCCAGCCCACATAGGAGGGGCCAAGTTGTATGATCAGTTGATGACGTTGGGGTATAATATTGGCCAACAATGGAGAAAGACTCTGCTGAGTTCGTTCGAAAATGCAAAGTTTGCCAACTTCATGGAAATATGATCCATGCCCCATCGGTAGACTTACACTCTCTGTCAACACCCTATCCATTTCATACTTGGGCGTTCGACCTAGTGGGGGCAATACACCCTTCTTCGAGAGGCAAGATATGGATACTGGTAGCAACAGAGTGTTTTACAAAATGGGCCGAAGCGATACCACTCAGAAGAGCAACGGCTGGGGTGGTGAGCAACTTCATCAGAGAATACATCATTTGCCGTTTTGGGATCCCAAAGGTTATTCTTTCAGATAACGGGACTCCCTTCGTCAATTCCGAAGTAACAATGCTCACAGACAAGTACTCCATTGTTCATCACACCTCAACGGTGGCATACCCAAAGGGAAACGGTCAAGCCGAAGCGACTAACAAAACCTTGGTTAATATTTTGGCCAAGATGATGGAGGACTTTCCAGGGGCGTGGGATGACAAGATACCAGCTGTTTTGTGGGCCTATCGAACAACCAAACGGAAACCCGCAGGATACACGCTGTTCTCCCTTGTTTATGGGGCTGAGGCAATCCTTCCAGTGGAGCTGGAAGTTCCTTCTGCTCGATATGCCTTGCGAAGTAGCATGCTCCCTCAAAATAGACATGTACAGTTGGAAGCGTTGGATGAACACAGAAATAACTCGATGCAGCACTTCCATATGTATACGAAACAACTCTCCAGGGCATACGATAACTTGGTGAGATCAAGGAAGTTCGTGGAGGGAGACCTCGTATTGAAAGCAGCAGTGTAGCACATCAAGGGGCTTCCTCTACCAAAGTTTGCAGCCAACTGGGAGGGACCTTTCGTTGTGAAGGAAGCCCATGATCCAGGTTATTGTTTAATTTCGAAGTTAGAGGAAGACAAGCCATTTAAGATTAACAATAAATGGCTGAAGGTTTATCATGTGTAAACAATCAAGTTTGAACCAATGTTATAACTGGCTGTTGTTATGAATATACAAGTTTTGGTTACAATTTGAACATAATGAAAGAATTGCAGAAATATAAAACTTTATAGCATACAAGAACAGTCACAACACATGGATGAACTGAAAAGCACATATTCTTCATTCATAAACGATAGAGCATTACAAAAAAAATTTGCAGCTATCGCCCAAGAATTACATAGATAAGAGCAGATGGAGGATCTGTATACAAGAGGCAATTAGTCTAAAAGAAACGATAAATCTGAGGAAGAGAAAAAATCTCCAGGAAGACCCGAAGAAGCTGCTGTGAAAGACCGTTGGGTGTTAATAGAAACCTCCAGCCTCGTTTGCACTTGTGTGCGTTCGATGAGGAGTCTCTCGCGTTTCAGTTTGACCAGACACAAGGCTTCTTCGGCATCCTTTACCTCTTGATCCACTGCTTCCAAAAAGGGCGCCAATGCGACCAACCTAGCTTCCTCAGCTTGCTGGTCCTCCTGGTGCTTTCGTAACACTTCCCTCTGGCCGATCAGTTGCTGGTTCTTCAGAGTCTTCAAATATGTTATGAGCCAGTCAAAACGGAAACCATCGCGCCCCAGCTCCCTCAGAAAACCCAGAAATTGGTTAAGGGATCTGGTAACGCTTGCAGTAGGGGTACTGGCAATTTCCGCAACAACGATCGCCATGCCTTGAAGTCTGTGACTCATCAAGTGAATATTGGAACGCAGGCAATCCGGTGTGAAGGTCTCAGGGTGATGATTCACCAGTTGTTCGATCACCAAGCGGTGGTTGACAGGCATTTGAGGAGACTGTCGAAGCACCATTAGGCAGAAAGCGTGAGGAGCCAGGTCAGGAAGAGGGAGTTCGCACCCAGATTCGCTCTCTGCTGCAGCACCAGTCGTGGAACCTTGATCATCATGACCAGAGTTTTCCGAAACAGCAAGTTCCCGGTGAGGTGAGCCCATAGGCGAAAGAACTGGGGGAGAATCTTCCCGAGCAACCTGAGAAGGGATGGAAGCCATAATAAGTTTATGAAAAAATCTTAACAAGCGTTTTCGTCGATTAAGTCACCGTTATAAGGTGGAGTTTATGGAAAAAATCTTAACAAGCGTTTTCGTTGTTAAGTCACCGTTATAAGGTGGAGTTTATGATCTTAACAAGCGTTTTCGTTATTAAGTCACCGTTATAAGGTGGAGTTTATGGAAAAAAATCTTAACAAGCGTTTTCGTTGTTAAGTCACCGTTATAAGGTGGAGTTTATGGAAAAAATCTTAACGTTTTCGTTGTTAAGTCACCGTTATAAGGTGGAGTCTATGGGAAAATCTTAACAAGCGTTTTCGTTGTTAAGTCACCGTTATAAGGTGGAGTTTATGGAAAAAATCTTAACAAGCGTTTTCGTTGTTAAGTCACGGTTATAAGGTGGAGTTTATGAAAAAATCTTAACAAGCGTTTTCGTTGTTAAGTCACCTTTATAAGGTGCAAACTCACGGGAAATAACAAAAAAAAATATATACATACCTCACTCACTACAGGGGCAAGAACGGGAGCCGTTGTGGCAGCTGCAAGGACAGGAATCGTTGGGGACGGGATCATTGCCTCAGAAGTCATAACGGGGTCCCTGGTTGCAGAAGCCTCAACGCTCGGCAAGACGCCCTCACCAACATAAGGCACTAGGGCCAGCATAGGGGGTTCATCGAGCGAAGATGACGGGCTCCCAAACAAAGACCCAACACGAAGGGGTGCAGAAGCACCACTATGCTGGGAAGAAGCATCAACCTGGGCCTTGACTGCATGACAACCACCAGGATAACTAGGTGGTACAAGATCAGGAGAAAACTGTGACATGAGGGCAAGTGGTAGAAAAGAGGAATAAGCACAGAAAATATGAAGAAGTATCGCTACGTGCTACCTACCTCGGTTATGGTGCTAAAGAGGGGAATGGCGGTCAGAGGTCTTATCAGCATCGCTGGAAGAAGAACGTTTGCTAACAACGAGGATATTTCAACCTGGGGCCCCCAAAACATCTCAGGGTTTAGCAAGTCAAATAAGAAAAGGGTGGGGCCGAAAAGACGCTATAACAAATAAATTCTAGAGGAAATCATACCTCGGGTTCACTTTCCTCAACAAGAACAATGGGCAGAGGAACCTCAGGTGAAGTATGTAAATCAGAGGGGACTGAGAGTGTAATCTCGGGTTGTGTCACCTCTGGGGACGAAGAATCACTCGTAGGCTCAGCGGCATCACCTCCCACAACAACTTCCCTAGCACGTTGGGAGCTTGAACGGCGAGAATAAGTGAGCCCCGTCATGGGGGAACGGGGAGGAGTCACATCGGTACGAGATACACCGAAGCGTCCCCCCATAAAAGGGCCCACGGGAGGACTGGGGGGGTTTAGCCTTTCCTCTTCAATCCCCTGCACCACAGTTGTCAAAAAAAAATATAAGCAAATGTAGCCTGCCTTAAGCAAAAAAAAAGAGAGAAGGAATAAATCAAGCATACAAACCTCGGATTCAAATGGGGAACGAGGAGACAGGACCACAGGCGAAGAAGGAGGAGTAACAACAACAGAAGGGGCAGGAGTGAGATGCACCTCAAGAGTTCGATGCAACTCAGGAGTTCGCTTCTTCTGGGACTTGGTACCTAGAGTCTTCTTCCTCGACCCCGCTGCACCAGTACCGACCTCTCGAGGAACCCTTGAGCTCTTTCTCCTTCTAGCCGTTGGCTCTGTAGGATCAACCACCACCGTGGGAAAAGCAACGGAAGGAGGAACAACGACAGCGTGTCGTTGATACTCAGCATTTATTCGATCTATTTCTGCTTGGGCTTCCCTCCTTAAGCGCTCAACCATTTCAGCAGACATGGGAGGTGGAACGGAGGCTATGGGAAAGGCTGCCACGGGAGTCTGGGGCTTCTGGGACTTAGATTTTGACTTTGATGTCCCACTCTTGGCCGTTTTTGCCTTCTTGGCAGGTGGTTGAGAAGGCCCCTCGCCTATAGTAGCTTCAGTTGAAGGGGCAGCCTTCTTCGGAGCTGTAGGAGTTTTGGGTTTAGGCGTTGCAACTGGGACCATGGGACAAAGTGGGGGAAGCTCGGTGGGAGGTGCTTTGGGGGTTGAACTTAAAGGGAATTCCATCCCAAGGATAGAGTTGCCTTTTAGCCCCAACTCTAGGGCAGAAAATGAAGAAACGGGAAGATACACGGGATCTCCCTCAACAAACTCAGCAATTGCAGCCAGTTGTTTCGGCCAGTACTTTGTAGTAAACAGAGGGGTCACATCCCCATGCCTAGTAATACTGGGAATGGTGACTCGCCCAGCCATGGTTGAACATATCCCCCATGCAGCGGTTGAAGAAAACAGAGAACACGCCTCGCTAAAGGAGACCTTGGGGTTTGACGATTGAAACACTAGACGTGGCTCCCCCTGGTCAAACCCAAACTGGCGGCTGCATCGGTTGGGATTATAGTGCTCACTAGTATATCCCCACTCAGTGTAAGACGGCAGATATCCTGGGGAGAACAAAAGGACCACTGCGAGCGAGGGATCCTCAATATCGGGGGTAGGGGCCTGTACCACTCTGGCTTCATGATGGAAAAATTCACTAGTGTGAAAGAAGACTTCCTCCTGATAAGGCCTCATGACAAAGTTCTCAAAACGGTCAATAACAGATATTAGCTCCTTTCGGCTTTGTCTCCTGTGATAAATAAAAGACCGTGGAGGCAGAATTGTTTCCCCCGAAGGAGGACTGTTGGTTTTGGCCGCTACGGCAGGAAAGCGAAAATAAAAGAAGCTGGTTAAAAGGACGCTGTTGGCAAAATTGGCCAAGTTATAACGGCCGAGAGAGCGTTCCATGTCGAACAAAGTTCTATCCAGCCAGGTGTAGAGGGATCCCAAGGCAATTGCAGCCAGTGGAAGTTTTATGCCTCGGGCCAAACGAAGGGACATGTTAATAAGGTCCCTTCGGGGCTGGTCATTGGGTTTGCCGTCAAAAGGAAACGGGAGAGAATCACAAGAATATAGGCAGGAAGTTCCAACGGTGTACCTTGACCAGGAGCATCTGTCGAGGAACTGCCTTCACCAGAACCCTTATTGATCAAGAGAGAGAAAGTAGCTTTGTTGGATGAACCGATGCAGCTTCGGCATATACGATCCAACTCCAAACGATCGGCAGTCTCTTGAGCATCAAGAGCCTCATCGGTATAGGGCTCATGACCTGTTGCATCGAGGCCCAAGAGCTCGCACACGTCTTCCAGAGTTATGGTGAACTCGCCCCACGCAGCGATGAACGTATGGGTAGTAACGTTCCATCGAGAGACTAGGATAGGAAGAGCAGCATTGTTCTTCGAAAGACTGAACTCACCAAACCATTTAGCCCGTTGCAACCCAAGCTTGGTGAGAATATCAGCATAAGAACTTTGCATATGGGAGTTCCAGGCAGTAAAGTGGGCAGGAGAGCCCCCTGACGCTTCGAAATCAATATGGGACCATGGGAAGTCCCCTCGCTCCAAGCGAAATCGCAGAGTCCCCTCTGGAGGAAGAAAGCCCCACTCAGAAGAATCCTCGTCTTGATCACCCAACAGTAAGGCATCAAACTTGGAAGAAAAATGCACAGCCTTGCAGGCAACAGCAAAGTCATCACCCTCCCCAAAAATAGGAGAGCGACGATAAAACCTCAACTGTTCCTGGCGGGCAGCATCCAGGGCGGAGGCGGCAGTGGTGGTGGCAGACGGAGCACCAGCAGCAGAGATAGCGGGGTTGCTTGAGGTTGCCATGGAAAACGATGATGAAGACAGCAAAAAAGCTTTAAGCAAGAGCGGTTTGAAGAACGAGAGTAGAAGACCACGACCACAGGTAGCGGTTTAGAGGATGAGAAGGGAAGAAGGCGAACAGGAGCTTAGCAACAATGGAGTTCTTGCAGGGTTTTCTCTCTCTAAAAAGATGGAAGCCTGAAGAAGATAGTAACAGAGTAAGAAAAAAGAAAGAGAGGGTTTTGAATATAGCCGTTTGAAAATTTCGGAGTTGTTGTTTCAGTCTCCCACCATCGCACGTGCAAAGCCGCCTGCAATCATTTCCAATGAACACGTGGCACCTTGGGAAGTGCTTTGACAGTTGAGAAGACTGCGCCACGTCATTTACGAAGTGACACCTGGGAAACACAAACCGTTGCCTTCCTGTGCAAGATTGAGTTTTGGCGCCAAAGAAATTTTTTGTTAGACATATCCAATGGACTCCCAACGAAGATGTCCCAGCGGTTCCAAACAGCTACGATGTTCTTTCGTCACAAGTCTAGACAATTGTTTAGTTATGCCTAAGGTACATCGGGCAGAACTTTACTTTTTTTCCGAAAACTCTAATGCTCGGGTTCTGAATAAAGGAGAGGAGGCCTGCATCTTTTCACACAAAGAAAGGTCCATCGATTTTGGGACATTTCGTGCAGACATTTCTTGATTCCAACAAATCTCTCCACGAGGGGGCAAATGTAGAGGGGGCTTGAAGGTAATCTTAAGATTAGGGACAAATCCCCAATTGGCAACAGTGTTTGAGATTAAGCAACCGAGGTAGCTCAAGCGTGGCAGCTTGGCGCGGCAGCTCATATTTTAGCTTGTTGTATTTGTCATATTGTATTTTCATTATTGATGACTGTAAGCCCTAACGGCTGTAATGACGTAACGATAATAACAAATGAGTTTGTATGAGGTCAAACGGTACTTGCGAGAGACCAGGCTTGGCAGAGCCCGGGAGAGCTTTCATGCTCTATCGAATGACCTCACCGTGGGAACTTTAGAGGGACCTGGTTTGAAGGATTGAGAAGTGAGGCACCGTTGGGGCTTGTCCTGACCATCTTAGATGCACCTGGTAAAACACCGAAGGACCTTGACCATGGAACCTCGAGCGGAGCAGCTTGGAGTTCCATCGGGCGTTGAGTTGTGAGCCAAACAGCCCTCTACTTAATGTCGCATCCACTGTAGGTGATGTCACTAGCCAGCTAAACAATGTCAGACCTGCACTTGAGTAAACCACCGTGGTATTTGGGGTTGTCAGGCAGTTGGTGAGCCACCTCTGCGACAACAGTCCCCTAACACACAGTGGTTAGACAAAAGGTATGTCTTGGCATTTAATGTTTATGACGTGGAGACAACTAGTGCATCAGGTATTTAATGTTGTGACATAAAGTATGAGGGATGTCTTGCACAGGCATTGATGACTGAGTTGCCTCGGGGATGGGGTGGGGGGCTATTTAAGGACCCCAACCACCTTTGAGGAGAGGACGATCTTTTGAGAGTTCAGAAGTTATTACTAGAGGGTTTACCCACCCACCATTGTTACTTATTACGAAGCTTTTAATACTTGACAGAGATTCTTGAAAGTGTTAGGTGTGTCTCTACCTGCCTACCAAAGTGTATCTAGGGTGCTTACTTCTCTCTCCCTCTAGCTAAGTTACTTCTAAAAGTTCGTAACTATTTCCTGAGTTATACACGAGAGCTTTGCGAGTTTAAACTGAGTTTATCTTCATTGGGTTTGTGCTCGTGTGTCCTATCATTAATCCAAAGCTTTGGTCAGGATTAGCTTATCATTACCATACCTCCATCTTATCTAAAGTACCCTCTTACAATTTTTTGATAGAATTTTAATCTTTTACCATATTTCTTCGTTGTTGAAAATATATTGTAACATTTACAGAAACACGACCTATATAAGTTTGTCCAAATAACATATACATGCAGAATAATTTTACACACTAAGATTAAATTAAACAATTGCAATAAAATTAAAATGTCACTAATATAAAACTAATAACATTCACCGTACATAAAAATATTTGAACTTGGAACAAAATATCCTGTCAAAATATAATGTCACATAATGCTGCCCAAAAATGGAAGAGACAAAGATTGGGGGAAAAAAGAATCCACATAAGTCTAGTCTCGTCCATGAATATCAAACATCCTCCAACATAAATTAAAATCAACAATTAGTCACTAATACGTAATTATTTAGAGATTTTAAATAATTAAAAATATAAATAAAATTAGTACGTTGGCAATATGCCAAGTCCGACGCACTTCAGAATAACTAATAGTACAATGTAATGCATATTAAATAATGGTTTGAACATATCTGATTGGTACATATTGTTAATCTTATTTTTTTTAATTTTATATATTTTTTTCAGAATCTTTCGTGCTCTCTAAATAGCGTATCTTTGCGTATTGCCCGATACCGCGACCAAGTTGAAAATCGAGTGTCCGATACCGGGACCGATACCAAGACTTTGAACCATGCCCCCCCCCCACCCACCCACCACCACCACACACACACACACTGTGAACTCATTTGTGAGTATTATTATACCACTCCCGTTGATTTCCAATTACTTATAAAAACGCCCCCAAAAAACAGTTAAAACACAACCTCTTTCTGAAAATCACAAACATACCCCCAATATTTTCAAGCTAATCACCACCACCTACCTCCACTTCTGAGAATTCCGTTGCACAACTCCAACCTTCTTCAATTCACAAATCATCCCTCAAACTTATGAAAATTATGACCTGACCCCTCTCATTTCCTAAAATTTAGTGAAACAGACCATCCCTTGAAACTTCTTGGGTTATTCAATTTGACTATTATACTCATGTCGAAAGCGGATTACCAACAGACCCTCGAGGACATCACGTATGAGATCAAGTTGCGGGAGGACGACCAAGCCTCTTAGTGTAATGATGTTATAGGTATCTAATATTGGTGGATCTCGGTCGATAGCTATAGTGTAGTCTGAGGATGAGTGAATGCGCTAAGGTGATCTAATGTGTATGGGTCTCAGATTTATTTGTATTCATTGTTTATTTTACTTTTCATGTTTTATTAGGTTATTTCCCTATTTTAGTTGTTATTTTAGGTTATAGGGTGGCATTGTCTTTTAATGTCTTTAAAGTGCCATTTTAAGTCATTTTACCTTTTTAGGCTTAGCTTCACTAGAAAGCTAAGTTTTTTTCTATAAATAAGGCCCTTGGCCATCCATTGTACTCACTTTACTTTTTTAGAGATGAATATATTTCTTGGGCCATTGGCCTCTCAACATTATTGTTGTTGTTGTTGTTATTAATTTAAGCTTCCGCCATTTAACTTCACATCAAATTGGTATTAGCGTCTCGTTTGCTCCTGATGTGCTCGCCGATGTGGTGTGGCTCGGAGGAACCATCAAGTCACTCCTCCAAATCACACTCCCGTCGCCAGCAATCAAGCAGCACCACCTCTTTTTCACCCCCAATTAGTCACAAGCCCTAAATCTGATCCTCCTCAATTTCAGACCCCCAATGATCGCCATTGGGATTAGGCGAGTTCGGTCAGAGGGAGAGAAACTACCGACGAACTCTTTCGAGGATCAAATCTCCAGATCAGCATGGTCTGAGCCAAAAAAAAAGAACTTCAAAAACCACCGGCCTCCCTACAAGTGTTCAGATCTTAACAGATCCGACCACCGGCGACTTCTGACGATCCTTCCTGACGATACTACCACCGGAGACTACAACCGACCAGAGATCCGTCAAATACCCCTCACTGAAGCAGCCCATAGCAAAAACCTAGTTGACCAAGCCTCCCAACCACCGGACGAGTACCCCGACGATGTCGCCAGCACTATGAGAAGGTCGTCAGTCAGGAGAGGCTCTCGTCGGAGCTCCGGCAGGCAAATGGGATGTGGAGGTAGCAGCTTTTAATGACAAAACACAAACACTAGCTAGGGTTTGTAATGAAGGTGATGGAAATTAGGGCTATTTTAACATTTTCTTGCATTTTTAGTATTGCATTGTATTTTTCCTTTTATTAGTTGTTTAGTATTTCGTTTACATTTTTAGTAGTAGCAAGGGTTGAGAGGAAGCTTCTAGAAGGTTTCATTTTGACATGTGATGTATTTGGGAGTTAGTTATAGCTCTTGTGACATCACATGGGCTTGCACCCTCTCAACCAATAGGAGCTTAGGAGATCTTTCTTCCCCCCATATAAAGGGCCTTAGTGCCTCATTTGTAATGAATCCTACATTTGAACGATATAAAGAAATTCTAGTTTCTCTCTCTAAATTGGTGTTGTGCCTTTAGAGTTGCCATTAGATATGTGGTTACGTCAATTGGTATCAGAGCCACGTGTCGCTCCCCCATTTGTGTGTGAGGTGTCACCACAATTTTTTTTCATTTTTGTTTGAGGTGTTATAACAAAAAAAATCATTTAAATCGTTTTTCACATTTTAATGGCTCCCAAAAAGGCAACCAATAATGAGAGATTTCTCCAAATGTAAGAACAAATGAGAGAAGAAATAGCCTCCCTGATGGAGCAACACATGGCCACCCTCACCTAACAAATGTCATCTCCTTTTCAAAACCCTAACCCTACCCTAGCTCCAACTCCAAAAATTTCTGAAAATCATTTTTCAACCCCCAAACTTTAAAAAAGTTATGTTTCTGCCCTGATTAACTCCAAAGGCTCAATTCATGATTCTCCGAGGCAAGTCCAAAATTGGTTGCTCCACCCAATCATTCTCCCTCACTCATGCATCCAATCGGGTCAACTCGAGGCTAAAAGATCCCCTCCAATAGAAACAACGAAATTGGTTGGAGGAGTGACTTGATGCATGTGATTAGTTGGCGCGCAAGCGGGCTAGGGGATTGGCCCGATATTTCGACTACTCGTCCTCCGGTATGACAGTGTCTCCGCCCACTGGCTTTTTCGTATACGACGCGTACTACCCTATCTCGCATAATGATGCTTTTTCCGAGGATATTAAGGGCCCGTTGGAGGACGATATGGATTCAGAGTTCCCTCCTTTGATTTTTTCTCCACATTTGAGGAGGATGGTTGGATTACTCGCACCCGATTATGGGATTTGGAGATTTTTGTGCTTCGGGACTTCTTTTCCATATTCACTGAAAAAGATGTTGGGTTCTTAATCAGGGATTTCTTTGATAATTTCGTTGAAGAGTTGGGTGACTCGCACTCATTTTTACGAGGTGGAGTCGTATGATTTGGCTGATTTCTTCCCAATCATGGGAACGATGATGATTTTGATGGGGAATGTTTGGTGGAGGGTGAGTCGTTGCTTTGGGGGACGTGCTTGGACATGGGTTTAGGGGCCCATTTGGGATGCGTATGAGAAGCGTTCTGAGGTTCTTTTACATGATTTGGCGCTGAGGAGATTCGTCATGGAGGACTCGGATAGCATTTGGCGCCGATGGCCCTTCCCGAGGCATGTGTTCGTTAGTTATCATCGTGGAAAAGTTCAAGGCCGAGTTCTTGTTCGTCAGCCATGGTTGGATTTTTTTACTACTCTCACGGGGCTATTTGCTAGCCGATATGTCGGACGTTTTCAAGGACGGCTCCCCTTTCAAGTGGGGGAATCCATTGATGGGTCCTTCGATCCTTTACCTCCCACCTCCCACGCTTGGGACGAGCTTAATCAAGTGGGGGAGAGTGACGTGTACGGGGTCCCAGATTTATTTGTATTTTTTGTTCATTTTATTTCTTATTTTTTTAGGTAATTTCCCTTTTTTGGCCGTTATTTTATATTAGAGGGCATAGTTGTCAAATCGCGAATCGTATCGTGAATCGTTTACCCCCCGAATCGCAAATCGTATCGGTCGAATCGGAACCAAACGATAAAAACGTAGTAAAACATACGTAAATGGAATTTAACACTATAGAATTGGTAATTAAGCGTAATATGACAAAAAACTAATCGTAGCACATGATAATATACCAAAATATATCACAAAAATTAACCGTAGCACATGTTCTCATTCATTTTAAGCTTAAAAATGTAAAAAACAAAAATCTATCATAAAACACCCTACATATTAATTTAAAACACCCTACATAAAACAAAAATATATCATAAAAAGCCTATATATTAATTTTATGTAAAAAAAATCGCGGAAAAAAAAAAAGTGAATCGGACTGAATCGGGAATCGGACCCGAATCGGAAGATTCGAATCGTGGATCGCCGATTCAGTCCGATTCTTTAGACATTTGCAATTCTAAGGTTTTGGCAATGAATCGAATCGTCCTATTCGAATCGCGAATCGGACGATTTTGACAACAATGTTAGATGGTGGCATTGTCATATAATGTCTTTAAAGAGCCTTTTTAATATTTTAACCTTTTTAAGCTTAGTTTGACTAGCAAGCTAAGTTTTTTCTATAAATAACGTCATTGGCCATTCATTGTACTCACTTTACTTTTTTAGAGATGAATTAGAGATATTTCTTGGGTCATTGGCCTCTAAACATTATGTTATTATTGTTGTTGTTGTTAGTAATTTATGCTTCTGCCATTTAACCTCACGTCATGATCAGTGATTTGAAAGCAAAGTACGAAGAGTATTGGAATAAGTGTACAACAAATGTGACAATGATGTTAAGTGAACCCATAAAAGATTAAAGGTGCTCTTCAACACCAATTGATTTTCAGTGAGATAGCCCAATGGCTACGGGTTTGATTCTTGTCCATGTCATTTATTGGGGAGATTGTGTTGGAATGAGAGTACAACAAATGCCTTGTCCCATGACAATGATGTTGATTAGAGATTTGAGATTTACCCTCCGTAACACGAATTGGTTTTCGGTGAAATGACTGATTACATGTAATCTAACTATTACGAGGTCGAACATTAGGATAGGCGGAGTTGGCCGAGCTCCATACATTTGTCGATGGCATTGCCAAGTCTTCCCTGTAGCCCACATTCTTACTACATCTATCAACAACCTGCCCACCCCTCTTGTGGTTCCGATCAACGTCCAGGGTGAGTTGACGATTTTAAGCATCTCATGAGTACTATATTGGCGATTTGTCAATGTTTTCCTCGATGAGACACTAAAACCAGGTTTTAAGATGTAGAGACATTTGTTGCTGAAAACTTCTTCCCATCTTTAGGGAAAAAGGTTTTGAGATGCGACGCACTTTCGAGAGGCGGCTTCATACGACTTATTACCACTTTTTGGGAACGAAGATGATTTCAAGCTCATGTTGTTTCACATGTTGGTTGTTTTGACATTTATTCACTGCGTTGGGTGACGTGACTGATCTCGGGTACGTGGACCCATTCTGGAATGGGTTTGAGGCATGTTCTGAGATTGGATTTCAGGCTTTTAACACCTACCATCAAGGGCACTCATCCGAGTTGGCTCGGCCCTGTCTAGCATCCCTGGTCCCCGCCGATGAATTGGTTCGTGGGACCTCGTCATGGAAAAATTCAAGGTTGCATTTGGGTTTTCGACCATAAATTTGATTTTTGACTACTTTTTCTCACCCGCCCACTGGACGTTTTAGTGGATAGTTTTCCTTCAAGTGAGGATCATGGTGATGCTTGTGCAGCTCCAGCGACGATCTTTCCTCCCACCTCCACACTCAAGTCAAGGTTTTCTAAGTGGGGGAGAGTGATGTATATATGAGTGGTCCCAATGGTATATTTGTAATTTGTTTAATTGTATGTTTTATTATCATGTCATTTTTTATGTTATTTCATTATACTACGTTAGTAAGATAGTTGGAGGGTAATATTCCCTCGGAATATTTTTAATGTCCCCCTCTATTTTTTTTTTTACTTTTGGGGGTTATTTTGGCTAAAATATAACTTAGCATATAAATAAACCTTTGATATGGATGAATGAGAAGGGCATTAATTTCTCTATGTTGTCGTTGTATTGAGTGTTTCCACTGCGCTTCGTTTACTTCCACTCAATAAAAAGAGGCACTTTATTACAAACAGGTTAGTTCAAAACTTGTGGAGTTTGACGAATAGACTTGGCAGCTTGCATCATTTTCGTGCCGTTTCATGTCTGCAGTTTATGGAGGGACATTGTTCTAAGGAAGCAATGCGATTGATTCAGTTGTAGAAAGTAACTAGCATGTAACCCGCGAGATGTGCGGGAGTATTGTAATATTTGATAAAAATATAACAAAAATTAAACCAAACTAATAAAATAAATAACCCACTACAAAATAAACATTGTATCACAATGCACAATCCTAACCCTTACAATTATATATAAAATTGTAAATAAATATAACTCATAAAACCACCTAACACTTTGTAAAGTATGTCGTATAGACATTGGCAAAATGGTTAAAAAAAATTTAACATTATTCATGATTCATCTTCTACCATTATTATTGACAACATCTCTCCAATAATTTTTAATTAAGATTATCAAAATCAAAACAAAGAGAAACAATTATAATTTATTCAAATATTAAGTTGTGTGTCACATTTAAATTCCATTAGGTTTTCTATTTTGTATATTGAATGAAAGTTTAATCGGTGCTTGCTTTGTTTATATGACAGAGGATGGACAAAAAGACTTTTGGATTACCTAAATTGTGTCTCTCAGTGTGTTTTTTCTCTTTTTTTTAAACCTCGGTACAAATGCCTCGGTAAGAGTATGTACATATAGAATTTTTATAAGACGAATAGTAGGAGAGGAGAGTAAATAAATTAAGGGTCAATTATTGAATAGTCCCTACTATAAATATATATTTTTTAAAAAGGACACATATTTTTAGTTTAACCCATTTAGTCCCTTAAGCACTCAATATTCTCTTATTTTTAGAGGTCCGCGCCAGCGGCACTCCATCTCCAAAATATGTGGCAAAGGACTTTTTGAAGCAAAATAAAAAAGCTTGGACTAAATGAGTATTAAAAAATGTTCGAGGGACTATTTGTTATATGTCCCATAAATTAATATGTATTAATTGCTATTAAAACCTCTAATACTATCATATTAGAGGTATAGTATATATAGAGAGATAAGGATAGATTTTTTCGAATACTATTTTTTGTATTGCTCTCAAACAAAACGGGTATTTTTTGACACAATAACCCGACTCGAAAATAACGACTAACCCGAATTGGCACACCTAATCTCAAATACCTAAATTACCCAAAATCGAATGACCAAAGCAGGTATGGCATTGACTAAATAACATTATTATATAATAAATCAGTCTTTTACTCTTCCTATTTAAAAATATATCCAGCAAATCAAACTCTATTTCATGCGTATATAGTATATTATAGTATAGTATAAACACATCCAGATCTCTCTCTCTCTCTCTCTCTCCATATATCTAGATCTTGATTTTGGATTATCTGCTTAGTGGGTGTGTTTTTATCTGACTTAAAATGATAGCCGGAGTTGACTGGAGAATTTCAGCTGCATCAGCAAGGTCTCATACCAGAAAACCCAAAAATAACACTTCTTTTCAACTTCGTTCAGGTGGGATTTCTCAAAATTCCCTCTTTTTGCTCCCTAAACACTTCCTAAAACAGCAAACCGAGATGATCAAACAGCAAAAAAAATAAAAATCCAGATGATAGATAAGATCTAACAGCAAAACAAAACAAAAAATAAAAAATAAAAACCAAGATGATCAAACAGCAAAAACAAATACAAAAGCATACCGAGTTGAGGTTCAAAAAGGCAGATTCTAAAGCCAATATGCAAAAGCAGATCTGAAATTAAACCCAATATGCAAAGCAAATAAGAAATAAGCAATATCATAAATAAACAATATGTAAAGAAGAAAACATACCGAGATGAGGTTTATTGGGTGGGAAATGGAGAACGTTTGGAAATAAAATGAGGTAGTGAGAGAGTGGACTGCTGCAGAAATGAGAGGAGGTTTAGAAATGAAATCAGGTAATGAGAGAGTGGACGACTTTGCACTACATACACTCTCTTTGGTTATTATTAGAGATATATGAACGCTTTAATATAGGAGGTGAAAAGCCAATGGAAAAGGGGAACAGGTAGAATTGAAGAGTTCCGCGCAGATGCCAAAATTTGACGTTTGATATTATTCATTTGGTGAGAAGATCGGTTTAAAACAGTTGAGGAGAAGAGATATTAATTTGCATTTATAACTCTAATACTATCGTATTAGAGTTATAATATAGATAACTAAGGAGCGAGCAATAGGTTGAGTATAGTTGTCAAATCCAATCCAACTTGTACTTGAATGTTGTCGCATCAAAAGTGCAAAACCGATTCAATGCACTGGTTATCACTCAACAGTAGACCAATCTGCGAGGAATGCTGATGGACTACCATCGGACTGCGAACACACAAGAGCGAGAGATGGACTGACTTCTCAGCAAAGCAAAGACAAAAGAACTGCTCAACCCATACACAATTCATCGAGAGTCGCGTACCGTTTGTGACATGTCATATCTGGTTTGTCGTGTTTTAATCGTGTATTCGCTCTATATATTGTGTTCCTGCGTGTATGTATGGGTTCAAGTCACAGGCCGACTAGCCAACGTTATGACCCCAAACCAACTAAGGGTGAACCATTAACTTTAAATTTCATGTCGTATCTCATTTTGCCATGCTACTTAAGAGAGAGCCCTCTTGAAAGAAACAAGTCAAATAAGTAATACTATCATAATCTATTCATCAATGCAAATTACGTAATGGCACTTCAAGAACCACATAAACACTTCCTCAATATGTCCCAACAACAAGTACAACTAGATTTCTAATAACAGTCAGCAGGTCCTTGACAACAAACCCTTTATAAGAGCATTACATAGCAATCAACCATGGAGAAATTCAGCATCCTACCTCGATTATATTAAGCATTGACTATTAAGATACAATATGAAGTTCATTTGGATGATGCTGATCAACAATAAAAAGGTTTAGTGTTCTCTCATAACTTAAAAGAAAAAAAAAAACTCTCCGTAACCAAAACGAAAACCCACTCTGACATAGTCCTCTTCTCTCGTGGTCTTAAACAAGCACATAAGGTATACGGCTCTATATACAACTGACTTTGAGGGCATCAACCACAAAATCTAACGAATGAAGAATGACAGGTTCGGGAAAATTGGATAAAAAATAATAGTTGGCAAGGCTACAAACACCTACATGACATTGAGGAGTACGTATAAAATTTTGAAATAGTTTATACTGTACAGTGGAGTCATCTATCTTGCAGTGTATATTTAGAATTATTCACTTTAAACTCTATACTACAAGAAAAATAGATCACACTCCGTACCCTATACTAGATCGGATGAGAGAATATAGAGGAAAAAAAACCTTTTAAGCGACTCTTATTGAAATTCCAGTCATGTCATAATCTGGAACTAGCCTAAATGTAGTGCAATCATTAAAAATTATTGTAGACCACAAAAAGTGGATAGAAGGTGGGCCAATTTCGAATTCAGCATATCTCAAACTTAAGGAACCCATCATTCAATATTGGCCTGGCTGTAAAAAAAAACATGTGACATCATTCATAAATTTTTTTAAGGAACGCATTCTTACCAAAGCTGGAGGCGAACTGTTCGATCTTCAAGGTACATTGTCTTGGACAGAAAATCAATACCAATAGTAGCCTGAATAGCAATTTATAACAATTAAATTTAGAGGTGATAACAGAGAATAAATGATCAGAGTAAAATAAATTATATCTTAAATACCAAAATGAACACACAAATATTTTTTTTCTCTTCCTTTTTTTTGGGGGGAGGAGGGGGTGTCGAAGCCACAGTGAATATCAAGTCGATCTATTTTGTAACCAAGTGGCTAGATGCTCCAAATAAACATAAATTTACATCTTTTTGTGGAAACAACATGGAGGACCCAACATCATCATCAGACACAACATAATCCGCGAACCAGAGCGGTGGGGAACAACAGTTGTCATGTGTATGCAAAGCCCCGAGGATTTAATTGTGAAGTCTTTGTTTATTTAGTTTATTTTATTAGGGAAAAAATAAGGAATATCCTTTAGGGATATCCATTATTTTGATAGGAACATTGAATTAGGGGTGTAAAATGGATGGATACGGACGGGATAACATACTATCCATTACCCGTATACATTTACCAGTTCACTATCCGTGTCCATTCGGATAGTTTACACAACTATCCTTATCCGTATCCCTTCGGATATCCCGGATTCGGATAAAATCCGGATCCGTTTGTATTGTTTAATATACATACATTGTGCTTATCAAGCACCGATTTGAAAATTAGTTAAATTTTAACAAAATATTTTTTATGCAACATTCTATATAAGATTAAATATCTTATTAAATATGACTCGAGCAAATAGAGAATCAAATTTTAGGAGGTTTAAAAACAAGTGCTTTAACATTTAATGTGTACTAAGGGTTTGAAAAATCATTTTAGTGTATACATAAAAGAAGAAAGATTTAGTCCCAACTTCATTACATTGGCAAGACCGCCATTCGCTATGAATCGACCCGAATGAGACAATATGCAGAGTTATAATGACTTTAGATAACAAGACGACGAATGTAAAATAGATAGGTAGTGCATAAGATAACATTAATAACAAAAGACGAAGGGATAAAATTTTCTTTAATGTGTCTACATTAAATATTTAATGGTTTAAATTTTTCCAAAAAAAACTTCAGATAATTTTTTTTTATATCCCTAAACCTCCACACGAACGAGTCCTTTGGACTCCCCCATGCGAGCTAAACAGAGGGGGACGTCGTGCCAGAGCCACCCTAAGACACGCCCCACTTAAAATCTGGTATCCGTTGGGGGGTTTTGAACCCTCGACCTTTCGTCAAAAGAGCCCGCCCCTTACTGCCAGAGCAACCAGGGTGGATTCCAGATAATCAAATTACAAATATATATATATATATATATATATATATATATATATATATATACTGAAACGGATATTTGAAAATATGGATAGTCCACTTCGGATACGAATTATCCGTGGCGGATACCTTAGCATATCCGTATCTGTTTTCTCAGATATTTAAAAGTAATATCCGAATCTGCTATTTTTTGGATTTCTATTCAGATAATTATCCACAATAAACGGATTCAAATATCGAGCGAATTCGAATTTTCGAATATCCGTTTACACCCTATGTGAAATCTTCTTCTCTTCTTTTGTGAAGTCATTGGCATATGTCACTATCGTAGTGAGGCCACCAATAACCTCACAAGATTAGAACATTCCCCTTTTAGTTAGGTAGTTAGGATATAGGAATACTCGCTTTAGCCTCATCTAGTCTATATTGCATCCCTTTATTGGAGATATTACATTATTGAATTTATTATTTTCTTATGTGTATGCAATAAATTTTGCTCTCTACATCAAATTGGTATTAAAGTGACGTCCTAATCTTATCGCCAACCTACGAAGCATGAACACTCTCCCTAAGGCAACGTATCATCTTTGACTCGAGTCGGAAACGAGATACACCCGGACATGTTGTTTTTATTCAATATTTTACATTATAAACAGGGGGTAAAGTCAAATAAATCCTTAGACTTAAACCCCTCTTTTTATTCAATATTTTGAGATAACCCCCTCGTGTAAGGGTTATATCAAAGAGATTAGGAAAAGTGAGGGTTAAATCAAACATCACATTAAAAAATAAGGGTGAAGTCGAAAAAACACTAAAAGGTTGAAGACACGTTCAAGTCATCATACTTCGAGAGAATCAAGAGTTTTAGCACTCATAAGTGTTTACTCTTTGTTATATACTCTCTCAACCCACTGTTGTGAGTATAAACCCATAGCTGGTATCATTTTCAGTTATCTGATACATTGAATACCTTGTTGAGCTAAATCAATACTTAGAAATCCTTAGAGAAGTCCACCAATTATTTCCTAAGGTCCTTTCGATTGTTCACAAAATCCGCAGGGACTTAGACTCTCTTGACTGTTATACTGTTTATTAGATCATAAAAGAGTTATTACAATATAAGAGACCTCTTGACATTGGACGTAGGATCCTCAGCTGAGATCCTCAGCCCATGACGACTACTGAAGATAAAAGAGGTAAGTCGAAATACTATCGGTTCCACAGAGACCACGACCACAACACCAGCAATTGCTTCATACTGAAATGAGCCATCGAAGGGGTAATCAAGAGGGGCTACTGTGACACCCCGCCCGATTAAATAACGAGTGATCAGTCATTTATTCAATTTAAAATAAAGTGTTCGGTTGGTTCATTCTTAGCATCACTGTCGAAAAATATTTAATATTAATAATCACCCAATAAATAATTAAGCTAGTGTCAAAACATTTTCCAATTTAAGTTATACCTAAAGAATACATTAATAATTTCTAAGTTATTAAGACATCAACTATTTACCATACACAGGGCTACAATAAATACTTAAATACTGGATATAACCCAACTGTTGGAATAAAAAGACTGGATAAAACATTCCCGTTTAAAGTCTCAAACCAATAAACCATAATAATACTCAATCCAACTAAACAAAACTATAAAGTAAACTGAGTACAATCTCTCTGATAAAAATGACTGAGAATGGGTGACACATGCCCTAAATGAAAAGTCTAGATAGAACTGAATGAAATGATAGAGGCGTCTAATCTCAATAACCTACAGCTTCCACAACAGCTGCAGCTCGCCAAGTAATCCAAGTAGCTAGGTCTAGTGTCCCTGTGGCTGAGCACCTACTATAATACATATATATATATATATATATATATATATATATATGTATATAGCAAAAGAGAAAAGACTTTTAAAAATTATTTAGCAAGTATTTAAAACTGCGATGAAGCAAGTGTTATGTGCATGTTAGATATCGAACCCTCACATGAGATTCTCACCTCTCCACTATTGTGCACGCCTAACGTATATCTATCATAACCTAGTTATCTATAAAGTTCCCAACTAGGTCATAGATTTATACTTTCTAATTACATCTCGTAGGAGTATTCCGTATCGGCCATACAATACATTATTAAAATAGTTTATCCCAGCTGTTGATGTAAAAAACTAGATTGCTCTAATTATTCAATCACAGATAAATAAATAAGACAAAGATTTTTAAAGTGGTTCGGCTAGGAATAAAGCCTACGTCCACTGTTATGTTATTGCTGAGTGTTTGTGGAATTCTTGATTACAAGATCTCTCCAGAAATTCCGGTCCCCTTGAATGAGGATGATACAAGGTATTTATAGCCTTTAGGCTGTACATGAAAGGTCCAATACATTAAATGATATACATATGAAAGGGTAATACATTTAATGCAGCGTGTGCGTCAAGAATATAATGAATAGTTGAACAGTTGTCCGTCTGGTAATTAATGATACGGCCGAGATGCAGTTCGGACCGCCATAGCTGTTCGCTGATCAGGAGTTCCTCGGAACATTAGAGTTCCTCGATACGTTAGAGTTCCTCGGAGTGATAGAGTTCCTCGGTGTGATAGAGTTCCTCGGCGTATTCTCGTTGCTCGGAAAGAAGCATGGTTGGTCGGGAAATGATCTTCCTCGCTGCTATCGTGCCACGTAGATTGATACGTGTCTTCGTATTATTCGTCCACATCAGCATATTAATTTTGGTATCAACACCAGCTAACCAATGTTTCATATTTCGAACTTTGAGGAATATGGAACATTCTTTCTCGGTATATGGCAATATTAGATGTCCTTCCTGGGTTTCAGGAACATTGTATTCAAATTTCCTTCTTATTTCGCAGTTTTCGCCTTTTTTATAAGCGCCTCGATCTTCGTGCAAATTTTGTCCTCTTAGCCGCCGGAAGTTTAGTAATTTCTTTTTGGTAATCATTTCTTTCGCCGCTTCCCAATGCAAAGTATTTAAACTTCTTTGGCAACCATACCGTCGTCTACGTTTTTCATTTTCTGCATTCAAGCTTTCTATTCTCTTCTTCTCTTGTGCGTTCATCCTTGTTTCCGTTCGTTGTCAACACATCTCCTTTCTTTCTGTAAGATCTTCTTTCTTTCTTCTGTATCTCTTTTATTCAATATGGTTTATATTGTGGAGTCTATTGAGAAATTCCGTTCTGATTTTTCCATTCCTTCGTGGGTAACTCTAGAGGTTCTTTCTGAGCCTTTAGATTACTTTCGATTGGCTGAGGGACATTGGTTCCCCAGTCTTTTTGTTGCTGAATGCGGTTTTTCCTTTCCACCAAACCCATTATGTCTTGAGTTTTGTCAATATTTTGATCTTGTTCCTGCAAAAATAGCCCCCAATTCGTGGAGAATAATTAACGGGGTGCATAAATTAAATCTAACTCATGGGACTCGTATTGGGATCCCTGAAATTATGTTTTGTTATAAATGGGCTGTTCTAGATAATATTTATTATTTAAAAACTAGGTATTTGAATAGGGCTCTTGTAGTTAATCTCCCTGACTCAAATAGGGATTATTTTGAGCATGGGTTGGTCATAAAAAATTGGCAACATGCGCCTTTATCTGGGAATGAAGTATACAACGGTCCCCGATGCCCCCCATACGGCAATGGGATAGGTTTATTTTTCATTTTATTTTACTTGTAAAATTATGCTTTCATCATGTTTGATAAAATGTATGACCGATATTTCATTATGTATCTATTTGCAGTTGATAGCAAAAGAAAAACTCCAAATGAATCAGAAGTGAATATTAAGCATCTGAAACTTATCTGGGGTTTGCATAAGACGGTTGCTGACGAGCATATTAGATCTGCTTCATATTTACTACAGTATAAGAGTTACACAACCTCTTATACTGCTCGCCCTGTTGAACCAGCTTCAACACCAGAAAGTTCATCTTCAGATTCTCATATCCCCTTATCTCAGAGAATGGGCAAGAAAAGAGCTCCTCCTGCTCTATTTGGTGAAATTTCTTCTGCTGTTGGAGCCCAGAAAGGCAAAGTTGATGTCCCAGAAGGGACTAAAAAAGTAAATGCTGGTTCCTCCAAAGTTGCCGAGAAGCCCCCAGTGGCCCCGAGCAAGAAAAATGCTCCTGCTGATGTAATTACAATCTCTCCGACCAAGACTTCTTCCTTGGTTGATGCTGCTGACCCTCCTTTGAAGAGATTGAGGAAATCATCCTCAGTTAATCTTGCTGGAACTGCATCTTCTCTACCCGCTGGTGGTTCAAACATCATTCTTCCGAGTTCTTCAATGAGCTCAGTTATACCCGAGGTTCTCGGGGTTGATGAAAAAATTCCTAGGGATACACTGACATCCCTAGCTGCTCGTCATCTTTCTTCAGTAAATTTCTCACTCCTTTGGTCTTTCTTTCTTTTTCTTGAATTCTTGTATTTGTGTTGACTTTATTGTTTTTCTTATCTTTCAGCTGGTGAACTGCTTCAATACCATCGTGAAGAAAGATCAAGTTATTAAAGCTTCCAGTTCCTCGTCCGATGTTGACGATGCTTTGTTGGGTTTAGCCC